>JALAZF010000444.1:0-2600295 GCA_022829125.1 Lathyrus tuberosus | reverse complement strand
TAGGCAAGGCAACCAAAGGTTTTAAGGTTGGTAAAGGATGGAGGAGTGTTGAACAACCTATAATAAGGAGTATCATTGTCTAAGGTAGGTGTGCATAATCGATTAATCAAATAGGTGGCATGACATAATGCAAATGACCAGAAAATTTTAGGTAAATTAGCTTGGAATAAGATAGATCTAGTCATTTGTATTAAGTGTCTATGTTTTCTTTCCACAACAGAGTTTTGTTGAGGTGTCTCTACACAACTCTTTTGATGTAAAATTCCATGACTAGCATAATATGAATGCATAAGGAATTCAGGTCCATTATCACTCCTAAGAACCTTAATGGTACATGAAAATTGAATTTGACAGTAAGATATAAAATTTTGAATATGTTGCTTTGTTTCAGATTTGTTGTGCATTAGAAAAACCGACGTGTATTTAGAAAAGTCATCAACTATAGTTAAAAAATATTTGAAACCATCCATGGAAGGGGTAGATATGGGTCCCCAAATATCCATATGAACCAAATCAAAGCAATTATGAGAAATAGTAGAACTAATAGGAAAAGGAAGTTTAGATTGTTTAGATAGATGACAAGTATGGCAAGCAGAACTTTTATTGAATTTTATAGAAGGAAATAGTTTGGACATAGTATGTAACACCTCATTAGAGGGATGGCCCAATCTATGGTGCCATAGGGAAACATCTAAACTAGGGGAATCCTGGGAAGTGACAGTATTACAATGACTAGTAGATTGGCAAGCAATAATAGGTTTCCTATGCAAGATGTAAAGATTGCTATGTTGAGTGACTTGGCCAATCGTTTGCTTGGAAAACGCATCTTGTATATAACAGGAATTGTGTGAGAAGGTGATATTAAAGTGTGATGTGTGACATAGTTTAGCTATAGAAATTAAGCTAAATTAGAAATGAGGAATATAGAAAACATCATGTAAAGTAAGAAGAGAATCTAATATGATGGTGCCAAAGTAGTAAGCATACATAGAGGTGCCATTTGGTAAGTGTATAGAAATAGGTGATATGACAGTTAAATCAGAAAAACATTGTATATGTGGGAACACTTGATGAGATGCCCCAGAATCTAATATCCAGACAGAAGGAGTGTTAAGGGTACTACCTGTATTAACTATACCTGAAATCATAGCTTTGTCATTGTTTGTAGCCTTGTAATTCTTGTGATTCTGGTGATCCTTCTTTGATTGTTGAAGAAGATTCAGGAGGTGTTGGTAGTCCTCTTTGGAGATGGTAGGTATTGCTTCAGTGGTGGATGGAGACTTGGAATCTGAAGTAGAAGCCTTGGAATTTCTGGTGCGATATCCAGGAGGGAATCCGTGCTTGAAGTAGCAGGTATCAACTATATGGTTGGTTTTGTTGCAGTTGGTGCAAACCATGGAAGATTTGGGTGTGCTGCGAGTCTTGGATTTATTGGTGTCATTGCCAGTATAAAGAATAGGGGAATTGGTGGGAGTAGGAGACGGAGAAGTAATTTGTTGTTGTGCAATGAGGGAGTAAACACGACTAATGGAAGGGAGAGGGTCAAGCAGCAAGATTTGAGTTCGAATATTGCTGTAATTATCATTGAGCCCTTTCAGAAAATAAGAGACGTATTCCATATGTTTGAAATTTCGTACAGCTTTAGAGAGGTCACAAGTGTAGGGAATTTGACAAGAACAAGAAGGTGTAGGTCGTAAATCTTCCAATTCGTCCCATAAAATCTTGAGGTCGGTAGAGTATATGGATAAAGAACGGTCACCCTGTTGAATTGAATGAAGATCACGTAAGAGATCAGAAAAACGAAAGTGGTTACCTTTTGTAAATCGTTCACGGAGATCTTCCCAGAGATCGAATGTTGAATCGAAGCAAATCGTGGATTGAGCAATGTGAGGAGAAAGGGTGCGATTGATCCAAGAAATGACCATACTGTTGGCACGATCCCAGAGTTCATGATTTGAATCGGATGAAGGGGGTTTTGGAAGGGAACCATTGATGAAGGAAATCTTGTTCTTGGATGTTAATGCACGTTTCATGGATTTGCTCCAGTTATGGTAGTTATGATCATCAAGAGGTGGAGCAACAAGGGTAGCGCTTGGGTTCTCTCCAAGGTGAAGGTAATAAGGGTTTCTAGGGTTTAAGGCTGGGTCTTGGGACGCCGATTTTGGATCGTATTTGGGAGGAGAAGGTTGAGTTTTGTCATCGGAAGCCATGGAAGAAAGGGATGCAAACAGAACGAAAGAAGATGAACGCAAAGGGAAAGTTAGGGTTTATCAACTGATACCATATTACAAATGCAGAGATACACAATGAGGATGCATTGAAGAAGAAGAAGTCATGGAGGGAAAACGAAATATGAATCTCTAAAAATGCAAACTGTGAATTCTACATTATTTGCAATGAATCATAAACCTAGACTAAATACAAAATATAAAATGGGCCAAAGGACCCGGCCCACAACAAATAAAGCCCACAATATAAAGCCTATATTCTAATAGTTAATGTGATGGTTTTTTCTACTGGTTTCAGCTATACACATTGCTGCAGGTTTAGATATTCTCAGAGCATGCAAAAATGTTCTGGAAGTCATGCCTGGAGTTCGCTGCTCGACCGGGGAAGCATTTATCACACCATCAGTTCTTCCACATTTTTAATTTACTTGGGAACATAAAGCCATTACACTCAGTTGTATATATTTATAATACGTTAGATGAAGTGGTTATGAGACCGTTTGTTTTGGCATTTTTTAAAAATGATTTTTATAATGTAACATAATTTTGTGGAAATGTTTTTTACAAAGAAACATTTCACAAAAGTTTCAAATGAAAATTTGGTTTGAATAGTTATTCTTAAAATGTTATTTTAGGTATTTCATCATTTTATCGAAACTTCTTTTGGATATCAAAATTTTAAAAAATCACTTAATTTTGAAGCTATTTCAAATAGCTTTTTATAAAAATCATTTTTGAAATACAACTTTTTGAAAAAATTGTGATTTTGAGTATGTTTTGATCTTCAATAATGTATATTTATGTTATAGAATGTCAAAATTAATGCTTTAATTTATAAAAACAAATTTGAAAAAACTTGTAATATTTTGAAAAACGTTTTTGTAGAATCCATTTTCAAAAATACAAAGAAAAAATTTATTTTTTTAAAGCTAAAACAAACTGACCATATTTAACGTCAAATCGTGAGTTAAATATTTTTCCAACAAAACTAAAATTTCTAAACTGCATATTATCTTTCTATTAGGCGTCATTCCGGTCTAATTGTTAATAAAAAATGGATAATAATGTCCTTTCACTGAACAACTCATTAGAGAAAAAATATAAAATTTGTTTGAGATACAAAATTCAAATTATGGGTAAAGAAATGAAAAAGAAATAATATGACAGCACAAAAATATATGACCACATGGGTTATTCTGCTTGTATGAAGGTTATATGAATTAAGGAGGTTTGTACCTAATATGAAAGTTATAGAATATTTAATTAAATTTTAAAAAATTTTCAGGTCACACTTTGCTCTATTTGCATCATATATTTGTGACATTTGGCTTGAATGTAATTGATTCTATGGGCACAATCATAGAATGGAGTTGATTCTATTAAGGAGGATGAGGTAATTTGTTGAATGTAAAAAGATAGTGAAGAACATTAAGATAATTTGTTAGTCAAGCTAACTCAATTATAGTTGAAATTATCATTAATAGCTAACTGTAGCTAACTGTTTTATGGTATGGCGATGGAGGACTTGGTTGGAAGTTTCGAAGTGGATTTGGATTCGGAAGAGGGATCGGTTACTTCTTCTGATGAATATAGGAGTGATTTCAATGGCTTTTTTGAGGAAGAGATCGACGGAAGATCGGAAGCTTCTGGTTTTGCGGTTTGTTCTCTGGTGGCTGTCGAGGAAGACAGGGAGGAAATCGAATTGGTCCCAGAGGAAGCCTTTTTTCCGCAGGGTAAATCTTTGGTGGGTATCTCTAATTCTGCAAGTAAGGCTGATGGGGACAGGAGACTTGTTGAGGATAATGTGTCAGATGTTGGGTCTTTCGTTAAAATAATATATTCCTTAAAAGAGCATTCCCTTTTTGAAAGGTCTCCTAGCCCGAACTAAAGCGCTGATGGAAATTCTTTGCAGGGGTCCACTGTCCCTTGTTCAATCCCTGCGATGAGTCAGAATGTTTCTCCCCAAATTGGGATTAGCTTGGAAAATGGGGACCATGCGTTGGAACTCACGAAGGCCCATTATATTAACAAAAAGAAAGTTTAAAAAAGTCTCAAGTTAAAACATTTCTATGAAATGGGAGGCAATTTTAATGAATATTTTAAGAGGCATATGAAGAATAAGTTGTCTAAAAAAGTAAGAGGGGATAATTGCAGAAAGTTCTCAAAGTCAGGAAGGGCAATTATCTCAAGCGATAACAGTTGGGATCTTGATAAGAGGGTTTGTTTCCATGGTGAAAATTCAGCGGAATCCGGAATTGATAGGTGCAACCTTACACTTTTTGAGAATTTGGATTCTAATCTTGGAGAAAAATTATGGAAGGCAATATCCAATTTAGGTGTGGAGAAGGGTGAATCTATAGAGATTTTCAAAAAAGAATTGCCGAAATGGAGAGAGCGAATAAAGTTAAGATGATTAGAGGGAAGGCGAATTTTAATTTGTCGAAATGATTGTAGGATCTTTAAATATTAGAGGGGTTGTAGTAGAGTTAAAAGAAGTAGAATCTCTCACGTTATTTAAAAGGGCAACGCGGATTTGTTTCTATTACAAGAAACGAAGATTCAAGATTTGTCGGAGGGTGTTGCGAGGAGTTTTTGGCGTAGGGACGATATTGATTTTTCTTCTGTCAATTCGAACGGAATGTCGGGCGGTTTACTTATCCTTTGGAAAACAAATTCGTGGAAGTCATCTATAGCTTTAGAGGTGCGGGATACTTGGGAATAAAAGTTAGATGGAAAAATAATTTTTATTATGTTGTCAATATTTATGCTCCTTGCTCTTTTTCTTTGAAGTGGATTTTATGGAAGAAGTTATTAGAGTTGATGGCCATCTTTGCGGATGGTGAGTGGTTGATTGGGGGTGATTTTAATGCGGTTAAAAATGCGAATGAACGAAGAGGTAGAACCGCTTTCAATGCGTGTTCGGAATGGAGGATGTTTGAGAAGTTTATTTTGGATGGTAATTTGGTGGATTTACCGTGTAAGGGTAAAAAGTTTAGTTGGTATAGTGGTGATGGCAAGGCTAAAAGTAGGATTGATCGGTTCTTGGTAACTAATGGTATCATTGACGAGTGGGGGGCCATGGGTCAATTGATCGGGGATAGGGATATCTCCGATCATTTCCCTATATGGCTTATTTTGGACAAAGCGGATTGGGGCCCAAAACCGTTTAGGGTTAATAATGAATGGTTTTCTAATTCTTCTTTTCTTCCATATATGGAAAAATAGTGGAGGAAGATTCATGTGGTTGGTAGAAGAGATTTTGTTCTTAAGGAAAAATTGAGGCTATTAAAAGAGTGCCTTAAGTGGTGGAACACTTCTATTTTTGGTAGGTTTGATTTGAATATGGAGGAGGGTGTTAAGGATTTGAATGAAGGGGATGACGAGGAAGTAGCTTTAGGGGAGTTGGAGGAGGAAGAGTTGTTGAGAAAGAAAAAGAGGGCTAGTAGCAAGTTTTGGATGAATTTAAAGATTAAGGAAAATATGCTCATTTAAAATGCTAGAGTATTTTCATAGAGTTTTGAAAGAGAGGAGAAGGCGTAATTTCATCGGTTCTATTAGAACGGATGATGGTGTTATTGATAAGGTGGAGGATGTTAAGGAAGAAGTGAGGAGACATTTTGCTTTTAAATTTATTGAGACGGATTTTGATAGACCGGTGTTATAAGGCATTCCTTTTAAGGGTATTAGTCTTGTGGAGAAATCTTTTCTTGAAGCTCCCTTTTCGGAGGAGGAAATTAAAGAAGCGGTTTGGAGTTGTGAAGGTTCTAAAAGCCCAGGCCCCGATGGGTATTCTTTTCTTTTTATCAAGAAGTGTTGGAATTTCATGAAGGATGATTTTATAGGTTATTTTCAAAGCTTCCATTCCGTAGATTTATTCTCTAAATCTTTTATCTCATCTTTTTTTACTTTGGTTCCTAAGTCTTCTAACCCTTTGAGTTTGGATGATTATAGACCTATATGTCTTGTCGGGTGTGTTTATAAAGCTTTATATAAACTTTTGGCGTCGAGGTTAAAGTTGGTGTTAAACTCGGTTATTTCTAGTTGCCAAAGTGCTTTTGTTCCCGGAAGACAACTTCTTGATGGTGTTTTGGTGGCTAATGAGGTGGTTGATTTCGCAAAGAAGAAGGGGAAAGGTTGTTTGCTTTTCAAGGTTGATTTTGAGAAGGCTTATGATAAGGTTAGTTGGAATTTTCTTATCTTTATGCTTCGTAAAATGGGGTTTGGGGAAACTTAGTTGAAATGGATGGATGCTTTGGTTTTTTCGAGTAAGATGTCGGTCTTAGTTAACGGTAACCCTACGAAGGAATTTATTGTGGAGAGAGGCTTGAGACAAGGAGACCCATTATCTCCTTTTCTCTATGTGATAGTTGCGGAAGGTCTAAAGGGAATGGTTAGTAGGTCGGTGGTGAATGAGGAGTTTGAGGGATTTAACTTAAGGGGTAGGTGCTTTGTTGACATTCTCTAATTTGCGGACGATACTTTGTTGTTTGGGGAAGGTACTTGGAAACATCTTTGGGTCATTAAATCGGTCTTGAGAGGTTTTGAATTAGTTTCCGGGTTGGGTATTAATTTTCATAAGAGCAAACTTATTGGTGTGAATATTAATTCTAGGTTTTTGGAGGTTGCTTCTTTTTTCCTCTCTTGTAAAAGGGAGGAAAGTAAATTTGTTTTTCTTGGAATACCCATTGGGTATAACTTTAATAGAAGCGAAATGTGGAGGGAGTTGGTGGGGAAGTTGAAACGGAGGCTTTCTTGTTGGAACAACCGGTTTCTTAGTATTGGAGGAAGACTTACTTTATTAAAAACAGTGATTTCTAGTGTTTCTATTTTCATGCTTTCTTTCTATAAAACTCCAGCGAAGGTTGTGAAAGAAATTACTAGTATTCAAAGTAACTTCCTTTGGGGGAGTAAGGAGGATAAGAGGAAAATCCATTGGGTTAGTTGGAAGATGGTTTGTCTGAGAAGGGTGGACGACTTTAATTTGGCGTTAATTAATAAATGGAGATGGAGGATATTAACGGAATCTAATGCTTTATGGTATAGTGTTTTAAAAGCTAGATATGTAGATATTAATTTGAAGATGGTGGATACTGGAAATTCTTTGATTAAGGAGAATTGTGTTACTTTTTGGTAGAGGGATTTATGTGGTTTGGAAAATAGTGTTCCGGATAATTGTTTTGTGCCTAATTGTAAATTTTCTATTGGCAATGGTTTCTCTATCTCTTTTTGGTTTTCTTGGTGGATAGGGGAATATTGTTTAAAGGATTATTTTCCAATTCTTTTTCACTTGTCTTTCCTTAAAGGTGTTTCGGTAGCTTGCATGGGAGGTTGGCAAGATGAGAGGTGGATTTGGGGAGATTTTGGGGTGGTCGGGCCGGTTGTTGGTGAGGCGGCCGTGGAGATGCATAGGTTGCGTTTTTTTGGACCAAGTTCGGCCGAATCAAGGTGATGTTGGAACGGTGGCTTGGAGGGTGAGTGCGACGAAAGATTATTCGGTGAGTTCTTTCTTTAATTTAATTTCTTCTTTCCGCATTCCTCTCGGTCCGAGTAATAAATTTGATGTAGCTTTCTCTCTAATTTGGAAAGTGGTGGCTCCTTATAAGATTAAGGCTTTTGGGTGGAGGTGCTTTCTAAATAGGCTTCCAACTAAGCTTGCTCTTAACTGTAGAGGTTGTGTGTTTCTGAATAGTGGTTTGTAGTGTGTGTTTTGCTCATCGGCGGAAGATTCTATTGACCATATTTTTATGAATTGTTGTGTTTCTTTATTGGTGTGGAGGGAGATGGCCGATTGGATTGGATTTGAAAATTGGGAGGCTAGTGATATTAATGAAAGCTTTTTATCTTGGCATACTTTCTTCAATAAAAAAAGGGTGAAGAAAGGGAAAGAAGGTTGTGTTTGGTTGGCCACGACTTGGTATTTGTGGAGTATGCGTAATGCTATTATTTTTAGTAACGATAGTTGGAACGTGTTGGATACGGTTTGGAATATCAAGGCGTTGGTGTAGAGATGGTCTTTTATTAGGAAAATTACTCGCTCCAATTATAGCTTTTATGAATTTTTCAAATTTACTTTGTATTACTTAGCTTAAGGTTTGATTGGGTGTAATTTTCTTTTGTCTCAAGGCCTTCCTCGCTTTTTTGTAAGTGGTTTCGAGAACCCGTTGTTCTCGCTTTCAATGTTAATCTCATGCTTATTAAAAAAAAATCTTAACTATCTTTAGTTAGGTTATTAGAAGTTGGTTGTTCTTTCTCTCTAACTGTTAAGGGTCACATTTTGTTTGACTTACAATCCAAAGATATTTTTCTCTCTAGAGATGTCATTTTCTTTAAATCCATATTTCCTTATATACATTTTGCACATACATCATCTACGTCTTATTCTTCTCCTACTTCATCATCTTTCGCATGACTTATTGGATTTTTCTTTTTGGAGGTTTCTTAATACACCCCCCATATTTCTTCGACACCACGCGAAATTTCGTTTTTTCCCCCAGTTTCCGGATGTGCACATCAGGACGCACCGTTTTTTTAAAAAAACGTTGATTTGTTCCGGATGTGCAAATCAGGAAAAATTCCTGATCTGCAGATCCGGAAAAAATAAAAAAAATTCCATAAAATCATTTCCTGATCTGCAGATCCGGATAAATTCAAAAGTATTCCATAAAATCATTTACTTCTAAATATAATTCTTATAAATAGATAAGTTAAAATTTTAAAATTCAAAAATATGATGAAAAATAAGAAAAAAAATTAATATGATTTAAAACGAGATATGTTATTAATTATATTTTAGATGTTTTTAAAAAAAAATCCAATATAATTAAAATCCAATACAATTTAAATTAATATGATTTTTATGAAATATTTTTGATTTAGAAGTAAATGATTTTATGGAATACTTTTGATTTTATTCGGATCTGCAGATCAGGAAATGATTTTATGGAATTCTTTTGATTTTTTCCGGATCTGCAGATCAGGAATTTTTCCTGATTTGCACATCCGGAACAAAATCAACGTTTTTAAAAAAAATGGTGCGTCCTGATGTGCACATCCGGAAACTGGGGGAAAAAATGAAATTTTGCGTGGTGTCTAAGAAACATGGGTGGTGTCTACAGGACTATCATTGCAATTTGATTGAGAATGCGGACCTTTCCCTTGATTTAGATGAATTTCCAAATTCTTTTTCAAGTAAGTACCCTTTATCCTTTCTCATATCCTGTAATAACTTATCCATTCCCTATGCTCAATACATTCTCAACATGACTTCCATGACTGAACCAAAATTTTATGAGGAAGTTGTCAAGGATATGTACTAGAGCAGAGCAAGTCAAACTGAATTACAGGCCCTTATGAAGACAAACACATGGAAACTTGTTTCCTTGCCCAAGCAAAAAAAGGCCATTGACTACAAATGGATTTTCAAACTCAAACTTCATGCTAATGGATATGTGGAGAGATATAAGACACATTTGGTAGCTAAAGGTTTTACTCAAACTGGGGGCCTCGACTATCTTGACACCTTTAGTCCAGTTGTCAAAATGACAACCATCAGAATCTTTATGGCCATAACAATTGATCATAAATGGCCCTTTTTCCAGTTGGATGTAAACACAACTTTTCTTTATGGTGATCTCCATGAAGAAGTCTATATGCAGGTGCCACCTGATCTTGATGTCCCTTAACCTGACATGGTGTACAAACTTCAGAGGTCCTTATATGGCCTCAAACAAGCTATCAGGCAATGGAACGCCAAGCTTACTGAAGTTTTGACACAATCAGGTTATGTTTAGTCAAAATCTCATTATTCCCTATACACTAAGTCCAATGTTAACCATTTCACAATAATCCTTGTATATGTAGATGATTTGGTCTTATGGGGGACTGATATGGATGAAACCACTCACATTAAGACCCCATTGAATCACAAATTTAGCATTAATGATTTAGGTGAACTCAAATATTTTTTTGGTTTTGAAATAAGCAGATCCAAAGAAGGAATTGCTCTATGCCAAATAAAATATGTTCTTGGCCTTTTGCAAGACACTAGCTTGAGTGGAGCCAAACCTTGCAACAGTCTAATGCAACCTCACTTCCAATTACATAAAGAATTTGGGATAATTATGTACGATCCAACTGCATATAAGAGATTAATTTCTAGGCTTTTGTACTTGACTCATTCGAGACCAAAAATATCTTATGTTGTAAGTAAACTAAGTCAGTTTCTCAGCTCACCAACAAATGCACACATGCTAGCAGGACTTCATGTACTCAGATACCTCAAAGGTAGCCCAGGAAATGGTCTCCTTTTTAGTTCATCAGGTGCTCTCAAACTCAAAGGTTTTTTTTTACTCAGTTTGGAGAGCATGCCTTGACACGAGGAGAAAAACCACAAGCATATGTTTTTTCTTGGAAAATCATTGATTAGTTGGAAAAGCAAGAAGCAATCAATGGTGTCTAGATCTTCATTAGAAGCATAATACCAAGCTTTGGCTCAAGCAACATGTGAGGGACAATGGATTCTATATTTACTAAAAGATATTAGTTTACATTATTTCCTTTTGCCTTTGTAACATAGCTTTCATTTATTTCTAGATAATGTAATTTAAATGCTGAGCTGGCTTGTTGTAATTGCCTCTCTTTTTCATTGTATATATACCTTATCCTTGTATTGTAATAGTAAGATGAATACAACATATAAACACTTTCACTTCATCTTCTTCAATGAGCAAATTAACTACTTTCTGTTATACTGTAACTGTTTTATGTTACAAGTATTTGGCCATTGTTGACATGGCATCAGAGCTCACAAAGCTCTGGTAGCCATTGTTGATCTTTCTGTGATTGTTTTTCTTGCATTCTCCTCTGCAGTTTCTTCTCAATCGCCTTTCTCCTATTCTTTTCATCTTTCTTGATTCCTTCCATGGCTAACCAGAGCTACGCCGATTTCTCTACCAATTCTGCTAATCCTTTTTATCTTCATCCAAACGAAAATCCAGCGATCGTTCTTGTCACACCATTGCTCATTAACAAGAACTATCACACTTGGGCTCGATCGATGCAGATTGCACTCATCTCCAAGAACAAAGATAAGTTCATTGATGGAACCCTCACAAAACCTCTGGTTTCAGATCCGTTGTATGCGCCATGGATTCGATGTAATACCATGGTTCTTGCGTGGATTCAACGTTCTATTTCAGAGTCTATTGCAAAATCTGTTCTATGGATTGACAATGCTGTTGGTGTTTGGAAGAACTTACAGATTAGGTTTTCTCATGGCGATATCTTCCGCATCTATGACATTCAAGAGGAACTCTATAAATTTCGCCAAGGTACTCTTGATGTATCCAATTATTTTACTCAATTGAAGGTTATGTGGGATGAATTAGAAACCTATAGACTAATTCCTATCTGTTCTTGTGCTATTCCTTGCTCATGTGGTGCCACTGCTTCAATTAAATTGTATCGAGAGCAGGATTATGTCATTAGGTTTCTCAAGGGATTAACTGAAAAATTTGCTCAGTAAAAAACACAAATTATGATGATGAATCCTTTGCCAAATATTGACAAAGCTTTCTCTCTTGTTATTCAACAAGAAAGAGAATTGGATAGCTCAAATTCTAGTGTGATTGCATCTGTCCCTTCCACTGATGAGGCCACTGCATTGCAGACCCAGACTCAGACACAAAGCAATTATTCTGCCAAGACTGGTAATGGCAATTTTCGGGCCAAGAATCAGACCCAACAATCTCCAAGAGGCCACAACAGAATTTGCACACACTGCAATAGGACAAACCATACAATTGACACCTGTTTTCAGAAGCATGGCTATCTACCAGGTTATAGAGGTAGAACCAAGGCTCAAGGCAATGCAAATGTTTCACCTTCAACTGCTACTGTTAATAATGCTTCTGAAGCTTTTCCTGGAAGTTCAAACACCACTTCATTTGGTTTTACTCAAGAACACTATAAGAACATTCTAACATTGCTTCAACAATCAAAGCCAACTTCCACTGTTAACTCTGTGTCTACCTCACCATTTTTCATGCATTCCCACTCTTCCAATGTGAATGGTAAGAACCCTAACCTTTGGATTTTGGATATTGGTGCTACTGATCATTTTTCTTTCAATTTTGCATCATTTCTCAACTATAAACATATTGTGCCTATTCATGTTAGTATGCCAGATGGTTCACAAGTTACTGCATCTATCTCTGGCACAATTGTTCTTTCTCCCTCTTTAACTCTCCATAATGTTCTCTATATTCCCAATTTTCATGTCAACCTTATTTCTGTTGCAAAACTTATTGGTAGCAATCACTTTTCTGTTCAATTTGATGCTAATACCTGTCACATCATGCAGAGTCATACCAAGGAAACGATTGGTATACCTAGCTTACTCAGAGGGCTCTATGTTCTTGATTCACAAGCTCCTCACTCTGCTCATATTTCCACTGTTTATAATCCTTGTAATTTTTGGCACCTAAGACTAGGCCACATTTCACACTTAGGTTTACAAGCTATATCCAAAACTTTTCCTTTTATCAAATGTACCAATAATGATGTACCTTGTGACTCTTGTCACTTTGCTAAACAAAAGAAACTCCCTTTTCCCAATAGTGTATCTCAATCTTCTATGCCTTTTGCTATTTTACATGCTGACTTGTGGGGGCCCTTTTCAACAACTTCCACTCTAGGGCACAAGTATTTTTTGACTCTTGTTGATGATTACACAAGGCATACTTGGGTAATATTCCTTAAAACAAAATATCAAACTAAAACTAGTTTTATTCAGTCTGTTGCTTATGTGGAAATCCATTTTAATACAACCCTTAAATGCCTTAGATCTGACAATGGATCAGAATTTCTTGCTTTATCAGATTTTCTATTATCAAAAGGCATTATCCATCAAAGAACATGTGTTGAAACACCCCCAACAAAATGGAGTGGTGGAGAGAAAACACCAGCACATTCTTAATGTTGCTAGATCTCTCTTCTTCCATTCCAACATTCCCTTAAACATGTGGAACTTTTGCATACAACATGTTGTTCATATAATAAATAGGTTACCTACACCTCTTCTTAACTCCAAATGTCCTTATGAAGTCTTGTTTAATGAACTTCCTTCTTTATTTCATTTAAAAGTTTTTGGGTGTTTATCATTTGCTACCTCCTTACAAGCTCATAGAACAAAGTTTAACTCTAGAGCTAGAAAGGTTGTTTTCATTGGATATAAAGATGGTGTGAAAGGTTACATACTCTATGATCTCCAAACTCATCAAATATTCATTTCAACGAATGTGGTTTTTTATGAAACTACATTTCCTTTCAAAACTGATAATCCTTCCTCTGATGTAGCCTTAAACCCTACCCAATGTCTTGTTGACTATCCTTCTGGCACTCACCCTTCCTCTTCTAGCACACAACCCAACACCACTGATGTATCCTTTTCTTATGACATTAGTGATAATAATGAGACCACTACTTCTCCCCTCACAGTCAACTCCCCTAGTTCCAGCCCCCCACATATAAGCCCCACTGACATGTCACATCACAACACCTTTAATCCCACTCCTATGTTTGTACCTTCTACTGATGTTGACCTTATCCATCATTCCACTCCTCCTTGTAGTTCTGAACATAATACACAAAATACTGACCCTGGTCCTATAACTACACCTACTCCTGTACTTTCCTCTTATTTACCTGATGGTTATTTCCTTACTAATGAATAATATAAATATAGAACCTACACCTCATCCTTTAATTGATGCTTTATCCAATCCTCAATTATCCAATCCTCCTTCTCAGAATTCTGATACTCCTCAGACTTCTGCAGATTCCACTCCATTACCCTCTAGACACTCATCTAGGATCTCTCATCCTCCACATTACTTAAAAGACTACCATTGCTATTCCACAGCACATACTACTTCCCCAAAAATTTTATATCCTTTATCATCTATCCTTACATATGATCATTGTGCACCTTCTTATAAGCATTTTTGTTTATCTGTCTCTTCTAATGTTGAACCAAAAACATTTAATCAATCCGTCAAATTTGATTGTTGGAAATATGCTATGAATGTTGAGTTACATGTTCTTGAGGCAAATCATACATGGAGTGTAGTTGATCTTCCACCAGGAAAAGTTCCTATTGGATGCAGGTGGGTTTATAAGATAAAATACAAGGCAGATGGCTCCATTGAGAGGTATAAAGCTAGGATGGTAGCTAAAGTTACACACAAATAGAGGGCATTGATTATTTTGATACCTTCTCACCAGTAGCCAAAATCACAACTGTTAGAGTCCTATTAGCTGTTACTGCTATCAAAGGTTGGCATCTAGAGCAGTTGGATGTCAATAATGCTTTACTTCATGGTGATTTACAGGAAGAGGTTTACATGAGCGTTCCCCTTGGTCTTTCCACATATAATCCTTCTCAAGTGTGCAAGCTTCAGAAATCCTTATATGGACTCAAACAGGCAAGTAGGCAATGGTATTCTAAACTCTCTTCTTTTTTGCTCTCTCTGGGTTATTCTCAATCTCAGGCTGATCATTCCCTCTATGTGAAATATCACAAGGAATGCTTTACAGCCATCTTGTCTATGAGGATGATATTGTAATTGCTGGTAATTCCACTCATGAGATTCACTTTGTTAAAGGAGTCCTTGACCAGAAGTTTAAAATCAAAGACCTTGGGCAAATCAGATTTTTCTTAGGTTTTGAAATTGCTAGGTCATCCAAGGGCATTTTCATGAACCAAAGAAAATATTCACTAGAATTGTTGGAAGACACTGGTTTCTTGGCTGATAAACCATCTCTGGTTCCTATTGATCCTAACCTCAAATTATCTCCTACTGAGGGTGCAACCCTAGCAGATCCAACTTCTTATAGAAGGCTCATAGGTAGACTGATATATTTGACTAACACAAGGCCTGCCATTTCTTTTGCAATACAACATCTTAGTCAATATGTTTCTAATCCTCTTGATTCTCATTATCAGGCTGCTACAAAGGTATTAAGGTTCCTAAAATCTGACCCTGCTAGAGGTGTTTTCTTTTCTGCCTCAAGTTCCCTCAAACTTTCTGCTTTTGCAGACTCTGATTGGGCTAGATGTCCAACAACCAGAAAATCCATAACTGGTTTTTGTTTCCTTCTTGGTTCATCCCTTATACGTTGGAAATCCAAGAAACAAAATACAGTGTCCAGATCCTCCACTGAGGCTGAATATAGAACTTTAGCCTCTCTTACTTGTGAATTGCAATGGTTGCATTATCTTTTCAAGGATCTCATGACCACATTTCCAAATCCTGCCTCTGTATATTGTGACAGCAAGTCTGCCATCTATCTTGCCCATAATCCAGCCTTTCATGAAAGAAGCAAGCATATAGAGTTGGATTGTCATGTTGTAAGAGAGAAGATTATCTCCAAGCTCATTCATCTGCTCCCTATCTCTACTACTGCTCAGTTGGCTGATGCCTTTACTAAACCATTACATTCTCCAACATTTTCCTCCATTATGACCAAGTTAGGACTTTGTAGCCTCCAGAGTCCAACTTGAGGGGGGATATTAGTTTACATTATTTCCTTTTGCCTTTGTAACATAGCTTTCATTTATTTCTAGATAATGTAATTTAAATGCTGAGTTGTCTTGTTGTAATTGGCTATCTTTTTCATTGTATATATACCTTATCCTTGTATTGTAACAGTAAGTTGAATACAACAGATAAACACTTTCACTTCATCTTCTTCAATGAGAAAATTAACTACTTTCTGTTATGTTGTAATTGTTTTTTGTTACAAGTATTTGGCCATTGTTGACAAAAGATTTTCACATAGAGCATAATTCTCCAATCGTGATCTATTGTTATAACAAGACAGCTCATCATATAGCTGCAAATCATGTTTTTCATAAAAAAACCAAGCACATAGAGATTGAATGTCATGTGGTTAGAGATAAGGTTCAAGATTGAAAAATCCATTTACTGCTAGTCGCATCAAAGGAATAAGTAGTTGACATTATGACAAAATCCTTGCACATAGGTCCATTTCTCAATCTACAAAACAAGCTTGGAATGATTGGCATCTATTCCAGTTTGAGGGGGATGTTGAATGTAAAAAGATAGTGAAGAACATTGAGATAAATTGCTAGTCAAGTTAACTTAACTATAGTTGAAACTATCATTAGTAGCTAACTATATCTAACCGTTTTAGCTTAACTACCTTTAGTTAGGTTGTTAGAAGTTGGTCGTTCAACTCTAACTGATATAAGTAGTAAGATTACATTCATCACTTCGTAGATTTGGTGTAACTTTTCATTCAATCAATAAAGTGTGATTATTCTTTCTTTTTCAATGGAGTTTTTTATTCTTCTTTCACATAATTTGTTAAGAAGCTGTTTGAATTTGTAATTGTCTCAAGAATCATACCGTGATATGGCCCTTTTTTTCTCTTAGGTCACATATGAATTGAAGGTTCAACGCAAGCATATTAGTGGTTTAGGTTTCTCAACTCGTTAAACATCTTGGTTTCATCTTGCGCCGATGCTCAGGTATGCTCAATCATGAATTCCATGACAATCTCGGTGTCCTGTGATTTCGTCAACTTTAAATTATTATTGAGTTTGCCCTTTATTTATCTATTGCATTATTGAGAGTTTGCACCTAACATGCCAAATAAGTGAACGACCCCAACTCTGGTTAGTTGAAACTTAGATCCACTAAGTTGAATTTGGTTCTAACACGGGGAACCTAGTCCCTGATTTCTTTTAGTCTCTAAAATTTACTTTATCTTACTTGGTTGATTTTTAGCTATTTCATTTTTAAATTGTTGAATTGACTTGGAATTTTCAATATCAGGGCCAAATATAGGTTTCATGTTTGAGGTACACACTAGCAATAGTAAGTTTCTACCAAATATAGATGCTACATATTCCCTGTAATGGTACCACACTTAAAATTAAATATGAAATATAATATAACATCCATGTTAGTTACAAGTAACATATTTGTTGGCTTATGCGACCATTACAATCAAGCCCGTGCTAGCCATGATATGCTGACTACTGAAGTTTGACTTTAACGTCAGTCACACCCACACTACTGAATTTTATTGACCTTTGAAGTTCGACTTTAACATTGTTCAACCCCCCGCTAAATATGATTGGTTGACTTCTAAAGTTTGACTTTAGCACAGGTTTGGCCCAAACTATTGTATTTTGTTGACTTTTGAAGCTTGGCTCTCGCGTCAGTCAGCTCCCGCTAAATATGATTCGTTGATTTTTGAAGTTTTACTTTAACATGGGTCGGGCTAACGCTAATGAATTTTGAAGTTTGACTCTAGCGAAGGTTAGCCCACTCTAAACATGATTTGTTGACTTTTCAAGTTTGACTTTAGCATGGGTCAAACCCACGCTAAAAAATTTTTGTTGACTTTTGAAATTTTTTAGCGTTGGCTTCTCATCATGAAGGCTGGATCAGATCCTGTCGAAGTTGCCCTCAGAAAACGAGCATCTCCGAGAAGAGATGACGGGACGTCAACGCCAGTCTTGTTGACGGGGAGGACAACGGGTTGGAGAGCACCTTTGGTGTGGTCTTGTGTGGCCATGATGATGATCTTGGAAATTTGCTTTGCTCTTCGGTTTCCGGGGAAAGAAATATGGGGAGAACAAAGTTTCCCACAGACGGCGCCACTAATCGTGAAGGCTGGATCAGATCCTGTCGAAGCGGGCCACCAAGTATGTCTGAGATGCTGGGCGTATGGAGAGGAGGAGGGGGTGTACCTGCAAGGCACTCCGACGCTCAAGTAAGAAAGGGTCAGAGAAAAGGGGCAAGTACAAAGTGTTAGTTCGTAGGGTGAATATTTGATACCTGGCCCTCTCAAGTGAGAGGGTTTATATAATGCCCCCAAGCGCGTGGCCAACGGTCCTATTTTCGGGGCAAAATAACCGTTTTTTCGGAGAATAGGTAACTGCCCAGAACTAGTCGTTATGTCGGGTATGGTGCCCAAAACTAGCCGTTATGTCGGGCATAGGCACAATGTCGGGCACAAGCCCTTGGTTGTTCGGGGAGTGAAGAAGTCGTGCGGAACGGGCAGCATTTCCGTGGAGGAGTGATGTAGTCCTTGCCCGGTTGGAGGGGCAGAAAGGTAACTTTTGCCCCTTTGTGGACTGGGCTTAGGAAATTGGGCCCTTCTGGGAGCAGAGGTGGATTGGTCCAATCCAGAACAGGAGCCCCCCAAGTCTGCTCACGAGCATGGTAGTGATGACTTAAGGACAACTTGTGGCTCCGGGGAGTTAACATAGGGTCGTCGCTTGGCGACGTAGGAGGTTTGTCTCGTGGTGTCCGTTACATTTGGTGCCCGTGATGTTCCTGACCATGATGGAACTGCCTGTCGTACGAGGAGGCTAACGGTTGGAAGGAATTTGAAACGTTAGGGCGCCACGTGTTCATAGATTTCTGTGCAGCAGTTACTAGGCAATGATGGCTAGTTAATAGCCATCATGACCTACGAGGGCGTGCCATCGCACGTGCCCTCTGTATAAAAAGGGGAAACTCGTTCCATTCTGAACTTTTCGCTCCTGCTTCTCTTCGTCTTCTTTAGAATTCCTGCCCGTCACCGTCGTCTGCTATTTCGGCCACCGTATCAACTTCCGGGCAGCCACTATTCACCTTCTTAATCAAGTAAGTTCACTGATTTTTTGCTTTTTTACCCATTTGACGGTCGTTTGTATTCTTGCATGCGGTTAGGTTTAGGTTTAGAAGATGAAATAAATTAGTTCCCGGTGATTGTTGGTGGTGGACGGTTGTCGTGCCATTTTCCGCCGCCGATGAGGCCGCTAGGTTTTAGGATATTCTGGTGGATCAGGCGGTTTACAGTGTCATTGCGATGATGATGCATGCGTAACCGCCATGATCGTTCAGATTCAGAAGCAGCGATGAAGTTTCCGGCGAGCCTCTGCAGTTTCCGGTGAAGCTTTGCAGTTTTCGGCGGAGCTTCAAACGGAAACTGGGAAGTGGCTCGAGGAAGTTCCTCGTATGGAGGCGGATTGCTCTGGGCATCTCCTCGTGGGAGACTCTTAGGGTTTTTGTTCGATGTTAGGGCCTAGGCCGGGGACGTCATCCTCAGCCCTTTGCGCGCCCTTTCACTTGACTAGTGATGGAAGGGTGGATTTGATCTATTGTCGAATTCACCTTTTTCTCTACTTTTCAGATGATCGATATGGCGATGGGGCCAAATGGAAAAATTATCCTGGACTCATCCGAGGAAGAAACAAGTTCCTCAGATAGCAGTAGTTCGACGACTTCAAGTATCCCCAGCGAGGTCGAGGAGGAAGAGGAAATGGAAGATATAGAAGAGGATGTCGTCGAGGATTCTGCGGAGGAGTGGGAGGTGGCTGAACCAGCCGAGCACGGGTCCACCTTTGTGACGTACTTAGGGGATGTTTTTACGGAAGTCAGGCCAGAGGGGGAGTGGAAGGTGCACTTTACCTCCGAGGATGATCGGGTCTGCACGGATTTCGGGGATGACTTCACTATGTACGAATATGCCTTCAAAGAGCTGGGATTGAGATTTCCCTTCACTGATTTTTAGTAATCAGTGTTTGTGCACTTGAAGTTGGCCCCTACGCAGCTGCACCCGAACTCGCTGGCCTTCATCCGAGCGTTCGAGATGACGTGTGAGTATCTGAGAATAGGGGCTACTCTCCCTTTATTTTTCACTGTCTTTCATCTTCAACAGCAGCTGTCGGGGAGGAAGTACAGCTGGGTTTCGCTGAAACAGCCTCGCAAGCTGTTCAAGCCTTTTTCTAAGTCGATACGGACGTCAAGGAGAGGTACTACATCATCGAGCCTGTATCGGAAGCTGCCGAGGATAGCACTTATCTCTGGGAGATCGAGGTTGACGAGGAGGGAAATGAGATACGTGACGAGGCTAGGAAGTTTATCGGGGAGAGAATATACAAGTTGCCCATCCACTGGGGACCTGGCCATTTCACCAAGAAGCCTGGCGATTACGTTCTTCAGCACGAGTTAGACGGGCAGGACGTCGTTGCGTATGAGACGCTGGTGAAGTACGTTAACTCCTTCCTACTCGCTGAATGCTGGACGAAGAATGGTGAACCGATCTTCGAGGCGGATGGTAACCATAGGGGTGAATACCGTTTTATTAATACCAAGGCACTCCTGGAGTGCAAGACTCCTGTGGAAGTCCAAAAGCTGCTCGGTAGTCTTAGTTATTTTAATTTGCCCGAACTATTTTCTTTTCTCGTATCTAACATGCTCGTATTCTGTTTGTGCAGGTGAGATGCCTCAGGCTCATGAGTGGATGGTAAAAAATGCTCTTGCGAGGAACAAGCCCGAAACGGCTCCTCCGAAGTCTCGATTTGCCAATGCGCGTTCTCCCACTCCTGCTCAGTATGCTGCGAGGACCTCTTCTCCCACTCCTGCTCCCCGGGGATCTCCCCTGCCTTTGACCTCATGAACAAAGCGGCCGAGGGCCAACGACGCCGTGGATCTCAGCCGGGCCCCAGAGAAAGGGAAGTTTGAGCTTCCTCCTTGCATACTTGATAGAAGATTCTTTGAGGGGAACTCCTTGGTCGTGCCGTGGGCAGAATCTCTTCGGCTGGAAAACATGGACTGCCGGAGCAAGAGGGCGTTGGTGGCCCAATATGCCTCTGCACTGGTCAGAGTTCTGGAAATGACGGCCATATATGCTGAAGGGGATTCTGTAACTGAGTCTGAACTCAAGGCTGCTCGGGCTACCGTGGCATCTCTCACGGAAGAGGTGAAGAGTGCTGACGATGGCCGAAAGAAGTCTGACGAGGAAGTGGTCAGGATGAAGAAAGAGAATTGTACGCTGGCTGCGGAGAAGAAGGCGGCTGAGGAGCTGCTCCAGCAACTGAGGGCGGTCAATGCTCCGGGCGAAGATGAACCCGAGGATGTGAAGGAACTGAAGACAAGGTCTGATCTAGTTGCCCGTATGTTGGTGGCCGAGGATGATAATATCGTCATTGCGGACGAATCCTTCAAGAATGTCGTGTCTTAACTGTGGGTGGTGAACCCCGGACTTGACTTTTCCAATGAGGGTACTCATTATCAGGCGCATGTTGAAGATGGCCGAATCGCTATGCCTGACTCCCTTGTTGAAGAGCATGCCGAGGATCAGCTTGCGGAGAACCAGGAGCCTCAGCCCGAGCCTGCCGACCAGATGTATGAGTGAAGGATTTTCTTTTTGTTGTTGTAATTTGTCCGGCCTATGTGTCGTGTATTTGTTGTAACCTATTTTGGGGGCATGGCCCCCGGTTTATGTAATACAGTACAATCATGGTTCAAGTGGCCATTTATCATACTTAAATTATGTGTCTGGTCCTGGTGGCCGGTTTTGCTGTTTGCATGGTTTTACTTGCTTTTATTTTCTGCTAAGTGTTGTACTCATGCTCGTTGTGAATGTATGTCTTCCCGTGATAGGGAATATTTGACTTATGTGAAGTTTCAGGGGATTGCTCGTTGTAGATGTGTTCGGCAGTGAGGGGTACTGGTCGAACGACTGGGGAATATCCTGGTGGGGGTGCGGAGCTCAGGTCGTGTTTGAGGATTAAGTTCGCTGCGTGGACGTCCCATCGCGAGCTGGGGTTCTGCCAGTCATGGTACTTTGACGACGGCGATGCTCGATTAAGGACCACTGTCGAGCAGATACTCGGCTTGTTACTGAGCAGGGTTCTGCTTTATTGGTATGCGACGCTTGTACCTAGGCGTGCATATTGGTTGATAGCTGACGTTCGTCTTCGTGATGGGTCGAACCGAGAATTAGGGCCTTAGCTATAATATTGTTTTAGGTTTTCGGCGTTCCATAGTGGAGCAAGTTCTTCCCCGTTGAGATGTTCTAGATAATAGGCCCCATTCTCCGTTTTTGCTCAGACACGATATGGTCATTCCCAGTTGGCGGCTAGTTTACCCTCGCGAGAGTCTTTGTGGTTTCTCCTTAGAACAAGGCTTCCCACGTCGAACTCTCGTTGTATCACCTTGGCGTTGTGCCTGATGGTAATTTTTTGTTTTAATGAGGCTTCATGGAGGCCTGCCCCAGTTTGGATTTCCTCGACGAGGTCGAGTTCTTCTCTTAATGATTTGTCGTTCATCTCCTCGTCTAGGGGCGACTCTGTCCACCTGGAGGGTACATGAACTTCGATGAGGATTACAGCCTCGGTCCCGTACGTTAGACGAAAAGGTGTTTCCCCGGTTGTAAAGTGTAGAGTTGTGTGGTATGCCCATAAGACACTGCGCAGCTCCTCGACCCAAGCCTTCTTTGTTTCATCCAGCCTTCGTTTGAGGCCTCAAAGGATGACCCGGTTAGATGCTTCAGCTTGCCCGTTTGTTTGAGGGTGCTCGACGGACGCGAAGTGTTGCTTCGTGCCCAGTTGGGCGACGAAGTCCTGGAACTTCCTGTCCATGAATTGTGTCCCATTGTCCGTTACTATCGCTTGGGGGATGCCGAAACGTGCGAGGATGTTTCATTTGTAAAAACGTAGTATATTGAGGGCAGTTATTTTGGCCACAACCTCCGCTTCTATCCATTTTGTGAAGTAGTCTACCCCCACTATTAGGTATTTGTTCTTATTTGATCCTACCACGAAGGGTCCTAGGATGTCTAGGCCCCACCAGGCAAATGGCCATGGGGAGGACATAGCCTTGAGCTTGTTAGGTGGAGCCAGGTGCATGTCCCCGTGCCATTGGCATTTATCGCATTTCTTCACATGTTCTTTAGTGTCGTGCTGCATGGTTGGCCAATAATATCCTGCTCGGAGGGCCTTTCGGGCAAGGGACCTTCCACCGAGATGTTGGGTGTTTATTCCTTTGTGGATTTCACGCAAGATGTGGGCGACCATTTCTTCCTCGATGCATTTGAGCAGTGGAATGGAAAATCCTCACAGGTAGAGTTTATCTTCGACTAGGACATAAGAGCAGGCTCTTCGCCTAACCACACTGGCCTCCTTGGGGTCGGAAGGGAGTTCGTCCTTGGCGAGGTAGTTGTGAACGGGGGTCATCCAACAATTTTTGGCGCCGATCACGTGTACGTCGAGGTTTGGGGAAGCCTTCTCAAATGCTGAGTCGAGGTAGAACCTCCTGTATAACGGACTTGTTTCCGCCTTTCTTCTTTGTACTGGACAGTTTGGACAAAACATCTGCTCGGACATTGTGTTCGCGGGGAACATGTTTCACTTCTACCGTTGTGAACTTCGCCATTTCCTTTTTAACCAGGGCTAAGTATTCGGCCAGGTTGTCATTTTTGGCTTGATATTCTCCTCGAACCTGAAGGGCCACGAGTTGTGAATCTGTGCAAATGACGACTTCTTCTGCGCCCAGGCCCTCGGCTAGACGTAATCCAGCGAGGAAGGCTTCGTACTCAGCCTAGTTGTTAGAGGTGGGGAAGGACAGGGTGAGTGATATTTCAACGATGATTCCTTCGTTGCTCTCTAGTATGATGCCCGCACCGCTTCCTGCCGAGCTGGAGGCACTGTCCACGAAAATGGTCCATTTGCGCGCTTCGCTCACGGGAGTCTACGAACGTCATTTCTGCGACGAAGTCGGCCAGAGCCTAGGCCTTGAGGGCCTTCATGCTTTCATACTGGATGTCAAATTCGGACAGTTCAAGCGACCATTTGAGCATTCGACCGACCATGTCTAGCCGTCCTAGCAGCTGTTTTATGGTTGATCTGTTCGAACCACGATTGTGTGGGCTAGGAAGTAGTGTCTTAATCTTCTGGCTGCGTTGATGAGGGCCAGAGCCACTTTCTCTATCTGTTGGTACCTTAACTCTAGTCCTTGTAGTGCTTTGCTCGTGAAGTATATGGGCTTCTGCCCGTCAGGTGTCTTGCGGATGAGAGCGGCGCTTACCGCTTCGGTTGCTACGGCGAGTTACAGGAATAAAGTTTCACCGTTGTCCGGGCGAGAGAGGACGGGTGGTTCTGAGAGTGCCCGTTTCAAGTGGAGAAGAGCCTTGTCACATTCCTCGGTCCATTCGAATGTTGCCTCCTTGCGGAGGAGTTTGAAGAATGGTAAGGCGTGTTGGGCAGACTTGGCCACGAAACGTGACAATGACGCGAGCATCCCGTTGAGGGACTGGATAGATTTCTTCGACTTGGGTGTTGGAAACTTGGAGAATGCTCGACACTTATCGGGATTGGCTTCGATTCCTCGTTCCGTTAAATAGAAGCCGAGGAACTTGCCTGCCCGGACACCGAACGTGCACTTCTCCGGGTTGAAACGCATTTTGTGTTTTCTGGCCTGTTCAAAGACCCTCCTTAAATGGGCAGTGTGATCGGTTTCCTCGTGGGATTTTACGATCATGTCGTCTATATAGACTTCGAGCATGTCGCCTATCTCTCCTCGGAAGACCTTGTTCATCATTCTTTGATAGGTCGCGCCGGCGTTCTTTAGGCTGAAGGGCATTATGTTGTAGTAATAGTTTCCCGATTCGGTCATGAAGGTCGTGTATTTTTTATCTCTCATTGCCGTTGGAATTTGATTATAGCTCGAGTAGGCGTCCATGAATGATAAAAGTTTAAAATTGGTAGAATTATCAACAAGTTTATCAATATTGGGGAGGAGTAGGCATCCTTCGGGCATGCCTTATTAAGATCGGTGTAGTCAATGCACATTCGCCATTTGCCATTAGATTTTTTCACAAGTACAACGTTGGACAGCCAAGTGGTGTACTTGGCCTCCGAGATAAATTTGGCCTCGAAGAGGTCCTTTATAGCTTTTTCTGCTGCCTCCGTTTTCTCCGGAGACTGCTTTCTCCTACGTTGTGCTACTGCTTTGATGGTCGGGTCAATTGTGAGTTGATGGCAGGCGACGGACGGGTCCAAGCCGAGCATCTCGGCGGCGCTCCAGGCGAAGAGGTCGGCGTTCTCACGGAGGCATGCTTTGAGCTGCTTCCTCGCGATGTCGGGCAGGTCCGCTCCAATCTTCACTTCCAGCTGAGGGTCGTCGCCGAACAAAATGAGCTCGAAGTTGCCATCCGGGATTGGGCGCATCGGATGGGAGCTGCTGCTGGCCGAGGTAGATGAGCTGGCTGAAGCTGCTTGGTCCCCCTGTTGGTCTTCTTCGGGGAAACGGCTGTCGAGGTCAATGGAGTCGACCTGAGGAAGAGGCTTGGCTTCCTCAGAGCTGCTGGGCAATGCTGGCTTACTCGATGCCTTTGGCTTGGACGCAGTGGCGTTGAGCCCTGTTGTGGCTGCTTCGAAACACCGTCGTGCAGCTTCGATGTCCCCGTGGAGGGTGGCGACCATTCCTTTTGAAGTGTAGTACTTCATCTTGAGGTGGACTGTTGAAGGCACCGCTACCAACTCGGCCAGAGTTGGTCTTCCGAATATGCACTGGTACAGCGACGGGTAGTGGATTATCAAAAATTGTACTTTGACGGATCTGGTCGTCTCAGCTGATCCAAAGGTCACGATTAGTTTGATGTATCCCCACGATTTGGTCACTGATCAGTTGAATCCCCGTAAATCAGACCCCATGTAGGGGGTAAGGTGTGATTCGTCCAGCTGAAGTGTTGAAAACAGCTAGTACATAATGTCGACCGAGCTGCCCTGGTCGACGAGGATTCTGAGAACATCGAAGTTCGCCATTCGAGCTCTGACAAGCAAAGGTATGCTCAAGTTTGGAGACCCCCCGAGGAGCTCTTCCTGGTAGAAGGAGATGAGGGTGGAGCCCTTATGGGCTTGATCGAGTGTGGTCACCTTGTTGGAGCTTGTGTTGATTAGATGCTCGAATTTTTGTTTCACTGAGCCCACCGTGACTTTATTGAAGCCCCCGTCAGAGATGACCATGGCAGAGGGGAATGTCTCCCACGGGCTGTGGGCCGCGAAGTAGGCAGGGGCGCTGAGCCCGTCCGGGACGTAGAAGTCTTCTGGTTGCGACACGGCCATGACGACCTGGATGCTGGCTTCTTCTGAGGAAGGTACTTCTTCCTCTATCTTCTTGGACTCCAGGGCGTCTTGCCGAGGAGCATCTTTCTTCTTAGTGAACTGTTTCAGGTGGCAGTCCCTGATCAGTATCTCGATAGCATCCTTCAAATGGATGCAGTCTTCGGTAGTGTGGCCGTGAATCTTGTGGAAACGGCAATACTTCGATTTGTCGGTGTTGGGTTTGGCCGGCAGTTGTTTAGGGAAGCGGACCCCTGCTTGTTTAAATTCCGAATTTGCGCATTCGGACAATATCTTCTCCCTTGAGACAGTGAGAGGTGTAATCGTGGAATCACCCACAGGGTCCCTTGCTGTCGCGGAAGTCCCGAGGACGGTCCTCGCGCCTCCTTTTGCCTCGACGAGATGTCGAGGCTTCCTCGCCTCTGGAGGCCCGAGCGTTCTCCTGATGGCGTGATGCTCGGACGTTGCTGGCTGCAACCTTCTCTTCGTACTGAATGTGCGATTGGGCTTTGAGGAGGAGGGCATCTAGGTTCCTCGGAGGAGCGAGGCCGACGGCCTTAGAAAACTCTGAACCCGGGCGGAGTCCTTGCTCGAGCAGAAACTTTTTCATGTCGTCCGTTGTAGGGACCTGTACTACTTCTTTGTTGAACCTCTCAATGTATGCGCGGAGAGGTTTGTCCTTTCCTTGGATTATGGCTCCAAGGGAGGCCTCAGTCTTGGGGTGCTGGTGAGAAGCTGTGAAATGCTGTGAGAACATTCTGCCCAGTTGTCTCCATCAGGTAATGGATTATTCGGGCAGCTGCTTGTACCACATCATCGCCCCCTTTCGAAGCGTGGTCGGAAATAGCCGGCACTTGATGGCGCCCCGGACGCCGCGGTAGTCCAATAGCGCATTGATGTTCTCGATGTGCTCGTCGGGGTCAGTAGTCCCTTCGTATGTGCCCAGTGACGGGGGCTTCTCCAGGCCCTTAGGGAGACGGGTTTCCAAGATTTCTTGGGAAAATGGGCCGCGAGGCTCATCGTCGCTGCTTGAACTGGTGAATGACGGGGACCGAAGGGTACGCTCGTGGTGGCGGTTCCTTCGGGGAGAAGGTGATCGGGCCCGACCTTTAGACTTGACCGAGGGTGACTGTTCGTCCCTGGAGGTCCTCTTGTGACCGGGAGAGTGCTGGTTACGCGGGAAAACTTGGTCACGCTTCCGGACGGCGCGAGAGTCAGGTTTTTGGCACAGTCTTCGGTCGATATCTCGCCGGGGCTGCGGACTCCTTGATCGTCGTTGGTTCCTCCTCGGAGGAGGGGATCTTGGACGGTTGGACTCTTCTAGCGCCCCGATCCTCTCGTTCTGCTGCAGGATCAGGGTGTTGGTTTTGTTGATCGCCTCCAGGAGGGCCACCACGGCCGGGTCGGCGTTGGGCGGAACTGGAATGGGCTGGATGTCCAGCGAAGGATGATCGTTGTTGCGGTCAGCAGAGGTATGGGAAGGAGAAGTTGTGGCCCCGTCCCTCAGAAAACGAGCATCTCTGAGAAGAGATGACGGGACATCAACGTCAGTCTTGTTGACGGGGAGGACAACGGGTTGGAGAGCACCTTTGGCGTGGTCTTATGTGGCCATGATGATGATCTTGGAAATTTGCTTTGATCTTTAGTTTTCGGGGAAAGAAAGATGGGGAGAACAATGTTTCCCACAGACAGCGCCACTAATCGTGAAGGCTGGATCAGATCCCGTCGAAGTGGGCCACCAAGTACGTCTGAGATGCTGGGCGTATGGAGAGGAGGAAGGGGTGTACCTGCAAGGCACTCCGACGCTCAAGTAAGAAAGGGTCAGAGAAAAGGGGCAAGTACAAAGTGTTAGTTCGTAGGGTGAATATTTGATACCTGACCCTCTCAAGTGAGAGGGTTTATATAATACCCCCAAGCGCGTCGCCAACGGTCCTATTTTTGGGGCGAAATAACCGTTTTCCCGAAGAATAAGTAACTTCCCAAAACTAGCCGTTATGTCGGGCAGGGTGCCCAAAATTAGCCGTTATGTCAGGCATAGGCACAATGTCGGGCACAGGCCCTTGGCTGTTCGAGGAGTGAAGAAGCCGTGCGGAACGGGCAGCATTTCCGGGGAGGAGTGATGCAGTCCTTGCCCGGTTGGAGGGGCAGAAAGGTAACTTTTGCCCCTTTGTGGATTGGACTTAGGCAATTGGGCCGTTCTGGGAGCAGAGGTGGATTGGGCCATGTATAGCCATTGGTCCAGTCCAGAACAGCTTCAGATTATCCTCAGCGTAGACTCGGCCTGGTCGTGGCTAACTTAGACACGACTCTTTTTGATCGACGCTAACCTGTTACCTTCGAGCCATTTAGCCTGCCTCCGATACCGTCACTAGATTGGCATTAAGTTGATGTATATAGCGTCGATTTTTCTGCTCATAGCATCGGAAAATGGCCAACGCTAAATACTATTTTTCTAGTAGTGTCTTCACTATGAAGTAACTTAAACTTGAAGCATTCTCTCTCCTGTGCTCGCTAAGCGCCTTCATAATTTTGGCCTAGCAAGCCTTATTTGTAGGTAAGTGCCTTTGGCAAGGTCTTTATGTGTTTCTTGGTGGTTTTTCGATTCATTTCACCTATTTTTGGTTAATATGCAATTAAAAAGTCTAAACAGAAATTTTATCACTTTCATTAACAAGTTGAGGTATCTTTCTATCGATTAATTGTAAAATAAATTAATAAATGCTTACATAGTTTAGGTGATTTTGAAATTTATCAACTCTCCCAACTTAAAACTAATTTAAACTAAAATATATTCAACTAAAATATAGCCAAATTGGTTTGGTACTTAGTTTCAAACGATTTTTCACTAATTTTTCTTTAAAAAAATATTTTATATTTTAATTTTAACACTAAAATGTTATCACGAAAGACCATAGATGACTATTAACTAGTCATATACCATCACTAATTACTTATATATATAGATAGATGAATATTTTTATTGATAATAAATTGAAAAAATTATGCAAATAAAAAATTGAAAAAGTTATTAAATATTTTTAAAAAAATATGTACCTCACAAAATAAATACAATATTTATTTTTGCTTTAAAAAATAAATGGTAGATATCTTATAGTATAAATTTATAAATTAATACGATAGCTCCGTCCATCCTTATTAAAAGGTAATAATGATTAATCTTTTAGTTATCTTTGCACATTATTTACGTGAAAAGATAAGCAATACATCTTAAAATATTTTTTTAGAAAAGAAATATATCTTAACACTTGAAAACAGAGTCTTATAAAAAGTGACAATAATATTAGAAGATGATCTTACATTTGTGGATAATTACTACACTCCACCTTAATTAAATATGTACTTTTTATGAGTTGATAACAGATTTGAATTTTATATTATTAGTTGAGATAAAGTTTCATGTATGGCCAGTACTGATTTTAAGTTTCATGTTCTAAATTTTGTAATGTTTTATAATTGATTACAACTAGTGTGAGTGAGTTAGAAAAGAATGGCCACTGAGGTGAGAGCCTTAGCTTTTTCGATGGCAGTTAGATACGCTTTATTAGTAGCCAATACCATGTGGCAACATGCATGAGCCAAATTGGAAAATCTAGCCTTTCGAGATTCTAAAGGTTTTCTTTATTAAAATATAATCTTCAGCACAATCTCTTGTGCATATTTAATATTAAGTTGGTATTAAAATATTCACAAAAAGAACAAATGAGATATATGATCACTTACTATATCATATAGGAAAATATTAGTGCTAAAGGATAAGAGCAATTTCATAGAAAGCATTTCCAACTAGTTAATTACGTTTTCTACACTATATAATACATCAAATTGAACAACTCAAACTCAAATAAACCCCTCACACATATTCTTTACCTTTAATTTTCTCTCTCTCTCTCTCTCTTTCTAGTAACAACACATAACTACCTAATAATTCTCTTAATTTTCAATGGATCCTTCCCATATAGTTGCTTATGCAAACTTCAGTTGTGAACTAAGAATAATACAAGCTCGAAACGTTGAATTCATCAAGTCCACTAAAAACTTGTTTGCTAGGTTGTATGTTCCAACAGGAGACAACAAAAGAATTCAACTCAACAGCAAAAATGTTTGGGACAAATCTTTTAATCTAGATTGTTCTTGTTCCCAAGAGTTTTTGGAAAACCTTAATCATCAAAGCCTAGTCTTAGAGCTAAGACAGAAGAAGATGTGGGGGTCACAACTTATTGGAAAGGGTGAGATTCCATGGAAGGTGATTCTTCAATCACAAAACATGGAGTTGAAAAAATGGTTGAAAATGGATTTGGTGAGTGGAAATGATTGCAAAGAGGTTATGTTGACAACACCAGAAGTGGAAATAGAGATTAAAGTGAGAGTGTCTTCGGTTACTGAGAAGGCGAAGCAAAATAAAAAGAGGTTTAATAATTGGAATGAGTGTGGATGTAAAAATGGGCATGATCATAATGCTTGGTGCAATGCAGAAGACTGTGATATGTTTGCGCTTGGTACAGCTTTGGAAGCTTTTTGATTTTGATGCAAGATTATACTATCAACATATAAACTAACATCAACTAATTCATGTATTATTGTATTGAATAGATTTTTTTGACAAAGTTATAATAGATTGATTCTTTTTTTTTTTATAAGCAAGAAGTATATTGAAATAGAGAACTAAGGGTTCTCAAACCTGTTTACAAAAAGCGAGACAAAACTCGGCAAGAAAATTACAATTTAATTGCACTTTATGATAAATAAAATAATGGAAATTTGCTAAATTCGTAAAAGTTACAATTGGAATGAGTAATATTCGCGATACACGACTATCTCCAAACCAATGCTTTGATGCTCCAAACCGCGTCCAGAACATTCCAAGAATCATTCCTAAAAATTATACCATTCCTCAGCAACCATAAATACCAACAAGTAGCTAACCAGACACTTCCTTCCTTCCCTCTCTTAACTCTCTTTCGTTTACCGAAACTACACCATTGCAAAAAACTCGCTTTCAAATTAATAAATTCGAAATCAACATAACCAATCGAATCCGCCACCTCCCTCCAAACCAACTTAGAGACGTTGCAATGCATGAATAAATTTTCAACCGATTCCGGGTTATTACTGCAATAGACACAATCCAAATTATCATTCGGAAAAGAATACCCTCTAAGAGATAACGAAATCTTTGTGGGAAGTCTGTTTAAAAAACCTCTCCACCCAAAACACCTAACCTTAAACGGAGCATCCATCCTCCAAATTAATTTGAGGGCTTCGTCAAATTCGTTGCAAGGACCATAAGAAATCCGGAAAAAACTCGAGATAGCCCTAAAATTTGCCACCAAAAACTCAGTAAAGCGCTGCTCTCTACCAGCCAGCGCCGAGTTAACCTCCTGCTGCGAACCAGAAACCAACAAGTCCCGATCAGCATCCATCATGTGCTGATCCAGAAAGTTTCCACGGAACAAGACAGATCTGAGGCCTACTATCTGCTGCGATAATACCTGCTCAGTAAAAAAACCAGAAACGACACTGCTGTTCCTACCTCCCGTCGCATAGCAGTCCGCCTCCGACTGCTGCCAGGACACCGAGTCCTTCCCCTGAGAGAGCGGAATCACCGCCTGCAGCCTAGCAAGGAGCGATCGCAACTCTTTCGCTTCAGCACCAGTCTGCACAGAAGGAACACCAAGATTGCCCCAATACCAAGCATCATCCTGCCAAAAACCCATACAAGCCACTGCCACAAATTTCAAATGGGATAAACTAAACAGTAAAGGAAATTCCTCCTTTAAACATAGCACATCAAGCCATCTGGAGTGCCAAAAGGTAATAGAAAATCCATTCCCAACATGAAATACACAATTATCAATAAAAACATCATCCGGAAAATACTTTTTTAAGCCAAGAATATCCTTCCACCAAAAGGAAGAATTGCCATATTTAATTCTGTCTCCACTAGAATTCACCATTTTTAAGTTGATATCACCATACCGGGCCTTCAAAACCTCATACCAAGTCGCTTTTGATTCAACCACTATCCTCCACCTCCACTTGTGAAGAAGAGCAATATTAAAGTCATCAATCCTCTTCAGACCGAGCCCACCCTTCTCCACCGGAAGGCACACTTGTTTCTAACTCACCCAATGAATTTTCCGCTTATCCTCCGAGCTACTCCAAAGGAAATTACTTTGGATCTTAGTCATTTCTTTAACAACCGACCCCAGAGCTTTATAAAAAGACAACATGAAAATAGAAAGGCTCGAAAGAACCGATTTCAGAAAAGTCAATCTACCTCCAAAACTAAGAAGTTTATTACTCCAACAAGACAATCTCTTCTTCAACACAGAAATAATACCCGACTACCTAGGTGCCCTATTATGAGTTTCTCCCACCGGAAGGCCTAGAAAAGAGAACTTATCATTCTCCCTCTTACAAGAATGATAACAGGAAGCCACCTCCAAAAAACGAGAAGAAATATTAATTCTAATGAAGTGGCTCTTATGGAAATTAATTCCCATTCCCGACACTAACTCAAAACCCCTCAACACTGCCTTAATAGCCCGAATATGATTCCAACTACCATCTCCAATCAATAAGGTATCATCCGCGAATTGAAGGATGTCGATAAAACATCTACCGTTAAAATTGAAACCCGCAAAATCACCGATATCCATCGACATACTAACCAAACCTCTAAGCCCCTCCGCAACAATGACAAAAAGAAATGGAGAGAGCGGGTCTCCTTGCCTCAAACCTCTCTCAACCACAAATTCTTTCGTAGGGCTTCCGTTGACAAGAACCGACATTTTACTCGTGAAAACTAAAGCCTCCATCCACTTCAACCACCTCTCACCAAACCCCATCTTTCTCAACATAAATCTAAGGAAATTCCAAGACACTTTATTATAAGCCTTCTCAAAATCAACTTTAAAAAGTAAACACTCCTTCTTCTCTTTTCTAGAAAAATCCACCAATTCGTTCACCACCAAAACCCCGTCAAGTAATTGCCTACCCGACACAAAGGCACTTTGACAAATAGAGATAATAGAAGAAAGAACCACTTTCAATCTAGCCGCCAACAATTTGGTGAGAGCTATGTATACACACCCCACTAGGTAAATCAGCCTATAATCATCCAAGCCCAACGGATTCGGGATCTTCGAAACCAACGTCAAGAAAGAAGAGGTAAAAGCATTTGACAACTTTGCCTCCGAATGAAAGTATAAAAAATAACTAATAAACTCCTCTTTCATAAAAGACCAACACTTCTTGATGAAAAGAAAAGAATAGCCATCCGGACCCGGACTCTTCGAACCCTCACAACTCCAAATCGTCTTCTTAATCTCCTCCTCCGTGAAAGAAGCATCCAAAAACTCACTATCTCTAAGATTTAAGCGATTAAACGATAATCGATCGAGCACCGGCCTATCCTCCTCCACTTCCTTAAATTTAGAAGCGAAATGTTCCTTAACCACCTACTTCACTTCCGATACCGAATCGACAATTCCACGATCCGTAGAAAAATTCCCTATATGATTACGCCTCCTCCTTTCCTTCATCGCCCTATGGAAAAATTTGCAATTGGTATCTCCCTCCTTAAGCCACTTCACCCTAGACTTTTGAATTAACAAATTCTCCTTAATTTTAGGATTCAACCACACTTTATTATTCGCCCTCCTTTTCGCACCTAATTCCACAATACCCTCATCTCCACTATATGCGTCCTCCTCCAAATCCCACTCATTTATCTCCTTAATACCTTATTCAACCTCCAAATCATACCTACCAAAAACATTGAAATTCCACCACCTCAAACTCTTTTTAAGGATGCGTAATTTTTCTTTCAACACATAATCACGTCTTCCTTCCACCACAATCTTCCTCCATTCCCTTTCGACAAAAGGTAGAAACTCTTTATTGGAGAACCACTCATTGAAAATCTTGAAAGGCTTAGGACCCCAATTTTTCTTATCCGCCACTAAACATATCGGACAATGAATCGAAATGTCCCTCCAACCGATTAGCTGCCCCACAAGACCCCAATCGTTGACAATAACATTGTCCACAAGAAAGCGGTCAATCCGACTTCTCACCTTACTATCACCCCCATACCAAATAAACTTTTTACCCTTGCAAGGTAAATCCACCAAGTTGCACTTAGAGATAAACTCCGCAAACTCGTCCCTCTCTGTTCTTCTCTCCAAAGCCGACAACCCTCTTCTTTCTCTAATGTCCTTAACCGCATTGAAATCTCCTCCGAACACCCACTCTTCGTCCAACATCCTCTCTTTAAGAGTAAGCAAAGAACCCCACAACCTACGCTTTAACTCAATATTACAAGGCGAATAAATATTAAGGATATAGTAGCATTTACCCTTCCATCTAACCTTAACACCCAAATAGCCAGCTCCTCTAAAACTGCTCAAAACCTCCACCGACCCAACCTTCCAAGAATTAAGAGACCCCCCACAGCTCCTACCGACTCCGAAAATGAATAATCCACCTCCTTCTTTTTCCAAAAGCTCCTCGCAACCGAATCGGGCATCGCTTGAATCTTAGTCTCCTGGATTAGAAACATATCGGCGCAACCTTTAGAAATAATATGAGAAATTCTACTCCTCTTAACCCTACTTCCGCCCCCCCGAATATTCAACGAGCCTAAAATCATTGGAACACATTTTCTTTCGCCTTTTCTCTCAACAATTTAACTCTACCCTCCTTCTCCATTGCATCTAGCTTTCCCTTGAAATCTTTCAGCTCCTTACCCTTCCCCACTCCCAGATTGGAAATGGCCTTGCAGACTTTGTCACCCAGGTTAGAATCCAAATTTTCAATCATCCTTTGGTTGCTTCTAACAATGTCAGAAATGATAGACTCCTCGCCATGATTCTTACATCCTTCAGCCACATCCCTACGGACCTCACCAAGACAGTTTGTCTTTAAAAAAGTGGACGAATTTGATCCACCTTCCTAAAAAACCGACGCTTGGGAGGGAAATAAAACTCCTTCCATATTCCTTCTTTTACACCTTCTATTAAAATGGATGCCCCTGCCCCTCAACTCACTTAAATACATATATTTAATTTTCTTTGGGCCCCTCCTATTAGCCATTCACTTGAGAGCCTTTGGATGGTGTACCCCACGCCTTGGGACCACTTGATCCAGCCCCACCACTGCAACTTCCCCAGACTGAAGAGAACACTCTACCCTAGTACCTTCATTACCGCTAGAAACAGCTCCCCCCATTAAAATATTATCTCTCTCCTCATTAAGACAAGAATTGCCATTTAAGGCTGGAATAGCCCCATCAAAAGATACGTCCTCTGACACCCTTTCCTTACTACCTCCTTTATCAACATCTACATCCCCCAAATCCTTAACGCTCTGGACCCCTGATTTATCCATTGGAAACAAAAAAACTTCCACATTCCCAGGATTTCCCTTGTTTTTAGCATCCGTTTGAATGTGGAAATAGACCCCTCCAGCCTCCCCAGAAAAGTCGACCCACCTCCTTCGACCTCATCTTCCTCAAACACTTTATCACCGAAAGAGTCTTCGTCAGAACCAGAAGTAACGGATTCCGATCCGAAACAGGAGAAGACCGGACTAAAGGGAGCCAATTGATCTTCTCTTAGCACAATCGTATAAAACACTCCGTCGACCTTCACCTTAATAGAATCCACCAGAGAGAAAGATAAAGGAAATTTAATCAACACTCTGGCCATGTCCTTCGATGAACCTTTTTGCGTGTTTTCGCCAGCACATACAAAATAACCTAACATATTAGCCACCTTAGAAAATAACAGCGAGTTCCAAGCTTGACTTGGGACCCCAAATAACTTAATCCACATGACTCTATCTTTGTCGTCGTCCGATTCCTTCCAACGCCTAATATCAATAAACCACTGGTTCAGCCACGATTCTTCCTCCTTAATCAAATCACCTATCTCACCCACATCTGATTTTTCCAGTAGGCAAAGACTCGGTCCCAACGGCGTTACCGAAATAGAGAAAAACCCTTTAGCTTCAAAACAAGTTCGGAGCTTATAGGACAACCCAGGAGACCTAACCACCCCCACGAAATCCTTTGCAAGTCGATCCAAATCACTCACTTCAGAGGAATACTCAAGAACTATATCGTTATGTAACACCTCCGATGGCCCAGCAACATTCGCTAAACCGACATTACTAACAGTCTCAGCATAAAACTTCTTCCCAAAAAGCACAGAAGGCAGCCTTTGCCTCCGTTCAAGAGAACTTCCATGCTGAACATTTTACCCCCAATTCCTCTCCCCCAATCCAATCTTATTTCTAGAAAAATCGCTCCTATTGAATCTTGGCGGATTCGCATGTATCTTTCTACCATCGATATAAATATTATCGAGTTTAATCACTAACGTCCTCACCTCTTCCAACCCCTTGAAACTAGAGAATCCATATCTCTTCCCAAACTTATTCCTCTTAGAAGGAATAACCACCTCAACAAAGTCTCAGACACATCCGAAGAGCTCGAACACATCCTCCGCCTTGATTTTGTCTGGGAATTCAGAGAAAAACACAGAAGAGAGACATTCGTCACCCTCCTGTCATTTTCCTTTGGGAAAGATATCCCATCTTTCCCCTAAATGTCGAAAAACTTTCCTTTCAACAATGTTCCACTCCATCGGAAGCCAAAAAACCAGCCCAGAAGAAACCAAAGGGAAAGAAAAAGCACGGGCTGATACACACCAGCACCACCCAAGAATAGACGCGAGCTGAGACGCACAAGCAAAACCCAGAAAATCATCACCCGAAAACAAGTCCCCTAACCCTAAGGTTTGGAGTTTAAGCCAAATATTTCAATGAAGAAAGTCCAAGTCATCCTGTGCAGATCAGCGAAAGCAGGGAGAGAGCTACTCCGGTGGAAAAAGATGAAACGACCGCCGGAAAGTCTAGAGAGAAGTCAGAGCATTTTCTCTCTCTCTCTATGATGCTTAAATGCATCTATAATAGATTGATTCTATTTGAACTTTCAAATGCATTATCTCTTAATTTTATATGTTGGATTTCTTTACATAGTTTATGGTTTCTCTTTAAGCAAAATATTGTCATAATAGTTTAAATCTCCTTTTTTTTAACATGAAAATTTATTTTCTAAGTAAAATAAATGAAGTTTAAATAAAAGTATTAATAAATGACATATAGAACACAATTATATATAAGATCAAATTGTGTATATAGTGAACCAACACCTCTTGTAAAAATTTGATATTGTATTGCTCTTATTAAATTGAAAGGATGAATCTTGTTAGGAGAATGCAATGAACACGACTCTGCTGTCTGAGTTCCTGCTCTAACCCGATTTAGGCTTCTAATATTACTTGTGAACAAAGATATATAACAATTACCAATTGTTAGTTGGTTCAGTGGTGATTGGTATTAGATTTGGTAGAGAGGACCATAGTTCGATCCCCGCAACAGCGATCGGGAGATGGTTGGAACCACTTGATGCTAGAACTGACATCTGAATCGGATTAGTTGGTTGTTAGCTTGGAATTCTCAACGTGTAGAGTTCGACAAAGAGAATACGACGCTAAAATTATACTTAGTTAAAATGAGGATATATGGTGACATGTGCGACAAGATTAGCGTTCGACCATAAATGTCGAGTTCAACACACCTTTTGATGAGTCTTTTACTTAATCTTTTTTCCAACTGTTGAGATGACTTTTTCTCAGAACTCGACAGGGTGAGTTATCAACCGTGACAGTTGAGGCAAAGTAAAAGTATTATATTGAATAACTGATGTTTAATCTTATCCAAACGTCGAAGACACGTGGAAACATGGTAGAAGATTGGAAACTTCGTAGGAGATTACGTGTCACACAATAGAGAAATAGCCGTTGCAGACAATTATTTTTACATTAGTATATATAATGGTTCTAGCGTTAGGAATAAGGTGGCAATATCATTACAAAAACTCTATAGAACTCAAAGTACCCAAGGTAAAGCGAGAAACGAGTTTGTGAGAAAAATGTATGATTTTGTACACCAATTTTAATTTACTTAATTGAAGAAACTTTTATTTTCCTTTAATTTGTCTCAAATTTATTACTTTTCTAGTTTATTTTAGATTCCGATACAGCTGACACCAACAGTCTCTTTGTTTATCCTTTTTTGTTTACCTTTATTAAACACTCAGTTTTAACCTATAACAATAGTCGAGCGATTGTACCTTTTGGAAAATATGCAAAAAATATGCCTAAGGATTTCCTAGTTTGGTCCTGCAAGCAGTTATTTAAAATTAAGTGATTGTTTACCAAAAACACGGGGAAACAAATTGGCACGCCAGGTGAAACCTTTTTGTGCAAAAATTTCAAAAAATTTTTAACTTGTTTGTTTGTTACATTTTAAATTGTTCTTCATGTTTTTTTATGAGCGACGTTAAGTTCGCGTCCGGCAGTTAGGGTCGATGCCTGTTTGCGACAAAACGGAAAATAACGTGCTCTTTTCTGAAAAAGGTTTGAAACTTAACAATCCCGAAGGATAAAAAATGTTTGAGTTTGTTTTGTGTTTTTTAGACATAAGTGGATTGAAGTTAGTTCGTAACTTGCATTGCATCCAAGTCTACAACATAGGAACGAATACGTCGCGTATCGTCCCTAACAGGACGTACACTAAGTACCCTAGAAGAATGAAGGGAGACCCCCCATACCTCACTTCCCATATATAAGGCTCATGCGCAATACACGTTAACCTTTATTAAGTGTTTTAGAAAGGTTATGAGATGAGAAGAGAAGACTCAAGTTGAAAAGAAAACACTAAGGGGAAACTAATTGTTCCTAATGTTATCATACAAATGTGGCCCTAAGGTTGAGCTTTAAGAGCAACCTAAGTCTAAAGAAGAGAGAGGGATAGAACTATCTAATGCTTATCCTACCTCACCTTAATCAAAAATTAAGGATGAGCTAGGATCCCAAAGGGATGTGAAGAAGTTCTACACAATCAAGCATTATATCATGTAATCCATAAAAGAGAAAGAAAAGTAAGATAGATGAGAGATGAAAGTAGGAATAAACATGGATAACCATCCACATGTTCAAATGCCTTAACTCTGCCCCTACACAAAAGGTTAGCATAAAGTAATCACAAGAAATGAATCTAAGTGCTAGAACTTAAACCAAACAATGCTAGTTGTTTTAGGAAAACAACTTAAGAAGCAAGCAAGGTTAAAACTAAAAGAAAAAGGGTCCTAAGGGTTAAGGAACAACAAAAGTCAGTAGGTACATACATGTCAAGGTATCCTACTAAGGTAAACATGCGAAATGAAAGCATATAATGTCAAACTATGTATCAAAAGATCACACAAATGCAAGTTATGCACTAACTATGCAAGATGAAAGCAAACGAATCATAAACATGAATAAATGCATATTTAAACGTCAAAGTCAGAAGTGAATGACATTTAAGAATGCATAGGGATGCCATTAAGATAGCATGTAATTCATGAATGCAAGCATTGATTAAGCAAGAAGAAGTGGAAACCAAATACCATTCAAGTTCATACATGAAGCATACTTGTAATGCAAGTAAGAAAAGAAGATGCAAGATGAACATGATTGTAAATGAATGCAAGTCAGTAGCACATGACATTTGAAATGACATTTAGAAGTCAAGAATGATCATATAAAGTCAACACAAGTGTCATGTTGAAGCACATTGAAGATTAGAAGTAAGCATGTTCAAGTTAGGTCAAACAAGTTCTTATGTGTTCATGAAGTTAAGAGACATGCAAGATGATGTTAGAAGTCATGTCATATGATTAAGAATGATCAAAAACATAAGTGAAATCATGTTTTCATGGATGTACAAGATCATACAAGCATTTTTGAAAACAACCATCAAAGATGAACAAGTAAGGATGCACAAACTCACAAAACATTTTAAGTTCAAATAAGTGCATACAAGTCAATTAAAAATGGACAAGCAATGCCCCATAATGCAAGATGGATGACCTATAATGTGCCTAGCAAATGATGTCAAAGCATCTCAACAATCATCCCAAGGAAACATGTTCCAAGCATACCAAAACCCTAGCATAATTCCTCTAACAAACACACATACAAATGTGCATTTATGCAATCCATAAAGTTATGTTAGAAGGATGAGAAAATTGGGATATGAAAGTCACTTGAAGTGAAAACAGTGTACAAATATGTATCAAAAAGATGGATCAAAATCAATTACCAAACATGCTCAAAGATGCCTCACAATCTCATACAAGTCACACAAACAAATGGCTCAAAGATCTCATTCAAAAGTCAATAAGAAATGACATAAAAATCTACAAAAATAGGTATGAGATGCTGTGATGTATCATGCAAACATGGATCAATGCTCATTTGAAAATTCAACACAAAACTATGTCAAACAAATAAAAAATGAAACATGTATCATGAAGGGATGCTCACACAAAAGGAATTAAATGGAAATTCATGGAAAAATAGCAAAATATGCTAGAATCAGAAATAAAAATAATCAAAAATTATTTAAATGTATTGGAATGCTTCATGAATTTTTTGGGAATTTTATCTTGCATAAAAGTATTTTTTAAAAATCAAATACCAAATAATTATGAAAAGAAAATTAAAATCCAAGAGAAATAGGCCAGGGGGTGTCACACAAGCAAAAGTCCAGTTATAACATGCATTGGGCTTTAAAGGAGGGGGTGTGCATATCAAATACTACAAAGCCCAAAGGCGCATGGGTCTGCAGAGCATATTATGAGGTTCAGTCAAAGTCTTGACTCAATCAGAGCCATTGGATCAAGTCAAGCATGATGATCAGGAAAGGAAACCGATCAAACGAATCACAATGCATACACATGTTATGATATGGTGAGGCAAACACACGTGAGCACCAATTTCAAAAACATTCAGAAAAACAAGGCATGTGAGAGGGATGGTGCTTCATTTATTCGCTGGCAAGATCTGGTTCGTTGGATCAAATTAAAACAAAGGCTGAGATTAAAACTGGATGAACCTTAGGGTTTTTAAAAGTTCATCACCTCAGGCGGCCGGAGAAGACTCCTGTCACCTTCTCCGCCCAGGCTCCACTGTGGCTAAAGTTTCAGGTGACCAGAAATGCACAAATCATATACCAATCTCTTCCTCTCAACACGTAGATCACGAATCCGCCATTAGATTTCACAAACAACACACAAGTGAAGCAAATTGAAGAGAAACATTTTGCCCTAGAAATTTCAACTAAGCACCTAAGGTGCCTATCAACTAGCCGGATGTTCACATTGCTCCTATTGAGCTCCAAAACACACAAAAACAAGTTTAAATCAGAGCAAAAGGAGAGCAAAAAGTTTGAACTGAGACCTGCAATTTTGATGCTTCCTTTGCTACAAGAGGACACCAGATAGGAGATTCCTTAAGCTTCAAAGATGATTACTGGCCAAATAAAGGCTTAATAGACTTCCAATTTCTTGCAAAAATCAATTGATGAAGATGAAGCTTGAAGTGGAAAGGGGAGAATGCAGTGGCTACCTCAATGCTTTCTTAATTCTTGATGAAGAAGAATGGAGCAATGTGCAGAGAGAGCGAAGGTTTCAGAGGTTCCGAGGGAGAGAAAAATTCAGAGAGAAATAGTGTGAAGATTGAAGGAGAGTGAAGAATGATCCAAAGTTGGTTACAATTCTGTTATGAATGGTTTATATATAGTGAGTTAAATGTTAACCACTGTGGTTTACAGTTAGAAGTTTGGTTAAGTTTGTTGTAGTTGAAATGAAAATGAAAGTGAATTGAAAAGGGAGAGTGAGTGTAGTGTGCTGATGAACTAGTATATGGAGGGAGTATGTGATCTTATGGTGTGATCATGATGGATAGTGGTGATGGTTTCAGTGAACTTGCAACAACAACAGCATGTCACACAAGTTTCCATTCTCTTTTGTTTGAACAAATAGAGAAAATAAAGTACATGAACATGGTATGTAAGAGTTGTTGCATGGCTTTATTTGGTAATGTGATGTGTATGGTTTCACATACAAACAATACAAGTTTCTTATTTTGGCAGCCATGACAACATTCCATGATGATGACTTTGGAAAGATATAACTCATTAATCCATGGATGAAAATGATGGATCTTGGGGTCTTTGAAAAGAGGAGATGGAGGACAACAAGATTGGAGTTGAAAATAATTGCAATGGGAGTCACTAAGATACCCAAAAATGATCATGAAGATGTGTGTACATAACTGATGTAGCATGCCACCCTGACCTGGTCGTGCCCTACCACATGCGTGTGAATGGGTCAGTTGGAGATCACACACTTTGCCTCATTATATCTCTCAATGAGTTGATCATCTGAAAATTCCTCCAACATCAAAGTTAAAGATGAGATCAAAAGGAACAAAAACCATGTTGAACAATTTTTCATTTGGAGTCTCCATCATGGAGAAATCTGACCTTGAACTTGGACAAAACATGCACACAAGGTGTTTGTTGAAATTACTGCGCGCTGACTGGTCATGACTTACCAATTTTCCTTGATTTGTCTCAACTTTAATTGATCATATCTCTCTCAATTTTGATCCAATGGACATGTTCTTAGTATGGTTTTGAAGCTTGGAATGTGAACTTTTGATAGGCCTCCATAAAATTTCAATTTGGAGCTTGGAACATGGAGAAAGAATGCCCTAAAGTTGGGTGCTCACCTTGCCAAAACTTGCCATAAATGGAAACCCTAATTTCTATTTTTGGTAACTTTGCACATTTCTTGATTTTTGATGAATCCCTTGATATTTCTTGATCAAATCTTCACCAATGACCATAATGAACATGAGGGACATGAAATTGACCTCAAAAAGTCAAGAGTTGACTTTTTCCTCTGCACAATTGACTTTTCCTCAATTCTCTTGATTTTCAGTCAATTGATCAATTGAAACCCTTCCAAACCAAATTAATGGACAATTCTCCAACCTTAGACACTTAAGGACACGAGGAATACCATAGAATCAAGTCTTGCCCAAGAAATCAGAAATAAACTTATTTTATGGCAAACCCTAGTTTTGTACCCTCAGTCTAGGAAGAATCAACACATCCTCCAAATCCAAATTCCTCTGAGTATGATGTGTATCCTCTCAAACAATGATGAGATGTGCCATTTTGAGATGATAAAAAATTCAAAGATCTTGCTCATTGGGGTGTTAAACTCAAGAATCCCAAAACCCTAATTTTGCACTGGTTAGGAGAAGGTGATTCACTTGAAATCTCTTGCCAAGCTTGAGCATATGATGAGATGATGGGTCAGTTAAGATCTCTTGAGGCTCAAGGCTCATTGGATTTGATTGAGATACCTTGATCCCATGCTAAGGCCAATGATATGCAAAGATGATAATGCAAAACATGCAATGAAACATAAGCCAGTTAATGTTAAAACAAGAGGGCAAATTTTGAGGTGTTACACTACCACCTCACCCTATATATCTGCATCCTGCCTCAAGTTTAACCATATATGATCTTGGTCGAAAGGCGCAACCACCAGGGGGTTTATGTTATATTCCACAAATGACACCTACAATAATACGACATCGTTTATGTCCATGAGGCAACAAATGAATGAGATTAACCACGAGATGGTTAATATGTTGACTCATAAAATTGGTAAGACACTGAATCCCCTAATTCAAAACACCAACCAGAGTTATGAATTATTAGCTAACCAAATGGGTCAAATAACTAATTTTTTCGGTGCTCCACAGGCCCAGCCACGCCCAACTCAATCTAAAATCCAGGCCAGTGGAAATGTCTGACAATGAAGCGGCCTCTATCAACCAAAGGCAACCACAGTTGGGTTTTCGACCAAAAGACCCTCATACACATAGGGAGGATGAGGAATACATAGGTCAAAATAACCCAAGAGTGATGTTGCTAAATAGAAACTAGGATGCCGAGGAATTGGTTAGAAATGTTCAATATAACAACTTAAGAGGGAAAAATAATTTGGCACATATGGGCGAAAATATCCTTTCCTAGAATGGCCTTAATATAGGCCTACATATACCTAATTTTGTGTCTTCCCTGTTAGGATATGTACTGCAAACCAAACTTCTTATGGGTTGGAAAGTCCCCAAACTCACCAATTTTAAAGACGATACAAGCGAATCAACTATTGAACATATCACTCGATACCTAACTGAGGCAGGTGATATGATGAACAATGAGAATTTAAAGATGAAATACTTTCCAAATTCTCTCACAAAAAATTCCTTCATGTGGTTCACCACACTCCCTCCACAATCCATACATAACTGGAGTCAGTTAGAGAGAGTTTTTCATGAACAATTCTACCTGGGGCAGTCAAAGATTAGCCTAAAAGAGTTGGCCAGTGTAAGACGCAAGCCGCCTGATTCAATAGACAATTATCTCAATAGATTTAGGTTGTTGAAGGAAATGTGTTTCACCCAAGTGCCTGAACACGAACTTTTCGAAATGGCTAATCGATTAACCTTTGTTTCCATTGCCATGGTTAATCGATTAACATTGTTAAAAAAATCAAGTTTTCTTTAAGCAATGGCATGGTTAATCGATTACCTTGGTCCCCATTGACATGTGTTAATCAATTAGTATTTTGTGGACTTAGAGAAATTCAAAGTTTACGAATGCCACTTTTTGCTATTTTGGAACAAATGCATAGAATGAGTTTGAATTATTTTCTTTGAACATCTAAGATTTGTATCATGAAAACATATTTTAGTTTATCTTATCTTAATTAAATTCCATATGCCATAGTTTGATCAAAATAATTCCATTAAACCACATATTTGAAATCATTCTTGCTAAGAGACTTAAAGCTTGTCTTGAAACATTTATTTCATCGTTGAATCGTTTCCTTCTTATATAATTTTGTCTTCATCAAAACGTCTTCATAAGAGAATTATCTTCACAAGGGTTTCACCTTTGGTACCCAAAGAGGTCCAGGTGCGTAATTTCTTCCATAAGGTCTAAGGTTATTATTACCTTTAGATGTTTTCAATTTATCAAATAAAAAAGGATCTAAATGGCCAAATTTATTGCAGTGTGAACATTTATACACGGGCCAGTTTCTTTTCTTCTTATTTGATTAATTCCTTAGTATGTGTTCTATCTAACTTAAATCCTAGTCCATTTTTATTTAAGAAAGGTCTTTGACTTGATAATATTAAGTCAAAGTTTTCTTTCCCAATAGTAAATTAACTTAGTTTCATACATATCTAACACTTCCTTTTTCAGCGAGACACAGATCTCACAATTTCCTATTGAGTTTTTAATATTGGCTATTTCAAAAATGAGTGTTTTAAGAAAATTCTAGATACTTCTTAATGTCTAAGTTGCATTTTTTAATCATATCATTTTCTTCAATCAACTTAGCACTAATTTTAAATAGATTCTTGTAAAACGTCTTAGTTACCTCATAATCATCTTCCTCGTAGGATGCTTTCAAGCAAACTTCATATTCTTTTTTTAAACGAGATTCTTATATGGTTCTCCTTGAGGTTGACTCTCCTTCATTTGTGGAGGCCATGTCTCTTCTTTTGAAGATTACACTTAGTGACGCTTCTTCTTCGTATCATCTCACACTTAGTGATGCTTCTTCTTCGTATCCTCTCAGGTGTGTTCATTTCCTCTTGTTTGATACTTGGAGAAACTTCATATAGCATTTCAAGAGAATTGTAAACTTCCTTGAAATTATAAATATAAATGAGTTTACTATCATCTAAGGACATTATTATAAAGTTTTTGGTTTTGAAAGCAATTTCGAATTTTTCCTTTTCTTCTACGGTCCAAAGAGAATAAGGTTTATCTATTACTTCTCCATTAACTTGGTGAGTAGGGATAAACAGAACTTTGATTAGAGTTTCCCATAATTCTAAATCAATAATTTGAATAAAGATTCTAAATATAGATTTCCATATTTCAAATATAGCACCATTAAATGGTGGATGTGTGTTTAGGAAAGATATCTTGTTGAAAAAGGTGTTTGAAGCCATCTTCCTCCTGAGATGATTAGTCCTTGAACATGAGTTAACCTCTGATACGACTAGTTGGACACGTGACTCCACACACAAGAGGGGGTGAATTGTGGGTTTATGAAAATGGTAATTTGAAAAACTTTTATGATTATTTTAAGAGTTTAAAATATTTTAAAAACATTTTAGAAATTAGAAGTGGAAATTAGTAACGCAAAAAGTAAAGAGTTAAGGAAAAGAGAAAAAACACCAGGGATTATAGATGTTTAGTAGAAATGAAATGACTTAATCCTCTCCCCAAAATTTTTTCTTGAGAGTATCCAAAAAATACTTAAGAGATTTTAGTAGACTTAACTCTCGAACCCCTTTATACAAGGAAAAATGAAATTTTAGACTAACTTTAAACCAAATAACAAACATAGAAAAGAAGCGATTAGTCTTCCTTCCAAATGATGGATTGAAGCAGAAAGTATTATATCCAATTATAAACTTGAAGCGGTTAGTCCCCAAGCTAAACAAAGATTTTATACAAGGTTATCTTGAACCAAGGTGAGCTTTTGAACATGGACTAACTCACCTACAGAACCGAGATTTTGACCTGACTCACCACGAACCACTAAGATTTTAAACCAGAGTTATCTCGAACCAAAGCAAGCTTTTAACTTGGATGAGCTTACAAACCGAACCAAGTTGATATTTTGAATCAAGATGGTCTCAAACCAAATAAAGCATTTGACCTTGCTGAGCTTACGAACCAAAACAGATACGTAGAACCTAAATCCCCAAATCAAAGCTTTCAAATTGATTAGCTTCGAACCCAAACAAGCAATCCCTTATGGATAAATTATTCAACCAAGATAAAAATATTCCTTGGTGAATTTACAATTATAACTCTTCCAGAATACAAGATTCATCACTTAACAAAAAGAAATTTCTCGAAAGCTCTACAACTAATTTTAAGTGAAAGAAAGTGAGAAATATTTTTAGAGAGAGAGTGAGGAGTGAGATAGGAAGATCATATTTTTCGGATATGAAATTATGAAGAGAAGAGGCTATATTTATCAACTAAAGGGTGGTACAAAAAAAGAATTTTTTTTGGGCACTTTGCTCCAATAGTTTGGAAGACCTAAAACCAAATGATTATCCAAGTTTAAAATGAGATAAAAGATACAAATACATTTACATTAATTAAGATGCTCTCACGAACATTTAGGGACAAATTTTGCACTAGCCATATCGATTGGGTGAAAGTAGTGTCAATTGATGTATCAGAATAAGGAAGAGTAGACTGGATTCTTCAAAAAGGAGGAAGAAGTTAATCAGGCAGAAAAGGGAGGTTCCAAACATAATTATTTTCAAGGAGAAGACTTCAGGACTAATCATTCGAAATTGACGTTCGCAGATGTAGTTAAGAAAGGGGATAAGGAAAAGAAGTGGGATTTGAGTTATGAGGTGGAAGAGGAAGATTTAGTGAGGTTCCAAAAGGCCTACGTTGAAAGAGTGTTAGTCCCTGGCACGACGTATAATATTCAAAGATACTTCCATTCAGAAGGTTATTTTGGAATCAAAGTGGTCCCTCTAGAGGAAACCTTTGCCTCCTAGAGGAGAATGAGGTAGGAGAAGTAGAGGAGCTTCTCAGCAGACGGTGGGAGCCTGGGGACATTGACCCTAAAAGGTTAACTTGGGTTAAACTGTACGGGATACCTTGCCATGCATGGTCCGTGAACTTTTTTGAGTTCTTAGCGGCTAGAGTTGGAAAGTATATCAACTACGAAGAAAATTCTTTGAGTTTCTCTAGAATGGACGTCGCAAGTGTGATGATAAGAACTTCCTGTGGGATGACTATTGATGAAGCCTTCAAAGTTTCTATTAACGGTGATATTTTCATAGTAAGGATGGTTGAAGAAACGAAGGGATTTAGGTGGAATCATGATTCGAAGGTTTTAGGGGATACTTCGGAATTAGATTCAGATGACTCGGCAAATTCTTTGGTCAAATATTGTTCGCGTTGGTGGAGTTCAGGGGAGAACAACACCAGAGAAGATGAAGTAACACGAAGTGATTATCGCGGCTCTGTCCAGAGCAGGCCTAAACCTAAGATAGGATGCGAAAAGGCTACTTTAGTCTCTTCTGGGTTTTCTGAAAGTGCGTCAGATGTAGGTCATGATGCGGCTAAGTTAGGGCTCAAGGGCATTGGTAATAGTATTCAGAAGGACGTTATGGCTAAAGCTCTGAAAAGTGGTGAAAAGTATACATCAGAATTTAATGCTGTTGATAGGAAGAGAGTGACCAAGGAAAAGTCATGTCAGAGAAGGCGTTTAGTTTTTTTGTCCTATTTTTCAGGAAAGGATTTGTCATTTGATGGGCAGATAAAGGCCCATATGGTTCCTAAGGCCCAAGAGAGAATTTTTGTATCTGATGAAGTTGGGCCGTCTAAGACGTATTCTTTTGTTAAGGAGACTTTTCCTCTTGTTTCTGAATCGTCAAAATTGGGGGAGGATGGCTCTGTTGGGCTTGTGTCAGTCATTCCTTTTAAGAGTCAGGTTCACAAGAAGAAGGTGTCAGGGGTATTTTGTCAGCAGAAAAATCTGAAGATTTATTAGAGGATTTCAATGATGTATCTATTCAAGGAAAGAAGTTCTCAGGGATTGAAGATGGTGGTTATAGGGGCAAAGATGAACAAGCATCAAGGTGTCATTCTGTAAAGGATTCTGAAGTGAGGAAGGGGAATAAGAGGTTTTGGGAGGAGTTAGAAAGTAAAGTTTCGGAAAATTTTTGGGAGATCGTGGTTGCTCTGGGTGTCAAAGGAGGAGATAAGGGGTGTGATTTGGTGAAAGACATTAGAGCTCTTGAGAGGAGAGATGGTGTTGCAAATAGTAAGAAGGAGCCTAAATCTATAGGTTCATCATGAATATTCTTTCCCTTAATATGAGAGGGTGTGGTAGTTTGGTGAAAAGGAAGTGGGTTGCTAAGTTGATTTAGATGAAGAGTGTTGATGTTTGCTTCATCTAGGAGACTCAAAAAGAGAAGTTAGACGGTTCTTTGGCTACTTCCTTGTGGGGTAACCAAGAAGTGGAGTGGACAGATTCTGGTTCGGTAGGAAGTGCAGGAGGAATGGTTATTCTTTGGAGAAAAGATTTTATGGAGCGTATATGTAGTTTTTGGGGTGAAGGATTTGTAGACCTTAACGCAGTTTGGAAAGGTAGAGATTTGTTTTTCGTCAATGTTTACTCATCGTGCCACTTATCCAAGAAGAGGAAGTTTTGGCATGATCTTTTTAGGATTAAAAGGAGGTTTGGGAGAGGGGAATGGGTGATAGGAGGAGATTTTAATGCTGTTGCTTGGAAAGAAGAAATGAAATGAATGAGGGGTAATTATGGTGGAAAGGAGATGGAGGAGTGTAGAAGATTCTTATTCGAATTAGATTGCGTTGATGTTCCTTGTGAAGGAGGAAATTTCTCTTGGTTCAATAGATCAGGTAACTCAATGAGTATACTGGATAGGTTCTTGTTGTCCGACATTCTGGTGGGAGATTGGAAAATTAGAGGGCAGGTCATTGGTAGAAGGGAGGTGTCTGATCACTGCCCCGTGTGGTTGATGGCCAACGATCATAATTGGGGGCCAAAACCTTTTCGTTTCAACAATGGATTTTTACCTTTTGTGAAGTTAGTGTGGAGTTCCAAAGAGGTGAGGGGAAGAGGAGATTTCATTCTTAAGTACCAAGTTGGGGAGACTAAAGGAAGGTCTCAAAAGTTGGAGTCGTGTGGTTTATGGTTGGGTAGACGTGAATGTGGAGGAAGCTATTGACGTCCTCAATAATCTTGATGAGAAAGTTAGTAGGTCTGGTTTTACCAGCTTTGAGGAAATGGTCAGGAAGAGGACTAAGGTAGCTGATAATGTGTGGTATAACATGTTATTGAAAGAAGAAATGCTAAGGTTGAAATAGAGAGAATTATGGCTGAAGGAGGGGGATTGTAACTCAGTATTTTCATCAAGCAGTTAAAAGGAGAAGAAGGAGGAATAATATTTGGTTTGTTAAAACTGATAGGGGTACATTCGAAGATGTGGAAGGAGTTAAATCTAAAGTTAGAAAGTATTTTGAGGAGAGTTTTAAAGAAGATTGTTGTGCTCGTCCCAATCTTGAGGGATTGGATATGAAGAGTTTAACAAAGGAGAATAAAATAGGACTGAAAGCGGACTTTTCAATAGATTAAATCAAGGAAGTTGTGTGGGGGTGCAATGGCGGAAAAAGCCCGGGCCCTAACGGATTTACCCTGGCTTTTTTTCAGGTGTCATGGGAGATTGTTGCAGAGGATGTGATTAGGTTTGTTCGAGACTTTCTTGATAATCCAGTGTTAACGAAGGCAGCTTCAGCCTCATTCATTGCTCTTGTTTCCAAAACAAAGAATCCTCAGGAGCTTCGTAACTATAGGCATGTTTATTTAATCAACTGTTTTCAGAAAATTCTTTCCAAGCTGCTTACGAGGAGGTTGAAGAAGGTGGTCAGTACCCCGGTGTCAACTGAACAAACTACGTTCGTGCCAGGAAGATGCATTTTTGATGGTGTTCTTATGGCTAATGAAGTTCTTGATCTAGCAAAACGAAGTAAAAGGAGCTATATGTTTATGAAGATTGATTTTAAGAGGGCGTACGACTGTGTGTCGTGGGTGTTTCTAAAAAGTTTACTTGTTAAGATGAATTTTGGCTGTAAATGGATTTCGTGGATTCAATCCTTAGTTTGCAAAGGTACCATGTCAGTTTTAGTTAACATGAGCGCTACTAAGGACTTTGTTGTTGGGAAGGGTTTGCGTCAAGGGGACCCTTTGTCGCCTTTCCTCTTCATTCTTGTAATGGAAGTGCTTAATAGGATGGTCAGGAAAGCTGAGTCTCTAGGTTTGTACGATGGTTTCAAAGTGGGAGCAAACGTGAGCACAAGCATTTCTCAGTTTGCTGATGACACTTTGTTTTTGGGGGAGGCTAACTAGACTAATGTGTGGTGTATAAAGTCTGTTTTGCGTGGTTTCGAGTTGTTCACATGGCTCATCATCAATTTCTTAAAGAGTAATATTAGAGGAGTCAACTTGAGTCAAGAATTTTTGTCTGCTGCATCCATATTTCTGCATTGTGACATCATTACTCTGCCTTGTTCTTTCTTTGGAGTATTTATAGGAGTCAGTCATAGGAGAATATATCCTTGGCAAAAGGTGATTTATAAAGTGAGGAGTAAGTTAGCTGATTGGAAAGGAAGGCACTTGTCCATAGGAGGAAGGTTGGTTCTCTTAAACTCTGTCATAAATGCTCTACCTCCGTATGCATTTTCTTTTTATAAGGTTCTAGCTGGGGTGTTAAAGTCGTTAAAGAGCATTCAAAGTAGGTTTTTAAGGGGAGGATGTGATTCCAAGAAGAGGATTCATTGGGTGGATTGGAAGACCATATGCTTGCCAAAAGAAAAGGGTGGACTAGGCATCAAGGACCTTTCTTGTTTCAATATTGCTCTTCTCATGAAGTGGAAATGGAGATTGTTAAACAAGGTTGATTGTGTTTGGAAGGGTGTGTTGGAAAGTAGGTACGATATTGATTTACCTATGGCTATCAACAGTTATGATGGAATGATAGAGAAGTATTTTTCTTTATGGTGGAGAGATATGCTGAGTCTAGGATACGATGTTGCTTCCAAGAGGAATATGTTTGTGGAGAGTGTGAAGTGTAATTTGGGGAGGGGAAGAGATTTCTTTCTGGCATAACTGTTGGATTCTTGAGGTCCCTCTAAAAGAAGCTTTTCCCAACCTTTGTCTCTTCGCGAAAGATTTTAGTGGAGCTATTGCTAATCATGGTGAGTGGAGAGGAGAGGCCTGGTCCTGGATATTAAATCTCAGATTTTATCCCCAAGACTCTGTTTTGGCTAGAGAGTATGAAGACCTTTTGGATCTTATAGTTGATGCAGTTCCTAAAAGAGATTGTGTAGACGAGTTCAGGTGGGAAACATGTGCGAATAATTTCACTTTTTCTTCTGATGTTTTTACTGTTAAATCCTGCTACCTTAGACTTAGAAATGATATCGAGATGAGTAGAGTTGATGAAAATTGCTTAAGAGGATTAAGGAAATCTTGGCAAATGGAAATCCCCTCGAAAGTTCATATCTTTGTTTGAAAATTGCTGAGAAGTAGGTTAGCAACTAAAGAAGAATTGGTGAAAAGGAACATAGCCTTAGCAGATGGAGAAATTGGACGCAAAACGTGCGGGTTCCATGAGGAAACTTCCTCTCATGTTTTCTTAGATTGCATTACTGCTGTAGAAGTTTGGAAGGGGATTCAGAAGTGGTTGGGATTAGCAGCTTAAATACTCACAGTTGCCTTGCATCTTTTTTGGAGTTTGAGGAGGTTATCAAAAGCATTACTGGTAACTCGAGGGGTTTGGCTGTTTGGGCAGCTTCCGTTTGGTTCCTTTGGTACGGTAGGAACTGTCTCATATTTGACAACAAGGTGAAGACAGTTATGGAGCTGCTGAATTCTATCAAATACTATAGTTGAAGATGGTTAATGGTTGATAAATCCAAGCATTGTCCTTCTTTGTATGATTGGTACACAATGCCCTTAATTTGTTTTAATAGATCCCTGTAATGTTGTGTTTTTGGGTTGCTCCACCCCTTGTATAGCTAGTAATATTAAATCATTTCACTGCCTTCTGAAAAAAAAGTAGTGTCAATTGATTGGACACTACATTTTTGTTTAAAATTATTTAGTTAGTTCCTAATTCAACTCACATGACTCTAAAATATTTTAGAAATATTTTCTTAAGAAATAGAGATTTAAGAACTTGTTTGTGTGTGTGTGTGGTGTGTGATTTATCCATATAATTTTATGTGGAACTTTATTAACATCATGTATAACTCATCAAAATGACAACATAGGAGAGAGGGTTGTAGAGAATTTGGAAAGGTTGACACAATCTCATAGTAAAACTTCTCCAAATGAACAAGGTGGGAGGATGTACCACACCGTTACATCCATTTCTCGGATTTTAGCTCTCATAAATGGCTTTTTTTTATTTTATTTATTTATTGCTGTAACTCTTGTTTTTGTTTCTTGCATTGGCTTATAATATTTATATTTTATTGGTTGGTGATTCATTAGTATGGTTTACTTGCTTGTAAAATGAATTTAATATTTTTTTTATTTGAGATCTAGTATTTAGTAAGCAAGATCTTCTGCATTCACTAAGACAATTATTTTAAAGAGGTTCATAACTCTCGCAATCTATCGTATTTTTTAAGGAAATCTCTTACCACACAACCCAACCTTTTTAGGCACCATGCGCGTTGACGAAAATACTCTTATGTTCTGGATGTACAAATTCAGACGCACCGTTTTTTAAAAATTTTCAGTTTTTTTTGGATATGCACACCCAGAAGAATTTCTGATCTGCAAATCCGAAAAAAAATCAAAAGAATTCCATAAAATCATTTACTTCTAAATATAATTAAATCCAATATAATTAAAATCCAACATAATTAAAATTAATATCATTTTTTCAATATAATTAAATCTAATATAATTAAATTCAATATAATTAAATCCAATATAATTAAAATCCAATATAATTAAAATTAATATGATTTTTTCAATATAATTAAATCCAATATAATTAAATTAATTTTAGAAGTAAATACCATATAATTTTATTTATAATTTAGAAGTAAATATCATAGAATTTAGAAGTAAATACCATATAATTTTAAATACCAAGATAATTAAATTCAATTTTAGAAGTAAATACCATATAATTTTAAAAACAATATAATTAAATTAATTTTTTCAATATAAAAAAAATAATTTAGAAGTAAATACCATATTAATCATTTAGAAAAAAAACTCATATTAATTTTAATTATATTGGATTTAATTAAATTGGATTTAATTATATTGAAAAAATCATATTAATTTTAATTATGTTGGATTTTAATTATATTGGATTTAATTATATTTAGAAGTAAATGATTTTATGAATTTTTTTTTATTTTTTTCGGATTTGCAGATCAGAAATTTTTTCTGATGTGCACATCTGAAAAAAAATAAAAAATTTAAAGAAAAGGTGCGTCCGGATGTACACATCCGAAAATTAGGAGTAAAAACGAAATTTTACGTGGTGTCTAAAAAACACGGATGATGTATTAAGAAATCCTCTTTTTTTATAGCTAAGCATAGGACAGACGCAAAACTTTTAATTAGCGGGACATCGTATATTTTTTTGGATTGTTGTATATATTTATAAAAATAATTAATAATAATTATTTTAGTTTTCAAATTTTATAATATATAAACGTATTAAAATTATAAGTTACTCAAATATAGAACACATTTATTAATTAACTCAAATTTTATTTAAAGATTGTTAATCTCCTATAATTTTAAACTTTTAAATTTTACTATAGTATAATATTAATATGATAATCTTATTAAGATAAAAAATTCTCATGTATTTTAGAATTCCACGTTCTTTTAGTGGCCCGCGTACTATATATGTAAATTTTCTAAAGTACTATAATAAATATTATGTGTATAGTAAGTAATTATTCAAGGGCATCAAACTCAGTTGAACGTGGGTCCGTCCCTGACTGAGCATGAAGTTGATCTTAAGTGAAGTGGCATGCCACCACTATTACAAATAACTCCATTTCACCTCAAATGTGAAGGGAATATAACATCGACTATACAAGCGAGATAACTAAGAAAGACATAAAAATGTGTCATTTTACCCTTTGATTTTTGAATAACCGAGCGGGAGAATGATATTGGTCATGGGTTCAATCCCCAACAAATACATTTTTTGAATTTTCAAAACTTCGCTACTTTTTACCTCGATTTTAAACAAAAACTGCGGGGTAAAGTCCTATTTGCAAAATTTTTGTTTTAACTTGTTTTTTTTTGTTTTAATATGTAAAACATTAAATTTGTTGACAAATTCTAAATCTTCCTTCTCATCATCAACAACAACACCAATAACAACAAGAAAAACAAAATCTATAGAATCCTTAAACATATTACATCTCAAGAACAAAAACAACAACAACAACAATAACAAAATCCATATAGTATTTAAACATTAGATCTCAACAACAACAACAACAATAATAACAACAACAAAAATAACAACAACAAAATTCATATAATCTTTAAACGTTATATCTCAAAAACAACAGCAGCAACAACAAATAAACAAAAACAATATAATCATTAAATATTAAATTTCAACAACAACAACAACAATGTTAACATTTTACTTGATATAACTACAACTAACATTAATAAGTTACTTTAATGTTTTTATAACTAACATTAAACATTTTTAACAATGAGTTACTAGAGAAAAGATTATATTAATAAACCAACCTTGAAATATTTTTCTGATCTTGCTTTCATGACCATTGTTTTCACGTTTTGATTGGCTAGTGAGAGTTTCACGCAGATTAAATAATGTTTCATGTGGATTGATGAGTTGACAATGTCTTGCCCATTGTTACTTTATAAATGGACGACAAAGATGTTTTACTTAAATTTTTCATCAAATTGGCCATAAATAAAAAATATAAAAAATAAAATACGCTACTTTATCCCTCGGTTTCCAGCAAAATTGAGATAATAGGACATAACAAAGTTTAAAAATAATTAAAAGGTGATAAAATGTATTTGCTGGAATTTGAAATCTTCAAAGAAGTAACGTTCTAGGAAGGTACTGTTCAAACATTGAATGTCTGCTATCTATGAAGGATATCAAGTTAAAGGTTTTAAAGTTTTCTTATTGTCATGTTATAATGGAGAAATTCATGCCAATAGGTATACATACATATATGACCAAAAAATAATTTGAAGATCAATAACCTCTAATTTGGAGTTTTGATAATAATAATATAGTTAATAGTTGATACTCTAATGTGTTTTGTTTTCATGTTTTGAACAATTTCTGACCCTAAACCAAGATAATCTATCCATAGGTAAAGGAATAATCAACTTCTCCCAGATACACATATGATCATCTACCCTTAGATAGATGACATGATCATCTCTGCTAAGTCAACAAAGTTGTGTTGAAAGATTAAACTTGATTTGGGTCTAACTTTATTAAACTTGATTTGAGCCTAACCTTATTATTTGTGTTTTGGAATTTTGGGCTTAGTTATTTTGGACTTAGATAATTTTGGATAATGTTTCTAGAAAACACTTGTAGTGTTTGGAGTGTCTAGATATTTCTTAGGGTTGTAACATTGTCTAGAATGCTATTGGAATTTCTAGAGTTGAGAACTCTCTAGAATTAGTGTGTCTAGAGTTCTCCTTAAAGTATATTTCTTAGGATTGTAACATTGTCTAGAATGCTATTGGAATTTCTAGAGTTGAGAACTCTCTAGAGATGCAATCCTACACTTTTGTATCAAGCAAAAATACAAAATTCTCTCTTCCATACAGAATTCTCCTACCTATCAAGTTTCTCTTTGAGCCTCTAACATTCCCACATATTTTTTCTAAATACAAAAGGCTTTATTTCCAACAAGCTAAGTTGTCCACCTAGACCTCATGTCTAAAATAATCATTTGAACTTAGACATACTTGATCCTCTGCACTTAACGCAAAGTGATACTTGTGCCCTAATAAAGAATAATCTGATGTGTTGAGTCATCATTCATTCAAGTCACAAAAGATAATTTCAATGGCCAAATCAGGACAATTGTATCACTACTAGGATAAGGATAGTACAATTCCTCCTAGAATAATTTTTCAGTGTTCTATTGGCAAAGGTCATATGGTCCTATGATTGACAAATCAAATATTCAAGACAACTATATTTACGAAGAAACAAACTATAATATTCATATAGAATCAATATCTATTATAATTTTGCCAAAAAAATCTATTCATTACAATGACACGAAAGTTAGTTTATATATGTCCATAGCATAATCTTGCATCAAAATAAAAAAGCCTCCAAAGTTGCATCAAGCGTAAATATATCACAATCTTCGGCATTACACCAAGTATTATGATCATGCCTTTGTTTACATCCACAGTCATTCCAATTATCAAACCTACTGTTATTTTGCTTCTCCATCTCAGCAACTAAAGACACTCTTACGTTAATCTCCACTTCCACTTCTGGTGTCGTCAACATAACCTCTTTGCAATCACTTCCACTCACCAAATCCATTTTCAACCATTTTTTTAATTCTATATTTTGTAATTGACACTATGCCAAGGAAGAGAAAAGACAACGCTTTTTTTGGCCTTTAACAGCGCTTAAAAGCACTGCCTAAGGTGGCGCTGTTGTAGGTAAAGACAACGCTTTTTTATGCAAAAGTGCTGCTAAAGGCCTATTTTAGGCAGCGCTTTACCTTGAAAAATGCATTCTAAAGTAGGCCTTTAGCAGCGCTTTTTCCTGGAAAAACGCTTTCTAAAGTGGGCATTTAGCAACGTTTTTTCAGGCCTTTTATGCTTTCTTTTGGCATCTTTAGGAAGCACTTTTTCAGGAAAAAGCGCTTTCTATTGTCCCCCTTTAGACATCGCTTTTTAAATCGCTGTCTAATGTATTTTTTATTTCACTTTAAGGCAACGCTTTTAATGGAAAGCGTTGTCTATTGTGTACTATAGGCAGCGCTTTTTCTAAAAAGCGCTTTCTTTTCTTCACGTAACATTTGCTTTTTAAAAGCCTTTTTTTAAAAATCAGAATTTAGGAAGCGTTTTTTGTTTAAAAGCGCTGCCTATTCCTTATTTTTTAGAAAACATTTTTTTGGAAATAATACCATAAACTTGTATAATTCAAGCCTTTGTTTCAAACAAATAGGCATTATATAACATTCAACAAGCCTTTATTTCAATACATAGGCCTTATATTTCAACCATTGAGCCTTTATTTTAACAAACAAGCCTTTATTTAAACATAGGCATTATATACCATTATAATCCAAAATATATACACCATTACCATTCAAAATATAAACTATTTGATATAAATCAACACAAACATGCATCATATATACACCAATCCATAATTCTAATAACAATTTGTTCACCTAGAAATCCTTTAACTTTTAAAGATTCCTAATATACAACCACTTCCAAAACTATACAACATTCCATAACTACACAACAACTTCCATACCTTATATAATTCTTTTCTCAATAAAGTATTCACACAATTCCTCCTTGATTTCTTCCAACTTATCTTTCGAGTAATGAGCACATTTGTAATTATCAAAGTACTACATAATAAAACATAATATGCATGATTAGTTAAAAGTCATAAATTATATGAAATATTCGATAAATACTAAAATAAATCATAAGTTATAAATCCATACCATGATTGGAATCTCTATTTGATCCAAATGAAGGATTTCTCTCATAAACCTCAAAACGTAATAACCGCAATCTATACCATTACGCTGACGAGCACACTACACAGAAAAACAAATAAGAATATATAGTTGTCTTGTTTTATCAAGTACCATCACTATTATAAGCAAAATTGTGAAAATTAATATACCACCACTCTGATCCAAGTAATGTTGTTTGCTTTAGACTGTGGTACTCGAGCTTCTCTTTGTGATCGGAATGCTTGTATTGCTCTAAAAAAATAAAAACATATATTTAGAACAATCTCACAGCAATAATTAAATATACAAATACACACGAATATTTAGAACAATCTCACTTACGTATCAACCATATTCTTCATATTCGGATATGTTGTCCAATCACCATCCAATGAATTCAGATAATACACTACTTCTTTTGTAGGATTAATAGCAACCAACAACCAGTGACCATTGTAAAATAAAACAAAAGTTTAGATGGAAATTTTCTACGCAAAAGATACAAAGATTAGAATGAAATTAGAAGGAAAATCTAACCCGTTGCCAGTATTATACGGTAAAAGATACAAACTTTATGTACTGTTGGCCATAAATCTCTCGACTAAGTGATCTCTTACTGAATCTGGATCCTGAACAATTAATGGTGCATTGACACGGGCGCAAGACACGAAATAGAATCTGTTTGACAATTGATTCCCGCGCATAAATTTGTCATACAAGAACCTTAAATAAAAACATAATACATTAGAATATTTTCATTGAAATGTGTAAATAAATTGTTCAACTAATTAGATAATAGATTGATCGGCGTATCAGATGTATGAATGCATAACACCGATGCCTAATTCAAGATGAAGAAAATTCTGATCAATGTCCTCTTTTACAAGTGTTTCGAAATTAGAATAACCAAAAATACGTTCCTCCGTATCTACTTGACGAATGGAACCATGCATCAAATCTGATGTTCCCACAAGTGTTTCAAGACACGTCCTAAATCGAGCAACATAAGCTCTTTTTGATCCGGTCCTTGGAAGATCCTTTTTTTTGTTGGATACATTACTAATTTTCTTGCTGACTTGTTGTGACTCTTGAGTAGGAATCTAAAAATCATATAAGTTAGGTAAAGTATAAAATCATGAAGCTTTTGCATTCGGATCATAGAATTAACACTTTCAATGTACCTCTTTTTGTGATGCAACAAACTCGTTGTGCCGCAAAATCCCTTTATCCCTAGATGCTCGTTTTGTAGGAGTCTAACATTACCATGTAAAAAAATGTACGTAATGGTTCAGAATGCTTTTCATAATGGTTCAGAATTGACATTTGATTACTAAAACATTCATAATGGTTTTCAACATACCTCCTCATCTATGAAAATGTAGTCTGACGGCCATGCAACAAACGATCCTATTGCATCTCGCAGCAATGTTGTCTCTGAAACAATGTCAGGTATCGGTAGCAACGCATCCGGCTCTAATGCAATATCAACCGATACTTTCAGATATTCATCAGGGAGCGGTTTATGGTGAAGTAAATCCCCCAAAGTGTTATGCACTTTTCCCTTTCCAACTACGCGATAAGTCGGTGACGATAAATATAGCTAACAAGATGAAATGCCCAAAACCAATAATAAATATGTTACTGTTAATGTGTATATATGTCAATTAAAATGAATGGGATAATTTAATTTCATAATAACATGTATAATTACCTCGGGAAATTTCTTTTGACAATTGATACTAGCTTTGTCACTAGTATCTTTCAATTCTGAACCGTGCTTTTCTGCCATATATCTTTCTTTGTCCTTTTGCAATTCACGGACTTGTGCTTTTAATTCCTCCAACGATTGCATCACTTGTTGATTGCTAGGATTTTTTCTTTGGATGCTTATATAAGGATGATGGAGTCACACCAAATCCCTTAACCCTGACACGACCGGAATACTCAGGAACATTTAGTACTCGACTAAGTATGCTCCTGCAATCCTCGTCCTCACCTGTAGTTAAGGACTGGGATAGAGTCTTTTGAAATTCATTTACATATCGACAATTATTAGTGGGGATTAAAAATTAATTATATGTTAGTAAAATTTTGATTTAATTAAAAACATAATGTTATACTTACACATTCGTCAAAAACATGTTGAACATCGCCCCCAACAACTCCATCCTTGCCGACACGAGCAGCATTCCATAAAACATGTCCCGGAAGAGATATTTCTTCACTTTTACTCTCTTCTAACTACACATTGAGACAAATAATAAGATCATCAATTCTAACACATTGAGACAATTAATAAGATCATACCATTTATATATACTTACCATTTTTTGCTGTAAGCGTGCATATCCCAAACGCCCTTTTTTGTATGGATACGTCGGTTTTGATGCTCTTGGCCGATTTATGTCACTCACTTCCTGGATAAACAAGTTTAAGTCATATCAAAACAATCTAATGCAACAAGTATACAATACAATTAATAGACATGACAAATTAACATTACATGGAATTTTCGGTTCTTCGGTTGGCTACAAATGTCTCCCATTCTTCAGGTGTAATCAAGTCCGCATACTTCATTGGAAGTTCTGCTTCAACAAACTTCCCTTGCTCATCCTTTAGAAAAGTGGTTGTTAAAAAAGTTCGAAACCCTTTGAGTTTTTTTCCGGCCAATTGATGACAATACTTTTTTCGGCTTTCATCAATGTTAAAAGACCTCTATGAAAAACATATACATAGAGTGTGTTAGTATAAGTAATTTAAAGACATAATCGTCAACAAATATCTAATAACATCAATCATATATGGTACGTACCTATATCTCAGTCCATATTTTTTCTTTACCGGCTTGCAACGCTGGATTTCTCCAGTTATCACAGGTGATTGGAATGTGCTGACGAACAAGTGAACCTATGTATCTTGTCAACATTGCACCGTTAGGCTCAATTAGTTGGTCTTCAACACTCCAATGTACATCATATTTGATTCCTTTATCTCTTGCACGAATTATTGACTTCATAATTGTTATTCCTCGTGTAATTTCTCTTTCTACATTTTGAGCTGAATCATTTGCATTATTTGTATCGTGTGAGTCATTTGTATCCTGGTTACTAGCCATTTGACCTGTAGTAAAGAAAAAAATAAACAATCCAAAAAACTCAATTCATTAGCATTCTTACAATCTTAACAATCTTAACAATTAGATTCATTAGCAATCTGTATCAATAACGTTTTTATAATATTTGATTATTAGTTATTAGAATATATTTCAAGATGTTCATTATCAAGAAAAAGCTACAATCGATTGGTCCAAGAATTCATTTGCAAGTGTTTGTCATTTTCATTCATATTTTTTATCCTAAAGAGTCACAATCTGTATATTCTGATTTTTAATTAATCATTCACGAATCTAATCTATCTCAATTGCAAATTTCAACAAATTCTTAATTGATACATTTTACCAAACAAAAAAAATTGATTAATATATATTTGAGCATGTTGAAAAAGATTGATCAATCATTCATTAGAAACAGAAAACCACTACTAGGTTCAATGGCAATAGCTCTGAAGAAGCATACCAGTATAGAAGGCAGTTTTGTTGGTGATTTGTGCATGTTGATTTAACTCATTATTTTTAGGTCTGTCATCATAATTTTTATCAACAAACTCATTCATTCATTCTATTTGGATGACATTCACTATTATGGTGTTCTAGTATAATAAGTTAGCTGATGAAACATCTAATCACACAGAATATTCATTACATTTCATCAGGCACTAGTAACAGCAAGCAACATTGCTTCATGATCAACAAAGCTAAAACACAAGTGATTATTACTAGTTAATGTTGAGTTTCTAAAAGTTCTAACTAACAGTTTTAACAATTCTTAACCAAACTAACACATTCTAAAAACTTCACTAACTGTCATATAATGAAAAAAACGAAAAACGAAAATGTACCACGTTCGGAGAATGAACAACAATGGCAGTCGGAGAACGATGGCAGTCGGAGAACACAACAATGGCGGTCGGAGAACAGAACAATGGCGGTCGGAGAACGATGGACGTCGAAAACAGAACAGTTGCGATATCTCCAAAGAGAAATGAGGGAGAAGTCGTGAAAATGATTAGGGCTTTTTTATTTTTTAATTAACAAATGACCTAAGGCAGCGCTTTTTGAAAATGCTTTCATAGATTAGCCTATAGCAGCGCTTTTTCTTAGAAAGCGCTTTCTTTTCATTTTCCTACAGCAGCGCTTTCATATGTGGGGCCAACTTAAGGCCTTTAGCAGTGCTTTTTGAAAGCGCTTTCTATGGTGACCCTTTAGCGGCGCTTTTTAAAAGCGCTTTCTAAGGTTATACCTTTAGCAGCGCTTTTATAAAAGCGCTTTCTAAGGTAGTGTCTCCGTACGGCCTTTAGCAGCACTTTTAGAAAGCGCTTTCTAAAGGTAGCCTTTAGGAGCGCTTTTTTTAGCGAATTTTTTTCAAAACTTATAGCAGCACTTTCTGATAAAAGCGCTGTCTTTGTAGTGCTGCCAAAAGCAAATTTTGGCGTAGTGTGAAGAACCACCTTTCATGGAATCTTGGCTTTTCCAATAAGTTGTGACCCCCACATCTTCTTCTGCCTTAGCTCCAATACCAGGCTTTGTTGATGAAGGTTTTGCAAGAACTCTTGGGGACAAGAGCAATCTAGATTAAAAGATTCATCCCAAAAGGATCCTAATTTGGTGGAAACATTTTTGAATAAAAACCCTCAATGTTGTATTCAACTACGTGGAATAACATCTCACATAGAGTTAAAGAAAAGTTTACAATGTTTTATATTTGAAATTTTGAATCCCATTATTGCAACTAGTGTCAGTATGTTGAATAAAGATGCTTATTGACCAAGGATCCTTGCTTTTTTGATGGATGTAAGTTGTGGCCAACATTCATTTTCAAGCCTTTTAGTTAAAACCTTGTTATTCATTATAATCCCGTCCCTTTAGGATCCCATTTTAGTATTAAATTAAGATGTCTCTATTTGTAACGCAATATCATATTTGCAACTTGCAAGAGCCAAATTGGAAAATCTAGCCTTTTAAGATTCTAAAGGTTTTCTTAGTAAGACATTTATTTTAATAAGCAAGATATATAGATAACCGAGAACAAAGGGTTCCCGAATCCGCTTACAAAGAAACGAGACAAAGCTCGGAAGAAAATATTACAAAACCAATTAAACCTTAAGAAAGATATAACAACGGATGCATACAAAATTCGTAAAAGCTGCAATTGGTATTAGTAATATTTCCGATGACGGACCATCTCCAAACCAAAACATTGATGCCCCAAACCATATATAATACATTCCAAAAATCATTCCTGAAAATAATGCCATTTCTAACGTTCCAAATGGACCAACACGTTGCCAACCAAAAGATTCATTCCTTGCCTTTTTTCACTCTATTCTTCTTGCAAAATGAAAACCACTTTAAGAAGCTCTCTTTAATATCAAAGCTATTAAAATCATCGAAACCGATCCAAACCGCCACCTCCCTCCAAACCAAATTAGCAAAAGTACAATTCAAGAATAAGTGGTCAGAAAACTCGACTGAGTTTTCACAAAAAACACAATCCGTAGCATCGTTATTAGCACCACAACCTCTAAAAGCTAATGCCACTTTTGTAAGCAATTTTTTTTTCAGGCATCTCCAACAAAAAAAAATAACTTTAAAAGGGACATCAACCTTCCAAACTAAAGACACAACCCCCTCAAAATTATTAGGCGGGCCAAGAGGAATACGAAACTTACCGATTAAGCTCCGAAAACCTCCCACCGTAAAGCAGTCCGCCTCCCACTGCTGCCAAGACACCGAGTCCTTCCCTTGAGAGTACGGGATCACCGCCTGCAGCCTAGCAAGGAGCGACCGCAACTCTTCTGATTCAGCTCTAGCCTGCACAGAAACAATACCAAGGTTGCTCTAAGACCAAGCATCATCCCGCCAAAACCCCAGACAAGCCACTGCCACAAATTTCAATTGGGAAAAATTAAAAAGTAAAAGATATTCCTCCTTTAAACATAAGCCATCAAGCCATCTAGAATGCCAAAAGGAAATTGAAAATCCTTTCCCAACAGAAAATAAACAATTATCAATAAAAACATCATCCGGAAAATACTTTTCTAAGCCAAGGATATCCTTCCACCAAAAGGAAGTATTGCCATATTTAATTTTGTCTCCACCGGAATTCGCCATTTTTAAGTTGATATCACCGTACCGGGCCTTCAAAACCTCATACCAAGACGCTTTTGATTCAACCAATATCCTCCACCTCCACTTGTGAAGGAGAGCAATATTGAAATCATCAATCCTCTTCAAACCGAGCCCACCCTTCTCCACCGGAAGGCACACTTGCTTCCAACTCACCCAATGAATTTTCTGCTTATCCTCTGAGCTACCCCAAAGGAAATTACTTTGGATCTTAGTCATTTCTTTAACAACCGACCGTGGAGCTTTGAAAAAAGACAACATGAAAATAGAAAGGCTCGAAAGAACTGATTTCAGTAGAGTCAATCTACCTCCAAAATTTATAATTTTATTACTCCAACAAGACAATCTCTTCTTCAACTTAGCTATAATACCCGACCACATAGGTGCCCTATTATGAGTTTCTCCCACCGGAAGGCCTAGAAAAGAGAACTTTCCATTCTCCCTCCTACAAGAAAGATAACAAGAAGCGACCTCCAAAAAACGAGAACTAATATTAATTCCAATAAGACGACTCTTATGGAAATTAATTCCCATTCCCGACACTAACTCAAAACCCCTCAACACTGCCTTAATAGCCCGAATATGCTTCCAACTACCATCCCCAATCAACAAAGTATCATCCGCGAATTGAAGGATATCTATAAAGCATTTATCGTTAAAATTGAAACCCGCAAAATCATCGATTTCCACCGACCTACTAACCATACCTCTAAGCCTCTCCGCCACAATAACAAAAAGGAACGGAGAGAGCGGGTCTCCTTGCCTCAAACCTCTCTCAACCACAAAATCTTTCGTAGGGCTTCCGTTAACAAGAACCGACATATAACTCGTGAAAACTAAAGCCTTCATCCACTTCAACCACCTCTCACCAAACCCCATCTTACTCAACATAAATCTAAGGAAATTCCAAGACACTTTATCATAAGCCTTCTCAAAATCTACTTTAAAAAGTAAACACTCCTTCAACTCTTTTCTTGCAAAATCCACCAATTCGTTTACCACCAAAACACCATCAAGTAATTGCCTACCCGGCACAAAAGCACTTTGGCAAATTGAGATGATAGAAGAAATAACCTTTTAATCTAGCTGCCAACAATTTGGAGAGAGCTTTGTACACACACCCCACAAGGCAAATCGCCCTATAATCATCCAAGCCCAACGGATTCGAAATCTTCGGAACCAACGTCAAGAAAGAAGTAAAATCCTTTGACAACTTTGCCTCCGAATGGAAGCACAAAAAACAACTAATGAACTCCTCTTTCATAAAAGACCAACAATTCTTGATGAAAAGAAAAAAATAGCCATCCGGACCCGGACTCTTCGAACCCTAACAACCCCAAACCGCCTCCTTAATCTCCTCCTCCGTAAAAGGAGCATCCAAAAACTCGCAATCTCTTAGGTTTAAATGATTAAATGATAATCGATCGAGCACCGGCCTATCCTCTTCCACTTCCTTAAATTTAGAAGTGAAATGCTCCCTAACCACCTCCTTCACTTCCGATACCGAGTCGACTATTCCTCGAACCGTAGAAATATTCCCTATATGATTACGCCTCCTCCTTTCCTTCATCTCCCTATGAAAAAATTTACAATTGGTATCTCCCTCCTTAAGCCACTTCACCCTAGACTTTTGAATTAACAAATTCTCCTTAATCTTAAGATTCAACCACACCTTATTATTCACCCTCCTTTTCACACCCAAATCGACAAAAACCTCATCTCCACTATTTGCGTCATCCTCTAAATCCCAATCATTTATCTCCTTAACTCCTTATTCTACCTCCAAATCATACCTACCAAAAACATTGGAATTCCACCACCTCAAACTCTCTTTAAGGATGCACAATTTTTCTTTCAACACGTAATCACTTCTTCCTTCCACCACAATCTTCCTCCACTCCCTTACGACAAAAGCTAAGAACTCTTTATTAGTGAACCAATCATTGATAATCTTGAAAGGCTTTGGACCCCAATTTTTCTTATCTGCCACTAACCAAATCGGACAATGATCCCAAATATCCCTCCAACCGATGAGCTGCCCCACAAGGCCCTAATCGTTGACAATAGCATTGTCCACAAGAAAGCGATCAATCCGACTTCTCGCCTTTCCATCACCCCCATATCAACTATACATTTTCCCCTTACAAGGCAAGTCCACCAAATTGCACTTAAAGATAAACTCCGAAAACTCGTCCCTCTCTGCTCTCCTCTCCAAAGCCGACAACCCTCTCCTTTCTCTAATGTCCTTCACCGCGTTGAAATCACCTCTTAACACCCACTCTCCGTCCGACAACCTCTCTTTAAGAGCAAGCAAAGAACACCACAACCTACGCTTTAACTCAATAGTACAAGGCGAATAAATATTAAGAATGTAGTAGCATTTACTCTTCAATCTAACCTTAACACCCAGATAGCCAGCTCCTCTAAAACTACTCAATACCTCCACCGACCCAACCTTCGAAAGAATCAAGAGACCCCCTACAACTCCCACCGAATCCGAAAACGAATAATCCACATCCTCCTTTTTCCAAAAACTCCTCGCAACCGAATCCGACATCGCTTGTATCTTAGTCTCCTGGATTAGAAACATATCGACGCAACCTTTAGAAATAATATGAGAAATTCTACTCCTCTTAACCCTACTTCTGCCCCCTAATATTCATCAAGCCTATAATCATTGGAACACAATGTCTTTCGCCTTCCCTCTCAAGATTTTAACTATATCCTCCTTCTCTATTGCATCTAACTTTCCTTTGAAATCTTTCTGCTCTTTTCCCTTCCCCACTCCCAAATTGGAAATGGCCTTACAAAGTTTGTCACCCAAGTTAGAATCCAAATTTTCAATCATCCTTTAGTTGCTTCTAAATATGTCAGAAAGGATAGACTCCTCACCATGATTCTTAGTTCCTTCAGCCACTTCCCTACGGACCTTACCAAGAAAGTTTTCCTTTATAAAAGTGGACGAATTAGATCCACCTTCCTCTAAAACCGGCGCCTAGAAGGGAACAAAAACCCCTTTCAGAATTCTTCTTTTAATCCTTCTATTAAAATGGATTCCCCCGCCCCTCAAATCACATAAATTCATATATTTAATTTTCTCTGGGCCCCTCCTTTTAGCCATACACTTGTGAGCCTTTGGATGGTAAACCCCACTCCTTGGGACTACCTGATTCAGGCCCACCACTGCGACTTCCCCAGACTGAAAAGAACACTCTACCCTAGTACCTTCAGTACCGCTAGAAGCAGCTTCATCCATTAAAATATTATCTCTATCCTAGTTAAGACAAGAGTTACCTTTTAAGGCTTGGATAGCCCCATCAAAAGACACATCCTCTGTCACCCTTTCCTTACTACCACCTTTGTCATCATCAACACCCCCAAAAGCCTTAACACTATGTACTCCTGAATTATCCAATGGATAAAGAAAATCTTCCTCATTCCCAGAACTACCCTTGTTCACAGCTTCCGTTTGAAAGTGAATATCGGCCCCTCCATCCTCCCCGAAAAAAGTCGACCCACCTCCTTCGACCTCATCTTCCTCAAACACTCTATTACCAAAAGAGTCTTCCTCAGAACCAGAAGATATGGATTCCGATCCGTAACGGGAAAAAACCAGACTAAAGGGAGCCAACTGATCTTCTCTTAGCACTATCGTATAAAACACTCCATCGACCTTCACCTGAGTAGAGTCCAATAGGGAGAAAGATAAAGGAACTTTAATAAACACTCTGGCCATGTACTTTAATGATCCTTTCTGCGTGTTTTCGTCGGCACAGACAAAACAACCTAACTGATTAGCCACCTTGGAAAAGAACAACATGTTCCAAGCTTGACAAGGTACCCCAAACATCTTAATCCACATGACTCTATCCTTGTCGACATCAGAATCCTTCCAAGGCCTAATATCGATAAACCATTGGTTCAGCCACGATTCTTCCTCCTTAATCAAATAACCTATCTCACCCACCTCTAATTCTTTCAAGAGACATAGACTCGGCTCCGACGGCGTTACAGATATAGAGAAAAACCCTTCAGCTTTAAAACAAGTTCAGAGCTTATAGGACAACCCAGGAGACCTAACCACCCCCACGAAAGCCTTTGCAAGCCGTTCCTTATCTCTCGCCTCTGAGTAATACTCAATGACTGGAACATTCTCTAACACCTCCGATTGCCCAGCTACCTTCGCTAAACCGACATTTCTAATAGTCTCAGCATAAGACTTATTTCCAAAAATCACAGAAGGAACCCTTCGCCTCCGTTCAAGAGAATTACCCTTCTGAACATTTGGCCCCCGATTCCTCTCCCCCAATCCAATCTTCTTGCTAGAATAATCGCTCCTATTGAACCTAGAAAAATCGCTCCTATTGAAATACGGAACAATTATATGATAATATATCACATCTTACGAGGATGCAAAACACTTATTCGTGTGTCCGTATCGACAGAATTGTGGAGGGAGATATGTGTTTGGGTGGGTTTTGAATTCAACCTGAACTCTGGTATCATCATATCCTTTATAGATTTTTGTAAGACTATCAGATCAAAGGGAGGAACCTAAGAAGGTTTGGCTATTTAGGCAACAGTTGTTTCGCTTGGGAAGCTAGGAATAATGTGATCTTTAGAAATATTAGTTTCTCTGTGGCTGTTTTTCTTTGTTCTGTCAAATGGTTGTCTTGGATCAGGTTTGGTCTAGTTTCTAGAGTCTTTTGTGGCTCTTTTTTTTACTGGTTTAACAGTCCAGTTAATTGCATGAAGATGTTGTAGTTTTCTGTTGGAAGAGTTGAGTATCCTGTACTTGTTTCTTTTAATCCATTGCCTTTTTAAAAAAAGTCTTCATTAAAAGCATTTCCAATTTACTGTTTTGGTACACTAAATAATATATCATATAGAAAATAGAACAACTCAAACAAACTACTTTAATAAACTATAAAAAGTGTTCATCCATCAATTGATTTTAGTCAATGTTTTACTATACTTGTGAATGCGCGGACAATGTTTATGCATACCACACTATAAAAAATTACATAATTGACCATAGTTATTTAGCCACGGTTAAAAGATTGTGAAGAGTCTAATAATTTTCTCTTAAAGATAGTTATTTAGGAACACCAGTTGGAATGTGATTGATACTATGTGGATGGTGAAGTTCACGGTTTAGAGATGGTCTTTCATTGGAGAAATTACTCATCCCAAATGTAATTTATACGAATTTGACAAAGATCCAGTATTTTATTTGTCTTAGGTTTCATTTGATTGGTAATCTCTTTATTGTCGAACATCGTCTCGTCCCTTTTGTAATCAGGTTTGAGTATCCTTTGTACTCGTTTTAATATATTCCTTGCTTACAAAAAAAAATAATATCACGTCTTATATTAGTGTTCAAGGATAGGATCACCTAATGGGGTTTTTCTTTCTTGTGCTCCCTCCTCCATCTTGTTAACCCAACCCTTCGCGTCCCCTGATCAGCCTACCAAGTAGATACTGGATGAGCTCTTCTCTATCTTTGGCTTAAATTCCTGGCTTTAGGGCTTAGGGGCCTCGGTGGGGAGGAGTTGTCATTTGGGTTTTACTGCGTAGCTGGTTGGTGTTTGCTGCATTTTCTGGTTTGGGTTTGACATTGCGGAGGTTGTTCGAAGTTTTTGGTTTCAAGTTCGATTTTACTCAAGTGCGGTTTTTCAGCTACTGGTATTTTGGAATTTGTGTGTCTCTGGTATTTTTCTCTGGTTTTTTCTCTGATCTTCAACAATGGCGTCTCATAATATTAACGACACTAATAGAGGAATATGGTCGGAGGTGGGTAAGAAGAGGAAGAATTTGGGGCAGAACCATGTTGTTGGGAGAATGTCGATATGGAAGAATAACACTTGTAAAGTTACCGACGTAGATCTGAAAGCAGCTTCTTCTTTTTTCTTTACCCAATTCCCAAATTCGTATGAGGCGAAACACATGTATGATATTTTCAAGGACTATGGCAGTATTCTTGAAGTGTTTATTCACGGAAGGCTTGATATTAGGGGTAAAAGATTCGGTTTAATTAGGTTCAAAAAAGTTGACGACGAACATCTTCTTGCCATTAATTTAGATAAAATTGTTATTAATGGCTACAAGATATTTGTTAATCTCCCAAGATTCAAGAGAGAGTTTAAGGAAGTTAGTGGTATCCCTCACGCTGATAACAGGTATCGGGCCAAGAAGTCATTTGGTGGGCATCATTCCAGGGGTGAGAAGACGAGCTTTTTAGATGGTAAAGCAACTTTTTCCCAGGTTGCTAAGGGTTCGGGTGTTATGAATGTGGCTAACCTAAACCTCAATCGGAACCAAGTTCTTTTGGGTGAAAAACCTAATTTTGCTCATCTGAGCTTTGAGGTTAAAAGTGAACATCTTGAAAGGTTTGAGCAGGCGTTTACTGGAGTGTTGGAGATCCCTGGTTCAACTCTGGAGGTTTATGAAGCATTTCAAATGGAGGGTTTTTTCAATATTAAGATTACCCCAATGGGGGCCAACCTTTGTCTCTTAGAAGAGGACAACCCGGGGGACATCAAAAAGCTGTTATCTGAAGACTTTAACAGGATTTCTAAATGGTTCTCAGAGATTCGTCCTTGGTCACCTGGAGATGTTGACGAGGAGAGACTTACATGGGTCAAGATTTTTGGACTTCCATGCCATGTATGGGGGGAGGATTTTTTCAAATTTCTTGCTGCAACTACAGGAGCTTTTGTTAAGATGGACGAGGATACAAGGAAACATGCGAGATTCGACATAGCTAGAATATTGATACAGACCAAATTTTCTATGAGTCTTAATGAGGTAGTAAATGTAGATGTGAACGATATGGTGTATAGAATTAAGATTGTGGAAGATTCATATGGGCCTTATATAAGAGATCAGGGTTTGCTCAAAGCAACATGTTTCGATGAGGACAGTTCAGATGTTGTGGAGTCTGAGTCGGATCATGAAGGTGTTGGGGAGTTTTGGGATAGTTCTTCAAAGGTTCTTAGTACCCAGTCGGATTGCCCACAGTCCAAAGATTTGGTGGCAACTGAGTTGGGGAATCAAAATGAGAATTATGTAACAGCAGATAAAGCAGTTGTTGGAGAATCCCCTCATAAGGAGGTTCTTAATTGGGTCAGTAGTTCCAGTTCAGATGCTTGCGGTTCTTTTAATTCATTGACATCTCGTGGACTATCTCCTGAAAGTGGCAGGTTGGATATCGAGGCCAGTGACCGTAGTAGAACTGACAAGATCCAAGATTCAGGATTTTGTCCTGAACATGTATCATGTACTTTGCAGAATCAGGAAAAAGTTGCTGGGGTTGATTTGAATAAGAATTCTCGTGATGACTGCCTAGCATTGGAGGTCATGTACAGAGAGATTGAAAATATTGCTGGTCACAAGCCTCTGTCTGCAGCAGATTCTAGATCATTGAAGGGTGCACTTATAGGAGAGTCTTCATTGATGAAGAAGAAGAAAACCAAAATTATCGAGGAAATATATCATAAAATTAGGATTCCTTTTTCACCGTCGTATTACGCTACTTTGCTTCAAGCTAAGTGTTCCCATCCTAAATTTAATAAGGGCCAATTCAGTCAGTCAGAAGGAAGAAAGGTTAAGTTTGATCTGGTACATGATAACAAGGCGCCTGACTCCATTGATAACTCTATATCTGATACTGGCTTTATCCAAAACAATTCTAGAATTAAGAAGAAAATGGAGGGCATTTCAGCTAGAGTGTGGGAGGCTATCAAATCTCTAAGAATAGAAGCTGAGGAGGATGACGAAGTATTTGAAAACATTTTGAGGAATCTAGAGGGTGTAGAGAGAAAATCGAGGAAAGGTAAGAAGGAGGCTGCTAATAGTCCATTATGAATCTTGTTTCGTACAACATTAGAGGATGTGGGGGAGTGTTAAAGAGGAGGAAAATTAAAGATACACTCAATAAAGTAGGCGCAGAAATCTGTTTCATACAGGAATCTAAGTGTGGCCATGTAACGGATGATGTGGTGCACAACTTATGGGGGGGCAAGAATTACCAGTGGTCTTCAATTAATTCTAGTGTCTTTTCAGGAGGTATGATAACCATTTGGAAGGTAGGTGTGATGGTTCCTATTTGTAGCTATAGGGGAAAGGGTTATCTTGGTATGTAGGTTATTTAGAGAGATATGAGGTGCTATTTGTTCAACATATACTCCCCTTGTTCTATTACAGAGAAAAGGCAGCTTTGGTCTTGTCTTATCAATCTTAAGAGGAGTCTGGAACCAGGAGAGTGGATCTTGGGAGGAGATTTTAACTCAATTAAGAGTTTGGTGGAACAGATAGGATATACAAATCTAAATAGAAGGCATATGCCTGAATTCTATGAGTTTATTAACATGATGGGACGTGTTGATTTACCTACCTGTGGCCTTAACTTTTCTTGGTTTAAATCAAAAGGAAATATCTGTAGCCGTCTTGATAGATTTATAGTTACACCGGGTGTGTTTAACGACTGGAATATGGTGAGCCAAAGGATTAGAGATCGTGATATCTCTGATCATAGGTCGGTGTGGATCTCTGTTAAAAATACTAATTGGGGTCCCAAGCCCTTCAAAGTCATGTCGTGCTGGTTCGAACACGTAAGCTTCATACCTTTTATAAAAAAGGAGTGGGAAGAATATAAGGTGGAAGGGAAAGCTTCTTTTATTCTGGCCAGGAAGATGCAACATCTTAGGGAAAGACTTCGATGGTGGAATTCCAACATATTTGGCTGGGTGGATACTAAAATCAAAGCGGAAACTGAAGTCATTAACGGGATGGAAGAACTGATTGTTTTAAAGCAGGGAGATATTACGTCTGAGGAGATGTCCACTAGAAATTCTGCAGAAGATAATCTTTGGAAATCTTTGAGGATTAAAGGGAGTATCTTAAAACAAAAATCAAGATCGAAATGGATAGAAGATGGAGATTTGAATACGAAGTATTTCCATGCTGCGTTGAGAAGTCGTATAAATCTGAATACTATCAATGCAGTGTGTGTAGATGGCAAGACTGTGGAGGAGGTGAATAGGGTCAAGGAGGTGGTTAGGGACCATTTTGCCAAGAGGTTTTGCAGGATTCCTAGATCTTTTCCTTCTGTTGGAGACTATGGCTTCAAGCGTCTTTCTATCTTAGACAGTGAGGAACTTGAGACAATAGTCAGCGGACAAGAGGTCAAAGGTGCGGTATTTGAGTGTGCTGGGGACCGTAGCCCAGGTCCTGACGGTTTCAGTTTTGAGTTTTTAAAGAAGTGCTGGGATATAGTAGGAGTAGAGTTTACAAACTGCATATTGGAATTTTTTGAAGGAGAGAAATTACATAAGACGTTCGCTTCCTCTTTTGTAGTTCTCATTCCTAAAAACGATTGCCCTAGTAGCTTGGAAGATTACAGGCCCATATCTCTTGTCAGCTCTGTCTATAAAGTTTTATCCAAAATTCTTTCGAACAGACTTAAAAAGAAGTTAGGAGGTATCATTTCAAATTCTCAAACGGCATTCTTGGAGGGCAGGAATTTGTTAGATGGTGTCTTAGTTCTTAATGAGATAGTGGATCTGGCTAAGCGTCACAAGATGGAACTTTTACTTCTAAAAGTGGACTTTGCCAAAGCTTATGATTGCGTCGATTGGAAGTATTTACGACACGTTATGAAGCTCATGGGGTTTGGCATAAAATGGATGATGTGGATGGAGATCGGGGTTTTCAATAGTTTCGCTTCAGTCTTGGTTAACGGGAGTCCAACCAAGGATTTTAGTGTATCTAGGGGCCTTAAACAAGGGGATCCCCTTGCCCCTTTATTATTTACTATTGCAGCGGAGGGGCTTGCAGTTCTATTGAACAGAGCGTCGCAACGTGGCATGTATTCTGGTTTCAAGGTCAGTCCCAATATATCTTTCCAGTTATTGAAGTGTGCGGATGATTCGATTCTAATTGGGGATGGATCTTGGAAGAACATTGTGGCAGCTAAGACAATTCTGAAAGGATTTCATCTTATATCAGGTCTGGAAATTAATTTTAATAAGAGTTCCTTGTTTGGTGTTGGAATTGATGAATCAAAATTGTTGGCAGCAGAACTCTTTCTCTCTTGCAGGACTTCCTCCTTTCTGTTTAAGTTCTTAGGCATACCTATAGGAGGAAATCATAGACTAATATCCTTTTGGAAACCGATGATTGATAAAGTACAGTCAAGATTGAATTCATGGAAAAGTCGCTTCCTCTCTATGGGCGGTAGGATTACATTGATCAACTCTGTTCTTTCTAACTTGCCGATTCATTATATGTCTTTCTTCAAACTTCCTTCAAAGGTTACGCGCATTCTCACGTCTATTCAAAGGAACTTTTTATGGAATGGTTTGGAGATTAAAAGAGGTGTGCCCTGGGTAAGTTGGAGCATGGTATGTAAAAGAAGGGAAGATGGTGGTCTAGGGGTGAAGGATTTAAAACTGTTCAATAGAGCTCTATTGTTTAAATGGATATGGAGAATTTTAGAGCATAAGGATTCACTGTGGAAGGAGATAATTGACTTTCGGTATCCTGATAACACATTCAGTTTCCATTCTATTGACTATCACAAACCTTCGCTTTCCTCATCCAATTGGTGGCGAGACTTGCTTCAGATTTCAAGCATTTGCGGTACGCGTACCGTTTCTAAATTAATCTCGTTTAGTTTAGGTAATGGTAGTAGAGTGCCTTTTTGGTCATCAAGATGGTTTGGAGATAAAATTCTGGCTGAAGAATTCTCGGAGCTGTACGCGGTAGCAGAACATAAAGGATGTTGTGTGGCGGAGTGTTGTAATTGGGAGGAGGGGAGGTGGAAATGGAACATCAATTTAAATCACTCTGTTTTACTTGATCAGGTTCAACTGCAGTGTTCAATGTTATATTCTTTGCTGGCTGATATCTCACCGACTGAAGATTCTACGGACTCGGTTCACTGGCTGTTAAAGGATGATCATTCATTTTCTGTTTCTTCTCTGTATTCGTTCTTGCAGGAAATTCTTGATGCGAATGATGTTCCAATTGGAGAGGAAACTAGGGCTGCTTTTAAATTAATATGGTCGGCTCAGGTCCCGTTCAAAGTCAAAGTTCATGGTTGGAGAGTGATGCACAAGCGGATTCCGACGCGGGAAAATTTAGTGCGTAGAGGTATTATAACTAATACGCACGGAATGTCATGTCCATTTTGTTTTTCAGATGTTGAAACGGTCGAGCATATATTATTTCAATGTCAAAAATCAGGTCGAGTTTGGAATTTTGTGTGTAAATGGCTGGGTATTCCAAACATCTTAGTTGGTAACATTTTGAATCATTTTTCCTGTTGGGTAATGGGGTGTGCGGGTAGGAAGTTTTTAGTTCCCACTGCGGTTGGTTTGTGGTTGTCTATTTGCTGGATCATTTGGTCTTCCCGAAATAATATTGTATTTAGGGAAGAGTTTTGGGATTTCGATATGATTACGAATCGTATCCTCTATTTTACTTGGTGGTGGATTGGAAAGAACCACAAAAGCTCTAATTTTTGTAATTATTACACTTGGGTAAAGTCTCCTAGTGATTTTTGTGGCCTTTGATTTAATTTGTATAGGCCTTACATGTATACCGGTTGAATACCCCTCTTGTATCCTTGATATATAAATTTTAGCTTATTAAAAAAAAAAAAAAAGATAAGATCACCTTCATTGAAAGCATTTCCAATTTACTTTTTTTTACACTAAATAATATATCATATAAAAAATAGAACAACTCAAACAAACCACTTTAATAAATGATAAAAAGTGTTCATCCATCAATTGATTTTAGTCAATGTTGTACTATACTTGTGAATACTCGGACAATATTTATGCATATTGCACTATCAAAAATTCCCTAATTTACCATAGTTATTTAGCCACGGTTAAAAGACTGAAGAGTCTAATAATTTTCTCTTAATAAATTTTACAAACTCTAACTATAAGATTATATTTGTATTGATGAATAATACTAAAAATTTCAATTTTACCAGCAAATTTTCCTTAAAAAATAAATCCACAGGTATTTCATGCGGATCTTGTTGTTGTTATTACAAGTGACTTATTCTTTGCTGCAGACTTTTAAATCTAAATAAATTAGATTGAGATCTGTCCGATGCCCGGGGCTTAGATGAGTTTTTTTCTTAAAATAATATTATCAAATTTAATATTTAATTTATTATTAATTTGTAATATTTACCATTGATTTAATTCAATTAAATTATCTATTTAATTTCAAATATTTATTATATAACAATATATTATAGGACAATGTTATATAATAAATTATAAATTATATTTGAAAAAGTATGGTTTAATTAAGTAATATGTATATGCAATTATTATTCAAACTAAATTATTAGAAATAATTGAAAATATTTTTAATACTATTTAAAAATTATAAGTTCAATTTAAAAGAATTGTTTGATAAGTTTTTAGCATTGTAATGAGATTTAATATTTGAAGTTAAATTTTATAACATATAACCGCATTTATAATTAAAAATTATATTTTAAAAAGAATATTGAAATATTTTCTTGTCTATTTAAAATTATTGTTTGATCACTTTATTTTAAACATTGTAATGTGATTTTTTTCGTTGATATTATAGTTTTAAAATTGATACATGTAAAATATTTTTTTTATAAAACTATTTTATGCATATTTTTTTATGGAGTAAAATATTATATAATGATTTTTTTAAAGAAATATTGATAGAGACAAGAAAGATAGATACGAAAAAAAATAAAAATAAAAATTAGTATAAGTAAAATAAAATAAATTATATCTTTATAATTGTTGTTACCAAATCATTTATCTCTTTTTTGTGAGTGAATTAAGTAGTGATAATGTTAATATTTTTTATTAAGAGACAAAAAAATTGTTTTCATTTTTATAGAAATTAAATTACTTCTCATCATTTTTTATCCATTTATTTGATAATTGATTAATTTAATTTTTGTAAGAATTGAATCAACTCTTATAGTTTTTATTGAATTATTTAAAAATTAATTAATTTAACTTTTTTTTATAAGAAATAAGTGTGTGCAATAGAAAATAGAATAAAATTTTAATAGTTTGAGTTTTGATGTACGACGGATATATAATATACATGTATGTAACTTATAATAATACGTGTTTTGATGTATCATGGATGTACAGTTTGTTACAAGTATATAACAATATATATGGAATGTAGAAGTAGAAGAAATAAATCAATAAGTATATATGATTTTTAGTTAAAGTAATAGAAGGGGATAAGTAATTGAATATGAAAATAGAAATGTTTAAATTAAATGAAACTTAAAAATGAAACGTTACACCTTTTTCTTAAATACATAATAGATGTTTTAAAATGTTGTATTTTGAAGAGTGCCACATCAGAGTTTTAGTCATGTGGCGAGTAAGAGAATGAGGTGTCAACATAATAGTGTGATGCTTAGTTTTAATATATTATAATAGATAATAGATAATAGATAGTAGATTTTGCAACAGTTCCTATGGTTTTTTCTTTGAATACCTGTAAAGTCCAAATACTAACTTTTCCAACGGATATTTATGCGGTAACATTCCATAGGAAATAAACCTACATGTTAAATTCTTCCTTCTTAAGAAATTCTTGGAATACATGTAGACATAGTTGCGAATATACCAGGGGTCTTGCGACAGAATTTGCTGCAGGCTTACCAGCAAAAAAAATCTACGGATGTGTTGCAAACCATCACTTACCATCATTTTTTGGACCTTCTGATTTGGGCGGAATGGAAAAATTGCTTTATTTTATTGTAAAATACTCAAACAATAGAAAGATATATTTATTCTATTATACTTCCTTTCACATCATTCCATTCCACTTTGCTCTGTTCCGCTATGTTCGTTTTACAATATCCAAACATAGATATAGTGTTCTAACTCTAATTACATACTCTAATACCCCCACGAGCTTAAGTAGGTGGGAGAGAAAACATCTTGAGCTTGGTTTTCAAGTCTAAAAAAGTAACCGAATGTGTAAATGCTTAGTTAGAATATCAACAATATGTGATGGTCCTGGAATATGTTGAATGATGAGTTTGTTGGAAATTACTCTTTCAGGGACAAAGTGGATGTCCAACTTAATTTGTTTAGTTCTCGCGTGTAGAATTTGATTGTGTGAAAGCATGACTCACTATGATTGTCGCATAGAAAGGTAGGAGAAGGGTACTCTATGTGTAACTCAAAGAGGAGAGATTCCAGCCATAGTAATTCTTAATTAGTATGAGCAAGGGATCAATATTCGTACTTAGTGCTAGACCTTGCTAGAAGTGGCTTATTTTAGGAATATTTTCTGTAAAAATAGGGGCTTAAGAACTTGTTTTAGTTTCTGTGTATGTGTGTGCGCGTACACATGTGTGTGTTTGTGTGGGGGTGTGTGGGTGTGTGGGTATGTGTATGTGTGTGTGTGATTTACAAAACACAGTTCACTCAGACGCGGTAAGGTGAGCTTTCACACTTCCCCTCTTTCACACTTTGATGCTTCAAGACTTGTCAAGTAAACCAATCATATACAGACTTGCATTAATCTTTTTGGAGATGACACTACTACGAAAAACCCATTTAACAACGGTTGGGAATGACATATAATGACGCGGGCGAGGGCGTTGTTATGTAGATTGTTGTTGTATATATGATACTTACAACGACGGCCTAGTGTTGGGTTGTAATAATGAGGAAAGCGCGCTAACTATCACAACGGTTTTACATTACACCGCTGTAATAAATATAATTGTCCTCGGTTCGATTCCCAGCAGCACCGTTTTGATATTTATTTTTTGCTGGACAGCGCGCTAGATATTATAACGGTTAGGAAATATAACCATCACTAAAGTTTCAGTAAAATTAACAAATATCATCCTGCTTTTATAATTAATCCCATTTTTTTACCTGTATTATTGTTCTCCATATCTCAGCACAACAGAAAAATACAATTCACATTTTGTGATACAGTTTTCATAATAATATTAATCGTGTCATATTCATAATATCACATATACCAGTATACATTTTATCAGAACAAACAACCTACATAAATAAAATATCACATATACCATATTACAGTTTACACACATTACATAACTTCACATAATTGTAACTTGGTGTATTGGTATCTTGTCTCTTGGTGTCTTGTCTCCTGGCCTGATGTCTGGACTCAAAATACCTATGATTTCAAATAATTATACTTGTTAGTAAAAATAATTCTAAACTATAACATACAATTAATATATTATGAATAAATAATAAATTACGTACTTGTTAATTTTCCCATATGCCTTCTTCATGATCGAGTCGTATAGCATGCACGGCATCTCCATCAACTTCATCATATGAGGTAGGAACTTGTTTTGTGTAAGAAGGTGTGGACGGAATATCAAGACTTTCATCACTAAGAGGAATGTATTTTCCTTGGAGAACGATTGACCATTTCCCCGATTTGTCCGATGGATCGGAAACATAGAAAACTTGTTTTGCTTGAGAAGCAACGATGAATGGTTCTGTATTAAAAGTTTCCTTGCCAAGGTCGACCCGGGTGAATCCTAAGTCATCAATGTCTACACCATTACTATTATTGGGAACCCACTTGCATTTAAATAAAGCCACTTTGAAAATAACATAATCAATCTCCCAAATCTCATCAATGACACCATAAAACGCGGTAGTTGCCAATACCGGATTCTTATCTTTCAAACTAGAGAAATGCATCGATTCGGCTTCAACCATAACCCCACTATTTTGCATTGTACTACGATCATCTTTTGATTTTGTATAAAATGTATAATGACCGGAATAATATGCAATCATTAGGGCAAGCATGTATATTGATATACTCCAGACCCAGTGGACACAATATCTTCTTGGCCTCATAGTAACGATCCGGAAATTTGTTATCTTCTGGTAACATTTGCTGTAGCAATTCAAGTAATTCCGTGAAACTTTTATCCGACCATCCATTTTTTTCCTTCAGATTAAACAACTTTAACACCGCCGACAATCGTGTGAACTATATGCATCCCTTATATAAAGGGGTGTCTTTATCACTACATAAATTATCATAAATATGAGCATTCATAAAAGAAGATTCCCCAATATCACAGAACATATCCTCTAGGTGATCTTCCATATATTCATCTTCCTCCACTCTTTGACTTTGTGGCGCCCGACTTTCCTTATTATCCACCTCACCATGCCACGCCCATATTATATAATTTTGACATATACCATCACAACAAAGGTGATTGTGTATTTCTATCTTTGTACCCTTTTTGATATTAGCGCAAACAACACAAGGACAATAAAAGATACCATCATTGCCGGGAAGATGTTTATCAACGTATTCAAGGAATTCATAAACTCTGTTCTCATAAACTGGATCTAATCTATTGGCTTTCATCCAACTACGATCCATTACAACTTTTGAAATTTATACATGTACAATAATGTGAATGACACACCAAAATCTAATCCAAAAACTCAAGTATATGCATATACAATATGAACAAAGAAAAAATCAATGAAGATGTACTCTAATACTAAACGTAAAGCATATGAAATATCTCATTCTGACTTGAGCATATACAATATGAACAAAGAAAGAAGGAATGAAGATGTTGAAGAGAACCTTACTTCGAAGCTGAAGAAGCAAATGAATGATGAAGACGGTCAATATTTGAGCATAAACCAAGAAAAAAGGACTGAAGATGTTGAAGAGAACCTTACTTCGAAGCTGAAGAAGCAAATGAATGAAGACGGTCAATATTTGAGCATAAACCAAGAAAAAAGGAATGAAGATGTTGAAGAGTACCTTACTTCAAAGCTGAAGAAGCAAATGAATGAAGACGGTCAATATTTGAGCATAAAACAAGAAAAAAGGAATGAAGATGTTGAAGAGTACCTTATTTGAGCAATATTTGAGCTCCAAATGAATGGATACGAAGAGGGTAAAGGTTAGGGCGTCTCTGGCTCACTTGTTCGATTAGGGCGTCTTATGAAAGAAATATATAATAAGTTTTGTTTTAATTTATCAGTAAACCTTTTAATCTCGATGGAGAAACAAACCGTAGTGGAATCTTAAGTGAAATGTACTCTATTACTACGGTTGCTCATCTTAACCGTTGTAAAATAATTTACAATTTATTTTATAAATAATGGACTTAATTGACACACGCTAAATGTACTCTAAAAAATGGAAAAAATGTAGTTGCAGGGAATCGAAGCTTGATACATTTCATTTATTACTACGGTTGCTCATCTTAACCGTTGTAAAATAATTTACAATTTATTTTATAAATAATGGACTTAATTGACACACGCTAAATGTACTCTAAAAAATGGAAAAAATGTAGTTGCAGGGAATCGAAGCTTGATACATTTTATTTATTACTACGGTGGTTTCATTCAACCGTCATTAAATGACTCAGCTTTTAAATGGGCGCGAAATTTTTAACCTATTACAACGGCATAAAAGGATGCGTTGTAAGCCTGACGTTGTTGTTTTAGCGTTTTGTAGTAGTGTGAGGGTTGAAAAAGGTTGAGTGCTATCATCAGATGATGTTTGATGTGATTATAAAACACTAAATTGTCTTATTGCATCTTTATCCTCGCTTGTGATATTTGAATCCTCATACATGTTCCATTATCAAGCACTCCTTTTAGTCGTCTTCATCAAAAACATCAAAAGTACATTATCGAGAGCTTCTTTGAGTACCTGGAAAATTTGGTTCCATACTGCTATAATACATATGTATTCCATGCACAATTATATGTGGGTTAGCCACACATGGACATGAAAGTGTTAACCTCTATGTTTTTTCTTATATGCAATGGAGTCATATTAAACTGAATGCAATTACATTTATTGGTGTATTAAGTGCTTGTTTCCATGTCGGTTTAGTGGATCCTAGACGGAGAATATTCAAAAGCATGAAGAGTGCATATAATGTTGAACCAGATATCAGCCATTTTGGTTGTATGATTGATCTTTTGGGTTGAGCATGGCTATTAGAAAATGCTGAGGAAATGATAAGGAACATGACAATGGAGGCTGACATTATGATATGGGGAACTTTAATAGCATCATGTAGAACTCATCGAAATGTCAATATAGGAGAGAGGGTTGCATAGAATTTGGCAAGGTTGACACCATCTTGTCTACCCAAAATTTTGACCACCAAGATTTCCCATCATTGTGAGGATCATTACCACAATATGGATGTGCCATCATACCTCATCAATCTCCTCAAGGATTGTTGAGCATTCACTACAATCAAGAATCAGGGTTTTTAAGCCCTCTCAGAACACTTAGACAAAGGATCAATCAAGAAATGACATGATCTTCAACTTGTCTAACCTCTTAAAACATCCACAAAGGATCAAGAGGACCCTTACATCAAAAATCAAGCACACATTTGTGACATTCCAAGTGTTTTGAGCCTCGAAACACCCGATGTCGCCAAATTAGGGTTTTGGACGACTGGGACCTCCAGAGTGAGATTTTCACAAGAGGATGATCCAAGACTTATAAATGTGACTCAATATGCTCAAAATAACCCTAAGAAACCATCTGCAAAGCTAAATTACCCTCAGAGGATGCATTCCCCAAAAGTCGGGAATTAGGGTTTTTACGCGCCGAACCACTCCGGAGCCAAAAGTCAAAACATGACTTTTTTGGCAAAAATGATCCTTATGACTCATATTTTCATAAAATATGACTTATAATGTCATTTGAACAAGAATTGATCAAGAAACCAAGATAACTTGTAAAAAGGGTAATCTTGAAAAATTGAAAATTTTTCTAAGTTACTAAATTTGAATGATTTTGGTACCAACTTCCAAGGATCATAACTTGTGATCCAAGTAGCCATTTTGAGTGATCCAAAGCTTGATTTGTAGGTCTTCCTACATTCTACAAAAGCTTCAACTACATAAAACTCCAATTCTTCATGGATTTTAAGTTATGGAGTGATCAAAATGACAAAAATGAAGAAAATGACACATTTTTTCAACACTTAGTGAAAATCTGCCTAAGTTACTAGCCCTGAACATCAAAGTTCATGGGATTTTTTTATTTGGATTCAAATAGGTTCAATACCAACTATGATCACACATGGATTGTACCATATGAGGGCTTTCTAAAAAGCACAAGAGCTTTCCATAACTCCATTTGAGCAAGGAGATATGATCCCCTAAAAACCACATTTTCAAATTGTCTTGTGCAAGACAAAATTTGGCATTTTTGCTAGAATTGGCAAAACTAAACAAGTTCAAGCATGGTTATCCATCTGCATACTTCAAGGGGGAACAACCAAGGGACAAACACTGATTCACAAGCCTCACAAATCCATTGATCTATGTATAGGCATGACACCCCTAAAATTCAAGATGCTTTATATGGTCAATTTTGTTTCCAAGCATTTAACAGATGCATAGAGGAGGCATTCATCAAGACAATGTTATCCAAGTTCATTCAAGCCTTATCCCTGCCACAGAAGACTCATAGCCTGTGCTCTAACCTCAAGTCAATGGCTAGAGGAGACTTGAGATTCCAATGGATCAACATTTGCCACATACCTGCTCAGTTGCCATTCACTATTGCAGTTGAGGTACCACATCAAATTCCAGCTCATTTCAACCAACTGCAAGCATTCAAACACACTCCTTGGCACCTAAGGAAGTTGTCCAGATCATTGGAACCTATCTGCAACACCTCCATCATCAAACTCGATCACCAGCTGCAAGAGGTAAGCTTGAACCCTTCAAACTCTATGATCCATGCATCATGAATGAATTTTTGAGTTACCATCTTGTTTATGCATGTATGTAGAATGATAACCCTCAATCAATTGCCATGAATCAATCTTGTATAAAATTTCATTGTGTTCATGCTGAAATTAGGGTTCTTGAGGTTTTCCATTGATTTCTTCCTCCATACTTAATATAAATGCAATTAATCTATATGGTTGTGATCCTTGTTCAAAAACGAACAAGATTGATACTTGAATCGTGCAAAACCATTGAGTAATCATGGAGAAAAGTGAGAAAACGTAAATCTGCAGAAACAGGGTGCGCGCATGTTCTTCCTTGACCGTTGGCGCCCTTTTTCAAACTTTAAAATTTTGAATATTTTGATATTTTTGTAAATATTTTATTTTACAAAAAAATCCAATTAGTATTGTTTATATAATATAGTTAGAATTTTTGTAATTAATTTCATTTTTTGTTGTTTTTAAACATTTTAAATGAAATTCCCACTTTGATTTTTCAAAACCAATTGAATTTCAAGCATTCATGTGATTAAACATGATTTTTCAAAATATTTTTCAAAGTATACAACTTGTTTTTGAATATATTTGGTATTTTATATCATTTTTTATTTAATTTCCTTTGAAAATTATATCTTTTAAATTCAAAATTAGGGTTTTCTCTAAATTTTGATTTTTCAAACTTCACATACACACTTTGGGCCTCTAATAGAGTGTAAGTCCCATCCCTTGTTGTACAGAAAACCTTTTGGGCCTTAGTCATTGTATAAGTCCCTCTTCGATTCTTAAAACGACGGTGCGATCACTGTCTTTCATTGAGCCTCTCCCTGAGTTTTAAGTCCCATTCTCTTTTCTTAAAATACACTTTGGGCCTCTAATAGAGTGTAAGACCCATCCCTTGTAAATAAATAAATTTGGGCCTCAGTCATTGTATAAGTCCCACTGTGTTTTCTAAAACCACAGCGCAATCGCCATTTCAAAACAAAATCATCTGGGCCTACCCTTGTGTTATAAGTCCCATTTCTTTTCTTTTTCAAACACTTTGGGCCTCTAATAGAGTGTAAGACCCAACCTCTTTGTAAATACAATAATTTTTGGGCCTTAGCCTCCCAGTACAATTTTCAAAATAACGGTGCAATCATTGTTTTTCATCTGGGCCTATCTTTGAGTTGTAAGTCCCAACCCTTTTTTTTGTAAATAAACTATTCTTTGGGCCTCTCCTTAAGTGTAAGCCCCAATCTTTTCAAAACAACTTCCCTTTTGATTTAGGTTCAAATTCATAGTTGTTATCAAAACTTTCTTTAATTTCTTGAACAATTAACCATACAGCTGTTACAATGGAAGCTTGCTCACCTGTAAGTTTTAAACAACTTTCTTTTACATACTTGCACATATATGTATATTTGTTTGTGCTGGAAGCTTGCTCACCTGTAAGTCCTTCTACACTCTTTTACATACAGTATATATTTCATCTGTATATATGCTTGTATAGTATCTACTTAGAGTTTTCCCCGACAATTAGGTCTAGGATTAGATAAAGCCAATGGTCACTCTTGTAACACAGTTAAAACTAGTTCCCCATAGGAATTCCAGATACAGTCTTGCCTCCTTTTGGGCTTATACAACATGGAACAAAGAGAACGACATTATTCCTGGTGAAACTTTTCTCAGACTGTCACTATTAGAAAATTGTCAAAGAAATTCAGTTCCCCAGAGAGGATTAATTCTCAGTGAAACCTCTCTTGAATTTCTTCAAACCCTAGAACTGTTCACTAAAGAAAAGATTATTCCCAGTGAAACTTTTCTTGAACTTCTCTTAAGTTTGGACCCACAGGTTTCCTAAAAGCATCCCTGCCTCCTCTTGGGCTTTGTACAAGGACCCTCAGGCTTCTTAGAAGTTCTCATGCCTTCTCTTGGGCTTAATACAAGGACCCTGAAGACCTTTTAAAGGTATAGGATAGAACTTAGTCATCCTTTGTTAGAGCAGTCTTTCTAAAGAGTCAAAACCTCAAACCAATTTTAGGGTTAATTCTCATCCCTTAAAGCACCGGCCTCCTCTTGGGCATCATACAAAGATAAACCCTCCATACCAGTGGACTTGGATAATTGTCGCTCCCGAGGATTTGTATCCATGGTACAAACGCGAAAGTGGCGCAGAAACAGAGTCGCCAGCAATGTGTATTTATCCCAAGAGAGGGAAAGGAAACACCGCGTAAACCTGAGGGAAGGGAAAAAGCATGGCCTCACGACCAAGAGAAACGGGTAAGGGAGTTAGTTACACGAAGGGAAGGTGTTAGCACCCCACACATCCATCGTACTCGACGAGATCCACGCTTGTTGTCTCGATCAAAGGGTGTCGTCATCTGGAGCTCCACTGCTACTGGGGAGGAGAAGAAACAGGAACGGAAAGGAACGAAGAAACGAAGGAGAAAAGAAAAAGAAGTGACTCGATAGGACATCGCTCGTCCTATGCCTATGTACTCCCTCGTGCACTGGGAAAGTCAGAGTCAACGTAGTTCGGACACGAACTGAGGGGAAGGTTGCTCTCCAAGACATCGCCGTATTGGCCTACGTATCCTTAATCGGACGAGAAAGAGGAAATCAGGGCAGTCGTAGTTCGACCTAACGAGGTCGGTTAGTGTTTTTTATGAGCGACGTTAGATTCACGTCCGGCAGTTAGGGTCGATGCCTGTTTGCAACGAGACGGAAGTAACGTACCCTTTTCTAAAAATGATTTGAGATTAACGATCCCGAAGGATGAAAAAGGGTTGAGTTTGTTTTTTGTGTTTTTTAAGACAGAAGTGGTTTGAAGTTAGTTCATAACTTGCATTGCACCCAAGTTTGTAACATAGGAACGAATACTTCGCGCACCGTCCCCAACAGGACGTACACTAGGTACCCTAGAAGAATGAAGGGAGACCCCCATACTTCACTTCCCATATGTAAGGCTCATGCGCAATACATGTTAATCATTTATTAAATGTTTTAGGATTGTTATGAGATGAGAAGAGAAGACTCAAAGGAAAAGAAAAACTCTAATGGGAAACTAAATGATCCTAATGTTATCATGCAAAGGTGGCCCTATAGTTGAGTTTGAAAAGGGAAATATCTACCTAATTTAGCATGCAAAGGGAATCCTAATGCTAATCCTACTCCAAGCTTAATCGAAAAGAGAAGAAGAAGAAAAAGAGGTAGAGGATGAGAAATAAGATGGGGCAGCAAGCACATCATACACATCACAACCAATTCACATCATTAATCATGCTCCAAAAGACCACCCAAGAAAACTCAAGTAAGCAAGTAAGAGCAAACAAGAAAGGATGCTAGCAAACTTGCATAAGAAGCACAATTAAGCATCATTGAACCTCACACAAAGATGACATGAATAAAGTAAGATGAAAATAGATCCAAGTCAGAATTCAAATCATGTCATAATCATCCAATTCAAACATGTAAGAATGCTTCACATCATGATGCATTATGAGCCAAAGAAGCAACTAGTCAAATGATAATGATATGCATCATACATATCAATCCACAAGGGTTAAATGAAATGAAAGCAAGGCAATGAACCCAAGGGGAAGTAGCAAATGCATCATCAAAAAGCCAAGATCAAACTCAAGTCAATTAAGATGAATCGTTAAGCATCACATTCATGACATGCATCAAAACTAGACAAATTATTCACTTATATCATTCATGCAAGCCACAAAGGATCATGTGAGGCAAAGAGTGAGAAAATTGCACATAATGAACCTTAAACCAAGAGGACCAGAACCTCAAACATGTCATTCAAATCAAACAAAAGTCCTCATGCATTGATTGGATCACACAAGCAAACATCTCACAAGATTAGGTCAAGCACATTAAAGGATTCAAGTCAAAACATTGTCAATTTAGAAAATCAAGAACAAATAGAAAAAATGGACAAATGAGGATGAATCCAAAGCCAAAAACAAGCTAAAACAGAACATGATCATACCAAGTAATCATCTCAAGCCAACTTCAATCACAAGTAATCACAAGCATCCAAATTAAGTCAAATGTCCAAGCATGCTTCAATCAAATTCAAACCACAAGTAGGCATCAACCAAAGATAGGAAAGTGATCCAATAAAATCCCAAAAAATAATCAAAGGTAAGTTTAAACATCCAATTAACATGTACAAAAATATTGGAACAGAACTAGTTCAAGAGCATGTTCAAAAGTGTTCCACAATTCAAGATATGCACATAAACGAGCAAGGATAGAGGGTCCATAAAAGTTGAATGGAAAGTCACTAAAATTAACTCAAACCATCATCAAACCAGCATCAAAACATCCTCATATGATGGCCTAAAAGTGACCAAGAGATTGGTCTCAAAAGATGAACAAAAGTCAAGAAAATTCCTAACCCTAGATGAAGGGTATCATTGGAAACACCTCCACAAAATAATTCAAAATAAAATAGAAAAAGAAATTAAAAATAAAATAAAAATGATGAAAATTAAGTCAAGGTATCAATTAGTCAGGAAAATATTTTTGGTGATTTTTTATAAGAGCTTACCAATTAAAATTAAAACCAAATTGAAAATACAAAGAAAAAGAAATAATATAAGAAAAGAAAGTTAGGGGGTGTCCTAGCAATTATCAGAACCAAGATAAACAAACACACACGTATATGGGCTCATGCAGTAGGTGTGCGGATAGAAAATATGCACCGGCCCATGAAAAAGAAATGCAAAGTGTGACAAAAGTATGTAACCATGTTCATCAACCGGTCATCACCATTTTAAATTAGAAAAAAGACAAAAAAACTAACATGATCCAACCACACGCTGCCAGCTCATTTCATCTTCCTCATGCAGCATGCATCATACGTGAACAGTCCCTCTCTCGACCGGAAATGAACACAGTCCGGCCGGCCACCACCGACGGTGGCTGGCGCGGCCGGAATCTCGTACAGACCACTCCTCCCCCTTAGTTTTTCGCGTTGAATCCAAAACAAACTCACCTTCTCAAGATTCCTTTTCCTAAGCCATGAAAAATGAGCAACAAGGAACAACACTCATGGAACAACAAGCTCAAAACAAGATAAGCCATACATCATATTGTAGTGCACTTCAAGGAGATTGTAAATATGCGATTAGAACTTGAAAACAACCGTTAAAACTCATGAAAACAAACACACAGGCAAAGCCAACAAATGATGAAACTCATCTAAAAGAGACAACACAAACACACATGGTACAAGCTTATGTAATAGGTATGAAATATGCACATCCAAGGCTCACAACATGTTCAACATGAAAGAAAACAGAAAAGAAAGATACCTAACGGAGCAGCTCCGTTGGCGCTAGATCTGACGTGTGAGCTTCAAACCAATAGATCCAACAGCTTCCTGATGCTTCAGTGATGTAAGATCAACTCAAAAACTTCAGGAAAAATGCAAGGAGAAGAGGTTTCGAAGAGAGAGAACTTGAGGTTGAATGAGCTTTTTGTGATATGATCTTGAGCCAAAATTAATTCCCCTTTAGTTTTAGGGTTTATGTGTCTTAAATATGCTGGGTTGGAGGAGTTTTTGAAGGCCCATGATGGAAGAATGAAGTGGTTCAAAAAAATTGTCCAAAAAATCAAAAAAAGTGGTACCCACGGGTTAAGCAATGAGAGGGGTGTAGTACCAAAATGAGCTTTATGTGATAGTGGTTTTGGTTGTTATTCTTCTGAGCAAAAGAAATCAGAATGAGAGAGAGTGGAGGGGATAAACTTGGTGCACAAGTTTATGGTATTCCTCATTTGGCAAGTGTTGTCTAAAATGGTGCATGGTAAAGAAACAATGTTTGGTTATTTGGAGTAATGTTTAGAGTGGTGTTTTGGGATGATTTACGTGCAAGGGAATTATGTCTATTGGATAAAATGGCCATGCTGCAAGAACATCACAAAATATCATCAAGTGGTGCACTTGAAATCCAAACCGTGCCCACCACTTCCATGAACAATAACTTAATAAAATCAACACTATATCATGCCATCTTATGCACAAAGGAAACTAGGAAGATCAATGATTGGAAAACAAGTTGGAACCAACTTGAAATAATGCTTGGATTAGGGTGAAAAATTGCCATGAAGAGTTGTCCACAAATCTGCTTAAAAACACTTAGAAAAAATTCTAAGTTTTTGCATTGTTTCAAGTTACAAATTCCTCACTTTGACCCTCCATATCTCTCAAATGATTGTTCATATGAAAAATTCCTCAACATCAAAGTTGTAGAGGGGAATGAGAGGAACAAAACTCATGTTGAACATTTTTTCATTTGAAGTCTCCATCATAGAGATAATTGGCCATAAACTTGAACACTGCATGCACACAAGGTGTTTGATGATTTTACTCCGAGCCAGCTTGCCCATGACTTGCTTGCCTTGCCCAAAATGCCTTACAAGCCTGTAACTTTGAACAATCATAACTCCAATTTTAATCTAATGGAGAAGTTCTTGCTATGGTTTTGAAGCTTAGAATATGAACTTTAATTAGGCCCCTTGAAATTTTCCATTTGAAGCTTGCTTCATGAAGAAAGAAAGCTCCAAAGATGGTCCTTCACCTTGCCAAAACTTACTAAATTTAGAAACCCTAGTTTCTATTTTTAGCAACTTTTCATATTTCTTGATTTTTGATGAATCACCTGACATTTTTTGATCAAACCTCCATCAATGGACATATTTGACTTAAAAATCAAAATGTTGACCTCAAAAAGTCAGGAGTTGACTTTTTCACTGCACAGTTAACTTTATCCCCAATTCTCCTGATTTTCAATCTTCTGATCAATTGAAATCCTTCTGAACCAAATTGATGGACAATTCTCCAATCCTAGACACTTAGGGACATGAGGAATACCATGGAATCAAGTATTGCCCAAAAAATCAGAAATAAACTGATTTTATGGCAAACCCTAGTTTGGGTGCCTTCAGTCTAGGAGGAATCAGCACATCCTCCAAATCCAAATTTCTCTGAGTATGATGTGTATCCTATCAGACAATGATGAGATGTGCCATTTGGTGATGATAAAAACTCAAATATCTTGCTCATTGGAGAGTAAAACCCAAGAATCTTAAAACCCTAATTTGAACCATCATGCTAGGAGAGTGTGATTCCCTTGGAATTTCTTGTCAAACTTGATCATATGATGAGGTGATGGACCAATTGGGATGCTCTGAGGCTCAAGGCTCCCTTGTGGATTAAATATTGATAGTATCAAGAACCATCTCTCCTCTTAGCCCCTTGGCCAATACCAATGAACTTTTTGCTGATACCCTGGAAAACATCCTCTTCCTTTGAGTTAGTTTAGATGCCTTGATCCCATGCTAAGAACCAAATGATATGCAAAGATGCTAATGCAAGAATTAAATGAAACATAAGCCAGTTAATGCTAAAAGTAAGAGGGCAAATTTTGAGATGTTACAATAGTCTAATCTCCTCTTGGATCTCAAAGACATTCTCAAACTCCCTACAAACACAGGAGAAACCTTGATCATTTAATCAATCTCCAGTAGAGTTAAACTCTCATAGGTTCTAAAACTCAGTCTTTCATCCTAAATTTCCCCAGCTAGGGTCAGTTTATCATCAGTATAACACTATCCTAAATTAGAACCTCAAGGCATCTGATACCTCAACTCTTCTGTAATCCTCAGCAAGAGTTGATTCCCCACTTTAGACCTGCCTCTGGATCTCAATAATCCTCAGCAGAAAACAACCTCCTCTTAGGCTTTGTATAATGATTTTCCTCAGCAGAGTTAGCCTAAAAAGCACTCTTTTGTTGAGTCAATCTTCTTTCTTAAAGCACTCTTTTGTTGAGCTAACCTTTTTCAGCCTCAATCTTGGGCTTTGTACAAGACAAACAAAAGCACTCTCTTATTAATTCAATCACATTTTCAGCACTCTCTTGTTGAGTCAATCTCCTTTCAACACTCTCTTGTTGAGTCAACCCTTTTCAGCCTCAATCTTGGGCTTTGTACAAGGCAGATAAAAAAAGGCACTCTCTTGTTGACTCAACCTTTTCAGCCTCAATCTTGGGCTTTGTACAAGACAGATAAAAAAGCACTCTCTTGTTGAGTCAATATCTTTTCAGCCTCAATCTTGGGCTCTGTACAAGACACCTGAAATATCCTCAGCTAAGTCATTCCCTTTTAGCCTCAAACTTGGGCTTTATACAAGACACATATAAACTTTCTCTAGTAAAGTGAAATTTTTCTAAACCTTCTCTTAAATTCTGTATAAGTATCTCTCCAGCGGAATCAATTCCTCCCAGCCTTCTTTTAGGTTTTGTGAAATTAATCTCCCTAAGTAGAGTCAATCTCTTTTTTAGCCTCAATCTTGGGCTTTGTACAAGACACCCCAAATATATCCCCTGTGGAGTCAATAAGTTCTTTTAGCCTCAATCTTGGGCTTTGTACAAGTCAGACAAAATATTTCCCTGGAAAAGTTAACTTTCAGCCTCCTCTTAGGCTTTATATAATGATATTCCCCAAAAAGAGTCAATCTCTTTTTAGCCTCAATCTTGGGCTTTGTACAAGACAGATAAACACTCTCTTGTTGAGACAACCTTTTCCAGCCTCCTCTTAGGCTTTATATAAGGACCTCCCCAGTAGAGTCAATCAATATCTTAGCTCCAACCTTGGGCTTTGATCAAGGCACATACAAAAAAAACAAAATCCCCTCAGAGGAAATCAAAAACCTCTCGGTAGGAAGACATTTCTATGTATATCACACATCAAAACAGAAAATCAAAACAAACCCTAATCCCAGATAACTGCTGTAAGTGGCACACTTGTTGATTAAAAAATCCAAGCTGCCGTCCATCTCTTATCCTGGTAAATCCTCTCTTTCATCTAATTGCTGTAAGTGGCAAGCCTCTGGATTATTTACATCCACACCACTGTCCCTCTCTTAGTATGAAAGATTCCTAAGGAAAAATGGCATTGCTCAACACTGAGTTAAATTTTCCTCCTTCAGGACAAATCCTCATAAAGGAAATTATGGAATTACTGGATTCTCACATCCCAGTTAAAGTAATTTTCCTTTATAATCAGTCACCATACAGTTGTGGTAAACAAACGAGATATCTCCCTTTAGAGATGGCAAATTATCTCTTAGTCAAACCTTTTAGCTTCAATCTCGGGCTTTGAACAAGACATAAATACTCCATTTAGCTTCAATCTTGGGCTTTGAACAAGACACCAAAACATCATCTTTTCCTCCCATAGAATAGGAGGGAACTATGATTGCTCTAATTTCCCTGTTTTCTTTAACGGGAATTCGTTGGCATAAGATTACGAAATCTTAGTGTCGCTCCCGGGATTTTCATCCTAGTACAAACGCGAAAGTGGCACCGAAACAGAGTCGCCAGCAATGTGTATTTATCCCAAGAGAGGGAAAGGAAACACCGCATAAACCTGAGAGAAAGGAAAAGCATGGTCTTGCGACCAAGAGAAATGGGTTCGGGAGTCGGTTACGCGAGAGGAAGGTATTAGCACCCCCTCGCGTCCATCGTACCCGATGGGATCCACGCTTGCTTGTCTCGATCAAAGGGTGATAGAAAAGAATACTGGAAAAGGAACGAAAAGAGAACTGGAAAAGGAACGAGAAACAAATGTAGGGAAAATAAAAGAAGTGCTCGCATGGGCCCTACCCCACTGCCTACGTATCTCATCGGGAACATGAGAATCAGAGCGACGTAGTTCCCCTCACTAGGGAAAGATTGTTTGTGTTTTTTAGAGAACGGCTGACATTCTAGCTCAGGTGTTGCAGGCTCGCTGGTCCGAATGCGTTACCATCTTGCAAGAGAACGAGTAGAAGCGCGTTCGTGCGTTGAGAGTGAATGAGGTGAGAAAAGAATTCCCGAAGGAAAGACGTTATTGTTTGTTTTTGTCTTTTAAGAGTCTTTTCATTTGTTTGCATATGACAGTGTATCTGGATCTTAGTCATTGGAATGTGTACCTTCTCACATTCCAAGATGGAATGGGTAAGAAAGCACACTAAGGGTGAAGAAGACCCTCACACTTAGTTCCAATTATCAAGGTTCAAACACACTAGCATACTTGTGTTTATTAAGTGTTTTGTTGATTATGAAGTGAAGAAGTGTTTTTTATTATTTGCACCTTCAACAAGTATTGCATTTAAGTCCCTCATACAAGATCAAATGTTTAACACATTGACCCAAGATGGGCTATATGCTACACATTCTAAGATTACAAGAGAAGACCCCTTATAATCTTTTCTTTATATGAAAGGCCTAAATGCAATAAATGCCTACCTTTATTATATGTTTTGAATTTTCTTTGAGATGAGAAGATGAAAGACTCAAGAGAAGGTAAAGGTAAAATCTATATGGACTAAGACTCACTCCTAATTGATTAGTTAAGGGAGTGATCCTAAAGTTTGTGAGGTTTCAACCTAAAGTCTAAAGAAAGAATGAATTAAACAATTCACTTCTAAAGTAGAAGATGAATAGTAATTCACAAAGGGAAAGTGATGAGTTATTAAAAGAAAGCACATAAGTGCTTAACAAAACACAAAATGGAATTGTAAAAGAGAAAGGATAGAAGTTGAATGTGGATTCCTTATCCACACTCAATTGAAACTTACCAAAGCCCCTACATGGTTAGTAAACATGTATAAGAAGTATAAGAAGTAAAAGAACATGTAATGCATCATAAAACTCAAAAGAATTAAATGAGAAAACAAATCCTAGAACCACAACCAGAATGGGCATCATATGGACAACAAATGAATATCATCATACAAGTGCAAGTGAATAGGCAACAAACATCATCCATTAGCATTTAAACATGTTACAAGAAGAAAGGGTAGATGAAAGATGGAAAGAAATGAAGAGGACATGCATAAATGGAACATGTAAATCAACAACCAGAATTGAAAATAAATGAAAAATGGTTTATAAACATCTCAAAAGTATTTATGAATCAACCATCAAGACTTTCAAGAAGTAATAGAAGAAGAAGTGAGATGAAAACTCAAAAAGAAGGTGCAAACAATACATGTTAATGATGCACAAAGTTCAAATTGAAATGAACATGTAAAGATGACCTATAATGTGTATCAAAGACCTATAATATCATATGAATGGCTCACACAACTATGCAAATGCTCATACAAATATGCACAAAAGAACTCATGCAAACATGCACTAAAGATTACAATGATATAACATGTTATAATGCTTTAAATGAAATGCATCAAACAAAAATCACATGGCCTCATGAAAATTATGAAAACATGGTATTGGAGTTCACTAATCAGAGATGAATCACATACCAAAATAGAATATCAAAATTCAAAGCAAAATGACTTCAAACAAAGCAATTAGGTCAAGTTGAAATGTCATGCAAAGTGGTACAAATATAGGCCTCAAGACATGTCATAAAGTGACCTAAAAAAACAAACAAAAAACATCTAACATGCTTCAATGTATTAGTGAATCAATGCAAAAAGAACCATGCCAAAACAATTTATAATGAGCAAGAACAAAATTAAACAAATTCAAGTATCATGCTTAGGATGCATCTAAATGGAAATTCAAAGAAAATTATGGAACAGGGGTAAAAAGGTCATAAAATCAGAAAATAAAATCATGAAAAATTTCCTAAATGTTTTAAGAATACACATGAATTTTTGTGGAATTTAATAATGCAATTTGGTATTTTTAAAAATTAAAAATCAAACGTGTAGAAAGAAATAAAAATAAAAAAAGAATGCAAAATGAAGGGGGGTATGAACATAACAATTGGACAGTTCAAATTACATTGGGCCTTAAACAAGGGGGGTGTGAATAGCAATCTGGTTAGGTCCATTAAGCACGCAAAACACCATAACTAGCGTGTTCTTCAGTCAACATAGTCAAAGCAATCCAAGCCATCAGATTAAGTCATAGTCAAACAAAAGTCAAAGTACACGAATCCAACACACGCGCATGAGGTCACACACAAATTACCATGTACTGCATCACACAATGTTTAAGTAAATTCAGAAATGGTGCACATGATTTGCACGTGAATTTTAATGTGCTGTCAACTTTTGGACCACACGATCACACACATCCAACGGCCATGATTTAAACTGCAACCAAAACCCTAACTAAAAACCACCGGCCGGAGAGGGACCTCCGGTCACCTTCTCCGGTCACACGCCACCGTCTGCAACTTCACATGTCCCAGAAATGCCCAACTATTATACCAAAATGAAGCTGAGCTCACGTAGATTAAGAATTCACAATTGTTTTTCACATACCAAGCACACACATAGAGAACAGAGGAGATTAAATCATGCCCTAAGTTTTGGATCTAGGCTTCTAAGAAGCTCTATCAACTAGCCGGAGTAAGCAGAGCTTCTATCAAGCTTAAGACAGCAAAAATAAATCAAAACTAAAGAGAATCGAATGAAGAAGAGTGCATGATGAAACCTGAAAATGTGGAGCAATTGGATATGTTGAGAAAAACCAGAGGAAAGCTTGATATGCTGAGCTTCTAGATCTTCAAACTTAGCAAAATAAATGCTATGGATTCGTAAATAGATGAAGGATGTTGAAGCTTGCAATGGTGCTGAACTTGCAGAAATGGAGTTGTTCTTGTTGCTCTTGATTCAACAATGCCAAACAATGATAATGCAGATGAAAAGTGGAAGAAGAGTGTTGAAATCGTGTGGAATCAGAGAGAAAGTAGAGAGAGTTTGAGGTGTTCTTGGAGAGAAATGTGGTTGTCAAAAACTGAAAAATGAAAATGGAGTGTGTGATTTCTTTTATAGTGTGAGCTTACCACGGTTTAATGAGTTGAGTTAGGGTGAGTCAAGGTGGTTAACTGAGTCCACCCTAACTAACTGAGTCAAGTTAGTTAGGGGGCGAGTGATCAAGGCTGGGTTATGGTGAGGTTAATCTCATGACAGTTATGGTGAAGCAGCAAGAGAAACGAATGGCAAAGGCTGTTGCATTAGAAACTTGCTCAGCAAGCTTGTCTTTTCTATTTCCATGCAAGGCACGTGCTAGTGTATGAGTTTTATGTCATGTGTGCTTGGTTTAAAGAGGAAAGCTGAGGTTAAGAAGTGTTTGTGGTGTGTGTGAACCAAAATCATGCAACATGCTGTCAATGTATCCATGCCAACATAGGGTAGTTTGTGGAGGTTTTTCTCTCTACTCAATGGCTGCATTAGGGAGTTTATGGGTTCATTGGAAAGAGGATGCATTGGAGCACAATATTGATTTGGAAATTGAAGTGAAATGAGGTCTCAAACATGTCTAAAAATGACCTCAAACAGATGGAAAAAGAAGCTGGTACATGGGTGCGCAGACTTGTGGCATGACCTGGTTGTGACCTGGTCAAATTTCAGTTGCAATGACCATTCTTTGAGCCATCATAACTCCTTAACCTTTGATCAAATGAAAAATTGATAAACACCAACTTTGAAGATCTCACATAGAGGAACAACTTTGATGTTGAAAGATTTTCCATTTGAAGCCTCTAATCATGAGTAATTGATCAATACATTTGGCCCACCAAGTGTTTGAGAAAATGACTGCGCGCGTGCCCTGAAAATCTTGGTCATGACCTAGTTTTGGACCTACTTTGCTCAAACTTTGATCAATCATATCTCACTCAATTTTTATCCAATGGAGATGTTCCACACATGGATTTGAAGCTTAAAGCAAGGCCTTTCATTGAGGCAGAGTGGAATTTTCATTTGATGCTTCAATTTTAAATGGCCTTGGTTCAAACTCTGATGCAAAATGGCCAAAACTTGCTATTTTTAGTAACCCTTCCTCTTCCAAAAATGGCAACTTTCCACCTCTTGATTTTTTCATGATTCCTTTGGAGTTTCTTGACCAAATTTTGTACATTGGACATAGGTAACATGAATTTCATGATTTTGGGCTCAAAAAGTCAAGAGTTGACTTTTTCCTCTGATTATTTGACTTGGCCCCAAATTTCCTGATTTTTTATCTTTCTTCCAATTGAACCACCTCCAAAACCAATTGAGGGGCAATTCTCCATACACATACACTTAAGGACATGTAGAATACCATGATATCAAGCTTTGTCCAAAAAATCAAAGATAACCTGATTTTACTGTAAACCCTAATTTCAGCCCCTTCTGGTTAGGAGGAAATTGCACATCTTCCAAATCCAAATTCCTCAGAGTATGTTGTGTATCCTCTTAAAGGATGATGAGAAATGCCACTTGAGGATGATTTTGAATCAATGAGCTATCTCTTTTGAGGATTTTCCTTCAATTTTTTGACTTCTTGCATAGTGTAGGATGTAATGCTTCAATCTCCTATTGAATCTCACCTTCTTGAGGTTGTGGAAGATCAATTGGGATAGTATGAGACATGAAAGACCTCTTGGCTTGCCTGGAGCCAACTTGATTAACCTTTTGTGCTCTGAAGGATCCATTGATTGTCCACCTTCCACCTGATCACATGCCCTGATGGTAAGAAGGATGCTATGCTTCATTTTTCTATGTTAAATGCAATGTAATGTTAATGAGGTGGATATGATATGATAAATGATAATGCCATGCTATGATGACAAAGAGGGAGAGCAAATTTTGGGGTATTACAGCTGCCCCTATTCAAGCGCTGTAGACCTGAATGCCTGAAAGCAATTGCTTTCGGACTTTCAAGGTATATAGTGATTGAATACCAAATATAACCAAAAATTTGCTCTGGATGATGAAGAAAAAAAAGGGATATAAACCCAACGAGACAGCTGGATTGAATCTTCGATGAAACGTCGGAGAGATCTGTCTTTTGAACGACGCCGGACGACTACTGGCTTGCCACGCTGCTGGTGGACTTCAATAATGTCTTTTATGCAATTCCAGACGACTACTGGCCTGCCACACTACTGGTGGACTTTGATAACGTCTTTTGAACGACGCCAGATGACTACTGGCTTGCCACGCTACTGGTGGACTTTAATAATGTCTTTTATGCAATTCCAGACGACTACTGGCCTGCCACACTACTGGTGGACTTTGATAACGTCTTTTGAACGACGCCAGACGACTACTGGCTTGCCACGCTACTGGTGGACTTTAATAATGTCTTTTATGCAATTCCAGACGACTACTGGCCTGCCACACTACTGGTGGACTTTGCAGCTTCGTGCCACCCGAAGACGGACTTTTGCCAATCCACTGTTGGACTTTTGCCACCCGAAGACGGACTTTTGCCAATCCACTGTTGGACTTTTGCCACCCGAAGACGGACTTTTGCCAATCCACTGTTGGACTTTTGCCACCCGAAGACGGACTTTTGCCAATCCACTGTTGGACTTTTGCCACCCGAAGACGGACTTTTGCCAATCCACTGTTGGACTTTTGCCACCCGAAGACGGACTTTTGCCAATCCACTGTTGGACTTTTGCCACCCGAAGACGGACTTTTGCCAATCCACTGTTGGACTTTTGCCACCCGAAGACGGACTTTTGCCAATCCACTGTTGGACTTTTAGCTGCTTTGCCACCCGAAGATGGACTTTTGCCAATCCACTGTTGGACTTTTGCCACCCGAAGACGGACTTTTGCCAATCCACTGTTGGACTTTTAGAATATGAATACCGGATTGCACTCTGCATCCGTGTCAGACATCTCTGCCGACTTTGCTGAGGAACAATGATCAATGACTTGACTTTAGAGGTTCCTGAGAGGATAGTATCTCTGTTGGAGAATAAATGAATAATCCGTCTGCTCCAAATTGTCAAGTTTGCCAAAAATAAATTGGACTTGAAGAATAATAAATCTGCCAGGAATCACTTCATCTGTTGGGGGAATGAATTCTGGTCACAGTGATTTCGCTGGGGATGAGAATTTCTTTGTATGGCGTCTTTCTAGGGAAATGAGCCATTAAAACTCTGCTTGGGGATTTATTCAACCCAAGATCCTTTATAGGGATTATCAACCTTCTGACCCGGCTGGGGAAAGGCTGTACCATCCTTGTTGAGGAATAGATTCTGTCGATCTGATAAACCTCTGCGGAGAGAACAACAACTCAGCTGGAAGTTGCTGACAAGATTCGATGCTGACCTCTGTGAGGATACCATGACCAGAGATACGATCTTGCTGGGTATCAGGGCTACTCTGCCAGGGATATGCAAATCCTGGTTAGAACATTCCCCTGCAACTTACTAGGAAAGAGTCCTTTGGGGAAACTCAAAGCAAATCCACAGTAGTCTGCCGCAGAATATGACTGTCAAGCTTAGGATGAGTACCACAATACCCCATGTTAGGCGAGCTTTCCCTTTGGACAATTCCGTTGGGGATGACGAGTTTATAACAAACTCTGCTGGAGAAAACTGCTTTAAAGCGTCTCATGTTGGGGAATGCCTTTCGAGAGGATTTTACAGAAGACCAACTGTCCTCAAACTCTACTGGGGGTGACCAACACTTCATGCTGGGGAAACAATCATGCCCCATGCTTGGACAACACAACAATTCGTCCCCGCAGAGGATGTCATAAGAGGATTTTACAGAAGATCTAGCCTCTTCAAACTCTTGTGACTTCGCTGGGGATAATGACCATCAGTTTCGGTGTCGACGAGACCACTCTTTTGGGGAACCTGTGACCGTTATCGACATAGAAAAGCTTGTAGCTGTTGGAAATACTGTATGAGAGAATCGACTTAATAAGATGCAACGGTACCCAGTTGAACTTAATTCACTGATATCGACCCGTTATGAACAATCGTCGACCGAACGATGAACGCCGATCTCCTTACCCATAATTGCCCCAGTCTTTTGCGTGGGGTGATTTATTGCTGGTCTTGTGCTTAAAATCATCTGCACCTGCTACCTGCAACAAAAGAATATGCCCACATGCCCCGAATATTGCGTGGCTAGAATCCACCATCCGGGAGTATTCAACATTCGAAGTAATTTCAAATATTTTTTCTGCGCATGTTATTGCAAGGCTGCCATGTTTTCAAATGCAATGTTTTATCAACAATTAGGACGTTTTTGCAAACAAAGCAATAAAACAAAAATAGAAAGCTTTTTATTGAAATTCAATTTATTGACTGAGAGCCCAGAATAGGCAATTACATCTGGAAGCAATCCCTGGAAAGAGGTGATCGCTGAAAATTGAGAAAAGAAACTATCCTAATGGCAATGTGAAAACGGAATTCCACTGAGTTTCCATTCTGTTATGACCAGTATGTCTTCAAAACTCCCCGACCTTGCCTTCTGAGGAATGATCAGACCGATTCCTATCCTTCAGAACGTCAGTTGTTCAAACGGTGATAGGGTACAGATAACTCAAACCGTAGTCATTCGCTTAAATCCCTCTTTTGTGTGGACCGCCCTTTCAGGTTTTCGATCCACCAGGATACCCTTTTTTGCCTAAGTTGCCCTTTCGGGTTTTCAACTTACCGGGTGTACAATTTTTTTCAATTATATCCCTAATTTTTGCCCGAACCTTATTCTGTTTTTGGTTCGCCGGGATGCCCTTTTTTGCCTGGATTTTTTTATTTTTATTATCCAGCGGGTCTATTCATGCGAAGTATTTTTTGACTACGTCCGAGTTAACAGGGGATGAAAAGTCTTCGCCATCCATGGTTGTAAGCAATAAAGCTCCGCCCGAAAAGACCTTTTTAACCACGAATGGACCTTCATAATTAGGAGTCCATTTGCCCCTGTGATCTGTATTGGGAGGAAGGATCCTTTTGAGTACCACATCTCCGACTTTATAAACCCGAGGACGCACCTTTTGATCAAATGCCTGTTTCATTCTGCGCTGATATAATTGCCCATGACATACAGCCGCCAATCGCTTTTCCTCAATAAGGCTCAACTGATCAAATCTGGCTCGTACCCATTCAGCTTCATCTAGCTTAACATCCATCATGACTCTGAGGGACGGAATCTCTACTTCAACCGGTAGCACTGCCTCCATACCATATACAAGTGAGAATGGGATTGCCCCAGTGGACGTGCGTACCGACGTTCGATACCCATGCAAAGCAAATGGTAACATCTCATGCCAATCTTTGTACGTGACAACCATCTTCTGTACAATCTTCTTGATATTTTTGTTGGCCGCTTCGACCGCGCCATTCATCTTTGGGCGGTACGGAGAAGAATTGTGATGCTCGATTTTGAAGTCCCGGCATAACTCAGCCATCATCTTATTGTTCAAATTAGAACCATTATCAGTAATGATTCTTTCGGGAACTCCATATCGGCAAATGATATCCCGTTTTAAGAAACGAGCGACCACTTGTTTTGTAACATTGGCATAGGATGCGGCTTCAACCCATTTGGTGAAGTAATCAATTGCCACCAAGATGAAACGATGACCATTGGAAGCTGTAGGCTCAATCTTTCCGATCATATCAATGCCCCACATGGCAAACGGCCAAGGCGACGACATGATACTCAACGGATTTGGAGGCACATGCACCTTGTCTGCATAGATCTGGCATTTATGGCATTTGCGGGCATATTTGCAACAATCTGACTCCATAGTCAACCAATAATATCCCGACCTTAACAACTTTTTAGCCATTGCCTGCCCTCCGGCATGAGTACCGAAAGAGCCTTCGTGCACTTCAATCATCAACAGGTCTGCTTCATGTCTATCCACACATCTAAGCAGGACCGTGTCAAAATTTCTTTTATACAGCACGCCATCTTTGTTCAAGAAGAAACTACCAGCTAACCTTCTCAACGTCTTCCTGTCTTTGGACGATGCCCCTGACGGGTACTCTTGACTTTTCAAGAAACACTTAATGTCATGAAACCATGGCTTGTCATCAGACGTTGCATCGACCGCAAACACAAATGCTGGTCTGTCAAGGCGGGATACCTCAATCTTAGGTACATGGTTCCATCCTTGCACTTTGATCATGGAAGACAAAGTGGCCAAGGCATCAGCGAACCTATTCTCATCTCGAGGAATATGGTACAGTTTCACTGTTGTGAAAAATGTCAGCAATCTCCTCGTATAATCTCTATACGGCATTAGATTTGCTTGGTGCGTGTACCAGCTCCCTTTCACTTGATTGATTACCAAAGCTGAATCACCGAATATATCAAGGGTCTTAATCCGTAGATTAATCGCCTCCTCGATCCCCATTATACAAGCTTCGTACTCTGCTTCATTGTTGGTGCATCCGAAAGTTATTCGGGCAGTGAAAGGCATATGAACACCTTCCGGCGTGATAAGAACTGCTCCAACTCCGCACCCATTCATATTGACAGCCCCATCAAACGTCAGACTCCATTTGGATTCAGGGTCTGGCCCCTCCTCCGGAAGTGGTTCCTCGCAGTCTTTAGCTTTGAGAAACATGATGTCTTCATCAGGGAAGTCAAACTTCATGGGTTGGTAATCATCAATCGGCTGTTGCGCAAGATAGTCGGACAAGATACTTCCTTTGATGGCCTTTTGTGAAGTGTAATGAATGTCATACTCTGTCAAGACCATTTGCCACCGTGCAACTCTGCCTGTCAATGCCGGTTTCTCGAAAATGTACTTGATAGGATCCATTTTTGAAATCAACAAGGTTGTGTGCCTAACCATATATTGCCTCAATCGCTTAGCGGCCCATGCAAGTGCACAGCATGTCTTTTCAAGCATTGAGTATCGGGACTCACAATCATTGAACTTTTTGCTCAGGTAGTAAATAGCATGCTCCTTCCTACCTGTCTCGTCATGTTGACCGAGAACACAACCCATGGATCCTTCAAGCACTGTCAGATACATTATCAGCGGTCTCCCTTCAACTGGAGGCATTAGAATCGGAGGTTCCTGCAAGTATTCTTTTATCTTATCGAATGCCAATTGGCAATCGTCATTCCACCTGACCGTTTGATCTTTCCTTAACAATTTAAATATTGGTTCACACGTGGCTGTTAGGTGAGATATGAACCTTGCAATGTAGTTCAATCTACCCAAGAAACCACGAACCTCTTTTTCTGTTCTCGGTTCAGGCATTTCTTGTATTGCTTTCACCTTGGCAGGATCAACCTCGATTCCTCTTTCGCTCACAATGAAACCCAGCAACTTTCCAGAACGCACCCCAAACGTGCACTTGTTTGGGTTTAATCTCAGACGGAACTTTCTCAACCTTTCAAACAGCTTTTTTAGATTAACCAGATGTTCCTCTTCTGTTCTCGACTTGGCAATCATATCATCTACATAACACTCGATCTCCTTATGAATCAAGTCATGAAACAATGTCACCATCGCCCGTTGGTACGTTGCCCCTGCGTTTTTCAACCCAAAAGGCATTACTTTATAACAATATGTACCCCACGGAGTAATGAACGTGGTCTTCTCCATGTCTTCAGGTGCCATCTTGATCTGGTTGTACCCGGAGAACCCGTCCATAAATGAGAACACTGAAAATTGAGCTGTATTATCGACCAGCACATCAATATGAGGTAGTGGAAAATCATCTTTCGGGCTAGCTTTATTAAGATCTCGATAATCCACACACATTCTCACTTTTCCATCTTTCTTCGGTACTGGCACGATGTTGGCTACCCATGGAGGATACTTTGTCACAGCAAGAAAACCAGCGTCCCACTGCTTCTGGACTTCCTCCTTAATCCTTAAGGCCATGTCGGGGTGAGTCCGACGAAGTTTCTGCTTGACTGGCGGACATTCTTCTCTCAATGGTAGCCTGTGCACGACAATATCCGTATCCAACCCCGGCATGTCTTGATACGACCAGGCGAAGATGTCAACATACTCGCGCAACATTTCCGTCAAAGTTTGCTTCACATCTGCTTGCAAGCTGGCACCAATCCTGATCTCTTTCTTGGCGTCCTTGGTACCAATATTGATGATTTCTACAGTCTCCTGATGAGGCTGGATGACCCTTTCCTCTTGTTTCAACAATCTGGCCAGTTCTTCAGAAAGTTCACAATCTTTCCCATCCCCTTCTTCGGCTTGATAAATCGGATTGTCAAAGTCATACATGGCCATATCAAAATCGTTATCAGTGGTATCCGGAGGATCAAGTCTGCATGAACGGGTTCATGCCTTATTTTAGAATTTATTTTTAAGCAAAACAAAAGAAAATGAAACATTGCCATTTTATATTTTTTGTGCAAAAATAAAAACTGAAAGACAGAGAACAAAATTTGATTGCAAAACGTCCTTTATTAATGATTAAACATTGCAAATGCAACCATGGTGGCCCTACAAATGAATCTATACGCCTTGGGCAGAGCGCAAGATTTTGTCATGCATTATGGTTAGAAAAAACAAAGAAAAATTACTCTGTCTGAAGAGTAACCCGGATGACTTCTTCAACGAACCAGTTTTGCACTTGTTGTCCCGGAACATGAGGGCGTACCCAGTTGTCCAGGTCACAATCACTGTCAACACTATCCTCCGTGGCTGCACAAGACTGGTCCATGTAGATAATTCCTCCACTATTGAAAGTAATGGGTCCCCTGCTCCCCGCATCTGAAGTTGTAGAGGGATGATAACCAATACCAAATTTGTCTTCCTTCATTGGGGTCTCTATCAACCTGCCCCAACCTTGGGCGTTGCCTGCCCTGACGACTTCGACAGCTTGTTTGTAAGATGAAATGGAGGTACCAGCCCCGACTGGTACAGAAGAAGACTCAGGTGCATCGTCAATATTGACTGCTTCAAATGATTGGCACAGCATCTCATGAATTTCCCCATCCATTTCAATGTACTTGAATGTGGACAAGTGACTCACAAAGATGTCTTCCTCCCCACACACTGTCACAACCTGCCCTTCAAACTCATACTTCAGCTTTTGATGTAGAGTAGAAGTAACAGCCCCGGCTCCGTGAATCCAAGGGCGCCCCAATAGGCAACTATATGCAGGTTGTATGTCCATTACATGGAACGTGGATTTGAATACCTGTGGTCCAATTTGTACGGGCAATTCCACCTCACCAAACACAGATCGTCTAGTTCCATCGAATGCTCTGACCACCAACTCACTAGGCCTTAAGATCAAACCATCAACTTCCAGTTTCATTAATGCCTTCTTGGGCAAGACATTGAGTGATGAACCAGTGTCTACCAGTACATGAGATAACACTGCGCCCTTACACTCCATCGTGATATGCAAAGCCTTATTATGGTTTCTTCCTTCAACAGTCAAATCTCTACTTGTAAAGCCCAAGCCATGGCTGACATTAACATTGGAGATTACGCCCTCGAGCTGATTAACAGTAATTTCTTGTGGCACGTATGCACTCTTTAACACTTTCAACAACGCCTGCCGGTGCGCATCAGAGCACATCAATAGTGACAAGATTGAAATCTTTGAAGGGGTCTGATTCAGTTGGTCCACAATCTTATAATCGCTTTTCTTGATTATCTTCATAAATTCTTCCATTTCCTTATCAAAAGTAATCTTTGTCTCTGCTTCAGGTGTAGGCGCACTTTCAACCACCTGTTTACCCTTATCCTTTGCTGCAGCTTCTACCTCCTTATCACTTCTCAAGGTTGGGGGAGCGAACAACCTTCCACTCCTTGTAAAGCCCCCTACACCCCCTACGTTATCAACATTTGGGCTGACTGATGACTCAACTTCCTGTTTTTTACCTTCGTAATATACATCTGCCCCATAGTGCCATGGGATAGCCTTCGTAGACGTGAACGGAATTGGTCCTGGCACCGTGATAGTGACAGGACTGGGCCTTTCTGGCGCAACACTCGCCACGGGAACTGCATTGACCGGCATTTGAATCTCAGCGGGAGTGTAATAGATGGTCACGGTTGATATCTCATCAGTGTCTTTCACGACTCTGTCGAACTGTAGACATCCTTCATCGATCAGATTCTATAAACCCATCTTCAACTTATCACAGCCGTTCTCCTGATTCATACACTCAAAGCAATCTTGATTACAGCCCGGGAACACCTGTCCCTTCAATAAACGATCTTTTACAACCAACAAAGAAGTTTTCACTTGACGGATATCTGTCACCAGATTCAATCTCCTCCCATCTTCAATAGCGTACACATTTGCTGCGCTATGATCAGGCATGGGATGCTGAGTAATATTAGGAGCGGGAGAGAAATTGATGGCTTTAGCATCAATCAAATCTTGTACTTTATGATGGAAAGCCCAGCATTTTTCAATGGAGTGCCCCTGAGCACCTGAGTGGAACTCACAACGAGCATTAGCATCGAAGTTAGGTGGCAGGTTTCCAGCAACCGGAGCTTTCATAGTACGGAGCTCTACCAACTTTAACTCGAGTAGCCGGGGCAACAGCGCGGCATAAGTCATAGGGAGAGGATCCATCTTACGATCCCTCTGTCTAGACCTTTGCTGGAAAAAAGGTTGTTGCTGTTGAACTTGTTGTTGGGGTTGTTGTTTCTGAACAGACGGTGTGGGGATTGTCACAGCATCTACCTGATAATAAGCTCGAGAACGCCCTCTGCCTCGTCCTCTAAACACAGCATTCGTATCACCTTCTCTTCTTTTCTGGTTACTAGCAAACGGTTTCTTCGTCCCCGAAGAGCCAGCCCCACTCACATCCTGGATCTTTCCAAGCTTTAACAGACTTTCTATTCTTTCTCCCGCAATCACAATATCAGCAAATCCAGTTGACGGACAAGCAGCTAATCTATCCAGATAGGCCCCTTGCAATGTGCCCATGAACATATCTGCCATTTCTCTGTCTGACAAGGGAGGTTGAACCTGGGCAGCCATTTCCCTCCACCTCTGTGCATATTCTTTGAAACTCTCCTTGGCATTTTGTGACAACCCCTGCAATTGAGTGCGGTTGGGCGCCATGTCAATATTATACTGATATTGCTTCAGGAACGCTTCTGCCAGATCTTTCCAATTCTTCACAGCAGCTCTATTCAACTTCATGTACCAGGTCAAGGATGCCCCAGCCAGACTGTCCTGAAAATAGTGCATCCATAGCTTCTCGTCATCCGTATGGGCTGAAATCTTCCCAAAGTAAGCTTGAAGATGCGTTTGGGGACACGCATTGCCGTGATACTTATCAAAAGTGGGAGGTTTGAACTTAGGGGGAATTCTGACTCCTGAGACCAGCCCCAAGCTGGTAACATCAATACCCATAGAGTTCTTGCATTCTATGGCCCTGATCTTCTCTGCTAACTCATCATACCTTCGATCACCTTGATTACCCACATCAGCGTCTAGTAGAGTAAATTGGTCTTCCAGAGTATCTTCAAGAGTAACACCAGCATGCCTACCATTTCCATTACCCCGATTGTTACCACCAGGAGGAGGGTTGCCACCGGGAGGAGGGATGCCGTGTCCCTGTGAATTGTCATGATGATCACCTTCGGGCCCATTGTCGGGACGCTCTACCAGAAGCCTCAGTCTCTCCTGATTTTGCGCCATGCCAGTCATGAGGGTCATGAACTGGTCCATACGCGCCCTCATTTCCGCCAAATCACTTTGCACTTGATCCATGATTCTTACTTGATTCCTTCGCGTCGAATATCGGTGAATATGACTCTCCGCTATACTGCCTGAAACCAAATAAAGGTTAGAGACCCCGCAACGAGTACCTGAAAAGCAAGTACAAAAAAATGCAAAATGATATGCAATGCCATGCAATGCCATGTTTGTCATTTCCGAGGTGCTTTATACCCTGATTCCAATCCAACCACGGAAATCTGAAGACCAGAAATTGTGATATAAAGAGACGTGTCGTGGTCATGTGCTTGTGTGCAGCTATCTGATAAGGAATAATTCTGAATAAAACTGCTCATACTCATTCAACAAAGTATTCAAGTACATTTAAGAAAGGCTCATCCGCAAATGCAATACAAGGAAAAATGGATCCATCAACAAGCCTGATGGTAACCATTAATAACAAAATATAAGGAAAAGAACATCAGTCTGACAATTCCACACCCTTCAGCTTATCACTTGAGTATTTGATCTCCTCAAAAAGTATACGGGTACGCTGGTGATTCGGCTTTTCAATCATTTCTTTGATCAAGACATCCCTTTTCTCAAGAGCTTCAGTTAAAGAACCCATGTGCAGCATCAGAGCCTCGTCATCACACACTCCTTTGTGTCTCTTTATGCCGGCTTGCGTCTTGAGTATCTCCCTTTCTATCATGACTTCTTCAAGCTCTTTCTTGGTATTCCTCAGCTCACCTCTAGCTTCTTCTAGCTGTTCCTGACTCTTACCGAGGCTTTCCCGATACTTTCTCCTCTGCTCATGCGCCTTTTCAAGCTCTTCGTCCTTAATCTGCAACTGTTCCTGTAATTCGGCATTCTCTATCCTAACTTCGTCCCAAGCGTGCTGAAATTTTGTTAACTTTTCTTTGGTCTGTGCTAACGCCTGTTTGGTTTGCTTATGGGCTTGAGTAGCATCATCAGCACCTTTACTAATCTTCCGGAAATGTTGTGCTCTTCCAGCAAAGTCTTTTTCTTTTGCAGTTAGGATTTGTTCAGCATCTTGGGCTTTCCGCTCCAGCTCTTTGTTGGCATGTAGAGCATTCTGAAGACGGCTACTCAACTCGGAATTCTCTCCTTGGAGCTTTTTCACCAAGGCTTGCAACTTGTCAACTTCTTCCACAGTAGCAGTGCTTCTTGCTTTCTCATTCTCCGGATACAAAAGGGGTGCCTTACCAAAAGGCAAGAGAAAATCTTCAACTCTTTTCTTCACCCACTCTTCATATGCTGGATAAACCCGGTTATTAGGCTTTCCTAGAGTAACTTTCCCCTTTTTCAGTATGCTACCCCAGCTTTCAGAAGCTTTCTGTGCTGCTTCCCAACCATCTGATGTATGAAAATAGAGGGACTCCTCCACATCTCTCTTGATAGGCGGACCTGTCAGGGCATATCCAAATTGCCGAATGGCCAAAGAAGGATTGTAGTTAATCCCACCCAGTCTTCCTATCAGTGGAACGTTAGGGAACTTACCACAGCTGTGGATAATATTCTTACCAATCAGCCCATGATCTACCCATACGATGTCCTTGGCCACCAATCCCATTAAACGCTGTTTCCACTCTAGAGAATCTTTGGAATCCACAAAAGCCCCTGATTGTGGTAAACGGCCCGCAAACCACTTATAGAACAAGGGTGCACAACAACGAATTATCCCTCCTCTTTTCTTTTCGTTTCGGTTGTACAATGAGTAGTGAAGATCTCCCAGTAGCGTTGGCACCGGGTTCTTCATCATGAATATTCGTATAGCGTCCGTATCAATAAAATCCGGCTCGTTGGGAAACAACACTATGCCGTATATACAAAGGGCTAACAGAGCATTAAAAACAAGCCAATTCTCGCCTTTAGCTGCTTCCTGGGCCTTCTTAATCAGATATTCCAGCTTGTAACCACGAATCTTTCCTTTGTTGGAGACATTGTCACTTAGCTCTGATTTGCTCAAATAAAGAGCACCAGCCAACTTCCCAAAGTCAAGATCCCCCACTGATCCAAAGAAAGGGGGCTCCTCCTTGATAGCAATCCCCAACATGTTGGAATACTCCTCCAGGGTAGGAACCAACACATAGTCTGGAAATACAAAACATCTCAGAGGCGGATCATAGAACTGCATCAACGTATGGAGACCTCTGGCTTCATAATCACTGACATTACGGACCATAGATAAAATCCACCCATATTTCTCTTCAAAAGCTTCTCGTGCTGCCGGGCTCGCCATTCCCTTCAGCACAACAATAGGGCCCAAAGTAGGCGTAAGGAACTTGTAGCTGATGATATTCTTCCTCTCTTTAGTGTTCATCTTTGCAGGGACCTGATGACTGGAATCAAGGGTAATATATGCACCTGGAAATGAATAAACATGTATGTTAGGATATGATAATGCAATGCAAAGGGCAATGTGATCAGGTAATCAGGTGTCTGTGCTGAACTGTGAGCGGTGTCAGTGTAGCTCTGAGACTAATATAGAACCATAGATAAGAACCATCTGAATACAATAGGATGAAACTTCCTTTTTGTGCAATGATGATAGAAAACCGGGTATGTAGGAGGTCATGGTTACCTGCAAACCTGTAAACAACCCGCCCTTCTCACATGTGGGTACTAGGATGTTCAGTATCCCGGGCTCTCAGGTCGAGAAATGATGATACGTTCACCATTTCTGGTTTGGCATCATCATCAATCGAGGAGGCCTCAACTGATTCTCCAAAACAAAAAGGTCCTCAGCTTCTGGCACTGAGGTCGAGAAGCAATAGTACATTCATCCCTCAGGGTACAGTACTACCGCCAATCGAGGAGTGCCTCCGCTGATTCTCTTTCAAAAAGGGATGTCCTATAGTAAGTTCCCAGCATTGGGTCCTCGGATCGAGAATGTGCAATGGGTTTGCCACGGAATGTGGTCTGCCACTGTCACAACTCGGGAGGAGTGCCGCAACTGAGTCCTCGGGAATGGTCACCAGAGTCGACAGTTCCTCAAGAGAATAACCACTGGCCTGCATAACATGCAGTAGCAGAAAGCTCCTGATAGAACCTCGTCTGGTTGTGGGTCTCATGAACAACAATACGTGGTCACCACCACGCAAGCGTCATGACTATCCACTCTAATACCTATGTATGTACTCAAGCCTTGGTAGTGGGCTTATCTCTCAGAACACCCATCCCGCCAAACAGAAAACAACACAGTCCAGTATAGCATAATATATCATGTGAAATGAAAATGCTAAAATGCGGTAAATACAGTAATGTACAGTAAAGCAGTAAGTAACCATACAATAAAACAGTAAATACAGCACAACAGTAAACACCCAATGAAAGAAAAACAAACAAGCGCTAGGATTGACTCGCTAAGGAAACCAGAGATTCTGGGTTCGGTCCCCAGCAGAGTCGCCAGCTGTCGCTCCCGGGATTTTCATCCTAGTACAAACGCGAAAGTGGCACCGAAACAGAGTCGCCAGCAATGTGTATTTATCCCAAGAGAGGGAAAGGAAACACCGCATAAACCTGAGAGAAAGGAAAAGCATGGTCTTGCGACCAAGAGAAATGGGTTCGGGAGTCGGTTACGCGAGAGGAAGGTATTAGCACCCCCTCGCGTCCATCGTACCCGATGGGATCCACGCTTGCTTGTCTCGATCAAAGGGTGATAGAAAAGAATACTGGAAAAGGAACGAAAAGAGAACTGGAAAAGGAACGAGAAACAAATGTAGGGAAAATAAAAGAAGTGCTCGCATGGGCCCTACCCCACTGCCTACGTATCTCATCGGGAACATGAGAATCAGAGCGACGTAGTTCCCCTCACTAGGGAAAGATTGTTTGTGTTTTTTAGAGAACGGCTGACATTCTAGCTCAGGTGTTGCAGGCTCGCTGGTCCGAATGCGTTACCATCTTGCAAGAGAACGAGTAGAAGCGCGTTCGTGCGTTGAGAGTGAATGAGGTGAGAAAAGAATTCCCGAAGGAAAGACGTTATTGTTTGTTTTTGTCTTTTAAGAGTCTTTTCATTTGTTTGCATATGACAGTGTATCTGGATCTTAGTCATTGGAATGTGTACCTTCTCACATTCCAAGATGGAATGGGTAAGAAAGCACACTAAGGGTGAAGAAGACCCTCACACTTAGTTCCAATTATCAAGGTTCAAACACACTAGCATACTTGTGTTTATTAAGTGTTTTGTTGATTATGAAGTGAAGAAGTGTTTTTTATTATTTGCACCTTCAACAAGTATTGCATTTAAGTCCCTCATACAAGATCAAATGTTTAACACATTGACCCAAGATGGGCTATATGCTACACATTCTAAGATTACAAGAGAAGACCCCTTATAATCTTTTCTTTATATGAAAGGCCTAAATGCAATAAATGCCTACCTTTATTATATGTTTTGAATTTTCTTTGAGATGAGAAGATGAAAGACTCAAGAGAAGGTAAAGGTAAAATCTATATGGACTAAGACTCACTCCTAATTGATTAGTTAAGGGAGTGATCCTAAAGTTTGTGAGGTTTCAACCTAAAGTCTAAAGAAAGAATGAATTAAACAATTCACTTCTAAAGTAGAAGATGAATAGTAATTCACAAAGGGAAAGTGATGAGTTATTAAAAGAAAGCACATAAGTGCTTAACAAAACACAAAATGGAATTGTAAAAGAGAAAGGATAGAAGTTGAATGTGGATTCCTTATCCACACTCAATTGAAACTTACCAAAGCCCCTACATGGTTAGTAAACATGTATAAGAAGTATAAGAAGTAAAAGAACATGTAATGCATCATAAAACTCAAAAGAATTAAATGAGAAAACAAATCCTAGAACCACAACCAGAATGGGCATCATATGGACAACAAATGAATATCATCATACAAGTGCAAGTGAATAGGCAACAAACATCATCCATTAGCATTTAAACATGTTACAAGAAGAAAGGGTAGATGAAAGATGGAAAGAAATGAAGAGGACATGCATAAATGGAACATGTAAATCAACAACCAGAATTGAAAATAAATGAAAAATGGTTTATAAACATCTCAAAAGTATTTATGAATCAACCATCAAGACTTTCAAGAAGTAATAGAAGAAGAAGTGAGATGAAAACTCAAAAAGAAGGTGCAAACAATACATGTTAATGATGCACAAAGTTCAAATTGAAATGAACATGTAAAGATGACCTATAATGTGTATCAAAGACCTATAATATCATATGAATGGCTCACACAACTATGCAAATGCTCATACAAATATGCACAAAAGAACTCATGCAAACATGCACTAAAGATTACAATGATATAACATGTTATAATGCTTTAAATGAAATGCATCAAACAAAAATCACATGGCCTCATGAAAATTATGAAAACATGGTATTGGAGTTCACTAATCAGAGATGAATCACATACCAAAATAGCATATCAAAATTCAAAGCAAAATGACTTCAAACAAAGCAATTAGGTCAAGTTGAAATGTCATGCAAAGTGGTACAAATATAGGCCTCAAGACATGTCATAAAGTGACCTAAAAAAACAAACAAAAAACATCTAACATGCTTCAATGTATTAGTGAATCAATGCAAAAAGAACCATGCCAAAACAATTTATAATGAGCAAGAACAAAATTAAACAAATTCAAGTATCATGCTTAGGATGCATCTAAATGGAAATTCAAAGAAAATTATGGAACAGGGGTAAAAAGGTCATAAAATCAGAAAATAAAATCATGAAAAATTTCCTAAATGTTTTAAGAATACACATGAATTTTTGTGGAATTTAATAATGCAATTTGGTATTTTTAAAAATTAAAAATCAAACGTGTAGAAAGAAATAAAAATAAAAAAAGAATGCAAAATGAAGGGGGGTATGAACATAACAATTGGACAGTTCAAATTACATTGGGCCTTAAACAAGGGGGGTGTGAATAGCAATCTGGTTAGGTCCATTAAGCACGCAAAACACCATAACTAGCGTGTTCTTCAGTCAACATAGTCAAAGCAATCCAAGCCATCAGATTAAGTCATAGTCAAACAAAAGTCAAAGTACACGAATCCAACACACGCGCATGAGGTCACACACAAATTACCATGTACTGCATCACACAATGTTTAAGTAAATTCAGAAATGGTGCACATGATTTGCACGTGAATTTTAATGTGCTGTCAACTTTTGGACCACACGATCACACACATCCAACGGCCATGATTTAAACTGCAACCAAAACCCTAACTAAAAACCACCGGCCGGAGAGGGACCTCCGGTCACCTTCTCCGGTCACACGCCACCGTCTGCAACTTCACATGTCCCAGAAATGCCCAACTATTATACCAAAATGAAGCTGAGCTCACGTAGATTAAGAATTCACAATTGTTTTTCACATACCAAGCACACACATAGAGAACAGAGGAGATTAAATCATGCCCTAAGTTTTGGATCTAGGCTTCTAAGAAGCTCTATCAACTAGCCGGAGTAAGCAGAGCTTCTATCAAGCTTAAGACAGCAAAAATAAATCAAAACTAAAGAGAATCGAATGAAGAAGAGTGCATGATGAAACCTGAAAATGTGGAGCAATTGGATATGTTGAGAAAAACCAGAGGAAAGCTTGATATGCTGAGCTTCTAGATCTTCAAACTTAGCAAAATAAATGCTATGGATTCGTAAATAGATGAAGGATGTTGAAGCTTGCAATGGTGCTGAACTTGCAGAAATGGAGTTGTTCTTGTTGCTCTTGATTCAACAATGCCAAACAATGATAATGCAGATGAAAAGTGGAAGAAGAGTGTTGAAATCGTGTGGAATCAGAGAGAAAGTAGAGAGAGTTTGAGGTGTTCTTGGAGAGAAATGTGGTTGTCAAAAACTGAAAAATGAAAATGGAGTGTGTGATTTCTTTTATAGTGTGAGCTTACCACGGTTTAATGAGTTGAGTTAGGGTGAGTCAAGGTGGTTAACTGAGTCCACCCTAACTAACTGAGTCAAGTTAGTTAGGGGGCGAGTGATCAAGGCTGGGTTATGGTGAGGTTAATCTCATGACAGTTATGGTGAAGCAGCAAGAGAAACGAATGGCAAAGGCTGTTGCATTAGAAACTTGCTCAGCAAGCTTGTCTTTTCTATTTCCATGCAAGGCACGTGCTAGTGTATGAGTTTTATGTCATGTGTGCTTGGTTTAAAGAGGAAAGCTGAGGTTAAGAAGTGTTTGTGGTGTGTGTGAACCAAAATCATGCAACATGCTGTCAATGTATCCATGCCAACATAGGGTAGTTTGTGGAGGTTTTTCTCTCTACTCAATGGCTGCATTAGGGAGTTTATGGGTTCATTGGAAAGAGGATGCATTGGAGCACAATATTGATTTGGAAATTGAAGTGAAATGAGGTCTCAAACATGTCTAAAAATGACCTCAAACAGATGGAAAAAGAAGCTGGTACATGGGTGCGCAGACTTGTGGCATGACCTGGTTGTGACCTGGTCAAATTTCAGTTGCAATGACCATTCTTTGAGCCATCATAACTCCTTAACCTTTGATCAAATGAAAAATTGATAAACACCAACTTTGAAGATCTCACATAGAGGAACAACTTTGATGTTGAAAGATTTTCCATTTGAAGCCTCTAATCATGAGTAGTTGATCAATACATTTGGCCCACCAAGTGTTTGAGAAAATGACTGCGCGCGTGCCCTGAAAATCTTGGTCATGACCTAGTTTTGGACCTACTTTGCTCAAACTTTGATCAATCATATCTCACTCAATTTTTATCCAATGGAGATGTTCCACACATGGATTTGAAGCTTAAAGCAAGGCCTTTCATTGAGGCAGAGTGGAATTTTCATTTGATGCTTCAATTTTAAATGGCCTTGGTTCAAACTCTGATGCAAAATGGCCAAAACTTGCTATTTTTAGTAACCCTTCCTCTTCCAAAAATGGCAACTTTCCACCTCTTGATTTTTTCATGATTCCTTTGGAGTTTCTTGACCAAATTTTGTACATTGGACATAGGTAACATGAATTTCATGATTTTGGGCTCAAAAAGTCAAGAGTTGACTTTTTCCTCTGATTATTTGACTTGGCCCCAAATTTCCTGATTTTTTATCTTTCTTCCAATTGAACCACCTCCAAAACCAATTGAGGGGCAATTCTCCATACACATACACTTAAGGACATGTAGAATACCATGATATCAAGCTTTGTCCAAAAAATCAAAGATAACCTGATTTTACTGTAAACCCTAATTTCAGCCCCTTCTGGTTAGGAGGAAATTGCACATCTTCCAAATCCAAATTCCTCAGAGTATGTTGTGTATCCTCTTAAAGGATGATGAGAAATGCCACTTGAGGATGATTTTGAATCAATGAGCTATCTCTTTTGAGGATTTTCCTTCAATTTTTTGACTTCTTGCATAGTGTAGGATGTAATGCTTCAATCTCCTATTGAATCTCACCTTCTTGAGGTTGTGGAAGATCAATTGGGATAGTATGAGACATGAAAGACCTCTTGGCTTGCCTGGAGCCAACTTGATTAACCTTTTGTGCTCTGAAGGATCCATTGATTGTCCACCTTCCACCTGATCACATGCCCTGATGGTAAGAAGGATGCTATGCTTCATTTTTCTATGTTAAATGCAATGTAATGTTAATGAGGTGGATATGATATGATAAATGATAATGCCATGCTATGATGACAAAGAGGGAGAGCAAATTTTGGGGTATTACACTTAGCGAGCACACCAATCAAAAACTTTAGGTCCAGTACCTTCACACATTAATCAAAACCTTAGGTCTTGTACCTCACCAAAATCATCAAAAACTCTTTCTCTCTCTCAAACACTCCCAAACGAGAAACTTTCCCAACTGTCATACCCCAAATTTTGACCACTAAGATTTCCCATTATTGTGCAAATCATCATCACAATATGGATGAACCATCATGCCTCATCAAATGCCTCAAGGGTTGTTGAGCATTCACTACAATCAAAATTAGGGTTTTTAGCCCTCTCAGAGCCTTAGACAAAGGATCAATCAAGGAATGACTTGATCTTCAACTTGTCTAGCCTCTAAAATATCCACAATGGATCAAAAGGACTCCCACTTCAAGGATTAAGCACAAGACTGCTCCCTTCTAGGTGGATCAAGTCTCAAGATCGACAGTGTCACCAAATTAGGGTTTTGGTCGACTAGGGCCTCCAGATGGAAATTTTTCATCTGGGCACAAGCCAATGATCCAAAACATAACCTACTATACTCCATGGAACCTCATGGACCCAAGCATCAAGTCAATTTGACCTCAGGGGATGCATACATAAAAAATCAGGAATTAGGTTTCTTGACCTAATTCACCCCTAAGTTGACTTTTGGGACAAATCATGAGCCAAGACCTCAAGAGAGGATTTGAGGGTCTCCAATAGGCCATATTGATCCATTTGGAACAATGGATTGATCCAAGAAGCTTGAGCAACAAGTTTCAATTTCATCTGAACGACAACTAGGGTTTCGCGGGAAAAGTCAACTGTTACTTTGACTTTTGACCAGGACATGCTCCCAAACCCTAAGACATGATTCAATATACCCTATGACACCCATGGAACATGTCCATCAAGTTTGATTTAGGTCAAGGACATGATTTCCTGAAGAATTGCACAGTTTGGAATTCATCTGATAAAAAGTCAACTGTGCATAAAAGTCAACTTTGACTTTTTGAGATTTTTCACCAAAATGGATTTTTAACCCTAAAATGATGTTAATGTATGATTTGAATCATCATTCATCAAGAAAAATCAAAGAAAGTGGGATAACTTGTAAAAGGGGTAACCATAAAAACATAGAAAAATTTCTAAGTTATGGAAAAAGTGACACTAATGTGCCAACTTTAGAGGACCATAACTCCTAAACCACAAGGCCATTGTTCCCCATTCAAAGCTTGATTTGTAGATCACATTGCCCTCTACAAAAGCTTCATACTGACCTATGTCCAAATTCCTCATGGATTTTGAGTTATGGAGTGATCAAAATCAAGAAAAGTCACTTTGTTCCAACACTTAGTGAAAATTTCACTAAGTCAGAATCTGCCTTTACTTTTTTCCAAATGTAGGGGGATTTTTCACTTGGATTCAAAAGAGATCAAAACCAAACATGCTCAAACAGTTGTTGTATCATGTAAGGGCTTTCCAAAATGGCCAAGAACATTACCAAATTCAATTTGAGCTATGAGATATGACATTGGCAAGATGCCTTGCTGAAATCTGCCAAGGCAAGGCAGATTTTTGCACTTTTGGTCGATTTGCCAAAATCAGCCAATTCCAAGCCTTGTCATCACTTTGGACACATCTGAGGATTAAATTTAAAGGGGACAATCACTGAGCCAAGCCTCCAAAGTCTTTGGAACAAGAAATAGCATGTTGAACCTATAATTGAAAAAATAGGGACAAGACTCCAATTTTGGATTGGAGCATTCAATGGAAGCATCAAGGTGGCATAGACTGAGCTCTTAGCAACTGAATTCAGTCAAGACTTATCCAAGACCAAGGGAACCAGCAACCTGTGCCCTAACCTCTAGTCAATGGCTAGAGGAGACTTGGATTTTCATTTGCCAACATTGGCCAAACCTACTCAGCAGTTGCCATTCACTATTCCTTGCAAAACAAACTTGCTCTATTATAAATAGAGCTCAATTGTGATCAGTTTGAGTACACCAAAGCCATCAAACAGATGCTTTCCTCAAAATCTCTTCTTTCACTCCAATTTTGCCTTCTAAGGCAAGTCACTATCGGGTTTTGAGTTTGAGAGCTTTTCCAATCAAACCAATCACACACACATACCTCATATACATCACATATGAGCTGATCAAACACTTAAACAACAACTGGAACACTGATTTCTCAAAATCACCAGTCAATTGCTCAAGGTTTTAACCAAGTTGCAATTGAGATGCCATGAAGTGGTCCAGCCAATTTCAATCAAGTCCAAACATTCAAACACACTCCATAGGGTGTAGGGAAGCTGTTCAGATCATCACAACTCATCTGTAACACCTCCAACACAAATCACGATCATCAGCTGCAAGTGGTATGCATGAGCTCTTCTAACTCTATGATCCATGCAATTTTTGCTGCACAATAATTTGGCCATATGTTCATAATCATGCATGGAATGTTTCCCCTCAATCAATTGCATTGTTTGAATCGTGTATCAAAATCCTAGCCTTCATGCAGAATCTAGGGTTCTTGAGGATTGTTCATGATTTCTTGTTTTATGTTTAATTTAAATGAAATTAATTGTCATAGACATGATCGTGAGGTTGAAACGAGTTGATTGGTATGTGGATTGCATGATATGATTAAGTATTCAGTGAGATTGGATAGAAAATGCAAATCTGGGAAACTCAGAACACGCGCGTGTTCTTGCCCTTGTTCTTGGCGCCATTTTCCAACATTTGAATATTTGAATTTTGTGATTTTTATTTAATTGATTCAAAAATTAATTTCTCTCTGAGTTTTAATGATTTTGAGTTGATTCTTTTTTTAATAATTCACAAAAATGTTGAAATATTTTATTTTCCCAAAAAACCCCAAAAATATTATTTATTTCATATAATTGATATTTTTTCAAAGAATTAATATTTTAATTGTTTTTGACATTTAAAATATTTTTTCCCTCTTGATTTTGTAAAGATTAATGACTTCTAATTATTTTGTAGGTCAATACTTGATTTTTGAAGCATTAATCCAAGATCATAATTTGTTTCCCACATGTTAAACAATTTTTGATCATTTTAATTTAATTTTTATTCAATTAAAATACATTTTGGAAATAAATTAGTGTTTTTGATTAATTCAACCCTCACAAATAATTTTCAAACACTCTTTGGGCCTCTATTAGAGTGCAAGACCCAACCCACTTGTATAGAAACAATTTTGGGCCTCACTTATTGTATAAGTCCCTCTGTACATTTTTAAATTCGGCACGATCGTCGCCCGTTTAAAAATAAACCATTTGGGCCTCTCCTTGAGCTATAAGACCCATTCAAAACTTTTGGGCCTCTTGAGAGAGTTTAAGACCCAAACCCCCCTTATACAAACCATTTTGGGCCTCACTTATTGTATAAGTCCCTCTGTACAAGTAAACGGCGTGATCGTCGCCTTTTAAAAATCAACTGGGCCTCTCCTTGAGCTGTAAGCCCCAAATCTTTTTTTTTCAAAGCACTTTCTCCTTTGATTTTGAATATACTGTTGTTTTTCAATCTTTCTTTGTTGAACAACTAACCAAACAACATGGAAGCTCTACAACCGAGTAAGTGTTTACACGCTTTCATTTACCGCTTTCATATACATATAACTGTATTGTGGGGTTGTTTCGCTGTAAGTCTTCTTTCATAAACTCATATCAACTGTGTAATAATAGTATAGATATTTAGAGTTTCCCCGGCAACTACGTCTAGCATTAAGCCCGTTGATCACTCTTAAATAGTCAAAACTAGATCCCCATAGGATTACCAGACACAGTATTCCCTCTTCTTGGGGTTAAACAATATGGAGATATGAAAGGCAGCATTCTCGGTGAACCCTTTCATAGACTGTCACTCGTAGAAGTTGTCAAAGAAACTCTATTCCCCAGAGATGATCTTTTCTCCGTGAATGGCATCTCTTGAGTTTCTTCCAAATTCTCGAACTTTCCTGGCTTGATCTATTCTCGGTGAATGGCATGTCTTGAACTTCTCGGGGTTTGGGGACCCACAGGCTTCTTAAAAACACTTGTCAAGAAACTCTACTCCCCAGGGATGATCTTTTCTCCGTGAATGGGATCTCTTGAGTTTCTTCCAAATTCTCGAACTTTCCTGGCTTGATCGATTCCTCGTGAATAGCCTGTCTTGAACTTCTCAGGGTTTGGGGACCCATCGGCTTCTTAAAAGCATCTGCCTCCTCTTGGGCGTCGTACAAGGACCCACAGGCTTCCTAAAAGCAACCCCGCCTCCTCTTGGGCTTAGTACAAGGACCCGCCAGCTTCTTAGAAGTATTCACAGCCTTCTCTTAGGCTTCGTATAATGATCTCTTCCTCCGGGAATGATAGCCTCCTCTTGGGCTTCGTACAAGGACCCGTCGGCTTCTTAAAAGCTTCCAGCCTCCTCTTGGGCTTCGTACAAATTGTCCCGACGACCTCCTAGAGGTATAGGAACATAACTTAGTCATCTTCATAGAACAGTCCTTTCATAGAGTCTACTACTGTTTCTTAAAGCATAGTACAAAAGATGAAACTCTAGACTTGGACAGTCTAATTTCCTTGAGCCTCAAAGACATTCTCAAGTGACCCCTTCAAAAATAAGAAGGAAACCCGTAGACTCGGACAGTCTCAATACCCTTCGAATTTTCCACTTCCTTAAAGAACAGGAAATGTCCCTGATCCTCGAATCAAAATCCCTGAGGGCCAGCATTACTCATATAAGAACTGATTTTCTCTTTAAGTCAGCATACTGGACCTGTCACTCAACTGAAACAGCGCCATAGCCTCCTCTTGGGCTTTGTACAAATTATTCTCCCCAGCGGAGTCAAACAACGTTTAGCCTCTCTCTCGGGCTTTGTATGAGACACATAAGAGACTCCCTCGTTGAGTCAATCACCCTTCCGCCTCAATCTCGGGCACTATACGAGATACAAAAAGGTTCTTATTGAGCCAAACAAATTTCCGCCTCCATCTCGGGCTTCGTACGAGATACAAAAACACTCTCTTGTTGAGTATAAATCACTCTCTTGTTGAGTCAAACCTTTTAGCCTCCATCTCAGGCTTCGTACGAGATACCATAGAGGACTCTCTTGTCGAGTCACTCCCTTTTAGCCTCTCTCTCGGGCTTCGTACGAGACAAATAAAAACTCCCTCTTATTGGGCACATAGCCTCCTCTTAGGCTTGGTATAAGAAAACCACTGGTTGACCCAATCAACCTTTTAGCATTAAAACTGTGCCTCGTTCACAGTACACAAACATCAACAACTCCTTCCCCTTCATCTAATTGTTGTAGGCGGCAAGCCTCTGGATCATCTACATCCATGCCACTGTCCCTCTTTTAGCATGAGAAATTCCTAAGGAAAGATAGCATTGCTCTACACTGAGTTAAAGTCTTCTCCTTCAGGTTAAAAATCTCCAATAAAGGAAATTATGGCATTGCCGGATTCACACATCCCGGTTAAAGTAATTCTCCTTTATAAACAGTTGTGACATACAACCCCCTCTTTAGAGATGGCAAATTCTCTCTAAAGTCAACACCCTTTTAGCTTCATATCTTGGGCTTTGAACAAGATACAAATAGACCCTTCAGCTTCACATCTTGGGCTTTGAACAAGATACAAACTAACTTTAGCTTCACGTCTTGGGCTTTGAACAAGACACCAAAACAACCATTTCCTCCCCTAGAATAGGAGGAACTACGATCGCTCTGATTTCCCTGTTTCGGAAAAAACGGGAATACGTAGGCATAAGATTGAAAGAAAAATCTTAGCGAGTACACTAAACAAAAAACCAAAATCCCATACTTTCATATATCCGTCCTAATATCTAAACCCCCACCAATTAACCGAACACCGCTTTTAAAAAAAATAAACCTAATAGAGACCCCGAATCTTTGTAGCATCTGTAAACCAACAGTTTTGACTGTTTAAACTCAGTTTGCAAGCAGGGTTAATTTGAGACATCTATTTCCCTTCCTTCATCAGCTTTAATAGGATAAAAAATGAATCGAGCTGTAGACACCAAAGAGCGATAGCGCTTCGCAACCGCGTCCAAAATCGCTCGCTACAGAAAAATGGCGACTTCACTGGGGACTTGGCGACTCTGCTGGGGACGTGTCATTAGGATCTATCTCACCTTTGTAGCGAGATCTTGTTCTCTTCCCATCTATTAGGTGGAAAACTTTAAAAGTGGCGCCCACCGTGGGGCTCTTCTAACCTTTTTTCTCTTCTCTTGTGTGAAAACCACAGATTGGGGCTTCCGCCGGGGAACCCATTTTCTGTCAGGAACATAGGATTCATAACTTTAAAGGTCTAGGATGATTAGGACAAATATATATATATACTGCTTTTCCTAATTGATATACGTGTTTATTTTTCTGCTAATGGGAATGTGTGTGATGCCGCATGTGGAAAGATTGAGTATACACTTAAGATAGGTGATGGCGACGAGGTCGACCATCAACCTCAGTGGAGGCTTCCCAATGCAACACATTCCCTCTCACAGGCAATGGGTCGATTGTGATGTCTGAGAAGCTGAGGAGCAAATTAGTGGCGCAGAGGCTATCGGAAATAGTTGTCATGCGATGCCACCCTCTTCTGAGGACTCTTCAAAAAACATCACCTAGCACGGTTCCTGGCCCGCTGGTGTTTTCTTGACAAGAGTTGATGATGATGAGAGACAGGTACAAAAGTCACTAGTAAACCTTTGGGATGGGTAGAGCCTTGACTCCATGACAACGACCCTTTGACCCCATGTTTTTTCTATGTTTTTGTGTGCTGCATTCATGCATTCATTTAAAAGACATTAAAACAAAAAAAAATTCTCTTCTAGTCTCTCTGTTTTTTTTTCAAATTAAACTAAGACTGTGATTGCAAATATCAGAGAAATGGATTGTGCTAATGGATTTCGGTAGAAGGAGAACTCATAAGTACACCTTCAAGGTTCCAAAACTAGAGGATTTAAGAGGTTTGGCGATAATGATCACAAACCAAGAGGCCTTCAGAGCCAAGTACGGAGGTCTACTCCCTCTGTTAAGGGTCCATGTGATTGAGGGAATCATGGACGCGCTCGTTCAATTCTACAATCCGGTTTATCACTGCTTTACATTCCTGAATTACCAGCTAGCACCAACGCTGAAGGAATATTCTCATCTGATTGATTTACATATCACTGATCGAGCTCCATTTTCTGGACTGGAAGAAATTCCAAAGGATCAGACCATTGCAAGAGCAATTCATTTGGATGAGTCTGAGGTCAGGACTCACATGACTACCAAGGGTGGCATACAAGGTTTGCCAGCCCAGTTTCTGACAAAGAAAGCTCTGTACTTCGCTAGTATAGGGAACAAGACTGCTTTTGAAAGCATCTTTGTTTTACTCACTTACGAATTATTTTTGTTGCCCAACATTAATAATTTCGTCGATATCAACGCTATTAAGGTTTTTCTCATTGGAAACCCTGTGTCGACTTTACTCGCAGATGCGTATCATTCTGTACACTTAGGAAATTTGTATAGTGGAGGGGAGATCACAGGTTGTGTACCTTTGCTTTACAAATGGTTTATCTCCCATTTGCCTAAGTCTGCTACTTTTTGGGATCATAAGAGTGCCTTGCGCTGGTCGCAGAAGATCATGTCTCTTACCAACTCTGACATAGATTGGTGTAATAGGATTTATGATGGAATCAGGATCATTGACCGTTGTGGAAACTTCCCCAACGTACCCCTTATAGGAACTAAGGGAGGAATCAACTACCATCTGGTATTGGTTCTTCGTCAATTTGGATACCCAATGAGGCATGTCCCGCGTAATGCTCATCTGGAAGGTCTTTTCTTCAAGGAAGGAGAAAATGACAGAGCACTAAAGACGGAAATAGTGCACGCTTGGAAGCATGTTCATAAGAAAGGACGGGAGTCTCTAGGAAAACCGGACTGTGTCTCGGTGGAGCCTTATCTCCACTGGGTACAAACTAGAGCTCTCAAGCTAAAGATGCCTTATCCTCGTTACGGAATTCTTCCGCCGAGGGAATCTGTCATGTACTTTATGACGGAAACTGAAAAGCTTCAGGTTACTCTCAACAAAGTTCAACGGGAGAAGAGGTCTAGGAAGAACAAGTACCGCACCCTCAACGTAGAGTGCATCAAAATACAACAACTACTGAAAGATAAAGATGCTCTGATTGAAATTTTGGAGCAACATGCTGTAGAGAATCAGGATGACCAATGGAATTTGCTCGCTCCTTTCACTTGGCAAAGGAATGACAACCCGACAACGGCTCCAGAGCCCCGGTTAAAGAAAATGAAAGTACCAAAATCAGCACCCGAGTTCTCTCGGGACCCATTAGCTTAGGTTTCTATTTCTGCACTTTGTAATCTACTGTATTTTCGTTTCCGCAATCCTTTGAATTTCAATAAAAAGGGGTTTCCCCACCGTTTGATATTTGCAATCTAATTGTCGAAGTTTATTTTGATTAAACCAAAAAACAATTAATATAATCACTGCATTCATCATTCTCACATCGCGTATTCTTCTTACCTACGAATCTCACGTTTGTGTCTCAGTTCTAGAGTCAAACTGTCTCATTCGTATAATACTCGGGCCAATCTTCAGAAAAAGTTGGATGATCTTGAGGAAGAAAACAGAGAGTTGAAAGAAGAGATCGACGCTCTGAGAGAGGATATGAGAAAGCTTCGTAACGACATGCAAGCCATGGCAGAAGCTCAGCTACAAAGGACTGTGATTTCAGAGATCACCTCAACGCCCATAGTGGAGAAGTATGATCCTAGGTATCAACTACTGAAAGATCGTCCTTGGGGCATGCCAGTTAATTATATCCCAGAAGGATATGTTCCTTCGATCACTGAAGATCAGGGAATCGCGACAGATGTCGCTGGTCCTGAAGGTTACAAACTTTGGGAAAGCGAAGATGCCAGGGGCATACTGAAGACTCCTGAAGGTTACAAACTTCGGGAAACGCCAAGATTTACTGCCGTAGTCACGGTACCACCCCTTATGGTGCACACTGTCCCGGAAGGACAGATTCCACAAATACCTTTTGGTAAAAAGGAAACTATGTTTGACCGAATGGATGAATTCCAGGAACAGTTCTTGGAAATGCAGAAGGAACTGCAAGCCATTCGCGGTCAGGATCTATTTGGAAAGGACGCCACAGACCTCTGCTTGGTCCCCAATGTGAAAGTGCCGCACAAGTTCCAAGTGCCCGACTTTGAAAAGTACAAGGGTAACTCTTGCCCTCAAAGTCACTTGGTGATGTACGCTCGGCGAATGTCAACTCAGACTGAGAATCAGGACCTGCTGATTCACTACTTTCAGGATAGTTTAACCGGTGCCGCATTAAAATGGTACATGGGTTTAAACCGTGCTACGATTAGCACATTTAGAGATCTTGGCACTGCCTTCGTCCAACAAGACAAATATAATTTGGACATGGCACCGGACAGAGATCAACTCAGATCAATGTCACAAAAGGACAAGGAAACCTTTAAGGAGTACGCTCAGAGATGGCGTTAAATTGCCGCTCAAATTCGTCCACCTCTTGAGGAAAAAGAGATGACAAAGATCTTCTTAAAGACCTTAAGCTCATTTTACTATGACAGAATGGTTGCCAGTGCGCCTAGTGATTTCACCGAGATGGTGGGCATGGGAGTTTGTCTTGAGGAAGCCGTCCGAGAAGGACGTTTGGCAAAAGACGCTGGATCATCGAGTAGTACAAAACGATACGGTAGTGCTCTCCCTAAGAAAAAAGAGCAAGATATTGGGAATATCTCTCTCGGAAAGCAAAGGCGACGTTATCAACCAGTAGCAGTTGTAACTCCTGCTATCAGCCCTGCGCCTATTCCTACGTATCAACCTCAGGTTGCGCAGAGCCAACCTAATCAGCAAAGGACACAACAACCTCTTCAGCAGGCTCGTCCTCCATATAACAACAACCATACAACACGACCATCAGGGTTTGATCCTATAACCATGTTATACGCAGAACTATTTCCGTTACTACTGGCTAAGGGGCACATTCAGACTAAGTCCCCTCTTACAGTACCGGAAAATCCACCTTTTTGGTTTAAGGTGGATCAGACATGCCCTTATCATCAAGGAGGATCAGGGCATAACATAGAGAACTGTCTCAATTTCAAATCCGACGTGCAAAAGCTTGTTAGGAGCAGGCTCTTATCTTTCAAAGATACGAATCCCAATGTTCTCATAAACCCGCTGCCTCAACATGAGAAAGCTGCAGTCAACTTGATTGAGAAGGAATTTAACAACATCTATCAAATTCACGATGTACTCTTATTGAGGACCAATTTGGTCAAGTTGCATTATAGACAGAGTGGGTATGGCCATGTGCCACCTCATAATTATCATCGATGTGATGTCTGCTCTAAAAATAATCAAGGATGTTCTGTAGTGCAAGCAGCTCTACAGGAGCAGATGGATCTCGGATGGATCTAAGAGCACCGAGTTTGTGGAGTTAACATGGTCTATACGAACTCCAACGTCATTCAGAACCACGACACCCGTGCAATGAATGTCAACCTGGTGGCAATGCACTCAAGGCAAAGCCAGTATCATAATCTGCCACAGCACGATTACAGTTCTTGTCTGAATTGCTCGGTAAACAAACAGGGATGCTCTTTCATACAAGAGGCCCTCCAGCATCAGATGGATCTTGGATGGATCCAGGACTACCATGATAGGAACCCTTATCAAATCAACATGGTTCAGATCTTCGATATTCGCTTAATGAATACCAACTTGGTAGAATTGGATGCTGAGCAGGTCCGACTCGGATTCCTGGTATCACATAATTATCACAGTTGTGAAGCGGGTTGCGAAAATGATCAGGGATGTGCCCTTGTCCAGGAGGCACTTCAGCACTTGTTAAATCACTGGTGGATGCCAATCTATATGGATGAAGATACTCAGCAGATTAGTATCAATAACAGGAATCCCACTCGGCGTCAAAGTCAGGATGTCCGATCTGTGGAAGCTAACCTAGTAAGGTTACATTGTATTCAAAGTGGGCGTGGCCAGGTGCCACCACACAACTATGACCGTTGTAGTGTCTGTTCAGAAAGTAACCAAGGGTGTTACCTTGTGAGAGCAACTCTTCAGGGTCAGGTGGATCGTGGAGAGATTCGCCCATATCCAGGTTCCGGACCCATCAACTGGATGCCGAACTACCTTGCCAATCAAGTCGAGGATGCTATCACAATCTCTGGTCATCACCAGACCAGGGATGTTTTTGCCATCATCCCTCTACTTGATGAATCTAGAATTCCCAACCGGGAACGGATCGAGATTACTTATGATGGTCAGAAAAATCAGAAGGTTCCCATAGTCATCTATCTACCGGGACCACTACCGTATGAATCAACTAAGGTTATCCCTTACAAATACGGTGCAACGACAATTGAAAATGGAAAGGAAATTCCATTACCCTCCGTCGTGAATATTGCAGACATCAGCCGTGTAACATGGAGCGGTTGAATCTTCAACCGAGGAGTTGGATAACCTAACAAGGAAAAGGAACTTCAGACAGAAGCTCCCGATCCATCAGTTGGTCAATCCAGTAATCCCGACCTTTCGAAAAATAATGATGAGATGCTGAAGCTCATCCAAAGGAGTGAATATAACATTGTTGATCAGCTGTTACAGACTCCTTCAAAGATCTCGGTGTTATCACTGTTACTCAGTTCAGAAGCCCACAGGCAGGCTCTACAGAAAGTCTTGGAGCAAGCCTTTGTGGAACAGGATGTAACAATCAGACAGTTCGATAGCATTGTCTCTAACTTCACTTCCTGCAATAATTTAGGATTTAGTGATGAGGAATTACCCGAAGAGGGTCGCCGTCATAACATGGCGCTCAACATTACAGTTAACTGCCAGGACGATGCGTTAGCCTGCGTACTGGTAGACACAGGGTCAGCCGTGAATGTTATGCCGAAGTCGACTTTGATACAATTATCATTCAAAGGCCCTCCGATGAGAATCACCGAGGTCGTCGTCAAAGCATTCGACGGATCCAGAAAAATAGTTATCAGCGAAGTTGATATTCCCATAACTATCGGTCCTCACACTTTCCAAGTCACTTTCTAGGTCATGGACATCCGGGAAACATACAGTTGTTTATTAGGAAGACCTTGGATACATCAGGCTAGAGCGGTCACTTCGACCCTCCACCAAAAGCTAAAGTTCGTTCAGAACGATCAACTTGTCACAGTCTGTGGAGAACAGGCCTTGCTCGTGAGTAACTTATCGTCATCTACTTGTGTAGAACCCGAGGAGGTTATTGGGACGCAGTTCCAAGCGCTGTCGGTGGGCAAGGACAATCAATCCCAAGGAGGAACCTCGATTTCCTCATACAAAGATGCTATCAAAGCGGTCGAGAGTACTGATACAACCGGATGGGGACAGCTTGTCATTCCTATTGACAATAAAACAAAGAAGGGTCTTGGTTTTTCTGCAACCTGTACCCAGACAGCTGCCAGCGATGGAAGTCTTCATCCCATTCAGAACTTCTTCCACAGTGGAGGTTTTCTTCACCCAGTCCCTCAAACAGTCCATGCTATCAATGAGGAAGATCCCTCTGACACAGAGGAAGAGTGGAAGTCCTATCTTAATAAGGACGGTTATATGTCTCAGGACGAAACGTAAACTCCTTTTTGCTTTCCTACAGAGAGTCCGAGATTTATACCCAGGTCAGATGTCGAAATGATATACGGTGATTGTGATTCGGAAGGATGCCGTGCTCCGCCAAATTCATTAAAGGAAGACACTCCGATGAAAGACAATTTTGACTACAACTACTATGGCCCAATGGATGGCCTGCCAATGTGGCAGCCTTACCCAGGAGACTTGGGGCCAGAAAGTCAGCCGAACAATGAAAATCAGCTGACCGTCATTGAACAGAATACCTGTGTCCCCACCATGTCATGGGATCAACACTCAGGTCATTCAGAAACTACTCAACATGACGATGAATTTGCAACGTTTGCAGGACTTGAATTCATCAACTATGCTTTTCCCAAGGTCAACGTCATCGAGAGGGATGGCTCCTCCAGTTCCAAAGAATTATGGGACACCCTGGGACAACCAAGTGGAAAATACGACTATATGGTCAAGTACACTGCTCCCGAAAGCTCTCGCATCAGGCTCGAAGACATCCAGCCTACTGGATGGGGAGATCTACCTGAGAGTACAAATACTATGCAAAATGCAACAGAGGAATCCTCCTACGATAATTCTGCCTGGGAGACAGATTCCAATGATCCTGCTCCACCATAAATCAGCGTCATTTCTGAAGACAAATCAAGGAAGGTACTAGACTTCGTGATTCACCGAGGAGTTCGCCGCCAATGGGTTGCCGTCGAGGTTCCGAAGATCGTTCATCAGTCAAAGTAATTGCCATCTTTAACCTTTCACCCTGCCCAGGTGAAATGGATGTTTTGATAGGGCTCGCTTTCTGTAAATTTTCCCTCTTTACTTTGCCCAAAGCGACAGAGTTTTGTTTTATAGGGCTGTAGTTTCAAGAATCGACTTGTTCATTAATAAAATAACGCCGTTCTGTAATTTCCGCATTAATTGTTGTTTTCTCTTTTCATTTTTCAGAAAATGGTAATCCTAAAAAACAATTCAATAACAAAAACAAGCAGTAATAAAAAAAATACACTGCACACACTTTTGCATTCTCTCTATCTCTTCTAAACACGAATCCTCACGTCATGCAGATTGCTTGTTTTAAACCCAGTTGAAACATATGATCCGATGCCTTCTCCCGACTTTGGGTTCCCAATATTTGGGGCTGGAGAAGAAGTTGACAACGAAATTCCAGAAGAGATCTCTCGACTACTCAGACAGGAGGAAAGGTCCATTGAACCTCACAAAGAGCCGTTGGAAACGATCAATGTGGGTTCGGAAAAAGAGAGAAAAGAAATCAGGATTGGGGCACTGCTCAGTCCAACTGCCAGAGAGGGTTTGATAAAGCTTCTCAGAGAATTTCCCGATGTATTCGCTTGGTCCTATCAGGATATGCCAGGGTTGGATACCAGCATCGTAGAACATCACTTACCGTTAAGATCGGAATGTCCGCCAGTAAAGCAGAGGTTGAGACGGACTCACCCAGACATGGCCATCAAAATCAAAGAGGAGGTACAGAAACAGATCGACGCGGGATTCCTCGCTACATCTAAATATCCTCAATGGTTAGCCAACATCGTACCTGTTCCGAAAAAGGACGGAAAGGTCAGAATGTGTGTTGATTACAGGGATCTGAACAAGGAAAGTCCAAAGGACGACTTTCCTTTACCACACATTGACATGCTGGTCGACAACACATCAAAGTTCAAAATTTTCTCCTTCATGGATAGATTCTCGGGCTATAACCAGATCAAAATGGCGCCGAAAGACATGGAGAAAACTCCGTTCATTACCCCATGGGGTACCTTTTGTTACAAGGTGATGTCGTTCGGCTTGATGAACGTCGGGGCAACCTATCAAAGGGCCACGACTACTCTGTTTCATGACATGATACACAAGGAAATAGAGGTATATGTCGATGACATGATTGCAAAATCTAAGATAGAAGAGGAGCATGTGACCCACTTGCCGAAACTATTCGAGTGTCTGAGAAAGTACAAACTCCGCTTGAATCCCAACAAGTGCACTTTCGGTGTCTGTTCAGGGAAACTCTTAGGGTTCATCGTCAGCCAGAAAGGAATTGAGGTTGATCCTGACAAGGTCAAGGCCATTCGAGAAATACCTTCTCCGAAAACTGAAAAATAAGTCAGAGGATTCTTGGGACGTTTGAACTACATCTCCAGGTTCATATTCCTTATGACCGCCACGTGTGCGCCGATTTTGAAATTACTAAAAAAGAATCAGGATTGCGTTTGGTCAGAAGATTGCCAAACCGCCTTCGACAGTATTAAGGAATACCTGTTGAATCCGCCGATTCTCTCACCTCCAGTGGAAGGAAGACCACTGATCATTTACCTCACAGTCCTAGAGGACTCAATGGGATGTGTACTTGGCCAACAAGATGAAACCAAAAGGAAAGAGTCTGCCATCTACTATTTGAGCAAGAAATTCACCGACTGCGAGTTCGGTACACGATGCTTGAGAAAACTTGTTGCGCTTTGGCTTGGGCAGCCAAACGTGTTCGCCAATACATGATTCGTCATACTACTTGGTTGGTTTCCGAGATGGATCCAATCAAGTACGTCTTCGAAAAACCTGCTCTCACGGGAAGAATTGCCCATTGGCAGATGTTGTTATCAGAATATGACATAGAGTGCCACGCTCGGAAAGCCGTTAAAGGAAGTATTTTAGCCGATCATTTGGCTCATCAACTGATTGACGATCAAGAATCAACCAGGTTTGACTTCCCAGACGAAGGTGTCATGTATCTAAAAATGAAAGATTGCGATGAACCGTTACCAAGTGAAGGGCCAGAACCAGGTTCCCAATGGGGACTTATCTTTGACAGAGCAGTTTATCATTATGGAAATGGAATTGGGGCAATCATTATTACCCCTCAGGGTACCCACATTCCTTTCACTGCCAGACTTACGTTAAAATGTACGAACAACGAGGCCGAATACGAAGCTTGTATTATGGGTCTCGAAGAAGCGATTGATTTAAGGATCAAAAACTTGGACGTATATGGCGATTTTGCCTTGGTTATCAATCAGATAAAAGGAGATTGGAACACATACCAATCAGGACTGATTCCTTACAAAGACTATGCAAAAAGGTTGTTACCCTTCTTTAACAGAGTCGAGTTTCATCACGTCCCTCGTAGAGAGAATCATATGGCTGATGCCTTAGCCACTCTCTCTTCTATGATTAGTGTAGGTCAATGGAATGACCTTCCTAAGATCGACATAATGCGCCTTGAACGGCCCGCTTACGTCTTCGCGATTGAAGCAGTCATAGACGACAAACCTTGGTATCACGATATCAAATGCTTCCTTCAGAAACAAGAGTACCCATCTGGGGCACTTAGAAAAGACAGGAAAACCCTTAAAAGATTGGCTGGAAGCTTCTTCCTGAGCGGTGACACTCTTTATAAGAGGAATTTTGACTTGGTCTTGCTCCGATGCGTAGACAGACCAGAAGCAGACATGCTTATGAAAGAAATTCACGAAGGATCCTTTGGCACTCATGATAATGGACACACAATGGCGAGAAAAATTCTGAGAGCAAGGTACTATTGGTTGACAATGGAATCCGACTGCTACAAGTACATGAGGAGGTGTCATAAGTGTCAGATATACTCCGACAAAATTCATGTACCGCCAACGCATCTCAAGGTTCTTTCTTCCCCATGGCCTTTTTCCATATGGGGAATCGACATGATTGGTATGATTGAGCCCAAGGCTTCAAACGGACATCGGTTCATTCTGGTAGCCATTGACTATTTCACCAAGTGGGTCGAAGCAGCGTCGTACGCTAATGTAACCCGACAAGTGGTGGTCCGATTTATCAAAAACAATATCATCTGCTGTTATGGTGTTCCGAGCCAGATCGTTACTGATAATGGATCTAACTTGAACAATAAGATGATGAAGGAGTTGTGTGTTGAGTTCAAGATCGAACACCATAACTCATCTCCCTACCGACCCAAGATGAACGGAGTGGTAGAAGCGGCTAACAAGAACATCAAGAGGATTGTTCAGAAGATGGTTGTAACCTACAAAGATTGGCACGAAATGCTACCCTTTGCTCTTCACGGTTATCGAACATCTGTCTGCACTTCAAACGGGGCAACCCCTTTCTCTCTAGTATATGGCATGGAGGCAGTGCTCCCCATAGAAGTAGAGATCCCATCAATCCGGGTATTGATGGAAGCTAAGCTTTCAGAAGCTGAATGGTGTCAAAGTTGACACGACGAATTAAACCTGATCGAAGAGAAGCGAATCACGACAATATGCCACGGTCAGTTGTATCAGCAGAGAATGAAGAAGGCGTTCGACAAAAAGGTCCGACCTCGCGTCTTCAGAAAAGGAGACCTCGTGCTCAAGAAGATACAATCATTTCTCACTGACTCTCGGGGCAAATGGACCCCAAATTATGATGGCCCCTATGTGCTCACGAAAGCTTTCTCAGGCGGTGCCTTGAAACTTGCAACCATGGAAGGAGAGGAATTTTCCTACCCCACGAATGTTGATGTAGTCAAGAAATACTTCGCCTAAACTAAAAAAAAAAATGTCTCGGTGGATTGAAAACCCGAAAGGGCGGTCCAGGAAAAAGTTAGAGACATGAAAAAAATCATCCCGATGGATTGGAAATCTCAAAGTACAATCCAGGCAAAATTTAGGGATAATGGCAAGTAACTATGTTCAATAGAGGCAAGTCCCTCAGCAGCGGTTACATTATCCATCGGAGGAAAACTCCAGTCAAGGTCTTCTTCGACAGATGCTCAGGATGTCCCGAATTCAAAATTGGTAGAAGGATAGTGGTCGTTATGTTTCAACGTAGCCCTTTTCCCTGTAAATTACCATTTTCAAACTTTGTATATACTCTTTGGAATCACGCGTTTGGCTGATCTCCATCTTATCAATAAAATTTGAGCCCTTGTGCTTTTGTTTGTAATTCTTATTTGTTTTAGCTTTACAGAATGGCGTTTTAACATGATTAGCGATTCTTGAAATGAAACAAAAATGAATTTACTTGTTAAAACTTTTTCTGCTTTTAAAGATGGCAATTGCTTTTGACTGTTGGACATCGAAAGAACGTCGATTGCGTCTCCAAAGGCGTTTGAATTTCAAAGTGCAGAATCAAAGTACTCCTTCTAGGCCAGTACGCCTGAACGAAGGATAAACTGTATGAGATGCGGCTTTCCCATCTGATACCCTCGGCAGAGTTCATATCTCCTAAGCCCGATCAACGGTATTCCCCGCAGAGACTATCTCTCCTTAATAAGGTAGAATTGCTACTTTTTCGACCAACGGTACTTCTTCGCCCCACGATGGCCGAGTATCTAGTCGTGTTCATCTACTAGTCTGTATGTCGCGTCAGTTTTGTCAGCATATACATACATACATGCATCATGCATTTGATTTGCATTCATATTCATATTGCATCACTATCACTCTGGTCGGTCTTATCCCCTAGTGATAACAGTCCTCTCAATCGAGTTGTCAGTTCTTTCCTCGTCAGGAAATGTTGCGTCTGCACTACCTCTCTCCTCCAGTGTATCTCTGGATTAGAGTCGGCACTCGACCACTTTGATAACTTGAACCTCTGAAAAGCCACAGAAGCTTTCTACAAATGTCACTCTTCGCCATTGAAGATGATATCCTTGCTTTCCCGGATTAAAGAAAAATCCCCAAAGAAAGCCTCCTAAGCAGAGATTTGGCAGTACAGCTGCCTTTCTCCGAAAGACCGCTGATGAAAAGGTCATCGGCACCTCAAAATTGGATCCCATCATATGGCATTTCTCTGGGAAGATCCCGAGAATAGTATGATGTAAGACCCCAAGTTGAAGCAGTCTCTCAAGAGACTCATTTCCCCAGATAGAGTCGACAAATGGCGTCTCCAACAGAGAAGTTTGTGTACCTCTACAACTCAGACGACTGGATTCCCCAGCAAGTCCGACGTCACTTTTTCCACTCAAATGGCATCTCCCCAGGAAAATCCGGCGAGAAGTTTGAAGAAAACCGCTACAAATAGCGTCCCTTGTCAATAAAGTTTATTGGTGGAAGAAATTGAGACCAGTTCCTTGGTAAGAAACCAAGATCGAGGGGGAGTTTAAATCAGAAACTAAGACCAGTTTCTTGGTAGGAAACCAGGATCGAGGGGAGGTTTATTTCAAAAGAAAACTGAGACCAGCTCCTTGGCTGAAGACCAGGATCGAGGGGAAGTTTACCTTTTCTAAGCATCATCGCTTAGCTAAACAAGATGAATGCATAAGCTACCATTCATAACCACCATCAAAATTTCGGGTATTCCGATATTTAATCCTCTTGCACCCCGAATGCCCGAATACCTTCGTCATTCACACCTTCGGGTCCAAGAAGATTAAATAGGGGCATCTGTCATACCCCAAATTTTGACCACTAAGATTTCCCATCATTGTGCAAACCATCATCACAATATGGATGAACCATTATGCCTCATCAAATGCCTCAATGGTTGTTGAGCATTCACTACAATCAAAATTAGGGTTTTTAGCCCTCTCAGAGCCTTAGACAAAGGATCAATCAAGGAATGACTTGATCTTCAACTTGTCTAGCCTCTAAAATATCCACAATGGATCAAAAGTACTCCCACTTCAAGGATTAAGCACAAGACTTCTCCCTTCTAGGTGGATCAAGTCTCAAGATCGACAGTGTCACCAAATTAGGGTTTTGGTCGACCAGGGCCTCCAGATGGAAAATTTTCATCTGGGCACAAGCCAATGATCCAAAACATAACCTAATATACTCCATGGAACCTCATGGACCCAAGCATCAAGTCAATTTGACCTCAGGGGATGCATACATAAAAAATTAGGAATTAGGGTTTCTTGACCTAATTCACCCCTAAGTTGACTTTTGGGACAAATCATGAGCCAAGACCCCAAGAGAGGATTTAAGGGTCTCCAATAGGCCATATTGATCCATTTGGAACAATGGATTGATCCAAGAAGCTTGAGCAACAAGTTTCAATTTCATCTGAACCACAACTAGGGTTTCGCGGGAAAAGTCAACTGTAACTTTGACTTTTGACCAGGACATGCTCCCAAACCCTAAGACATGATTCAATATACCCTATGATACCCATGGAACATGTCCATCATGTTTGATTTAGGTCAAGGACATGATTTCCTGAAGAATTGCACAGTTTGGAATTCATCTGATAAAAAGTCAACTGTGCACAAAAGTCAACTTTGACTTTTTGAGATTTTTCACCAAAATGGATTTTTAACCCTAAAATGATGTTAATGTATGATTGGAATCATCATTCATCAAGAAAAATCAAAGAAAGTGGGATAACTTGTAAAAGGGATAACCCTAAAAACTTAGAAAAATTTCTAAGTTATGGAAAAAGTGACACTAATGTGCCAACTTTGGAGGACCATAACTCCTAATCCACAAGGCCATTGTTACCCATTCAAAGCTTGATTTGTAGATCACATTGCCCTCTACAAAAGCTTCATACTGACCTATGTCCAAATTCCTCATGGATTTTGAGTTATGGAGTGATCAAAATCAAGAAAAGTCACTTTGTTCCAACACTTAGTGAAAATTTCACTAAGTCAGAATCTGCCTTTACTTTTTTCCAAATGTAGGGGGATTTTTCACTTGGATTCAAAAGAGATCAAAACCAAACATGTTCAAACAGTTGTTGTATCATGTAAGGGCTTTCCAAAATGGCCAAGAACATTACCAAATTCAATTTGAGCTATGAGATATGACATTGGCAAGATGCCTTGCTGAAATCTGCCAAGGCAAGGCAGATTTTTGCACTTTTGGTCGATTTGCCAAAATCAGCCAATTCCAAGCCTTGTCATCACTTTGGACACATCTGAGGATTGAATCTAAAGGGGACAATCATTGAGCCAAGCCTCCAAAGTCTTTGGAACAAGAAATAGCATGTTGAACCTAGAATTGCCAAAATAGGGACAAGACTCCAATTTTGGATTGGAGCATTCAATGGAAGCATCAAGGTGGCATGGAATGAGCTCTTAGCAACTGAATTCAGTCAAGACTTATCCAAGACCAAGGGAACCTGCATCCTGTGCCCTAACTTTTAGTCAATGGCTAGAGGAGACTTGGATTTTCATTTGCCAACATTGACCAAACCTACTCAGCAGTTTCCATTCACTATTCCTTGCAAAACAAACTTGCTCTACTATAAATAGAGCTCAATTGTGATCAGTTTGAGTACACCAAAGCCGTCAAACAGATGTTTTCCTCAAAATCTCTTCTTTCACTCCAATTTTGCCTTCTAAGGCAAGTCAATATCGGGTTTTGAGTTTGAGAGCTTTTCCAATTAAACCAATCACACACACACACACACCTCATATACATCACATATGAGCTGATCAAACACTTAAACAACAACTGGAACACTGATTTCTCAGAATCACCAGTCAATTGCTCAAGGTTTTAACCAAGTTGCAGTTGAGATGCCATGAAGTGGTCCAGCCAATTTCAATCAAGTCCAAACATTCAAACACACTCCATAGGGTGTAGGGAAGCTGTTCAGATCATCACAACTCATCTGTAACACCTCCAACACAAATCATGATCACCAGCTGCAAGTGGTAAGCATGAGCTCTTCTAACTCTATGATCCATGCAATTTTTGCTGCACAATAATTTGGCCATATGTTCATAATCATGCATGGAATGTTTCCCCTCAATTAATTGCATTGTTTGAATCGTGTATCAAAAATCCTAGCCTTCATGCAGAATCTAGGGTTCTTGAGGATTGTTCATGATTTCTTGTTTTATGTTTAATTTAAATGCAATTAATTGTCATAGACATGATCGTGAGGTTGAAACGAGTTAATTGGTATGTGGATTGCATGATATGATTAAGTATTCAGTGAGATTGGATAGAAAATGCAAATCTGGGAAACTCAGAACACGCGCGTGTTCTTGCCCTTGTTCTTGGCGCCATTTTCCAACATTTGAATATTTGAATTTTGTGATTTTTATTTAATTGATTCAAAAATTAATTTCTTTCTGAGTTTTAATGATTTTGAGTTGATTCTTTTTTTAATAATTCACAAAAATGTTGAAATATTTTATTTTCCCAAAAAATCCCAAAAATATTATTTATTTCATATAATTGATATTTTTGCAAAGAATTAATATTTTAATTGTTTTTGACATTTAAAATATTTTTTCCCTCTTGATTTTGTAAAGATTAATGACTTCTAATTATTTTGTAGGTCAATACTTGATTTTTGAAGCATTAATCCAAGATCATAATTTGTTTCCCACATGTTAAACAATTTTTGATCATTTTAATTGAATTTTTATTCAATTAAAATACATTTTGGAAATAAATTAGGGTTTTTGATTAATTCAACCCTCACAAATCATTTTCAAACACTCTTTGGGCCTCTATTAGAGTGTAAGACCCAACCCACTTGTACAGAAACAATTTTGGGTCTCACTTATTGTATAAGTCCCTCTGTACATTTTTAAATTCGGCACGATCGTCGCCCGTTTAAAAATAAACCATTTGGGCCTCTCCTTGAGCTATAAGACCCATTCAAAACTTTTGGGCCTCTTGAGAGAGTGTAAGACCCAAACCCCCCTTGTACAAACCATTTTGGGCCTCACTTATTGTATAAGTCCCTCTGTACAAGTAAACGGGGCGATCGTTGCCTTTTAAAAATCAACTGGGCTTCTCCTTGAGCTGTAAGCCCCAAATCTTTCTTTTTCAAAGCACTTTCTCCTTTGATTTTGAATATACTGTTGTTTTTCAATCTTTCTTTGTTGAACAACTAACCAAACAGCATGGAAGCTCTACAACCGAGTAAGTGTTTACACGCTTTCATATACATATAACTGTATTGTGGGGCTATTTCGCTGTAAGTCTTCTTTCATAAACTCATATCAACTCTGTAATAATAATATAGATATTTAGAGTTTCCCCGGCAACTACATCTAGCATTAAGCCCGTTGATCACTCTTAAATAGTCAAAACTAGATCCCCATAGGATTACTAGAAACAGTCTTCCCTCCTCTTGGGGTTAAACAATATGGAGATATGAAAGGCAGCATTCTCGGTGAACCCTTTCATAGACTGTCACTCGTAGAAGTTGTCAAAGAAACTCTATTCCCCAGAGATGATCTTTTCTCCGTGAATGGCATCTTTTGAGTTTCTTCCAAATTCTTGAACTTTCCTGGCTTGATCTATTCTCGGTGAATGGCATGTCTTGAACTTCTCGGGGTTTGGGGACCCACAGGCTTCTTAAAAGCACTTGTCAAGAAACTCTACTCCCCAGGGATGATCTTTTCTCCGTGAATGGCATCTCTTGAGTTTCTTCCAAAGCATAGTACAAAAGATGAAACTCTAGACTTGGACAGTCTCATCTCCTTGAGTCTCAAAGACATTCTTAAGTGAACCCTTCAAAAATAGGAAGAAAACCTGTAGACTCGGACAATCTCAATACCTTTCGGATTTCCCACTTCCTTAAAGAACAGGAATAACCCGGATCCTCGAGTACAGTGTTGCTCATATAAGAACTAATTTTCTCTTTCAAAATCAGCATACTAGACCTGTCACTCAACTGAAACAGTCACCATAGCCTCCTCTTAGGCTTTGTATAATGATCCTTCTCCAGTTACAATAGCCTCTCTCTTGGGCCTTGTACAATGATTCTCCCCAGCGGAGTCAAAAGTCGTTTAGCCTCTCTCTCGGGCTTTGTACGAGACACATAAGAGACTCCCTCGTGGAGTCAATCACCCCTTTCGCCTCCATCTCGGGCTTTATACGAGATAAAAAAATGTTCTTATTGAGCCAAACAAACAACAACCTCCATATCGGGGTTCGTACGAGATACAAAAAACTCTCTTGTTGAGTCAATTAGCCTCCATCTCGGGCTTTATACGAGATACCAAAAGACTCCACCGTCGGGTCAAAACCTTTTAGCCTCTCTCTCGGGCTTCGTACGAGACACATATTAGCCTTCTCTTAGGCTTTGTATAAGAAAACCATTGGTTGATCCAATCAACCTTTTAGCATCAAAGCTGTGCCTCGTTCACAGTACACAAACATCAACAACTCCTTCCCTTTCATCTAACTGCTGTAAGCGGCAAGCCTCCGGATCATCTACATCCATGCCAATGTCCCTCTTTTAGTATGAGAGATTCCTAAGGAAAGATGGCATTACTCTACACTGAGTTAAAGTCTTCTCCTTCAGGTTAAAATCCCCTATAAAGGAAATTATGGCATTGCCGGATTCACACATCCCGGTTAAAGTAATCCTCCTTTACAGTCAGTCACCCAACAGTTGTGATAAACAGACCCCCTTTAGAGATGACAAATTCTCTCTGAAGGTCAACACTTTCAGCTTCACATCTTGGGCTTTGAACAAGATATAAATCACCTTTCGCTTCATGTCTTGGGCTTTGAACAAGACACCAAATACCATTTCCTCCCATTGAATAGGAGGAACTACGAACGCTCTGATTTCTCTGTTTCGGTAAACGGGAATACGTAGGCATAAGATTGAAAGAAAAATCTTAGCGAGCACACTAAACAAAAACCCAAAATCCCATACTCTCATGTATCTATCAAAAGCATCAGTCCTAACATCCTAATCCTCGTTCCCTGCCAGAAAATCCAAGAAAGAGAGAAAACTGTATTGGCAAAAATACAAATAACCAGTACAAAGGCCCCCCCACATTGATAGCATTCGTAACCTAACAGACCGCTGTTTAAACTCAGTATGCAAAGCAGGGTTAATTGGAGACATCTATTTCCCTTCCTTATTCAGCTTTAATAGGATAAAAAATGAATCGACCTGTAGTAAACTCAACCGCAGAGAGCGACCAACGCTTAATAACCGCATCCAAAATCGTTAGCTACAGAAAAATGGCACCCACCGTGGGGCCCGTCTCTGTTTTTCTTCTTCCTTTTCACCTCTTGTGTGAATACCACATATTGGGGCTTCCGCCGGGGAACCCATTTCTGTCAGGAACTTAGGATTCATAGCTTTAAAGGTTTAGGATGTTTAGGACAAATATATATACTGCTTTTCCTAATTGCTATACCTGTTTATTTTTCTGCTAATGGGAATGCATGTGATGCCGCATGTGGAAAGATTGAGTATACACTTAAGATAAGTGATGGCGACGAGGTCGACCATCAACCTCAGTGGAGGCTGACCAATGCAACCCATTATCTCACCTAGACAATGGGCCAATTGTTAAGTCTGAGAAGCTGAGGAGCCAAACCTTTTTGTAGTGCGAAAACTATCGGGAATAGTTGTTACACGATACTACCCTCATTTGAGGCTGGTGATCTATTCTCGGTGAATGGCACTTACTCTAAGATTGCTCTACAACTCGCTGGCGATCCGCTTGTTGTTTTGCTTTCCTGGGAGGAGCTGATGATAATGAGTACAGGTACAAAAATCACCTTAGTATAAACCTTTGGGGATGGGTAGAGCCTTGACTTCATGACAACGACCCTTTGACCCCATGTTTTTTCTATGTTTTTGTGTGCTGCATTCATGCATTCATTTAAGAAAACATTAAAACATTAAAAAAATTTCTCTTCTAGTCTCTCTGTTTTTCAAATTAAACTAAGACTATGATTGCAAATATCAGAGAAAAGGATTGCACTAATGGATTTCGGTAGAAGGAGAACTCATAGTTATACCTTCAAGGTTCCAAAGCTAGAGGATTTGAGAAGGTTAGCAAGGATGATCACAAACCCAGAGGCTTTCAGAGCCAAGCACGGAGGTTTGCTACCACTGTTAAGAGTCCATGTGATTGAGGGAATCATGGACGTGCTCATTCAGTTTTATGATCCAGTTTATTACTGTTTCACATTCCCGGATTACCAGCTAGCACCGACGCTGGAGGAATATTCTCACCTGATTGATCTACACATTACTAATCAAGCTCCATTTTCTGGACTGGAAGAAATTCCAAAGAATCAGACCATTGCAAGAGCAATTTATTTGGACGAGTCTGAGGTCAGGACTCACCTAACTACTAAAGGTAGCATCCAAGGTTTGCCAGCCCAGTTCTTGACAAAGAAAGCCTTGTATTTTGCCAGTATAGGAAACGTGACTGCTTTTGAAAGCATCTTTGTCTTGATCACCTACGGGTTATTTTTGTTTCCCAACATTAATAACTTCGTCGATATCAACTCCATTAAGGTTTTTCTCATTGGAAACCCTGTGCCGACTTTGCTCGCAGATGCGTATCATTCTGTACACTTGGGAAATTTGTACAGCGGAGGGGAGATCACATGCTGTGTACCTCTGCTTTACAAATAGTTTATCTCTCACTTGCCCAAGTCTGCTGCTTTTTGGGATTGTAAGAGTGCCTTACGTTGGTCGCAGAAGATCATGTCCCTTACCAACTCTGATATAGATTGGTGTAATAGGATCTATGATGGAATCAGGATCATTGACCGTTGTGGAAACTTCCCCGACGTACCCCTTATAGGAATTAAGGGAGGAATCAATTACCATCCAGTGTTGGTTCGTCGTCAATTTGGATACCCGATGAGACACGTCCCACGGAGTGTTCATCTGGAAGGTCTTTTCTTCAAAGAAGGAGAAAATGACAAAGCACTAAAGATGGAAATAGTGCACGCTTGGAAACATGTTCATAAGAAAGGACGGGAGTCTATAGGAAAACCGGACTGTGTCTCGGTGGAGCCTTATCTCCATTGGGTACAAACTAGAGCTCTCAAGCTAAAGATGCCTTATCCTCATCATGAAGTTCTTCCACCGAGGGAGTCTGTCATGTACTTCCTGACTGAGACTGAAAAGCTTCAGGTTACTCTCAACAAAGTTCAACGGGAGAGAAGGTCTTGGAAGAACAAGTACCGCACCCTCAATGTAGAGTGCATCAAAATACAACAATTATTAAAAGAAAAGGATGCTCTGATTGAAATTTTGGAGCAACATGCTGTAGAGAATCAAGATGACCAAAGGAATTTGCTCGCTCCTTTCACCTGGCAAAGGAATGACAACCCGACAACGGCCCAAGAGCCCCGGTCAAAGAAAAGGAAGATACCAGAATCAGCACCCGATTTCTCTTCAGAGAGGACTCGGGACCCATTAGCTTAGGTTTCTGTTTCTGCATTTTGTAATCTACTGTATTTCCATTTCTGTAATCCTTTGAATTCAATAAAAAGGGGTTTCCCCACCGTTTGATATTTGCAATCTAATTGTCGAAGTTTATTTTGATTAAACCTTAAACAATTAATATAATCATTGCATTCATCATTCTCACATCGCGTATTCTTCTTACCTACGAATCTCACGTTTGTGTCTCGGTTCTAGAGTCAAACTGTCTCATTCGTATAATACTCGGGCCAATCGTCAGAAAAGGATGGATGATCTTGAGGAAGAAAACAGAGAGTTGAAAGAAGAGATCGACGCTCTGAGAGAGGATATGAGAAAGCTTCGTAACGACATGCAAGCCATGGCAGAAGCTCAACTACAAAGAACTGTGATCTCAGAGATCACCTCAACGCCCATAGTGGAGAAGTATGATCCTAGGTATCAGATGCCGAAAGATCGTCCTTGGGGTATGCCTGTTAACTATATCCCGGAAGGATATGTTCCGCTGATCACTGAAGATCAGGGAATCACAACAGAAGCCGCTGGGCCTGAAGGTTACAAACTATGGGAAAACGAAGATGCCAGGGGCATACTGAAGACTCCTGAAGGTTACAAAATTCGGGAAACGCCAAGACTCACTACCGTAGTCACGGTACCACCCCCTGTGGTGCACACTGTCCTGGAAGGACAGATTCCACAGACACCTTCTGGTAAGAAGGAAACTATGTTTGACAGAATGGAGGAATTCCAGGAGCAGTTTCTGGAAATGCAGAAGGAACTGCAAGCCATTCGCGGTCAGGATTTATTTGGAAAAGACGCCGCAGATCTCTGCTTGGTCCCAAATGTGAAAGTCCCGCACAAATTTCAAGTGCCCGACTTTAAAAAATACAAGGGTAACTCTTGCCCTCAAAGCCATCTAGTGATGTACGCTCGGCGGATGTCGGCTCAGACGGAGAATCAGGACCTACTGATTCACTACTTTCAGGATAGTTTAACCGGCGCCGCATTAAAATGGTACATGGGTTTAAACCGTGCCACGATCAGTACTTTCAGAGATCTTGGCACTGCCTTCGTCCAACAATAAAAATACAATTTAGACATGGCACCCGACAGAGATCAACTCAGATCAATGTCGCAAAAGGACAAGGAAACCTTTAAGGAGTACGCCCAGAGATGGCGTGAAATTTTCGCTCAGATTTGTCCACCTCTTGAGGAAAAAGAGATGACAAATATCTTCTTAAAGACCTTAAGCTCATTTTACTATGACCAAATGGTTGCCAGTGCGCCCAGTGATTTCACCGAAATGGTTGGCATGGGCGTACGTCTTGAGGAAGCCGTCCGAGAAGGACGTTTGGTAAAAGACACTGGATCGATGAGTGGTACTAAAAAATACGGTAGTGCTCTCCCTAAGAAAAAAGAGCAAGATATTGAGAATATCTCTCTCGGAAATCAAAGGCGACGTTATCAACCAGTAGCAGTTGTGACTCCTGCTATCAGCCCTGCGTCTATTCCTACGTATCAACCTCAGGTTGCGCAGAGCCAACCTGATCAACAAAGGACACAACAGCCTCTTCAGCAGGCTCGTCCTCCATATAACAACAACCGTACAACACGACCATCAGGGTTTGATCCTATACCCATGTTATACGCAGAGCTGTTTCCATTACTACTGGCTAAGGGGCACATTCAGACTAAATCTCCTCTTACAGTACCGGAAAATCTGCCTTTTTGGTTTAAGGTGGATCAAACTTGCCCTTATCATCAAGGAGGACCAGGGCATAACATCGAGACTTATCTCAATTTCAAGTTCGATGTTCAAAAACTTGTTAGGAGCGGGGTCTTATCCTTCAAGGATACGAATCCTAATGTTCTCACGAACCCGCTGCCTCAACATGAGAAGGCTGCAGTCAATTTGATAGAAGGAGAGATTAACGATGTCTATCAAATTCACGATGTACTCTTGTTGAAAACCAATCTGGTCAAGATGCATTGTAGACAGAGTGGATATGGCCATGTGCCACCTCATAATTATCACCAGTGTGATATCTGCTCTAAAGACAATCAGGGATGTTCTGTGGTGCAAACAGCTCTACAGGAACAGATGGATCTCGGATGGATCCAAGAGCACCGAGTTCGTGGAGTTAACATGGTCTACACGAACTCCAACATCATTCAGAACCACGATATCCGTGCAATGAATGTCAACTTGGTGGCGATGCATTCAAGGCAAAGCCAGTATCATAATCTGCCGCGGCACGATTACAGTTTCTGTCTGATTTGCTCGGTAAACAAACAGGGATGCTCTTTCATACAAGAGGCCCTCCAGCGTCAGATGGATCTTGGATGGATCCAAGACTACCATGATGGGAATCCCTATCAGATCAACATGGTTCAGATCTTCGATATTCGCGTGATGAATACCAACCTGGTAGAGTTACATACTGAGCAGGTCCGACTCGGATTCTTAATATCACATGACTATCAAAGCTGTAAGGCGGGTTGCGAAAACGATCGAGGTTGTACCCTTGTCCAGGAGGCACTTCAGCACTTGTTAAATCACTGGTGGATGCCAATTTATATGGATGAAGATACTCAACAGATTAGTATCAATAATAGGAATCCTAATCGGCGTCAAAGTCAGGATGTCCGATCTGTGGAAGCTAACCTAGTGAGGTTACATTGTATTCAAAGTGGGCATGGCCAGGTACCACCACACAACTATGAACGTTGCGGCGTCTGTTCAGAAAGTAACCAAGGGTGTTACTTTGTGAGAGCAGCTCTTCAGGGTCAGGTGGATCGTGGAGAGATTCGCCCATATCCGGGTTCTGGACCCGTCAACTGGACGCCGAACTACCTTGCCAAGCAAGTTGAGGATGTTGTCATGATCTCTGGTTATCATAGGACCAGGGATGTTTTTGCCATCATCCCTCTGCTTGACAAATCTAGAATTCCCAACCGGGAACGGATCGAGATTACTTATGATGGTTAGAAAAATCAGAAGGTTCCCATAGTCATCTATCTGCCGGGACCAACACCGTATGAATCAACTAAGGCTATCCCTTACAAATACGGTGCAACGACAATTGAGAATGGAAAGGAAATTCCATTACCCTCCGTCGTGAATATTGCAGACATCAGTCGTGTAACACGGAGCGGTAGAATCTTCAACCGAGGGGTTGGAGAACCTAACAAGGAAAAGGAACTTCAGACGGAAACTCCTGATCCACTAGTCGGTCAATCCAGTAATCCCGACCTTTCGAAAAATGATGATGAGATGCTGAAGCTCATCCAAAGGAGTGAATACAACATTGTCGATCAACTATTATAAACTCCTTCCAAGATCTCGGTATTATCGATGTTACTCAGTTTAGAAGCCCACAACGAGGCTCTACAGAAAGTCTTGGAGCAAGCCTTTGTGGAACAGGATGTAACAATCAGACAGTTCGATAACATTGTCTCTAACATCACTTCCTGTAATAATTTGGGATTTAGTGATGAGGAGTTACCTGAAGAGTGTCGTCGTCATAACATGGCGCTCAACATTACAGTCAACTGCCAGGACGATGCTTTAGCCATCGTACTGGTAGCACAGGGTCAGCCCTGAATGTTATGCCGAAGTCCAGTTTGATGCAATTATCATTCAAAGGCCCTCCGATGAGAATCAGTGAGGTCGTCGTCAAAACGTTCGACGGATCCAGAAAAACAGTTATCGGCGAAGTGGATCTTCCCATAACTATTGGTCCTCACACTTTCCAAGTCACTTTCCAGGTCATGGACATTCGGGCAACGTACAATTGTTTATTAGAAAGACCTTGGATACATCAGGCTGGAGCGGTTACTTCGACCCTTCACCAAAAGCTAAAGTTCGTCAAGAACGATCAACTTGTCACAGTCTGTGGAGAACAAGCCTTGCTTGTAAGCAGCTTGTCATCATCTACTGGCATAGAACCCGAGGAGGTTATTGGAACTCAGTTCCAAGCACTGTCGGTGGTCAAGAACAATCAGTTCAAAGGAGGAACCCCGATTTCCTCATACAACGATGCTATCAAAGCGGTCGAGAGTACCGATACAAAAGGATGGGAACAGCTTGTCATTCCTATTGACAATAAAACAAAGAAGGGTCTTGGTTTTTTCTGCAAACTGTACCCAGACAGCTGCCAACGATGAAAGTCTTCATCCCCTTCAAAACTTCTTCCACAATGGAGGTTTTCTCCATCCAGTGTCTCAGGAAGTACATGCTATCAATGAGGAAGATCCCTCTGACACGAATGAAGAATGGAAGTCCTATCTTAATAAGGACAGTTATATGTCTCAGGAAGAGGTGCTTACACCATTTTGCTATCCCGCACAGAGTCCGAGATTTATACCCAGATCAGACGTCGAAATGATATACGTAGATTGTGATCCGGAAGGATGTCGTGCTCCGCCAAATTCATTAGAGGAAGACACTCTGATGAAAGACAATTTTGACTACAATTACTATGGCCTAATGGATGGTCTGCCAATATGGCAGCCTTACCCAGGAAACTTGGGGCAAGAGAGTCAGCCGAACAATGAAAATCAGCTAACCATCATTGAACAGAATACCTGTGCCCCCACCATGTCATGGGATCAACACTCAGGTTATTCAGAAACTACTCAACATAAAGATGAATTTGCAACGTTTGCAGGACTCGAATTCATCAACTATGCTTTTCCTGAGGTTAACGTCATCGAGAGAGATGACTCCTCCAGTTCCAAAGAAGTGTGGGGTACCTTGGGACAACCGAGTGGGAAATACGACTATATGGTCAGATACACCACTCCCGAAAGCTCTCGTATCAGGCTCGAAGATATCCAGCCTACTGGATTGGGAGATACAGCTGAGAGCACAAATACTATGCAAAATGCAACTGAGGAATTCTCCTATGACAATTCTGCTTGGGAGACAGATTCCAATGATCCCGCTCCACCAGAAATCAGCGTTATTTCTGAAGACAAATCAAGGAAGGTGCCAGACTTTGTGATTCACCGAGGAGTTCGCTGCCAATGGGTTGCCGTCGAGGTTCCGAAGATCGTTCATCAGTCAAAGTAATTGCCATCTTTAACCTTTCACCCTGCCCAGGTGAAACGGATGTTTTGATAGGGCTCGCTTTCTGTAAATTTTCCCTCTTCGCTTAGCCCAAAGCGACAAAGTTTTATTTTATAGGGCTGTAGTTTCAAGAATCGACTTGTTCATTAATAAAATAACGTCGCTCTGTAATTTCCGCATTAATTGCTGTTTTCTCTTTTCATTTTTCAGAAAATGGTAACCCTAAAAACAATTAAAAATAAAAACAAGCAGTAAAATAAAAACACTGCACACACTTGCATTTTTCTTTATCTCTTCTAAACACGAATCCTCGCGTCATGCAGATTGCTTGTTTTAAACCCTGTTGAAACGTACGACCCGATGCCTTCTCCCAACTTTGAGTTCCCGGTATTCGAGGCTGAAGAAGAAGTTGACAACAAAATTCCAGAAGAGATCTCCCGACTACTCAGACAAGAGGAAAGGTCCATTGAGCCTCACAAAGAATCGTTGGAAACGGTAAACTTGGGTTCAGAACAAGAGGGAAAAGAAATCAGTATTGGGGCACTGCTCAGTCCAACTGCCAAAGAGAGTTTGATAAAGCTTCTCAAAGAATTCCCCGATGTATTCGCTTGGTCCTATCAGGATATGCCAGGGTTGGATACCAGCATCGTGGAACATCACTTACCGTTGAGATCGGAATGTCCGCCAGTAAAGCAAAGGTTGAGACGGACTCACCCGGACATGGCCATCAAAATCAAAGAGGAGGTGCAAAAACAGATTAACGTGGGTTTCCTCGCTACATCTGAATATCCTCAATGGTTAGCCAACATTGTACCCGTTCCCAAAAAGGACGGAAAGCTCAGAATGTGTGTCGACTATAGGGATCTAAACAAGGCTAATCCAAAGGACGACTTTCCTTTACCACACATTGACATGCTGGTAGACAGCACAACAAAGTTCAAAATTTTCTCCTTCATGGATGGATTCTCGGGCTATAACCAGATCAAAATGGCGCCGAAAGACATGGAGAAAACTTCGTTCATTACCCCATGCGGTACCTTTTGTTACAAGGTAATTCCGTTCAGTTTGAAGAACGCCGGGGCAACCTATCAAAGGGCCATGACTACTCTTTTTCATGACATGATACACAAAGAAATCGAAGTGTATGTCATGATATGATTGGAAAATCTAAAACAGAGAGTGAGCACGTTGAACATCTGTCAAAATTGTTCGAATGTTTAAGAAAATTCAAGCTCCGCTTGAATCCCAACAAGTGCACCTTCGGTGTCCGTTCAGGGAAACTACTAGGGTTCATCGTCAGCCAGAAAGGAATTGAGGTTGATCCTGACAAGGTCAAGGCCATTCAAGAAATGCCTTCTCCGAAAACTAAAAAATAAGTTAGAGGATTCCTGGGACGTTTGAACTACATCTCCAGGTTCATATTCCTTATGACCGCCACGTGTGCGCCGATTTTCAAATTACTCAAAAAGAACCAGGATTGCGTTTGGACAGAAGATTGTCAAACCGCCTTCGACAGTATCAAGGAATATCTGTTGAATCCGTCGATTCTATCACCTCCAGTGGAAGGAAGGCCACTGATCATTTACCTCACAGTCTTAGAGGACTCAATGGGATGTGTACTTGGCCAACAAGACGAAACCAAACGGAAAGAGTCTGCCATTTACTATCTAAGCAAGAAATTCACCGACTGCGAAACTCGGTACACGATGCTTGAGAAAACTTGTTGTGCTTTGGCTTGGGCAGCCAAACGTCTTGACCAATACATGATTCGTCATACTACTTGGTTAATCTCAGAAATGGATCCAATCAAGTATGTCTTCGAAAAGCATGCTCTCACGGGAAGAATTGCCCGTTGGCAGATGTTGTTATCCGAATATGACATAGAGTACCACGCTCAGAAAGCCGTTAAAGGAAGTATTTTAGCCGATCATTTGGCTCATCAACCGATTGACGATCAGGAATCAATCGGGTTTGACTTCCCAGACGAAGATGTCATGTATCTAAAAATGAAAGATTGCGACGAACCGTTACCCAGTGAAGGGCCAGAACCAGGTTCCCAATGGGGACTTATCGTTGACGGAGCAGTTAATCATTATGGAAACAGAATTGGGGCAATCATTGTTACCCCTCAGGGTACCCACATTCCTTTCACTGCCAGACTTACGTTCATATGTACGAACAACAAGGCCGAATACGAAGCTTGTATCATGGGTCTCGAAGAAGCAATTGATTCAAGGATCAAAAACTTGGACGTATACGGCAACTCAGCTCTGGTTATCAATCAGATAAAAGGAGATTGGAACACATACCAATCAGGATTGATTCCTTACAAAGACTACGCAAGAAGGTTGCTACCCTTCTTTAACAGAGTCGAGTTTCATCACATCCCTCGTGAGGAGAATCACATGGCTGATGCATTAGCCACTCTCTCTTCCATGATTAGTGTAGGTCAATGGACTGATCTACCTAAGATCGACATAATGCGCCTAGAAATGCCTGCTTACATCTTCACGATTGAAGTAGTCATAGACGACAAACCTTGGTATCATGATATCAAATGCTTCCTTCAGAAACAAGAGTACCCACCTGGGGCACTAAGGAAGGACAGGAAAACCCTCAGAAGGCTGGCAGGCAGTTTCTTCCTGAGCGGTGACACTCTCTATAAGAGAAATTTTGACATGGTCTTGCTCCGATGCGTAGACAGACCAGAAGCAGACATGCTTATGAAAGAAATTCATGAAGGATCCTTTGGCACTCATGCCAACGGACATACGATGGCGAGAAAAATTCTAAGAGCAGGGTACTATTGGTTGACAATGGAATCCGACTGCTACAAGTACATGAGGAGGTGTCACAAGTGTCAGATATACTCCGACAAAATTCATGTACCGCCATCACATCTCAAAGTTCTCTCTTCTCCATGGCCATTTTCCATATGGGGAATCGACATGATTGGCTTGATCGAACCTAAGGCTTCAAACGGACATCGGTTCATCCTGGTAGCCATTGACTACTTCACCAAGTGGGTCGAAGCAGCGTCATTCGCCAATGTAACCCGACAAGTGGTGGTCCGATTTATCAAAAACAATATCATCTGTCGTTATGGTGTTCCAAGCGAGATCATTATTGATAATGGATCTAACTTGAACAACAAGATGATGAAAGAGTTGTGTGCAGAGTTCAAGATCGAACACCATAACTCATCTCCCTACCGACCCAAGATGAACGGAGCGGTAGAAGCGGCTAATAAGAACATCAAGAAGATCGTTCAAAAGATGGTTGTAACCTACAAAGACTGGCACGAGATGCTACCCTTTGCTCTTCACGGTTATCGCACATCTGTCCGCACTTTAACAGGGGCTACCCCTTTCTCTCTAGTGTATGGCATGGAAGCAGTGCTCCCCATAAAATGTAGAGATCCCATCAATCAGGGTATTGATGGAAGCTAAGCTCACCGAAGCTGAGTGGTGTTAAAGTCGACACGACGAATTAAACCTGATCGAAGAGAAGCAAATCACGACACTATGCCATGGTCAGCTGTATCAACAGAGAATGAAAAAGGCGTTCGACAAAAAGGTCCGACCTTGCATCTTCAGGAAAGGAGACCTCGTGCTCAAGAAGATACAGTCATTTCTCACTGATTCGCAAGGTAAATGGACTCCGAATTATGATGGCCCCTATGTGCTCACGAAAGCTTTCTCTGGCGGCGCCTTGAGACTTACAACCATGGACGGAGAGGAATTTGCCTACCCCACGAATGTTGATGTAGTCAAGAAATACTTCGCCTAAACTAGAAAAAAAAACGTCTCGGTGGATTGAAAACCCGAAAGGGCGGTCCAGGCAAAAGTTAGAGACAGAAAAAAAAAATCATCCCGGTGGATTGGAAACATCATAGTACAATCCAGGCAAAAGTTAGGGATAATGGCAAGTAACTATGTTCAACAGAGGCAAGTCCCTCAGCAGCAGCAGTTACATCATCTGTCAGAAAACTCCAGTCAAGGTCATCTTCGACAGAAGCTCAGGATGCCCAGAATTCAAAGTTGGTAGAAGGTTAGTGGTCGTTATGTTTCAACGTAACCCTTCTCCCTGTAAATTACCATTTTCTAACTTTGTATATACTCTTTGGAATCACGCGTTTGGCTGATCTCCATCTTATCAATAAAATTTGAGCCCTTGCGCTTTTGTTTGTAATTCTTATTTGTTTTAGCTTTAGGAACGACGTTGTTAACATGATTAACGATTCTTGAAATAAAACAAAAATGAATTTACTTGTTAAAACTTTTTCTGCTTTTAAAATAAAGTCGGCAATTTCTTTTGACTGTTGAACATCAAAGGAACATCGACCGCTTCTTCAGAAGTAAGCGAACTTCAAAGTGCAGAATCAAAGTACTCCTTCTAACCCAATACGCCTGAATGAAGGGATCAACTGTGTCAGAGACCTTGTTTCGTCTGACACGCCTCAGCCGAGTTCTTATCTCCTAAGCCCGACCAACGGTAGATCCCAACGGGGACTATCTCTCCTAAGCAAGGTGGAATTGCTATCTTGAACCAGCGATATTTCTACACGCCCCGCGATGGCTGAGTATCCAGTCGTGTTCACCCGTCAGTTTGTATGTCGTGTCAGTTTTGTCAGCATATACATACATACATCATGCATTATTGATTTGCATTCACATTTCATATTGCATCACTATCACTCTAGTCAGTCTTGTCCCCTAGTGATAACAGTCATCTCAATCGAGTTGTCAGTTCTTGCCTCGTCAGGAAATGTTGCGTCTGCACTACCTCTCTCCTCCAGTGTATCTCTGGATTAGAGTCGGCACTCGACCACTTTGATAACTTGAACCTCTGAAAAACCAGAGGAACCTTCAGTCAACATCACTCTTTGCCATTGAAGATGATATCCTTGCTTTCCCGGATTAAGGAAAATCCACAGAGAAAGCCTCGTAATCAGAGATTCGTCAGCATGCCAGTTTCGCTCCGAAAAGACCGCTGATGAAAAGGTCATCGGCACCTCAAAATTGGACCCCATCATATGGCGTTTCTCCGGGAAGATCCTGAGAAAAGTATGATGTAAGATCCCAAGCGAATGCAGTCTCTCAAGGGACTCGCATTCCCCAAGTAGAAACAAATGGCATCTCGAACAAAGAAGTTTGTACACCTCTATAACTCAGACGACTGGGTTCCCCAGCAAGTCTGACATCAAAACTTTTTCCACTCAAATGGCATCTCCCCAGGAAAATTCGGCGAGAAGTTTGAGGAAAACCGCTACGAATAGCGTCCCTTGTCAATAAAGTTTATTGACAAAAGAAACTTAGACCAGTTCCTTGGTAGGAAACCAGGATCGAGGGGAAGTTTAAATCAGAAACTAAGACCAGTTCCTTGGTAGGAAACCAGGATCGAGGGGAAGTTTACATCAGAAACTAAGACCAGTTCCTCGGTAGGAAACCAGGATCGAGGGGGAGTTTATTTTAGAAACTGAGACCAGTTCCTTGGTTGAAGACCAGGATCGAGGGGAAGTTTACCTTTTCTAAGCATCATTGCTTAGCTAAAGAAGATGAATGCGTAAGCTACCATTCATAACCACCATCAAAATTTCGGGTATTCCAATATTTAATCCTCTTGCACCCCGAATGCCCGAACACCTTCGTCATTCACACCTTCGGGTCCAAGAAGATTAAATAGGGGCATCTGTCATACCCCAAATTTTGACCACTAAGATTTCCCATCATTGTGAAAATCATCATCACAATATGGGGGAACCATCATACTTCATCAGTCTCCCCAAAGATGGGTGAGCATTCACTACAATCAAAATTAGGGTTTCAAGCCCTCTCTGAGTGCTTAGACAAAGGATCAATCAAGGAATGATATGATCTTCAACTTGTCTAACCTCTCAAACATCCACAATGGATCAATAGGACTCCCACTTCAAGGATTAAGAACAAGGCTGCTCCCTTCTAGGTGGATCAAGTCTCAAGATCGACAGTGTCACCAAATTAGGGTTTTGGTCGACCAGGGCCTCCAGATGGAAATTTTTCATCTGGGCACGAGCCAATGATCCAAAACCTAACCTAATATACCCCATGGGACCTCATGGACCCAATCATCAAGTCAATTTTGCCTCAGGGGATGCATTCATCAAAAATCAGGAATTAGGGTTTCTTGACCTAATTCACCCCTAAGTTGACTTTTAGGGCAAATCATGAGCCAAGACCTCAAGAGAGGGTTTGAGGGTCTCTAATGAACTATATTGATCCATTTGGAATATTGGATTAATCCAAGAAGCTTGAGCAACAAGTCTCAATTTCATCTGCACCACAATTAGGGTTTTAAGGGAAAAGTCAACTGTAACTTTGACTTTTGACCAGGACATGCTCCCAAACCCTAGGACATGCTCAATATACCCCATGACACCCATGGAACATGTCCACCAAGTTTGATTTAGGTCAAGGACATGATTTCCTGAAGAATTGCACAGTTTGGAATTCATCTGATAAAAAGTCAATTGTGCACAAAAGTCAACTTTGACTTTTCGAGATTTTTCACCAAAATAGATTTTTAACCCTAAAATGATGTTAATGTATGATTTGAATCATCATTCATCAAGAAAAATCAAGAAAAGTTGGGTAACTTGTAAAAGGGGTAACCATAAAAAACTTAGAAAATTTTCTAAGTTAAAAATAAAGTGGCTAGGGTACTAACTTTGGAGGGTCATAACTCCTAAACCACAAGGCCATTTTCTCCCATCCAAGGCTTGATTTGTAGATCCCATTGCCTTCTACAAAAACTTCAACTGGACCTAATTCCAAATCCTCATGGATTTTGAGCTATGGAGTGATCAAAATCAAGAAAACTCACTTTGTTCCAACACTTGCTGAAAATTTCACTAAGTCAGATTTTACCCTACGTTTTGCCAAATGTAGGGGGATTTTTCACTTGGATTCAAAAGAGATCAAAACGAAATATGTTCAAACGGTTTTTGTATCATGTAAGGGCTTTCCGAAATGACCAAGAACATTACCAAATTCAATTTGAGTCATGAGATATGACATTGGAAAGTTGCCTTGCTGAAATCTGCCAAGGCAAGGCAGAATTTGCATTTTTGCTCGAGTTGCCAAAATCAGCCAAATCCAAATGCTCCTATCCACTTGGACACCTCTGAGGATTAAATCTAAAGGGGACAATCACTGAGCCAAGCCTCCAAAGTCTTTGGAACAAGAAATAGCATGTTGAACCTAGAATGGCCAAAATAGGGACAAGACTCCAATTTTGGATTGGAGCATTCAATGGAAGCATCAAGGTGGCATGGGCTGAGCCATTCTCAACTGAATTCAGTCAAAACTTATCCAAGACCAAGGGAACCACAGCCCTGTGCCCTAACCTCTAGTCAATGGCTAGAGGAGACTTGCATTTCCATTGGCCAACATTGAACAAAGACCTGCTGCAGTTTCCATTCATTGTGGATCCCAAAACAAACTTGTTCTAATATAAATAGAGATCAATTGTGATCAGTTTGAGTACACCAAAGCCATCAAACAGATGCTTTCATCAAAATCTCTTCTTTCACTCCAATTTTGCCTTCTAAGGCAAGTCACTATCGGGTTTTGAGTTTGAGAGCTTTTCCAATCAAACCAATCACACACACACCTCATATACATCATATGTGAGCTGATCAAACACTTAAACAACAACTGGAACACTGATTTCTCATAATCACCAGTCAATTGCTCAAGGTTTTAACCAAAGTGCAGTTGAGATGCCATGAAGTGATCCAGCCATTCTCAGTCAAGTCCAAGCATTCAAACACACTCCATAGGGTGTAGGGAAGCTGTTCAGATCATCACAATTCATCTGTAACACCTCCTACTCAGAAATCAATTTGCTCTTGCTGTCACGACCTAGAGGTAAGCTTAAACTTGGTCATCTCTCAATCTATGCATATTTCCTCGCACAATACTTTTGCCAAATGTTCATAATCATGCATGGAATGTTTCCCCTCAAGTAATTGCTTTGTTTGAATCGTGTATTAAAAATCTCAGCCTTCATGCAGAAATTAGGGTTCATAAGGATTTATCGTGATTTCTTGTTTTATGCTTAATTTAAATGAAATTAATTGTCATAAACATGATCGTGAGGTTGAGACGAGCATATTGATATGTGGATTGCATGATATAATCAAGTATTCAGTGAGATTGGATAGAAAATGCAAATCTGGGCAAGGCAGAAAACGCGCGTGTTCTTGGTCCATGTTCTTGGCGCCATTTTCATAAATTCAAATATTTGAATTTTGTGATTTTATTTAATTGATTCAAAAATTAATTTCTCTCTAAGTTTTAATGATTTTGAGTTGATTCTCTTTTTAATAATTCACAAAAATGTTAAAATATCTTATTTTCCCAAAAAATCCCAAAAATATTATTTATTTTGTATAATTGATATTTTTGCAAAGAATTAATGTTTTAATTGTTTTTAACATTTAAAATATTTTTTCCACCTTGATTTTGCAACTTTTAATGCTTTCTAATTATTTTGTAGGTCAATACTTAATTTTTGAAGCATTAATCCAATATTACAATTTGTTTTTCCTATGTTAAACAATTTTGATCATTTTAATTGAATTTTTATTCAATTAAAACACATTTTGAAAACAAATTAGGGTTTTTGGATTAATTCAACCCTCATCAAACTTTTTCAAACACTTTGGGCCTCTAATAGAGTGTAAGACCCAATCCTTTTTTGACCAAATCATTTTTGGGCCTCAGTGTATTGTAGAAGTCCCGATACCGTAAAAAACAAACGGCGCGATCGTCGCCTTTTGAAAAATAACCCTGGGCCTCTCCTCGAGCTATAAGACCCATTCAAAACTTTTGGGCCTCTAATAGAGTGTAAGAACCAACCCCCTTTTAACCAAAATCATTTTGGGCCTCACTTATTGTATAAGTCCCTCTGTGTTAAAAGTAAACCTCGGCGCGATCGCCATTTTTAAACGAAAAGTCAAATTAGGCCTACCCTCGTGTTATAAGCCCCACTCTTTTTCTTTAAACCTTTTGGGCCTCTTGAGAGAGTGTAAGACCCATCCCTTTGTACAGAAAACAATTTTTGGGCTTCAGTCACTTGTATAAGTCCCTCTATACAAATTCAAACAATGCGCTTACTAATAAAACCCTGGGCCTCTCCTTGAGCTGTAAGCCCCAAATCTTTTTTTTCAAAGCACTTTCTCTTTAGATTTTGAATATACTGTTGTTTTCAATCTTTCTTTGTTGAACAACTTACCAAACAGCACGAAAGCTCTACAACCGAGTAAGTGGTTATTGCTTTCATTTACCGCTTTCATATACATATAACTGTATTGTGGGGCTGTTTCACTGTAAGTCTTCTTTCATAAACTCATATCAACTGTGTAATAATAGTATAGATATTTTGAGTTTCCCCGGCTACTACGTCTAGAACTAGGTGACGCCGTTTCACTTATTCGTAGAAATAGACGCCTAGATCCCCAATAGGAGCACCAGATACAGTCTTCTCTTTGGTTGTCCTCCTTAGGAATCGTCAAGAAACTCTACTCCCCAAGGTGAATGTATTCTCCGTGAATGGCATCTTTGAGTTTCTTCCAAATTCTTGAACTTTCCTGAATTGATCTATTCCTTGTGAATAGCTTGCCTTGAATTTCTCGGGGTTTGGGGACCCACGGGCTTCTTAAAAGCATCAACCTCATTTTGGGCATCGTACAAGGACCCACAGGCTTCCTAAAAGCGACCCCGCCTCCTCTTGGGCTTAGTACAAGGACCCTACGGCTTCTTAGAAGTATTCACAGCCTCATCTTAGGCTTCGTATAATGATCTCTTCCTCCGGGAATGATAGCCTCCTCTTGGGCATCGTACAAGGACCCGTCGGCTTCTTAAAAAGTTTCCAGCCTCCTCTTGGGCTTCGTACAAATTGTCCCGACGACCTCCTAGAGGTATAGGAACAGAACTTAGTCATCTGCATAGTGTCGCTCTCGGGATTTTCATCCTAGTACAAACGCGAAAGTGGCACCGAAACAGAGTCGCCAGCAATGTGTATTTATCCCAAGAGAGGGAAAGGAAACACCGCATAAACCTGAGGGGGAAGGAAAGAGCATGGTCTTGCGACCAAGAGAAAGGGTAAGGGAGTCGGTTACGCGAGAGGAAGGTATTAGCACCCCCTCGCGTCCATCGTACCCGATGGGATCCACGCTTGCTTGTTTCGATCAAAGGGTGACAGAAAAGGATACTGGAAAAAGGAACTAAAAGAAAGAAAGGAGAAAGAGAAACAAATGTAGGGAAAATAAAAGAAGTGCTCGCATGGGCCCTACCCCACTGCCTACGTATCTCATCGGGAGCATGAGAATCAGAGCGACGTAGTTCCCCTCAACAGGGATGGATTGTGTTTTTTAGAGAACGGCTTACGTTCTAGCTCAGGTGTTGCAGGCTCGCTGGTCCGAGTGCGTTACCATCTTGCAAGAGAACGAGTAGGAGCACATTCATACGTTGAGAGTGAATGAGGTGAGAAAAGAATTCCCGAAGGAAAGACGTTATTGTTTGTTTTTGTCTTTTAAGAGTTCTTTCATTTGTTTGCATATGATAGTGTATCTGAATCTTAGTCATTGGAATGTGTACATTCTCACATTCCAAGATGGAATGGGTAAGAAAGCACACTAAGAGTGAAGAAGACCCCCACACTTAGTTCCAATTGTCAAGGTTCAAACACACTAGCATACTTGTGTTTATTAAGTGTTTTTGTTGATTAAGAAATGAAGAAATGTTTTTTTATTTGTTCCTTCAACAAGTATTGCATTTAGGTCCTTCATACCAGATCAAATGCTTAACACATTGACCCAAGATGGGATATATGCTATACATTCTAAGATTATAAGAGAAGACCCCTTATAACCTTTTCTTTATATGAAAGGCCTAAATGCAATAAATGCCTACCTTTATTAGATATTTTGAATTTTCTTTGAGATGAGAAAAGAGACTCAAGAGAGGATAAAGGTAAAAATCTATATGGACTAAGACTCAATCCTAATTGATTAGTTAAGGGAGTGATCCTAAGGTTTGTGAGGTTTCAACCTAAAGTCTAAAGAAAGAATGAATTAAACAATTCACTTCTAAAGTAGAAGATGAATTGTAATTCACAAAGGGAAAGTGATGAGTTATTAAAAGAAAGCACATAAGTGCTTAACAAAACATAAAATGGAATTGTAAAAGAGAAAGGATAGAAGTTGAATGTGGATTCCTTATCCACACTCAATTGAAACTTACCAAAGCCCCTACATGGTTAGTAAACATGTATAAGAAGTATAAGAAGTAAAAGAACATGTAATGCATCATAAAACTCAAAAGAATTAAATGAGAAACCAAATCCTAGAGCCACAACCAGAATGTACATCATATGGAAACAAATGGTTATTATCATGCAAGTCCAAGTGGATAGGCAACAAACATCATCCATGGCATTAGAACATGCCACCATAAGAAAAAGGGAGAATGAAAGATGAAGGGAAAAAGAAGAAATGCATAAATGGAACATGTAATCCATGGATCATAATTGAAATGAAATGAAAAATTATTCACAAACCTCTCACAAGTATTCATGAAGCACATCAAGACATTTAAGAAGTGATAGAAGAAGTAGAATTGAAATGGAAGTTCCAAACAAAGGAAAGTGCAAACACAACATGTTAAAGGTGCACAAGGTTCAAATGATAATCAACAAGCAAAGATGACATATAATATGTACCAATGACCTATAATGTCAAGAGTGTAGCTCACCCAATAGGCAAATGATCATGCAAGTATACACAAAAGAAAACATGTAAATATGCACAAAAGATTACAATGATATGACATGTTATAATGCTTTAAATGAAATGCATCAAACAAAAATCAAATGGCCTCATGAAAATTATGAAAACATGGTATTGAAGTTCACTAATCAGAGATGAATCACATATCAAAGTAGCATGCAAGGAACCAAGGCAAAATGATGTCAAACAATGCACTTAGGTCAAATAGACATATCATACAAAGTAGCACAAAAGTGAACACCAAACATGCCATAAAATGACCTAAAAAATCAAATAAAAATCAATTAACATACCTCAAGATGCTAATGACTCAATGCAAAAAGAAGAGCATCAAAACAATTTTTAATGATCAAGAACAAAATTAAACAAGATCATGTACCACATTAAGAATGCACCCCAAATAAATTCAAAGAAAATTATGGAGCAGGGGTAAAAAGGTCATAAAATCAGAAAATAAAATCACCAAAAATTTTCTAAATGTTTTAATGATACTCATGAATTTTTGTGGAATTTTATGATACTATTTAGTATTTTTAAAAATTAAAAAGCAAACGTGTAGAAAAATGGAAAAATAAAATGCAATGCAAAAAGGAATGGGGGTGCATGACTAGTAATTAATCAGTTCAAACTACATTGGGCCTTAAACGAGGGGGTGTGAATATCAATTTAATCCAAGGTCCAAATCTGTGCAAAACACACTAATTAACATACACTCTTAGTCAACAAAATTGACTCGCTCATGGCCATTGGATCAAGTCAAGGTCAAACGAAAGTCCAAGTAAACAACATCAACGCACACATGTGAATGACCACACAACATACAATGCCCCACACCACATAATGTTTAAAAGAAATCAGAAAAAACGCACGTGAGGATCACATGAATTTTAATGTGCTGGCATCATACAAGCCTCACGATCATAGAAAATGGACGGACACGATTAAAATAAGACAAAACCCTAGCAAATACAGTCACCGGCCGGAGGTGACTTCCGGTCACCTTCTCCGGCCATATCACCACCGTCTGCAACTTCAAGTTTCCCAGAATCTCACAAACAAAACACCAAAATGAAGAGGAAGTAGTGGAGAGCACGAATCCAAAGACAAAATGCACAAGATGTTCATGAGATGAGAGAATCGAACAGAGGAAGATTTGCCCTAACTTTTCAACTATGCCTCAAAAGGCCTATCAACTAGCCAGACAAGTTCTTGAGCTTATAAGAAGCTTCAAGAACCTGAAAACAACTTCACATTAAGTCTATAATAGTGGAGATTCGTACCTGAAGTTTTGAAACCTTGAAGTGTTCTTCAGAAAACCAGAGGTCTTGTCTCTTCTACAATCTTCACTTGGCCAAATAAAGGCTGAAATGTAGAAATTGATGATGATTCAATGGAGAAAAGGTTGAAAACTAATCTTCAAAACAAGTTGCAGTGTTGAGAAATTGAGAGAGAATCAGATAGATTCTGAAGTGAGAGGAACAAAGTGAAGCTCGAGGATCAGTTCAATGGTGAGATTGAGAGAGAAGAAGAGAGTTCTTTAGAGTGAAATGAGAAGAATCAAGCTGAAAATGAAATTGGAGTGTGTGTTTTCTATTTATGGTGAGCTCTAATCATGGTTTAGTGAGTGGAGTTAAGTGAGTCAAGTTAGTTAAACTGAGTCATCCCTAACTAACTGAGTCAAGTTAGTTAGGGAGAGCAGTGCTATGGTGAAGAGGGCTCATGACATGCTATGGTGTGGGAAAACTAAATGGCACGGTTTGTGAAATAGAAGCTTGTTCATCAAAAACTTGCTAAGCAAGTTTTGTCCCTTCTATTCTCATGCAATGCACGTGCCACTGTGCTTAGTGTAAGTAGTGTATGCTTGGTCAAAAGAGGAAACTGAAGTGAAGAAGTGTTTGGTGTGTGAGTGAACCAAATTATGAACTGAACTGTCAATGTACCAGTGCCAACATAGGGTAGTTTGTTGAAGTTTTTCTCCTTATTCAATGAATGGTTTGGTATGCTTTTGGAGTCAATTGAAAGAGGAGATATTGAAGAACAATGTTGGTTTGAAAATTGAAATGAAATGAGGTCTCTAACATGCCTAAAAATGACCACAAACAGATGGAAAAAGAAACTGGTACATGGGTGCGCAGACTTGTGGCATGACCTGGTTGTGACCTGGTCAAATTTCAGTTGCAATGACCATTCTTTGAGCCATCATAACTCCTTAACCTTTGATCAGATGAAAAATTGATAAACACCAACTTTGAAGATCTCACATAGAGGAACAACTTTGATGTTGAAAGGTTTTCCATTTGAAGCCTCTAATCATGAGTAATTGATCAATACATTTGGCCCACCAAGTTTTTGAGAAAATGACTGCGCGCGTGCCCTGAAAATCTGGGTCATGACCTAGTTTTGAACCTACTTTGCTCAAACTTTGATCAATCATATCTCACTCAATTTTTATCCAATGGAGATGTTCTACACATGGATTTGAAGCTTAAAGCAAGACCTTTTGTTGTGGCCTGGTGGAATTTTCATTTGGTGCTTCAATTTTAAATGGCCTTGGTTCAAACTCTGATGCAAAATGGCCAAAACTTGCTATTTTTAGTAACCCTTCTTCTTCCAAAAATGGCAACTTTCTACATCTTGATTTTTTCATGATTCCTTTGGAATTTCTTGACCAAATTTTGTACATTGGACATATGTAACATGAATTTCATGATTTTGGGCTCAAAAAGTCAAGAGTTGACTTTTTCCTCTGATTATTTGACTTGGCCCCAATTTTCCTGATTTCTGATCTTTCTTCCAATTGAACCACTTCCAAAACCAATTGAGAAGCAATTTTCCACCTCCATACACTTAGGGACATATGAAATACCATGACATCAAATTTGGTCCAAAAAATCAAAAATTCCCTGATTTTATTAGAAACCCTAGTTTTGGTGCCCACCTCCTAGGAGAAAAATGTGCAGTCTTCAATTTCAAATTCCTCAGAGTATGTTGTGTATCCCCTTAAAGGATGATGAGATATACCATTTGAGGATGATTTTGGATCAATGAACTATCTCTTTTGAGGGTCTTCCTTCAGTTTTTGAACCTCTTGCATAGTGAAAGATGTAGTGCTTCAATCTCCCATTGAATCTCACTTCCTTGAGGTTTTGGATGATCAATTGAGATAGTATGATACATGAAAGACTTCTTAGCTTGCCTTGAGGCAACTTGACTGACCTTTTTGTGCTTTGAATGATCCCTTGATTGTCCACCTTCCACCTGATCACATGCCCTGATGGTAAGAAGGATGCCATGCTTCATTTTTCTATGTTAAATGCAATGCAATGCTAATGAGATGGATATGATATGATAAATGATAATGCCATGCTATGATGACAAAGAGGGAGAGCAAATTTTGGGGTATTACAGCTGCCCCTATTCAAGCGCTGTAGACCTGAATGCCTGAAAGCAATTGCTTTCGGACTTTCAAGGTATATAGTGATTGAATACCAAATATAACCAAAAATTTGCTCTGGATGATGAGGAAGAAACTCCCACGACATTGCTAGCTTGAATTTTCAATGAAACATTGTCGGAGAAAACTGTCTTTTGAACGACACCAGACGACTACTGGCTTGCCACACTGCTGGTGGACTTTAATAATGTCTTTTATGCAATTCCAGACGACTACTGGCCTGCCACGTTACTGGTGGACTTTAGAAATGTCTTTTTGAACGACGCCAGACGACTACTGGCTTGCCACACTACTGGTGGACTTTGCAGCTTCGTGCCACCCGAAGATGGACTTTTGCCAATCCACTGTTGGACTTTTGCCACCCGAAGACGGACTTTTGCCAATCCACTGTTGGACTTTTAGCTGCTTTGCCACCCGAAGATGGACTTTTGCCAATCCACTGTTGTACTTTTAGAATATGCCACCCTTAGATGGACCTTTCGCCAATCCACTGTTGGACTTTTGCCACCCGAAGACGGACTTTTGCCAATCCACTGTTGGACTTTTGCCACCCGAAGACGGACTTTTGCCAATCCACTGTTGGACTTTTGCCACCCGAAGACAGACTTTTGCCAATCCACTGTTGGACTTTTGCAATATTCCAATACCGGATTGCACTCTGCATCCGTGTCAGACATCTCTGCCGACTTTGCTGAGGAACAATGATCAACGACTTAACTTTAGAGGTTCCTGAGAGGATAATATCTCTGCTGGAGAATAAATGAACAATTCGTCTGCTTCAAATTGTCAAGTTTGCCAAAAATAAATTGAACCTGAAGAATAATAAATCTGCCAGTAAACACTTCATCTGCTGGGGGAATGAATTCTGGTCACAGTGACTCCGCTGGGTATAAGAATTTCTTTGCATGGCGTCCTGCTAAGGAAGAAAAGTCGTAAAAAACTCTGCTTGAGGATCTATCCAATCCAAGACCCTTTGTAGGGGTTATCAACCTTCTGACCCGGCTGGGGAAAGACTGTACCATCCTTGTTGAGGAATAGATTCTGCCGATCCTATAAACCTCTGCGAGGAGAACAACAACTCAGCTGGGGAGTATTGCTGACAAGATTCGATGCTGACCTCTGTGGGGGATCATTACCAGAGACACAATCTTGCTGGGGATCATGGCTACTCTGCCAGGGATATGCAAATCCTGGTTAGAACATTCCACTGCAACTTGCTAGAAAGAGTCCTTAGAGATCTGTTGGGGAAACCCAAAGCAAATCCACAGTAGTCTGCTGAAGAATATGACTGTCGAGCTTAGGATAAGTACCACAATGCCCCATGTTAGGCGAGCTTCCCTTTAGACAATTCCGTTAGGGATGACGAGTTTATAACAAACTCTGCTGGAGGAAACTGCTTTAAAACGTCTCGCGTTGGGGAATGCCTTTTTGAGAGGATTTTACAGAAGACTAACTGTCCTCAAACTCTACTGGGGATGATCAACACTTCATGCTGGGGAAACAATCATGCCCCATGCTTGGACAAACCAACAATTCATCCCCGAAGAGGATGTCATAAGAGGATTTTACAGAAGATTTAGCCTCTTCAAACTCTTGTGACTTCGCTGGGGAAAGACCATCAGTTTCGGTGTCGACGAGACCACTCTTTTGGGGAACCTGTGACCGTTATCGACACAGAAAAGCTTGTAGCTGTTGGAAGTACTGTATGAGAGAATCGACTCAATAAGATACAACGGTACCCAGTTGAACTTAATTCACTGAGATCGACCCGTTATGAACAATCGTCGACCGAACGATGAACGCCGATCTCCTTACCCATAATTGCCCCAGTCTTTTGCGTGGGGTGATTTATTACTGGTCTTGTGCTTAACATCATCTGCACCTACTACCTGCAACAAAAGAATATGCACACATGCCCCGAATATTGCGTGGCTAGAATCCACCATCCGGGAATATTCAACATTCAAAGTAATTTCAAATGTTTTTTTTTTCGCGCATGTTATTGCAAGGCCGCCATGTTTTCAAATGCAATGTTTTATCAAAATTAGGACGTTTTTGCAAACAAAGCAATAAAACAAAAATAGGAGGCTTTTTATTGAAATTCAATTTATTGACTGAGAGCCCAGAATAGGCAATTACATCCGGAAGCAATCCCTGGAAAGAGGTGATCGCTGAAAATTGAGAAAAGAAACTATCCTAATGGCAATGTGAAAACGGACTTCCACTGAGTTTCCATTCTGTTATGACCAGTATGTCTTCAAAACTCCCCGACCTTGCCTTCTAAGGAATGATCAGACCGATTCCTATCTTTCAGAATGTCAGTTGTTCAAACGATAATGGGATACAGATAACTCAGACCGTAGTCATTCGCTTAAATCCCTCTTTTGTGTGGACCGCCCTTTCAGGTTTTCGATCCACCAGGATACCCTTTTTTGCCTAAGTTGCCCTTTCGGGTTTTCAACTTACCGGGTGTACAATTTTTTTCAATTATATCCCTAATTTTTTCCCGAACCTTATTCTGTTTTTGGTTCGCCGGGATGCCCTTTTTTGCCTGGATTTTTTATTTTTATTATCCAGCGGGTCTATTCATGCGAAGTATTTTTTGACTACGTCCGAGTTGACAGGGGATGAAAAGTCTTCGCCATCCATGGTTGTAAGCAATAAAGCTCCGCCCGAAAAGACCTTTTTAACCACGAATGGACCTTCATAGTTAGGAGTCCATTTGCCCCTGTGATCTGTATTGGGAGGAAGGATCCTTTTGAGTACCACATCTCCGACTTTGTAAACCCGAGGACGCACCTTTTGGTCAAATGCCTGCTTCATTCCGCGCTGATATAGTTGCCCATGGCATACAGCCGCCAATCGCTTTTCCTCAATAAGGCTCAACTGATCAAATCTGGCTCGTACCCATTCAGCCTCATCTAGCTTAACATCCATCATGACTCTGAGGGACGGAATCTCCACTTCAACTGGTAGTACTGCCTTCATACCATATACAAGTGAGAATGGGGTTGCCCCAGTGGACGTGCGTACCGACGATCGATACCCATGCAAAGCAAATGGTAACATCTCATGCCAATCTTTGTACGTGACAACCATCTTCTGCACAATCTTCTTGATATTTTTGTTGGCCGCTTCGACCGCGCCATTCATCTTTGGGCGGTACGGAGAAGAATTGTGATGTTCGATTTTGAAGTCCCGGCATAACTCAGCCATCATCTTATTGTTCAAATTAGAACCATTATCAGTAATGATTCTTTCGGGAACTCCATATCGGCAAATGATATCCCGTTTTAAGAAACGAGCGACCACTTGTTTTGTAACATTGGCATAGGATGCGGCTTCAACCCATTTGGTGAAGTAATCAATTGCCACCAAGATGAAACGATGACCATTGGAAGCTGTAGGCTCAATCTTTCCGATCATATCAATGCCCCACATGGCAAACGGCCAAGGCGACGACATGATACTCAACGGATTTGGAGGCACATGCACCTTATCTGCATAGATCTGGCATTTATGGCATTTGCGGGCATATTTGCAACAATCTGACTCCATAGTCAACCAATAATATCCCGATCTTAACAACTTTTTAGCCATTGCATGCCCTCCGGCATGGGTACCGAAAGAGCCTTCGTGCACTTCAATCATCAACAAGTCTGCTTCATGTCTATCCACACATCTAAGCAGGACCGTGTCAAAATTTCTTTTGTACAGCACACCATCTTTGTTCAAGAAGAAACTACCAGCTAACCTTCTCAACGTCTTCCTGTCTTTGGACGATGCCCCGGATGGGTACTCTTGACTTTTCAAGAAACACTTAATGTCATGAAACCATGGCTTGTCATCAGACGCTGCATCGACCGCAAACACAAATGCTGGTCTGTCAAGGCGGGATACCTCAATCTTAGGTACATGGTTCCATCCTTGCACTTTGATCATGGAAGACAAAGTGGCCAAGGCATCAGCGAACCTATTCTCATCTCGAGGAATATGGTACAGTTTCACTGTTGTGAAAAATGTCAGCAATCTCCTTGTATAATCTCTATACGGCACTAGATTTGCTGGGTGCGTGTACCAACTCCCTTTCACTTGATTGATTACCAAAGCTGAATCACCGAATATATCAAGGGTTTTAATCCATAGATTAACCGCCTCCTCGATCCCCATTATACAAGCTTCGTACTCTGCTTCATTGTTGGTGCATCCGAAAGTTATTCGTGCAGTGAAAGGCATATGAACACCTTCCGGCGTGATAAGAACTGCTCCAACTCCGCACCCATTCATATTGACAGCCCCATCAAACATCAGACTCCATTTGGATTCAGGGTCTGGCCCCTCCTCCGGGAGTGGTTCCTCGCAGTCTTTAGCTTTGAGAAACATGATGTCCTCATCAGGGAAGTCAAACTTCATGGGTTGGTAATCATCAATCGGCTGTTACGCAAGGTAGTCGGACAAGATACTTCCTTTGATGGCCTTTTGTGAAGTGTACTGAATGTCATACTCTGTCAAGACCATTTGCCACCGTGCAACTCTGCCTGTCAATGCTGGTTTCTCGAAAATGTACTTGATAGGATCCATTTTTGAAATCAACAAGGTCGTGTGCCTAACCATATATTGCCTCAATCGCTTAGCGGCCCATGCAAGCGCACAACATGTCTTTTCAAGCATGGAGTACCGGGACTCACAATCATTGAACTTTTTGCTCAAGTAGTAGATAGCATGCTCCTTCCTACCTGTCTCGTCATGTTGACCGAGAACACAACCCATGGAACCTTCAAGCACTGTCAGATACATTATCAGCGGTCTCCCTTCAACTGGAGGCATTAGAATCGGAGGTTCCTGCAAGTATTCTTTTATCTTATCGAATGCCAATTGGCAATCATCATTCCACCTGACCGTTTGATCTTTCCTTAACAATTTAAATATTGGCTCACACGTGGCTGTTAGGTGAGATATGAACCTTGCAATGTAGTTCAATCTACCCAAGAAACCACGAACCTCTTTTTCTGTTCTCGGTTCAGGCATTTCTTGTATTGCTTTCACCTTGGCAGGATCAACCTCGATTCCTCTTTCGCTCACGATGAAACCCAGTAACTTTCCAGAACGCACCCCAAACGTGCACTTGTTTGGATTTAATCTCAGACGAAACTTTCTCAACCTTTCAAACAACTTTTTCAGGTTAACCAGATGTTCCTCTTCTGTTCTCGACTTGGCAATCATATCATCTACATAACATTCGATCTCCTTATGAATCAAGTCATGAAACAATGTCACCATCGCCCGCTGGTACGTTGCCCCTGCGTTTTTCAACCCAAAAGGCATTACTTTATAACAATATGTACCCCACGGAGTAATGAACCTGGTCTTCTCCATATCTTCAGGTGCCATCTTGATCTGGTTGTACCCGGAGAACCCGTCCATAAAGGAGAACACTGAAAATTAAGCTGTATTATCGACCAGCTCATCAATATGAGGTAGTGGAAAATCATCTTTCGGGCTAGCTTTATTAAGATCTCGATAATCCACACACATTCTCACTTTTCCATCTTTCTTCGGTACTGGCACGATGTTGGCTACCCACGGAGGATATTTTGTCACAGCAAGAAAACCAGCATCCCACTGCTTCTGGACTTCCTCCTTGATCTTTAAAGCCATGTCGGGGTGAGTCCGACGAAGTTTCTGCTTGACTGGCGGGCATTCTTCTCTTAATGGTAGCCTGTACACGACAATATCCGTATCCAACCCCGGCATGTCTTGATACGACCAGGCGAAGATGTCAACATACTCGCGCAACATTTCCGTCAAAGTTTGCTTCACATCTGCTTGCAAGCTGGCACCAATCCTGATCTCTTTCTTGGCGTCCTTGGTACCAATATTGATGATTTCTACAGTCTCCTGATGAGGCTGGATGACCCTTTCCTCTTGTTTCAATAATCTGGCCAGTTCTTCAGAGAGTTCACAATCTTTCTCATCCCCTTCTTCGGCTTGATAAATCGGATTGTCAAAGTCATACATAGCCGTATCAAAATCGTTATCAGTGGTATCCGGAGGATCAAGTCTGCATGAACGGGTTCATGCCTTATTTTAGAATTTTATTTTTAAGCAAAACAAAAGAAAATGAAACATTGCCATTTTATTTTTGTGCAAAAATAAAAACTGAAAGACAGAGAACAAAATTTGATTGCAAAACGTCCTTTATTAATGATTAAACATTGCAAATGCAACCATGGTGGCCCTACAAATGAATCTATACGCCTTGGGCAGAGCGCAAGATTTTGACATGCATTATGGTTAGAAAAAAAACAAAGAAAAATTACTCTGTCTGAAGAGTAACCCGGATGACTTCTTCAACGGACCAGTTTTGCACTTGTTGTCCCGGAGCATGAGGGCGTACCCAGTTGTCCAGGTCACAATTACTGTCAACACTATCCTCTGTGGCTGCACAAGACTGGTCCGTGTAGATAATTCCCCCACTATTGAAAGTAATGGGTCCCCTGCTCCCCGCATCTGAAGTTGTAGAGGGATGATAATCAATACCAAATTTGTCTTCCTTCATTGGGGTCTCTATCAACCTGCCCCAACCTTGGGCGTTGCCTGCCCTGACGACTTCGACAGCTTGTTTGTAAGATGAAATGGAGGTACCGGCCCCAGCTGGTACAGAAGAAGACTCAGGTGCATCGTCAATATTGACTGCTTCAAATGATTGGCACAACATCTCATGAATTTCCCCATCCATTTCAATGTACTTGAACGTGGACAAGTGACTCACAAAGATGTCTTCTTCCCCATACACCGTCACAACCTGCCCTTCAAACTCATACTTCAGCTTTTGATGTAGAGTAGAAGTAACAGCCCCGGCTCCGTGAATCCAAGGGCGTCCCAATAGGCAGCTATATGCAGGTTGTATGTCCATTACATGGAACGTGGATTTGAATACCTGTGGTCCAATTTGTACGGGCAATTCCACCTCACCAAACACAGATCGTCTAGTTCCATCGAATGCTCTGACCACCAATTCACTAGGCCTCAAGATCAAACCATCAACTTCCAGCTTCATTAAGGCCTTCTTGGGCAAGACATTGAGTGATGAACCAGTGTCTACCAGTACATGAGATAACACTGCGCCCTTACACTCCATCGTGATATGCAAAGCCTTATTATGGTTTCTTCCTTCAACAGTCAAATCTCTACTTGTAAAGCCCAAGCCATGGCTAACATTAACATTGGAGATTACGCCCTCGAGCTAATTAACAGTAATTTCTTGTGGCACGTATGCACTCTTCAACACTTTCAACAACGCCTGCCGATGCGCATCAGAGCACATCAATAGTGACAAGATTGAAATCTTTGAAGGGGTCTGATTCAGTTGGTCCACAATCTTATAATCGCTTTTCTTGATTATCTTCATAAATTCTTCCATTTCCTTATCAAAAGTAATCTTTGTCTCTGCTTCAGGTGTAGGCGCATTTTTAACCACCTGTTTACCTTTAGCCTTTGCTGCGGCTTCTGCCTCTTTATCACTTCTCAAGGTTTGGGGAGCGAACAACCTTCCACTCCTTGTAAAGCCCCCTACACCCCCTACGTTATCAATATTTGGGCTGACTGACGACTCAACTTCCTGCTTTTTACCTTCGTAATATACATCTGCCCCATAGTGCCATGGGATAGCTTTCGTAGACGTGAACGGAATTGGTCCTGGCACCGTGATAGTGACAGGACTGGGCATTTCTGGCCCAACACTCGCCACGGGAACTGCATTGACCGGCATTTGAATCTCAGCGGGAGTGTAATAGATGGTCACGGTTGATATCTCATCAGTGTCTTTCACGACTCTGTCGAACTGTAGACATCCTTCATCGATCAGATTCTGTAAACCCACCTTCAACTTATTACAGCCATTCTCCTGATTCATACACTCGGAACAATCTTGATTACAGCCCGGGAACACCTGTCCCTTCAATAAACGATCTTTTACAACCAACAAAGAAGTTTTCACTTGATGGATATCTGTCACCAGATTCAATCTCCTCCCATCTTCAATAGCGTACACATTTGCTGTACCATGATCAGGCATGGGATGCTGAGTAATATTAGGAGTGGGAGAGAAATTGATGGCTTTAGCATCAATCAAATCTTGTACTTTATGATGGAAAGCCCAGCATTTTTCAATGGAGTGCCCCTGAGCACCTGAGTGGAACTCACAACGAGCATTAGCATCGAAGTTAGGTGGCAGGTTTCCAGCAACCGGAGCTTTCATAGTACGGAGTTCTACCAACTTTAACTCGAGTAGTCGGGGCAACAGCGCGGCATAAGTCATAGGGAGAGGATCCATCTTACGATCCCTCTGCCTAGACCTTTGCTGGAAAAAAGGTTATTGCTGTTGAACTTGTTGTTGGGGTTGTTGTTTCTGAACAGACGGTGTGGGGATTGTTACAGCATCTACTTGATAATAAGCTTGAGAACGCCCTCTGCCTCGTCCTCTAAACACAGCATTCGTATCACCTTCTCTTCTTTTCTGGTTACTAGCAAACGGTTTCTTCGTCCCCGAAGAGCCAGCCCCAGTCACATCCTGGATCTTTCCAAGCTTTAACAGACTTTCTATTCTTTCTCCCGCAATCACAATATCAGCAAATCCAGTTGACGGACAAGCAGCTAATCTATCAAGATAGGCCCCTTGCAAGGTGCCCATAAACATATCTGCCATTTCTCTGTCTGACAAGGGAGGTTGAACCTGGGCAGCCATTTCCCTCCACCTCTGTGCATATTCTTTGAAACTCTCCTTGGCATTCTGGGACAACCCTTGCAATTGGGTGCGGTTGGGCGCCATGTCAATATTGTACTGGTATTGCTTCAAGAACGCTTCTGCCAGATCTTTCCAACTCTTCACAGCAGCTCTATTCAACTTCATATACCAGGTCAAGGACGCCCCAGCCAGACTGTCCTGAAAATAGTGCATCCATAGCTTCTCGTCATCCGTATGGGCTGAAATCTTCCCAAAGTAAGCTTGAAGATGCGTTTGGGGACACGCATTGCCGTGATACTTATCAAAAGTAGGAGGTTTGAATTTAGGGGGAATTCTGACTCCTGAGACCAGCCCCAAGCTGGTAACATCAATACCCATAGAGTTCTTGCATTCTATGGCCCTGATCTTTTCTGCTAACTCATCATACCTTCGATCACCTTGATTACCCACATCAGCATCTAGTAGAGTAAATTGGTCTTCCAGAGTATCTTCAAGAGTAACACCAGCATGCCTACCATTTCCATTACCCCGATTGTTACCACCAGGAGGAGGGTTGCCACCGGGAGGAGGGATGCCATGTCCCTGTGAATTGTCATGCTGATCACCTTCGGGCCCATTGTCTGGACGCTCGACCAGAAGCCTCAATCTCTCCTGATTTTGCGCCATGCCAGTCATGAGGGTTATGAACTGGTCCATACGCGCCCTCATTTCGGCCAAATCACTTTGCACTTGATCCATGATTCTTACTTGATTTCTTCGCGTCGAATATCGGTGAATATGACTCTCCGCTATACTGCCTGAAACCAAATAAAGGTTAGAGACCCTGCAACGAGTACCTGAAAAGCAAGTAACATAAATGCAGAATGTTATGCAATGCCATGCAATGTTATGTTTATCATTTCCAAAGTGCTTTACACCCTGATTCCAATCCAAACCACGGAAATCTGAAGACCAGAAATCGTGATATAAAGAGACGTGTAGTGGTCATGTGCTTGTGTGCAACTATCTGATAAGGAATAATTCTGAATAAAACTGCTCATACTCATTCAACGAAGTATTCAAGTACATTTAAGAAAGGTTCAACCGCAAATGCGATACAAGGAAAAATGGATCCATCAACAAGCCTGATGGTAACCATTAATAACAAAAAATAAGGAAAAGAACATCAATCTGACAATTCCACATCCTTCAGCCTGTCACTTGAGTATTTGATCTCCTCAAAAAGTATACGGGTACGCTGGTGATTCGGCTTTTCAATCATTTCTTTGATCAAGACATCCCTTTTCTCAAGAGCTTCAGTTAAAGAACCCATATGCAGCATAAGAGCTTCGTCATCATGCACTCCTTTGTGTCTCTTTACGCCAGCTTGCGTCTTGAGTATCTCTCTTTCTATCATGGCTTCTTCAAGCTCTTTCTTGGTATTCTTCAGCTGGCTTCTAGCTTCTTCTAACTGTTCTTGACTTTTACCGAGACTTTCCCGATACTTTCTCCTCTGCTCATGTGCCCTTTTAAGCTCCTCGTCTTTAGTCTTCGACTGATCCTTTAACTCGGCATTTTCAATTCTGACTTCATCCCAAGCTTGACGAAGTTGAGCTAATGAATCCTTGCTTCGGGCTAAAGCCTGTTTTGTAATCTTGTGAGCCTGACTAGTGTCATCTGCTCCCAAAGTAAGTTTCCGAAAGTACCGAGCTCTGTCATCAAAATCTTCCTCTTTGTCAGCCAAGGTTTTTTCCGCTTTCAAGGCTCTCTTTTCCAACTCTTTGTTGTCAGCTAGAGCTTTCTGAAGACATCTGCTCATTCCAGAATTCTCTATCTGCAACTCTCTGACCATTTTCTTCCACTTCTCACATTCTTCAATAGCCACCATAGTGGGTTGTTCTGGCTGTACTGAACATAAAAGAGGTCCCCTTGAAAAGGGTAAAAGCAATTCCTTTACTTTCGTCTCAATCCACCTGTCATATTCAGGATAAGATCTACAATCTCCTTTTCCAAAAACTGCTTTTCCAATTTTGTGCTTATCTTTCCAAGCATTCACTACTTCTACCACCTTCGCATCTTTAGTTCCTGTAAAGAATAAAGATTCTTCCACATCTTGCTCTGTAGGAGGATCCCTGGAAGCATACCCAAACTGTCGGATGGCCAAAACTGGATTATAATTGATCCCTCCTTTTCTGCCAATCAAAGGCACATTTGGAAAATTTCCGCATCTTGTGACAAGCTCTGTTCTCAATAACCGGTGGTCAAACCATACAATGTTATCAGCAGTTAAACTCATCAATCGTTTAGACCATTTCGCCACATCTTTGGTTTCCACAAAGGCACCTGTCTGAGGCAAATGTTTGAAAAACCAATGACTCAGCAGTGGAGTACAACAACTAACAGATCCTCCCCTCCTTTTCTCATTCTTGTAATGCACGGAATGATAAAAATCTCCTAACAAAGTAGGGACTGGATTTTTAAGGACGAAAACTCTCGTTGCTTGCATATCCACAAAGTCTTGCTGATTGGGAAAGAAAACTAGGCCATATATGCAGAGAGCCAGAATGGAATTGTAAACCGTCCAATTTTTAGCACTTGCAGCCTCTTGGGCTTGTCCAGACAGAAATTCTAAATGAAATCCGCTAACTCTATTTTTACTGCTCACACCACTCTTTACCACTGCCTGATCCATTTGTAACGCAGCAGCAATTTCTTTTACGCTGGGAGAACTACCAGAGAAGAATGGTATTGCCGGCGTGATCGGAATTCCCAAAATAAATGAGAATTCTTCCAGTGTTGGCATCAAAATGTAATCTGAAAAAAGAAAGCATCTCAACGAAGGCTCGTAGAACTGCAGCAGAGTGTGCAAAGCATCATGTTCATACTTGGTGATTGTACGGACCATCCCAACCAAATTCCCGTAGCTTTTCTGAAATCTATCAAGAATACCCGGACCAGCCATATCTATAACTTTGAGCAATGAATCCAAGACAGGATCTGGAAACTTGTAAGACACATTGTTCTTTCTCTCGGCAACGATCTCTGTTGAACCCATGGATTGGAATCAGAAATGTATTATGCACCTGAAAATGACAAACATAACTGTTATGATATGATAATGCAATGCAAAAGGGCATGTGATCAGGTAATCAAGTGTCTGTGTCTGTATTGAACTGTGTGCACTATGTCTCTGTACTGAATCTGGCAATATCTGAGATGAACACTTAAATCACTGTCATAGGATACAATGTCTGAAATCCTCATAGAATCACGAGTAAGGTAGGTAGGAGGCTGGGTTTCCTGCAAACCTGTAAACATCCCGCCCATACTCACATGTGGTTCTTAGAAAATAAGGCTTGTCAGCTTCGGAGGTTTGAGAAGCAATAGCACATTCAGCCCGTAGGATACAATGTTATGCCAATCAAAGAGGTCGTCCACTGACTCCCCTTAGAAAATAAAAGTCATCCTATGCAAGTTCCAAAGTGGGCCCTCGGGTGCGAATGGGTTTGCCACGGAATGTGGTCTGCCACTGTCACCGCTAAAGAGGGATGTTTCCACTAAGGCCCTCATGATCGGTCACTAGAGTCGACAGCTCTCTAGATCTACATCCTGGAATACGCAAGATGCGCATGCCACGACGTGTCCCAAGATAGCCTCGTCTAGCTGTGAATTTCGTGAACACCCAACGCACTCCAAACGGCACGTAGGTCCCACTACTCTCCACTCTAATTCTAAGTGTATCCTCAAGCCTGTGTAATGGGCTTATCTCTCAGAAATCCCATCCCGCCAAACAGAAAACAGCACAGTCCAACATAGCATAATATAACATATGGAATAAACATGGTAAAATGCAGTAAATGCAGTAATATACAGTAATAAACAGTAAATAAGTATACAGTAAAACGGTAAATACAGCACAGCAATAAACACCCAATGAAAGAAAAACAGACAAGCGTTAGGATTGACTCGCTTAGGATGGACCAGCAATAGGTCAACATGTCCCCAGCAGAGTCGCCAGCTGTCGCTCTCGGGATTTTCATCCTAGTACAAACGCGAAAGTGGCACCGAAACAGAGTCGCCAGCAATGTGTATTTATCCCAAGAGAGGGAAAGGAAACACCGCATAAACCTGGGGGGGAAGGAAAGAGCATGGTCTTGCGACCAAGAGAAAGGGTAAGGGAGTCGGTTACGCGAGAGAAAGGTATTAGCACCCCCTCGCGTCCATCGTACCCGATGGGATCCACGCTTGCTTGTTTCGATCAAAGGGTGACAGAAAAGGATACTGGAAAAAGGAACTAAAAGAAAGAAAGGAGAAAGAGAAACAAATGTAGGGAAAATAAAAGAAGTGCTCGCATGGGCCCTACCCCACTGCCTACGTATCTCATCGGGAGCATGAGAATCAGAGCGACGTAGTTCCCCTCAACAGGGATGGATTGTGTTTTTTAGAGAACGACTTACGTTCTAGCTCAGGTGTTGCAGGCTCGCTGGTCCGAGTGCGTTACCATCTTGCAAGAGAACGAGTAGGAGCACATTCATACGTTGAGAGTGAATGAGGTGAGAAAAGAATTCCCGAAGGAAAGACGTTATTGTTTGTTTTTGTCTTTTAAGAGTTCTTTCATTTGTTTGCATATGATAGTGTATCTGAATCTTAGTCATTGGAATGTGTACATTCTCACATTCCAAGATGGAATGGGTAAGAAAGCACACTAAGAGTGAAGAAGACCCCCACACTTAGTTCCAATTGTCAAGGTTCAAACACACTAGCATACTTGTGTTTATTAAGTGTTTTTGTTGATTAAGAAATGAAGAAATGTTTTTTTTATTTGTTCCTTCAACAAGTATTGCATTTAGGTCCTTCATACCAGATCAAATGCTTAACACATTGACCCAAGATGGGCTATATGCTATACATTCTAAGATTATAATAGAAGACCCCTTATAACCTTTTCTTTATATGAAAGGCCTAAATGCAATAAATGCCTACCTTTATTAGATATTTTGAATTTTCTTTGAGATGAGAAAAGAGACTCAAGAGAGGATAAAGGTAAAAATCTATATGGACTAAGACTCAATCCTAATTGATTAGTTAAGGGAGTGATCCTAAGGTTTGTGAGGTTTCAACCTAAAGTCTAAAGAAAGAATGAATTAAACAATTCACTTCTAAAGTAGAAGATGAATTGTAATTCACAAAGGGAAAGTGATGAGTTGTTAAAAGAAAGCACATAAGTGCTTAACAAAACATAAAATGGAATTGTAAAAGAGAAAGGATAGAAGTTGAATGTGGATTCCTTATCCACACTCAATTGAAACTTACCAAAGCCCCTACATGGTTAGTAAACATGTATAAGAAGTATAAGAAGTAAAAGAACATGTAATGCATCATAAAACTCAAAAGAATTAAATGAGAAACCAAATCCTAGAGCCACAACCAGAATGTACATCATATGGAAACAAATGGTTATTATCATGCAAGTCCAAGTGGATAGGCAACAAACATCATCCATGGCATTAGAACATGCCACCATAAGAAAAAGGGAGAATGAAAGATGAAGGGAAAAAGAAGAAATGCATAAATGGAACATGTAATCCATGGATCAGAATTGAAATGAAATGAAAAATTATTCACAAACCTCTCACAAGTATTCATGAAGCACATCAAGACATTTAAGAAGTGATAGAAGAAGTAGAATTGAAATGGAAGTTCCAAACAAAGGAAAGTGCAAACACAACATGTTAAAGGTGCACAAGGTTCAAATGATAATCAACAAGCAAAGATGACATATAATATGTACCAATGACCTATAATTTCAAGAGTGTAGCTCACCCAATAGGCAAATGATTATGCAAGTATACACAAAAGAAAACATGTAAACATGCACAAAAGATTACAATGATATGACATGTTATAATGCTTTAAATGAAATGCATCAAACAAAAATCAAATGGCCTCATGAAAATTATGAAAACATGGTATTGAAGTTCACTAATCAGAGATGAATCACATATCAAAGTAGCATGCAAGGAACCAAGGCAAAATGATGTCAAACAATGCACTTAGGTCAAATAGACATATCATACAAAGTAGCACAAAAGTGAACACCAAACATGCCATAAAATGACCTAAAAAATCAAATAAAAATCAATTAACATACCTCAAGATGCTAATGACTCAATGCAAAAAGAATAGCATCAAAACAATTATTAATGATCAAGAACAAAATTAAACAAGATCATGTACCACATTAAGAATGCACACCAAAGAAATTCAAAGAAAATTATGGAGCAGGGGTAAAAAGTCATAAAATCAGAAAATAAAATCACCAAAAATTTTCTAAATGTTTTAATGATACTCATGAATTTTTGTGGAATTTTATGATACTATTTAGTATTTTTAAAAATTAAAAAGCAAACGTGTAGAAAAATGGAAAAATAAAATGCAATGCAAAAAGGAATGGGGGTGCATGACTAGTAATTAATCAGTTCAAACTACATTGGGCCTTAAACGAGGGGGTGTGAATATCAATTTAATCCAAGGTCCAAATCTGCGCAAAACACACTAATTAACATACACTCTCAGTCAACAAAATTGACTCGCTCATGGCCATTGGATCAAGTCAAGGTCAAACGAAAGTCCAAGTAAACAACATCAACGCACACATGTGAATGACCACACAACATACAATGCACCACACCACATAATGTTTAAAAGAAATCAGAAAAAACACACGTGAGGATCACATGAATTTTAATGTGCTGGCATCATACAAGCCTCACGATCATAGAAAATGGACGGACAAGATTAAAACAAGACAAAACCCTAGAAAATACAGTCACCGGCCGGAGGTGACTTCCGGTCACCTTCTCCGGCCATATCACCACCGTCTGCAACTTCAAGTTTCCCAGAATCTCACAAACAAAACACCAAAATGAAAGGGAAGTAGTGGAGAGCACGAATCCAAAGACAAAATGCACAAGATGTTCATGAGATGAGAGAATCGAACAGAGGAAGATTTGCCCTAACTTTTCAACTATGCCTCAAAAGGCCTATCAACTAGCCAGACAAGTTCTTGAGCTTATAAGAAGCTTCAAGAACCTGAAAACAACTTCACATTAAGTCTATAATAGTGGAGATTCGTACCTGAAGTTTTGAAACCTTGAAGTGTTCTTCAGAAAACCAGAGGTCTTGTCTCTTCTACAATCTTCACTTGGCCAAATAAAGGCTGAAATGTAGAAATTGATGATGATTCAATGGAGAAAAGGTTGAAAACCAATCTTCAAAACAAGTTGCAGTGTTGAGAAATTGAGAGAGAATCAGATAGATTCTGAAGTGAGAGGAACAAAGTGAAGCTCGAGGATCAGTTCAATGGTGAGATTGAGAGAGAAGAAGAGAGTGCTTTAGAGTGAAATGAGAAGAATCAAGCTGAAAATGAAATTGGAGTGTGTGTTTTCTATTTATGGTGAGCTCTAATCATGGTTTAGTGAGTGGAGTTAAGTTAGTCAAGTTAGTTAAACTGAGTCATCCCTAACTAACTGAGTCAAGTTAGTTAGGGAGAGCAGTGCTATGGTGAAGAGGGCTCATGACATGCTATGGTGTGGGAAAACTAAATGGCACGGTTTGTGAAATAGAAGCTTGTTCATCAAAAACTTGCTAAGCAAGTTTTGTCCCTTCTATTCTCATGCAATGCACGTGCCACTGTGCTTAGTGTAAGTAGTGTATGCTTGGTCAAAAGAGGAAACTGAAGTGAAGAAGTGTTTGGTGTGTGAGTGAACCAAATTATGAACTGAACTGTCAATGTACCAGTGCCAACATAGGGTAGTTTGTTGAAGTTTTTCTCCTTATTCAATGAATGGTTTGGTATGCTTTTGGAGTCAATTGAAAGAGGAGATATTGAAGAACAATGTTGGTTTGAAAATTGAAATGAAATGAGGTCTCTAACATGCCTAAAAATGACCACAAACAGATGGAAAAAGAAACTGGTACATGGGTGCGCAGACTTGTGGCATGACCTGGTTGTGACCTGGTCAAATTTCAGTTGCAATGACCATTCTTTGAGCCATCATAACTCCTTAACCTTTGATCAGATGAAAAATTGATAAACACCAACTTTGAAGATCTCACATAGAGGAACAAATTTGATGTTGAAAGGTTTTCCATTTGAAGCCTCTAATCATGAGTAATTGATCAATACATTTGACCCACCAAGTGTTTGAGAAAATGACTGCGCGCGTGCCCTGAAAATCTGGGTCATGACCTAGTTTTGAACCTACTTTGCTCAAACTTTGATCAATCATATCTCACTCAATTTTTATCCAATGGAGATGTTCTACACATGGATTTGAAGCTTAAAGCAAGACCTTTTGTTGTGGCCTGGTGGAATTTTCATTTGGTGCTTCAATTTTAAAAGGCCTTGGTTCAAACTCTGATGCAAAATGGCCAAAACTTGCTATTTTTAGTAACCCTTCTTCTTCCAAAAATGGCAACTTTCTACATCTTGATTTTTTCATGATTCCTTTGGAATTTCTTGACCAAATTTTGTAAATTGGACATATGTAACATGAATTTCATGATTTTGGGCTCAAAAAGTCAAGAGTTGACTTTTTCCTCTGATTATTTGACTTGGCCCCAATTTTCCTGATTTCTGATCTTTCTTCCAATTGAACCACTTCCAAAACCAATTGAGAAGCAATTTTCCACCTCCATACACTTAGGGACATATGAAATACCATGACATCAAATTTGGTCCAAAAAATCAAAAATTCCCTGATTTTATTAGAAACCCTAGTTTTGGTGCCCACCTCCTAGGAGAAAAATGTGCAGTCTTCAATTTCAAATTCCTCAGAGTATGTTGTGTATCCCCTTAAAGGATGATGAGATATACCATTTGAGGATGATTTTGGATCAATGAACTATCTCTTTTGAGGGTCTTCCTTCAGTTTTTGAACCTCTTGCATAGTGAAAGATGTAGTGCTTCAATCTCCCATTGAATCTCACTTCCTTGAGGTTTTGGATGATCAATTGAGATAGTATGATACATGAAAGACTTCTTGGCTTGCCTTGAGGCAACTTGACTGACCTTTTTGTGCTTTGAATGATCCCTTGATTGTCCACCTTCCACCTGATCACATGCCCTGATGGTAAGAAGGATGCCATGCTTCATTTTTCTATGTTAAATGCAATGCAATGCTAATGAGATGGATATGATATGATAAATGATAATGCCATGCTATGATGACAAAGAGGGAGAGCAAATTTTGGGGTATTACAGCTGCCCCTATTCAAGCGCTGTAGACCTGAATGCCTGAAAGCAATTGCTTTCGGACTTTCAAGGTATATAGTGATTGAATACCAAATATAACCAAAAATTTGCTCTGGATGATGAGGAAGAAACTCCCACGACATTGCTAGCTTGAATTTTCAATGAAACATTGTCGGAGAAAACTGTCTTTTGAACGACACCAGACGACTACTGGCTTGCCACACTGCTGGTGGACTTTAATAATGTCTTTTATGCAATTCCAGACGACTACTGGCCTGCCACGTTACTGGTGGACTTTAGAAATGTCTTTTTGAACGACGCCAGACGACTACTGGCTTGCCACACTGCTGGTGGACTTTGCAGCTTCGTGCCACCCGAAGATGGACTTTTGCCAATCCACTGTTGGACTTTTGCCACCCGAAGACGGATTTTGCCAATCCACTGTTGGACTTTTAGCTGCTTTGCCACCCGAAGATGGACTTTTGCCAATCCACTGTTGGACTTTTAGAATATGCCACCCTTAGATGGACCTTTCGCCAATCCACTGTGGACTTTTAGAATATGCCACCCGAAGACGGACTTTTGCCAATCCACTGTTGGACTTTTGCCACCCGAAGACGGACTTTTGCCAATCCACTGTTGGACTTTTGCCACCCGAAGACGGACTTTTGCCAATCCACTGTTGGACTTTTGCAATATTCCAATACCGGATTGCACTCTGCATCCGTGTCAGACATCTCTGCCGACTTTGCTGAGGAACAATGATCAACGACTTGACTTTAGAGGTTCCTGAGAGGATAATATCTCTGCTGGAGAATAAATGAACAATCCATCTGCTTCAAATTGTCAAGTTTGCCAAAAATAAATTGAACCTGAAGAATAATAAATCTGCCAGTAAACACTTCATCTGCTGGGGGAATGAATTCTGGTCACAGCGACTCCGCTGGGGATAAGAATTTCTTTGCATGGCGTCCTGCTAAGGAAGAAAAGTCGTAAAAAACTCTGCTTGAGGATCTATCCAATCCAAGACCCTTTGTAGGGGTTATCAACCTTCTGACCCGACTGGGGAAAGACTGTACCATCCTTGTTGAGGAATAGATTCTGCCGATCCTATAAACCTCTGCGAGGAGAACAACAACTCAGCTGGGGAGTATTGCTGACAAGATTCGATGCTGACCTCTGTGGGGGATCATTACCAGAGACACAATCTTGCTGGGGATCATGGCTACTCTGCCAGGGATATGCAAATCCTGGTTAGAACATTCCACTGCAACTTGCTAGAAAGAGTCCTTAGAGATCTGTTGGGGAAACCCAAAGCAAATCCACAGTAGTCTGCTGAAGAATATGACTGTCGAGCTTAGGATAAGTACCACAATGCCCCATGTTAGGCGAGCTTCCCTTTAGACAATTCCGTTAGGGATGACGAGTTTATAACAAACTCTGCTGGAGGAAACTGCTTTAAAACGTCTCGCGTTGGGGAATGCCTTTTTGAGAGGATTTTACAGAAGACTAACTGTCCTCAAACTCTACTGGGGATGATCAACACTTCATGCTGGGGAAACAATCATGCCCCATGCTTGGACAAACCAATAATTCGTCCCCGAAGAGGATGTCATAAGAGGATTTTACAGAAGATTTAGCCTCTTCAAACTCTTGTGACTTCGCTGGGGAAAGACCATCAGTTTCGGTGTCGACGAGACCACTCTTTTGGGGAACCTGTGACCGTTATCGACACAGAAAAGCTTGTACCTGTTGGAAGTACTGTATGAGAGAATCGACTCAATAAGATACAACGGTACCCAGTTGAACTTAATTCACTGAGATCGACCCGTTATGAACAATCGTCGACCGAACGATGAACGCCGATCTCCTTACCCATAATTGCCCCAGTCTTTTGCGTGGGGTGATTTATTACTGGTCTTGTGCTTAACATCATCTGCACCTACTACCTGCAACAAAAGAATATGCACACATGCCCCGAATATTGCGTGGCTAGAATCCACCATCCGGGAATATTCAACATTCAAAGTAATTTCAAATGTTTTTTTTTTCGCGCATGTTATTACAAGGCCGCCATGTTTTCAAATGCAATGTTTTATCAAAATTAGGACGTTTTTGCAAACAAAGCAATAAAACAAAAATAGGAGGCTTTTTATTGAAATTCAATTTATTGACTGAGAGCCCAGAATAGGCAATTACATCCGGAAGCAATCCCTGGAAAGAGGTGATCGCTGAAAATTGAGAAAAGAAACTATCCTAATGGCAATGTGAAAACGGACTTCCACTGAGTTTCCATTCTGTTATGACCAGTATGTCTTCAAAACTCCCCGACCTTGCCTTCTGAGGAATGATCAGACCGATTCCTATCTTTCAGAATGTCGGTTGTTCAAACGATAATGGGGTACAGATAACTCAGACCGTAGTCATTCGCTTAAATCCCTCTTTTGTGTGGACCGCCCTTTCAGGTTTTCGATCCACCAGGATACCCTTTTTTGCCTAAGTTGCCCTTTCGGGTTTTCAACTTACCGGGTGTACAATTTTTTTTAATTATATCCCTAATTTTTGCCCGAACCTTATTCTGTTTTTGGTTCGCCGGGATGCCCTTTTTTGCCTGGATTTTTTATTTTTATTATCCAGCGGGTCTATTCATGCGAAGTATTTTTTGACTACGTCCGAGTTGACAGGGGATGAAAAGTCTTCGCAATCCATGGTTGTAAGCAATAAAGCTCCGCCCGAAAAGACCTTTTTAACCACGAATGGACCTTCATAGTTAGGAGTCCATTTGCCCCTGTGATCTGTATTGGGAGGAAGGATCCTTTTGAGTACCACATCTCCGACTTTGTAAACCCGAGGACGCACCTTTTGGTCAAATGCCTGCTTCATTCTGCGCTGATATAGTTGCCCATGGCATTCACCCCTAAGTTGACTTTTGGGACAAACCATGAGCCAAGACCTCAAGAGATGATTTGAGGGTCTCTAATATACCATATTGATCCATTTGGGACAATGGATTAATCCAAGAAGTTTGAGCAACAAGTCTCAATTTCATCTGCACCACAATTAGGGTTTTAAGATAAAAGTCAACTGTAACTTTGACTTTTGACTAGGACATGCTCCCAAACCTTAATACATGATTGAATATACCCTATGACACCCATGGAACATGTCCATCAAGTTTGATTTAGGTCAAGGACATGATTTCCTGAAGAATTGCACAGTTTGGAATTCATCTGATAAAAAGTCAACTGTGCACAAAAGTCAACTTTGACTTTTTGAGATTTTTCACCAAAATGGATTTTTAACCCTAAAATGATGTTAATGTATGATTTGAATCATCATTCATCAAGAAAAATCAAGAAAAGTGAGATAACTTGTAAAAGGGGTAACCATAAAACTTAGAAATTTTTCTAAGTTAAAAATAAAGTGGCAAAGGTACCAACTTTGGAGGACCATAACTCCTAAACCACAAGGCCATTTTTTCTCATCCAAAGATGGATTTGTAACCCTCATTATCACCTACAAAAACTTCAACTACAAGTCATTCCAATTCATTAAGGATTTTGAGTTATGGAGTGATCAAAGTGTCTAAAAAGTGAAAATGTCACTTTTTCCAACACTTAGTGAAATTTTCACTAAGTCAGATTCTGCCTCACTTTTTGCCAAATGTAGGGGGATTTTTCACTTGGAATCAAAAGAGATCAAAACCAAACTTGTTCAAACAGTTGTTGTATCATGTAAGAGCTTTCCAAAATGGCCAAGAACATTGTCAAATTCAACCTACATCATGAGATACAACATTGGCAAGTTGCCTTGCTGAAATCTGTCAAAGCAAGGCAGAATTTGCATTTTGGCTCGATTTGCCCAAATCAGCCAATTTCAATAGTTCCTATCCACTTGGACACCTCAGAGGATTGAATCTAAAGGGGACAATCACTGAGCCAAGCCTCCAAAGTCCATGGAACAAGAAATAGCATGTTGAACCTAGAATGGCCAAAATAGGGACAAGACTTCAAATTTGGAATAAGGCATTCAATGGAACCATCAAGGTGGCATGGACTAAGCCATTCTCATCTGAAATCAGTCAAGACTTATCCAAGACCAAGGGGACCAAAGCTCTGTGACCTAACCTCTAGTCAATGGCTAGAGGAGACTTGGATTTTCATTTGCCAACATTGGCCAAACCTACTTACCAGCTGCCATGCACTATTCCTTGCAAAACAAACTTGCTCTACTATAAATAGAGATCAATTGTGGTCAGTTTAAGTACACCAAAGCCATCTAACAGATGCTTTCCTCAAAATCTCTTTCTCTTGGCAAAAATTCCTTTCTTAGCAAGGTAGCTATCGGGTTTTGAGTTTGAGAGCAATTCCAATCAAACCAATCACTCACACACCTCACATACATCATATAGAAGTGATCCAAACACTTAGATTACTTCTGAAACATTAATTTCACAAAATCACCAGCTGGTTGCTCAAGGTTTCAACCAAAGTGCAGCTGAGGTACCACAAAATGATCCAGCCAATTTCAATCAAGTCCAACCATCCAAACACAATCCATAGGGTGTAGGGAAGCTGTTCAGATCATCACAACTCATCTGTAACACCTCCAAAGCAAAAATCACATTGCACTTGCTGTCACGGCTTGGAGGTAAGCACATACTTGGTCATCTCTCAATCTATGCATATTTCCTCGCACAATAATTTGGCCATATGTTCATAATCATGCATGGAATGTTTTCCCTCAATTAATTGCATTGTTCGAATCGTGTATCAAAAATCATATCCTTCATGCAGAAATTAGGGTTCTTAAGGTCTCTTCGTAATTTCTTGTTGTATGTTTAATTTAAATGAAATTAAAGTACATAGACATGATCGTGAGGTTGAGACGAGCATAATGATATGTGGATTGCATGATATGATTACGTATTCATAGAGATTGGATAGAAAACGCAAATCTGAGAAACCAAGAACACGCGCGTGTTCTTCAGCTTGTTCTTGGCGCCATTTTTAGAAATTCAAATATTTGAATTTTGTGATTTTATTTAATTGATTCAAAAATTAATTTCTCTCTGAGTTTTAATGATTTTGAGTTGATTCTTTTTTTAATAATTCACAAAAATGTTAAAATATTTTATTTTCCCAAAAAAATCCCAAAAATATTATTTATTTCATATAATTGATATTTTTGCAAAGAATTAATATTTTAATTGTTTTTGACATTTTAAATATTTTCTCTACATTGATTTTGCAACTTTTAATGCTTTCTAATTATTTTGTAGGTCAATACTTAATTTTTGAAGCATTAATCCAAGATCACAATTTGTTTTCCATGTGTTAAACAATTTTTGATCATTTTAATTGAATTTTTATTCAATTAAATACATTTTGAAAACAAATTAGGGTTTTGGATTAATTCAACCTTCATAAATCATTTTCAAAACTCTTTGGGCCTCTTGAGAGAGTGTAAGACCCATCCCCCCTTGTACAAATCATTTTTGGGCCTCACTCATTGTATAAGTCCCTCTGTACAAGTAAACGGCATGATCGTCGCCCGTTTAAAAATAAAAATCATCTGGGCCTCTCCTTGAGCTATAAGACCCATTCAAAACACTTTGGGCCTCTATTAGAGTGTAAGACCCAATCCCCCTTTTAACCAAAACATTTTGGGCCTCACTTATTGTATAAGTCCCTCTGCGTTAAAAGAAAACCTCGGCACGATCGCCATTTTTAAACGAAAAATCATTTGGGCCTACCCTCGTGTTATAAGCCCCACTCTTTTTTCCTTAAACCTTTTTGGGCCTCTTGAGAGAGTGTAAGACCCGTCCCTTTGTATAGAAAACCTTTTTGGGCCCCAGTCACTTGTATAAGTCCCGCTGTACAAAGTCAAACAGTGCGCTCACTGATAAAACCCTGGGCCTCTCCTTGAGCTGTAAGCCCCAAATCTTTCTTTTTCAAAGCACTTTCTCCTTTGATTTTGAATATACTGTTGTTTTCAATCTTTCTTTGTTGAACAACTAACCAAACAGCATGGAAGCACTCCAACCGAGTAAGTGGTTATCGCTTTCGTTTACTGCTTTCATATTATAAACTGTATTGTGGGGCTGCTCACTGTAAGTCTCCTTTCATAAACTCATATCTACTGTGTAATAATAGTATAGATATTTCGAGTTTCCCCGGCTACTACATCTAGAACTAGGTGACGCCGTTTCATTTATTCGTAGAAATAGATGCCTAGATCCCCAATAGGAGCACCAGATACAGTCTTCTCTTCGGTTGTCCTCCTTAGGAATCGTCAAGAAGCTCTACTCCCCAAGGTGAATGTATTCTCCGTGAATGGCATCTTTGAGTTTCTTCCAAATTCTCAAACTTTCCTGACTTGATCTATTCCTTGTGGATAGCTTGCCTTGAATGTCTCGGGGTTTGGGTACCCACTACGGTCATAATCTTGGACCTTAACTAAGGAACCCTCTTTAAAAACTAAAAGTCGCTGGATAGTAAACCTTGCACGTTTACCAGTGGTTTTTATCTTTAAAAGAGTTATCTCTCCTAATGGAAAGGAGATGATAGACCCATGGGCTTCTTAAAAGCATCGGCCTCCTCTTGGGCATTATTCAGGGACCCTACGGCTTCTTAGAAGTATTCACAGCCTCCTCTTAGGCTTCGTATAATGATTTCTTCCTCCGGGAATGATAGCCTCCTCTTGGGCTTCGTACAAGGACCCGTCGGCTTCTTAAAAGTTTCCAGCCTCCTCTTCGGCTTCGTACAAATTGTCCCGATGACCTCCTAGAGTTATAGGAACAGAACATAGTCATCTGCATAGAACAATCCTTTCATAGAGTCTACTACTGTTTCTCAAAGCATAGTACAAAAAGATAAAACTCTAGACACGGACATTCTAACTTCCTTGAGTCTCAAAGACATTCTCAAGCGCCCTTCGTTAAATAGGAAGGAAACCCGCAGACTCGGACAGTCTCGACACCCCTTGGATTTCCTGTTTCCTCAAAGAGAAGGAAATATCCCTGATCCTCAAATCAAATCCCTGAGTACAGTGTTGCTCATATAAGAACTGATTTTCTCTTTTAAAATTAGTATATTGGATCTGTCACTCAACTGAAACAGTTACAATAGCCTCCATCTCGGGCTTCGTACGAGATACCAAAATTCTCCCCAGTGGAGTCAAACAACGTTTCGCCTCTCTCTCGGGCTTCGTACGAGACACATAAGAGACTCTCTCGTTGAGTCAAACACCCTTTTCGCCTCCATCTCGAGCTTTATACGAGATACAAAAAGGTTCTTTTTGAGCCAAACAAACAATAGCCTCCATCTTGGGCTTTATACGAGATACCAAAAGATTCCATCATCGAGTCAAAACCTTTTAGCCTCTCTCTCGGGCTTTGTACGAGACACAAAATAGCCTCCTCTTAGGTTTTGTATAATGATTTTCCTAGCGGAAATTAGCCTCCTCTTAGGTTTCGTATAAGAAAACCACTGGTTGATCCAATCAACCTTTTAGCATCAAAGTTGTGCCTCGTTCACAGTACACAAACATCAACAACTCTTTCCTTCATCTAATCGCTGTAAGCGGCAAGCCTCTGGATCATCTATATCCACGCCACTGTCCCTCTTTTAGCATGAGAAATTCCTAAGGAAATATGGCATTGCTCTACACTGAGTTAAAGTCTTCTCCTTCAGGTTAAAACCCTTTCTTCAGAAATTATGGCATTGCTCGGATCCGCGTATCCCAGTTAAAGTAATTCTCCTTCTCCCCTCTTTAGAGATGACAAATTCTCTCTAAAGCCGAGGTCTTTCATCTTCACGTCTTGGGCTTTGAACAAGACACAAATAGACCTTTCAGCTTCACATCTTGGGCTTTGAACAAGATACAAATCACCTTTCGCTTCACGTCTTGGGCTTTGAACAAGACACCAAAAACCAATTTCCTCCCATAGGATAGGAGGAACTACGAACGCTCTGATTTCCCTGTTTCGGTAAACGGGAATACGTAGGCATAAGATCGAAAGAAAAAGATCTTAGCGAGCACAATCAACAAAAAACCCAAATCCCATATCTCCATCAATTAAAAGCAGTAATTCAAAAGCATCAGTCCTAACATCCTAATCCTTGTTCCCCGTCAGAAACCCTTCTGCCCAGGTAAAAAAGAAAGAGAACCGTATTGGCGAAAATACAAATAACCAGTACAAAGGCCCCCCCACATTGATAGCATCCGTAACCTAACAGACCGCTGTTTAAACTCAGTATGCAAAGCAGGGTTAATTGGAGACATCTATTTCCCTTCCTTATTCAGCTCACAATAGGATAAAAAATGAATCGACCTGTAGTCAAAGCTCAAACCGCAGAGAGCGACCAGCGCTTAAGAACCGCGTCCAAAATCGTTCGCTACAGAAAAGTGGCGCCCACCGTGGGGCATTTCTTTCTTTCTTACAATTTAAACCTTGGGTAAGTCATTTTTATGGCGGTGGCCGCCAACAGAAAAGTGGCGCCCACCGTGGGGCACATCTTTCTTTTTCCTTTTTTCTCTTCACTTATGTGAAAACCACAGATTGGGGCTTCCGCCGGGGAACCCATTTCTGTCAGGAACTTAGGATTCTTAGCTTTATAAGTCTAGGATGATTAGGAGAAATATATATACTGCTTTTCCTAATTGCTATACATGTTTATTTTTCTTCTAATGGGAATGCGTGTGATGCCGCATGTGGTGAGAATGAGTATACACCTAGAAAAGCCAAACCCTTTCGTAGTGCGGAAACTATCGGAAATAGTTGTTACGCAATACTACCCTCATTTGAGGCTGGTGATCTATTCTCGGTGAATGGCACTTACTCTAAGATTGCTTTACAACTCGCTGTCGATCCGCTTGTTGTTTTGCTTTCCTGGGAGGAGCTGATGATAATGAGTACAGGTACAAAAATCACCCTAGTATAAACCTTTGGGGATGGGTAGAGCCTTGACTTCATGACAACGACCCTTTAACCGCATGTTTTTTCTATGTTTTTGTGTGCTGCATTCATGCATTCATTTAATAAAAAACATTAAAACATTCAAAAAACTTTCTCTTCTAGTCTCTCTGTTTTTCAAATTAAACTAAGATTGTGATTGCAAATATCGAAGAAGAGGATTACGCTAATGGATTTTGGTAGAAGGAGAACTCACCAGTATACCTTCAAGGTTCCAAAATTAGGGGATTTGAGAAAGTTAGCAAGGATGATCGTTAACCCAGAGGCTTTCAGAGCCAAGCACGGTGGTTTGCTACCACTGTTAAGAGTCCATGTGATTAAGGGGATCATGGACGTGCTCATTAAATTCTATGATCCGATTTATCATTGTTTTACATTCCCGGATTACCAGCTTGCACCAACGCTGGAGGAGTATTCTCATCTGACTGATTTACATATCACGGATCGAGCTCCATTTTCTGGGCTGGAAGAAATTCCAAAGAATCAGACTATTGCAATAGCAATTCATTTGGACGAGTCTGAGGTCAGGACTCACATGACTACTAAGGGTGGCATCCAAGGTTTGCCAGCCCAGTTCTTGACAAAGAAAGCTCTGTACTTTGCTAGTATAGGGAACGGGACTGCTTTTGAAAGCATCTTTGTCTTGCTCACCTACGGGTTATTTTTGTTTCCCAACATCAATAACTTCGTCGATATCAACGCTATTAAGGTTTTTCTCATTGGAAACCCTGTGCCGACTTTGCTTGTAGATGCGTATCATTCTGTACACTTGGGAAATTTGTACAGCGGAGGGGAGATCACATGCTGTGTACCTTTGCTTTACAAATGGTTTATCTCTCACTTGCCCAAGTCTGCTGCTTTTTGGGATTGCAAGAGTGTCTTGCGTTGGTCGCAGAAGATCATGTCTCTTACCAACTCCGATATAGATTGGTGTAATAGGATTTATGAGGGAATCAGAATCATTGACCGTTGTGGAAACTTCCCCAGCGTACCCCTCATAGGAACTAAAGGAGGAATCAACTATCATCCGATATTGGTTCTTCGTCAATTTGGATACCCGATGAGACACATCCCACTGGGTGTTCATCTGGAAGGTCTTTTCTTCAAAGAAGGAGAAAATGACAGAGCACTAAAGACGGAAATAGTGCAAGCTTGGAAACATGTTCATAAGAAAGGACGAGAGTCTCTGGGAAAACCGGACTGTGTCTCGGTGGAGCCTTATCTCCATTGGGTACAAACTAGAGCTCTCAAGCTAAAGATGCCTTATCCACGTTACGGAATTCTTCCGCCAAGGGAAACTGTCATGTACTTCATGACGGAAACTGAAAAACTCCAGGTTACTCTCAACAAGGTTCAAAAGGAAAGAAGGTCTTGGAAGAACAAGTACCGCACCCTCGACGAAGAGTGTATCCAAATACAGCAACTACTAAAATAGAAAGATGCTCTGATTGAAATTTTGGAGCAGCATGCTGTAGAGAATCAAGATGACCAAAGGAATTTGCTCGCTCCTTTCACCTGGCAAAGGAATGACAACCCAACAACGGCCCAAGCGCCCCGGTCAAAGAAGAGGACTCGGGACCCATTAGTTTAGGTTTCTGTTTCAGCACTTTGTAATCTACTGTATTCCCATTTCTGTAATCCTTTGGAATTCAATAAAAAGGGGTTTCCCCACTGCTTGATATTTTCAATCTAATTGTCGAAGTTTATTTTGATTAAACAAAAAAAAAACAACAATTAATATAATCGTTGCATTTTATCATTCTCACATCGCGTATTCTCCTTACCTACGAATCTTACGTTTGTGTCTCGATTCTAGAGTCAAACTGTCTCATTCGTATAATACTCTGGCCAGTCGTCAGAAAAAGATGGATGATCTTGAGGAAGAAAACAGAGAGTTGAAAGAAGAAATCGACGCTCTAAGAGAGGATATGAGAAAGCTTCGTAACGACATGCAAGCCATGGCAGAAGCTCAGCTACAAAGAACTGTGATCTCAGAGATCACCTCAACGCCCATCATAGAAAAGTATGATCCTAGGTATCAGATGTCGAAAGATTGTCCTTGGGGCATGCCTGTTAACTATATCCCAGAAGGATATGTTCCGCCGATCACTGAAGATCAGGGAATCGCAGCAGAAGCCGCTGGGCCTGAAGGTTACAAACTTTGGGAAAGCGAAGATGCCAGGGGCATACTGAAGACTCCTGAAGGTTATAAACTTCGGGAGGCGCCAAGACTTACTGTCGTAGTCACGGTACCACCCCCTGTGGTGCACACTGTCCCGGAAGGACAGATTCCACAGACATCTTCTGATAAGAAGGAAACTATGTTTGACAGAATGGATGAATTCCAGGAGGAGTTCTTGGAAATGCAGAAAGAGCTGCAAGCCATTCACGGTCAGGATCTATTTGGAAAAGACGCCGCAGACCTCTGCTTAGTCCCCAATGTGAAAGTCCCGCATAAATTCCAAGTGCCCGACTTTGAAAAATACAAGGGTAACTCTTGCCCTCAGAGCCATCTGGTGATGTACGCTCGACGGATGTCAGCTCAGACGGAGAATCAGGACTTGCTGATTCACTACTTCCAGGATAGTTTAACCGGTGCCGCACTCAAATGGTACATGGGTTTAAACCGTACTATGATCAGTACATTCAGAGATCTTGGTACTGCCTTCATCCAACAATACAAATACAATTTGGACATGGCACCCGACAGAGATCAACTCAGATCGATGTCGCAAAAGGAAAAGGAAACCTTTAAGGAGTATGCTCAAAGGTGGCGTGAAATTTCCGCTCAAATTTGTCCACCTCTTAAGGAAAAAGAGATGACAAAGATCTTCTTAAAGACCTTAAGCTCATTTTACTATGACCGAATGGTTGCCAGTGCGCCCAGTGATTTCACCGAAATGGTCGGCATGGGTGTACGTCTTAAGGAAGCCGTCCGAGAAGGACGTTTGGTAAAAGACACTGGATCAACGAGCGGTACTAAAAAATACTGTAATGCTCTCCCTAAGAAAAAAGAGCAAGATATTGGGAATATCTCTCTCGGAAAGCAAAGGCGACGTTATCATCCAGTAGCAGCTGTTACTCCTGCTATCGGCCTCGCGCCTGTTCCTATGTATCAACCTCAGGTTGCGCAGAGCCAACCTGACCAACAAAGGACACAACAGCCTCTTCAGCAGGCTCGTCCTCCATATAACAAAAACCGTACAACACGGCCACCAGGATTTGATCCTATACCCGTAACGTACGCAGAGCTGTTTCCGTTACTGCTGGCTAAGGGGCACATTCAGACTAAGTCTCCCCTTTCAGTTCTGGAAAATCCGCCTTTTTGGTTTAAAGCGGATCAAACATGCCCTTATCATCAAGGAGGTTCAGGGCATAACATTGAGACTTGTCTCAATTTCAAATCCGACGTGCAAAAGCTTGTTAGGAGCGGGCTCTTATCTTTCAAAGATACGAATCCTAATGTTCTTACGAACCCGCTGCCTCAACATGAGAAAACTGCAGTCAATCTGATTGAGAAAGAGACTAACAATGTCTATCAAATTCATGATGTACTCTCATTGGGGACCAATCTGGTCAAGATGCATTGTAGACAGAGTGGATATGGCCATGTGCCACCTCATAATTATCACCAGTGTGATATCTGCTCTAAAGACAACCAGGGATGTTCTGTAGTGCAAGCAGCACTGCAGGAACAAATGGATCTTGGATGGATCCAAGAGCACCGAGTTCGTGGAGTTAACATGGTTTACACGAATTCCAACGTCATTCAAAATCACGACATTCGTGCGATGAATGTCAACTTCGTGGCAATGCACTCAAGGCAAAGCCAGTATCATAATCTGCCGCGGCACGATTACAGTTCTTGTTTGATTTGCTCGGTAAACAAACAGGGATGCTCTTTCATACAAGAGGCCCTCCAGCATCAGATGGATCTTGGATGGATCCAAGACTACCATGATAGGAACTCCTATCAAATCAACATGGTTCAGATCTTGGATATTCGCGTGATGAATACCAACCTGGTAGAGTTACATGCTGAACAGGTCCGACTTGGATTCTTAATATCACATGACTATCAAAGCTGTAAAGCGGGTTGCGAAAATGACCGAGGTTGTACCCTTGTCCAGGAGGCACTTCAGCACTTGTTAAATCACTGGTGGATGCCAATCTATATGGACGAAGATACTCAGCAGATTAGTATCAATCACAGGATTCCTACTCGTCGTCAAAGTCAGGATGTCCGATCAATGGAAGATAACCTAGTAAGGTTACATTGCATTCAAAGTGGGAGTGGCCAGGTGCCACCACACAACTCTGACAGTTGTAGCGTCTGTTCAGAAAGTAACCAAGGGTGTTACCTTGTGAGAGCAGCTCTTCAGGGTCAGGTCGATCATGGAGAAATTCGTCCATATCCAGGTTCAGGACCCATCATTTGGTCGCCGAATTACCTTGCCGATCAAGTTGAGGATGTTGTCACCATCTCTGGTCATCACAGGACCAGGAATGTTTTTGCCATCATCCCTCTACTTGACGAATCTAGAGTTCCTAACCGGGAACGGATCAAGGATACTTATGATGGTCAGAAAATCAGAAGGTTCCCATAGTCATCTATCTATCGGGGCCTTTACCGTATAAATCAGCTAAGGCAATCCCTTACAAATACGGTGCAACAATAATCGAGAATGGAAAGGAAATTCCATTACCCTCCGTTGTGAACATTGCAGATATCAGTCGTGTAACACGGAGCGGCCGAATCTTCAATCGAGGGGTTGGGGACGCTAACAAAGAAAAGGAACTTCAGGCAGAAATTCCTGATCCACCAGTCGGTCAATCTAGTAATCCCGACCTTTCAAAAAATGATGATGAGGTGCTAAAGCTCATCCAAAGGAGTGAATATAACATTGTTGATCAACTATTACATACTCCTTCAAAGATCTCAGTATTATCACTGTTACTCAGTTCAGAAGCACACAGAGAGGCTCTACAGAAAGTCTTGGAGCAAGCCTTTGTCGAACATGATGTAACAATCAGACAATTCGATAGCATTGTCTCTAACATCACTTCCTGCAATAATTTGGGATTTAGTGATGAAGAATTACCTGAAGAGGGTCGCCGTCATAACATGGCGCTCAATATCACAGTTAACTGCCAGGGCGATGCTTTAGCCAACGTACTGGTAGACACAGGGTCAGCCCTGAATGTTATGCCGAAGTCCACTTTGATGCAATTATCATTCAAGGGCCCTTCGATGAGAGTCAGCGAGGTCGTCGTCAAAGCATTCGACGGATCCAGAAAAACAGTTATCGGCGAAGTTGATCTTCCCATAACTATTGGTCCTCACACTTTCCAAATCACTTTCCAGGTCATGGATATCCGGGCAACATACAGTTGTTTATTAGGAAGACCTTGGATACATCAGGCTGGAGCGGTTACTTCAACCCTCCACCAGAAGCTAAAGTTCGTCAAGAATGATCAACTTGTCACGGTTTGTGGGGAACAAGCCTTGCTTGTGAGCAACTTATCATCATCTACTTGTGTGGAACTCGAAGAGGTTATTGGAACTCAGTTCTAAGCACTATCGGTGAGCAAAGACAGTCAGTTCAAAGAAGGAACTTCAATTTCTTCATACAAAGATGCTATCAAAGCGGTCGAGAGTACCGATACGACAGGATGGGGACGGCTTGTCATTCCTATTGACAATAAAACAAAGAAGGGTCTTGGTTTTTCTGCGACCTGTACCCAGACAGCCGCCAACGATGAAAGTCTTCATCCCCTTCAAAACTTCTTCCACAGTGGAGGTTTTCTTCACCCAGTGTCTCAGACAGTTCATGCTATCAATGAGGAAGATCCCTCTGACACAGATGAAGAGTGGAAGTCCTATCTTAATAAGGACGGCTATATGTCTCAGGAAGAGGTGCCTATGCCTCTTTGCTTTCCTACAGAAAGTCCGAGATTTATACCAAGATCAGATGTCGAGATGATATACGGAGATTGTGATCCGGAAGGATGCCGTGCTCCGCCAAATTCATTAGAGGAGGGCACTCTGATGAAAGACAACTTTGACCACAATTACTATGCCCCGATGGATGGTCTGCCAATGTGGCAGCCTTACCCAAGAAACATGGGGCAAGAGAGTCAGCCGAGTAATGAAACTCAGCTGAGCGTCATTGAACAGAATACCTGTGTCCCCACCATGTCATAGGATCAACACTCAGGTCATTCAGAAACTACTCAACATGAAGATGAATTCGCAACGTTCGCAGGACTTGAATTCATCAACTATGCTTTTCCCGAGGTCAACGTCATCGAGAGGGATGATTCCTCCAGTTCCAAAAAAATGTGGGACACCTTGGGACAACCGAGTGGAAAATACGACTATATGGTCAAGTACACCGCTCCCGAAAGCTCTCGTATCAGGCTCGAAGATATCCAGCCAACTGGATGGGGAGATACAGCTGAGAGCACAAATGCTATGCAAAATACAACAGAGGAATCCTCCTACGACAATTCTGCTTGGGAGACAGATTCCAATGATCCTGCTCCACCAGAAATCAGTGTCATTTCTGAAGACAAATCAAGGAAGGTGCCAGACTTTGTGATTCACCGAGGAGTTCACCGCCAATGGGTTACCGTCGAGGTTCCGAAGGTCGTTCGTCAGTCAAAGTAATTGCCATCTTTAACCTTTCAACCTGCCCAGGTGAAACGGATATTTTGATAGGGCTCGTTTTCTGTAAATTTCCTTCTTCGCTTTGCCCAAAGCGAGTGAGTTTTGTTTTATAGGGCTGTAGTTTCAAGATTCGACTTGTTCATTAATAAAATAACGTCGTTCTGTAATTTCCGCATTAATTGCTGTTTTCTCTTTTTGCTTTTTCAGAAAATGGTAATCCTAAAAAACATTCAATAATAAAAACAAGCAGTAAAATCAAAACACTACACACACTTGCATTTTCTCTATCTCTTCTAAACATGAATCATCACGTCATGCAGATTGCTTGTTTTATACCCCGTTGAAACATACGATCTGATGCCTTCTCCCAACTTTGAGTTCCCGTTATTTGAGGTTGAAGAAGAAAATGAAGACCAAATTCCAGAAGAGATCTCCCGACTACTCAGACAAGAGGAAAGGTCCATTGAACCTCACAAAGAGCCGTTGGAAACGGTAAACTTGGGTTCAGAAAAAGAGAGAAAAGAAATCAGGATCGGAGCACTGCTCAGTCCAACTGCCAGAGAGGGTTTGATAAAGCTTCTCAAAGAATTTCCCGATGTATTCGCTTGGTCCTATCAGGATATGCCAGGGTTGGATACCAGCATCGTGGAACATCACTTACCGTTGAGATCAGAATGTCCGCCAGTAAAGCAAAGGTTGAGACGCACTCACCCGGACATGGCCATCAAAATCAAGGAGGAGGTACAGAAACAGATTGACGCGGGTTTCCTTGCTACATCTGAATATCCTCAATGGTTAGCCAACATCGTACCCGTTCCCAAAAAGGATGGAAGGGTCAGAATGTGTGTCGATTACAGAGACCTAAACAAGGCAAGTCCAAAGGACGACTTTCCTTTACCACACATTGACATGCTGGTTGACAGCACAGCAAAATTCAAAGTATTCTCCTTCATGGATGGATTCTCGGGCTATAACCAGATCAAAATGGCGCCGAAAGACATGGAGAAAACTTCGTTCATTACCCCATGGGGTACCTTTTGTTACAAGGTAATGCCGTTCGGTTTGAAGAATGCCGGGGCAACCTATCAAAGGGCCATGACTACTCTGTTTCATGACATGATACACAAAGAAATCGAGGTATATGTCGATGATTTGATTGCAAAATCAAGAACAGAGGATGAGCACGTTGAACATCTGTCAAAATTGTTCGAACGTCTAAGAAAATTCAAGCTCCGCTTGAATCCCAACAAGTGCACCTTCGGTGTCCGTTCAGGGAAATTACTAGGGTTCATCGTCAGCCAGAAAGGAATTGAAGTTGATCCTAACAAGGTCAAGGCCATTCAAGAAATGCCTTCTCCGCAAACTGAAAAACAAGTCAGAGGATTCCTGGGACGTTTGAACTACATTTCCAGATTCATATTACTCATGACCGCCACGTGTGCGCCGATTTTCAAGTTACTCAAAAAGAACCAGGATTGCGTTTGGTCAGAAGATTGCCAAACCGCCTTCGACAGTATCAAAGAATATCTGTTGAATCCTCCGATTCTATCACCTCCAGTGGAAGGAAGACGACTGATCATTTACCTCACAGTCCTAGAGGACTCAATGGGATGTGTACTTGGCCAACAAGACGAAACTAAACGGAAAGAGTCTGCCATTTACTATCTAAGCAAGAAATTCACCGACTGCGAAACTCGGTACACAATGCTTGAGAAAACTTGTTGCGCTTTGGCTTGGGCAGCCAAACGTCTTCGCCAGTTCATGATTCGTCATACTACTTGGTTGGTCTCCGAAATGGATCCAATCAAGTACGTTTTCGAAAAACCTGCTCTCACGGGAAGGATTGCCCGTTGGCAGATGTTGTTATCAAAAAATGACATAGAATACCACGCTCAAAAAGCCGTTAAGGGAAGTATTTTAGCCGATTATTTGGCTCATGAACCGATTGACGATCAAGAATCAATCGGGTTTGACTTCCCAGAAAAAGATGTCATGTATCTAAAGATGAAAGATTGCGATGAACCGCTACCCAGTGAAGGGCCAGAACTAGGTTCCCAGTGGGGACTTATCTTTGACGGGGCAGTCAATCATTATGGAAATGGAATTGGGGCAATCATTGCTACCCCTCAGGGTTCCCACATTCCTTTCACTGCCAGACTTACGTTCAAATGTACGAACAACGAGGCCGAATACGAAGCATGTATCATGGGTCTCGAAGAAGCGATTGATTTAAGGATAAAAAATTTGGACGTATATGGCGACTCAGCCTTGGTTATCAATCAGATAAAAGGAGATTGGAACACATACCAATCAGGATTGATTCCTTACAAAGACTATGCAAGGAGGTTGTTACCCTTCTTCAACAGAGTCGACTTTCATCACATCCCTCGTGATGAGAATCACATGGCGGACGCATTAGCCACTCTCTCTTCCATGATTAGTGTAGGTCGATGGAATGACCTACCTAAGATTGACAAAATGCGCCTTGAACGGCCCGCTTACATCTTCGCGATTGAAGCAGTCATAGACGACAGACCTTGGTATCACGATATCAAATGCTTCCTTCAGAAACAAGAGTACCCATCTGGGGCACTCAGAAAAGACAGGAAAACCCTCAGAAGATTGGCTGGAAACTTCTTCCTGGGCGGTGACACTCTCTATAAGAGAAATTTTGACATGGTCTTGCTCCGATGCGTCGACAGACCAGAAACAGACATGCTCATGAAAGAAATTCATGAAGGATCCTTTGGCACTCATGCCAACGGACACACAATGGCGAGAAAAATTCTCAGGGCCGGGTATTATTGGTTGACAATGGAATCCGACTGCTACAAGTACATGAGGAGGTGTCACAAGTGTCAGATATACTCCGACAAAATTCATGTACCGCCATCACATCTCAAAGTTCTTTCTTCCCCGTGGCCATTTTCCATATGGGGAATCGATATGATTGGTATGATTGAGCCCAAGGCTTCAAACGAACATCGGTTCATCCTGGTAGCCATTGACTATTTCACCAAGTGGGTCGAAGCAGCGTCATACGCCAATGTAACCCGACAAGTGGTGGTCCGATTTATCAAAAACAATATCATCTGCCGTTATGGTGTTCCAAGCGAGATCATTACTGATAATGGATCTAACTTGAACAATAAGATGATGAAAGAGTTGTGTGCAGAGTTCAAGATCGAACACCATAACTCATCTCCCTACCGACCCAAGATGAACGGAGCGGTAGAAGCGGCTAACAAGAACATCAAGAAGATTATTCAGAAGATGGTTGTAACCTATAAAGATTGGAACGAAATGCTACCCTTTGCTCTTCATGGTTATCACACATCTGTCCGTACTTCAACAGGGGCTACCCCTTTCTCTCTAGTATATGGCATGGAGGCAGTTCTCCCCATAGAAGTAGAGATCCCATCAATCCGGGTATTGATGGAAGCGAAGCTCACCGAAGCTAAATGGTGTCAAAGTCGACACGACGAACTGAATCTGATCGAAGAGAAGCGAATCACGGCACTATGCCACGGTCAGTTGTACCAACAGAGAATGAAGAGGGCGTTTGACAAAAAGGTCCGACCGCGTATCTTCAGAAAAGGAGACCTTGTGCTCAAGAAGATACAATCATTTCTCACTGACTCTCGGGGCAAATGGACCCCAAATTATGATGGCCCTTATGTGGTCACGAAAGCTTTCTCAGGCGGCGCCTTGAGACTTGCAACCATGGACGGAGAAGAATTTGCCTACCCCACGAATGTTGATGTAGTCAAGAAATACTTCGCCTAAACTAAAAAAAAAAAACGTCCCGGTGGATTGAAAACCCGAAAGGGCGGTCCAGGCAAAAGTTAGAGACATGAAAAAAATCATCCCGATGGATTGGAAATCTCATAGTACAATCCAGGCAAAAGTTAGGGATAATGGCAAGTAACTATGTTCAACAGAGGCAAGTCCCTCAGCAGTAGTTACATCATCTATCGGAGGAAATCTCCAGTCAAAGGTCATCTTTGACGGAAGCTCAGGATGCCCCGAATTCAAAGTTGGTAGAAGGATAGTGGTCGTTATGTTTCAACGTAGCCCTTTTCCCCGTAAATTACCATTTTCTAACTTTGTATATACTCTTTTGGAATCACGCGTTTGGCTGATCTCCATCTTATCAATAAAATTTGAGCCCTTGTGCTTTTGTTTGCAATTCTTTACTTGTTTTAGCTTTACAGAACGACGTTGTTTAAACTTAATCAGCGATTCTTGAAATAAAACAAAAATGAATTTACTTGTTAAACTTTTTCTGCTTTGAAATTAGATATGGCATTTCTTTTGACTGTTGAACATCAGAAGAACATCGATTGCTTCTCCCGAAGTAAGCGAACTTCAAAGTGCAGAATCAAAGTACTCCTTCTAAGTCAGTATGTCTGAATGAAGGGATCAACTGTGTCAGAGATCTTGTTTCGATTGACACGCCTCGGCCGAGTTCTCATCTCCTAAGCTCGATCAACATAGCTCCCAACGGGACTATCTCTCCTAAGCAAGGTAGAATTGCTATTTTGAATCAACGGTACTTCTTTGCCCCACGATGGCCGAGTATCCAATTGTGTTCATCCATTAGTCTGTATGTCGCGTCTGTTTTGTCAGCATATACATACGTACTTCATGCATTTTTGATTTGCATTTACATTTCATATTGCATCGTTATCACTCTAGCCAGTCTTGTCCCCTAGTGATAAACAGTTTTCTCAATCGAGTTGTCAGTTCTTGCCTCGTCAGGAAATACTGTGTCTGAACAACCTCGCTTCCAGTTAATTCTGGAAAGAAGTTGGTCCTTGGCCACTTTGATAATTTGAACCTCTGAAAGATCAGAGAACTTTCAGTAAACATCACTCTTCGCCATTGAAGATGATGTCCTTGCTTTCCCGGATTAAGGAAAATCCACAGAGAAAGCCTCGTGATCAGAGATTCGGCAGCACGCCAATTTTGCTCCGAAAAACCACTGATGAGAAGGTCATTGGCACCTCAAAATTGGACCCCATCATATGGCGTTTCTCCGGGAAAATCCCAAAAAAAGTATGATGAAAGATCCCAAATGAAAACAGTCTCTCAAGAGACTCGCTTTCCCCAGTAGAATCGACAAATGGCGTCTCCAACAGAGAAGTTTGTGCAACTCTACAACTCAGACGTTGGGTTCCCCAGCAAGTCTGACATCAAACCTTTTTCCATTAAATGGCATCTCCCCAGGAAAATTCGGCGAGAAGTTTGAAGGAAAACCGCTACACATAGCGTCCCTTGTCAATAAAGTTTATTGACACAAGAAACTAAGACCAGTTCCTTGGTAGGAAACCAGGATCGAGGGGAAGTTCATTTCAGAGACTGAGACCAGTTCCTTGGTAGGAAACCAAGAACGAGGGGAAGTTCAAAAGAAACTAAGACCAGTTCCTTGGTAGGAAACCAAGAACGAGGGGGAGTTTAAATCAGAAACTGAGACCAGTTCCTTGGTAGGAAACCAGGATCGAGGGGAAGTTTACCTTTTCTAAGCATCATTGCTTAGCTAAAGAAGATGAATGTGTAAGCTACCATTCATAACCATCATCAAAATTTTGGATATTCCGATATTTAATCCTCTTGCACCCCGAATGCCCGAATCCCTTCGTCATTCACACCTTCGGGTCCAAGAAGATTAAATAGGGGCATCTGTAATACCCCAAATTTTGACCACTAAGATTTCCCATCATTTTGAAAATCATCATCACAATATGGGTGTGTCATTATGCTTCATCAGTCTCCCCAAAGATGGGTGAGCATTCACTACTATCAAAATTAGGATTTCAAGCCCTCTTTGAGTGCTTAGGCAAAGGATCAATCAAGAAATGACATGATATTCAACTTGTCTAATCTCTCAAACATCCACAATGGATCAAAAGGACTCCCACTTCAAGGATTAAGTATAAGGATGCTCCCTTCTATGTGGATCAAGCCTCAAGATCGCCAGTGTTACCAAATTAGGGTTTTGGTCGACCAGGGCCTCCAGGTGAAAAATTTCATCTGGGAACAAGCCAAAGATCCAAAACATAACCTAATATACTCCATGGAGCCTTATGAACCCATACATTAAGTCAATTTTGCCTCAGGGGATGCATTCATCAAAAATCAGGAATTAGGGTTTCTTGACCTAATTCACCCCTAAGTTGACTTTTGGGACAAACCATGAGCCAAGACCTCAAGAGATGATTTGAGGGTCTCTAATATACCATATTGATCCATTTGGGACAATGGATTAATCCAAGAAGTTTGAGCAACAAGTCTCAATTTCATCTGCACCACAATTAGGGTTTTAAGAGAAAAGTCAACTGTAACTTTGACTTTTGACCAGGACATGCTCCCAAACCCTAATACATGATTGAATATACCCTATGACACCCATGGAACATGTCCATCAAGTTTGATTTAGGTCAAGGACATGATTTCCTGAAGAATTGCACAGTTTGGAATTCATCTGATAAAAAGTCAACTGTGCACAAAAGTCAACTTTGACTTTTTGAGATTTTTCACCAAAATGGATTTTTAACCCTAAAATGATGTTAATGTATGATTTGAATCATCATTCATCAAGAAAAATCAAGAAAAGTGAGATAACTTGTAAAAGGGGTAACCGTAAAACTTAGAAATTTTTCTAAGTTAAAAATAAAGTGGCAAAGGTACCAACTTTGGAGGACCATAACTCCTAAACCACAAGGCCATTGTTTCTCATCCAAAGATGGATTTGTATCCCTCATTATCACCTACAAAAACTTCAACTACAAGTCATTCCAATTCATTAAGGATTTTGAGTTATGGAGTGATCAAAGTGGCTAAAAAGTGAAAATGTCACTTTTTCCAACACTTAGTGAAATTTTCACTAAGTCAGATTCTGCCTCACTTTTTGCCAAATGTAGGGGGATTTTTCACTTGGAATCAAAAGAGATCAAAACCAAACTTGTTGAAATAGTTGTTGTATCATGTAAGAGCTTTCCAAAATGGCCAAGAACATTGCCAAATTCAACCTACATCATGAGATACAACATTGGCAAGTTGCCTTGCTGAAATCTGTCAAAGCAAGGCAGAATTTGCATTTTGGCTCGATTTACCAAAATCAGCCAATTTCAATAGTTCCTATCCACTTGGACACCTCAGAGGATTGAATCTAAAGGGGACAATCACTGAGTCAAGCCTCCAAAGTCCATGGAACAAGAAATAGCATGTTGAATCTAGAATGGCCAAAATAGGGACAAGACTTCAAATTTGGAATAAGGCATTCAATGGAACCATCAAGGTGGCATGGTCTGAGCCATTCTCATCTGAAATCAGTCAAGACTTATCCAAGACCAAGGGGACCAAAGCTCTGTGCCCTAACCTCTAGTCAATGGCTAGAGGAGACTTGGATTTTCATTTGCCAACATTGGCCAAACCTACTTACCAGCTGCCATGCACTATTCCTTGCAAAACAAACTTGCTCTACTATAAATAGAGCTCAATTGTGGTCAGTTTAAGTACACCAAAGCCATCTAACAGATGCTTTTCTCAAAATCTCTTTCTCTTGGCAAAAATGCCTTTCTTAGCAAGGTAGCTATCGGGTTTTGAGTTTGAGAGCAATTCCAATCAAACCAATCACTCAAACACCTCACATACATCATATAGAAGTGATCCAAACACTTAGATTACTTCTGAAACATCAATTTCACAAAATCACCAGCTGGTTGCTCAAGGTTTCAACCAAAGTGCAGCTGAGGTACCACAAAATGATCCAGCCAATTTCAATCAAGTCCAACCATCCAAACACAATCCATAGGGTGTAGGGAAGCTGTTCAGATCATCACAACTCATCTGTAACACCTCCAAAGCAAAAATCACATTGCACTTGCTGTCACGGCTTGGTGGTAAGCACATACTTGGTCATCTCTCAATCTATGCATATTTCCTCGCACAATAATTTGGCCATATGTTCATAATCATGCATGGAATGTTTTCCCTCAATTAATTGCATTGTTTGAATCGTGTATCAAAAATCCTAGCCTTCATGCAGAAATTAGGGTTCTTAAGGTCTCTTCGTGATTTCTTGTTGTATGTTTAATTTAAATGAAATTAAAGTACATAGACATGATCGTGAGGTTGAGACGAGCATAATGATATGTGGATTGCATGATATGATTACGTATTCATGGAGATTGGATAGAAAACGCAAATCTGAGAAACCAAGAACACGCGCGTGTTCTTCAGCTTGTTCTTGGCGCCATTTTTAGAAATTCAAATATTTGAATTTTGTGATTTTGTTTAATTGATTCAAAAATTAATTTCTCTCTGAGTTTTAATGATTTTGAGTTGATTCTTTTTTTAATAATTCACAAAAATGTTAAAATATTTTATTTTCCCAAAAAATCCCAAAAATATTATTTATTTTATATAATTGATATTTTTGCAAAGAATTAATATTTTAATTGTTTTTGACATTTTAAATATTTTCTCTACATTGATTTTGCAACTTTTAATGCTTTCTAATTATTTTGTAGGTCAATACTTAATTTTTGAAGCATTAATCCAAGATCACAATTTGTTTTCCATGTGTTAAACAATTTTTGATCATTTTAATTGAATTTTTATTCAATTAAATACATTTTGAAAACAAATTAGGGTTTTGGATTGATTCAACCTTCATAAATCATTTTCAAAACTCTTTGGGCCTCTTGAGAGAGTGTAAGACCCATCCCCCCTTGTACAAATCATTTTTGGGCCTCACTCATTGTATAAGTCCCTCTGTACAAGTAAACGGCACGATCGTCGCCCGTTTAAAAATAAAAATCATCTGGGCCTCTCCTTGAGCTATAAGACCCATTCAAAACACTTTGGGCCTCTATTAGAGTGTAAGACCCAATCCCCCTTTTAACCAAAACATTTTGGGCCTCACTTATTGTATAAGTTCCTCTGCGTTAAAAGAAAACCTCGACACGATCGCATTTTTAAACGAAAAATCATTTGGGCCTACCCTCGTGTTATAAGCCCCACTCTTTTTTCCTTAAACCTTTTTGGGCCTCTTGAGAGAGTGTAAGACCCATCCCTTTGTATAGAAAACCTTTTTGGGCCCCAGTCACTTGTATAAGTCCCGCTGTACAAAGTCAAACAGTGCGCTCACTGATAAAACCCTGGGCCTCTCCTTGAGCTGTAAGCCCCAAATCTTTCTTTTTCAAAGCACTTTCTCCTTTGATTTTGAATATACTGTTGTTTTCAATCTTTCTTTGTTGAACAACTAACCAAACAACATGGAAGCACTCCAACCGAGTAAGTGGTTATCGCTTTCGTTTACTACTTTCATATTATAAACTGTATTGTGGGGCTACTCACTGTAAGTCTCCTTTCATAAACTCATATCTACTATGTAATAATAGTATAGATATTTCGAGTTTCCCCGGCTACTACGTCTAGAACTAGGTGACGCCGTTTCACTTATTCGTAGAAATAGACGCCTAGATCCCCAATAGGAGCACCAGATACAATCTTCTCTTCGGTTGTCCTCCTTAGGAATCGTCAAGAAGCTCTACTCCCCAAGGTGAATGTATTCTCCGTGAATGGCATCTTTGAGTTTCTTCCAAATTCTCGAACTTTCCTGACTTGATCTATTCCTTGTGGATAGCTTGCCTTGAATGTCTCGGGGTTTGGGTACCCACTACGATCATAATCTTGGACCTTAACTAAGGAACCCTCTTTAAAAACTAAAAGTCGCTGGATAGTAAACCTCGCACGTTTACCAGTGGTTTTTATCTTTAAAAGAGTTATCTCTCCTAATGGAAAGGAAATGATAGACCCACGGGCTTCTTAAAAGCATCGGCCTCCTCTTGGGCATTATTCAAGAACCCTAAGGCTTCTTAGAAGTATTCACAGCCTCCTCTTAGGCTTCGTATAATGATTTCTTCCTCCGGGAATGATAGCCTCCTCTTGGGCTTCGTACAAGGACCCGTCGGCTTCTTAAAAGTTTCCAGCCTCCTCTTGGGCTTCGTACAAATTGTCCCGACGACCTCCTAGAGGTATAGGAACAGAACATAGTCATCTGCATAGAACAATCCTTTCATAGAGTCTACTACTGTTTCTCAAAGCATAGTACAAAAAGATAAAACTCTAGACACGGACAGTCTAACTTCCTTGAGTCTCAAAGACATTCTCAAGCGCCCTTCGTTAAATAGGAAGGAAACCCGCAGACTCGGACAGTCTCGACACCCCTTGGATTTCCCGTTTCCTCAAAGAGAAGGAAATATCCCTAATCCTCAAATCAAATCCCTGAGTACAATGTTGCTCATATAAGAACTGATTTTCTCTTTTAAAATTAGTATATTGGATCTGTCACTCAACTGAAACAATTACAATAGCCTCCATCTCGGGCTTCGTACGAGATACCAAAATTCTCCCCAGTGGAGTCAAACAACGTTTCGCCTCTCTCTCGGGCTTCGTACAAGACACATAAGAGACTCTCTCGTTGAGTCAAACACCCTTTTCGCCTCCATCTCGGGCTTTATACGAGATACAAAAAGGTTCTTTTTGAGCCAAACAAACAATAGCCTCCATCTTGGGCTTTATACGAGATACCAAAAGATTCCATCGTCGAGTCAAAACCTTTTAGCCTCTCTCTCGGGCTTTGTACGAGACACAAAATAGCCTCCTCTTAGGCTTTGTATAATGATTTTCGTAGCGGAAATTAGCCTCCTCTTAGGCTTCGTATAAGAAAACCACTGGTTGATCCAATCAACCTTTTAGCATCAAAGTTGTGCCTCGTTCACAGTACACAAACATCAACAACTCTTTCCTTCATCTAATCGCTGTAAGTGGCAAGCCTCTGGATCATCTATATCCACGCCACTGTCCCTCTTTTAGCATGAGAAATTCCTAAGGAAAGATGGCATTGCTCTACACTGAGTTAAAGTCTTCTCCTTCAGGTTAAAACCCTTTCTTCGGAAATTATGGCATTGCTCGGATCCGCGTATCCCAGTTAAAGTAATTCTCCTTCTCCCCTCTTTAGAGATGACAAATTCTCTCTAAAGCCGAGGTCTTTCAGCTTCACGTCTTGGGCTTTGAACAAGACACAAATAGACCTTTCAGCTTCACATCTTGGGCTTTGAACAAGATACAAATCACCTTTCGCTTCACGTCTTGGGCTTTGAACAAGACACCAAAAACCAATTTCCTCCCATAGAATAGGAGGAACTACGAACGCTCTGATTTCCCTGTTTCGGTAAACGGGAATACGTAGGCATAAGATCGAAAGAAAAAGATCTTAGCGAGCACAATCAACAAAAAACCCAAATCCCATATCTCCATCAATTAAAAGCAGTAATTCAAAAGCATCAGTCCTAACATCCTAATCCTTGTTCCCCGTCAGAAACCCTTCTGCCCAAGTAAAAAAGAAAGAGAATCGTATTGGCGAAAATACAAATAACCAGTACAAAGGCCCCCCACATTGATAGCATCGTAACCTAACAGACCGCTGTTTAAACTCAGTATGCAAAGCAGGGTTAATTGGAGACATCTATTTCCCTTCCTTATTCAGCTCACAATAGGATAAAAAATGAATCGACCTGTAGTTAAAGCTCAAACCGCAGAGAGCGACCAGCGCTTAAGAACCGCGTCCAAAATCGCTCGCTACAGAGATACCAAAAGACTCCACCGTCGGGTCAAAACCTTTTAGCCTCTCTCTCGGGCTTCGTACGAGACACATATTAGCCTTCTCTTAGGCTTTGTATAAGAAAGCCATTGGTTGACCCAATCAACCTTTTAGCATCAAAGCTGTGCCTCGTTCACAGTACACAAACATCAACAACTCCTTCCCCTTCATCTAACTGCTGTAAGCGGCAAGCCTCTGGATCATCTACATCCATGCCAATGTCCCTCTTTTAGTATGAGAGATTCCTAAGGAAAGATGGCATTACTCTACACTGAGTTAAAGTCTTCTCCTTCAGGTTAAAATCCCTTATAAAGGAAATTATGGCATTGCCGAATTCACACATCCCGGTTAAAGTAATCCTCCTTTACAGTCAGTCACCCAACAGTTGTGACAAACAGACCCCCTTTAGAGCTGACAAATTCTCTCTGAAGGTCAACACTTTCAGCTTCACATCTTGGGCTTTGAACAAGATATAAATCACCTTTCGCTTCACGTCTTGGGCTTTGAACAAGACACCAAATACCATTTCCTCCCATAGAATAGGAGGAACTACGAACACTCTGATTTCCTTGTTTCGGTAAACGAGAATACGTAGGCATAAGATTGAAAGAAAAATCTTAGCGAGCACACTAAACAAAAACCCAAAATCCCATACTCTTATGTATCTATCAAAAGCATCAGTCCTAACATCCTAATCCTCGTTCCCCGCCAGAAAATCCAAGAAAGAGAGAAAACCGTATTGGCGAAAATACAAATAACCAGTACAAAGGCCCCCCACATTGATAGCATTCGTAACCTAACAGACCGCTGTTTAAACTCAGTATGCAAAGCAGGGTTAATTGGAGACATCTATTTCCCTTCCTTATTCAGCTTTAATAGGATAAAAAATGAATTGACATGTAGTAAACTCAACCGCAGAGAGCGACCAGCGCTTAAGAACTGCGTCCAAAATCGCTCGCTACACTATGGCCAACGTTCCAAAGGGAATGTGCATAAGCTCACGTAGAGTCCACGATAACTCTCTAAGTCTACATCATGGGTGGAGAAAGTGAGTTCTCATGATAGTGAGAACCACACAGAGTTCATGATAACTCTGTAAGTCTGAGTAAAAGGTAAAGTGAGTTCTCATGATAGTGAGAATCACATGGAGTTCATGATAACTCCATCCTATTACTAAACTATGAGGGAAACGGGAAAGGTTTATGGACTTAGGAGTCAAAGTAAAGATCTTTCCTTTGGAAGGTGGGTCAAGTGAGTCAAGTATGAATATACAGTGAACAATATGAATATGAACAAGTATAATAATCAAGATAAAATTAACAAGATATGAACATGGTAATAATCAAGATATCAAAGTCAAGTGATAATAAATCAAAGAATGATAGTAAATGCATAGTATCATGCTTAACATGCTAAAATGCTAAAAAACAATGTCAAGCAAACATATATATAAGTATCAAGAAAAGCAGACATCAAGAAAAAGTAAATGAGTGCTTCAATGTAAATAGCAAGAGATAGAAAGATCTAACCAGAATAGTGCATAAACACTTCCCACTGATGGGCCACTGGCAAGCCAAGATCAAGAGTCAAAACCTCCACTCCAAGAGCATAGGGCAAAGGGTCCTAAATCTAAGTCCTCAGTCCCAAAACTCGAGATGGTAACCACAGTCCGGTCATTGAGTTTTTTAAGGTTTTGATATTTATTAGTGTGTTTTAAAGAATGTATGAGTAAATAAAATGTACAATAAAAATAAGATATAAATATGAACAGTGATAATATGGACAAGAATAATAATAAAATCAAGATAATATTGGCAGAAAGTAAAGTCAGTGGTTAATTGATTCCATTTATTGGATTGCTGAATCGGGTCCAATGTAGTGCTGATCCATCGTAGTACGGTCTATGAGGAAGACCATACTATAGGAGAATGCACAATTTGATCTTTGTGTTAAGACACGATAGAGAAATGATATAGAAGATCATTCTCTGATGAAATCGTGCCACACGAAAAGAAAAGGTGGAGACCTCGTCTTGAGTCACAAACTCTCGTTGATTAGTCGAAGGTAACCTATCACGATCTCAAAGTATAGAAAGAAATCTCAACGATCACCCACTACAGATTTGAAATAACGAAGGTTCGTCGCTTTGCTAACAACGTTCGTGAATAGAAAGACTTCATCGGCCAAAAATGAAAATGAAGATATAAGAAAATACAGAATGAAGTAGAAATAAAGTCGGTCTCGTCTTAATCATGATTTATTCGTGAAACCGATAATCTATGATATTCGACTTTCATCGACCGATAAAATAATAAAGGTGGCCTCATACATATCACGACTTTTAGTAATTTGATAAATCGACTAAGTCGTGATTTCTGTAATATCACCGGCCCAAAAATAAAGAAACGGACTCGAAATGAAAATAAAATCGTTCTCATCTAAATAAGGATTTAGATTGATAAATCGAATACCTTTCTATTAGATTTTCATTGACCAATAAATATACATGAAAAAAATGGCCTCATATGAATCATGATATTTGTGACTTGAATAAATCAACAAAATCAAGAAGTTTTTTTATGTCATAGGCCCAAAATAAAAAACATTGAAATGATGATAAAAATCAAAAATGAAAATCCAAGTAAAAATCTAAATAGAATGATGACCACTAAATAGTTAACAAGAATCTACAAAAACTTTAATAATAAAATTTAATCCAAAATAACTATCAAAAAACTCATCCAAAATCTTGTTAAAAAACAAATTAATAAAGAATTTAATTAATAATAAAAAAAAGGAAAAAGGAGTGGGGCGCTGTATTTGGGTTTGTAAATAAGAAAATTAGTGAGAATCATATGGGTCCATGAAGCCCATCATCTCATAAAACCTAATTGGTAGAAAAAAACGAGAGTGGCACGGGAAAAAAAAGGAAAAAACGGGCTTCATAACATGGCTGACCAATGTCATCAGGTTACAATGAATAAACACATTAACAATAAGCCAAACCTAACAACACCAACACACGTAAAGGAAAAGGGTCGAAAATCAATCTGAGCAAACGGAAAGGAAAATAAATAAAAAAACATCAACCATCGGTTCATCACAACAAGAAGAAGACGGTTCCATGCGAAGTTCTCTCGGGTCTCATCACCAACCTTTCTCTCTCACGGATGGCTTCGATTCCCGGGTTGAAGTTGTTGCTGAGGTTTGACTGGGTTAAAAAACAACAAATCTCAAGATGAAGAACAAGTCAAAGTCTTTGAAGGAACAGGGTACGATTCAGATCAACATGCTCAGAAGCTATCATGCTTCATCATCACGCGAGCATATCCAAAGTCAAAAGAATGCCAAAAAAGAGTCAAGGAACAAAAACGGCTTCGTTCTTAACCTTTCCTCGTGTACGATTTCGACCTCTCTTCTTCTTTTTCTGCTCTGGGTTTTATTCGGTTGAGAAAGTTTGAAAAAGGGTTTTCCAGGTTGGAGATTGAAGAGGAGTTTTTGGTTGAAGGGTATGGTGGTTGTTGGTTGAAGAAACGTAACGGGTGAATGGTGGTTGAAGAAGAGTGAAACGATGATGGTGAGTGAGGCGGAAGGTGGATTGAAGGGTAGTTTGTCTTGGGTATTTTTCTTATGTGAAACAGGGGGTGAAGGATCTACTGAGGAGGTTGAGGCGGAAGGTATTTCAATAAAGATTTGTGAAATTTTTCTTGAGGAAGGTTTGGGTGAGATTGAGCGATGGGAGAATGAAGAAGGGATTGTGGCGTGTTGTTGAAGGAGAAAGAGGGCGTATTGAAGGGAGAAGTGAGGATTTTCTTCTGGATTCTGAATGAAGGTCCCCCCTTTTCATAGCAGTCGTTCCCGCTTCAAACAACAACAGGGCTCCCTTTTTTATTAAGATTAGAGGTACCTCTCTTGTCACTTTCAACTCTTAATCTGGTTCTTAAGAAAACTGGTGCCTTCATCTGTCCCTTTCCCGCAGGTCTATGTAGTAAAGCAGAGGAGATCACATGTCAATGTTTTTGATGTGTTGTTGTTGAGTATAGTGTTGTAACAATGGTATGGAAAAGCAATGTTTATGCAGGAAATTGGCAATGGTTTTGTAGGGTCGTACGAAGGCTTGGGTGAGGCAGGACTTGTGTTGTGTAAAGTCCTTGTTACTGTCGTACGGTTTGTGGGGGTGTGTAGCACGCTTTGGCTGGAGGGAGGCTTTACTACGCGGGCTCTGATCCCCTTTTCTTTTAACAGATGAAAATACTCAAAAGTAAATCTAAGTAGAAGTTTATCATTATTTTTGCTAAGCATTCAAAAAAGAAAGTGTGTCATGGACTCCTTTTTAATGGGATTGAATTTATGACTTATGAATTGAAATGGATTAGAGATCATGATACGACTTTGAAACTTTGTGTGGAGCCTATAATTGGTGAAAATGAATTTGAACTTGGTATGATTCTTGAAATATGAAACTTAAATGAAAATTAGGAACTTAGCATTGAAACTTGGATATAATTGAACTTTGAAATGGCAAGAAGTTTGAGATGTGAATTGAGATTTAGAACTTGAAATTGAATTAGAATTTTTGAATGGAATAATGAATTGAAAGAACTTGAATTGAATGAAAAAAATACAATTGAAAACTTAAACTGGAAAATGGATTTAAATTGGAACAAAAATTAGAATGAAGCTTGCTAGAATTTGTAAATGGATGTGTTGGTGAAGCATTGTTGTACAGGTTTTAGCATGAATGTGGAGGTTTTTTTGGATTTTTTTGTGAATTAAAATGAATTAGACTAAAAGAGCAAAAAACTATAATTATAATTAACATAAAAATGAAAATAAAATTACACTAAATTAACTTAAGTTAACTAAACTAAAAACTAAATTAAAATTAAAATTAAAATTAAATTAAGTTTAAAATTAAACTAACTTAAATATATAATATAAAAAAAAGGCTAAAGTGGATTTAAATAAATTCTAAATAAACCTAAATCAAATATTTAACTAAACAAAAAAAGTAATGATAGTAATTGAAATCAAGAAATGACAAAATTGACAAAAATGTCAGATTAATGATTAATGGACCAAATGACCGCAAACGGGCTAAAAAAAGATGTGAGAAAATGATCAAAGGATCTGAGGGTAAAATTTGGGGTGCAACAGTTGCCCCTATTTAAATATCTTCACCGGATGACATGGGAAATGGAAATTATGGTGAAAGATATTTAAATATAGATAACCGAAAATTTTGCCCTTAGATACGCTGATATGCAATGATATGGACAAAACTAGCCTAAGATACGGACATGCCGTGAATTCTAGCATGATGATATGATGCCATGATAATGCAAGGATGCAGATAGACCAGGCACCAAAGAATAAAAGGCAAACAACCACTCATGAGCTTCACTGGGGAAGGAATGAAGGTTAGTATCCATGAGGAAAACTCACTAAGGATACAAGCTAACCAACAAAAAGAGACTTACTGGGGAAAGATCCAGGGAGGTAGACGACGCGGTTCAAAAGTAACCGGACGATACTGGGGAAAAGACACATTCTTACTGGGCATGAAACCAGAAAGAAGACATGATCACCACAGGGGATCAGTTTGAAATAAAAGGATAGACATCCTACAAAGATTTTCTGGGGATTTCCTATACTGAAGAGTTCAAACGGGATCTTCAAGAAAAGCCAGAAAAGACAGAGGTAAACTCTGTGTCAGATGATGAAAGGTGACTGGACCTTTTGGCTGTTAATGAGGTTAATGAATCAAAAATGTACCAGAACTGGTTGAGATAACAAATATGATTCCGTTTATGGAGGATGCCAGCGATGACTGGACTTTAGGTTCAAGCTTGACACGATTCAAGCAGGAACAAACTGAAATAAAAGCCTAAGGTGACTCGATTCAAACCAAAGACGGTGCCAATGATAATTGGACTTTGGGTTCAAGTTTGACACGATTCAAACAGGAACGGGATCTTAAGACAAGAGACAATGTTCGATACGATTCGAACAAGGACTCGGTTCAAGTTTGACACGATTCAAACAAGAACAAGATCTTAAAACAAGAGACAATGTCCGACACGATTCGAACAAGGACTCGGTTCAGGTTTGAGACGATTCAAACAAGAACAAGATCTTAAAAGCCTAAGGTGACTCGATTCAAACCAAAGACAGTGCCAACGATAATTGGACTTCGGGTTCAAGTTTGACATGATTCAAACAGGAGCGGGATCTTAAGACAAGAGACAATGTCCGACACGATTCGAACAAGGACTCGGTTCAGGTTTGACACGATTCAAACAAGAACAAGATCCTAAAACAAGAGACAATGTCCGACACGATTCGAACAAGGACTCGGTTCAGGTTTGACACGATTCAAACAAGAACAAGATCTTAAAAGCCTAAGGTGACTCGATTCAAACCAAAGACGGTGCCAATAATAATTGGACTTTAGGTTCAAGCTTGACACGATTCAAGCAGGAACGGTTTTAAACAACAGGAAAGATGCCAGCGATGACTGGACTTAAGGTTAGACTTCTTGGGGAATACTGCGCAAATAATCAAGATCTGACACTCAAAGGTGAAGATCGGACGTAAGTCTAGCTTAGCCAAAGGTTTAAGATAAACCGGGAATGTCTTCACTTTACTGGTGAAATAAAGGCTCACATTGTCAAAGAGTATGAAGACAGGAAGAAGACATGATCTCCACTTGGGGATCAATGTGAAACAAAAGGATAAACAAATTTCCTGAAGATTCTTATAATGAAGAGTTCAAACGGGATCTTCAAGAAAAACCAGAAAAGGCAGAAACAACTATGCATACCAGTATAAGCTGGACTTTTGAACACTTTATCAAAAAGATTGACGGACAAAAAAAACACCTTAACTAGGGATCACGTCAAACGGGTTGATGGAAAATGATTGATTGAAGGTGAAATCAAGGACGGATAAGTTTCTCGTGAGATAGATGACCACTTATAGTTGTAGAGGTAATGATAGCAAAACAAACTTCTCAAGATGATTGAAATTTGTCGTTGGGCATAACTTCCAAAAAGATATTGGTGTTACAACACTGTTGGAGAAAATAAACATGTCTTCAATGGCGATCTATAAAAGATTCTTCCCGTGAGACACAATGCAAAATAAATGCACTTGAATGTGGGTTCAGAAACCACACCTGCCAGGGACCAAGGCTCAGTCTAGGAGCAAGCTAGAAAGAAACGGTCAAACAAGACTCCAATTAAGGAATGAACTCAACTGGGGATTTATCTTATCCGAATATGGAAAAAGATAACTGAAGCAACCATCATCCACAAGGATAAAACTCTGTGGGGAATTCAGAAGGAATGAGCACTTTATGCCTAGGGTTGACGCCTCTATTGGAGAGAAAAGACAAACCCAGTCACTTGGGGAGATAAACGCCAAAGTGAACATCATAGGTAAACACTAGAAACATGTAGAAAAAATGATAATATGCTATGCATATGAGTGCTTATGCCATGCTTAAGCTTATGCTGACAAAACAGACAAGAAGCGAAACTGGAGATGAAATAAACATCTCGACGAGGATACCCAGCCAAACTCAAAAGGTTGGACCATCACTGGGGGTGAAGTAGCTTTACTTCCAGGTTATGTCCTTCTCTGGGGGAAAGAGTACTCCACTTGATATAGCATCTTGACTTCACTAGGAATACCATCATGAGTTTAATTTCTTCATTGGAGAGAAGAGATCCATTGGGAAGTGCCAAGATTAGCTGAAGAGACAACTTACTGGGAGCTGGCAGAGACGCCACGAAAGCTTAGTAGTTCTGCATAACTCATCTGCCCCAGGGTACATGGTCTGTCAGAAGAATACATCAAGAGGATTTTATAGAAGAATTGGAATACAAGGTGTTTCAATATCTTCAAACTCTTGGAGAGATTTACCGAATCTCGACATAACTGCCCCTGATTGACTGCTTTGCACGACAGAGCCCGTGGACTAGTTATGTGTCTTGATCGAAACCCCATGTTGAAGTTGAGAGATTAATTGGGCTCCGCTAGGGAAAATCATTATACAAAGTCTAAGAGGAGGCTGGATTCTACTAGGGGAAAAATCATTATACAAAGCCTAAGAGGAGGCTATCTGATAGTTTATATTCATCCCGGAGTGTCTTGTACAAAGCCTAGATTAACAGCGTCTGCACAACAAAATCCTTGAGTTAATTATCCAGCCCGGTTGTTGACAACTAGGGAATAAACTTGCCCCTGTCAACTTGGTTAATCTGTGAAGAAATGTCCCAGACTAGTTGACCTTTGAGAGGTTTGTCGAATCTCGACTTGACTGCTTCAGATTAACTGATCTGTGAGAATAAGTCACTAAGAGGATTTTACAGGAGAATTGAAATACCAAACACTTCAATATCTTCAAACTCTTGGAGAGATTCAGGAACCTTGACGTAACTACCCCAGTTCAACTGCATTCGCAATACAAAGTCCTTTAAACCGTGGTAGAAATAACTGGGGAACAAACTTGCCCCTGTTGATTGGTCATCGGAGTCCAAACTTGTCATGAAATGACCTCAAGAAGGCTTGCCCCAATATTCCGAACTTTGAAGAGTTCTGCCCCTGATTCAACAATTCTTGAAATGATGGATCGGCAGAACCTTCCGCTTAGTTGCCCCTTGACTGAGCTTCCTTTATCAAATCAAATTCCCTAGCTGACTGCATTTGTCGGGATTCCTTTGATGTTGAATCATTTCACAAACAAGTATTGTTCATTTAAAATTGGAAATTTCAGTGCAAAAATTCATGCAAGCTTTTGAAATCAAGTTTTATTGATGAAACACGCACAGTGGAATGATTAAGTAATCAAAACCAAAGTGGATCTGGTCATTTACAGAATGACAGATAAAGTGATCAACACACACAACTAGCAAAGATCATTAGGAGTCAGGTTAATCAACCTTATTGTAGTATGCTTTCAAAACATCCTTACCTCAATTAGGTCTTTTAAGGGTTATAACGTGGCTTGGTTCACGGTTTTATGAAATAAAGATAAAGGCTCAAAGTTTGTTTGGTACCCACCCCATCTTCGTGATGAACTCCAATCCTACGCTCAGTTAACTTAAGCTATACATTCAGGTTCCTACAGACTAGGAACAAGCTGATGATCATTGATGATGATTTAGACCCTTTGGTAGTCAGTACTCCCTTGCAGAATTTGGTTAATCTTTGAGACTTTGAGACTTCTCCTTGTCTTTGCTGGTTGAGGTCACGATACCTCTTCTTTTGATTTGATTGAGGTCACGATACCTCTCTTTGTTTGCGGTTAGGACCTCCTTTTTGTTTAATTGTTGCTTTGAAACTCCTTTTTTGGCTGTTGTACAAGTTCTTTTTGTATAAGGCAGAGTTCTGGGCTTCCCATCTTTCTTGGCTTTTGCCTTGAAAGGGACTCGGCTCATTCTTTGATTAAGGATTTTTCAGCTATCCTTCCTTATTGTTGCTTGGGTGAACAACTTGTACAATGCTAACTCATTTGATTTGAGAGAGCTGACTGGTGTCTTGCATGAAGCGCTTGCGTTTGAATGCGTAACCAAGTTAAACTGAGAACTACCCTGCCCCAAGGTTGAGATTTTAAGGTTTTTTTGTATAAAGAAAGAAAACTCCTACTTCTAGGCTCGAAGGGTTAACAAGGGATTATCTTCCTTATTTCTCCAGTGTTTGGGAATTGAAACAATGCCTTACATCCTCGGCAAGGTTTAATCGAAAGCATACCACAACAATTATGGATAATATGTTCGCCATCCTCCCCAATCTTTGCTTGAACAAAAGGATTGATATGGGAAAAAAATTTGTCTGTTTTTTTGTTTTTTTTTATGAACACAAAAGTAAATGAGTGAAACGAATGGACTTAAACAAAAGATGCACAAACATTTCATTAATCTTGCCAATTTGAAAATACAACAACGCTTATAAGCAAATATAACTCAAACATGCAAAGAAAATACAATAAAAATGCTAAACAGCTAAAAGTTTTCAAGCTTCGGGGAACCGGAATTTCCTTCTTGATCTGCCAAACTAAAATAGTCATCTTCAAAGTTGATTATCGATATCCGCTTGAGAATCATCTTCACACATACTCTCAGAAAATTCTTCCACCTCCGAGTCTGATGAACCTGCCTGATTAGGCGAAGATTTGCTGATTTGGACGCCTTGAGGCGTGAATGAGAACATATCAGAGTCAAACAAAGTCTGAACCTGGCTTCTGAGTACCCTAAGTCTTTAGCTGAATGCCTCTGTGCCCCAGCATGGTGGTCACAATGAACGAGTCTGAAAAAGACAACTTCAAAAGCTACTTCAAGTCCAATGATGGCTTCAGGAAAGTCACTTGGGTTACAGACAAAGGACGGACAGGACTCAAGGCTGAGAAATGCAAATGACATGCAATGATAATGCAATGCTAATGCAAGCCAAATGGTTTCAAGGAACTCAAAGGCCAACTGCGAACATTTTGGAAACTGAAGAGTTTTGTTTTAAAATCCATGATTTCTAAGGATCTTCGCAAAGAAAAGAACTTCTGAGTTCTTTGAAATAATTAATGGATGCGAAGAGATGTATGCAATGCATAAACACGGGCACACAAAACATAGATATATGCACACGCAAAAGCACACAAGCACAAACATATGTACACTGGTATTCACAGATATGCACAAACTAACATATACAAATATTCACAGATATGCACACACAAACAAGAGAGGACCTAGGTTTGAAGATCACAAGCATGGAGCCATGGTCTACCCATCCCAGAAGGTATGTACTATGGGTTTTCATCTGCATACCAGGGTTCTAAAAAGGTTCCCAGAGTCGACAATCCATCTTTCAGATATTATCGACTTCCCAAATGACTCGGTAATCAATAATATTCTCAAGAGAATCTCATCTGAGTGTAGTATCGCGTGACAACCATTTCAGAAATAGAATCCATCATGGTCACCGCACTACATTCTAAAAGGCCAAGTGGGGGTAAGGGTAACTAAAGGTCATCAGAATCACGGGCACCTAGGTCGAGAGTAGTAACGTTTTCACGAATAGAATCGTTCAACATGACTAAACTCTCAAGAGGGCCTCAACTGAGTGATGGTGTCTCAAGTCAACTTTTTCAGGAATCAACTCCCTCAAAGCCTCCTTGAATATACCATCATCCTATAACAAGTGCGCTCAAGTCCGGGTTAGGACTTATCTCACCACTCAAAAGTAGCAACCCTGCATACAGAAAATCCAAGCACAACAGGCATATAGATATATATACAGATATGTACATGTATAACAAACAAGCATAAATAACACGAACAAAACAAGGTGGGCTTAACCCTCAAAATTAGTTCCCCAGTGAAGTCGCCATTTCTGTTGCGGTGAAAATCGGATAACAAGCTATTAATTAACTTGCATCATATTTCTTTTACAACCGACTTTGATTTATCCAAAGGAAAGGTTCAAGATCGTGTAAAAACCTAAAAGGGGGAGATCTAAGGTTCGGGAGTTGGTTATACAAAGGGAAGGTATTAGCACCCTAAGTATCTGTACTATTCTACAGGAACCTCTTGTTAAGTTTTTGTTATGTTATGTTGCTTGCTAAGGAATATCTATGCTAAGGATAAGGTAAATACCTAAAGATATGTACACTAAGTTTGCTCGCCAAGACGTCGCATCTTGTGCCTACGTATCTGACTAAAGAATCAGAGCAACCGTAGTTCACCTAACTAAGGGTGAAAGAAAAGGAAACATTGACTATGGCTAACGTTCCAAAGGGAATGAGCATAAGCTCACGTAAAGTCCACGATAACTCTCTAAGTCTACGTCATGGGTGGAGAAAGTGAGTTCTCATGATAGTGAGAACCACACAGAGTTCATGATAACTCTGTAAGTCTGAGTAAAAGGTAAAGTGAGTTCTCATAATAGTGAGAATCACATGGAGTTCATGATAACTCCATCCTATTACTAAACTATGAGGGAAACGGCTCTTATGAGGCCAAGGATGAATTGGGAAAGGTTTATGGACTTAGGAGTCAAAGTAAAGATCTTTCCTTTGGAAGGAGGGTCAAGTGAGTCAAGTATGAATATACAGTGAACAATATGAATATGAACAAGTATAATAATCAAGATAAAATGAACAAGATATGAACATGGTAATAATCAAGATATCAAAGTCAAGTGATAATAAATCAAAGAATGACAGTAAATGCATAGTATCATGCTTAACATGCTAAAATGCTAAAAAACAATGTCAAGCAAACATATATATAAGTATCAAGAAAAGCAGACATCAAGAAAAAGTAAATGAGTGCTTCAATGTAAATAGCAAGAGATAGAAAGATCTAACCAGAATAGTGCATAAACATTTCCCACTGATGGGCCACTGGCAAGCCAAGATCAAGAGTCAAAACCTCCACTCCAAGAGCATAGGTCAAGACCTCTCTTCCATGATTAGTGTAGGTTAATGGAACGACGTACCAAAGATTGATATAATGCGCCTTGAAAGGCCCTCTTACGTCTTCGCGATCGAAGCAGTCATAGACGACAAACCTTGGTATCACGATATCAAATGCTTCCTTCAGAAAAAAGAGTACCCACCTGGGGTATCAAGAAAAGACTGGAAAACCCTCAGAAGGCTGGCAGGAAACTTCTTCCTGAGCGGTGATACACTTTATAAGAGAAACTTCGACATGATTTTGCTCCGATGCGTAGACAGACCAGAAGTAAACATGCTGATGAAAGAAATTCACGAAGGATCCTTTGGAACTCATGCCAACAGGCACACAATGGCGAGAAGTTTTTTGAGAGCAGGATACCATTGGTTGACCATGGAATCCTATTGCTATAAGTCCATGAAGAGATGTCACAAGTGTCAAATATACTCAGACAAAATTCATGTACCGCCAACACATCTCAAAGTTCTCTCTTCCCCATGGGCTTTTTCCATATGGGGAATCTACATGATTGGCATGATCGAACCCAAGGCTTCAAATGGACATCGGTTCATCCTGGTAGCCATTGACTACTTCACCAAGTGGGTCGAAGTAGCGTCATACGCCAATGTAACCCAACAAGTCGTGGTCCGATTTATAAAAAAACAATCACATTTGCAGTTATGGTGTTCCAAGCTAGATCATTACTGATAATGGATCTAACTTGAACAATAAGATGATGAAAGAGTTATGCACTGATTTCAAGATCGAACACCATAACTCATCTCCCTACCGACCTAAGATGAACGGAGCGGTAGAAGCGGCTAACAAGAACATCAAGAAAATCGTTCAAAAGATGGTTGTAACCTACAAAGACTGGCACGAGATGCTACCCTTTGCTCTTCACAGTTATCGCACATCTGTCCACACTTCAACAGGGGCAACCCCTTTCTCTCTAGTATATAGCATGGAGGCAGTGCTCCCTATAGAAGTAGAGATACCATCAATAAAGGTATTGATGGAAGCTAAGCTAACAGAAGCTGAGTGGTGTCAAAGTAGACACGGCGAATTAAACTTGATCGAAGAAAAGAGAATGACAGCTTTATGTCACAGTCAGTTGTATCAGCAAAGAATGAAGAAGGAATTTGACAAAAAGGTCCGACCTCGCGCCTTCAGAAAAGGAGACCTTGTGCTCAAGAAGATACAATCATTCCTCACTGATTCTCGGGGCAAATGGACTTTGAATTATGACAGCCCCTATGTGGTCAAGAAAGCCTTCTCAGGCGGCGCCTTGAGACTCGCAACCATGGATGGAGAGGAATTCACCTACCCCACAAATGTTAACGTAGTCAAGAAATACTTTGCCTATATAAAAAAAAACGTCTCGGTGGATTGAAAACCTGAAAAGACGGTCCAAGCAAAAATTAGAGACATAAGCAAAAATCATCCCGGTGGATTGGAAATCTAAAAAGACAATCCAGGCAAAAGTTAGGGATTCATGGCAAGTAACTACGTCCGACAAGGTTAAATCCCCAACAATAATGACATCCATCAGAGAAAACTTTCAGTAAAGGTCATCTTCGACAGAAGTTTAGGATGTCCAGAATTCAAAGCTGGTAGAAGGATAACGGTTGTTATGTTTCAATGTAGCCCTTTTCCCATAAATTATCATTTTCTAAACTTTTTAAATACTCTATGGAATCACACGCTTGGCTGATTTCCATCCTATCAATAAAATTTGAGCCCTCATGCTTTTTGTTTGCAATTCTCATTTGTTTTAGCTTTACACAATGACATTTTTAACATGATCAACGATTCTTGAAATAAAACAAAAAGTGAATTTACTTGTCAAAATTTTTCTGCTCTTTAAATAAAGATGGCAATTCCTTTTGACTGATGAACTTAAAAAAAAGAACATTGATAGTTTCGTCGAAGGTGATTGAACCTCAAAGTCCAAAATCAAAGTACTCCTTCTAAACCAGTACGCCTGAATGAAGGATCAACTGTGTCAGATGCAATGTCCCATCCAATATCCCTGACAGAGTTCTTACCTCTTAAGACCGATTGACGACTTTTCTCCCACACAGGGACTACCTCTCCTAAGCAAGGCAGGATTGCTATCTTGGAACAATGATACTTTTTGTCCCCCGCCGTGGCCGAGTATCCATTTGTGTTCATCTATTAGTTTGTATGTCGCGTCAGTTTTATCCGCATAAACATACATACATCATGCATTATTGATTCATTTTCATCTTCATATTGCATTAATATCACTCTGGTCAGTCTTATTTCCCAAGTGATAAAAGTCCTCTTATCAATCGAGTTGTCAGTTCTTTCCTCGTGAGAAAATGTTCTGTCTGAGCAATTTCTACCTAGTTTATTTATGGATTAGAGACGGTACTCGACCATTTTGATAACTTGAACCTCTGAAAGGTAAGGAGACATTCCAAAAACATCACTCTTCACCATTGAAGATGATATTTTCGCTTTCCCGGATTAAGGAAAATCCCCAGAGAAAGCCTCTCAACCGAAGACTCTCAGCAATATCTCAGTTTCTCTCCCAAGAAAGTCAATATTAATGAAGTCATCAGCACCTCAAAGTTGGATCACATCACATGGCATTTCTCCGAAAAGATCTCAAAGAGAAGTATAATGTAATGTCTCCAAGCAGAAAGCAATCTCTCAAGAGACTCATTTTCCCTAGTAGAGTCAACAAATGGCATCTCCAACAGAGAAGTTTGCACACCTCTATAGCTCAGACGAATGGCTACCCCCAGCAAGTCTGACCTCAATTTTTTTCCATCAAATGGCGTCTCCCTAGTAGAAAACTCGGCGAGAAGTTTGATGAAGACCGCTACAAATAGCATCCCTTGTCAAGGAAGGAACTTGATAAGAAGAAACTGAGAGCAGTTCCTTGGCTGAAGACCATGATCGAGGGGAACTTTATATCAAAAACTGAGACCAGTCCCTTGGCTGAAGACCAGGATCGAGGAGAAGTTTATTTCAAAAGAAACTAAGACCAGTTCTGTGGCTGAAGACCAGGATCGAGCGGAAGTTTTACCCTTTTCTAAGTAACATCACTTTGCAAAAGAAGTTGGATGAGAAAACTGCTATTCATAACCATAGTCAAAATTTTGGGTATTCCGATATTTAATCCTATTGCACCCTGAATGTCCGAATATCTCCGCCATTCACACCTTCGGGTCCAAGAAGATTAAATAGGGGCATCTGCCATACCCCAAATTTTGACCACCAAGATTTCCCATCATTGTGAGGATCATTACCACAATATGGATGTGCCATCATACCTCATCAATCTCCTCAAGGATTGTTGAGCATTCACTACAATCAAGAGTAAGGGTTTTTGAGCCCTCTTATAACACTTAGACAAAGGATCAATCAAGAAATGACATGATATTCAACTTGTCTAACCTCTTAAAACATCCACAAAGGATTAAGAGGACCCTCACATAAAAAATCAAGCACACAGTTGTGACATTCCAAGTGTTTTGAGCCTTGAAACACCCGATGTCGCCAAATTAGGGTTTTGGACGAATGGGACCTCCAGAGTGAGATTTTCACAAGAGGATGAGCCAAGACTTCAACATGTGACTCAATATGCTCAAAATAACCTTAATAATCCATGTTCAAAGCTAAATTACCCTCAGAGGATGCATTCCCCAAAAGTCGAGAATTAGGGTTTTTACGCGCCGAACCACTCCGGAGCCAAAAGTCAAAACATGATTTTTTTTTTTGGAAAAAATGATCCTTATGACTCATATTTTCATAAAATATGACTTATAATGTCATTTGAACAAGAATTGATCAAGAAGCCAAGATAACTTGTAAAAGGGGTAATCTTGAAAAATTGAAAAATTTTATAAGTTACTAAATTTGAATGATTTTGGTACCAACTTCCAAGGATCATAACTTGTGATCCAAGCAGCCATTTTGAGTGATCCAAAGCCTGATTTGTAGGTCTTCCTACATTCTACATAAGCTTCAACTACATCAAACTCCAATTCTTCATGAATTTTAAGTTACAGAGTGATCAAAATAACAAAAATGAAGAAAATGCCACTTTTTCAACACTTAGTAAAAATCTGCCTAAGTTACCAGCCTTGAACATCAAAGTTCATGGGTTTTTCCAGTTGGATTCAAAAAGTTTCAAGACCAACTATGATCACCCATGGATTGTACCATACGAGGGCTTTCTAAAAAGCACGAGAGCTTTCCATAACTCCAGTTGAGCAAGGAGATATGATCCCCTCAAAACCACAATTTCAAACTGTCTTGTGCAAGACAGAATTTGGCATTTTTGCTCGAATTGGCAAAACTGAACAAGTTCAAGCATGGTTATCCATCTGCACACCTCAAGGGAGAACAACCAAGGGACAAACACTGATTCACATGCCTCACAAGTCCATGGATCTATGTTTAGGCATGACACCCCTAAAATTCAAGATGCTTCAAATGGTCAATTTTGTTTCCAAACATTTAACTGATGCATAGAGGTGACATTCATCAAGAAAATGTTATCCAACTCCAGTCAAGCCTTATCCATTCCACAAAAGACCCATAGCCTGTGTGTCACTCCCGAGGATTTGCATCCATGGTACAAACGCGAAAGTGGCACCGAAAACAGAGTCGCCAGCAATGTGTATTTATCCCAAGAGAGGGAAAGGAAACACTGCGTAAACCTGAGGGAAGGGAAAGAGCATAGTCTCGCGACCAAGAGAAACGGGTAAGGGAGTTGATTACGCGAAAGGAAGGTATTAGCACCCCACACGTCCATCGTACTGATGGGATCCACGCTTGTTATCTCGATCAAAGGGTGTCGCCATCTGGAGCTCCACTGCTACTGGAAAGGAGAAGAAACAGGAACGGGAGGGAACGAAGAAACGAAGAAGAAAAGAAAAAGAAGTGACTCGATAGGACATCGCTCGTCCTATGCTTACGTATTCCCTCGTGCAATGGGAAAGTCAGAGTCAACGTAGTTCGGACACGAACTAAAAGGGGGAGGTTGTTCGCCAAGACATAGCCGTCTTATGCCTACGTATCCTTAATCGGACTAGAGAGAGGAAATCAGAGTAGTCGTAGTTTGACCTAACAAGGTCGGTTAGCATTTTTTATGAGCGACGTTAGATTCGCGTCCGGCAGTTAGGGTCGATGTCTGTTTGCGACGAGACGGAAGTAACGGGCCCTTTTCTGAAAATGGTTGAAACTTAACGATCCCGAAGGATGAAAAAGGTTTGAGTTTGCTTTGTATTTTTTAAGATAGAAGTGATTTGAAGTTAGCTCATAACTTGCATTACGCCCAAGTTTGTAACATAGGAACGAATACTTCGCGCATCATCCCCAACAGGATGTACACTAAGTACCCTAGAAGAATGAAGGGAGACCCGCCATACTTCACTTCCCATATGTAAGGCTCATGCGCAATACATGTTAATCTTTTATTAAGTGTTTTAGGATTGTTATGAGATGAGAAGAGAAGACTCAAAGGAAAAGAAAACACTAAGGGGAAACTAATCCTAATGTTATCATGCAAAAGGTGGCCCTATAGTTGAGTTTGAAATGGGAAACATCTACCTAAGTTAGCATGCAAAGGGAAGCCTAATGCTAATCCTACTCCAAGCTTAATCGGAAATTAAGTTGGACTAGGTAGCTCTAAGGGAGTAAATCCAAGACTTAAACAAGTCTTTAGATTCAAGGGAAGAGAAGGAGCGAAAGAAACGAAGAAGGAAAAAAAATGAAAAAATAAAAACAGCAGCTACCACAACGTACCTGCACCAATACAACAGTAAAAAGTAGCACACAAGTAGGACAGCTTATAACAGCACACAATTCAGCACATGAAAGGGTGCAAAAGGCCAAACAGCAACACCTGTAACAACACATATGCATATAGACAACAGTAGAAACAGGGCACCATGTGATACATTTGAAGATGATTCAATCATGACATAATGAGCAAATATCAAACATCATACACTCCTTGATCAATCATGATCACAATCACACCATACACCATAGTAAGCAATGATCGAAAACATCATGGAAGAATACACCACATCGTGAAGGAATGCACAACATTTAGCACATGAACAAGTCCAATCAAACATGCATTTCATGAGGTTAGATGCAAGCACACATATACATCACAACGACTCCAGCAACACCAGCAATAATTCACAATTAACATGCTCCAGGAGTGTGTTCAAAGTGTTCGCCACATTAAGAGAATATCCATGCAAACATAAACATTTAACAATACAAGTCCAAGAATCGTGAGTCGGAAAATTGTGTTCATGCAATAGTGTGAGGTGCAACAGCTCAAGAATGATCCACAAATCATCATCATATCAATCCATAAAGTTTAGACATGAAAAGGATCTCAAACAATCAAAAAAATGCAAGAAAATCAAGTTCTGCTTCAGTGGTAACCGGTTACAGCATAACTGCTAACCGGTTACACAATTCAAAATAGCCTGAAAATACGCAAAAACAACGGGGTAACCGGTTAGCAGATACGATGTAACCGGTTACACAGCAGCAGAATTCAAAAAATAGTGTTCAAAATCACTTTTCAGCAGCTTATCACTTCTCCAATCACCTGCATGTTAGGGCATCTCAATATGCACGCAAATTACATCTCAAAACCAGTAAACACAAATCAATCAACCAGCAACAACAATCAAATCCACAATCCAAAGGATCAAACACAACAAATTCAAGATCTACATCATGCAAGCAAAATAAGCTAAAATGAAAAGTAGATCTAAAATTCACCAACCTACAAAGCTGAGAATTGCTTTGTTGAATGTTGATAAGCTGCAATTGATGAATCTAAGCAAGAAATTCAGAGATCCAATGCAATCTTCAAGAGAAAATGCAAAAGCAAAACAGTAGCAAAATCAGAATTCCTTTAAGAATTAGTGAATGGATGAAGGTTTAGTTCCAAGATCAACAAATTTCAATGCAAAATTTGTTGAACTTTGATGGTGGAACTTTGAGTGAGGATTTTGGAATTAGAGAGAAGTTGAGAGAAAATTGGAGTGAAATGTGTAGAAAATTCAGAAAATGGATCAAAGTTGTGTGAGGTTTGGAATGAATTGATTTAAATAGAAGCTAGGTTAGGAATTCAAATGTGGTTTGGAGTGAGGTTTAGTGAGTGGAAATTGGGGTGAAAAGTGGATTAGGAAAGAAAATGTGGAATTAGAGTGGAAAATGTTGGAAGGAATTTGAATTTTAGGTGGAAAATGATGAAAATATCAATTCTAGATCCTTCCCACACGTGCACATTGTAATACCCCAAATTTTGACCACTAAGATTTCCCATCATTGTGAAAATCATCATCACAATATGGGTGTGTCATTATGCTTCATCAGTCTCCCCAAAGATGGGTGAGCATTCACTACTATCAAAATTAGGGTTTCAAGCCCTCTCTGAGTGCTTAGGCAAAGGATCAATCAAGAAATGACATGATCTTCAACTTGTCTAATCTCTCAAACATCCACAATGGATCAAAAGGACTCCCACTTCAAGGATTAAGCATAAGGATGCTCCCTTATATGTGGATCAAGCCTCAAGATCGCCAGTGTTACCAAATTAGGGTTTTGGTCGACCAGGGCCTCCAGGTGAAAAATTTCATCTGGGAACAAGCCAAAGATCCAAAACATAACCTAATATACTTCATGGAACCTCATGAACCCATGCATCAAGTCAATTTTGCCTCAGGGGATGCATTCATCAAAAATCAGGAATTAGGGTTTCTTGACCTAATTCACCCCTAAGTTGACTTTTGGGACAAACCATGAGCCAAGACCTCAAGATATGATTTGAGGGTCTCTAATATACCATATTGATCCATTTGGAACAATGGATTGATCCAAGAAGTTTGAGCAACAAGTCTCAATTTCATCTGCACCACAATTAGGGTTTTAAGAGAAAAGTCAACTGTAACTTTGAATTTTGACCAGGACATGCTCACAAACCCTAATACATGATTGAATATACCCTATGACACCCATGGAACATGTCCATCAAGTTTGATTTAGGTCAAGGACATGATTTCCTGAAGAATGGCACAGTTTGGAATTCATCTGATAAAAAGTCAACTGTGCACAAAAGTCAACTTTGACTTTTTGAGATTTTTCACCAAAATGGATTTTTAACCCTAAAATGATGTTAATGTATGATTTGAATCATCATTCATCAAGAAAAATCAAGAAAAGTGAGATAACTTGTAAAAGGGGTAACCATAAAACTTAGAAATTTTTCTAAGTTAAAAATAAAGTGGCAAGGGTACCAACTTTGGAGGACCATAACTCCTAAACCACAAGGCCATTTTTTCTCATCCAAATATGGATTTGTAGCCCTCATTATCACCTACAAAAACTTCAACTACAAGTCATTCCAATTCATTAAGGATTTTGAGTTATGGAGTGATCAAAGTGGCTAAAAAGTGAAAATGTCACTTTTTCCAACACTTAGTGAAATTTTCACTAAGTCAGATTCTGCCTCACTTTTTGCCAAATGTAGGGGGATTTTTCACTTGGAATCAAAAGAGATCAAAACCAAAATTGTTCAAACAGTTGTTGTATCATGTAAGAGCTTTCCAAAATGGCCAAGAACATTGACAAATTCAACCTACATCATGAGATACAACATTGGCAAGTTGCCTTGCTGAAATCTGTCAAAGCAAGGCAGAATTTGCATTTTGGCTCGATTTGCCAAAATCAGCCAATTTCAATAGTTCCTATCCACTTGGACACCTCAGAGGATTGAATCTAAAGGGGACAATCACTGAGCCAAGCCTCCAAAGTCCATGGAACAAGAAATAGCATGTTGAACCTAGAATGGCCAAAATAGGGACAAGACTTCAAATTTGGAATGAGGCATTCAATGGAACCATCAAGGTGGCATGGACTGAGCCATTCTCATCTGAAATCAGTCAAGACTTATCCAAGACCAAGGGGACCAAAGCTCTGTGCCCTAACCTCTAGTCAATGGCTAGAGGAGACTTGGATTTTCATTTGCCAACATTGGCCAAACCTACTTACCAACTGCCATGCACTATTCCTTGCAAAACAAACTTGCTCTACTATAAATAGAGCTCAATTGTGGTCAGTTTAAGTACACCAAAGCCATCTAACAGATGCTTTCCTCAAAATCTCTTTCTCTTGGCAAAAATGCCTTTCTTAGCAAGGTAGCTATCGGGTTTTGAGTTTGAGAGCAATTCCAATCAAACCAATCACTCACACACCTCACATACATCATATAGAAGTGATCCAAACACTTAGATTACTTCTGAAACATCAATTCCACAAAATCACCAGCTGGTTGCTCAAATTTTCAACCAAAGTGCAGCTGAGGTACCACAAAATGATCCAACCAATTTCAATCAAGTCCAACCATCCAAACATAATCCATAGGGTGTAGGGAAGCTGTTCAGATCATCACAACTCATCTGTAACACCTCCAAATCAAAAATCACATTGCACTTGCTGTCACGGCTTGGAGGTAAGCACATACTTGGTCATCTCTCAATCTATGCATATTTCCTCGCACAATAATTTGGCCATATGTTCATAATCATGCATGGAATGTTTTCCCTCAATTAATTGCATTGTTTGAACCGTGTATCAAAAATCCTAGCCTTCATGCAGAAATTAGGGTTCTTAAGGTCTCTTCGTGATTTCTTGTTGTATGTTTAATTTAAATGAAATTAAAGTACATAGACATGATCGTGAGGTTGAGGCGAGCATAATGATATGTGGATTGCATGATATGATTACGTATTCATGGAGATTGGATAGAAAACGCAAATCTGAGAAACCAAGAACACGCGCGTGTTCTTCAGCTTGTTCTTGGCGCCATTTTTAGAAATTCAAATATTTGAATTTTGTGATTTTGTTTAATTGATTCAAAAATTAATTTCTCTCTGAGTTTTAATGATTTTGAGTTGATTCTTTTTTTAATATTCACAAAAATGTTAAAATATTTTATTTTCCCAAAAAAATCCCAAAAATATTATTTATTTCATATAATTGATATTTTTGCAAAGAATTAATATTTTAATTGTTTTTGACATTTTAAATATTTTCTCTACATTGATTTTGCAACTTTTAATGCTTTCTAATTATTTTGTAGGTCAATACTTAATTTTTGAAGCATTAATCCAAGATCACAATTTGTTTTCCATGTGTTAAACAATTTTTGATCATTTTAATTGAATTTTTATTCAATTAAATACATTTTGAAAACAAATTAGGGTTTTGGATTAATTCAACCTTCATAAATCATTTTCAAAACTCTTTGGGCCTCTTGAGAGAGTGTAAGACTCATCCCCCCTTGTACAAATCATTTTTGGGCCTCACTTATTGTATAAGTCCCTCTGTACAAGTAAACGGCACGATCGTCGCCCATTTAAAAATAAAAATCATCTGGGCCTCTCCTTGAGCTATAAGACCCATTCAAAACACTTTGGGCCTCTATTAGAGTGTAAGACCCAATCCCCCTTTTAACCAAAACATTTTGGGCCTCACTTATTGTATAAGTCCCTCTGCGTTAAAAGAAAACCTCGGCACGATCGCCATTTTTAAACGAAAAATCATTTGGGCCTACCCTCGTGTTATAAGCCCCACTCTTTTTTCCTTAAACCTTTTTGGGCCTCTTGAGAGAGTGTAAGACCCATCCCTTTGTACAGAAAACCTTTTTGGGCCCCAGTCACTTGTATAAGTCCCGCTGTACAAAGTTAAACAGTGCGCTCACTGATAAAACCCTGGGCCTCTCCTTGAGCTGTAAGCCCCAAATCTTTCTTTTTCAAAGCACTTTCTCCTTTGTTTTGAATATACTGTTGTTTTCAATCTTTCTTTGTTGAACAACTAACCAAACAGCATGGAAGCACTCCAACCGAGTAAGTGGTTATCGCTTTCGTTTACTGCTTTCATATTATAAACTGTATTGTGGGGCTGCTCACTGTAAGTCTCCTTTCATAAATTCATATCTACTGTGTAATAATATTATAGATATTTCGAGTTTCCCCGGCTACTACGTCTAGAACTAGGTGACGCTGTTTCACTTATTCGTAGAAATAGACGCCTAGATCCCCAATAGGAGCACCAGATACACTCTTCTCTTCGGCTGTCCTCCTTAGGAATCGTTAAGAAGCTCTACTCCCCAAGGTGAATGTATTCTCCATGAATGGCATCTTTGAGTTTCTTCCAAATTCTCGAACTTTCCTGACTTGATCTATTCCTTGTGGATAGCTTGCCTTGAATGTCTCGGGGTTTGGGTACCCACTACGGTCATAATCTTGGACCTTAACTAAGGAACCCTCTTTAAAAACTAAAAGTCGCTGGATAGTAAACCTCGCACGTTTACCAGTGGTTTTTATCTTTAAAAGAGTTATCTCTCCTAATGGAAAGGAGATGATAGACCCACGGGCTTCTTAAAAGCATCGACCTCCTCTTGGGCATTATTCAAGGACCCTACGGCTTCTTAGAAGTATTCGCAGCCTCCTTTTAGGCTTCGTATAATGATTTCTTCCTCCGGGAATGATAGCCTCCTCTTGGGCTTCGTACAAGGACCCGTCGGCTTCTTAAAAGTTTCCAGCCTCCTCTTGGGCTTCGTACAAATTGTCCCGACGACCTCCTAGAGGTATAGGAACATAACATAGTCATCTGCATAGAACAGTCCTTTCATAGAGTCTACTACTGTTTCTCATAGCATAGTACAAAAAGATAAAACTCTAGACACGGACAGTCTAACTTCCTTGAGTCTCAAAGACATTCTCAGGCGCCCTTCGTTAAATAGGAAGGAAACCCGCAGACTCGGACAGTCTCGACACCCCTTGGATTTCCCGTTTCCTCAAAGAGAAGGAAATATCCCTGATCCTCAAATCAAATCCCTGAGTACAGTGTTGCTCATATAAGAACTGATTTTCTCTTTTAAAATCAGTATATTGGATATGTCACTCAACTGAAACAGTTACAATAGCCTCCATCTCGGGCTTCGTACGAGATACCAAAATTCTCCCCAGTGGAGTCAAACAACGTTTCGCCTCTCTCTCGGGCTTCGTACGAGACACATAAGAGACTCTCTCGTTGAGTCAAACACCCTTTTCGCCTCCATCTCGGGCTTTATACGAGATACAAAAAGGTTCTTTTTGAGCCAAACAGACAATAGCCTCCATCTTGGGCTTTATACGAGATACCAAAAGATTCCATCGTCGAGTCAAAACCTTTTAGCCTCTCTCTCGGGCTTTGTACGAGACACAAAATAGCCTCCTCTTAGGCTTTGTATAATGATTTTCCTAGAGGAAATTAGCCTCCTCTTAGGCTTCGTATAAGAAAACCACTGGTTAATCCAATTAACCTTTTAGCATCAAAGTTGTGCCTCGTTCACAGTAAACAAACATCAACAACTCCTTTCCCTTCATCTAATCGCTGTAAGCGGCAAGCCTCTGGATCATCTACATCCACGCCATTGTCCCTCTTTTAGCATGAGAAATTCCTAAGGAAAGATGGCATTGCTCTACACTGAGTTAAAGTCTTCTCCTTCAGGTTAAAACCCTTTCTTCGGAAATTATGGCATTGCTCGGATCCGCGTATCCCAGTTAAAGTAATTCTCCTTCTCCCCTCTTTAGAGATGACAAATTCTCTCTAAAGCCGAGGTCTTTCAGCTTCACATCTTGGGCTTTGAACAAGATACAAACCACCTTTCGCTTCACGTCTTGGGCTTTGAACAAGACACCAAAAACCAATTTCCTCCCATAGAATAGGAGGAACTACGAACGCTCTGATTTCCCTGTTTCGGTAAACGGGAATACGTAGGCATAAGATCGAAAGAAAAAGATCTTAGCGAGCGCAATCAACAAAAAACCCAAATCCCATATCTCCATCAATTAAAAGCAGTAATTCAAAAGCATCAGTCCTAACATCCTAACCCTTGTTCCCCGTCAGAAACCCTTCTTCCCAGGTAAAAAAGAAAGAGAACCGTATTGGCGAAAATACAAATAACCTGTACAAAGGCCCCCCCCACTTTGATAGCATCCGTAACCTAACAGACCGCTGTTTAAACTCAGTATGCAAAGCAGGGTTAATTGGAGACATCTATTTCCCTTCCTTATTCAGTTCACAATAGGATAAAAAATGAATCGACCTGTAGTCAAATCTCAAACCGCAGAGAGCGACCAACGCTTAAGAACCGCGTCCAAAATCGCTCGCTCCAGAAAAGTGGCGCCCACCGTGGGGCCGTTCTTTCTTTCTTACTATTTAAACCTTGGGTAAGTCATTTTCATGGCGGTGGCCGCCAACAGAAAAGTGGCGCCCACCGTGGGGCATTTCTTTCTTTCTTACAATTTAAACCTTGGGTAAGTCATTTTCATGGCGGTGGCCGCCAACAGAAAAGTGGCGCCCACCGTGGGGCACATCTTTCTTTTTCCTTTTTTCTCTTCACTTATGTGAAAACCATAGATTGGGGCTTCCGCCGGGGAACCCATTTCTGTCAGGAACTTAGGATTCTTAGCTTTATAAGTCTAGGATGATTAGGACAAATATATATACTGCTTTTCCTAATTGATATACGTGTTTATTTTTCTGCTAATGGGAATGCGTGTGATGCCGCATGTGGTGAGAATGAGTATACACCTAGAAAAGCCAAACCCTTTCGTAGTGCGGAAGCTATCGGAAATAGCTGTTACGCGATACTACCCTCATTTGAGGCTGGTGATCTATTCTCGGTGAATGGCACTTACTCTAAGATTGCTTTACAACTCGCTGGCGATCCGCTTGTTGTTTTGCTTTCCTGGGAGGAGCTGATGATAATGAGTACAGGTACAAAAATCACCCTAGTATAAACCTTTGGGGATGGGTAGAGCCTTGACTTCATGACAACGACCCTTTGACCCCATGTTTTTTCTATGTTTTTGTGTGCTGCATTCATGCATTCATTTAATAAACAACATTAAAACATTCAAAAAACTTTCTCTTCTAGTCTCTCTGTTTTTCAAATTAAACTAAGACTGTGATTGCAAATATCGAAGAAGAGGATTACGCTAATGGATTTCGGTAGAAGGAGAACTCACCAGTATACCTTCAAGGTTCCAAAATTAGGGGATTTGAGAAAGTTAGCAAGGATGATCGTTAACCCAGAGGCTTTCAGAGCCAAGCACGGTGGTTTGCTACCATTGTTAAGAGTCCATGTGATTAAGGGGATCCTGGACGTGCTCATTCAATTCTACGATCCGGTTTATCATTGTTTTACATTCCCGGATTACCAGCTTGCACCAACGCTGGAGGAGTATTCTCATCTGACTGATTTACATATCACGGATCGAGCTCCATTTTCTGGACTGGAAGAAATTCCAAAGAATCAGACTATTGCAATAGCAATTCATTTGGACGAGTCTGAGGTCAGGACTCACATGACTACTAAGGGTGGCATCCAAGGTTTGCCAGCCCAGTTCATGACAAAGAAAGCTCTGTACTTTGCTAGTATAGGGAACGGGACTGCTTTTGAAAGCATCTTTGTCTTGCTCACCTACGGGTTATTTTTGTTTCCCAACATCAATAACTTCGTCGATATCAACGCTATTAAGGTTTTTCTCATTGGAAACCCTGTGCCGACTTTGCTTGCAGATGCGTATCATTCTGTACACTTGGGAAATTTGTACAGCGGAGGGGAAATCACATGTTGTGTACCTTTGCTTTACAAATGGTTTATCTCTCACTTGCCCAAGTCTGCTGCTTTTTGGGATTGCAAGAATGTCTTACGTTGGTCGCAGAAGATCATGTCTCTTACCAACTCTGATATAGATTGGTGTAATAGGATTTATGAGGGAATCAAAATCATTGACCGTTGTGGAAACTTCCCCAGCGTACCCCTCATAGGAACTAAAGGAGGAATCAACTATCATCCGATATTGGTTCTTCGTCAATTTGGATACCCGATGAGACACATCCCACTGGGTGTTCATCTGGAAGGTCTTTTCTTCAAAGAAGGAGAAAATGACAGAGCACTAAAGATGGAAATAGTGCATGCTTGGAAACATGTTCATAAGAAAGGACGAGAGTCTCTGGGAAACCCGGACTGTGTCTCAGTGGAGCCTTATCTCCATTGGGTACAAACTAGAGCTCTCAAGCTAAAGATGCCTTATCCGCGTTACGGAATTCTTCCGCCAAGGGAAACTGTCATGTACTTCATGACGGAAACTGAAAAGCTTCAGGTTACTCTCAACAAGGTTCAAAAGGAAAGAAGGTCTTGGAAGAACAAGTACCGCACCCTCGACGGAGAGTGTATCTAAATACAGCAACTACTAAAAGAGAAAGATGCTCTGATTGAAATTTTGGAGCAACATGCTGTAGAGAATCAAGATGACCAAAGGAATTTGCTCGCTCCTTTCACCTGGCAAAGGAATGACAACCCGACAACGGCCCAAGCGCCCCGGTCAAAGAAGAGGACTCGGGACCCATTAGTTTAGGTTTCTGTTTCTGCACTTTGTAATCTACTGTATTTCCATTTCAGTAATCCTTTGGAATTCAATAAAAAGGGGTTTCCCCACTGTTTGATATTTGCAATCTAATTGTCGAAGTTTAATTTGATTAAACCAAAAAACAATTAATATAATCATTACATTCATCATTCTCACATCGCGTATTCTCCTTACCTACGAATCTCATGTTTGTGTCTCGATTCTAGAGTCAAACTGTCTCATTCGTACAATACTCGGGCCAATCGTCAGAAAAGGATGAATGATCTTGAGGAAGAAAACAGAGAGTTGAAAGAAGAGATCGACGCTCTGAGAGAGGATATGAGAAAGCTTCGTAACGACATGCAAGCCATGGCAGAAGCTCAGCTACAAAGAACCGTGATCTCAGAGATCACCTCAACGCCCATCATAGAAAAGTATGATCCTGGGTATCAGATGCCGAAAGATCGTCCTTGGGGCATGCTTGTTAACTATATCCCGGAAGGATATGTTCCGCCGATCACTGAAGATCTGGGAATCGCAACAGAAGCCGCTGGGCCTGAAGGTTACAAACTTCGGGAAAGCGAAGATGCCAGGGGCATACTCAAGACTCCTGAAGGTTACAAACTTCGGGAGTCGCCAAGACTTACTACCGTAGTCACGGTACCACCCCTTGTGGTGCACACTGTCCCGGAAGGACAGATTCCATAGACACCTTCTGGTAAGAAGGAAACTATGTTTGACAGAATGGATGAATTCCAGGAGCAGTTCTTGGAAATGTAGAAAGAGCTGCAAGCCATTCGCGGTCAGGACCTATTTAGAAAGGACGCTGCAGACCTCTGCTTAGTCCCCAATGTGAAAGTCCCGCACAAATTCCAAGTGCCCGACTTTGAAAAATACAAGGGTAACTCTTGCCCTCAGAGCCATCTGGTGATGTACGCTCGGCGGATGTCAGCTCAGACGGAGAATCAGGACTTGCTGATTCACTACTTCCAGGATAGTTTAACCGGTGCCGCACTCAAATGGTACATGGGTTTAAACCGTACTACGATCAGTACATTCAGAGATCTTGGTACTGCCTTCATCCAACAATACAAGTACAATTTGGACATGGCACCCGACAGAGATCAACTCAGATCAATGTCACAAAAAGACAAGGAAACCTTTAAGGAGTATGCTCAAAGGTGGCGTGAAATTGCCGCTCAAATTTGTCCACCTCTTGAGGAAAAAGAGATGACAAAAATCTTCTTAAAGACCTTAAGCTCATTTTACTATGACCGAATGATTGCCAGTGCACCCAGTGATTTCACCAAAATGGTCGGCATGGGTGTACGTCTTGAGGAAGCCGTCCGAGAAGGACGTTTGGTAAAAGACACTGGATCAACGAGCCGTACTAAAAAATACGGTAGTGCTCTCCCTAAGAAAAAAGAGCAAGATATTGGGAATATCTCTCTCGGAAAGCAAAGACGACGTTATCAGCCAGTAGCAGCTGTTACTCCTACTATCGGCCCCGCGCCTGTTCCTATGTATCAACCTCAGGTTGCGCAGAGCCAACCTGACCAACAAAGGACACAACAGCCTCTTCAGCGGGCTCGTCCTCCATATAACAACAATCGTACAACACGGCCACCAGGATTTGATCCTATACCCGTAACGTACGCAGAGCTATTTCCGTTATTGCTGGCTAAGGGGAACATTCAGACTAAGTCTCCCCTTTCAGTTCCAGAAAATCCGCCTTTTTGGTTTAAAGCGGATCAAACATGCCCTTATCATCAAGGAGGTTCAGGGCATAACATTGAGACTTGTCTCAATTTCAAATCCGACGTGCAAAAGCTTGTTAGGAGCGGGCTCTTATCTTTCAAAGATACGAATCCTAATGTTCTTACGAACCCGCAGCCTCAACATGAGAAAGCTGCAGTCAATCTGATTGAGAAAGAGACTAACAATGTCTATCAAATTCATGATGTGCTCTTGTTGAAAACCAATCTGGTCAAGATGCATTGTAGACAGAGTGGACATGGCCATGTGCCACCTCATAATTATCACCAGTGTGATATCTGCTCTAAAGACAACCAGGGATGTTCTGTAGTGCAAGCAGCACTGCAGGAACAAATGGATCTTGGATGGATCCAAGAGCACCGAGTTCGTGGAGTTAACATGGTTTACACGAATTCCAACGTCATTCAAAACCACGACATCCGTGCGATGAATGTCAACTTGGTGGCAATGCACTCAAGGGAAAGCCAATATCATAATCTGCCGCGGCACGATTACAGTTCTTGTCTGATTTGCTCGGTAAACAAACAGGGATGCTCTTTCATACAAGAGGCCCTCCAGCGTCAGATGGATCTTGGATGGATCCAAGACTACCATGATAGGAACTCCTATCAAATCAACATGGTTCAGATCTTCGATATTCGCGTGATGAATACCAACCTGGTAGAGTTACATGCTGAACAGGTCCGACTTGGATTCTTAATATCACATGACTATCAAAGCTGTAAAGCGGGTTGCGAAAACGATCGAGGTTGTACCCTTGTCCAGGAGGCACTTCAGCACTTGTTAAATCACTGGTGGATGCCAATCTATATGGACGAAGATACTCAGCAGATTAGTATCAATCACAGGAATCCTACTCGTCGTCAAAGTCAGGATGTCCGATCAATGGAAGATAACCTAGTAAGGTTACATTGCATTCAAAGTGGGCGTGGCCAGGTGCCACCACACAACTATGACAATTGTAGAATCTGTTCAGAAAGTAACCAAGGGTGTTACCTTGTGAGAGCAGCTCTTCAGGGTCAGGTCGATCATGGAGAAATTCGTCCATATCCAGGTTCAGGACCCATCATTTGGTCGCCGAATTACCTTGCCGATCAAGTTGAGGATGTTGTCACCATCTCTGGTCATCACAGGACCAGGAATGTTTTTGCCATCATCCCTCTACTTGACGAATCTAGAGTTCCCAACCGGGAACGGATCAAGGTTACTTATGATGGTCAGAAAAATCAGAAGGTTCCCATAGTCATCTATCTACCGAGGCCACTACCGTATGAATCAGCTAAGGCAATCCCTTACAAATACGGTGCAACAATAATCGAGAATGGAAAGGAAATTCCATTACCCTCCGTTGTGAACATTGCAGATATCAGTCGTGTAACACGGAGCGGTCGAATCTTCAACCGAGGGGTTGGGGAAGCTAACAAAGAAAAGGAACTTCAGGCAGAAATTCCTGATCCACCAGTCGGTCAATCTAGTAATCCCGACCTTTCAAAAAATGATGATGAGGTGCTAAAGCTCATCCAAAGGAGTGAATATAACATTGTTGATCAACTATTACAGACTCCTTCAAAGATCTCAGTATTATCACTGTTACTCAGTTCAGAAGCACACAGAGAGGCTCTACAGAAAGTCTTGGAGCAAGCCTTTGTGGAACAGGATGTAACAATCAGACAATTCGATAACATTGTCTCTAACATCACTTCCTGCAATAATTTGGGATTTAGTGATGAAGAATTACCTGAAGAGGGTCGCCGTCATAACATGGCGCTCAATATCATAGTTAACTGCCAGGGCGATGCTTTAGCCAACGTACTGGTAGACACAGGGTCAGCCCTGAATGTTATGCCGAAGTCCACTTTGATGCAATTATCATTCAAGGGCCCTCCGATGAGAGTCAGCGAGGTCGTCGTCAAAGCATTCGACGGATCCAGAAAAACAGTTATCGGCGAAGTTGATCTTCCAATAACTATTGGTCCTCACACTTTCCAAATCACTTTCCAGGTCATGGATATCCGGGCAACATACAGTTGTTTATTAGGAAGACCTTGGATACATCAGGCTGGAGCGGTTACTTCAACCCTCCACCAGAAGCTAAAGTTCGTCAAGGATGATCAACTTGTCACGGTTTGTGGGGAACAAGCCTTGCTTGTGAGCAACTTATCATCATCTACTTGTGTGGAACCCGAAGAGGTTATTGGAACTCAGTTCCAAGAACTATCGGTGAGCAAGGACAGTCAGTTCAAAGAAGGAACTTCAATTTCTTCATACAAAGATGTTATCAAAGCGGTCGAGAGTACCGATACGACAGGATGGGGACGGCTTGTCATTCCTATTGACAATAAAACAAAGAAGGGTCTTGGTTTTTCTGCAACCTGTACCCAGACAGTTGCCAACGATGAAAGTCTTCATCCCCTTCAAAACTTCTTCCACAGTGGAGGTTTTCTTCATCCAGTGTCTCAGACAGTTCATGCTATCAATGAGGAAGATCCCTCTGACACAGATGAAGAGTGGAAGTCCTATCTTAATAAGGACGGCTATATGTCTCAGGAAGAGGTGCCTATGCCTCTTTGCTTTCCTATAGAAAGTCCGAGATTTATACCAAGATCAGATGTCGAGATTATATACGGAGATTGTGATCCGGAAGGATGTCGTGCTCTGCCAAATTCATTAGAGGAGGGCACTCTGATGAAAGACAACTTTGGCCACAATTACTATGGCCCGATGGATGGTCTGCCAATGTGGCAGCCTTACCCAGGAAACTTGGGGCAAGAGAGTCATCCGAGTAATGAAACTCAGCTGAGCATCATTGAACAGAATACCTGTGTCCCCACCATGTCATGGGATCAACACTCAGGTCATTCGGAAATTACTCAACATGAAGATGAATTCGCAACGTTTGCAGGACTAGAATTCATCAATTATGCTTTTCCCAAGGTCAACGTCATCGAGAGGGATGACTTCTCCAGTTCCAAAGAAGTTTGGGACACTCTGGGACAACCTAGTGGAAAATACGACTTTATGGTCAAGTACACTGCTCCCGAAAGCTCTCGTATCAGGCTCGAGGATATCCAGCCAACTGGATGGGGAGATACAGTTGAGAGCACAAATGTTATGCAAAATGTAACAGAGGAATTCTCCTACGACAATTCTGCTTGGGAGACAGATTCCAATGATCCTGCTCCACCAGAAATCAGCGTCATTTCTGAAGACAAATCAAGGAAGGTGCCAGACTTTGTGATTCACCGAGGAGTTCACCGCCAATGGGTTGCTGTCGAGGTTCCGAAGGTCGTTCGTCAGTCAAAGTAGTTGCCATCTTTAAACCTTTCACCCTGCCCAAGTGAAACGGATATTTTGATATGGCTCGTTTTCTGTAAATTTCCCTCAAGCGACAGAGTTTTGTTTTATAGGGTTGTAGTTTCAAGATTCGACTTGTTCATTAATAAAATAACGTCGTTTTGTAATTTCCGCATTAATTGCTGTTTTCTCTTTTTGCTTTTTCAGAAAATGGTAATCCTAAAAAACATTCAATAATAAAAACAAGCAGTAAAGTCAAAACACTGCACACACTTACATTTTCTCTATCTCTTCTAAACACGAATCATCACGTCATGCAGATTACTTGTTTTATACCCCGTTGAAACATACGATCCGATGCCTTCTTCCAACTTTGAGTTCCCGTTATTCGAGGCTGAAGAAGAAAATGACAACCAAACTCCAGAAGAGATCTCCCGACTACTCAGACAAGAGGAAAGGTCCATTGAACCTCACAAAGAACCGTTGGAAACGGTAAACTTGGGTTCAGAAAAAGAGAGAAAAGAAATCAGGATCGGAGCACTGCTCAGTCCAACTGTCAGAGAAGATATGATAAAGCTTCTCAAAGAATTCCCCGATGTATTCGCTTGGTCCTATCAGGATATGCCAGGGTTGGATACCAGCATCGGGGAACATCACTTACCGTTGAGATCGGAATGTCCACCAGTAAAGCAAAGGTTGAGACATACTCACCCGGACATGGCCATCAAAATCAAGGAGGAGGTACAGAAACAGATCGACGCGGGTTTCCTCGCTACATCTGAATATCCTCAATGGTTAGCCAACATCGTACCCGTTCCCAAAAAGGACGGAAGGGTCAGAATGTGTGTCGATTACAGGGATCTAAACAAGGCAAGTCCAAAATATGACTTTCCTTTACCACACATTGACATGCTGGTTGACAGCACAGCAAAGTTCAAAGTATTCTCCTTCATGGATGGATTCTCGGGCTATAACCAGATCAAAATGGCGCCGAAAGACATGGAGAAAACTTCGTTCATTACCCCATGGGGTACCTTTTGTTACAAGGTAATGCCGTTCGGTTTGAAGAATGCCGGGGCAACCTATCAAAGGGCCATGACTACTCTGTTTCATGACATGATACACAAAGAAATCGAGGTATATGCCGATGATTTGATTGCAAAATCAAGAACAGAGGATGAACACGTTGAACATCTGTTAAAATTGTTCGAACGTCTATGAAAATTCAAGCTCCGCTTGAATCCCAACAAGTGCACCTTCGGTGTCCGTTCGGGGAAATTACTAGGGTTCATCGTCAGCCAGAAAGGAATTGAAGTTGATCCTGACAAGGTCAAGGCCATTCAAGAATTGCCTTCTCCGAAAACTGAAAAACAAGTCAGAGGATTCCTGGGACGTTTGAACTACATCTCCAGATTCATATTCCTTATGACCGCCACTTGTGCGCCGATTTTCAAATTACTGAAAAAGAACCAGGATTGCGTTTGGTCAGAAGATTACCAAACTGCCTTCGACAGTATTAAGGAATACCTGTTGAATCCGCTGATTCTATCACCTCCAGTGGAAGGACGACCACTGATCATTTACCTCACAGTCCTAGAGGACTCAATGGGATGTGTACTTGGCCAACAAGACGAAACTAAAAGGAAAGAGTCTGCCATTTACTATCTAAGCAAGAAATTCACCGACTGCGAGACTCGGTACACAATGCTTGAGAAAACTTGTTGCGTTTTGGCTTGGGCAGCCAAACGTCTTCGCCAGTACATGATTCGTCATACTACTTGGTAGGTCTCCGAAATGGATCCAATCAAGTACGTTTTCGAAAAACCTGCTCTCACGGGAAGAATTGCCCGTTGGAAGATGTTACTCTCAGAATATGACACAGAGTACCACACTCAAAAAGCCGTTAAGGGAAGTATTTTAGCCGATCATTTGGCTCATCAACCGATTGACGATCAAGAATCAATCGGGTTTGACTTCCCAGACGAAGATGTCATGTATCTAAAGATGAAAGATTGCGATGAATCGCTACCCATTGAAGGGCCAGAACCAGGTTCCCAGTGGGGACTTATCTTTGACGGAGCAGTCAATCATTATGGAAATGGAATTGGGGCAATCATTGTTACCCCTCAGGGTTCCCACATTCCTTTCACTGCCAGACTTACGTTCAAATGTACGAACAACGAGGCCGAATACGAAGCATGTATCATGGGTCTCGAAGAAGCGATTGATTTAAGGATCAAAAACTTGGATGTATACGGCGACTCGTCCCTGGTTATTAACCAGATAAATGGAGATTGGAACACATACCAATCAGGATTGATTCCTTACAAAGACTATGCAAGGAGGTTATTACCCTTCTTCAACAGAGTCGACTTTCATCACATCCCTCGTGATGAGAATCACATGGCTGATGCATTAGCCACTCTCTCTCTTCCATGATTAGTGTGGGTCGATGGAATGACATACCTAAGATCGACATAATGCGCCTTGAATGGCCCGCTTACATCTTCGCGATTGAAGCAGTCATAGACGATAGACCTTGGTATCACGATATCAAATGCTTCCTTCATAAACAAGAGTACCCATCTGGGGCACTCAGAAAAGACAGGAAAACCCTCAGAAGATTGGCTGGAAACTTCTTCCTGAGCGGTGACACTCTCTATAAGAGAAATTTTGACATGGTCTTGCTCCGATGCGTCGACAGACCAGAAACAGACATGCTCATGAAAGAAATTCATGAAGGATCCTTTGGCACTCATGCCAACGGACACACAATGGCGAGAAAAATTCTCAGGGCTGGGTATTATTGGTTAACAATGGAATCCGGCTGCTACAAGTACATGAGGAGGTGTCACAAGTGTCAGATATACTCCGACAAAATTCATGTACCGCCATCACATCTCAAAGTTCTTTCTTCCCCGTGGCCATTTTCCATATGGGGAATCAATATGATTGGTATGATTGAGCCCAAGGCTTCAAACGGACATCGGTTCATCCTGGTAGCCATTGACTATTTCACCAAGTGGGTCGAAGCAGCGTCATACGCCAATGTAACCCGACAAGTGGTGGTCCGATTTATCAAAAACAATATCATCTGCCGTTATGGTGTTCCAAGCGAGATCATTACTGATAATGGATCTAACTTGAACAATAAGATGATGAAAGAGTTGTGTGCAGAGTTCAAGATCGAACACCATAACTCATCTCCCTACCGACCCAAGATGAACGGAGCGGTAGAAGCGGCTAACAAGAACATCAAGAAGATTGTTCAGAAGATGGTTGTAACCTATAAAGATTGGCACGAAATGCTACCCTTTGCTCTTCATGGTTATCGCACATCTATCCGCACTTCAACAGGGGCAACCCCTTTCTCTCTAGTATATGGCATGGAGGCAGTGCTCCCCATAGAAGTAGAGATCCCATCAATCCGGGTATTGATGGAAGCGAAGCTCACCAAAGCTAAATGGTGTCAAAGTCGACACGACGAACTGAATCTGATCGAAGAGAAGCGAATCACGGCACTATGCCACGGTCAGTTGTACCAACAGAGAATGAAGAGGGCGTTTGACAAAAAGGTCTGACCGCGTATCTTCAGAAAAGGAGACCTTGTGCTCAAGAAGATACAATCATTTCTCACTGACTCTCGGGGCAAATGGACCCCAAATTATGATGGCCCTTATGTGGTCATGAAAGCTTTCTCAGGCAGCGCCTTGAGACTTGCAACCATGGACGGAGAAGAATTTGCCTACCCCACGAATGTTGATGTAGTCAAGAAATACTTCGCCTAAACTAAAAAAAAAAAAAAAAAAAACTTCTCGGTGGATTGAAAACGCGAAAGGGCGGTCCAGGCAAAAGTTAGAGACATGAAAAAAAATCATCCCGGTGGATTGGAAACATCAAAGTACAATCCAGGCAAAAGTTAGGGATAATGGCAAGTAACTATGTTCAACAGAGGCAAGTCCCTCAGCAGCAGGTGCATCATCTATCGGAGGAAATCTCCAGTCAAAGGTCATCTTCGACAGAAGCTCAGGATGTCCCGAATTCAAAGTTGGTAGAAGGATAGTGGTCGTTATGTTTCAACGTAGCCCTTTTCCCTGTAAATTACCATTTTCTAACTTTGTATATACTCTTTGGAATCACGCGTTTGGCTGATCTCCATCTTATCAATAAAATTTGAGCCCTTGTGCTTTTGTTTGTAATTCTTTACTTGTTTTAGCTTTACAGAACGACGTTGTTTAAACTTAATCAGCGATTCTTAAAATAAAACAAAAATAAATTTACTTGTTAAACTTTTTCTGCTTTTAAATTAAAGATGGCATTTCTTTTGACTGTTGAACATCAGAAGAACATCGATCGCTTCTCCCAAAGTAAGCGAACTACAAAGTGCAGAATCAAAGTACTCCTTCTAAGCCAGTACTCCTGAATAAAGGGATCAACTGTGTCAGAGACCTTGTTTCGTCTGACACGCCTCGATCGAGTTCTCATCTCCTAAGCCCGATCAACATAGCTCCCAACGGGACTATCTCTCCTAAGCAAGGTGGAATTGCTATTTTGAACCAACGGTGCTTCTTCGCCCCGCGATGGCCGAGTATCCAATTGGGTTCATCTATTAGTCTGTATGTCGTGTCAGTTTTGTCAGCATATACATACGTACTTCATGCATTTTTTATTTGCATTTACATTTCATATTGCATCGTTATCACTCTAGCCAGTCTTGTCCCCTAGTGATAAACAGTTTTCTCAATCGAGTTGTCAGTTCTTGCCTCGTCAGGAAATACTGTGTCTGAACAACCTCGCTTCCAGTTAATTCTGGAAAGAAGTTGGTCCTTGGCCACTTTGATAATTTGAACCTCTGAAAGATCAGAGAACTTTCAGTAAACATCACTCTTCGCCATTGAAGATGATGTCCTTGCTTTCCCGGATTAAGGAAAATCCACAGAGAAAGCCTCGTGATCAGAGATTCGGCAGCACGCCAGTTTTGCTCCGAAAAACCACTGATGAGAAGGTCATTGGCACCTCAAAATTGGACCCCATCATATGGCGTTTCTCCGGGAAAATCCCGAGAAAAGTATGATGAAAGATCCCAAATGAAAACAGTCTCTCAAGAGACTCGCTTTCCCCAGTAGAATCGACAAATGGCGTCTCCAACAGAGAAGTTTGTGCAACTCTACAACTCAGACGTTGGGTTCCCCAGCAAGTCTGACATCAAACCTTTTTCCGTCAAATGCCATCTCCCCAGGAAAATTCGGCGAGAAGTTTGAAGGAAAACCGCTACACATAGCGTCCCTTGTCAATAAAGTTTATTGACAAAAGAAACTAAGATCAGTTCCTTGGTAAGAAACCAGGATCGAGGGGAAGTTCATTTTAGAGACTGAGACCAGTTCCTTGGTAGGAAACCAAGAACGAGGGGAAGTTCAAAAGAAACTAAGACCAGTTCCTTGGTAGGAAACCAAGAACGAGGGGAAGTTTAAATCAGAAACTGAGACCAGTTCCTTGGTAGGAAACCAGGATCGAGGGGAAGTTTACCTTTTCTAAGCATCATTGCTTAGCTAAAGAAGATGAATGCGTAAGCTACCATTCATAACCACCATCAAAATTTTGGATATTCCGATATTTAATCCTCTTGCACCCCGAATGCCCGAATCCCTTCGTCATTCACACATTCGGGTCCAAGAAGATTAAATAGGGGCATCTGTAAAACCCCAAATTTTGACCACTAAGATTTCCCATCATTGTGAAAATCATCATCACAATATGGGTGTGTCATTATGCTTCATCAGTCTCCCCAAAGATGGGTGAGCATTCACTACTATCAAAATTAGGGTTTCAAGCCCTCTCTGAGTGCTTAGGCAAATGATCAATCAAGAAATGACATGATCTTCAACTTGTCTAATCTCTCAAACATCCACAATGGATCAAAAGGACTCCCACTTCAAGGATTAAGCATAAGGATGCTCCCTTCTATGTGGATCAAGCCTCAAGATCGCCAGTGTTACCAAATTAGGGTTTTGGTCGACCAGGGCCTCCAGGTGAAAAATTTCATCTGGAAACAAGCCAAAGATCCAAAACATAACCTAATATACTTCATGGAACCTCATGAACCCATGCATCAAGTCAATTTTGCCTCAGGGGATGCATTCATCAAAAATCAGGAATTAGGGTTTCTTGACCTAATTCACCCCTAAGTTGACTTTTGGGACAAACCATGAGCCAAGACCTCAAGAGATGATTTGAGGGTCTCTAATATACCATATTGATCCATTTGGAACAATGGATTGATCCAAGAAGTTTGAGCAACAAGTCTCAATTTTATCTGTACCACAATTAGGGTTTTAAGAGAAAAGTCAACTGTAACTTTGACTTTTGACCAGGACATGCTCCCAAACCCTAATACATGATTGAATATACCCTATGACACCCATGGAACATGTCCATCAAGTTTGATTTAGGTCAAGGACATGATTTCCTGAAGAATGGCACAGTTTGGAATTCATCTGATAAAAAGTCAACTGTGCACAAAAGTCAACTTTGACTTTTTGAGATTTTTCACCAAAATGGATTTTTAACCCTAAAATGATGTTAATGTATGATTTGAATCATCATTCATCAAGAAAAATCAAGAAAAGTGAGATAACTTGTAAAAGGGATAACCATAAAACTTAGAAATTTTTCAAAGTTAAAAATAAAGTGGCAAGGGTACCAACTTTGGAGGACCATAACTCCTAAACCACAAGGCCATTTTTTCTCATCCAAAGATGGATTTGTAGCCCTCATTATCACCTACAAAAACTTCAACTACAAGTCATTCCAATTCATTAAGGATTTTGAGTTATGGAGTGATCAAAGTGGCTAAAAAGTGAAAATGTCACTTTTTCCAACACTTAGTGAAATTTTCACTAAGTCAGATTCTGCCTCACTTTTTGCCAAATGTAGGGGGATTTTTCACTTGGAATCAAAAGAGATCAAAACCAAACTTGTTCAAACAGTTGTTGTATCATGTAAGAGCTTTCCAAAATGGCCAAGAACATTGCCAAATTCAACCTACATCATGAGATACAACATTGGCAAGTTGCCTTGCTGAAATCTGTCAAAGCAAGGCAGAATTTGCATTTTGGCTCGATTTGCCAAAATCAGCCAATTTCAATAGTTCCTATCCACTTGGACACCTCAGAGGATTGAATCTAAAGGGGACAATCACTGAGCCAAGCCTCCAAAGTCCATGGAACAAGAAATAGCATGTTGAACCTAGAATGGCCAAAATAGGGACAAGACTTCAAATTTGGAATGAGGCATTCAATGGAACCATCAAGGTGGCATGGGCTAAGCTATTCTCATCTGAAATCAGTCAAGACTTATCCAAGACCAAGGGGACCAAAGCTCTGTGCCCTAACCTCTAGTCAATGGCTAGAGGAGACTTGGGTTTTCATTTGCCAACATTGGCCAAACCTACTTACCAGCTGCCATGCACTATTCCTTGCAAAACAAACTTGCTCTACTATAAATAGAACTCAATTGTGGTCATTTTAAGTACACCAAAGCCATCTAACAGATGCTTTCCTCAAAATCTCTTTCTCTTGGCAAAAATGCCTTTCTTAGCAAGGTAGCTATCGGGTTTTGAGTTTGAGAGCAATTCCAATCAAACCAATCACTCACACACCTCACATACATCATATATAAGTGATCCAAACACTTAGATTACTTCTGAAACATCAATTCCACAAAATCACCAGCTGGTTGCTCAAATTTTCAACCAAAGTGCAGCTGAGGTACCACAAAATGATCCAGCCAATTTCAATCAAGTCCAACCATCCAAACACAATCCATAGGGTGTAGGGAAGCTGTTCAGATCATCACAACTCATCTGTAACACCTCCAAATCAAAAATCACATTGCACTTGTTGTCACGGCTTGGAGGTAAGCACATACTTGGTCATCTCTCAATCTATGCATATTTTCTCGCACAATAATTTGGCCATATGTTCATAATCATGCATGGAATATTTTCCCTCAATTAATTGCATTGTTTGAATCGTGTATCAAAAATCCTAGCCTTCATGCAGAAATTAGGGTTCTTAAGGTCTCTTCGTGATTTCTTGTTGTATGTTTAATTTAAATGAAATTAAAGTACATAGACATGATCGTGAGGTTGAGGCGAGCATAATGATATGTGGATTGCATGATATGATTACGTATTCATGGAGATTGGATAGAAAACGCAAATCTGAGAAACCAAGAACACGCGCGTGTTCTTCAGCTTGTTCTTGGCGCCATTTTTAGAAATTCAAATATTTGAATTTTGTGATTTTGTTTAATTGATTCAAAAATTAATTTCTCTCTGAATTTTAATGATTTTGAGTTGATTCTTTTTTTAATAATTCACAAAAATGTTAAAATATTTTATTTTCCCAAAAAAATCCCAAAAATATTATTTATTTCATATAATTGATATTTTTGCAAAGAATTAATATTTTAATTGTTTTTGACATTTTAAATATTTTCTCTACATTGATTTTGCAACTTTTAATGCTTTCTAATTATTTTGTAGGTCAATACTTAATTTTTGAAGCATTAATCCAAGATCACAATTTGTTTTCCATGTGTTAAACAATTTTTGATCATTTTAATTGAATTTTTATTCAATTAAATACATTTTGAAAACAAATTAGGGTTTTGGATTAATTCAACCTTCATAAATCATTTTCAAAACTCTTTGGGCCTCTTGAGAGAGTGTAAGACCCATCCCCCCTTGTACAAATCATTTTTGGGCCTCACTTATTGTATAAGTCCCTCTGTACAAGTAAACGGCACGATCGTCGCCCGTTTAAAAATAAAAATCATCTGGGCATCTCCTTGAGCTATAAGACCCATTCAAAACACTTTGGGCCTCTATTAGAGTGTAAGACCCAATCCCCCTTTTAACCAAAACATTTTGGGCCTCACTTATTGTATAAGTCCCTCTGCGTTAAAAGAAAACCTCGGCACGATCGCCATTTTTAAACGAAAAATCATTTGGGCCTACCCTCGTGTTATAAGCCCCACTCTTTTTTCCTTAAACCTTTTTGGGCCTCTTGAGAGAGTGTAAGACCCATCCCTTTGTACAGAAAACCTTTTTGGGCCCTAGTCACTTGTATAAGTCCCGCTGTACAAAGTCAAACAGTGCGCTCACTGATAAAACCCTGGGCCTCTCCTTGAGCTGTAAGCCCCAAATCTTTCTTTTTCAAAGCACTTTCTCCTTTGATTTTGAATATACTGTTGTTTTCAATCTTTCTTTGTTGAACAACTAACCAAACAGCATGGAAGCATTCCAGCCGAGTAAGTGGTTATCGCTTTCGTTTACTGCTTTCATATTATAAACTGTATTGTGGGGCTGCTCACTGTAAGTCTCCTTTCATAAACTCATATCTACTGTGTAATAATAGTATAGATATTTCGAGTTTCCCCGGCTACTACGTCTAGAACTAGGTGACGCCGTTTCACTTATTCGTAGAAATATACGCCTAGATCCCCAATAGGAGCACCAGATACAGTCTTCTCTTCGGCTGTCCTCCTTAGGAATCGTCAAGAAACTCTACTCCCCAAGGTGAATGTATTCTCCGTGAATGGCATCTTTGAGTTTCTTCCAAATTCTCGAACTTTCCTGACTTGATCTATTCCTTGTGGATAGCTTGCCTTGAATGTCTCGGGGTTTGGGTACCCACTACGGTCATAATCTTGGACCTTAACTAAGGAACCCTCTTTAAAAACTAAAAGTCGCTGGATAGTAAACCTCGCACGTTTACCAGTGGTTTTTATCTTTAAAAGAGTTATCTCTCCTAATGGAAAGGAGATGATAGACCCACGGGCTTCTTAAAAGCATCGGCCTCCTCTTGGGCATTATTCAAGGACCCTACGGCTTCTTAGAAGTATTCACAGCCTCCTCTTAGGCTTCGTATAATGATTTCTTCCTCCGGGAATGATAGCCTCCTCTTGGGCTTCGTACAAGGACCCGTCGGCTTCTTAAAAGTTTCCAGCCTCCTCTTGGGCTTCGTACAAATTGTCCCGACGGCCTCCTAGAGGTATAGGAACAGAACATAGTCATCTGCATAGAATAGTCCTTTCATAGAGTCTACTATTGTTTCTCATATCATAGTACAAAAAGATAAAACTCTAGACACGGACAGTCTAACTTCCTTGAGTCTCAAAGACATTCTCAGGCGCCCTTCGTTAAATAGGAAGGAAACCCGCAGACTCGGACAGTCTCGACACCCCTTGGATTTCCCGTTTCCTCAAAGAGAAGGAAATATCCCTGATCCTCAAATCAAATCCCTGAGTACAGTGTTGCTCATATAAGAACTGATTTTCTCTTTTAAAATCAGTATATTGGATATGTCACTCAACTGAAACAGTTACAATAGCCTCCATCTCGGGCTTCGTACGAGATACCAAAATTCTCCCCAGTGGAGTCAAACAACGTTTCGCCTCTCTCTCGGGCTTCGTACGAGACACATAAGAGACTCTCTCGTTGAGTCAAACACCCTTTTCGCCTCCATCTCGGGCTTTATACGAGATACAAAAAGGTTCTTTTTGAGCCAAACAAACAATAGCCTCCATCTTGGGCTTTATACGAGATACCAAAAGATTCCATCGTCGAGTCAAAACCTTTTATCCTCTCTCTCGGGCTTTGTACGAGACACAAAATAGCCTCCTCTTAGGCTTTGTATAATGATTTTCCTAGCGGAAATTAGCCTCCTCTTAGGCTTCGTATAAGAAAACAACTGGTTAATCCAATTAACCTTTTAGCATCAAAGTTGTGCCTCGTTCACAGTAAACAAACATCAACAACTCCTTTCCCTTCATCTAATCGCTGTAAGCGGCAAGCCTCTGGATCATCTACATCCACGCCATTGTCCCTCTTTTAGCATGAGAAATTCCTAAGGAAAGATGGCATTGCTCTACACTGAGTTAAAGTCTTCTCCTTCAGGTTAAAACCCTTTCTTCGGAAATTATGGCATTGCTCGGATCCGCGTATCCCAGTTAAAGTAATTCTCCTTCTCCCCTCTTTAGAGATGACAAATTCTCTCTAAAGCCGAGGTCTTTCAGCTTCACATCTTGGGCTTTGAACAAGATACAAACCACCTTTCGCTTCACGTCTTGGGCTTTGAACAAGACACCAAAAACCAATTTCCTCCCATAGAATAGGAGGAACTACGAACGCTCTGATTTCCCTGTTTCGGTAAACGGGAATACGTAGGCATAAGATCGAAAGAAAAAGATCTTAGCGAGCGCAATCAATAAAAAACCCAAATCCCATATCTCCATCAATTAAAAGCAGTAATTCAAAAGCATCAGTCCTAACATCCTAACCCTTGTTCCCCGTCAGAAACCCTTCTGCCCAGGTAAAAAAGAAAGAGAACCGTATTGGCGAAAATACAAATAACCAGTACAAAGGCCCCCCCACATTGATAGCATCCGTAACCTAACAGACCGCTGTTTAAACTCAGTATGCAAAGCAGGGTTAATTGGAGACATCTATTTCCCTTCCTTATTCAGCTCACAATAGGATAAAAAATGAATCGACCTGTAGTCAAAGCTCAAACCGCAGAGAGCGACCAGCGCTTAAGAACCGCGTCCAAAATCGCTCGCTACACACATGCCAAGCACATGATCACAAATGATGCAAACTAAAATTTTCAAATTTTTCCTAGAGTAACCGGTTACAGCACATCTGCTAACCGGTTACTCTGTTCAAAAACTGAAGAAATACGCAGAAAAACCAAAGGATAACCGTTTATCAGATACGCTGTAACCGGTTACATAGTGTAAATTTTGAATTTTGGCGCCTTCTGGAGGGAAACTTGAAAAAGGGACTTCTGACAGTTGTTTTGAAACCATTAAGCCTCTGAACCCCAAAACTTGGCATTGCTACTGAGTAACACTGAAACACACTTGAAATATGCTGTGAATTCCGTTTTGTGCTCGGAATACTGCTAAAAATAATCGTCTGGTGCTGAATAACTGATCAAAAATTGAGTGCCGGAGTTTCTGATCATCAAGTCATTTAATGAGCAAAATAAATGCTCAAAAAGACTTGGAAAGCTATCTGCTTGGCCTTGAACACTGTTAAAAATCATACCGAAACTGATGACGCCTTGAGCTGCTAGAGAATACCTTGATCCCATGCCCAAAAGAAATATGCAAAAATGCAAAAATAACAATGCAAATGAAATGAAGCATAATCCAAAAGGGTTAGAAACACTAGGGCAAATTTTGAGGTGTTACAGCTGCCCCTATTCAAGCTTCTTGGATCCAAGGGTATGGAAGCAAAGGCTTTCAGACAATCGGGATACACGGAGATTGAATACCAAAATAACCTGAAAATTTGCAACCTGTGGGGGTAGTAAATAGAATGAATATGAGAACGGCCGAAGGCGGACTCGGGATAAAAAACCGACCGAAGGCGGACCCACTGGGGATATAAGAACGAACGAGTACGGCCGAAAGCGGACTCGAAAAGGATAAACGAGTACGACCGAAAGCGGACTCGAAAAGAAAGACCGGCCGAAGACGGAATTTCAACAACAAACGAGTACGACCGAAAGCGGAATCGAAAAGAAAGACCGGCCGAAAACGGCATTTCAACAGCAAACGAGTACGACCGAAAGCGGACTCGAAAAGAAGGACCGGCTGAAGACAGAATTTTAACAACAAACGAGTACGACCGAAAACGGACTCGAAAAGAAAGACCGGCTGAAGACGGAATTTCAATAATAAACGAGTACGACCGAAAGCGGGCTCGAAAAGAAAGACAGGCCGAAGACGGAATTTCAACAACAAACGAGTACAACCGAAAGCGGACTCGAAAAGAAAGACCGGTCGAAAATGGAATTTCAACAACAAACGAGCATGACCGAAAGCGGACTCGAAAAGAAAGACTGGCCGAAAACGGAATTTCAACAGCAAACGAGTACGACCGAAAGCGGACTCAAAAAGAAAGAGCGACCGAAGACAGAATTTCAACAACAAACGAGTACGACTGAATGCAGACTCGAAAAGAAAGACCGGCTGAAGACAGAATTTCAACAACAAATGAGTACGACCGAAAGCGGACTCGAAAAGAAAGACCGGCCAAAAACGGAATTTCAACAACAAACGAGTACAACCGAAAGCGGACTCGAAAAGAAAGACCGGCCGAAGACGGAATTTCAACAACAAACGAGTACGACCGAAAGCGGACTCGAAAAGAAAGACCGGCCGAAAACGGAATTTCAACAGCAAACGAGTACCACCGAAAGCGGACTCGAAAAGAAGGACCGGCTGAAGACAGAATTTTAACAACAAACGAGTACGACCGAAAGCGGACTCGAAAAGAAAGACCGGCTGAAGACGGAATTTCAACAACAAACGAGTACAACCGAAAGCGGACTCGAAAAGAAAGACCGGCCGAAGACGGAATTTCAACAACAAATGAGTACGACCGAAAGCGGACTCGAAAAGAAAGACCGGCCGAAAATGGAATTTCAACAGCAAACGAGTAAGACCGAAAGCGGAGTCGAAAAGAAGGACCGGCTGAAGACAGAATTTCAACAACAAACGAGTACGACCGAAAGCGGACTCGAAAAGAAAGACCGGCCGAAAACGGAATTTCAACAACAAACGAGTACAACCGAAAGCGGACTCGAAAAGAAAGACCGGCCGAAGACAGAATTTCAACAACAAACGAGTACGACCGAAAGCAGACTCGAAAAGAAAGACCGGCCAAAAACGGAATTTCAATAGCAAACGAGTACGACCGAAAGCGGACTCGAAAAGAAGGACCGGCTGAAGACAGAATTTTAACAACAAACGAGTACGACCGAAAGCGGACTCGAAAAGAAAGACCGGCTGAAGACGGAATTTCAACAATAAACGAGTACGACCGAAAGCGGGCTCGAAAAGAAAGACAGGCCGAAGACGGAATTTCAACAACAAACGAGTTCAACCGAAAGCGGACTCGAAAAGAAAGACCGGTCGAAAATGGAATTTCAACAACAAACGAGCATGACCGAAAGCGGACTCGAAAAGAAAGACTGGCCAAAAACGGAATTTCAACAGCAAACGAGTACGACCGAAAGCGGACTCGAAAAGAAAGAGCGACCGAAGACAGAATTTCAACAACAAACGAGTACGACTGAATGCAGACTCGAAAAGAAAGACCGGCTGAAGACAGAATTTCAACAACAAACGAGTACGATCGGAAGCGGACTCGAAAAGAAAGACCGGCCGAAAACGGAATTTCAACAACAAACGAGTACAACCGAAAGCGGACTCGAAAAGAAAGACCGGCCGAAGACGAAATTTCAACAACAAACGAGTACGACCGAAAGCGGACTCGAAAAGAAAGACCGGTTGAAGACGAAATTTCAACAACAAATGAGTACGACCGAAAGCGGACTCAAAAAGAAAGACCGGCCGAAGACGGAATTTCAACAACAAACGAGTACGACCGAAAGCGGACTCGAAAAGAAAGACCGGCCGAAGACGGAATTTCAACGGCAAACGAGTACGACCGAAAGTGGACTCGAAAAGAAAGACCCAGCCGAAGATGGACTTTCCAACCCAAGATAAGTAGAATCAACGGATCTACAAAGATGACTCCGCTGGGGAAGAGAGAAATCTAAACAGACAACCCTGCAGGGGAGTGTAGGAAGGACCAACAAGAAGGACGAATCCACTAGTTGCGGTGTGATGTTAAACAACATCTTCTGAATCATGTTACTTTATGCTGGGGAAAGAAACTGGTAAAGGATATCAAACTTGGCTTATGCTTCGAATGCATATGTTTGAATTTTCTATGGCGTAATGCTTCATACGAAATGGAAATGCTACACGTTTGGGAGGATGCCATGCAAAATGCTTATGCAATGCAAAAGAAGCGTCCCAGCAAAATAAATGTTGAAGATGAAGGCTGCTCCACCGGGGATGACAAACTAAATTGTCCTCTAAAATAAGAGACCCTGCTGAGAAAGACATCACTCTGCTGAGAAAGATCTTGATTACACACTCTGTTGGAGATGAAAACTCCAAGAGACTACCTCCTCTGTTGGGGATAGATAAAAACGAATACTGAAGATGGAACCCAAAGAGAAATTCTCTCCGCTGGGGATTACCAATGGCTTCTACCTGGATCTGAAAGAATGCCAATAACAATTGGACTTAAGACCTGCTGGGGATATCGACCGCTGTTGAACAAACCACTGAAAAGATCACCACCAAACTATACTTGGGGAAACAAGTCAATAATTCTGAACTTGCTCGGGGATATTACAGAACTCAACCTGCTGCTGGGAGATGCTCTTACCTTTACACTGCTGGGGAATATCAGCCAAAACCAGCACGTCTGCTTGGGGAACGGTAGATGATAACATCAACTCTGCTAGAGGATAACATCAAGCATACTCATCTGAGGGGATTAACTCATATCGTTGCTGGTGAGAAAAACATTTCTTGACTAGCTGAGTGGTCAGACCCTATGGGGAGAATACGATCTTTGTCTAAAGAAAATATTTCACAAGTCTCCTACTGGGAGATGCGTCAGCATCAACTTCTGATTGCTTGCTGAGAGAGTAATCGATCACAGCTCTAGCTGAGGAATTAATCTTCTGTATTCTGCTAAGGAATATAATCCTCGACACTCTGGCTAGGAAAATAACAACCTGCTGAGGAGGATGAACTTTTCAATGTCGAGAAGAGTAGCTCTACTGGGGAAGGACAAACTTGTTACCCTGCAAACAGAATCAACAGAAAGTTCTACATGCAAAAAGGCTACTTCTATTACCATCACAACGACCGTTGCCTAAGCAATTTCCACTATTTTTTGATATGCTTCGCAAAGCTTAACATTTCCGCATGCAATGTTTTATCAAAATATCGGACGTTTTCACAAACAAAACAGTAAAAGTAAAAACGCAAATGGAAATATTTTGAGAGAACTGAAAATTTTATTGAATGAATTGGCCTGTAAATAGGCATTTACATTCGGAAGCAATTCCTGAAAAGAGGTAATTGCACAAAAGGTAAAAGAAAATACACATGTTGGCAATGTGGAGAACAAATACCCACCATGATTCAATTCAGCTATGACCCAATATGCCTTGCTTATCCGCAGATGCTTTGACCTTCGAAGAGACTGACTGGACTAATTCCTTTCCTTCAAAATTTCCATGTATCAAAGAATGCTCACAGATCGAGCGCATATCATAGCCTTTTGCTTTCGAATCCCTAATTTTTGCCTGGATCGCCCTTTTCGGGTTTTCAATCCACCAGAATACTAATTTTTGCCAAAGTTGCCATTTCATGCTTTCAACTTTGCGGGTTTATTCTTTTTTCCTTTTTATCCCTAACTTTTTCCCGAACCCTTTTCTTTTTATGGTTCGTCGGGATGCCCCTTTTTTTCCTGGACTTTCTTTTTATATCCAATGGGTCTCTTTTATGCAAAGTATTTTTTGACTACGTCTGCGTTCACAGGGGACGTAAAATCCTCGCCATCCATAGTTGAGAGTAATAAGGCTCCGCCAGAGAAAACCTGTCTTACTACATATGGCCCTTCGTAGTTTGGAGTCCATTTGTCCCTGTGATCTGTTTGAGGAGGAATGATCCTTTTCAAAACCAATTCACCAGCCTAAAAACATCGAGGACGCACTTTCTGATCAAAGGCTTTCTTCATCCTGCTCTGATACAACCGACCATGTGCAATGGTTGCCAATATTTTCTCTTCAATAAGGTTCAGCTGATTCAGTATGGAACGCACCCACTCAGCTTCATCAAGCTTCACGTCTGCCAGAATTCTTAAAGAAGGAATCTCAACCTCTAATGGTAGAACTGCTTCCATACCATATACCAGTGAGAAAGGAGTTGCCCTAGTTGATGTGCGTACCGAAGTATGATAACCGTGTAAAGCATAAGGCAACATCTCATGCCAGTCTTTATACGTCACTACCATTTTCTGCACAATCTTCTTGATGTTCTTATTAGCTGCTTAAACAACCCCATTCATCTTCGGACGATAGGGAGAAGAGTTGTGATGTTCAATCCTAAAGCTCTGACATAGCTCCTTCATCATCTTGTTATTCAAATTTGAACCATTATCAGTAATAATTCTCTCCGGGACTCCATACTGGCAGATGATGTCCTTCTTGATAAATCTGGCTACCACTTGTCTGGTGACATCGGCAAAGGAGGCTGCTTCCACCCATTTGGTGAAATAGTCGATGGTAACCAAAATGAAACGATGCCCATTGGAAGCAATAAGTTCAATCTTTCCGATCATATCAATGCCCCACATAGCAAAAGGCCAAGGTGATGACAACACATTCAGAGGAGTAGGCGGTACATGCATCTTATCTGCATAGATCTGGCATTTGTGACATTTCTGGGCGTATTTAAAACAATCAGACTCCATAGTCATCCAATAATAACCCGCTTTCAACAGTTTTTTGGCCATAGCATGCCCATTGGCATGGGTACCGAAAGATCCTTCATGAACTTCCTCCATTAACAGGTTTGCCTCGTGTTCATCAACACAACGTAGCAAGACCATATCTAAATTCTTCTTGTATAACACATCATCTCTATTCAAAAAGAAATTTCCTGCCAACCTCCTCAGAGTCTTCTTATCTTTGGTGGATGCACCCTCTGGATACTCTTGACTCTTCAGAAAAACCTTAATATCATGATACCAAGGTTTGCCATCTGACACATCTTCAATTGCAAACACAAAAGCTGGTCTAACCAGACGCGTGATTCTGATCGAAGGAGTCTCATTCCAACGATTCACCTGATACATCGAAGACAACGTTGCCAACGCTTCGGCCATCTGATTTTCTAACCGGGGTATATGATGGAAATTGACTCTGTTAAAGAAAGGTAACAACCTTCTGGCATAGTTGTTATAAGGCACCAAATTCGCTTGACGAGTTTCCCATTCACCTGTGATCTGATTAACTACCAACGCGGAATCACCATAAACATCGAGGTTCTTGATTCTCAAATCAATTGCTTCTTCTAACCCGAGGATGCATGCTTCATACTCCGCCTCATTGTTGGTACATACGAACGCTAACCGGGAAATAAAAGGTATATGAGAACCTTTTGGAGTCATAATGATTGCCCCGATTCCGTTACCGTATGATTTAACAGCCCCATCGAAGACCAGCTTCCACTGGGATCCAATTTCTAGTCCTTCATCATGTAGAGGCTCTTCACAATCCTTCATCTTCAGATACATAATGTGCTCCTCAGGAAATTCAAACTTCATTGGTTGATAATCCTCAATTGGTTGTTCTGCGAGATATTCTGACAAAACACTTCCTTTGATGGCTTTTTGGGAAACATATTAAATATCGTATTCTGTCAAAACCATCTGCCAACGGGCTATCCTTACCGAAAGTTCCTGCTTTTCAAACACATAGTTGATCGGATCCATCTTCGAAATCAAGAGGGTTGTGTGGTTTAACATATACTGCCTTAAACGCTTAGCTGCCCAAGCGAGTGCACAACATGTTTTCTCCAGCATTGAGTACCTCGACTCATAATCAGTAAACTTTTAACTCAGGTAGTAAATGACATGCTCTTTTCTACCTGACTCGTCATGTTGACCGAGCACACACCCCATTGAACTCTCAAGAACCGTAAGATACATAATCAAAGGCCTTCCTGGTACTGGCGGGATAAAGACCGGAGGTTCCTGCAAATATTATTTTATTCTTTCAAATGCTTTTTGACAATTTTCGTTCCACCTGACCTCTTGATCTTTTCTTAGCAACTTGAATATCGGTTCACACGTGGCTGTAAGATGAGAGATGAATCTAGCAATGTAGTTCAACCTCCCTAAGAAACCATCTCTTTTTCTGTTCTTGGCTCAAGCATTTCTTGAATGGCTTTTACTTTAGCAGGGTCAACCTCGATACCTTTTTCGCTGACAATAAAACCCAGTAACTTTCCAGATCTCACCCCGAAGGTGTACTTGTTTGGATTCAACCTCAGTCTGAACTTTCTCAACCTTTCAAACAGTTTCTGGAGATTCACCAGATGCTCTTCCTTCATTTGTGACTTCGCAATCATATCATCAACATAGACCTCGATCTCTTTGTGAATCATATCATCAAAGAGAGTCACCATCGCCCGCTGATAGGTTGCCCCATCATTTTTCTATCCAAAGGGCATCACTTTGTAACAGAATGTTCCCCACGGTGTTATGAACTTCGTTTTCTCCATGTCCTCTGGGGCCATCCTGATTTGGTTATACCCAGAGAAGCCATCCATGAAGGAAAACACAGAATATTGAGCAGTGTTGTCCACTAACACGTCAATGTGAGGAAGCGGGAAGTCGTCTTTTGGGCTTGCTCTATTCAGATCTCTGTAATCAACGCACACCCTGACCTTTTCATCTTTCTTAGGTACAGGTACAATATTAGCAACCCATGGAGGATAATTCGTTACAGCAAGAAACCCAGCATCTAACTATTTCTGAACCTCTTCTTTAATCTTGACAGACATTTCTGGTTTCGTCCTTCTCAGCTTCTGCTTAACCGGAGCACATCCTTCTTTGAGCGGTAGCCGGTGTACCACGATGTCAGTGTCGAGCCCAGGCATGTCTTGGTAAGACAGGGCGAAGATATCCACATACTCTTGGAGCATTTCAATCAATCTTCCCTTGACAGTGTCTTCCAAAGCAGCCCCAATTCGTACCTCTTTCTTTGCGTCCTCGGTTCCCAAGTTAACAACCTTGATTTCCTCCTGATGAGGCAGAATGACCTTTTCCTCCTGTTTTAACAGCCTGGCTAATTCCTCTGGTAAGGCACAATCTTCATCAGTCTCTTCTTCAGCCTGATAAATAGGATTGTCGAAGTCGTATCGGGCCATAGCTGAATCATGAGGGGTGGAATCTGAACAAGGAAACCTGCATGATTGATGATTTATGTTTAATATGGATGCATCAAACAAAAACACATTGCCATTTTACTGTGGTTTTAATGTAAAAATAAAAAACAGAAAAACAGGGATCAAAACATTTGAATGCAAAAACGTCCTTTATTAATGATAAAGAAAAAACAAACGAAAACATTCAAGCCCTACAAACAAGAATCACTACGTCTTGGGCAGAACGTAGGATTAACATAGATGACAAACAGAATCAATTACTCTGGTCCGATCACTTGAATGGCTTTCTCTGACGACTAGTTGCGAAGAATTTGACCTGGGACACAAGGGCGGATCCAACTATCCATATCACAATCACTATCCCCATCCTCCTCAATAGCATTGATTCTATCAAACAACACACCGGCACTGGTGAAACGAACTGGACCATAGAACTTGGGAGGCTCTTCAGGACGCATGGGTGGCTTATAACCCAGTCCATGAGTATTCCGCTTTTACTGGACATAAATAATCTGACCCCACCTTTGTGAACCGACGGCTTCAACCACGGACCGAGCATCCTTGAAGGAAGACATAGAAATCTCCGACTGATGTACCACTGTAGGTTATTCTACCACTTCAGGTTGGCTGACTTCCTTGAGAGATTCCTCAGGGATCTTTACTGCTTCAAAAGCCTGACATAAAGTTTCACGTATTTCACCATCTACCTCCACATACTTGAAAGTAGATAGCTGGCTTATCATGATATCCTCTTCTCCACAAACCATCACCACATGTCTGTCTACCATATACTTCAACTTCTGATGCAATGTAGACGTCACAGCCCCAACACTGTGAATCCATGGACAGCCCAGCAGGAAGCTGTAAGCAGGCTGGATGCCCATGATATAGAAGGTCGCATCGAAAACCTCTGGCCCAACCTTAATTGGTAGCACAATCTCTCCGAAAACGGATCTTTTAGAGCCATCGAATGCGTGCACCACCAAGTCACTAGGTGTACAGATCAACCCTCGGGTGTTCAGCTTCATCAAGGCTTTCTTAAGCAGAACATTCAAAGAGGAACCAGTATCCACAAGCACATGAGACATCAACGATCCACGACACTCAACAGAAATATGCAAGGCATTATTATGGTTTCTCCCTGCTGGAGTCAAGTCAACATCCGTAAAACCCAAACCATTGCCTGCATTCACATGGGCCACTACCCCCTCCAACTGATTAACTGAGATCTCTTGGGGTACGTAAACAGCATACAGTACTTTCAGCAGTGCGTTCCGGTGAGCCTCCGAGCACAACAACAAGGATAAAATAGAAATCTTAGACGGAGTCTGATGCAATTGATCAACAATTTTATAATCACTCTTCCAAATTAGTCTCATAAACTCTTCTACATTCTCTGAAAAAGAATTATCAACTGGCCTTGCCGTGGAATCATTCACTACTGGCGCTTGCACAGAATTATCTACAACATGCTTTCCTTTATTTTATCCGAAACTACCAGCTTGATCATCAGAAGGGATAAAGACTCTACCACTTCTCGTGATAGCCCCTGCTTCCTCATTATTCTCAACACAAGAGTTCACCCCAGAAGTTCCCACCAGTTCTTGCTTCTGTCCATTAACAAACACTTCGGCTCCATAATTCCAAGGAATGACCTTGGTACTCTCATATGGCATGGGTCTGGGAGCTGTAATAATAACCGGTGCTGGTCTTACCGGCCCTAAAATAGTGATTGTTTTGAAAGGGATAGTAATGGTAGCAACCTCATTTTTTCTGCAAACAATTTCTTTCTGTTGGTCACACCGATCAAACTGCATTCAACCTTCATCTACCAACTTTTGAATTCCTGACTTCAACAAACCACAACCATTCATTTGCGACATACAATCTGAACAATTCTCATCACATCCGGGGGATACCCCACCCTTCAATAACCTCTCCTTTACCACCATCAAAGGAGTCTTTAATTCATTAACATCCATAACCAAATTCAAAGATTCATTCTCCTCTAACACAGCATTAACCTTCGGCCCACCGTGGTTCGGCATTGGGTTTTGAATGACATTCGGCACGTCATTTGAAAAGTTTATGGACTTTGAATCCACCAAGTCTTGGACTTTATGCTTAAAAGCTTTGCAGTCCTCAATATAGTGTCCGGGTGCCCCAGAATGAAAGTCACAGTGGGCATTAGGATTATAACCCAGAGGTAGATTACCGGTGGGAGGAGCTATAGTCCTTTTCTGGATTAATTGCAACTGTAGCAAATGCTGAAACAACTGTGAATATGGCAACGACGGAGTATCAAAATTCCGGTTCTGTTTAGGCGTAAATTGATGCTGGCGTGGAGCACGGTTCTATTGTTGCTGAGGTGGAAGCGCTGCAGGCATTGTCACTGAAGCTACCTGCTAATTATAACTCTGATGCTGCTTTCCTTTACCTCGGTAAGATGACACAGAATTTGTTTCCTCCTTCTTCTTATAATTCACATAGGGTTTCTTCCCTTGACCCGAAGATGACCCATCATTACCTGGTACTTTCCCAGCTTTGATTCTAATTTCTAACATCTCCCCAACCATGATCAAATCATCAAACTTGCCTAACATGCAAGGTAACCGTTTCTCATAATAACGTCCCGACAAAGTAATCATAAACAGGTTCAACATCTCCTTCTCCAACAAGGGTGGCTGCACCATTGCCACTAGTTCACGCCATCTCTGCGCGTATTCCTTAAATTTTTCGTTATTCTTCTGAGACATATTCTGTAGCTGGGTCCTGTTGGGAGCCATATCAGTGTTATATTGGTAGTGCTTAATAAAGGCCTCGACCAACTCTCTCCAATTACGGACATGGCATCTCTCTAATTGCATATATCATTCTAAGGATGCCCCAGACAGGCTGTCCTGAAAGAAATGCATCAGCAATTTCTCATCTTTAGAGTACGCGGCCATCCTCCTCGTATATGCCCTGACATGCGTCTTGGGACAAGTGGTACCATTGTATTTCTCAAAAGTGGGCACCTGAAATTTATGCGGAATTACAACACCGGGAACCAGCCCCAAATCCTCCAGATCCATACCCACAGAATTTTGATTCATAACCCCCCTTAGTTGTTCTTCAATCAGTCTGAACCTTTGATCATTATCCACCTGAGGAATAGCATCAACACCTTGCATAGAAAAAATGTCGTCCTGTTGGTCATCATAACAACGACCATAAACAGCGCAAACACTATTTCCTCCTCCGACAACAGAGGGAATCACCACCTGCTCTCCTCCGCCCGGAGGTATCACAACACCAGGAATGGGGATCTCTACACCCGCAGGACCTCCCTGAGCACCATTATCAACAACGCCATTATGGACTCCGCCATGAAGAACCCCGTCTTCATCCACTCTTGCCACTAAGGGTTGGACCAGAGTCCTCAATTGCTCTTGCCCTTGGGTAACACTTTGCATCATTTCCATGAATTGGGCCATGCGAGCTTGCATGGTGGCCATCTCTGCTTGCATTTGCTCCATAATTCTCCTCTGATTTGATCTAGTAGAATACCGGTGAATTGGCTGGCCTGCAATCCTGAACGGTAACCAAATAATGGTTAGAAAAACCCGGGACGAGTACCTGCTATGCAAAAATGATTATGATTATTAAAATGCAAATGCAAAATTCAAACAATCATATTTGAACAATTTCGGGACATATCCGTTTTGATTCCAATCCATGAAACTGGGCAAGGGATCAGACACACTATCGGAAAATAAATCCGAACCCAGAAATACTACCGAATCAAGCCATGGGGACAAACCCTCTCTGAAAACCAGAACTGCCAGAGCACAGATAGTTTGAACCAAATATTCCATTATCGAAAATAAAGTAGTTCCTACAGACAAGTTCAAGCATAATCAAAGGTGACTCCATCAATAAACCTGATGGTAATCCCAACAAAAAGATAAACAACAATATCAACAACAACTCAATTCCAAACAAACTAGCTTAAACTTCTTCAAGAAGGTCTAAAGTGTCAGGATGTGTAGGTTGCTTTATCAGCCCTTTGATCATCTTGTTTCTTTTGGCAATTTCTTGGTTTAATTTAGCAATCTGCTATTCAGTGTTGTTGTCTTCGTGCCTCTACTTCTTAACCTCGGCTTGCAACTTGAGCTCTTCAATTTCCTTCTGGGCTTCTCTCCACTTGCCGGAGTAATGATCTTTCCTTGCTTTCACTTTCTGAAGTTCTTCTTTCAGTTCTCTATTCTCGATCTTGACCTCCTCCCACATTTCCTGATATGTGGAAAGCTTGTCCTCTACTTCAGTCAAAAGCTTCTTGTTTTTCCTGCTAGCTTTACCTGATGATTCAGCAGCCATACTGACCTTTTTGAAGTGCTGAGCTCTGTCGGCAAAATCCTTCTCTCTTTTTTCTAGACGCTCTGTCATGTCTTGAACTTTCCATTTCAACTCCAAGTTGTCATGTAGAGCATTCTGTAGCTGACTACTCATATCAGAGTTTTCCACCCTCAGATCAAATACCAACTTTCGCTGCTTGTCGAATTCTTCGAGTGGTACAGTGAGTCTCTCCTCCACAATCTCTGGATACAAGGGAGGCGCCCGATCAAAAGGCAAATATAACTCTTATACCCTTTTCTTTATCCATTCAACATATGGAGCGAAAGCTTGATTATTGGGTTTACCCAGAACGGTTTTACCTCTCTTCTGTCTACTGAGCCAAGCTTCAGAAGCTTTCTGTGTAATAGCCACACCATCAGTCATATGAAAATACAAAGATTCTTCCAAATCTTTTTCAACTGGAGGATCTTTCAGGGCGTACGCAAACTGCCTGATAGCCAAAGACGTATTGTAGTTAATACCTCCTTTTCTTCCGATTAAGGGTACATTAGGATACCTTCCACAACTATGCAAAATGTCAGTCCCCAATAATCCCTTATCCACCCAAAGAATATCTTTAACATCTAGGACCATCAGAAGCTTACTCCAATCTAGAGAAGTCTTCGCATCCATAAAAGCACCTGACCGGGGTAAACGGTTGGCAAACCACTTGTAGAAAAGAGATGCACAACAGCAAAGCACCCCACCTCGTCTTTTCTCATTCCTATTGTACAGGGCGTAGTGAAGATCACCTAATAAAGTTGGTACCAGATTCTGAGCTGTAAGTACCTGAATAGCATCCGTATCGACAAACTCAGACTCATTAGGGAATAACACAATGCCATATATACAGAGAGCCAATATTACATTGAAAGCTATCCACCTCTTCTCCTTAGCTTCCTTTCGAGCCCTCTTTACCAAGTACTCTAAGTGATAGCCTCAGAATTTTCCTTTGCGAGAAAAATCAGCCTCTAATGTCGATTTTCTCAAATAAAGAGCCTCAACCAGCTCTTGGAAATCACAGTCTCCTTGGGAACCACAGAAAGGAACACCTCCTTGGATAAGAATTCTCAAGATGTTAGAGTACTCTTCTAGGGTAGGAACCAATACATAATCCGGCATCACAAAGCACCTTAAGGAAGGATCATAGAACTGCATCAAGGTGTGTAGTCCATTGTATTCATACTCACTAAGGCTCCGAACCAGGGATAATATCCAACCATACTTCTCTTTAAAGACCCCCAATATTTCTGGACTAGCCATACTCTGTAAACTGTCCAACGGACCAAGAGTGAGTTTTGGGAACTTATAGATGATGATGTGCTTCCTACCCCTCTTAGTGTCCATCCCTATGAATGCCCTCTGACTGGAATTAAAAGACTGGATACTACCTGGAAATGCAAAAACATGAATGTTAGAAAAATGGAATGCAATGCGAAGCATGGGATCAAAGTTCCACACGAGCTGGATGCACTGTACTGACTGAACTGTAGCGAGCGATTTTGGACGCGGTTCTTAAGCCTTGGTCGCTCTCTGCGGTTTGAGCTTAAACTACAGGTCGATTCATTTTTTATCCTATTGTGAGCTAATGAAGGAAGGGAAATAGATGTCTCCAATTAACCCTGCTTTGCATACTGAGTTTAAACAGCGGTCTGTTAGGTTACGAATGCTATCAATGTGGGGGGGCCTTTGTACTGGTTATTTGTATTTTTGCCAATTCGGTTTTCTCTCTTTCTAGGATTTTCTGGCGGGGAACGAGGATTAGGGATGTTAGGACTGATGCTTTTGATAGATACATGAGAGTATGGGATTTTGGGTTTTGGATTAGTGTGCTCGCTAAGATCTTTTCTTTCAATCTTATGCCTACGTATTCCCGTTTACCGAAACAGGGAAATCAGAGCATTCGTAGTTCCTCCTATTCGATGGGAGGAAATGGGTGTTTTGGTGTCTTGTTCAAAGCCCAAGACGTGAAGCGAAAGGTGATCTGTATCTTGTTCAAAGCCCAAGATGTGAAGCTGAAAGGTTTATTTGTATCTTGTTCAAAGCCCAAGATATGAAGCTAAAAGTGTTGACCTTAGAGAGAATTTGTCATCTCTAAAGAGGGGTTTGTCTGTTACGACTGTTTATAAAGGAGAATTACTTTAACCGGGATACGCGGATCCTAGCAATGCCATAATTTCCTTTATAGGGGATTTCAACCTGAAGGAGAAGACTTTAACTCAGTGTAGAGTAATGCCATCTTTCCTTAGGAATTTCTCATTCTAAAAGAGGGACAGTGGCATGGATGTAGATGATCCAGAGGCTTGCCGCTTACAACGATTAGATGGAAGGGGAAGGAGTTGTTGATGTTTGTGTACTGTGAACGAGGCACAGCTTTGATGCTATAAGGTTGATTGGATCAACCAGTGGTTTTCTTATACAAAGCCTAAGAGGAGGCTGATATGTGTCTCGTACAAAGCCCGAGAGAGAGGCAAAAAGGTTTTGACTCAACGAGGGAATCTTTTGGTATCTCGTATGAAGCCCGAGATGGAGGCGGAAATTCGTTTGGCTCAGGAAGAACCCTTTTGTATCTCGTATAAAGCCCGAGATGGAGGCGAAAGGGTGATTGACTCAACGAGGGAGTCCCTTATGTGTCTCGTACAAAGCCCGAGAAGAGGCTAAACGTTGTTTGACTCCGCTGGGGAGGATCATTGTACAAAGCCCAAGAGGGAGGCTATGGTTACTGTTTCAGTTGAGTGACAGGTCCAGTATACTGATTTTAAAGAGAAAATCAGTTCTTATATGAGTAACACTGTACTCATGGATTTGATTCAAGGATTCGGGTTATTCCTGTTCTTTAAGGAAGCGGGAAATCCAAAGGGTATTGAGACTGTCCGAGTCTGCGGGTTTCCTTCCTGTTTAACGAAGGGGTCACTTGAGAATGTCTTGGAGACTCAAGGGTCTTAGACTGTCCAAGTCTAGAGTGTCATCTTTTGTACTATGCTTTGAGAAACAGTAGTAGACTCTATGAAAGGACTTTTCTATGAAGATGACTAAGTTCTGTTCCTATACCTCTAGGAGGTCGTCGGGACAATTTGTACGAAGCCCGAGAGGAGGCTGTAAACTTTTAAGAAGCCGATCAGTTCTTGTACTAAGCCCAAGAGGAGGCTATCATTCCCGGAGGAAGAGATCATTATACGAAGCCTAAGAGGAGGCTGTGAGTACTTCTAAGAAGCCGTAGGGTCCTTGTACTAAGCCCAAGAGGAGGCGGGGTTGCTTTTAGGAAGCCTGTGGGTCCTTGTACGATGCCCAAGAGGAGGCCGATGCTTTTAAGAAGCCCGTGGGTCCCCAAACCCCGAGAAATTCAAGGCAAGCTATTCACGAGGAATAGATCAAGTCAGGAAAGTTTGAGAATTTGGAAGAAACTCAAAGATGCCATTCACGGAGAATACATTCATCTTTAGGAATAGAGTTTCTTGACAATTCCTAATGAGGACAGCCGAAGAGAAGACTGTATCTGGTGATCCTATTGGGGATCTAGTTGTCTATTTCTACGAACAAACGAAACGGCGTCACCTAGTTCTAGACGTAGTTGTCGGGGAAACTCGAAATATCTATACTATTATTACACAGTTGATATGAGTTTATGAAAGAAGACTTACAGTGAAACAGCCCCACAATACAGTTATATGTATATGAAAGCAGTAAATGAAAGTTATAACCACTTACTCGGTTGTAGAGCTTCCATGCTGTTTGGTTAGTTGTTAAACAAAGATAGATTAAAAATAACAGTATATTCAAAATCAAAGGAGAAAGTTCTTTGAAAAGAAAGATTTGGGGCTTACAGCTCAAGGAGAGGCCCAGGGTTTTATCAGTGAGCGCACTGTTTTGAATTTGTACAGAGGGACTTATACAAGTGACTGATGCCCAAAATGTTTTTCTGTACAAAGTGTCATACCCCAAATTTTGACCACCAAGATTCCCATCATTGTGCAAATCATCATCACAATATGGATGTGCCTTTATGCCTCATCAATCTCCTCAAGGAATTGTTGAGCATCCACTGCAATCAGAATTAGGGTTTCAAGCCCTCTCAGAGCCTTAGACAAAGGATTAATCAAGAAATGACATGATCTTCAAATTGTCTAACCTCTCAAACATCCACAATGGATCAAAATGACTCCCACTATAAGGATTAAGCACAAAGCTGCTCCCTTCTAGGTGGATCAAGCCTCAAGATCGACAATGTCACCGAATTGGGGTTTTGGTCGACCAGGGCCTCCAAATGGAAAATTTTCATCTGGGAATGAGCCAATGTTCCAAAACACAACCTAATATACTCCATGGAACCTCATGGACCCAATCATCAAGTCAATTTGGCCTCAGGGGATGCATACATCAAAAATCACGAATTAGGGTTTCTTGACCTAATTCACCCCTAAGTTGACTTTTGGGACAAATCATGAACCAAGACCTCAAGAGAGAGTTTGAGGGTCTCTGATGAACTATATTGATCCATTTGGAACAATGGATTAATCCAAGAAGCTTGAGCAACAAGTCTCAATTTCATCTGCACCACAATTAGGGATTTAAGGGAAAAGTCAACTGTAACTTTGACTTTTGACCAAGACATGCTTCCAAACCCTAGGACCTGCCTCAACATACCCTATGACACCCTTGTAACATGTCCATCAAGTTTGATTTAGGTCAAGAACATGATTTCCTGAAGAATGGCACAATTTGGAATTCATCTGATAAAAAGTCAACTGTGCACAAAAGTCAACTTTGACTTTTTGAGATTTTTCACCAAAATGGATTTTTAACCCTAAAATGATGTTTATGTATGATTTGAATCATCATTTATCAAGAAAAATCAAGAAAAGTGGGATAACTTGTAAAAGGGGTAACCATAAAACTTAGAAAATTTTCTAAGTTATGGAAAAGTACCACTAATACACCAACTTTGGAGGACCATAACTCCTAAACCACAAGGCCATTGTGCCCCATCCAAAGCTTGATTTGTAGCTCTCATTACCCTCTACAAAAACTTCAACTAGGCCTAACTCCAATTCATTATGGATTTTGAGCTATGAGTGAGCCAAAGTGGCTGAAAACATGAAAGTATACCATTTTCCAACACTTAGAAAAATTCTGTCCAAGATAGATTTTGTTGAAACACCAAAACTTGTGAGATTTTTTCACATAGTTGCAAGCTGAATCAAGTCCAAAGTTAAACATCAATATTGTTGCATATGTTACTAAGAATTCAAAGAGCTCAACAGCATGAATTGATTCAACTTAAGCCATGAGAAATCCATGCCCAAAGTCATGCTGCTGCAAGCTGTTTTGGAAAAATCAGTTTGCATGTTTGCTTACCACACACGATTTTGAACCAAAAACCAAGGATCAACATGCCACCTGTGTTCAAACCAATCACAATGCAGCTAATCCAACTGATAAATCTGAGTCAAAAAGCCAAGGAATCTTCCAACTTGAAGTTCATCCACTTTGGCACATTTTGCCTTGAATTCAAAGTGCATTAATGTGGAATAGTGCATTGTCAAGGTAACTACCCTACTCAATCAATTTCTCTGATTAAACAACATTAAAAACATCTAAGGAATGTGGTTTTGGTCAAGGCATAGCCCTGCTCTTTGGAATGGCTAGCTTGCCTTGCTTGAGAAGAAATCCTCCAAGCCAATCCATGCAAATGTGATCTGATCCAGCAGCCATTCACTATTCCTCCAAAACAAAAGTTGATCACCTATAAATAGAGGTCCCAATGGATCATTCAACTCACACCAAAGCCAGTTACAACACTGCTTTCTCTCATTCTTTCTTAAACCTCAAGTTTTCTTGTTTTTGAGTAACCACTATCGGGTTTTGAGTTGCAGCCATAAGCAATCAATTCCAATTGCTCAAACACATCACATATGATGTATTTGAGGTGTCCAAATGCTTAAACACCATCTGTAACACCCCCAGCTCAAAATCACTCTTCAACCAAACCATTATGCTTCAATTTTACAGGTGGAGGTCTCTAGCTTGATCCAACGAATTTTAAAGTGTTCCAAAGCTTGCAACACACTCCATAACATCCATTGAGGCTGTAGGGATCATCAATTCACGACTGGAACACCATCTGGGCAAAGTTCCATTTCAGCTTGCATCAAGGTGAGCTTCAAACTCAAACTCCATGATCCATGCATATTTCCTCGCATGATATTTTTGCCATTTGATTACCATCATGTGTTGATTGTTTTGCCTCAAGAAATTGGATCATAGAACTTATAACCATGCCTGCACGATTGCTTTTGCAAATTAGGGTTCATCTGTGTTCATCATGATTATTTTACTCCACACTGAAAATGAATAAAATTGGGTATTGCCATCTTATTCCTTGTGAAAAAACGCACGGGTTTGGTGTTTGAATCATGTCCAATGGTTGAGAGATGAGTGAGATATGTTGCTTCACGCACGAGCTCGAGGAAGAAGATGGCCATGGTGCCATTTTCAGAAAATCCAACAAGTTTGATATATATTTTTCACTTGCCATGTTATTAATGAATTGGCATTGCGCCCCAGCGGTTCATCAGCTGGTTTTGTGAGTGTTGGCAAGCGAGAGGTCTGGGGTTCGAATCCCCCTCGCCCCAGACTTCTTTTTATCACTTTTTTATTTTGTTATTTTTCATATTATTATTTTTAATGATTTGAAAAATTAATAACTCCTTCAATTTTTATCATTTTTGATTGGTTCTTTTTGCAATAATTCAAAAAAATGTTTAAATATTTGATTCTACCAAAAAATCCCAAAAATATTATTTATTTCCTATATTTGATATTTTTGAAAAGAATCAATGTTTTATGTGTTTTTAGCATTTAAAATGTTTCTTTTCTTTTCATTTTCTAACCCTAATTTGACTTCAATCATTTTGTAGGAAGAAACCTGATTTTTTGGAACATTGGTCCAAGATCATAACTTGTTTTCACATATTTAACAAACATTGATCCTTTTAATTGAATTTTTATTCAATTAAAAATATATTTTTGAAAACAAATTAGGGTTTTGAATCAATTCAACCCTCGTCAAACTTTTTTCAAACACAAATGGGCCTCTAATAGAGTGTAAGACCCAATCTTTTTTTGACCAAATCATTTTTGGGCCTGACTTATTGTATAAGTCCCTCTGCGTTAAAAGAAAACCTCGGCGCGATCGCCATTTCAAACGGAAAAATCAACTGGGCCTACCCTCGTGTTATAAGCCCCACTCTTTTTCTTTAAAACTTTTTGGGCCTCTTGAGAGAGTGTAAGACCCATCCCTTTGTACAGAAAACCTTTTCTGGCCTCAGTCACTTGTATAAGTCCCATCTGTACAAATTCAACAGTGCGCTCACTAATAAAACCCTGGGCCTCTCCTTGAGCTGTAAGCCCCAAATCTTTCTTTTTCAAAGCACTTTCTCCTTTAAATTTTGTATATACTGTTGTTTTCAATCTTTCTTTGTTGAACAACTAACCAAACAGCATGGAAGCTCTACAACCGAGTAAGTGGTTATCGCTTTCATTTACCGCTTTCATGTACATATAAACTGTATTGTGGGGTTGTCTCGCTGTAAGTCTCCTTTCATAAACTCATACTAACTGTGTAATAATAGTATAGATATGTAGAGTTTCCTCAGCAACTACGTCTAGCACTAGGTAAAGCCCTGTTGATCACTCTGAACTTACAGTCAAAACTAGATCCACATAGGATTACCAGAAATAGTCTTCCCTCCTCTTGGGGTTAAACAATATGGAGATGTGAAAGGCAGATTCTTTTTGAACCCTTTCTCAGACTGTCACTATTAGAAATAGACTGAACTAGATCCCCAATAGGATCACCAGATACAGTCTTCTCTTCGGCTGTCCTCATTAGGAATTGTCAAGAAACTCTACTCCCAAAGATGAATGTATTCTTCGTGAATGGCATCTTTGAGTTTCTTCCAAATTCTCGAACTTTCCTGACTTGATATATTCCTTGTGAATAGCATTGCCTTGAATTTCTCGGGGTTTGGGGACCCACGGGCTTCTTAAAAGCATCGGCCTCCTCTTGGACATCGTACAAGGACCCACAGGCTTCCTAAAACAACCCCGCCTCCTCTTGGGCTTAGTACAAGGACCCTAAGGCTTCTTAGAAGTATTCACAGCCTCCTCTTAGGCTTCGTATAATGATCTTTTCCTTCGGGAATGATAGCCTCCTCTTGGGCTTCAAACAAGGACCGCTCGGCTTCTTAAAAGCTTCCAGCCTCCTCTTGGGCTTCGTACAAATTGTCCCGACGACCTCCTAGAGGTATAGGAACAGAAACTAGTCATCTCCATAGAACAGTTCTTTCATAGAGTCTACTACTATTTCTCAAAACATAGTACAGAAGACAAAACTCTAGACTTGGACAGTCTAAATTTCCTCGAGTCTCAAAGACATTCTCAAGCACCCCTTCGTTAAATAGGAAGAAAACCCGTAGACTCGGATAGTCTCAATACCCTTCAGATTTCCCGCTTCCTTAAAGAACAGGAATAACCCGGATCCTTGAAACAAATCCTTAAGTACAGTGTTGCTCATATAAGAACTGATTTTCTCTTTCAAAATCAGTATACTGGACCTGTCACTCGACTAAAACAGTAACCCTAGCCTCTCTCTCGGGCTTCGTACGAGACACATAAGAGACTCCCTCGTTGAGTCAATCACCCATTTCGCCTCCATCTCGGGCTTTATACGAGATACAAAAAGGTTCTTATCGAGCCAAACAAACAACAGCCTCCATCTCGGGCTTCGTACGAGATACAAAAAACGCTCTTGTTGAGTCAAATAGCCATCATCTCGGGCTTTATACGAGATACCAAAAGACTTCATCGTCGAGTCAAAACTTTTTCGCCTCTCTCTCGGGCTTTGTACGAGACACATATTAGCCTCCTCTTAGGCTTTATATAAGAAAACTACTGGTTGATCCAATCAACCTTTTAGCATCAAAGTTGTGCCTCGTTCACAGTACACAAACATCAACAACTCCCTTCATCTAATCGCTGTAAGCAGCAAGCCTCTGGATCATTTATATCCACGCCACTGTCCCTCTTTTAGCATGAGAAATTCCTAAGGAAAGATGGCATTGCTCTACACTGAGTTAAAGTCTCCCCCTTCAGGTTAAAAACCCCCTATAAAGGAAATTATGGCATTGCCGGATCCGCGTATCCCGGTTAAAGTAATTCTCCTTTATAACCAGTCACCCAACAGTTGTGACAGACAAACCTTTCTTTAGAGAAGACAAGTTCTCTCTAAAGTCGAGGTCCTTTCGCTTCACGTCTTGGGCTTTGAACAAGACACAAATAGACTTTTTAGCTTCACATCTTGGGCTTTGAACAAGATACAAATCACCTTTCGCTTCACGTCTTGGGCTTTGAACAAGATACCAAAAACAACCATTTCCTCCCATAGAATAGGAGGAACTACGAACGCTCTGATTTCCCTGTTTCGGTAAACGGGAATACGTAGGCATAAGATTGAAAGAAAAATCTTAGCGAGCACAATCAACAAAAAAACCAAATCCCATACTCTCACATCAAAAGCAGTAATCAGTCCTAAACATCCTAATCCTTGTTCCCCGCCAGAAACCTTCTGCCTAGATAAAAAGAAAGAAACCGTATTGGCGAAAATACAAATAACCAGTACAAAGGCCCCCCACATTGATAGCATTCGTAACCTAACAGACCGCTGTTTAAACTCAGTATGCAAGCAGGGTTAATTGGAGACATCTATTTCCCTTCCTTCATCAGCTCACAATAGGATAAAAAATGAATCGACCTGTAGTTTAAGCTCAACCGCAGAGAGCGACCAGCGCTTAAGAACCGCGTCCCAAAATCGCTCGCTACAGAAAAATGGTGCCCACCGTGGGGCCGTTCAAAATTAGATCTAGACACGGTCTTCCTTTTCTTCTCTTGTGTAAAAACCACAGATTGGGGCTTCCGCCGGGGAACCCATTTCTGTCAGGAACTTAGGATCCTTAGCTTTAAAGGTCTAGGATGTTTAGGACAAATATATATACTGCTTTTCCTAATTGCTATACATGTTTATTTTTCTGCAAATGGGAATGCGGGTGATGCTGTATGTGGAAAGATTTAGTATACACTTAAGATAAGTGATGGCGACGGGGTCGACCATCAACCTCAGTGGAGGCTGACCAATGCAACCCATTCTCTCACCCAGACAATGGGCCGGTTGTTAAGTCTGAGAAGCTGAGGAGCCAAACCCTTTCGTAGTGCGGAAACTATCGGGAATAGTTTTTACGCGATACTACCCTCATTTGAGGCTGGTGATCTATTCTCGGTGAATGGCACTTACTCTAAGATTGCACTACAACTCACTGACGATCTGCTTGTTGTTTTGCTTTCCTGGGAGGAGCTGATGATAATGAGTACAGGTACAAAAATCACCCTAGTATAAACCTTTGGGGATGGGTAGAGCCTTGACTTCATGACAACGACCCTTTAACCCCATGTTTTTTCTATGTTTTTGTGTGTTGCATTCAGGCATTCATTTAAAAAACATTAAAACATTAAAAAAACTTCTCTTCTAGTCTCTCTGCTGTTTTTCAAATTAAACTAAGACTGTTTTTGCAAATATCAGAGAAGAGGATTACGCTAATGGATTTCGGTAGAAGGAGAACTCATAGTTATACCTTCAAGGTTCCAAAGTTAGAGGATTTTAGAAGGTTAGCAAGGATGATCACTAACCCTGAGGCTTTCAGAGCCAAGCACGGAGGTTTGCTACCACTGTTAAGAGTCCATGTGATTGAGGGAATCATGGACGCGCTCATTCAGTTTTATGATCCAGTTTATCACTGTTTCACATTCCCAGATTACCAGCTAGCACGAACGCTGGAGGAGTATTCTCATCTGATTGATCTACACATTACTGATCGAGCTCCATTTTCTGGACTGGAAGAAATTCCAAAGAATCAGACCATTGCAAGAGCAATTCATTTGGACGAGTCTGAGGTCAGGACTCACATGACTACTAAAGGTGGCATCCAAGGTTTGCCAGCCCAGTTCTTGACAAAGAAAGCCCTGTATTTTGCAAGTATAGGAAACGTCACTGCTTTTGAAAGCATCTTTGTCTTGCTCACCTACGGGTTATTTTTGTTTCCCAACATCAATAACTTCGTCGATATTAACTCCATTAAGGTTTTTCTCATTGGAAACCCTGTGCCGACTTTGCTCACAAATGCATATCATTCTGTACACTTGGGGAATTTATACAGCGGAGGGGAGATCACATGTTGTGTACCTTTGCTTTATAAATGGTTTATCTCTCAATTGCCCAAGTCTGCTGCTTTTTGGGATTGTAAGAGTGCCTTACGTTGGTCACTGAAGATCATGTCTCTCACCAACTCTGATATAGATTGGTGTAATAGGATTTATGAGGGAATCAGAATCATTGATCGTTGTGGAAACTTCCCCAACGTACCCCTCATAGGAACTAAGGGAGGAATCAACTACCATCCGGTATTGGTTCGCCGTCAATTTGGATACCCGATGAGACACATCCCACTGGGTGTTCATCTGGAAGGTCTTTTCTTCAAAGAAGGAGAAAACGATAGAGCACTAAAGATGGAAATAGTGCATGCTTGGAAATAGGTTCATAAGAAAGGATGAGAGTCTCTAGGAAAACCAGATTGTGTCTCGGTGGAGCCTTATCTCCACTGGGTACAAACTAGAGCTCTCAAGCTAAAAATGCCTTATCCTCGTTACGGAATTCTTCCGCCAAAGGAATCTGTCATGTACTTCATGACGGAAACTGAAAAGCTTCAGGTTACTCTCAGCAAAGTTCAGAAAGAGAGAAGGTCCTGGAAGAACAAGTACCGCACCCTCGACATAGAGTGCATCAAAATACAGCAATTACTGAAAGAGAAAGATGCTCTGATTGAGATTTTTGAGCAACATGCTGTAGAGAATCAAGATGACCAAAGGAATTTGCTCACTCCTTTCACCTGGCAAAGGAATGACAACCCGACAACGGCCCAAGAGCCCCGGTCAAAGAAAAGGAAAGTACCAGAGTCAGCACCCAATTTTTATTCAGAAATGACTCGGGACCCATTAGCTTAGGTTTCTGTTTCTGCACTTTGTAATCTGTTGTATTTCCATTTCTGTAATCCTTTGAATTTCAATAAAAAGGGGTTTCCCCACCGTTTGATATTTGCAATCTAATTGTCGAAGTTTATTTTGATTAAACCAAAAAAAACAATTAATAATCATTGCATTCATCATTCTCACATCGCGTATTCTTCTTACCTACGAATCTCACGTTTGTGTCTCGGTTCTAGAGTCAAACTGTCTCATTCGTATAATACTCGGGCCAATCGTCAGAAAAAGATGGATAATCTTGAGGAAGAGAACAGAGAGCTGAAGGAAGAGATCGACGCTCTGAGAGAGGATATGAGAAAGCTTCCTAACGACATGCAAGCCATGGCAGAAGCTCAGCTACAACGGACTGTGATCTCAGAGATCACCTCAACGCCCATCGTGGAGAAGTATGATCCTAGGTATCAGATACCGAAAGATCGTCCTTGGGGCATGCCTGTTAACTATATCCCGGAAGGATATGTTCCGCCGATCACTGAAGATCGGGGAATCACAACAGAAGCCGCTGGGCCTGAAGGTTACAAACTTCGGGAAAGCGAAGATGCCAGGGGCATACTGAAGACTCCTGAAGGTTACAAACTTCGGGAAACGCCAAGATTTACTGCCGTAGTCATGGTCCCACCCCCTGTGGTGCACACTGTCCCGGAAGGACAGATTCCACCAATACCTGCTGGTAAAAAGGAAACTATGTCTGACCGAATGGAGGAATTCCAGGAGCAGTTCTTGGAAATGCAGAAGGAACTGCAAGCCATTCGCGGTCAGAATCTATTTGGAAAGGACGCCGCAGACCTTTGTCTGGTCCCCAATGTGAAAGTCCCGCACAAATTCCAAGTGCCCGACTTTGAAAAATACAAGGGTAACTCTTGCCCTCAAAGCCATCTGGTGATGTACGCTCGGCGAATGTCAGCTTAGACAGAGAATCAGGACCTACTGATTCATTACTTTCAGGATAGTTTAACCGGTGCCGCATTAAAATGGTACATGGGTTTAAACCGTGCCACGATCAGTACTTTCAGAGATCTTGGTACTGCCTTCGTCCAACAATACAAATATAATTTGGACATGGCACCCGACAGAGATCAACTCAGATCAATGTCGCAAAAGGAAAAGGAAACCTTTAAGGAGTATGCTCAAAGGTGGCGTGAAATTGCCGCTCAAATTTGTCACCTCTTGAGGAAAAAGAGATGACAAAGATCTTCTTAAAGACCCTAAGCTCATTTTACTATGACCGAATGGTTGCCAGTGCACCCAGTGATTTCACTGAAATGGTAGGCATGGGTGTACGTCTTGAGGAAGCCGTCCGAGAAGGACATTTGGTCAAAGACACTGGATCACCGAGCGGTACTAAAAAATATGGTAGTGCTCTCCCTAAGAAAAAAGAGCAAGATATTGGGAATATCTCTCTCGGAAAGCAAAGGCGTCGATATCAACCAGTAGCGGCTGTGACTCCTGCTATTAACCTTGCGCCTATTCCTACGTATCAACCTCAGGGTGCGCAGAACCAACCTGACCAACAAAGGACACAACAGCCTCTTCAGCAGGCTCGTCCCCAATACAACAACAACCGTACAACACAGCCACCAGGGTTCGATCCTATACCCGTGACGTACACATAGCTGTTTCCATTACTACTAGCCAAGGGGCACATTCAGACTAAGTCCCCTCTTACAGTACCGGAAAATCCACCTTTTTGGTTTAAGGTGGATCAGACGTGCCCTTATCATCAAGGAGGATCAGGGCATAACATAGAGACTTGTCTCAATTTCAAGTCCGACGTGCAAAAGCTTGTTAGGAGCGGGCTCTTATCTTTCAAAGATACGAATCCTAATGTTCTCACGAACCCGCTGCCTCCACATGAGAAAGCTGCAGTCAATCTGATTGAGAAAGAGATTAACGACGTCTATCAAATCCACGATGTACTCTTGTTGAAAACCAATCTGGTCAAGATGCATTGTAGACAGAGTGGATATGGCCATGTGCCACCTCATAACTCTCACCAGTGTGATATCTGCTCTAAAGACAACCAGGGATGTTCTGTGGTGCAAGCAGCTCTGCAGGAACAAATGGATCTCGGATGGATCCAAGAGCACCGAGTTCGTGGAGTTAACATGGTTTACACGAATTCCAACGTCATTCAAAACCATGACATCCGTGCGATGAATGCCAACTTGGTGGCGATGCACTCAATGCAAAGCCAGTATCATAATCTGCCATGGCACGATTACAATTCCTGTCTGACTTGCTTGGTAAACAAACAGGGATGCTCTTTCATACAAGAGGCCCTCCAGCGTCAGATGGATCTTGGATGGATCCAAGACTACCATGATAGGAATTCATATCAGATCAACATGGTTCAGATCTTTGACATTCGCATGTTGAATATCAACCTGGTAAAGTTACATGCTGAACAGGTCCGACTCGGATTCCTGGTATCACATAATTATCACAGCTGTAAAGCGGGTTGCGGAAATGATCGAGGTTGTACCCTTGTCCAGGAGGCACTTCAGGGCTTGTTAAATCACTGGTGGATGCCAATTTACATGGATGAAGATACTCAGCAAATTAGTATCAATAACAGGAATCCTACTCGACGTCAAAGTCAGGATGTCCGATCAGTGGAAGGTAACCTAGTGAGGTTGCATTGTATTCAAAGTGGGCGTGGCCAGGTGCCACTGCACTATTACGACCGTTGTAGCGTCTGTTCTGGAAATAACCGAGGATGTTACCTTGTGCGAGCGGCTCTTCAGGGCCAGGTGGATCGTGGAGAAATTCGTCCATATCCGGGTTCTGGACCCATCAACTGGACGCCGAGCTACCTCGCCGATCAAATTGAGGATGTTGTCACGATCTCTGGTCATCACAGGACCAGGGATGTTTTCGCCATCGTTCCTCTACTTGAAGAATCTAAAGTTCCCAACCGGGAACGGATCGAGATTACTTATGATGGTCAGAAAAATCAGAAAGCTCCCGTAGTCATCTATCTACCGGGACCATTACCGTATGAATCAACTAAGGCTATCCCTTACAAATACAGTGCGACAACAGTTGAAAATGGAAAGGAAATTCCATTACCTTCCGTCGTGAATATTGCAGACATCAGTCGTGTAACACGGAGTGGTAGAATCTTCAACCGAGGGGTTGGGGAAGTTAACAGGGAAAAGGAACTTCAGACAGAAGCTCCCGATCCACCAGTCGGTCAATCCAGTAATCCCGACCTTTCGAAAAACAACGATGAGATGCTGAAGCTCATCCAAAGGAGTGAATACAACATTGTTGATCAGCTATTACAGACTCCTTCAAAGATCTCAGTATTATCACTGTTACTCAGTTCAGAAGCCCACAGGGAGGCTCTACAGAAAGTCTTGGAGCAAGCCTTTGTGGAACAGGATGTAACAATCAGACAGTTCGATAGCATTGTCTCTAACATCACTTCCTGCAACAATTTGGGATTTAGTGATGAGGAATTACCTGAAGAGGGTCGCCATCATAACATGGTGCTCATTATCACAGTTAACTGCCAGGACGATGCTTTAGCCAGCGTACTGGTAGACACAGGGTCAGCCCTGAATGTTATGCCGAAGTCTACTTTGATGCATTTATCATTCAAAGGTTCTCCGATGAGAATCAGCGAGGTCGTCGTCAAAGCATTCGACGGATCCAGAAAAACAGTTATCGGCGAAGTTGATCTTCCCATAACTATTGGTCCTCACACTTTCCAAGTCACTTTCTAGGTCATGGACATCCGGGCAACATACAATTGTTTATTAGGAAGACCTTGGATACACCAGGCTGGAGCGGTTACTTCAACCCTCCACCAAAAGCTAAAATTCGTCAAGAACGATCAACTTGTCACAGTCTGCGGAGAACAGGCCTTGCTTGTGAGTAACTTGTTATTATCTACTGGTATAGAACCCGAGGAGGTTATTGGGACGCAGTTCCAAGCACTGTCGGTGAGCAAGGACAATAATTTCAAAGGAGAAACCTCGATTTCCTCATACAAAGATGCTATCAAAGCGGTCGAGAGTACCGATACGACAGGATGGGGACAACTTGTCATTCCCACTAACAATAAAACAAATAAAGGTCTTGGTTTTTCTACAACCTGTACCCAGACAGCTGTCAGCGATGAAAGTCTTCATCCCCTTCAAAACTTCTTCCACAGTGGAGGTTTTCTCCACCCAGTGTCTCAAGCAGTACATGCTATCAACGAGGAAGATCCCTCTGACACGGATGAAGAATGGAAGTCCTATCTTAATAAGGACGGTTATATGTCTCAAGAAGAGGTGCCTATACCTTTTTGCTTTCCTACAGAAAGTCCGAGATTTATACCAAGGTCAGACGTCAAAATGATATATGGGGATTGTGATCCAGAAGGATGTCGTGCTCCGCCAAATTCATTAGAGGAAGACACTCTGATGAAAGACAATTTTGACTACAACTACTATGGCCCAATGGATGGTCTGCCAATGTGGCAACCTTATCCAGGATTTTTGGGGCAAGAAAGTCAGCCGAATGATGAAACTCACTTGAGCATCATTGAACAGAATACCTGCGTCCCCACCATGTCATGGGGGCAACACTCAGGTCATTCAGAAACTACTCAACATGAAGATGAATTTGCAACGTTCGCAGGACCTGAATTCATCAACTATGCTTTTCCCGAAGTCAACGTCATCGAGAGAGATGACTCCTCTAGTTCCAAAGAAGTATGGGACACCCTGGGACAACCAAGTGGAAAATACGACTATATGGTCAAGTACACCGCTCCCGAAAGCTCTCGTATCAGGCTCGAAGATATCCAGCCAACTGGATGGGGAGATACGGCTGAGAGCACAAATGCTATGCAAAATGCAATAGAGGAATTCTCCTACGACAATTCTGCCTGGGAGACAGATTCCAATGATCCTGCTCCACCAGAAATCAGCGTCATTTCTGAAGACAAATCAAGGAAGGTGCCAGACTTTGTGATTCACCGAGGAGTTCGCCGCCAATGGGTTGCCGTCGAGGTTCCGAAGGATCGTTCATCAGTCAAAGTAATTTCCATCTTTAACCTTTCACCCCGCCCAGGTGAAACGGATGTTTTGATAGGGCTCGCTTTCTGTAAATTATCCCTCTTCGCTTAGCCTAAAGCGACAGAGTTTTGTTTTATAGGGCTGTAGTTTCAAGGATCGACTTGTTCATTAATAAAATAACGTCGTTCTGTAATTTCCGCATTAATTGTTGTTTTCTCTTTTCGCTTTTTCAGAAAATGGTAATCCTAAAAAACATTAAATAATAAAAACAAGCAATAAAGTAAATACACTACACACACTTGCATTTTCTCTATCTCTTCTAAACACGAATCATCACGTCATGCAGATTGCTTGTTTTAAACCCCATTGAAACATACGATCCGATACCTTCTCCCAACTTTGAGTTCCCGATATTCGAGGCTGAAGAAGAAGTTGACAACGAAATTCCAAAAGAGATCTCCCGACTACTCAGACAAGAGGAAAGGTCCATTGAACCTCACAAAGAACCGTTAGAAGCGGTAAACTTGGGTTCAGAGCAAAAGAGAAAAGAAATCAGGATTGGGGCACTGCTCGGTCCAACTGCCAGAGAGGGTTTGATAAAGCTTCTCAAAGAATTTCCCGATGTATTCGCTTGGTCCTATCAGGACATGCCAGGGTTGGATACCAGCATCGTGGAACATCATTTACCGTTAAGATCGGAATGTCCGCCAGTAAAGCAAAGGTTGAGACGCACTCATCCGGACATGGCCATCAAAATCAAGGAGGAGGTACAGAAACAGATTGACGCGGGTTTCCTCGCTACATCTGAATATCCTCAATGGTTATCCAACATCGTACCCGTTCCCAAAAAGGACGGAAAAGTCAGAATGTGTGTAGATTACAGAGATTTGAACAAGGCTAGTCCAAAGGACGACTTTCCTTTACCACACATTGACATGCTGGTAGACAGCACAGCAAAGTTCAAAGTATTCTCCTTCATGGATGGATTCTCGGGCTATAACCAGATCAAAATGGCGCTGAAAGACATGGAGAAAACTTCGTTGATTACCCCGTGGGGTACCTTTTGTTACAAGGTAATGTCGTTCGGTTTGAAGAACGTCGGGGCAACCTATCAAAGGGCCATGACTACTCTATTTCATGACATGATACACAAAGAAATCGAGGTGTATGTCGATGATATGATTGCAAAATCAAAAACAGAGAGTGAGCACGTTGAACATCTATCAAAATTGTTCGAACGTTTAAGAAAATTCAAGCTCCGCTTGAATCCCAACAAGTGCACCTTCGGTGTCCGTTCAGGGAAACTACTAGGGTTCATCGTCAGCCAAAAAGGAATTGAGGTTGATCCTGACAAGGTCAAGGCCATTCACGAAATGCCTTCTCCAAAAACTAAAAAACAAGTCAGAGGATTCCTGGGACGCTTGAACTACATCTCTAGATTCATATTCCTTATGACCGCTACTTGTGCGCCAATCTTCAAATTACTCAAAAAGAACCAGGATTACGTTTGGTCAGAAGATTGCCAAACCGCCTTCGACAGTATCAAGGAATATATGTTGAATCCTCCGATTCTATTACCTCCAGTGGAAGGGAGACCACTGATCATTTACCTCACAGTCCTAGAGGACTCAATGGGATGTGTACTTGGCCAACAAGACGAAACCAAAAGGAAAGAGTCTGCCATTTACTATTTGAGCAAGAAATTCACCTACTGTGAAACTCGGTACACGATGCTCGAGAAAACTTGCTGCGCTTTGGCTTGGGCAGCCAAACGTCTTCGCCAGTACATGATTCGGCATACTACTTGGTTGATCTCAGAAATGGATCCGATCAAATATGTTTTCGAAAAGCCTGCTCTCACGGGAAGAATCGCCCGTTGGCAGATGTTGTTATCAGAATATGACATAGAGTACCACGCTCAGAAAGCCGTTAAGGGAAGTATTTTATCCGATCATTTGGCTCATCAACCGATTGACGATTAGGAATCAATCGGGTTTGACTTCCCAGACGAAGATGTCATGTATTTAAAAATGAAAGACTGCGATGAACCGTTACCCAGTGAAGGGCCAGAACCAGGTTCCCAATGGGACTAATCTTTGGCGGAGCAGTTAATCATTACGGAAACGGAATTGGGGCAATCATTGTTACCCCTCAGGGTACCCACATTCCGTTTACTGCCAGACTTACGTTCAAATGTACGAACAACGAGGCCGAATACGAAGCTTGTATTATGGGTCTCGAGGAAGCGATTGATTTAAGGATCAAAAACTTGGACGTATACGGCGACTCAGCCTTGGTTATCAATCAGATAAAAGGAGATTGGAACACATACCAATCAGGATTGATTCCTTACAAAGACTACACAAGAAGGTTGCTACCTTTCTTCAATAGAGTTGAGTTTCATCATATCCCTCGTGAGGAGAATCACATGGCTGGTGCATTAGCCACCCTATCTTCCATGATTAGTGTAGGTCAATGGAATGACATACCTAAGATTGACATAATGCGCCTTGAACGGCCCGCTTACGTCTTCGCGATCGAAGCAGTTATAGATGACAAACCTTGGTATCACGATATCAAATGCTTCCTTCAGAAACAAGAGTACCCATCTGGGGCACTCAGAAAAGACAGAAAAACCCTCAGAAGATTGGCTGGAAACTTCTTCCTGAGCGGTGACACTCTCTATAAGAGAAATTTTGACATGGTCTTGCTCCGATGCGTCGACAGACCAGAAGCAGACATGCTGATAAAAGAAATTCATGAAGGATCCTTTGTCACTCATGCCAACGGACACACAATGGCGAGAAAAATTCTAAGAGCAGGGTACTACTGGTTGACCATGGAATCCGACTGCTACAAGTACATGAGGAGGTGTCACAAGTGTCAGATATACTCCGACAAAATTCATGTACCGCCATCACATCTCAAAGTTCTTTCTTCCCCATGGCCATTCTCGATATGGGGAATCGACATGATTGGCATGATTGAGCCCAAGGCTTCAAACGGACATCGGTTCATCCTAGTAGCCATTGACTACTTCACCAAGTGGGTCGAAGCAGCGTCATACGCTAATGTAACCCGACAAGAGGTGGTCCGATTTATCAAAAACAATATAATCTGCCGTTATGGTGTTCCAAGCGATATCATTACTGATAATGGATCTAACTTGAACAATAAGATGATGAAAGAGTTGTGTGCAGAGTTTAAGATTGAACACCATAACTCATCTCCCTACCGACCCAAGATGAACGGAGCGGTAGAAGCGGCCAATAAGAACATCAAGAAGATCGTTCGAAAGATGGTTGTAACCTACAAATACTGGCACGAAATGCTACCCTTTGCTCTTCACGGTTATCGCACATCTGTCTGCACTTCAACAGGGGCAACCCCTTTCTCTCTAGTATATGGCATCGAAGCAGTGCTCCCCATAGAAGTAGAGATCCCGTCAATCCGAGTATTGATGGAAGCGAAGCTCACCGAAGCTGAATGGTGTCAAAGTCGACACAACGAGCTGAATCTGATAGAAGAGAAGTGAATCACGGCACTGTGCCACGGTCAGCTGTATCAACAGAGAATGAAGAGGGCGTTCGACAAAAGGGTCCGACCTCGTGTTTTCAGAAAAGGAGACCTCGTGCTCAAGAAGATACAATCATTTCTCACCGATTCTCGGGGCAAATGGACCCCAAATTATGATGGCCCTTATGTGGTCACGAGAGCTTTCTCAGGCGGCGCCTTGAGACTTGCAACCATGGACGGAGAGGAATTTGCCTACCCCACGAATGTTGATGTAGTCAAGAAATACTTCGCCTAAACTAAAAAAAAAAAAAACGTCTCGGTGGATTGAAAACCCGAAAGGGCGGTCCAGGCAAAAGTTAGAGACATGAAAAAAAAATCATCCCGCTGGATTGGAAATATCATAGTACGATCCAGGCAAAAGTTAGGGATAATGGCAAGTAACTATGTTTAACAGAGGTAAGTCCCTCAGCAGTAGTTACATCATCCATCGGAGGAAAACTCCAGTCAAGGTCATCTTCGACAGAAGCTCAGGATGCCCCGAATTCAAAGTTAGTAGAAGGATAGTGGCCGTTATGTTTCAACGTAGCCCTTTTCCCTGTAAATTACCATTTTCAAACTTTGTAAATACTCTTTGGAATCACGCGTTTGGCTGATCTCCATCCTATCAATAAAATTTGAGCCTTTGTGCTTTTGTTTGTAATTCTTATTTGTTTTAGCTTTACAGAATGACGTTGTTAACATGATTAATGATTCTTGAAATAAAACAAAAATGAATTTACTTGTTAAAACTTTTTCTGCTTTTAAAATAAAGATGGCAACTTCTTTTGACTGTTGAACATCAAAGGAACATCAACCGCTTCTCCAGAAATAAGCGAACTTCAAAGTGCAGAATCAAAGTGCTCCTTCTAAACCAGTTCGCCTGAATGAAGGGATCAACTGTGCCAGAGACCTTGTTTCGTCTGACACACTTCGGCCGAGTTCTCGTCTCCTAAGCCCGATCAACGATATTCCCTGCAGGGACTATCTCTCCTAAGCAAGGTGGAATTGCTATCTTGAACCAGCGATATCTCTACACGCCCCGCGATGGCCGAGTATCCAGTCATGTTCATCTTTTAGTTTGTGTGTCGCGTCGGTTTTGTCGGCATAAATATACATGCATCATGCATTTTCGATTTGCATTCACATTTCATATTGCATCACTATCACTCTAGTCGGTCTTGTCCCCTAGTGGTAGAAGTTCTCCCAATCGAGTTGTCAGTTCTTGCCTCGCCAGGAAATGTTGCATCTGAACAACCTCGCTTCCAGTTTATTTCTGAAAAGAAGTTGGTCCTTGACCACTTTGATAACTTGAACCTTTGAAAAGCCAGAGAAAACTTTCAATAAATGTCGCTCTTCGCCATCGAAGACGATATCCTTGCTTTCCCGGGTTAAAGGAAAATCCATATAGAAAGCCTCGTAATCAGAAATTCGGCAGCATGCCAGTCCCGTTCTGAGAAGACCGCTGATGAAAAGGTCATCGGCACCTCAAAATTGGATCCCATCATATGTCATTTCTCCCGGAAGATCCCGAGAAAAGTATGATGTAAGCTCCCAAACGAAAACAGTCTCTCAAGAGACTCGCTTTCCCAGTAGAATCGACAAATGGCGTCTCCAACAGAGAAGTTTGTGCAACTCTACAACTCAGACGGCTGGGTTCACCAGCAAGTCTGACATCAAAACTTTTTCCACTCAAATGGCATCTCCCCAGGAAAATTCGGCGAGAAGTTTGAAGGAAGGCCGCTACGAATAGCGTCCCTTGTCAGTAAAGTTTATTGACAAGAGAAACTAAGACCAGTTCCTTGGTAGGAAACTAGGATCGAGGGGAAGTTTATTTCAGAAACTGAGACCAGTTCCTTGGTAGAAGACCAGGATCGAGGGGAAGTTTTACCTTTTCTAAGCATCATTGCTTAGCTAAAGAAGATGAATGCGTAAGCTACCATTCATAACCACTATCAAAATTTCGGGTATTCCGATATTTAATCCTCTTGCACCCCGAATGCCCGAATACCTTTATCATTCACACCTTCGGGTCCAAGAAGATTAAATAGGGGCATCTGTCATACCTCAAATTTTGACCACCAAGATTCCCATCATTGTGCAAATCATCATCACAATATGGATGTACCTTTATGCCTCATCAATCTCCTCAAGGAATTGTTGAGCATCCACTGCAATCAGAATTAGGGTTTCAAGCCCTCTCAGAGCCTTAGACAAAGGATCAATCAAGAAATGACATGATCTTCAAATTGTCTAACCTCTCAAACATCCACAATGGATCAAAATGACTCCCACTCTAAGGATCAAGCACAAAGCTGCTCCCTTCTAGGTGGATCAAGCCTCAAGATCGACAATGTCACCGAATTAGGGTTTTGGTCGACCAGGGCCTCCAAATGGAAAATTTTCATCTGGGCATGAGCCAATGTTCCAAAACACAACCTAATATACTCCATGGAACCTCATGGACCCAATCATCAAGTCAATTTGGCCTCAGGGGATGCATACATCAAAAATCAGGAATTAGGGTTTCTTGACCTAATTCACCCCTAAGTTGACTTTTGGGACAAATCATGAACCAAGACCTCAAGAGAGAGTTTGAGGGTCTCTGATGAACTATATTGATCCATTTGGAACAATGGATTAATCCAAGAAGCTTGAGCAACAAGTCTCAATTTCATCTGCACCACAATTAGGGTTTTAAGGGAAAAGTCAACTGTAACTTTGACTTTTGACCAAGACATGCTTCCAAACCCTAGGACCTGCCTCAACATACCCTATGACACCCTTGGAACATGTCCATCAAGTTTGATTTAGGTCAAGGACATGATTTCCTGAAGAATTGCACAATTTGGAATTCATCTGATAAAAAGTCAACTGTGCACAAAAGTCAACTTTGACTTTTTGAGATTTTTCACCAAAATGGATTTTTAACCCTAAAATGATGTTTATGTATGATTTGAATCATCATTCATCAAGAAAAATCAAGAAAAGTGGGATAACTTGTAAAAGGGGTAACCATAAAACTTAGAAAATTTTCTAAGTTATGGAAAAGTACCACTAATACACCAACTTTGGAGGACCATAACTCCTAAACCACAAGGCCATTGTGCCCCATCCAAAGCTTGATTTGTAGCTCTCATTACCCTCTACAAAAACTTCAACTAGGCCTAACTCCAATTCATTATGGATTTTGAGCTATGAGTGAGCCAAAGTGGCTGAAAACATGAAAGTATACCATTTTCCAACAATTAGAAAAATTCTGTCCAAGACAGATTTTGTTGAAACACCAAAACTTGTGAGATTTTTTCACATAGTTGCAACCTGAATCAAGTCCAAAGTTAAATATCAATATTGTTGCATATGTCACTAAGAATTCAAAGAGCTCAACATCATGAATTGATTCAACTTAAGCTATGAGAAATCCATGCCCAAAGTCATGCTGCTGCAAGCTGTTTTGGAAAAATCAGTTTGCATGTTTGCTTACCACACACGATTTTGAACCAAAAACTAAGGATCAGCATGCCACCTGTGTTCAAACCAATCACAATGCAGCTAATCCAACTAATAAATCTGAGTCAAAAAGCCAAGGAATCTTCCAACTTGAAGTTCATCCACTTTGGCACATTTTGCCTTGAATTCAAAGTGCATTAATGTAGAATAGTGCATTGTCAAGTTAGCTACCCTACTCAGTCAATTTCTCTGATTAAACAACATTAAAAACATCTGAGGAATGTGGTTTTGGTCAAGGCATAGCCCTGCTCTTGGGAATGGCTAGCTTGCCTTGCTTGAGAAGAAATCCTCCAAGCTAATCCATGCAAATGTGATCTGATCCAGCAGCCATTCACTATTCCTCCAAAACAAAAGTTGATCACCTATAAATAGAGGACCCAATGGATCATTCAACACAAACCAAAGCCAGTTACAACACTGCTTTCTCTCATTCTTTCTTAAACCTCAAGTTTTCTTGTTTTTGAGTAACCACTATCGGGTTTTGAGTTGCAGCCATAAGCAATCAATTCCAATTGCTCAAACACATCACATATGATGTATTTGAGGTGCCCAAATGCTTAAACACCATCTGTAACACCCCCAGCTCAAAATCACTCTTCAACCAAGCCATTATGCTTCAATTTTGCAGGTGGAGGTCTCCAGCTTGATCCAAAGAATTTTAAAGTGTTCCAAAGCTTGCAACACACTCCATAACATCCATTGAAGCTGTAGGGATCATTAATTCACGACTGGAACACCATCTTGGCAAAGTTCCATTTCATCTTGCATCAAGGTGAGCTTCAAACTCAAACTCCATGATCCATGCATATTTCCTCGCATGATATTTTTGCCATTTGATTACCATCATGTGTTGATTGTTTTGCCTCAAGAAATTGGATCGTAGACCTTATAACCATGCCTGCACGATTGCTTTTGGAAATTAGGGTTCATCTGTGTTCATCATGATTATTTTACTCCACACTGAAAATGAATAAAATTGGGTATTGCCATCTTATTCCTTGTGAGAAAACGCACGGGTTTGGTGTTTGAATCATGTCCAATGGTTGAGAGATGAGTGAGATATGGTGCTTCACGCACGAGCTCGAGGAAGAAGATGTCCATGGTGCCATTTTCAGAAAATCCAACAAGTTTGATATATATTTTTCACTTGCCATGTTATTAATGAATTGGCATTGCGCCCCAGCGGTTCATCAGCTGGTTTTGTGAGTGTTGGCAAGCGAGAGGTCTGGGGTTCGAATCCCCCTCGCCCCAGCCTTCTTTTTATCACTTTTTTATTTTGTTATTTTTCATATTATTATTTTTAATGATTTGAAAAATTAATAACTCCTTCAATTTTTATCATTTTTTATTGGTTCTTTTTGCAATAATTCACAAAAATGTTTAAATATTTGATTCTACCAAAAAATCTCAAAAATATTATTTATTTCCTATATTTGATATTTTTGAAAAGAATCAATGTTTTATGTGTTTTTAGCATTTAAAATGTTTCTTTTCTTTTCATTTTCTAACCCTAATTTGACTTCAATCATTTTGTAGGAAGAAACCTGATTTTTTGGAACATTGGTCCAAGATCATAACTTGTTTTCACATATTTAACAAACATTGATCCTTTTAATTGAATTTTTATTCAATTAAAAATATATTTTTGAAAACAAATTAGGGTTTTGAATCAATTCAACCCTCGTCAAACTTTTTTCAAACACAAATGGGCCTCTAATAGAGTGTAAGACCCAATCTTTTTTTGACCAAATCATTTTTGTGCCTCACTTATTGTATAAGTCCCTCTGCGTTAAAAGAAAACCTCGGCACAATCGCCATTTCAAACGGAAAAATCAACTGGGCCTACCCTCGTGTTATAAGCCCTACTCTTTTTCTTTAAAACTTTTTGGGCCTCTCGAGAGAGTGTAAGACCCATCCCTTTGTACAGAAAACCTTTTCTGGCCTCAGTCACTTGTATAAGTCCCATCTGTACAAATTCAACAGTGTGCTCACTGCTAAAACCCTGGGCCTCTCCTTGAGCTGTAAGCCCCAAATCTTTCTTTTTCAAAACACTTTCTCCTTTAAATTTTGTATATACTGTTGTTTTCAATCTTTCTTTGTTGAACAACTAACCAAACATTATGGAAGCTCTACAACCGAGTAAGTGGTTATCGCTTTCATTTACCGCTTTCATGTACATATAAACTGTATTGTGGGGCTGTCTCGCTGTAAGTCTCCTTTCATAAACTCATACTAACTGTGTAATAATAGTATAGATATTTAGAGTTTCCTCGACAACTACGTCTAGCACTAGGTAAAGCCCTGTTGATCACTCTGAACTTACAGTCAAAACTAGATCCACATAGGATTACCAGATACAGTCTTCCCTCCTCTTGGGGTTAAACAATATGGAGATGTGAAAGGCAGATTCTTTTTGAACCCTTTATCAGACTGTCACTATTAGAAATAGACTGAACTAGATCCCCAATAGGATCACCAGATACAGTCTTCTCTAAGGTTGTCCTCATTAGGAATTGTCAAGAAACTCTACTCTCAAAGATGAATGTATTCTTCGTGAATGGCATCTTTGAGTTTCTTCCAAATTCTCGAACTTCCCGGACTTGATCTATTCCTTGTGAATAGCATTGTCTTGAATTTCTCAGGGTTTGGGGACCCACGGGCTTCTTAAAAGCATCGACCTCCTCTTGGGCATCGTACAAGGACCCACAGGCTTCCTAAAAGCAACCCCGCCTCCTCTTGGGCTTAGTACAAGGACCCTACGGCTTCTTAGAAGTATTCACAGCCTCCTCTTAGGCTTCGTATAATGATCTCTTCCTTCGGGAATGATAGCCTCCTCTTGGGCTTCATACAAGGACCTCTCGGCTTCTTAAAAGCTTCCAGCCTCCTCTTAGGCTTCGTACAAATTGTCCCGACGACCTCCTAGAGATATAGGAACAGAAACTAGTCATCTCCACAGAACAGTTCTTTCATAGAGTCTACTACTATTTCTCAAAACATAGTATAGAAGACAAACTCTAGACTTGGACAGTCTAAATTTCCTTGCGTCTCAAAGACATTCTCAAGCACCCCTTCATTAAATAGGAAGAAAACCCGTAGACTCGGACAGTCTCAATACCCTTCGGATTTCCCGCTTCCTTAAAGAACAGGAATAACCCGGATCCTTGAAACAAATCCTTGAGTACAGTGTTGCTCATATAAGAACTGGTTTTCTCTTTCAAAATCAGTATACTGGACCTGTCACTCTTCTAAAACAGTAACCCTTGCCTCTCTCTCGGGCTTTGTACGAGACACATAAGAGACTCCCTCGTTGAGTCAATCACCCCTTTCGCGTCCATCTCGGGCTTTATACGAGATACAAAAAGGTTCTTATCGAGCCAAACAAACAACAACCTCCATCTCGGGCTTCGTACGAGATACAAAAAACTCTCTTGTTGAGTCAAATAGCCATCATCTCGGGCTTTATACGAGATACCAAAAGACTTCATCGTCGAGTCAAAACTTTTTCGCCTCTCTCTCGGGCTTTGTACGAGACACATATTAGCCTCCTCTTAGGCTTTATATAAGAAAACCACTGGTTGATCCAATCAACCTTTTAGCAACAAAGATGTGCCTCGTTCACAGTACACAAACATCAACAACTCCCTTCATCTAATCGCTGTAAGCGGCAAGCCTCTGGATCATCTATATCCACGCCACTGTCCCTCTTTTAGCATGAGAAATTCCTTAGGAAATATGGCATTGCTCTACACTGAGTTAAAGTCTTCCCCTTCAGGTTAAAAACCCCCTATAAAGGAAATTATGGCATTGCCGGATCCGCGTATCCCGGTTAAAGTAATTCTCCTTTATAACCAGTCACCCAACAGTTGTGACAGACAAACCCTTCTTTAGAGATGACAAATTCTCTCTAAAGTCGAGGTCCTTTCGCTTCACGTCTTGGGCTTTGAACAAGACACAAATGGACTTTTCAGCTTCACATCTTGGGCTTTGAACAAGATACAAATCACCTTTCGCTTCACGTCTTGGGCTTTGAACAAGACACCAAAAACAACCATTTCCTCCCATAGAATAGGAGGAACTACGAACGCTCTGATTTCCCTGTTTCGGTAAACGGGAATACGTAGGCATAAGATTGAAAGAAAAATCTTAGCGAGCATAATCAACAAAAAAACCAAATCCCATACTCTCACATCAAAAGCAGTAATCAGTCCTAAACATCCTAATCCTTGTTCCCCGCCAGAAACCTTCTGCCTAGATAAAAAGAAAGAAACTGTATTGGCGAAAATACAAATAACAAGTACAAAGGCCCCCCACATTGATAGCATTCGTAACCTAACAGAGCGCTGTTTAAACTCAGTATGCAAGCAGGGTTAATTGGAGACATCTATTTCCCTTCCTTCATCAGCTCACAATAGGATAAAAAATGAATCGACTTGTAGTTTAAGCTCAACCGCAGAGAGCGACCAGCGCTTAAGAACCGCGTCCAAAATCGCTCGCTACACAAAGGGATGGGTCTTACACTCTTTCAAGAGGCCCAAATTTTTTAAAGAAAAAGAGTGGGGCTTATAACACGAGGGTAGGCCCAGATGATTTTTCCGTTTAAAATGGCGATCGCGCCGAGGTTTTCTTTTAACGCAGAGGGACTTACACAATAAGTGAGGCCCAAAATGTTTTGGTTAAAAGGGGATTGGGTCTTACACTCTATTAGAGGCCCAAAAGTTTTGAAAATGATTTATGAGGGTTGAATTAATCCAAAAACCCTAATTTGTTTTCAAAAATGTATTTAATTGAATAAAAATTCAATTAAAATGATAAAAATTGTTTAACATATGGAAAAAAAATTGTGATCTTGGATTAATGCTTCAAAAATTAAGTATTGACCTACAAAATAATTAGAAAGCATTAAAAGTTGCAAAATCAATGTGGAAAAAAATATTTAAAATGTCAAAAACAATTAAAATATTAATTCTTTGCAAAAATATCAATTATATGAAATAAATAATATTTTTGGGATTTTTTGGGAAAATAAAATATTTTAACATTTTTGTGAATTATTAAAAAAAGAATCAACTCAAAATCATTAAAACTCAGAGAGAAATTAATTTTTGAATCAATTAAAGAAAAATCACAAAATTCAAATATTTGAAAATTCAAAAAAGGCGCCAAGAACAGCTGGAGAACACGCGCGTGTTCTGGGTTTGGCTGATTTGCATTTTCTATCCAATCTCCCTAAATACTTGATTATAACATGCAATCCACATATCATTATGCTCGTCTCAACCTCACGATCATGTCTATGTCCATTAATTTCATTTAAATTAAACATATAACAAGAAATAATGAAAAATCCTCAAGAACCCTAATTTCTGCATGAAGGCTAGGATTTTTGATACACGATTCAAACAATGCAATTAATTGAGGGAAAACATTCCATGCATGATTATGAACATATGGCCAAATTATTGTGCGAGGAAATATGCATAGATTGAGAGATGACCAAGTGTATGTTTACCTCTAGGCCGTGACAACAAGTGCAATGTGATTTTTGATTTGGAGGTGTTACAGATGAGTGGTGATGATCTGAACAGCTTCCTTACACCCTATGGAGTGTGTTTTAATGCCTGGACTTGATTGAAAATGGCTGGAATGATTTGTGGTACCTCAGCTGCAACTTGATTGAATGTTTGAGCAACCAGCTCGGGATTTTGTGAAATCTGTGTTCCAGATGTTATGTGAGTGTTTGGATCACTTCTATATGATGTATGTGAGGTGTGTGAGTGATTGGTTTGATTGGAAAAGCTCTCAAACTCAAAACCTGATAGCTACCTTGCTAAGAAAGGCATTTTTGCCAAGAGAAAGAGATTTTGAGGAAAGCATCTGTTAGATGGATTTGGTGTACTCAAACTGATCACAATTGAGCTCTATTTATAGTAGAGCAAGTTTGTTTTTCAAGGAATAGTGAATGACAACTGGTAAGTAGGTTTGGCCAATGTTGGCAAATGAAAATCCAAGTCTCCTCTAGCCATTGACTAGAGGTTAGGGCACAGAGCTTTGGTTCCCTTGGTCTTGGATAAGTCTTGACTGATTTCAGATGAGAATGGCTCAGTCCATGCCACCTTGATGCTTCCATTGAATGCTTCAATCCAAATTTGGAGTCTTGTCCCTATTTTGGCCATTCTAGGTTCAACATGCTATTTCTTGTTCCATGGACTTTGGAGGCTTGGCTTAGTGATTGTCCCCTTTAGATTCAATCCTCAGATGTGTCCAAGTGGATAGGAGCATTTGAATTTGGCTGATTTTGGCAAATCGAGTAAAATTGCAAATTCTGCCTTGCCTTTGACAGATTTCAGCAAGGCCACTTGCCAATGTCATATCTCATGGTGTAAGTTGAATTTGGTAATGTTCTTGACCATTTTGGAAAGCCCTTACATGATACAACAACTGTTTGAACATGTTTGGTTTTGATCTCTTTTGAATCCAAGTGAAAAATCCCCCTACATTTGGCAAAAAGTGAAGGCAGATTCTGACTTAGTGAAAATTTCACTAAGTGTTGGAAAAGTGACATTTTCACTTTTCAGCCATTTTGATCACTCCATAACTCCAAATCCTTAATGAATTGGACTTAGGTCTAGTTGAAGTTTTTGTAGAGAGTAATGAGGGCTACAAATCCATCTTTGGATGAAAAAAAATGGCTTTGTGGTTTAGGAGTTATGATCCTTCAAAGTTGGTGCCCTTGTCACTTTATTTTTAACTTAGAAAATTTTCTAAGTTTTTATGGTTACCCCTTTTACAAGTTATCCAACTTTTCTTAATTTTTCTTGATGAATGATGATTCAAATCATACATTAACATCATTTTAGGGTTAAAAATCCATTTTGGTGAAAAATCTCAAAAAGTCAAAGTTGACTTTTGTGCACAGTTGACTTTTTATCAGATGAATTCCAAACTGTGCAATTCTTCAAGAAATCATGTCCTTGACCTAAATCAAACTTGATGGACATGTTCCATGGGTGTCATAGGGCATATTGAATCATGTCTTAGGGCTTGGGAGCATGTCCTGGTCAAAAGTCAAAGTTACAGTTGACTTTTTCCTTAAAACCCTTATTGTTGTGCAGATGAAATTGAGACTTGTTGCTCAAGCTTCTTGGATTAATACATTGTTCCAAATGGATCAATATAGTTCATTAGAGACCCTCAAACCCTATCTTGAGGTCTTGGTTCATGATTTGTCCCAAAAGTCAACTTAGGGGTGAATTAGGTCAAGAAACCCTAATTCCTGATTTTTTATGAGTGCAACCCCTGAGGCAAAATTGACTTGATGAATGGGTCCATGAGTATCCATGGAGTACATTAGGTTATGTTTTGGATCATTGGCTCATGCCCAGATGAAAAATTTCCATCTGGAGGCCCTGGTCGACCAAAACCCTAATTTGGTGACACTGTCGATCTTGAGGCCTGATCCACCTAGAAGGGAGCATCCTTGTGCTAAATCCTTAGAGTGGGAGTCCTTTTGATCCTTTGTGGATGCTTGAGAGGTTAGACAAGTTGAAGATCATGTCATTCCTTGATTGATCCTTTGTCTAAGGCTCTGAGAGGGCTTGAAACCCTAATTTTGATTGTAGTGAATGCTCACCCATCTTTGGGGAGACTGATGAAGTATGATGGTTCTTCCATATTGTGATGATGATTTTCCCAATGATGGGAAATCTTAGTGGTCAAAATTTGGGGTATGACAGATGCCCCTATTTAATCTTCTTGGACCCGAATGCGTGAATGACGAAGGCATTCGGGCATTCGGGGTGCAAGAGGATTAAATATCGGAATACCCGAAATTTTGATGGCTATGAATGGCAGCTTGCGCATTCATCTTCTTTTGCTAAGCAATGATGCTTAGAAAAAGTAAACTTCCCCTCGATCCTGGTCTTTATCCAAGGAACTGGTCTCAGTTTTCTGATGCAAACTTCCCCTCGATCATGGTTTCATACCAAGAAACTGGTCTCAGTTGCTAAAATAAACTTCCCCTCGATCCTGGTTTCCTACCAAGGAACTGGTCTTAGTTTCCAAAACAAACTTCCCCTCGATCTTGGTTTCCTGCCAAGGAACTGGTCTTAGTTTCTTTTGTCAATAAACTTTATTGACAAGGGACACTACTTGTAGCGGATTTCCCTCAAACTTCTCGCCGAATTTTCCTGGGGAGATGCCATTTGATGGAAAAAGCTTTGATGTCAGACTTGCTGGAGAACCCAGTCGTCTGAATTGTAGAGGTACATAAACTTCTCTGTTGGAGACGCCATTTGTCGACTCTATCTGGGGAAAATGAGTCTCTTGAGAGACTTCTTCCGCTTGGGGTCTTACATCATACTTTTCTCAGGATCTTCCCGGAGAAATGCCATATGATGGGCTCCAATTTTGAGGTGCCGATGACCTTTTCATCAGCGGTTCTTTCGGAGCGAAACTGGCATGCTGCCGAATCTCTGATTACGAGGCTTTCTCTATGGATTTTCCTTAATCCGGGAAAGCAAGGATATCATCTTCAATGGAGAAGAGTGACATCGGTTGAAGGTTCTCTGGTCTTTCAGAGGTTCAAGTTATCAAAGTGGTCAAAGGCCAATTTCCTCTCAGAAATAAACTAGAGGCGAGGTTGTTCAAACGCAGCGTTTCCTGACGAGGCAAGAACTGACAACTTGATTGAGAGGACTGTTATCACTAGGGGACAAGACCGACTAGAGTGATAGTGATGCAATATGAAATGTGAATGCAAATCAAATAATGCATGATGCATGTATGTATATGCTGACAAAACTGACGCAACATACAAACTGACGGGTGAACACGACTGGATACTCGGCCATCGCGGGGCGTATAGAAATATCACTGGTTCAAGATAGCAATTCCACCTTGCTTAGGAGAGACAGTCCCTGTTGGGAGCTACCGTTGATCGGGCTTAGGAGGTAAGAACTCGGCCGAGGCGTGTCAGACGGAGTATCCGTATCTGGCATAACTGATCCTTCATTCAGGCGCACTGGCTTAGAAGGAGTACTTTGATTCTGCACTTTGAAGCTCGATTACTTCTGGAGAAGCGAGAGACGTTCTTTCGATGTTCAATAGTCAAAAGAAATTTCCGTCTTTATTTTAAAAGCAGAAAAAGTTTAACAAGTAAATTCATTTTTGTTTTATTTCAAGAATCGTTAATCATGTGAACAACGTCGTTCTGTAAAGTTAAAACAAGTAAGAATTAGAAACAAAAGCACAAAGGCTCAAATTTTATTGATAAGATGGAGATCAGCCAAACGAGTGATTCCAAAGAGTATTTACAAAGTTAAAAAATGGTAATTTACAGGGAAAAGGGCTACGTTGAAACATAACGACCACTATCCTTCTACCAACTTTGAATTCGGGGCATCCTGAGCTTCTGTCGGAGATGACCTTGACTGGAGTTTTCCTCCGATGATGTAATTGTTGCTGCCGAGGGACTTGCCTCTATTGAACATAGTTACTTGCCATTATCCCTAATTTTTGCCTGGATTGTACTTTGATGTTTCCAATCCACCGGGATGATTTTTTCATGTCTCTAACTTTTGCCTGGACCGCCCTTTCGGGTTTTCAGTCCACCGAGACGTTTTTTTTTTATAGGCGAAGTATTTCTTGACTACATCAACATTTGTGGGGTAGGCAAATTCCTCTCCGTCCATGGTTGCATGTCTCAAGGCGCCGCCTGAGAAAGCTTTCGTGACCACATAGGGGCCATCATAATTCGGAGTCCACTTGCCCCGAGAGTCAGTGAGAAATGATTGTATCTTCTTGAGCACGAGGTCTCCTTTTCTGAAAACACGAGGTCGGACCTTTTTGTCAAACGCCCTCTTCATTCTCTGTTGATACAGCTGACCATGGCATAGTGCCGTGATTCTCTTTTCTTCGATCAGATTCAGTTCGTCGTGTCGGCTTTGACACCATTCAGCTTCGGTGAGCTTAGCTTCCATCAATACTCGGATTGACGGGATCTCTACTTCTATGGGGAGCACTGCTTCCATGCCATACACTTGAGAGAAAGGGGTAGCCCCTGTTGAAGTGCGAGCAGATGTGCGATAACCGTGAAGAGCAAAGGGTAGCATCTCGTGCCAGTCTTTATAGGTTACAACCATCTTTTGAACGATCTTCTTGATGTTCTTATTGGCCGTTTCTACCGCTCCGTTCATCTTGGGTCGATAGGGAGACGAATTGTGGTGTTCGATTTTGAACTCTGCACACAACTCTCTCATCATCTTGTTGTTCAAGTTAGATCCATTATCAGTAATGATCTCGCTTGGAACACCATAACGGCAGATGATATTGTTTTTGATAAATCGGACCACCACTTGCCGGGTTACATTGGCGAATGACGCTGCTTCGACCCACTTGGTGAAATAGTCGATGGCTACTAGGATGAACCGATGTCCGTTTGAAGCCTTAAGTTCAATCAAGCCAATCATGTCGATTCCCCATATCGAGAAAGGCCATGGGGAAGAAAGAACTTTGAGATGCGATGGCGGTACATGAATTTTGTCGGAGTATATCTGACACTTGTGACACCTCCTCATGTACTTGTAGCAGTCGGATTCCATTGTCAACCAATAGCACCCTGCTCTTAGAATTTTTCTCACCATTGTGTGTCCGTTGGCATGAGTGCCAAAGGATCCTTCATGAATTTCTTTCATAAGCATGTCTGCTTCTGGTCTGTCCACGCATCGGAGCAAGACCATGTCAAAATTTCTCTTATAGAGAGTGTCACCGCTCAAGAAGAAGTTTCCAGCCAATCTTCTGAGGGTTTTCCTGTCTTTTCTGAGTTCCCCAGATGGGTACTCTTGTTTCTGAAGGAAGCATTTGATATCGTGATACCAGGGTCTGTCGTCTATGACTGCTTCAATCGTGAAGATGTAAGTGGGCCTTTCAAGGCGCATTATGTCGATCTTAGGTATGTCATTCCATCGACCTACACTAATCATGGAAGAGAGAGTGGCTAATGCATCAGCCATGTGATTCTCTTCACGAGGGATGTGATGAAACTCAACTCTGTTGAAGAAAGGTAATAACCTTCTTGCATAGTCTTTGTAAGGAATCAATCCTGATTGGTATGTGTTCTAATCTCCTTTTATCTGATTGATAACCAAGGCTGAATCGCCGTATACATCCATGTTTTTTATCCTTAAATCAATCGCTTCTTCGAGACCCATAATACAAGCTTCGTATTCGGCCTTGTTGTTCGTACACTTGAACGTAAGTCTAGCGGTGAAAGGAATGTGGGTACCCTGAGGGGTAACAATGATTGCCCCAATTCCATTTCCGTAATGATTAACTGCTCCGTCAAAGATAAGCCCCCATTGGGAACCTGGTTCTGGCCCTTCACTGGGTAACGGTTCATCGCAATCTTTCATTTTTAGATACATGACATCTTCGTCTGGGAAGTCAAACCCGATTGATTCTTGATCGTCAATCGGTTGATAGGCCAAATGATCGGCTAAAATACTTCCCTTAACGGCTTTCTGAGCGTGGTACTCTATGTCATATTCTGATAACAACATCTGCCAACGGGAAATTCTTCCCGTGAGAGCAGGCTTTTTGAAAACGTACTTGATTGGATCCATTTCGGAGACCAGCCAAGTAGTATGACGAATCATGTATTGGCGAAGACGTTTGGCTGCCCAAGCCAAAGCGCAACAAGTTTTCTCAAGCATCGTGTACCGAGTTTCGCAGTCGGTAAATTTCTTGCTCAAATAGTAGATGGCAGACTCTTTCCTTTTGGTTTCGTCTTGTTGGCCAAGTACACATCCCATTGAGTCCTCTAGGACTGTGAGGTAAATGATCAGTGGTCTTCCTTCCACTGGAGGTGATAGAATCGGCGGATTCAACAGGTATTCCTTAATACTGTCGAAGGCAGTTTGGCAATCTTCTGACCAAACGCAATCCTGGTTCTTTTTCAGTAATTTGAAAATCGGCGCACACGTGGCAGTCATAAGGAATATGAATATGGAGATGTAGTTCAACCGTCCCAGGAATCCTCTGACTTGTTTTTCAGTTTTTGGAGAAGGCATTTCCTGAATGGCCTTCACCTTGTCAGGATCAGCCTCAATTCCTTTCTGGCTGACAATGAACCCTAATAGTTTCCCTGAACGGACACCGAAGGTGCACTTGTTCGGATTCAAGCGGAGCATGAATTTTCTTAGACGTTCGAACAATTTTGACAGATGTTCAATGTGCTCACTCTCTGTTTTTGATTTTGCAATCATATCATCGACATACACTTCAATTTCTTTGTGTATCATGTCATGAAACAGAGTAGTCATGGCCCTTTGATAGGTTGCCCCGGCGTTCTTCAAACCGAATGACATTACCTTGTAACAAAAGGTGCCCCATGGTGTAATGAACGAAGTTTTCTTCATGTCTTTCGGCGCCATTTTGATATGGTTATAGCCCGAGAATCCATCCATGAAGGAGAAGACTTTGAACTTTGCTGTACTGTCCACCAGCATGTTAATGTGTGGTAAAGGAAAGTCATCCTTTGGACTTGTCTTGTTCAGATCCCTGTAATCAACACACATTCTGACCTTTCCGTCCTTTTTGGGAACGGTTACAATATTGGCTAACCATTGAGGATATTCAGATGTAGCGAGGAAACCCGCGTCAATCTGTTTCTGCACCTCCTCTTTGATTTTGATGGCCATGTCCGGGTGAGTTCGTCTCAACCTCTGCTTTACTGGCGGACATTCCGATCTTAACGGTAAGTGATGTTCCACGATGCTGGTATCCAACCCTGGCATATCCTGATAGGACCAAGCGAATACATCGGGAAATTCTCTGAGAAGTTTTATCAAACTCTCTCTGGCAGTTGGACTGAGAAGTGCCCCAATCCTGATTTCTTTTCTCTCTTTTCCTGAACCCAAGTTTACCGTTTCCAACGGTTCTTTGTGAGGTTCAATGGAACTTTCCTCTTGTCTGAGTAGTCGGGAGATCTCTTCTGGAATTTTGTTGTCATCTTCTTCTTCAGCCTCGAATACCGGGAACTCAAAGTTGGGAGAAGGCATCGGATCGTATGTTTCAACTGGGTTTAAAACAAGCAATCTGCATGACGTGATGATTCGTATTTAGAAGAGATAGAGGAAAATGCAAGTGTGTGCAGTGTATATATTTTTTTTACTGCTTGTTTTTATTATTGAATTGTTTTTTAGGATTACCATTTTCTGAAAAACGAAAAGAGAAAACAACAATTAATGCGGAAATTACAGAACGACGTTATTTTATTAATGAACAAGTCGAATCTTGAAACTACAACCCTATAAAACAAAACTCCGTCGCTTTGGGCGAAGCGAAGAGGGAAATTACAGAAAGCGAGCCCTATCAAAACATCCGTTTCACCTGGGCAGGGTGAAAGGTTAAAGACGACAATTACTTTGACTGATGAACGACCTTCGGAACCTCGACGACAACCCATTGGCGGCGAACTCCTCGGTGAATCACAAAGTTTGGTACCTTCCTTGATTTGTCTTCAGAAATGACGCTGATTTCTGGTGAAGCAGGATCATTGGAATCTGTCTCCCAGGCAGAATTGTCGTAGGAGGATTCCTCTGTTGCATTTTGCATAGCATTTGTGCTCTCAGCTGTACCTCCCCATCCAGTAGGCTGGATATCTTTGAACCTGATACGAGAGCTTTCGGGAGCGGTGTACTTGACCATATAGTCGTATTTTCCACTTGGTTCTCCCAAAGTGTCCCAAACCTATTTGGAACTGGAGGAGTCATCCCCCTCGATGACGTTGACCTCGGGAAAAGCATAGTTGATGAATTCAAGTCCTGCAAACATTGCGAATTCATCTTCATGTTGAGTAGTTTCTGAATGACCTGAGTGTTGATCCCATGACATGGTGGGGACACATGTATTCTGCTCAATGATGGTCAGCTGATTTTCATTGCTCGGTTGACTTTCTTGCCCCAAGTTTCCTGGGTAAGGTTGCCACATTGGCAGACCATCCATTGGGCCATAGTAATTGTGGTCAAAATTGTCTTTCATCGGAGTGTCCTCCTCTAATGAATTTGGCGGAGCACGGCATCCTTCCGGATCACAATCTCAATAGATCATTTCGACGTCTGACCGTGGTATAAATCTCGGACTTTCTGTGGGAAAGCAAAAAGGCATAGGTACCTCTTCCTGAGACATATAACCGTCCTCATTAAGATAGGATTTCCATTCTTCATCTGTGTCAGAGGGACCTTCCTCATTGATAGCATGTACTGCTTGAGACACTAGGTGGAGAAAACCTCCACTGTGGAAGAAGTTTTGAAGGGGATGAAGACTTTCATCATTGGCAGCTGTCTGGGTACAGGTTGCAGAAAAAAACAAGACCCTTCTTTGTTTTATTGTCAGTAGGAATGACAAGCTGTCCCCATCCTGTTGTATCGGTACTCTCGACCGCTTTGATAGCATTGTTGTATGAAGAAATCGAAGTTCCTCCTCTGAACTGATTGTTCTCGCTCATCGACAGTGCTTGGAACTGTGTTCCAATAACCTCCTCGGGTTCTATACCAGTAGATGATGACAAGTTGCTTACAAGCAAGGCTTGTTCTCCACAGACTGTGACAAGTTGATCGTTCTTGACGAACTTTAGCTTTTGGTGGAGGGTCGAAGTGACCGCTCCAGCCTGATGTATCCAAGGTCTTCCTAATAAACAACTGTACGTTGCCCGGATGTCCATGACCTGGAAAGTGACTTGGAAAGTGTGAGGACCGATAGTTATGGGAAGATCAACTTTGCCGATAACTGTTTTTCTGGATCCGTCGAACGCTTTGACGACGACCTCACTGATTCTCATCAGAGGGCCCTTGAATGATAATTGCATCAAAGTGGACTTTGGCATAACATTCAGGGCTGACCCTGTGTCTACCAGTACGCTGGCTAAAGCATCGTCCTGGCAGTTAACTGTGATATTGAGCGCCATGTTATGACGGCGACCCTCTTCAGGTAATTCCTTATCACTAAATCCCAAATTATTGCAGGAAGTGATGTTAGAGACAATGCTATCGAACTGTCTGATTGTTACATCCTGTTCCACAAAGGCTTGCTCTAAGATTTTCTGTAGAGCCTCCCTGTGGGCTTCTGAACTGAGTAACAACGATAATACCGAGATCTTTGAAGGAGTCTGTAATAGTTGATCAACAATGTTGTATTCACTCCTTTGGATGAGCTTCAGCATCTCATCATTATTTTTCGAAAGGTCGGGATTACTGGATTGACCGACTGGTGGATCAGGAATTTCAGACTGAAGTTCCTTTTCCTTGTTAAGTTCTCCAACTCCTCGGTTGAAGATTCTACCACTCCGTGTTACACGACTGATGTCTGCAATATTCACGACGGAGGGTAATGGAATTTCCTTTCCATTTTCAACTGTTGTTGCACCGTATTTGTAAGGGATAGCCTTAGTTGATTCATATGGTAGTGGTCCCGGTAGATAGATGACTATGGGAACCTTCTGATTTTTCTGACCATCATAAGTAATCTCGATTCGTTCCCGGTTGGGAACTTTAGATTCGTCAAGTAAAGGGATAATGGCAAAAACATCCCTGGTCCTGTGATGACCAGAGATTGTGACAACATCCTCAACTTGCTCGGCAAGGTAGTTCGGCGTCCAGTCGATGGGTCCACAACGCGGATATGGAAGAATTTCTCCCTGATCGACCTGACCTTGAAGAGCTGCTCTTACAAGGTAACACCCTTGGTTACCTTCCTAACAGACGCTACAACTGTCGTAGTTGTGTGGTGGCATCTGGCCACGCCCACTTTGAATACAATGTAACCTCACTAGGTTAGCTTCCACTGATCGGACATCCTGACTTTGACGCCGAGTAGGATTCCTGTTACTGATACTAATTTGTTGAGTATCTTCATCCATATAAATTGGCATCCACCAGTGATTTAACAAGTGCTGAAGTGCCTCCTGGACAAGGGTACAACCTCGATCGTTTTCGCAACCCGCTTTACAGCTTTGATAGTCATGTGATATTAAGAATCCGAGTCGGACCTGCTCAGCATGTAACTCTACCAGGTTGGTATTTATCACGCGAATATCGAAGATCTGAACCATGTTGATCTGATAAGGGTTCCTATCATGGTAGTCTTGGATCCATATAAGATCCATCTGACGCTGGAGGGCCTCCTGTATGAAAGAGCATCCCTGTTTGTTTACCGAGCAAGTCAGACAGGAACTGTAATCGTGCCGCGGCAGATTATGATACTGGCTTTGCCTTGAGTGCATTGCCACCAAGTTGACATTCATCACACGGATGTCGTGGTTCTGAATGACGTTAGAATTCGTGTAAACCATGTTAACTCCACGAACTCGGTGCTCTTGGATCCATTCGAGATCCATCTGTTCCTGTAGAGCTGATTGCACTACCGAACATCCTTGGTTATCTTTAGAGCAGATATCACACTGGTGATAATTATGAGGTGGCACATGGCCATATCCCCTCTGTCTACAATGCATCTTGACCAGATTGGTTTTCAACAAGAGTACATCGTGAATTTGATAGACATCGTTAGTCTCTCCTTCTATCAAATTGACTGCAGCCTTCTCATGTTGAGGCAGCGAGTTTGTGAGAACATTAGGATTCGTATCCTTGAAGGATAAGACCCCGCTCCTAACAAGTTTTTGCACGTCGGACTTGAAATTGAGACAAGTCTCTATGTTATGCCCTGAACCTCCTTGATGGTAAGGGCAAGTTTGATCCACCTTAAACCAAAAAGGCGGATTTTTAGGTACTGTAAGAGAAGATTTAGTCTGAATGTGCCCCTTAGCCAGTAGTAATGGAAACAGCTTTGCATACGACACGTGTATAGGATCAAATCCTAGTGGTCGTGTTGTACGGTTGTTGTTATATGGAGGACGAGCCTGCTGAAGAGGCTGTTGTGTCCTTTGCTGATCAGGTTGGCTCTGCGCAACCTGAGGTTAATACGTAGGAATAAACGCAGGGTTGATAGCAGGAGTCACAGCTGCTACCGGTTGATAACGTCGCCTTTGCTTTCCGAGAGAGATATTCCCAATATCTTGCTCTTTTTTCTTAGGGAGAGCACTACCATATTTTTTAGTACCGTTCGTCGATCCAGGGTCTTTTACCAGACGTCCTTCTCGGACGGCTTCCTCGAGACGTACGCCCATGCCGACCATCTCGGTGAAATCACTGGGCGCACTGGCAATCATTCGGTCATAGTAAAATGAGCTTAAGGTCTTTAAGAAGATCTTTGTCATCTCCTTTTCCTCAAGAGGTGGACAAATTTGAGCGGCAATTTTACGCCACCTTTGAGCATACTCCTTAAAGGTTTCCTTGTCCTTTTGCGACATCGATCTGAGTTGATCTCTATCGGGTGTCATGTCCAAATTGTATTTGTATTGTTGGACGAAGGCAGTGCCAATATCTCTGAAAGTGCTGATCGTGGCACGGTTTAAACCCATGTACCATTTGAGTGCGGCACCGGTTAAACTTTCCTGGAAGTAGTGAATCAGTAGGTCCTGATTCTCCGTTTGGGCTGACATTCGCCGAGTGTACATCACCAGATGGCTCTGAGGGCAAGAGTTAACCTTGTACTTTTCAAAGTCGGGCACTTGGAATTTGTGCGGGACTTTCATATATGGGACCAAGCAGAGGTCTGCGGCGTCCTTTCCAAATAGATTCTGACCGCGAATGGCTTGCAGCTCCCTCTGCATTTCCAAGAACTGCTCCTGGAATTCCTCCATTCTGTCAAATATAGTTTCCTTCTTACCAAAAGATGTCTGTGGAATCTGTCCTTCCGGGACAGTGTGCACCACAGGGGGTGGTACCGTTACTACGGCAGTGAGTCTTGGCGTCTCCCGAAGTTTGTAACCTTCAGGAGTCTTCAGTATGCCCCTGGCATCTTCGTTTTCCCGAAGTTTGTAACCTTCAGGCTTAGCGGCTTCTGTTGTGATTCCCTGATCTTCAGTGATCGGCGGAACATATCCTTCCGGGATATAGTTAACAGGCATGCCCCAAGGAAGATCTTTCGGTATCTGATACCTAGGATCATACTTCTCCACTATGGGCGTTGAGGTGATCTCTGAGATCGCAGTTCTTTGTAGATGAGCTTCTGCCATGGCTTGCATGTCGTTATGAAGCTTTCTCATATCCTCTCTCAGAGCGTCGATCCCTTCTTTCAATTCTCTGTTTTCTTCCTCAAGATCATCCATCTTTTTCTGACGATTGGCCCGAGTATTATACGAATGAGACAGTTTGACTCTAGAACTGAGACACAAACATGAGATTCGTAGGTAAGAAGAAAACGCGATGTGAGAATGATGAATGTAATGATTATATTAATTGTTTAAGGTTTAATCAAGATAAACTTCGACAATTAGATTGCAAATATCAAACGGTGGGGGAAGCCCCTTTTTATTGAATTCAAAGGATTACAGAAACGGAAATACAGTAGATTACAAAGTGCAGAAACAGAAACCTAAGCTAATGGGTCCCGAGTCCTCTCTGAGGAGAACTCGGGTGCTGATTCTGGTATCTTTCTTTTCTTTGACCGGGGCTCTTGGGCCGTTGTCGGGTTGTCATTCCTTTGCCAAGTGAAAGGAGTGAGCAAATTCCTTTGGTCATCTTGATTCTCTACAGCATGTTGCTCCAAAATTTCAATCAGAGCATCTTTCTCTTTTAGTAATTGCTGTATTTTGATGCACTCTATGTCGAGGGTACGATACTTGTTCTTCCAAGACCTCCTCTCCTTTTGAACTTTGCTGAGAGTAACCTGAAGCTTTTCAGTTTCCGTCATGAAGTACATGACAGATTCCTTTGGCGGAAGAATTCCGTAACGAGGATAAGGCATTTTTATCTTGAGAGCTCTAGTTTGTACCCAATGGAGATAAGGCTCCACCGAGACACAGTCCGGTTTTCCTAGAGACTCTCGTCCTTTCTTATGAACATGCTTCCAAGCGTGCACTATTTCCATCTTTAGTGCTCTGTCATTTTCTCCTTCCTTGAAGAAAAGACCTTCCAGATGAACACCCAGTGGGATGTGCCTCATCGGGTATCCAAATTGACGGCGAACCAACACCGGATGGTAGTTGATTCCTCCTTTAGTTCCTATGAAGGGTACGTTGGGGAAGTTTCCACAACGGTCAATGATTCTGATTCCCTCATAAATCCTATTGTACCAATCAATGTCAGAGTTGGTGAGAGACATGATTTTCTGCGACCAACGTAAGGCACTCTTACAATCCCAAAAAGCAGCAGACTTGGGCAAGTGAGAGATAAACCATTTGTAAAGCAAAGGTACACAGCATGTGATCTCCCCTCCGCTGTACAAATTTCCCAAGTGTACAGAATGATACGCATCTGCGAGCAAAGTCGGCACAGGATTTCCAATGAGAAAAACCTTAATGGAGTTAATATCGACGAAATTATTAATGTTGGGAAACAAAAATAACCCGTAGTGACGTTTCCTATACTGGCAAAATACAGGGCTTTCTTTGTCAAGAACTGGGCTGGCAAACCTTGGATGCCACCCTTAGTGGTTATGTGAGTCCTGACCTCAAACTCGTCCAAATGAATTGCTCTTGCAATGGTCTGATTCTTTGGAATTTCTTCCAGTCCAGAAAATGGAGCTCGATCGGTGATATGTAGATCGATCAGATGAGAAGACTCCTCTAGCGTTGGTGCTAGCTGGTAATCCGGGAATGTGAAACAGTGATAAACTGGATCATAAAACTGAATGAGCGCATCCATGATTCCCTCAATCACATGGACTCTTAACAGCGGTAGCAAACCTCCGTGTTTGGCTCTGAAAGCCTCTGGGTTAGTGATCATCCTCGCTAACCTTCTCAAATCCCCTAGCTTTAGAACCTTGAAGGTATACGTATGAGTTCTCCTTCTACCGAAATCCATTAGTGCAATCCCTTTCTCTGATATTTGCAATCACAGTCTTAGTTTAATTTGAAAAACAGAGAGACTAGAAGAGAAGATTTTTTAAATGTTTTAATGTTTTTTAAATGAATGCATGAATGCAGCACACAAAAACATAGAAAAAACATGGGGTCAAAGGGTCGTTGTCATGAAGTCAAGGCTCTACCCATCCCCAAAGGTTTATACTAGGGTGATTTTTGTACCTGTACTCATTATCATCAGCTCCTCCCAGGAAAGCAAAACAACAAGCGAATCGCCAGCGAGTTGTAGAGTGATCTTAGAGTAAGTACCATTCACCGAGAATAGATCACCAGCCTCAAATGAGGGTAGTATCGCGTAACAACTATTTCCGATAGTTTCCGCACCACGAAAGGGTTTGGCTCCTCAGCTTCTCAGACTTAACAATTGGCCCATTGTCTAGGTGAGAGAATGGGTTGCGTTGGTCATCCTCCACTGAGGTTGATGGTCGACCCCGTCGCCATCACTTATCTTAAGTGTATACTCAATCTTTCCACATACGGCATCACCCGCATTCCCATTAGCAGAAAAATAAACATGTATAGCAATTAGGAAAAGCAGTATATATATTTGTCCTAAAACATCCTAGACCTTTTAAAGCTATGAATCCTAAGTTCCTGACAGAAATGGGTTCCCCGGCGGAAGCCCCAATCTGTGGTATTCACACAAGAGGTGAAAAGGAAGAAAAAAAATAGAGACCGGCCCCACGGTGGGAGCCACTTTTCTGTAGCGAGCGATTTTGGATGTGGTTCTTAAGCGCTGGTCGCTCTCTGCGGTTTGAGCTTAAACTACAGGTCGATTCATTTTTTATCCTATTGTGAGCTGATGAAGGAAGGGAAATAGATGTCTCCAATTAACCCTGCTTTGCATACTGAGTTTAAACAGCGGTCTGTTAGGTTACGAATGCTATCAATGTAGGGGGGCCTTTGTACTGGTTATTTGTATTTTCGCCAATACGGTTTTCTCTCTTTCTAGGATTTTCTGGCGGGGAACGAGGATTAGGGATGTTAGGACTGATGCTTTTGATAGATACATGAGAGTATGGGATTTTGGGTTTTGGATTAGTGTGCTCGCTAAGATATTTTCTTTCAATCTTATGCCTACGTATTCCCGTTTACCGAAACAGGGAAATCAGAGCGTTCGTAGTTCCTCCTATTCTATGGGAGGAAATGGGTGTTTTGGTGTCTTGTTCAAAGCCCAGGACGTGAAGCGAAAGGTGATTTGTATCTTGTTCAAAGCCCAAGATGTGAAGCTGAAAGGTTTATTTGTATCTTGTTCAAAGCCCAAGATATGAAGCTAAAAGTGTTGACCTTAGAGAGAATTTGTCATCTCTAAAGAGGGGTTTGTCTGTTACGACTGTTTATAAAGGAGAATTACTTTAACCGGGATACGCGGATCCTAGCAATGCCATAATTTCCTTTATAGGGGATTTCAACCTGAAGGAGAAGACTTTAACTCAGTGTAGAGTAATTCCATCTTTCCTTAGGAATTTCTCATGCTAAAAGAGGGACAGTGGCATGGATGTAGATGATCCAGAGGCTTGCCGCTTACAACGATTAGATGGAAGGGGAAGGAGTTGTTGATTTTTATGTACTGTGAACGAGGCACAGCTTTGATGCTAAAAGGTTGATTGGATCAACCAGTGGTTTTCTTATACAAAGCCTAAGAAGAGGCTGATATGTGTCTCGTACAAAGCCCGAGAGAGAGGCTAAAAGGTTTTGACTCAACGAGGGAATCTTTTGGTATCTCGTATGAAGCCCGAGATGGAGGCGAAAATTCGTTTGGCTCAGGAAGAACCCTTTTGTATCTCGTATAAAGCCCGAGATGGAGGCGAAAGGGTGATTGACTCAACGAGGGAGTCCCTTATGTGTCTCGTACAAAGCCCGAGAGAGAGGCTAAACGTTGTTTGACTCTACTGGGGAGGATCATTGTACAAAGCCCAAGAGGGAGGCTATGGTTACTGTTTCAGTTGAGTGACAGGTCCAGTATACTGATTTTAAAGAGAAAATCAGTTCTTATATGAGTAACACTGTACTCATGGATTTGATTCAAGGATCCGGGTTATTCCTGTTCTATAAGGAAGCGGGAAATCCAAAGAGTATTGAGACTGTCCGAGTCTGCGGGTTTCCTTCCTGTTTAACGAAGGGGTCACTTGAGAATGTCTTGGAGACTCAAGGGTCTTAGACTGTCCAAGTCTAGAGTGTCATCTTTTGTACTATGCTTTGAGAAATAGTAGTAGACTCTATGAAAGGACTTTTCTATGAACATGACTAAGTTCTGTTCCTATACCTCTAGGAGGTCGTCGGGACAATTTGTACGAAGCCCAAGAGGAGGCTGGAAACTTTTAAGAAGTCGATCGGTCCTTGTACTAAGCCCAAGAGGAGGTTATCATTCCCGAAGGAAGAGGTCATTATACGAAGCCTAAGAGGAGGCTGTGAGTACTTCTAAGAAGCCGTAGGGTCCTTGTACTAAGCCCAAGAGGAGGCGGGGTTGCTTTTAGGAAGCCTGTGGGTCCTTGTACGATGCTCAAGAGGAGGCCGATGCTTTTAAGAAGCCCGTGGGTCCCCAAACCCCGAGAAATTCAAGGCAAGCTATTCACGAGGAATAGATCAAGTCAGGAAAGTTCGAGAATTTGGAAGAAACTCAAAGATGCCATTCACGGAGAATACATTCATCTCTGGGAATAGAGTTTCTTGACAATTCCTAATAAGGACAGCCGAAGAGAAGACTATATCTGGTGATCCTATTGGGGATCTAGTTGTCTATTTCTACGAACAAACGAAACGGCGTCACCTAGTTCTAGACGTAGTTGCCGGGGAAACTCGAAATATCTATACTATTATTACACAGTTGATATGAGTTTATGAAAGAAGACTTACAGTGAAACAGCCCCACAATACAATTATATGTATATGAAAACAGTAAATGAAAGCAATAACCACTTACTCGGTTGTAGAGCTTCCATGCTGTTTGGTTAGTTGTTCAACAAAGATAGATTGAAAACAACAGTATATTCAAAATCAAAGGAGAAAGTGCTTTGAAAAAGAAATATTTGGGGCTTACAGCTCAAGGAGAGGCCCAGGGTTTTATCTGTGAGCGCACTGTTTTGAATTTGTACAGAGGGACTTATACAAGTGACTGAGGCCCAAAATGTTTTTCTGTACAAAGGGATGGGTTTTACACTCTTTCAAGAGGCCCAAATGTTTTAAAGAAAAAGAGTGGGGCTTATAACAAGAGGGTAGGCCCAGATGATTTTTCCGTTTAAAATGGCGATCGCGCCGAGGTTTTCTTTTAACGCAGAGGGACTTACACAATAAGTGAGGCCCAAAATGTTTTGGTTAAAAGGGGATTGGGTCTTACACTCTATTAGAGGCCCAAAAGTTTTGAAAATGATTTATGAGGGTTGAATTAATCCAAAAACCCTAATTTGTTTTCAAAAATGTATTTAATTGAATAAAAATTCAATTAAAATGATAAAAATTGTTTAACATATGGAAAACAAATTGTGATCTGGGATTAATGCTTCAAAAATTAAGTATTGACCGACAAAATAATTAGAAAGCATTAAAAGTTGCAAAATCAATGTGGAAAAAAATATTTAAAATGTCAAAAACAATTAAAATATTAATTCTTTGCAAAAATATCAATTATATGAAATAAATAATATTTTTGGGATTTTTTGGGAAAATAAAATATTTTAACATTTTTGTGAATTATTAAAAAAAGAATCAACTCAAAATCATTAAAACTCAGAGAGAAATTAATTTTTGAATCAATTAAAGAAAAATCACAAAATTCAAATATTTGAAAATTCAAAAAAGGCACCAAGAACAGCTGAAGAACACACGCGTGTTCTGGGTTTGGCTGATTTGCATTTTCTATCCAATCTCCCTGAATACTTGATTATAACATGCAATCCACATATCATTATGCTCGTCTCAACCTCACGATCATGTCTATGTCCATTAATTTCATTTAAATTAAACATATAACAAGGAATCATGAAAAATCCTCAAGAACCCTAATTTCTGCATGAAGGCTAGGATTTTTGATACACGAATCAAACAATGCAATTAATTGAGGGAAAACATTCCATGCATGATTATGAACATATGGCCAAATTATTGTGCGAGGAAATATGCATAGATTGAGAGATGACTAAGTGTATGCTTACCTCTAGGCCGTGACAGCAAGTGCAATGTGATTTTTGATTTGGAGGTGTTACATATGAGTGGTTATGATCTGAACAGCTTCCTTACACCCTATGAAGTGTGTTTGAATGCCTGGACTTGATTGAAAATGGTTGGAACAATTTGTGGTATCTCAGCTGCAACTTGATTGAAAGTTTGAGCAACCAACTTGATTGAAATTTGTGGTACCTCAGTGAGGTGTGTGAGTGATTGGTTTGTTTGGAAAAGCTCTCAAACTCAAAACCCGATAGCTACCTTGCTAAGAAAGGCATTTTTGCCAAGAGAAAGAGATTTTGAGGAAAGCATCTGTTAGATGGCTTTGGTGTACTCAAACTGATCACAATTGAGCTCTATTTATAGTAGAGCAAGTTTGTTTTGAAAGGAATAGTGAATGGCAACTGGTAAGTAGGTTTGGCCAATGTTGCCAAATGAAAATCCAAGTCTCCTCTAGCCATTGACTAGAGGTTAGGGCACAGAGCTTTGGTTCCCTTGGTCTTGGATAAGTCTTGACTGATTTCAGATGAGAATGGCTCAGTCCATGCCACCTTGATGCTTCCATTGAATGCTTCAATCCAAATTTGAAGTCATGTCCCTATTTTGGCCATTCTAGGTTCAACATGCTATTTCTTGTTCCATGGACTTTGGAGGCTTGGCTCAGTGATTGTCCCCTTTAGATTCAATCCTCAGATGTGTCCAAGTGGATAGGAGCATTTGAATTTGGCTGATTTTGGCAAATCGAGCAAAATTGCAAATTCTGCCTTGCCTTTGACAGATTTCAGCAAGGCATTTGCCAATGTCATATCTCATGGTGTAAGTTGAATTTGGTAATGTTCTTGACCATTTTGGAAATCCCTTACATGATACAACAACTGTTTGAACATGTTTGGTTTTGATCTCTTTTGAATCCAAGTGAAAAATCCCCCTACATTTGGCAAAAAGTGAAGGCAGATTCTGACTTAGTGAAAATTTCACTAAGTGTTGGAAAAAGTGACATTTTCACTTTTCAGCCATTTTGATCACTCCATAACTCCAAATCCTTAATGAATTGGACTTAGGTCTAGTTGAAGTTTTTGTAGAGAGTAATGAGGGCTACAAATCCATCTTTGGATGAAAAAAAATGGCTTTGTGGTTTAGGAGTTATGATCCTTCAAAGTTGGTGCCCTTGTCACTTTATTTTTAACTTAGAAAATTTTCTAAGTTTTTATGGTTACCCCTTTTACAAGTTATCCAACTTTTCTTGATTTTTCTTGATGAATGATGATTCAAATCATACATTAACATCATTTTAGGGTTAAAAATCCATTTTGGTGAAAAATCTCAAAAAGTCAAAGTTAACTTTTGTGCACAGTTGACTTTTTATCAGATGAATTCCAAACTGTGCAATTCTTCAGGAAATCATGTCCTTGACCTAAATCAAACTTTATAGACATGTTCCATGGGTGTCATAGGGCATATTGAATCATGTCTTAGGGCTTGGGAGCATGTCCTGGTCAAAAGTCAAAGTTACAGTTGACTTTTTCCTTAAAACCCTAATTGTTGTGCAGATGAAATTGAGACTTGTTGCTCAAGCTTCTTGGATTAATCCATTGTTCCAAATGGATCAATATAGTTCATTAGAGACCCTCAAACCCTCTCTTGAGGTCTTGGTTCATGATTTGTCCCAAAAGTCAACTTAGGGGTGAATTAGGTCAAGAAACCCTAATTCCTGATTTTTGATGAGTGCAACCCCTGAGGCAAAATTGACTTGATGAATGGGTCCATGAGGTTCCATGGAGTACATTAGGTTGTGTTTTGGATCATTGGCTCATGCCTAGATGAAAAATTTCCATCTGGAGGCCCTGGTCGACCAAAACCCTAATTTGGTGACACTGTCGATCTTGAGGCCTGATCCACCTAGAAGGGAGCATCCTTGTGCTTAATCCTTGGAGTGGGAGTCCTTTTGATCCTTTGTGGATGCTTGAGAGGTTAGACAAGTTGAAGATCATGTCATTCCTTGATTGATCCTTTGTCTAAGGCTCTGAGAGGGCTTGAAACCCTAATTTTGATTGTATTGAATGCTCACCCATCTTTGGGGAGACTAATGAAGTATGATGGTTCTTCCATATTGTGATGATGATTTTCCCAATGATGGGAAATCTTAGTGGTCAAAATTTGGGGTATGACATGAACAATCAAAGCTCTGTACCAAAACCCAGAACAAAAGTAACCACAGTGATAAATCTAGAAAACCAGGTAGGTTGAAGGTCAAAGTCACCTGCAAACCTGCAAACACCCATCCCCTCTCACATATGGGTTCTAGAAAACGGGATCCTCAGTCTCTGATTCTCGATTTGAGAAGCAACAGTACATTCATCCCTCGGGGTATAATACTATTGCCAAACAAAGAGGTCGTCCACTGATTCCCCCAAAAAAGGTCATCCTATAGCAAGTTCCCATCATTGGGTCCTCAGATCGAGAGTCGTAATGGATTTGCCATTTCTGGTCTGCCATTATCGTTCTCGGGAGGAGTGTTGTTACTGAGTCCTTGGGAATGGTCACCAGAGTCGACAATTCCTCAAGAGAATAACTATTGGCCTGTATCAACATACAGTAGCAGATATCTCCCGATAGAACCTCGCCTGATTGTGGGGATCGTGATCACCCGTACGTGGTCAACACCACGGGAGCGTCCCGCCTGCCCACGCTAATACCTATGTGTATGCTCAAGCCTGGGTAGTGGGCTTATCTCTCAGAATCTCCCAACCTGCCAAACAGAAAACCAGCACAGCACAACACAGTCCAACATAATAATGAAATACAATACAATAAATGCGGTAAAAATAGTAAAATAGTAATTTACAGCAAAATAAAGCACAACAGATAAACATCCAATGAAAACAAACAAACAAGCGCTAGGATTGACTTGCAAGAGGGGATGGACCAGAAAGAGGTCAACCTGTCCCCAGCAGAGTCGCTAGCTGTCGCTCCCGAGGATTTGCATCTATGGTACAAACGCGAAAGTGACGCCGAAAACAGAGTCGCCAGCAATGTGTATTTATCCCAAGAGAGGGAAAGGAAACATTGTGTAAACTTGAGGGAAGGGAAAGAGCATGGTCTCGCGACCAAGAGAAACGGGTAAGGGAGTCAGTTACGCGAAGGAAAGGTATTAGCACCCCATACGTCCATCGTACTCGATGGGATCCATGCTCGTTGTCTCGATCAAAGGGTGTCGCCATCTGGAGCTCCACTGCTACTGGAAAGTAGAAGAAACAGGAACGGGAGGGAACGAAGGAACGAAGAAGAAAACAAAAAGAAGTGACTCGATAGGACATCGCTCGTCCTATGCATACGTATTCCCTCGTGCAATGGGAAAGTCAGAGTCAACGTAGTTCGGACACGAACTAAAAGGGGGAGGTTGCTCGCCAAGACATCGCCGTCTTGTGCCTACGTATCCTCAATCGGACTAGAGAGAGGAAATTAGAGCAGTCGTAGTTCGCCCTAACAAGGTCGGTTAGTGTTTTTTATGAGCAACGTTAGATTCGCGTCCGGCAGTTAGGGTCGATGCCTATTTGCGACGAGACGGAAGTAACGGGCCCTTTTCTGAAAATGGTTGAAACTTAACGATCCCGAAGGATGAAAAAGGTTTGAGTTTGCTTTGTATTTTTTAAGACAGAAGTGGTTTGAAGTTAGCTCATAACTTGCATTGCGCCTAAATCTATAACATAGAAACGAATACTTTGCGCATCGTCCCCAACAGGACGTACACTAAGTACCCTAGAAGAATGAAGGGAGACCCCCCATACTTCACTTCCCATATGTAAGGCTCATGCGCAATACATGTTAATCTTTTATTAAGTGTTTTAGGATTGTTATGAGATGAGAAGAGAAGACTCAAAGGAAAAGAAAACACTAAGGGGAAACTAATCCTAATGTTATCATGCAAAAGGTGGCCCTATAGTTGAGTTTGAAAGGGGAAACATCTACCTAAGTTAGCATGCAAAGGGAAGCCTAATGCTAATCCTACTCCAAGCTTAATCGGAAATTAAGTTGGACTAGGTAGCTCTAAGGGAGTAAATCCAAGACTTAAACAAGTCTTGAGATTCAAGGGAAGAGAATGAGCGAAAGAAACGAAGGAGGAAAAAAATGAAAAAACAAAAACAGCAGCTACCACAGCGCACCTGCACCAATACAGCAGTAAAAAGCAGCAAACAAGTAGGACAGCTTATAACAGCACCAATTCAGCACAAGAAAGGGTGCAAAAGGCCAAACAGCAGCACCTATAACAGCACATATGCACATAGACAGCAGTAGAAATAGGGCAACATGTGATACATTTGAAGATGATTCAATCATGACATAATGAGCAAACATCAAACAGAGTCAATCATGTAAACTTTCTCTAGTAAAGTCAAATTTTTCTAAACCTTCTCTTAAATTCTGTATAAGTATCTCTCCGGCTGAATTAATTCCTCCCAACCTTCTTTTAGGTTTTGTGAAATTAATCTCCTTAAGCAGAGTCAATCTCTTTTTTAGCCTCAATCTTGGGCTTTATACAAGACACCCCAAATATATCCCCAGTGGAGTCAATAAGTTCTTTTAGCCTCAATCTTGGGCTTTGTACAAGGCAAACAAAATATTTCCCTGTAAAAGTCAACTTTCAGCCTCCTCTTAGGCTTTATATAATGATATTCCCCAAAAAGAGTCAATCTCTTTTTAGCCTCAACCTTGGGCTTTGTACAAGACAGATAAACACTCTCTTGTTGAGACAGCCTTTTCTAGCCTCCTCTTAGGCTTTATATAAGGACCTCCCCAGTAGAGTCAATCAGTCTCTTAGCTTCAACCTTGGGCTTTAAACAAGGCACATACAAAAAAAACAAAATCCCCTCAGAGGAAATCAAAAACCTCTATGTAGGAAGACATTTCTCTGTATATCACACATCAAAACAGAAAATCAAAACAAACCCTAATCCCAGATAACTGTTGTAAGTGGCACACTTGTTGATTCAAAAATCCAAGCTGTCGTCCATCTCTTATCTTTGTAAATCCTCTCTTTCATCTAATTGTTGGAAGTGGCAAGCCTCTGGATTACATCCACGCCACTGTCCCTCTCTTAGTATGAAAGATTCCTAAGGAAAAATGGCATTACTCAATACTGAGTTAAAGTTTTCTCCTTCAGGACAAATCCTCATAAAGGAAATTATGGAATTACTGGATTCTCACATCCCAGTTAAAGTAATTTTCCTTTATAATCTGTCACCCAACAGTTGTGATAAATAAACGAGATATCTCCCTTTAGAGATGACAAATTCTCTTTCAGTCAAACCTTTTAGATTTAATCTTGGGCTTTGAACAAGACACAAATACTCCATTTAGCTTCAATCTTGGGCTTTGAACAAGACACCAAAACATCATCTTTTCCTCCCATAGAATAGGAGGGAACTACGATTGCTCTGATTTCCCTATTTTCTTTAACGGGAATACGTAGGCATATAAGATTACGAAATCTTAGCAAGCACACCAATAAACAACTTTAGGTCCAGTACCTTCACACACTAATCAAAACCTTAGGTCCAGTACCTCACCAAATCCATCAAAAACTCAATCTCTCTCTCAAACACTCCCAAAGGAGAAACTTTCCCAACCCACAACGGATAAAAACCAGTAAGTAGAAAGCAGTAAGGAAAATTGCTAACAACCTGTGGATAACCACATATAGGATGGGTAATTGACAACTCTCCATTGTATAACCTGACCCCGAACTCCCCGATCTCTTTAAAGCATTTGTTCAGTTAAATATTTGCGTGTAAGGTTAGTTTGAGATAGCTTCCCTTTCCTTTCAAGCTTCACAGGATAAATAAGAAATCAGAAAGTAGCACCCAAATCCTACCATTGCGGTGAGGAAAAACCAAATGGCGGTAAGGTGGTCGCGTCACCGCAAAAATCGCACGCTACACATCTCACGGTGGAGGAAAACTTCTCTAAACGAACATATATGCAAATGCGAAAAGGTTAGAGGATGTACCATACTGTTACTTCCATTTCTCTGATTTTAGTTCTCATAAATGACATTTTTTATTGTTGTTAAGTCAATTTGTTTTCTTGCATTGGCTTAAAATATTTATATTTTGTTCGTGGGTAATTCATTAGTATGGTTTACTTGTTTTTAAAATGAATTGAATGTTTTTTTTTTAATTTGAGATCTAGATTCCTTATAAGCAAGGATCTTCTGCATTGATTAAGACAATTATTTTAAGGAGGTTTTTAACCCCCACAATCTATCGTTTTTTTAAAAGCTAAGCATGAAGTTGATCTTAAGTGAGCGGCAATGCTAGCACTACTACAAATAATCTCATTTCACCTCGGACACGAAGAGTATGTAACCTCGGTTACACAAGCGAGGTAAAGAAGGGAGACATAAAATCATGCCACTTTACCCCCTGGTTTTTGAATAACCGAGGGGAAAAATGACACTGGTCATGGGTTCGATTCCCAACAACTGCATTTTTTTTAATTTTCAAAACTTCGCTACATTTTAGCTCGATTTTAAATAATAACTGAGGGGTAAAGTCCTATTTGCAAAATTTTAGTTTTAACCTATTTTTTGGTTTTAATCTGGAAAACATCAAATTTGTTCACAAATTCTAAGTCTTCTTCATCATCATTAACAACAACATCAATAACAACAACAAAAAGAAAAACGATAGAATCCTTAAACATTAAATCTCAACAAGTAAACAACAACAAAAACAACAACAAAAAGAAAAATAATAGAATTCTTTAAACATTAAATCTCAACAAGTAAACAACAACAACAACAACAACAACAACAACAACAAATAAATAAAATCAACAAAATAGTAAAATATTAAATTTCAATAACAACAACAACAACAACAATATTAACATTTTACTTGGTACAACTACAACTAACAATAATAGGTTACTTTCATGCTTTCCTAGCTAACATTAAACATTTTTAACAATGAATTACTAGAGAAAATATTACATTAAGAAACCAACCATGAAGTATTTTCCTGCTCCTGCTTTCATTATAATTGTTTTTAATATGTTAAGTTTAAATTTCAGTACTTTGCATCCAAGATGGATAGTTGTGGCATTCACATTTTAATTGGCTAGTGGAATTTTCTCGCAAATCAATAATGTTTCATGTTGATTGAAGAGTAAACAATATCTTGATCATTGTTACTTTATAAATGGACAACAAAGATTCATTACTAAATTTTTTCATCAAATTGGTCATAATTAAAAAATAATAAAAAATAAATTACGCTACTTGACCCCTCGATTTCCATCAAAACCAAGGTAATAGGTCATAAAAAAGTTTAAAAAATTAAAAGGTGATAAAATATAGCTGCTGGGATTTGAAGGCATGTTCTCTAAATACTTTACCCCTCGGTTTCCAAATCAACCGAGGTAATAGGTCATAAGAAATTTTTATAAAATTAAAAAGTGTTAAAGTGTAGGTTCTCAGATTCGAATGTGTGTTCTCTAAATACTTTACCTCTCGATTTCCAACAAAACCAAGGTAATAAGTAATAATAAAATTTAAAAAAAATAATAAAATGTGCTAAAATGTAGTTGTTAGGATTCGAAGGCATGTCCCCTAAATATTTACCCCCCAATCGCCAGCTCAACCACGGAAATATATGGTATTTTAAAAAAAATGAAAACATGACATGTCTAAGGTTTTCACCTCGTTTTTTTGTTGGGTGAGGTAAAAGTTTTGTCATAAAATGTATCATTAGTACTAGTGCTCGTCAGCATATTGGACACATTTTCACTTCCACGTGTACACCCAGTCACTAAAATCTTCTACATGGCGTACCACATTAGCTTCTATTAACGAACGTTGACAGGAGGGGCCAAAAGTGTGGATGAAAAATATTAGGAGGATCATTATTTGAATAAAATTTTTTTTAGAGACTAAAAGTGAAGTTTGAGATATTAGGGGGATGACAAACATATTTAACCCAATCATGAATAGTGAAAAAAGTGTTTTTTAAGTTGTAATTGATATGTTACTCAATATGGTAGGAAATACTAAGTATGAGATCTATACAAGCACTACTACAAAATACACCTTCGGTAACACTAATACTACTACGGTTATGCTATCCACCATTGTAATATCACAAACTGGATGTGCCTGATATATTTTTTATTTTTTTAAAAGTTATTTAATCAAGGTTGATGTAAGCAACCATGGTGATAAAGTAAGTGTTACAAGCTTCAAATCCTAGCAACTACATTTTTTTTCTTCATTTTTCCTATTACAAAAAGCGCTTGTCACTTAAGTTCATATATAAATAAAAAATTAAAGGCTATTTAACCACGATTTTACTAGACAACCATTGTAATAAGATCTATATTTCACTACGATTAAAATTAACAACCTTGGTCAAAGGTTTTCCTGATAATTAAAACAAAAAATATTCATTATTTCCTTCATAACATGCCCTAAGCGCACTAGGGAACCAGCGAACCAGAGACAACAACGATAGCGATAGCGAAATCTCCATCTTCACAATCTTCGTTCATTTGAATCTTCATTCTTGATAATCTTCACTATCTTCATTCTTGGTCTCTTTCTCTTCGAAGTACAATATGTTTCGTGCAAACTGCACTCTCTTCCTCATCTTCCCAATTCTTGATACTCTTAACTATCTTCATTCTTGTTTGATTTTGTGGTCTGTTTCGTGCAAAGTTTATATGCTTTAGGTTTTGTTGTTGGATTAAGCAGTGAAAAAATATTATAACTTTGCTACAATGGATATCCATTTGCTTAAGATTTAAAGTTGTAATATTGTTATGAATATGCTTTAGTTTTTTCGATATGCTTTAGGTTTAGAATTTTTTGTGTCGTTCACATTATTGTTTTGATATAAATTTCAGAATTTATTATGGATCATAGTTGGATGAAAGCTGATAGATTAGATCCGGTATATGAGAAAGGAGTTATTGAATTCCTTGAATACGCTGATCAAAATATTCTCGAAAATAATGGTATCTTTTATTGTTCTTATGTTAATTACGGGAATATAAATAAAGGTACAAAGGATGTGATATTCCATCACCTATGTTGTGATGGTATATGTCAAAATTATACAATATGGACGTCAAAAAGTCACGAAGTTGATGAAGATGAATATATCGATGACCTGCTAGAAGATATGTTCCGTGATATTGGAGAATCTTCATTTAAGAAAATCCATTTATGATACTTTATGTAGTGATAAGGACACTCCTTTATATAAGGGGTGCACAAGTTTTACATGATTGTATGCGGTGTTAAAATTGTTTAATATGAAAGCGAAAAATGGGTGGTCGGATAAAAGTTTCACGGAATTGCTTTATTTGCTAAAACAAATGCTACCAGAAGATAACAATTTGCCTGATCGTTGTTATGACGCCAAAGAAAGATATTGTGTCCAATGGGTTTGGAGTATATCAAAATACATGAATGCCCTAATGACTACATATTATACAGGAAATAGTATGAAATTTGGATCAATGTCGGGAATGTGGAGTGTCGCGTTATAAGCTGAAGGACAATAATGGTGATGACAATGACAATGGCAGTGTTAGTAGGAAGAGGCCTCCTGCTAAAGTGTTATGGTACTTGCTAATAATTTCAGGATTCAAGAGACTTTTTACTAATGTGAATGACACAGAGTATTCGATGGAATGCAAATCAAAGAAAATGTGATGGAAACATACGCCATGTAGCTGATTCTTTGCAATGGAAGAAAATTGATTCCTTATTTCTGAATTTTGGCACTGAGCCAAGAAACCTTAGACTTGGGCTTGCCACCGATGGAATTAACCCCTTTGGTAATCTGAGTACTAACCAATCTCCGTGGCCTGTTCTTCTCACAATTTACAACCTATCTCCTTGGTTGTGCATGAAACGTAAGTGTATGTTGTTAAGTATGATGATTTCTGGACCAAGACAACCTGGAAATGACATAGATGTTTATCTAAGTCCATTAATTGAAGATTTAAAAATTTAGTGGGAGGAAGGCGTTGAAGTTGATGATGCATATTCTGGTGAAAAGTTTAAGATGCGAGCAATGTTATTTTGCAATTTCAACGACTTTGATGCATATGGTAATTTAGATGGATATAGTGTCAAAGGTCACAAGGCGTGTCCTATTTATGAATCTGATACTTGTTATCACCAACTTGTATTTGAACAAAAAGACTGTTTGACTTGGGCATCCGAAATTTCTAAAACTCGGTCATTCTTATCGTACATTGCGGAAGGCTTTTAATGGAGAGCAGGAGTTTGATATCGCTCATAAACCTTTAATTGGGGGATGAAGTTTATCAACGACAGAAACACATTAATGTTGTCTTTGGAAAAAGAGAAAGAGAAAAATGGTCAGTTTAGAAAAAATATGGAAAAAGAGGTATGTGTTATTTGATCTTCCATATTGGTTAAGTCTCGATGTATGACAATGTCTTGATGTGAAGCATGTGGAAAAAAATGCGTGTGATAGTTTGATTGGAACATTTCTAAACATTCCAGGCAAGACTAAATATATTAAGCAATATCGTCTCGATATGGACGCAATGGAAATACGAAAACAATTGACTCCGATTGAAAAAGGGAAAATAACTTATCTGCCCCCAACTTGTTACACTCTATGTAAAAAAGAAAAGAAAAGTTTTTGCGAGTGTTTGCATGGTATCAAAGTTCCTCAAGATTAATCATCAATCATCAAGAAACTTGTATCAATGAAAGATCTCAAGTTAATTGGTTTAAAATCTCATGATTTTCATGTCTTGATGCAACAACTTCTACCAGTGACTATCTGTGACATCCTACCAAAAAATGTGAAAGTAACTATAACTAGATTATGTTTGTTCTTCAATGCCATATGTAATAAAGTTCTTTATTTCAAAAAGTTAGATGAATTAAAATATGAATCTTCCATAATCTTGTGTCAATTGGAGAAGTATTTTCCTCCGTCATGTTTTGACATTATGGTTCACTTACTTGTTTATCTAGTCAGAGAAATCAGAGTTTATGGTCCAGTTTATTTAAGATGGATGTATCCAATAGAGCGATACATGAAAATCTTTAAAGGATATACAAAGAATCTTCACCGACCGGAAGCTTCGATTGTTGAAAGGTACATCACAGAAGAAGCTGTTGAGTTTTGTACAAACTATTTGTGAGAAGCAGAGTGTATAGGAATTCCAAAGTCTCTTCATGCTGATACTAAAGGTAGAGGTACTCGAGGTTTAAATGTTAAGTCAATGGCTCGGGATATAGTTATTCAGGCACATTTCTATATATTGAATAATCTTGAAGAAGTTCAAACTTATGTGGCTACTCACAAAAGACTTTTGAAGAAAAGATATCCACGAATGAGTGACAAGCTTTTGTTGATTGAGCATAACAAGAAATTCCTAGATTGGTATAATAAAAGGTTACCAAATGATCATAGTGCACATGAGACAATTTAATGGTTGTCGTACATGCCAAAATTTAATGTGATAACTTGGACTACATATGACATTGGTCATTATACCTTTTATACAAAATCAAAAGATGACCGTAGTATAATGCAAAATATTGGGGTTATGGTTGAGGCTGAATCCATGTATTTCTCTAATTCGAAAGATAAGAATCCAATATTGGCATCTAGTGCGTTCTATGGTGTCATTGAGGAGATTTGGGAGAATAATTATGTTATCTTCAAAGTGCCTTTATTTAATGGTGTACAAACTGGTGACTTAGGATTCACCTGGGTTAACATTGGCAAGGCAAATTATATGACTGAACTATTCATCATGGCTTCACAAGAAAAACCAGATTTCTATGTTACCAACCGTTCGGACACATCGGGGAAATGGTCAATCGTTCTCCAAGGAAAAGACATTCCTAGTAGTGATGAAAGTTTTGATATTCCTTTTACTCCTTCTTACATAACAAAAGTGCCTACCACATATGATGTAGTTGATAGAGATATGTGCATGCTATTCGTATCGATCAAAATGAAGGCATATGGGAAAATTAACAAGTATTTTATTCTTTATTCATAATTTAATATGTAGCGTGCGATTTTTGTCGGGGACGCGACCACCTTACTGCATTGGTTGGAATTGGGTGCTACTTTCGGATTTCTTATTTATCCTACGAAGCTGGAAAGGAAAGGGAAGCTATCTAAAACTAACCTTGCACGCAAATGTTTTCTTTAACAAATGCTAAGAGATTGGGGGTCCGGGGTCAGGTTATACAATGGGGAGTTGTCAATTACCCATCCTATATATGGTTATCCATAGATCATTTAGTAAATTCTACTGTTATCTACTTACTAGTGGTTATCTGTCATAAATTGGGAAAGTTTCTCCTTTGGGAATGTTTGAGAGAGGATTTTTGTTATTTTTCGGGTTTTTTGATGTTTTTGATAAGGTACTGGACCTAAGGTTTTTGATTAGTGTGCTCGCTAAGATTTCGCAATCTTATGCCTACGTATTCCCGTTAAAGAAAACAGGGAAATCAGAGCAATCGTAGTTCCTCCTATTCTATGTGAGGAAAAAGATGTTTTGGTGTCTTGTTCAAAGCCCAAGATTGAAGCTAGAGGTTATTTGTGTCTTGTTCAAAGCCCAAGATTGAAGCTAAAGGTTTTTTGTGTCTTGTTCAAAGCCCAAGATTGAAGCTAAAGGTTTTGACTGAGAGAGAATTCGTCATCTCTAAAGGGAGATATCTCATCTGTTTATCACAGTTGTTGGGTAATTGATTATAAAGGAGAATTACTTTAACTGGAATATATGGAACCATCAATGCCATAGTTTTCTTTATAAGGGATTTGTCTTGAAGGAGAAAACTTTAACTCAGTGTAGAGCAATGCCATTTTTACTTAGGAATCTTTCATGCTAAGAGAGGGACATTGGCTTGGATGTAAATAATCCAGAGGCTTGCCACTTACATCAATTATATGAAAGAAAGGGGATTTACCAGCATAAAAGATAGACTACAACTTGGATTTTTGAATCAACAAGTGTGCCACTTATAACAGTTATCTGGGATTAAGGTTTGTTTTGATTGTCTGTTTTGATATGTGATTGTACAAAGAAATGTCTTCCTATAGAGAGAATTTGATTTCCTCTGAGGGGGTGTTTTTTTTGTGTGCCTTGATAAAATCCCAAGGTAGAAGCAAAAAGGTTGACTCTGTTTAGGGAGTTTTATATATGTCTTGTACAAAGCCCAAGATTGAGGCTGAAGAATACTGACTCAACAAGAGAGTGTTTTATTTGTCTTGTACAAAGCCCAAGATTGAGGCTAAAGAATACTGACTCAACAAGAGAGTGTTTTATTTGTCTTGTACAAAGCCCAAGATTGAGGCTAAAGAAGAAAAGACTTGACTCTTTTTTGGGGAGATCATTATAAAAAGCTTAAGAGGAGGCTAGAAGGAATTGACTCTTCCGGGGAATATTTTGTCTGTCTTGTACAAAGCCCGAGATTAAGGCTAAAAAGAATTGACTTTACTGGGGAGAAGTTTTATCTGTCTTGTACAAAGCCCAAGATTGAGGCTAAAAGTGCTGAAAGATGATCACTATACAAAGCCTAAGAGGAGGCTAGCTTCTGTTGAGGATTATTGATATCCAGAGACAGGTCCAAATTGGGGAATCAACTCTTGCAGGGGATTGTAGAAGAGTTGAAATATCAGATACCATGAGGTTCCGATTTTTCTGAGGGTTTTACTGGGAGTAACTTGACCCTAGCTAGGAAATTTTAAAGTAAGGGTTTAAAGATTGAGTTTTGAAACCTGTGGAGGTCTTAACTCTGCTGGTGATTGATCAGGGGTTTTCCAGTGCTTTTAGGAAACTTGAGGGTTTTTTGAGATCCAAAAGGAGGTGAGTCTGTCCAAGTCTACTAGTATGAAAAGGTTTATCTTTGTTTGATGCCCAAGATGAGGTTGATGGTTTAAGGGATGAGAATCAACCCTAAACTGATCTGATGTTTTGAGATTCTGACTCTCGGGAGGGTTGAACTATCAAAGGATGACTAAGTTCTGTCCTATACATGTAAGAGGTCTTTGGGTCCTTGTACTAAGCCCAAGAGGAGGCATGAGAACTTCTAAGAAGTCTGAGGGTCCTTGTACAAAGCCCAAGAGGAGGCTGGGGATGCTTTTAGGAAGCCTGTGGGTCCAAACCTAAGAAAAGTTCAAGAAAGGTTTCACCGGGAGTAATCCTTTCTTTAGTGAACAGTTCTATGGTTTGAAGAAATTCAAGAGAGGTTTCACCGGGAATTAATCCTCTCTGGGGAAATGAATTTCTTAGACAAATTTCTAGTAGTGACAGTCTTGAGAAAAGTTTCATCGGGAATAATGCCTTTCTCTGTTCCATATTGTATAAGCCCAAGAGAAGGCAAGACTGTATCTAGAATTTCCTATGGGGAACTAGTTTTGACTGTGTTGAAAGAGTAACCACTGGTTTGATCTAATCCTAGACCTAATTTTCGGGGAAAACTCTAAGCAAGTGTGTGTGTATATATATATATATATATATATGAGCAAGTATGTAAAAAAAAAGCTGATAGAACTTACAGGTGAGCAAGCTTCCAATGTCATAAACACAGCTGCATGGTTAATTATTCAAGAAATTAAAGAAAGTTTTGATAACAACTATGAATTTGAATCTAATCAAAAAGGGAAGTTGTTTTGAAAGGAAGTTTGGGGATTATACTTAAGGAGAGACCCATATTTATTCTTTCTAAAAGGTGATGATCGTGTCGTAGTTTTGAAAAGCACAGAGGGACTTATACGATGACTGATGCCCAAATTTATTGTATTTACAAAAGAGGTTGGGTCTTACACTCTATTAGAAGCCCAAAGTTTATTTTTATACAAGAGATGGGGCTTATAACTCAGAGAGATGCCCAGATGAAAAACAGCGATTGCACTATTATTTTGAAAAACTGTACAGGGACTTATACAATGACTGAGGCCCAAATTATTTATGTACAAAGGGGGGTTGGGTCTTACACTCTATTAGAGGCCCAAAGTGTTTGAAAAAAGAAAGATGGGACTTACAACACAAGGGAGGCCCAGATGAAAATTGTTTGAAAAGCGGCGATCGCGCCGAGATTTTTGAAATCGTATCAGGACTTATACAATGACCGAGGCCTAAAATGGTTTGTGCGTGACAAGGGATGGGTCTTACACTCTATTAGAGGCCCAAAAATGTTTATGTGAAGTTTGAAAAATCAAAGTTCAGAGGAAACCCTAATTTTGAATTTAAAAGATATAATTTTCAAAGGGAATTAAATAAAAAATGATATAAATTATCAAATATATTTAAAAATAAGTTGTAAACTTTGAAAAATATTTTGAAAAATCATGTTTAATCGCATGAAATCTTGACATTCATTTGGAATGAAAAGATCAAAGTGGGAATTTCATTTTAAAATGTTTAAAACAAATAAAAATTAAATTAATTACAAAAATTATAACTATATTAAATAAATAATATAAATTGTATTTTTTTTTTGTAAAATAAAATAATTTAACATTTTGTGACTTTTTAAAAGAAGAACCAATAAAAAATGATAAAAAAATGAGAGAGAAATTAATTTTGGAAGTTATTAAAAAAATGGTGAAGAAAAGTGAAAGAAAACAAGTGGTAAAAAAATAGGATGGCCCTCCCAAGGTTTGAATCCACGCCGTTAAGGTGGAGGGTTTAAAACTTTACCAACTGAGCCAAGTGCGTTGGCTGATAGAGTGTGGCAAGAGTCAATAACATGTGAAACTCCTTTTGGAAAATAGTTCAAAAAAATATACCAAAAGGTGTGGGGCGAGGGGGATTCGAACCCCAGACCTCTCGCTCGCTACACACACACAAATACTAGTGTTTCCACTAGGGTGCAATGCCAATTCAAGCATATATTGGCAAGTGTATAATATATACTAAAACTAAGTTTGATTCTGAAGAATGGCGCCATGGCCTTCACCTTCATCTTCATCATCTTCCTCAAGCTTTTAAATTCGTATCTCCCTTAATACTCAACCATTTTGGATAATTCAAAAATGAAACTTGTCTATTTTTTAACGAGGAATTGAATGACATTACTCAATTTTATTTAAATTCACAAAATTGAAAGAAATTGGTTTGAAATCGTATGAACCTTAAAAAAGAGAATTTGAAATGAAATTTCATATGTACAAGATATGAATTAATTGATTGAGGGAAAATGATCTATGAACATCCAGAAATCCAATGGTAATTTGAAAACATGTTTATGATGCATGATTCATTGAGTTTGAAAGTTTAAGGCTTACCTCTGCAAGAAGGAATCGATTTCAGTGGTAGAGGTGTTACAGAAGTGAAACAATGACCTGGATAACTTCCTTAGGCCTCAAGGATTGTGTTGCAACCTTCAGGATGTTTTGAAACTCGTTGGATAGCCTGACTCAACTCTGACTGCAAATGATCCAAGTGAGAAATTGAGATGATGATATTGATGTTTCAGAAGTGTGAGGAGTGTTTGATCAGTAAATATATGATGTATGGAATATGTTAGAATAATTGGTGGTGATGGAAAGTCTCTCTAATGAAAAATTCGACAGTGACTTGCAAATGAAGGCATTTTTGGAGTGAAAGAGGGATTTTGAGTATAGCCAATGTTCTGAGGCTTTGGTGTACTCAAGCTGATCACAATTGATGTCTATTTATAGTGCAACAAGTTTGTTTTGGCATCAATAGTGAATGAAGGCTTGGACAGTCCCTTGGCCAATAGTGATCAAATGGAATCTCAAGTCTCCTCTAGCCATTGACTTGAGGTTAAGGCACAGGCTATGAGTCCTTTGGTTCAGAGATAAGGCTTGACTCAATTCAGTTAGCAATGTCTTGATGCTTGCCACCTTGTGAATCCATTGAATGCATTGAAACAAAATTGGAGTCTTTGAGATTTTTAGCCTTTTTAGGTGACACATAGCTACATGTAGATCCTTGGACTTGGGAGGCTTGTGGATCAGATCTTTTCCCTTTGATGTTATCCTCTGAGGTTTCCAAATGGATGATAAGGCTTGCAATTGCCTAACTTAACCAATTTGACGAAAAATGTACAAATATGTCTTGTACAAGACAGTTTGAAAGTGTCATCTTGGGAGAATCATATCTCCTTGCTCAAATGGAGTTATGGAATGCTCATGTACTTTTTATAAAGCCCTTATATGGTACAATTCATGTGTGGTCATAGTTTGTCTTGAAACTATCTGGAATTAGTTGAAAAATCCCCATGAACATTGATGTTCAAGGCTGAAACTTAGACAATTTTGTACTAAGTGTTAAATCTTTGATTTTCACCACTTTGATCCATCCATAATCAAAAATCCATGAAGAATTAGAGTTTCATGTAGTTGAAGCTTTTGTAGAATGTAGGAAGACGTACAAATCAGGCTTTGGATCACTCAAAATGGCTGCTTGGATCAAAAGTTACGGTCCTTGGAAGTTGGCACCAAAACCATCCAAACTTAGTAACTTAGAAAATTTTTCAATTTTTCAAGATTTCCCTTTTACAAGTTATCATGATTTTTTGATCAATTCTTGTTCAAATGACATTATAAATCATATTTTATGAAAATATGAGTCATAAGGAACATTTTTGCCAAAAACGCCATGTTTTGACTTTTGGCTCCTGAGCAGTTCGGCGCGGAGAAACACTAATTCCCGACTTTTAAGGAATGCATTCTCTGAGGGTGATTTAACTTTGCAAAGGGACTCCTAAGGTAATTTTGAGCATATTGAGTCATATTTTGAAGCCTTGGCTCAATCCCCTATGAAAATTTCACTCTGGAGGTCTGAGTCGACAAAAAACCCTAATTTGGTGACACTGGGTATTTCGAGGCTCCTTCCACTTGGAATGCTGCAACTTTGTGCTTGATTCTTGATGTGGGAGTCCTCTTGATCCTTTATGGGTGTTTGAGAGTTTGAACAAGTTGAAGATCATGTCATTTCTTGATTGATCTTTTGCCCAAATGCTCAGAGAGGGATGGAAACCCTAATTCTTGATTATAGTGAATGCTCAACCATCTTTGAGGAGATTGAAGAGGCATGATGGTACATCCATATTGTGGTAATGATTTTCACAATGATGGTAACTCTTGTGGTTAAAATTTGGGGTATGACATAATGTAAGTTATTATTTCTAAGTATATTTACAAACAAGTATGATTATTTGAAATTGTAGGTGTTTAAAGTCAAGACACCAAGAAACAAGACACCAAGAAACAAAGAAACCAAAACACTAAGATACAATTATGTGATGTTATATAATATTTATGTTCTGATATAGGTTAAAAAGTTGTTCTTAATCCAATGTATGGATTTGATGTAATACAATACAATTATTGTTATGATACAATTGTTGTTTCTGTTCTGATACAGTTCACAAAAATACAGGTTAAAAAGTGGAAAATTTAAAAATGCAGAAATATATATATTTTATAAATAGCAGATAATTTAACGACGGTTGTTAAATATGACAGTGGTTGTAGAGTGAACGCTGTGCAGAATAATATATATACCAAAAAGGCGCTGCTGAGAATCGAACCTGCGACCTTTAATATATTACAACGCTTAGATAAAGAAACCGTGGTAATATGTCGCGCGCTTTCACGTTTTCTACAATGGTCATACAGTCGCGATTGTAAGTAACGCATACACAACCACACACTACGTAACAATGTCCGGTCCTGCATGATAATGTATCTTTTCCAACAGTTGTTGTATATGTTTTCCGTAGTTGTGAAGGTTAGACCTACAAAAATGGGACTAAGATTGAAATTTAAATCAGTTAAGAAGGGGATTCATATATACCTCTTATAGCTCATACTCTGTCAAGAAAAAAAGAAATTAATCTTGTGTATGTTTCTTCAAAAAATTAAAGTTTTAGGGAGGTATTGTTCAAACATTGAATGTTTGGTATCTATGAAGGATATCAAGTCAAAGACTTTAAAGTTTCGTTCTTGTCATGTTATAGTGGAGAAATTGATGCCAATAGATATACATACATATCAGCCCTAGATCTCACCTAGATGCAGAGTAGGATGCATGCTCTGATACCAATTGAAATTCTGGTATCAGATGTGTGATGTTAAGTGTGATGTCACAACAACACAATTTGCTATGGACAATGCAATAACAAGCAGTAAAGGACACAATGAATTGTTCACCCAGTTCGGTCTAACTACCTACGTCTGGGGGCTATCAAGCCAGGGAGGAAAATCACTATCAGTAGTATCAAATTACAGACTCAACAATCCCAGTTGACATCTACCTAATTTAACCACTACCCAATGACAATTCTACCTATGCAACCACTTGGGTATGAGAAACCACTCACTCCCTAATTCACCACAGTGATACAATCCAATGATTACACACTAATCACCCAACTTGATTCTGCTTAACATTTTTGATCAAGGACAACACACTCATGCTTAAAAGCTCTAGAGTGAATAAAAATACAACTCAAAGTAGTAACACCAATTCACACACGAATGGTTTACAAAACACACACGAAGACACAAATGACACTCAGTCTATAGCTCTCTTTCTTCGTTATCTTCCATTAAGGGTTGAGGCTGCTTTTATACCCTTTTGACTTGGGCTTGGATCTCTTCCATAAAATTTGATATTAAAATAAATTTGATCTTCAAATCTTTTTAAAATCTCTCCAAATCAGCCCTAATGTTGGTTACAGAATCTGCTCCATAATCTGCAAATATATCTGATTGGAAATCTCTTCTCCAAGATATTCGCATCCAATCACTCTAACAGATCTCCTCAAATCTCACTAACTCGCGTAGCCCTAAAAAAATCACAATTTGATGTTCTGATGCTCAGGTATGGTGATGTCAAGACATCACTTATAACATCAGCATACAAAACTTCCAACCCTCCAACAGCTAATGATAAGAACCAATGTTATGACATCAGATATGACATTAACATTGTTCAACTTTGTTTTACCAAAATTCCAGCCAACACAAGAACTAACAATCTCCCCATTTGGCTAATTTTGGCTAAACAAAACTCTGCCATCAACAGAGGTACCTGCAGCGGAAAACACTTCAAACGAACAAAAATCTTCAAACCAGCAACAATCACATAACAAGCTGCACAAATTCACTAACCAGCAGCAACAAAAACCACCAAGCTGCAGAAATCACCTTCACTTCAGCACAGGGCAAACTCCCCCACAAAACAAGAACCACCTCACAGCTGTTCAAATACTCTCCCCCTTTTTAGTGATAATTGGACAAACATCAACCTGTTAGTCCTACTAACTACCATAAGGTCCTAAGCTAGCTCTCATTGTCAGTCAAAAGTCAGCATTATGTGACAAGACAAATCACAGAACATAAACCAGAAGTACTTAAAAGCAACAATATTCAGAATACATAGCAAGCACATTAAGTGTAGAAAAATAAACAACAATAAACTACAAAAGTAAAAAAAACAAAAGCAGCACTTCAATCTTCACTAGCATCAGACCCATTTGCATTATTCTCCTCATCTTCCTCTGAACCTGAATCTTCAATGTTGGCACTCACATCATCTTCACCCTATTCCAAGGAATTGATCATCTGCTCATTTCTCAACTTCCTAGCAGTGCTAGTACTGATAACCACATCAAGATCCTTGCATGTTGCCTTCAATTCTTCAATCAACTCATCTTTAGTACTGGCCTTTTTAACACCAGAACTTGATGTTACAACAATGTCTAGAACATGATTCCCAACAAACAGCTTGGGATGCAAGGATAGAGCTGACTCCCTCTTACATGCTACATCTGAACTAGTTAGAATTCCAGGATGTTGATCTAAGATCATTCCACATACAAGGGAAGGGAATGCTATAAGCATCTTGATAGCATTAGTGGCACCATGCTTCACAACTTGCCCAACTGTGTAATTCCCATAATTGAACTTGACCTTTTTCCCAACAGCATAAATAAACCTTCCTAATCCCACAGCTATGGTGGTTTTGTGATTAGTAAGCACCCAGTTAGCAGCTCCAATTCTGTGTAAAATAACGTACTTGATACAGAGTTTGCTAGCTGTCAATTTACCTTTCAGTGGCCAAACCTTCACCTGAGTGGATGTGATCTCGTTACACACATCATTATTAGTCACTTCCAATTCACAACCCTCTTGATTATCTCTTCCCAGATACTTATTGATGGTACTAGGAGAGAAATTAATGCACTTACCTCTAACAAACACCTTCATGAAGTCCCCACTTCTTTTATCAGCAATGTCTATGGGAATGTTAACAACAAATTCCTTAACAAGTCCACCATAGCACTTATAGAATTTTGTCACAGTCTTCAACAGCCCAGCAGCATGAATGAGCTCCATAATTTCTTTCATCTCCAATGCATCTTTGCCCAGCTCTCTTTCCAAAGCTAATCTCCTTTGGCACACAAATTTCCACATAGAAGCACTGCTAGCATAATGAAAAGATATGTTGTCTACTGGCACTTCAAGAACCTTATCAGAAATTCACTTCAAAATGGACTTTCTGACAGGGATGATGTCTTGAACATCTTCCTCAACATCATACTTAGATTCAGATTCTTCTCTAACCTTCCTCTTTTTGGAGGACACAACAACCTTGCTCCAAGATTTAGTTGGACCAACAACAGATGTCTTTTTCTTCTTGCCTTCAGCTGTTATCTTAGGTGAAGATTCCACAGTCTTTCCTTTTCTTGTCTTCAATCTATTGGCAATCCCAGGAACTGCATTACCAATTACTTCATTATCAGATAAGTCAACAACATCCACCACATCAGCATTCTTCTTTCCTTTGGGACTAGGAGTAACATCCCTAGCAGGTGATGTTTCAACATCATGTTCAACATCAACTTCATCTTCAACCTGAGTATCCCTTTCTCCATCTGCTTCAACTTCACCTTCATCTTCAATCTTAGCATCTTCAATGACTGAGATAGCTAATCTATGAAGTTTTGTTTCAGAAGTCTCAATGTCACCTTCTTCTCTAACAGATTCAGCAGGCCTTTGACTTAGAGGTCTAGATATTCCCTTCACAGGGATCCCTTTCTCAAATATTTTTGTGACAATCTGATCAATGCTCTTGTCCACATCTACCCTTTCTTCAACAGCTTGAGGAAGAGGGGTGGTAGTCCTGGGAGTAGGTTTGTCTCCAAACAACACACTAGTGACAAAGGCCCTACTCTCGCTATCATCAAATTTACTACTCTCAGATTGAATAGAAGTATTACCTTTTGATCGTCTCTTGAGTTAAAACTTCTCAGGTCTTGTCTTTACTGAAGCTGGAATCATAGAGATAGGAGCAATGTCCATAGCTTCATCCACAGATACTTCTTCTGTCGAAACCCTAGAATTTGCATGAGTGGAACTTTTGGACGCAACCTTCTTGGATGGAGATGACTCTTGTTTAGACATCGTTTCTGTGCAACAACTGAGGATCAGGGAAGGATTGCTACTTCTGTTGATGGAGAAGGAGATGAACAGTCTAGGGGTATGGTGTTTGATGAAGCGTGTGATAGCTACAATAGGAAATGATAGCCTAAAGTATGGAGCTTAATTTTATGGATTACTTAAAAGCCAATAAATGTATTTTCCCCACCAAAACACATTTCCTTTTAAATTTTTGAATTTTAATAACTTCACTCCATAAGCCACTAACTTCAATATGCTCAATTTTCTGCTTAAGTCTTCACAGCTAATGTTACAGTCTGATGTCACAACACCAACCTTAACATCACTTGATGAGCTGGACTTTTGAGGTACCCATAGATAACAGTTATCTATGGATCTGACTCCCTTCATAACACCCTCATTCTTCCCATTAGTCACTAAACACTCATCTTTAGTGTAGCTGACCTTGTATCCTTCATCACATAGCTGACTGATGCTAATCAAATTAGCAGTCAATCCTTTGACAAAAAGAACATTTTCCAAATTTGGTCCATCATGACACCTCAATTTTCCAACTCCTTTTACTTCACCTTTCTCTCCATTACCAAAAGTAACATCATTTGTGGAGCAAGTCTTGATATCCACCAAATGATTTTTGAACCCTGTCATATGCTTTGAATAGCCACTGTCAAAGTACCAACCATCCTTAACAGAATGTCTATCAGATGTGTGGGCCAATAGACATGTAATAGCAGCTTTAGGAACCCATTTTTTAACAACCTCAGACCTATTCTGATTTTGTCTAGGTTGATGGACAGATTTGGGATAGCCACGCAGTTTAAAACAAGAATATTGCATATGGCCAAAACTTCCACAATAGAAACACCTAACTCTTTTAACCTCTTCTCTACAGTGATTAAACTTCCTGCCACCTTGATGATGAAACTGCTGTGGCTGCCATCCAAAGTATTGGGGTTGTCTTCTTCCATAGTTAGCCTGTCTTCTGTAGTGATGATTCTGTCTCGTAGGCTGTCTTCTACCATGATGATGTGGCTTTCTTCTACCATAATAATGAGGCACTGCATTATTAGGTCCAAAGCCATACATATTCCCTTGATGTTGAGACATCTGATGGAACATGTTAAACCTAGAAGCCTGCATACTCCTATGGTATTGTGGATGCATATACTGACTAGCTCCAGAAGCCTGTGCCTTCCCATGATGAGGACCATAAGCATACCCTTTCCCAACATTTTGAGGAAGTTGATGAGCAACCTGCTTAGGTTTAGGATTATGTCTTCTTCTGTTATGTTGAAACATTGGTTGAGACATGTCCTTTTTGGTTCCAGAAGTACTAGCTTCACCAGAGACCTTCTCCTCAACAACAAATCCTAAGCCAGACTTGTCTCTTGCAACCTCTTCAGCCTGAAGAATCTTATCAAGAGTATCAGACCCACTGTTCAACATTCTGACAGACTTGGTCATTTGATCAAGTTGAGATTTAACTAACAAGACTTCATTTTCAAGATCAGCTTTAACAGTCTCAAGCTGGACTATTATTTTCTTTTGTTTCTCACTTTCTTGACAAACCTCTTCACTCCTTAGACATAACTCTTGATAGGATGCTGCTAACTAATCAAAAGTCAATTCCTCATCACTAGATTCTCCATCAGAAATACATGTTCCTGTCAATGCCCTAACATGCTTGGCAGACTCTTCTTCACTTTCACTGTTAGTATCAGACCAGGACACCGCCATGCCCTTTTTCTGCTTCTTAAGGAATGTAGGACATTCTTTCTTGACATGACCATAGCCTTCACCCTCAAAGCATTGAACTCCTTTGTCTTGAACATTCTTCTCTCCATCCTTCTCTTTTGACTTGTTGATGTCAGAGGAGATGTTCTTAACATTAGGTTTGTAGTTTCTATTCATCCTCTTAAACACCTTGTTAAACTGTCTTCCCATCAGAACAATAGCCTGAGACAGCTCCTCCAGAGACTCAGCACCATTCCCTTTCTTCTCTTCTTGAGTATTAGATACCGAAGCTATACTCTTGGTCTTCTTTTCAGGTTCCTCTTCACTCAACCCTAACTCAAAAGTTTGAAGAGATCCAATCAGCTCATCAACCCTCATTTTGCTGATGTCTTGAGCTTCTTCAATTGCAGTCACCTTCATCTTATATCTCTTGGGAAGGGATCTAAGAATTTTCCTCACCAGTTTTTCTTCAGTCATCTTCTCTCCAAGAGCACTAGATGCATTGGACAGCTCAAGAATATTCATGTGAAAATCATGAATAGTTTAATCCTCCTTCATCTTCAGATTTTCAAACTTTGTTGTCAAAAGTTGAAGTCTTTACATCTTGACTTTAGAGGTCCCTTCATGAGTTGTCTTCAAAATGTCCCAAGCATCCTTTACCACTTCACAAGTGTTTACCAACCTGAAGATGTTTTTATCAATCCCATTAAAGATGGTATTCAAGGCCTTAGAATGGCCAAGCGCTAGCTCATCCTCTTCCTTGGTCCATTCTTCTTCAGGTTTCAGCTTGGTGTTTCCTTCTTTATCAGTAATAACAGGGTGCTTCTACTCTCTTAACACAGCCTTCCAAGCCCCGCTGTCCAAGGACTTCAAAAATGTAACCATCCTTGGTATCCAATAATCATAATTAGAACCATCCAGAATAGGGGGTCTATTCACAAGGCCACCAACTTCCTTGTCCATCTTACCAGAAAGTATCAGCCCTAGATCTCACCCAGATGCAGAGCAGGATGCCTGCTCTGATACCAATTGAAATTCTGGTATCAGATGTGTGATGTTAAGTGTGATGTCACAACAACACAATCTGCTATGGACAATGCAATAACAAGCAGTAAAGGACACAATGAATTGTTCACCCAGTTCGGTCTAACTACCTAGGTCTGGGGGCTACCAAGCCAGGGAGGAAAATCACTATCAGTAGTATCAAATTACAGACTCAACAATCCCAGTTGACATCTTCCTAATTTTACCCCTACCCAATGACAATTCTACCTAAGAAACCACTTAGGTATGAGAAACCACTCACTCCCTAATTCACCACAGTGATACAATCCAATGATTACACACTAATCACCCAACTTGATTCTGCTTAACAGCTTTGATCAAGGACAACACACTCTTGCTTAAAAGCTCTAGAGTGAATACAAATACAACTCAAAATAGTAACACCAATTCACACACGAATGGTTTACAAAACACACACGAAGACACAAATGACACTCAGTCTATAGCTCTCTTTCTCCGTTATCTTCCAATAAGGGTTGAGGCTGCTTTTATACCCTTCTGACTTGGGCTTGGATCTCTTCCATAAAATCTGATATTAAAACAAATTTGATCTTCAAATCTTTTTAAAATCTCTCCAAATCAGCCCTAATGTTGGTTACAGAATCTGCTCCATAATCTGTAAATATATCTGATTGGAAATCTCTTCTCCAAGATATTCGCATCCAATCACTCTAATAGATCTCCTCAAATCTCACAAACACGCGCAACCCTAAAAAAATCACAATCTGATGTTCTGATGTTCTGGTATGGTGATGTTAAGACATCACTTATAACATCAGCATACAAAACTTCCAACCCCGCAACAGCTAATGATAAGAACAAATGTTATGACATCAGATAAGACATCAACATTGTCCAACTTTGTTTTACCAAAATTCTAGCCAACACAAGAACTAACAATATCCCCCTTTGGCTAATTTTGGCTAAAACAAACTCTGCCATCAACAGAGGTACCTGCAGCGGAAAACACTTCAAACGAACAAAAATCTTCAAACCAGCAACAATCACATAACAAGCTGCACAAATTTACTAACCAGCAGCAACAAAAACCACCAAGCTACAGAAATCACTTTCACATCAGCACAGGGCAAACTCCCCCTCAAAACAAGAACCAGCTCACAGCTGTTCAAATACTCTCCCCCTTTTTAGCCATAATTGGACAAACATCAACCTGTTAGTCCTACTAACTACCAGAAGGTCCTAAGCTAGCTCTCATTGTCAGTCAAAAGTCAGCATTATTAGACAAGACACATCACAGAACATAAACCAAAAGTACTTAAAAGCAACATTATTCAGAATACATAGCAAGCACATTAAGTGCAGAAAAATAAACAACAATAAACTACAAAAGCAAAAAAAACAAAAGCATCACTTCAATCTTCACTAGCATCAGACCCATCTGCATCATTCTCCTCATCTTCCTCTGAACCTGAATCTTCAATGTTGGCATTCACATCATCTTCACCGTGTTCTAAGGATTTGATCATCTGCTCAATTCTCAACTTCCTAGCAGTGCTAGTACTAATAACCACGTCAAGATCCTTGCATGTTGCCTTCAATTCTTCAATCAACTCATCTTTAGTACTGGCCTTTTTAACACCAGAACTTGATGTTACAACAATGTCTGGAACATGATTCCCAACAAACAGCTTGGGATGCAAGGATAGAGCTGACTCCCTCTTACATGCTACATCTGAACTGGTTAGAATTCCAGGATGTTGATCTAAGATCATTCCACAGACAAGGGAAAGGAATGTTATAGGCATCTTGATAGCATTAGTGGCACCATGCTTCACAACTTGCTCAAATATGTAATTCCCATAATTGAACTTGACCTTTTTCCCAACAACATAAATAAACCTTCCTAATCCCACAGCTATGGTGGTTTTGTGATTAGTAGGCACCCAGTTAGCAGCTCCAATTCTGTGTAAAATAGCATACTTGATACTGAGTTTGCTAGCTGTTAATTTACCTTTCAGTGGCCAAACCTTCACCTGAGTGGATTATCAGTCACTTCCAGTTCACAACCCTCTTGATCATCTCTTCCCAGATACTTATTGATGGTACTAGGAGAGAAAATAATGCACTTACCTCTAACAAACACCTTCATGAAGTCCCCACTTCTTTTATCAGCAATGTCTATGGGAATGTTAACAACAAATTCCTTAACAAGTCCACCATAGCACTTAGAGAATTTTGTCACAGTCTTCAACAGCCCAGCAGCATGAATGAGCTCCATAATTTCTTTCATCTCCAATGCATCTTTGCCCAGCTCTTTTTCCAAAGCTAATCTCCTTTGGCACACAAATTTCCACATAGAAGCACTGCTAGCATAATGAAAAGATATGTTGTCTACTGGCACTTCAGGAACCTTATCAGAAATTCTCTTCAAAATGGACTTTCTGACAGGGATAATGTCTTGAACATCTTCCTCAACATCATACTCAGATTCAGATTCTTCTCTAACCTTCCTCTTTTTGGAGGACACAACAACCTTACTCCAAGATTTAGTTGGACCAACAACAGATGTCTTTTTCTTCTTGCCTTCAGCTGTCATCTTAGGAGAAGATTCCACAGTCTTTCCTTTTCTTGTCTTCAATCTATTGGAAATCCCAGGAACTGCATTACCAATTACTTCATTATCAGATAAGTCAACAACATCCACCATATCAGCATTCTTCTTCCCTTACGGACTAGGAGTAACATCCCTAGCAGGTGATGTTTCAACATCATGTTCAACATCAACTTCATCTTCAACATGAATATCCCTTTCTTCATCTGCTTCAGCTTCACCTTCATCTTCAATCTCAGCATCTTCAATGACTGAGACAGCTAATTTGTGAAGATTTGTTTCAGAAGTCTCAATGTCACCTTCTTCTCTAACAGATTCAGCAGGCCTTTGACTCAGAGGTCTAGATATTCCCTTCACAGGGATCCCTTTCTCAAATATTTTTGTGACAATCTGATCAATGCTCTTGTCCACATCTACCCTTTCTTCAACAGCTTGAGGAAAAGGGGTGGTAGTCCTGGGAGTAGGTTTGTCTCCAAACAACACACTAGTGACAAATGCCCTACTCTTGCTATCTACAAATTTACTACTCTCAGATTGATTAGAAGTATTACCTTTTGATCGTCTCTTGAGTTGAAACTTCTCAGGTCTTGTCTTTACTGAAGCTAGAATCATAGAGATAGGAGTAATGTCCATAGCTTCATCTACAAATACTTCTTCTGTCGAAACCCTAGAATTTGCATGGGTGGAACTTTTGGACGCAGCCTTCTTGGATGGAGATGACTCTTATTTAGACATCGTTTCTGTGCAACAACTGAGGATCAGGGAAGGATTGCTACTTCTGTTGATGGAGAAGGAGATGAACAATCTAGGGGTATGGTGTTTGATGAAGCGTGTGATAGTTACAATAGGAATGATAGCCTAAAGTATGGAGCCTGATTTTGTGGATTACTTAAAAGCCAATAAATGTATTTTCCCCACCAAAACACATTTCCTTTTAAATTTTTTAATTTTAATAACTTCCCTCCATAAGCCACTAACTTCAATATGCTCAATTTTATGCTTAAGTCTTCACAGCTAATGTTACAGTCTGATGTCACAACATCAACCTTAACATCACTTGATGAGCTGGACTCTTGAGGTACCCATAGATAACAGTTATCTATGGATCTGACTCCCTTCATAACACCCTCATTCTTCCCATTAGTCACTAAACACTCATCTTTAGTGTAGCTGACCTTGTATCCTTCATCACATAGCTGACTGATGCTAATCAAATTAGCAGTCAATCCTTTGACAAGAAGAACATTTTCCAAATTTGGTCCATCATGACACCTCGATTTTCCAACTCCTTTTACTTCCCCTTTCTCTCCATTACCAAAAGTAACATCATTTGTGGAGCAAGTCTTGATATCCACCAAAAGATTTTTGAACCCTGTCATCTGCTTTGAACATCCACTATCAAAGTACCAACCATTCTTAACAGAATGTCTATCAGATGTGTGGGCCAATAGACATGTAACAGCAGCTTTAGGAACCCATTTTTTAACAACCTCAGACCTGTTCTGATTTGGTCTAGGTTGATGGACAAATTTGGGATAGCCACGCAGTTTAAAACAAGAATATTGCATATGGCCAAAACTTCCACAATAGAAACACCTAACTCTTTTAACCTCTTCTCTACAGTGATTAAACTTCCTGCCACCTTGATGATGAAACTGCTGTGGCTGCCATCCAAAGTATTGGGGTTGTCTTCTTCCATAGTTAGCCTGTCTTCTGTAGTGATGATTCTGTCTCGTAGGCTGTCTTCTACCATGATGATGTGGCTTTCTTCTACCATAATAATGAGGCACTGCATTATTAGGTCCAAAGCCATACATATTCCCTTGATGTTGAGACATCTGATGGAACATGTTAAACCTAGAAGCCTGCATACTCCTATGGTATTGTGGATGCATATACTGACTAGCTCCAGAAGCCTGTGCCTTCCCATGATGAGGACCATAAGCATACCCTTTCCCAACATTTTGAGGAAGTTGATGAGCAACCTGCTTAGGTTTAGGATTATGTCTTCTTCTGTTATGTTGAAACATTGGTTGAGACATGTCCTTTTTGGTTCCAGAAGTACTAGCTTCACCAGAGACCTTCTCCACAACAACAAATCCTAAGCCAGACTTGTCTCCTGCAACCTCTTCAGCCTGAAGAATCTTATCAAGAGTATCAGACCCACTATTCAACATTCTGACAGACTTGGTCATTTGATCAAGTTGAGATTTAACTAACAAGACTTCATTTTCAAGATCAGCTTTAACAGTCTCAAGCTGGACTATTATTTTCTTTTGTTTCTCACTTTCTTGACAAACCTCTTCACTCCTTAGACATAACTCTTGATAGGATGCTGCTAACTAATCAAAAGTCAATTCCTCATCACTAGATTCTCCATCAGGAATACATGTTCCTGTCAATGCCCTAACATGCTTGGCAGACTCTTCTTCACTTTCACTGTCAGTATCAGACCAGGAAACCGCCATGCCCTTTTTCTACTTCTTAAGGAATGTAGGACATTCTTTCTTGACATGACCATAGCCTTCACCCTCAAAGCATTGAACTCCTTTGTCTTGAACATTCTTCTCTCCATCGTTCTCTTTTGACTTGTTGATGTCAGAGGAGATGTACTTAACATTAGGTTTGTAGTTTCTATTCATCCTCTTAAACACCTTGTTAAACTGTCTTCCCATCAGAACAATAGCCTGAGACAGCTCCTCCAGAGACTCAGCACCATTCCCTTTCTTCTCTTCTTGAGTATTAGATACCAAAGCTATACTCTTGGTCTTCTTTTCAGGTTCCTCTTCACTCAACCCTAACTCAAAAGTTTGAAGAGATCCAATCAGCTCATCAACCCTCATTTTGCTGATGTCTTGAGCTTCTTCAATTGCAGTCACCTTCATCTTATATCTCTTGGGAAGGGATCTAAGAATTTTCCTCACCAGCTTTTCTTCAGTCATCTTCTCTCCAAGAGCACTAGATGCATTGGACAGCTCAAGAATATTCATGTGAAAATCATGAATAGTTTCATCCTCCTTCATCTTCAGATTTTTAAACTTTGTTGTCAAAAGTTGAAGTCTTTACATCTTGACTTTAGAGGTCCCTTCATGAGTTGTCTTCAAAATGTCCCAAGCATCCTTTGCCACTTCACAAGTGTTTACCAACCTGAAGATGTTTTTATCAATCCCATTAAAGATGGTATTCAAGGCCTTAGAATTGCCAAGCGCTAGCTCATCCTCTTCCTTGGTCCACTCTTCTTCAGGTTTCAGCTTGGTGTTTCCTTCTTTATCAGTAATAACAGGGTGCTTCTACTCTCTTAACACAGCCTTCCAAGCCCCGCTGTCCAAGGCCTTCAAAAATGTAACCATCCTTGGTATCCAATAATCATAATTAGAACCATCCAGAATAGGGGGTCTATTCACAAATCCACCAACTTCCTTGTCCATCTTACCAGAAAGTATCAGCCCTAGATCTCACCCAGATGCAGAGCAGGATGCCTGCTCTAATACCAATTGAAATTCTGGTATCAGATGTGTGATGTTAAGTGTGATGTCACAACAACACAATATGCTATGGACAATGCAATAACAAGCAGTAAAGGACACAATGAATTATTCACCCAGTTCGGTCTAACTACCTACGTCTGGGGCTACCAAGCCAGGGAGGAAAATCACTATCAGTAGTGTCAAATTACAGACTCAACATTCCCAGTTGACATCTACCTAATTTAACCACTACCCAATGACAATTCTACCTAAGAAACCACTTATGTATGAGAAACCACTCACTCCCTAATTCACCACAGTGATACAATCCAATGATTACACACTAATCACCCAACTTGATTCTGCTTAACAGCTTTGATCAAGGACAACACACTCTTGCTTAAAAGCTCTAGAGTGAATACAAATACAACTCAAAATAGTAACACCAATTAACACACGAATGGTTTACAAAACACACACGAAGACACAAATGACACTCAGTCTATAGCTCTCTTTCTCCGTTATCTTCCAATAAGGGTTGAGGCTGCTTTTATACCCTTCTGACTTGGGCTTGGATCTCTTCCATAAAATCTGATATTAAAACAAATTTGATCTTCAAATCTTTTTAAAATCTCTCCAAATCAGCCCTAATGTTGGTTACAGAATCTGCTCCATAATCTGTAAATATATCTGATTGGAAATCTCTTCTCCAAGATATTCGCATCCAATCACTCTAATAGATCTCCTCAAATCTCACAAACACGCGCAGCCCTAAAAAAATCACAATCTGATGTTCTGATGTTCTGGTATGGTGATGTTAAGACATCACTTATAACATCAGCATACAAAACTTCCAACCCTGCAACAGCTAATGATAAGAACAAATGTTATGACATCAGATAAGACATCAACATTGTCCAACTTTGTTTTACCAAAATTCTAGCCAACACAAGAACTAACAATATCCCCCTTTGGCTAATTTTGGCTAAAACAAACTCTGCCATCAACAGAGGTACCTGCAGCGGAAAACACTTCAAACGAACAAAAATCTTCAAACCAGCAACAATCACATAACAAGCTGCACAAATTTACTAACCAGCAGCAACAAAAACCACCAAGCTACAGAAATCACTTTCACATCAGCACAGGGCAAACTCCCCCTCAAAACAAGAACCAGCTCACAGCTGTTCAAACACTCTCCCCCTTTTTAGCCATAATTGGACAAACATCGACCTGTTAGTCCTACTAACTACCAGAAGGTCCTAAGCTAGCTCTCATTGTCAGTCAAAAGTCAGCATTATTAGACAAGACACATCACAGAACATAAACCAAAAGTACTTAAAAGCAACATTATTCAGAATACATAGCAAGCACATTAAGTGCAGAAAAATAAACAACAATAAACTACAAAAGCAAAAAAAACAAAAGCATCACTTCAATCTTCACTAGCATCAGACCCATCTGCATCATTCTCCTCATCTTCCTCTGAACCTGAATCTTCAATGTTGGCACTCACATCATCTTCACCCTGTTCTAAGGATTTGATCATCTGCTCAATTCTCAACTTCCTAGCAGTGCTAGTACTAATAACCACGTCAAGATCCTTGCATGTTGCCTTCAATTCTTCAATCAACTCATCTTTAGTACTGGCCTTTTTAACACCAGAACTTGATGTTACAACAATGTCTGGAACATGATTCCCAACAAACAGCTTGGGATGCAAGGATAGAGCTGACTCCCTCTTACATGCTACATCTGAACTGGTTAGAATTCCAGGATGTTGATCTAAGATCATTCCACAGACAAGGGAAAGGAATGTTATAGGCATCTTGATAGCATTAGTGGCACCATGCTTCACAACTTGCTCAAATATGTAATTCCCATAATTGAACTTGACCTTTTTCCCAACAACATAAATAAACCTTCCTAATCCCACAGCTATGGTGGTTTTGTGATTAGTAGGCACCCAGTTAGCAGCTCCAATTCTGTGTAAAATAGCATACTTGATACTGAGTTTGCTAGCTGTTAATTTACCTTTCAGTGGCCAAACCTTCACCTGAGTGGATTATCACTCACTTCCAGTTCACAACCCTCTTGATCATCTCTTCCCAGATACTTATTGATGGTACTAGGAGAGAAATTAATGCACTTACCTCTAACAAACACCTTCATGAAGTCCCCACTTCTTTTATCAGCAATGTCTATGGGAATGTTAACAACAAATTCCTTAACAAGTCCACCATAGCACTTAGAGAATTTTGTCACAGTCTTCAACAGCCCAGCAGCATGAATGAGCTCCATAATTTCTTTCATCTCCAATGCATCTTTGCCCAGCTCTCTTTCCAAAGCTAATCTCCTTTGGCACACAAATTTCCACATAGAAGCACTGCTAGCATAATGAAAAGATATGTTGTCTACTGGCACTTCAGGAACCTTATCAGAAATTCTCTTCAAAATGGACTTTCTGACAGGGATAATGTCTTGAACATCTTCCTCAACATCATACTCAGATTCAGATTCTTCTCTAACCTTCCTCTTTTTGGAGGACACAACAACCTTACTCCAAGATTTAGTTGGACCAACAACAGATGTCTTTTTCTTCTTGCCTTCAGCTGTCATCTTAGGAGAAGATTCCAAAGTCTTTCCTTTTCTTGTCTTCAATCTATTGGCAATCCCAGGAACTGCATTACCAATTACTTCATTATCAGATAAGTCAACAACATCCACCACATCAGCATTCTTCTTTCCTTTGGGACTAGGAGTAACATCCCTAGCAGGTGATGTTTCAACATCATGTTCAACATCAACTTCATCTTCAACATGAATATCCCTTTCTTCATCTGCTTCAGCTTCACGTTCATCTTCAATCTCAGCATCTTCAATGACTGAGACAGCTAATCTGTGAAGATTTGTTTCAGAAGTCTCAATGTCACCTTCTTTTCTAACAGATTCAGCAGGCCTTTGACTCAGAGGTCTAGATATTCCCTTCACAGGGATCCCTTTCTCAAATATTTTTGTGACAATCTGATCAATGCTCTTATCCACATTTACCCTTTCTTCAACAGCTTGAGGAAGAGGGGTGGTAGTCCTGGGAGTAGGTTTGTCTCCAAACAACACACTAGTGACAAATGCCCTACTCTTGCTATCTACAAATTTACTACTCTCAGATTGATTAGAAGTATTACCTTTTGATCGTCTCTTGAGTTGAAACTTCTCAGGTCTTGTCTTTACTGAAGCTCGAACCATAGAGATAGGAGCAATGTCCATAGCTTCATCTACAAATACTTCTTCTGTCGAAACCCTAGAATTTGCATGAGTGGAACTTTTGGACGCAGCCTTCTTGGATGGAGATGACTCTTGTTTAGACATCGTTTCTGTGCAACAACTGAGGATCAGGGAAGGATTGCTACTTCTGTTGATGGAGAAGGAGATGAACAGTCTAGGGGTATGGTGTTTGATGAAGCGTGTGATAGCTACAATAGGAAATGATAGCCTAAAGTATGGAGCCTGATTTTGTGGATTACTTAAAAGCCAATAAATGTATTTTCCCCACCAAAACACATTTCCTTTTAAATTTTTGAATTTTAATAGCTTCACTCCATAAGCCACTAACTTCAATATGCTCAATTTTCTGCTTAAGTCTTCACAGCTAATGTTACAGTCTGATGTCACAACACCAACCTTAACATCACTTGATGAGCTGGACTTTTGAGGTACCCATAGATAACAGTTATCTATGGATCTGACTCCCTTCATAACACCCTCATTCTTCCCATTAGTCACTAAACACTCATCTTTAGTGTAGCTGACCTTGTATCCTTCATCACATAGCTGACTGATGCTAATCAAATTAGCAGTCAATCCTTTGACAAAAAGAACATTTTCCAAATTTGGTCCATCATGACACCTCGATTTTCCAACTCCTTTTACTCCACCTTTCTCTCCATTACCAAAAGTAACATCATTTGTGGAGCAAGTCTTGATATCCACCAAATGATTTTTGAACCCTGTCATATGCTTTGAACAGCCACTATCAAAGTACCAACCATTCTTAACAGAATGTCTATCAGATGTGTGGGCCAATAGACATGTAATAGCAGCTTTAGGAACCCATTTTTTAACAACCTCAGACCTGTTCTGATTTTGTCTAGGTTGATGGACAGATTTGGGATAGCCACGCAGTTTAAAACAAGAATATTGCATATGGCCAAAACTTCCACAATAGAAACACCTAACTCTTTTAACCTCTTCTCTACAGTGATTAAACTTCCTGCCACCTTGATGATGAAACTGCTGTGGCTGCCATCCAAAGTATTGGGGTTGTCTTCTTCCATAGTTAGCCTGTCTTCTGTAGTGATGATTCTGTCTCGTAGGCTGTCTTCTACCATGATGATGTGACTTTCTTCTACCATAATAATGAGGCACTGCATTATTAGGTCCAAAGCCATACATATTCCCTTGATGTTGAGACATCTGATGGAACATGTTAAACCTAGAAGCCTGCATACTCCTATGGTATTGTGGATGCATATACTGACTAGCTCCAGAAGCCTGTGCCTTCCCATGATGAGGACCATGAGCATACCCTTTCCCAACATTTTGAGGAAGTTGATGAGCAACCTGCTTAGGTTTAGGATTATGTCTTCTTCTGTTATGTTGAAACATTGGTTGAGACATGTCCTTTTTGGTTCCAGAAGTACTAGCTTCACCAGAGACCTTCTCCTCAACAACAAATCCTAAGCCTGACTTGTCTCCTGCAACCTCTTCAGCCTGAAGAATCTTATCAAGAGTATCAGACCCACTGTTCAACATTCTGACAGACTTGGTCATTTGATCAAGTTGAGATTTAACTAACAAGACTTCATTTTCAAGATCAGCTTTAACAGTCTCAAGCTGGACTATTATTTTCTTTTGTTTCTCACTTTCTTGACAAACCTCTTCACTCCTTAGACATAACTCTTGATAGGATGCTGCTAACTAATCAAAAGTCAATTCCTCATCACTAGATTCTCCATCAGAAATACATGTTCCTGTCAATGCCCTAACATGCTTGGCAGACTCTTCTTCACTTTCACTGTCAGTATCAGACCAGGAAACCGCCATGCCCTTTTTCTACTTCTTAAGGAATGTAGGACATTCTTTCTTGACATGACCATAGCCTTCACCCTCAAAGCATTGAACTCCTTTGTCTTGAACATTCTTCTCTCCATCCTTCTCTTTTGACTTGTTGATGTCAGAGGAGATGTTCTTAACATTAGGTTTGTAGTTTCTATTCATCCTCTTAAACACCTTGTTAAACTGTCTTCCCATCAGAACAATAGCCTGAGACAGCTCCTCCAGAGACTCAGCACCATTCCCTTTCTTCTCTTCTTGAGTATTAGATACCAAAGCTATACTCTTGGTCTTGTTTTCAGGTTCCTCTTCACTCAACCCTAACTCAAAAGTTTGAAGAGATCCAATCAGCTCATCAACCCTCATTTTGCTGATGTCTTGAGCTTCTTCAAATGCAGTCACCTTCATCTTATATCTCCTGGGAAGGGATCTTAGAATTTTCCTCACCAGCTTTTCTTCAGTCATCTTCTCTCCAAGAGCACTAGATGCATTGGACAGCTCAAGAATATTCATGTGAAAATCATGAATAGTTTCATCCTCCTTCATCTTCAGATTTTCAAACTTTGTTGTCAAAAGTTGAAGTCTTTACATCTTGACTTTAGAGGTCCCTTCATGAGTTGTCTTCAAAATGTCCCAAGCATCCTTTGCCACTTCACAAGTGTTTACCAACCTGAAGATGTTTTTATCAATCCCATTAAAGATGGTATTCAAGGCCTTAGAATTGCCAAGCGCTAGCTCATCCTCTTCCTTGGTCCACTCTTCTTCAGGTTTCAGCTTGGTGTTTCCTTCTTTATCAGTAATAACAGGGTGCTTCTACTCTCTTAACACAGCCTTCCAAGCCCCGCTGTCCAAGGACTTCAAAAATGTAACCATCCTTGGTATCCAATAATCATAATTAGAACCATCCAGAATAGGGGGTCTATTCACAAATCCACCAACTTCCTTGTCCATCTTACCAGAAAGTATCAGCCCTAGATCTCACCCAGATGCAGAGCAGGATGCCTGCTCTAATACCAATTGAAATTCTGGTATCAGATGTGTGATGTTAAGTGTGATGTCACAACAACACAATCTGCTATGGACAATGCAATAACAAGCAGTAAAGGACACAATGAATTGTTCACCCAGTTCGGTCTAACTACCTACGTCTGGGGCTACCAAGCCAGGGAGGAAAATCACTATCAGTAGTATCAAATTACAGACTCAATAATCCCAGTTGACATCTACCTAATTTAACCACTACCCAATGACAATTCTACCTAAGAAACCACTTAGGTATGAGAAACCACTCACTCCCTAATTCACCACAGTGATACAATCCAATGATTACACACTAATCACCCAACTTGATTCTGCTTAACAACTTTGATCAAGGACAACACACTTTTGCTTAAAAGCTCTAGAGTGAATACAAATACAACTCAAAATAGTAACACCAATTCACACACGAATGGTTTACAAAACACACACGAAGACACAAATAACACTCAGTCTATAGCTCTTTTTCTCCGTTATCTTCCAATAAGGGTTGAGGCTGCTTTTATACCCTTCTGACTTGGGCTTGGATCTCTTCCATAAAATCTGATATTAAAACAAATTTGATCTTCAAATCTTTTTAAAATTTCTCCAAATCAGCCCTAATGTTGGTTACAGAATCTGCTCCATAATCTGTAAATATATCTGATTGGAAATCTCTTCTCCAAGATATTCGCATCCAATCACTCTAACAGATCTCGTCAAATCTCACAAACATGCGCAGCCCTAAAAAAATCACAATCTGATGTTCTGATGTTCTGGTATGGTGATGTTAAGACATCACTTATAACATCAGCATACAAAACTTCCAACCCTGCAACAGCTAATGATAAGAACAAATGTTATGACATCAGATATGACATCAACATTGTCCAACTTTGTTTTACCAAAATTCTAGCCAACACAAGAACTAACAATATCCCCCTTTGGCTAATTTTGGCTAAAACAAACTCTGCCATCAACAGAGGTACCTGCAGCGAAAAACACTTCAAACGAACAAAAATCTTCAAACCAGTAGCAATCACATAACAAGCTCCATAAATTCACTAACCAGCAGCAATAAAAACCACCAAGCTGCAGAAATCACCTTCACATCAGCACAGGGCAAACTCCCCCTCAAAACAAGAACCAGCTCACAGCTGTTCAAATACTCTCCCCCTTTTTAGCCATAATTGGACAAACATCAACCTGTTAGTCCTACTAACTACCAGAAGGTCCTAAGCTAGCTCTCATTGTCAGTCAAAAGTCAGCATTATGTGACAAGACAAATCACAGAACATAAACCAGAAGTACTTAAAAGCAACAATATTTAGATACTTGCATCAGACCCATCTGCATCATTCTCGTCATCTTCCTCTGAACCTGAATCTTCAATGTTCGCACTCACATCATCTTCACCCTGTTCCAAGGACTTGATCATCTGCTCAATTCTCAACTTCCTAGCAGTGCTAGTACTGATAACCACATCAAGATCCTTGCATGTTGCCTTCAATTCTTCAATCAACTCATCTTTAGTACTGGCCTTTTTAACACCAGAACTTGATGTTACAACAATGTCTGGAACATGATTCCCAACAAACAGCTTGGGATGCAAGGATATAGCTGACTCCCTCTTACATGCTACATCTGAACTGGTTAGAATTCCAGGATGTTGATCTAAGATCATTCCACAGACAAGGGAAGGGAATGCTATAGGCATCTTGATAGCATTAGTGGCATTATGGTTCAAAATTTTGAAAGCTCGCTACAGTGATATTTCTCTTCATGCAGCGGGTTGTGGCTTATCTCGAAAAAGATGGAGATTATATTCTACTTGGTGGTTGGATTTAATTTCAATAGTGAGTAATAATCACGTGAAGATTCTTTTATTAACAATTGTAGGTTTCAAAATAGTAATTGCTTTGTCATTCTGTTTTGCCACGTTAATTAGACTGGTTTCGGTTGTTTCAAACACTTTTTTCTCTATCTCATCTGCAGGATGTGGCGATTGCGGGAATGGGAGGTTGGTCCGAGAATGTTTGGAAGTGGGGAGATTTCGGAGTGCCGCAGGGACAACAACCTGCCATCGAATCTACTGCTGCACTTTCAAATTCTGAAGCAGTTCCTGAATCGGGTTATGTCACTGGGGTTGCTGTCCTAGAAGTTGGGGGGTTTGATTCTTTTAGGGAGGTGGAAAGGAAGGCTATTGGAGATGATTTAGGAGGTATTCATAATAATTTTCCAGTTACTGTTGTTAATGGAGCCTCGTTACATAGTGTTGGGCCTGCTGTTATCGCTCCAACGCATGGCCAGGATGTTACTGCGGAATATGCAGTATTGAAGTGCATGCTTGGCAACGTTGCTATGAATTCGTTTGCTAAGGATACTGTTGTTTGGTTGCTTGAAGCAAATGAAGTTTATTCGGTTCATTCCTTCTACGATAATTTAGGTAAACTTCATATTCCTTACGACCCTCCTAACGGGGATGATGAGGCGTATGAGTTGATTTGGAATGTCGCGGCTCCCTTGAAGATTAAAGTATTCAAGTGGAGGTGTTTTTTGAACAAATTACCGACTAAGGATCTTCTCATTGTTAGAGGGATTATACCCACGAATAGTGACTCTAACTGCTTGTTTTGTAACAACCATCCGAAATCTTTGAGGCACTCTTTTCTTAGTTGCCCGGTGGCGAATTTGGTTTGGTCAGAGGTGGCGGAGTGGATCTGTTTTGGTGTTTCCGGAGGCAAAGATTTTATGGGGAGTTTTCTGGATTGGTTTTCTTTTTGTAAATCCAAACGAGTCAAATCTGGTAGAGAACGGTGTATTTGGCTTGCGGTTTGTTGGAACCTGTGGATTCTTAGGAATGCCATTGTTTTTAGGAATTTCGGTTGGAATGTGGTTGATACGGTGTGGTCGATTAAGTATACGGTTTGGAGATGGTCGTTTATAGGAGATATGTAAAGCCCATATATATATACATACATCAAAGCATATATTATACATGAAATCCACGTTTGGTACTGAAATATACAATAAGTTCCTAGTAAACACATTATACATATACATGCCCAAAAACCTAAATAAAAAAAAACTACGGCATAGTATATCTACAAGATGCTACAAATATAAATACTAGGAACTAGATCAAATAATGATCTCAAAAATCTCCACAACGGAAGCCTTGCCACACAAAAGCTACGATCCGTAACGAAAGTCAAACAACCTTGTCCTTACCCTTCGCCGAACCTGCAGAACCTGTGATGTAAACAACAACAGTGGGGTGAGATACATCAAATCTCAGTGAGTTCTCTATCTTATGGATTCTCTCGGCTTTACAAGGTTCTAATCAATACCTAACTTAAGTCGGGGAAAAAGGAACTAGACCTTGAGATCAAACATTCCTGACTAGAGAAACAATCGTGCAATACACAAAACGACATACAAGTTAAGAATCTTCTCCCCGGCCAGCCATACGAGGCAAATACAACGCGGGTCACGGATTCTTAACGTAGATAACTTCTCCCCGACTAGCCATACAAGGCAAATACAACACGGGTCACGGTTATCTACAGTTGGTACTTCTCCCCGGCCAGCCCACACAAGGCAAATACAACACGGGTCACGGTACCAACCACTAAGTAACTTCTCCCCGGCCAGCCCACATAAGGAGCACTTTAACACGGGTCACGGTTACTTACTTAATAAATACTTCTCCCCGGCCATCCTGCACAAGGGGCTCTTCAACACGGGTCACGGTATTTATTAAGACACACACAACAAACCGGAGGAATACGATCCTCTACTAACAACTACTTAACAAGGATACTCTTCTAGTATCGATGTAAGCATTGTCGCACGATTCTCTAAGTCATTCTATTGTACTAAGGTTTCCTCGCTCTACCTGTTTCATATTTTTAACATGCATACTCTCTCAAACATGCTTAACAATTACATTAGACAAGCATATTCAACATCAATCACATTTATCTTATTAAACCATGGTATAATCACATGTTTTTCTTTCACTATCAAAAAGAGCATTGGAATAGCTTTCCAACGATACCAAAAATGTTCAAAACGGATAATCGGGACACAAGTTATGGAAATAACAAGAAATGGTATCGCGAAAAAACACAATTCTGCACTCTCACTGGGCGTACGCGTATTGCCTTGTGCCATACGCGTACTGCCCAGCTGGCTCGCCCAGCCATACGCGTATTACCCAAAGTGATACGCGTATGGGCAGAGGCTGATTTTTCCCCAAAAAGTCCACTAAAACTCCAATACGCGTATTGCCTCAAACCATACGCGTATTGCCACCTCCCATACGCGTAACGCCTAAAATCCTTCCTTGCCATACGCGTATTGCCCAACCCAATACGCGTATTGCCTTGCGTGATACGCGTATGGGTAGAGGAAACCCAGAATTTTTCCTGCAGAAAAATTCTGCTACGGGTTTCTCAAATTCAACCCCAAAATTCCATTTTTTTCCCAATCAAAGTACATCAAAACATGTTATAAACATAACAACCAGTATACTACACAGTCAAATATCGAATTCCAGTAGTTAGATTATGATTCTATTGCAAAATTACTCATTTCTCACAATATCAAAACTAACTCTAAACTCATAAAACTCTACACTAAAGTGTCTATCTAGAACCCACCTGGATTACAAGATGGGGATGATGAAGCTGAGATGAAAAAGATGAAGATGAGTTGATGATTCTAGCTCTTGAGCTCTTGAGAAATTTTTCACTTCTTTTCCTTCCTTTTTCCTTCCTTTTCCTTCTCTTCACTTTCTCTCTCCAATGTTACTATCTTTGCAAATAAGGGAAAAGGAAAAGACATAGAGAAAACATTAATTGGTAATACTACTAATTGTCCAAATTATCTCAAATGCACCAATTAATAAACTCCAAGTTAAATAATATTAATCTAATCAGTTTCGAGTTCGTCAGTTTACTCTAATTATATTAATCCAATAATTGCTCAGAGTACACCGGAACCCAGTTGATCATAATAATATTATCCAAAGCGTTCACAAAATTACGGGGTATTACAAGATATTGCTCATACCAATTGTAATTTGTACGAATTTGACAAAGACCCTTTGTTTTATCTGTCTTAGGGTGTCAATTGGTGAGTAATCTCTTTGTTTTGTCGAGCTTAGTCTCGTTTTCTTTGTATCAAGGTTGAGTATCCTTTGTACTCCTATTAATATATCCCTTGCTTAAAAAAAATAAATAATAATATAGTTAATAATTATACTCTAATGTGTTTTGCTTTCATGTTTAGAACAATTTCTGACCTACTACAGGAAAAAAGCAAGATCATATGTCCATAGATAAAGGAATAATCACCTTCTTTCAGATTCACATATGATCATTTATTCCTAGATAAAGGACATGATCATATTTGCTAAGTCAACAAGGTTGTCCACCTAGACCTAAAATATAAAATAATCATTTGAACCTAAACATACATGATCATCTGCACTTAACACAAAGTGACACTGGCACCCTGATGAAAAATATGATCTGATGTGTTGAGTCATCCTTCATTCAAATCACAAAGGATAATTTCATTGGCCATATCATGACAATTGTATCACTCCTAGGATAGTACAATTCCTCCTAGAACAATTCTCAACCTCTATTCACAATGGTCCTATGATTGACAAATCAAATATTCAAGACAGCTATATAAACGAAGAAACACTCTATAATATTCATATAGAATCAATATCTATTATAATTTTGTCAAAAAAGTCTATTCATTACAATGAAGAAAATCAGTTTATATATGTCCATAGCATAATCTTGCATCAAAATCAAAAAGCCTCCAAAGTCGCTCCAAGCGCAAATATATCACAATCTTCGGCGTTACACCAAGTATTATGATCATGCCCATTTTTACATCCACACTCATTCCAATTCTGGAATCTCCTTTTATTTTGCTTCTCCATCTCATCAATTGATGACACTATTACTTTAATCTCTACTTCCACTTCTGGTGTTGTCAACATAACCTCTTTGCAGTCACTTCCACTCACCAAATTCATTTTCATCCATTTTTTTAACTCCATATTTTGGGATTGAAGAATCAACTTCCATGGAATCTCACCTTTTCCAATAAGGTGTGACCCCCACATCTTCTTCTGCCTTAGCTCCAATACCAGACTTTGTTGATTAAGGTTTTCCAAGAACTCTTGGGGACAAGAGCAATCTAGATTAAAAGATTCGTCCCAAAAGGGTCCAAATTTGGCAGAAACATTTTTGCTGTTGAGTTGAATTCTTTTGTTGTTTCCTATTGGAAGATAAAACCTGGCAAACAAGTTTTTGGTGGACTTAATGAATTCAATGTTCCGGGCTTGTAATATTCTCAGTTCGCAGCTGAAGTTTACGTTACCATGTATATGGGATGTATCCATTGAAAAATTGAAGTATTACTAGAAGTCTATCGGGTTACGTGTTTGCCAGAAAAAGGAGAGGGAATCAAAGCTAAAGAATGTATTTGGGTTTGTTTGATTTTGAATCTATGTGATACATTATATAATGTGAAAAAGGTAAATTGCAATGCTTTCTATTTTGTGTGAATATAATAGATGTTAAGTGTATTGGAAAACACTTACATAGTTTTATATAAAATTGTCAAGTATCTCTGATGTGCTATGTGAATACTTTATCGCTAGATTAATCTTAAAATGATTCACATGAGATTGTATCGAAGATTATATACACTAAAGAAAATCTTTAGAATCACGAAAGGTTAGATTTTCCAATTTGGCGCTTGCTAGTATAGAATAACAAATAAAGAGTAGCTTGATGCAATCAATAACTTTGGACCCTAAAGGTATAAGATAAGAATAAAAACCCTGAATGCTGGATTCCACTACATGTAGTAACATGTCATAGAGAGCTAAAGAAAAATTTACGATGTTTTATATTTGAATCCCATTATTGCAACTAGTGTCAGTAAGTTGAATAAAGATGCCTATTGACCAAGGATCCGAGCTTTTTTGATGGTTGTAAGTTGTGGCCAGCATTCATTTTCATGCTTTAGTTTAGTCCATGCACTTAAAACCTTGTTGTTCATTATAATCTCGTCCCTTTAGGATACCATTTTAGTATTAAATTAAGATTTCTTGATTTGTAACCCAATGTCATATTTGCAACTTGCAAGAGCCAAATTGGAAAATCTAGCCTTTCAAGATTCTAAAGGTTTTCTTTAGCAAGACATAATCTTCAGCACAAAATCATGTGCATATTTAAGATTAAATTGGTATTAATATATTAAAAAAGAACCACAACCGAAATACGGGACAATTATATGATAATATATCACATCTTATATTAGTGTTCATAGATAAGAATCCCTTGTTTTTCTTGTCATAGCGCAATTTGGTTAGTAATTTTTTTTTATTTTGGCGAGTTTTGTCTCGGCCGTTTGTTTGTATCAGGTTGAGTACGTTTTGTACTCTTTTGATTATTATATATTTCTTGCTTTCTAAAAAAAAGTGTTATTATATATTTCTTGCTTTCTAAAAAAAAGTGTTCATAGATAAGATCACCTTCATTAAAAACATTTTAAATTTACCTTTTTCGTACACTATATATAATATATTAGATAGAAAATAGAACAACTCAAACAAACCATTTTAATAAATAATACAGTGTTAATTAATTAATTGATTTTAGTCAATAGGAGGCAAATAGGAAAAGAATGGAACCAAATAGGAAGCACCTGGACAACCAGACTAATATAAACAGAGTAAGTAATCGAGTCATACATGGTAAAGGAAAAGAGATGAATGGAAGAACAATCCTACCTATTGGTAAAACATACGCTCAAGCTGTGAAGGCAGATTCGCTGATAAGGAAGAAACGAAACCAAAGGAAGCAATCTAATGCGATATCAAAGCATCTATTTGCCCATGTTCAGTTCAACATAGATGAGAAGGAAATAAATAGATTCTACAAGGCTTTTGTGGGTGAAGGGGCGTCCCCGAGAAGTACATACAAAGTCCAATAGGCTTTGAATGAAGAAGATATTTTCAACATAATAGCAACCCCCCTCGGTGCCAAATTTTGCCTGCTCGAAGAAAACGAGAGAGGTGATATTGGGTTGATCATTGAACAAAATAGGGATTGGGTGGAAAAATGGTTTTGCCGATATTAGGCCATGGAGTCAGAGCGAAGTTGATCATGAAAGAGTGACATGGCTGAAAATATATGGACTGCCATGTCATGCATGGGAGATGAACCTATTCAGACTGATTGCTGGTATGGTAGGGACATTTATCAGGTGTGATGAAGACACAGTAAATAAGAAGAGATTTGATGTGGTAAGATTCTTAGTGAAAACAAAAATCGCTATTATTATGAACGAAGTGATGAATGTGGAAATCAATGAGCATATTTTTAGAATTAAAATTGTAGAAGACCAACATGGGCCGCTGAAAGTGGACAAAAGAGATGAAGGTGGTGAGGATACCACCACTGATGATGATTCATCTGATAACTCAGATGCGGAGGGGGACGGAGGCGCGTGGGATAGTTGTGAGGAAGTGGAAGAAGACAACCTAGTTAATCCTACTAGGATAGGTGCAGGCTTAGATTTGACGAAGGATGGGAAAGTAAGTGAGGCTAATGGCACGTTGCAAGTGGATAACTCCCATGTCAGCGAATGCATGGACAAAACAATCAAGAGGAAGGAAGTTGGGTCAGAACAAATTGAAAAGTGTGTCGTTGGAACTTTGCAAGAAGTGGAAAAGGTTAATTCTTGAGGGTTGCAAAATCATGACAACGTGGAGGGTTGTAGTGAAACATTAAATGCTGAGGTCAACTCACGGGGAACTAGGCAAAGCAGTGATATTAGTTCACAATCAAACCTGCAGCGACACATAAAAAAAAGGATTTGGAGGCTCAGAACAGGTTGTACTTGGTGTGGGATCCACAGTTGATGAGTTGCAAAAGACAGTGTGGATAAGAATCAATGTATTTCTAACCCAATATCAACTAGCCTAGGAGGTCCTGTTAGGCTTTTGGCTTGGCCCAAAACAAGGAAAAAGGTTTTGGTGAAGGAAATATACGAGAGAATTCAGATACCTTTCTCTCCTTCTTATTATTCTACTTTATTACACAATTCAATTGGCAAAATTAACCAAACTGGGATGGATGGGAGGAGCATGCTAGTGGCTAACTTGGGTTCGCAGCAGGAGGATAATTTTTCAAGGTACTTAGGTGGCTCACTATTATGTTGTGATTCCTTGACAGGTACGGATATGGTGCAGAGTAACTTGAGGTGTAAGAAAGGGTTTGATGATGTGTCATCCAAAGTTTGGCAGACAATGAAACAATTGGGGGTTGAAGGTGAGGAGAATGATGAGCTATTTGAAGGAGTGGTTAGGAAGATGGAGGTAAGGGACAAGGACAATTACTATAAGAGGATTGCTGAAAATGAGGATTCATGAATATGGTACCTTTTAATGTACGTGGATGTGGTAGCTCACTTAAACGAAAAAGAATCAATCAAATTCTAATAAGAGGAAATGTTGATCTGTGTCTCTTGCAAGAAACGAAGTTACTAAATCTAAATGATGGTTTGGTGAGAAGCATGTGGGGAAACCGCGAGTTTGAGTGGTCAGAGTCTAAAGCTTCTGGTCTAGCAGGAGGATTGCTGATAATTTGGAGTAAAGGAGTGATACAACCTCTATCAAGTTTCAGAGGTAAAGGTTATGTGGGAATTAACTTTGTGTGGGAAACAACAAATTGTTATGTGGTAAACATTTATTCCCCTTATAATATGGCTGGGAAGAGAGAGTTGTGGTCTGCTATATTAAATCTGAGAGGTAGATTGCCTGAAGGCAAGTGGATCATAGGTGGGGACTTTAACTCAATAAAGGCAAAGCAGGAAGGGAAGGGTAAGGTAAGTTCAAATGGTACTGAGATGATTGAATTCAATCATTTCCTAGATAGTATGATGCTTGTGGATCTTCCAGCAACATGTTGTAAGTTTACATGGTCTAGTACCAATGGGAGGTGTGGAAGTAGGTTAGATAGATTCTTAGTGGAGGAAGATATTATTAAGAAGTGGGATTTGAAGTCAAAATATGTGGGAGATAAGGATATATCTGACCATAGACCTGCGTGGTTAAGGCCCAACAAAAGAATTGGGGACCCAAACCATTTAGGTTCTTTAACTGTTGGACATATCATAAGGATTTCAGTACGTTTGTATCTGATGCTTAGTCTGAATCAAATGTTAGTGGCAATGCTGAAGGCAGGTTTTACCAAAAGTTAAAAGAGCTTAAATTGAAACTAAAGTGGTGGAACTCCAATGTGTTTGGGTGGATGGATCTAGATATTAAAAAGAGTGTTGACAGATTGAATGAAGCTGAGAGATACCTCATGGAGGTGGATAAGAGCTATAGTGAGGAATGTAGTATTAACTCTATGAAGGCACAAGAGGAGATATGGAGTAAGTTGAGAATTAAGGAGAGTATGTTACATCAAAAGTCAAGAACAAAATGGACCTTGGAAGGGAATCTAAATACAAGATTCTTTCATGCTTCTCTTAAGATCAGAACAAGGAAGAATTCAATTTCAGTGATTAACTGTGGAGAATCAGTATTGGAAGACCCATCAAGTATCAAAGAAGGAGCAATGAAATATTTCAAGGAGAAATTCCAAAGGAAAGTAAGAAAAAGACCAAGAATGAGATTAGATGATGCAAACAAACTCAACAATATAGATAAAGTGATGCTGGTTGGAGAGTTTTCAAGAGATGGTGTTAATGAGGCTGTTTTGGAGTGTGATAGTAATAAATGCCCTGGTGTTGATGGCTTCAATTTTAAGTTTCTTAAACACTGTTGGGAGATTGTAGGAAATGATTTCTCGAATGCAGTACTAGAATTCTTTGAATTTGGTAGAGTATCCAAGGCTTTTGCATCCTTTTTTATATCCCTTGTGCCAAAGGTGGAAAACCCTCTAACTTTTGATGAATTTAGGCCTATAAGCCTTATAGGGTGCATAGTGAAGGTAATATCAAAAATGTTATCTAAAATATTGAAAAGAGTCATAGGGAAGCTAATCTCTCCTACACAAACAACATTCATACCTGGTAGGAATATGTTTAATGGAGTGGTGGTGGCCAACGAGTATCTGGATTATACTTGCAGAAGTAGGAGGAAGTGTTTGTTGATGAAAGTGGACTTTGCTCAGGCATATGACTATGTTGAATGGGGATTCCTTGCGGAAATGTTACAGGCAATAAACTTTTATCCCAAATGGAGAGGTTGGATAAGAGGATTAGTGAAAAACAGTTTTATATCAGTCCTCATTAATGGAAGTTCAACCAAGGAATTGAAGGCGACAAGGGGTTTAAGGCAAGGGGACCTTTTATCCCCAATTTTATTAGCTATTGTAGCTGAAGGATTGACATTGCTAGTCAAGAGAGCAAAGGTTTTAGGAATGTTTAGTGGTATTAGTGTGAAGGACAAAGAGGTAGGGAGTATTCTGCAGTTTGCTGATGACACCCTGCTTATCTGTGAGGGTAGGTTCTCTGATCTGTGGGCTATTAAACCCATAGTGAGAGGGTTTGAACTAGTATCAGGTTTGAAAATAAACTTCCTAAAAAGTAGTGTATTTGGCATTGGAATTGAACCTGATTTCTTGAGGGCAGCGGAGCAATTATTGTTCTGCAAGATATGAGCAATACCATTTAAGTTTCTTGGGCTAATGGTAGGAGGTAACCAAAGAAGGATAAATTTCTGGCAGCCTGTCTTGAAATGCTTAAAGGATAGGCATTTAGTTTGGATAGGAAGATGCATGTCCATTGGAGGGAGAGTAACTTTACTGAACTCTGTCCTGGCTAACTTGCCAATACACCACCTTTCCTTTTACAAGGCTCCAAAAATGAAGGTTAAAGATATAATTCGAGTTCAGAGACTGTTTCTTTGGTCGGGGGCAGCAGGTGTTAAAGGAATATCCTGGGTGAGTTGGGTAGATCTATGCAAACACAAGGATCTAGGAGGCTTGGGGATCAAACATGTGGGGCTATTCAACAAGGCTTTGTTATCTAAATGGGTGTGGAAACTTATTCACAAGGGTAGTGAGATTTGGAGATTAATTGTGGAAAGTAGATATGGAAATGTGTGTAATTGAATATGGAATGAAGAGGTAGTGGGTAATGAAGCTGGCTGGTCTTTTTGGATGAGTGATGTCATGGCAATATGTAGACTTGTTAATGGAAATTGCATCTTAAAAAGTGTGACACCAGTGCCTGGCTCAGGAAAAAATATAATTTTCTGGGACTGTAAGTGGTTTGGCAGCGTGAAATTCAAAGTTATATTTGCAATCTTTTATCAAGCAACATATACTAAGGGATGGAGTGTGGCTGATATGGGGGTCTAGGAGTCTGGTGTATAGAAATGGAATGTGATACCATTGTATATTGATATTGAAGCTGAGGCCAGGACTGATTTCAGTAAAGTGATACTGTTTCAGTAAAGTGATTTCAGTAAGCTGAGGCCATTGCATATTGATATTGAAGCTGAGGCCCGGACTGATACCATTGCATATTGATATTGAGATGGAATGTGATACCGTTGTCGGGTTGTCATTCCTTTGTTAAGTGAAAGGAGCGAGCAAATTCCTTTGGTAATCCTGATTATCCACAGCATGTTGCTCTAAAATCTCGATGAGAGCATCCTTATCTTTTAGCAGTCGCTGTATTTTGGTATACTCTACATTGAGGGTGCGGTACTTGTTCTTCCAAGACCTCCTATCCTGTTGAACTTTGTTGAGAGTAACCTGAAGTTTTTTCGTTTCAGTCATGAAGTACATGACAGATTCCCCCGGCGGAAGAACTCCGTGACGAGGATAAGGCATCTTTAGCTTGAGAGCTCTAGTTTGTACCCAGTGGAGATAAGGCTCCACCGAGACACAGTCTGGTTTTCCTAGAGACTCTCGTCCTTTCTTATGAACATGTTTCCAAGCGTGCACTATTTCCATCTTTAGTGCCCTGTCATTTTCTCCTTCTTTGAAGAAAAGACCCTCCAGATGAGCATTACGCGGGACATGCCTCATCGGGTATCCAAATTGACGACGAACCAACACTGGATGATAGTTGATTCCTCCCTTAGTTTCTATGAGGGGTACGTTGGGGAAGTTTCCACAACGATCAATGATCCTGATCCCGTCATAAATCATATTGCACCAATCTATATCAGAGTTGGTAAGAGACATGATTTTCTGCGACTAACATAAGGCACTCTTATGATCCCAAAACGCAGCAGACTTAGGCAAATAGGAGATAAACCATTTATATAGCAGGGGTACACAGCATGTGATCATCCCTCCGCTGTACAAATTTCCTAAGTGTGCAGAATGATACGCATCTGCGAGCAAGGTCGGCACAGGGTTTCCAATGAGAAAAACCTTAATGGCGTTGATATCGACGAAGCTATTAATGTTGGGAAATCGAAATAACCCATAAGTGAGTAAGACAAAGATGGTTTCAAAAGCAGTCATGTTCCCTATACTAGCAAAGTACAGAGCCTTCTTTGTTAGGAACTGGGCTGGCAAACCTGGGAGCCCACCCTTAGTGGTCATGTGAGTCTTTATTTCTGACTCATCCAAATAGATTGCTCTTACAATGGTCTGATCCTTGGGAATTTCTTCCAGTCCAAAAAATGGAGCTCCATCAGTCATGTGTAGATCAGTTCGGTGAGAATACTCCTCCAGCGTTGGTGCTAGCTGGTAATCTAGGAATGTGAGACAGTGATAAACTGGGTCGTAAAACTGAATGAGTGTCTCCATGATTCCTTCAATCACATGGACTCTTAACAGAGGTAGCAGACCTCCGTACTTGGCTCTGAAAGCTTCAAGGTTAGTGATCATCCTCGCTAATCCTCTTAAATCTTCTAACTTTGGAACCCTGAAGGTATACTTATGAGTTCTCCTTCTACCGAAATCCATGAGCGCAATCCTTTTCTCTGACATTTGCAATCATTGTCTTAGTTTAATTTGAAAAAGAGAGACTAGAAGAGAAGTTTTTCTTTGATGTAATGTTTTTTAGATGAATGCATGAATGCAGCACACAAAAACATAGAAAAAACACCAGCGGTGTCAAGAAGTCAAGGCTCTACCCCCCCCCCCCCCCCAAAGGTTTATACTAGTGATTTTTGTACCTGTCTCTCAACATCATCAGTTCTTGTCGAGAAAACACCAGCGGGTCGGGAACCGTGCTAGGTGATGTTTTTCGAAGAACCATTAGAAGAGGGTAGTATCACGTGACAACCATTTCCAATAGTTTCCGCACTACTAAAAGAGGTTTTTCCTAGGTGTATACTCAATCTTTTCACATGCGGCATCACACGCATTCTCATTAGCAGAAAAATAAACACAGATATCAAATAGGAAAAGCAGTATATATATTTGTCCTAAAGTCCTAGACTTTAAAGAGCCATGAATCCTATGTCCCTGACAAAAATGGCTCCCCAGCAGAGTCGCCATTCTGTGGTACCTTCCCAATTTTAAATGTTTTGACCTAAGATCCTAGTGAAGTCAACAAAAATCCTATCCCAGTGAAATCCCCAAAGAAAGAAAGAAAAGAAAAGAGTCCCACGGTGGGCGCTACTTTTCTGTGGAACTTTTTAAGGTTTCTTCTTAAGAGATGGGAAGAGAATAAGAGCTCGTAGTCCCCAGTGAAGTCGCCATTTTTTCTGTAGCGCGAATTTTTGGACGTGGTTGCGAAGCACTATCACCTTTGGGGTACTACAGTTAGATTCATTTTTTTATCCTATTGAAGCTGATGAAGGAAGGGAAATAAATGTCTCCAATTAACCCTGCTTGCATACTGAGTTTAAATAGATGACTGTTGGTTTACAGATGCTATTGAGATTATGGGTCTCTCTTAAGTTATTTTGTTAAAATAGTGCCTGGGTGATTGGTGGGAATTTAAGACTAATGCTTTTCAATTGATATGTGAGGGTATGGGATTTGGGTTTTGGATTAGTGTGCTCGCTAAGATTTTTCTTTCAATCTTATGCCTACGTATTCCCTTTTACCGAAACAGGGAAATCAGAGCGATCATAGTTCCTCCTATTCTATGGGAGGAAATGGTGTTTTGGTGTCTTGTTCAAAGCCCAAGACGTGAAGCTGAAGGTGGTTTGTATCTTGTTCAAAGCCCAAGATGTGAAGCTGAAGGGTCTATTTGTATCTTGTTCGAAGCCCAAGATGTGAAGCTAGAAGGTTTTGACTTTAGAGAGAATTGGTCGTCTCTAAAGGGGTCTGTTTGTCACAACTGTTGGGTGACTGACTATAAAGGAGGATTACTTTAACCGGGATATGTGAATCCTAGCAATGCCATAATTTCCTGTATAGGGGGTTTTAACCTGAAGGAGAAGACTTTAACTCAGTGTAGAGCAATGCCATCTTTCCTTAGAAATTTCTCATACCAAAAGAGGGACAGTGGCGTGGATGTAAATAATCTAGAGGCTTGCCGCTTACAGCAATTAGATGAAAGGAGTTGTTGATGTTTGTATCCTGTGAACGAGGCATAGTTTTGATGCTAAAAGGTTGATTGACTCAACCGGGGTTTTTCTTATACAAAGCCTAAGAGGAGGCTATTGGCCCAACAAGAGGGTGTTTTTATGTGTCTCGTACGAAGCCCGAGAGAGAGGCTTAAAGGGTTTGACTCAACAAGAGAGTGCTTTCAGATGTGTCTTGTACGACGCCCAAAACGGAGGCTAAAGGTTGACTCAACAAGAGAGTGCTTTTATACTCAACAAGATAGTATTTTTTGTATCGCGTACGAAGCCCGAGATAGAGGCTAAAGGGATTATTAACTCAACAAGAGAGTTTTTTTGTGTCTCGTACGAAGCTCGAGATAGAGGCTAAAAGGATTGCTGTTTCAGTTGAGTGACAGGTCCAGTAGGTGGGTTAAAAGAGAAAATCAGTTCTTATAAAGAGACTGATTAAAGGTAAGGCTATGCTTTGGGATTGATCAAAGGATCAGGGTTATTTCCTGTTCTTTAAGGAAATGGGGAATCCAGAGGGTATTGGAGACTTTCCGAGTCTACTGGTGTTTTTTCCCTACTTGAGAATGCCTTCGAGACTTAAGGAGATTAGACTGTCCATGTCTAGAGTTTTATCTTTTGTACTATGCTTAAAGAAATAGTAGTAGTACGTTTACGGTAGAAAGATCTAGACTCTTTGAAAGACTGTTCTATTAAGATGACTAATTTCTGTTCCTATACCTCTAGGAGGTCGTCGGGACAATTTATACGAAGCCCAAGAGGAGGCTGGAAACTTTTAAGAAGCCGAGGGACAATTTGTACGAAGCCCAAGAGGAGGCTCTATTCCCGAAGGAAGAATCCTTATACGAAGCCTAAGAGGAGGCTGTGAATACTTCTAAGAAGTCGTAGGGTCCTTGTACAACACTCAAGAGGAGGCAAGGATGCTTTTAGGAAGCGTGTGGGTCCCTAAACCCCGAGAAATTCAAGACAGGCTATTCACAGAGAATAGATTAAGCCAGGAAAGTCCGAGAATTTGGAAGAAACTCAAGAGATGTCATTCACGGAGAAAAGATCATCTCTGGGGAGTAGAGTTTCTTTGACGATTTCTAAGGGTGATAGTCTGAGAAAGGGTTCACCGAGAATGCTGCCTTTCACGTCTCCATATTGTTTAACCCCAAGAGGAGGGAAGACTGTATCTGGTAATCCTATGAGGGATCTAGTTTTGTCTATTTAAGAGTGATCAACAGGGCTTAGTGCTAGACGTAGTTGCCGGGGAAACTCTAAATATCTATACTAGTATTACACAGTTGATATGAGTTTATGAAAGAAGACTTACAGCGAAACAGCCCCACAATACAATTATGTATATGAAAGCGGATAAAGAAAGCATATGACCACTTACTCGGTTGTAGAGCTTCCATGCTGTTTGGTTAGTTATTCAACAAAGAAAGAATGAAAACAACATTATATTCAAAATCAAAAGAGAAAGTATTTTGAAAAGATGTTGGGGCTTACAGCTCAAGGAGAGGCCCAAGGTTTATCAGTGATCGCACTGTCGTTTTGTACAGAGGGGCTTATACAAGTGAATGAGGCCCAAAAAGTTTTCTGTACAAGGGGATGTGTCTTACACTCTCTCAAGAGGCCCAAAAGATTTATTTTTGTACAAGTGGTGGGGCTTAGAGCTCAAGGAGAGGCCCAGGGTCATTTGTTTGAAAATGGCGATCGCGCCGAGATTTTCGAAAATGCGGTGGGTCTTATACAATGAATTGAGGCCCAAAATGGTTTGGTTTTCAAAGGGGGTTGGGTCTTACACTCTAATAGAGCCCCAAAATATTTTAAATGGGTCTTATAGCTCGAGGAGAGGCCCAGGGTTTGTTTTTTTCAACGGATAATGATCGCATCGAACTTTTTGAAATACAATGGGACTTATACAATAAGTGAGGCCCAAAAAGTTTTGTATTTACAAAGGATTGGGTCTTACACTCTATTAGAAGCCTAAAAGGTTTAAAGAAAAGACATGGGGCTTATAACACGAGGGTAGGCCCATTTGGTTTGATTTTTGAATTGGCGATCGCGCCGAGATTTTCTTTTAACGCAGAGGGATTTATACAATATCTGAGGCCTAAAAAGTTTTGGTTAAAAGGATATTGGGTCTTACACTCTATTAGAAGCCCAAAGTGTTTTTTAAAAGGTTTGATGAGGGTTGAATTAATCAAAACCCTAATTTGTTTCCAAAATGTATTTTAATTGGATAAAAAATTCAATTAAAATGATCAAAATTGTTTAACATGTGGAAAACAAATTGTGATCTTGGATTAATGTTTCAAAAATCATATTTTGACCTACAAAATAATTAGAAGTCATTAAAATTTGCAAAATGAAAAAGGAAAAAATATTTTAAATGTTAAAAATAATTAAAATAATAATTCTTTTCAAAAATATCAATTATATGAAATAAATAATATTTTTGGGACTTTTTGGTAAAATAAAATATTTTAACATTTTTGTGAATTATTAAAAAAAGAATTAACTCAAAATCATTAAAACTCATAGTGAAATTAATTTTTGAATCAATTAAATAAAATCACAAAATTCAAATATTTGAATTTTCAAAAAAGGGCGCCAAGAACACCCAAGAACACGTGCGTGTTCTGAGTTTTGCCCAGATTTGCATTTTCTCTCCAATCTCACTGAATACTTGATGGAATCATGCAAACCACCTATCAATCTGCTCGTTTCAACCTCACGATCATGTCTATGGTCTTTAATTTCATTTATTTTTAACATGGAATAAGAAATCAAGACAAAACCTAAAGAACCCTAAAATTTGCATGAAGGCTGAGAATTTTGATACACGATTCAAACAAAGCAATTAATTGAGGGGAAACATTCTATGCATGATTATGAACATTTGGCAAAAGTATTGTGCGAGGAAATATGCATAGATTAAGAGATGACAAAGTTTAGGCTTACTTGAAGGTCGTGACAGCAAGTGCAATGTGATTTTTGAGTTGGAGGTGTTACAGATGAGTTGTGATGATCTGAACAGCTTCCCTACACCCTATGAAGTGTGTTTGAATGCTTGGACTTGACTGGAAATGGCTGGATCACTTCATGGCATCTCAGCTGCAACTTGGTTAAAACCTTGAGCAACTGGCTAGTGATTCTGAGAAATCAGTGTTCCAGATGTTGTTTAAGTGTTTGGATCACTTCTATATGATGTTTATGAGGTGTGTGTGTGTGATTGGTTTGGTTGGAATAGCTCTCAAACTCAAAACCCGATAGTGACTTGCTTTGGAAGGCAATTTTGGAGTGAAGAAGGAGATTTTAAGGAAAGCATATGTTTGATGACTTTGGTGTACTCAAACTGATCACAAATGAGCTCTATTTATAGTAGAGCAAGTTTGTTTTGCAAGCAATAATGAATGGCAACTGCAGCAGAGGTTTGGCCAATGGTTACACTTTGGAATCTAAGTCACCTCTAGCCATTGACTAGAGGTTAGGGCACAGGGCTGTGGTTCCCTTGGTCTTGGATAAGTCTTGACTGAATTCAGTTGCAAATGGCTCAGTCCATGCCACCTTGGTGTATGCATTGAATGCTCCAAACCAAAATTGGAGTCTTGTCCCTCTTTTAGGAAATTCTAGGTTTGGCATGCTACTTCTTGATCCAAGGACTTTGGAGGCTTGGCTCAGTGTTTGTCCCCTTTAGATATGATCCTCAGATGTGTCCAAGATGATGACAAGGCTTGGAATTATCTAATTTTGCCAAATCGAGCAAAAATGCAAAATTCTGCCTAGCCTTGGAAGTTTTCAGCAAGGCATATTGCCCTTGTCATATCTCATGGTTAAGTGGAATTTGGTGATGTTCTTGGCCATTTTGGAAAGCCCTCATATGATACAACAACTGTCTGATCATATTTGGTTTTGATACCTTTTGGATCCAAGTGAAAAATCCCCCTACATTTGGAAAAAAGTGAAGGCAGATTCTGACTTAGTGAAAATTTCACTAAGTGTTGGAAAAAAGTGACATTTTCACTTTTTGTGATTTTGATCATTCCCTAACTCAAAATCCATGAGGAATTTGGAGGGGGGGTCAGTTTTAAGCTTCTGTAGAGGGTAATGAGATCTACAAATCAAGATTTGGATGGGGAAAAATGGCTTTGTGGTTTAGGAGTTATGATCCTCCAAAGTTGGTACCCTTGCCACTTTGTTCATAACAGAAAATTTTCTAAGTTTATATGGTTACCCCTTTACAAGTTATCCCACTTTTCTTGATTTTTCTTGATGAATGATGATTCCAATCACACATTAACATCATTTTAGGGTTAAAAACCCATTTTTGTGAAAAATCTCAAAAAGTCAAAGTTGACTTTTGTGCACAGTTGACTTTTTATCAGATGAATTCTAAACTGTGCGATCCTTTAGGAAATCATGTCCTTGACCTAAATCAAACTTGATGGACATGTTCCATGGGTGTTATAGGGTATATTGAATCATGTCTTAGGGTTTGGGAGCATGTCCTGGTCAAAAGTCAAAGCTACAGTTGACTTTTTCCTCAAAACCCTAACTGTGGTACTGATGAAATTGAGACTTACTGCTCAAGCTTCCTGGATCAATCCATTGTCACAAATGGATCAATGTGGTATGTTGGAGACCCTCAAATCCTCTCTTGAGGTCTTGGCTCATGATTTGTCCCAAAAGTCAACTTAGGGGTGAATTACGTCAAGAAACCCTAATTCCTGATTTTTGATGTATGCATCCCCTGAGGTCAAATTGACTTGATGCTTGGGCCCATGAGGTTACATGGAGTATTTTAGGATATGCTTTGAAGCATTGGCTCATGCCCAGAGGAAAATTTTCATCTGGAGGCCCTGGTCGACCAAACCCTAATTTGGTGACACTGGCGATCATGAGGCTTGATCCACCTGGAAGGGAGCAGCCTTGTGCTTAATCCTTAAAGTGGGATCCCTTTTGATCCCTTGTGGCTATTTGAGAGGCTAGACAAGTTGAAGATCATGTAATTCCTTGATTGATCCTTTGTCTAAGAACTCTGAGAGGGCAGGAAACCCTAATTTTGATTGTAGTGGATGCTCACCCATCTTTGGGGAGACTACTGAGGTATAATGGTTCCTCCATATTGTGATGATGATTTTCACAATGATGGGAAATCTTAGTGGTCAAAATTTGGGGTATGACATAATGGTATATAGAATTTACAAATTTTGATAAAAACATTATTTTCTTGGTGTATCAGGTTTATGTTGAATTATAATGGTTATAAGGTTTATGTGTTGAATTATAATGGTTATAAGGTTTATGTGTTGAATTATAATGTTTATAAGGTTATAAGGTTTATGTGTTGAATTAAAGGTTTGTCTTGAATTATAAAGGTTTGTGATAAATTTTGATAAAAATATGATTTTCTTGATATAGAATGGTATATAGCAATATTTATAAGGTTTATGTTGAATTATAATGGTTATAAGGTTTATTTGTTATATAGCTTGGTTCTGATGCTTTTTAATTTGTTGGTTTTGTTTCAGATAGGTGCAGAAGATAGAACAATGCTTTTAACAAAAAAGTGTTTCCTAAATGAGACATTAGACAACGCTTTGTAAAAAAAGCACTGCCTATAGTGGAGAATAGAAAGTGCTTTTAAAGAAAGTGCCGCCTAAAAGAAACCTAAAAGAGAACTAAAAGATACATTAGACATCATTTTTAAAAGCAGTGTCTAAAAGGGGACAAAAGAAAGTGATTTTCAAGAAAAAGCGCTGCCTAAAGGTGACAATAGAAAGCACTGCCTAAAAGGGACATAAGGCAGTGCTTTTACATTTAAAAAAAGCGTTGTCTTTACCTACAACAGTGCCAGTATAGGCAGCGCTTTTAAGCGCTCTCTATGAAAAAAAATACTGCCTTTTCCCTGATATGGCGTGATGAAACACAAAATATCCAATAAATCCTCCTTCTCTCTAGCCATAACCGAATCGCTTGAAAAATCTTCGAACAACAACTTCCAATGCCAGACAGAACCACACCACTTTCCAAAGTTTCCTACTGAAACTCCTGAGTTGAGGGAGAAAAGAAACAGGTTTGGGAACAAAACCTTCAGAGGGTCATCAATCACCCACCTACAATGCCAAAAGGATACACCAAAACTGTTTCCCATCGTACACTTGAGATTCTCAACAAACACATCAAAACCACAACTCTTGTCAAAACTCATCCCCATTAAGTCTCTCCACCAAATAGACTCAGAATTCTTACCTGGCTTCCCATTAAAACTAGTAATTTCCAACCCAAATACGTTCTTCGCATATCTAAACTCTAAAATGCCCTTCCACAACTGGCCTTCAGGATGAAGACACCTCTATTTCCGTTTGACCATAAGGGAACTATTGAATAGCGGTACGTCCTTAATGCCAAGACCACCTTTGTCTTTTGGCAAGCAAACCGTCCTCCAATCTACCCAATGAATCTTCCTTGTACTTTCTCCACCACCCCCACAGAAAATTACTCTATAACCTTTGAATCATTTTTAGGACATTGACAGGAGCTTTATAAAAAGATAGAGCATACAATGGCATAACGTTCAACACAACGTTAATCATCACAACTCTCCCTCTAATAGACATGCGTTTACCTTTCCAAATCGCTAGCCTACGTCTCATATTGTCTAAGACATTCTTCCACTTGAAAATCTTCCTAGGGCTGACACCAATCATCACCCCTAAGAATTTACCAGGCAACTTGAACACTTCACAATGAAGAAAATCAGAAGCTATTACCAAGAAATCATCACTAATATTCACCCCTCCAATCCGGCTTTTGAAAAAGTTTACTTTCAACCCTGACATCAACTTAAATCCTCTAAGCACCGCTTTAATACACCAAAGGTTACTCCAATTAGCTTCACCAAGCACCAAAGTGTCATCTACGAATTGGACTATATTTTAAGAAACTTCAGAACTCACTAAGAATCCTTTATACAAATCAGACTGAACAACTTTCTTCACCAACAAAGTAAGAACCTCCATCACGAGAATGAAAAGAAATGGCGATAGCAGATCTCCTTGCCTAAGGCCTTTACTCACCTTAAACTTTTTAGTAGCACTACCTTTTACCAATATAGATATAGTCCCACTGAAAACCAATGATTCGATTCAACCTAACCACTTCAACCCAAAATTCATCTTTATCATTAAAGCCTTTAAAAACACCCAAGACACACTATCATAAAGCCCCTTTCAAAAGCAATTTTTAAAACCATACGTTCCCTTTTACTCCTCTTAGCCATATCCATTACTTCATTAGCAATCACAACATTGTAAAATATACACCTACCAGACATAAATGCTGGCTCCTCAATTGAAACCAAGCACCCAAAAACCTTTTTTAGACAGCTAGCCATGATTTTAGAGAGAATTTTTTGGAAATAATTCACCAAGAAAATCAGTCTGTAGTTCACCAACTGTTGAGGATTGTTGGTTTTAACCACCAAAGTAATGAAAGATGCAGTAACAACCTTGGTTAAAACAGTTTTACAGCAGAAATCTAAAACAAATTTGATCACGTTATACTTGATAATACTCCATCACGCTTGAAAGAAAGCAAAAGAAAACCCATCAGGGCCTAGACTTTTCCTTCCTGCACAACCCCAAATCACATCCTTCACCTCATCCTCAGTGACCTCACAATCCAAACTATTCTTGTCAACTTCAGATAGCAGCTTCAAATCCAAGCCTTGGAAAAAAGGACGGGTTTTAAAAGAATCACTAAAGTTCTCTTCAAAGAACCTCCTCACCTCCTCCTTAACCCCATCCACACTCTCTATCCTGCCACTAGGTGAATTGACAAAACTAATATTGTTCCTACTCCTTTTACATAAAAACCAATTAACAACAGTTGGGAAAGGTATATAATGACGTTGGTGCAGGCGTTGTTATGTAGAGTGTCGTTGTAAAATGATAATTATAATCACGGCTCATTAACCATTGTAATATCCTGGAAACAGCGCGACTTATCACAACGGTTATTCAAATGAACCGTTGTGATAAATATAATGGTCCTTGGTTCGATTCCCAGCTGCGCCATTTTGATATTTATTTTTTCTGTGCAGCGCGCGAGATATTTTGATAGTTATATTATATAATCATCGTTATATATTCTGTAGACACAAATATACAACCACAACTAGGTTTTATAACTGCTTTCAAAACTTCCTATGTTTTAAATATGCATTTCTCAGCAATTCAAATTCATCCCATTTTTTAACCTGTAACCATTTTAACCATAACAGATAAGTTATACATGCATAAAGAGCATAAAATACTTCCTATGTTTTAAATATGCATTTCTCAGCAATTCAAATTCATCTCATTTTTTAGCATGTAACAATTTTAACCATAACATATAAGGTATACATGCATAAAGAGCATAAAATACTTCCTATGTTTTAAATACACATTTCTCAGCAATTCAAATTCATCCAATTTTTTAACTTGTAACCATTTTAACCATAACAGATAAGGTATACATGCATAAAGAGCATAAAATACAACTAACATTGTTAATTGACAAAAGCCAAAATTTCTTAATATTATAGTTTCTGTAAGTATTGTAACTATTATCTCTACTGAAAAGTGTTATTCACATCATCAATCAGCAGGACCCTTAAGAACATTGTAGATATACGCCCAACGTTTACGAAGATCTACGAAGTCCTCAACGGGGAATGGGGTTTCGTCGTTAAAAATCTACATAAGAAAGAGCCAATAACATGTATGATAATAATTCAATAGTAAACTTATATATTAATATATGTAAACATTTTATGACATGTATACCTTATCCCATGAATAAAAAATGCCGGCAAGGACAATGTTTAACATGTGTTTCATGACATAATAACCACACTCGTAAGTCCCAGTTTGTTTCCTTATATACAAATTTAAGCAAAAATGACACAAATACAACCACACATGAATGTAAATGAAAGAAACATGAAATCGGGCCACTTACTTTAGGACAAATCCATGTGGGCTTTCTTCTAACATTGTTCATTATATTCACTTGCCCCACAACACTGTACATGAATTTGAATTAAACATATTACATGATAAACTAATTACAATGTCAAAGAAAATGAATTAAGCATACACTTACGAATTAATGATATCTTTTATTTTCTTTTCTAGTGGATCATACAAGGAACACAAAAAATTTATCGTATTTGTCCTAAATGATATGATGATCAATTGCCAATGACCACTGAATAAACAAGAGCATATATATTAATGGTATTTGCTAAAACAAAACTAAATATAGAATACATAAACATTAATTCCAAAAATACTTACGAATAGAGGAATGGTGCTAAGTAATATCCTTTTCCTCCCTCTTATAACCGTGTTTTCAAGTACTCTTGAATATCTTTTGGTTGATTAAAAGCCCAACGAATAAAAAGCGGATCCATGATTCCATAAGTACTCGATCTATTCAACTCTATACAAAGATGGTGAATGTACCTAAATGGTTAAAGAAAATGATTAAATTAGGGGTGATGTTCTATTAATGATAATGTTCTATAATGACATGTATATTCAACTATATACTTACGTGCACCAAACTTGCAATATCCCGATGTCCAGCCACTTATACCCACCAAGAGAATCCCTTACATCCTCAGGAATGTAATAGAATAAATCCAAACGTGGACAATGTTCTAGCGGGAGAAGTTGCGTTTCATTTATCACGACAACTTTCAAGTAAAACATTATGATTTCATTTGGATTATGGTCCATTATATCATTGCGGTTATCCGCAGGGGGGATGGGATGAATAATTACTTCTTTTTGTAGATGCATGACATACAACACTTCTACTTGGAGTTCGATCATCATCGTCACCATCAACATTGCGGTGATCTTCATTTGTCCGTTGTTCAAAGTTTTCACTTAATCTCTACATCATAATATTCAATTAAAACATAAAACAAAAATAAGCACAATATATATCATACATTTCCGATAAAACACTAACATCTCAAGTAAAGTACATACCGAATATAACTCGTGAAACCTTTCCGTATCTTTCTCCCTTTTTTCCTTCTCCTCTTCTAACATTCTCCGTTGTTCTTCTAATTGCTTCTCAAAATTTTCAATCTTTTGTCTTTGTGCAATAATTTTCGGGCTTTCGCTACTTTTTCTTTGAGACCCAAAGAATGACCTCAAGCCGACACCTTCTCCAACAGCACGGACACGCCCACCATGCTCATCTGATCCGATAGCTTCTACTAATAAGTCATGTCGTGCTTGCTGAACAGATGTGCCTTCACGGGCTTCCTCAACCAACTTATCCTACATAACATGAGAAACTTACATATATTGTTACCAACGCATTTAAATAACAAATAACATAAGCAAGACAAATCATACTTACAATTTTTTCGGTAACTACTCTTGACGCCTCAGAGGTGTACTCTCAATTTGGTCTTAATCGAGCCCTCTTCCATTTCTCATGTCTTGAAGGTGGAGATGGGATGCGATCTTCTCCTGTTTCTGATTGTGTCTCAAGGGTGATTTTTTTCCCAAATTTCCTATAACCCCTATGAGACAATCTATGGGGGTACATGTTCTTGGACTTATTGAGTATTCCGACTTCGCCTTTAACCTATTATGAACATAGTGAAAAAAATATATGATTAGTATCTATAACTCATTAGCATAACATTATCGATTACATGAGAATAGTACTAACCTTGAATTCCTCAGAACGACGTATCTTTGCAAAAAATTTTCATTGCTTCTTTGATATAAAACTATATCCAATCCATGGATGATTAAGACTACTCTTAGGCCTCCTAATGTAGCCAGCCGTGAGTTGTGCCTTAAATTCCCTCCAACGAGACCCAGCATATGATATCCACTTTTTTTTCAAATTTGAGTCATCGGTAAACGCAAAATTCAACTACATTTAAATCAATATATAAGTATGTATTAGAAATTATAGATATTGATATCGGAGATACATGAAAATTATAGTATTTAATACCTTAACGTCAGTCAATATGCTTTCTTTGACGTTATCATCAACTTGTTTCCAATCATCAATCGATATACTGACCTTGCTACGTGCAAGGAATGAAACATAACTCTTAAAAGTAGAGTAATATTCACGATCCACTACTCTGTACAACGAATCAAACTGGATGGGAATTTTTTCACTTGATGAGTTCCAGACTGATGTCAATTGGGGCATCATTATAACACCTCTTTGTGATCTTTTCGTTTGAGTTTCAGTTGTTTGAGTTTCATTGGCTAACCTCTCATTTGTTTGAGTTTCTTCACTAGTTTCTGATGTAGAACTCGACAAGGTCGACATCTAAGTTCAAAAACAACAACAACAACATGAACAACTTGAACATAAACATCAACCATAAAATAGAACAACAACAACCACAACAATGGCAAATGAAGTTTACTGTAGATGCAAGGGAAAAAATATTTTGCGTACCCTAAACGTGGTGACTAAGTAAATGATGTTGGTGTTAGTGATGGTGTTGTCTTCCTTCCTTGTGGTGACGGCAGAGTTGTTGTTGTTTTCCTTCTAGATGGTAGCAACTTAGTTGATCGTGATGGTCTTGTCAACTTGGTTGACGATGATGACGACGATGACAAATACACAGTAAAGGGTGAACGATGGTGTTTTGGATGAAAACGTGTAATGTTTCACAGTATTTAACGTTAGGGTTTGGGTTGAAATCGTGTATTGTTTCTTCTAGTTTCTATTTGCAACGGGAAAAAGGATACTGAAGAGACAAGCTAACTAGGCGTGTATAATATTATCAAGCTACCACAACGGCTAATACATGCAACCATAGTGATATTTTACTTTCATGGTAAAATTTCATAAAAAAACGCCAGAGTATTTACAATTAAAAATTTTAAATAAAAAACAAAATATATCACAACGGTTGTAATCATACACCATCGTCATAAACTTTAAAGTTTTTTATTTAAAAATAATTAAAACTGAAAAGATGCGACTTAACAACGGTGGGCTCTTCAACCGTCGTCATAAACTTTTAGGTTTTTTATTTAAAAATAATTAAAATTGAAATGGCGCGACTTAACAACAGTGGAACTCTTCAACCGTCGCATTAACTTTTAAGTTTTTTATTTAAAAATAATTCAAAAAGAAAAGGCGCCAGTTAACATTAAAGGAATGACATATATGAGGGCCCTGAGGTTCGAACCCATGAAAGCTTAAAGTTATTACAACGGTTGGCTCCTTAACCGTTGTTATATACAAATAATTTTTAATCAAAAAACAATAATATTATGATAGCGCCTTAGTTTAGAGATGTCACAACGGTGTAGAAAAGAAGTGTTGTGACCATATGGCGTTGTTATTTATGCGTTTTGTAATAGTGGCTCATTACTTTATGGAAGAAACTAGAGTTACAATCACCTTCCTTCAACCACGTCTCTCTCGCCTTCAGCCTTAGCATGACTTCTTTTTTATTCAATCTCTTCCAAACCTCTCGTAGCAGAAGTTATTTTCTCCTCCATCTCTTTAAAGCTATCGAAACCTCCCTATCCAATGTTTGGTATCTATGAAGTATATCAAGTTAAAGGCTTTAAAGTTTTCTTATTGTCATGTTATAATGGAGAAATTAATGGCAATAGGTATACATACATATTTGACCAAAAAATAATTTGAAGTTCAATAACCTCTAATTTGGAGTTTTGATAATAATATAGTAAACAGATAATTCTCTAATGTGTTTTGTTTCCATGTTTAGAATAATTTCTGACCCTCTAAAAAAACAAAGATCATCTATTCATAGATAAAGGAATAATCACCTTCTCTCAGATACACAAATGATCATCTACCCTTAGATAGAGGACATGATCATCTTTGGTAAGTCAACAAAGTTGTCCACCTAGACTTCATGTCTAAATATTCATTTGAACCTAGACATACATGATCCTCTGCACTTAATGCAAAGTGATACTTGTGCCCTAATGAAGAATGATCTTATGTGTTGAGTCATCATTCATTCAAATCATAAAGGATATACTTTCAATGGCCAAATCAGGACAATTGTATCACTACTAGGATAATACAATTCCTCCTAGAACAATTTTCAACTGTTCTATTTGCAAAGGTCCTAAGATTGGCAAATCAAATATTCAAGAAATAAATCAAATATTGAAGACAACTATATTTACGAAGAAACAAACTGTAATATTCATATAGAATCAATATCTATCATAATCATGGTTTTAAATTGCGGTTGCGGCTGCGGATGCAGTTGCGGTTCCGGGTGTTGCGATTGCGGTCATTGCGGGTGTTGCGATGCATATTACAGCAGTTGCGGTGTGAATTTTTATAAGGAGGTGTTTGAAATACAAAGTTGAAAAACACTTAATGTTAAGTTTTTTTATTACATAATAAGTAAATTGAATTTTAGGATTTTAATATTTTGATTTTAGATGAAAATATTCGAAGAAACATGATTAAAATTATCTAATGTGGTTTCAAACATAACCGGAGGCATAATTTTCAAATAACACCGCAATTGCGGTTCGATTCGGTTGCAGAGGCAACCGCATCCGCAATATTTCGAGTGCAATTGCGGTTGCAGACCGCAATTTAAAACCATGATCATAATTTTGTCAAAAAAATCTATTCATTACAATGAAGAAAATCAGTTTATATATGTCCATAGCATAATCTTGCATCAAAATCAAAAAGCCTCCAAAGCTGCACCAAGCGCAAATATATTACAATCTTCTGCGTTACGCCAAGTATTATGATCATGTCCATTTTTACATCCACACTCATTCCAATTATGAAATCTCCTTTTATTTTGCTTCTCGATCTCATCAATTGATGACACTATTACTTTAATCTCCACTTCCACTTCTGGCGTTCTCAACATAACCTCTTTGCAATCACTTCCACTCACCAAATCCATTTTCAACCATTTTTTTAACTCCATGTTTTGTGATTGAAGAATCGCCTTCCATGGAATCTCACCTTTTCCAATAAGTTGTGACCCCCACATCTTCTTCTGTCTTAGCTCCAATACCAGGCTTTGTTGGTTAAGGTTTCCCAAGAACTCTCGGGGACAAAAACAATCTAGAATAAACGATTGATCCCAAAAGGGTCCTAATTTGGCAGAAACATTTTTGATGTTGAGTTGAATTCTTTTGTTGTTTCCTATTGGAAGATAAAACCTTGCAAACAAGTTTTTTGTGGACTTAATGAATTCAATATTCCGGGTTTGTAATATTCTAAGTTCGCAGCTGAAGTTTACATAACCATGTATATGGGATGTATCCATTGAAAAATTGAAGTAAAACTAGAAGTCTAGCGTTTTTTTTTTTCTTTCTGAAGGCAGTGTTTGCAAGAAAAAGGAGAGGAAATCAAAGCTAAAGAACGGATTTGGGTTTGTTTGATTTTGAATCTATGTGATACATTATATAGTGTGAAAATAGTAAATTGGAATGTTATACATGTTAAGTGTATTGGAAAGCACTTACATCGTTTTATATAAAATTGTAAAGTATCTCCAATGTGCTTTTATTGTGAATACTTTATCGCTAGATTAATCTTAAAACGATTCACATGAGATTGTATCGAAGATTATATGCATTAAAGAAAATCTTTAGAATCACGAAAGGTTAGATTTTCCAATTTGGCGCTTGCTAGTATAGGATAACAAATAAAGAGTAGCTTGATGCTATCAATAACTTGGGACCCTAAAGGTATAAGATAAGAATAAAAACCTAAAATCCTAAATGTTGGGTTCAACTACGTGGTGGAGTAACATATGTCACATAGAGTTAAAGAAAAATTTACAATGTTTTATATTTAAATCCCATTATTGCAACTAGTGTTCGTAAGTTAAATAAAGATGCCTATTGACCAAAGATCCTAGCTTTTTTGATGGTTGTAAGTTGTGGCCAGCGTTAATTTTCAAACCTTTTAGTTTAGTCCATGCACTTAAAACCTTGTTGTTCATTATAATCTCGTCCCTTTAGGATCCCATTTTAGTATTAAATTAAGATGTCTTGATTTGTAACCCAATATCATATTTGCAACTTGCAAGAGCCAAATTGGAAAATCTAGCTTTTCAAGATTCTAAAGGTTTTCTTTAGTAAGACATAATCTTCAGCACAATCTCGTGTGGATGTTTAAGATTAAGATGGTATTAATATATTAAAAAAAACAAGCACAACTGAGATACTTGACAATTTTATACGATACTGTATCACCTTATATTAGTGTTCATGGATAAGAGCTCCTTCATGGAAAGCATTTCCAATTTACTTTTTCGTACACTATGTAATATATCACATAGAAGATAGAATAACTCAAACGCATATTCAAACAAACCACTTTAATATTTAATGGATGATACAAAGTGTTCATCAGTCAATTGATTTTAATTAATGTTGTTTACAATTTTCTACTAAACTGTTTATTTAAAGTTTAGGAAGTCTCTTGCAAGGTTGCTTGAGCAGTGAAATCTCTTGTCTGCGTATTTGAGCAGTGAAGTCGCTTTTTAATGTAATTGAGTAGAAGTCTTTTGCTAGGTTGCTTGAGAAAAATTCTCTTTTTGGATTAATTGAACGGTGAGCTCTCTTTGTAACTTGATTTAGCAAAGTTGTAATCTGTATTGATCATAGTGAAAAACTCTTGTTGAGGAAAGGGTACTGGACTACTCTCATTTTAGGAGAGGAATCAGGATAAACTTTGTGTGTTGCTTTACTCGTACTTCAGAATTTTATTATTTCGCTGCTACTCTTATTCTGTGTTCAGACTCTGAACTTGTTTAGATTCTGAAGCTGTGTTTTTCAGAAGTAAAAAGAAATCATTATACACAATTCAACCCCCCTTCTTGTTTATTTTTCTCTCCTTCAGTTGGCATCAGAGCACGGTCTGTACTATAACACTTAACAATGGTGCCGAAAAGATTTTAAGAAAAAAACTTCTTCCATTATGTCTGATAGTTCTGAAGTAACTAGTCCTGTTGGAGGTTCTCCTCATGGTAATAATAACCATGATCAAAGTACATCTGGTCAAAACAACTATATTACTAGACCACCAACATTCAGTGGAGACTCCACTGAATTTGAATGGTGGAAGAGTAAGATTTACACTTACGTCATTGGTCTGGATGATGAGTTATGGGATATTTTAGAAGATGGAATTGACATTCAAGTCAATGGTGTTGGAATGCTTTCTAACAGAAAGTCTCTCATTCCTGCTCAGAAAAAAAAATATACAAGAAACATCATAGAGTGAGAGGTATTCTTGTTGATTCCTTGCCTCATTCTGAGTACATAAAGATTATTGATAAGTCTACTGGAAAAACTATCTTTAAATCTTTATGTGCTACCAATGAAGGTAATCAGCAAGTTCAATAAGGTAAAACAAATCTTCTAGTTCAACAATATGAGATGTTCATAATGAAAGATGATGAGAACATTCACTACTACAAAACACGCATTCAACAACGCCATGGTCACCGCGGTTTTTCCCTACACCATAGTGACATATCTTAATTAAGGCGCTACCATATTTATTTTGTTTTTTGATTAAAACTTAATTGTATATAATAGCGGTTACAGAACCAACCATTGTGATACACTCAAACTTTCGTCGGTTCGAACCCCATCGCCATAAAATATATTATTCCTTTAACGTTAAGGCGCACCTTTTCTTTTTTATTTATTTTAAAATTCACAAATAAAAGGGTTATCACTACGGTTCTTCTAGTTAACTGTAGTGATATATTTATAATAAATAAATACCTATCTATACGGTTGGTATTGTTAACTGTTGTGAAATAGTTTACCCATATATAAGCGAATTAACTTTCACTTATTGACTGTAGCGTCGTTGCCTTCACAATGAAACCCTAGAACCCATTTTTTCTCTTCGTTTTCACCATTAGGCATGAATCTTGTGCTTCATACATTAAGGTATTATTCTTTTTCCATCTATTGTTAGATATTTCCCATTATCTCGTTTGTTGCATGTTGTTTTTGTTGATTGTTCTCATTTTTTCAGATTTGTTTTCACTACCTTAACAAAGACCATACTTTGGAAACTTCATAATGTTTGTGTAGCTATGGAAAAAAGTACAAGAAGTATGAAGCTATGATGGAAACTTCATCCACCTTATACTTTTTTTTCATAGCTTCACGAAGCAATGAAGAAACAACAGTGTCAGCAAACTTCATCTAGTTTTAGAAACAATGAAAAGAAATATAAGAAGTATGAAGCTTTTGTGTAAGCTTTTTCCTCGTAGTATTTCTTTTTCATTGCTTTCCAAACTAGATGAACATCATAATTGATTCCTGTTTCGCGATTAGTTTCATTAAAAGGTGCGTTATTCATGTTCCTCTCTTTACTCTTCGCTGGATTAAGGAATTAGGGTTTGGTTTCAACTGAGGATGCTCATTTTTGAAGTTTGATGTGTTTCCTTACAGGTTAAGGGGATGATACATGGTGATGATGCTGGTGGTAGCAAGCGTATTATATGAGTTTATAATATCTGGATCTGGTATAGAATGTTGTTTGAGTTTATTATATTCTATGTAGATTGTTTGTTTCACTAACCCTCACTTAAAATGCATTCATTTAATTTGACATAGATACTTATAATCTGCAAATTAAGTTGTATTTGAAAACCAACTTATATGAATCAATGTTTTCGAATTGCATCCCTCTCATCGTTCTTTAATATATATATTATGGTATAATGATCTAGCTCCTTAGATGCATCGCTATCTTCCATTATAGTTAAATTTCATTAACAATAAATTATTAGTTAATCTGCCTCTCCATCAACACTTATAATTTTAAAACTTCCGATTATAAAATTTATGATGATAAGTGATGATGATGAGGCAGATTATCCAATGTCTTGTTCTTATGGAAATTTAACTATAATCGAAGATATCGATATATCGAAGGAGTCAAATCAATAAACCACGATATATATGTAAAACAGCGTGAAATGCACGATGAGACGAATGCAATTAGAAAATATTAGTTTGTTTAAGTTAGTTTTCAAGAATAGTTTAATTTGCAGATTATGGACTTCTTCATCAAATTGAATCCATGTATATTTCTTTAGTGAGGCGTTTGGAAAACAAGCAATCTACATTTAATATAATAAACTCAGGGTACTTACAACAACTGTTATTTATTGTATCCGAGATCAAAGATAATAAAATAAACTCTGGGAACTTTCAACAACGGTTATCTATTATAATCGAGATCATAGATAATTTATGTTTTACATAATTTGCTGTTGATGGGTTTCGAACCCAGTACCTAAGTGTATGTATCACAACCGTTTATTATCATTACCGTCGTAATATATAGCACGCGTCCTGCCTTTCAATAGCGGTTTCCAGACCGTTGTAGAAACAACGAACTTACAACAACACTCTACTTAACAACGGTATGTCAGGCGTGATGGTACCCCTTTTTAAACCGTTGTGAAAGGGATTTTCCGTAGTAGTGATTGAAACTATGTTCCCAAGATTTCAAGTTCCTATGTTTGTACTTCAGGTCTTGAACAAGAGCTACACTACATCAGATTTTGTCAAAAAGATTCCTAGAAGTATTCCTGCCAGATACAGACCCAAAGTTAAAACTATTCAAGAGGCTAAAGACTTAAACATATTAAGTCTTGAATGTCTGGTTAACAATCTCTAAAGCAAAGAGATGGAGTTAAATGGAGATGATCCTATAAAGAAATTTAAAACGCTGGCTTTAAATTCTATTGAAATGTTAAAGAAATCTTCTCAGACTAGAAAGTATAAAGAAGTCACTAATAATGAAGCTTCTGATGAAGAATCTGATAATCATGAGATGGCTTTCATCATCAAAAGATTTCAACACTTGGCCAAGAAGAAGAACAAATTTTCTATTAGAAGAGATGGCTTCAAAATGTTAAGTTTTGAAAGTAACGAAGATGATGAGAATGGTTGTTACAACAGACGAAAACTTGATTATTTCATCGTTGAATGTTCTAATCTTCAAAGACAAAAATAGAAAGGAAAGCTTCTATAGGAACAACTTCAGAAGCAAGTTCAAGAAAAATCTCATGGCAACATGGGAAGAACTTAACAATGAAGGAGAAGATGATAAAGATGAAGCCAATGTTTCTTTGATGGCCTCAAAACTTTTAGACTTAAAATCAGAACCTGGTTCAGACTCAGAGTCAGAGGATACAGAAGATGTATTTTCTAAACTCTCTAAATCTGATTTAAGTACCCTATGTCACGATCTTAGGGAAATATGCTAGCAAAAATCCAAACATATGAAAATATTAAAGAAGCAATATGATCTTTTAAGAGATGAGCTAAATTTCTCTAAAAATAAAATTGAAAAACTTAAAAGAGATCAAATTTCATTAATAAAAGATATGTTTACAAACTTCTAAATAAAAATGAATAAGCTCTTCAAGAGTTTATCATATATGAGTTTAAAAGAACCAAACTTGCTTACATTATCTATGAAGTGAGCAAGAGCAAAGGAGAAGGTCTTGGTTATCATCAGAAACCTTATAATCAAAGGACTGATATCTTAATGAAACCAACAGATCCCTCTTCTTCAAGCATTGCTCAAAAGGGGATGAATGCATACTTTATGCCTATTGCTGAAAATGGTAAAGTTTTAAACCAATCAGAACCTATGATGAATGACTCACAAGTTCAAAAGAAATAAAAATCTCAGACTCAAAGGTCATAAGTTCTGAGTAAACTAGAACCTAAGACTCTAAAGTCAGAGGTTTTGAAGAATTCAGAACTCAAGGTTGTTGAATCTAAGATTCCAAGAGGTTCAGAGGTCAAGGTCAAGACATATCCTAGAAAAAATCTTAATAGATAAAAAGTCTAGAATGAGTCTAGACCCTACTATAAGGCAAAAGCTCGAAGCAAGAGGAAGTCCTATAAAACTAACCTCAAAGGACCCATAAAAGTATGGGTACCAAAGAATAAGATTGCTTTTGTTGGAGATATACTAAAGGGAAAAAAGCAAAGTAACAACTGTTGTTCCAGGACAGTGGTTGCTTACAACTTACAACAAAAAGAAATCCTATATTCCTAATCCCCAACTCTAAAGGAGGAAGAAAATGTGGAATCTAAAAGAAACCAGTAAGACAAGATTACTAGTACTCGGAAGACTGGTGTTTTTCTACTTTGAACCGATGCTTTAGACTCTTGGTTATATCTCTGAAGTTTATCCAGTTGTTTTTGGAAGACTTCTGTTGGTCTTCAGATGAGCATTGTTGAAACATTATTTTTCCTCATGGGCAATCTCAAAAACTGATCTGAAACTGCACAAAGAGAGGTATAACTATCTTTGTGTTTTTATGCAAGAAATTCTAATTCTAACATTTTAAATGGCAGTCAGAAGAAATTCATGTTTATGAGAGAAGAATTACACATTACTGTGATAATTCTACTTCTATTAGATGTGCAAAGAATCTTATTCTATACCAGAGTTTGATGATGTCCAGAAGTTACTATAATCAGAAGTTATGAACCAACTTCTCATGAATAATAACCTCTGCTACATATTATCCTATGAAACTCAGAATAATATTAATTGCCTTTAATAAGCACACAAGTGGACAATTTTCCTGGTTATGTCTTTGGCAATTGTCCTCTTCCATGTCATAAATTTGAAATATCTTATAACACATGGGTTATAACTATTGAGTAAAAACTCCTCAATTCTTGGTTATTTTACTTTTAATTCTTTTCTTCTTGTTTCTTTTTATCTTTATGTTTTTTTTATTAAAATCCTTCCTTCACTCAAAACACTCTACTTATATAAGACACACACACTTCACTCTCTCACTTCCTACACTTTTGCTTTATCAAACCTCCTCTAAAAAAACCATTTTTTCAAAAGTAAACCCAATAAACCCAAAAAGCTTCTTCATCAATGTCGTATTCATCATATCCTCAACATGCACACATGATCGTTGAATCTGGCAAAAGTATGACTATCAAGCCCAAATCCATGGATTTAAATAAGGGGGATCTGAAGCTTTTGGTGGAACAAAATGTTGACTTCAAATCATTCAATCAAAATGGGTATGATCTTTGGAGTTACTTCAGAGTACAAGAGTGGTCTTCATTCTTTGATATGCTGAATGTACCAACTTAGTCTCATCTTGTAAGATATTTTTGGGTTAGGGTCGGAGTCTTTGATGAATATGTTGCATCTGAGGAACTCATACTATTGGTAGAAAATGACAGATCTTTGAAGGAAAAAGTAGAGAAGAAGTGGGTTTGAAGAAGATTGAAAATGTAGATATCAGATAAGCAGTGATGGGTGTTGATGTTATCATCACTCAGAAGTCGATTGCTAAACTTTTGAAAACACCAAGCTCTGGAAGGTTTGTTGTGAACACTAAAGAGAACAGTCCTGAAGCAGAAGCCATCAAAAGATGTTTGTTTGATCGTGCTGAAAATTTATGTTCTTCTGACTTTAGAAAGGTCAAGAACATGCAGAAGATTTTTAAGCTTCTGTTTAAAATTCTTATTGGGTGTCTGATCCATAGAGAAGAGAGTATTAACCAAATCTCATTGGAGCACAAGCATTTCATCTTCTACCTTAAGAATGAAGATAAAATAAATCTCTCTGCATACATCTTCCATCATCTTGTGAGGCTATCAAGAATAGCGCAAAGCATCGCAAGAAGAATATTCCCTATGCAAGAGTGTTGTCTGAACTGTTTTATCAGGGTCGTCTAATTGATGCCCTTAAAACTTTTTTTGAATCTGGAGAAGATGTATGGAAATATTATATCAGCTTCTGTTCCTGCAAACATGAAACTTCTAAAGAAAAGTGAAGTGGTGGCTTTAAAAGTGCCTCTCTCAGTTAGATGTACTAATCCTGATTATCTTGAGGATTATTCTATCAACCCTAAGATGGACAATCCAGAGGCAGATTTTACATTGAACAGACATTCAAAGAATGAGTTGTTATAAGATTAAAAGACTTACCCAATAATCCTACCAAAGTGTTCAATCCTTTTAAAAAGAGAAAATAAAATACCTCAAAACCTCAAAAGGTGTTTCATAAGACCTCTAAGAAAAGGAAGGATATTGAGGAAGAGATTGAAGAAGTAATTGCTTCCACTGTCATAATGCCATCCAAGACAAGAACTAGAAGAACTCCTCCGAATTTTTCATCTTCCCCTGTCTTATCTGATGCACCTTTGAGGAGGAATAATTTGAGGAAGCTGTGTGAAATTGAAGAGGAATGAGGAAGAAGAGTATAGTAGAGCCTATCTTCAGGAGTGCTCAACTGTTAGCATCTTCCATGATGGGTCAAGTAGAAAAGCATCCAGTAACCTCTGATGCTTTGATGAAAAAACTACTGCTGTTGGAATTAATCAAACATGCTCTACTTTTGAAGCTGACCATGTAACTATTATCCTACTAGAAACTTAACTACATTATCCATGAGCAAAATCTATACCTCCTAATGAACCTAGCCTTATCCAGACTCAACTCAAAGATCAAGATGCATTTGAACGCTAGGTTGAAACTAAATAAATTATTCAGGATCTATCTCTGGTTTAATTCACATCTGAACCTAGAATAGAATCTAAACATATCTCTTTTAACTTTCTTTATCCTAAAACTTCCCTAAACCTAACTGTCCCAGAAAACCAATCCTATGGCCCTTCACAGACTAACACTTCATCACTTCCACCTGTTATCCAAATCAACCTGGAATTAATCAAATATATCTTTCTTCATAAAGTACAAAATCTGGTCGCTTATACAACATCTGCCTCTAACCCAGTAGCATACACTGCTAAGTGGGATTCTCTCCAGACCTCTATTGTATCAACCATTCTGAATCTAAAGGATGTCACTTCAGAATCTATCGAATCTTCTAGCTACAAAAGACAATATCTGCTAGAGAAAAAGATGGCCTCTGTTGTTGCTACTCAACAAGCCATGTCCGTCAAGAAAACTGAGATGGATGAAAGTATGAATTCAATCGATGCCATACAAGACATTATAGGTACTAATCTTAAGGTTGTACTGGATCTTCTGAAGAAATCACAGGCTTAGGATTTAGAACCTTTTTGTGTGTTTTGTATGTTCATCTTTTTGACTGATTTTATCTTATGACGTTATTTCCTTATTATCTGTTATGCTTGGTATGTGTTATACTTTTTGTATTTGCTTGCTTATGCGTTTGAAGATGGTTGGTTTATTCCTGAGAGAATCGCACACTCAAAGATACAACAGAGTCGCCACCAAATTTTATTTAGTCCCAAAGGACCAGGAAAATATCGATAAAACCCAAGGGGAAGAGAAACGGGAACGAGGGTCGGTTATGTGAAAGGAAGGTACTAGCACCTAACGCATCTATCGTACTCGACGGGAACCATTTTGCTTGCTTCTAGGCTTGGATGGGTTATCTATCTAAAGGCTTTTAGCTAAAAGAAGAAGAAAAGAGGAAAGAAAAGAAAGAAAGAAAGTTCTTGCGGAGGATTGGGGCCCTCGTGCCTACGTACAATGAGGAAATTAGAGCGCAGTAGTTCAAAGGAACCAGGGAAAAAAGGGGAAGGAGCGGAGAAGGGAGGGTGGAAGTGTGCTCGCCAAGATCATCGCGATCTCGTGCCTACGTATCTTACATTCGCAAGAATGCAGAATTAGAGATTTCGTAGTTCGTGGAACTAAGACGGAAAAAGAAAAGGAAAATGGTGTCAAAATCAAGAGCAGAAAGAAGAAGGAAACTCCACTGGGGATTTCAAAGAATTGGTGTCAAAACCAAGAAAGGAGAAATGAATAAAAAAGATAGAAGAGACTCCACTAGGGAGGTAAGAGAACAAAGCGACAGTGCTGGGGACCAGAGGGTAGTGACCCTACTGGGGATCAAAAAGATAAAGGTTCGGTATATTAACTGACTGGCAGTGATTAACCAGAGAGGAAAAAAAAAGATAAAACTCTGATGGGGAAAAGGGGAGAGTGTTGAACCAAGAGAAGGTGTTTGACTCTAAGGGATTTCGGTATATTAACTGATAAACAATTATTAATTGAGGGAAACAAAGATTGCCACTCTGCGAGGATAAAGGTTTTAACAGATAAACTGTGATAAACCAACAAAAATGGTGTAGAACCAAGCGAAGGTTGTGACCCAAAGAGGATGTTGATACCGACTAAACAAACAGTACTTGTCCAACAAAAAGTGGATAGAACCAAAAGAGGTTGCTAACCTCTGAGGAATCGGTGTTAACAAATAAACTGTGATTAACCGAAAAGAAACGAGTGATTAACCAAGGGACGGTGATTAACTCAAAAGGGGTCCAGTGCTTTAACAGATAGACTGTAGTTAACTGAGGAGACATGCAAATTGGTATTTTAAATGACAGGCAGTGATTAACGAATCAAGGGGAGAAGAACCAAGGGAAGGTTGCAAACTCCTGGGGATTCGGTTTTAACAAGAATACTGTGATTAACCAAAAAAAAGGAATGAAACTCTTCTTGGGGAATCAAAAGCAAGGATTGACCACATAAAAAGAAAGTAGGGTATTGAAACAAAGAGAGTTTGCTAACCCAAAAACAATAATCTTAACCAAGAATGTGGTGATTGACTAAGAGAAAGATAAAAAGGGGCAAGAGAGCCAAAAGTGATCAAGGATCGACTCGACTGGGGGAAGAAATACGCTACTTCCTAGAGATAGAGTTGACTAAGCCAAGCACAGGGTCATTCGTCCCCTACCTGAAGTAGTCAGAATGCGAGAAGGAATTCTCCCTTCTCATTCCTTCTCTAACACACAGGGTGTAGCGCAGAAGTTGAAACAGACAGCGTAACAGCTCCAAGTTGTACAGTGCTCTAGTGTCGCGCGAAACTCCGACTCCGCTGGGAAAGAGAAAAAGAAAGCTCTAAAGGAAGCCTAAAGAGAAGCGCAAAAGGGAGGATCAATAATCGAAACGAAGTTTCGATTAATTAATCAAAGGGGAGGAGTATGCTAATAATTTTCCAAAATGAATTGATAATTATTAAAGCAAAAGGGTGCATTATTTATTATCCAAGATTAAGCTTATCCTTTTGAAGAACAAACTTAATTTAACATGAATGGAAAGTACAAAACAGTACCTAATGACACTCAAAATGCAACACAAAATCATGTTATTGTATGGATGAAACTGTGCGAGAATGATCATGTTCATGCAAATCCAAGAATGTGCGCAACTATGAAATCGAGAGAATCGAGCATCGAAAAATTCATGATAATGCTTTAAACTGAAGTGAAACAGCACCTAAAACATCCATAAAAAATAAATCGTATCAATCCATGGAAGTTAGAGGAAGAAAGCATGGCAAACAAGCTTGAAAAACACCTAAAACGGCACTCTGTTATAGTAGTTACCGGTTACTCTAAAGTGAGTAACCGGTTATTTGCTTGAAAGCAGCAAATCTGGGGAAAGTTATACAGAGTAACAGGTTACCCTATATTGAGTAACCAGTTACTTAGTTGAAAAAGCAACGCTGGTGCAAATTTGCGAGGAGTACCCGATTACCCTATATTGAGTAACCGGTTACCACTGTAACAGTGGCAAAAATAGCTTTTGAAAAAGCACTTAAAGCATCCAAATCAATTGTCTAAGTTACCACATGCTAGGGTATGAATTTGTGCACGAAAATTAAGCTCAAAAGCAGCAAATAAACAGTGATGGAATCAATTAACACATCAAGTTCATGGATCATGTAATGGCATAATCAATTCACACACGAAAAGCATCGAAACCACATCGCGAATGATGCGAAAACGTTCGAAACAATAAAATGAGTGAGATCTACCAACCTACAAGCCGGGGGATTGGCTTGGTGATTGTTGCAAAGGATTCTTGATGAAGATAATCAAAGAAACCAAAGGAATCTTCAATTATAGCCGAATCGTATCGAAACCGAGCAAATTGCGACGAAACATCTGAAATACGAATTCCAGCCGTAGAATCTTGAATCAAGCACTTGAGATGAATCCAAAAGCTAACAAAACTCCAAAAAACCAAGTGTAATTGCAAGGTGTTGAAGGTTAAGTTCAAGAAATAATCACTTCCAATGTAGATCAATGGTAAAGAGCTATGGTGAGGTTTGTGAAGAAAATGTAGATGAAGATGAAGAAGTTGCAGAAAATTCAGAGAGAATGTGAGAGAATTGAGAGTGAAGTGTGTGAAATAGTTGAGAGATTGTGAAGAGTGTTCCAGGGTCCTTGAAAAATGATTGAATGTTTGTTTATATAGAGTTTTGGTTTGGAGTGTGAGAGGTTCAGAATTAGGCTAGGAGCTAGCTTTGGAGCTAGCTTGGGAGTCAGTTACACTTGACTCACCGAGTCAAGCGGTTAACTCGGTTAGTTAAGAAGTTAACTCAATAGCAATCCCAATGTAACCTTTAAATCAAAGGTTGACATGCTTGGAAATCAAGGAACATGGTGCACTTAATTTCAAGTGATGCATTGGAATAAATGTAAGTGGAGTGTCTCGAATAATCTTGAGATATCTCGAATGTTCTACATGCTGCTAGAACTGTGTAGAATCATGGAACAAAGAGTGTGCAAGGTTGTTGTCCCAAAAATGCAGTAGAAATTGCAACTTTGTACTGAGTAACCGATTACCCTATATTGAGTAACCGGTTAATCTAGGCAAAATTTTCCCAGATCACTTAAGAACAAGTGCTGAGGTCCCTGTTTTGCCTTTCTGCTTCTTGTTTTGATGAATAGGCATGAAAACCCTTGTTTTGTGCTTATTTTGATGATGTGATGACCTTGTAAAGATTTGATTAATCGGGCTTGAAAAAATGAAAATCCTGCAATAAGAAACACATAGAGAAAAGTGTAAATGCGTATACTGGCGATGTGAATGCACATGCTTATGCAAAAGGCAAAAGAAGAAGGACAAATTCGGGTTACGATAGCTGCCCCTATTTAATCCTCTTGGACCTCAATGTATGAATTGCGCCAGCTTTTCGATGATTCGAGGTAGAAGGGGATTAAATAAAAGAGTATCTCGAAAATTTGGTCGACGGCGACAAAAGAGAGGTACAGGTGTAGAGAGTGTTTGAAGTTCGGCTGAATATCCGTTGGGGAGATGAATCAGGCCAAAAGAGTGTGAGTATGCTTAATGCATATGCGATGTATGCATTCTACATGATACTTGATATCATGCCATGCAAAGATGCGGGTTGAGGTAATGCGCGGTGGGTTAGGCAGAGATTGTAGCAAAACGAACTCGACATCCTCGATTGGGGAGAGAACCCACAGATGAAGACAGGTTCTGCTGAGGAACGGCCCCTAATGGGTGACAACTCTTTTGTGGAAAAGCCCAAAAGTGGTGAAGACTCCGCTCGGGAAGAAACCAAGAAATCTCATATTTCTAAACCATCACCATAGTCATTGTCGGGGATGAGAGGATAAGGCCAATCTTTTCACTATGACTTACTCTGACTGGGGAATGAAATCAGAAAACTCCGATTTTTGAGCTGCCACTGACTTTACTGCAGGGAACTCACAATGCTCGAAGGATCTTCTCTCCTTGGGGAGAACAAGGAACCAAGTCGTACTGCTGCTGGTGCGTGACTGTTTTGACATGCCGGAAATGATGCATGACTCGTGCCAGGGAAAAGAACAATCGTCTCCTCTTGGGATTTATCATGACAACTTTGCTGTAGATCTTATGGATCTGTTGGGGAAATGGAAGGTAACCAACCTTTCCTGAAAACCATGATGGCGATTGCTGGGGAAATGATGACTATGATGAGGAAACAACAACCTCTTCAAAGAACCAACACGGTGTGAGTCGGACATTAGGCCTGCCAATGGATATTATCGATTATCCTGCATGATTTACCAGTAAAATATGCAATGCATAATGCTTTCTCTATTATTTTAACTTTTTATTATTCTTAACGCTTTATAGTATTATGTGATCATCAATATTCTTTTATTTTGCCAACAAAATACTGAAAAGAAAACAATTGAGAAATTGAATGATGCATTTTTATTGAATGTGAAACATGTGTACATAAGATGTGTACAAGGATGTAAAACTCCCTGATGAGGAAATTTTCAATAAAACTTGAAAAACAAAAGTAAATGGAAAAGGGAAATCATGCTTTGCATTAATTGCAACATTGGCTACCATCCACTGTAAGTCTAGGTTCCAACCCCTTGCACCAATTGATGATGCTTTGACTGCTCTGTACCGTCTGAGGTCCAGCTATGATGAAGAGAGGCTCAAGTGTTCACGGTCAAATGCTTTTATCCCTAATTTTTGCCGGGACTTTTTTCTATATTTTTCATCCACCGGGATACCCATTTTAGCCTAAGTCGGCCTTTCGGGTTTTCAACTTAGCGGGCTATTATCATTTTTTGCATTGTCCCTAACTTTTGCATGGACATCTCCTTTTTTTTGGTCCATCGGGACGCCCATTTTGTCCTAGATTGTCCTTGCGGTTATCAATCTAGCGAGCTCTTTATCCATTTTTTTCAGGCATAATATTTTTTGACTACATCGGAGTTCACGGGCGATGGCAACTCCTCCCCATCCATGGTGGTGAGGATCAGGGCTCCGCCTGAGAAGGCTTTCTTGACAACAAAGGGTCCTTCGTAATTCGGAGTCCACTTGCCGCGTGGATCCGAGTGAACAGGTGAATATCTCTTGAGCACGAGTTCTCCTTCATGGAATGCTCGGGGGAGAACTTTCTTGTCAAAAGCTTGCTTGAGGCGTATCTGATACAATTGACCATGACAAACGGTTGTAAGGCGCTTTTCTTTTACGAGATTCAGCTGGTCATATCTAGATTGAACCCATTCAGCTTCATCAAGACCTGTTTCCATGATGACACTAAGCGAAGGAATCTCGACTTCAATGGGTAGAACGGCCTCCATACCATACACAAGCGGATACGGAGTTGCCCCAGTAGAAGTGCGAACTGAAGTTCTGTAGCCATGTAGCACAAATGGAAGCATTTCGTGCCAATCTTTGTAAGTCTTGACCATTTTTTGGACAATCCTCTTGATGTTTTTGTTTGCTGCTTCGACGGCACCATTCATCTTGGGCCGATATGTTGAAGAGTTGTGGGGCTCGATCTTGAATTCTTGACACAACTCTTTCATCATTTTATTATTTAGGTTACTTGCATTGTCAGTGATAATGTTGCTAGGAATGCCATAGCGACAAATTATATCTTTCTTGATAAATCTGGTAACCACTTGGCGTGTAATGTTTGCGTTGGAAGCCTTTGGCTCGATCATTACAATCATATTTATACCCCACATTGAGAATGGCCAAGGTGAAGTTAAAACATTCAATGGAGTAGGAGGCACATGGATCTTGTCTCCGTAGATTTGGCACTTGTGACATCTTTTGGCAAAGTTGTAACAATCTACCTCCATTGTTGTCCAATAATACCCAGCTCGAAGGATCTTTTTGGCCATGGCAGGACCTTTAGCATGTACACCCTCGCATCCCCCATGTATGGACCTTATGATTGTGTTTGCTTCGTGTCTATCCGCGCATCTGAGCAACACAGAATCATAATTCCTCTTGTACATTATACCACCACTTAAGAAGAATTTGGCACAAAGCCGCCTAAGAGCCTTCTTGTCAGTGATAGTAATACCCTCGGGATATTCTTGTTTTTCCAGGTATCTCTTAATGTCATGGAACCAAGGCTTATCATCAGACTCATCCTCGATTGCTAAACAGTGTGCTGGTTCATCAGATGATCAATGCGGATAGAATGAGCTTCATTCTTCTACTTGACTTTGAACATGGATGCTAGCGTGGCAAGAGCATCAACTAGTTGATTTTCCTCTCTAGGGATATGATGAAAAGAGATCTCATCAAAGTAAGGACTCAATTTCGCTATGTGTTGTTATTAGGAAACCAACTTGGAGTCCCGAGTCACAAAGTTCCCTCTGACTTGGCCAATGACCAAAGCTGAATCTCCATAGACCTCAAGAATCTTGATTCTCATGTCAATTTCCGCTTCAATACCGTAGATACATGCTTCGTATTCAGCCATATTGTTGGTGCATGCAAAGCATAATCTGGTAGTGAAGGGAAGGTGAAAACCTGTTGGAGAGATGAGGATAACACCAATTCCACAACCTTTAGCATTGGAGGCACTGTCGAACACGAGCGTCCATCGCGCCCCTAGTTTGGGTCCTATGTCAGGGTCTGGGGTCTCATTATCTCTGATGAATAGAACATCCTCATCGGGAAAGTCAAACTTCATTTGTTGATAACCCTCTACAGGTTGATGAGCAAGGTAGTCAGACAAGACGCTCCCTTTTATTGCTTTATGGGTAACATGTTGGATATCATACTCAGTTAACAACATCTGCCACCGAGCAATCCTTCCAGAGATAGCAGGCTTTTCAAATATGTACTTTATCGGATCCGTTTTGGATATCAATAAAGTGGTATGGCAAATCATGTATTGCCTTAGGCATCGAGCAACCCAGACCAGAGCACAACAAGTTTTCTCCAAAAGTGAGTATCTGGTCTCACAATCAGTGAATTTCTTGCTCAGATAGTAAATTGCATGTTCTTTTCTGCCAGTGTCGTCATGTTGACCCAATACACATCTCATTGATTCATCGAGAACGGTGAGATACATGATTAATGGCCTACCAGGAACCGGCGGTACTAAGATCGGTGGTTCTTACAAGTATTGTTTTATTTTGTCAAATGCTTCTTGACAATCATTGTTCCATTTGACTGATTGATTTTTTCTTAGCAATTTAAACATCGATTCACAGGTAGCCGTCAAGTGAGAAATGAACCTTGAGATGTAATTAAGTCTGCCCAGAAAGCCACAGACTTCTTTTTCTGTTTTGGCAGGCGGCATGTTCTGAATTGCCCGAACCTTGTCAGGATCAACTTCAATGCCCTTCTGACTCATAATAAAGCCCAATAGTTTACCCAATCGAACTCCGAAGGTACACTTCACTGTATTCAACTGCAGTCTAAACTTTCGGAGTCTGTCAAACAGTTTCTTCAGATGAACCAAGTGGTCATCTTCAGTTTTGGACTTGGCAATCATATCGTCCACAAAAACCTCAATCCCTCTATGGATCATATCGTGAAAGAGGGTTGTCATGGCACGTTGGTATGTTGCCTCGGCATTCTTCAAACCGAATGGCATGACTTTGTAACAATAGGTACCCCATGGCGTGATAAAAGTAGTCTTCTCCATATCATCTGGGGACATTTTGATCTGATTATATCATGAGAAACCGTCCATGAATGAAAAGACAGAGAACTGCGATGTCTTATCCACCAAGACAACAATATGAGGCAAAGGAAAATCATCTTTCGGGCTTGCCTTGTTGAGATCTCGATAATCCACACAAATTCGGACTTTCCCATCCTTCTTCGGAACTGGAACGATGTTGGCAATCCATTCAGGATATTCGGAAGTGGCAAGGAACCCAGCATCAAGCTATTTCTTTAGCTCTTCTCTGATCTTGAGTGCCATGTCAGGTCTAGTTTTCCTGAGCTTCTGTTTGACAGGAGGACATCCGGGCTTGAGTGGCAAGTGATGTTCAACGATGTTGGTATCCAACCCAGGCATATCTTGATAAGACCAGGCGAAGATATCAACATACTCTTTCAATAACTTGACCAACTCGGAGTGCACATGCTTTGCGAGGGATGCGCCAACCTTGACTTCTCTTCTGACCTCATCAGTACCAAGATTGACAATTCCACAGCTCTTTGTGCGGCTGAATCTCTTTCTGCTTGTGCTCAAGGAGCCTTGCTAGTTCAGCCGGTAATTCACAATCTTCCTCACCATCTTCTTCGACTTGGTTAATTAGAATCCCAGAATTACAATGGATGTTTGCCATGTTGTTATCAATGTATTTATTAGTTCTGCATGTTTATGAATATGTTCAGAATGAGCTATTTTAAAAGGTGAAAATAAACGAAACTTTTGCCATTTGTTTGTGAAAAAGTAAAATAAAGAAAGAAAACAGAGCATGATTTTGAATGCAAAAAACTCTTATTTATTGATCACATAATATTGCAAAAGCATGAGGCCCTTGACAAGCTATCCACTCGTCTCGGGCGAGGACGAGGGAATGAGAAAGCGAAATGCATTACATGTTTGTTGGAAAAACCATTGGAATCACGGTAGATGTCCAATTGTTGAGCTTGAAACCCGGTGGGCATTTGCACACAAAGCTTGAAATCCGGTTGCTAGGACCAGCATTATCAATGGCAGCCACGATTTTACCCTTTTGAAAACCCGCACTACTGAACTTAATCAAGTCGCACTACTTTTGACCAAGTGAACTAAATGATCGACCAGGACGATATCCCAGTCCAAATCAATTATGCTTCTCAACCACATAGATCACATGCCCCCAGCCAGACAAGGCACCTTTCTCGATGGTTTCTTTAGCCCTCTTAGCAGATGCTAAAGTCATTTGTGGTGATCTACTTTGACTAGTTGAAGCAGAGCTGACATCTTCGAACTCGAGACACTGTAACGGCACCTCAGCTATGCCTTCCTCGGTCTCGACGTATCAAAAAGACGATAACTCGCTCATAATCAGATCTTCTTCACCACAGACGATGACCAACTGATCATCGAACATGAATTTCAATTTCTGATGTAAAGTGGATGTAACTGCCCCTGCGGTGTGGATCCATGGGCGACCCAATAGGCAACCATACGCGAGATTGATATCCATCACTTGGAAAGTGATGGTAAACAAATGCGGTCCAACTTTGATGTGTAAATCCATTTCTCCAATGACTTGTCTTCGAGAACCATCAAATGCTCTGACAACCAAAGCGCTTGGCCTCATCTCGCTCCCTTCTACCAGTAATTGGCTCAATGAGCCCTTGGGCATTACATTGAGGGAAGAACCGGTATCCACTAGGACACGAGATAATAAGGCTCCATGCAGGTTACAGATATGTGCAGTGCTTTATTGTGGGCAGCTCCTTCAGGAGACAATTCTGATTCATTAAAGCCCAAATATCTGCTTGCAGTTATGTTGGCTACTATATCATCGAAATCAACAACGGATATATCATGCATCACGTGGTCGGTGTTTAAGACTTTCAACAAAGCTGATATGTGTGCAGGCGAGCTCATGAATAAGGACAAGATTGAGATCCTTGAGGGAGTCTGTCCCAGCTGATCCACAATTTTAAAGTCACTTTTCTTGATTATCTTTAGGAACTCTTGATCATCAATTGTTTCCTTGTTCTTTGAAACATCCTCAGACGGAATATTTGTCATTGGAACTGTAGTAGATGCCCCTTGTTGAACAACAGGGGTTGCAGAGGCAGACTTCTCCTTGGGAGGAACAATAGTCGGAACTTGCACAGGCTTTATAGTGACCTTCAGAGCAAATACTCGTCCGCTACGAGTCATACCTCCAGTGGCTGTAACGTTCACAATCTCAGACTTAGCAAACCTTATCTCTTGACCTCCGAAAAAAATAGTAGACCCATATCTCCAAGGTACCTCCTTATAATTTTGATACGGAAACAACTTTGGCGTGCAAACAACAATAGGTTGTATCTTCTTCTTTGGAGATTCAACAGGAACCTTCCTATAGATGATAGTGAATGGATCGATGGTAGTAACTTCTTCAGCATGCTTAGAACGGGAAAATTGAGCCTCACCTCGGTTCATCAAAATTTTGACACAGCCTTTTAGCCTCCGACACTAGTTGGGATTATCGTCACAAATCTGACACTTGCCATGCAGCCCTTTCAACAACCCATGTTCATTCAATCTCTTGATAACCACAGTCATCGGGGTCTTGACCTCGTCAATATCCATGATCAATCCAGCCCTTGAATTATCCTCAATCATATTTACCGCAGGTCCACTGTGATTAGGTAATGGATTATACTGAATGTTAGGACCTTCCTCAGCAAAAGTCAAAATCTTTCGATCGATGAGCTCTTGAACCTTGGTTTTGAACATAATACAGTCCTATATCGTATGTCTTATATATCCAGCATGATAGGCATAAGATGCATTTGGATTATGCTTCAGGTTGAATGGAGGAATTGCAGGTGCGATCTCCTTGGGAACAATTGCCCCTTGGTGAACCAAGTAAGGAAACAATTCAGTTTATGGCACCGGAATTCTGTCGATGTTCGGACGCTTCCGATTTCCTTGATTGTTGTTGTTTTGAAAGTTCTGATTGTGCTGATTTTTGTTGTTCTGTTGAGTCTGTTGTTGACGTTGCAATTGTTGCTGATTCTAAGCATTCTGAACTGGTTGTTGCGGATGATACTGATACAGAGGTTGTTGATATTGTGCAGCAGCAATGTACGGATATGGATAGTATGGCATAGGAGTCATGGGAGCTTGATACTCAGGAGAAACTTGAGCTATCACAGTGTTGGCTTCACCTTCTTTTTTCTTTGACTGACTGTTCTGAGATTTTCTATTGGCCGGCTGCTGGGAAGCAGCTCTAGGAATCCTTACAGTCTTCAAACCATTCTCAATCCGTTCACCGATGGTTACAATTTCAGCAAAGTTCGACGAAGAACTACCCACCATTTTCTCATAATAGGATCCTTGCAATGTACCCATAAATATGTCAACCAACTCATTGTCAGATAGAGCAGGACGCACACGAGATGCCATCTCGCGCCATCTCTGTGTATACTCTTTGAATGTTTTAGCTGAGCGCTAAGACTGATTTTGCAGCTGCAATCTGGTAGACGCCAGATCAAGATTGTATTTGTATTTCTTCAAGAACGCTTCAGATAAGTCCCTCCAAGTACAGATTTTGCTGCATTCTAAGCCCATGTACCAATCCAATGAAGCACTGAACAAGCTATCTTGAAAATAATGAACTAGAAATTCATCATTATCGATATAGGATGCCATCTTCCTATAATACATAGTGATGTTACTACATGGGCAACTCAAGCCTTTATAATTTGGAAGCTCAGGTATCTTGAATTTCTGTGGTAGTATAACATTCAAAACCAAACATAAGTCCTTGGCCTCCAAGCCAAAATCAGAAAACCCTTCAATAGCTCTGATACGGTCTTCCAACAGCTTGTAACCAGCAGGTCTATCTTGATTAGCAGGCCTGACAAGAATCTGAGGATTTGGCAACTAAGATGCGGCTGAAGCGTGCACTTGCAGAGTAGCAAACTGAGACGGATATACCAATCCCTAATTAACCATCTGACTAGCGTTCTGACCAATCTGAACACCAAACGGATAATTCAGAGGAGGTACCATGGCGGCTGAAGATGCCCCAGGGTAGAGCATTCCAGGATGAACATTCTGAACGGCAGTTTGAGCAGCTTGAGATGAAATCGGAACATGAATAGGAGGACCCTTATACACATGCTCTTCTTTATAAGGAGTTTCAATTTCAGTCAACACAGGAGTCTGACGAGTCGAAACCTAAAGTTCTCATGATCATCATTCACCACTGGAGGTGGAACCAGAATAGACATACCCCAGGGATATGCAACAGCATTTCCATTAGGTATGGGCACAACAAAAGGTTGATATGGTATGAAGGTACCATTATTTGTAATCTGAGGAGTATAATTCGCAGTCATGCCCTAAGGAAAAGCAGTAGGAATTTTATTCAACCCAGATTGAGAATTTGGCGGATGAACAGCAGGCTGAAACACATGCTCAACTGGCACTTCAACAGTAGCAGGAGAAGGAAAATAGCAGGAGTAGCTGTAACAACAGGAGACATAGTCACAGCAGGAGTGACAACGGTTGCATCAGTGGCAGTTGCAACAACAGTGGCTGCAGCAGCGACGTCCTTCTGAGCACAAAGGAGTTCCATAATGGCGTCCATGTTCGTCTGAAACTGATCCATTCGACCTTGGAATTGAGCCAGAGTTTCCTTATAAGCAGAGTTCTCGGCTTCGAAGTCAGCCATGATTGTGGATTTGCTTGATCGAGTGAAATACCAATGTTGAGTCATCATCTTGCTATAAACGGAAGACGGACAAGGATAAGTAATGGTTTTCGGAAGAAGGGACGTGCATATGTGTGCAAATGAATGTATGTTATGCATGCAAATATAAGGTTTTAAATTCCAGGAATTCTTAAACTTATATTTGTTAATAGTTGTCATACCCCAAATTTTGACCACTAAGATTTCCCGTCATTGTGCAAATCATCATCACAATATAGATGAACCATCATGCCTCATTAGTCTCCCCAAAGATGGGTGAGCATTCACTACTATCAAAATTAGGGTTTCAAGCCCTCTCAGAGTTCTTAGACAAAGGATCAATCAAGGAATGACATGATCTTCAACTTGTCTAGCCTCTCAAACATCCACAATGGATCAAGAGGACTCCCACTTCAAGAATCAAGCACAAGGTTGCAGCATTCTGAGTGGATCAAGCCTCACGATCGACAGTGTCACCAAATTAAGGTTTTGGTCGACCAGGGCCTCCAGATGGAGATTTTCCTCTGGGCATGAGCCAATGCTTCAAAGAATAACCTATGATGCTCCAAGGGACATCATGAACCCAATCATCAAGAAAATTTGGCTTTAGGGGATGCATTCATAAAAAATCAGGAATTAGGGTTTCTTGACCTAATTCACCCCTAAGTTGACTTATGGGACAAAAACATGAGCCAAGGCCTCAAGAGGGGATTTGAGGGTCTCAAATACATCACATTGATCCATTTGCAACAATGGATTGATCCAAGAAGCTTGAGCAACAAGTTTCAATTTCATCTGAACCACAATTAGGGTTTCGCAGGAAAAGTCAACTGTGCCTTTGACTTTTGACCAGGACATGCTACCAAACCCTAAGACATAATTCAATACATCCTATAACACCTATGAAATCAATCCATCAAGTTTGATTTAGGTCAAGGACTTGATTTCATAGAGGATCGCACAGTTTGGAATTCATCTGACAAAAAGTCAACTGTGCACAAAAGTCAAACTTTGACTTTTTGAGATTTTTCACAATTATGGTTCTTTGACCCCAAAATGATGTTAATGTATGATTGGATCATCATTCATCAAGAAAAATCAAGAAAATGGGATAACTTGTAAAAGGGGTAACCATAAAAAACTTAGAAAATTTTCTAAGTTATGGAACAAAGTGGCTAGGGTACCAACTTTGGAGGATCATAACTCCTAAACTATAAGGCCATTTTTTCCCATCCAAAGCTGGATTTGTAGCCCTCATTACCCTCTACAAAAGCTTCAACTACCACTCATTCCAATTCCCCATGGATTTCAAGTTATGGAATGATCAAAATCAAGAAAAGTGAAAATGTCACTTTTTTCCAACACTTAGTGAAATTTTCACTAAGTCAGAATCTGCCTTCACTTTTTTCCAAATGTAGGGGCATTTTTCAATTGGATCCAAAAAGTATCAAAACCAATTATGATCAAACAGTTATTGTATCATATGAGAGCTTTCCAAAATGGCCAAGAACTCCATCAAATTCCACTTGAGCCATGAGATATGACAATGGCAATATGCCTTGCTGAAAACTGCCAAGGCTAGGCAGAATTTTGCACTTTTGCTCAATTTGGAAAAATAAGATAATTCCAAGCCTTGTCATCATTTGGACACATCTGAGGATCAAATCTAAAGGGAACAAACACTGATCCAAGCCTCCAAAGTCTTTGGAACAAGAAGTAGCATGTTAAACCTAGAAATCCCTAAAAGAGGGACAAGACTCCAATTTTGGATTGGAGCATTTAATGGATGCACCAAGGTGGCATGGACTGACACATTTGCAACTGAATTCAGTCAAGAATGATCCAACAACTAGGGAACCACAACTCTGTGCTCTAACCTCTAGTCAATGGCTAGAGGAGACTTGGATTCCTATTGATCAACATTGGCCAAACCTCTGCTGCAGTTGCCATTCACTATTGATCCCAAAACAAACTTGCTCTACTATAAATAGAGCTCATTTGTGCTAAGTTTAAGTACACCAAAGCCATCAAACAGATGCGTTCCTCAAAATCTCTTTCTCTAGGCAAAAATATCTTCTTTAGCAAGGTAACTCTGAGTTTTTGAGTTAGAGAGCAATTCCACCACAGCTTATGATCCAAACACATCCAATATGTTATATCTAAGCTGTCCAAACTCACACAAGTGACCTGTAATCCTTAAAACTCAAAGTCACCTCTCAAAACCACAAAATAGGCCTTTTTGTGCATTTTTCAAGCCATGTCTTGAATCAGTCACTTTCCAAACAAAATAAAACCTCAAACATACTATAAATATCATCCTTGAACTGTCCCAAATGGTTCCCCTCATCTGGAACACCATTTGAGGGAGTTGCTATTTTGGCCATTTTTGCCCCTTTTGCAAGAAAGAGCTCAAACTCATCCCTGAGGTTTCCAGCTGATTCGAACCATCCTAGAAGCTTCTAAAAGATCATTTGAGAGTGTCCAAAGCATCAAACCATTTCTGGAACAAGAAACTTGGCAGATTGCACAAAAAACTCTAAAAGCTCAAAAAGAGGTAAGCATCATGACTTGAACTTTCCAAAATATGCATTGCTTTGAGGTCCACTGATCATGCACATCTTGTACATGTTATATGTGTTGTGTTTGCAACAAATTTCCATGCAATTCTTGCCTATATCATGAGATAGCACAGAAAATGCAATTGGAGGCCTATTTCAAAACCACTATCGGGTTTTAAAATGGGGACATGATCTTGAAAAACTACCACCACCATTGGATTCCTTGTGAAATTCTTGGCAGGATAGACCTAAATTTTGTCTAAATCCATGGAGAAATGAGAAAGTTATGACCTTCACATTTCTGAGCCAAAATTTGCCTTGCCTTGCCTCGGCCAAGCCTAGAAAACAAGGCAAGCCTTGTGTATTTGTTGGTTTGTTTCAATCAACGGATGTATCACCACCCCAGTGGTAAGGCGCGCGCACTATAACCTTGAGGTCGTGGGTTCAAACCCCACCCAGACCATTTTGTGTTTTCTCACATTTTTGCTTTTTTTCCAATATTTTCATGTTTTATTAATTAATTGGAAAATTAATAACTCCTTCAATTTTAATTATTTTTATTGTTTCTTTTTGCAAAAAATCACAAAAATATTGAAATATTTTATTCCACAAAAAAATCGGATTTATATTACTTATTTAATATAATTAGTATTTTTGTGAATAAATTCCTTTTTAATTGTTTTTTAAACATTTAAAGGTGAATATTTACTTTGAAAAAAAAACCAAATGAGTTTTAATTCATCTTGTGATTAATCCCTCATTTTTCAAACCTTAAACAAAAATCACAAATGGTTTATTCAAACTTATTTGATATTTTTATCATTTTTATTTGATTTTTCTTTAAATATTTACTTTTAAAGAAAAACAAAATTAGGGCTTCTTTGATTTTCACCCTCACAAAACATTTTCAAACTTTGGGTCTCTATTAGAGTGTAAGACCTAACCCCCTTTGTAAACCAAAACCATTTTTGGGCCTCAGTCATTGTATAAGACCCGCTGCGTTTTCAAAAAATCTCGGCGCGATCGTCCGTTTACAACAAACCATTTGGGTTTCTCCTTGAGCTATAAAACCCATCTTTGTTCACTTTCAATCTTTTTTGGGCCTCTTGAGAGAGTGTAAGACCCATCCCCTTGTACATAAAACCTTTCTTGGGCCTCACTCACTTGTATAAGTCCCTGTACAAAACGACAGTGCGATCACTAATAAAACCCTGGGCCTCTCCTTGAGCTATAAGCCCCAATTTTCCTTTTAAAAAGCACTTTCTCCTTTGATTTTGTAACATACTGTTATTTTCAATCTCTTTGTTGAACAACTAACAATACATCATGGAAGCTCTACAACCGAGTAAGTGTTTTCCTGCTTTCATTTACCGCTTTCATATGTATATAACTGTATTGTGGGGCTATTTCACTGTAAGTCTTCTTTCATAAACTCCTCTCGAATGTGTAATACTAGTATAGTTATTTAGAGTTTCCCTGACAACTACGTCTAGAACTAGACAAAACCTCGTCTCCTTACATCCGATGTTCTCCCGGATATTTCAACATAACCTAAACCATGAGAATTTTCTTTTACAACAATTTTAGATAACTAGATCTAAGAAATCTCCCCCTTGAACAGTTCATATACAGAAGGCCAATGTTCGAAGTGAAACCCCTTCTGGAACTGTTCATCAGCCACCTCTTGGGCTTAGTGCAAGGACCCATAGGCTTCCTAAAAGCATCCCCGCCTCCTCTTGCGCATTGTACAAGGACCCGTCGGCATCTTAGAAGTTTTCACAGCCTCCTCTTAGGCTTTGTATAATGATTATTCCTCCGGGAAGATAGACTCCTCTTGGGCTTCGTACAAATTGTCCCGTCGGCTTCTTAAAATTTTTTCTCGCCTCCTCTTGGGTTTCGTACAAATTGTCCTGACGACCTCTTAAAGGTATAGGAATAGAAATTAGTCATCTTAATAGAACAGTCTTTCAAAGAGTCTAGATCTTTCTACCGTGAATGTACTGTGTCTTGATCTCTCTTAAGTATAGTACAAAAGATAAAACTCTAGACTTGGACAGTCTAACCTCCTTGAGTCTCGAAGACATTCTCAAGTTCCTTTCAAAAATAAGAAAAAATACCCGTAGACTTGGGCAGTCTTAATACCCTTTGGATTCCCCGTTTCCTTAAAGAACGGGGAATAATCCTGGTCCTCAGATCAAATCCATGAGTACAACATTACCCATGTAAGAACTGATTTTCGCTTTTAATCAACATACTGGACCTGTCACTCAACTGAAACAGTAACCCTAGCCTCCTCTTGGTCTTTGTACAATGATTCTCCCCAGCGGAGCAAACATTTTTTAGCCTTCATCTCGGGCTTTGTACGAGATACAAAACACTCTCATGTTGAGTATAAAAGACTCTCTTGTTGAGTCACTCCTCTTTTAGCCTCCATCTCGGGCTTCGTACGAGATACAAAACACTCTCTTGTTGAGTATAAAAAGACTCTCTGGTTAAGTCGATCACCTTTAGCCTCTATCTCGGGCTTCGTACGAGATACAAAACACTCTCTTGGTGAGTATAAAAAACTCTCTTGTTGAGTCAAACCCTTTTAGCCTCCGTCTTGGGCTTCGTACAAGACACATATAAAAACACTCTCTTGTTGAGTCAACCCTTTTAGCCTCTATCTCGGGCTCCATACGAGACACAAAAGCATCCTCTTGTTGGGTCAATAGCCTCCTCTTAGGCTTTGTATAAAGAAATTCCCGTTTGATTCAGTCAACCTTTTAGCATCAGATCATGCTTTGGTCACAGCATACAAACATCAACAACTCCTTTTACCCCCATCTAATTGCTGTAAGCGGCAAGCCTCTGGATTATTTACATCCACGCCATTGTCCCTCTTTTAGCATGAGAAATTCCTAAGGAAAGATGGCATTGCTCTAAACTGAGTTAAAGTCTTCTCCTTCAGGTTGAAAATCCCCTATAAAGGAAATTATGGCATTGCTGGATTCGCATATCCCAGTTAAAGTAATTCTCCTTTATAATCAGTCACGCAACAATTGTGACAAACAGACCCCTTTAGAGATGACAAATTCTCTCTAAAGTCAACACCCTTCAGCCTCACATCTTGGGCTTTGAACAAGATATAAACCACCTTTAGCTTCATGTCTTGGGCTTTGAACAAAACACCAAAACACCCTTTCCTCCCATAGAATAGGAGGAACTACGATCGCTCTGATTTCCCTATCCCGAGAATACGTAGGCATAAGATTGACAAAGAATCTTAGCGAGCACACTAATAAAAAAAATCCCAAAGTCCCCTACCTCCAGCCAATCTAGCGCAGTATCCCAACAAATTCCCCATGAACAATCTCGGTATTTCGTTCTGAACAAAATAAGCAGAGAGAGACCCACGAACTAAAGTCGCATCTGTAAACCAACAATTTTAACTGTTTAACCTCAGTTTGCAAGCAGGGTTAGTTGGAGACATCTATTTCCCTTCCCTCATCAGCTTCAATAGGATAAAAAATGAATCGAACTGTAGGACAAATATATATACTGCTTTTCCTAATTGATATCTGTGTTTGTTTTCCTGCTAATGGGAATGCGTGTGATGCCGCATGTGGAAAGATTGAGTATACACCTAGGAAAAACCTCTTTCAGTAGTGCGGAAGCTATCAGAAATAGTTGTCACGCGATACTACCCTCTTCTGAGATTCTTCGAAATACATCACCTAGCACGGTTCCCGGCCCGCTGATGTTATCTTGACAAGAATCAATGATTTTAAGAGACAGGTACAAAAGTCACTAGTATAAACCTTTGGGATGGGTAGAGCCTTGACTTCATGACACCGATCCTTTGAAACCACAAAAACCGCGCTACAGAAAAATGACGACCACAGTGGGAGCGACTTGGTAAGATCTTATCGTCCCCATTTTCCATAGAAAAAATGGCGCCCATCGTGGGGCCAAACAAAGGTATCTTGTCTCTCTTACCTCTCTGGTTGAAACCTTCTCTTGGGACGAGTCCTTGGGTTCACAAGGTATCACCGAATGACGGTTCCATCGGGGAATGTCATTATTGCTAGGATCGGCCCTCACTAAGATCTTAGGTCAAAAAACCTTTAAGTTGGGAAGGTACCACAGAATGGCGCCTCCGCCGGGGAACCATTTTCTGTTAGGATCATAGGATTCATAGCTCTTAAAATGTCTAGGACATTAGGACAAATATATATACTGCTTTTCCTAATTGATATTTGTGTTTGTTTTCCTGCTAATGGGAATGCGTGTAATGCCGCATGTGGAAAGATTGAGTATACACCTAGGAAAAACCTCTTTCAGTAGTGCGGAAGCTATCGGAAATAGTTGTCACGCGATACTACCCTCTTCTGAGATTCTTCGAAATACATCACCTAGCACGGTTCCCGGCCCGCTGATGTTATCTTGACAAGAATCAATGATTTTGAGAGACAGGTACAAAAGTCACTAGTATAAACCTTTGGGATGGGTAGAGCCTTGACTTCATGACACCGACCCTTTGACCCCATGTTTTTTCTATGTTTTTGTGTGCTGCATTCATGCATTCATTAAAAAAAAAACATTAAGCAAAAAAAAAAATTTCTCTTCTAGTCTCTCTTTTTCAAATTAAACTAAGATAATGATTGCAAATGTCAGAGAGAAAAGGACTGCGCTCAAGGATTTCGGTAGAAGAAAAACTCACAAGTATACCTTCAAGGTTCCAAAACTAGGGAATTTGAGAGGATTAGCAAGGATGATCACTAACCCTGACGCTTTCAGAGCCAAGTACGGAGGTCTGCTACCTCTGTTAAGGGTCCATGTAATTAAGGGTCCTCGTTCAGTTTTATGATCTGGTCTATCACTGTTTCATATTCCCGGATTACCAGCTCGCACCAACGCTGGAGGAGTATTCTCATCTGACTAATCTACCCATTACTGATCAAGCTCCCTTTTCTGGACTGGAAGAAATAATAAAGGATCAAATCATTGCAAGAGCAATCTATTTGGATGAGTCAGAAGTCAGGACTCACCTGACCACCAAGGGAGGAATCCCAGGTTTACCAGCCAGGTTTCTGGTAAAGAAGGCTCTGTACTTTGCTAGTATAGGGAACATGACTGTTTTCGAAAGCATCTTTGTTTTGCTCACCTACGGGTTATTTCTATTTCCCAACATTGATAACTTCGTCGATATCAACACCCTTAAGATTTTCCTAATTTGAAACCCTGTACCGACCTTACTCGCAGATGCGTATCATTCTGTACACTTAAGGAATTTATACAGCGGAGGAATGATCACGTACTGTGTACCCCTGCTATATAAATGGTTTATCTCCCATTTGCTAAGTCTGCCACTTTTTGGGATCATAAGAGTGTCTTACGTTGGTTGCAGAAAATCATGTCTCTTACCAACTCTGACATCGATTGGTACAATCGAATCTATGACGGGATCAGGATCATTGACAGTTGTGGAAACTTCCCCAACGTACCACTCATAGGAACTAAGGGAGGAATCAATTATCATCCAGTTTTATTTCGTCGTCAATTTGGATACCCGATGAGGCATGTCCCGCGTAATGCTCATTTGGAAGGTCTTTTATTCAAGGAAGGAGAAAATGACAGGGCACTAACGATGGAAATAGTGCACACTTGGAAACATGTTCATAAGAAAGGACGGGAGTCTCTAGGAAAACCGGACTGTGTCTCGGTGGAGCCTTATCTCCACTGGGTACAAACTAGAGCTCTCAAGCTAAAGATGCCTTATCCTCGTCACGGAGTTCTTCCGCCAAGGGAATCTGTCATGTACTTCATGACTGAAACGGAAAAACTTCAGGTAACTCTCAACAAAGTTCAACAGGAGAGGAGGTTTTGGAAGAACAAATACCGCATTCTCAATGTGGAGTTTACCAAAATACAGCAACTGCTGAAGGATAAGGATGCTCTAATTGAGATTTTGGAGCAACATGCTGTAGAAAATCAGGATGACCAAAGGAATTTGCTCGCTCCTTTCACTTGGCAAAGGAATGACAACCCGACAACGGCCCAAGAGTCTCGGTCCAAGAAAAGGAAAGTACCAGAATCAGCACCCGAGTTCTCCTTAGAGAGGGCTCGGGACCCATTAGCTTAGGTTTCTGTTTCCGTACCTTGTAATTTATTGTATTTCCATTTCCGCAATCCTTTGAATTCAATAAAACGGGGGTGTCCCCACTGTTTGATATTTGCAATCTAGTTGTCGAAGTTTATTTTGATTAAACAAAAAAAAAATTAATATAATCATTGCATTCATCATTCTCACGTCACATATTCTTCTTACATACGAATCTCACGTTTGTGTCTCGGTTCTAGAGTCAAACAGTCTCATTCGTACAATACTCGAGCCATTCATCAGAAAAAGATGGATGATCTCGAGGAAGAGAATAGAGAGTTGAAAGAAGAGATCGACGCTCTGAGAGAGGATATGAGAAAGCTTTGTAACGACATGCATGCCATGGCAGAAGCTCAGCTACAAAGAACTATGATCTCAGAGATCACCTCAACGCCCATAGTGGAGAAGTATGATCCTAGGTATCAAATGCCGAAAGATCGACCCTGGGGCATGCCTGTTAACTATATCCCGGAAGGATATGTTCCGCCAATCACTGAAGATCAGGAAATCATAGCAGAAGCCGCTGGGCCTGAAGGTTACAAACTTCGGGAAAGCGAGGATCCCAGAGGCATAATGAGGACTCCTGAAGGTTACAAACTTCGGGAAACGCCAAGATTCACTGTCGTAGTAACGGTACCACCCCCTGTGGTGCACACTGTCCCGGAAGGACAGGTTCCACAGGTACCTTCTGGTAGAAAGGACAGCATGTTCGACAGAATGAATGAGTTCCAGGAATAATTCCTGGAAATGCAGAAGGAACTGCAACCTATTCGCGGTCAGGATTTATTTGGAAAGGACGCCGCAGACGTTTGTTTGGTCCCCAATGTAAAATTCCTGCACAAATTCCAGGTGCCCGACTTTGAAAAATACAAGGGTAATTCCTACCCTTAGAGTCATCTGGTGATGTACGCTCGGCGAATGTCAGCTCAGATAGAGAACCAGGATCTACTGATTCACTACTTTCAAGATAGTTTAACCGGTGCCGCATTAAAATGGTACATGGGTTTAAACCGCACTACGATTAGCACTTTTAGAGATCTTGGCACTGCTTTCGCCAACAATATAAATACAATTTGGACATGGCACCAGACAGAGATCAACTCAGATCAATGTCGCAAAAGGACAAGGAAACCTTTAAGGAATACGCTCAGAGATTGTGTGAGATTGCCGCTCAAATTTGTCCACCTCCGTAGGAAAAAGAGATGACAAAAATATTCTTAAAGACCTTAAGCTCATTTTACTACGACAGAATGGTCGCCAGTGCGCCCAGTGACTTCACCGAGATGGTGGGCATAGGAGTTCGTCTTGAGGAGGCCGTCCGGGAAGGACTTTAGTAAAAGACGTTGAATCATCAAGTAGTACAAAATGATACGGTAGTGCTCTCCCTAAGAAAAAGGAGCAAGATATTGGGAATATCTCCCTCGGAAAGCAAAGGCGACGGTACCAACCAGTAGCAGCTATAACTCTGCTATCAACCCTGCGCCTGTTCCTACGTATCAACCTCGGGTTGCGCAGAGCCAACCGAATCAACAGTAATTTCAGCAAAGGACACAACAGCCTCTTCAGCAGGCTCGTCCTCAATACAACAACAACCGTACAACGCGGCCACCAGGATTTGATCCTATACCCGTATCGTACGCATAACTATTTCCATTACTGTTAGCCAAGGGGCATGTCCAGACTAAGTCTCCTCTTACAGTACCGGAAAATCTGCCTTTTTGGTTTAAGGTGGATCAGACTTGCCCTTACCATCAAGGAGGACCTGGGCATAACATAGAAAATTGTCTCAGTTTCAAATCCGATGTGCAGAAGCTTGTTAGGAGCGGGGTCTTATCTTTCAAAGATACAAATCCAAATGTTCTCACGAACCCGCAACCTCAACACGAGAAGGCTACAGTCAATTTGATAGAGGGAGAGTCTAACAACACATATCAAATTCACGATGTACTCTTATTGAGGGCCAACTTGGTCAAGATGCATTGTAGACAGAGTGGATATGGCCATGTGCCACCTCATAATTATCACCAGTGTGATATCTGCTCTAAAAGCAATCAAGGATGTTCTGTGGTGCAATCAGCTCTATAGGAACAGATGGATCTCAGATGGATCCAAGAGCACCGAATTCGTGGAGTTAACATGGTTTATACGAATTCCAACATCATTCAACACCACGATATCCGTGCGATGAATGTCAACTTGGTGGCAATGCACTCAAGGCAGAGCTAGTATCATAATCTGCCGCGTCACGATTATAATTCCTGCCTGACTTGCTCGATAAACAAACAGGGATGCTCTTTTGTACAAGAGGCCCTCCAGCGTCAGATGGATCTTGGATGGATTCAAGACTACCATGATAGGAATCATTATCAAATCAACATGATTCAAATCTTCGATATTCGTTTGATGAATACCAGCCTGGTGTAGTTACATGCTAAACAGGTCCAGCTCGGGTTCCTAGTATGACATGATTATCAGGGCTGTAAAGCGGGTTGCGAAGACTATCAGGGCTAAGCCCTTGTCCAGGAAACACTTCAGCACTTGTTGAACCACTGGTGGCTTCCAATCTATATGTATGAAGACACCCAGCAAATCAGTATCACTAACGGGAATCCTACTAGATATCAAAGTCAGGATGTTCGGTCGATGGAAACAAATCTAGTAAGGTTACACTGTATTCAAAGCAGACGTGGCTAGGTGCCACTACACAACTATGAGCGGTGTGGAGTTTGTTCAGTGGATAATCAAGGATGCTACCTCGTGCGAGCAGCCCTTCAAAGTCAGTTGGACCGCAAAGAGGTTCAACCATGGTCAAGTTCTGCATCAGTCAACTACTTTGCTAATCAAATCGAGGACGTTGTCATAATCTGTGATCATCAGAGGGCTAGGGATGTTTGTACCATTATCCCTCTACTTGACGAATCGAGAGTTGCCAACCGGGAATAGATCAAAATTACTTACGATGGTCAGAAAAATCAGAAGGCTCCCATAGTCATCTATCTACCGGGACCGCTACCGTATGTATCAATAAGGTTATCCCTTACAAATACGGTGCAACAACAATTGAGAATGGAAAGGAAATTCCGTTACCCTCCGTCGTGAATATTGCAGACATCAGTCAAGTAACACGGAGTGGTAGAATCTTTAACAGAGGAGCTGGAGAACCCAACAAAGAAAAGGAACCTCAGACAGAAGTTCCCGATCCACCATTCGGTCAATCCAGTAATCCCGACCTTTCGAAAAACAATGATGAGATGCTAAAGCTCATCCAAAGGAGTGAATACAACATTGTTGATCAGCTGTTACAAACTCCGAAGTCCACAGAGAGGCTCTACAGAAAGTCTTGGAGCAAGCCTTTGTAGAACAGGATGTAACAATTAGACAGTTCGATAGCATTGTCTCTAACATCACTTCCTGCAATAACTTGGGATTTATTGATGAGGAATTACCTGAAGAACGTCGTCGTCATAACATGGCGCTCAACATTACAGTCAACTGCCAGGATGATGCTTTAGCCAACGTACTGGTATACACAGGGTCAGCCCTGAATGTTATGCCAAAGTCCACTTTGATGCAATTATCATTCAAAGGACCTCTGATGAGAACCAGCGAGGTCGTCGTCAAAGCATTTGACAGATCCAGAAAAATGGTTATCGGCGAAGACAACCTTCCCATAACTATTGGTCCTCACACTTTCCAAGTCACTTTCCAGGTCATGGACATCCGGGCAACATACAGTTGTTTATTAGGAAGACCTTGGATACATTAGGTTGGGGTGGTCACTTCGACCCTCCACCAAAGGCTAAAGTTCGTCCATAACGGCCAACTTGTCACGGTTTATGGAGAACAAGCCTTGTTAGTGAGTAACTTGTCATTATCTACTTGTGTAGAACCCGAGGAGGTTGTTGGGACTCAGTTCCAAGACCTATCAGTGAGCAATGAGAATCAATCAGAGAAAGGAACCTCGATTTCCTCATACAGAGATGCTCTCGATGTGATCGAAAATAACAATGCAAAAGGATGGGGACAGTTTGTCATTCCTACTGATAACAAAACAAGGAAGGGTCTTGGTTTTTCTGCAACCTGCACCCAGACAGCTGCTAACGATGAAAGTCTTCATCCCATCCAGAACTTCTTCCACAGTGGAGGCTTCCTTCAACCAGTGACTCAAGACGTGCATACCATCAATAAAGATGATTCCTCCGATACGGAGGAAGAATGGAAGTCCTATCTCAACGAGGACGGTTATACGTCTCAGGGCAAAACACAGACTCCCTTTTGCTATCCTGCACAATAGTCCTAGATTTATACCGAGGTCAGATGTCGAAATGATATATGGAGATTGTGATCCGGTAGGATGCCGTACTCCACCAAACTCATTAGAGGAAGATACTCTGATGAAAGACAACTTTGACCACGACTATTATGGCCCAATGGATCGTCTTCCTATTTGGCAACCGTACCCAGGAGACCTGGAACAAGAAAGTCAGCCGAACAATGAAAATCAGCTGAGTATCATTGAAAAGAATACCTGGGTCCCCACCATGTCATGGGATCAACACCCAGGTTATCCTGAAAATACCCAGCACGACGATGAATTCGCAATGTTTGTCGGACTAGAATTCATCAACTATGCATTTCTCGAGGTCAACGTCATCGAGAGGGATGACTCCTCCAGTTCCAAAGAAGTGTGGGACACCTTGGGACAACCGAGTGGAAAATATGACTTCAAGGTCAAGTACACCGCTCCTGAAAGCTCTCGTATCAGGCTCGAAGACATCCATCCAACTGGATGGGGAGATACAGCTGAGAGTACCAATACTATGCAAAATACAACTGAGGAATCCTCCTACGACAACTCTGCCTGGGAGACAGATTCCAATGATCCTGCTTTGCCAGAAATCAGCGTCATTTCTAAAGACAGATCAAGGAAGGTACCAGACTTTGTGATTCACCGAGGAGTTCGCCGCCAATGGGTCGCTGTCGATGTTCCAAAGATTGTTCATAAGTCTAAGTAATTGCCATCTTTACTTTAACCTTTCACCCTGCCCAGGTGAAAAAGATGTTTTGATAGGGCTCACTTTTTGTAAATTTCCCTCTTCGCTTCGCCCAAAGCGACAGAGTTTTGTTTTATAGGGCTGTAGTTTCAAGAATTGACTTGTTCATTAATAAAATAACGTTGTTCTGTAATTTCCGCATTAATTGTTGTTTTCTCTTTTCGTTTTTCAGAAAATGGTAATCCTAAAAAACAACTCAATAATAAAAACAAGCAGTAAAAAAATACATTGCACACACTTTTGCATTCTCTCTATCTCTTCTAAACACAAATCATCACGTCATGCAGATTGCTTGTTTTAAACCCCGTTGAAACATACGATCCAATGCCTTATCCCAACTTTGAATTCCCGGTATTTAAGGCTGAAGAAGAAGATGACAAAGAAATTCCAGAAGAGATCTCCCGACTACTCAGACAAGAGGAAAGGTCCATTGAGCCTCACAAAGTGTTGCTGGAAACAGTCAACTTGGGCTCAGAAGAAGAGAGAAAAGAAGTCAAGATTGGGGCATTGCTCAGTCCAACTGTCAAAGAAAGTTTGACGAAACTTCTCAAAGAGTTTCCCGATGTGTTTGCTTGGTCCTATCAGGATATGCCAGGATTGGATACCAGCATCATGGAACATCATCTATCGTTGATATCAGAATGTCCGTCGGTAAAACAAAGGTTGAGACGGACTCATCCAGACATGGCCATTAAAATCAAAGAGGAGGTACAGAAACAGATTGGCGCGGGTTTCCTCGCTACGTCAGAATATCCTCAATGGTTAGCCAGCATCGTACCAGTTCCGAAGAAGGACGGAAAGGTCAGAATGTGTGTGGATTACAGAGATCTGAACAAGGCAAGTCCAAAGGATGACTTTCCCTTACCACACATTGACATGCTAGTAGACAGTACAACAAAGCTCAAAGTTTTCTCCTTCATGGATAGATTCTTGGGCTATAATCAGATAAAAATGGCGCCGAAAGACATGGAGAAAACTTCGTTCATTACCCCATGGGGTACTTTTTGTTACAAGGTAATGCCATTCGGTTTGAAGAACGCCGGACAACCTATCAAAGGGCCATGACTACTCTGTTTCATGACCTGATACACAAGGAAATTGAGGTATATGTCGATGACATGATTGCTAAATCAAAAACAGAAGAGGAGCATGTGACACACCTATCAAAACTATTCGAGAGGTTAAGAAAGTATAAACTCCGCTTGAATCCCAACAAGTGCACCTTCGGTGTCCGTTCATGGAAACTCTTAGGGTTCATCGTCAGCCAGGAAGGAATTGAGGTTGATCCTGACAAGGTCAAGGCCATTCAAGAAATGCCTTCTCCAAAAACTGAAAAACAAATCAGAGGATTCCTGGGACGTTTGAACTATATTTCCAAATTCATATTCCTCATGACTGCGACATGTGCGCCAATTTTCAAATTACTCAAAAAGAATCAGGACTGCATTTGGACAGAAGACTGCCAAACCGCCTTCGACAGTATCAAGGAATACCTGTCGAACCCGCCGATTCTATCACCTCCAGTGGAAGGAAGACCGCTGATCATCTATTTAACAGTCCTAGAGGACTCGATAGGTTGTGTGCTTGGCCAACAAGACGAAACAAAAAGGAAAGAGTCTGCCATTTACTATTTGAGCAAGAAATTCACGAACTGCGAGACTCGGTACACTATGCTTGAGAAAACTTGCTGTGCTTTGGCTTGGGCAGCCAAACGTCTTCGCCAGTACATGATTCACACTACTTGGTTAATCTCCGAAATGGATCCAATCAAGTATGTCTTTGAAAAACCAGCTCTCATGGGAAGGATTGCCCGTTGGCAGATGTTGTTATCAGAATATGACATAGAGTACCACGCTCAAAAAGCCGTTAAAGGGAGTATTTTAGCCGATCATTTGGCTCATCAACCGATTGACGATCAAGAATCAGTCGGGTTTGACTTCCCAGACGAAGATGTCATGTATCTAAAAATGAAATATTGCGATGAACCGCTACCCAGTGAAGGGCCAGAACCAGGTTCCGAATGGAGACTAATCTTTGACGGAGCTGTCAATCATTACGGAAACGGAATTGGGGAAATCATCATAACACCTCAGGGTACCCACATTCCTTTCACAGCCCGACTGACATTCAAGTTTACAAACAATGAGGCCGAATACGAAGCTTGTATCATGTGTCTCGAGGAAGCGATTGATTTGAGGATCAAGAACTTGGATGTATATGGCAACTCAGCTTTGGTTATCAATCAGATCAAAGGAGATTGGTGTAGCACCCCAAAATTTGCCTTCACTTTTCTAACCCAAGTGGCTTATGCTTCATTTGCATTTTAGCTAGGTCATCGGGCACATACATGCATATCATTTGGCTCTGTGGTTATGGGATCAAGGTTCTCTGTTCAAGCATCGTCAGGTTACAACAGACGTTTATTTCGTCACTCGACACATGCACAGAGTATTTCTCTGGGTTACGTAATTACCGGGTCAGAAAAGCTCTTATCAAACATTATTTTTCATGTCAAGAATCTCAGAGGAAGTTGAAGTTTCAGTCGATTCAGAACAGTTTGAGCAGAAAATCAGTTTGCTGTGCAAATTTGTAAAATTCATAACTCTTGCCCGGGAACTCGTTTTGGCTGGATATTCAACAGTTACAACCGTCTTGGTATTCTCTACAACCTTTATGTTCGGCTCGGAAGTCAATTCATCAAGGAAAGTGGTGGGAATTATTTGTTTCTGGAATTTCGGGTTCGCTGGATAATTACGTCAGTGGTATTCAAAAGGGTTTAACTTCTGATTGGATCATAATTTTTGAGCGATTCCTATGCCAAAAATTCCGTCTTGATATCCTCTCCAACTTTCGTGTTTTGGCCAAAAGCTAATTCTTTGAGGAAGATCTCCGAATACGCGAATTCTCTGAGTCGATACAGCAGAAGAACAACAAAAAATAGTGCTGAACCGGTGTATTTCGGACACTAAAAAATTCATAACTCTCAGCTCGTTCGTCGGATTGATGTCGTTCCATTGCCTAAAAATCCGTTTAGATGTTATATTCGTGCCGTGAATTCAGTTTCGGCCAGGTCTGAGCGGAAGGACCCCGAAAATGTGAATTACCAGTGGGGTTCTATGATGCAGTGCACTGTCTGTCAGATTTTGTAAAATTCATAACTCGGTCAATTTTCATCAGATTGCGTCCGTTCTCGAAGCGTTGGTTCACAAATTTTATCATCTTCAAGTTATAAGGCAAGCTCGAGTCCGAACGGTACTCCGAAGATTGTCGGTTTGGTTTATTTCGCAAAACTGACGTGCTGAATCGAAAAAAATGGCTGAGAGTTGTTTCGCGAGAAAATTCATATCTCCCTCTTCGTTTGTCCGTTTGAGCTCACATTTTAACACGAGGTCACTGACTCATATATATACAACTTTGCTGACAAAGTCGAGTCGATATTATGCTCCGAAAGAGGTTGACCACGTCACGTTTTCGAGTATCGGACACCAAATAAGCTGAAAAAACAACTTATTCAGTGACGTCTTGCAGCTTAAACGTATCGATCGCACTCGATTTTGATCGTATGACGTCCGTTCTTTTTGCGTTGCAACCGTGATTCAGAGACGGATGATGTTGTGGAAGGCTCAGAGTCGAAATTTCTTGCCGAAGACGGTGTTATTTTCACTTAAGCCAAATTCTACCTTTTTCCCTTCATTTTAGACTCCACTATATATTCTTTTGACCCATAATTTCTCTCATAACTTCACTCATTCTCACAAACACCAAAAACATTCTCACTCACTCTCTCAAAGATCAAATCAAGTTATATCAACTTTTTCTCAAGAACACAACAACAATTTCATCAATCTTCAAGAACACTTAAGAACGCAAAGTCTCCGATCGAGCTCCGACCACCGCCGATCAACCGCGATCACCTCCCCCACTCCCGCCGGATCACCGCGCCGACCTCCCTAGCTCCGGCCAGCCACCGCGCGCCAGCTAACTCCCTCCTCTCCACAGATTCTTCATCAATTGCTCATCCGATCTACTTTCCGGTAACAATTCTTGAATCTTTCACTTCATTATTTGTTAATTGTTGAGGTTTGGATTGAATTAAAGTGAGTTTGATAATGTTGTAGCTTAGGTGTTTGATAAAATGCTTAGGTGAACATTTGAATTCAAGAATTGTGATAATTGTTGAGTGAATTAATTGTTTGATCATGGATTTGAGATTGATATTATGGAGATTTGTTGAATGTTCTTGAACAATAGTTGTTGTGATTAATTGATTCTTGAAATAAGTTGATTATGAGCAAACGTGGAATTGGATGATTTCATTTGAATTGTTGTGTTCCGCGTGTCGAAACTAATCCGGTTCCACAATTGTTGATATTCAATTTGCATCAAGAATGGATTAACCGTGAAATTGTTCGATTGTTGTGTGTTAATGGTTCACGTGTCGAGAATTATTGATTCACATGCTTAATGGATGATTTTGCTTGGTCTACATGTTTGAAAGTCGCGTAATCGATGTGCATTAATTGTGTATGATCATTGGCTTGAACTTGGTGCATGTTTGCTTGAAAATTAAAAGTTCGGTTGTGTAGGAGCGTTATTGTGTCGCTTTCCCGTAAAAAGGTGTTTTGGTCATAACTTACTAACCGTAGCGTGTTTTTGCGAATGTGAATAATGTAACTTGACTTTGTTGATGATTCCGGAGCTGTTGGTGGACTTTTTAGTCGATTTCGGACAATTTTTTTTTACCGTTTCGCTACTGCCAGCCGATGAAATTGGCCTAAAAGTCCCACTTCCGAGCGGAATTAATTCAAACCGAGTTCGTTTTTTAGTCCGTTGGCACGTTTGCGGTCAACCATGCGATTTTCGTTCAATTCCGAGTCGATGATTTTTAACGCGTTTTTTCCGATTTGACGTTTTTAAGCTCCGTTTCGTGCGAACTTTGCATGTAGAATTGTATTTGATGTGCACTTGTGCTTACTTGCTCATACATTATTATTGTGATTGGTTTCGCTCTTTTCCGGATCGACTTTGTGTGCATTTTATGATGTTGTGGCGGTGCTGCCCCGTTTTGAGACTTTGTGTTCCGATGCATGCTCATTACTCGTATGCTTATCATTGTGCTTGATTTTGAGGTATGATGCATGGGTGCAACTTTCGGTTGAATCTCCTTGTGGTTGCTAACATGTTTGTTGAGATTGTGCAAGGTTTCCGCTAAGATTCCGGCGGTGGTTATTCACTCGGTATTCCACTTTATTTATGGTGTACTACTTTGCTTCCGATGCGATGGCTTTTTATCTCATGCTATGAGATGCATTATGTATTGCATGCGTGGTTGTCTGGCTTGTGTTTTCATACAGGTTTCCTATGTGGCCGTGTCCGATACACACACCACGTGTCGGTTGCAATTTATTTTCACACTGACAATGTTTTGACACTTATGCTTGTACTGGATTTCTGACTCGCTTTTGTTTGCCTGATGATAGCTCGCTCTCCGGGTTTCTTGTTCTGCTTGCGTCGCTATTTACGGATTGCTATCCGTGGGGTATAATTTCTTGAGCCGATTTACTCTCTTTCCGCATTTTTTCTTTTGATGCCATGAGAAGTAGGATTGGGAGTCCGTGCCACTTGGCCGGCAATGCTGGAAAGTCCTCAAAGGAGGCTCTGATTGTGTTTGTTTACATTTGTGCCTAAGACCTCCAAAGAGGCATCCCATTCCCGTATCCCCTTGTAAGACCTCTAAGAAGGCATCAGGAGGAATGAGAGTCCGCAATCGACTCCTGTCATTCTTTGTATCGAGTCGTTCCTAGCACTCATTACATGATTGAAGCTTTGAACACCACTTCGTCTTGTTATCGAGTCGGTCAAGTGGAAAAGGGTTTTGCAATCAAACCCCCACGCCTTGTCTATAGCTCGCATTGACCTATGTTGATGCTTATGTGATCTGATTCACATCTTCCTCTTCTTACTCTGCTCTCCATGGTTCTCGATATCATCAGATGAGTACTCTTATTTCCCACAGATAGCTTGTTTGCCTCGGTTGATATGACCCCTTGGCTAAAGCTCCCCCTCTCCTTATTCGGTTGTGTGACATTATTGCTGACTGACGCTGTTTATTCTTTCGTTGCTTTAGTTTATTTTGTGATTGATTTATCCTGTGTTTACTTGCCTGATGACATGATCCCGTAGGATTCCTCGCTCCACTTAATTTTTGATTAAGTCGGAGGTAAGAGAGACATTAGGATAACAATCCATGCATGACAACATTAGGTACACTTCCCTTCTGATCCTGACCTTAGGACTATCATTGCATGCTGACTTGTAGGACCAAGTTTCCCCCGTAAACTTTCCGTGAGTATCACCATTTCTCTCAGCACCCATGCGATCGAGACCGTTTCCCGTTTACCCGTAGTAGTGTGAACTACGGATGCTTTGATTCCTCTTTCTTTTCAGATTGAGGATACTCAGGCACGAGATGCGTTATCTTGGCGAGCACACTAACAACTAACTTCTTTTTTCTTTTCCACCTTTTGAGTCTCTTTTTCTCATCTTAAGACAAAAAGTAAAAAACATTTAATTAAGGCATTACAAATATTGTATTTGAGCCTTTCATGTAAGAATAAGGAGGTGGGGGGTCTTCTCTCATTTTCTTAGAATGTTTAGCGTACCTCCCGTCTTGGGTCGATATGTGAGGCATTCGATCTTACATGAGGGACTTAAATACAATATGTGTTGCAAAACACCAAATAAACAAAACACTTCTTTCTTAAAAGACAAAAACAAACAAACAAATTCTTTCCTCATCTCCTTCATTCTATTCCTTAAGGATGCGTCATGTCCGTTCTACCGCAAACAGGTAACGCCAAAGTCTCCCTACAGCGAGCTGCAACACCTAACTGCTGGAACGCGAACGTTGACGTATTCCACTAAAAAACACAAACAACTTTCCCTTGTTGAGGGGAACTACGTCGCTCTGATTCTCATGTTCTCGATGAGATACGTAGGCAGTGGGGTAGGGCCCATTCGAGCACTTCTTTTATTTTCCCTACATTTGTTTCTCTTTCTCTCTCCTTTCCTTTTCCAGTTCTCCAGCTAGCAGTTCCTTTTCCAGTATCCTTTCCTTACACTCTTTGATTGAAGCGGCAAGCGTGGATCCCATCGGGTACGATGGACGTGTGGGGGTGCTAATACCTTCCTCGCTCGTAACCGACTCCCGAACCCAGTTCTCTTGGTCGCAAGACCATGCTCTTTCCTTCCCTCAGGTTTACGCAATGTTTCCTTTCCCTCTCTTGGGATAAATACACATTGCTGGCGACTCTGTTTCGGTGCCACTTTCGCGTTTGTACTTGGATGAAAATCCCGGGAGTGACAGCTGGCGACTCTGCTGGGGACAGATTGACCTCTTGCTGGTCCATCCCTAAGCGAGTCAATCCTAACGCTTGTTTGTTTTTTTCTTTCTTTCATTGGGTGTTTACTGTCGTGCTTTATTTTCCTGTTTATTTACTTTACTGTATTTACTGTATTTTAGCATTACATATCATATTATTACTGTTGTGCTGGACTGGTTTTCTGTTTGGCGGGATTGGATTTCTGAGAGATAAGCCCATTACACAGGCTTGAGTATACACTTAGAATTAGAGTGGAGAGTAGTGGGACCTACGTTCCGTCTAGAGTGCGTTGGGTATTCACGAAATTCACAACTAGACGAGGCTATCTTGGGACATGTGCTGACGTGTGTATCCTACGCATTTTAGGATGTCGATCTAGAGAGCTGTCGACTCTAGTGACCGTTTCCTGAGGACTCAGTAACGGCACTCCTCCCGAGATGTGACAGTGGCAGACCACATTATGTGGCAAACCCATTGCACATTCTCGATCCGAGGACCCAATGCTGGGAACTTGCTATAGGATTTCCTTTTTGAAAGAGAATAAGTGGAGGCACTCATCGATTGGCGATAGTACTGTACCCCGAGGGATGAATGTACTATTGCTTCTCGAACTCAGTGCCCGAAGCTAAAGACCTTTCATTTTGGAGAATCAGTTGAGGCCTCCACGATTGATGATGATGCCAAACCAGAAATGGTGAACGTATCATCATTTCTCGACCTGTGAGCCCGGGATACTGAGGATCTTAGCACCCACATGTGAGAGGGGCGGATTGTTTACAGGTTTGCAGGTAACCTTGACTTTCATCCTACCTGGTATTTTGGTTTTCCTATCAGTGTGGGCTTATCAGCCTGGTATTATGGCATCATGATTACTCTGACCATCCTGGTATTCTGATCAGGTCGGTGCTTTGATTATGTCGATATTCTGGCCTTCTGGTATTCTGTTTATGCCGATATCCCGACATCCTGGCATTCTGATTATTCGGATACTCCGGTATTTCGGTATTTTCTTCAGAACAAACCTATGAGCTTATTCAGCCATCAGCACATCAGTTATCCAGATTATATGGAAGCTTTGATCCCATACTTGTTGCATTTGCATCATCATTTTCGCATACATGTTCTGGTATTTCCAAGGGATATTAACTTTGAGACTTGTTACTGAGCATTTCCATCCTTTTCTTATGTTTCTTCTAAAAAAAATGATCCCTTGGAAATATTCGAACATGGCATTCTGCATTGCATTCTCATACTCATATGCATAACAGGTGTTCCGAAGCGGATTTCTCATTCTGACTGGGTATTCTCTGCAGAAACGGCCAACATGACTTCTTCCAGCTACTCGATTCACTACCATCAAGGTTCAGATAGGGAACAACTCCGAGCGGAGGTGACCGAGATGAAGGCCCAACTGGGGCATTTTATGGTGGACATTCAAGCGTTGTCCTGAGGTCAGGAACTGCTGAAGGAAGAGGTCAATCAAGTGAAGACCCATATGAGTTTTGTTATGGAAGTTGTGAGAAATGTACTCGGAAATGATAAAAATCCCACACCTGAGGTTACAACAGAAGTTGTCGTTCCACTACTGCTTATGGAATCTATCCCAAAGAGGGATGTGTCTCACAGATTTTCTGCACAACCTGGAGTTCAGAAACTTACTCACCAACAATTACCTCTTGTTTCCCCAGACGACACCAAGGCTAGGAAGTACCTACCAAAGCCGAAGAAAACCGATAGAATATTTGATCCGCTTCTTATGCCTTATGCTCAGCTGTTGAGGTACCTACTTCAACTCCAATTGGTTGAACTCCGGACGGTAAATCCCCCTAGTGGAAAGCTCCCACTAAATTATGATGCAAGCGCCCATTGCGATTTTCACTCTGGTGCGCCGGGGCATAATGTGGAAAAATGTAAAGCCTTTCATCATGTGGTCCAAGATCTAATTGACTCAAAGGCAATAGATTTCGCGCTAGGCGGCGTAAGCATACAGAGTAATTCTACTCCTACTGCTGCCGGAAATGTGAATTTCCCGGCGTTCCCTCTTGAAGCGGCATCAAGTCAAGGGCATATCTTCCAGTCCTTGGTCTCAAAATGCCCATATCAGCGACTTGTTCCCGATCTTAGGCCAAGTTTGAAAAGCAAAATGGTGGGAAGAGAGGAGTACCCGAATCAGTACCAGCAACAGACTAGCTCCTAGAGGAGATATCAAAGACCCAGAAAGCCCGAGAAAAAATTTGATCCCATTACTGTCTCTCACAATCAACTGATCGGCCGTTTACTTCAAGACTCTTTGATTCAGTTAAGGGAAGTTGCTCCTGTCCCGTATCCTCTTCCGCCAGGTTATGATAAGATTGCTAGGTGCGAGTATCACTCAGGGACACAGGGGCATGCCATTGAAGATTGTAAGGTGTTCAGGCATAAAGTGCAAGATCTCATTGACGCTGGGCTTATCATTTTCACTGAAGACGGGTTGTACGTTAATTGAAGCTTCCCAAGTGAGCACTTGGGACCACAAAGACACCTTCTGAAGCAACAAGTCCAGACGGAGTCAAGCCTCCTCAACAAGGACAATCATTTAGCTTCTTTACTGCATTCTCATGTGTAGCTTTTTATGTTTGTCAAAACATTTGTATGCATGCATGAAATCTCTTTTTCTTTTTATGTTAATCCTAATAAAGCACGCATGTTTTTCCTGAAGTAATCCATTCGTATTCACTCATAAGTTTGTATGTGTGCATTGCCATACCAACTGTCGTGCTTAAACTCTTGAGGGAGGATGATGAGTTGAAAACGCAAAAATCTCTAACTGTGTGCTTTTGAACAGAACCCTGTTGAGGATGTACAGGCATTGATTCAAATCCCCAAACACTGGAGATATAAGGGAGATAGACCCTCGTTAACCCCTTTGAGCCTTGAAGTAGGAGTTTCTTTCGTACGAAAAAACCCTCGCATTTAACCCAAGGGCAGGGTAGGCATCAGTAAATTTGACCGAGCGTTCAAATTTCAAAAGGAGTGTGCATCTGAGGATCCACTACCTTCTATTCCACCATCAAGAGGTCAAGAGATGTGAAACCACAATGGTTATCCATCAACAATCAAAGAGTGAGGTAGTCACAACCCTTTCAACAAAGTCAAGACCAGCCGGTGTAACACGACGTGTTCAAGAAATGAAAAATCCCGCTAAGTTGAAACTTAAAAATAAGCAACTTAGGCAAAAGTTAGGGCATCCCGCTGGACTCCGAAATCAAAGATTCAAACGAATCTGTCCAGGCAAAAGTTAGGGATAAGCAAAAGAATGTGAAAGCGAAATGCGAAAAGGATTACAAAAGAAAATCCTCGAGCTAGAACAAAGTCGTGTGACTACGAACAAACGACAAAAGGGGTGACTATTACTCCAAAGCCTAATTAGGTTTCAAACCATCAGATGCATGGGTTCCTTAAAGATCATAACATCTTTTTGAGAGATGAGCGCTTGTGCCAAATTAGCTGAATGTAGGACTGGAGAACATCACGAAGAGTGGGTGGGCACCGATAAACTTTGAGCCTTAAATCTTTTTTTCTCAAAACCGTGAACTAGGCCACGATATAAACCTCAAAAGTCCTAATTGAAACAGGGTTATTTCAAAAGAATACTACCAAGAGATAGCGTTCCTGACTCCTATGAGTTGTGCTAAAAGAGCTTTGTTGGTGTTGCATGTGCATTGTATTCTTTCATTCAAAAATTAATGTCGTATCCTAACCCGTGATTCGCTCACAAAGGGTTTGCGACATCTTTTCAGTAAAACTTCAAGATTAACATGTGTGTTGCTTTAGAATTTTCATTCTCAGAATAAAACATTTTCTACTTGCATACATTTGTTTGACATCAAAAGAAGTTTACATATGGAAATTCAGTCCAGAAGCTTAATCTTGCCGAGTTGAGAATCCAGAAACTCCCGAAGGATAGCCACATCCAGTGTTACTTCCATAGGAAACTTTGTTGAGCAGGAGCTTTCCCAACAAGTTGTGTTAAGACGTAGCTGATTTGGGGAAATCACGTCGAATCATCTCTTTAAGGTGCAGCCAATTTGGGCCAATCACGTCGAGAAATCTCTTTAGAGTTCAGCCAAACTGGGGCAATTACTTCGAGATTCAAATCTCTCCAGAAGCAGGTATTCTGGGTCTTCCTTCGAAGATCAATAGTCAGGGGAAAAACCATTTCAAGGTTCATACTGGAGCAGGTCATCCCAAGAGCATGAGAAGTTTAGTCCATCCATATGACTGATCAGCCTATCCAGGGTTTAGAGTATTGGGGCAGAATATCTCACGGCGATATGAGATCGTTCATGAATCTTCTCGAGGCGAATTCCTCTGTAGACCATACAGTCTGAGGCAGTTACTTCGAGATCTGACGAATCTCTCCAAGAGTTTGAAGACATTGAGGCGTTTTGAATGTCAATTCTTCTGTAAATTCCTCTTGAGAAAATTTCTTTTGGCGGACCATGTTGGTCTGGGGCAAGTGAGAAAAAATTGTTGTTCACGCATATGCAGTCAATCAGCCAAAAGGTTTGAAACAAAGGGGTATTCCAACCAAGGCATTTGTGGTCCCCTGTCTTCAGCAGGCTTCATTAATCATGTTTCCAGCAAGAGTTGCATCAAAACCTTTCTCCTCAATAAGTGATGGTTCAGAGTTGGATTTTCTCAGTTGCAGAAGTCATATCCAGCACGGGGCATACGTGCACATCCTTTGTTTACAGGCAGCAGCCTCATACTAGGCTCAAAAACAAGATTGAAGCCTTTTCGAGATCAGGGATCATGTCTTCTAGACGAGGAATTACTTATCCCCATGCAGAAGACTGGGGGCAGTCAAGTTCAGGAAAAGGTTCACATGTCGCCTTTGTCACAGAGTTTACTGATTGAGTCCATCGTTCGGCCGACGATCGCTCGTGACGATTCGATGTCGACAAGTTAATTTCAACTGGGTATCGTTGTATCTTATTAAGTCGATTCTCTCATTCAGTACTTCCAACAACTACAAGCTTTTCTGTGTCGATAACGGTTGCAAATTCCCCAGTAGAGTTGCCTCGCTGTTAATGTTCAAGACTCAACGAGTGTCCATGAGTTGGAAGATGCAAGTCTTCTGTAAAATCCTCTTGGGATGATTTCTTCAGATCAGTCATGTAATCTGGGGCAAAAGAAAGTTGTTGAACCTCCCAAACATGGGGCATCATAAAATTCCCCAGCGAGATGTTCCAGATCTATGATCTCCATTAGAGTGACCTCTCAAGTCTCAGCATCTGCCTAAGAGTTTGAAGATGCGTGGTCTTATGTAAAATTCTCTTAAGAGACATTCCCCAGCAAAAGACACTTTGAAGCGGTTATCCCCAGCAGGGTATTGTCAACTCATTATCCCCAGTGGAGTCGTCAAGCAGAAGATTTGCCTAGCATGGAACATTGTGGCTCTTATTCTAAGCTTGACAGTTTCGTTCCTCAACAGATCATAGTGCATTTGCTTTGCGCTTTCCCAATAGGTCTAAGGACTCTTTCCCAGCAAGTCACGACAGAGGTTCTTCTAACCAGGATTTGTGTATCCCTGAAGGAGTAGTTCTGGTCCCCAGCAAGGTCATATCTATAGTAGTTGTACTCCCCACAGAGTTCATCATCAAATCTTGTCAACAATACTCCCCAGCTGAGTTGTTCTCCCCGCAGAAGTTTAGTAGGTCAACAAAATCTCTGCCTCAGCAGAGTGTTAGTAGATTCTCCTGGGATTTGATAGATCCCCACGCAGAGTTTTAATGACTTGTCTTCCTCAACAGAGTGTTAGTACATTCTCTCTCTAGCCAAGTCGGAAAATTCTCATCCCCAGCGGAGTTGCTATGACCAGAATTTGTTCCCGGTCAGTTGAAATAATTCCTGGCAGAGTCATTATTCTCCATATCTCAAAGTCCAATTTATTTTTGGCAAGCATGACAATTCAAAGCAAATAGATGATTCATTCATTCTCCAACAGAGATACCATCCTTTCAGGAGTCTCTAATGTCAAATCATTGATCATTGTTCCTCAGCAGAGTCGGCAGGGACGTCTGACGTGCATGCAGAGTTTAATCCAGTATTGGAATTTTACGAAAGTCCACCCGCAGTGTGGCAATTCAGCAGCTAAGTCCAACCGTAGATTGGCAGAAGTCCATCCGAGGGTGGCAAATCATCAGCAAGTCCAACCGTAGATTTGCGAAAGTCCACCCGCAGTGTGGCAATTCAGCTGCAAAGTCTAACCGTAGATTGGCGAAAGTCCACCCGCAGTGTGGCAGGTCAGTAGTCGTCTGATTCCATTCAAAAAGACATTGTTAAAGTCCACCCGCAGTGTGGTAAGCCAGTAGTCGTCTGGCGTTGAACAAAATACGTTGCTAAAGTCCACCCGTAGTGTGGCAAGACAGTAGTCGTCTGATTCCATTCAAAAAGACATTGTTAAAGTTCACCCGCAGTGTGGCAAGCCAGTAGTCGTCTGGCATTGTACAAAAGACGTTGCTAAAGTCCACCCGTAGTGTGGCAAGTCAGTAGTCGTCTGATTCCATTCAAAAAGACATTGTTAAAGTCCACCTGTAGTATGGAAGTCCAGTAGTCGTCTGGCGTTGCACAAAAGACATTGCTAAAGTCCACCCGTAGTCGGGCAAGCCAGTAGTCGTCTGGCGTCGTTCCAAAAGATATTGTTAAAGTCCACCTGTAGTGTGGAAGGCCAGTAGTCGTCTGGCGTTATACAAAAGACATTGCTAAAGTTCACCCGCAGCGTGGTAGGCCAGTAGTCGTCTGGCGTTGTTCAAAAAGACATCCCTTCAGTGTTATTCTTCCCATCAGAGTTTTATTCAGCAAGAGTTCATATTACCATACAGGATAAGAGTGTTGTGAGTATTGGATTTGTGCTTCCTCAGTTTGCTGTAAAGTTTTTGTCTCCCCAACAGAATAAGGGTAGAAGGTAAATTTCCAACAGAGGAGTAAGTCTGATCTTGTCCCCTAGCAGGGCTGACATCATCAACCATTGTCCCCCAAGCATATTTTTGGTGGTGGTTAGCTTTCCCCAGCAACTCAAAGGTCGATTGTCATTGGCACTTTTCTTCAGCAAGATTCCTGAGTTGTTCCTCCAACAGAAGTTTGTTATTCATGCTTTCCTGCCGAATGAAGATTTCGTCGGGATCTCGAGCAGTTATGTCACTGAAGGTGCTTCAGTTTGTTATCCCCAACGGAGTTGGCCTCGTCTCTTCAGCATTTATTTTGCTAAAGTGCTCCTGTTGCATATCATGACCATCATAGCATAATAATCATCGCATATCATTAACATAGCATTACATGAAGCCTTATAAAACCAAACAGAAAATCCATAGCCCAACCTTGCTCGTCACCTTCTTCCACAACTCACTTTGCTGGCATCTTTCAAAAACCTGAAGCCTTATCCCTATTGGCGCTTCCTGCAAAATCCAATCCCCATTGGTACCCAGAAAGATTTCGCCTTTGAAAAATAATCACCATCAGGTTTCACCTGTCCTTGCCAGCAAAGTTCAATTATACTTGGCACATCCTTCTTTCCCGGTAGCCCGAGCATGCATCGGCATCTTGCATATAGTTATCATTGCATCCTCAAAACGCGTAGCATTTCCATTTGATATGAAGCATTACACCATAGAAAGAGAATTCAAACATATGCATGCGAAGCATAAGCCAAATTTGGTACCGTGCACGAAAGCCCAAATCAACTCAGTCAAGACGGTGACATATCCGCAGCAGACATTACAATCAACCCCTCTGCTTACCTTTCTTTTGGGTCGTAGATCATACGTCGATCTTACCCTCGACCAGTCTTTGTCCATCAACCCCTTGATGACGACATATCGGTCATGTTTCCTTTCCATCAAACCCTTTTGATGATGTGTTTCTTTGGATAGGTGTTTCTTTCTGTCATCCCTATGACGATGTGTCCCTTCGGTCGGGTGTTCGGGCTGTCTTTCCGTCAATTCTTTGATGATGTGGTTCGTTGGTTATCTTTTCTCCCCGTCAACCCTTTGACGAGGTGTTTCTTGGGGTTCATCTTCTTTCTGTCATCCCTATGACAATGTGTTCTCTCCGTTCAGGTTTCCTTTCTGTCATCCCTATGACAATGTGTTAACTGTTGTCAGATTTTCTACGATGGAGTCTTCTTTCCGTCAAACCCCTTTGATGATGTGTCCACTCGGTTCGGGTATTCTTTGGGTTCCATCTCCTTTCCGTCAACCCTTTGACGACGTGTTTCCTCGATCAGGCGTCTTTTCTCCCCGTCAACCCTTTGACGAGGTGTTTCTTGGGTTTCATCTTCTTTCTGTCATCCCTATGACAATGTGTTCTCTCCGGTCATGTTTCCTTTTTGTCATCCCTATGACAATGTGTTTCCCTTGGTCGAGTCTTCTTCCTGTCATCCCTATGACAATGTGTTCCTTTCGTTGAGCCTTCCTACCGTCAAATTACTTTGACGATGTGTCCTTTCGGTGGGGTTCCATTTTCTTTCCGTCAAACCCCTTTGACGAGGTGGTTCTCTGAGTTTGTTGTCTTTCCGCCAAATTCCTTTGACGAGATGTGATTGGGCTCCAGTTTTAAATTTTCTCTCCTTGCAGTTAGCAAATTTTTGGGTTCTCTTTGTATTCAATCACCTTCTACCTTGAATGTCTGAAAGTAGTTGCTATCATCCCTTCAGGTCCAAGTTGATTGAACAGGGGCAGCTGTAGCACCCCAAAATTTTCCTTCACTTTTCTAACCCAAGTGGCTTATGCTTCATTTTCATTTTAGCTAGGTCATCGGGCACATACATGCATATCATTTGGCTATGTGGTTATGGGATCAAGGTTCTCTGTTCAAGCATCGTCAGGTTGCAACAGACGTTTATTTCGTCACTCGACACATGCGCAAAGTATTTCTCCGGGTTACGTAATTACCGGGTCAGAAAAGCTCTTATCAAACATAATTTTTCATGTCAAGAATCTCAGAGGAAGTTGAAGTTTCAGCCGATTCAGAACAGTTTGAGCAGAAAATCAGTTTGCTGTGCAAATTTGCAAAATTCATAACTCTTTCCCGGGAACTCGTTTTGGCTGGATATTCAACAGTTACAACCATCTTGGTATTCTCTACAACCTTTATGTTCGGCTCGGAAGTCAATTCATCAAGGAAAGTGGTGGGAATTATTTGTTTATGGAATTCCGGTTTCGCTGGATAATTGCGTCAGTGGTATTCAAAAGGGCTTAGCTTCTGATTGGATCATCATTTTTGAGCGATTCCTATGCCAAACATTCCGTCTTGATATCCTCTCCAAGTTTCGTGTTTTGGCCAAAAGCTAATTCTTTGAGGAAGATCTCCGAATACGCGAATGCTCTGAGTCGATACAGCAGAAGAACAACGAAAAATAATGCTGAACCGGTGTATTTCGGACACTAAAAAATTCATAACTCTCAGCTCGTTTGTCGGACTGATGTCGTTCCAGTGCCTAAAATTCCGTTTCGATGTTATATTCGTGTCGTGAATTCAGTTTGGGTCAGGTCCGAGCGGAAGGACCCCAAAAATGTGAATTACCAGTGGGGTTCTTTGATGCAGTGCACTGTCTGTCAGATTTTGTAAAATTCATAACTCGGTCAATTTTCATCGGATTGCGTCCGTTCTTGAAGCGTTGGTTCACAAATTTTATCATCTTCAAGTTCTAATGCAAGCTCGAGTCCGAACGGTACTCCGAAGATTGTCGGTTTGGTTTATTTCGCAAAACTGACGTGCTGAATCGGAAAAAATGGATGAGAGTTGTTTCGCGAGAAAATTCATATCTCCCTCGTCGTTTGTCCGTTTTAGCTCATATTTTAACACGAGGTCACTGACTCATAGATATACAACTTTACTGACAAAGTCGAGTCGAGATTATGCTCCGAAGAGGTTGACCTCGTCACGTTTTCGAGTAGCGGACACCAAATAAGCTGAAAAAACAACTTATTCAGTGATGTTTTGCAGCTTAAATGAATCAATCGCACTCGATTTTGATCTTATGGTGTCCGTTATTTGTGCGTTACAACCGTGATTCAGAGGCGGACGATGTTGTGGAAGGCTCAGAGTCGAAATTTCTTGCCGAAGACGGTGTTATTTTCACTTAAGCCAAATTCTACCTTTTGCCCTTCATTTTAGACTCCACCATATATTCTTTTGACCCATAATTTCTCTCATAACTTCACTCATTCTCACAAACACCAAAAACATTCCCACTCACTCTATCAAAGATCAAATCAAGTTCTCTCAACTTTTTCTCAAGAACACAACAACAATTTCATCAATCTTCAAGAACACTCAAGAACGCAAAGTCTCCGATCGAGCTCCGACCACCGCCGATCAACCGCGATCACCTCCCCCACTCCCGCCGGATCACCGCGACGACCACCCTAGCTCCGGCCAACCACCGCGCGCCGGCGAACTCCCTCATCAATTGCTCCTCCGATCTACTTTTCGGTAACAATTCTTGAATCTTTCACTTCATTATTTATTAATTGTTGAGGTTTGGATTGAATTAAAGTGAGTTTGATAATGTTGTAGCCTAGGTGTTTGATAAAATGCTTAGGTGAACATTTGAATTCAAGAATTGTGATAATTGTTGAGTGAATTAATTGTTTGATCATGGATTTGAGATTGATATTGTGGAGATTTGTTGAATGTTCTTGAACAATAGTTGTTGTGATTAATTGATTCTTGAAATAAGTTGATTATGAGCAAACGTGGAATTAGATGATTTCATTTGAATTGTTGTGTTCCGCGTGTCGAAACTAATCAGGTTCCAGAATTGTTGATATTCAATTTGCATCAAGAATGGATTAACCGTGAAATTGTTCGATTGTTGTGTGTTAATGGTTCACGTGTCGAGAATTATTGATTCGCATGCTAAATGGATGATTTTGCTTGGTCTACATGTTTGAAAGTCGCGTAATCGATGTGCATTAATTGTGTATGATCTTTGGCTTGAACTTGGTGCATGTTTGCTTGAAAAATAAAAGTTCAGTTGTGTAGGAGCGTTATTGTGTCGCTTTCCCGTAAAAAGGTGTTTTGGTCATAACTTACTAACCGTAGCGTGTTTTTGCGAATGTGAATAATGTAACTTGACTTTGTTGATGATTCCGGAGCCGTTGGTGGACTTTTTAGTCGATTTCGAACAACTTTTTTTTACCGTTTCGCTACTGCCAGCCGACGAAATTGGCCTAAAATTCCCACTTCCGAGCGGAATTAATTCAAACCGAGTTCGTTTTTGAGTCCGTTGGCACGTTTGCGGTCAACCATGCGATTTTCGTTCAATTCCGAGTCGATGATTTTTGACGCGTTTTTTCCGATTTGACGTTTTTAAGCTCCGTTTCGTGCGAACTTTGCATGTTGACTTGTATTTGATGTGCACTTGTGCTTACTTGCTCATACATTATTATTGTGATTGGTTTCGCTCTTTTCCGGATCGACTTTGTGTGCATTTTATGATGTTGTGGCGGTGCTGCCCCGTTTTGAGACTTTGTGTTCCGATGTTTGCTCATTACTCGTATGCTTATCATTGTGCTTGATTTTGAGTTATGATGCATGGGTACAACTTCCGGTTGCATCTCCTTGTGGTTGCTAACATGTTTGTTGAGATTGTGCAAGGTTTCCGCTAAGATTCCGGCGGTGGTTATTCACTCGGTATTCCACTTTATTTGTGGGATATTACTTTGCTTCCGATGCGATGGCTTTTATCTCATGCTATGAGATGCATTATGTAATGCATGCGTGGTTGTCTGGCTTGTGTTTTCATGCAGGTTTCCTATGTGGCCGTGTCCGATACACACACACGTGTCGGTTGTGATTTATTTTCACACCGACAATGTTTTGACGCTTATGCTTGTACCGGATTTCTGACTCGCTTTTGTTTGCCTGATGATAGCTCGCTCTCCGGGTTTCTTGTTCTGCTTGCGTAGCTATTTACGGATTGCTATCCGTGGGGTATAATTTCTTGAGCCGATTTACTCTCTTTCCGCATTTTTTCTTTTGATGCCATGAGAAGTAGGATTGGGAGTCCGTGCCACTTGGCCGACAATGCTGGAAAGTCCTCAAAGGAGGCTCTGATTATGTTTGTTTACATTTGTGCCTAAGACCTCCAAAGAGGCATCCCATTCCCGTATCCCCTTGTAAGACCTCTAAGAAGGCATCAGGCGGAATGAGAGTCCGCAATCGACTCCTGTCATTCTTTGTATCGAGTCGTTCCTAGCTCTCATTACATGATTGAAGCTTTGAACACCACTTCCTCTTGTTATCGAGTCGGTCAAGTGGAAAAGGGTTTTGCAATCAAACCCCCACGCCTTGTCTATAGCTCGCATTGACTTATGCTGATGCTTATGTGATCTAATTCACATCTTCCCCTTCTTACTCCGCTCTCTATGGTTCTCGATATCATCAGACGAGTACTCTTATTTCCCACAGATAGCTTGTTTGCCTCGGTTGATATGACCCCTTGGCTAAAGCGACCCCTCTCCTTATTCGGTTGTGTGACATTATTGCTGACTGACGCTGTTTATTCTTTCGTTGCTTTAGTTCATTTTGTGATTGATTTATCCTGTGTTTACTTGTCTGATGACATGATCCCGTAGGATTCCTCGCTCCACTTAATTTTTATTTAAGTCGGAGGTAGGAGAGACATTAGGATAGCAATCCATGCATGACAACATTAGGTAGACTTCCCTTCTGATCCTGACCTTAGGACCACCATTGCATGCTGACTTGTAGGACGGAGTTTCCCCCGTAGACTTTCCGTGAGTATCAACATTTCTCTCGCACCCATGCGATCGAGACCGTTTCCCGTTCACCCGTAGTAGTGTGAACTACGGATGCTCTGATTCCTCTTTCTTTTCAGATTGAGGATACGTAGGCACGAGATGCGATATCTTGGCGAGCACACTAACAACTAACTTCCTTTTTCTTTTTCACCTTTTGAGTCTCTTCTTCTCATCTTAAGACAAAAAGTAAAAAACACTTAATAAATGCATAACAAATATTGTATTTGAGCCTTTCATGTGAGAATAAGGAGGTGAGGGGTCTTCTCTCATTTTCTTAGAATGTTTAGCGTACGTCCCGTCTTGGGTCGATATGCGAGGCATTCGATCTTACATGAGGGACTTAAATACAATATGTGTTGCAAAACACCAAATAAACAAAACACTTCTTTCTTAAAAGACAAAAACAAACAAACAAATTCTTTCCTCATCTCCTTCATTCTATTCCTTAAGGATGCGTCATGTCCGTTCTACCGCAAACAGGTAACGCCTAAGTCTCCCTACAGCGAGCTGCAACACCTAACTGCTGGAACGCGAACGTTGACGTATTCCACTAAAAAACACAAACAACTTTCCCTTGTTGAGGGGAACTACGTCGCTTTGATTCTCATGTTCCCGATGAGATACGTAGGCAGTGGGGTAGGGCCCATTCGAGCACTTCTTTTATTTTCCCTACATTTGTTTCTCTTTCTCTCTCCTTTCCTTTTCCAGTTCTCCAGCTAGCAGTTCCTTTTCCAGTACCCTTTCCTTACACCCTTTGATTGAAGCAGCAAGCGTGGATCCCATCGGGTACGATGGACGCGTGGGGGTGCTAATACCTTCCTAGAGCGTAACCGACTCCCGAACCCAGTTCTCTTGGTCGCAAGACCATGCCCTTTCCTTCCCTCAGGCTTACGCAGTGTGTCCTTTCCCTCTCTTGGGATAAATACACATTGCTGGTGACTCTGTTTCGGTGCCACTTTTGCGTTTGTACTTGGATGAAAATCCCAGGAGCGACAATTGGAACACATACCAATCAGAATTGATTCTGTACAAAGATTACGCAAGAAGGTTGTTACCCTTCTTCAACAGAGTCGAGTTTCATCATATCCCTAGTGAGGAGATACACATGGATAATGCCTTAGCCACCCTCTCTTCCATGATTAGTGTAGGTCAATGGAATGACTTACCTAAGATTGACATAATGCGCCTTGAACGGCCCGCTTACGTCTTCAAGATTGAAGCAGTCATAGACGAAAAACCTTGGTATCACGATATCAAATGCTTCCTTCAGAATCAAGAGTACCCACCTGGGGCACTAAGGAAAGACAGAAAAACTCTTAGACAGCTGGCTGGAAGCTTCTTCCTGAGCGGTGATACACTCTATAAGAGAAACTTTGACATGGTGTTGCTCCGATGCGTAGACAGACTAGAAGCAGACATGCTGATAAAGGAAATTCACAAAGGGTCCTTTGGCACTCATGCCAACGGACATACATTGGCGAGAAAAATTCTAAGAGCAGGATACTATTGGTTGACAATGGAATCTGATTGCTACAAGTACATGAGGAAGTGTCACAAATGTCAAATATACTCCGACAAAATCCATGTACCGCCTACACATCTCAAAGTTCTTTCTTCCCCATGGCCTTTTCCATATGGGTAATTGACATGATCGGCATGATTGAGCCCAAAGCTTCAAACGGACATCGGTTCATCCTGGTAGCCATTGATTACTTCACCAAGTGGGTCGAAGCAGCGTCATACGCTAATGTAACCCGACAAGTGGTAGTCCGATTTATCAAAAACAATATCATATGTCGTTATAGTGTTCCAAGCCAGATCATTACGGATAATGGATCTAACTTGAACAACAAGATGATGAAAGAGTTGTGCACAGAGTTCAAGATCGAACACCATAACTCATCTCCCTACCGACCCAAGATGAACGGCGCGGTAGAAGCGGCTAACAAGAACATCAAGAAGATTGTTCAAAAGATGGTCGTAACCTACAAAGATTGGCACGAGATGCTACCCTTTGCTCTTCACGGTTATCGCACATCTTTCCGCACTTCAACAGGGGCAACCCCTTTCTCTCTAGTATATAGCCTGGAAGCAGTGCTTCTCATCGAAGTAGAGATCCCATCAATCCGGGTATTGATGGAAGCTAAGCTAACAGAAGCTGAATGGTGTCAAAGTCGACACGACGAACTGAACCTGATCGAAGGAAAGCGAATCACGGCACTATGCCATGGTCAGTTGTATCAGCAAAGGATGAAAGAGGCGTTTGACAAAATGTTCAACCTCGCGTCTTCAGGAAAGGAGACCTTGTGCTCAAAAAGATATAATCATTTCTCACTGATACCCGGGGCAAATGGACTCCGAATTATGACGGCCCCTATGTGGTCAAGAAAGCTTTCTCAGGCGATGCCTTGAGACTCGCAACCATGGATGGAGAAGAATTTTCCTACCCCACAAATGTTGACGTAGTCAAGAAATACTTCGCCTAAAAAAAAACGTCTCGGTGGATTGAAAACCCGAAAGGGCGGTCCAGGCAAAAATTAGAGACATAATCCAAAATCATCCCGGTGGGTTGGAAATCTCAAAGTACAATCCAGGCAAAAGTTATGGATTAATGGCAAGTAACTACGTCCAACAGGGGCAAATACCTCAGCAACAGTCATGCCATCCATCAGAAAATCTCAATGAAGGTCATCTTCGACAGAAGCTCAGGATGTCCCGAATTTAAAGTTGGTAGAAGGATAATGGTCGTTATGTTTCAATGTAGCCCTTTTCCCTTAAATTACCATTTTCTAACTTTGTATATACTCTATGGAATTACAAGTTTGGCTGATTTCCATCCTATCAATAAAATTTGAGCCCTTGTGCTTTTGTTTGCAACTCTTATTTGTTTTAGCTTTAAAGAATGACATTTTAACATGAATAACGATTCTTGAAACGAAACAGAAATGAATTTACTTGTCAAACTTTTTCTGCTTTTAAAATTAAGATGGCAATTTCTTTTGACTGTTTAACATCGAGAGAACATCGATCGCTTCGCCAAAAGTAATCGAGCTTCAAAGTGCAGAATCAAAGTACTCATTTTAAGCCAGTGTTCCTGAATGAAGGATCAGCTGTATCAGATGCGACTTTCCCATCTGATACCCCCGGCAGAGTTCTTATCTCCTAAGTCCGACCAACGTAGCTCCCTACGAGGACTACTTCTCCTAAGCAAGGCGGAATTGCTATTATGAACCAGTGATACTTTTCATCCCCCACTGTGGTCGAGTATCCAGTCGTGTTCATCTACTAGTCTGTATGTCGCGTCAATTTTGTCAGCATATACATACATACATCATGCATTATTGATTCACATGCATAATCATATTTCATCACTATCACTCTCGTTGATCTTATCCCCTAGTGATAACAGTCCTCTCAGTTGAGTTGTCAGTTCTTTCCTCGTCAGGAAATGTTGCGTTTGCACTACCTCTCTCCTCCAGTTTATTTATGGGATGAAGTCGGCCCTTGACCACTTTGATAACTTGAACCTCTGAAAAACCAGAGAACCCTCAGCCAGCATCATTCTTCGCCATTGAAGATGATGTCTTCGCTTTCCCAGATTAAGGAAATCCCTAGAGAAAGCCTCTCAACTAAAGACTTTCGGCAACACATTGGTCCTTCTCTCCAGAATGTCAATGTCAACAAAGTCATCGGCACCTCAAAATTGGACCACGCCATATGGCATTTCTCCGAGAAGATCTCCGAGAAAAGTATGATGCAATATCCCTAAGCAAGAAACAGTCTCTCAAAGAGGCTCGTTTTCCCTAGTAGAGTCGACAAATGACGTCTTCAAACAGAGAAGTTTGTACACCTCTACAATTCAGACAGATGGGTTCCCTAGCAAGTCTGACATCAAAAGTTTTTCCCATCAAATGGCATCTCCCCAGGAAAATTCGGCGAGAAGTTTAAGGAAAATCGCTACACATAGCGTCCCTCGTCAATAAAGTTTATTGACAAAAGAAACTTAGACCAGTTCCTTGGTAGGAAACCAGGATCGAGGGGAAGTTTATTTCAGAAACTTAGACCAGTTCCTTGGTAGGAAACCAGGATCGAGGGGAAGTTTATTTCTGAAACTTAGACCAGTTCCTTGGTAGGAAACCAGGATCGAGGGGAAGTTAATTTCAGAAACTGAGACCAGTTCCTTGGTAGGAAACCAGGATCGAGGGAAAGTTTACCTTTTCTAAGCATCATTTCTTATCAAAAGAGGAAGGATGCGCAAACTGCCATTCATAACCACCATCAAAATTTCGGGTATTCCGATATTTAATCCTCTTGCACCCCGAATGCCCAAATACCTTCGCCATTTACACCTTTGGGTCCAAGAAGATTAAATAGGGGCATATATCATACCCCAAATTTTGACCACTAAGATTTCCCATCATTGTGCAAATAATCATCGCAATATGGATGAACCATCATGCCTCATTAGTCTCCCCAAAGATGGGTGAGCATTCACTACTATCAAAATTAGGGTTTCAAGCCCTCTCAGAGTTCTTAGACAAAGGATCAATCAAGGAATGACATGATCTTCAACTTGTCTAGCCTCTCAAACATCCACAATGGATCAAGAGGACTCCCACTTCAAGAATCAAGCACAAGGTTGCAGCATTCTGAGTGGATCAAGCCTCACGATCGACAGTGTCACCAAATTAGGGTTTTGGTCGACCAGGGCCTCCAGATGGAGATTTTCCTCTGGGCATGAGTCAATGCTTTAAAGCATAACCTATGATGCTCCAAGGGACATCATGAACCCAATCATCAAGTCAATTTGGCTTTAGGGGATGCATTCATAAAAAATCAGGAATTAGGGTTTCTTGACCTAATTCACCCCTAAGTTGACATTTGGGACAAAAACATGAGCCGAGGCCTCAAGAGGGGATTTGAGGGTCTCAAATAAATCACATTGATCCATTTGCAACAATGGATTGATCCAAGAAGCTTGAGCAATAAGTTTCAATTTCATCTGAACCACAATTAGGGTTTCGCGGGAAAAGTCAATTGTGCCTTTGACTTTTGACCAGGACATGCTCCCAAACCCTAAGAAATGATTCAATACACCCTATAACACCTATTAAATCAATCCATCAAGTTTGATTTAGGTCAAGGACTTGATTTCATAGAGGATCGCACAGTTTGGAATTCATCTGACAAAAAGTCAACTATGCACAAAAGTCAAACTTTGACTTTTTGAGATTTTTCATAATTATGGTTCTTTGACCCCAAAATGATGTTAATGTATGATTGGATCATCATTCATCAAGAAAAATCAAGAAAAGTGGGATAACTTGTAAAAGGGGTAACCATAAAAAACTTAGAAAATTTTCTAAGTTATGGAACAAAGTGGCTAGGGTACCAACTTTGGAGGATCATAACTCCTAAACCATAAGGCCATTTTTTCCCATCCAAAGCTGGATTTGTAGCCCTCATTACCCTCTACAAAAGCTTCAACTACCACTCATTCCAATTCCCCATGGATTTCAAGTTATGGAATGATCAAAATCAAGAAAAGTGAAAATGTCACTTTTTTCCAACACTTAGTGAAATTTTCACTAAGTCAGAATCTGCCTTCACTTTTTTCCAAATGTAGGGGCATTTTTCACTTGAATCTAAAAAGTATCAAGACCAATTATGATCAAACAGTTATTGTATCATATGAGGGATTTCCAAAATGGCCAAGAACTCCATCAAATTCCACTTGAGCCATGAGATATGACAATGGCAATATGCCTTGCTGAAAACTGCCAAGGCTAGGCAGAACTTTGCACTTTTGCTCGATTTGGCAAAATCAGATAATTCCAAGCCTTGTCATCACTTTGTACACATCTGAGGATCAAATCTAAAGGGAACAAACACTGATCCAAGCCTCCAAAGTCTTTGGAACAAGAAGTAGCATGCCAAACCTAGAAATCCTTAAAAGAGGGACAAGACTCCAATTTTGAATTGGAGCATTTAATGGATGCACCAAGGTGGCATGGACTGACACATTTGCAACTGAATTCAGTCAAGAATGATCCAACAACTAGGGAATCACAACTCTGTGCTCTAACCTCTAGTCAATGGCTAGAGGAGACTTGGATTCATATTGATCAACATTGGCCAAATCTCTGCTGCAGTTGCCATTCACTATATTGATCCCAAAACAAACTTGCTCTACTATAAATAGAGCTCATTTGTGCTCAGTTTGAGTACACCAAAGCCATCAAACACATCTTATGATCTAAAAGAGGTAAGCATCATGACTTGAATAAGAGAGCAATTTCACCACAGCTTATGATCCAAACACATCCAATATGTCATATATAAGCTGTCCAAGCTCACACAAGTGACCTGTAATCCTTAAAACTCAAAGTCACCTCTCAAAACCTCAAAATAGGCCATTTTGTGCATTTTTCAAGCCATGTCTTGAATTAGTCATTTTCCAAACCAAATAAAACCTTAAACACACTCCAAATATCATCCTTGAACTGTCCCAAATGGTTCCCCCCATCTGGAACACAATTTGAGGGAGTTACTATTTTGGCCAATTTTGCCCCTTTTGCAAGAAAGAGCCCAAACTCATCCCTGAGGTTTCCAGCTGATTCCAACCATCCTAAAAGCTTCTAAAAGATCATTTGAGAGTGTCCAAAGCATCAAACCATTTCTGGAACAAGAAACTTGGCAGATTGCACAAAAAATTCCGAAAGCTCAAAAAGAGGTAAGCATCATGACTTGAACTTTCCAAAATATGCATTGCTTTGAGGTCCACTGATCATGCACATCTTGTACATGTTATATGTGTTATTTTTGCACTAAATTTTCATGCAATTCTTGCCTGTATCATGAGATAGCACAAAAAATGCAATTGGAGGCCTATTTCAAAACCACTATCGGGTTTTAAAATGGGGACATGATCTTGAAAAACTACCACCACCATTAGATTCCTTGTGTAATTCTAGGCAGGATAGACCTAAATATTGTCTCAATCCATGGAGAAATGAGAAAGTTATGGCCTTCAGGTTTCTGAGCCAAAACTTGCCTTGCCTTGCCTTGGCCAGGCCTAGAAAACAAGGTACGCCTTGTGTATTTGTTGGTTTGTTTCAATCAACGGATGTATCACCACCCCAGTGGTAAGGCGCACGCCCTATAACCTTGAGGTCGTGGGTTCAAACCCCACCCAGACCATTTTGTGTTTTCTCACATTTTTGCTATTTTTTCCAATATTTTCATGTTTTATTAATTAATTGGAAAATTAATAACTCCTTCAATTTTAATTATTTTTTATTGTTTCTTTTTGTAAAAAATCACAAAAATATTGAAATATTTTATTCCACAAAAAAATCAGATTTATATTACTTATTTAATATAATTAGTATTTTTGTGAATAAATTCCTTTTTAATTGTTTTTTAAACATTTAAAAGTGAATATTTACTTTGAAAAAAAAAACAAATGAGTTTTAATTCATCTTGTGATTAATCCCTCATTTTTCAAACCTTAAACAAAAATCACAAATGGTTTATTCAAACTTATTTGACATTTTTATCATTTTTATTTGATTTTTCTTTAAATATTTACTTTTAAAGAAAAGCAAAATTAGGGTTTCTTTGATTTTCACCCTCACAAAACATTTTCAAACTTTGGGCCTCTATTAGAGTATAAGAACCAACCCCCTTTGAAAACCAAAACCATTTTTGGGCCTCAGTCATTGTATAAAACCCGCTGCGTTTTCAAAAAATCTCGGCGCGATCGTCCGTTTAAAACAAACCATTTGGGCTTCTCCTTGAGCTATAAGACCCATCTTTGTTCACTTTCAATCATTTTTGGGCCTCTTGAGAGAGTTTAAGACCCATCCCCTTGTACAGAAAACCTTTCTTGGGCCTCAGTCACTTGTATAAGTCCCTGTACAAAACGACAGTGCGATCACTGATAAAACCCTGGGCCTCTCCTTGAGCTATAAGCCCCAATTTTCCTTTCAAAAGGAACTTTCTCCTTCGATTTTATAACATACTGTTATTTTCAATCTCTTTGTTGAACAACTAACAATACAACATGGAAGCTCTACAACCGAGTAAGTGTTTACCCGCTTTCATTTACCGCTTTCATATGTATATAACTGTATTATGGGGTTGTTTCACTGTAAGTCTTCTTTCATAAACTCATATCGATTGTGTAATACTAGTATAGATATTTAGAGTTCCCCGGCAACTACGTCTAGAACTAGACAAAACCTCGTCTCCTTACATTCGATGTTCTCCCGGATATTTCAACATAACCTAAACCATGAGAATTTTCTTTTACAACAATTTTAGATAACTAGATCTAAGAAATCTCCCCCTTGAACAATTCATATACAGAAGGCCAATGTTCCAAGTGAAACCCCTTCTAGAACTGTTCATCATCCTCCTCTCGGGATTAGTGCAAGGACCCACAGGCTTCCTAAAAGCATCCCCGCCTCCTCTTGGGCGTTGTACAAGTACCCGTCGGCTTCTTAGAAGTTTTCACAGCCTCCTCTTAGACTTCGTATAATGATTCTTCCTCCGGGAAGATAGCCTCCTCTTGGGCTTCGTACAAATTGTCTCGTTGGCTTCTTAAAAGTTTTTCTCGCCTCTTCTTGGGCTTCGTACAAATTGTCCCGACGACCTCTTAAAGGTATAGGAACAGAAATTAGTCATCTTAATAGAACAGTCTTTCAAAGAGTGTAGACTTTCTAACGCGAATGTACTGTCTCTTGATCTCTCTTAAGGATAGTACAAAAGATAAAACTCTAGACTTGGACAGTCTAACCTCCTTGAGTCTCGAAGACATTCTCAAGTTCCTTTCAAAAATAGGAAAAAATACCCATAGACTTGGGCAGTCTCAATACCCTTTGGATTCCCCGTTTCCTTAAAGAACATGGAATAATCCCGGTCCTCAGATCAAATCCATGAGTACAACATTACCCATATAAGAATTGCTTTTCTCTTTTAACCAACATACTGGACCTGTCACTCAACTGAAACAATAACCCTAACCTCCTCTTGGGCTTTGTACAATGATTCTCCCTAGCGGAGCAAACATTTTGTAGCCTTCATCTCAGGCTTTGTACGAGATACAAAACACTCTCTTGTTGAGTATAAAAGACTCTCTTGTTGAGTCACTCCTCTTTTAGCCTCCATCTCGTGCTTCGTACAAGATACAAAACACTCTCTTGTTGAGTATAAAAAGACTCTCTAGTTAAGTCGATTACCTTTAGCCTCTATCTCGGGCTTCGTACGAGATGTAAATCACTCTCTTGGTAACTATAAAAGACTCTCTTGTTGAGTCAACCCCTTTTAGCCTCCGTCTTGGGCTTCGTAGAAGACACATATAAAAACACTCTCTTGTTGAGTCAACCCTTTTAGCCTCTATCTCGGGCTCCGTACGAGACACAAAAGCATCCTCTTGTTGGGTCAATAGCCTCCTCTTAGGCTTTGTATAAAGAAATCCTCATTTAATTCAATCAACCTTTTAGCATCAAATCATGCTTTGGTCACAGTATACAAACATTAACAACTCCTTTTCCCTCCATCTAATTGCTGTAAGCGGCAAGCCTCTGGATTATTTACATCCACGCCATTGTCCCTCTTTTAGCATGAGAAATTCCTAAGGAAAGATGACATTGCTCTAAACTGAGTTAAAGTCTTCTCCTTCAGGTTGAAAATCCCCTATAAAGGAAATTATGGCATTGCTGGATTCACATATCCCAGTTAAAGTAATTCTCCTTTATAATCAGTCACGCAACAGTTGTGACAAACAGACCCCTTTAGAGATGACAAATTCTCTCTAAAGTCAACACCCTTCAGCTTCACATCTTGGGCTTTGAACAAGATATAAACTACCTTTAGCTTCATGTCTTGGGCTTTGAACAAGACACCAAAACACCTTTTCCTCCTATTGCTCTGATTTCCCTATCCTGGGAATACGTAGGCATAAGATTGGCAAAGATCTTAGCGAGCACACTAATCAAAAAAATCCCAAAGTCCCCTACCTCCAGCCAATCTAGCGCAGTATCCCAACAAATTCCCCATGAACAATCTCGGTATTTCGTTCTGAAAAAAATAAGCAGAGAGAGACCCACGAACTAAAGCTGCATCTATAAGCCAACAGTTTTGACTGTTTAACCTCAATTTGCAAGCAGGGTTAATTGGAGACATCTATTTCCCTTCCTTCATCAGCTTCAATAGGATAAAAAATGAATCGAACTACAGTACCAAAGTGATAGTGATTCGAAACCACAAAAACCGCGGTACAATAGTAATCATAAAGCATACAAGTAAAGGTTCAAAAGATAAGATTGGCAAGAAACTTCATTCATTTATTCAACAATAAAGGAAAGAAGTACAAGTCGAGTACAAATAAAATATCTGCCTTTTGGGCTACAACAAAATCAACATGGATCATATCAAAGACCACCATACAAATAGACAAGAAGTGGAAAACAACCCAAGGAATCTGGTGCGGCAATAAATCAGCATATGCATCCCTCAACAACCCAGGTAAGTCCTCAAGTACGTGCTTAGGAAATCCGGTTAGACGGTCGTGCCTCTTACTCCAATACTTCGCATCCTTCATGAGGTTGCATAACAAAGAATGGTTAGGTCCCTGAAGCATATCCTGAAGAAAGGTCTCTTTCTGATCCAAGAGGTTTTGCAGATGAGGACTTTGTTGCTCCCAATGAGAACTCCCTGCATTGAGCTAACTGATATGCTCTCGGCTTTGATGTACTTGATCTTGCAGCTTCTGAATCTCACTGAAGGCTTTGTCGAGCTTGGCTTGAAGTTGCGAAAGGTCTTTTACCAACTGGTCAGCACGGTCTTGCTCACTTTTCCACCTTGTCTTGTACTCTGATAACTTCCCTCGAAGCTCTTCAAGTTGCTTCTTGTAGCTTAACTCATCCTTATAGGCTTGATACTGGGTATCGGCGAGTTGTATCTTATTTAAAGCGAGTCCATCATAGGTACTTTTCAAAGCATCACCCACTTTCCTTCGCTTGTTCTGTTCAACCTCCACCTATTTGAGCATGCGCTCACGCTTCTGGTGGAGCTCAATCTGTAGGTTTTCCTTCTCAGATGTGACTCTATCAAGGTTGAGATGGAGGTCAGCATTCTCCTTCTTCAACATCTCGATAGTCATCTTGAGTTGGTCGACTTCAGATGGAGGAACAATGACAAGTTCAGGAAGCTTGGCATTCATGGAAGGCTCGGAAGAAAATGGCAACAAGATCTCTTTGACGCGCTCTTTGACCCAAAGCGTGTAAGATTCCTTGGCTATGCAATTCTTCTTACCCAAATCGGCTCTTCCTTCGAGGTGAATCTGAGTCCAAGCGGAACTAAACCTCTTCAACAAACCCATGTCATCAACCCCTTTATGAAAGATGAACTCTTCCACTACCTCAGGATCTGGCTTGGCAACCATAGGATATCCCAACTGTTGTAAAGCAAGTCTCAGATTCTAGTTAATTCCACCCTTTGTTCCCAGGAGAGGCACATTGAAGAATTTCCCACAATGAAGAATGATCATAGTATCGTCGAAGACTCAAGAATACCAAGAAATGTCATCAGCAGTAAGAGACATGATTCGTTGCGACCACTTGAGATTACCCTTATTCTCAACAAAGGGACTTTTCTGTGGAAGATGAGACACGAACCATCGGTACAACGGAGCACAACAGAAAATGGGTCCCTTCTTCTTTTCATTCCTGGAATGAATAGAATGATAGGTATCAACAAGGAGTGTCAGAACATGGTTCTTGGACAAAAAGATACTGATGGCGGCTTGATTTATGAAATCCTCCATGTTCGGAAACAAGACAATCCCATATATCAGCAAAGCAAGAACGACATTGAAAGCCTTCCAGTTTCCATCTGTAGTAATGGAAGTAGCCTTGTCAACCAAGAACTTTGAAGCAAACCCTCGAATACCTTTCCCTTTGGTCTTGAGATTATCTTCCACATCCTTCTTACTAATGCAAAATGCATCAGCAATAAGGGGAAACTTCGTAAAACCACTGGTGTAGACAAGAGGAACCTGTTTTTTAATCTCAACCCCCAAGATATAAGCATACTCCTCGAGTGTAGGTGCTAACTGATAATCCTGAAATGTGAAGCACCTAAGTGGCAGATCATAGAACTGAACTAGAGTATGAATGACAGTGATGTTGACTTCTGTGTTGAGGATGGACAACAGATTACTGTAACTATCTTTGAATACCCCTCTGTTATCTTCAACCACACGGTATGGTAGACCTCTCAAATTAACCAACTTAGGCTCCACAAACTTGTAGCTAAAAATGCCTCGGCAACCAGTACTCATCTCTATGATAATGTCAACAAATAATAAGCCTTCGAATAGCCCAGAAATGCAAAATCTGATGTGTGTGAGAGAACAAAGGTATGAAGTGGCTTGGTTTCCAGCAAAAACCCATCTCCCTCACATGTGTGATCTAGACACAACAAGGTGGTCCCTAGAAAGGTCGTCCAAACCATAGGATTCAGAGTGAAAACACCCCGCCGTAGCAAATTCTCGCAGGACAGAAGTATTCTCAAGCGAATCATGATCTGGGATGTGGCTCTCGTGGTAACCCAATGCGTAAAATGCAGGCCTCACGACTATCCACATTCAGCCTATGTGTATGCTAAGCTCGGTGTTAGGACTTTTCTCTCCAATAATATCTACCCATCCCAACCACAGCAGAATATAGCCGATATCCAAAATATACAACATATGAATATTCAAAACAGTAAAGAAATGTAGTAAATAAACATAAAGTAAGATAAAGTAAAGCGAGTAAAGCGCAAAAAATAAACACCCAAGCAAGCAAGAAAGCAAACAAAACTAGGCGAGACCCCAACTTGCAAGTGCAAGGACTCCCTATCAGAGTCCCCAGCTGAAGATGGCTGGTTTATACCTGAGTGAATCGCACACTCAAGGATATAACAGAGTCGCCACCAAACTTTATTTAGTCTCAAAGGACCGGGAAAATATCGATAAAACCCAAGGGGAAGAGAAACGGGAACGGGGGTCAGTTATGCAAAAGGAAGGTACTAGCACCTAATGCATCCATCGTACTTGACGGGAACCATTTTGCTTGCTTCTATGCTTGGATGGGTTATCTATCTAAAGGCTTCTAGCTAAAAGAAGGAGAAAAGAGGAAAGAAAAGAAAGAAAGAAAGTGCTCGCGGAGGATTGGGGCCCTCGTGCCTACGTACCCTCATAGTGCAATGAGGAAATCAGAGCGCCGTAGTTCAAAAGAACCAGGGAAAAAAGGGAAGGAGCGGAGAAGGGAGGGTGGAAGTGTGCTCGCCAAGATCATCGCGATCTCGTGCCTACATATCGTACATTCCCAAGAATGCAGAATCAGAGCTTTCGTAGTTCGTGGAACTAAGATGGAAAAAGAAAAGGAAAATGGTGTCAAAATCAAGAGCAAAAAGAAGAAGGAAACTCCACTGGGGATTTCATGGAAATGGTGTCAAAACCAAGAAAGGAGAAATGAATAAAAAAGATAGAAGAGGCTCAACTGGGGAGGTAATAGAACAAAGTGACAGTACTGGGGACCAGAGGGTAGTGACCCTACTGGGGATCAAAAGGATAAAGGTTTGGTATATTAACTGACTAGCAGTGGTTAACCAGAGAGGAAAGAAAAAGATAAAACTCTGATGGGGAAAAGGGGAGAGTGCTGAACCAAGAGAAGGTGTTTGACTCTAAGGGGTTTTGGTATATTAACTGATAACCAGTGATTAATCGAGGGAAACAAAGATTGCAACTCTGCGGGGATAAAGGTTTTAACAGATAAACTGTGATAAACCAACAAAAAGGGCGTAGAACCAAGCGAAGTTTGTGACCCAATGAGGATGTTGATACCGACTGAACAAACAGTACTTGACCAACAAAAGGGGCATTGAACCAAAAGAGGTTGCTAACCACTAAGGAATCAGTGTTTACAGAGAATCTGTGATTAATCGAAAAGAAACGAGTGATTAACCAAGAGAAGCTGATTAACTCAAAAGCGGTCCAGTGTGCCATACCCCAAATTTTGACCACAAGATTCCCATCATTGTGCAAACAATCATCACAATATGGATGTACCTTCATGCCTCATCAATCTCCTCAGGAATTGTTGAGCATTCACTACAATCAGAGATTAGGGTTTTCAAGCCCTCTCAAAGCCTTAGACAAAGGATTAATGAAGAAATGACATGATCTTTAACTTGTCTAACCTCTCAAACACCCATAAATGATCAAGAGGACTCCCACATCAAGAATCAGGCACAAGGTTGCAACATTCCAAGTGGATCCAACCTCAAGATCGCCAGTGTCACCAAATTAGGGTTTTGGTCGACTGAGGCCTCCAGATGGAAATTTTCCTCTAGACATGAGCCAATGCTTCACAATATAACTTAAGATACTCCAAGGGACCTCATAAACCCAATCATCAAGTCAATTTAGCCTCAGGGGATGCATTCACCAAAAATCCGGAATTAGGGTTTCTTGACCTAATTCACCCCTAAGTTGACTTTTGGGCCAAAACATGAGCCAAGACCTCAAGAGATGATTTGAGGGTCTCCAATAAACCACATGGATCCATTTGCAACAATGGATTGATCCAAGAAGCTTGATCCACAAGTTTCAATTTCATTTGGACCACAATTAGGGTTTTGAGGAAAAATTCAATTGTACCTTTGACTTTTGACTCATACATGCTCCCAAAGCTTGGGACATGATTTAATACACCCCATAACACCTATGGAACATATCCATCAAGTTTTATTTAGGACAAGGACTTGATTTCATAGAGGATCGCACAGTTTGGATTCATCTAGTAAAAAGTCAACTGTGCATAAAAGTCAAAGTTTGACTTTTTGAGATTTTTCATAATTATGGTTCCTTAACCCTAAAATGATGTTAATGTGTGATTGGAATCATCATTCATCAAGAAAAATCAAAGAAAGTGGGATAACTTGAAAAAGGGGTAACCATAAAAACTTAGAATTTTTCTAAGTTACGAAATAAAGTGGCTAGGGTGCCGACTTCCAAGGATCATAACTTGAGATCCAAGCAACCATTTTGACTGATCCAAAGATGGATTTGTAGCCCTCATGGCATACTTCAAAAGTGTCAACTACACCTCATTCCAAATCTTCATGGATTTTAAGTTATGGAGTGATCAAAATGGCTGAAAACATGAAATGTCACTTTTTCCAACACTTAGTGAAATTTTCACTAAGTCAGAATCTGTCTTGCTTTTTTTCAAAATGTAGGAGGATTTTTCACTTGGATTCAAAAATTTTTAAGACAAACTATGTTCACACATATGTTGTATCACATAAGGGCTTTCCAAAATGTCCAAGTGCTTCATTAAACTCCATCTGAGCTAGGAGTTATGACAGCTGCAACATGCCTTGCTGCAAACTGTCTTGGCAAGGCAGATTTGTGCATAAAGGCACGATTTGCTCAAATTATGCAATTCCAAGCATGCTTATCCATCTGAACACCTCAAGGGGGAATAACCAAGGGACAAGCACTGATCCATCAGCCTCTCAAGTCCAAGATTTCCAAAGTAGTATGCCAAACCCTGAAAAGCCTAAAAGTGGCCAAGACTCCAATTTTGTCTCCAATCATTCAATGGATGCACCAAGGTGGCATGAACCGAGCCATTTCCAACTGAATGAGTCAAGGATAATCTCTGAACCAAAGGACCATAGGCATGTGCTCCAACCTCTAGTCAATGGCTAGAGGAGACTTAAGATTCAAAGTGATGCAATTGGAAAATGAGCTGCTGGAGTTGCCATTCACTATTGCTTGCAAAACAAACTTGCTCTACTATAAATAGAGCTCATTTGTGCTCAGTTTGAGTACACCAAAGCACTACAACACTTGTTTTCCTCAAAATCTCTTTCTCTAGGCAAAAACGCCTTCTTTTGCAAGGTAACTCTGAGTTTTTGAGTTAGAGAACATTTCCATCATAGCTCATGATCCAAACACATCCAATATGTCATATCTAAGCTGTCCAAACTCTCATAAGTGACCTGTAACACCAAAATCACAAAGTCCCATCTCAAAACCTCAAAATTGGACTTTTTTGCATTTTTCAAGCCATGTCTTGATTCAGTCACTTCCAAAACCAGATAAAGCCTCAAACACACTTCAAATATCATCCTTGAACTGTCCCAAATCGTTCTCCCAATCTGGAACACCATTTGAGAGGGTTGCTATATTGGCCATTTTTGCCCGTTTTACAAGAAAGATCTCAAACTTGTTCCAGAGGATTCCAGTTGATTCCAACCATTCTAAAAGCTTCTAAGGGATCATTTGAGGGCGTCCAAAGCATCAATTTATTTCTGGAACAAAGCACTTGACAGATTGTCCAAAAAGCTCCTAAAGAGGTAAGCATCACAACTTGAACTCTTTGAAATATGCATTGCTTTGAGGTCCACTGATTTGCACATCTCATACATGTTATATGTGTTGTGTTTGAACAAATTCATCAAGTAATTCATGCCTGTAACAAGTGATAGCATAGAAAATGCAATTATAGGCCTATTTCAAGAACACTGTCGGGTTTTGAAATAGGAGCCTCATCTGAAAAAACCACCATCACCATTGGATTCCTTGTGAAATTCTAGGTAGGATAGACCTAAATTTTGTCCCAATCCATGGAGAAATGAGAAAGTTATAAGCTTCACGTTTTTGGCCAAAATCTTGCCTTGGCCAGGCCAAAAACAAGGCATGCCTCATATATCCATGGGGTGGTTTTGATACACGGATGTATCACCACCACAGTGGTAGGAGGCGGGCACTGCACACAAGAGGTCTGGGGTTCGAATCCCCCTCTCCCTAGATCCTCTTTTTTTACCATTTTTCCACTTTTTTTTATCATTTTTCATATTATTTTTAAATGATTTGAAAAATTAATAACTCTCTCAATTTTAATCATTTTTTGTTGATTCTTTTTGTGAAAAATCACAAAAATGTTAAAATATTTTATTCCACAAAAAAATCAGATTTATATTAATTATTTGATATAGTTGATATTTTTGTAAATAAATTCATTTTTATTGTTTTTAAACCTTTTAAAAATGAATATTCTCCTTGAAAAATCGAGACCATATGAGTTTTAATTCATCTTTGATTAAAACCTCATTTTTCAAACCTTAACCAAAAATCACAAGTTGTTTATTCAAACTTATTTGGTATCTGATCAGTGCATTTTGATGCACATTCCTCTATGCTTAGAATTAGGCATTTCTTTTGTTTGGTTTGTTTATTTTTCTATTTTACGATATTTTTATAATTTAATTTATTTTCAGCCTTATTTGATTTTCGTTTGTTATTTTCAGCATTAGCAGCTTTTAATAAAAAAATCATAACTGGAGCTACAGGAAATGGATTGAGGCGTTCTACCAGTCGTTGGAAAGCTAAGAGAAAGAGCTACAACTTTCATATGGAAGCCAGAAGCTGATTCGGACTACAGATGCGTCGGAAAATTCGTTGAAGTTTCAGTCATGAGAAACAATTAGTTTTGGACCGTTTTTGGGCCGGTTTTTACCTTATTTTAGACCCAGTTGGGTTATGACCCGATTTCCCTTCTCTTGTATAAGGAGAGAACCATGTTACTGTTCATTCTCTCTTCTTTTCATGAATTTTTCTTTGGCTTGTACAATTTGAATGGATAACTAATCCTTAAGGTTGATCTACTGTAATCGCGCCTCCATCATACTTTGAGGTTCTTATGTTTCTCAATTAAATTTATTTTCCTTTCAATTATTCTCTTTGATTTGTTGTTTGCTTAATTCGACTTTTTTTAGAGTTGATTGATTAACTTTGATGATTGTATGTTCCTATAACTTTTAATCGCCGTTTACGTCGCTTTGTCGTTAAATCGCGTTTCTATATCGTGTTTGCTTAATTCGTGATTGTGTTTATCCGTTTTCTTAATTCGGAAATTAGGAATATATATCTTTTAGTATCAATTGCGCTTGTTGATTGATATTGTAATTGAAAAGGGAATAAAGTCCGCTTAGGGATTGAGATTTATTCGGATCAATGATAAGTAGGAGACCGATACAGTAGATCGGCTTATTTCATAATCACTTTTTATAATCACTTATTTTCTCATTATTTTTCTAAATCAAAACCAAAACCCCCCACTAAACATTTTCTTTAGTTTGTTGAATCATACAAGAATCCTTGTGAGAACGATACTCAAGTTGTCGTTACCGTTACTACTATTTTAAAAAATACTCGTTTTTGATCCGTGCGCCACAGCGGATCAATATCTTTATCATTTTAATTAATTTTCTTTGAATAATTACTTAAAAAAATGATGAAATTAGGGTTTTGTTGATTTTCACCCTAGCAAACTTTTTCAAAACATTCATGGGCCTTTTGGTAGAGTGTAAGACCCATCCCTTTGTACATAAACAATTTTGGGCCTCAGTGTATTGTATAAGTCCCGATACCGTCAGAAACCTCGGCGCGATCGCCATTTTTAAAACAAACAATTGGGCCTTCCCTTGTGTTGTAAGTCCCATTTCTTTTCTTTAAAACACTTTTGGGCCTCTTGGTAGAGTGTAAGACCCACCCCTTTGTACATAAAGTCTTTTTGGGCCTCAGTCACTTGTATAAGTCCTTGTACATATTCAAAACAACAATACAATCACTGTTAAAACTTGGGCCTCTCCCTGAGCTGTAAGCCCCGATCTCTGTTCAAAATACTTTCTCCTTTGATTTTGAACCCAAATATATAGTTGCTATCAAAACTTTCTTTAATTTCTTTGAACAACTAACAAAACAACATGGAAGCTCTACAACGGGTAAGTGTTTATCCACTTTCTTTTATCTGCTTTCATATAAATAACTGTATTGTGGGGCTGCTTCACTGTAAGTCTTCTTTCACACGTTTTAAATACTAGTCATATATCAACGGTATATATACTAGTATAGTTATTTAGAGTTTTCCACGGCAACTACGTCTAGAACTAGGTAAAGCCCGTTGGTCACTCTTGAATACAAACAAAACTATATCCCCATTGGATTCCAGATACAGTCTTCCCTTCTCTTGGGGTTAAACAATATGGAACAAAGAGAAAGGCAGTATTCTCGGTGAACCTTTTCTCAAACTGTCACCCTTAGAAATCGTCAAAGAAACTCTACTCCCCAGAGATGATCTTTTCTCCGTGAATGGTATCTCTTGAGTTTCTTCCAAAGCCTCAAACTTTCCTGGGATGATCTCTTCTCTGTGAATTGCATTTCTTGAACTTCTCTTGGTTTGGGGACCCACAGGCTTCCTAAAAGCACCCCCGCCTCCTCTTGGGCATTGTACAAGGACCCTTCGGCTTCTTAGATGTTCTCATGCCTTCTCTTGGGCTTAATACAAGGACCCTAACGACCTCTTAAAGGTATAAGACAGAACTTAGTCATCCTTTGCTAGAGCAGTCATTCCAGTGTCAAACCTCAGGCCACTTTTGGGTTGATTCTCATCCCTTAAGGCCCTTGCTTTCATTTGGGCATCCTACAAAAGATAAAACTCTTCGACACTAGCAGACTTGGGGGAGTCTAAACCCCCCTTGAGTCTCAAAGACATTCTCAAGTTCCTTTCAAACATAGGAAAAAACACCGATTACTCTGGATAAATCTCCAACAGAAACCTGGTCTCTCTCATGAGAGTTCCCCACCCTTGGACCTGCTTATGAATCTAATCCTCAGCAGTAAGATAGCCTCCTCTTAGGCTTTGTATAATGATCTTTCCTGAACACAGTCAGCCTCCTATTGGGCTTTGTACAAATGATCCTCCCCCAGTGGAGAAAACCTTTTCAGACTCTCTTATTGAGTCAATCACTTTTCAGACTCTCATGTTGAGTCAATCATTTTTTCAGACTCTCTTGTTGAGTTAATCACCTTTCTGCACTCTCTGGTTGAGTATAAAAGACTCTCTTGTTGGGTCAGTCTCCTTTTAGCCTCAATATCGGGCTTCATACGAGACATCAAATCACTCTCTTATTGAGTATAAAAGACTCTCTTGTTGAGTCAATCAACTCTCAGACTCTCTTGTTGGGTCAATCACCCTTGCAGGACTCTCTTGTTGAGTCCACTCTTTTAGCTTCCATCTTGGGCTTGGTACAAGACATATAAAAGCACTCTCTCGTTGAGACAAACTCATTTCAGCCTCCATCTTGGGCTTTGTACAAGACACATATAAACCTCCCCAACTGAGTCAAAAATCTCTTTTAGCCTCGATCTTGGGCTTTGTACAAGACAGAAAGAACATTTTCTCCAGAAAAGTCAAACTGTTAGCCTCCTCTTAGGCTTTATATAATGATATCCCCAAAGAGTCGGTCTCTTTTTTGCCTCAATCTTGGGCCTTGTACAAGACATATACACTCTCTTGTTGAGTCGGTCTTATCTAGCCTCGTCTTAGGCTTCGTATAAAGAAATCCCTAGCTGAGTCAATCAACCTCTTAGCATCAAACTTGTGCTTTGATCAAGGCATACAAAAATTAACAATTCCTCTTTAGAGATGACAAATTCTCTCTCAGCCAAAACCTTATAGCTTCATATCTTGGGCTTTGAATAAGATACAAATCACCTTTAGCTTCATGTCTTGGGCTTTGAACAAGACACCAAAACATCTTTCCTCCCTTAGAATAGGAGGAACTATGATTGCTCTGATTTCCCTGTTTCGCTAAACGGGAATACGTAGGCATAAGATTGCGAAATCTTAGCGAGCATACTAATCAAAAACCCTAGGTCCAGCACCTTCATATCAATCAAAACTTAGGTCCAGTACCTTACCCAAACCATAAACAAAACTCACTCTCCCTGTCACACTTTCCCAAGAAACTTTCCCCAACCCTTACCCATTAATAGATAAACACGATCAATTACAAAGCAAGACCTATAAACCAACATCCTGTGGATAACCACATATAGGATGGGTAATTGACAACTACCCATTGTATAACCTGACCCCGGACCCACCAATCTCTTTTAAGGCGTTTGTTCAGTTAAACATTCGCGTGCAAGGTTAGTTTTAGATACCTTCCCTTTCCCTTCCAGCTTCACGGGATAAATAAGAAATCAGAAAGTAGCACCCTTTCTCCACGAGGAGAAAACCCAAACTTCAGCGATAAGGTGGTCGCGTCACCGACAAAAATCGCTCGCTACAGAAAAATGGTGACTCTGTTGGGGAGTCATTGTCTGTATAAGACTAGGATTATTTTAGCTCTTAAGAGGTCTAGGATAATAGTTTTAGGATAAATATATATATCGCTTTTCCTAATTGATATCCGTGTTTATTTTTATGCTAATGGGACTGCGAGTGATGTCGCATCTGGAAAGATTGAGTATACACCTAAGCTAAGTGATGGCACTAGACGGGTAATATTACAGGGAGTGACTCCCAAATAAGAGGTCCCGGTCAAACATCGAATCAGTGGAGATGCCCTTTGCGGATTCAATGCCTATAGGACTTCGGTTGTTGAAAGTAGATTGTTCGATTGGGTTATCTAAGAAGCTGAGGATTTTAGTTGACTGAAACCATGTTACTATTTTGTAGTGCAGAAGCTATCGGAAATAGTTGTCATGCGATACTACCCTCATTTGAGATTACTCTAAGATACTGCAGCTCGCTCGGGTGATTCCAGCCTGCTGTTGTTATCCCAAGAGGGGTCAATGATTTTTACGTCAGGTACAAAAAATCACCAGTATAACCTTTGGGGATGGGTAGAGCCTTGACTTCATGACACTGAACCCTTGACCCCATGTTTTTTCTATGTTTTTATGTGCTGCATTCATGTATTCATTTCATTAAAAAAAACATTAAACAAAAATTTTCTCTTCTAGTCTCTCTTTTTCAAATTAAACTAAGACAACGATTGCAAATGTCAGATAAAGAGATTGCGTTATGGATTTCGGTAGAAGGAAGACTCACAAGTATACCTTCAAGGTTCCAAAACTAGAGGATTTGAGAGGTTTGGCGAGGATGATCACCAACCCTGATGCTTTCAGAGCTAAGTACGGAGGACTGCTATCTCTGTTAAGGGTCCATGTAATCGAAGGAATCCTGGCTACGCTCGTTCAATTTTACGATCCGGTCTATCACTGTTTCTCCTTCCCGAATTATCAGATAGCACCAACACTGGAGGAGTACTCTCACCTGGCTGATTTACATATCACCAACCAAGCTCCCTTTTCTGGACTGGAAGAAATTCCAAAGGATCAAACCATTGCAAGAGCAATTTATTTGGACGAGTCAGAAGTCAGGACTCACATGACCACTAAGGGTGGAATCCGGGGTTTGCCAGCCCAGTTTTTGATAAAGAAAGCCCTGTACTTTGCCAGTATAGGGAACGTGACTGCTTTCGAAAGCATCTTTGCTTTGCTCACCTACAGGTTATTTTTGTTTCCCAACATCGATAACTTTGTAGATATCAATGCCATTAAGATATTTTTGATTGAAAACCCTGTACCGACCTTGCTCGCAGACACTTATCATTCTGTACACTTAAGGAATTTGTACAGCAGAGGAATGATCACCTGCTGTGTACCCCTGCTATACAAATGGTTCACTTCCCACTTGCCCAAGTTTGCTGCATTCTGGGATCCTAAGAATACTTTACATTGGTCGCAAAGAATCATGTCTCTTACCAACTCTAACATCGACTGGTACAACCGAATCTATGACAAGGATCAGAATCATTGACCGTTGTGGAAACTTCCCTAATGTACCCCTCATAGGAACTAAAGGAGGAATCAATTATCATCCAGTTTCAGTTCGTCGTCAATTTGGATACCCGATGAGGCATGTCCCGCGTAATGCTCATCTGGAAGGTCTTTTCTTCAAGGAAGGAGAAAATGACAGGGCATTAAAGACAGAAATAGTGCATTCTTGGAAACATGTTCACAGGAAAGGAAGAGAGTCTCTGGGAAAACTGGATTGTGTCTCGGTGGAACCTTATCTCCAATGGGTACAAACTAGAGCTCTCAAACTGAGGATGCCTTACCCTCGTCAGGAAGTTCTTCCATTAAGGGACCCTGTCCTTTATTTTATGTCTGATACGGAAAAACTTCAGGTTACTCTCAACAAAGTTCAACAGGAGAAGAGGTCTTGGAAGAACAAATACTGCATTCTCAGTGTGGAGTGTAAGAAAATACAACAACTGTTAAGAGAAAAAGACGCTCTGATCGAGATTTTAAAGCAACATGCTGTAGAAAACCAAGGTGACCAAAGGAATTTGCTCGCTCCTTTCACTTGGCAAAGGAATGACAACCCGACAACGGCTCGAGAGCCCCCATCAAAGAAGAGGAAAGTACCCGGACCAGCACCTAATCTCTCCTCAGAGAGGACTCAGGATCCATTAGTTTAGACATTTCCTTTTACAGCACTATGTAAATTACTGTATTTCCATTTCCGCAATCTTTGAATTCAATAAAACGGGGTTTCCCCACTGTTTGATATTTGCAATCCAATTGTTGAAGTTTATTTTGATTAAACAAAAATTTTAATTAATATAATCATTACATATCATTCATCATTCTCACTTAAACGCATTCTTCTTACCTACGAATCTCATGTTTGTGTCTCGAAAGAGAGTCAAACTGTCTCATTCGTACAATACTCGGGCCGGTCGACAGAAAAAGATGGATAATCTCGAGGAAGAGAACAGAGAGTTGAGAGAAGAACTCGACGCTCTGAAAGAAGATTTGAGGAAACTTCATAATGACATGCAAGCTCTGGCAGAGGCTCAGCTACAAAGGACTGTGATCTCAGAGATCACATCAACGCCCATAGTGGAGAAGTATGATCCTATGTATAACATGCCGAAAGATCGTCCCTGGATCATGCCGATTAATTATATCCCGGAAGGATATATTCTGCCGATCACTAAAGATCAGGGAACCGCAGCAGGAACCGTTGGGCCTGAAGGTTACAAACTTCGGGAAAGCGAAGGTGCAAGAGGCATGACAGCAACTCCTGAAGGTTACAATCTTCGGGAAGCACCAAGAGTCTCTGCCGTAATCACTATACCACCCCCCGTGGTGCACACTTTCCCGGAAGAACAAATTCCACAGATACCTTCTGGTGGAAACAAAAGTATGGACGAGAGAATGAAGGAGTTCCAGGAACATTTCCTGGAAATGCAGAAAGAGCTGCAAGCTCTTCGCGGTCAGGATCTATTTGGAAATGACGCTGCAGACCTTTGTTTAGTCCCCAATGTAAAAGTTCTGCACAAGTTCAAAGTTCCCAAATTTGAAAAGTACAAGGGTAATTCTTTCCCTCAAAGTCATTTGATGATGTATGCTCGGAGGATGTCAACTCAGATAGAGAACAACCAGCCACTGATCCATTACTTCCAAGATAGTTTAACCAGTGCCGCACTAAAATGGTACATGGGATTAAACCGCCCTAAGATTGCCACTTTCCGAGATCTTGCCGCTGCCTTAGTTCAACAATATAAGTATAACTTGGATATGGCACAGGACAGAGATCAACTTAGAGCCATGTCGCGGAAGGATAAGGAAACCTTCAAGGAGTATGCTCAGAGATGGCATGAAATTGCCGCCAAGATTTGTCCATCTCTTGAGGAAAAAGAGATGACAAAGATATTCTTGAAAACCTTGAGCTCATTTTACTACGACCGAATGGTCGCTAGTATGCCCAGCGACTTCACTGAAATGGTTGGCATGGGAGTTCTTCTTGAGGAAGCAGTCTGAGAAGGACGTTTAGTAAAAAGCGCTGGATCATCAAGCAGTACCAAAAGATACGGTAGTGGTTTCCCTAAGAAAAAAGAGCAAGATATTGGTAATATCTCTCTCGGAAAGCAAAGGTGACGGTACCAACCAGTAGCAGCTGTAACTCCTGCTATCAACCCTGCGCCTGTTCCTACGTATCAACCTCAGGTTGCTCAGAGCCAACCGAATCAACAACAATATTAGCAAAGGACACAATAGCCTCTTCAGCAGGCTCATCCTCAATACAACATCAACCGTACAATGCGACCACCAGGGTTCGACCCTATACCAATGTTGTACGTAAAACTATTTCCACTACTACTGGCCAAAGGGAACGTCCAAACCAGGGCTCCTCTTGCGATACTGGAGAATCCACCTTTTTGGTTTAAAGCGGATCAGACTTGCCCTTATCATCAAAGAAGACCAGGGCATAACATAGAAAATTGTCTCAGCTTCAAATCTGATGTGCAAAAGCTTCTTAGGAGCGGGGTCTTATCCTTCAAGGATACAAATCCAAATGTTCTCACAAACCCGCTACCTCAACATGAGAAAGCTGAGGTAAATTTGATAGAAGGAGAGTCTAACCACATATATCAAATTCATGATGTACTCTTATTGAGGGCCAACTTGGTCAAGATGCATTGTAGACAGAGCAGATACGGCCATGTGCCACCTCACAATTATCACCAGTGTGATATCTGCTCTAAAAACAATCAAGGATCTTATGTGGTGCAATCAGCTCTACAAGAACAATTGGATCTTGGATGATTCCAAGAGAACCGAATTCGTGATGTTAACATGACTTACTCAAATTCCAACATCATCCAAAATCACAACATCCGTGCGATGAATATAAACTTGGTGGAGATGCACTCAAGGCAAAGCCAACGTCATAATCTGCCACGAAACGATTACGATTCCTATCTGGTCTGCTCGGTAAACAAACAAGGATGCTCTGTTATATAAGAGGCCCTCCAGCGTCAGATGGATCTTGGATGGATTCAGGATTACCGCGATAGAAGTGATTATCAAGTGAATATGGTTCAAATCTTTGATATTCGCTTGATGAAAACCAGCTTGGTGAAGTTACATGCTAAGCAAGTTCGGCTCGGTCTTCTGACTTCGAATAATTATCGGAGCTGTACAGTATGCCGTGAGAGCGACCAAGGATGTGGTCTCGTTCAAAGAATGCTTCAACACTTGTTAAACCACTGGTGGCTTCCGATCTATATGGATGAGGACACACAACAAGTCAGCATGACTAACTGGAACCCTGCTAGGCATCAAAGTCAGGATGTCCGATCAATAGAGACAGATCTAGTGAGGATACACTGCATACAAAGCGGTCGTGGCCATGTGCCACCACACAACTATGAACGCTGTAGAGTTTGCTCGGAAGATAATCAAGGATGTTACCTCGTGTGAGCAGCCCTCCGAAGTCAGTTGGATCACAAAGAGATTCGACCGTATCCAAGTTCTGGATCAACCAACTTGACGCCAGACTATTTCGCTGATCAAATCAAGGACATTGTCGTAATCTCTGATCATGAGAGGACCAAAGATGTTTGTGCCATCAACCCTTTACTTGACGAATCGAAGGTTCTTAACTAGGAACTGATTGAAATTACTTACAATGGTCAGAAAAATCAGAAGGCTCCTGTAGTTATCTATCTGCCGGGACCACTACCGTATGAATCAACTAAGGCTATCCCTTACAAATACGGTGCCACAACAATTGAGAATGGAAAGGAAACTCCATTACGCTCCGTCGTGAATATTGCATACATCAGTCGAGTAACGCGAAGCGGTCGAATCTTCAACCGAGGAGTTGGAGAACCCAACAAAGAAAAGGAACCTCAAACCGAAGTTCCTAATCAACCAGTTGGTCAATCCTGTGATCCCGACCTTTCAAAGAACAATGATGAGATGCTGAAGCTCATCCAGAAAAGCGAGTACAACATTGTTGGTCAGCTGTTGCAAACTCCTTCAAAAATCTCTGTGTTATCTCTTTTACTCAGTTTCGAAGCTCACAGGGAGGCTCTACAGAAAGTATTAGAGTAGGCCTTTGTGGAACAGGATGTAACAGTAAGACAATTTGACAACATCACTTCTTGCAATAACTTGGGATTCAGTGGTTAGGAACTGCCGAAAGAGGGCCACCGTCACAACATGGCACTCAATATTACAGTCAACTGCCAGGACGATGCATTAGCCAGCGTATTGGTAGACACCAGATCAGCTCTAAATGTGATGCCAAAGTATACATTGATGCGATTATCATACCGAGGATCTCCGATGAGAGCCAGTGAGGTCACCATCAAGGCATTTGACGGATCCCGAAAAACGGTTATCGGCGAAGTCGACCTTCCCATAACTATCGGTCCTCACACCTTCCAAGTCACTTTCCAAGTCATGGACATCCGGGCAACATACAGTTACTTATTAGGAAGACCTTGGATACACGAGGCGGGGGCAGTTACTTCGACACTTCACCAAAAGCTGAAGTTTGTCAAAAACAACCAACTCGTCACGGTCTGCGGAGAGCAAGCCTTGCTCGTGAGTAACTTATCATCATCCACTTGTGCAGAACCAGAGGGGGTCGTTGGAACTCAGTTCCAAGCACTTTCGGTGGGCAATGAGAATCAATCAGAAAAAGGAGCATCGATTTCCTCGTACAGAGATGCTCTCGAGGTAGTCAAAAGCAACAATGCGAAAGGATGGGGACAGCTCGTCATTCCTACTGATAAAAAAATAAAGAAAGGTCTTGGTTTTTCCTCAACCTGTACCGAGACTGCTGCTAACGATGAAAGTTTTCATCCCATTCAAGACTTCTTCCAGAGTGGAGGTTTTCTTCACCCAGTGTCTCAAGAAGTACATACTATCAATGAAGGTGATTCCTCTGATACGGATGAGGAATGGAAGTCCTATCTTAAAGAGGACGGTTATATGTCTCAGGGAGAGGCGCATACGCCATTTTGCTATCCTGCACAGAGTCCGAGATATATACCAAGATCAGATGTCAAAATGATATACAGAGATTGTGATCCGGAAAGATGTCGTGCTCCACCCAACTCATTAGAGGAGGACATTCTGATGAAAGACAACTTTGACCACGACTATTATGGCCCAATGGATGGCTTGCCTATTTTGCAGCCTTACCTAGGAGACTTGGGACAAAAGAGTCTGCCGAACGATGCATATCAGCTGAGCATCATTGAAAAGAATACCTGCGTCCCCACCATGTCATGGGGTCTACACTCAAGGCATTATGAAAACATCCAGCATGATGATGAATTTGCAAAGCTTGCCAGACTTGAGTTCATCAACTACGTTTTTCCTAAGGTCAACGTCATTGAAAGGGATGACTCCTCTAGTTCCAAAGAAGCATGGGACACCTTAGGACAACCAAGCGGTAAATATGACTTCATGGTCAAGTACACCGCTCCCGAAAGCTCTCGTATCAGGCTCGAAGACATCCAGCCAACTGGATGGGGAGATCTGCCTGAGAGTGCAAACACTGCGCAAAATACAGCTGAGGAATCCTCTTATGACAATTATGCTTTGGAGACAGACTCCAACGATCCTGCTCCACCAGAAATCAGCGTTATTTCTAAAGACAAATCAAGAAGGAAAGTACCAAACTTTGTGATTCACCGAGGAGTTCGCCGCCAATGGGTTGCTGTTAATGTTTCGAAAGTCGTTCATTAGTCTAAGTGATTGTCGTCTTTACTTTAACCTTTCGCCCTGTCCAGGTGAAACGGATGTTTTGATAGGGCTCACTTTCTGTAAATGTACCTCTTCGCTTCGCCCAAAGTGACCGAGTTTTGTTTTATAGGGCTGTAGTTTCAAGAATCGACAAAATCATAAATAAAATAAACGTCGTTCTATAATTTCCGCATTTATTGCTGTTTTATCTTTTCGCTTTTTCAAAAAAAGGTAATCCTACAAAACAACAAATAATAAAAACAAGCAGTTATTAAAAAATACACTGCACACACTATTGCATTCTCTCTATCTCTTCTAAAAACAAATCATCACGTCATGCAGATTGCTTGTTTTAAACCCCGTTGAAACACACGATCCAATGCCTTCTCCCAACTTAGAATTCCCGGTATTCGGGGCTGAAGAAGAAGATGACAAAGAAATTCCAGAAGAGATCTCCCGATTACTCAGACAAGAGGAAAGGTCCATTGAACCTCCCAATGAGCCGTTGGAAACGGTCAACTTGGGTTCAGAAGAAGAGAGAAAAGAAGTCAAGATTGGGGCACTGCTCAGTCCAACTGTCAAAGAAAAGTTGATAAAGCTCCTCAAAGAGTTTCCCAACGTATTCGCTTGGTCCTATTAGGATATGCCAAGGTTGATACCAGCATCGTGAAACATCGTCTACCGTTAAGATCAGAATGTCCGCCAGTAAACCAAAGGTTGAGACGGACTCATCCAGACATGGCCATCAAAATCAAAGAGGAAGTACAGAAACAGAGTGACGCAGGTTTCCTCGCCATATCATAATATCCTCAATGGTTAGCTAACATAGTACCAGTTTCGAAAACGGACGGAAAGGTCAGAATGTGTGTAGACTACAGGGATTTGAACAAAGTCAGTCCAAAGGATGACTTTCTCTTACCGCAAATAGACATGCTGGTAGACAGTACAACAAAGTTCAAAGTTTTCTCCTTCATGGATGGATTCTCGGGCTATAATCAAATCAAAATGGCACCGAAAGACATGGAGAAAACTTCGTTTATCACCCCATGGGGCACATTTTGTTACAAGGTAATTTCATTCGGTTTGAAGAACGCCGAGGCAACCTATCAACAGGCCATGACAACTCTGTTCCACAACATGATACACAAAGAAATAGTGGTATATGTCGATGACATGATTGCCAAATCTAAAATAGAGGAGGAGCATGTGACCCACCTGTCAAAACTACTTGATTGAGAAAGTACAAACTCCGTTTGAATCCTAACAAATGCACATTCGGTGTCCGTTCGGGGAAACTGCTAGGGCTCATCGTCAGCCAGAAAGGAATTGAGGTTGATCCTGACAAGGTCAAGGCCATTCAAGAAATTCCTTCTCCAAAGACTGAAAAACAAGTTAGGGGATTCCTGGGATGTTTGAATTACATTTCCAGATTTAAATTCCTCATGACCGCAACATGTGCGCCAATTTTCAAATTACTCAAAAAGAATCAGGACTGTGTTTGGACAGAAGACTTCCAAACCGCCTTCGACAGTATCAAGCATACCTATTGAACCCACCGATTCTATCACCTCTAGTGGAAGGAAGACCACTGATCATTTACTTAACAGTCTTGGAAGACTCCATGGGTTGTGTACTTGGCCAACAAGACAAAACCAAAAGGAAAGAGTCTGCCATCTACTATTTGAGCAAGAAGTTTACAGACTGTGAAACTCGGTATACTATGCTCGAGAAAACTTGCTATGCTCTGGCTTGGGAAGCCAAACGTCTTCGCCACTATATGATTCGTCACACTACTTGGTTAATCTTCGAAATGGATCCAATCAAGTACGTCTTTGAAAAACCTGCTCTCATGGGAAGGATTGCCCGTTGGCAGATGTTGTTATCAGAATACGACATCGAGTACCACACTCAGAAAGTCGTAAAGGGAAGTGTTTTAGGCGATCATTTGGCTCATCAACCGATTGACGATCAGGAATCAGTCGGGTTTGACTTCCCAGACGAAGATGTCATGTACTTGAAAATGAAAGATTGCGATGAACTGCTACCCAGTGAAGGGCCAGAACCAGGTTCCCAATGGGGACTAATCTTTGACGGAGCTGTCAATCATTATGGAAATGGAATTGGGGCAATCATCATAACACCTCAGGGTACCCACATTCCTTTCACCGCCAGATTGACATTCAAGTGTACAAACAACGAGGCCAAATACGAAGCTTGTATCATGGGCCTCGAAGAAGCGATCGACTTAAGGATCAAGAACTTGGAAGTATATGGCGACTCATCTCTGGTTATTAATCAGATCAAAGGAGATTGGAACACATACCTATCAGGGTTGATTCCTTACAAAGATTACGCGAGAAGATTGTTACCATTCTTCAACAGAATCGATTTTCATCATATCCCTCGTGAAGAGAATCACATGGCTGATGCACTAGCCACTCTCTCTTCCATGATTAGTGTAGGTCAATGTAATGACATACCTAAGATTGACATAATACGCCTTGAGAGGCCCGCCTACATCTTCGCGATTGAAGCAATCATAGACGACAAACCTTGGTATCACGATATCAAGTGCTTCCTTAAAAAAAAAAGAGTACCCACCTGGGGCATCCAGGAAAGATAGGAAGACCCTCAGAAGGCTGGCAACTTCTTCCTGAGCGGTGATACACTCTATAAGAGAAATTTTGACATGGTCTTGCTCCGATGTGTAGAAAAAACCAGAAGCAAACATGTTAATGAAAGAGATTCATGAAGGATCCTTCGACACTCATGATAACGGATACACCATGGTGAAAAAAATTCCGAGAGCAGGGTACTATTGGTTGACCATGAAATCTGATTGCTACAAGTACATGAGGAGATGTCACAAGTGTCAGATATACTCAGAGCAGATCCATGTACCGCCAACACATCTCAAAGTTCTCTCTTCCCCATGGCCTTTTTCCGTATGGGGAATCGACATGATTGGCATGATTGAACCCAAAGCTTCGAACGGGCATCGGTTTATTCTAGTAGCCATTGACTACTTCACCAAATGGGTTGAAGCAGCGTCATACACCAATGTAACCCGACAAGTGGTGGTCCTCTTTATCAAAAACAATATCATCTGCCGTTATGATGTTCCTAGCCAGATCATTACTGATAATGGATCCAACTTGAACAATAAGATAATGAAAGTGTTGTGCGTTGAGTTCAAGATCGAACACCATAACTCATCTCCCTATCGACCCAAGATGAACGGAGCGGTAGAAGCGGCTAACAAAAACATCAAGAAGATCGTTCAAAAGATGGTTATAACCTACAAAGACTGGCACGAGATGTTACCTTTTGCTCTTCACGGTTATCGAACATCTGGCTGCACTTCAACAGGGGTAACCCTTTTCTCTCTAGTATATGGCATGGAAGCAGTGCTCCCCATAGAGGTAGAGATCCCATCAATTCGGGTATTGATGGAAGCTAAGCTAACAGAAGCTGAATGGTGCCAAAGTCGGCACGATGAACTAAATCTGATCGAAGAAAATCGAATAACGGCACTATGCCACGGTCAGTTGTATCAACAGAGAATAAAGAAGGCGTTTGACAAAAAGGTCCGACCTCGCGTCTTCAGGAAAGGAGACCTCGTGCTCCAAAAGATCCAATCATTTCTCACTGATTCCCGAGGCAAATAGACCCCGAATTATGACGGCCCCTACGTGGTCAAGAAAGCCCTCTCAGGCGGCGCCTTGAGACTCACAACCATGGACGGAGAGAAATTTGTCTACCCCACGAATGTTGATATAGTAAAACATAATTCGCCTAAAAAAACATCTCGATGGATTGGAAACCTGAAAGAGCGGTCCAGGAAAAAATTAGAGACATAATTAAAAATCATCTCGGTGGATTGGAAATCTCAAAGTACAATCCGGGAAAAAGTTAGGGATAAATGGCAAGTAACTATATCCAACAAAGGGGTAAGTCCCCCAACGGCAGTCGTGCCATCCATCGAGAAAACTCCAGTCAAGGTCATCTTCGACAGAAGCTCAGGATGTCCCGAATTCAAAGTTGGTAGAAGGATAATGGTCGTTATGTTTCAATGTAGCCCTTTTCCCTTAAATTACCATTTTCTAAACTTTGTAAATACTCTATAGAATCACGCGCTTGGCTAATCTCCATCCTATCAATAAAATTTGAGCCTTAGTGCTTTTGTTTGCAATTCTTATTTGTTTTAGCTTTACAGAATGACATTTTAACATGATCAACGATTCTTGAAATAAAACAAAAATGAATTTAATTGTCAAAATTTTTCTGTTTTTAAATAAAGATGGCAATTTCTTTTGACTGTTGAACATCGAAAGAACATTGATCGCTTCCCCAGAAGTAATCGAGCTTCAAAGTGCGAAATCAAAGTACTCCTTCTTAACCAATGCGCATGAACGAAGGATCAGCTGTGTTAGATGCGAATGTTTCATCTGACATCACCGACAGAGTTCTTATCTCCTAAGCAAGGCAGAATTGCTACTTTTGGACCAGTGATACTTTTCAGCCCCCGCAGTGGCCGAGTATCCAGTCGTGTTCATCCGATAGTTTGTATGTCGCCTCAGTTTTGTCAGCATATACATACATACATCATGCATTATTGATTTACATTCATATTCATATTGCATCACTATCACGCTAGTCGGTCTCACCCCCTAGTAATAAAAGTCCTCTTGCCAATTGAGTTATCAGTTCTTTCCTCATCAGGAAGTGAATCTTCTAAGCAATCTCTCTCCAGTTTATCTCTGGATTAGAGACGGTCCTCGACCACTTTGATAACTTGAACCTCTAAAAGGCAAGAAGGCATTCGACAAATATCACTCTTCTCCATTGAGGATGTTATCTTCACTTTCCCGGATTAAGGAAAATCCCCAGAGAAAGCCTCTTAATCAAAGATTCGGCAATACAACAATTCTTTTTCGGAAAATTCGCTGACGAAAAGGTCATCAGCACCTCCAAACTGGGTTACATCACATGACATTTCTTCGAGGAGATCTCGAGGAAAAGTATGATCTAATACCCCCTAACAGGAAACAGTCTCTCGAGAGACTCATTTTCCCAATAGAGTCAACAAATGGCGTCTCTAACAGAGAAGTTTGTACACCTCTACAACTCAGACGAATGGGTTCCCCCAGCAAGCCTGACATCAAAATTTTTTCCATCAAATGGCATATCTCCAAGAAAATTCAGCGAGAAGTTTGAGGAAGAACCGCTACGAATATCGTCCCTTGTCAAGAAAGTTTATTGACAAAAGAAACTGAGACCAGTTCCTTGGTAGGAAACTAGGATCGAGGGGAAGTTTACATCAGAAACTGAGACCAGTTCCTTGGTAGGAAACTAGGATCGAGGGGAAGTTTATATTAGAAACTGAGACCAGTTCCTTGGTAGGAAATCAGGATCGAGGAGAAGTTTAGTTCAGAAACTGAGACCAGTTCCGTGGCTAAAGACCAGGATCGAGGGGAAGTTTATTAACAAAAAAACTGAGACCAGTTCCTCGGCTGAAGACCAGGATCGAGTGGAAGTTTACCTTTTCTAAGCATCATTGCTTAGCAAAAGAAGATGGATGAGCAAGCTGCCATTCATAACCACCATCAAAATTTCGGGTATTCTGACATTTAATCCTCTTGCACCCCGAATGCCCGAATACCTTCGCCATTCACACCTTCGGGTCCAAGAAGATTAAATCGGGGCATCTGTCATACCCCAAATTTTGACCACAAGATTCCCATCGTTATGCAAACAATCATCACAATATGAATGTACCTTCATGCCTCATCAATCTCCTCAGGAATTGTTGAGCATTTACTACAATTAGAGATTAGGGTTTTCAAGCCCTCTCAGAGCCTTAGACAAAGGATCAATCAAGAAATGACGTGATCTTCAACTTTTCTAACCTCTCAAACACCCATAAATGATTAAGAGGACTCCCACATCAAGAATCAGGCACAAGGTTGCAACATTCCAAGTGGATCCAGCCTCAAGATCGCCAGTGTAACCAAATTAGGGTTTTGGTCAACTGAGGCCTCCAGATGGAAATTTTCCTCTGAGCATGAGCCAATGCTCTACAATAAAACTTAAGATACTCTAAGGGACCTCATAAACCCAATCATCAAGTCAATTTAGCCTCAGGGGATGCATTCACCAAAAATCAGGAATTAGGGTTTCTTGACCTAATTCACCCCTAAGTTAACCTTTGGGCTAAAACATGAGCCAAGACCTCAAGAGATAATTTGAGGGTCTCTAATAAACCACATGGATCCATTTGCAACAATGGATTGATCTAGTAAGCTTGATCCACAAGTTTCAATTTCATCTGGACCACAATTAGGGTTTTGAGGAAAAAGTCAATTGTACCTTTGACTTTTGACTCAGACATGCTCCCAAAGCTTGGGACATGATTCAATACACCCCATAACACCTATGGAACATATCCATCAAGTTTGATTTAGGTCAAGGACTTGATTTCATAGAGGATCACACAGTTTGGAATTCATCTGGTAAAAAGTCAACTAAGCATAAAAGTCAAAGTTTGACTTTTTGAGATTTTTCATAATTATGGTTCCTTAACCCTAAAATGATGTTAATGTGTGATTGGAATCATCATTCATAAAAAAAAAATCAAAGAAAGTGGGATAACTTGTAAAAGGGGTAACCATGAAAACTTAGAATTTTTCTAAATTATGAAATAAAGTGGTTAGGGTGCAACTTCCAAGGATCATAACTTGAGATCTAAGCAACCATTTTGGCTGATCCAAAGATGGATTTGTAGCCCTCATGGCATACTTCAAAAGTGTCAACTACACCTCATTCCAAATCTTCATGGATTTTAAGTTATGGAGTGATCAAAATGGCTGAAAACATGAAATGTCACTTTTTCCAACACTTAGTGAAATTTTCACTAAGTCAGAATCTGTCTTGCTTTTTTTCAAAATGTAGGAGGATTTTTCACTTGGATCCAAAAAGTTTCAAGACAAAATATGTTCACACATATGTTGTATCACATAAGGGCTTTCCAAAATGTATAAGAGCTTCATCAAACTCCATCTGAGCTAGGAGTTATGACAGCTGCAACATGCCTTGCTGCAATTTGTCTTGGCAAGGCAGATTTGTGCATAAAGGCACGATTTGCTCAAATTGTGCAATTCCAAGCATGCTTATCCATCTGAACACTCAAGGGGGAACAACCAAGGGACAAGCACTGATCCATCTGCCTCCCAAGTCCAAGATTCCCAAAGTAGCATGCCAAACCCTAAAAAGCCTAAAAGAGGCCAAGACTCCAATTTTGTCTCCAAGCATTTAAGGGATGCACCAAGGTGGCATGAACAGAGCCATTTCCAACTGAATGAGTCAAGGATAATCTCTGAACCAAAGGACCAGAGGCCTGTGCTCTAACCTCTAGTCAATGGCTAGAGGAGACTTAAGATTCCAAAGTGATGCAATTGGACAATGAGCTGCTGCAGTTGCCATTCACTAGTGCTTGCAAAACCAACTTGCTCTACTATAAATAGAGCTCATTTGTGCTCAGTTTGAGTACACCAAAACACTATAACACTTGCTTTCCTCAAAATCTCTTTCTCTAGGCAAAAATGCCTTCTTTTGCAAGGTAACTCTGAGTTTTTGAGTTAGAGAGCATTTCCATCATAGCTCATGATCCAAACACATCCAATATGTCATATCTAAGCTGTCCAAACTCTCATAAGTGACCTGTAACACCAAAATCACAAAGTCCTCTCTGAAAACCTCAAAATTGGACTTTTTTGCATTTTTCAAGCCATGTCTTGATTCAGTCACTTCCAAAACCAGATAAAGCCTCAAACACACTCCAAATATCATTCTTGAACTGTCCCAAATGGTTCTCCCCATCTGGAACACCATTTGAGAGAGTTGCTATATTGGCTATTTTTGCCCCTTTTGCAAGAAAGAGCTCAAACTTGTTCCTGAGGATTCCAGTTGATTCCAATCATTCTAAAAGCTTCTAAGGGATCATTTGAGGGTGTCCAAAGCATCAATTTATTTATGGAACAAAGAACTTAACAGATTGCCCAAAAAGCTCCGAAAGAGGTAAGCATCACAACTTGAACTCTTTGAAATATGCATTGCTTTGAGGTCCACTGATCTTGCACATCGCATACATGTTATATGTGTTGTGTTTGAACCAATTCATCATGTAATTCACGACTGTAACAAGAGATAGCATAGAAAATGCAATTATAGGCCTATTTCAAGAACACTATCGGGTTTTGAAATAGGAGCCTCATTTGAAAAAACCACCACCCCCATTAGATTTCTTGTGAAATTCTAGGCAGGATAGACCTAAATTTTGTCCTAATCCATGGAGAAATAAGAAAGTTACAAGCGTCACATTTTTGGCCAAAATCTTGCCTTGACTTGCCTTGCCCAGGCCAAAAACATGGCATGCCTCATATATCCATGGGGTGGTTTTGATACACGGATGTATCACCACCCCAGTGGTAGGAGGCGCGCACTGCACACAAGAGGTCTGGGGTTCGAATCCCCCTCGCCCCAGATCCTCCTTTTTACCATTTTTCCACTTTTTATCATTTTTCATATTATTTTTAAATGATTTGAAAAAATAATAACTCTCTCAATTTTAATCATTTTTGGTTGATTCTTTTTCTGAAAAATCACAAAAATGTTGAAATATTTTATTCCATAAAAAAATAATATTTATATTAATTATTTAATAAAGTTGATATTTTTGTAAATAAATTCATTTTTATTGTTTTTAAACCTTTTCAAAATGAATATTCTCCTTGAAAAATCAAGACCAAATGAGTATTAATTCATCTTGTGATTAAAACCACATTTTTCAAACCTTAACCAAAAATCACAAGTTGTTTATTCAAACTTATTTGATATCTTTATTATTTTAATTAATTTTCTTTGAATAATTACTTTAAAAAATGATGAAATTAGGGTTTTGTTGATTTTCACCCTAGCAAACTTTTTCAAAACATTCATGGGCCTCTTGTTGAAGCTAGAATAGCAGCAAGCAAAAAATATATAAGTAACTCAGTTTTGTCGTCTCCACAGGGATCTCTGCGAGGGAAAGAATGTCATTCAACGGTTGTCTGGTTTAAAGACGAACCAAAAGTAAATGCGGAAAATTAAAGGAACAAAAAGCAAATAAGTAACAATAACACATTATTTGGAGAAGAGAAACACAATAGAGATCAACCGATAACACATGCATTCTTCTAATCAAGTAAACACAAATCAATCATTCGCCTAATATCCTCACGTATCACTCACAACAGAGGTTATGTCTAACGCAACGTCGCGAGAACGACCGTATTGTCTCATCGGTGATGTCTCACCCAACTCAATAACACAGAGAAGTAAGAGCTGATACTCACGCAAGTGTTAAGTCTAAATTTATCTCTAGAGTTTAGACAAAACAGAGATTACTATAACATCCATATCAGATAAATGATTTCTTCGTATTAAACCAAGATAAAAATATGTACACATGCTTAACCCTTTTTACATGTATTCAACTAATTTGCCTAATGGATATGAATATCCTTCTTCATCGCAATTATCACGCATCCTCGCGATACCGTATCGATCCTACTCATACTACCCATGCTACTTAATCAACAAAATACAACAAAAGATAAAATGAATATCAACTCACAAAACCATGTCAAAAGCTTGCTCATTAATAGAAGAAAATCTAAGATCAAAGATTTGTAAAGGTTTTGTCAAGACCACAAATAATCAATCAAAGACAACAACAATAGAAAATCAAAATTCATTCACAAACATACATTAGATGATATACAATAGGTATCAAGAGATTTACATACAAAACCTCAACAAATAGAGAATACAAAGAGAAGAAAGGAGAAAAACCATTTTCTCACGGTTTGTCAGAGCCGATTGAAGCAAATCCAACTCCGGATCATCAATATGCATCCTCTAATGTTGTTTCTAAGCATCTCTACTCCTAAAATATGTTTGATGAAGTTGGGAGAAAGTTCCCCCAAAAACATACTCAAAAAATAGTGTTTTTGGCCTTATATGGTGTTTCAGTCCGCACAGTTTCGCCTGGCGGTGTTTTGGGGTGCCCGGCGGGGAAAGGCGGCTTATTTTTGCAAGTTCCAGTAGCTGTTCTGGAGCGTCCGGTGCTGCAAATACCTCCCGGCGCTGAACCGCCCGGCCCTGCAGAGGCGCAGCACACCAGAACAGCAAAAATCCAGCACTATTTTATTCGTAACTTTTGAACCGTAACTCCCTTTTTCGCCCGGTTTGAAGCGCTGGAAAGCTTATTCAATGCTCTATTCAATAATGGCAAGATATCCTAGATTGAATACCTGCAAAAATAAATGTAAATCAATTAAACTCAATGATATTTACACGATAACGCAATATATACACTATAACATAAAGTAAACGTATTTACAAACAAGTAGGGGTTTATTCTGACGGTTTCAACAAAAAGTATCGATAAGTGCAACAAAACTTATATACAAAAATAGGTACATTTTGCACTTATCACCTCTTGGTAGAGTGTAAGACCCATCCCTTTGTACATAAACCATTTTGGGCCTCAGTGTATTGTATAAGTCCCGATACTGTCAGAAACCTCGACGCGATCACCATTTTTCAAACAAACAATTGGGCCTGCCTGTCGCTACCTGGATCTTCATCCAGGTACAAACGCGAAAGTGGCGCGAAAACAGAGTCGCCAACAATGTCTATTTATCCCAAGAGAGGGAAAGGAAACACTGCGTAAACCTGAGCGAAGGGAAAAGCATGGTCTCGCGACCAAAAGAAACGGGTAAGGGAGTCGGTTACGTGAGGGGAAGGTGTTAGCACCCCACGCGTCCATCGTACTCGATGGGATCCATGCTTGTTGTCTCAATCAAAGGGTGTCGTCATCTGGAGCTCCACTGCTACTGGAAAGGAAAAGGAACGGGAACGGAGAAGAGCGAAGAAACGGGGGAGAAAAGAAAAAGAAGTGACTCGATAGGACATCGTCGTCCTACACCTACGTATTCCCTCGTGCAATGGGAAAGTCAGAGTCAATGTAGTTTGGACACGAACTAAGGGGGAGGTTGCTCGCCAAGACATCGTCGTCTTGTGCCTACGTATCCTCAATCTAACTAGAAGGAGGAAATCAGAGCAGTCGTAGTTCGACCTAACAAGGTATTAGTGTTTTTTATGAGTGACGTTAAGTTCGCGTCCGGCAGTTAGGGTCGATGCCTGTTTGCGAAAAAACGGAAAATAACGTCCTCTTTTCTGAAAATGGTTTGAAAATTAACTATCCTGAAGGATGAAAAAGGTTTGAGTTTGTTTTGTGTTTTTTAGACAGAAATGGATTGAAGTTAGTTTGTAACTTGCATTGCACCCAAGTCTACAACATAGGAACGAATACGTCGCGTATCGTCCCCAACAGGACGTACACTAAGTACCCTAGAAGAATGGAGGGAGACCCCCCATACCTCACTTCCCATATATAAGGCTCATGCTCAATACACGTTAACCTTTATTAAGTGTTTTAGAAAGGTTATAAGATGAGAAGAGAAGACTCAAAAGAAAAGAAAACACTAAGGGGAAACTAATTATTCCTAATGTTATCAGGCAAAGGTGGCCCTAAGGTTGAGGTTTAAGAGCAACCTAAGTCTAAAGAAGAGAGAGGGATAGCACTATCTAATGCTTATCCTACCTCACCTTAATAAAAAATTAATTATGAAATAGGACCCCAAAGGGATGTGAAGAAGTTCTACACAATCAAGCATTATATAATGTAATCCATAAAAGAGAAATAGAAGTAAGATAAATGAGAGATGAAAGAAGGAAAGTGCATGGATAAGCATCCAAATGCTCAAGAGTCTTACCTCTGCCCCTACACAAAAATTTAGTACCACATGATCACAAGTAATGGATACAAGTGCTAGAAAAAAAACCACACAATGCTAGTTGTCTTAAGAATACAACTTAGGAAGCAAACAAGTGTTAAATCAAAAGGGAAAGGTACTAAGGGTTAAAGATCATGCAAGGTCAGTAGGTACATGTCAAAGTGTCCTACTAAGGTCAAGGTATCAAACAAAGTCAAACTAGGTTGAAACATGCACCAAAAGATCACACAAATGCAAGTTATGCATTAACTATGCAAGATGAATGCAAATGAACCATGAACGTGAATAAATGCATATGTAAACATCAAAGTCCAAAGTGAATGACATTTAATAAGGCATGGAGATGTCATTAAGATAGCATGTAATTCATGAATGCAAGCATTGATTAAATAAGAAAAAGTGAAAACCAAAACATCACTTAAGTTCATACAAGGGAGCACACTTGTAATGCAAGTAAAGAATGGAAATGCAAGATGAACATACTTGTAAATGAATGAAAATCAGTAGCATATGATATTTGAAATGACATTTAGAAGTCAAGAATGATCATATAAATTCCACACAAGTGTCATGTTGAAGCACATTGAAGATTAGAAGTAAGCATGTTCAAGTTAGGTCAAACAAGTTCTTATGAGTTCATGAAGTTTAGAGACATGTGAGATGATGTTAGAAGTCATGCCATATGATTGAAAATGATCACAAACAGGAGTGGAATCACGTTTTTATGAATGTACAAGATCATGCAAGTGTTGATGCAAACAATTGATCAAAGAAGAACAAGTAAGGATGCACAAGTTCACAAAACATTTTAAGTTCAAATAAGTGCATACAAGTTATGTAAAGATGAATTATGAATGCCCTATAACATGAGAAAAGTGACGTATAATGTTCATACAACATGTATTAAGATACCTCATTAATTTTTAAAGATGGTTGCATACAATGCACATTGAAACCCTAGCATATGATCCCTAACATTCACACAAACAAGCATGCTTTTAAGATGAATCAAAAGTCATGTTAGAAGGATGAGAAAATTGAAAGATACAAGTATTATGAAGTGCAAACAGTGTGCAAACAGTGTGCAAACATGTCTCAAAAGGATGGCTCAAAATTCACTACCAAACATGCTCAAAGATACTTTACAATCTCATACAAGTCACACAAACAAATGGCTCAAAGATCTCATTCAAAAGTCAATAAGAAATGACCTAAAAAATCTACAAAAATAGGTATGAGATGCCTAGATGTATCATACAAACATGGATCATGCTCATGTGAAAATTCAACACAAAACTATGTCAAACAAATCAAAAATGAAACATGTATCATGAAGGGATGTTCACACAAAAGAAATTAAATGGGAATTCATGGATAAATAGTAAAATATGCTAAAATCATAAATTAAAATATGAAAAAATTATTTAAATGCATTATGATGCTTCATGAATTTTCTCAGGATTTTATCATGCTTAAAAGTAATTTTAAAAATTAAAAACCAAACAAGTATGAAAATAAGAATAAAAAAAACAAGAGGAATTGACCAGGGGATGCAGCGCAAGCAAAAGTCCAGTTATAATTGCATTGGGCTCAGAAAAGGAGGGGTGTGTATAGTAGTAAGAGCCCAATCCACAAACACACGCTCAGATAGGGTGCATGTAATGGATGTTAGTCAATACATTGACTCATCCCCAGCCATCAGATCAAGTCCACACATGATGATCACAAGAGTATGCAAATCACATGATTCACAATGCAAGCATATGGTATGTAATAATGATGCACACACATGGAATCACACAATTCAAAATTAACTCAGAAAAATGAGCATGTTCCAGGGATGATGCTTCATTAATGCGCTGGCACGCTTAAGGGCGTTGGATTAAAAACCATCAACGGTCACGTTATAACCTGGCAATTGAGTTAGGGTTCTTGCTCAGATGAGTTTTCAGGTGGCCGGAGAAGACTCCGACCGTCTTCTTCGGGGAGCATCCACCGTGCTCAGCCTCACATATCAGTAGAACAAGCAAATCTTATACCAAAATGATACTCTCACTTAGTAGATCACAAATCCAGCCTCAGAAATCACAAACAATTCACATACAAATCAAATCGAAGCAAGAAAGTTTTCCCTAATTTTCAGGTCTATGCTCCTAAGGAGCCTATCAACTAGCCAGAGTCACAATAGCTCCTATTGAGCTTCAAATCATGCAAAATCAAGTTCAAAATCAACTTAAAATAGCAAGAAAAATTGAGAATGAAACTTGTACTCTTTGATGAATCCTTTCAAAATAAGAAAACCAGAGGTGAAGCACTTGATCTTTGAAGTAATTATTGGAGAAATAAAGGCTATGGATAACTTCAAACTTCTTGGCAATCAGTTGGTGAAGATAGAGGATTCAAACTGCAACTTCTATGGAATCAATTTTCTTGCTCACACACACTTCACAGATGTTGATTGAGGATGAATGAAGATGAAAAATGCAGAGGCAATGGAGATCTCAGAGCTTCGAGGGAGAGAGAACCCTGAGAGAAAAAAGAATGTGAAGATTGAAGGAGAGTGAATAATGATCAAGTTCGTTAGAGTTTCTGTTAGAGGTTTCTATTTATATGTTGAGTTAACTGTTAACCACCTTAGTTAATAGTTAGAACTCTGGTTAATGAAAGGTGTAGTGAGAAAGAGAGGGTGAACTGAGAAATAGAGAATAAAGTGAATTGATGAGGGTGAGCTCGGGTTTGATTCAATGTGGAGAGGGAGCACAATATCATGGTGGATTCTAAGATGACAAATGATGACGTGTAGTAATGATAGCAACAGCTACTTGTTGTGTAAGTTTCTCCTTTCTCTTGTTTGAACAAATATAGAATGGATGGTACATGTACATGTAATATGTGTAAGGTGTTTGTTTGGTTAATTATGGCAATGTTTGAATGATAGCTGATGTATGCGCATAAGAACAACAATGCAACAAGTTTTATTTACTTGGTATGGAAGGAAACAGATGGCATGATGATAACTTCCATGGAAGATTTCCCAATTCCTAGTGAATGAAATGGTAAGCTTTTGAGGTCTTTGGAAAGAGGATATGAAGTAGAGTAATGTTGGTGTTCATAATGAATGGAAATGAAGTCGACAAGATGCTCAAATTTGATCACAAAGTCACTAGAACAACACTGTCATTTGGACAAGTCTTGCCCTACTCGTGTCTGGCCCATGGCCTATGAAATGGATCAGTTTGAGGTCCCCACTTTGAGCTACTATATCTCCCCAATGATTGATCAAATGAAAAATCCTCCAACATCAAAGTTGGAGAGGAGATCAAGAGGAACAAAAACCATGTTGGACAATTTTTCATTTGGAGTCTCCATCATGGAGAAATATGACCTTGAACTTGGACAAAACATGCACACAAGGTGCTAGTTGAAATTACTGCGCGATGACTGGTCATGACTTGCCAATTTGCCTTGATTTGTCTCAACTTTAATTGATCATATCTCACTCAATTTTGATCCAATGGACATGTTCTTGGTATGGTTTTGAAGCTTGGAATGTGAACTTTTGATAGGCCTCCATAAACTTTCAATTTGGAGCTTGGGACTTGGAGAAAGAATTCCCTAAAGTTGGGTGCTCACCTTGCCAAAACTTGCCATAAATGGAAACCCTAATTTCTATTTTTGGCAACTTTGCACATTTCTTGATTTTTGATGAATCCCTTGATATTTCTTGATCAAATCTTCACCAATGATCATAATGAACTTGAGGAACGTGAATTTGACCTCAAAAAGTCAGGAGTTCACTTTTTCCTCTACACAGTTGACTTTTCCCCAATTCTCCTGATTCTCAACCAATTGTTCAATTGAAGATCTTCTGAAATGAACCAATGGGCAATACTTCATCCTTGGACAATTGAGAGCATATGGAAAACCTTGAAAACAAACTTTGGCTCAAAAATTTTATTGCACTGACTTTTCATCAAAACCCTAATTTTGCACTGGTTTGGAGAATGTGATTCACTTGAGATTGCTCATGTACCTTGATCCCATGCCAAGAGCCAATGATATGCAATGATGATTGTGCAAAGAATGAAACATAAGCCAGTTAGTGTTAAAAGCATGAGGGAAAATTTTGAGGTGTTACACTTCCCTCGTGTTGTAAGTCCCATTTCTTTTCTTTAAAACACTTTTGGGCCTCTTGGTAGAGTGTAAGACCCACCCCTTTGTACAGAAAGCCCTTTTGGGCCTCAATCACTTGTATAAGACCCTGTACAAATTCAAAACAACAGTACAATCACTGTTAAAATTTGGGCCTCTCCCTGAGTTGTAAGCCTCGATATCTGTTCAAAATACTTTCTCCTTTGATTTTGAATCCAAATATATAGTTGCTATCAAAACTTTCTTTAATTTCTTTGAACAAATAACAGCATGGAAGCTCTACAACGGGTAAGTGTTTATCCGCTTTCTTTTATCTGTTTTCATATAAATAACTATATTGTGGGGTTGGTTCACTGTAAGTCTTCTTTCACACCTTTTAAATACTCGTCATATATCAACGGTATATATACTAGTATAGTTATTTAAAGTTTTCCCCGGTAACTACGTCTAGAACTAGGTAAAGCCTATTGGTCACTCTTGAATACAAACAAAACTAGATCCCCATAGGATTCCAGATAAAGTCTTCTCTTCTCTTGGAGTTAAACAATATGGAACAAAGAGAAAGGCAGTATTCTCGGTGAACCATTTCTCAGACTGTCACCTTTAAAAATCGTCAAAGAAACTCTACTCCCCAGAGATGACCTTTTCTCCGTGAATGGCATCTCTTGAGTTTCTTCCAAACCCTTGAACTTTCCTGGAATGATCTCTTCTCTGTGAGTTGTATTTCTTGAACTTCTCTTGGTTTGGGGACCCACAGGCTTCCTAAAAGCACCACCGCCTCCTCTTGGGCATTATACAAGGACCCTTCGGCTTCTTAGAAGTTCTCATGCCTCCTCTTGGGCTTAATACAAGGACCCTAACGACCTCTTAAAGGTATAAGACAGAACTTAGTTATCCTTTACTAGAGCAGTCTTTCCAGTGTCAAACCTCAGGCCACTTTAGGGTTGATTCTCATCCCTTAAGGCCCTTGCTTTCTTTTAAGCATCCTACAAAATATAAAACTCTTCGACACCAGCAGACTTGGGCAGTCTAAACCCCCCTTGAGTCTCAATGACATTCTCAAGTTCCTTTCAAACATAGGAAAAAACACCGATTACGCCGGATAAATCTCTAGCAGAAACTCGGTCTCTCTCATGAGAGTTCCCCACCCTTGGGCCTGCTTATGGATCTAATCCTCAACAGTAAGACAACCTCCTCTTAGACTTTGCATAATGATCTTTTCTTAACACAGTCAGCCTCCTCTTGGGCTTTGTACAAATGATCCTCCGCCAGCGGAGCTAACCTTTTCAGACTCTCTTGTTGAGTCAATCACTTTTCAGACTCTCTTGTTGAGTCAATCATTTTTTCAGACTCTCTTGTTGAGTTAATCACCTTTCTGCACTCTCTGGTTGAATACAAAAGACTCTCTTGTTGGGTCAATCTCCTTTTAGCCTCCATCTCGGACTTCGTATGAGACAGCAAATCACTCTCTTGTTGAGTAAAAAAGACTCTCTTGTTTAGTCAATCAGCTCTCAGACTCTCTTGTTGGGTCAATCACCTTTGCAAGACTCACTTGCTGAGTCCACTCTTTTAGCTTCCGTCTTGGGCTTGGTACAAGACATATAAAAGCACTCTCTTGTTGAGACAAACTCATTTCAGCCTCCGTCTTGGGCTTTGTACAAGACACATATAAACCTCCCCGACGGAGTAAAAAATCTCTTTTAGCCTCGATCTTGGGCTTTGTACAAGACAGAAAGAACATTTTCTCCAAAAAAGTCAAACTGTTAGCCTCCTCTCAGGCTTTATATAATGATATCCCCAAAGAGTCAGTGTCTTTTTTGCCTCAATCTTGGGCCTTGTACAAGACATATACACTCTCTTGTTGAGTCGGTCTTATCTAGCCTCCTCTTAGGCTTCGTATAAAGAAATCCCTAGTTGAGTCAATCAACCTCTTAGCATCAAACTTGTGATTTGATCAAGGCATACAAAAATCAACAATTCCTCTTTAGAGATGACAAATTCTCTCTAAGCCAAAACCCTTTAGCTTTATATCTTGGGCTTTGAACAAGATACAAATCACCTTTAGCTTCATGTCTTGGGCTTTGAACAAGACACCAAAACATCTTTCCTCCCTTAGAATAGGAGGAACTAAGATTGCTCTTATTTCCCTGTTTCGTTAAATGGAAATACGTAGGCATAAGATTGCGAAATCTTAGCGGGCATACTAATCAAAAACCCTAGGTCCAACACCTTCATATCAATCAAAACTTAGGTCCAGTACCTTACCCAAACCATAAACAAAACTCACTCTCCCTGTCACACTTTCCCAAGAAACTTTCCCTAACCCATTAACAGATAAACACGATCAACTACAAAGAGAGACCTAAAAACTAACATCCTCTGGATAACCACATATAGGATGGGTAATTGACAACTATCCATGGTATAACCTAACCCCGGACCCCCCAATCTCTTTTAAGGCGTTTGTTCAGTTAAACATTCGCGTGCAAGGTCAATTTTAGATACCTTCCCTTTCCCTTCCAGCTTCACGGGATAAATAAAAAATCAGAAAGTAGCACCCTTTCTCCACGAGGAGAAAACCCAAACTTCAGCGATAAGGTGGTCGCGTCACCAACAAAAATCGCTCGCTACAAAGTCTTTTAATAGATAGATTGTGGTTAACTGAGGAGACATGCAAATTGGTGTTTTAACTAACAGGCAGTGATTAACCAATCAAGGGGAGAAGAACCAAGAGAAGGTTGCAAACTCCTGCGGATTTGGTTTTAACAGGAATACTGTGATTAACCGAAAAAAGGAATAAAACTCTTCTTGGGGAATCAAAATCAAGGATTGACCACAAGAAAAGAAAGTATGGTATTGAAACAAAGAGAGTTTGCTAACCCAAAAACAATAATCTTAACCAAGAATGTGGTGATTGACTAAGAGAAAGATAAAAAGGGGCAAGAGAGCAAAAAATGATCAAGGATCGACTCGACTGGGGGAAGAAATACGCTACCGCCTGGTGATAGAGGTGACTAAGCCAAGCACAGGGTCATTCGTTCCCTACCTGAAGTAGTTAGAATGAGAGTAGGAATTCTCCCTTCTCATTCCTTCTCTAACACACATGGTGTAGTGCAGAAGTTGAAACAGACAGCGTAACAGCTCCAAGTTGTACAGTGCTCCAGTGTCGCGCGAAACTCCGACTCCGCGGGGAAAGAGAAAAAGAAAGATCTAAAGGAGGCCTAAAGAGAAGTGCCAAAGGGAGGATCAATAATTGAAACGAAGTTTCGATTAATTAATCAAAGGGGAGGAGTATGCTAATAATTTTCCAAAATGAATTGAAAATTATTAAAGTAAAAGGGTGCATTATTTATTATCCAAGATTAAGTTTATCCTTTTGAAGAACAAACTTAACTTAACATGAATGGAAAGTGCAAAACAGTACCAAATGACACTCAAAATGCAACACAAAATCATGTTATTGTATGGATGAAACTGTGCAAGAATGATCATGTTCATGCAAATCCAAGAATGTGCACAACTATGAAATCGAGAGAATCGAGCATCGGCAAATTCATGATCATGCTTTAAACTGAAGTGAAACAACACCTAAAACATCCATAAAAAATCAATCATATCAATCCATGGAAGTTAGAGGAAGAAAGCATGGCAAACAAGCTTGAAAAACACCAAAAATAGCACTCTGTTACAGTGGTAACCGGTTACTCTAAAGTGAGTAACCGATTACTTGCTTGAGAACAAAAAATCTGGGGAAAATTGTACAGAGTAACCGGTTACCCTGTATTGAGTAACCGGTTACTTAGTTGAAAAAGCAACGCTGGTGCAAATTTGTGAGGAATAACCGGTTACCCTATATTGAGTAACCGGTTACCACTGTAACAGTGGCAAAAATAGCTTTTTGAAAAAGCACTTAAAGCATCCAAATTAATTGTCTAAGTTACCACACGCTAGGGTATGAATTTGTGCACGAAAATTAAGCTCAAAAACAAAAAATAAACAGTGATGGAATCAATTAACACATCAAGATCATGGATCATGTAATGGCATAATCAATTCACACACAAAAAGCATCGAAACTACATCGCGAATGATATGAAAACATTCGAAGCTATAAAATGAGTGAGATCTACCAACCTTCAAGCCGGAGGATTGGCTTGGTGATTGTTGCAAAGGATTCTTAATGGAGATAATCAAAGAAAACTAGAGGAATCTTCAATTATAGCCGAATCGTATCGAAACTGAGCAAATTGCGACAAAACTGCTGAAATACGAATTCAAGCCGTAGAATCTTGAATCAAGCACGTGAGATGAATCCAAAAGCTAACAAAACTCTAGAAAACCAAGTGTAATTACAAGGTGTTGAAGGTTAAGCTCAAGAAATAATCACTTCCAATGTAGAAGCGATTATTCTTCAATGGTGAAGAACTATGGTGAGGTTTGTGAAGAAAATGTAGATGAAGATGAAGAAGTTGCAGAAAATTCAGAGAGAATGTGAGAGAATAGAGAGTGAAGTGTGTGAAATAGTTGAGAGATTGTGGAGAGTGTTCCAGGGTCCTTGAAAAATGATTGAATGTTTGTTTATATAGAGTTTTGGTTTGGAGTGTTAGAGGTTCGGAATTAGGCTAGGAGCTAGCTTTGGAGCTAGCTTGCGAGTTAGTTACACTTGACTCACCGAGTCAAGCGGTTAACTCGGTTAGTTAAGAAGTTAACTAGGTAGCAACCCCAATGTAAGCTTCAAATCAAAGGTTGACATGCTTGGAAATCAAGGAACATGGTGCACTTAATTTCAAGTGATGCATTGGAATAAATGTAAGTGGAGTGTCTTGAATAATCTAGAGATATCTAGAGATGTCTAGAATGTTCCACATGCTGCAAGAACTGTGTAGAATCAAGGATCAAATAGTGTGCAAGGTTGCTATCCCAAAAATGCAGCAGAAATTGCAACTTTGTACTGAGTAACCAGTTACCTTATATTGAGTAATCAGTTACTCTAGGCAAAATTTGCCCAGATCACTCAAGAACAAGTACTGAGGTCCCAGTTTCGCCTTTCCACTTCTTGTTTTGATGAATAGGCATGAAAACCCTTGTTTTGTGCTTGTTTTGATGATGTGATGACCTTGTAAAGATTTGATAAATCGGGCTTGAAAAACCTGAAAATCATGCAACAAGAAACACATAGAGAAAAGTGTGAATGCGTATGCCGGCGATGCGAATGCACATGCTTATGCAAAAGGCAAAAGAAGGAGGTCAAATTCGGGTTACGACAGCATTTTAGACTATAAGCTATATTTTTTAGGAATATTCATATCGGCTGATAAAATTAAACATAATTTTTTTCCTTCTTTGAGTTGTTTTTGGATGGATTGTTTCTGCTACTTCTATGACGATGAGTTCATTCAAATAAATTTATAACAACTATTAAGAAAAAATCATTGCAAAAAGGATGAAAGATATTTCATTAATTTGAAAGAAAAAGTACATGGGATTGATCTACATAATTTTATCTAAATCAGAACAATATCCTCATTGTAACACGCCAAAATTTGCCCTCCCTTTCTTAAACTTTTTAGCTTATGCTTCATTTCATTTGCATCTTCATTTATGCATTGCATGAGTTTTCCAAGACATGGAATCAAGGTGTATTTCTCGCAGTTTAGAGTTTTCTTCAGTTCAGAAGTTGCTTTAGCGGTATTCTGAGCTAAACGGACAACCGTCAGAGTTTTTGAGTATTTATCTTGCTCAACGGATGATTTGATTATTTCATGTTTTTAAACAGCAAGCATCTGAGGCTCCAGCATTTATTTTACTCAGTGATTTGATACCGGACAGTATTTTTCCAGCAAGGTTATTTTGAGCGCGAAAGGGAATTCACAACTTTTTCAGGCATGATTCAATGGCAATATCAAATAACAAGTTTCAGAGGTAGAACAGGGCTCAGCACAAGTGGCAACGGATGATTTTTCAAGTTTCCTTCCAAAAGGCACCAAAATTCAAATTTTTTATGTGTTAATCGATTAACACATTTTTCCTAGCAAATGGTTAATCGATTAACACGAGTAAATTTTTCCTAGAAAGTTCAATTTCCAGCACTGCAACATTTTCAACTTATTTTGATCACTTGGTTTCACAATTGCATCAGTATAAGGATCAAGAATGCTTCCAAATTTTGGTTCATATCAAATTAATTTCATCTTCCCTCCAAAAATTCAAATAATTCTACTCCTAATTCCATTCCTAAAACTAATCATCATTCAAACCCACACTCCAAACCTCATTTTGCTTCCAAACCTATAGCTTATTTAAGTAAATTTGCTCCAAACCTCAATAACTTCACTCATTTTTCTGATTTTTCTACACTTCACATTCCAATTCTCTCAATTCTCTATCATTTTTTCACTCTCCATTCTCATCTTCAACCTTCACTAGAGCTATTCCATTAGAATTCTTAAACTATTCATTGGAGTTTGTGAATTCTAGAGCTAAACCTTCATCATTTCCTTTCATCAATACAAATTCTAAAGTTGAAGCTTATTTGGATCTTAATCAAGTTTTGGAATCACTTCATGAAGAGCTTTTGGATTATTTTTGGATAATTGCTTGGATCTTCAACTTTTCTTACTAGGAACTAATTAGATCTTGGATTTTATGTGCTTGATCTGTCAAATTCAGTTTACAACACTTACCAAAGAAAATTTCCGCTTTGCAGGTTGGTAATTCATAGATCCAAGCTTGTTCTAGCTTATTTACAGCTTTTACAATGTAGATCCATTCGTTTTGGTGTGATTTGATCCATTGATTCAATTGCTCGATGTTGTTGATTGTTTAATTAATTTAATATGTGTTCATTTGGTCAAAATTGATGTGATTTTCGTGCACAATTGCATGCTATTACATGTTGCATTTGAACCTTGAATTAATGATGAAAGAGTGCTTCTGAAAATTGATTTTCTGTTGTTACAGCAGGTGTTATCGATTAACATATATGTGTGAATCGATTACACCTTTTCACAACGCTATTTTCAGCTTCTAGACAGTTGTTAATCGATTAACAACTATGTGTTGATCTGCTACACCTTTTTACAACGCTATTTTCAGCTTCTGGACAACTGTTAATCAATTCACCTGCTATAAAATGTGTTTTTTTGCTTGTTTTTGAGCTTATTTTGATTCCTTTCCACATGTAACTTCTATGGCTTGATATATTTGATATTTGTGGAATTTTCTTGAGTTGTTTAACCTCCGTTTGCAATACGTATGCGAATTTTGATGCACGATTTGTTGATTATGTAATTGTTTGTATTCTTGAAGCATGTTCATGATGCACACTTGTTTACATGTTGATTATTGCTTGTTGATGTTGCATATTCATGATGCTTAATGTGGATACATGTTCATGCGCATTATCAATTGTTGAAATCCATGGTGTATGTTAACTTGATTATTGTTGGTACATGTTCATCATAGTTGATTATTCCTTTGTCACATGCTCATACACTTTGCTTGATCTTGCACAACACATGTTCAAGATTGCTTGAATTCTTGATGTGTGCTTATGATACTTGCGCAACCTTGTTGAATACATGATGCGTGTTCATGTTAATGTTGCCGATGCATACACAGCTATCCTATTAATGATTTGTTAGTTACTGCCATACATGCTATTAAATGTTGTTGTGTTGTTAATGTAAATGTACTGCTATCATATTTTAAACGCTGTTATATGCTGCTGTTTGTGCCTTCTTTTAGCTTGTTTTGCTTGCTCTTGCATGTTCCCTTAGGGCTTCCTAGTCCAACTCAATTTTTTATTAAGCTTGGAGTAGTATAGACATTAGGTGCTAATCCATGCATGATAACATTAGGATAGCTTCCCGAACCTCAACTCTAGGTCCATTTTGCATGCTAACATTAGGATACAAATTCTTTTCGCATCCTAACCTTAAGGCTATTTTGCATGATAACGTGTAGGACAGAGTTTCCCTTAGACCATCTGTGCGTCTTTCTCTTCTCTCTCTTAAACAAAAATCAAAACATGTAATAAATACGATGAGTATTGTGCACCACGAGCCTTAAGCACATCGGAAGTGATAAGCGGGAGTCTCTCCTTACCTTGTCTAGAGTGTTTTGTATACGTCCCATCTTGGGTCTATCTTATGAAACATTCGATCCTATGTCATAGACTTTAGTGCAATAAGAATCTCAAATAAATTTAATTCACTTCTATTAAAACCCACAAACAAACTGCAAATAATTTTATCCTTCAGGATTGTCTGCCAAACCTTTTTCAGAAAGGGCGTGTTACTTTCGTTCTACTGCAAACAAACATCGACCCTAACTGTTGGAACGCGAACTTAACGTCACTCGTAAAAATCACTTAACAATGGGTCCCACGAACTACGAACGCTCTGATTTCCTCATTCTCATCTGAATGAGGATACGTAGGCACGGGACGACAAAGTCTTGGCGAGCAACCTTCCCCCTTTCACCCGTAGTCCTCTGAACTACGTTGACTCTGACATTCCCATTGCACGAGGGAATACCTAGGCATAGGGCATCGAAGTCCTATTGAGTCTTCTTTTGTTTTTTTCCTTTTTCATTTTCGTTAGCAGATAGGCTTTAGATAAACACACCCTTTGATTAGAACAACAAGCGTGGATCCCGTTGAGTATAATGGGCGCGAGGGGGTGCTAATACCTTTCTCTCGCGTAATCAACTCCCGAAACCGGAACTTTGTTGTGATGACCATGTTCTTTCCCTTTTCAAGGTTTCTTCGATCGTTTCCTTTCCCCCGTCAGGATAAATAATATTTGGTGGTGACTCTATTTTCCGCCGGTTATTTTTCGCATTACGACAGCTGGCAACTCTGATGGGGACTCTGGTTCCCTATGGAGTGAATCCTAGCGCTTGTTTGTTTCTATTTCATTGGATGTTGACCTTTGTGCATTTATCTACTTTATTTGTTGTATATTGTTTCATTATCTTTGTATTTGTTGCATTTGATTACCGTTATCATATTGTACTGCCGCTGTTGTGCTGTTTGGGTGGGTTGGTTCCATGAGGGATAAGCCCACTACCCGGGCTTGAGTACATACTTAGGATTAGAGTGGATAGTCGTGTGGCATGTGTAGCATCTTGGTACGTTTGGTTGACACGAGACCCACATTCAGACAAGGTTTTCTTGGGAGATATTCTGTCATATGCGTCTTGTGCATATGACAGGGTGTTCCCATAGAAAGCTTATGATTCTGGTTACTGTTCGTGAGAAGTCAGTTTAGGCCTCCTTGATTGATGATGATGCCAAACCAGAAATGGTGAATGTATCATCATTTCTTGACCTGAGAGTCCGTGAGTCTGAGGACCTGCTAGGATGTTGTGTCCAAGACTAGAACCCACATGTGAGAGGGGATGGGTTTTGCACGAAACCATGACTTTCAACCTACCTGGATTTCTGGTTTTCTTATCAGCCTGGTATTCTAATTATTCTGGTATTCTGGTATTTTGGTTTTTTCGTCAGAGTGAACTTGTGAACTTATTCAGTTAGCAGCGCAGCAGCTATTCAGAGCATGTGGAAACCTTGATCCCATGTCTGCATTTTCATAGCATCATACTTGCATCCTAACATTTATCTTAGTTTATTTCCAAGGTTTGCATCTTATCCTTTATTCTAGTTGTCAAAGATCTTCAGAGATGGACACTGGTCGAAAGAAGAATGTGGCGTACAAGTTTCCAACACCGGTTCTGAGTTCACTTCATGAGTTGGTTGCTCTGGCTAGTTCTAATGTCTTGGAGGATTTTAGAAAGGATTATGGGAAGATATTGAGCGTTCTTCACGCCATCACCAAGCATGAACATGATACCATCCATACACTTCAACAATTCTATGACCCTTCCCAGAGGTGTTTTACTTTTTCGAGTTATCAGTTGGTTCTGACATTGGAGGAGTTCGCGCTTATTTTGGGAGTTCCAATTAAGGATATAGCACCTTTCTTCAGTTCCAAGGAGAATCCCGAGCTGGGTGATATTGCTACTGCTCTTTATTTGAGCAAGTCTGATTTGACAGATAATGTGGCTAGCAAGGGAGGTTTTCAAGGATTCCATCTGAGTTTATTGGTTGGTCAAGCTCAAAGTTTTGCTGAAGCTAATAGTGTGACTGTCTTCAATGTTGTTTTGGCCTTATGTGTCTATGGTATTGTTTTATCCCCGAACATGGCTGACTTTGTGGATATGAACGCTATCAGAATCTTCATCATGAAGAATCTGGTACCAACTCTTCTTGGTGATCTGTATCACTCTGTGTACTTCAAGAATGAGAAAAGGAGATGAGGGCTCGTAAATTGTTGTTTGCCGCTCTTATGAAAATGGTTTATAAATCATGTTCCTCGGTCTGGTGCCTTTGTTGATACAAGGGATTCCTTGAAGTGGTCCAAAAGGCTAATGGGGTTGACTACTAACAACATGGCATGGTTTGATTAAAGACTATTGGGTACGGAGATAATCTTCAGCTATGGAGACTTCCCAAATGTACCTTTGGTGTGAAAGAAGGGTGGTATTAATTATAACCATTCCCTTGCTAGTAGGCAGTTCGAGTATGCTATGAGAGAGCCTCCGAAGGATCAAAATATCCAAGAATCTTTGTTTTTTCATGGTACAGAGCGTCAGGAGTTGCTTAAGAAAGCTATAGGCAATTGGGGAAACATTCAAAAAAAATGGAAGACTCATTTGGGGAAGAATAACGGCAGAGCCTATTCTCCCTACTTGGAGTGGATTCAGAAGATGGTGGAAGTGGTGCTTTTATCTTTCTCTGTGGAGGCACCTTTATACCCATTGGTGAAGATGGAAGTCTACCAGTTGGGTCATGCCAAGAAAGAAGCAGCTTATGTAGCCAAGGTGAAGACAGAGCTGCTAACCAAAAGAGAGAATGAGCTGGAAGAAGAAGTCAAGAACAGGGAGTGGATAGGCAAAGATCTGAGAAATGCCAATAGCTTACTCCAACAGAGGAAGAAAGATCTAGACATATCCCGTCTCAAGATTTCCAAGTTCAACAGTCATTGGAACACCACTGTGACTTCTCACAGGATGAAAGAAGATGAACTCCGAGATCAAATTGAAAAGTGAAGCAATAGCTCAAGGACAAAGAGAGGGAGGTCAGAGAAGAATCATCTCACAGGTTCAGAGGCGAGAAGCAACTCAAAGAGACCTTGGCAACCGTGGAAGAGCTTAAAGTTAAAGCGGAGGTGAAGAAGCCCAAACTTGAAGATGCTTTTGGTGAAGATTCTTGGTAACTACGTTGTCGTTACTTGGAGGGGATCATGCACATGCGAGATGTTCTCATTGAGGAGCTGATTCAGAGACCAAGGCATCCTGTTACCAAGAAGTTGTTCAAGGAGGTTCAAGCCTGGAACAGAGAGCATGGATGATGGGGTGGTTTGTCTCTAGGGGATATTGATGATATGCCTTAGTTAATTTTCTTTCTTTTGTATCTAATCACCGTCATACATTTTGACTTAGATCATTGGATTTTGTATTTGATTATATCTCTTCTGTATGAGTTGTTTGCATCTCTGTCCTAGAGACGTGCATCGCAAGGCTGTATTGCGACGGTTGTCAAAACCGTCACACCAACTGTTGTTCTCTTTCACGATGGTTAGAGAACTGATGTAACCTAAATATTGCGACGCTTATCGACCGTCGTGGAACTTTGTTTTGATTTTTGTTTTCATTTTTTATTACGCTAGTAAATTGTGGCGGTTTGAACCGTCGCAAATTACGAATATTTTAAAAAAAAATTCTATCCTCAATATTTTAGCATTATTATAAAAAATAAAAAATATATAATTCTAGAATACTAATAGTAGGAAATTACTAAAGCTACTCTAATATAATATTAAATATATTATAAAATATTTTCTAATATTCCAACAATAATGTTTAAAATTAGGGTTAATACCCATTTTGCCCCCTGCCATATAGGCGCTTTTCGAAAAACCCCCTGTAAAAAAAAACTTGCAAAAAAAACCCTAACATTTGAAGATTCTTTCAGTTTTGACCTTCATCACATCCAGTCACTAAAAATGCCAAAATGGCAGAGGTCAAAATAAAAACGCTGCCAAAATGGCAGGGGTCAAAATGAAAACGCTGCCAAAATGGCAGGGGTCAAAATAAAAACGCTGCCAAAATGGCAGGGGTCAAAATGGCAGGTTTTTGGTGACTGAATGTGATGAAGGTCAAAATTGAGAGAATCTTCAAATGTTAGGGTTTTTTTTGCAAGTTTTTTTTTTACAGGGGGTTTTTCAAAAAGCGCCTATATGGCTGGGGGCAAAATGGGTATTAACCCTTAAAATTATTATACTTCTATGCAAATTAAAGTTAATAAGGTTATTGTACTACATAAGAGATTACCAAGTTAGAGCTTATACATATATCTTCATCTATGTACATAATATTATTTTTCTATTCATTTTGTAAGATAATATTCCAACAAAATCTTTATTTTAGGAGCCAAATCCACTAAATTATCACTCAACACAGAATTTTCCTGTGAATCATCTTGGAAAGTATGTAAAAGGCAACAACTATAAATTACACAACTTTGTCAAAATCTAACATGAAAAATCTTTTTACATCATCGATTCTAGGCTTGCATTGCAGCAACACCGATCACGTCTTCAAGCCATACTATTTAGTTTTTTTAGCATTAGTTTATAAATAACTACAATCTTATAGCTAGATCGAGTGATGAAAGTGGAGAATACATATTTGTTAACATACAGAAAAGATGAGGTATGAATGTGGTCCTACTATAAACTAAATTTGGAAAACTTTTCTCAGCAATACTGTTTTTCAAGTCGCAAATACATCAATTCAAATAGTAGAATACAAAACAAGAAAAAATCAAACCAAAAAAAAGTTCACCATAAATCAATGATGCAAATCATGAGAGAAGAAATTGAAAAGTGATAACCACTATAAATTTACACTTATAGAGAAATTGAAGCTATATATACATTATACAGCCTTGATGTATCAACTAACATTAAGAAAACAAAAATCACAAAAGAACTAGATTTGAGAAATCAACAAACATCTCACCGATTAAGTGAGTACAAAGTGTGTGAGCTGATGCAGAGCTTAAACCAATTCCCTCTTGATTATAGGAAAATATAGCTTACATATAAGTTATATGGTTATCACTTATTGAATAAGAACTTAATTAACTTGTATATATGCTAACGTCCCCTAGACCTATCTTACATAGGATTGTAGTTGTTAATCAAATTTGAGTAATACATTCCACTACTTGTATCCTATAGATTACAAATTACATACCTATTGGCAAAACAAAATTTGGAGACAGTGTCTTTGTCAACAACTTCTGGCACATTATGGTACATTGAAAATCAAGGAAAGTATAGTCATGAAATTTTGACCTCTCAAGTTCTGTCATCTTTGAAATGCCAAAAGGACCAGTCCATGTATCTTCCACAGAAGGAAAAATAGGCAAAACAAGTTGTTTCACTCCTAATTGCATGAGTTTCTGGTGAAAGAAATACAAGTTAAAAAATTATGCGAATCTGGGATTTTTTGAAAGTGAATACAAAATTGTGAAATACAATCTGTAATTATTTTTACAATAGTGTCAACGTTGCAATCATCATTTGAATTAAATTAAGATACAAAGTAGCAATATGGGTGTTATTAGACCTTTTCAAAGTTTGGTTTCTACAGAAAGCCACACTAAACTAAACTCGAACTAGACGTCTCAAAACTCTTCCACCCTTCCCTTGAATATGTCCAAAATCGCTCTTCAATCCATTAGAGTTCTAGCTCTCAAGATAATCAGAGGCTTCAACAGCAATGGCTTTGGACCAAAGGGGCGTTAGGGTCTCTTCTTCTCCTTGGTTTTAGGTATTCGGCAGGAAGAGCCTGAACCAGAAAATTCACATGGTCAATTAAACTGAGTACATAATAGACCCATAAAGATTCCAATGCTCATATAGACAGCTAAGTACATAATTGAGCTAGACACCAACTAATCTACGTTGTTCATAAATTTATAGGACCTGGAGTTTTTTGAAAAAAATGCATGAAATAGCACACATTGTCTTCTCAATAAACAAAATATATCACATGGATCCTATATTTAAAAGCCTTAGATCAAAGTTGGCAATTCTTCATTGAAGAATACTAGAGACAGAATGGAAGAGCCCGCAACATGTTAGTCAACGAGGGAATATAGCATCAATGCAAGAACTAATAACACATTAACCAAACACTAGTATAATCAACCCTACTTTCAAATTCTATTAACCAATGGTGCCACAACAATACTTAAACCACATGATGATATAACCATATATTTACATTGATTCTTCCATAGACCAACATGTTACCTACCTAGCAATTTGGGCTTTAATCTACTTTTCAATTTTAAGCCGTTTTTAGTCTTCTTTCTTTTATGAATCACCAAGGTAATCCACAGAATTATATTTTCCTCCTCAAAAAGTTTTTGTTAAAGCCCTAAAGGACTTAATGTCCTGCAGTGAAAATGTAAAAATGTGAATCTTAGAACTTATTTCAACACAAAAAGGCTTCAGCATATGTCTTATTTCTTAAAAAAAATTATATAACCAATATCATTCAAGGAGAATCAGAATTTCCATACTCTATTATTACTTATTTCTTGGCTTTTACTTCAGCAGATATACTTGAATCTACTAGCTCTTGAGAATACTATAACAATTTGTTTACAAGGAGATACTTACATGTGACATTGCAGACACACCAAGTAAGGCATACACCACATTAGATACAAGTCCCTCGCCACTATAGGATATGACAAGAATAGTTATGGTGTTGGATAACCCCTTAGTAATAAAATTCATAGATTCTAACAAAGAGAGAAGGCCCAGATCTAAGAAAGCTGAAAAATCAAGGTGAACATATGTCACAATACTTAAGTGATTTGCCTGATGAGCCTCATTATGGAATATGAAGTGTGTTGTTTGAATTACTCATGCTATTATTTTGTATTTTTGACCAATCCTAACAACACATCATTGAAGCAGATTGTGAGTTATCAATTTTTCAATAAAATGAACTGTTTATCTAATTTCTGATCCAGTATTATGATCTATTATATTTAGCCGTTACTTGTGAACAATATCTCTTTGTTGATTATAGAAATATAGTTAACAATTTGGCTTAAACTTATATAGTTTCACTTTTTTCATATCAACAACAAATACGTAAGACCAGTATTTCCTTGAACAAATACACTTAATAAGCTCTCTAAAATACGACTGTTCGCATTTTTCCAAGAAATCGTCTTCTTCGATTCAACCGTGGCTAACCAGATGCCTGAAATGATCTAGCCATTGTCGTCTCTTTTCCTAATCACACGATTTTAATTGTCGTCGCCGATAACATCATATCAGAATATGTATTAGCTAGGAGCAGAGTAGTTGTACCGATCAAGAGGACCTTTCGGGTTTTCTTCGGCTTAAATTCCTAGCTTTCGAGTTTAGGGGCCTTTGCAATCAGTTAGGGTTTCTCGAGTTTGGGGTAAGTGTTGGTTCGGTCTCTGGCTGTTAGTCCCTTTTTGCTTTGCTATGGAATGGGAGAGGGTCAGGAGGAAGGCGTCTAGGGGATTCAATGGTGGTTTTTCAGTGTGGAAGAAGAATAAAGGAAAAGGAGCGGGTATGGGAGAACCCACAACGTCGTTCTTCGTTACCGAGTTCCCTGTATCGATGAATGCTAAAGATTTATTTGAGGTGTTCTTGGTGCATGGCGTTATATCAAAAGTGTTTATACCAGCTAAGAGAGATAAACGGGGAAAAAGATTCGGTTTCGCCAAGTTTCGGAAAGTTCACGATCCCCGTATTCTAGCTATTAACCTTGATAGTATTACCCTTGGTGGGAAGAAGATCTTCGCTAATGTTGCTAGATTCAACCCGGGAAAGGAGGCTAACAACCCAGTCAGAGAGGCACATAAGAGAAACTATAGCAATTTCGTGAATTCGAATAGAAATGGTAAAGCCTATGCTAATGTGGTTGGGAGGGATGAACCTATAACCAAGGAGAAAGCTAGATTCTCTGAGAACAAGATAATATTGAAGGTGGATAGCAATGTAGTGGGTAGACTTGAACGTGCTAGAGTGGGCGTGGTAATGGAAGATGGTAATTCAGAGGAACCTAAATGAAGAAGGTTTTTTCAATATCAAGGCCACCCCTTTAGGTTCTTCGATGTGTTTGCTGGAAGATTTATCTGGACGGGACATTGAAGATTTTATTTTGGACTCACGTGAAAGATTTGCATGGGTGAAGTGCTATGGACTACCGTGTTTTTCTTGGAGTGAGGAAAACTTTCGTAACATTTCCTCTGGTTTGGGAACGATTATTCAATGTGATGAGAAAACAAGGAATTTTGAATGTTTCGATTCGGCGAGGCTGCTGTTAAAAACTAATAGGAAGTTTTTTTTGAATGAAGAGATTCACTTAGTTATCATGAAGAACAATCTCCACCGGGGTTCCATGGGTGAAGTGCTGGAAGAATTAATAGTGAATCTTAATTACTCTAATAATAGGGCTGGGCCCCCGGTGGAGATTGTTGGACTGTCTAATTGGGCCAAGAGTAAAAGGAAAAAACTGCTCCATGATGTCTAAAATAACATTAATATTCCTTACTCTCCTTCTTATTTTTCAACGCTCCTTCACTCCGCTAAGAAGAATCATGAAGAACATCTGATCAGGTATCCGGTTAGTGATTCTATTAAGAGCTGCTCGAGTAGACTGTTGCAAGATGAGTCTAGAGATCCCCTTCACAGCTGCGAATCGATTACAGAATCTGATGTTATTAGAGGAAACTCTAGATGTCGTAGAGTTATGGAGGAAGTTCCATCTAAGATGAGAAACTCATTGAAGAAATTGGGGGTTGTAGGCGACTTGGATGATGGAGGATTCGATGGTCTGCTGAGGAAACTGGAAAAAAGGATAAGAAGGCAAGGTGCGGAAGGAAGGTTGTAGCTATTGGTGTCAAATGAATATTACAACTTTCAATGTACGAGGGTGTTGCAGTTCTCTTAAGAGAAGGAGAATTTCTCTCATTCTTAACAGAGGGAATGCAGATTTATGTCTTCTTCAGGAAACAAAAATGTCTGTTATGGATGATAATTTGGCTTGCAGTTTGTGGAAAGGTCAAGAGAATGGGTGCTCTGCGTCGAACTCCTCGGGGAGATCAGGTGGTATCATTACATTGTGGAATAGGAAAGCTCTGACTGCATGTTCGAGTTTTCGTGGAACTGGATATTTGGGAATTCAATTCACATGGACCAACCATCAGCTCATAGTGGTTAATGTCTATTCTCCATGTTGTTTATCGGATAAAAGAAGAATGTGGAAAGATTTGATTGATCTAAAGAAGAGGTTTCCAGAGGGTGGGTGGATAGTTGGAGGAGACTTTAATGCAGTTAAAAATGGGGAGGAAAGAAAAGGAGTCCATGGATCGAATATGAATGAGATGAGAGACTTTACCTGTTTCATTGACGAGTTAAATTTGATTGACTTACCAATTATTGGCAACAAATTCACTTGGTTCAATTCAAATGGTAAGAGCAGGAGTAGATTGGACAGAATTTTGGTGGATGATATGGCTATCTCTTTGTTGTCTTTGAAGAATCAAGAGGTGGGAAATAGAGATATTTCGGATCACCGCCCCGTGTGGTTAAATTCCAACTTTGTAAATTAGGGCCCTAAACCTTTTAGGACTTTCAATTGTTGGTTTGATCATTCCGATTTCCTCCCTTTTGTGAAGAAATTGTGGAACTCTTATTATTTTACTGGTTCTTGTAGCAATATTCTTCTCAACAAATTTAAAGCTCTTAAATCAGACCTGAGGTTTTGGAATTCTAATACATTTGGGTGGCTTGATCTTAAGATAGAAGACAAGGTCAACAAACTTAATTTACTAGAATTGAATGCGGGTCTGGAGGGTGGCAGCAGAGAAGAAGAAGCAGTGAAAGACATTATGAGAACTCAAGAAGAGGTGTGGTCTAACTTGAGGTTAAAAGAAAGTATGCTTATTCAGAAATCAAAGGGGAGATGGTTTAAAGACGGAGACCTTAATACCAAGTTTTTCCATGACTCGTTGAAAATGAGATATCGTTCGAATAATTTTACTGCGATTAAAGTGGGAGGTCAGCTTCTAGATGACCCTGCTAAGATTAAAGAAAGAGCTAAGGAGTTTTTTGAGGCCAAATTTAAGAAACAAAATCTGAATTATGTTTCCTTGGATTCTGATAGTCTGGCTTGCCTTGATGAGAATGATAGGAGCCTGTTAGAAGCCGAATTTGCAGTTGAGGATGTGAAGAAGGCAGTGTTCAATTGTGATGGCAATAAATGCCCATGAGTAGATGGGTTCAACTTTAAATTCATCAAGAATTGTTGGGACATTATTGGTGTGGATTTCACAAACTGTATTTTGGAATTTTTCAAGACAGTGTATCTTCCTAAGGTGTTTGCCTCTTCGTTCATATCGCTTGTGCCGAAGGTTGCAGACCCCCAATGCTTTGCAGAGTTCAGACCTATTTTTCTGATTAGTTGTGTCCTCAAAACCATTTCTAAGATGCTTGCTACCAGACTGCGCAAGGTGATTCACAAGCTGATTTCAAACTCTCAAACTGCTTTTATACTAGGGCGCCAGGTGTTTGATGGAGTGCTTTTGGCTAATGAAATCGTAGACAATTCTAAAAGGTATAAGAAGAATTGTTTGCTCCTTAAAGTAGATTTTGCGAAGGTGTACGACTGCGTGGATTGGTTGTATTTAGAAGCCATGCTTGTTAAGATGGGATTTGGATGTAATTGGTTGAAATGGATAAGAGGTTCAGTGTTCAATAGCTTCATGTCGATCTTAATAAACGGTAGTCCTTCGAAAGATTTCAAGGTGGGTAGGGGTCTTAAACAAGGGGATCCCCTCTCCCCTTATATGTTTGCTATAGTAGCAGATAGACATGGCAACGGGGCGGGTCGGGGGCGGGTTTGAGCAGCCCCGCACCCGCACCCGCCACCCAGAGACAGACCCGCCCCCGCACCCGCACCCAGTCGGGGGTAAAAAACTACCACCCAGACCCGCCCCCAATGGGGAACGGGTTCCCCGCCCCCGCCCCCCGCCCCCACCCGCAAAACTATTTTTTTTTTAATAAATATTTTTCATAATAATAAAAATTAATAATTTAATTAAATAATTAATTATTTTAATAATAAACATGTTTTTAAAGAGTAAAATAATTAATAAACATGTTTTTCTAGTAAAACTATTTTTAAAAATTAAAATAATTTTAATAAATATATAATAAAATAATTAAAATAAGATATAAAAGTAAATTAAGCTAGACCGGGGCGGGGGCGGGGGCGGGTGCGGGGCGGGTAGTAGCATCCCCCGCCCCCGCCCCCGCACCCGCACCCGCAATAAAAAATCGGGTTTTACCCGCACCCGCACCCGCACCCAGTTAAATCGGGTTTTCCCCGCTAATTTCGGGGCGGGTCCGGGCGGGCCCCGGCGGGTCTGGGTTTTTTTGCCATGCCTAGTAGCAGAGGGATTAGCTTGTTTAGTGAGGAAAGCAACTTATTGTAATATGCTGTCAGAGTTTAAAGTCCAAGATTGTCCTTCTGCTAGTTTGTTACAATTTGCCGACGACACGCTTCTCATTGGGGATGGTTCGGTGACTAATTTATGGGCTTTTAATTCAATTCTTAGGGAATTTGAACTGATTTCAGGCCTCAAGATTAACTTTACAAAAATTTTCTTATATGGGATTGGAGTTGAAGTCAAGTTCTTAAATGCAGCAGAGCAATTCCTTCATTGTAAAGCTGGTAGTCTCCCTTTCAATTTCCTTGGTTTATCGGTTGGAGGCAATCAACGTCGCTGCTCTTTTTGGAAACCGGTTATTGATTGCTTCAGGAACCGTCTTTCAAGATGGAGTGGGCGGAACTTATCTATTGGGGGAAGAGTCGTTCAAATAAACTCGGTGCTGGTTAACCTACCTATTCATCATTTGGTTTTTTTCAGGGCTCCTAAGAAAGTCGTAAAAGAAATCATCGTTATCCAACAAAGATTCCTTTGGGCTAGTGCTGCTTTGAACAATTATGTTTCTTGGATCTCTTGGAAGTCAGTTTGTAAACTGAAGGATTATGGAGGGCTGGGTATAAAACACGTTGGTCGTTTTAATCGAGCTCTTATCGCTAAATGGTTATGGAAGTTCGTTCGGGGAGGTGAAGAACTTTGGAGAGAGACCCTTGAAAAACGGTACGTAACTTGAGCCGGAAGGTTCAAACCTTCGTAGAGATTGGCAGCGCGAAGTACGACTCCGTTTGGATGAAGGATATATTATCAATGTCAGTTTTGGAAGGCTCCGAAAACTTCTGCAACATGATGGAGAATTCAGTAGGCGACGGATCTACTCTCGCGTTCTGGCATACGAATTGGTTGGGAGATTCGCCTCTTAAACATCTTTTTCCTAACCTGTTTTTAGCTTGCAGGATGCCATACTGCTCGATAGCGGAGATGGGTGACTGGGAAGAGAATCAATGGCGTTGGAAGTTACGTGAAGCTTTGGTTTTATCAGATAACAGGCTGGAAACTGAAATCGTTCAATGCTGCCATATTCTGGAAGAATTATTAATCCACAAGGATGTCAAGGATATGTGGAAGTGGCCTCTTAATGATTCATTGGAATTCTCAGTAAACTCATTCTATTCCTTCTTGAATTCTTTAGAAACTTTCAATGAGCTAGAAGAAGACAAGGCAGAACTTTTGGAGTTATTATGGAAGACTATTATCCCGACGAAAGTTCAAGTGTTCGGTTGGAGATTAGTGCTTGATAGGCTGCCTACGAGAGATAACTTGGTGGAAAGGCGGATTATTCCGAACGATCACGAAAAGGTTTGCACGTTTTGTTTCCAAGATAATGAGAGTTCTACTCATCTTTTTTTCTTGTGTCATAAATCGATATTGGTTTGGAATAAGATTTGTGAGTGGGTGGGAATAAGTAGGATTTTGGATTATTCTTGTTGCCTTCATGCGAAGTCTTGGTTCTCGAGTATTCATGGTAGACCCAAATTCGGGAAGATCAATTCAATTTGGTTTACCACTTGTTGGATTATTTGGAAGTGGCGTAATAATATTTTGTTCAATGATGCGGTTTGTAATGTCGAAGAAATTGTTTTTGAAGTTAAAATATACTCTTGGAATTGGTTGATTTTAGGCTGTCGTGATAGTTGTAACACCCCAAAATTTTCCCCCTTGTTATTGCCTAGCTTATGTTTCATTGCATTGCATTTAGATCTCATTGCATCTCATATATCATACATGTTGCATAAGGGCATGTGGTCAGTGGTCTTCAGAGAATTGATCATTCAAAGCCATAGAACAAGAGCCAAGGGTCTTCAAGCAAGCCTCAAGAGTCTCTTATGTCTCATATGATCTCAATTGATCCCACAAGTCATTGGAAGAAGAGAATTCACCAAGAAGTTGGACAGTTCATCATCTCCTAACCAAAAACAGTCCAAATTAGGTTTGTGATTCAAGCAGTCTCCTGATGAATTTTTGGTTCAAACTTGATCTCAAGGTTTTCTACATGATGTCAAGTATCTAAGGATGGAAGATTGCCCATTGGTTCATTTCATAAGAGGTTCAATTGGCCAGTTGCTTGAGAATCAAGAAATTGGAGAAAAAGTCAACTGTGCAGTGAAAAAAGTCAACTCTTGACTTTTAAGGTCAAATTCATGAAATTCAAGTCACATATGTTCATTGAACAAGATTTGATCAAGAAATGATGGAGGAATCATCAAAAATCAAGAAATGTACAAAGTTTCCATTTTTAGAAACTTAGGGTTTCCAAAAATGGCAAGTTTGGACCATTTTGCACTACACTTCAAGGCATTATTTCTCCAAGATAAAAGCTTTAAACTTCAGGCCCAAGTTGAGCCAATTAAAGATCACATTCTAAGCTTCAAATCCATATAAAGAACTCCTCCATTGGATCAAAATTGAGAGAGTTATGATCAATCAAAGTTTGACAAAATCAAGGTAAATCTCAAGTCATGGCAAGGCAAGTTCAGGCCTCCAGGCCATAATTTCATCATCAAACATCCATGGTTTCATTGATGTCATGCTGGCCAAGATGAAGTGTTTTACATTATTATTGTTGGTTCAGTTTGTTGACACTACACACCAGCCACTCGTTTCCTATTATGAACACACATAACTCTTACACATTATGCCCACATACATGTCCCTACACTAAAGAGGAAATGAGCAAACTTGCGTGACAAGTTTCTGCAGCAATAACATACATCACCATCTCTCATTTCTCAGCTCCACCATACACTAATATACTCCCTCATCACCATAGCCAAACTCACCAACTCGTGCCATTAACAACCTTACTCGTTCTGTTAACTCAAAACTCAGTTAACTAACTCAGTTTAACTTAAGTTCTAACTGTTAACCATCCTAGTTAAGAACTAACCACACTTATATAAACTTCATTCCAAGAGAATCGAAGAGAGCTTGATTTATTTTCACACATTTCACAAATCACTCTTACTTTTTCTCTCTGAAATCTCTCTCTGAACTCTCTCTCTTTGCACGAGTGCTTCCACTTTGCATCATCATCATCATTTGTTCATCATTGTTCAAGAATAAGCAAGAACAGGATCACTTCTTCAAGTGTAGCTTCTCTGCAATCCGAATTTTCTCTCTATTCTCTTCAAGATCCAAGACATAGGAGCATTTATTTTGCTCCTTGGAAGCTCAAGAACAAGCCTACACCTATGGTTTTCTTGTTGATTCCAGTTCTTCGTAGGTCCAGGTTTGAAATTCCTCAACTGATTTTGCTTAGTTTTCTTGCATTTAAGCTTGTTTTTGCTATTTATGGAGCTTAATAGAAGCTATGCATGATCCGGCTAGTTGATAGACCTTTTAGAGGTGTAGATTCAAAACCTAGGGCAAGATTCATCCCTTCGGTTCTCTCTGATTGTGTGTTGTTTGTGAAAAATAATTATGGATTTGTGATCTCTATGACTTCCTAAACATTTTGATATGCGTTTCATAAATTTCTGGAGAGTTTGAGGATTTGCAGGTGGTGGTGCTTCGCCGGAGAAGATGACCGGAGGTCCTTCTCCGGCCGGTGAGGTTTTCAGAATAGGGTTTAGAAACTTTAAAACGTGACCGTCTGATCGTGTTTGATCCAAGGGTTAATGAGTTTCCAGCGCATAAATGAAACATGTGCCTCACGCGTGCCTTGTTTTCCTCTCTGAGTGGTTGCATGTGTGTGCTTGTATGATTATTACCATGTGCCAGCTCTATGATTTGTTAATCTTGCATACTTGGATGATTGATCTTGATTGACCTGGTCGTATGGCTCAGATTGAGTCAAATGTTGACTGAAAGTGCACCTTAATTCACACACGCACGCGCTTGTATTGGACTGGACTTAAATTGTTTTTTTCACCCCTCATTTTGAGCCCAAATCATTTTGGAACTGTGTTTTTACTTTCGCCACACCCCCTGACTCTTTTACTTGCATTTTTATTTTCCTTTTCTATATTTGTTTCATCTTCTTTTATTAAAAATATTAAATCATTCCTAAAAATTCCAAATAAATTCCTATAGCATCTAAACGCATTAAAATAATTTTCCATGATTTTTAATTCTGAGTTTATTGATTTTTACTCATATTTTCTTAATTTTCTTTTATTTTTCTTTTAAAATGCATTCTTCATGATACTTGGTTCATTTTCATTTTAATTGAACTAGTTTCTTTCTGATTCTTTGAGTGGCATTTGGTTTGATCATATTACACATCTTGATGCATCTAATCCATATTTTTTTGATTTTTAAAGTCATTTTATCTTGGAGTTTAGAGGTGATCTTTGTGCATCCATAATGTTTGATCTTTGTGAACTTGTGAAGCATGTTTGAGTATGATCCTTAAAAGGTTTTGACCTATAATTTTGTGATGTGTTTTATCCCTGGTTGTACTACATGTGATATGGTTCTTATAAATTTTAGCATCCTTCTAATGTGTTTTTTGTTCACCTTAATTGCCTTGATACATGTTGATCTTCAAGTGAATTGTTTTTTAGTATTGTGTGAGATGTGACCAAATTGCCTTGCATTGTTTGTTGATATTTTTTATAGGGCATTTCTTGAATATTATAGGCCCTTCTTATATCATTATTATAGGTCCTTTTGACTTGTGTTTACCTTTGATGTGTGTTTATGCATTTTAACTTGCATTTTTTACCAAATTCGACATCTAATTTCTTCTTGTGCTCTACATGATTTGTGTTTGCATTGTGTATGCCATTTCATTCATATCATTTGCATATCATCAATTGTATGCTACTGGTATATATGCACTTATACTCATTTCATATGTCATGCATCTTTAGCATGTAAATTTGGGCATCTAGTTGAAACTTGTTTCTCTCCTTTTCATTTCTTCTTCATCTATTTTCTTCTACTTGAATCATTTCATCCATGACTTGTATGATTGTTCATATGCATTATAAGATATTCATAAATGATGTATGCCTCTGACCTTGACATTTCATCAAGCATAAATACATGGTCATTTTACATTTTTACTTATCTTTCACCAACTACTTTCATGGTGCATTTCTTTGATATGTAAGGCATTGTTTGTGCAAAGTTTGCTTATGTTTGGTACCTTAACTTTAGAGGACTTTCTTAGGGTATAAGTTCTGACTTAGAAACTTCTCAACCTTTAGGACCTTTCTCTCTTAGTTCTTAACTTGTTTGACATTTACTTGTTATTCTTTCTTTATTTCTTTACTTGCAAATTGTTCTTGCTAATATTTTCAAGGGCTAATGGTAAGTCAAGTGTGTGGGTCTGCACCCACATACAACCTCTTCGTTTATCTCTTTTAAGCTTTCAATTTGTGTTTGTGCAAAGCATTTCAATGCTTTCTTTGTTCAATCTCTTTCATCCCCTTTGAGTTCTTAACTTAGCTTCCATCTTTGAAGTAAGTTAGAACTCACGCTTCTTCTCTTTTCTTTTAGAATTAGGTTTCTAAACCACACTTAACCATTAGGAACATCCATGTATGATAACTTTATGGTTTGAATCTTAGTCTCCCTCATTAGAGTTTACCTTTCTTCACCTTTAAGTCTCTCTTCTTTTCATCTCAAAACAAAAGCAAAAACACTTAATAAAGGCACAACATATATTGCATTTGAGCCTTTCATGTGAGAATAAGATAGTGAGGGGTCTTCTCTCACTTTCTTAGAATGTTTAGCATACGTCCCGTCTTGGGTCGATATGTGATGCATTCGATCCTACGTGAAAGACTTAAATCCAATATGTGTCGTAAACAAAAAATAACCAAAACACTTCTTTCTAAAATACAAAAACAAACAAATTCTCTTCTCATCTCCTTCATTCTATTCCTTAAGGACTCGTCATGTTCGTTCTACCGCAAACAGGTAACGCCTAAGTCTCCATACAGCGAGCTACAACACCTAACTGCTAGGACGCGCACTCTGACGTTTCCATTAAAAAACGCAAACAAAGTAACCCTTGTTGAGCCTAACTATGTTTGCTCTGATTCTTATTTCTCGTCTGATTGAAGATACGTAGGCACGAGATCCGATATCTCGACGAACCACCTTTCCTCGTAGTCCGTCGAACTACGTTGACTCTGACTTTCCCATTGCACTGAGGGAATATGTAGCCCTAGGATAACAACAATGTCCTATCGAGTCACTTCTTTCTCCTCTCCCTTTTCTTTTCTGCCTTTCATTTCCCGTTCTCCAGTTAGCAGTTGGCTTCCAGTTTCCTACACCCTTTGATCAAACAACGAGCGTGGATCCCATCGAGTACGATGGACGCGTGGGGGTGCTAATACCTTCCTCTCGCGTAACCGACTCCCGAACCCATTTCTCTTGGTCGCAAGACCATGCTATTTCCTTCCCTTCAGGTTTATGCAGTGTATCCTTTCCCTCTCTTGGGATAAATACACATTGCTGGCGACTCTGTTTCCGTACCACTTTCGCGTTTGTACTTGGATGAAAATCCCGGGAGCGACAATAGTAAGAAATGTAGTTTGTATGAGTGGTATAAGTTTCCCCTTGACTTTTTGTAATCGTGTAGTTGTTTGTGATTTGTTGTTCATTGGTCTGAGATTTTCTTAATCTCTATTAATGAAGTTTGCTTATTAAAAAAATAGACTTAATAAGACAACTCAATGATTAGACTGACCAGCCAAAACATTACAAAGATAATTTAGTTAGTTTTGAAAGAGAAGAATACATATTCAAAGTGATATTATACCTCCAGATTATTTTTCCTGGTGTACAACAAATCCTCTAACTTGGAAATTTGTTTAGTCAAAGATTTATTTTCAACCACAAAGTTGTCGCTCTGCATAACACATAGCTTTTGGTTAAAATATGCTCCTAACATGGATAAACTTTGAGAAATTTCAATAAATTAAAAACAACAATCATTATAGTATAGTGAAAGGTATGATTCTAGTGCACCTCACGAAGGGTTGGCCTTTTAGGCTCATGTCCAAAAGAGCTTCAACTTGTTTCTCGAAGAGATTGAAATCTGTATATAGATAATCTCGTTCACATTAAACAACTATAAGATAGAGAATTCCTAGTCAAGGTTACATGGATTTAATTTCAATAAAAATAAATTTTCAAACTACAGGGATGCAAATTAGAGTTTCCAACGAAAAAACATCTTAGAAAGTAACATATACATATCATGTCTTAGTTTACATATTCCAAGATGAAAATTTGGAACCAATGTAATTAATAAACAAACTTAAAATTAGGAGTTCACCATTCCATCGCCCGGCTGCAGCAATTGAGTTACTTGAAGCTTTGCGTATTATGTGAATCACCACATCCAGATTATTGAACCCAACAAGAATACCCTGAGTTTGTACATAACAACATTTACAATCAAAATATTGTTGAATTAATCACTTAACACCGGTTTGGATAGTTCCCATAAATTTGGTGATCAATCAATTTTTTTTTGTTAAAGGGACCAAACCGAACGTCTTGTGATTAACCAATTTCGGCCAGATTAGTTTTCCAGCCTTTCAACCAATGATTATACTTTCTAAAATGTGTCCAAGCCTTATACTCTATGTACATGGCAAATTGACAATACAAATATAAATAGATTCTATGTTTTTTGTGACATACCTCGACAATATGTCTTCTCTGTTGTAAAACCCTTCCTCGATATAGCCTTCCATTCAACCTCTAGCCACCGTAACCATTCAACCATTGTGGGTCACCCGTCAACCATAGGATTCTTCGATTCCTCTTTCATTCTTCATTTATTGCACATGTTGCTCGAAAGTATATTACACGGTAGAGCGATAGAAATTCAATATAGGGTTTGAGAGATTGAAATTTGGGAGAATAGAAAAAGAAACCTTAGGATTTGGGATTTGGGGGAATTTCAGAATAAATTCTAAAAAAATAGAGGTAGTGAAAAGGTTTAGGAAGTATTGTAAAATTGGGGAAGCAAATATGTGGAGAAAGTATTGAAAAAATTAAAAAAAAACCTTTAATTTTAACAACTAAGTAAGGCGCGATAGTTGTTTTACCGTCGCGATCTAGATTTTTTGGGGGCGGCGGTTATTTAACCGTTGTGACCTGGATTTTATGGCGGTTCCATTAATCAACCGTCGCCACCTTTCGTAATTTTTTTTTAAAAATAAAAGGGTGGTTGGTATAAACCGTTAAGGCAACCGTCGCTACAGGAAAGTTATGACGGTTATTAAGTAACTGTCGTGATATTTATGTCGTAAAAGCCTAATTTTCTTGTAGTGATATGTACTCCAAACCGAACTCCCTATGGGTTGGAAAATCCCCAAATTCACCAAGTTTGCAGACGATACAAGCGAATCCACTATAGAACATATCGCTCGATACCTAACTAAAGCATGTGATATGGAAAACAATGAGATTTTGAAGATGAAATACTTTCCAAATTATCTCACAAAAAATGCCTTCATGTGGTGCACCACACTCCCTCCACAATCCATACATAATTGGAGTCAGTTAGAGACTTCTTTTCATGAACAATTCTACATGGGACAGTCAAAGATCAGCCTAAAAGAGTGGCCCAGCATAAGACGCAAGCCACCCGGATCAATAGAAAATTATCTGAATAGATTTAGGTTGTTTAAGGAAAGGTGTTTCACCCAAGTGCCTGAACAGAACTTTTCAAAATGGCTAATCGATTAACCATTGTTTCCCTTTCCATGGTTAATCGATTAGCATTGTTAAAAATATCATGTTTTCTTTAAACAGTGGCATGGCTAATCGATTACCTTGGTCCCCCTTGACATGTGTTAATCGATTAGCATTTTGTGGACTTAGAGAAATTATAAGTTTACCAATGCCACTTTTTTTTATTTTTTGAAAAAAAAATTGCATAGAATGAGTTTGAATTATTTTCTTTGAACATATAAGATTTGTATCATCAAAACATATTTTACTTTATCTTATCTTAATTAAATTCCAAATACCATAGTTTGATCAAAATAATTCTATTAAACCACATCTTTGAAATCATCCTTGCTAAGAGACTTGAAACTTGTCTTGAAACATTTATTTCATTATTGAATCTTTTCCTTCTTATATAAATTTGCATCCATCAAAACATCTTCATAAGAGAATTGTCTTCACAAGGGTTTCACCTTTGGTACCCAAAGGGGTCCAGGTGCGTAATTCTTCCATAAGATCTAAGGTTATTATTACCTTTAGACCTTTTCAACTTATCAAATAAAAAGGGATCTAAATGGCCGAATTTACTGCAGTGTGAGCAGTTATTGACGGGTCAGTTTCTTTTCTTATTATTTAATTCCTTACTATGTGTTCTATCTAACTTAAATCCTAGTCCACTTTTATTTAAGGAATGCCTTTGACTTGATAAAATTAAGTCAAAGTTTTCTTTCCCAATACTAAATTAACTTAGGGTTTCATGCATATCTAACACTTCCTTTTTCAGCGAGACACAGATCTCACAATTTCCTATTGCGTTTCTAATATTTTCCATTTCAAAATTGAGTTTTTTATTGCTTTCTTCAAGAAAACTCTAGATACTCCTTAAATTCTTGGTTACATTTTTTAATCATATCATTTTCTTCAATCAACTTAGCACTAATTTTAAATAGTTTGTTGTAAAATGTCTTAGTTACATCATAATCATCTTCCTCGTAGGATGCTTTCAAGCAAACTTCATCTTCTTTTTTCAAAGAGGATTCTTATATGGTTCTCCTTGAGGTTGACTCTCCTTCATTTGTGGGGGCCATGTCTCTTCTTTTGAAGATTACACTTGGTGGTGCTTCTTCTTTGCATCCTCTCACACTTGGTGATGCTTCTTCTTCGCATCCTCTCAAGTTTGTTCATTTCCTCTTGTTCGATACTTGGAGAAACTTCATGTATCATTTCAAGAGCATCCCAAACTTCCTTGGCAGTTTTGCAATTATAAACATAAATGAGTTTATATCATCTAAGGACATTACTATAAAGTTTATGGTTTTGAAATAAATTTCAAATTTTTTTTCTTCTACGGTCCAAAGAGAACTAGGTTTATCTACTACCTCTCCATTAACTTGGTGAGTAGGGATAAATAGAACTTTGATTAGAGTTTCCCACAATTCTAGATCAATACTTTGAATAAAGATTCTAAATCTAGCTTTACATATTTCAAATCTAGCACCATTAAATGGTGGATGTGTGTTTAGGAAAGATCTCTTGTTGAAAAAGGTGTTTGAAGTCATCTTCCTCCTAAGACGATTAGTCCTTGAACATGAGTTAGACTCGGATGCGGCTTGTTGGACACGTAACTCCACACACAAGAGTGGGGGGAATTGTGGGTTTACGAAACATGGTAATTTGAAAAATTTTCATGATTATTATTAGAGTTTAAAACATTTTTAAAACGTTTTAGAAATTAGAAGTGGAAATCAATAATGCATAAAGTAAAGAGTTCAGGAAAAGAGAAAAAAAACACCGGGGGATTATAGAGCTTTAGTCGAAATGAAATAACCTAATCCTCTCCCCAAGATTTTTTTCTTGAGAGTATCTAAAAAAACATAAGAGATTTTAGTAGTCTGAACTCTCGAACCCCCTTATACAAGGAAAAATGAAGTTCAGACTAACTTTAAACCAAACAACGAACATAGGAAAAAAGCGCTTAGTCTTCCTTCCAAATGACGGATTGAAGCAAAAAGTCTTATATCTAAATATAAACTTAAAGCGGTTAGTCCCCAAGCTAAACAAAGATTTTATACACGTTTATCTTGAACTAAGGTGAGCTTTTGAATCTGGACAAACTCACGTACAGAACCGAGATATCGACCAGGCTAACCACGAACCACTGAGATTTTAAACCGAAGTTATCTCGAACCAAAGAATTTTTTTGACTTGGATGAGCTTACGAACCGAACCTGGGTTTTGACCAGAATAACCATGAACCAAGTTAATATTTTGAATCAAGCTGATCTCAAACCAAATAAAGCTTTTGAAAGGGCTGAGCTTACGAACCAAAACATAGACTTAGAACCTAAATCCGCAAACCAAAGCTTTCAAATTGTTTAGCTTTGAACCTAAACAAACAATCACTTATAGATAAATTATTCAACCAAGATAAAAATATTCCTTGGTGAATTTACAATTACAACTATTCCATAATACAAGATTCATCACTAAACAAAAAGAACTTTCTCGAAAGCTCTACAACTAATTTTAAGTGAAAGAAAGTGAAAAATATTTTTAGAGAGAGAGTGTGGAAGGAAATAGGAAGATCATATTTTTCTGATATGAAATTATGAAGGGAATAACCTTTATTTATCAGCTAAAGGGTGGTACAAAAAAAGGAATTTTTCTTGGGAACTTTGTTCCAATAGTTTGAAAGACCTAAGAACAAATGATTATCTAAGTTTAAAATGAGATAAAAGATACAGAGACATTTACATTAATTAAAATGATCTCACGAACATTTAGGGGTAACTTTTTCACTAACCATATCGATTGGGTGAAAGTTGTGTCAATCGATTGAATAACACATTTTTGTCCAAAACCATTTAGATAGTTCCTGATTCAACTGGCATGACTCTAAAACTTTTTAGGAGTATTTTCTTAAGAAATAGGGGCTTAAGAACTTGTTTGTGTGTGTGTGATTTATCCATATATAATTCTATGTGGATTTGGAGTTATTATGGAAGACTACTATCCCGACAAAAGTTCAAGTGTTCGGTTGGAGATTAGTGCTTGATAGGCTGCCTACGAGAGATAACTTGGTGGAAAGGCGGATTATTTTGAACGATCACGAAAAGGTTTGCACGTTTTGTTTCCATCTATTTTTCTTGTGTCATAAATCGATATTGGTTTGGAATAAGATTTGTGAGTGGGTGGGAATAAGTAGGATTTTGGATTACTCATGTTGCCTTCATGCGAAGTCTTGGTTCTCGAGTATTCATGGTAGACCCAAATTTGGGAAGATCAATTCAATTTGGTTTACCACTTGTTGGATTATTTGGAAATGGCGTAATAATATTTTGTTCAATGATGCGGTTTGTAATGTCGAAGAAATTGTTTTCGAAGTTAAAATATCCTCTTGAAATTGGTTGATTTTAGGCTGTCGTGATAGTAAAAAATGTAGTTTGTATGAGTGGTATAAGCTTCCCCTCGACTTTTTGTAATCGTGTAGTTGTTTTGTGGTTTGTTGTTCATTGGTTTGAGATTTCCTTAATCTCTATTAATGAAGTTTGCTTATAAAAAAAATTTTCTATGTGGAACTTCATTAACAGCATGTAGAACTCATCAAAATAACAACATAGGAGAGAAGGTTGTATAGAATTTGGAAAGGTTGACACAATCTCATAGTGGAGGAAAACTTCTCCAAATGAACAAGGTGGGAGGATGTATCAGTATTCAAGGTGGGAGGATGTACCACACCGTTACATCCATTTCTCGAATTTTTGCTCTCGTAAATGGCCTTTTTTTTTTTATCATTGTAAGTCTTATTTTTGTTTCTTGCATTGGCTTATAATATTTATATTTTGTTGGTTGGTAATTCATTAGTATGGTTTACTTGTTTGTAAAATGAATTTAATGTTTTTTTATTTGAGATATAGATTTCTAGTAAGCAAGGATTTTCTGCATTCACTCGGACAGTTATTTTAAGGAGGTTCATAACTCCCACACTCTATCGCATTTTATATAGTTAAGCATGAAGTTGATCTTAAGTGAAGTACCACTACTACAAATAACTTTATTTCACCTCGGATACGAAGGGGATATAACATCGGTTACACAAGCAAGGTAACGAAGAGAGACATGAAAACATGTCATTTTACCCCTCGATTTTTAAATAATCGGGGGGAAGAATGACACTGGTCATGAGTTCAATTCCCAACAATCGCATTTTTTGGATTTTCAAAACTTCGCTACATTTTACCTCGATTTTAAACAAAAACCGAGGCGTAAAGCACTACTGCGGAAAACTCATTTAACAACGGTTGGAAAAATTATATAATCATGCGGGTCCAGACGTTGTTATGTAGAGTGTGATTGTATGTATATATATATATATATATATATATATATATATATATATATATATATATATATATATATATATATATATATATTTTTTTTTTTTTTTTATTTTTTTTTTTTTATTTTTTTTTTTGATAAGCTATTTGTATTAATGGGAGAAACAAGGATTCTCCAACCCTTACAAAAAACCAATCAAAAGAAGCAGGAAGAAAACACCCCTAAAAGAAATTACAAGAAATCTAAAGGATGATACAACCAATCATAGAAATTACATCTTTTACGGCCTATTTCTAACCATCTCCAAGATACAGAAACAATACGGTTAAAAACTTCGTCCCCGTCCCAAACTAGACCGTTGAAAATTATGTTATTCCTCATGTTCCAAATACACCAAGACGAAACAGTCCACAAAAAACAGCTCATATCTTGTTTCCTTTTATGGTAGAGAGCAAGGAACCATAAAAGAGCATGACTAATTATATTATCTGCTACAATCGACTGAACTCCTAACCAGCTGGAAATTTTCAACCACAAAATTTAAATTTTCGGACAATTTAGGAAAAGATGCAAGGCATCCTCATCTTCAAGAGAACACAACACGCATGTCTTGTCTTGCGAGGAAGTGATAAGGACCCTAAAGTCAAGGTTGGAACGAGTCGGCAATCTATCGCGAATTAATCTCCAAACAAATATTTGAATCTTCAGAGGAACTTTTGTCTTCCAAACCACTTTTAAAAGCAAAGCCTCCGACTGTTGAAGAAAAGGACCTTGAACAGAATCCGATAAATGTTCGTAAGAATTTTTCACCGAGAACTCCTTGCTTTGATCCAAAAGCCACTCCCATTTGTCCTCCTCAAGACGCATCAGCATGCTGCCTTAATTCAAAACCTGCATTAAAGAATTCTGCTCCTGCTCTAAAATAGTTCCAGAGTTCCAACAGTTATCCAAGTTCCACTGCCAATGACCATCGTGCCAAGAGCCATTATCTGTAACTAATCCATCTTTTTTCACAGCAGCAGCGTATAGGTTAGGATAAGAAATATCCAGTGGCTGAATACCACACCATTGAGAATTCCAGAAAGGGATATTGCAACCATTACCTATAATTGGTCTTACGCACAGATTGAAATTAATAGAGTCTCCACTATTTTTGGAGTTGAGGATATCCCTCATCCATAACGACGCGTCTTTAGGGTGGCTGTTCTGATCAGAGTTCATCACCCAAAAACCAAGGTTCCTATAACGACTTACCAAGAACTTACGCCATATTTCATTACCACCTATAAGAAATTTCCACAACCACTTGGTAAGCAGAGATTTATTGAACAATCCTATGTGTTTTATACCTAGCCCACCCTTGTCTTTGAATTTACATAGAGCACTCCAATTGATCCACGCAATTTTGCTTTTATCCGCCGATCCCGACCACAAGAAGCGACGTTGAATGGCAATAAACTCTTTACTAATTTTTTAGGGAGCCTTGAAAAAAGAAAGGTGATGAATCGGTAAGTTTGCAAGAACTGAATTTATCAATGTGACCCTTCCTCTAATAGACATGTTCCTGCCAGCCCATGAATTCAGTCTTTCTTTCAGACAGTCTATTATAGGTTTCCAGAACAAAGCTCTTCTTTGATTGCCACCTATAGAGATTCCCAAGAATTTCATAGGAAAGACTCCTGTCTTGTAGTAAAAAAAAGAAGCAACAGCTCTTAAAAATCCTTCGTCAATACCAATTCCAAGCAAACAACTTTTGGAAAAATTGATTCGTAAACCGGATACCATTTCGAAACCTCTTAAAATAGACTTGATAGCCCAAAGATTTTGATACCCGCCGTCATAGAATATCAAGGTATCATCGACAAATTGAAGTAAATCGATAGATTCACCATCTCCAAAACCGAAACCAGAAAACAAATTAATTGCTGAAGCTCTTTTAATCATAATAGCTAGAGTTTCTGCCACCAAAGTGAAAAGAAACGGAGCAAGTGGATCGCCCTGCTTCAATCCTTTAGAAGCCTCGAAATCCTTGGAAGGCGATCCATTAATCAAGACAGATACATGACTGTTGCAAATAATTCCTTCTATCCACCTAATCCAATTAGCTATATCAATAACCTCATTGGCTAACAGAACGCCATCCAAAAGATTTCTACCGGGTATGAACGCCGTTTGAATCGGTGAGACCAACTTGGATATCACAGTAGTTATTCTAGTAGCCATAAGTTTGGAAATAACTTTAGAGACACAGCTCACCAAAGACATAGGTCTATAATCTCCAAAGTTTTGGGGATTGTCTTGTTTAGGAATTAACGCCAAAAACGAAGATGCAAAGATTTTAGGGAGTTTACCAGTCAAAGAAAAGTGCATAATACAATTGGTAAAATCAAGCCCAATGATATCCCAACAATCCTTAATGAATTTAAATGAAAATCCATCAGGGCCAGGAGCTTTGTCTCCATCACAGTCGAAAACTGCTCCCCTGATTTCTTCATGAGTAAAGTGGATATCCAACTTGCCACGATCTTCCTTGGATAGCTTAGCACAATCAGAAAGGTTAAGCCTTGCTCTAGCGCTGTCTTCCCGTTTAAATTTCTTTTTGAAGAACTGAAGAGCAACATCTTTAACCAGTACGGGATCTCCCAATAGAACTCCATCATGACCCTGAATGCTAATGTGATTCTGCCTTGTTCTAAACTTAAAAAAGGAATGGAAGTATCTACTATTGACATCTCCCCCCTTAATCCATTTGTGTCTAGACTTTTGGTGGATTATGCTTTCTTTGAAACGCAGTTTAAACCAGAAATTCTCCTGATCCTCCCCTCGTCTTATCAGCTGAGACTTACAATCACGGCTCAGTAACCGTTGTAATAAACTGGAAAGCGCGCGCCCTATCACAATGAGTTTTCTAAAAGACCGTTTGTATTAAACAACCGTTGTTGTATGTCTTTCAATAAAATAAAAAAATCCAGCAGTAGAACAACAACAGCAACAAGAACAACAATAACAACAAAAATAAGAAGAATAACAACAATAACAACATCAACAAGAAGTACAAGAACAAGAACAACAACAACAACAACAACAACAACAAGATGAAAAACAAGAAGAACAACAAAAACAACAACAACAATAACAACAATAACAACAACATAAAAAAACAAGAAGAACCATAATAACAACAAGAACAACAAAAAAACCAACAACAATAACAAAAAAAAAGAACAACAACAACTAACACTGCTAACTTGAATCCATACTTTCTATGTCTCATTCAAGTTAGAGAAAAGATGATGGAGTTCTGCAATTTGTTAACGAAAGAAATGATGTTTTCGAGTTTTGTTTATGGAAGATATAATATTTTCAAGCTTTGTTTAGTGGAGAAATAAAGTGTCGTAAATGAAAGATGATGTTTGGAGGTGGAAGATAAAGTTCGTATAAGTTGGAAGTTCGTCTAAGTAATAGGTTTCACGCGGATCACTAATAGTAGTGTTTTGAGCGTTGATAATCACTAAATGGACGACAAAGATTTGTTTATGGACGACAAAGATTTATATTAAATAACGCGCAATGTTAGTTCAACATGGAAAAACAAAACTGTGAACAACGCGCTACATACAACAACGGTTGCATTAAATAACCGTTGTTGTATGTCTTTCAACAACGATTGGTTTACTTCACCGTTGTAAAATCATTTACAATTTTTTTTAAATAATGGACTTAAGTGACACACACTTATTGTACTCTAAAAAATAAAAAAAAATGTAGTTGCTGGGAATCGAAGCTTGGTGCACATCATTTATTACTACGTGTTTTAAGACAACAGTCATTAAATTACTGTTTATAAATCCAGCTACTTACTGGGCGCGAAAATTTTAACCTATTACAATGGTGTATATGAATCCGTTGTAAACATAGCGTTGTTGTTTGCGTATTTCGTAGTAGTGAAGTCCTATTTGTAAAATTTTAGTTTTAACTTGTTTTTTCGTTTTAATCCGCAAAATATCAAATTTGTTGACAAATTCTAAATCTTCCTTCTCATCATCAACAACAACACCAATAAAAACAACAAAAACAAAATCTATGAAATCCTTAAACATTAAATCTCAAGAACAAAAGCAACAACAACAACAATATTCATATAGTATTTAAGCATTACATCTCAACAACAACAACAACAACAACAACAATAACAACAACAACAAAATCCATATTTAAACATTACATCTCAACAACAACAACAACAACAACAACAACAATAACAACAAAAAAATCCATATAATCTTTAAACGTTATATCTGGAAACAAAACACAACAACAAATAAACAAAAACATTATAATCGTTAAATATTAAGTTTCAACAACAACAACAATAACAACAATATTATCATTTTACTTGAAATAACTACAACTAACATTAAATAAGTTACTTTCATGTTTTTCTAACTAACATTAAACATTTTTAACAATGAAGTACTAGAGAAAATATTACATTAATATACCAACTTTGAAATATTTTCCTGCTCTTTCTTTCATGACCATTGTTTTCAATATGTTAAGTTTAAATTTAGCACTTTTCATCCAAAATGGGTAGTTGTGACATTCACGTTTTGATCGGCTAGTGAGAGTTTCATGCGGATTAAATAAAGTTTCATGTGGATTGATGAGTTGACAATGTCTTGTCCATTATTACCTTATAAATGGATGATAAATATTCTTTACTTAATTTTTTCATCAAATTGGTCATAAATAAAAAATATAAAAAATAAAATATGTTACTTTACCCCTCGGTTTCTAGCAAATTGAGATAATAGGTCATAAAAAAATTTATAAATAATTAAAAGGTGATCAAATGTATTTGTTGGGTCTCGATGTCAAGTAAAAAAGAAAATAATCTTCTGTATGTTTCTTCAAAGAATTAAAGTTCTAGGAAGGTACTTTTCAAACATTGAATGTTTGGTATCTATGAAAAATATCAAGTTAAAGGCTTTAATGTTTTCTTATTGTCATGTTATAATGGAGAAATTCATGTCAATAGGTATACATACATATTTGACCAAAAAATGATTTGAAGATCAATAATCTCTAATTTGGAGTTTTGATATTAATAATAATAATAATATAGTTAATATTTAATACTCTAATGTGTTCTGTTTCCAGCTTTGGAAACACATATGATCATCTACCCTTAGATAGAGGACATGATCATCTTTGCTAAGTCAACAAAGTTGTCCACCTAGACTTGATGTCTAAATAATCATTTGATCCTAGACATACATGATCCTCTGCACTTAATGCAAAGTGATACCTGTGCCCTAATGAAGAATGATCTGATGTGTTGAGTCATCATTCATTAATCAAATCACAAAGGCTAATTTCAATGGCCACATACATCATGACAATTGTATCACTACTAGGATAGTACAATTCCTCCTAGAACAATTTTCAACTGTTCTATTCGCAAAGGTCCTATGGTCCTATGATTGGCAAATCAAATATTCAAGACATTAATCAAATATTCAAAACAGCTATATTAACGAAGAAACAAACTGTAATATTCATATAGAATCAATATATATTATAATTTTGTCAAAAAAATCTATTCATTACAATGAAGAAAATCAGTTTATATATGTCCATAGCATAATCTTGCATCAAAATCAAAAAGCCTCCAAAGCTGCACCAAGTGCAAATATATCACAAATATATCCTTGGGGTCTACATTTACAGTGCGGTCTCTCAGTCCTTGTTTGTTGGGTTGTTCTGGGTGATTGGTGCTCTTGGTGATATAGTTATGGCTTTCCAGAAAAATACGGGGTTAATAGCGGTACTTGGACGGAGGTGGGTAAGAAGAAGAAGCCCATAGGTCGGAGTAATTCAATTGGTAGAATGTCGATTTGGAAGAGCAACAAAGGTAAAGTTACTGATTTGGATCTTCAAGAATCTTCTTCATTTTTCTTTACTCGGTTTCCAGATTCATATGAAGCGAAGCAGATGTATGAAGTCTTTAAGGAGTTTGGTACAATTCTGGAAGTGTTCATTCCGGGGAGACTCGACATTAGGGGCAAACGATTTGGCTTTGTTAGATTCAAAAGTGTAGAAGACGAACATCTTCTTGCCATTAATTTAGACAATATTGTCATTAATGGTACTAAGATTTTTGCCAACTTACCCAGATTTAGGAGGGAGTTTAAGGAGGTCGGTGGTATGGGTCTTAAAGATGGTAGGTCGAACGATCTGAAGAGGGTTGAAGGATACTCAATCAGGAATGATAAAAGGAGGGGTTTAGATGATAAGTTAACTTTCGCTCAGGCTACTAGAAGGCGCCGTGGTTGGAATGTAGATAATAAGAAAACAAATCAAGTTTTACTCGGAGATAAACCTAACTTCGCTCACTTGTGTTTCAATGTTAGTGAGGAAGAACTCGAAAGGTTTGAACAAGCTTTTACAGGGGTGCTGGAGATTCCTGGATCGGCGTTGGAAGTGTCAGAAGCATTTCAAATGGAAGGTTTTTTCAACATTAAGGTCACTCCAATGGGAGCCAACCTTTGCCTTTTAGAGGAAGATAATCCAGGAGATATCAAAAAAATGACATCAGTAGAATCTAGTTGGATATCTAAATGGTTTTCAGATATCCATCCCTGGTCTCCAAGCGATGTTGATCAAGAGAGACTTACCTGGGTCAAGATCTTTTGGTTACCGTGTCACGTTTGGGGGGAGAAATTTTTCAAATATTTAGCTGCAACTACCGGTGTGTTCGTAAACATGGATGAGGCTACTAGGAGACACACGAGATTTGATGTTGCTAGAATTTTGATACGGACTAAGTTTGCTATGAACCTTAATGAAGTAGTCAATGTTGAAGTTAATGACAAGGAATATAGAATAAAGATAGTTGAAGATTCATTTGGGCCTTACTTAAGAGACCAAAGCTTGAGCAAATGTTCTTGTTTCGAAGAGGATAGTTCTGAGGTTGTGGAATCTGAGTTAGATCAAGAGGAAGAAGGGGATTTTTGGGTTAATCCATCGAAGGTACCTAGTACTCGGTCGAAGTGTTCAGGTTCCTCTACTCATGAGGTGGAGGCGACTGATCCAGGGTTCCATGGGCTGGTACGCGATTCTGCAGTAAGTGAAGCTTTGGTGGAGCATGCTCATAGGGTGGTGTTGCGGTGAAAATCGGATAACAAGCTATTAATTAACTTGCATCATTTTCTTTTACAACCGACTTTGATTTATCCAAAGGAAAGGTTCAAGATCGTTAAAAAACCTAAAGGGGGGAGATCTAAGGTTCGGGGGTTGGTTATACTAAGGGAAGGTATTAGCACCCTAAGTATCCGTAGTACTCTACGGGAACCTCTTATTAGTATTTGTGTTATGATATTGTTGCTTGCTAAGGGAAAAGCTAAGGTAAAGAAAAACCTAGGGTAAAATTTGGGGTACAACAGTTGCCCCTATTTAAATAACTTCGCCGGATGACGCGAGGAATAGAAATCCTCGGGACATCAAGGTGAAAGGTATTTAAATATAGCAAACCGAAAATTTTGCCCTCAGATACACTGACATGCGATGCTATGGACAAAAATGCTAACATGCAATGAACTCTAATATGATGAAAGGTTTGAAATACAAAATGCAGACAAAAACGAAAGCAGACAGGGACAAAGTCCACACAATGAGCAATCAGCCATTGGGGATGACAACTACACTGGGGAAGCTAAAACAAAACTGGGGAAGACTAAAGTGATAGAACAACTGGTTCAAGCAAGACCGGCTGACACTGGGGAAATGAAAGTACACTCTTTACTGGGCATGGAACCAGAAAGAAGACATGATCTCCACTGGGGATTAATTTGAAATGAAAGGATAGACATCAGCAAAAGATTTTCTGGGATTTTCTTATACTGAAGAGTTCAAACGGGATCTTCAAGAAAAACCAGAAAAGACAGAGAAAGAAACATCCGGAAAAACATCAGATGGCAAAAGAAACCAGTCATCCAATAACGGCTTTGAATGAAAGGTACAAATCACTGTAACGCCCCAGTTTTAGTATTTTTATTTAATAGAGTCGTTTTTGATTATTTTATTATTATTTTATTATATTTTCGACTTTTGTGTGGAAATGTGTTATTTTTCGATATGATTATATTTTATCGCGTTTTGAGGACATTTGCGAGATAATTGAGTGTAGGGGTATTTTGGTCTTTTCACAATTATTTTTCTTAAGTTAGACAAATAGAAATAAATAGAAATAGAAAAAGGGAAAGAAAGAAAATAGTAAGAGAAGAGGAAGAAGAGAAGAAAAGAAGGAGAAAGGGGAAAAAGAGAGAAAAAGAGGAAATCAAAGAAAATCAAGTTCTAGGAATCGATTAATCGGGTAAGGGTGCGAAACTCGATTATTCTATGATTGTATATGATTATGTATGTGTTTTGTTGTTGTTTTTGGATTGATTTGGAGAATATTAGTAAAACTTAGATTGTGTAAGAATTGATTAGAAATGAATTTGATTGTGGTAAAAATCTTGTTGAATGCATTGTTGATTGTTCATACATGTTTGTGGTATGCTATTACACTTCAAATTGCTGTTTTTCTGAGTTTTAGGTGAAGAAATTGGTTGATGTTGGGTAGGAAAACGCAGAAATTGTTCTGCAGAATTTTTCTGGGTATGCTCTGGCCATACGCGTAAGGGGCATGTCCATACGCGTATGAGCCAAGGCGATACGCGTATCATTGGCTTGTTTTTGGGCCAATACGCGTATGAATCTTGGCAATACGCGTAACATGGGCGAGCCATGGGCCAATACGCGTATGGGTTTTGGAACGAGGAATTTGTGAAGGAAATGGGTTCTGTCCGTACGCGTATGGACATGAGTGATACGCGTATGGACAGGAGAATGTCAAAAATGTGATTTTTCAAAATGTGTTTTCGGTTTTGTCCGTAACTTTGGTTCCGATTATCCGATTTTTGAATTCTTGGTGTCGTTGGAAAGGTATTGAACCGTACTTTGTGATTATGAGGTTTTGAGAATCGTTAGCCGATTAAATTTTGTCGAAAAATGTGAATAGTGTCAAATCTCGACTTTTGTCGTTTACATGGTGCGTATTTGACGTGTATTATGTTATATGTTTGTACTTTGGATGCGTATGCTTTATGTGCTGCTGTAATGATGATTTGTGGCCGAAAGGCAAGAAAATGCTAAGTGTGGCATTTGTTTAGATATGCATGATTATTGATGTGTGTGAGCATGCAAAGTGAATGTCATGAGTTATTGTATGCCAAACATCATTGTGCATTGTTGAACGTCCTGAGTGACGGTTTGATTCCAGAGGGGATCCGCTATAACATTGTGCGCCTTATGCTGAGAGGACCTAAAGCGATGATTATAGACGATCGTGCGCCTTATATTAAGAGGACCTAAAGCGATCGGGTTGTGCGCCTTATATAAGAGGACCTAAAGCAATCCATAAACGTCGTGTGCCTTATATTAAGAGGACCTAAAGCGACGGGTGAACATCGTAAGCCCGACGGGGAGTTACAGTGATGTAACGAGCGATGGTTCCAGCAGAGTTCCTGAGTGAACTAGTGATGAGATATGAAATCTTGGAGTCGGTACCGCATTTGCATCTATATAGAGTCGTTAGTCGATCTCTATGGTATGCATTGATCATCTTTTGTATATTTGCATTGATGAATGAATATGGAAAAGTATGCTTTGTGGAAGTATGGAATTAATGGAATATGCATGATTATATGCTTAATTACACTGTTATGTATATGATGAGCTGATATGTGCGTGAGATAAATGCATTTGAATATGTTTATGATATGTGATTGAATTGCATACGAATGGTGTTTGGCCATAGGAAGTGCATTGTTATGTGTTGAATTCGGATGATGACATTGTTGTGCATTTGTGGTGAGAAATATGTTACTTGTGCATTTTTTGTGTTAATACATAATTTTATGCAATTATATTATGGTTGTTTTTCTCACCCTTCTGCTGTTTTATAACGCTCTATGAGGCGTTGCAGATTAGGTTTGTTGGAGGTATTCTTTTTGTGAAGCGTGGCGTCTTCATTCTTTTGTCGGTCGGCTCTGATATGTGACTTCGGGTAGCTAGGGTGGCCGTTGTGATCGTTTTGTCTATGTGATATTATATTTTGGCTGTACCTGTATAAATGATTGTATGACAGATATGTTTATATGTATATATGTTATATCAGATTTTAGATTTTCCGCTTTAATTCTAGTTTTCTGAAAAGTGGGTGTGAGGAACAAAGTTTCCTCTGTAATCGCTACCCCACGTTGCATATCTTTATGGGCAGGTGTTGTATGAATTGTTTGGTTTCAATTTGATGTGATTGCCCCGTCTATGCCATGATAATTCAAATATACTCTGATCAAATTTTCAATTTTCTTTTACTGCTTTAACTGCATGCTAATTGGGGGTATAGATTGGGGGCGTCACATTAAGTGGTATCAGAGCCAGTCTGTGTCAGTTTGTGTCGGTTTGTGTCAGTTGTGTCTGTCGCTTCGGGCGAGTTGCTGTTCTGCGGCAGTTGTGTGCTGGTGAGTTGTTAGTTAACCATAGTTTCTGTGTAGGGGAACGTTCAGATTATGGCTGGAAGAGGTGTTGCTGCTATGACTGCGGCCATGCAAGCTATGGCGCAAGCAATGCAGAATTTACCCAATGCTGCGGCGGATGAGGAATCACGTAGTATGGATAAGTTTCAAAAGAATAATCCACCGAGCTTCGAAGGTACTCATGATCCTGAGGGAGCACAAATTTGGCTGAGGAAGATTGAGAAGATCTTCCGTTTCATTAGGTGTTCCGAGGACCAGAAAGTGCAGTTTGGTACTCATGTGTTGGAAAAGGAAGCTGAAGACTGGTGGGCGAATGCTTCTCAGAGGTTTGAGGAGGATGAGATTGTGGTTACATGGGCTGTGTTCAAAGATGCTTTTCTTGAAAAGTATTTTCCGGAAGATGAGAGAGGTAAGAAGGAAATTGAATTTCTTGAACTGAAGCAGGATAATTCCTCTGTTGCGGATTATGCTGCTAAGTTTGAGGAACTTGTGAAGTTCTGTCCTAATTATAATACAGCGGGTTCTGAAAGGTCAAAGTGTTTGAAGTTTGTGAATGGCTTGAGGCCAGAAATCAAGCAGGGTATCGGTTATCAAGAGATTAGGCAGTTTCCAGTGTTGGTGAACAAAAGTAGGATTTTTGATGAAGATAGTAAAGCCCGATCTGCTCACTATAAAAGTGTGAGTGACAGGAAGGGAAAACAGCAATTTCGTGGTGGTCCGTATGTGACACCAGCGGACAAGGGTAATCAAAGAGGTACTTTTGACCGAAGGTCAGGTGGAGGAGGTATGTCTAAATCTCCAAAATGTTTTAGGTGTGGAGAAGTAGGACATCGTCAGCTCGAATGTAAGAAAGAGGTGAGTAGGTGTTCTACTTGTGGGGGCTTAGGACATGAAGCAGCTGAGTGCAAGAGAAAGAATGTGGTTAAGTGCTTTACCTGTGGTGAAACAGGTCATATTAGTACGAATTGTACCAAACCAAAGCAAGCTTAGGATGGTAGGAAGGTTGTTGCATTGGTAGGAGATGAGACTACTAGTGCGGATCGTTTGACTCAAGGTACTTGTTTATTAATAGTATGCCTTTAATTGCTGTTATTGTTATGGGAGCGACTCATTCATTTATTTTCCATGAGTGCGCTAAGTGTTTGAATTTATTTATGACTGCTTCGGGGTCGGTAACTACGTCCTTGTTGTGTTTTTGTCGGTGTTGTTTATTCCTTAGTACGTGATAGGTGTGGAACACTATCAGTGCTCTCTGGTTTTTCTAATCCTTTATTTTTAAGATTGAGAATGAGATAAGTGGGGGAGAAGCTGGTACTTCTCCATGTTGCTTCGGGTGTAGAGCGCTGGCTCGGTGTGTTGTGAATTGCAAGGTTATAATTGTGGTTTTTGGTTCGAAACGGGATGCAGAAGTAAGGTTTATATCAACTAAGGATTTGTGCCTTAGGTGGTTTTGTGCATGAGATATAAGGAATACTATTATAATTTGGTAAAGACGGTTTATGCCACATCATGGTTGTCGGCTGTCTATTGACAAATTGAGGAACTGATCACCCTTAATCTCTTGTTGATAGTAGACGGGAATTATGTTGGATGGAATAGACTTGTGTTTCCAGTTTTGATAGCGTGTGAAATGAGTGTTTGGAATTTAAGGAAACAATTACAGATTGTTTTGACGAGTCGATGGAGATGCTAATATCGGAAGATGAAACGGATTAGAGGCTTTGGTATGTTGGTTCAATTGGGAAGTTTGAGAGAACCTTTAGGTATGGCCGTAATATTTAAGAGTTCTTTTGGTTGGTTGTTGCTACATGTTGGGATTTATGGAATTTGGATGGTCAGAGAATTAGAATAATTTGAGAAGTCCCGAGACTGGTGTCTGGTGTGTGAGATAACACAGGAGAGTGTGAGGTTAGGAATATTAAAAGTGAACAGTGATTTTTGGTGAATATGAGAAAGAGTTAGACTTTGGTCGTGAGATTGGTAGTTTTGATGGTTGCGAGTAATCAGAGTGCGCAGCGGATGCGTGGTATGGCACAATTTGTATTTGCGTGTGTGACTTGTAAGAGAGTTCATAAGTGGAATATTGGGAACATGTAGGAGTGTTGAGATCATTTGGACGTTTCAGAATGGAAGTGATAAGTGAAAGGTTTAAATGTTATTCATGGGCTACTATGTAGATGGATGTTTGGTTGTATTTCGATTGGGGAATCGTAGCATGGTTGAAATAATGTTGTGTGACAAGGATGTTGGTATTCTGGTTTTGTTGATGTTGTTGAGATCTTGTTGTGTTTCGGTTCTAGAGTGAACCTATGTGTTGGTATCGCGGTTTTCCTTGAGTTGCGAGTTGGTCGTCAAGTGCATTGTATGGGCTTTGCATCTTGTCGTTGTTGTTGTAGTCGTTGTCGTATCCTCGTTGTAATTACGGTTAGCAAGGTGTTTGTCAGTTGTGTTATTCGTGGTGTGCCTTTTGTTGGCATGTTGGTTTCTTGGTCGGATGCGAGAGTCGTATCCGGAGTTGTTCGTCTCGATATATTTTCGAGGACGAAAATGTCTAAGTGGGGGAGAATTGTAACGCCCCAGTTTTAGTATTTTTATTTAATAGAGTCGTTTTTGATTATTTTATTATTATTTTATTATATTTTCGACTTTTGTGTGGAAATGTGTTATTTTTCGATATGATTATATTTTATCGCGTTTTGGGGACATTTGCGAGATAATTGAGTGTAGGGGTATTTTGGTCTTTTCACAATTATTTTTCTTAAGTTAGACAAATAGAAATAAATAGAAATAGAAAAAGGGAAAGAAAGAAAATAGTAAGAGAAGAGGAAGAAGAGAAGAAAAGAAGGAGAAAGGGGAAAAAGAGAGAAAAAGAGGAAATCAAAGAAAATCAAGTTCTAGGAATCGATTAATCGGGTAAGGGTGCGAAACTCGATTATTCTATGATTGTATATGATTATGTATGTGTTTTGTTGTTGTTTTTGGATTGATTTGGAGAATATTAGTAAAACTTAGATTGTGTAAGAATTGATTAGAAATGAATTTGATTGTGGTAAAAATCTTGTTGAATGCATTGTTGATTGTTCATACATGTTTGTGGTATGCTATTACACTTCAAATTGCTGTTTTTCTGAGTTTTAGGTGAAGAAATTGGTTGATGTTGGGTAGGAAAACGCAGAAATTGTTCTGCAGAATTTTTTTGGGTATGCTCTGGCCATACGCGTAAGGGGCATGTCCATACGCGTATGAGCCAAGGCGATACGCGTATCATTGGCTTGTTTTTGGGCCAATACGCGTATGAATCTTGGCAATACGCGTAACATGGGCGAGCCATGGGCCAATACGCGTATGGGTTTTGGAACGAGGAATTTGTGAAGGAAATGGGTTCTGTCCGTACGCGTATGGACATGAGTGATACGCGTATGGACAGGAGAATGTCAAAAATGTGATTTTTCAAAATGTGTTTTCGGTTTTGTCCGTAACTTTGGTTCCGATTATCCGATTTTTGAATTCTTGGTGTCGTTGGAAAGGTATTGAACCGTACTTTGTGATTATGAGGTTTTGAGAATTGTTAGCCGATTAAATTTTGTCGAAAAATGTGAATAGTGTCAAATCTCGACTTTTGTCGTTTACATGGTGCGTATTTGACGTGTATTATGTTATATGTTTGTACTTTGGATGCGTATGCTTTATGTGCTGCTGTAATGATGATTTGTGGCCGAAAGGCAAGAAAATGCTAAGTGTGGCATTTGTTTAGATATGCATGATTATTGATGTGTGTGAGCATGCAAAGTGAATGTCATGAGTTATTGTATGCCAAACATCATTGTGCATTGTTGAACGTCCTGAGTGACGGTTTGATTCCAGAGGGGATCCGCTATAACATTGTGCGCCTTATGCTGAGAGGACCTAAAGCGATGATTATAGACGATCGTGCGCCTTATATTAAGAGGACCTAAAGCGATCGGGTTGTGCGCCTTATATAAGAGGACCTAAAGCAATCCATAAACGTCGTGTGCCTTATATTAAGAGGACCTAAAGCGACGGGTGAACATCGTAAGCCCGACGGGGAGTTACAGTGATGTAACGAGCGATGGTTCCAGCAGAGTTCCTGAGTGAACTAGTGATGAGATATGAAATCTTGGAGTCGGTACCGCATTTGCATCTATATAGAGTCGTTAGTCGATCTCTATGGTATGCATTGATCATCTTTTGTATATTTGCATTGATGAATGAATATGGAAAAGTATGCTTTGTGGAAGTATGGAATTAATGGAATATGCATGATTATATGCTTAATTACACTGTTATGTATATGATGAGCTGATATGTGCGTGAGATAAATGCATTTGAATATGTTTATGATATGTGATTGAATTGCATACGAATGGTGTTTGGCCATATGAAGTGCATTGTTATGTGTTGAATTCGGATGATGACATTGTTGTGCATTTGTGGTGAGAAATATGTTACTTGTGCATTTTTTGTGTTAATACATAATTTTATGCAATTATATTATGGTTGTTTTTCTCACCCTTCTGCTGTTTTATAACGCTCTATGAGGCGTTGCAGATTAGGTTTGTTGGAGGTATTCTTTTTGTGAAGCGTGGCGTCTTCATTCTTTTGTCGGTCGGCTCTGATATGTGACTCCGGGTAGCTAGGGTGGCCGTTGTGATCGTTTTGTCTATGTGATATTATATTTTGGCTGTACCTGTATAAATGATTGTATGACAGATATGTTTATATGTATATATGTTATATCAGATTTTAGATTTTCCGCTTTAATTCTAGTTTTCTGAAAAGTGGGTGTGAGGAACAAAGTTTCCTCTGTAATCGCTACCCCACGTTGCATATCTTTATGGGCAGGTGTTGTATGAATTGTTTGGTTTCAATTTGATGTGATTGCCCCGTCTATGCCATGATAATTCAAATATACTCTGATCAAATTTTCAATTTTCTTTTACTGCTTTAACTGCATGCTAATTGGGGGTATAGATTGGGGGCGTCACAATCACAATATCTAATAACGACTTTAGATAAAGTGAACAAGGACTCGATCTGAAAAAACATCAGAAGGAGAGACACATCCGGATAGGCATCAGATGGTAGAGAAACCAGTCATCCAATAACGGCTTTGAATGAAAGGTATAAATCACAATATCTAATAACGGCTTTAGATAAAGTGAACAAGGACTCGATCTGAAAAAACATCAGAAAGAGAGACACATCTGGATAGGCATCAGATGGTAGAGAAACCGGACATCCAATAACGGCTTTGAATGAAAGGTATAAATCACAATATCTAATAACGGCTTTAGATAAAGTGAACAAGGACTCGATCTGAAAAAACATCAGAAGGAGAGACACATCCGGATAGGCATCAGATGGTAGAGAAACCGGACATCCAATAATGGTTTTGAATGAAAGGTATAGATCACAATATCTAATAACAGCTTTAGATAAAGTGAACAAAGAGGGGTAATCCAAGAATGGCTTCGAATTATAGCGAGAAAGACATCCAGGAATGGCACCGAATGCAAAGGAGAAAACTTATCTAGGAATGACACTGAATGGACAAATAAGACTTCAGGAATGGCACTGAATGAAAAGGACAGGTAACGTTTTGGTAAGGTAAAACGTGGACAACGACACGACCTCGGGAGAAATGCAAATGAGGATGAAACACTCATGTTATGCATATGTATATGAATTATGCAGATGATACATGATCAAATGCATATGCAGATGTCGACGACATGGCTCGACTCTCTGGGAAGACAAGACTGGAAGACTGATTCCTCAACACGGAGATCATTGTCACTCTGTCTGGGGACCAGAGATGCTACTGCTGAACACGTCTCTACCACACTGGTAAATTGTATCAAGTGATGATCCTTGTAGGAAGGATGAAAAACTGCTTGAAAGTTGCATGGGGATTCTTCAAGTAACTTGCCCCAGATTAGCTTACTGTTGTAGACGAGCTGACCATTGCTTCAACTTGATTGATTCTGAAATGACCGTTTTATGGTGCTCTTAGAAAGTTTGCCCCAGTCTGAGTCTTGAAAGATGATTATTTTACTGTACACTGGAAAGCTTGCCCCAACCTAAGTCTTGCAAAATCTTCTGTATAAACCAATTCTAAGAAGTCTCCATTAAACCACAAATCTTGAACTGATTCTCAATAGGATATGGAAGGAACTTGCCCCTGATAGGATCACTGACCAAGTTTCTTAACTGTTTGAAAATTCCTTAAGAAGAAAGCTAGTTTGCAAACAAAAGTACTTGTACAGACATGGTAAATGAAAGGTTTATGCAACTTTTGAAATCAAAATCATTTTGAAAGAGGTGCAAAGTATATGAGTCACTGGTCTGAACACGGTGGTTCAAGACATTAAAGTGAAAAGTTTAAGCAAAAGGTGTGATGCCCAAAATAGATGATATGCAAAGATCTTTTGGAGTTAGTTTACGCAACCTTGTTGTAGTATGCTTTCAAAATAACCTTGCTTCAATTAGGTCTTTTGAGGGTTATAACGTGGCCTGGTTCACGGTTTAAGAAACAAAGGATAAAGGCTCAAAGTTTATTTGTGACCCACCCAATCTACGTGATGAACTTCAGTCCTATGCTCAGTTAACTCAAACCATGCACTCAAATTCCCATGAGTTAGGAATTGTACTGATGATAGCGATGATGGTTCAAAATTCAATGGACTTGAGATGGCGATCACTGCTTCCTTACAACTTTTGGTTGTCATACAAGCTTGTTCTTTCTTCTTCTTTTTTTGTTGTTGTATAAAGCAAGGTCTTGAGCTTCCTACCTTCCTTAGCTTTTGCCTCGAAATGGACTCGGCTCATTCTTAGGGTAAGGATTTCTTGACGATCCTTCTTCATTTATCACTTTGGGGAACAACTTGTACTACATTTATTCATTTAATTAGGAAGAGTTAAAAGGTTGTGAACGTCTGGCTTAATGACTACGGTGAACCATCATTGGCGTTTAAACTTGAAAGACATCTTTGACACTTGCTTGTTGTGTGCGAAGGAAAGTTTGTGAACTTTTGTTGAAAGGCGTCTTGCATGAAACTCTGGCACAATCAAGCTAACTGAGAACTACCCACCCCAAGGTTAAGATTGCGGGTTTTTCATTTGTAAAGAAAAGAAACTCCTACTCCAAGGCCCAAAGGGGTTGCAAGGGATTAACTTCCTTATTTCTCCAGTGTTTAGGGATTGAAACAATGCCTTACATCATCAGCAAAGTTTTGATTTGAAAGCATTCTAACAATAATTTGGGTATGACGTTTTCATCATCCTCCCCCCAATCTTTGCATAATCAAAAGAAAGTGGACAAGAGAATTTTTTTATTTTTCATGAAAGGGAAAACATTAAGAAGTAAATAGCAAACACAAATGAATCGAATAAAAAAGTTGCAAATGCTTATTTCATTAACATGAAAGTACAAACATAATTTGGAAGCAAACAGCTAGTACAAAACAAAGGAAAATGCAAACAATAAGAAACATGGCCTAATGACTAGTCAACAACATGGATGAGTTGTCCTGTCTTCGGAAAGTAGCTGAGCTGAAGTTGACTGAAGCTTCACTTGCCCCGACAGAGGGTTGTTCTGACATTTTGCATCTGATGTTAGCTCTAGTCCTGTATCGGTGTCGAGGAATAAGCTTGACGACCCACAGGTGACACTGGAAGATAGAGACAGCTGGAAATGAGCCACTAGACAAACAAACATATGCAATGAAACATGCAAAGATGCAAATGAAATGCAATGCAATGCAAACAGGATGCAAATCACGCAACAGGATCAAGGGTTTGAGATCACGGCATGGAGTCTGGGTAAAGAACCAACCACGGGGTGTGTACTAGGGTTCATAAATTGTAGAACAGGGTTCTAAAAAGTTCCCAGAGTCGACAACCCATCTTTCGGATTTTAAGGATTTCCCAGATGACTTGGTAATCAATAAAATTCTCAAGAGGATCTCGTCTGAGTGTAGTATCGTGTGACAACCAATTCAGAAATAGACTCCATCATGGTCACCACACTACATCCTAAAAGGCCAAGTAGGGTTTGGTAACTACGGTTCTCAATATCACGGGCTCCTAGGTCGAGAGTAGCACGCTTTCACGAACGAATTCGTTCAACATAACTAGACTCTCGAGAGGGCCTCAACTGAGTGATGGTGTTATCAATTCAACTTTTCAGGATTCGACTCCCTCAAAGCCTCCTTGAATACCATCGTCCTATCCTAAGTACACTCAAGTCCGGGTTAGGACTTATCTCACTACTCAAAAGTAGTACCCTGCACACAGAAGATCCCAAGCAGAAACATGTATACAGATATATACAGATATAAATATACAAATGTACAAGCAAGCAAGCATATGAATAAAACAAATACAAACAAGATAGGCTTAACCCTCTTAGGGTTTGTATCCCTAGTGAAGTCGCCATTTCTGTTGCGGTGAAAATCTGATAACAAGCTATTAATTAACTTGCATCATTTTCTTTTACAATCGACTTTGATTTATCCAAAGGAAAGGTTCAAGATCGTTAAAAAACCTAAAGGGGGGAGATCTAAGGTTCGGGGGTTGGTTATACTAAGGGAAGGTATTAGCACCCTAAGTATCCGTAGTACTCTACGGGAACCTCTTATTAGTATTTGTGTTATGATATTGTTGCTTGCTAAGGGAAAAGCTAAGGTAAAGAAAAACCTAGGGTAAAATTTGGGGTACAACAAGTGGCTTCTGATGAAGGTAACCTTATTAGATCTGATATTCATTTGACCTCTAGCTCTCCAGTACATGGTAGCAAGTCTCGTGACAACATAGGCGAGGATGATGATTTTCGTCAAGGGGCTAGTGATGATATTATTGCAGTGTCTGGCTCTGTTCCTGATCATGTTACATGTACTTTGGATAAGCATTATAGAGGAGTTGAGACGGTTCAGGGTAAATTTCCAAGTGAGAATTATTCAGCATTGGGTGGTTTGGTCAAGTATTCGTTTAACTGTCTTGAGACTACAACTAAGTCAGAGATGGGTGCTTTGTGTTGTGATGATAGAGGTGGACACCCATCGAGGAAGAAGAAGAAAAAGAAAATTATTGATGACATATATCAGAGAATCAAGATACCATTTTCCCCCTCGTATTATGCTACCCTTCTTCAAGATGAAGGTTCCCATCCTTCGTCTGTTAAGAATCAACCTGAGCAGTTCGTTGGTAACAAGGAGAGTCGTCCCCCTCTACAGGTCTGTAAGGTGGCTAATTCTCTTGATAATTCTATTTCTGATTCAGGTTTTCTGCAAAGTAATCTTAGAATCAAGAAGAAACTGGAGAATCTTTCTTCTAGAGTGTGGGAATCCATTAAAACATTAGGTATTGAAGCAGAGGAGGATGACGAAGTGTTTGAAAACATATTGAGAAACCTTGAAGAAGCAGACAGAAAGTCAAGGAGAGGTAAGAAGGTGGCAGCTACTAGGCCTAAGTGAACTTAGTGTCTTACAACATTAGAGGGTGTGGGGGTGTTTTAAAGAGAAAGAAGATCGGTGAGACTCTTATTAAGGCTGGCACTGAAATTTGTTTCATTCAGGAAATGAAATGTACTAGTGTCACTGACGATTTGGTGTTTAGTCTTTGTAGGGATAGGAATTGGCAATGGACAGTAACTTATTCTATAGGGCTGTCTGGTGGTATGGTTATCATGTGGAAGGCTGGAGTTTTGACCCCTATTTGTAGTTTCAGGGGAAAAGGATATTTAGGATTGCAGGTTCTATGGAAAAATAAGAAGTGATATTTGGTTAACGTGTATTCCCCGTGTGCTATTTCTGAGAAAAGAGAGGTTTGGGCTGATTTGATCAACCTTAAAAACGAATTAGACCCAGGAGAGTGGATATTAGGAGGCGATTTTAATTCGATTAAGTGTCCTGAGGAACAGATAGGTTATACCAGTCTCAATAGAAGGCATATGCTTGAGTTTTCTGAGTTTATAAATGCTATTGGTTGTGTGGATCTGCCTGTGAGTGGTCTTAAATTCTCTTGGTTCAAAGCAAAAGGAAAAATTTGCAGCCGTCTAGACAGGTTTATTGTTTCTCCCGGAGTATTTAACGATTGGAATATGGTGACCCAAAGGATTGGAAAACGAGACATCTCTGACCATAGGTCTGTTTGGATATCTGCTAAAAATATCAACTGGGGGCCCAAACCGTTTAAGGTCATATCGTGTTGGTTTGAACATAATGGTTTCATCCCTTTTATCAAGAAGGAGTGGGAAGAATGTAGGGTGGCTGGAAAAGCTTCTTATATTTTAGCAAGGAAGATGCAACATCTTAGAGATAGACTCCGTTGGTGGAACACTAACGTCTACGGTTGGGTTGATCTCAAAACTCAGAAGGAATTCGAGGTTGTTAATGAGCTTGAAGATCTGATAGTGCAGAAGAGTTGTGCTATTACAACTGAGGAGTTGATAGATATAAATACAGTAGAAGACAATTTTTGGAAATCGATTAGGATAAAAGAGAGTATCCTTAAGCAGAAATCAAGATCGAAATGGATCGCGGATGGAGATATTAATACTAAGTTTTTTCATACAGCTTTGAGGCATAAATTAAATTTGAATACGATCAGTGCGGTTAGTGTTAATGGTAGAGTGGTGGAGGATGGGAAGAGTGTAAAAGATGCTGTCAGACATCATTTTGCTAAGAGGTTTTGTAAGGTCAACAGGTATTTTCCTTATATTGGAAAGGGTGGTTTTAAACGACTTTCTAGCCATGATAGTGAGGAGCTGGAGACTGAAGTTAATAGGCAGGAGATCAAAGATGGTGTGTTCGAATGTGCAGGGGACCGTAGCCCTGGCCCGGATGGGTTCATCTTTGAGTTTCTTAAAAAATGCTGGGGTATAGTAGGTACAGATTTTTCAAATTGTGTGTTGGAATTTTTTGCAGGTGAGCGATTACACAAGACATTTGCATCATCTTTTGTGGTTTTGATTCCGAAAATTGAAAGTCCTAACAATCTGGAAGATTACAGGCCTATCTCTCTTGTCACTTCTGTTTACAAGGTTATGACCAAAATCTTATCTAACAGGCTTAAAAAGAAGATTGGAGTCATTATCTCAAGTTCTCAAACAACTTTTCTAGAAGGAAGGAACATCTTAGATGGTGTGCTGGTGTTGAATGAAATTATAGAGTTGGCTAAGCGAACCAAAAAAAAGCTTATGTTGTTAAAAGTAGATTTTGCTAAAGCCTATGATTGTGTGGACTGGAATTACCTTCGTGACGTCATGAAACTTATGGGATTTGGCAAGCAATGGATGAGTTGGATGGAGCTAGGAGTATTCAATAGTTTTTCTTCTGTTTTGGTGAATGGGAGCCCTACTTTGGATTTTTGTGTATCTAGGGTCTTAAGCAAGGGGAACCCCTTGCTCCTCTCTTATTCTCTATTGCAGCTGAGGGGCTTGCTGTCCTTATGAATACGGCCTTGAATGGCGGTTTCTTTTCTGACTTCAAAGTAAATTCTGACATATCCTTTCACCTGCTGCAGTATGCTGACGATTCTATTCTAATTGGCGATGGATCTTGGAAGAACATCACGGTAGTGAAGTCCATTCTGAAGGGATTCCATTTATCTTCAGGACTGGATATTAATTTTAATAAGAGTTCTTTATTTAGTTTTGGCATGGATGAGTACAAGGTTAAGGCTGCAGAATTATACCTATCTTGTAAGGTTTCATCATTCCCGTTTTTCTTCTTAGGTATTCATATTGGTGGAAATCACAGATTGATATCATTCTGGAAACCGATAATTGATAAAATGCGTTCTCGACTGAACTCTTGGCAAAGTCGTTTCCTTTCGATGGGTGGGAGAGTAACTTTGATCAATTCGGTACTTGTGAACTTACTGATACATTACATGGCATTTTACAAGCTTCCGGTTAAAGTGATCCAAACTCTTATTTCTATTCAGAAGTCATTCTTGTGGAACGGGTTGGAGGCCAAAAGAGGGGTGTCGTGGATAAATTGGAGCACGATTTGTAAAAGATGAGAAAATGGCGGTTTAGGTGTGAAGGATCTTAAAATCTTTAACAGAGCACTACTGTTTAAATGGATATGGAAATTCTTGGAGAATAATGAGACTTTGTGGAGGGGTCTTATCAACTTTCGGTACCCTGATAATTTTCTAGGTTTCTTTAATGGAGAAAGCCAAGACTCTCAGATCCCTCCTTCAAGCTGGTATCGTGATTTGCTGCAGGTGGCTACTTTAAGTGGTCTTGGAACGATCTCTGATTTAATATCTTATAAATTAGGAAATCGTGATAATGCAGTATTTTGGTATTCAAGATGGGTTGGTGATGTGATATTAGCATATCCAGAGTTATGTCAATATGCGGAATCTTTGGGTAGCACTGTGGTAGATAATGGCTCGTGGGTGGGAGGTAGGTGGTTATGGAACATCAAATTTCAGAGTTCCAGATTTTCACAGCAGGCCTAAGTTGAGTTTATGGAGTTACATTCTTTGCTGGCTACGGTTTCTCCGTCCGAAGGTGTCCTGGATACGACTTGCTGGCTGCTTAAGGATGCATAAACTTTTTCTGTTTCTTCTGTATATTCTTTTTTGCAGGAAAAAGTTGAGTTACAAGAGATTCAATTAGGAGCAGAAGGCAGGGCTGCTTTTAAACTAATATGGTTAGCTCAGGTTCCTTTCAAGGTTAAAGTTCTTGGTTGGAGAATTTTACACAAAAGAATCCCGACGAGAGATAACCTAACTCGCAGAGGTATTATTACTAACAGACATGAAATGTCTTGTCCGTTTTGCTTTTTAGAAGAGGAATCTGTTGAGCACATTTTGTTCCTCTGTCATAAGTCTAGAGATGTTTGGAATTTTGGTTGTAATTGGTTGGGAATTCCTAATATTCTAGTTGGAAATATGTTGAACCATTTGTCTTGTTGGGTTAAGGGGTGTGTCGACAGGAGCGTTATAGTGAGTATTGCGGTTGGTCTGTGGCTATCAATTTGTTGGGTTATTTGGTCTTCCCGTAACAATATTCTATTTAGGGATGAATTTTGGGATCTCGACACGATTTCGAATCGAATTCTATTGTATACATGGTGGTGGATAGGAAAGAATCACTTTGGTCCTTACTTTTGTAATTATTTCACTTGGGTAAATTCCCCTAGTGATTTTTGTGGCCGTTGATGTTTGAATCGGCTTTAGATGTATACGGGTTGGGATACCCCTTTGTATCCTTCATATATATATATATATATATATATATATATATATATATATATATATATATAATCATTAGCTTATTAAAAAAAAAAGGCAGTGTTGGCAAGAAAAAGGAGAGGAAATCAAAGCTAAAGAACGGATTTGGGTTTGTTTGATTTTAAATCTATGTTATACATTATATAGTGTGAAAATAGTGAATTGGAATGCTTTCTATTTTGGGTGAATATAAAACATGTTAAGTGTATTGGAAAGCACTTACGATGTGCTTTTATTGTGAATACTTTATCGCTAGATTAATCTTAAAATGATTCACATGAGATTGTATCGAAGATTATATGCATTAAAGAAAATCTTTAGAATCACGAAAGGTTAGATTTTCCAATTTGGCGCTAGCTAGTATAGGATAACAAATTAAGAGTATCTTGATGCAATCAATGACTTGGGACCCTAAAGGTATAAGATAAGAATAAAAGCCCGGAATAATGGATTCAACTACGTGGAGTAACATTTACAATGTATAACAAATTAAGAGTTAGAGAAAAATTTACAATGTTTTATATTGAATCCCATTATTGCAACTAGTGTCAGTAAGTTGAATAAATATGCCTATTGACTAAGGATCCTAGCTTTTTTGATGGCTTAAGTTGTGGCCAGCATTCATTTTCATGCCTTTTAGATTAGTACATGCACTTAAAACCTTGTTGTTTATATTAATCTCGTAACTTTAGGATCCCCCATTTTTGTATTACATTAAGATACTCAATTTCATATTTGCAACTTGCAAGATCCAAATTAGAAAATCTAGCCTTTCAAGATTCTAAAGGTTTTCTTTAGTAAGACATAATCTGCAGGACAATTTCATGTGCGTATTTATGATTAAGTTGGTATTATTAATATATTTAAAAAAACCACAACTCAGATACGGGACAATTATATCACATTTTATATTAATGTTCAAGAATAAAATCACCTTCATTGAAACATTTCCAATTTACTTTTTTGGTACACTATATATATTATATCACATAGAAAATAGAGCAGCTCAAACAAACCACTTTAACAAATGATACAAATGTTGGAATTAATAGAATAATAATTATATAAACATGTTCAATAACAAAGATTAAAACTATAATCTTATTTTAGTGTGGAAACAATATGAGCATCTATATATAAACTAGGATCTACAACATGTTAATTAATCAGGATTAAGATTAATTAGAAATACCTGGATAATTGAATCATTGACACAACAACTTTATACTTTCCTGAAACACAAAATAAGAGAGACGAATGACGAACACCCGTTGGCTTATATGATTCTTCCTCAATGGTTACTCCAAATGCCTTGAACACTCTTCAGATGAGGAGAAGAGATAAATTGCTTCTATACGGTATATTGAGGATCATAGCCTATATATAGTGTAATGACCAATTAGGGTTCCCATTGTTTCCAAATGGGTCATCCTAACATCCACTAGTATTTAAGCACATACCTAACTATTTAATAAATTAAACAATTTCTAAATAAAATCTAATCAGCCTTTTAACTCTATTTGATCACTTATTTTTTAAAGCACTTAATTGATAAAATAACTAATATAATTAAATAAATATATTTGGTCACATAATTATTGGAATACTTATATAATACTAAATTATTAAATATTCCAACAATCTCCCACTTGACCAATATATCTTAATAATTATATCATAATTATTTAGGCGCGCATCCGAATGCTATTTATCTTTAGATGGTTCACCTCAAACATCAATAATGGGACCACCGCGGTTGTTGTCACTAACGTATAACGTGACGAAACCCCAACGACCACCACATAAATGTGCTCGATGACATAGATCGATATGGACGAGTGGCATGAAAATTTCATATAATGTGATCTCTTAATCATGTATATGTTCAACTGATCCAACTGAATTCTTTATTGCGATCAAACTGATGTTTGCAAATTCAATATTTGCACAAATAATTCAGAAATGGTTATAACAATAATAACCTCATAAACTATATTTCTGCAGATAATATTAACATAAAGTATGTATCAATATAAAAACAAAATTATAAAACATAAAGAATGAGTGACTCCCACTAATCTAGGACATCCTTAGTGACAACAATCATATAAAATACCTTATATGTCAAGTTTTTGATTAGTAAGTCAGCTAGCATAAAATTTCTATCTATTTGTTTTATCCTTCAACAACATCAACTTATAAGTCAATGAACTTTATAAAACAATTGTTGAAACATTATCCAACTGACTTATGTCACAATATAGCTTGAGTTGTCTTTCGAAATCTTTTACTATATATAACCAATTGACATAAATACTTATAGTTATTTCTTGAGTTAGGATGATCATTATATATTAACATCTAAAAGAATCAGAGTCGAACATCCCGATGATCTCCAAATTATTCGATCTCTAATATGTGAGCACAAGTCATTTTTGTTCTCTATAACAATCCATATGGTTGCCTCATTTCAACAATTCAAATTTTTAATTTTCGTATCTGCCAAATGATCACATTATATATACGCTTATTCCGGATGCATATACATAAGATAATACATAAGATTCCCAAAAACAGAAAAAATATAAAAAAAATCTTAATTTTCTAAATTTCTAGATTCTTTTATTTTAGACAATGATTGAGACTTAATAGTCTTCCTTGATAATTGAGACATACACTAATTTATTATCTTTCATGTCAGTTTTATTTTTAAATTTATTGATATATGCATAAATCTTTTGTGATAACCGGATGATACATTGAGAATAACCTCTAAGTATTTAAATACCTAATACAAAAGAGATGTGCACAAGATCTTTCATCGCTAAACTTTTGTTAGAGATTTATTGATTTCACACAACAATCATATATCATTGCTGACTAAATAAAATAAAACCAACACATTAAACTAGGGACATAAACTTCCACTGAACTTGTAAAAGCCAATAATTTTTCATAATAGACATCTCAAAACCAAACGAGACAATTACTTGATGAAATCTTGTGATTCACTAAAGAGACAATTTCATTAACTCATAAATGGATTCTATATGTTTGCAAACCATGAACTTAGTATCTATTGACACAAAATTTTCTCTCATTGCGCCATATTGTATATCTTAATGTCGCCATTAAGAAACACCAACTTGATATCCATCTTATGAAGCTCCAAATTATAACAAGTAACAAGTGTCATAACTATCATAATAGAGTCTTTCAATCATACCAAATAGAATTTCTCTTTTCAGTCAATTCTTTATGACACTTGATGCTCTAGGTCTTGAGGATGTGGAGTTTGATCTTCAAGAATTAATTTCTTAATTTAATTGAGAGAAAGAACACTAATATCCGTATGAGGGTCCAAATTTGTTATTTAAATAGAAACTATATGAATTGACTTATAACCAATTCTTTCCCACTCAATTTTGTTTTTTGACCATATCTCTCCCCCAAACTCAATATTCTCAAGACACATTATAATATTTGTCTCAAAAAAATCTTTAACTTGGGACTAAATTTTATATTTCTCAAACTTTTCAACAATTCTAGATTGTCACAAATCATGACTCAATTAACTTTAATAATATTAGAATTTAAAAAACAAATTGAATCCATCATTAAAAAAAGAAGTTATCATATTAAAACAAAACTTTATTAATTCACCAAATTGTCTCTTAAATACACATTTAAGCATATAATGACGATCTAAAATAGTTTTAAAAAAATATCAATCTTCACAAAATTTGTCCCCTTTAAATTGATGTATCTTTCAACACCATAGAATATTTGTCAATTCATATCATATTTTCTTATTATTCTTTATTTTCCCTTATCCTTTGGAGTTATTTACCGAATGACCACTATTTTATTTTCCCTTATTAAAATATTTTCTTTATTGCACACTTTATGAAATTATTGTATTAAAGAATAATTTTTAACATTAATAGTTATGAACTTAATTGTGCAAAGAGAATATCATATGCTAAATTTTCGACAAAGTCACCTAATTGACGAGACTATAGCATTTTAGCAAGATTAAATAATCTCATAATGCGCTTTTGATATTTTTCTTTGCTTAATAATCTTAATGAAATGTCATCACTCCAATGAGAGTTTGTCTTTCGCTTTATTACTTTAGAAGTACTATAATTTGAGCAAAGATAATATGACAAACTTTATGGCATCTTAAATAACACCTCTAATGTCTCTGGATTGGAAAGCTTTAACATCATAGACCTTTGTAATTTGTAGTATACTCACTTTTTAAACTTGAGTCTCACTTTAAATATACTAAATTGTGAGAGAATTTGACTTTCTCCATCCTTATGTAAGGTCTAGATCACTACTACAAAATAAGTCTTTCGTAACACCAATATTACGACAAACATATTGTTAACCATGGTAATAGATTAATCCTGGGCGCATATTTTTATTTATTTACTAGATGACATGTCACAACGGTTAAATCTAACAATCGTAGTGAAAAGTACACTGAGTGAAATGGTTTGAATCCCATCACCAACAATTATCCATTTCTTGTGATAAAAAATGTTACTGACTGTGTATATAACCATGGTTTTTATTTCCAACCGTGATGAAACATGATATTTATTTATATATAAGTGAAATTATCTACCGATTCAGTACATAACAACCGTCTCTCTCAAAACAAAACCCTAACAACTCTTTCACCGTCTCTCAAAACGAAACCCTAACAACTCTGTCACTTGTGTCTCTCATATGGTTACCACAAAACGAAACCATAACAACAAATCTTGGCCAATGGGTATTTACAGGTTCGTTTTTCTGTAGTTTTTTTTCAAAATCTGTTTCAATAGCTTGTTTCATAATGATTGAACATTCTTCCTTTTTCGTCTTGTAGGTATGGATGCATATTGCTATAAAGAGGACGAAGATAAATTTAGCCTAACAAACTTGTGTCAAAGATCCAGAATGACATCTATTCAAAATATACATAAGTTTGCTGGTCTAAATTTATCTTCATCCTTATTTCATTGTTGACACGCCATTATGGGAATCGACATGTATGGTATGTTTCTGAATCATTTTATGCCTTGATATGTTTGTTATATCGTGTTTGTTGTTTATGTTTTGTTGTTGATGAATGTTGTTATTAATGTTTGTTTAAAAGATGAGTTTATTATATATTATGTGGTTTGAGTGTTTTTCCAACCCCTTACTGAATATATAACTTCCCAAACTGCATTAGAAAATTATAATATGATAGATAAAATTGTATTAGAAAATAAGTACATGTTCAATTCTTGAAAATAATTCTTCATACTGTTAACTGCATGTTGTTCCTTGACCGTTAGAACTTGGTTTAGTGATTGTAGATCTTCAACCACCCCTCACTCCACTTCTATTTTTTTTTTGGAAACTAAGAAATATTTTGCAAAAATAATTAGAGGTGAAGGCAGGGATTGTTGAAGAACTAGGATCATTAAACCAAATTCTTATTGTCAAAGAACAAAATACGGATAAGGAGTTGAAGAACCCTTGTCAAGCATTGAACGTGTACTTATTCTTCTAATATAATTTAATTTGTCATATTATAATGTTCTAGTGCAGATTGGAAGGTTATATATTTAGTGAGAATTGGCGAAATAACCATTCCACATAAATTATAATAAACTCAAGGCTATATTTAACAACGGTTGTCTAGAACCAACGTTGTTAAATATGTTGCATTTTAATATACCACAACAGTTGTTTAAAGAAATCGTTGTGGTGGGTAGCGTGCTACATGAATACAATCACGGTCGCACGCCTGTGGTTGAAATCATCATGCATACAATCCCACCTTACATCACAATGGTTAGACCTGCATGATGGTATCACTTTTCCAACCGTTGTGATACGGGTTTTTTGTAGTAGTGGATCCAAGAACATAATGTTCATATTTTATTCGTAAAAGTTAAAACTTTTGAGAATCAAAATATAATTATTTTTCCAGATACATAAACTTTTATATTAGTTTATAGACAATAAAAAATGTACTCATAAAAAATACCAAGTGCATCATCCATGTCAAGTCTTTAAACAACAACATCAATTGCTAGTGGTATTTTGTTACAGTGATTAAACATTGACAATTAATATTGATAAACAATAAATCCTTATAATCATCACATGTTTACCATCATAAGTGTAAATGTAATCCACTGAATACTTTCATGAGTTTACCTTCACACGACTTTATTAGGCACATCAATAAATTATTATAGACACATGCAGATATTTAATTATAAATTATAAAACAAAAACAAGATACCAAATGCACCATTAATCCACAATCTTTGATTGCCAAGAATTAACTGCTAGCGGTACTCTTAACATAGTGAACAAATATTGGTAATAACCCCGTTCAGATAATGTGCATCTTTGACACCAACCATTATCCACATGGAAAAAAAAATAATTACCACATATCCACCATCACAGGTTTGTAATTATCCGGTCAAACTGTGTCTTCCTTTTGACCGACTATCACAACTCGCATGAATAATTCCATACTACATCTTTTGTAATTTCAAATGAATCAAATATACGCTGCAGAGGTTACTTTTGCAACTTTTTGTTTCAAAAACTCAATTAAAATTACTAAACAATTTAATAAATCAAATGGAAAATGGTCTTAAATTTACAAGGCACTACCCACAAAATGTATGCCGGATCTGTAAGCTTTGTCGCATTCCTCATAATCATAAGATTACTTAACGACTCTTAATGTGAGAACAAACTCACAAGAAAACAACAAATAGCATGAAATAAAAAAAGGCTTAATACCCTTTTTGGTCCTCTACCTATTACTCGGGGTCCATTTTGGTCATCTTCCTTTTAAAAGTTCCAAGTTGGTCCCTTACATTATTAAAATGGTACCACGTTAGTTTTGTCTGTTAGAAACGTTAGATTATTATAAAAAATCCTGGCTGACTTGTTAAGTTATTAGTGAGGTGTAATGAATGGTTTGGTTATGTGGCATGATAAGTATTGGCCTTGCTAAGGTGTCATATGAAGTAGAATAATATTAACATTTTAATTTATTGATTAATACATATGTTGAAACAACAAGCCCTAGCAGACAAAGAAGTGAAAGGAAGCAAGTGAGAACAACGAAGTGAGAAAGACGAAGACGCAACATAGATGACGGTTAGTTTACTTGTCCTTGTCTACTATGAATGTGTGTAAATGTTGGATTTTCTTGATTTGATTAAGTATCTAGAATTTTTTTGCCCCTTTTGAAATCTGCTATTATTATGTTACATTTTCTTGTATGTAATGTTGCGTTTTCTTGTATGTAATGTTGTGTTTTCTTGTCTTAGGTAGAAATGGAAGAAATTTTGTGTTTGAAAATTCATCATAGTGGTGAGTTTGTGGACTCTGAAAAATTCGATTATGTGGGGGGGGGGGGGGGGGGGGGTAAATGCAATCATTTAGAGATAGATGTGGATAGGTGGTCATACTTTGAATTGGTTAGTGTTCTGAAAGATCTAGGATACACTGAGGTAGACACTATATATTACAACGACCCCAGTTTTGGGATGAATGTTCTTAAGGATGATAAGGCTGCGTTAGAGGTAGCTGACCTTTGTAGGGTACATTTAGTGTTGACATTTACATAGAACATCAGTTATCCCAACCAGAATATGTTGAAAATCCTATAAACATGATGGAGGAAGAAGCCATAGATGAAGAACCATTAAATATGGTTAATCCGGAGGTAGAATCCATCCTTGAAGATCTTTATGAAGAAGTCATAAAGGATGCGAATGAAGGTACTAATGGTGATGATGTGAACAATAATGGTGTTGAGGGTATGAATGTAGGTGAGAGTGTGAACAATAATGGTGTTGAGGGTATGAATGTAGGTGAGAGTGTGAACAATGATGGTGAGGTTCATGATGGTATAGATACTAATGCTGGTTTGTTGAATAAGGTTACAAGCTCTGATGACAGTGAGGATGAGAGTTACAATTATGATAGTGCTTTGGAAGTTACATTTAGTGATTCTGATATGAGTGTGGAGTATTCTGAAGAACACTTAGACAATCTTGTTGAATATGGTGGAAACTATGAAGGAACAAGTAAGAAGAAGAAAAAGAAATGGGAAGGAGACAGTGGAGAGGAGAATGGGAGTTTATATGATAGTGAGGAGTTAGATAGTGGGTGTGATAGTGAGGAGACTGGTGCACCAAGAAAGAAGAATTATCCCATTTTTAAGTTATTGAAAGATATGGCTCATTATAAATGGGAGTTGGGAACTTATTTTAACTCAAAAAGTGATTTTCAGGAAGCAATTCAAACGTATGCTATCCAATCTGGTAGAGGTCTTAAGTATTTGAAAATGACAAAATGAGAGTGAAGGATGTGTGTAAGGAAGGCTGCCAGTGGGAGGCATATTGTGGAAAACTGCCTAATGTGGAGACTTGGCAACTTAGGAAAATAGTTGATAACCATAATTGCTCTAGGAAATATAATGTAAAGATGATGAGTACAAAATGGCTTAGTAAGAGGTTACAAAATTCACTGAAAAATAATCATAAGCTGAAGCTAAAGGATATAAAGGAAAAGGTTCAAATGAATTGGAATGTGGGGGTTAATAAGACAAAGGCAATTAGGGTGAGATTTGCTGTTAGGGATATGGTTGATGGCTCATTTTTATGGGATTACACAAGGATATATGATTACTGTCATGAAATTCTAAGGACAAATCCTGGTTCAACCATCAAGTTAAATGTTACACAAGTCCAAATTGTTGAGGATAGAAGGCCTTATTTCAAGAGGTTATATATTTGCTATGCTGCTTGCAAAAATAGTTTTAAGTTGTGTAGGCTTATTATTGGTCTAGATGGATGCTTCCTAAAGGGGCTTTGTGGAAATCAGATTTTGGAAGCTATTGGTACAGATCCCAATGACTAGATGTTACCTACACTACTACAAAACGCGCAAACAACAACACCAGGTTTACAACGGATTCATCTAAACCGTTGTAATAGGTTAAACTTTTCGCGCCCAGTAACTAGCCGTATGTATAAACAGAAATATAATGATGGTTGTTTTAAAAGAACGTAGTAATAAATATTGTGCAGCAAGCTTCGATTCCCTGCAGTTACTCTTTTTCCATTTTTTAGAGTACATTAAGCGTTTGTCACTTATGTATAAAATAAATTGTAAATGATTTTACAAAGGTGTTTTAAACCAATCGTTGTTATAGAACTTAACTCCATTATTTTAAAAATAAATTGTAAAATAGTTTACAACAAGAGGTCTTCAATTCCACTACGGTTGTGTTTCCCAACCGTAATTAAAGGGTTCACTGATAAATTAAAAAAAACTTATTATGTATTATTTCTTTCAAAAGACGCCCTAGTTGAACAAGCGAGCCACCAGAGATGACAGCGGCGACGTAAACTTTACCCTCTTCGTAGCTCAAATCTTCACACCCTCTTTGTTCATTTGATTCTTCAGCTTCGAAGTACGTTATTCTTCAACATCTTCATTCCTTTTTTCTTTGTTTATATGCTCAAGTCAGTATGTTTATGTTGTTTATGCTCAAGTCAGTATTAGAGTAAATGTTTTATATGCTTTAGGTTTAAATTTGCATATGCATAAAATTTTTGGATTACATTTTGGTGTGTCATTCACATTATTATATGTGTATGAATTTCAAAAGTTGTTATGGATTGTAGTTAGATGAAAGCCGATAGATTGGTCCGGTTTATGAGAAAGGAGTTTTTGAATTTCTTGAATACGTTGATAAAATTTTCCCGAAAATAATGGTATCTTTTATTGTCCTTGTGTTCTGTACACAAATATCAAAAAGTGTAGAAAGGATGAAATATTCCATCACCTTTGTTGTGATGGTATATGTAAAAATTATATAATATGGATGTGGCATGGTGAAGTGGAGGAAAGTCGTGCGTCACAAAGTCAAAGAGTTGATGAAGATGAATATATGGAAGATCAACTAGAGGATATGTTTCGTGATATTGGGGAATCTTCTTTTGAGAATGATCATTTTTATGATACTTTATGTAGTGATAAAGACACCCCTTTATATAAGGGATGCATAGATTTTACACGATTGTCGGCGGTGTTAAAGTTATTTAATCTGAAGGCAAAAAATGGATGGTTGGATAAAAGTTCTACGGAATTACTTGAACTGCTAAAGGAAATGTTACCAAAATATAACAAATTGTCGGATCGTTGTTATGAGGCCAAGAAGATATTGTGTCCAATGGGTCTGGAGTATATCAAAATACATGCTTACCCTAATGATTGCATAATATACCAGAAAGAGTATGAAGACTTGTATCAATTTTCGAAACGTGGTGTGTCGCGTTACAAGCTAAAGGTCAACAATGATGATGACAATGACTATGACAATGTTAGTAGGAAGCATCCTCCTGCTAAAATGTTATGGTACTTGCCAATAATTTCACGATTTAAGATACTTTTTGCTAATTCGAATGACGCAAAGAATCTTAGATGGCATGCAGATGAAAGGACTTGTGATGGAAATATTCGCCATGTTACTGATTCGTTTCAACGGAAGAAAATTGATTCGTTGTTTCCAGATTTTGGAGTTGAGCCAAGAAACCTTAGGCTTGGACTTGCCACCGATGGAATGAACCCCTTTGGTAATCTGAGCATTAATCATACTTCGTGGCCTGTTCTTCTCAATATTTACAACCTATCTCCCTGGTTGAGTATGAACCGCAAGTATATACTGTTAAGTATGATGATTTCTGGACCACGACAACCTGATAACAACATAGATGTTTATCTAAGTCCATTAATTGATGATTTACGACTCTTGTGGGATGAAGGTGTTAAAGATAATGATACATATTCTGGGGAAAAGTTTAATATGCGTGCAATGTTATTTTGCACAATCAACGACTTTCCCGCTTATGTAACTTGGTTGGATATAGTGTCAAAGTACATAGAGTGTGTCCTATATGTGAAGATGATACTTGTTATCACCAACTTGAGTTTGGAAAAAAGACTGTTTACCTTGGGCATCGAAAATTTATTAAACCAGATCATCCTTATCGTAGATTGCGGAAGGCTTTTAATGGAGATCAAGAGTTTGATGAGGCACCTAAACCTTTAACCGAGGAAGAAGTTTATCAACGGCGGTAACACATTAATGTTGTCGTTGGGAAGAGAAAAAAAGAAAAAGGGGCAGTTGCAAAAAATATTTGGAAAAAGAGGTTCATCTTCTTTGATCTTCCGTATTGGTCAAGTCTTGATGTTAGACATTGTCTTGATGTGATACACGTGGAGAAAAATGTGTGTGATAGTTTGATTGGCACACTTCTAAACATTCCAGGCAAGATTAAAGATAGTAAGACTTCCCGTCTTGATATGGAGAAGATGGGTATAAGAAAACAATTGGCTCCAATAGAGAAAGGAAAAAGAACTTATCTGCCTCCAACATGTCACACTCTTTCTAAAAAGAAAAAGAAAATTTTCTGCGAGTGTTTGTAAGGTATTAAAGTTCCGCAAGGTTACTCATCAAACATCAAGAAACTTGTATCAGTGAAAGATCTCAAGTTAATTGGTTTAAAATCTCATGATTGTCATGTATTAATGTAACAACTTCTACCAGTGGCTATCCGTGGGATCCTACCAAAAAATGTGAGAGTAGCTATAACGAGATTGTGCTTATTCTTCAATGCCATATGTAATAAAGTTCTTGATTTCAAAAAATTAGATGAATTAGAAGATGAGGCAGCCATAATTTTGTGTCAATTGGAGATGTATTTCCCTCCATCATTTTTTGACATTATGGTTCACTTACTTGTTCATCTAGTTAGAGAAATCAAAATTTGTGGTCCAGTTAATTTAAGGTGGATGTATCCAATAGAGCGATATATGAAGATCTTTAAAGGATATACGAAGAATCATCACCGACCAGAAGCTTCGATTGTTGAAAGATACATCACAGAAGAAGTTGTTGAGTTTTGTACAAACTATTTGTCAGACACAAATTCTATAGATGGTAGGGAAGAATGTAGAACATATACATTCATTACTTATCAGTAAAAGGTATCACTCTATTTTTTTACATTTTCAGTTAGAGTATGATGTGTCTAGTAAATCTATGTAGTCACCATTATTTGGTTTAATTTTGCAGGGTCTTCTTCCTGCAATGGATGAGTTACTACCCAATGTTGAACAAAGATTTTGTGTAAGAGACTTATACAATAATTTCAAGAAGAAGTATCTAGGAAAAATGTTGAAGGAGTTAATTTGGAAGACTGCTAGGGCTACTTACCCACAAGCATAGGAAAGGGAGATGAGAGGTATGAGACAGATACATGAAGAGGCTTACAAGCACATGATGCATACTCCACCCAAATATTGGAGCAAATCATATTTTAGGACAGCTTTAAAGTGTGATTATGTATTGAATAACATGTTAGAGGCATTCAATAGTGTGATTGTAGAGTCAAGAGCAAAGACATTGATGACCATGCTAAAAGAAATAAGGGGCTATATCATGGAAAGGTGGGAAGCAAATAGGGTGAAATTCTCACAATTAAATGATGGGGATGTTTTGTCAAACATCAGGAAGAAAGTTGAAAAAACAAGCACTTACACAAATTTCTGGATAGTAAGGTACAAAAACTGCTTTCATACAATTTCTTAATTTCTTTAGTTTTTATACTTTATGTAACTTTTTATACTATTTTGTAGGATGTCATCTGAGTTTATATTTGAAGTAAGACACATTGAGAATCAATGTGATATTTTTGCTGTCAACTTAAAGAAACATGATGGTTCATGCAAAAAATGGCAATTGACAGGTCTCCCTTGTGTTCATGCTCTGTCTGCAATGAAGAGTAGAAATCTAAGTGTTGATGATTGCATCCCAGAGTATCATAAGAAGGCAAGGTATATTTCTGTTTATGAACCTATCATTTATCCTGTTAATGGAACAAATTTATGGGTCAGAACAGAGTACCCAGATGTGCAGCCACCAGCTTTTAAAAAAATGCCAAGAAGACCAAATAAGAGGAGGAACCATGAGCAGGGTGAAATTGATGGGACAAATAGAAAAATGAGAAAAACTGGCATAATACTTAGGTGTACAAGGTGCAGACAGACTGGACACAATAAATCCACTTATAAATGGACTCAGCCACCAACAGAAGAAACTCAGCCAAGGACAACACCCACACTAACTCAAGCAAATCAGCCAAGGGCAACACCAATTCCAACTCAAGGAAGTCAACCAAGGGCAACACCAGCACCAACTCAAGGAACTCAGACAAGGGCAACACCAACCAAAAATCAAGGAACTCAACCAAGGACAACACCAGCACCAACTCAAGGAACTCAGACAAGGGCAACACCAACTCAAGGAACTCAACCAAGGGCAACCCCAACTCAAGCAAATCAGCCTAGGGCAACACTAGCACAAGCAAGGCCACAGAAGTTACCTTTTAGGAAACCAAGACAAACATCTGTTACAATGGCTTCTGTTTCAAAGGGACTAACCACCAGACTACGTGCATCACAAAATGCAGTGGGACCTACAACTTGGAGGACCACTCCTACCAAAAGAAACAACACAAAGAAACCCATTTATATTTATGTAGTTTCTGTTTTAAGAACATGGTTGATGTTATGTTGTTTTGAAATGTTTATGTTATGTTGTTTTGAAGTGTATGTGACAACTTATGCTAATATCAAGTGTCTGTAACAATTCCATGTTATGGTATTTTTAACAAGATTTATGTTATGTTCCATTTGAACTATGTTTATGTTATTTTGAACAAGTGTTTGTAACAATGCCATGTTATGGTATTTTGAACAAGGTTTATGTTGATCAAATTTCTATTATACCAAATTTGTGTTATTTAACTTGTCTAACTAAATCTTATAACAACAAGACACAGATTTTACTACAATGCAATTTTAACTTGTCCAACTAAATCATGTAACAAAAGTACACAACTAACTTGGTAACTTTGAATAATGCAAGTTTTACTACAACTTAAACACTAAAACAAAGAACAAAATACTTCAACCTCTCACAACAACTTGAATTCTTTTAAAACATTTTGATTACTAAAACAAATAAAACTACATAGAACATAAACTTCCAGATCATCTTCCACTTGATGATCTTCTTCAAAGCATCCTCTAATTCCATATTATTGACCCTCAAAACTTCAACCTCTTTTTTGACTTCTTCCATCTCTTGACTAAGCACATCTATCTTCCATTGATTCTTCATTAGAGTTTGCTCCTTTTCACCTTTAGCTTCTTCATATAACCATTCAAAAAATCCAAAACCAGCATTGCTATATCCCTGTAGAGATTGAGAACGCAAACTGCAATGAATTACATAGATATTTCAACAACATTCAACTTATCTTATTCAGACTAAACCTTACCTTAAAATGTTGACAACCCCAAAAAAGCTTTCCATAATTGTTGACAGTTTTTGCCTTACAAAGTATAGCATTGTCTCCACAACGACATAGTGGTTTCCATGAAAGATTAGAGCTGCTAAAGACCTGTGAATCACTTCAGTTTCTAGATGATGATGACGAACCACACATAGAACTCATGATTAGATGATGATTTAGGTTTCAATGAGGGGATTTTGGGAAATATTTTGCGTTAGGGTTGAATTTGGGGGAAAATACAAAAGTGTTTCAGCAACAAGGAAGAAGAAGGTGATGAATAGACAATCCACCCATCCATCTCAGCTTCCACGTCATCTAAATTAATGTCGTTAGCCAGGTTTTGACAGAAATGACCATTTTGAATCTGTTAGACAACATAAGGGACCAACTTGGAACTTTTAAAAGGAAGAGGACCAAAATGGACCCCGAGTCATAGGTAGAGGTCCAAAAAGGGTATTAAGCTAATAAAAAATTATTTTTAAACTTAAAAACTATAAAATTCAAACATCATAATCATGCTATAAACCATATATTCAATTTTAATTCAAATAAAAATTAAATCTTTATATATAGTAAAAAAAAATATTTCATGCTAAAATTGATTCACAGACATATTCAATGACTCTTTAAATAATTCAACAAATGTTCTAGAAGCAAAATATCCAAAAAAAAATTAATAAATGAAACAAATCTTCACATGCTTATAAATAAACCATAAATTTAGAATTCAAATTTCTTAAAATTTAAAGAGCAAAACCTTAATTTTAGTACTTACAAAAATTAGATCACAATATTTTGAGATTCACTATTAAGTGCTATATAAAGGTAATTAATTTTATAATTTTGAGAGACATTCAAAATATTAAAAATAAAATCCATAAATAATATATAATAAGTACATATATATTAAACAAATTAGTATTTGTCTTATCTCTCAAAATCTAAATTCATGAGAAGATTTTATGTAAAACAAATTGAAAGATAAAACAATAATTTAAAAATCAAATAAAAAGATTTGATAATAAAACCATTTGTTTATTCAAAACCAAGAATCAAATCACCAAAATAAGATTTAAATTCAATATTTATCTTTTCCAAATAATTGTAATGGACATATATTTCTAAATATATTATCTATAGCCATCAATAAACTTTTGAGAATCAAAATTCTTTGAAAGAAAAATAGATTTTAGGATTCTCAATCATCAATCATAATCATATATGTGATTTTAAATATATTTATCATAATGTATGTTAAATAACTTATCTCCCAAAGAAAACCAAAATTTTCACATACATTTTTCTTCCAAAATTATTTAAATTTTAATGGGTTAAATATGTTTTTAGTCCCTGTAAATAACCTAAAATATTGTTTTAGTCCCCCTAACATTGTTTTTCAAAGAATCATTCTCCTAAAGTTTTTCGTCCCTAATTTTCATCCTTGTCGTCTATTCCACTTAACGGAATCATACGTGGAGGCTGATTTGTTTTTTTTTTTTTTTTTTTTTTATTTTGAGAAGCTTACTAGATGATTAAATAGATGCCACTTAGTCTATTCTCTGCCACTTAAACAATGCTTAGTATATACTTAGAATTGGAAACCCTAAAATCACTTTCTCACCCAAAATTTACTCTCACTCCTTCGTTTCTCCACAAAAGGTAATTTTTTCTTCAATTCCATTCTTGTTCCAGCTCTTGGTTATTCTGTAAATTTTGTTGAACATAGTATCGTTTACACAATGTTTATTTTTATTTTGTTTGTAGAAATTTGTCTCCCTTCTCATTGTGTTTGCTTTGTGGCCCCAACATTAGCTTGAAAGGTGCTTGCTTTGTAGTCCCTCGACATTGAAACTGAGGTAGGTCCACATGTTTCATTTTAGATTCCATTTTATTGAAGTTTGACATAGGAATTGTATTTTAATGGTAGTGTATTAAGTTATAAGGGTTTGTATGCATACAAGAGCCATTTCGTGGGTCCATGTTTGACAGTCATTTTCCATCCATTATGTAGGGATGGATGTTTTTAAAGTAATATTTTACACGAAGGGCTCTTTTGTAAAATACCCAATGCTAAAGTATGAGGGTGGGGAAGTTTATGCTTTTAATGGTCAAGATAGTGAGTGTTAGTCATTTTTTGAGGCATGTGATTTAATTAAGGGAATGGATCATGGGTTTGAATACAGTAATGTTAAGATGTGGTGGAAACATGGAGATGGTACTTTAGAAAACGATCTAAAACCATTTAGGGATGATGGAGAATGCACTGAGCCTAAACCAAGTATAGGGGATGCAACTTTTATGGAGAATGCAAGAAAGAGGAACAAGGTTAAAAAAGTGAAGAAGAGGTTGATTCATGTACTGATGAGGGTTCTAGTGACGAGTCTGTGAAGGATGTCAAATTTGAAGATAGTGGAGAAGAAAGGATGAAGGGTTTTGATGAGGCTTTTGATGAGTAATTTGATGGTCAGCCCACAAACATACCTGGTGTAGATGTTGCAGGCTCTAGTGAGGCACTAAGAGCAAGTTTTATTAAACCAGAGATGGGAAAGGTACATGTAATTGTAGATGGGTATATTACTGATGAGCTTGATAGTGGTGCTGAAGATGACAGCGGTGATGATAGGCCAAGAGTTGTTAGGTTCAATGAGAAAGATGAGATTACAAAGGAATATAAATTCGAGGTGGGAATGGAGTTTTCATCACTGAGGCAGTTCAAGAGTGCTATTTTGGAACATAATGTATTGAATGGGAGGGATATCAGATTTGAAAAAAATGATGCAGTGAGATGTAGGGTGGTTTGCAAGGAAAAATCACAGTACCATTACATTGTACTGTGCAGTAAAGTCTTTACATTAACAACCTTTAGAATTAAGACCTGTATGATAAACATAAGTGTGGAAGACAATTTTTTAACAAGAGTGCCAAAGTAGACTAGGTTGCAAAAGTGATACTTGAGAGGAAGAAGAACAATAACAAAATGAAGTTGAATGATGTAATTGCAGATGTTATGGTGAGGTATGCAACTAAAATCCCTGGTTGTAGGGAATTTAAGGCAAGACAGATTGCTAAAAGGATAGTGGAAGAAGATTCTAGTAAACAATATAGTTTGTTATGGTCATATGGGGCTGAATTGAGGAAGGCTTCACAAGGAAATATTTTTCAGCTGAACATTCAATCTCCAAGTCCATATTTATTACCAAGGTTTGAACGATGTTACATGTCCTTCGATGGAACAGAGAAAGCTTTGAAATTTTCTTGTAGGCCATTTATTGGACTAGATAGATGTTATCTAAAACACAAGTATGGTAGGATATTATTAATAGTTGTGGGAAGAGACCCTAATGACCAGTATTTACCTATTGCATTTGGAGTGGTAGAAACTGAGTCAAAGAACACTTGGAGTTGGTTTATGCAATTACTTCTTGAAGACATTGGTGAAAAAAGATGGTGTTTCATATTTGACCAACAAAAGGCAAGTACACTTCTTCTTTTGTTTGGATTTTTAGATGTTTGTTATTTTCATTGCGTGAACTATTGCTTATACTATTTTACTTTTTTTTTCAGGGTCTTGTACAGGTGTTTGAGGAGAAATACCCAACTTTTGAACATAGATTCTATGTTAGACATATGTATGTTAACTTTAAAAAGAGGTTTAGAGGTGGTACCCTCTTTAGGGATCTCATGAAGGCTGCAGCAAAGGCAATATATCTTAAGGCTCATGAACAATACATGCAAAAAATCAAGGAAGTCAGCAATGATGCATATGAATGGTTGGAAGCAATTCCAAAAGAAAAAAAGTGGTTTAAGCATGCATTTCCTTTGTATTCTAAGTGTGATGTGTTGATGAATAATTTAAGTGAATCTTTTAATGCCACTATCTTGCTTCAAAGGGACAAACTAATTATAACAATGTTTGAATGGATTATGTTTTATCTCATGGGTAGGTTTGCAACTTTAAGGGAAAAAGTTAATGGGTGTAAGGGTAGGATCATGTCAAAACCACTTAAGAGATTGGATAGAGAGATTGAAAAGAGTGCAAGTCGTACAACAACTTATGCTGGACAATTGACATTCCAAGTTACCCATGTCATGTTTACTGATAGTTTTGTGGTTGATTTGGCTAATCAAACAGTTCGTGTAATTTTTGGGATCTCATTGGAATTCCATGTAGACATGCAGTTGCTGCAATCCATAAGAAAGTTGATTACCCCATTAATTATGTCCATAAGTGTTATCACAAGTCGACTTATGTCAAATGTTATAAGGAAGGTATCCCTCCTTTGAATGGACAAAATAAATGGCCCAAAACCAATGATCCAGTAATTTATCCTCCCATGTTCAAAAGAGGCCCAAGGAGGCCAAAAACATAGTTGAAGGGAACCTGATGGATCCAGTGCAACTTAGTGGAATAGAAATAATACTACTCATAGGTGTAAGACATGTTTGGAGTATCACTACTACAAAACCCGCAAACAACAACACCAGGCTTATAACGGCTTGCCTATACACCGTTGTAATAGATTCGCACGTTTTTTTAATGACGGTTAAAATTCCAACCGTGGTGAAATGTGAGGCATTTCACCACGGGTATTTAAAGAACCATCATTATGTAGCGCTTGGTCATGGGTTCAATTCCCAGCACCGACATTTATGGTTTTTAAATGTTTTTTCAAAATGCCAACAACCTTTCACCATGGTTATGTTTTCAACCGTCATTATAGCCTATAGTTTAGTTTTAGGTCTTGCATTTCAAAAAATCGATTTTAGGGAAAATCGTCTCCTTTTTTATATCTGTTTCGTGCATTTGAAGCAAAAAAATCGTGCGTTCATTAGTGCTGTACTCTAGAAGAGTTACGGGACTTCACCCTCAAAACCCCAAATTCATCTGTTTTCTATTTTTAATGAATTTTTTTACTGTTTCCATAGTCTTAAAAAATTCCAAAAAAATTCTCAAAATTCTTATTTTACCTAATTAGATTAAATTTCATGTTTTTAGATTTTTCTGAATTTATTTTAATCATGTTACTTCTTTCCTATTTTTCCAAATTGCTAACAGACCTTTAACAACGGGTATTTAAACCAATCGTCATTATAGGTGGCGTTTTTTACTTATTTTTTCAAAATGCTTACAGACCTTTCACCACGGGTAATTTAAACCAACCGTCATTATAGGTATCGTCTTGTCATGGGTTCAAGTCCCAACACCAGCATTTTTCAAGTCTCATTACCAACATTATAGGTGGCGTGCATATTGAGTTTATTCACTATCCTTAAACAAATCTTGGTCGTCCATTTAGTGATTATCAACGGCCAAGACACTACTATTAGTGATCCGCATGAAACTTAAAACTTTGACATCTTCTACCTCTAAACATCATCTTTCATTTACGATACTCTATTTCTCTGCTAAACCAAATTTCAGAACAAATTTCAGAACTCGAGTTAGCAATGTTAGTTGTTGGTGTTCTTTTTTAATTATTGTTGTTCTTTGTTGTTCTTTTTTATTATTGTTGTTCTTGTTGTTCTTTTTTATTAATGTTGTTCTTGTTGTTATTATTGTTATTATTATTGTTGTTGTTGTTGTTGTTGATCTTGTTCTTGTTCTTGTTCTTCTTCTTTTTGTTATTGTTGTTGTTGTTGTTGTTATTGATGTTGTTGTTGTTGTTGTTTTTTAATCAAGGAAATATATTAATTCAAAAAAACACACTGTACACAAAGTGACCCCAAGGGTCCAACCACCAAAAGACTACTTACATTAATAAATGAGCTATCTTAGGCCTTAATTTTCTATTTTTTCAACTTCTATAAACCACATTATCTATTATATTTCTACCTATACTTGTAAAGGCTTCCTTCTTTCCAAAGACAATAGCATTCCTATAACTCCATATGCCATAAATCGTCTCCGCCATAGCCATACGCAAGAGGGCTGCTCTCTAGCCCTTGCCCTTCGTAACCCATATCAGTTCCTCATCCCACTTCAAAGGAGTATGCTAGACTTCCAGCCAATTTAAAACCTCATTCCAAACAATATTGATTTGAGCACAGTAAAAGAAAAGGTGGTTCAAAGTTTCCTCCTCTGATTTACATAAAACACATTCAGTTTCCTGCAGCATATTAAACCTATACAATCTTTCCTTGTTTGTCAATTTACCATGGCAAGCTAACCATAGGCATAATATAGATCGAGGTCTATCCATATTATGCTTAATCAAATTTCTCCATGGAACCCGATGCCCATCATCAATCAAAACCGCATACATACATAACATACTATCCCACTGTTGTTGCACCTGATCAATATTATCCCTTTGATTCATTATACCCTTCATTAACCAAGAATGTTTGTTCTTCAAATCAAAGTCCATAACATTCTTTCCTTTGAAATAATAAGTGTGAATCCATCTAACCCAGAGATTATCAGATTTCTTACAAAGATTCCAGAGACATTTCATTCACTACGCCAAAAAATATTTTTAATAGCGCTTTTTTAGACCTTTGATAGCGCCTTTAAGTGCTATAAAACTCCCGCTATTATAGATCGAACACCTATAATAGCGCTTTAAAAACGCTATTAAATTGTGACTTTTTAATAGCGCTTCATAATAAACGCTATGATTGACATGTTCTACACTACCATACACCTTATATAGAAAAGGATTTAATAGCGTTTTTTCAAGAAGTGCTATTATAGTTCTAGTATTCAATATCACTTTTTCTTAAGACGCTATTGTAGACACTATCTTTAATAGCACTTTCTAAAAAGCACTATTAATGACCTTTATTTATTCTTTTAAGAAAATGAGATTTTGTACCTCAATACTACAATAAAAAAAATCATATACTCTTCTCAAAATGCAAATATCAACATAGTGCAACTTCAAAATGACTATATATCTTTCTACCTAGTGTATCATTTCCATCAAAATACTATCATTGTATAACTCATATAAACAAGCATGGTAACATAAGCTCTTAAAAATTATTCTCAATATCACGTTAAATTTGATTTGATAGTGAAATGTAGAATTTTTTTTAATAAGCAAATATATTCACTGAGGGATACAAAAGGGGTATCCAATCCCTTTTACAAAATCCGACCGTAAAAACGCCATTACAAAAAAATCTATAGGCGATTTAAACCAATTGTAGTAATTACATGTAAAATTATATTTTCTACCAATTACATGTAGAATTGCATATGACAGGAAGTTAGATATGCATAAGAGATACATGAAAACTCCAGTTCCAATATAGAAATTACTAAACAACACATACATTTCTTTAGAAACAAAAACTTGTTAAAATGAATACTTATAGACACATACATACAATCTAAATTCTTATTGAGATCATAAATGTTTTGAAATCCCCTTTAGACATTTCCAGGTAGCCCTTGATTGTCTGCTTAAAATGACTATATATCTTAAGCCAATTTAAAACCTGACTTCTAAAAAGACCAATCATTTGAGATATTTATCTTTTTCAATATCTGTAGGATAACTGAAATGGATATTAGAAAAGGAAAAAAATTAATTATTGGAACCTAATAAAAATGTTAAAACAAAATCAATGAAACTTTAACCTATTCACCCATCACATACAAGATTAACGCACTATCCCAGAATCGAAGCTCTGATTCAATGTCCTCTTGTGAAATTTCAACCTCCACCACGCCATTCACCAGTTTAGGAGCCACATACTCCATGGGTAAACCCTTAGCAGGATTGCGGTTGTCACTAGGAACATCTACCCAAAGTTTCCTACCAGCTGCTTCCGATTTCATGTTATTTGCTAGGGTTTCCGTTCCTATTTGGGATTTCTCCTTTTCACTAATGTTACTCTCATTCGTATGCTAATTCGATCGTATTCAACAGTAATCACGTTCTCCACCACCGGTTGTGTCCCCGGTAGAGGATGGTTCTCCGGTAACGGAGGCGTCGTAGATCTCAGCCTCCCTCGTCCCTGTTTAGTCATCAGAGAGAACGGTTGTTGTTGTTGTTGTTATTGATGTTGTTGTTGTTGTTGTTGTTGTTGGTGTTGTTGTTATTCTTATTATTTCTCTTGATGTTCTTGTCGTTCTTGTTGTCGTTCTTGTTCTTGCTAATATTCTTGTTCTAATGCTGCAATTTTTTTTTTTTTTATTAAAAGACATACAACAACGGTTATTTAAAATAACCATCATAATAGGTAGTTCTAATGTTGCACTTTTTAAAAGACATACAACAAAGGGTATTTAAAATAACCGTCATTATAGGTAGCGCATTTTCCAATTTATTACAACGGTTTCCAGACCGTTGTAGAAACAGCGAACTTACAACGACAATCTACATAACAACGCCTTCGTCCGCGTCATTATATGTCATTCCCAACCGTTGTTAAATGGGTTTTTCGTCGTAGTGTATGGTCATAACACTAGGACCTGTAAGAAGAACAAACAGATTTTTCTACACAAGAACCAAAATATAACAACAAATGAAATACGTACACAGGCAAGTCAAACTAGAAGTGTTCAAAAGGAAACATCAACAAAGGTTAGTCTAGTGCTTTTGATTTGTAATTGTATATTGTTTGTTTTCTGTATTTTATGAGTAAATTTGTATTTTTTTTCATGGGAGACCTAATGGGTCATTGAATAAGAAAGGCAAAGGGGCACCAAGAAAGGCATCAAACAAGGCACCAAGCAAGGCACCAAGCAACACACCAAGCATGACATCTAACAAGGCATCAAGCCAGGCACAAAGCAAGGCACCATGCCAGGCACCAAGTAAGGCTCAAACTGCTAACCCTCAAGTCACAGACCAGATAAATGAGGCACCAAGTCAGGCTTCAGTGCAAGGTTCTCATACTGCACAACCACCAACAGATCCTCAAACTATACAATCTCCAAATCCTCAGGTTGCACAACCCATAACTTCTGATACAACACCACCACCAAGTATAGATAAAAGAGAATACCTCAATGAAATAGATCCAGATGTTCTAGAAGCAATTCTCAATGATATCAACAATGGAAGGGATACTGTTCTGGACATTCAACTTCTTAAAGTTGACTTAAGCCCTATCAAATGACCTGCTGTAAACACAGTGCTTCAATGACTGCTGGTGTCAAGACCTTCTTTGGGAGTGCACCAGAAGTCAAACCCTCCAAAGAATTCAAACATCCAGGAAAGGTCAAGGCAACCTGCAGTGATCCTGTAAGTTAGATTATACCTGCTAATAAGATTTTTTTTGTCATTTAAGTTTATTCATGGTTGTTAACTGACAATTAGGTCAAGTCTATGATGCCAAAGATGAAAAAAGTCTCAGCAGTTGTGATGCACACCAGAAAGAGTCAAAGACTCGGGAGTATAACAACAAAAAACATCAAGGGGCCTAGAAAACACCCTGAAGATCAATTTGTGCTCACTGAAGATGATACCTCAAAACAACCAAAACAAAATGGTAGAAAAAGTTTGGAAGAAATTCAAAAAGGGTTGACTCAATGTGGATGGAATTTGGAGAAGTTGAATGATGTGTTTCTTTGGCTATGTTGTTACCATAAGTGTGTTTTGTAGACCTGGATTAACTATGTGTTTTGGCTATGATATAAGCTATGAGCATTTGTACTCGATATACATTGACTTGTAATTTTGGTTATCCTACAATCTAAGACCATGTATTGGATCAAACTAAGTCCATGCATTGACTTTGAATTCCTATGTTTTTATTGAATTTATTTCATGTCAGTTTGTTTGTCAAATTATGATGCCAAAAGTGAGGCAAGTATGTCAGTGTTTTAGGGGACATAATGCCAAAATTGAGGCAAAATTTTAGGGGACATAATGTCAAATTTGAAGCAATATTAAAAGACACTATACCAAATTTTAGAAGTTATAATGCCAAAATTTAGAAGACACTTTGACAAAATTTAGAAGTCAATTTGACAAAATTTAAAAGACACTATGCCAAATTTTAGAAGTTATAATGCAAACACAAATCCAATAGAAACACTTAAAAACACAGTGATCAAACCAAATTCTATTACATTGATCATCCACAATTCAATTACAAACATAATGTAACACTGTCATTACATTTATCGAACAACCTAAATTCAACAATTACATGTCATTAATTGATACACATTATTCAAAACAGAAACTACAAAGCAGATAAGCTTGATTTTTTCAGCCCATGCCTCTAATCTCAATTTCGCTTGCATCTTCATGTTCTTCTTCTTTGAACCTTCGTATAACTATCTCAACAAATCAACCGTCTCCAATTCCTTCATCCTGTAGTTTTCGACCTGTTTAACACCATTAACATCTTCTTCGACCAGATCTTCATCCCATACAAATAGATCACAAGTTTCTTCACTGTGCCAAAATGGACATCTCTAGAAAAGTCTCCCTTTATTGCGACCATTCTTGCAGACGTGTGAAACCATACAAGCATCACAACCGCAATTCCTTCCTCGACGGCGGCTTTGCACAGATGACGAATACAAGTTAATGGGTTTCTTAGGACTTGTTCTTGAATATGACATAAATAAGTTGAAAGAAGGCGCAGACAAATGAATTTAGATTAACATTTTCGCACAGCTGAAGAAAGGGAAAGAAAGAAGACGAAGATGAAATGAGAAGAAAGAGGACGAACGAAGATGAAATGATGAAATTAGGTTACACATTCACCATATATGCTGACATGTCATTCTTCATAATGGAAATTTTTGAATTTGTATAAGTCCCTATAAATAACCCAAAATTCCGTTTTAATTCTCCTAACATTTTCGTTCAAAGAATCGTCCTCTTAAAGTTTTCCATTTTTAATGACATTGTAGTTTAGGTTTTAATTAAAAATAATTTTAAAAAATAAAAAATAATTTTATGAAATATATGATTATATCTATGTTATTTTTCATTAATATATTAAAAAATATTATATTAAATAAAAATAATATAAATAAAGATAAAAATTTAATAATATAGATAAAGGTGATGTTAAAAAATAATTTATTAAATTAAAAATAAGTATTCCAAATTTTTTCAATTTCCCTCCCACACTAAACCAATGTTCATTTCACTCTCACTCACAAAAAGTAGCTTCTCTCCCAATCATACATTAATTTTAATTTAATAGTAATATTTTAATAATTATTTTGACTTTCCATCTCCTTGTAACCCGTATTCTTCTTTTCCATACTTTGACTAATAGGAGATAACGGTGTAGGGTATAATTGAATGTTTGGCATCTATGAAGGTTGTAGGTGTCCAAGTATTATTCATCAAGAGAGAATCATATTCACTCTTCATACGATAAAACCACACAAGTCGAACCAGAGCTTGCTTTCCATTGATTGGTTCTGAATGAACTAGAAAGTCCTTTGGTTTGGAGTTTTCATTTTTTGCTCGTGTGAGCATATAGTGATTATTTTCAAGACCCGAAATATTTGGATGTTGACTAGGAGATGAAGGGAACTGAGTTTCTGCAGAGGATTATGTATTAAATGGTGAAAATAGTTGTGTTTTTGTTGGACAAAGGTGACATGAGAGTGGGACTGACATTGGCCAAAGGTGGATAAATTGTACTTGTACCAGATTGGGAATACGTAGTGCTATTTTGTATTGGAATGAGTAATAGACAATATATTTTATCAGAAATTTCAAGAGTTTGTTTAACAGGTAATGACTGGTACCAAAAAACTATTTGAAGGAAGGTAGGTTGATTGGATTGCTGATTAACTTTTGAGTGTGATTGATTTTGCAAAACTAAAGATAATGTAGATGTAAGAGTTAGACTTCATTGAGATGTATGATAAACTCTTGGTTACTAATTGAGACAAGGGTTGGAAGGGAAATTTGTTTTCATCAAACATTACATATTTTGAAATGAATATTCTTCCTTCACTTTTGAGACATTTGTACCATTTATGTGTAGGAGATACTTCTAGATATGTGCACTCAGTCCTATAAAATTGGAGTTTATTTTGATTATAGATTCTTAAAAAGGGAAAGCAAGCACAACTAAAAAGATTAATTGACTCGTAATCAAGTGATTCCTTATGTAAGGCATAAAAAGGTGAAGAAAAATTAGATAAAGCAGAAGTAAGAAACACTGATGTTGTGAAAATCAACCACGTTTCAACTATTTGCACATGCTTTCTCTCAACTGTCCCATTGTGATGTGATGTCTGTGAACATGTCGACATATAAATGGATAACCCATGTTCATAAAGATACTTTATAAATGGTCTAAACTCTCCCCATTATTCGATTGAATAGCTTTTATCCTAGTATTGAATTAAGTCCCAACATAAGATTTAAATAACTTGAATGCAGGAAGTAAATCTAAGTATACTTGGTGCACACATCTACAAAGAATATGTAATATTAGTAGCCATAGTTGGAAGGGGTTGGTGACGAACCCCGTAAATAAGTATGAAAAAATCAAACTCTACCAAAAAAAACTGTAATTATTACGAGTGGATTAATTTTTCTTGCGAATTTTTGTAGCTTTCGCTTGGGTTAGTGGATGCTTTTTGTATAGGGGTTGGATACTCCCCTTAGTATCCCGTTGAATAGATTTTTGTATATAAAAAAGACTGTATTTAGCTAAGAGTGTAATTCCTCACTAAAACAAAAAATCCATCACAAAACATAAATTTGCGAGGGAATATAACCCCTAATCTAATCAGGGCATCGCAAATTTATGGATAGATGATAAATCCCTCACAAATTTAACTAGGGTGTAAGTCCATCACAAATTGTAACTCATAAAATTCAGTCATGTCAGATAATTTGCTAGGGGATAAATCCCTAGCTAAAGCATCTGCGTTTTGTATTTGGTGAGGGGTAAAGCCCCTAGCTAATTGTGTTAGACATTTGTGAGGGGTAAAACCCCTAGCTAATGTTTATAATATTATAATAAAAAAATTATGAGTATATACTTATACAATTTAATTCATATTTTCTATAAATATATTACTAAAATATATTAATATTTTAAAAAGTGTATACTATTTAAATAAAAAGTGTATATTAATATATAACAAAACTATATTACAAAATATACTTTCTAAAAAGTGCATACTACTAAATATTTTACAAATTATATAATTTTATGAGTTAATTCATACTTCTTAAATAAAAAGTGTATAGTAATACATAATCTATTCTTTGATAAAAATATATAATATGTTTCTTAAACTAATTTTATAAATATTTTTTTATAAAAATATTTAATATATATATATATATATATATATATATATATATATATATATATATATATATATATATATATATATAAAGTTTTCAAAATAAATATATAGTTTTTTCTTACAAATTTACATATTTTCTAAATATATATTAAATATAATCTGATTTTTATAAGATTCAATTCATATTTTCTATAAATATATTTCTAAAATATATTACATATTTTATAAATAATATTAAAATATAATCTGTTTTTATACAATATTTTCAATAAATATACTACTAAAATACATAAACGATATTATTTTTTATATTTATACACTAAATAATATAAACAACATAAACAACATATACATATATTTATAAACAACACATATAAACAACATATACATATTTATATAGTAAATAATATAAACAACAAAAACATATCTAGACTATTTTTTTCAATTTTATTCTAACAAATATTTTACAAATATTATAATATAAATCCTTAAAATTTAAGAAATTTAACACCTTCATATGAATATATTTATACATGCAACACAAAAAATAAAAATAAAATTAATTAGTATATTTAAATTATAAATTCATAAAAATTATAGTAAAACAATAATATTTATTTAATTTTAGATTGGTAGAATATTTGAAAGAATAAGAAAGGGGATGTTTGATGGAAGTTGTTTTTACTGAAAAAATGAGAGAAGAAAAAGGATGGTTAATGAGAAGAAAAATGAGAGAGAGAGCAGAAAAATGAGAGAGTAAAAAAATGAGATTCAGAATAACATGTCTGGGAAAGAATAAGCAACTTGCATTTATGATATGCAACTGGCGAGGGGCTACCCCTAGCTAAATGAGTGGATATAATTGGTGAGGGGTTGCCCCTAGCAAATGTTGACGTGTTGCATGCACCTTTCTGTCACGTAGTAGGCTTTAACAGCTAGAATAAATGCTTTTTATGACAGATTTGACTTAACCATAACATGTGGTGAGGGGCTGCCCCTAGCTAAATGAAGGAATATAATTGGTGAGGGGTTATCCCCTCGCAAATGACAATATTTGCCAACACATTTTTGCGCTATTTATTTTTTGCGAGGGGTGACCCCTAACAATTTCCAATTTCAAAATTCAAAATTTTTTTCTCCCATATTTGCGAGGGGGCTACCCCACGTGTTTGATTTATATAATTTTTTTTAATATTTTGTGCATTGCGAGGGGTTTAACCCCAAACACTGTTGTTTTTTTAGTGAGGGGTTTACCCCTAGCAAAATCCCCTAGTTATACAAGGTTTTCCTTGTATTGAAAGAGACGAGCATAAGTGGATTGAGAAAGAGGTGTAAATAACTTATGTGATTTTTCAAGACAACATGAATTGTAAAAATTAATGGATGTTTTATCACTCAAATATATGGTACACAAGTCAAGAATACACTGAAAAAACCAATCATTAGCATGACCTAATCTAAAATGCCAAATTGACACATTATTGGAAAGTGAACTTGCATTCGTAGAAATGGTATTATTTACAACGAGGCATATGTTGAAAAAATATTTGACATTTACCTTACCTGTAGATAGGGGTGGAAATAGGATGGACCGAGCTAAACTTTGTCAAACCTAAGCTTTACTTGCCCAAAAATTTGAAGCCTAAGATTGGCCTATAGCCTATCATAGGCTTATTTTTAGGCCTGAGTCTGACCTGTTCGAATGCTTGGTTAACTTGTTAGCCTACATAAAAGCCTATTTATTTTAGACATGTGTAAATAAGAAATTCAAATAATGTTTAAATTGACACTACTACAAAACGCGCAAACAACAACGCCAGGTTTACAACGGATTCATATAAACCGTTGTAATAGGTTAAAATTTCACGCCCATTAAGTAGTCGTATGTATAAACAGAAATATAATGACGGTTGTTTTAAAAGATCGTAGTAATAAATATTGTGTAGCAAGCTTCGATTCCCAGCAGTTACACCTTTTCCATTTTTTAGAGTACATTAAGCGTTGTAAAATCATTTACAATTTATTTTATAAATAATGAACTTAAGTAACAAACGCTTAAGTCCTGTATTATTTCTTTCAAATGACGCCCTAGTTAAACAAGCGAGCCAGAGATGACAGCGGAGGCGTAATTTTTACCCTCTTCGTATCCGTTCATTTGTAGCTCAAATCTTCACACCCTCTTCGTTCATTTGATTCTTCAGCTTCGAAGTACGGTATTCTTCAATAAATTCATTCCTTTTTTCTTTGTTTATGTTGTATATGCTCAAGTCAGTATGTTTATGTTGTTTATGCTCAAGTCACTATTTGAGTAAATGTTTTATATGCTTGAGGTTTAGGTTTGCATATGCATTAAGTTTTTGGATTACATTTTGGTGTGTCATTCACATTATTATATGTGTATAAATTTCAGAAGTTGTTATGAATCGTAGTTGGATGAAAGCCGATATATTAGGTCTGGTTTATGAGAAAGGAGTTCTTGAATTTCTTGAATACGCTGATAAACATCTTCCCGAAAATAATAGTATCTTTTATTGTCCTTGTGTTCTTTGAGCGAATATCAAAAACTGTAGAAAGGATGAAGTATTCCGTCACCTTTGTTGTGATGGTATATGTCAAAATTCTATAATATGGACGTGGCATGGTGAGGTGGAGGAAAGTCGTGCGTCCCAAAGTCAAAGTGTGGATGAAGATGAATATATGGAAGATCAACTAGAGGATATGTTCTGTGATATTGGGGAATATTCTTTTACGAATGCTCATATTTATGATACTTTATGTAGTGATAAAGACACCCCGTTATATAAGGGATGCACAGATTTTACACGATTGTCGGGGGTGTTAAAGTTGTTTAATCTGAAGGCAAAAAATGGATGGTCGGGTAAAAGTTTCACGAAATTACTTGAACTGCAAAAGGCCAACAGTGGTGATGACAATGACTATGACAATGTTAGTAGGAAACATCCTCCTGCTAAAGTGTTATGGTACTTGCCAATAATTTCACGATTAAGAGACTTTGTGCTAATTCGAATGACACAAAGAATCTTAGATGACATGAAGATGAAAGGACTCGTGATGGAAACATTCGCCATGTTGCTGATTCGTTGCAATGGAAGAACCCTTTTGGAGTTGAGCCAAGAATCCTTAGGCCTGGACTTGCCACCGATGGAATGAACCCTTTTGGTAATCTGAGCACTAATCATACTTTGTGACCTGTTCTTCTCACCATTTATAACCTATCTCCTTGGTTAAGTATGAAGCGAAAGCATATACTGTTAAGTATGAGGATTTCTTGACCACGACAACCTGGTAACGACATAGATGTTTATCTAAGTCAATTAATTGATGATTTACGACTCTTGTGGGATGAAGGCGTTGAAGTTGATGATGCATATTTTGGGGAAAAGATTAAGATGCGTGCAATGTTATTTTTCACAATCAACGACTTTCTTGCTTACGGTAACTTGGTTGGATATAGTGTCAAAGGACATAAAGCTTGTCCTATATGTGAAGATGATACTTGTTATCACCAACTTGAGTTTGGAAAAAAGACTGTTTACCGTGGGCATCGACAATTTTGAAAACCCGATCATCCTTATCGTAGATTGCAGAAGGCTTTTAATGGAGAGGAAGAGTTTGATGAGGCACCTGAACCTTTAACCGGGGAAGAAGTTTTTCAACGACAGGAACGCCTTAATGTTGTCTTTGGGAAGAGAAAAAAATAAAAAGGGCTAATGGCGAAAAATATTTGGAAAAAGAGGTCCATCTTCTTTGATCTTCTGTATTGGTCAAGTCTTGATGTTAGACATTGTCTTGATGTGATGCACGTGGAGAAAAATGTGTGCGATAGTTTGATTGGCACACTTCTAAACATTCCAGGCAAGACTAAAGATAGTAAAACTTCCCGTCTTGATATGGAGAAGATGGTTATAAGAAAACAGTTGTCTCTAATAGAGAAAGGAAAAAGAACTTATCTGCCTCCAGCATGTCACACTCTTTCTAAAAAGGAAAAGAAAATTTTCTGCGAGTGTTTGCAAGTTATTAAAGTTCCGCAAGGTTACTCATCAAACATCAAGAAAGTTGTATCAATGAAAGATCTCAAGTTAATTGGTTTAAAATCTCATGATTGTCATGTATTGATGCAACAACTTCTTCTAGGGTCTATCCGTGGGATCCTACCAAAAAATGTGAGAGTAACTATAATGAGATTGTGCTTATTCTTCAATGCCATATGTAATAAAGTTCTTGATTTAAAAAATTAGATGAATTAGAAGATGAGGTTGTCATAATTTTGTGTTAATTGGAGATGTATTTTCCTTCATTATGGTGCACTTACTTGTTCATCTAGTCAGAGAAATCAGAATTTGTGGTCCAGTTTATTTAAGGTGGATGTATAAAATAGAGCGATATATGTAGATCTTTAAAGGATATACGAAGAATCATCACTGACCGGAAGCTTCGATTGTTGAAAGATACATCACAGAGGAAGCTGTTGAGTTTTGTACAAACTGTTTGTCGGACGCAGATTCTACAGGAATTCTAAAGTCTCGTCATGCTGACACAGATGGAAGAGGTATTCAAGGTTTAAATGTTAAGTGAATGGCTTGGGATGTAGTCATTCAAGCACATTTCTATATATTTAATAATATAGATGAAGTTCAACCTTTCATAGATACTCACAAAGGACGTTTGAGGAAAAATATCCCCGAATGAGTGACAAGTTATTGTTGATAGAGCATCAAGAGATTCATAGATTGATTTAATAAAAGTGTATCTAATAATCGTAGTGCATCCGAGATACTTAAATGGTTGTCGTACGAGCCAAAATTTTGTTCATTACTTGGACTGCATACGAAATTGGTCATTATACCTTTTATACAAAATCAAAAGATGATCGCAGTACAATGCAAAATAGTGGGGTTATGGTTGAATCTGATTCGATGTATTTCTCTAGTTCGAAAGATAAGAATCTTGTATTGGCAACTACCTTGTTTTATGGTGTCATTGATGAGATTTGGGAGGTTGATTATGTTATTTTCAAAGTGGCTTTGTTTAAATGCAAATGGGTTCCCAATAGCAGTAATGGTGTACACATTGATGACTTAGGATTCACACAGGTCGACCTTGGCAAGGCATCTTTTATGACCGAACCATTCATCATGGCTTCTCAAGCAAAACAAGTTTTATATGTTATCAACCCATCGGACATATCGGGGAAATGGTCAATCGTTCTCCAAGTAAAACACATTCCTCTTAGTGATGAAAGTCTTGATATTCCGTCCACACCTTCTTACACAACACAAATCCCTACCTCATATGATGAAATTGATGGAGATGTTGTGCACGCTATTCGAATCGATCATGAAGAAGACATATGAGAAAATTAACAAGTACGTAATTTAGCTTTTATTTATAATATATTAATTGTATGTTATAGTTTCTAAATATTTTTACTAACAAGTATACTTATTTAAAATCATAGGTCTTTAGAGTAAAGACACTAAGAGACAAGAAACCAAAACACCAAGTTACAATTATGTGATGTTATGTAATGTGTAAACTGTAGGTTGTTTGTTCTGATAAATTGTAAGATATTTGTTACAATTGAATATGATACAAATATGTGATGTTATGTAATGTGTAAATTGTAGGTTGTTTGTTTTGATAAATTGTAACATATTTGTTACAATTGAATATGATACAACTATGTGATGTTATGTAATGTGTAAACTGTAGGTTGTTTGTTCTAATAAATTGTAAGATATTTGTTACAATTAAATATGATACAATTATGTGATATTATGAATATGATACAATTAACATTATTATGATTACTTTATCACAAATGTTAATTGTATTTTCTGATGTGATATGGTGAACAATAATACAGGTTAAAAAAAGGATTAATTATAAAATCAGTAATCTTTTTCTTATTTCTGCAGAAATATGTAACAACGATTATATATCATAACCATAATAATATATTGTGCTTTAACAACGGTTATATCACACAACCGTTATAATATCTCACGCGTTGTCCAGAAAAAAAATAAATATCAAAATAGCACAGCTGGGAATCGAACCTAGGACAATTACTTTATCATAACGGTTGTTTGTATAAACCGTTGTGATAGGTATCACTCTTTCCAATTTAATACAACGGTTACTGGTCCGTGATTGTAAGTATCATACATACAACAACACTCTGCATAACAACGCATGTGCACACGTGATTACATACTTCCCAACTGTTGTTAAATGGGTTTTCCGTAGTAGTGAGACTAACAAACTAAAAGACCAATGAGACTAAAAGCTTGTTTGCATTAGCTTATTTTAACTTACATATTAGCACAAAATTTGTGAGACTATTTGTTTAAGAGAACTTATGGAAATAACTTGTGACATTGTTCATAAGATGTTTTCACCTTATTTTCATAGGTTCTCCAAGATAACCAAAGTTTTATTTATGTACTTTAATTCAAAGTACAAAACATAACATAATGATAATAAAAAATTATTCATATTTATTTAAGTAGGCCGGCCTGATAGGCTTAAAAGACTTTTTTATGGCCTGAAAACTAGCCTTTTTAACTAAATAGGCGTATAGAAAAGCCTAGGCCTTTTTCTAGCTATTTAAAAAAATTCTAATCTGGCCTGAGCCTATGTAGGCTAGGCCATAGGCCCCTGATAGACGGCCTGACCTATTTCTACCCCTACTTGCTGACTCTAAAGACAAGTTGTGAAAGTAATATAATCGACTTCCATCAAGAAGACTTTCAAGGAGAACCAACTTAGATGTCAGTAGTTTGACATAACACTTATTTGAGTGAAATTAAAAAAAAAATACATTGTTATATTTGGCAAATTTAGACACAAATGAATTTTCAAGTGATACTAGGAACATCTAATAAATCATTGTTATCATCTAAGGACATTACTATAAAGTTCTTGATTTTTAAATCAATTTCAAATTTTCTATTTTTTTTTCTACGGTCCAAAGAGAATTGGGTTTGTCTACTACTTTTCCATTAACTTGGTGAGTAGGGATAAACAGACCGTTGATTAAAGTTTCCTATAATTCAAAATCAATACTTTGAATAAAGATTATAAATCTAGCTTTCCATATTTCATATATAGCACCATTAAACTATGGATGTGTGTTTAGGAAAGATCTCTTATTGAAAAAGGTGTTTAAAGTCATCTCCCCCCTGAGACGGTTATTCCTTGAACATTAATTGGACACGTGACTCCACTCACAAGAGGGGGGGGGGGGGGGGGGGGGGAGGGGGTTAAATTGTTGGTTTAGGAAAAACAGTAATTTGAAAAACTTTTATGATTATTTTCAGAGTTTAAACATTTTAAAAACCTTTTAGAAATTAGCATTGGAAATTAATAATGCAAAAAAGTAAAGAGTTAAGGGAGAAAGAAAAAACACCAGGGATTATAAAGGTTCGGTCGAAATGAAATGAATTAATCCTCTCCCCAAGATTTTTTTTGATAGTACCAAAAAAATTAAGATATTTGAGTAGATTGAACTCTCGAACCCCCTTATATAAGGAATAATGAAGTTTCAAAATAACTTTCAACCAAACAACGAACATATGAAATAAGTGGTTAGTCTTCCTTCCAAATGACAGCTTGAAGCAAGTCTTATATCCAAATATAAACTTGAATTGGTTAGTCCTTAAGCTAAAAAAAGATTTTATATATGCTTATATTGAACCAAGGCGAGCTTTTAAATCAGGATGAACTCACGTATCAAACCGAGGTTTTAACCAGGCTGACCTCGAACCACTGAGATGTTAAACCAGACTTACCTCGACCCAAAGCATGCGTTTGACCTGGATGAGCTTACGAACCTAGCTAGACGTTTGACCAGGACAACCACGAACCAAGTTGAGATTTTAAATCAAGCTAATCTCGAACCAAAGAAATTTTTTGAACGTACTGAGCTTACGAACTGAAATAGAGACTTAGAACCTAAATCCCCAAATCAATGCTTTTGAAGGGTTTAGCTTCGAACTCAAACAAACGATCCCTTATGGATAATTATTCAACCAATATAAAAATATTCGTTGGTGAATTTACAATTATAACCCTTCCAAAATATAGGATTCCTCACTAAACAAAAAGATTTTTCTCGAAAGTATCACACCCCAATTTTTACCTCGAATCATTTAATCGATGCATTCATCATGACGTTCATATCATCTCCATAATATAACATTCATCTCATCCCACATAATGCTTAAAATGTCGACCGAAATAAATTTTTGGATCTACAGACAGACCAATTGAATCAAATTTCAAATGCACGTAAAATTAGCGAGCAAAAAAATTCGAAATTGAGCTTGATGACGTCAATTTTATTAATCTACGGTTCGCGTAGTTTAACCTATCATACTTGTTTCATTTTTTTACTCCTTTTATGGTCGCATTTTGATCATCCTGAGCCTTTTCAACCGATCATTTTTCAGTTCAAAATTTGATCAAAACCTGTTAGCTTTCTAAATGTTTATTTCAAGCTGATCATTTTAGTGCGTTCATTTTTATTTTTCGAGCATTTTTGCACTCGACTTTTATTCATTTTGAATCCTTTTACTTTTTATTTTTTGTCAAAATGTTTGAAATAAATAAATAGGATTAGTCATGAATTCAGTTTAATTTTATTGTGATTATTTATTTTGTTTTATTTTTATTTTATTTAATAAAGTAAGCTCTTTTTTTTAACTCATATATTGTCCAAGAGCTTTGTTGTCATTTATTCAAAATTAGAAAACCCTAATGTAGTATGTGTGTGTGTGTGTGTGTGTGTGTGTGTGTGTGTGTGTGTGTGTGCGTGTTTGTGTGTGTGTGGGTGGAAATTTGGAGGACTTCCATTTTTGACTAATCTGCGGCCGCAGATGTTGAAGATGATGTTGAAACATTACCTCAGGAGACTGTCACAGAAGAAAATGAAGCTGACAATAACATAACTAGTGATCCTGTCATTGTGGAAGATGATGACAAACAGACAAGTAAAGGGCCCTCTGTCAGAATTCAGAAGGATCATTCCAAAGAGCTCATAATATGAAATCCTAATGAAGGAGTTATTACAAGGTTAAGGGAAGTGATATCCAATGCTTGTTTTGTTTCAAAAATTGAATCAAAATATGTGAAAAAAGCTCAGACTGATGAGTTCCAGATCGATGCTATATTGGTGGGATATTGTGATGCTGATTGGGTAGGTAGTGCTGATGATAGGAAAAGCACCTCTGGTGGATGTTTCTTCTTGGAAAACAACCTTATTTCTTAGTTCAGTAAGAAGCAGAATTATGTGTCTCTTTCCACTGCTGAGGCTGAGTATATTATAGCAAGAAGCAGCTGATCTCAGCTACTTTGGATGAAGCAGATCTTGAAGGAGTACAATATCAAGCAAGATGTCATGACCATGTACTACGACAACTTGAGTGCTATCAACATATCCAATAATCATGTTTAACATAGTAGGAAAAAGCATATTGACATTTGTCATCACTTTATCAGAGATCTTGTTGAAGAAAAAGTGATCAGTCTTGAGCATGTAGCCACTGAGAAGGAACTGACTGATATTTTCACTAAAGCTTTGGATGCAAACCAATTTGAGAAACTAAGAGGAGAACTCAGAATTTACATTGTTGTAGAATTATAGCAATTAGCCTTGATCATGCAGGATGCAAGGAAAAGAAGAGCAATGTAATTTGGCTTGGCTAAAAGGAAGGGTCATTTATCAAAGTCATTGAAACAAAAATGTATATTCCTAAGAGAGCATTCAATTCTCACAATCATAAAACTTCAAGACCTTAACCTACTTGTTTTCTTTTCTTTGAGGCATCATTACAACTTTGAGCTTTTTGTTGGCAATTCATGCCCAATTTCTTTTCTTTTTCATTTGTTTCTTTGTTCAAGATCTTTAATCATTCAAAGCCATTTTATTTTTCTCAATGCCTCAATCTACCTCTTTTCTCCCCAACTTTGAACGCAACAAAAATATGATATTAAGAATGCTCTTACACATCTAAGGCAAGGAACACCAAAATCAACCATACTTAAGGTTGAGGTTAAAAAGTTTCACAACAAAAATTCAAGATCCATTTCAAAATTCACTTATTTTTCATGTAAAATATTAACACGATTCAATTATTCACATGGATCTTGATACTAAGGCTCAATGGGGCTATCAAATACTTGCTCACTCACAAGGTAGATTGATCATTCTTATTTGGTCAAGTGGTTTTCTCAAAATACACAAAAATTGTTTTGATACTTTTCTTCCTTTTTCACAAATTAACACTCATGCATGATTTCAACATAATAAGAACGAGTTAAATAAGAATGTCGGTATCCCGCATATATTATACAATGAAATATTCCTCACAAAGGCAATGTTCTAAATGATTCATAATTGAAAAAGCATTTTAAAAGAAATAATGACTACAAGTTTTACACCCATCACAAGTTTCATATCCATGCTTAGTTTAGAAAGCGATAAAAATATACCTTTCACGGTACCTTTACTCAATCATATCATTGTCACTCAATTTCCCATTGATTCATTAATCTTGGCATTAGTCACAAGGTTCCTTCAAGTTTTCGAACTTAGGAACAACACAAAATCAAAAAAAAAAAATCTACCAAAACTAACAATTGCAAAAACTACTCAGAATACTAAAACATATTATCATAAAGCAAAAATTGCGACACCCATAACAATGGTTCCACAATATATGTTCCTCATCCTTCCAAGGATGGTACAAAATGATCCTGAAGTACAATAAAAGCGAAACAACAAAATCCTGAAAATTCAAATATAAAAATAATATAAAGTAAACAAAAGATAAGATAAACCCAAGATCAACTAATCAGAACTGGCCTCCGAGCCCAACTCCTATAAAGTCTCCCCATTATCATCATCATCATCCTCATCCACTGCTGCATCATCATCTGCCACATCGTCCTGAGCAACATCTAGTTGGGGCACCTCTGTATGCTGAGGAAGAACCTACCCCCTCGGGAAATGAAAAAGCATGTCCCCAGGCCAAGCTACATAAGCGTCAAACTCCTCTGACAATGGGAAAGGATGCTCCACCTGTGGTTCACGAACCTATAAATGTAAAGTACACATGGATGAGTGCAAAAAACTAAAGGCTCTCTAATGAGCCATGTGTATGTTCCACGTGTACATGCACGCGACACGCTCGCCAAATGCCTGATCATCGGGTGGGATTCCTCCATGCTGCTGTGGTGGCTAATCTGGGTGCACTGGTGGTGGTGGTGGTGGTGGCTGGTCAACACTCAACATAAAGTCACTCTGGATCCATGTGTCCGTCACTACCCCATTGATGGTCTTGTGCACCACACCCAGAATCGGGACACCCGCTCTGGTGCACAGGCCCATAATAAGTCCAGGAAATACCAAAATCGCAGGGACCTTTGTACCCAAGCAGTGCCCACTAGCAGCTGTGGCACGAATCTCGTCAGAAATAATCTGAGCCACATCCACCTTCCTCTCCTCCATAATATAGTAGAGCATACAAGAAATATCAATCGGGATGAAGGAGGTATGACTCCATGGCCTTATGTTATGAAGGACAAGGGTCATTAGAATCTGAGTTGCGGTGTTCATATCTCCTTTTTCATAATCTTCGGCCTTCCCACCGCATTCAACTCAAATCCTCTACCCAGATGTTCCAAGGCCAAGCGCACATTCTCAAAATTCCAATTTTTTCTAGCCACCCTCTTGTAGTAGGAGCAGTGCTCACCTTTAGCAAAAACCAATTGGCTGCCCAGATACTCATTGATTGCATCCTTAGAGAATGAAACATGTTTGCCCCTCGCATAAATCATGAATGTGTACATCCGACCTTCTATATGAATGGAATTCACATAAAACTCACGCACTATGTCGTAGATGAACTGGGTCGGTGGAGTTAGGACTGCTTGCCAACCATGTGACTCTATTATGTTATGGAAGCCGCGGAAATTCCCCTGAGAGTTAATTCAAAAATTCCACTCAGTCGAAATACTTCTTCTGATCAGCTCAAGGTATCGATCCTGTTGCTCAGCCTCTAAGAATCTGTGTGCATCAAACTCAGCAGGCGGCTTCCTTTGTTGTGACAATTGTCCAGCACTAAAATTGGCAAGCTTAGGAGCCATCTGCAACCAATAAAAACAGACCAAAACAGCACCAAACAAGTCAAACAACCAGCCAATAAATTCAAGAAAAATAATATGAAACCACAGGTCAACACGAAACAGTCAAATAGTCGATGAATAATTAAAAATCAAGCATTTTGATCCCAGGGGTCGCGTTAAGCACAGCCAGAGCGCGCTAAGCGCGGTCAGGCATGCAAGCAAAAATTGCTCTACAACCAACCTACCCCAAACACAAATATCCTACAAATAAATCACTAAACGGAAAAATACCCAAACATATTTCAAAAGAAAACATCAGAAATCCAAAAAATCAGAATAGGGCAAGAAGGGCGTGCTTAGCCGTCTCATAGCGCGCTAAGCGTTCTTGTCATAACAGGCACAAATTTCTTCTGACGCTGCACTTCATCCTCCCAAACAACATCAACTCCCCCAAGTAAAACCCTAACAACATGCATTCATAAAAAAACAAGAAATAGAAATTCCACAACATTCAAACATACATTTTAACTTAACCCTAACATTGGTCACAACGGTTTCATAACCTATTCTACCAAGACCAACCTTAATAAATCAAATTCAGCATAGTCCAACAAAACCCTAATAGCATGAAATCTAATTTAACAAAATAAAAAGCATTTGGCAAACCTAAACTTAGGGAATGAGAGGAAATTGTGAATGTGAGCTTGAAGAACATGTGGTGAATATTGAGAGAACAAGTTGAAAGCATAAATGAAGCTGCTGTGAGAGGAAAAATGAGGGACTGAGGGTTTTGGATTTTTTTTCTTTTAAAAACGAACAGACCCATCTCAGGCCCACTTTCCTTTTTCCAATCAGGCACACACTTGATTGGGCATGTTCAGGTGACCGACCTATGCGGCCTTAGTAACGCGCTCAGTGAAACATAACCACTGAAGTTTGGCTTCAGGTTGTGTTCTCCCGACTTTTTGTCGCTCGATTAAATTCAAAACAAAAAAAAGTAAATACTTACAATGTTAGGGTGCCTCCCAACAAGCGCTTTGTTTAACGTCGTTTGAGCTCGACGGTCCAATGCGACCTCACGGATCACAAAAAGTCACTATGGCTATATTCCGCTCAAAATCTCCACCAAGATAAACCTTCACCCTCTGACCATTAATAGTCCAACTCTCATTTGACAGTGTGTCTTCAATGACAATTGCCCCATAGTGTTTGATCTCCTTAATCCGGAACGGACCGGGCCATTTGGATTTCAACTTACCAAGAAACAGTTTCAATCTCGAATTAAACAGTAAGATCAACTGCCCTTCTTTAAATTCTTTGCTCACAATCTTTTTGTTATGGTAACTTTTCACTATGTCCTTGTACAACTTGTTGGAGTCATATGCTTGAAGGCGCAATTCCTCCATTTCTTGGAGTTGTACCTTCCTTTTTTCACCGCTTAAAGTTGGATCAAAATTAAAAGATTTTAAGGTCCAAAATGCCTTATGTTCCAAATCTACTGGTAAATGACAATTTTTACCATAGACCATTTTGAAAGGTGTGAGACTAATCGGAGTTTTGAAAGTTGTCTGATAGGACCACAAGGCATCATCGAGCTTATTTGACCAGTCTTTACTAGAAGCCGACACTGTTTTCTCAAGAATCCTTTTAATTTCTCAATTTGATACCTCCACTTGCCCATTGGCCTGTGGATGGTATGGTGTTATAATTTTATGCTTTACACCATACTGCTCCAATGCCTTTTCTAGTTGTGTGTTGCAAAAGTGGGATCCCCCGTCACTTATCAACACTCTCGGAGTACCAAATTGAGAAAAAATGTTTTTCTTTAAAAAATTTATCACAGTTTTTCCATCCGCTTTAGCACATGGTATTGCTTATACCCACTTGGACACATAGTCCACTGCGACCAAAATGTATTAATTGGAAAACTATGATTGAAATGGGCCGACAAAGTCTATGCCCCAACAATCAAACACCTCAACCTCTAGCATGTTTTGCAATGACATTTCATTCGGTTTTTAAATTCCACCACTCCTTTGGCACTTTTCACAACTTTGTGTATGCGAATGCGCATCTTTGAACAAAAAAGGCCAATAAAAGCCCGATTGAAGAACTTTTATTGCCGTTTTCAAACCATTAAAATGCCATCCATACGGAGAGTTGTAACAATGCCAAAGGATGCTATTATCCTCTTCTTTTGAAACACACCTTTTCAAAATGTTGTTGACACCAAGCTTAAACAAATACGGTTTATCCCACACAAAGTACTTGGCGTCAGATAAAAATCTTTTTCTAGTTACGAGTTAGACCTTCTGGTATTATTCCGATGGCTTTGTGATTTGCCATGTCGGTAAACTAAGGTCTAACTTGCACCATAAACAACTTTTCATTAGGAAATTCTTCCTTGACCTCTCTTTCATTCTTGTGTTGGCTATTTCATCCTAAAAAATTATGCGATTTCTCGCTGTCCAAATACTCCAACAAATTATAATCCATAAACCCACTGCGTTTGATATTTCCACTTTTCCTTTAAGTTTGCAACACCACTCCCTCAAATGCTCGCTTCCCACTCCATTAAAAGAACTATTCACCTCCAACCAAATACACATGTTATTCCATATTGCAACCACTTTATGGCACCTGAAAAACACATGATCCGATTCTTCACCGCAATTAAAATAGAAAACACAAGAGAGATCGTGAGGATTTGTAACGACTCCTCTTCTAGCAAGATTACTATGCGTAGCTAATTTTCCTAACAAAAGCCTCCACGTAAATATCTTAGTTTTCAACGGCGAGGATTGTTTCCACACCAACTTCAACGCGTGCTTGGATTCCTCAAGTTGAGTTTGCACATGAGCATACTTCAATAACAGATAACTAGATTTCACGGTAAAGCCTTTCGAAGAATCACAAGGCCAAACGAACAAATCTGTTACTGCATTAGCAAGAAAAGTTTCCATCAGGATCTGATTAAGAACACTCCATTCTTGCTGCAGCTCCACCTCAGAACCATCATCCGCATCTGGGCTATCTAGGTTCCACTGCCAAATTCCATTGCTCCAAGCCCTAAACTCACTAATGCATCCCAATTTCCTTTGAAAAATATTATACAAACCCGGGAACAATTCAGCCAAAGGAGCACCTACAATCCATCTAGACAACCAAAACAAAATATTTGAACCATTGCCAACCTTATGTACCAAACAGTCAGCAAAAGTTTTTTGTTCTCCACCAATAATTAACATCTTCAGATATTTCCACCATAAAGAGGATCCTTTGAAATTTTCAGAACCATCTTTGGCCAAAATGATTTTACTAACATTTATATACCTGGCCTTAAGAATTCCTCTCCAAATAGCATTTTCATTGGAGACAATTCTCCATAACCACTTAGAAAGCAATGCTTTATTAAAAACACCAATATCTTTAACCCCTAGCCCACCTTCATCCTTACTCATACATACATCCTTCCAGCTCACCCACGCAATTCCACCTGATTGGTTGCTTCCAGCCCACAAAAATTGACGTTGGATCGCCGTTATTGCTTTCCTTACCTTCACAGGGACCATGAAGAAAGAAAGATAATGAATAGGGAGGTTTGTTAGGACCGAGTTGATTAGAGTAATCCTACCTCCAATGGACAATAACCTAGCCTTCCATCTAGCCAATCTTAGCTTAAGACATTCTATAACCGGGTTCCAAAATGAAACTCGTCGATGATTTCCACCAATTACAATTCCCAGAAATTTAAATGGACCATGTTTAATCTTGCAATTAAGGAAGTGTTCAGCAGCCATAATAAAATTCTAATTCACGCAAATGCCATAAAGAAAGCTTTTATTGAGGTTAATCTTTAAACCGGACACCAATTCAAATCCCAAAAGTATATCCTTCAACGCCCATAAGTTGTGAATTGCGTCGTCACACACAATGACCGTATCGTCAGCGTATTGTAATATATCATAAGAAACCCTGCTATTAATTCTAAACTCCTGCATCATCCCAGTACAAACAGCTCTCTTAACTAGAAAACACAAAGCCTCACCAACTATAGAAAATAAGAAAGGGGAAAGAGGGTCTCCCTGTTTTAGGCCCCTCGAAGCTTTGAAATCACGAGTAGGACTGCCGTTAATCAAGACTGACAAGAAGCTATTCATCACTGTATCCTCTATCCACTTCAACCACCTATCTCCAAACCCTATAGCTACCATAATTTTCCTAAAAAATGTCCAATCGACACAATCATATGCTTTTTCGAAATCAACCTTCAAGATAACACACAACTTCTTATTAAGTTTAGCAAAGTCCATGATCTCATTAAGAACCAAGACCCCATCTTGTAATTGTTTGTTTTTGATGAAGGTAGTTTGATTGCTCGAAATAATCTTTCCACGAACACGATTCAATCTTTTGGCCAATAATTTTGTTACAATCTTGTAAACACATCCCACAAGAGAAATAAGTCTATAATCCACAAACACATGAGGATTTTCCTTCTTGGGAACCAAGGCCAGAAAAGCTGTAGTGAAATTCTTATGGAGCCACGCTTTATCATAGAATTCCTGAACATAGTTAACGACCTCCGGACCCACGACGTCCCAACAACGCTTCAAGAAATCCAAACTAAACCTATCCAGTCCCAGGCTTTTATTCCCGCCTAATTCAAAAACTACCTCCCTAATCTCCTCCTCACTAAACCAATCTTCTAATCCTTTACTGTCTTCTAATGATAAAGCTTCCAAACCAGAAAAGTTCAGATCTGGTCTACTGCAGTTATTGGCCAAAAACCTGGCTTTGAAATGATCCCTAGCATCCTTTTTCACCTAAAACACCTTGTCAACTTGGACATTATTAACCAACACAGAAGAGATATTATTCAACCTATCCTAGGAAATCCTTATGTTCAAACCAACAATTAAACGATTTGAAGGGTTTGGGGCCCTAATTGACGTTTCTGAAATTAAGCCAAACTGACCTATGATCCGAAACATCACGGTTGCCAACAACTTGAACAACAGAATTCCAATTTACCAATAGACCTGGTGAAACTAAAAATCTATCTAAATGATTAAAGCACCTTCCATTAGCACTACACCAAGTAAAACAGTTACTAGAAGTTGGAAGATCTACTAAGTTCATAAGATCAATGAAGTCTCCAAAATCCTGCATTTCTGCCCTGCTATGAGACTGTTTGCTATTACTTTCATAAACGTTCTTAACTGCATTGAAATCCCCCCCTAATGATCCATTCTCCAGCATCCCATTTGGCCTTTTGTTCACAAGATCAGCCCACATACGCCTTTTCTCTGTCAGCTCACAAGAAGCATATATGTTCATAATATAGAGATTTTTACCTTCCCATTCAGCCATGACTCCCAAATACCCTTGGCCCCTGAAAGACATTGATGAACATACAACATTTTTCCTCCAAATTGTTACCATACCCCCTGCTGCACCTATAGAATTTGATGCCGACCACTCTAAATTATCCTCTTTCCACAACTTTTGCACCAGCCTATTATCCATAGCTTGAGATTTGGTTTCTTTAAAAACACAAATATCCGCGTTTTATATAAAACCGAGGGTAAAAATTTGTTTTAAAAAAAATCAAACTTGTCACTCCTAGGACCTTGTCGCTCCCGGGATTTTCATTCAGGTACAAACGCGAAAGTGGCGCAAAAACAGAGTCGCCAGCAATGTGTATTTATCCCAAGAGAGGGAAAGGAAACACTGCGTAAACCTGAGGGAAGGGAAAAGCATGGTCTCGCGACCAAGAGAAATAGGTAAGGGAGTCGGTTACACGAGGGGAAGGTGTTAGCACCCCACGCGTCCATCGTACTCGATGGGATCCACGTTTGTTGTCTCGATCAAAGGGTTTCGTCATCAATAGCTCCACTGCTACTGGAAACGAAAAGGAACGGGAACAGAAAAGAACGAAGAAACGAGGGAGAAAAGAAAAAAAGCGACTCGATAGGACATCCCTTGTCCTATGCCTACGTATTCCCTCGTGCAATGGGAAAGTCAGAGTCAACGTAGTTCGGACACGAACTAAGGGGGGAGGTTGCTCGCCAAGACATCGCTGCCTTGTGCCTACGTATCCTCAATCTAACCAGAAGGAGGAAATCAGAGCAGTCGTAGTTCGACCTAATGCGGTCTTAGTGTTTTTTATGAGCGACGTTAAGTTCGCGTCCGACAGTTAGGGTCGATGCTTGTTTGCGACGAAACGGAAAATAACGTGCCCTTTTCTGAAAAAAGGTTTGAAACTTAACGATCCCGAAGGATAAAAAAGGTTTGAATTTGTTTTGTGTTTTTTAGACAAGAAGTAGATTGAAGTTAATTGGTAACTTGCATTGCACACAAGTCTACAACATAGGAACGAATACGTCGCGTATTGTCCCCAACAGGACGTACAATAAGTACCCTAGAAGAATGAAGGGAAATCTCCCATACCTCACTTCCCATATACAAGGCTCATGCGCAATACACGTTATCCTTTATTACGTGTTTTAGAATGGTTATGAGATGAGAAGTGAAGACTCAAGGGAAAAGAAAACACTAAGGGGAATTCTATCCTAATGTTGTCATGCAAAAGTGGCCCTATGGTCGAGGTCAAAGGGGGAACATCTACCTAAGTTAGCATGCATAGTTCGAAACCTAATGTCTATCCTACTCCGAGCTTAATCGGAAATTAAGTCGGACTAGGATTCTAAGGGAGAAAGCAAAAGCAAAGCAAAAACCAAAACAATAAAACAAAACAGCGACTACAACAACGCTCCAGCACCTGCACAGCGGTAAATTCCAACAAACAAGCCAAACAACATTTAATAGCTCATGTTCAGCACATAAAACAGGTGTAAAAGGCAAACAACAGCATATTCAACAGCATGTATGCATATAGACAGCAGTAGAAACAGGGCAGCATGCAATACATTTGAAGACGATTCAATCACGGCATAGCAAACGTGCATCCAACATTATGCATTCCTCAACTAATCATGATCTCAAACACATCATACATCATGTTGAATAAACTTGAAGACATCATGGAAAGATGCACGTCATTTGGTACATGAACAAGTTAATACAAACACGCATCTCATGAAGTTGAGTGCAAGCAATCATGTTCAAAACAATAACTCCAGCAACATCACCAATAACTCACAATCAACATGTTCAAGAAGTGTGTGCTATGTGTTCACCGCACCAAGAACGCAACAACGCAAACATGATCATAAACGATGAAGATCCATGAGTCGCGTGTCGGAAAATTGTATACATACAATGATGTGAGGTGAAACAGCTCAAGAATAATCCACAAATCATCAACATATTAATCCATGAAGTATAGACATGCCAAGGATCTCAAACAAACAAGAAAATGCACAAAAATACACATTCTGTCATAGAGTAACCGGTTAACAAACGGTGAGTAACCGGTTACTTAGTTAAAAATTAGACAATTTACGCAAAAAACAACATGTTAACCGGTTAACAAACGGTGAGTAACCGTTTACTCTGGGACAGTGGCCAAAAAATCTGTTTCAAAAGCACTTTTCAGCAGCAAATCACTTCTCCAATTACCTGCATGTTAGGGCATCTCAATATGCACGAAAATTACATCTCAAGAACAGCAAACACACATCAATCAACCAGCAACAACAATCAAATCCACAATTCAATGGATCAAACACAACAAACTCAAGATCTACATCATGAACAAGCAAAATAAGCTAAAATGAAAAGTAGATCTGAAATTCACCAACCTACAAAGCTGAGAATTGCTTTGGTGAGTGTTGATAAGCTGCAATTGATAAATCTAAGCAAGAAAACCAGAGATCCAATGTTATCTTCACCAAAAATGCAAAATAAATGCAATGTGATGAACTTGCTTCTAGCTTCTCCAAAAATCAATTCCAAGAACTTAGATCCAAAAGAAAAACAGTAGCAAAAATCAGAATTCCTTCAAGAATTAGTGAATGGATGAAGGTTTAGTTCCAAGATCAACAAATTTCAATGCAAAATTTGTTGAACTTTAATGGTGGAACTTTGAGTGAGGGTTTGGGATGAGAGAAAAGTTGAGAGAAAATGGAGTGAGATGTGTAGAAAATTTCAGAAAATGGATCAAAGTTTTGAGAGGTTTGGAATGAATTGATTTAAATAGAAGCTAGGTTAGGAATTAAGTTTGGGGTTTGGAGTGAGGTTTTGTGAGTGGAATGGGGGTTAGGAATGGAATTTGGAAAGAAGAGTGGGGAATTAGAGTGGAAAGTCTTGGAAGGATTTTGAATTTTGGGTGGAAAATGATGAAAATGAATCAATTCTAGATCCTTCCCACACATGCACAAGCCAAGCACATGATCACTAATGGTGCAAACTTAATTTTTTTTTCAAAAGCTGCTCAGAGTAACCGGTTAACAAACGGTGAGTAACCGATTACTTAGTTCAAATCTGCTAATGGTGCGCAGAAAAACAAATGGAATTTTGGCGCCTTGGAGGGAAACTTGGAAAAGTGACTTCTGGCAGTTGTTTTGAACCCGTTAAGCCTCTGAAACGCAAGACTTGATGTTGCTATTGAATAACACCTGGAATGAAACACAAATTCTTGCTGACAGCCCAAAATACCTTGTTGAATTAATAATGTTTGATGTCTGGTTGCTTGATCAGAAACTGGCTGTTGAAGCTTCTGATTGTCAAAACGTCTAATGAGCAAAATAAAAGCTCCAAAAGACCTTGAAAATTATCTGTTTGGCTCTGAATGCTACTGAAAGTAGTACTGGAACTGATAACGCTGTGAGCTGCTAGAAAACACCTTGGTCCCATTCCCAAAAGAAACATGCCAATGCAAAAATGACGATGCAAATGAAATGAAACATAAGCCAGTTAGAGTTAGAAACAAGAGGGCAAATTTTGAGGTGTTACAGCTGCCCCTATTCAAACTTCTTGGATCCGAGGGTATGATAGCAACGGCTTTCAGACAATCAGGATACACAGAGTTTGAATACCAAAATAACCTGGAAATTTGCGACATGTGGGGAGATATAAAATAAAGTGTTTGCCAACCGAAGGTGGACTTAGAAATAGTGGATACCAACCAATAGCTAGGACAATGAGGATGCCGACCAAAGGCGTGTTTACCACAAAAGAGACCAACCAAAAGTTGGGGTAAAGGAAGGATACCAACCAATAGTTGGAATATCGAGGAGAATACCTACCAATAGTGGGGATAAAAGGTGCCAACCAATAGTTGGAACAAATGAAGGGGACCAACCAATAGTTGGGACAAACAACAGAGACCAACCAATAGTTGGGACAAACAACAGGGACTAACCAAAAGTTGGACTGAAGTATACTAACCAAAAGTTAAGATAAAAAGGACGCCGACCAAAGGCGTACTCACCACGAAGAATACCGACCAAGAGTTGGAATGAAATACACTAACAAAAAATTAGGACAACAAAGGAGACCAACCAAAAGTTGGGATAACAGATACTAACCAAAATTTAGGATAACGAGGACGCCGACCAAAGGCGTACTCACAACAAAAGAGACCAACCAAAAGTTGGGAAAAGAGATACTAACCAAAAGTTAGGGTAACGAGGACGCCGACCAAAAGCGTGCTCACAACGAAGAATACCAACCAAGAGTTGGAATATACTAACCAAAAGTTAGGATAACCGAGAACGCAGACCAACGGCGAACTCACAATGAAGAATACCAACCAAGAGTTGGAATATACTAACCAAAAGTTAGGATAACCTAGAACGCAGACCAAAGGCGAACTCACAATGAAGAATACCCACCAAGAGTTGGAATGAAATATACCAACCAAAGGTTAGGACAACAGATACAAACCAAAGGTTAGGATAACGAGGACGCCGACCAAAGGCGTACTCACAACAAAGGAGACCAACCAATAGTTGGGATACACTAACCAAAAGTTAGGATAACGAGGACGCCGACCAAAGGCGTACTCTCAACGAAAGAGACAAACCAAAAGTTGGAATGAGATACACTAACCAAAAGTTAGGACAACAAAGGAAACCAACCAATAGTTGGGATAACATATACTAACAAAAAGTTAGGATAACGAGGACGCCGACCAAAGGCGTACTCACAACAAAAGAGACCAACCAAAAGTTGGGAAAGGAGATACTAACCAAAAGTTAGAATAACGAGGACGCCGACCAAAGGCGTACTCACAACAAAAGAGACCAACCAAAATTTGGGAAAGGAGATACTAACCAAAAGTTAGAATAACAAGGACGCCGACCAAAAGCGTGCTAACAACGAAGAATACCAACTAAGAGTTGGGATAAAGGAGCCAAAAATGCACAGGAAGTAGAATCAACGGACTTACGGCCTGAAAAGAAGATGACTCCGCTGGGGATAGAGAAATCTACACAGATAACTCTGTAGGGGATTATAGGAGGGAACAACAGTAAGAAGGACGAATCCACTGGCTGCAGTATAATGTTAATCAATATCTCCTGAATTACATCTCTTTCTGCTGGGGAAAGATACTGGTAATAGATATCAAACCTGGCTTATGCTTCGAATGCATATGTTTGAATTTTTCTATGGCGTAATGCTCCATACGAAATGGAAATACTACGCGTTTAGGAGGATGCCATGCAAGAATGCCTATGCAATGCAAAAGAGACGTCCCAGCAAAATAAATGCTGAAGACGAAGGCAACTACACGGGGATGACAAACTAAATTATCCTTTGAATTAAAAGATCCTGTTGCGGAAGATTTCACTGAACGACTTCCTGATCACAAATTCTGCTGGAGATGAAGACTCCGAGAGAAATTCCACTCTGTTGGAGATGGATAAAGATGAATATTGAAGATGGAACCCAAGAAATTTCTCTCCGCCGGAGATTACCCATGGCTTCTACCGAAGACAAAACTCAAAACACGGGTCTAAAAGATGCCAATAAAAATTGGACTTAAACATGCCGGGGATGTCAACCGCTGTTGAACAAACCACTGTGAAGATCACCACCAAACTCTGCCTGGGGGACAAGTCAATAATACCAAACCTGCTAGGGGATATTACTGAACTTAACCTGCTGCTGGAGGACATCTGCACCTTCACCCTGGTGGGGAATATCAGCCACTATTAGCAAACCTGCTTAGGGAATGGTGATTAACGACATCAACTCTACTAAGGGATACCACCAAGCTCACTCATCTGTTGGGGATTAGATCCTACCATTGCTAGTGAGAAAACATTTCCTGACTAGCTGAGGAAAATGAGTGCCAAGACTCTGTAGGGAAATAACATCTTTGTCCAAAGAAGATATTCCATCAGTCTCTTGCTGGGGATGCAGAAGTATCAACTTCTGGCTACTTGCTAAGAGAGTAATCAATCAACCACAACTCTAGCTGGGGAATAATCCTCTGTACCCTGGCATGGGTGAGTAACAACCCGCTGAGGAGGATGAAATTTCAATGCTAAGGAGAATAGCTCTACTGGGGAGAAATCCTGCTACCCTGCAAACAAAATCAACAGTATATGCAAAATGGCCATCTTGATTACCATCCTAATGATTGTTGTCTGAGCAATTTCCACTGTTTTCCGATATGCTTCGCAAAGCTTAACATTTTCGCATGCAATGTTTATCAAAAATATCGGGCGTTTTCACAAACAAAAATAGTAAAAATTAAAAACACAAAGGAAAGCTCTTTGAATGAAAATGAAAGCTTTATTGAATGAATTGGCCTGTAAATAGGAATTTACATCCGAAAGCAATTCCTGAAAAGAGGTAATTGCACAAAAGAAGTAAAAGAAAATACACATGTCGGCAATGTGGGGAACAGATATCCACCATGATTCAATTTAACTATGACCCAATATGACTCGTTTATCCGCAAATGCTTTGACCTTCGAAGAGCCTGACTAGACTGATTCCTTTCCTTTGCAATTTCCAAGTATCAAAAGTGTTCACAGATCGAACCCAGATCGTAGCCTCTTGCTTTCAAATCCCTAACTTTTGCCTGGATCGCCCTTTTCGGGTTTTCAATCCACCGGCATACCCATTTTTGCCAAAGTTTCCTTTTCAGGTTTTCAACTTTGCGGGTTTATTCTTTTCTTTTCTTTTTATCACTAATTTTTGCCCGAACCTCTTCTTTTTATGGTTCGCCGGGATGCCCTTTTTTGCCTGGATCTTCTTTTTATGTTCAGCGGGTCTATTCTATGCAAAGTATTTTTTGACTACGTCTGCGTTCACAGGGGACGTAAAATCTTTGCCATCCATAGTTGAGAGTAATAAGGCTCCACCAGAGAAAACGTGTCTTACTACATATGGTCCTTCGTAGTTTAGAGTCCATTTGCCCCTGTGATCTGTTTGAGGAGGAAGGATCCTTTTCAAAACCAACTCGTCAGCCTGAAAACACCGAGGATGCACTTTCTGATCAAAGGCTTTCTTCATCTTGCTCTGATACAACTGACCATGTGCGATGGCTTCCAATCTCTTTTCCTCGATAAGGTTCCGCTAATTTAGTCTGGAACGCACCCATTCAGCTTCATCAAGCTTCACATCTGCCAGAATTCTCAAAGAAGGAATCTCAACCTCTAATGGTAGAACTGCTTCCATACCATATACCAGTGAGAAAAGAGTTGCCCTAGTTGATGTACGCACCGAAGTACGATAACCGTGTAAAGCATAAGGCAGCATCTCATGCCAGTCTTTATACGTTACCACCATCTTTTACATAATCTTCTTGATATTCTTATTTGCTGCTTCAACAACCCATTCATCTTCGGACGATAGGGAGAAGAATTGTGATGTTCAATCTTAAAGCTCTGACATAGCTCCTTCATCATCTTGTTGTTCAAATTTGAACCGTTATCAGTAATGATTATTTCCGAGACTCCATACCGGCAGATGATGTCCTTCTTGATAAACCGGGCTACCACTTGTCTAGTGACGTTGGCATACGAGGCTGCTTCCACCCACTTCGTGAAGTAATCGATGGCAATCAAAATAAAACGATGCCCATTAGAAGCAATCGGCTTAATCTTTCTAATCATATCGATGCCCCACATGGCAAAAGCCCAAGGTGATGACAACACATTCAGAGGAGTAGGCGGCACATGCATCTTATCTGCATAAATCTGGCATTTGTGACATTTCCAGGCATATTTGAAGCAATCAGACTCCATAGTCATCCAGTAATACCCCGCTCTCAACAGCTTTCTAGCCATAGCATGCCCATTGGCATGGGTACCGAAAGATCCTTCATGAACTTCTTCCATTAACAAGCTTGCCTCGTGTTCATCAACACAACGTAGCAAGACCATGTCAAAGTTCCTCTTGTACAACACATCATCTTTATTCAAAAAGAAGTTCCCCGCCAACCTCCTCAGAGTTTTCTTATCCTTGGCAGACGCACCCTCTGGATACTCTTGACTCTTCAGAAAAACCTTAATATCATGATACCAAGGTTTGCCATCTGATACATCTTCAACCGCAAACACAAAAGCTGGTCTATCCAGACCCATAATTATGATTGAGGGAGTTTCATTCCAACGATTCACCTATTACATCAAAGACAATGTTGCCAATACATCTTCCATCTGATTCTCCAACCGGGGTATATGATGGAAATCAACTCTATCAAAGAGAGGTAACAACCTTATGGCATAGTTGTTATAAGGCACCAAATTCGCTTGACGAGTTTCCCATTCTCCCATAATCTGATTAACTACCAACGCAGAATCACCATACACATCGAGGTTCTTGATTCTCAAATCAATCTCTTCTTTTAACCCCATGATGCATGCTTCATACTCTGCCTCATTGTTGGTGCATATGAACGTTAATCGGGAGGTGAAGGGTATATGAGAACCCTTTGGAGTCGTAATGATTTCCCCAATTTCGTTACTGTATGAATTAACAGCTCCATCAAAGACCAGCTTCCATTAGGATCCAATCTCAGGTCCTTCATCAAGCAAAGGCTCTTCACAATCTTTCATCTTCAGAAACATGATATGTTCATCTGGAAATTCAAACTTCATCGGTTGATAATCCTCAATTGGTTGTTCAGCAAGATATTCTGACAAAACACTTCCCTTAATGGCCTTTTGGGAAACATATTGAATATCGTATTCTGTCAAAACCATCTGCCAACGGGCTATTATTCTAGAAAATGCTTGCTTTTCAAACACATACTTGATCGGATCCATCTTTGAAATCAAGAGGGTTGTGTGGTTTAACATATACTGCCTCAAACTCTTAGCTGCCCAAGCGAGTGCACAACATGTTTTTTCCAGCATTGAGTATCTCGACTCACAAATAGTGAACTTTTTACTCAGGTAGTAGATGTCATGCTCTTTTCTACCTGACTCGTCTTGTTGACCGAGCACACACCCCATTGAATTCTCAAGAACCGTAAGATACATAATCCATGGCCTTCCTGGCACTGGTGGCATAAGGACCGGAGGTTCCTGCAAATATTCTTTTATCTTTTCAAACGCCTTTTGACAATTTTCGTTCCACCTGACCTCTTGATCTTTCCTTAACAATTTGAATATTGGTTCGCACGTTTCTGTAAGATGAGAGATGAATCTAGCAATGTAGTTCAACCTCCCTAAAAAACCATGAACCTCTTTTTCTGTTCTCGGTTCAGGCATTTCTTGCATGTCTTTTACTTTAGCAGGATCAACCTCGATGCCTTTTTCTCTAACAATAAACCCCAGTAATTTTACAGATCTCACCCCAAAGGTGCACTTGTTCGGATTCAACCTCAGTCTGAACTTTATCAACCTTTCAAACAGTTTCTAAAGATTCACTAAACGTTCTTCCTCCGTTTGTGACTTCGCAATCATGTCATCAACATAGACCTCGATCTCTTTGTGAATGATATCATGAAAGAGAGTCACCATAACCCGCTGATAGGTTGCCCCAGCATTTTTCAATCAAAGGGCATTACCTTGTAACAGAATGTTCCCCACGGTGTTATGAACGTCGTCTTCTCCATGTCCTCTAGGGCCATTTTGATTTGGTTATACCCAGAGAAACCATCCATGAAGGAAAATACAGAGTACTGAGCAGTGTTGTCCACTAACACGTCAATGTGAGGAAGCGGTAAATCATCTTTCGGGCTTGCTCTATTCAGATCTCTGTAGTCAACACACATCCTGACCTTTCCATCCTTCTTAGGTACATGCACAATGTTAGCAACCCACGGAGGATAACTTGTCACAGCCAGAAATCCAACATCTATCTGTTTCCGAACCTCTTCTTTAATCTTGACAGACATTTCCAGTTTCTTCCTTCTAAACTTATGCTTAAGTGGAGTACATCCCTCTTTGAGTGGCAGCCGGTGTACCACGATGTTAGTGTCAAGCCCGGGCATTTCTTGGTAAGACAAAGCGAAGATATCAACATACTTTCGAAGCATTTCAATCAATCTTCCCTTTACACTGTCTTCCAAAGCATCCCAATCTTTACTTCTTTCTTTGCGTCCTCGGTTCCCAAGTTAACAGTCTTAATTTCCTCCTGATGAGGTACAATGACCCTTTCCTCCTGTTTCAACAGTCTGGCCAATTCCTCCGGTAAGTCACAATCTTCATCAGTCTCTTCTTCGGCCTGATAAATGGGATTGTCGAAATCATACCGAGCCATAGCTGAATCATGATTGGTGGTATCTGAACAAGGAAACCTGCATGATTGATGATTTATGTTTATTATGTATGCAACAAACAAAAGCACATTACCATTTTGATGTGATTTAATGCACAAAGTAAAAACAGAAAGACAGGGATCAAAATATTTGAATGTGAAAAACGTCCTTTGTTAATGATAAAGGAAACACACAAAATATTCAAGCCCTACAAACAAAAATCACTACGCCTTGGGTAGAACGTAGGATTGTCATATCAGGAAAACAAAGGCAATTACACTAGGCCGGTCACTTGAATGGCTTTCTCTGACGACCAGTTGCAAATACTTTGACCTGGAATGCAGGGGCAGATCCAATTATCCATATCGCAATCGCTATCCCCTTCCTCCTCAATAGCATTAACTCTGTCAAAGAACACACCAGCACTGGTGAAACGAATTGGACCGTAAAACTTGGGAGGATCCTCAGGATGCCTGGGTGCTTATATCCCAACACGTAAGTATTCTGCTTTTTCTGGACTTCAATAACCTGACCCCATTTCTGTGAACTGCCGGCTTCAACCGCAGCCCGTGCATCCTTGAAGGAAGACATGGAGACCTCTGGCTGATATACTTCTACCATCTGCTTAACCACTTCAGATTGGCTAACTTCCTTGAGAGATTCATCAGGGATCTTCACTGCTTCGAAATCTTGGCATAAAGTTTCATGTATTTCGCCATCTACCTCCACATATTTGAAAGTAGATAGATGACTTATCATGATTTCTTCTTCACCGCAAACTGTCACTACATGTCCGTCTAACATGTACTTCAGCTTCTGATGTAGTGTGGACGTCACAGGCCCAGCACTATTAATCCATGGACGGCCCAGTAGACAATTGTAAGCAGGTTGGATGTCGATGATATAGAAGGTAGTGTCAAAAACCTCTGGACCAACTTTAATTGGCAGCACAATTTTCCCGAAGACAGATCTCTTGGAACCATCGAAAACACGCACCACCAAATCACTTGCCGTGCAGATTAACCCATGAGTGTCCAACTTCATCAGCTCTTTCTTCAGTAAAACATTCAAAGATGACCCAGTTTCAACAAGCACATGCGACATTAACGACCCTCGGCACTCAACTGAAATGTGCATTACATTATTATGATTTCTCCCAGCTGAGGTCAAATCCACATCAGTAAATCCCAAGCCATTTCCTGCATTAACATGAGCCACCACCCCCTCCAGCTAATTAACTGAGATCTCCTGGGGTACATACGCAGCATTCAATACCTTCAACAGTGCGTTTCGATGCGCCTCCGAGCAGAATAACCGAGATAAAATGGATATATTAGACGGTGTTTGGTGCAGTTGATCAATAATTTTATAGTCGCTTTTCCGAACCAGCCTCATAAACTCTTCTACATTCTCTGAAAAGGAATTATCAACTGGCTTTGTTGTGGAATCATTCACTACCGGCATCTGCACAGAATTATCCATAACCTGCTTTCCTTTGTCTTGCCTAGAACCACTAGCATGATCATCAGATGGGATAAATACTCTACCACTCAGGGTAATAGCTCCTGCTTCATCATTACTTTCAACACTGGAGTTCATCACTGACGTTCCTATCAGTTCTTGCTTCTGCCCATTAACAAATACTTCAGCACCGTAATTCCAGGGATAACTTTTGTGCTCTCATACGAAACGGGCCCAGGAGTGGTGATAATGACCGACGCTTGTCTCGCCGGCGCTGATATAGTTATTGTCTTGAAAGGGATAGTAACAGTGGCAATATCATTCTTTTTTCCAGTAACTTCCTTCTTCTGATCACACCTATCAAACTGCAACTGACCTTCATCAATCATCTTCTGAATTCCGCATCTCAACAGATCACAACCATTTGTTTGCAGCATACACTCTGAACAGCTTTTATCACAACCAGGGAATACCCCACCCTTCAGTAATCTCTCTTTCACTACCAACAATGGAGTCCTCAATTCATTGACTTCCAGAACCAAATTCAAAGATTCATCATCTTCTATAACAGCATTAACCCTCGGCCCACCGTGGTCCCGTATTGGGTTTTGAATGACATTTGGCCCGTCGTTGGAGAAATTAAAAGCTTTTGAGTCCAACAGATCCTGAACCTTGTGTTTAAATGCTTTACAATTATCAATGTGATGTCCCAGCGCTCCAGCATGGAAGTCACAATGAGCATTGGCGTCATAATCGGGAGGTGGATTACCGGTAAGAGGGGCCAGAGTCCTCTTCTGGACCAACTGTAGTTGTAGCAAATGCTGGAACAATTGAGAGTAGGGCATGGGTGGTGTTGCAAAATGCCTATCAACCATTCTCTGTCTAGCTGGGTACTGACGGGGAGCAGTATTTTTTTGTTGTGCTGCTTGTGGTGGAAGTGATGTAAGAATAGTTACCGAAGCCACCCGCTGATTATAATTCTGACACTACTTTCTCTTACCGTGGTATGAAGAAACAAAATACGCTTCCTCTTTTTTCTTGTAATTCACATAAGGTTTCTTCCCTCCACTAGAAGAAGACCCATCATTGCCCGACACCTTTCCAGTTTTAATTCCACTTTCCAACGTTTCCCCAACCAAGATCAGATCAGCAAACATTCCTGACATGCAAGGCAGCAACTTCTCCTAATAATGACCCGATAAGGTGGCCATGAACATATTCAACATCTCCTTTTCCAACATGGGAGGTTGTACCCTCGCTGCCAATTCACGCCACCTCTGGGCGTATTCCTTGAAGCTTTCACTGTTCTTCAGAGACATACTCTGATGCTGAGTCCTATTGAGAGCCATATCAGTGTTATATTGGTAGTGCTTGACAAAATCCTCTACCAGTTCTCTCCAATTATGGACGTGACATCTCTCCAATTGCATATACCACTCCAAAGATGCCCCAGACAGGCTATCCCGGAAGAAATGCATCAGTAATTTCTTGTCACTAGAGTACGCAACCATTTTCCTTGCGTATGCCCGGACGTGAGTCTTTGGGCAAGTGGTACCATTGTATTTCTCAAAGGCGGGAACTTGGAACTTGTACGAAATCCTGACACCGGGGACCAGCCCTAAATCATCCAAATCCATACCCACAGAGTTCTGATTCACAACCCCTTTCAGTTATTCTTCAATCAACCTGATCCTCTGATAATCAACAATCAGGGGAACACCAGCATCCCCACCTTGCTCAGAAAATATGTCATCCTGTTGGTCATCATAACGACAGCCATGAACAACACATACACTATTTCCCCTCCTACAACAGAAGGAATCACAACCTGCTCTCCTCCCCCCGGAGGGATCACAACAGAAGGGACATGAACACCCCCGCCTAGAGGACCAATAGGAATACCATTACCCCCAACACCTCCGCCCGGAGGAATGACATCATTATGAAGGCCACCATGAAGAACACCATCCTCGTCAACTCTCGCCACTAAGGGTTAGACAAGGGTCCTCAGCTGTTCTTGCCCTTGTGCAACGCCTTTCATCAATTCTATGAACTGGGCCATGCGAGTCTGCATGGCAGCCATCTCAGCCTGCATCTGTTCCATAGCTCTCTTTTGATTGGATCTGGTAGAATACCGATGAATCTGCCAGTCAACAATCCTGTCTGTAGAAAGAACACAATAAGAAAACCAGAGATGAGTACTTGCTATGCAAAATGAAAAATGATTATGGTTATGCAAATGCAAATGCAAACATCATATTTAAACATTCCCAGGATGTATCCGCTTTGATTCCAGTCTCTGAAACCGGGGAAGGGATTAGACACATCATCGGAAAATGAATCCGAACCCAGAAACACCGAAGAATCAACATAAAGGAAGCACATTCTTTCAAAAACTGAGCATATCCAAACTGCCTGATAGCCAAAGAAGGATTGTAATTAATACCCCCTTTTCTCCCTATCAATGGTACGTTAGGGTACTTACCACAGCTGTGCAAAATGTCTTGGCCTAGCAATCCTTGATCCATCCAAACAATATCCTTAGCAAATAGACCCATCAGACGTTTACTCCAATCCAGAGAAGTCCTAGTACCCACAAAAGCACCTGACTGGGGTAGACGGTTTGCAAACCACTTATAGAAAAGAGATGCACAACAATGAACTATCCCGCCTCGTCTCTTCTCATTCATGTTGTACAAAGCATAGTGAAGATCTCCTAACAAGGTCGGCACTAGATTCTGAGTTATAAAGATCCGGATAGCATTCGTATCAACAAAATCAAATTCATTTGGAAAAAGGACAATTCCATATACACAGAGAGCCAGTATTGCACTGAAAGCTGCCCACCTCTTCTCCTTAGCCGCTTCTTGAGCCTTCTTTACCAAGTACGCCAAGTGATAGCCACAAGACTTTCCCTCGTTGGTGATGTCAGCTTCTAAAGTTGATTTACTCAAATAAAGAGCCTCAACCACAGCTTTGAAGTCAAGGTCTTCCTTGGAAGCACAGAATGGAGCACCTTCTTTAATGGAAATCCCCAAGATATTTGAGTATTCCTCCAGAGTAGGGACCAATACATAGTCTGGCAACACGAAGCATCTCAGGGAAGGATCATAGAACTGCATCAAGGTGTGCAAGCCATTATACTCATACTCACTGATGTTACGCACGGAAGATAAGATCCAGCCATATTTCTCTTTGAAAACTCCCAACACTTCATGACCAGCCATATCCTGTAAACTGCCAATCTGACCAAGAGTGAGCTTCGGGAACTTGTAAACAATGATATTCTTCTTACTCTTCTGAGTGTCCATCCTGATGCCTGCCTGTTGACTAGAATCAAAAGATCAGATACTACATGGAAATGCGAAAATATGAATGTCAGAAAAATAAAATGCAATGCAAAGCATGGGATCAAGGTATCCACACAAGCTGGCTGCACTGCACAAACTGAATAATCTCAAGGCTTTGCACCAAATACCCAGAACACCAGAGTAACCACACTGATAAGTTCATACTGATAAGAAATCCTGATAAGAAATCCAAAGTATCGGGTATGCTGAAAGTCAAGGTTACCTACAAACCTGCAAACCCCCAACCCCTCTCACATGTGGGTTCTAGAAAACCGAGGATCCTCAGTATCACAGACTCTCAGGTCGAGAAATGATGATACGTTCACCATTTCTGGTTTGGCATCATCATCAAACGAGGAGGCCTCAACTAATTCCCCTCAAAAAGGATATCATATAGCAGGTTCCCAGCATTATGTCCTCGGATCGAGAATGCGTAATGGGTTTGCCATTTCTGCTTTGCCATCATCACATCTCGGGAGGAGTGCCGCAATTGAGTCCTCGGGAATGGTCACCAAAGTCGACAGTTCCTCAAGAGAATAACTACTGGCCTGTACCAACATACAGTAGCAGATATCTCTCGATATAACCTCGTCTGGCTGTAGGTCTCGTGAACACCCATACGTGGCCAGCACCACGGGAGCGTCACGCCTGCCCACGCTAATACCTATGTATATGCTCAAGCCTGGGTATTGGGCTTATCTCTCAGAAATCCCAACCTGCCAAACAGAAAATCCAGTACAACACAACACAGTCCAGCATAATAATGAAATGCAATGTCATAAATGCGGTAAATACAATAAAACAGTAAAATAGTAAAACAGTAATACAGTAATACACAACAAAATAAAGCGCCACAATAAACACCCAAAGAAAATAAACAACCAAGAGCTAGGATTGACTCGCATAGGGGATGGACCAGCAAGAGGTCAACCCTCCATCTGACATCCCCAGCAGAGTCGCCAGCTGTCGCTCCCGGGATTTTCATCCAGGTACAAACGCAAAAGTGGCGCAGAAACAGAGTTGCCAGCAATATGTATTTATCCCAAGAGAGGGAAAGGAAACACTGCGTAAACCTGAGGGAAGGGAAAAGCATGGTCTCGCGACCAAGAGAAACGGGTAATGGAGTCAGTTACGCGAGGGGAAGGTGTTAGCACCCCACCCGTCCATCGTACTCGATGGGATCCACGCTTGTTGTCTCGATCAAAGGGTGTCGTCATCTGGAGCTCCACTGATACTGGAAATGAAAAGGAACGGGAACGAAAAAGAACGAAGAAACGAGGGAGAAAAGAAAAAAAAGTGACTCGATAGGACATCGCTCGTCCTATGCCTTTCCCTCGTGCAATGGGAAAGTCAGAGTCAACGTAGTTCGGACACGAACTAAAGGGGGAGATTTCTCGCCAAGACATCGCCGCCTTGTGCCTACGTATCCCCAATCTAACCAAAAGGAGGAAATCAGAGCAGTCGTAGTTCGATCTAACGAGGTCTTAGTGTTTTTTATGAGCGACGTTAAGTTCGTGTCCGGCAGTTAGGGTCGATGCCTGTTTACGACGAAACGGAAAATAATGTGCCCTTTTCTGAAAAAAGGTTTGAAACTTAACGATCCTGAAGGATAAAAAAGGTTTGAATTTGTTTTGTGTTTTTTAGACAAGAAGTGGATTGAAGTTAATTGGTAACTTGCATTGTGTAATACCCCAAATTTTGACCACTAAAGTTTCCCATCATTGTGCAAGTCATCATCACAATATGGATGAATCATCATGCCTCATTAGTCTCCCCAAAGATGGGTGAGCATCCAATACAATCAAAATTAGGGTTTCAAGCCCTCTCTGAGCTTTAGACAAAGGCTCAATCAAGAAATGACTTGATTTTCAACTTGTCTAATCTCTCAAACATCCACAAAGGATCAAAAGGACTCCCACTTCAAGGATTAAGCACAAGGCTGCTCCCTTCTAGGTGGATCAAGTCTCAAGATCGACAGTGTCACCAAATTAGGGTTTTGGTCGACCAGGGCCTCCAGATGGAAATTTTCATCTGGGCACAAGGCAATGATCCAAAACATAACCTAATATACTTCATGGAACCTCATGAACCCATGCATCAAGTCAATTTTACCTCAGGGGATGCATTCATCAAAAATCAGGAATTAGGGTTTCTTGACCTAATTCACCCCTAAGTTGACTTTTGGGACAAACCACGAGCCAAGACCTCAAGAGATGATTTGAGGGTCTCTAATGTACCATATTGATCCATTTGGAACAATGGATTGATCCAAGAAGCTTGAGCAACAAATCTTAATTTCATCTGCACCACAATTACGGTTTTAAGAGAAAAGTCAACTGTAACTTTGACTTTTGACCAAGACATGCTCCCAAACCCTAATACATGATTGAATATACCCTATGACACCCATGGAACATGTCCATCAAGTTTTATTTAGGTCAAGGACATGATTTCCTGAGGAATTGCACAGTTTGGAATTCATCTGATAAAAAGTCAACTGTGCACAAAAGTCAACTTTGACTTTTTGAGATTTTTCACCAAAATGGATTTTTAACCCTAAAATGATGTTAATGTATGATTTGAATCATCATTCATCAAGAAAAATCAAGAAAAGTGAGATAACTTGTAAAAGGGGTAACCATAAAACTTAGAAATTTTTCTAAGTTAAAAATAAAGTGGCAAGGGTACCAACTTTGAAGGACCATAACTCCTAAACCACAAGACCATTTTTTCTCATCCAAAGATGGATTTGTAGCCCTCATTATCACCTACAAAAACTTCAACTACAAGTCATTCCAATTCATTAAGGATTTTGAGTTATGGAGTGATCAAAGTGGCTGAAAAGTGAAAATGTCACTTTTTCCAACACTTAGTGAAATTTTCACTAAGTCAGATTTTGCCTCACTTTTTGCCAAATGTAGGGGGATTTTTCACTTGGAATCAAAAGAGATCAAAACCAAACTTATTCAAACAGTTGTTGTATCATGTAAGAGCTTTCCAAAATGGCCAAGAACATTGCCAAATTCAACCTACACCATGAGATACAACATTGCCAAGTTGCCTTGCTGAAATCTGTCAAGGCAAGGCAGAATTTGTAACTTTGGTCGATTTGCCAAAATTAGCCAAATTCAATTGCTCCTATCCACTTGGACATCTCAGAGGATTGAATCTAAAGGGGACAATCACTGAGCCAAGCCTCCAAAGTCCATGGAACAAGAAATAGCATGTTGAACCTAGAATGGCCAAAATAGGGACAAGACTTCAAATTTGGAATGAGGCATTCAATGGAACCATCAAGGTGGCATGGACTGAGCCATTCTCATCTGAAATCAGTCAAGACTTATCCAAGACCAAGGGAACCAAAGCTCTGTGCCCTAACTTCTAGTCAATGGCTAGAGGAGACTTGGATTTTCATTTGCCAACATTGGCCAAACCTACTTACCAGCTGCCATGCACTATTCCTTGCAAAAAAAACTTGCTCTACTATAAATAGAGCTCAATTGTGGTCAGTTTGAGTACACCAAAGCCATCTAACAGATGCTTTCCTCAAAATCTCTTCTTTCACTCCAATTTTGCCTTCTAAGGCAAGTCACTATCGGGTTTTGAGTTTGAGAGCAATTCCAATCAAACCAATCACTCACACACCTCACATACATCATATAGAAGTGATTCAAACACTTAGATTACTTCTGAAACATAAATTTCACAAAATCACCAGCTGGTTGCTCAAGGTTTTAACCAAAGTGCAGCTGAGGTACCACAAAATGATCCAGCTAATTTCAATCAAGTCCAACCATCCAAACACAATCCATAGGGTGTAGGGAAGCTGTTCAGATCATCACAACTCATCTGTAACACCTCCAAATCAAAAATCACTTTGAACTTGCTGTCACGGCTTGGAGGTAAGCACATGCTTGGTCATCTCTCAATCTATGCATATTTCCTCGCACAATAATTTGGCCATATGTTCATAATCATGCATGGAATGTTTTCCCTCAATTAATTGCATTGTTTGAATCGTGTATCAAAAATCCTAGCCTTCATGCAGAAATTAGGGTTCTTGAGGTCTCTTCGTGATTTCTTGTTGTATGTTTAATTTAAATGAAATTAAAGTACATAGACATGATCGTGAAGATGAGACGAGCATAATGATATGTGGATTGCATGATATGATTACGTATTCATGGAGATTGGATAAAAAATGCAAATCTGAGAAACCAAGAACACGCGCGTGTTCTTCAGCTGTTCTTGGCGCCATTTTTCCAAATTCAAATATTTGAATTTTTGTGATTTTGTTTAATTGATTCAAAAATTAATTTCTCTCTGAGTTTTAATGATTTTGAGTTGATTCTTTTTTTAATAATTCACAAAAATGTTAAAATATTTTATTTTCCCAAAAAATCCCAAAAATATTATTTATTTCATATAATTGATATTTTTGTAAAGAATTAATATTTTAATTGTTTTTGGCATTTTAAATATTTTTTCTACATTGATTTTGCAACTTTTAATGCTTTCTAATTATTTTGTAGGTCAATACTTAATTTTTGAAGCATTAATTCAAGATCACAATTTGTTTTCCATGTGTTAAACAATTTTTGATCATTTTTAATTGAATTTTTATTCAATTAAATACATTTTGAAAACAAATTAGGGTTTTGGATTAATTCAACCCTCATAAATCATTTTCAAAACTCTTTGGGCTTCTTGAGAGAGTGTAAGACCCATCCCCCCTTGTACAAAAACTTTTTGGGCCTCACTCATTGTATAAGTCCCTCTGTACAAGTAAACGGCGCGATCGTCGCCCGTTTAAAAATAAAAGAATCATCTGGGCCTCTCCTTGAGCTATAAGACCCATTCAAAACACTTTGGGCCTCTATTAGAGTGTAAGACCCAATCCCCCTTTTAACCAAACATTTTGGGCCTCACTTATTGTATAAGTCCCTCTGCGTTAAAAGAAAACCTCGACGCGATCGCCATTTTTAAACGAAAAATCATTTGGGCCTACCCTCGTGTTATAAGCCCCACTCTTTTCTTTAAACCTTTTTGGGCCTCTTGAGAGAGTGTAAGACCCATCCCTTTGTACAGAAAACCATTTTTGGGCCCCAGTCACTTGTATAAGTCCCGCTGTACAAAGTCAAACAGTGCGTTCACTGATAAAACCCTGGGCCTCTCCTTGAGCTGTAAGCCCCAAATCTTTTTTTTTCAAAGCACTTTCTCCTTTGATTTTGAATATACTGTTGTTTTCAATCTTTCTTTGTTGAACAACTAACCAAACAACATGGAAGCACTCCAACCGAGTAAGTGGTTATCGCTTTCGTTTACTGCTTTCATATTATAAACTGTATTGTGGGGCTGCTCACTGTAAGTCTCCTTTCATAAACTCATATCTACTGTGTAATAATAGTATAGATATTTTGAGTTTCCCCGGAAACTACGTCTAGAACTAGGTGACGCCGTTTCATTTATTCGTAGAAATAGACGCCTAGATCCCCAATAGGAGCACCAGATACAGTCTTCTCTTCGGCTGTCCTCCTTAGGAATCGTCAAGAAGCTCTACTCCCCAAGATGAATGTATTCTCCGTGAATGGCATCTTTGAGTTTCTTCCAAATTCTCGAACTTTCCTGACTTGATCTATTTATTGTGGATAGCTTGCCTTGAATGTCTCGGGGTTTGGGTACCCACTACGGTCATAATCTTGGACCTTAACTAAGGAACCCTCTTTAAAAGCTAAAAGTCGCTGGATAGTAAACCTCGCACGTTTACCAGTGGTTTTTATCTTTAAAAGAGTTATCTCTCCTAATGGAAAGGAGATGATAGACCCACGGACTTCTTAAAAGCATCGGCCTCCTCTTGGGCATTGTTCAAGGACCCACAGGCTTCCTAAAAGCAACCCGGCCTCCTCTTGGGCATCGTACAAGGACCCTACGGCTTCTTAGAAGTATTGACAGCCTCCTCTTAGGCTTCGTATAATGATCTCTTCCTCCGGGAATGATAGCCTCCTCTTGGGCTTCGTACAAGGACCCGTCGGCTTCTTAAAAGTTTCCAGCCTCCTCTTGGGCTTCGTACAAATTGTCTCGACGACCTCCTAGAGGTATAGGAACAGAACCTAGTCATCCTCATAGAACAGTCCTTTCATAGAGTCTACTACTGTTTCTCAAAGCATAGTACAAAATATAAAACTCTATACATGGACAGTTTAACTTCCTTGAGTCTCAAAGACATTCTCAAGCACCCTTCGTTAAATAGGAAGGAAACCCGCAGACTCGGACAGTCTCAATACCCTTTGGATTTCCAGTTTCCCCAAAGAAAAGGAAAACAACCCCGATCCTCAGACCTAACCCATGAGTACGGTGATGCTCATATAAGAACTGATTTTCTCTTTCAAAATCAGTATATTGGACCTGTCACTTAACTGACACAGTAACCTTAGCCTCCTCTTGGGCTTTGTACAATGATTCTCCCCAGCGGAGTCAAACAACATTTTAGCCTCTCTCTCGGGCTTCGTACGAGACACATAAGAGACTCCCTCGTTGAGTCAATCACCCTTTTAGCCTCCATCTCGGGCTTTGTATGAGATACAAAGACTCTCTTGTTGAGTCAAACTTTTAGCCTCCATCTCGGGCTTCGTACGAGATACAAAAACACTCTCTTGTTGAGTATAAAAGATTCTCCTGTTGAGTCAACCCTTTTAGCCTCTCTCTCGGGCTTTGTACGGGACACAAAATAGCCTCCTCTTAGGCTTTGTATAAGAAAACCACTGGTTAATCCAATCAACCTTTTAGCATCAAAACTGTGCCTCGTACACAAACATCAACAACTCCTCCCCTTCATCTAATAGCTGTAAGCGGCAAGCCTCTGGATCATCTATATCCATGCCACTGTCCCTCTTTTAGCATGAGAAATTCCTAAGGAAAGATGGCATTGCTCTACACTGAGTTAAAGTCTTCTCCTTCAGGTTAAAACCCTTTTCTTCGGAAATTATGGCATTGCTCGGATCCGCGTATCCCAGTTAAAGTAATTCTCCTTCTCCCCTCTTTAGAGATGACAAATTCTCTCTAAAGCCAAGGTCTTTCAGCTTCACGTCTTGGGCTTTAAACAAGACACAAATAGACCCTTCAACTTCACATCTTGGGCTTTGAACAAGATACAAACCACCTTTCGCTTCACGTCTTGGGCTTTGAACAAGACACCAAAACAACCATTTCCTCCCATAGAATAGGAGGAACTACGAACGCTCTGATTTCCCTGTTTCGGTAAACGGGAATACGTAGGCATAAGATCGAAAGAAAAGATCTTAGCGAGCGCAATCAACAAAAAACCCAAATCCCATATCTCCATCAATCAAAAGCAGTATTTCAAAAGCATCAGTCCTAACATCCTAATCCTTGTTCCCCGCTAGAAAGTCCTAGAAAGAAAGAAAACCGTATTGGCGAAAATACAAATAACCAGTACAAAGGCCCCCCCCCACATTGATAGCATTCGTAACCTAACAGACCGCTGTTTAAACTCAGTATGCAAAGCAGGGTTAATTGGAGACATCTATTTCCCTTCCTTATTCAGCTCATAATAGGATAAAAAATGAATCGACCTGTAGTCAAAGCTCAAACCGCAGAGAGCGACCAGCGCTTAAGAACCGCGTCCAAAATCGCTCGCTACAGAAAAGTGGCGCCCACCGTGGGGGCAAATCCTCTTTCTTAAACATTTAAGGTGAAAACCTTGGACAAACCTTTCTTCTTTTCACCTCTTGTGTATACCACAGATTGGGGCTTCCTCCGGGGAACCCATTTCTGTCAGGAACTTAGGAATCATAGCTTTATAAGTCTAGGATGATTAGGACAAATATATATACTGCTTTTCCTAATTGCTATACGTGTTTATTTTTCTGCTACTGGGAATACGTGTGATGCCGCATGTGGTGAGAATGAGTATACACTTAAGATAAGTGATGGCGACGAGGTCGACCATCAACCTCAGTGGAGGCTGACCAACGCAACCCATTCACTCTTCTAGCCAATGGGCCGGTTGTTAAGTCTGAGAAGCTGAGGAGCCAAACCCTTTCGTAGTGCGGAAACTATCGGAAATAGTTGTCACGCGATACTACCCTCATTTGAGGCTGGTTATCTATTCTCGGTGAATGGCACTTACTCTAAGATTGCTTTACAACTCGCTGGCAATCCGCTTGTTGTCTTGCTTTCCTGGGAGGAGCTGATGATAATGAGTACAGGTACAAAAATCACCCTAGTATAAACCTTTGGGGATGGGTAGAGCCTTGACTTCATGACAACAACCCTTTGACCCCATGTTTTTTCTATGTTTTTGTGTGCTGCATTCATGCATCCATTTAATAAAACATTAAAACATTAAAAAAATATTCTCTTCTAGTCTCTCTATTTTTCAAATTAAACTAAGACTGTGATTGCAAATATCAGAGAAAAAGATTGCATTAATAGATTTCGGTAGAAGGAGAATTCACCAGTATACCTTCAAGGTTCCAAAGCTAGGGGATTTGAGAAGGTTAGCAAGAATGATCGTTAACCCAGAGGCTTTCAGAGCCAAGCACGGTGGTTTGCTACCACTGTTAAGAGTCCATGTGATTAAGGGGATCATGGACGCGCTCATTCAGTTCTACGACCCGGTTTATCACTGTTTCACATTCCCGGATTACCAGCTTGCACCAACGCTGGAGGAGTATTCTCATCTGACTGATTTACATATCACTGATCGAGCTCCATTTTCTGGACTGGAAGAAATTCCAAAGAATCAGACTATTGCAATAGCAATTTATTTGGACGAGTCTGAGGTCAAGACTCACATGACCACTAAGGGTGGCATCCAAGGTTTGCCAGCCCAGTTCTTGACAAAAAAGGCTCTATACTTTGCTAGTATAGGGAACGGGACTGCTTTTGAAAGCATCTTTGTCTTGCTCACCTACGGGTTATTTTTGTTTCCCAACATCAATAACTTCGTCGATATCAACGCTATTAAGGTTTTTCTCATTGGAAACCCTGTGCCGACTTTGCTCGCAGATGCGTATCATTCTGTACACTTGGGAAATTTGTACAGCGGAGGGGAGATCACATGCTGTGTACCTTTGCTCTACAAATGGTTTATCTCTCACTTGCCCAAGTCTGCTGCTTTTTGGGATTGCAAGAGTATCTTACGTTGGTCGCAGAAGATCATGTCTCTCACCAATTCCGATATAGATTGGTGTAATAGGATTTATGAGGGAATCAGAATCATTGACCGAGTGGGAACTTCCCCAGCGTACCCCTCATAGGAACTAAAGGAGGAATCAACTATCATCCGATATTGGTTCTTCGTCAATTTGGATACCCGATGAGACACATCCCACTGGGTGTTCATCTGGAAGGTCTTTTCTTCAAAGAAGGAGAAAATGACAGAGCACTAAAGATGGAAATAGTGCAAGCTTGGAAACATGTTCATAAGAAAGGACGAGAGTCTCTGGGAAAACCGGACTGTGTCTCGGTGGAGCCTTATCTCCATTGGGTACAAACTAGAGCTCTCAAGCTAAAGATTCCTTATCCTCGTTACGGAATTCTTCCACCGAGGGGAACTGTCATGTACTTCATGATGGAAACTGAAAAGCTTCAGGTTACTCTCAACAAAGTTCAAAAGGAAAGAAGGTCTTGGAAGAACAAGTACCGCTCCCTCGACGTAGAGTGTATCCAAATACAGCAATTACTGAAAGAGAAAGATGCTCTGATTGAAATTTTGGAGCAGCATGCTGTAGAGAATCAAGATGACCAAAGGAACTTGCTCGCTCCTTTCACCTGGCAAAGGAATGACAACCCGACAACGGCCCAAGCGCCCCGGTCAAAGAAGAGGACTCGGGACCCATTAGTTTAGGTTTCTGTTTCTGCACTTTGTAATCTACTGTATTTCCATTTCTGTAATCCTCTGGAATTCAATAAAATGGGGTTTCCCCACTGTTTGATATTTGCAATCTAATTGTCGAAGTTTATTTTGATTAAACCAAAAGAACAATTAATATAATCATTGCATTCATCATTCTCACATCGCGTATTCTCCTTACCTACGAATCTCACGTTTGTGTCTCGATTCTAGAGTCAAACTGTCTCATTCATATAATACTCGGGCCAATCGTTAGAAAAAGATGGATGATCTTGAGGAAGAAAACAGAGAGTTGAAAGAAGAAATCGACGCTCTAAGAGAGGATATGAGAAAGCTTCGTAACGACATGCAAGCCATGGCAGAAGCTCATCTACAAAGAACTGTGATCTCAGAGATCACCTCAACGCCCATCATAGAAAAGTATGATCCTAGGTATCAGATGCAGAAAGATCGTCCTTGGGGCATGCCTGTTAACTATATCCCAGAAGGATATGTTCCGCCGATCACTGAAGATCAGGGAATCGCAACAGAAGCCGCTGGGCCTGAAGGTTACAAACTTCGGGAAAGCGAAGATGCCAGGGGCATACTCAAGACTCCTGAAGGTTACAAACTTCGGGAGGCGCCAAGACTTACTGCCGTAGTCACGGTACCACCCCCTGTGGTGCACACTGTCCCGGAAGGGCAGATTCCACAGACACCTTCTGGTAAGAAGGAAACTATGCTTGATAGAATGGAGGAATTCTAGGAGCAGTTCTTGGAAATGCAGAAAGAACTGCAAGCCATTCGCGATCAGGATCTATTTGGAAAGGACGCCGCAGACCTCTGCTTGGTCCCAAATGTGAAAGTCCTGCACAAGTTTCAAGTGCCCGACTTTGAAAAATACAAGGGTAACTCTTGCCCTTAGAGCCATCTGGTGATGTACGCTCGGCGGATGTCAGCTCAGACGGAGAATCAGGACCTGCTGATTCACTACTTTCAGGATAGTTTAACCGGTACCGCACTCAAATGGTACATGGGTTTAAACCGTACTACGATCAGTACATTCAGAGATCTTGGTACTGCCTTCGTCCAACAATACAAATACAATTTGGACATGGCACCCGACAGAGATCAACTCAGATCGATGTCACAAAAGGACAAGGAAACCTTTAAGGAGTATGCTCAAAGGTGGCGTGAAATTGCCGCTCAAATTTGTCCACCTCTTGAGGAAAAAGAGATGACAAAGATCTTCTTAAAGACCTTAAGCTCATTTTACTACGGCCGAATGGTCGCCAGTGCGCCCAGTGATTTCACCGAAATGGTCGGCATGAGTGTACGTCTTGAGGAAACCGTCCGAGAAGGACGTTTGGTAAAAGACATTGGATCAACGAGCGGTACTAAAAAATATGGTAGTGCTCTCCCTAAGAAAAAAGAGCAAGATATTGGGAATATCTCTCTCGGAAAGCAAAGGCGACGTTATCAGCCAGTAGCAGCTATTACTCCTGCTATCGGCCCCGCGCCTGTTCCTATGTATCAACCTCAGGTTGTGCAGAGCCAACCTGACTAACAAGGGACACAACAGCCTCTTCAGCAGGCTCGTCCTCCATATAACAACAACCGTACAACACGACCATCAGGATTTGATCCTATACCCGTATCGTACGCAGAGCTGTTTCCGTTACTGCTAGCCAAGGGGCACATTCAGACTAAGTCCCATCTTACAGTTCCAGAAAATCCACCTTTTTGGTTTAAGGCGGATCAAACATGCCCTTATCATCAAGGAGGTTCAGGGCATAACATGGAGACTTGTCTCAATTTCAAGTCTGACGTACAAAAGCTTGTTAGGAGTGGGCTCTTATCTTTCAAAGATACGAATCCTAATGTTCTCACGAACCCGCTGCCTCAACATGAGAAAGCTGCAGTCAATCTGATTGAGAAAGAGACTAACAATGTCTATCAAATTCACGATGTACTCTTATTGGAGACCAATCTGGTCAAGATGCATTGTAGACAGAGTGGATATAGCCATGTACCACCTCATAATTATCACCAGTGTGATATCTGCTCTAAAGACAACCAGGGATGTTCTATAGTGCAAGCAGCTCTGCAGGAATAGATGGATCTCGGATGGATCCAAGAGCACCGAGTTCGTGGAGTTAACATGGTCTACACGAATTCCAACGTCATTCAAAACCACGACATCCGTGCAATGAATGTCAACTTGGTGGCGATGCACTCAAGGCAAAGCCAGTATCATAATCTGCCCCGGCACGATTACAGTTCCTTTCTGATTTGCTCGGTAAACAAACAGGGATGCTCTTTCATACAAGAGGCCCTCCAGCGTCAAATGGATCTTGGATGGATCCAAGACTACCATGATAGGAACTCTTATCAGATCAATATGGTTCAGATCTTCGATATTCGCGTGATGAATACCAATCTGGTAGAGTTACATGCTGAGCAGGTCCGACTTGGATTCTTAATATCACATGACTATCAAAACTGTAAAGCAGGTTGTGAAAACGATCGAGGTTGTACCCTTGTTCAGGAGGCACTTCAGCACTTGTTAAATCATTGGTGGATGCCAATCTACATGGATGAAGATACTCAGCAAATTAGTATCAGTCACAGGAATCCTACTCGTCGTCAAAGTCAGGATGTCCGATCAATGGAAGATAACCTAGTGAGGTTACATTGTATTCAAAGTGGGCGTGGCCAGGTGCCACCACACAACTATGACAGTTGTAACGTCTGTTCGGAAAGTAACCAAGGGTGTTACCTTGTCAGAGCAGCTCTTCAGGGTCAGGTCGATCATGGAGAAATTCGTCCATATCCAGGTTCAGGACCCATCATTTGGTCGCCGAACTACCTTGCCGAGCAAGTTGAGGATGTTGTCACGATCTCTGGTCATCACAGGACCAGGGATGTTTTGGCCATCATTCCTCTACTTGACGAATCTAGAGTTCCCAACCAGGAACGGATCAAGGTTACTTATGATGGTCAGAAAAATCAGAAGGCTCCCATAGTCATCTATCTACCGGGACCACTACCGTATGAATCAGCTAAGGCAATCCCTTACAAATACGGTGCAACAATAATCGAGAATGGAAAGGAAATTCCATTACCCTCCGTCGTGAACATCGCAGACATCAGTCGTGTAACACGGAGCGGTCGAATCTTCAACCGAGGGGTTGGAGAATCCAACAAAGAAAAGGAACTTCAGGCAGAAATTCCTGGTCCGCCAGTCGGTCAATCTAGTAATTCCGATTTTTCAAAAGACAAAGATGAGATGCTAAAACTCATCCAAAGGAGTGAATATAACATTGTTGATCAACTGTTACAGACTCCTTCAAAGATCTCAGTATTATCACTATTACTCAGTTCAGAAGCACACAGAGAGGCTCTACAGAAAGTCTTGGAGCAAGCCTTTGTGGAACAGGATGTAACAATCATACAATTCGATAGCATTGTCTCTAACATCACTTCCTGCAATAATTTGGGATTTGGTGATGAAGAATTACCTGAAGAGGGTCGCCGTCATAACATGGCGCTCAACATTACAGTTAACTGCCAGGGCGATGCTTTAGTCAGCGTACTGGTAGACACAGGGTCAGCCCTGAATGTTATGCCGAAGTCCACTTTGATGCAATTATCATTTAAGGGCCCTCCGATGAGAACCAGCGAGGTCGTCGTCAAAGCATTCGACGGATCCAGAAAAACAGTTATCGGCGAAGTTGATCTTCCCATAACTATTGGTCCTCACACTTTCCAAATCACTTTCCAGGTCATGGACATCCGGGCAACATATAGTTGTTTATTAGGAAGACCTTGGATACATCAGGCTGGAGCGGTTACTTCAACCCTCCACCAAAAGCTAAAGTTCGTCAAGAACGATCAACTTGTCACGGTTTCTGGGGAACAAGCCTTGCTTGTGAGTAACCTATCATCATCTACTTGTGTGGAACCCGAGGAGGTTATTGGAACTCAGTTCCAAGCACTATCGGTGAGCAAAGACAATCAGTTCAAAGGAGGAACCTCGATTTCCTCATACAATGATGTTATCAAAGCGGCGAGAGTACCGATACGACAGGATAGGGACAACTTATCATTCCCACTAACAATAAAACAAAGAAGGGTATTGGTTTTTCTGCAACCTGTACCCAGACAACTGCTAGCGATAAAAGTCTTCATCCCCTTCAGAACTTCTTCCACAGTGGAGGTTTTCTTCACCCAGTGTCTCAGACAGTTCATGCTATTAATGAGGAAGATCCCTCTGACACAGATGAAGAATGGAAGTCCTATCTTAACAAGGACGGCTATATGTCTCAGGAAGAGGTACCTATGCCTTTTTGCTTTCCTACAGAAAGTCCGAGATTTATACCAAGATCAGATGTCGAAATGATATACGGGGATTGTGATCCGGAAGGATGCCGTGCTCCGCCAAATTCATTAGAGGAAGACACTCTAATGAAAGACAACTTTGACTCTACCTACTATGGCCCGATGGATGGTCTGCCAATGTGGCAACCTTACCCAAGAGACTTGGGGCAAGAGAGTCAGCCGAACAATGAAACTCAGCTGAGCGTCATTGAACAGAATACCTGTGTCCCCACCATGTCATGGGATCAACACTCAGGTCATTCAGAAATTACTCAACATGAAGATGAATTCGCAATGTTTGCGGGACTTGAATTCATCAACTATGCTTTTCCCGAGGTCAACGTCATCAAGAGGGATGACTTCTCCAGTTCCAAAGAAGTTTGGGACACTTTGGGACAACCAAGTGGAAAATACGACTTTATGGTCAAGTACACTGCTCCCTAAAGCTCTTGTATCAGGCTCGAAGATATCCAGCCAACCGGATGGGGAGATACAGCTGAGAGCACCAATGCTATGCAAAATGCAACAGACGAATCCTCCTACGACAATTCTACCTGGGAGACAGATTCCAATGATCCTACTCCACCAGAAATCAACGTCATTTCTGAAGACAAATCAAGGAAGGTGCCAGACTTTGTGATTCACCGAGGAGTTCGCCGCCAATGGGTTGTTGTCGATGTTCCGAAGGTCGTTCGCCAGTCAAAGTAATTGCCATCTTTAAGCCTTTCACCCTGCCCAGGTGAAACGGATATTTTGATAGGGCTCGTTTTCTGTAAATTTCCCTCTTCGCTTTGCCCAAAGCGACAGAGTTTTGTTTTATAGGGCTGTAGTTTCAAGAACCGACTTGTGCATTAATAAAATAACGTCGTTCTGTAATTTCTGCATTATTTGCTGTTTTCTCTTTTTGCTTTTTCAGAAAATGGTAATCCTAAAAAACAAAACTATAAAAAACAAGCAGTAAAATAAAACACTGCACACACTTGCATTTCTCTCTATCTCTTCTAAACACGAATCATCACGTCATGCAGATTGCTTGTTTTAAACCCCGTTGAAACATACGATCCGATGCCTTCTTCCGACTTTGAGTTCCCGGTATTCGAGGCTGAAGAAGAAGTTGACAGCGAAATTCCAGAAGAGATCTCCCGACTACTCAGACAAGAGGAAAGGTCCATTGAACCTCACAAAGAGCCGTTGGAAACGGTAAACTTGGGTTCAGAAAAAGAGAGAAAAGAAATCAGGATCGGAGCACTGCTCAGTCCAACTGCCAGAGAAGATCTGATAAAGCTTCTCAAAGAATTCCCCGATGTATTCGCTTGGTCCTATCAGGATATGCCAGGGTTGGATACCAGCATCGTGGAACATCATTTACCGTTAAGATCGGAATATCCGCCAGTAAAGCAAAGGTTGAGACGCACTCACCCGGACATGGCCATCAAAATCAAGGAGGAGGTACAGAAACAGATCGACGCGGGTTTCCTTGCTACATCTGAATATCCTCAATGGTTAGCCAACATCGTACCCGTTCCCAAAAAGGATGGAAAGGTCAGAATGTGTGTTGATTACAGAGATCTAAACAAGGCAAGTCCAAAGGACGACTTTCCTTTACCACACATTGACATGTTGGTTGACAGCACAGCAAAGTTCAAAGTATTCTCCTTCATGGATGGATTCTCGGGCTATTACCAGATCAAAATGGCGCCGAGAGACATGGAGAAAACTTCGTTCATTACCCCATGGGGTACCTTTTGTTACAAGGTAATGCCGTTCGGTTTGAAGATTGTTGGGGCAACCTATCAAAGGGCCATGACTACTCTGTTTCATGACATGATACACAAGGAAATCGAGGTATATGTCGATGATTTGATTGCAAAATCAAAAACAGAGAGTGAGCACGTTGAACATCTGTCAAAATTGTTCGAACGTCTAAGAAAATTCAAGCTCTGCTTGAATCCCAACAAGTGCACCTTCGGTGTCCGTTCAGGTAAATTACTAGGGTTCATCGTCAGCCAGAAAGGGATTGAAGTTGATCCTGACAAGGTCAAGGCCATTCAAGAAATGCCTTCTTCGAAAACTGAAAAACAAGTCAGAGGATTCCTGGGACGTTTGAACTACATCTCCAGATTCATATTCCTTATGACCGCGACATGCGCGCCGATCTTCAAGTTACTCAAAAAGAACCAGGATTGCGTTTGGTCAGAAGATTGCCAAACCGCCTTCGACAGTATTAAGGAATATCTGTTGAATCCTCCGATTCTATCACCTCTAGGGGAAGGAAGACCACTGGTCATTTACCTCACAGTCCTAGAGGACTCAATGGGATGTGTACTTGGCCAACAAGACGAAACCAAAAGGAAAGAGTCTGCCATTTACTATCTAAGCAAGAAATTCACCGACTGCGAGACTCGGTACACAATGCTTGAGAAAACTTGTTGCGCTTTAGCTTGGGCAGCCAAACCTCTTCGCCAGTACATGATTCGTCATACTACTTGGTTGGTCTCCGAAATGGATCCAATCAAGTACGTTTTCGAAAAACCTGCTCTCACGGGGAGGATTGCCCGTTGGCAGATGTTACTATCAGAATATGACATAGAGTACCATGCTCAGAAAGCCGTTAAAGGAAGTATTTTAGCCGATCATTTGGCTCATCAACCGATTGACGATCAAGAATCAATCGGGTTTGACTTCCTAGACGAAGATGTCATGTATTTAAAAATGAAAGATTGCGATGAACCGCTACCCAGTGAAGGGCCAGAACCAGGTTCCCAGTGGGGACTTATCTTTGACGGAGCAGTCAATCATCATGGAAATGGAATTGGGGTGATCATTGTTACCCCTCAGGGTTCCAACATTCCTTTCACCGCTCGACTTACGTTCAAATGTACGAACAACGAGGCCGAATACGAATCTTGTATCATGGGTCTCGAAGAAGCGATTGATTTAAGGATAAAAAACTTGGACGTATACGGCGACTCAGCCTTGGTTATCAATCAGATAAAAGGAGATTGGAACACATACCAATCAGGATTGATTCCTTACAAAGATTATGCAAGGAGGTTGTTACCCTTCTTCAACAGAGTCGACTTTCATCACATCCCTCGTGATGAGAATCACATGGCTGATGCATTAGCCACTCTCTCTTCCATGATTATTGTAGGTCGATGTAATGACATACCTAAGATCGACATCATGCGCCTTGAACGGCCCGCTTACATCTTCGCGATTGAAGCAGTCATAGACGACAGACCTTAGTATCACGATATCAAATGCTTCCTTCAGAAACAAGAGTACCCATCTGGGGCACTCAGAAAAGACAGGAAAACCCTCAGAAGATTGGCTGGAAACTTCTTCCTGAGCGGGGACACTCTTTATAAGAGAAATTTTGACATGGTCTTGCTCCGATGCGTCGACAGACCAGAAGCAGACATGCTCATGAAAGAAATTCACGAAGGATCCTTTGGCACTCATGCCAACGGACACACAATGGCGAGAAAAATTCTCAGGGCCGGGTACTATTGGTTGACAATGGAATCCGACTGCTACAAGTACATGAGGAGGTGTCACAAGTGTCAGATATACTCCGACAAAATTCATGTACCGCCATCACATCTCAAAGTTCTTTCTTCCCCGTGGCCATTTTCCATATGGGGAATCGACATGATTGGTATGATTGAGCCCAAGGCTTCAAACGGACATCGGTTCATCCTGGTAGCCATTGACTATTTCACCAAGTGGGTCGAAGCAGCGTCATTCGCCAATGTAACCCGACAAGTGGTGGTCCGATTTATCAAAAACAATATCATCTGCCGTTATGGTGTTCTAAGCGAGATCATTACTGATAATGGATCTAACTTGAACAACAAGATGATGAAAGAGTTGTGTGCAGAGTTCAAAATCGAACACCATAACTCATCTCCCTACCGACCCAAGATGAACGGAGCGGTAGAAGCGGCTAACAAGAACATCAAGAGGATTGTTCAGAAGATGGTTGTAACCTACAAAGATTGGCACAAAATGCTACCCTTTGCTCTTCATGGTTATCGAACATCTATCCGCACTTCAACAGGGGCTACCCCTTTCTCTCTAGTATATGGCATGGAGGCAGTGCTCCCCATAGAAGTAGAGATCCCATCAATCCGGGTATTGATGGAAGCTAAGCTCACCGAAGCTGAATGGTGCCAAAGTCGACACGACGAATTGAATCTGATCGAGGAAAAATGAATCACGGCACTATGCCACGGTCAGTTGTATCACCAAAGAATGAAGAGGGCGTTTGACAAAAAGGTCCGACCTCGTGTCTTCAGGAAATGAGACCTTGTGCTCAAGAAGATACAATCATTTCTCACTGATTCTCGGGGCAAATGGACCCCAAATTATGATGGGCCCTATGTGGTCACGAAAGCTTTCTCAGGCGGCGCCTTGATACTTGCAACCATGGACGGAGAGGAATTTGCCTACCCCACGAATGTTGATGTAGTCAAGAAATACTTCGCCTAAAACTAAAAAAAAAAAACGTCTCGGTGGATTGAAAACCCGAAAGGGTGGTCCAGGAAAAAGTTAGAGACATGAAAAAAAAATCATCCCGATGGATTGGAAATCTCATAGTACAATCCAGGCAAAAGTTAGGGATAATGGCAAGTAACTATGTTCAACAGAGGCAAGTCCCTCAGCAGCAACAACAGTTGCATCATCTATCGGAGGAAATCTCCAATCAAAGGTCATCTTCGACGGAAGCTCAGGATGTCCCGAACTCAAAGTTGGTAGAAGGATAGTGGTCGTTATGTTTCAACGTAGCCCTTTTCCCTGTAAATTACCATTTTCTAACTTTGTATATACTCTTTGGAATCACGCGTTTGGCTGATCTCCATCTTATCAATAAAATTTAAGCCCTTGTGCTTTTGTTTGTAATTCTTTACTTGTTTTAGCTTTACAGAACGACGTTGTTTACACTTAATCAGCGATTCTTGAAATAAAACAAAAATAAATTTACTTGTTAAACTTTTTCTGCTTTTAAATTAAAGATGGCATTTCTTTTGACTGTTGAACATCAGAAGAACATCGATCGCTTCTCCCGAAGTAAGCGAACTTCAAAGTGCAGAATCAAAGTACTCCTTCTAAACTAGTACTCCTGAGTGAAGGATCAATAATGTCAGAGACCATGTTTCGTCTGACATCCTTGGCCGAGTTCTCATCTCCTAAGCCCGATCAACATAGCTCCCAACGGGACTATCTCTCCTAAGCAAGGTGGAATTGCTATTTTGAACCAACGGTACTTCTTTGCCCCGCGATGGCCGAGTATCCAATTGTGTTCATCCATTAGTCTGTATGTCGCGTCCGTTTTGTCAGCATATACATACATATATCATGCATTTTATTTGCATTCGCATTTCATATTGCATCACTGTCACTTGAGTCGGTCTTATCCTGCCGTGATAACCGTCCTCTCAATCGAGTTTGTCAGTTCTTTCCTCGTCAGGAAGTATCACGTCTGAACAATCTCGTTTCCAGTGAATCTCTAAGATTAGAGTCGGCAATTGGCCACTTTGATAACTTGAACCTCTGAATGACCAGAGAAACCTTCAACAGATGTCACTCTTCGCCATTGAAGATGATATCCTCGCTTTCCCGGATTAAGGAAAATCCCCAGAGAAAGCCTCTTAAGCAGAGATTCGGCAGTACATCAGTAATTCTCCGAAAAGTCGTTGATGAAAAGGTCATCGACACCTCAAAATTGGATCCCATCATATGGCATTTCTCCGGGAAGATCCCGAGAAAAGTATGATGAAAGATCCCAAACGAAAACAGTCTCTCAAGAGACTCGCTTTCCCCAGGAGAATCGACAAATGGCGTCTCCAAAATAGAGAAGTTTGTGTACCTCTACAATTCAGACGAATGGGTTCCCCAGCAAGTCTGACATCAAAACTATTTCCTACTCAAATGGCATCTCTCCAGGAAAATTCGGCGAGAAGTTTGAAGGAAAACCGCTACTAACAGCGTTCCTTGTCAGTAAAGTTTATTGACAAAAGAAACTAAGACCAGTTCCTTGGTAGGAAACCAAGAACGAGGGGAAGTTTACTTCAGAAACTAAGACCAGTTCCTTGGTAGGAAACCAGGATCGAGGGGAAGTTTATTTCAGAAACTGAGACCAGTTCCTTGGTAGGAAACCAAGAACGAGGGGAAGTTCATTTCAGAGACTGAGACCAGTTCCTTGGTAGGAAACCAGGATCGAGGGGAAGTTGACAAAAGAAACTAAGACCAGTTCCTTGGTAGGAAACCAGGATCGAGGGGAAGTTTACCTTTTCTAAGCATCATTGCTCAGCAAAAGAAGATGAATGCAATCCGCCATTCATAGACACCATCAAAATTTCGGGTATTCCGATATTTAATCCTCTTGCACCCCGAATGCCCGAATCCCTTCGTCATTCACACCTTCGGGTCCAAGAAGATTAAATAGGGGCATCTGTAATACCCCAAATTTTGACCACTAAAGTTTCCCATCATTGTACAAGTCATCATCACAATATGGATGAATCATCATGCCTCATTAGTCTCCCCAAAGATGGGTGAGCATCCAATACAATCAAAATTAGGGTTTCAAGCCCTCTCTGAGCTTTAGACAAAGGCTCAATCAAGAAATGACTTGATTTTCAACTTGTCTAATCTCTCAAACATCCACAAAGGATCAAAAGGACTCCCACTTCAAGGATTAAGCACAAGGCTGCTCCCTTCTAGGTGGATCAAGTCTCAAGATCGACAGTGTCACCAAATTAGGGTTTTGGTCGACCAGGGCCTCCAGATGGAAATTTTCATCTGGGCACAAGGAAATGATCCAAAACATAACCTAATATACTTCATGGAACCTCATGAACCCATGCATCAAGTCAATTTTGCCTCAGGGGATGCATTCATAAAAAATCAGGAATTAGGGTTTCTTGACCTAATTCACCCCTAAGTTGACTTTTGGGACAAACCATGAGCCAAGACCTCAAGAGATGATTTGAGGGTCTATAATGTACCATATTGATCCATTTGGAACAATGTATTGATCCAAGAAGCTTGAGCAACAAATCTCAATTTCATCTGCACCACAATTAGGGTTTTAAGAGAAAAGTCAACTGTAACTTTGACTTTTGACCAGGACATGCTCCCAAACCCTAATACATGATTGAATATACCCTATGACACCCATGGAACATGTCCATCAAGTTTGATTTAGGTCAAGGACATGATTTCCTGAGGAATTGCACAGTTTGGAATTCATCTGATAAAAAGTCAACTGTGCACAAAAGTCAACTTTGACTTTTTGAGATTTTTCACCAAAATGGATTTTTAACCCTAAAATGATGTTAATGTATGATTTGAATCATCATTCATCAAGAAAAATCAAGAAAAGTGAGATAACTTGTAAAAGGGGTAACCATAAAACTTAGAAATTTTTCTAAGTTAAAAATAAAGTGGCAAGGGTACCAACTTTGAAGGACCATAACTCCTAAACCACAAGGCCATTTTTTCTCATCCAAAGATGGATTTGTAGCCCTCATTATCACCTACAAAAACTTCAACTACAAGTCATTCCAATTCATTAAGGATTTTCAGTTATGGAGTGATCAAAGTGGCTGAAAAGTGAAAATGTCACTTTTTCCAACACTTAGTGAAATTTTCACTAAGTCAGATTTTGCCTCACTTTTTGCCAAATGTAGGGGGATTTTTCACTTGGAATCAAAAGAGATCAAAACCAAACTTATTCAAACAGTTGTTGTATCATGTAAGAGCTTTCCAAAATGGCCAAGAACATTGCCAAATTCATCCTACACCATGAGATACAACATTGCCAAGTTGCCTTGCTGAAATCTGTCAAGGCAAGGCAGAATTTGTAACTTTGGTCGATTTGCCAAAATCAGCCAAATTCAATTGCTCCTATCCACTTGGACATCTCAGAGGATTGAATCTAAAGGGGACAATCACTGAGCCAAGCCTCCAAAGTCCATGGAACAAGAAATAGCATGTTGAACGTAGAATGGCCAAAATAGGGACAAGACTTCAAATTTGGAATGAGGCATTCAATGGAACCATCAAGGTGGCATGGACTGAGCCATTCTCATCTGAAATCAGTCAAGACTTATCCAAGACCAAGGGAACCAAAGCTCTGTGCCCTAACTTCTAGTCAATGGCTAGAGGAGACTTGGATTTTCATTTGCCAACATTGGCCAAACCTACTTACCAGCTGCCATGCACTATTCCTTGCAAAACAAACTTGCTCTACTATAAATAGAGCTCAATTGTGGTCAGTTTGAGTACACCAAAGCCATCTAACAGATGCTTTCCTCAAAATCTCTTCTTTCACTCCAATTTTGCCTTCTAAGGCAAGTCACTATCGGGTTTTGAGTTTGAGAGCAATTCCAATCAAACCAATCACTCACACACCTCACATACATCATATAGAAGTGATTCAAACACTTAGATTACTTCTGAAACATCAATTTCACAAAATCACCAGCTGGTTGCTCAAGGTTTTAACCAAAGTGCAGCTGAGGTACCACAAAATGATCCAGCTAATTTCAATCAAGTCCAACCATCCAAACACAATCCATAGGGTGTAGGGAAGCTGTTCAGATCATCACAACTCATCTGTAACACCTCCAAATCAAAAATCACTTTGAACTTGCTGTCACGGCTTGGAGGTAAGCACATGCTTGGTCATTTCTCAATCTATGCATATTTCCTCGCACAATAATTTAGCCATATGTTCATAATCATGCATGGAATGTTTTCCCTCAATTAATTGCATTGTTTGAATCGTGTATCAAATATCCTAGCCTTCATGCAGAAATTAGGGTTCTTGAGGTCTCTTCGTGATTTCTTGTTGTATGTTTAATTTAAATGAAATTAAAGTACATAGACATGATCGTGAAGATGAGACGAGCATAATGATATGTGGATTGCATGATATGATTACGTATTCATGGAGATTGGATAGAAAATGCAAATCTGAGAAACCAAGAACACGCGCGTGTTCTTCAGCTGTTCTTGGCGCCATTTTTCCAAATTCAAATATTTGAATTTTTGTGATTTTGTGATTTTTGAGTTTTAATGATTTTGAGTTGATTCTTTTTTTAATAATTCACAAAAATGTTAAAATATTTTATTTTCCCAAAAAATCCCAAAAATATTATTTATTTCATATAATTGATATTTTTGTAAAGAATTAATATTTTAATTGTTTTTGGCATTTTAAATATTTTTTTCTACATTGATTTTGCAACTTTTAATGCTTTCTAATTATTTTGTAGGTTATTACTTAATTTTTGAAGCATTAATCCAAGATCACAATTTGTTTTCCATGTGTTAAACAATTTTTGATCATTTTTAATTGAATTTTTATTCAATTAAATACATTTTGAAAACAAATTAGGGTTTTTGATTAATTCAACCCTCATAAATCATTTTCAAAACTCTTTGGGCCTCTTGAGAGAGTGTAAGACCCATCCCCCCTTCTACAAAAACTTTTTGGGCCTCACTCATTATATAAGCTCCTCTGTACAAGTAAACGGCGCGATCGTCGCCCGTTTAAAAATAAAAGAATCATCTGGGCCTCTCCTTGAGCTATAAGACCCATTCAAAACACTTTGGGCCTCTATTAGAGTGTAAGACCCAATCCCCCTTTTAACCAAACATTTTGGGCCTCACTTATTGTATAAGTCCCTCTGCGTTAAAAGAAAACCTCGGCGCGATCGCCATTTTTAAACGAAAAATCATTTGGGCCTACCCTCGTGTTATAAGCCCCACTCTTTTCTTTAAACCTTTTTGGGCCTCTTGAGAGAGTGTAAGACCCATCCCTTTGTACAGAAAACCATTTTTGGGCCCCAGTCACTTGTATAAGTCCCGCTGTACAAAGTCAAACAGTGCGTTCACTGATAAAACCCTGGGCCTCTCCTTGAGCTGTAAGCCCCAAATCTTTCTTTTTCAAAGCACTTTCTCCTTTGATTTTGAATATACTGTTGTTTTCAATCTTTCTTTGTTGAACAACTAACCAAACAGCATGGAAGCACTCCAACCGAGTAAGTGGTTATCGCTTTCGTTTACTGCTTTCATATTATAAACTGTATTGTGGGGCTGCTCACTGTAAGCCTCCTTTCATAAACTCATATCTACTGTGTAATAATAGTATAGATATTTCGAGTTTCCCCGGCAACTACGTCTAGAACTAGGTGACGCCGTTTCATTTATTCGTAGAAATAGACGCCTAGATCCCCAATAGAAGCACCAGATACAGTCTTCTCTTCGGCTGTCCTCCTTAGGAATCGTCAAGAAGCTCTACTCCCCAAGATGAATGTATTCTCCGTGAATGGCATCTTTGAGTTTCTTCCAAATTCTCGAACTTTCCTGACTTGATCTATTCATTGTGGATAGCTTGCCTTGAATGTCTCGGGGTTTGGGTACCCACTACGGTCATAATCTTGGACCTTAACTAAGGAAACCTCTTTAAAAGCTAAAAGTCGTTGGATAGTAAACCTCGCATGTTTACCAGTGGTTTTTATCTTTAAAAGAGTTATCTCTCCTAATGGAAAGGAGATGATAGACCCACGGGCTTCTTAAAAGCATCGGCCTCCTCTTGGGCATTGTTCAAGGACCCACAGGCTTCCTAAAAGCAACCCGGCCTCCTCTTGGGCATCGTGCAAGGACCCTACGGCTTCTTAGAAGTATTGACAGCCTCCTCTTAGGCTTCGTATAATGATCTCTTCCTCCGGGAATGATAGCCTCCTCTTGGGCTTCGTACAAGGACCCGTCGGCTTCTTAAAAGTTTCCAGCCTCCTCTTGGGCTTCGTACAAATTGTCCCGACGACCTCCTAGAGGTATAGGAACAGAACCTAGTCATCCTCATAGAACAGTCCTTTCATAGAGTCTACTACTGTTTCTCAAAGCATAGTACAAAAGATAAAACTCTATACATGGACAGTCTAACTTCCTTGAGTCTCAAAGACATTCTCAAGCACCCTTCGTTAAATAAGAAGGAAACCCGCAGACTCGGACAGTCTCAATACCCTTTGGATTTCCAGTTTCCCCAAAGAAAAGGAAAACAACCCCGATCCTCAGACCTAACCCATGAGTACGGTGATGCTCATATAAGAACTGATTTTCTCTTTCAAAATCAGTATATTGGACCTGTCACTTAACTGACACAGTAACCTTAGCCTCCTCTTGGGCTTTGTACAATGATTCTCCCCAACGGAGTCAAACAACGTTTTAGCCTCTCTCTCGGGCTTCGTACGAGACACATAAGAGACTCCCTCGTTGAGTCAATCACCCTTTTAGCCTCCATCTCGGGCTTTGTACGAGATACAAAGACTCTCTTGTTGAGTCAAACTTTTAGCCTCCATCTCGGGCTTCGTACGAGATACAAAAACACTCTCTTGTTGAGTATAAAAGATTCTCCTGTTGAGTCAACCCTTTTAGCCTCTTTCTCGGGCTTTGTACGGGACACAAAATAGCCTCCTCTTAGGCTTTGTATAATGATTTTCCTAACAGAAATTAACCTCCTCTTAGGCTTTGTTTAAGAAAACCACTGGTTGATCCAATCAACCTTTTAGCATCAAAACTGTGCCTCGTACACAAACATCAACAACTCCTCCCCTTCACCTAATAGCTGTAAGCGGCAAGCCTCTGGATCATTTATACCCATGCCACTGTCCCTCTTTTAGCATGAGAAATTCCTAAGGAAAGATGGCATTGCTCTACACTGAGTTAAAGTCTTCTCCTTCAGGTTAAAACCCTTTTCTTCGGAAATTATGGCATTGCTCGGATCCGCGTATGCCAGTTAAAGTAATTCTCCTTCTCCCCTCTTTAGAGATGACAAATTCTCTCTAAAGCCGAGGTCTTTCAGCTTCACGTCTTGGGCTTTAAACAAGACACAAATAGACCCTTCAACTTCACATCTTGGGCTTTGAACAAGATACAAACCACCTTTCGCTTCACGTCTTGGGCTTTGAACAAGACACCAAAACAACCATTTCCTCCCATAGAATAGGAGGAACTACGAACGCTCTGATTTCCCTGTTTCGGTAAACGGGAATACGTAGGCATAAGATCGAAAGAAAAGTTCTTAGCGAGCACAATCAACAAAAAACCCAAATCCCATATCTCCATCAATCAAAAGCAGTATTTCAAAAGCATCAGTCCTAACATCCTAATCCTTGTTCCCGGCTAGAAAGTCCTAGAAAGAAAGAAAACCGTATTGGCAAAAATACAAATAACCAGTACAAAGGCCCCCCCACATTGATAGCATTCGTAACCTAACAGACCGCTGTTTAAACTCAGTATGCAAAGCAGGGTTAATTGGAGACATCTATTTCCCTTCCTTATTCAGCTCACAATAGGATAAAAAATGAATCGACCTGTAGTCAAAGCTCAAACCGCAGAGAGCGACCAGCGCTTAAGAACCGCGTCCAAAATCGCTCGCTACACATTGCATATAAGTCTACAACATAAGAACGAATATGTCGCGTATTGTCCCAAATAGGACGTACACTAAGTACCCTAGAAGAATGAAGGGAGATCCCCCATACCTCACTTTCCATATACAAGGCTCATGTGCAATACCCGTTATCCTTTATTATGTGTTTTAGAATGGTTATGAGATGAGAAGAGAAGACTCAAGGGAAAATAAAACACTAAGGGGAATTCTATCCTAATGTTGTCATGCAAAAGTGGCCCTATGGTCGAGGTCAAAGGGGGAACATCTACCTAAGTTAGCATGCATAGTTCGAAACCTAATGTATATCCTACTCCTAGTTTAATCGAAAATTAAGTCGAACTAGGAGCCTAAGGGAGCAAGCAAAAGCAAAGTAAAAACCAAAACAATAAAACAAAACAGCGGCTACAACAGCGCTCCAGCACCTGCACAATGGTAAATTCCAGCAAACAAGCCAAACAACATTTAATAGCTCATGTTCAGCACACAAAACAGGTGTAAAAGGCAAACAAAAGCACATTCAACAACATGTATGCATATAGACAACAGTAGAAACATGGCAGCATGCAATACATTTGAAGACGATTCAATCACGGCATAACGAACGTGCATCCAACATCATGCATTCCTCAACTAATCATGATCTCAAACACATCATGCATCATGTTGAATAAACTTGAAGACATCATGGAAAGATGCACATCATTTGGTACATGAACAAGTTAATACAAACATGCATCTCATGAAGTTAAGTGCAAGCAATCATGTTCAAAACAATAACTCCAGCAACATCACCAATAAGTCACAATCAACATGTTCAAGAAGTGTGTGATATGTGTTCACCGCACCAAGAACGCAACAACGCAAACATGATCATAAACGATGAAGATCCAAGAGTCGTGTGTTGGAAAATTGTATACATACAATGATGTTAGGTGAAACAGCTCAAGAATAATCCACAAATCATCAACATATTAATCCATGAAGTTTAGACATGCCAAGGATCTCAAACAAACAAGAAAATGCACAAAAATATCCATTATGTCCCAGAGTAACCGGTTAACAAACGGTGAGTAACTGGTTACTTAGTTAAAAATCAGACAATTTACGCAAAAAACAACATGTTAACCGGCTAACAAACGGTGAGTAACCGGTTACTCTGGGACAGTGGCCAAAAAATCTGTTTCAAAAGAACTTTTCAGCAGCAAATCACTTCTCCAATTAACTGCATGTTAGGGCATCTCAATATGCACGAAAATTACATCTCAAGAACATCAAACACACATCAATCAACCAGCAACAACAATCAAATCCACAATTCAATGGATCAAACACAACAAACTCAAGATCTACATCATGAACAAGCAAAATAAGCTAAAATGAAAAGTAGATCTGAAATTCACCAACCTACAAAGCTGAGAATTGCTTTGGTGAGTGTTGATAAGCTGCAATTGATGAATCTAAGCAAGAAAACTAGAGATCCAATGCTATATTCACCAAAAATGCAAAATAAATGCAATGTGATGACCTTGCTTCTAGCTTCTCAAAAAATCACTTCCAAGAACTTAGATCCAGTAGCAAAACAGTAGCAAAAATCAGAATTCCTTCAAGAATTAGTGAATGGATGAAGGTTTAATTCCAAGATCAACAAATTTCAATGCAAAATTTGTTGAACTTTGATGGTGGAACTTTGAGTGAGGGTTTGGGATGAGAGAAAAATTGAGAGAAAATGGAGTGAGATGTGTAGAAAAATTCAAAAAATGGATCAAAGTTGTGAGAGGTTTGGAATGAATTGATTTAAATAGAAGCTAGGTTAGAAATTAAGTTTGGGGTTTGGAGTGAGGTTTTGTGAGTGGAATGGGGGTTAGGAATGGAATTTGGAAAGAATAGTGGGGAATTTGAATTTTGGGTGGAAAATGTTGAAAATGAATCAATTCTAGATCCTTCCCACACATGCACAAGCCAAGCACATGATCACTAATGATGCAAACTTATTTTTTTTTCAAAAGGTGCTCAGAGTAACCGGTTAACAAACGGTGAGTAACCGGTTACTTAGTTCAAATCTGCTAATGGTGCGCAGAAAAACAAAGGAGTAACCGGTTAACGCATGGTGAGTAACCGGTTACTTAGTTCAAATTTTGAATTTGGCGCCTTGGAGGGAAACTTGGAAAAGTGACTTCTGGCAGTTGTTTTGAACCCGTTAATCCTCTGAAACGCAAGACTCGATGTTGCTATTGAATAACACCTAGAATGAAACACAAATTCTTGCTGACAGCCCATAATACCTTGTTGAATTAATAATGTCTGATGTCGGGTTGCTTGATCAGAAACTGGCTGTTGAAGCTTCTGATTGTCAAAACGTCTAATGAGCAAAATAAAAGCTCCAAAAGACCTTGAAAATTATTTGTTTGGCTCTGAATGCTACTGAAAGTAGTACTGGAACTGATAACGCTATGAGCTGCTGGAAAATACCTTGGTCCCATGCCCAAAAGAAACATGCCAATGCAAAAATGACGATGCAAATGAAATGAAACATAAGCCAGTTAGAGTTAGAAACAAGAGGGCAAATTTTGAGGTGTTACAGACCTATAAGCTCGGTGTTTGGCATGTTTCAGGTGAAACCTTCATCATCAAAAGTATTATTTGTAGTGAAACCAAAATCATATGTCCATAGATAAAGGAATAATCACTTCGTCCATATACATATATGATCATCTACACCTAGATAGAGGACATGATCATCTCTGCTAAGTCAACAAGATTGTCCACATAGACCTCAAATCTAAAATAATCATTTGAACCTACACATACACGATCATCTGCACTTAACGCATACACGGTCTTAGGGTAAGGCCATATAGGCATATGCCTAGGGCCTCCAAATATTCACACACTTCAAATTTTAATACAGTACATGCTTATAATAATGTGAGCTATGGCTAATTAATAAGATTGTTAGTATTTTGACTGTTTATACTATTATAACTTAACACATGTGCTTTGCATATTATTCTCTCTGTTTCAAAATAAGAGTCTTTCTAGTTAAAAAAATTTGTCCCCAAAAAGAGTCTTTTACGTTTTCAATGCAATAATAATTATTTTTTTCCAACTTTACCCCTAATAAATATTGTCTACACAATTTTCAAGATATTCCATCACAATATGACTTTTTGACAACCAATAATAATTAATGACAGATTTGTAAAATTTTTACATTTAATTGTTCAATCATTATTTTTCTTAATATTTGTACAACAACCTTAAAAGACTTTTATTTTGAGACGGAGGGAGTACACTTTTGCTACGGTTGTCGGTACTTATATGTCTTGTATTTTAATATTTTGTAATTTGATTTATCATAAAATGGAAAATAACTAATAAAGGAGCACATCATTCCATTTAATTTGTTTATGATGACCATGTGAATCTTAATGTTTTTTTGAGTAAGCAAGTTGTATTAAAAAGAAGAACTAAGGGTTCTCCAACCTGTTTATAACAAGAACGGGAATGACCCGAAACAAAAGAGATTACAAACCAAAAAGAGTTACGAAATAAATAGTAAAGGGTCTTTACTAAATTCGTAGAAACTATAATTGGGATGAGTAATTTCTCCACAAAAAGACCACTTCCAAAGTAAAGCTTTTATACCCCACACCGTATTGTTAATATTCCACTCATCCGACCGGAAACAAACACCGTTTCTTAATAACCATAAACTCCAAACAATGGCTAGCCAAACGATCCCCAATTTACCCTCTTTAACTTTTTTTACACGGCAAAATGAATACCAATCCATAAAAGATGAAAGTCACTCTTCCTCCATATCCTCCGATTTACCTAACTAATTGGCTATTTCACACCATATCTTCTTCACCACAATACAATTAAAGAAAGAATGTTTCAACGTTTCCGGATGATTCCCACAAAAAACACAATTTATATCAACATTTTTAAAGTGATACCTCTATGCACCAAAAGATCCTTTGTTGGAAGCCTATTCACAAAAGTTCTCCAACCAAAAGCTTTTATTTTAAAAGGAACCTCCATCCTCCAAATCAAGCCCAAAGCCACTTCATTCCTATTTAATGGACCATAAGGAATGTGGAAAGAAGCGTAAAAATCATAACAAGAAGCCACCGAATATCCTCCGTCGGGTTCAAGACCCAAAAAAATACCATCCTTAATATCTTCTTTCATTTCGTGAGTAACAAGCCGGGATGACAAAGAAGACATCGACGCCGTCAAATTCGGAATCCGACTCAACGCGTTGGAAATACCAAAATCCTCCCAATGCCAACCACCGCCTCTCCATCCCCTCATTGCCCCAATCGAAACACACTTCAATCTCGTCGCCTCATAAAGATCCGGGTAATCCTCCTTCAAGCTCTTATCACCCAACCATTTTGATTCCCAAAAGGGAATGGTGTACCCCTTACCAACTTTGAACCTACTATTAGCAACAATAGGGTCATTATAGGGATTTTTACCAATTAAGCTAAGATCCTTCCACCAAAAGGAGTAAGAATAAGAAACTTTTTTTAACATCTTCACCACAAAGAACCTTCATGGATATATCTCCATACCGGGCTTTCAAAATTTCATACCAAACCACCTTTTGAGATTGTAGAATTCTCCACCTCCATTTGTTTAAAAGAGCTAAATTAAAATCCACCAAGTTTTTAATACCTAACCCTCCATTCTCAAAAGTTAAACAACCTTTCTTCCAACTAACCCAATGAATCTTTCTTTTATCCTCCACTCCACCCCATAAAAAATTACTTTACAACTTTATGACTTCTTTAACCACTTTCAAAGGCATTTTATAGAAAGACATTGTGAAAATGGATAAAGAACATAAAATAGACTTTAAAAGAGTAATTCTTCCACCAAGATTAAGGAAACGATTCTTCCAACCCAACAACTGTTTCTTCATCTTCGACAATAAGGGATTCCAAGAAGAAAGCTTCCTAGGATTAGATCCAATAGAAATACCAATAAAGGAGAAATTGTTATCTTTAATTTGACAAGAGAGAGCATAAGATGCCGCTTCCAAAAAGTAGTTATTGGAATTGATTCCAATCAACTTACTTTTATGATAATTGATGCCAAGGCCCGAGACAATTTCAAACGCTCTCAAAATCGCCATTAAAGCCCAAACATGCCTCCAATTCCGTATTTATCCAAAAACTATTAGCTAACGAACCTTGAATGTTACTTAATTTTGTCTCTTGCACTAAGAAAATATCGACTTTTCCCCTTTTAATCAAAGAACTAATTCTTCTTCTTTTAAGAGCATTGTCTCCCCCTCTAATATTAAGAGAACCGATGATCATTTCGACCGGTTGATATTCTCCTTCCGAACCTCATTCTTTTCTCTATCTTTTCTCTCCAATATCCCAATTAAACTTGTGTAATCCTTCCTACCGTCCACTCCGACCACCCCCAACGCCTCAATCTCCGACCAAAGCTTCCCCCCAACATTACTCTCAATAAACTCCCATTGCTTCCCATTGTTCCTACAAATGTCTGACTGTTCAAATTGGTCACCATGACAGACTGAAAAGCTCCTACAACATTGATCAAGAGGAACTGATCCAATAGAATTTTTATTGCACATATTGTTTCCACCGGTTGAAGTTCGGGCCGATTTAGATCTCTGCGTTTTCGTCCCTTTTCTTTTAAATCTCCTCACTGCCTGCTTGATATTCTTTTTTCTACCACCAACAAAATCACCCAAAAACAGAAATTTCACCTTTTTCAGCCTCCTAGTTCTAAGGGATTCAGCCAAAGAGCGTTTAACCACAAAATTATTATCTCCACCTGCATCAATACTGTGAGCAGAAATTTCTGCCAAACTGACAACATATTTCTTCAGACTGTTAGTTGACGAAATAGCCTTATCATTCACGCCATTAACAAATGTAGACCCTGTTTCAATACTTCTCACAGGAGCAGAAACATGCTTCTCCTTCAGGACAGGTTCTGACATTTTAGAAATGTCCTTCACTGCCTTAACAACGTCGTCTTCCAACTCAACATTAGGAGAAGAGAAATCTTCAATAGAATCCGTAGATTCTTCGAAGCCAGAATGACATAATCTATCGAAATTATCATCGACCAATCATCCTCTGAAATAGAGGATGTTCCAATAGTAAATTGAGATTTAGTCGTACCTGAATCGGAGCGAAACAAGGTTGAGAAATCTTCACGCAACGTCAAGAAGAAACACTTGTCATCGATCTTTGCCCTCAAACTGCCCGGTAGTTTAAAATCCAGCAGAACTCGCATCAGAATTTTTGCGAAATCAAGTAATAAACCCTTAGAAGTTCTATCGTCGGTACACACAAAAGCACCAAAAGTATTAGCCACCTCCACGAAAAAATCACCATTCCAAGCTTGAGCGGGAATACCGTTGATCTTGATCCAAATCATTCTACCCTTATCAACCTCCTCGTCATTCCACCTCCTAATGTCCGTAAACCATTGCTTCCACCAAACCTCACCCTCCCCGATAAGATCTTCAATCACTCCTTCCTCAGTTTCTTCTAGTAAGCACAGATTAGGACCCAACGGCGGGACTTTAACCGCATAGAGCCCCTCCACCTCGAAATAGTTTTGAACAAAATAAGTGGTGCCTGGTATAGTGACCTGCACCACATATGCTCTCTGTAACCTATTAACATCTTCCTCCTTCGAAGAATAAGCCACCTCCAACATCTCAGACAACAACTCTGAATTCTCCTTATTAGCAACGACATCCGCAAAAAATCTAGAATTCCTCCGAGCTACATTCCCAACACATACTGTTGCGGTGAAAATCGGATAACAAGCTATTACTTAACTTGCATCGCATTTCTTTTACAACCGACTTTGATTTATCCAAAGGAAAGATTTAAGATCGTTAGAAAAACCTAAAGGGGGAGATCTAAGGTTCGGGGGTTGGTTATACAAAGGGAAGGTATTAGCACCCTCTGTATATGTAGTACTCTACAGGAACCTCTTGTTTAGTTTGTGTCATACTATGTTTGCTTGCTAAGATAAATGCTAAAGGTAAAGACCTAAGGGTATGTACACTAAGTTTTGCTCGCCAAGACGTCGCATCTTGTGCCTACGTATCTGACTAAAGAATCAGAGCTACCGTAGTTCACCTAACTAAGGGTGAAAGAAAAGGAAACATTGACTATGGCCAACGTTCCAAAGGGAATGAGCATAAGCTCACGTAGAGTCCATGATAACTCTCTAAGTCTATGTTATGAAGGGAGGAAGTGAATTCTCATGATAGTGAGAACCACACAGAGTTCATGATAACTCTGTAAGTCTGAGTAAAAGGTAAAGTGAGTTCTCATGATAGTGAGAATCACATGGAGTTCATGATAACTCCATCCTATTACTAAGCTATGAGGGAAATGGCTCTTATGAGGCCAAGGATGAAATGGGAAAGGTTTGTGACTTATGAGTCAAAGTAAAGATCTTTCCTTTGGAAGGAGGGTCAAGTGTGAACAATCATGAATATGATATAAACAGTATAAATATGAACAAAAGCATAATCAAGATAGTATGAACAAAGTAATATGAACATGTGAATAATTAAAACATCAAAATCAAATGATAATAAATCAAAGAATGATGGTAACCACATCAAGCAAAAGTAAATGAGTGCTTCAATGTAAATAGCAAGAGATAGAAAGATCTAACCAGAATAGTGCATAAACACTTCCCACTGATGGGCCACTGGCAAGCCAAGATCAAGAGTCAAAACCTCCACTCCAAGAGCATAGGGCAAAGGGTCCTAAATCTAAGTCCTCAGTCCCAAAACTCGAGATGGTAACCATAGTCCGGTCATTGAGTTTTTTAAGGTTTCGATATTTATTAGTGTGTTTTAAAGAATGTATGAGTAAATAAAATGTACAATAAAAATAAGATATAAATATGAACAGTGATAATATGAACAAGAATAATAATAAAATCAAGATAATATTGACAGAAAGTAAAGTTAGTGGTTAATTGATTCAATTTATTGGATCGCTGAATCGGGTCCAATGTAGTGCGAAACCGTTGTAGCACAGTCTATGAGGAAGACTATACTATAACAGGATGCACAATTGATCTTTGTGTTAAGACACGATGGAGAAATGATATTGAGGATCATTCTCCGATGAAATCGTGTCACATGAAAAGAAAAGGTGAAGACCTCGTCTTAAATCACAAACTCTCGTTGATTAGTCGAAGGTAACCTATCACGATCTCAAAGTATAGAAAGAGATCTCGATGATCACTCACTACAGATTTGAAATAATGAAGGTTGGTCGCTTCGATAACAACGTTCGTGAATAAAGAACTTCATCGATCAAAAATGAAAGTGAAGATAAAATAAATACGGTATGAAAAATAAAGTCGGTCTCGTCTTAATCATGATTTAATCGAGAAATCGACAATCTTGATTTTGGCTTTCATTGACCGGTAAAAAAAAATAATAAAAGAGGTGGCCTCATATATATCACAACTTTAGTGATTTTGAATAGATCGACAAGTCGTGATTTTTGTGATATCATCGGCCCAAAAAATAAAGAAAATGGGCTCAAAGCGAAAATAAAGCCGGTCTCATCTAATAAGGATTTTAGATCGATAAATCGAATACCTTTTTAATTAGATTTTCATTGACCGATAAAATAAACAAAAACGGCCTCATAGTCATCACGATTTTTTTAGTAAACTAAATCAATAAAAATCGTGGCTTTTTAATATCATAGGCCCAAATGAAACAAAATAAGAGTATAATAAAAACTTGAAATAGTTAAACTAAATCAAAATAAGTATTAACAAATTTTAAAACTAAAGTTTTTAGAAAAATGTTTTTTTGTAACAAATTAAACTAAAAAAAAAAGGCTGATCAAAACATGGTGTTAAAAAATCGTATGGGCTTTGAAAGCCTGTCTTTCCTTCAAAAAACAAAATTTAAAGAACTAAAAAAATGGGCTGATCAAAACCCAACTTATATACATGGCGGAGGGAAACCGAATGAAAATGAACGGGTCATCAAACCCAAAAACCCAACATGGTAATGCTACAGCCATCGATACCTAACAACATCAGCCTACCAGATTCCAATCTTCCATAAAACGCGTTAGAGAACAAAGGTAGATCGGAGAGAAAAAATAGTGAAAAACAATAACACGCATCGACGAAAAAGAAAAGCCGCCTCCAACCTTCTCGATCTCACGCGGTTTTCCTTTGATTGTCCGATTCAAATCAGTCTCAGGTTTGTAAAAGTTTCTGATTTTGTTTGGGTTGAAGATTAAGTGTTTGATTCGATTTGGTTCTCATTCTTCCTCTCATCTCACTCTCTGCTTGATTGGTTTTGGATTTGGGATTTAAGGAAAAAGAGGTTTTGAAGAGATTTGATTGTGGTAGTGAAAGCAGAGGAGGGAAACAGGGGAAGGAGAAGAAGACGGGTTTGGAAGATTAATTAATGAAGGTTTTGTCGGAGACTGAGGGAGATGTGGTTTCCGCGGTGAAAGATGGAGGTAGTTGTTGTTTGTGAGTTCGGTTGAAAGAGAAAGGGATGGGCAAAGGTGAATAAGACGAGGGGTCGATTTGGTTCGTTGCTGTTTTTGGTTCAGAGATGAAGAGAGTTGCGAGGAGTGCATTGATGGCTGAGTTTTAGGTTATGAGAAGATTGAAGAAAGGTTATTTTGGTTTCAGAGGGCGAGTTTGTTTTTGAAGATGGAGGGATTATTTCGGTTTAGAGAAGTTTGAAGTTTTTGTTGAGATGAGAGATGATGGATTATGAATGATGAAGTGTTGTTCTTATAGAAGTGAGGCATGGTGGCTTTTTCAGCTGAGAAGAAAATGAATCCGTTCCTTTTTTAAGGTGAGTCTCCTTTTGAATTTTTATCCTTTTTTATTCTCCAATTTTCTGTTTACCTTTTTATGCGGATAGGTCCCTTTCAATGTTGTGGTTTTTTCGATCATGGCAGTGTTTGGCTTTGTTGTAGGTGGTCAAGTTTGTATGTTGTGGTGAAAGGCTTGTGTAGCAGGGTCTATGGCAGCAGACTTGTTTGTTATTTTTGTTTAGTGTAAAGTTTTGTTTGGTTATGTACAGGTGCGCAGAGTCAAAGGTACGGGTAATGCTGTATGGGGGATGTGTGGCGTGTAGTGATGAGATTGTGCAGTCATTGTTGTACGATGCAAGTAGTAGGGTCTTGCTACGTTTTGGCTTTTGTTGTGTGCTTGGGAGTTTTTTTTAATTTTTGTAATAATGGGTTATGGCTGTAATGGGCCTTAATTGGACTTTATTGTTTTGGCTTATTGTGAAAAGAAATACTTTGGTAAGAAAATATGAATTGAAGACGAAAAATTGGAAATTGATTAAATTTAAAATTGGATGGTCACATGGATTTTGAAATGGATATCGCAAGGAATGAATGAATTGGAATATTGAAATAAATTATGGAAATGGATATGAATTGAAAGAAGTGGATTTGAGAATGGATTAGGATAATGAAGTGAATTAAAGAAAAAGATTTGGAAATGGTTTAAGAAAAAAATGTGGATAATTGAATGAAAAGTGGATATGGAAAAATTGGATTAAAATGGATAATAAAGTTATGGATTTAGAAGTGAATGATCAAACCCAAGAATGGATTAAAATAAAAAGGATAATTGGATAAATGACAAAGGTTGATAAAGTACGGTTACGGGAATGGACATACACTTCCACACTTGAACAACACCTAAACCTTGCCAATTGCACTTGACTGCCACAAATCCTGAACTACACGACCAAATACTTGAACACAACTTGAAATGTACCAACTACTCTAACCTCTTTGATAGCTCTGCACCTTCAGTTGAACTGAAATAGTACTGCACACACCATGAACCAACTAGCCTTAGGAGACTCAACTGAACAATACTTGTCAATCATAAACTCCAAGGGTGAGAAATCCTGATCCTCGTGCCTTGAGTGCACACTTATGAAACAAATGACTTGATGAGGACCAAAACCCTGATTCAGAATCTCTGCCACAGTCTGATAATCTGATATTGAAACAAACCACTTGTTTGACCAAGATTAGGTCAAACTTCCACTGAATTTCAAACCACGCCACACAGACCCTTGTCCTGATGACCTTGTCCGGTCCTTGAGGAAGAACTTGTGATGAAAACAAATCACATTGGATTATTGAGGAGAGGAGGTCTCTTGAAACAAAACCTGTTGAAACAAAACGAACAAAAACTGATAAAATGGTTAGTTAACAATGCACAAGTGATTGATCTATGATGCACATGCAAAAGATGTTATGACATCTAAGGGGTAAAATTTGGGGTACAACAGTTGCCCCTATTTAAATATCTTTACCGGATGACACGAGGAACGAAGATCCTCGGGGCATCAAGGTGAAAGGTATTTAAATATAGCAAACCAAAAATTTTGCCCTTAGATGGAATGCAGATGCTAAGGACAAGCAACAGACATGCAAATGCTGACATGCCATGAACTTCTAGTATGATGGTATGATGCCATGATGGTGCAAAAATGCAATCAACAACGAAAGCAAACACACACAGGTGGATAACACCGGGGAAGGATGAAGGTTAGTATCCATGAGGTAAACTCACTAGGGATACAAGCTAACAGACAAAAGAGACTTACTGGGGGGGACTCCAAGGAAACACTAGGGATAGAAAAACTGAGGGGAAACCCTACAAGTTCTTACTGGAGATAGGACACCAAAGAGGTGTTCTCCACTGGGGAAAGATCCAGGGAGGTAGACGACGCAGTTCAAAAGTAACCGGACGATACTGGGGAAAAGACACGTTCTTACTGGGCATGAAACCAGAAAAAAGACATGATCACCACAGGGGATCAGTTTGAAATAAAAGGATAGACATCCTACAAAGATTTTCTGGGGATTTCCTATACTGAAGAGTTCAAACGGGATCTTCAAGAAAATCCAGAAAAGACAGAGGTAACTCTGCGTTAGATGATGAAAGGTGACTGGACCTTTTGGCTGTGAATGAGGTTAATGAATCAAAAATGTACCAGAACTGGTTGAGATAACAAATATGATTCCGTTTATGGAGGATGCCAGCGATGACTGAACTTTAGGTTCAAGCTTGACACGATTCAAGGAGGAACAAACTAAAATAAAAGCCTAAGGTGACTCGATTCAAACCAAAGACGATGCCAACGATAATTGGACTTTAGGTTCTAGCTTGACACGATTCAAACAAGAACAAGATCCTAAAATAAGAGACAATGTTCGACACGATTCGAGTAAGGACTCAGTTCAAGTTTGACACGATTCAAACAAGAACAAGATCCTAAAACAAGAGACAATGTTCGACACGATTCGAACAAGGACTCGATTCAAGTTTGACACGATTCAAACAAGAACAAGATCCTAAAACAAGAGACAATGTTCGACACGATTCAAACAAGGACTCGATTCAGGTTTGACACGATTCAAACAAGAACAAGATCTTAAAAGCCTAAGGTGACTCGATTCAGACCGAAGACAGTGCCAACGATAATTGGACTTTAGGTTCAAGCTTGACACGATTCAAGCAGGAACGGTTTTAAACAACAGGAAAGATGCCAGCGATGACTGGACTTAAGGTTAGACTTCTTGGGGAATACTGCACAAAGAATCAAGATCTGACACTCAAAGGTGAAGATCGGACATAAGTCTAGCTTAGCCAAAGGTTTAAGATAAACCGGGAATGTCTTCACTTTACTGGTGAAATAAAGGCTCACATTGTCAAAGAGTATGAAGACAGGAAGAAGACATGATCTCCACTTGGGGATCAATGTGAAACAAAAGGATAAACAGATTTCCTGGAGATTCTTATAATGAACAGTTCAAACGAAATCTTCAAGAGAAACAAGAAAAGGCAGAAACAACTCTGCGTATCAGTATAAGCTGAACTTTTGAACACTTTATCAAAAAGATTGACGGAAAAATAAACACCTTAATTAGGGATCACGTCAAACAGATTGATGGAAAATAATTGATTGAAGGTGAAATCAAGGACGGATAAGCTTCTCGTGAGATAGATGACCACTTATCATTGTAGAGGTAATGATAGCAAAACAAACTTCTCAAGATGATTGAAATTTGTCGTTGGCCATTTCCAAAAAGATATTGGTATTACAACACTGTTGGAGAAAATAAACATGTCTTCAATGGGGATCTGTAAAAGATTCTTCCTGTGAGACACAATGCAAAATAAATGCACTTGAAAGTGGGTTCAGAAACCACACCTGCCAGGGACCAAGGTTCAGTCTAGGAGCAAGCTAGAAAGAAACGGTCAAACAAGACTCCAATTGAGGAATGAACTCAACGGGGGCTTTATCTTATCCGAATGTGGAAAAAGATAACTGAAGCAACCATCATCCACGAGGATAAAACTCTGTGGGGAATTCATAAGGAATGAGCACTTTATGCCTAGGGCTGACACCTCTATTGGAGAGAAAAGACAAACCCAGTCACTTGGGGAGATAAACGCCAAAGTGAACAACACAGGTAAACACCAGAAACATGTAGCAAAAATGATAATATGCTATGCATATGAGTGCTTATGCCATGCTTAAGCTTATGCTGAAAAAACAGACAAGAAGCGAAACTGGAGATGAAATAAACATCTCGACGAGGATACCCGGCCAAACTCAAAAGGTTGGACCATCACTAGGGGTGAAGTAGCTTTACTTCAAGATTATGTCCTTCTCTGGGGGAAAGAGTACTCCACTTGATATAGCATCTTGACTTCACTAGGAATACCATCATGAGTTTAATTTCTTCATTGGAGAGAAGAGATCCATTGGGAAGTGCCAAGATTAGCTGAAGAGACAACTTACTGGGAGCTGGCAGAGACGCCACAAAAGCTGAGTAGTTCTGCATAACTCATCTACCCCAGGGTACATGGTCTGTCAGAAGAATACATCAAGAGGATTTTATAGAAGAATTGGCATACAAGGTGTTTCAATATCTTCAAACTCTTGGAGAGATTTACCGAATCTCGACATAACTGCCCCTGATTGACTGCTTTGCACGACAGAGCCCGTGAACTAGTTATGTGTCTTGATCGAAACCCCAGGTTGAAGCTGAGAGATTGATTGGGCTCTGCTAGGGAAAATCATTATACAAAGCCTAAGAGGAGGCTGGATTCTACTTGGGGAAAAGTCATTATACAAAGCCTAAGAGGAGGCTATTTGATAGTTTATACTCATCCCGGAGTGTCTTGTACAAAGCCTAGATTAACAGCGTCTGCACAACAAAATCCTTGAGTTAATTATCCAGTATGGTTGTTGACAACTGGGGAATAAACTTGCCCCTGTCAGCTTGGTAAATATGTGAAGAAGATGTCCCAGACTAGTTGACCTTTGAGAGGTTTGTCGAATCTCGACTTGACTGCTTCTAATTAACTGGTCTTGTGATGATAAGTCACCAAGAGGATTTTACAGAAGAATTGAAATGCCAGATGCTTCAATGTCTTCAAATTCTTGAAGAGATCCATGAGTCTTGACATAACTGCCCTAGTTCAACTGTATTCGCAATACAAAGTCCTTTAAACTGTGGTAGAAACAACTGGGGAACAAACTTGCCCCTGTTGATGGGTCATCGGAGTCCAAACTTGTCATGAAATGACCTCAAGAAGGCTTGCCCCAATATTCCGAACATTGAAGAGTTCTGCCCCTGATTCAATAATTTTTGAAATGATGGATCGGCAGAACCTTCCGCTTAGTTGCCCCTTGAATGAGCTTCCTTTATCAAATCAAATTCCCTAGCTGACTGCATTTGTCAGGATTCCTTTGATGTTGAATCATTTCACAAACAAGTATTGTTCATTTAAAATTGGCAATTTCAGTGCAAAAATTCATGCAAGCTTTTGAAATCAAGTTTTATTGATGAAACACGCACAATGGAATGATTTAGTAATAAAAAACAAAGTGGATCTGGTCATTTACAGAATGACAGATGAAGTGATCAACACACACAACTAGCAAAGATCATTAGGAGTCAGGTTAATCAACCTTGTTGTAGTATGCTTTCAAAACAACCTTACCTCAATTAGTTCTTTTAAGGGTTGTAACGTGGCTTGGTTCACGGTTTTATGAAACAAAGATAAAGGCTCAAAGTTTGTTTGGTACCCACCCCATCTTCGTGATGAACTCCAATCCTAAGCTCAGTTAACTTAAGCTATACATTCAGGTTCCTACAGACTAGGAACGAGCTGATGATCATTGATGATGATTTAGACCCCTTGTATAGTCAGTACTCCCTCGCAGAATTTGGTTAATCTTTGAGACTTTGAGACTTCTCCTTGTCTTTGCTGGTTGAGGTCAAGATACCTCTTATTTTGATTTGATTGAGGTCACGATACCTCTCTTTGTTTGCGGTTAGGACCTCCTTTTTGTTTGATTGTTGCTTTGAAACTCCTTTTTTGGCTGTTGTACAAGTTCTTTTTGTATAAGGCAAAGTTCTGGGCTTCCCATCTTTCTTGGCTTTTGCCTTGAAAGGGACTCGTCTCATCCTTTGATTAAGGATTTTTCAGATATCCTTCCTTATTGTTGCTTGGATGAACAACTTGTACAACACTTACTCATTTTATTTGAGAGAGCTGACTGGTGTCTTGCATGAAGCGCTTGCGTTCGAATGCGTAACCAAGTTAAACTGAGAACTATCCTGCCCCAAGGTTGAGATTTTAAGGGTTTTTTGTATAAAGAAAGAAAACTCCTACTTCTAGGCTCGAAGGGTTAACGAGGGATTATCTTCCTTATTTCTCCAGTGTTTGGGGATTGAACAATGCCTTACATCCTCGGCGAGGTTTAATTGAAAGCATACCACAACAATTATGGATAATATTTTCATCATCCTCCCCAATCTTTGCTTGAACAAAAGGATTGATATGGAAAACAAAATTTGTCTATTTTTTTGTTTTTTTGTCTTTATGAACACAAAAGTAAATGAGTGAAACTAATGGACTTAATCAAAAGATGCACAAACATTTCATTAATCTTGCCAATTTGAAAGTACAACAATGCTTATAGGCAAATATAATTCAAACATGCAAAGAAAATACAACAAAAATGCTAAATAGCCAAATGATTGCCAGCTTTAGGGAATTGAAATTTCCTTCTTAATCTGCCAAGCTGAGATAGTCATCTTCAGAGTTGATTGTCGAGATCCGCTTGAGAATCATCTTCACACATACTCTCAGAAAATTCTTCCACCTCAGAGTCTGATGAACCTGCCTGATTAGGCGAAGGTTTGCTGATTTGGACGCCTTGAGGCATGAATGAAACCATCTCAGAGTCAAATAAAGTCCGAATCTGGCTTCTGAGTACCCTAAGTCTTCAGCTGAATGCCTCTGTGCCCCAGCATGGTGGTCACAACGAACGAGACTGAAAAAGACAACTTCAAAAGCTACTTCAAGTCCAATGATGGCTTCAGGAAGACGCCTGGGTTACAGACAAGACTCAAGGCTGAGAAATGCAAATGACATGCAATGAGAATGCAATGCTAATGCAAACCAAATGGCTTCAAGGAACTCAAAGGTCAACCGCGAACAATGTGGAAACTGAAGAGTTTTGTTTCAAAAATCCGTGATCTCTAAGGATCTTCACAAAGAAAAGAACGTCTGAGTTCTTTGAAATCATTAATGGATGCGAGGAGATGTATGCAATGCACAAACAAGGGCACACAAAACATAAATATATGCACACGCAAAAGCACACAAGCACAAACATATGTACATCGGTATTCACAGATATGCACAAACAAACATATACAGATATTCACAGATATGCACACACAAGCAAGAGAGGACCTAAGTTTGAAGATCACAAGCATGGAGCCATGGTCTACCCGTCCCAAAAGGTGTGTACTATGGGTTTTCATCTGTAGAACAAGGTTCTAAAAAGTTGCCAGAGTCGACAATCCATCTTTCGGATTTTAAGGATTTCCCAGATGACTTGGTAATCAATAAAATTCTCAAGAGGATCTCATCTGAGTGCAGTATCGCGTGACAACCAATTCAGAAATAGACTCCATCATGGTCACCGCACTACATCCTAAAAGGTCAAGTAGGGTTTGGTAACTATGGTTCTCAATATCATGGGCTCCTATGTTGAGAGTAGCACGTTTTCACGAATGGATTCGTTCAACATAACTAGACTCTCAAGAGGGCCTCAACTGAGTGATGGTGTTATCAATTCAACTTTTTAGGATTCGACTCCCTCAAAGCCTCCTTGAATACCATCGTCTTATCCTAAGTACACTCAATTCCGGGTTAGGACTTATCTCACCACTCAATAGTAACACCCTGCACACAGAAGATCCAAGCAAAGCAGGTATACAGATATATACAGATATGTGCATGTATAGCAAATAAGCATAAATAACATAAACAAAACAAGGTGGGCTTAACCCTAAAAAATAAGATTTTCCCCAGTGAAGTCGTCATTTCTGTTGCGGTGAAAATCGGATAACAAGATATTACTTAACTTGCATCGCATTTCTTTTACAACCGACTTTGATTTATCCAAAGGAAAGGTTCAAGATCGTTAGAAAAACCTAAAGGGGGAGATCTAAGGTTCGGGGGTTAGTTATACAAAGGGAAGGTATTAGCACCCTCTGTATCTGTAGTACTCTACAGGAACCTCTTGTTTAGTTTGTGCCATACTATGTTTGCTTGCTAAGATAAATGCTAAAGGTAAAGACCTAAGGGTATGTACACTAAGTTTTGCTCGCCAAGACGTCGCATCTTGTGCCTACGTATCTGACTAAAGAATCAGAGCAACCGTAGTTCACCTAACTAAGGGTGAAAGAAAAGGAAACATTGACTATGGCCAACGTTCCAAAGGGAATGAGCATAAGCTCACGTAGAGTCCACGATAACTCTCTAAGTCTACGTTATGAAGGGAGGAAGTGAATTCTCATGATAGTGAGAACCACACAGAGTTCATGATAACTCTGTAAGTCTGAGTAAAAGGTAAAGTGAGTTCTCATGATAGTGAGAATCACATGGAGTTAATGATAAATTCATCCTATTACTAAACTATGAGGGAAATGGCTCTTATGAGGCCAAGGATGAAATGGGAAAGGTTTGTGACTTAGGAGTCAAAGTAAAGATCTTTCCTTTGGAAGGATGGTCAAGTGTGAACAATCATGAATATGATATAAACAGTATGAATATGAACAAAAGTATAATCAAGATAGTATGAACAAAGTAATATGAACATGGTAATAATCAAAACATCAAAATCAAATGATAATAAATCAAAGAATGATGGTAACCATATAGTATCATGTTTATCATGCTAACATGCTAAGAAACAATGTCAAGCAAACATATATATATATATAAGTATCAAGAAAAGCAGACATCAAGCAAATGTAAATGAGTGCATCAATGTAAATAGCAAGAGATAGAAAGATCTAACCAGAATAGTGCATAAACACTTCCCACTGATGTGCCACTGGCAAGCCAAGATCAAGAGTCAAAACCTCCACTCCAAGAGCATAGGGCAAAGGATCCTAAATCTAAGTCCTCAGTCCCAAAACTCGAGATGGTAACCACAGTCCGGTCATTGAGTTTTTTAAGGTTTCAATATTTATTAGTGTGTTTTAAAGAATGTATGAGTAAATAAAATGTACAATAAAAATAAGATATAAATATGAACAGTGATAATATGAACAAGAATAATAATAAAATCAAGATAATATTGACAGAAAGTAAAGTCAGTAGTTAATTGATTCAATTTATTGGATCGCTGAATCGGGTCCAATGTAGTGCGAAACTGTCGTAGCACAGTCTATGAGGAAGACTATACTATAGCAGGATGCACAATTGATCTTTGTGTTAAGACACGATGGAGAAATGATATTGAGGTTCATTCTCCGATGAAATCGTGTCACACGAAAAGAAAAGGTGAAGACCTCGTCTTAAATCACAAACTCTCGTTGATTAGTCGAAGGTAACCTATCACGATCTCAAAGTATAGAAATAGATCTCGATGATCACTCACTACAGATTTGAAATAATGAAGGTTGGTCGCTTCGATAACAACGTTCGTGAATAAAGAACTTCATCGATCAAAAATGAAAGTGAAGATAAAATAAATACGGTATGAAAAATAAAGTCGGTCTCATCTTAATCATGATTTAATCGAGAAATCGACAATCTTGATTTTGGACCTTCATTGACCGGTAAAAAAAATAATAAAAGAGGTGGCCTCATATATATCACAACTTTAGTGATTTTGAATAGATCGACAAGTCATGATTTTTGTGATATCATCGGCCCAAAAAATAAAGAAAATGGGCTCAAAGCGAAAATAAAGCCAGTTTCATCTAAATAAGGATTTTAGATCGATAAATTGAATACCTTTTTAATTAGATTTTCATTGACCGATAAAATAAACAAAAACGGCCTCATAGTCATCACGATTTTTTTAGTAAAGTAAATCAATAAAAATCGTGGCTTTTCAATATCATAGGCCCAAATGAAACAAAATAAGAGTAAAATAAAAACTTGAAATAGTTAAACTAAATCAAAATAAGTATTAACAAATTTTAAAACTAAAGTTTTTAGAAAAATGTTTTTTTGTAACAAATTAAACTAAAAAAAAGGCTGATCAAAACATGGTGTTAAAAAATCGTATGGGCTTTGAAAGCTCGTCTTTCCTTCAAAAAACAAAATTTAAAGAACAAAAAAAAAATGGTCTAATCAAAACCCAACTTATATACATGGCGGAGGGCAACCGAATGAAAATGAACGGGTCATCAAACCTAAAAACCCAACATGGTAATGCTATAGCCATCGATGCCTAACAACATCAGCCTACCAGATTCCAATCTTCCATAAAACGCGTTAGAGAACAAAGGTAGATCGGAGAGAAAAAATAGTGAAAAATAACAACATGCATCGACGGAAAAGAAAAGCCGCCTCCAACCTTCTCTATCTCACGCGGTTTTCCTTTGATTGTCCGATTCAAATCAGTCTCAGGTTTGTAAAAGTTTCTAATTTTGTTTTGGTTGAAGATTGAGTGTTTGATTCGATTTGGTTCTCATTCTTCCTCTCATCTCACTCTCTGCTTGATTGGTTTTGGATTTGGGATTTAAGGAAGAAGAGGTTTTGAAGAGATTTGATTGTGGTAGTGAAAGCAGAGGATGGAAACAGGGGAAGGAGAAGAAGACGGGTTTGGAAGATTAATTAATGGAGGTTTTGTCGGAGACTGAGGGAGATGTGGTTTTCGCGGTGAAAGATGGAGGTAGTTGTTGTTTGTGAGTTCGGTTGAAAGAGAAAGGGATGGGCAAAGGTGAATAAGACGAGGGGTCGATTTGGTTCGTTGCTGTTTTTGGTTCAGAGATGAAGAGAGTTGCGAGGAGTGTATTGATGGCTGAGTTTTGGGTTATGAGAAGATTGAAGAAAGGTTATTTAGGTTTCAGAGGGCGAGTTTGTTTTTGAAGATGGAGGGATTATTTCGGTTTAGAGAAGTTTGAAGTTTTTGTTGAGATGAGAGATGATGGATTATGAACGATGAAGTGTTGTTCTTATAGAAGTGAGGCGTGGTGGCTTTTTCAGCTGAGAAGAAAATGAATCCGTTCCTTTTTTAAGGTGAGTCTCCTTTTGAATTTTTATCCTTTTTTCTTCTCCAATTTTCTGTTTACCTTTTTATGCGGATAGGTCCCTTTCAATGTTGTGGTTTTTTCGGTCATGGCAGTGTTTGGCTTTGTTGTAGGTGGTCAAGTTTGTATGATGTGGTGAAAGGCTTGAGTAGCAGGGTCTATGGCAGCAGACTTATTTGTTATTTTTGTTTAGTGTAAAGTTTTGTTTGGTTATGTACAGGTGCGCAGAGTCAAAGGTGCGGGCAATGCTGTATGGGGGATGTGTGGCGTGTAGTGATGAGATTGTGCATTCATTGTTGTACGATGCAAGTAGTAGGGTCTTGCTACGTTTTGGCTTTTGTTGTGTGCTTGGGAGTTTTTTTTTTTTTAATTTTTGTAATAATGGGTTATGGTTGTAATGGGCCTTAATTGGACTTTATTGTTTTGGCCTATTGTGAAAAGAAATACTTTGGTAAGAAAATATGAATTGAAGACGAAAAATTGGAAATTGATTAAATTTGAAATTGGATGGTCACATGGATTTTGAAATGGATATCGCAAGGAATGAATGAATTGGAATATTGAAATAAATTATGGATATGGATATGAATTGAAAGAAGTGGATTTGAGAATGGATTAGGATAATGAAGTGAATTAAAGAAAAAGATTTGGAAATGGTTTAAGAAAAAAATGTGGATAATTGAATGAAAAGTGGATATGGAAAAATTGGATTAAAATGGATAATAAAGTTATGGATTTAGAAGTGAATGATCAAACCCAAGAATGGATTAAAATAAAAAGGATAATTGGATAAATGACAAAGGTGGATAAAGGACGGTTACGGGAATGGACATACACTTCCACACTTGAACAACACCTAAACCTTGCCAATTGCACTTGACTGCCACAAATCCTGAACTACACGACCAAATACTTGAACACAACTTGAAATGTACCAACTGCTCTGACCTCTTTGATAGCTCTGCACCTTCAGTTGAACTGAAATAGTACTGCACACACCATGAACTAGCTAGCCTTAGGAGACTCAACTGAACGATACTTGTCAATCATAAACTCCAAGGGTGAGAAATCCTGATCCTCGTGCCTTGAGTGCACACTTATGAAACAAATGACTTGATGAGGACCAAAACCCTGATTCAGAATCTCTGCCACAGCCTGATAATCTGATATTGAAACAAACCACTTGTTTGACCAAGATTAGGTCAAACTTCCACTGAATTTCAAACCACACCACACAGACCCTTGTCCTGATGACCTTGTCCGGTCCTTGAGGAAGAACTTGTGATGAAAACAAATCACATTGGATTATTGAGGAGAGGAGGTCTCTTGAAACAAAACCTGATGAAACAAAACGAACAAAAACTGATAAAATGGTTAGTTAACAATGCACAGGTGATTGATCTATGATGCTCATGCAAAAGATGTTATGATATCTAAGGGGTAAAATTTGGGGTACAACACCTACCCTCCGCACTGCTTCACCCTGTTGATAAGGTCTACCCCCTTTGACATTCCTCCCCTTGCCATCAGAAAAACCAGAAACGACTCGTCTATCAAACCTGGGAATGTTTGCGTGGATTTTTTTACCATCTATCATCACGTTGTGTTAACTTGTTTTATATTTTTTTCATTTAATTTTTTTTTATTTGTTTCTCTTGCGACATTTATTATTTTTGTTTTAAAGTATTATTAATTTATAAATTTGAATGGAAAAGTTTAAAACTTAAGAGAAAACAAGAGAAAATGTTTGAGGCTTTAAATCAATTTCAAAATCTTTTAAATAAATCAACTTTATTAATTTTTAAAAATGGGTAAATGAATCCTCGCATCACTAGTAGACAAGTTTACCTGGCTATCAAAACTAGTCAAGATCAGGTGCCTTGGAGAAAGATTTGGATTAATAATCCTACGAGGGCCAGGGCACTGTTTGCTATGTGGATGACCTGCAATGGTAGGCTAGCTGTCAAGGATAGAATGCAACGTTTCGGGTTCATTGAGCAGACCTGCTGCTATTGTAATAGCACTGAAACTATGCAACATTTCTTCTTTTCTTGTGTTATATTGAAGAAGATTAAGCAACATGTCTTGCATTGGTTAAACATCAAGCATATTCCCCTTGGTTGAAACGAAGAATTGTTGTGGATTTTGAATAATAACAAAAACAAGGGTTGGAAAGCCAAGATCCTTAAGTATGCTTTTACGAGGACAGTCTTCGAAACATGGAATTGTAGAAATCACCATTGCTTTGGAAATCAAATTGATGTTGGTTCTATAAGGCCTAAGATTATAGAAGGTGTTGTTTTTTTTTTTTTTTTTTTTTATTTTTTTATTTTTTTTTATTTGAACCTTCATTCATAATAAACCAACAGCAACAGGAATAACAGAGTTTTGGGACTGATAGGGACACTCCCCCAACCAAGTCCTATTACCAACAAAATGGCCAATTCTAGTTAAATTATGAGCTTCAACAATAACAGACCTACCAACTGAAATGATAGAGATTAACTTAAAAGACTTCATGATAAACCTGCAGTCTTCAGCAATAGGGGCCATGACTGCATTTTCCAAGCAACCGTTAATGCAATCTACTACATTTTTGGAATCCGACTGAACAACCAACTCCTCCAAATTCATACGCTTTGCCGTCTGCAAACTCCACCTTATAGCCAACATCTCCGCAGTCGTCGAATTTGTGGACATCCTATCAGTTTTGCACGCCGACACCACGACTGTATTATCCTTCCTAATGACACAACCAAACGAAACCGTACCATTATTCCAAACAGCAACATCAACTCGCAAAACATGAAACCTCTCATCAACCATGATCTGTTGTTCTGGTGTTCGGTTTTTAAGATTAAACGACGGGTTCCACCTGTTGAACTCCGTCACTACATCCACTGCCTTTCGCGCCACCACCAATGGGAATTGATCAGTGCCCTTAAATATGAGTTGATTTCTAGCAAACCAAATATTATGGATCAAGGAACAAACCACCTGGACAGCAAACTGATCTTTCACTAAAAGAATAGTTTCCAGCCAGGTACAGAACTCAGAATTTTCCTGCACACGGAGTCCAACAGGAGAGGAGAAAAATGCTTGTCTAGCGAACTCGCAGTTGAGTAAAATATGGTCAACCGACTCAATCTCATTATGGCAAAAAGGGCATGAAGGGTCAAGGTGCATACCTTTTCTCAACAAATTACCACGGGTCGGTAGGATGTTCTTTGCGGCTCTCCAAAGAAAATTCTGAATCTTGTTGCTAAGAGGGATTTTCCAAATCAACTTCCACAGTTTTTGATTATGGACAGAGGACGGTCCCGGTTGAAGGCTTGCTTTTCCACTCATACACAAATGGTACGCAAACCGAACAGAATACTCACCATGCTTTTCATAGTGCCAAATCAACTCATCTTTCACGATACGCAAGGACAGAGGAATGCTTGTTATTGATGTCGCTTCTCCGTACCCAAAACTGGAATCAATCAGTTCTCTCTTCCAACAGTTCAGATCATGGTCAATTAAATCGTACACTCTGGTGTTAGAATCTAAAGTACCAAGATTTTCGATCACTTTAAAACCCGGTTGACAGGGAATCCATCTGTCCTTCAAAGCCAGGACATCCGCACCATTTCCAATCCTCCACCGAGACCCCGACTGCACCAGCTGTTTTGCACTAAGAATACTTCTCCACGCGAAGCTGGGAGCAAATCCAGGATTGCACTCCTCTAAACCACACCTTGGATAATATCTTCCTTTTAGAACTCTTTCCACCAATGAGCCTTTCATAGTTAACAACCTCCAGTATTGCTTGCCGAGGAGGCTAACGTTGAATTCGCTTATTCTGCGGAATCCCATGCCTCCCTCTCCTTTAAATATTTTATAAATATGTTTTTTTTCAATTTGCTTCGGGCCTCAATATGTATTGAGCCAACACTGACGTAACACAAAGTGTTTGTTTTTTAAGCAAGAAGTATATTGATAAAGAGAACTAAGGCTTCTCAAAAACTTGCTTACAAAAGAACGAGACAAAGCTCGGCAAAGAATATTACAATCCAATTGAAACTTTACGATAAATAAAACTACGAAAATTTGCTAAACTCGTAAAAGTTGTAATTGGGATGAGTAATGTTCCCGATGTAAGACCATCTCCAAACCATAGCTTTGATACTCCAAACCACCTCCATACCATTCCAAGAGTCATTCCTAAAAATGATTCCATTCCTTAATAACCACAAATTCCAAATAGTCGCTAGCCAAACACATCCTTCCTTCCCTATCTTCAATCTCTTTCTTTTGCCGAAACTATACCACTTCAAGAAACTCTCTTTCAAATTATTGGTCTCATAATCGCCCACCCCCGTCCACTCGGCTATATCCCTCCAAACCAATTTTGAAACACTACAACGAACCAATAAATGATCCACCGTTTCCATAGAATTGCCGCAAAAAACACATTCAAGATAGCCATTGGCAATTGGAACACCTCTAGAAGAAAGGGAAGACTTCGTTGGGATCCTATTTAACATACACCTCCAACCAAAACAATTAACCTTGTAGGGGACATCCATTCTCCAAACAAGGCTTAAAGCTTCATGAAACTCAACTTGAGGACCAAATGGAATTCTGAATTTTCTCGTGGCATCCCTAAAGTTGCTCACCGAAAAAAACTCTCTCTTCATCCGGAATCCACACGACACTGTTGAGGCTATCTAGAACAGGCGAAACAGTCTGCAGTGCTGCTCGCAAATCTAGAAAGTTCTGTGCTAGAGAAACAGCAGCAGGACTGCTCAAGAAACTTACCGCTCCTGCACTGTTAACTGTAGTAAAACTGTTCGACCAATTAACAGCAGCAAGACTGCTCAAAATACCGTCCGCCCCTAGCTTACTCCAATGCCAAAGATTATTTTGCCAACCCCCCATACATGCTATGGAAACAGTTTTTAGGCCTGAATAATCATACAGATTCGGATACAAATCCTTGAAGCAAAACTCACCTAACCATTTAGAGTGCCAAAAAGAGGTTTTGTGACCATTACCTAAAGAGAACTTGCAATTTGAAACAAATAAATCTTCCGGATAGTACTTGCCTAGCTTCAAAATATCTTTCCACCACGAAGAACAACGACTACCCTTCTGAGAACCTCCTTCCGAACTAACCACCTTCAAACTAATATCACCATACCATGCCTTCAACACCTCAATCCAAAGGGAACTAGATTCCGCCAAAATCCTCCACCTCCATTTATGAAGAAGAGCTATATTGAAATCATCCACCCTACGAAGACCTAGTCCACTTTGATTGATTGGTTGACAAACCTCATTCCAACTCACCCAATGAATACAACGCTTCTCCTCCGATCCACCCCAAAGAAAAATGCTTTGAATAGAAGTGATCTTTTTAACCACCTTCACCGTTTCCGATAAAATTGGAACTTAACCCAAAGTGTGTCCCGATGAAAAATATGTGTTGAGTCATCATTCATTCAAGTAACAAAGAATAACTTCAATGGCCACGTCATGAGAGTTGTATCACTACTATGATAGTACAATTCCTTCTGGAACAATTCTCAACCGATCTATTTGCAAGATTGACAAATCAAATATTCATGATACAAACAAACTATAACAGTCATATAGAATCAATATCTATTATAATTTTGTCAAAAAAATCTATTCGTTACAATGACACGAAAATCAGTTTATATATGTCCATAGTATAATCTTGCATCAAAATCAAAAAGCCTCCAAAGCTGCACCAAGCGCAAATATATCACAATCTTCTGCGTTACACCAAGTATTATGATCATGTCTTTGTTTACATCCACACTCATTCCAATTATGAAATCTCCTTTTATTTTGCTTCTCCATCTCATCAATTGATGACACTGTTACTTTAATCTCCACTTCAACTTCTGGTGTTGTCAACATAACCTCTTTGCAATCACTTCCACATACCAAATTTATTTTCAACCATTTTTTTAACTCCATATTTTGTGATTGAAGAATCGCCTTCCATGAAATCTCACCTTTTCCAATAAGTTGTGACCCCCACATCTTCTTCTGCCTTAGCTCCAATACCAGGCTTTGGTGATTAAGGTTTTGCAAAAACTCCTGGGGACAAGAGCAATCTAGAATAAAAGACTCGTCCCAAAAGGATCCTAATTTGGCAGAAACATTTTTGCTGTTGAGTTGAATTCTTTTGTTGTTTCCTATTGGAAGATAAAACCTTGCAAACAAGTTTTTGGTGGACTTAATGAATTTAATGTTCCGGGCTTGTAGTATTCTCAGTTCGCAGCTGAAGTTTGTATCCATTGAAAAATTGAAGTATAACTAGAAGTCTATCTTGTTACGTGTTGGCAAGAAAAAAGAGAGGAAATCAAAGCTAAAGAACGTATTTGGGTTTGTTTGATTTTAAATCTATGTGATACATTATATAATGTAGAAAAAGTAACTTGGAATGCTTTCTTTTTTGTGTGAATATATGTTAAGTGTATTGGAAAGGACTTAATAGAATTGGATAAAATTGTCAACTATCTCCGATGTGCTTTTATTGTGAATACTTTATAACTAGATTAATCTTAAAATGATTCACATGAGATTGTATCGAAGATTATATGCATTAAAGAAAATCTTTAGAATCACGAAAGGTTAGATTTTCCAATTTGGCGCTTGCTAGTATAGGATAACAAATTAAGAGTATCTTGATGCAATCAATAACATGGGACCCTAAAGGTATAAGATAAGAATAAAAACCTAAATGTTGGATTCAACTACGTGGTGGAGTAACATGTCACATAGAGTTGATGGCTGTAAGTTGTGGCCATCATTCATTTTTAAGTCTTTTAGTTTAGTCCATGAACTTAAAACCTTGTTGTCCATTATAATAGGTGGTTTCTTAATGCACCACCCAAGTTTCTTAGGCACCACGTGAAATTATTTTTGTACCTCTTTATTTCAGATGTGCACATTCGGACGCACCAATTTTTTAAAAAACGCTGAGGTCTTCTGGATGTGCATATCCGGAAACAATTCTGATGTGCACTTCCGGAAGAATTTCTTATAACTTCGCGCCAAACCTTCTTCCTCCCCTCATTCTTCACTTTTTAATTTCCAAACTCCCTCAAACTCTCTCAAACCCTCAAATTTTCAATCACCTCGAATCTCGATTATTTCCTCTCAAGTTCGGCGCAAAGTAACATCTACAACGAGCAAGAGTCTCCAAATCCTCCGTATCTCATATTAATCGGTAAGTTTTCAAATTTTAGAGTTACGGAGTAATTTTCGAGTAATCGATTTAGAATTGATATTTAGTTGTAGAAATTGTTAGGTTGAATGAAAAACATAGGTTATCGTCAATGTAGGACTTGTGTAATGCTTCATACGGACGACCAGGGCATTAAAATGCCCTTTTGCATGGTACAGTGGCCATGGATGCCATTTTTAGGCTTCAAAATACGTACCGGAAGTGGGTGTTTCCGGATGTTTCCGGGTGTTTCCGGATGTGCACATCCGGAAGGTTTTATTTTATTTTTTTTAGTTTGTTTGTTTGCTTAATTATTTTTAAAAAATTCTAATTTTTTTTAATGCTTTGTAGATTAGATGGCTGACAGAGATGATCGTATTATACATGGGCGGACAGCTCAGCACGCATCTGTCCGACGTGAGCGGATGCAGTCTACAGCCGAGGCTTCCGGCGCAGAGGGAGTCCCTGTAGCCTCTACAGCTGAGGGACATCCTACACAGCATCCTACACCACATCCATCCACATCACAGGTTCATGCCACTCCCCCGTCAGTCGTCGCTTCTACATCTCGGAGGCGTCGGGTTTCTACTGGTACTCATCAGGGTCCCAGCACGCACGCAGGCCTCGGCGGGAGACTCCAGCGCCATCAGCTGCTCCTCCTGTTCCCCTGTTCCTGTTCCTGTTCTAGAGGGTGATCACACAGCACATGATGGTGTTGACGACGATGACGATTTCGATGAGCTGGGTGGTTACCCCGGGGGACCATCTGATATGTCCCTACTTGTGGGGTACACTGAGCATACTGCCAGATTTGTCTGGCAAGGACAAGTAACCTTATTCGGTTTATTTATAGAATTGTTTACGTTGAAAATATTTTCATTTGTAACATTGTTTTATTTGGAAATTTTCAGGCGAAGGATCCCCAGAAGTTCTATAACCATGGGGGCAAGGTTATAGACAAGATTGAGATGCTGCCAGAGGATGAGTGGTTCACGTCTGCACTTGCGGAGTCTGGTCTTGGAGGCCTGTCTAGGATTGGGTATTCCCAGATCCAGTACGGTATCCCGATGGCATTTGTTGAGAGATGGCACCCTGAGACATCCTCATTCCATCTACCGTACGACGAGATCACGATCACGCTGGACGACATCGCGTGCCTCTTATATCTACCGATCACGGGTACCCTTCTCCATCACGGTAGGATGACGAAGACGGACGGCATGGAGTTGCTGGTTACAGAGCTTGAGGCTAGCGCAGAGAAGGCACATACGGAGGTGCACCAGTTGAGGGACGCACACGTCCGGTTCTCGTTTCTAATGGATAGATTTAGTGAGGCGCTTGCAGAGGCAGGACGGGCAGCAGGTGATCTAGCTGAGGTGGAGATCCACAGGACGCGTGCCCTGAGATACTACTACTTATTTTTGCTGGGCGCGCATGTGTTTGTGGACACCAACTCCTATTTTGTTGATATCATGTACCTCAGGTACCTTCTAGATCAGACAGAGATCCATGGGTACAACTGGGGGGCGGCTGCACTGACATTCACCTATTCCAGGATCTCTGATGGTTGCCGCTGGGCAGCCAAAACTATGGCAGACAGCTGCACGCTATACGTGGTAACAATCTAATATTCTAAGTGATTTTTTCATTTCTTTTCTTTCCGTATTCATTATAATGTTTGACACCCATGTTATGTTTTCCATTTCAGGCGTGGATTTTACAGCACTTTCCCTACATTACTGGTTGGGGGAGTCTCCAGGGGTACACTGAGGATATGCCACGTGCTGCTGCATTTATCCTGCTCAGAGGGAACCAGGCGTCGGACCCCTTCAGAGTGTATCTAGATCGGATGGCTGCTGAGGACGTGTTGTATTGCCCCTATGCCGATCACCGTGTGACGCGCCCGTTCGATGACGTTTGTTTGTTCTCAGGATGGTTGGCATACAGTTCGACCATTACTTCCCGATACCTGCCGGAGTGCGTCATGCGTCAGTTTGGTTACACGCAGACGATCCCCAGGATGCCTCATGAGTCTGCTGCTCTAGGCTTGACTCGCAGGAAAATAGATGAGCTATATGCTGACTACCAGTCCCACTTGGTACCGGAGGAGGCTCGGGCGACCAAAGCGGAGACAGACTTGAGTGTTGCTGCCGGGTACATCGCGTGGTTCTACACCATCTCACACCTATGCATGGTGCCCACTGCTGAGGGATCGCCACCCAGACCTACTCATCAGGAGATATTAGAGGAGCGACAGTTTCAGCTGGACCATACTCAAGATGTCCTACCACGCTGTCGTCAGATAGTACAGATAGGGCAGCAGGCCATTGAAGTCGGTCACCTCCCTGAGGGCTCTGGTGCCATACTTGTCGTGGATATGATGATTGCGATTGCTGGGGGGGAACTTCAGTACCGCAGACATCGATCCAGGTTTGGGGGTAGGGGCAGAGGAGCAAGGAAGCCAGGAGAGATCCTTCGCCATACGCAATAGTTTTTTTTGTGATGTATCATATTTATATTACATGTATGCACTGTATTTTGACAGACGTTTATTATATATATATATATATATATATATATATATCATTTTATTTTATATATGGATGTTGTCAAATGTATATTAAGTTGCAACGATTTATTAACATATGCGACCAAGCAAAAAAACCGATTTTAAAAAAAATAATGTTCTGCTGTTTTTCGGATCTGCAGATCCAGAATGTTTCCGGATGTGCACTTCCGGAACGCATCAGCGTTTTTTAAAAAATTGGTGCGTCCGGATGTCCACATCCGGAATCAGGGGGCAAAAACGGAAATTCAGGTGGTGCCTAAGAAGGTTGGATGGTGTGATAAGAATTTGCCTTATAATATCGTCCCTTTAGGATCCTATTTTAGTATTACATTAAGATGCTCTTGATTTGTAACTCAATATCATATTTGCAACTTGCAAGTGACATATTGGAAAATCTAGCCTTTCAAGATTCTAAGTTGCTATTAATATATTGAAAAAACAAGCACAACTGAGATATCGGACAATTTTTTCGATAATATATCACCTTATACTAGTGTTCATAGATAAGAGCTCCTTCATGGAAAGCATTTCCAATTTACTTTTTTCGTACACTATGTAATATATTACATAGAAGATAGAACAACTCAAAAGCATATTCAAACAAACCCTTTAATAGATGATACAAAGTGTTCATCAGTCAATTGATTTTAACTAATGCATTTGAGAGTTACACGCAAAAGTTGATGGTGAGGCATTGCAGGACCTACAGGACATTGAGAAGCTATTAGTTTCAATCTTTCCACTTACTGCCAAAGATTACAGTTGGATTTGACATTTGGAGAACTCAATTGTTTTCTCGATTAAGTCATATTACAATCATATTGCGGCTTTGGGAAATCATTCACCGCTGGGAATTCCATCTTTGACAGCTTTGGAGGTCCTTTGGGCACCTAGCATCCCGTTGAAGATTAAGATATTTGCGTGGCGACTGTTCCTTAATATACTCCTAACTCGCAAGAATCTCGTAGACCGGTGAATTATATCTAACAGTCATGAAGAGGTCTGTTTATTATGCTTTAATGAAATTGAAGATTCTGCACACCTATTCTTCAACTGTCCTAAATCAAGATTGGTTCTGTTGAGGGTGTGTGGCTGGTTTGGAATGGATTAGATAGACGAGGTGATAAGTTGGGATCACGCAATGGTTTGGTTCTTAAGGTTGTGTGGATTGTGTAAACTAGAAAATGCAAATGCAATATGGTTTATAACTTGTTGGTGCATTTGGAAGACTTGAAATAACATAATGTTTAAAGACGAGATATGCAACATCGAGTCTATCTTCAAATCCATCCTTATTTTATCTTGGAGGTGGATGCCACTTTTGTCGAATTTTCAAAGATCTTGTAATTTGTATGAATAGTCAAAATATCCTCTAGATTTCTTATAGGCATATAGGGTATTTTGGGGATGTTTTTGTAAATGGTTGATGTAATTTTAGGGTGGAGAACCTTTTATTCTCCTTTAATACAATTCTGCTTATCAGAGAAAACAAAAACTAATGTTGTCTAATATTTATAAAGCTTGATGCTAAGCATGAGTTAAGTTTGTTAAGAGTAGGGATGGGCAAAACAAATCCGTATTCGCGGATATCAATGGATAAGATCCGCCATGGGTATGAGGTGGTTAAGAAATATCCGTAGATAAAATAATTGATATTTAATTATCTATTTTTTAATGGATATAACTGTGAGTTTAATGATATTTGTGCATGTGGATATTGGTACCGTTAATAAATTATTAAAATTATTTAAATATTCTTAATTTATTATATTCTGCCTTTTCATATTCTAAAAAAATAGTTTCTAATTTTTTTTGACGTTTTCTTTTTAAGAAAATCTTTTATATTCCATATTGTTGATATATCAAGTGTGACTTTGAGTTTTACATTTGATAGAAAAACGGATGTTAACACTACTACAAAACATGTTTTTATACCTCTGACGCGAAATATATATATATATATATATATATATATATATATATATATATATATATATATATATATATATAATACCTCAGCTATAGAAGCGAGGTAACGAAGGGGATATGAAAACTCGCCACTTATCAACTCGTTGTTATTAAAACCGAGAACTAAAATTAAATGCACATGGATTCGAACCCCATCAGCAATATTTTTATTATTTTCAAAGCTAACATATCTTTCATCTCAGTTTATCTTGAAAATCAAGGAGTAATTTAAAAAAAAAAACTTACATTATTTTTCCAGAATATTAAATTGTTTACACAGTATATTTAAATAAAAATTAAATTCCCTAGAAATCTAGATAAAAAAACAAATTTCATGACGATCTAATTTTAGATCTTCGAATTATTGAATCTTGGGGAAGATCAAATGTTGGGTGCAAGATTATTCTCTACGGATCTTGCATGCATTTGATTCTGAAGCAAAATAAAATAAGGGTTAGATAAATAAAATGAATATTCAAATATTTGATTTTGTGCTCAAACAAATATTTAAGAAAACAAACCTTAAACCAAAGTAATTTTCTGCTCTTGCAATCCATCTTAGAGAACTTTTCTAAACGTCTTTATGTTTCAAGCACTTCATGTTTCATTTAGGTTAGATTTTCAATGTTTAGCATGCTTTTATAACAGATATCCCTTAGGTTTCACGCGGATCACTAATGGAAAATTCATGAGCGTTGATAAACATTAAATGAACGATAAAGATTTGTTTAAGGGCGTTGAATATAGTAAAAAAATGCTTAACTATCCCCTCGGCCAAGAAGAAAACCGAGGTGAATAAGCTATTTTTTTAATATATTGTTTACGCAGAATATTAAAAATACATGTAAAATTTGTTTCCCAATGAGAAGTTTTATATTACATGTCCAGGTCCTATGCAATATGCTAGAGATCTGTTTCCTAATGAAAATTTTTATTTTCTACACTTGGAATCCATTCCAGAGATCTGTAGTAGCAACTAATGATAGAAATGGACGGTGGTAAATATTTTCTCTCTTTCAGACGACTACATATAATTTATTATTAGAGTAAAATCTGTTTAACGAGTTCTTTAATAGTAAAATATGATTACTAACCACCTTGGTTTTACTTTAAAACCGAGGTTTCATTTTAACTATCACCTTGGTTTTAAATAAAACCGAGGTGACTATTTCATTTTTTTAAATACATTATTTAAATAGAATATTAAAAAACATTATTTACAACAAATCTTTGGTGATATCTCGATTTTCTTGCATACCCATTAAAACTTTTTTTTAAAACAAGAATGATTTTCTGCACTTGTAATCTATTAACTGAATACTCTTCAAATGTTAGCTCCATCATTTGTTGATTAAGCTCCATTCATTCTTTAACTTGAAGCAATAATAATTTTCTACACTTGCAATCTATCAACTGAGCACTTTTCAAAGGTTGATCTCCCTTCCTTGTTGGTTAAGCTCCATTCTTTGATTAACTTGAAGCAATAATGATTTTCTGCACTTGCAATCTATCAACTGAGTACCCTTCTTTAACTGAGGTGAAATTCTGGTATCAGATGTGTGGTGTTAAGTGTGATGTCACAACAACACAATCTGCTATATGAACAAGGTAAAAACAATAGCAAATAACACAATGAATTGTTCACCCAGTTCGGTCTAACAACCTACGTCTGGGGGCTACCAAGCCAGGGAGGAAATTCACTATTAGTAGTATTAAATTACAGACTCAACAATCCCAGTTGACATCTACCTAACTTAATCACTACCCAATGACACTTTTACCTAAGAAACCACTTAGGTATGAGAAACCACTCACTCCCTAAATCACCTCAGTGATACAATCCAATGATTAAACTTTAAAATCCACCTTGATTCTGCTTAACAATTTTGATCAAGAACAACTAACAACACAAAAAGAGTAACACCAATTCAAACACGAATGGTTTACAAAACACACACGAAGACACAAATGACACTCAGTCTTTAGCTCTTATTCTTCGTTATCTACCAACAAGGGTTGAGGCTGCTTTTATAGAATTCTGACTTGGGCTTGGACCTCCTCCAAAAATATCTGATTTGATTTGTTTTAAAACCAGAATTTAAAACAGATTTAATCTTCAAATCTTTTTAAATCTCTTCAAATCAGCCCTAATGTTAGTTACATGATCTGCTCCATAATCTGCAAATTATCTGATTGGAAATATCTTCTCCAAGATATTCGCATCCAATCTCTCTAACAGATCTCCTCAAAACTCACTGACACGCGCAACCCTAAAACATCACAATCTGATGTTCTGGTGTTCTGATATACTGATGTCAAGACATCAATTATAACATCAGCATATAAAACTTCAACCCTGCAACAGCTAATGTTAGGAACCAATGTTATGGCATCAGACATATGACATCAACATTGTTCAACTTTGTTTTACCAAAATTCCAGCCAATATAAGAACTAATTATCTCCCCCTTTGGCTAATTTTGGCTAAAACAATCTCTGCCATCATCAGAGGTACCTGCAGCAGAAAAACTTCATACCAACAGCAATCACAATCAAACAACACAAAGCTAAACTCCCCCTCAAAAACAAGAACCAGCATACCAGCTGTTCAATCATGCACACTCCCCCTCAAGCCTAGAGCCACATCAGACAACTAGGCAACACATAGGCTAACTCTCCCCCTTTTTAGCCACAATTGGACAACTACCAGTTAGTCCTACTAGCTCTCCTTGTCAATCTAAAGTCAGCACTACAAGACAAGACAAATCATAGAACAAAACCAAGATAAGCATAAAAGTACTTATATCCAAATTACACACCATGCACACAGTGTGCAGAAACAAAAAAACACTACAAACTACAAAAGCAATAAACAGCAAAAATGAAACTTCAATCTTCATTAGCATCAGAACCATCTCCAGCATCCTCATCACCTTCCTCTGAACCTGAATCTTCAGTATTGACATTCACATCATCTTCACCCTGTTCCAAGGATTTGATCATCTGCTCAATTTTCAACTTCCTAGCAGTGCTAGTACTGATAACCATATCAAGATCCTTGCAGGTTGCCTTCAATTCTTCAATCAACTCAGTTTTAGTACTGGCCTTCTTAACACCAGAACTTGATGTTACAACAATGTCTGGAACATGATTCCCAACAAACAGCTTGGGATGCAAGGATAAAGCTGACTCCCTCTTACATGCTACATCTGAACTGGTTAAAATTCCAGGATGTTGGTCTAAGATCATTCCACAGATAAGGGAAGGGAATGCTATAGGCATCTTGATAGCATTAGTGGAACCATGCTTCACAACTTGATAAAATATGTAATTTCCATAATTGAACTTGACCTTTTTCCCAACAGCATAAATAAACCTTCCTAATCCCACAACTATGGTGGTTTTGTGATTAGTAGGTACCCATTTAGCAGCTCCAATTCTGTACAAAATAGCATACTTGATACTGAGTTTGCTAGCTACCAATTTACCTTTCAGTGGCCAAACCTTCACTTGAGTGGTTGTGATATCTTTACACACATCATTATCAGTCACTTCCAGTTCACAACCCTCTTGATCATCTCTTCCCAGATACTTATTGATGGTACTAGGAGAGAAATTAATACACTTACCCCTAACAAACACCTTCATGAAGTCCACACTTCTTTTATCATAAATGTCTAAAGGAATGGTAACAACAAATTCCTTAACAAGTCCACCATAGCACTTAGAGAATTTTGTCACAGTTTTCAATAGGCCAGCAGCATGAATGAGCTCCATAATTTCTTTCATCTCCAATACATCTTTGCCCAGCTCTCTTTCCAAAGCTAATCTCCTTTGACATACAAATTTCCACATTGGAGCACTGCTAGCATAATCAAAGGATATGTTGTCCACTGGCACTTCAGGAACCTTATCAGAAATTCTCTTCAGAATGGACTTTCTGACAGGGATGATGTCTTGAAAATCTTACTCAACATCATACTCAGATTCAGATTCTTCTCTAATCTTTCTCTTTTTGGAGGTCACAGCAACCTTGCTCCAAGATTTAGTTGGACCAACAACAGATGTCTTTTTCTTCTTGCCTTCAGCTGTCATCTTAGGAGAAGATTCCACAGTCTTTCCTTTTCTAGTCTTCAATCTATTGGCAATACCAAGAACAACATTACCAATTACTTCATTATCAGATAAGTCAACAACATGCACCACATCAGCATTCTTCTTCCCTCTGGGACTAGGAGTAACATCCCTAGCAGGTGATGTTCCAACATCATGTTCAACATCAACCTCATCTTCAATATGAGTATCCCTTTCTCTTTCAGCTTCAGCTTCAACTTCATCTTCAATCTCATCATCTTCAATGACTGAAACAGCTAATCTGTGAAGATTTGTTTCAGAAGTTTCAATGCCCTCCTTTTCTCTAACAGTTTGATCAGCAGGCCTTTGACTCAGAGGTCTAGATATTCCCTTCACAGAAATCCCTTTCTCAAATATTTTTATGACAATCTGATCAATGCTTTTGTCCACATCCACCCTTTCTTCAACAGCTTGAGGAAGAGGGGTGGTAGTCCTAGGAGTAGGTTTGTCTCCAAACAACACACTAGTGACAAACGCTCTACTTTCGCTATCATCAAATTTACTACCCGCAGATTGATTAGAAGTATTACCTTTTGAAGGTCTCTTAGGTTGATACTTCTCAGGTCTTTTATTTTCTGAAGCTGGAATCATAGAGATAGGAGCAATGTCCATAGCTTCATCCAAAGATACCTCTTCTGTCGAAACCCTAGAATTTGCATGAGTGGAACTTTTGGATGCAGCCTTCTTGGATGGAGATGACTCTTGTTTAGACATCGTTTCTGTGTGACAACTGATGAACAAAGGTGTTTTGTAATTTCTGTTCTTAGGGGGGAAGATGAACGGATTTGGAGTGTGGAGATTGAAGTAGCGTGTGAAAGTAATAATAGGGAATGATAGCCTAAGGAAAGGGGACTGCTTTTGTTGGTCACTTAAAGGCCAATAAATGTATTTTCCCCACCAAAACCAATTTCTTTTTAAATTTTTGAATTTTAATAAATGCACACCATAATTCATTAACCTTTGAATCCTTTTCCACATGCCCAAATTTCTACTTAATACTTCACACATTTCAGCACACATATCTTTAGGGAAATCGTCATTACCCTTCATACCTGAATGATCAACCTCTACTACCTTGGTTTCTTTAATATTTCCTCTGAAGAGTTGCATAACACTAGGTTGTTTGGTGGTCCTTCTAATGTCACATTCAGATGTCATAACATCATCCTTGACATTACATGATAAGCTGGACTCTTGAGGAACCCATAAATAACAGTTATCTATGGATCTAACTCCCCTCATAATGACTTCACTCTTCTCATTAGTCACTAAACATTCATCATTAGTGTAGCTAACCTTGAATCCTTCATCACATAACTGACTGATGCTAATTAAATTAGCAGTCAATCCTTTGACCAGAAGAACACTTTCAAGATTAGGTCCAGCCTCACAATTCAATTTTCCAATTCCTTTAACTTCCCCTTTTTCTCCATTACCAAAAGTTACATCGTTTATGGAGTAAGTCCTGATATCCACCAACTGATTCTTGAAACCAGTCATATGCATTGAGCAACCACTGTCAAAATACCAACCATCCACAGCTGGGGTTCTAACAGATGAGTGAGCTAACAGACATGTGACAACAGCTTTAGGAACCCATTGTTTAACAGTCTGAGGCCTGTCCTGCTTCTGTCTAGGTTGAGGAACAGGCTTGGGATAACCATACAGTTTAAAGCAAGAAGATTGTATATGGCCAAATCTTCCACAATAGTAACATCTTACTCTTTGAATCTCTTCTCTGAAGTGATTGAAATGTCACCCACCTTGATGATGATTTCTGTCATAATGCTGAGGCTGCCATCTAACAAAATATTGATGTTGTCTTCTCCCATAATTAGGTTGTCTTCTGTAGTGCTTAGGCTGTCTTTTACCATGATGATGTGGCCTTCTTCTGCCATAACCATGAGGCACAGCATTATTAGGTCCAAAACCATACATTTTCCCTTAATGTTGAGACATCGGATGGAACATGTTATGTTTGAGACTATAAGCCTGCATACTCCTATGGTATTGGGGAGGCATATACTGTCTAGCTCCAGGAAACTAAGCCTTTCCTTGAGGTTGAGACAAAAACTTCTTAGGAACATGACCATAGCCCTTTCCATTATTTTGTGGCCCAAGGTGAGGGACAACCTTCTTAATTCCATAACCATGTCCTTTTTCATGCTGATGAGGAATGTTTTGTTTAACCCCATAAGAACTAGCCTCTGCAGATATCTTCTTCTCACCCTCATATCCTAGACCAGTCATATCACTTGCACCTTTTCCAGCTTCAAGTATTTTATCCAGAGTGTCAGTTCCACTATTTAACATTCTGATGGATTTTGACATTTGATCAAGCTGGGATTTTAACAACAAAACTTCATTCTTAAGTTCATCTTTCTCAGTCTCAAGCTGTACAATAATCTTCTTCTGCTTCTCCCCTTCTTGAAGGACCTCTTCACTTTTCAGACACAGCTCTTGATAAGAGGATGCCAGCTCTTCAAAGGTCAATTCACCATCACTAGACTCTCCATCAGAGGCACATAGTCCAGTCAATGCCTTAACATGCTTGGCATTCCCTTCTTCACTTTCACTATCTGTATTAGACAAGGAAACAGATAACCCTTTTTTCTGCTTTTTGAGGTATGTAGGGCATTCTTTCTTGACATGACCATAACCTTCACACTCATAGCATTGAACTCCTTTGTCATGATTGGACTTTTCTTCATCTCTTGTTTTCTTCACTTGATCACTAGACCTGTTGTTGTCAGATGTGATGTTCTTAACATTAGGTATATAGTTTCTATCCATTCTCTTTAACACCTTATTAAACTGTCTCCCAAGCATCACAACAGCATTTGACATTTCCTCCTGAGTTTCAAAATTACACTCCTTCTTACCATCTTCAGTATTGGACACCAAAGCTATGCTTTTGGTCTTCTTTTCAGGCTCCTCATTCAATCTCAACTCAAAGGTTTGAAGAGAACCAATCAACTCATCAACCCTCATCTTGCTGATGTCTTAAGCTTCTTCAATAGCAGTTACCTTCATTTTATATCTCTTGGGAAGGGATCTGAGAATCTTCCTTACCAGCTTCTCTTCAGTCATTCTTTCTCCTAAAGCACTAGAAGCATTGGACAGCTCAAGAATATTCATGTGAAAATCATGAATGGTTTCATCCTCCTTCAACTTCATATTTTCAAACTTTTTAGTCAGTATTTGAAGTCTTGACATCTTGACCTTGGAGGTTCCTTCATGAGTAGTTTTCAATACATCCCAAGCTTCCTTAGCTACTTCACAAGTGTTTACCAGTCTAAAGATGTTCTTGTCAATACCATTAAAGATGGCATTCAAGGCTTTTGAATTTCCAAGTGCAAGCTCATCTTCTTCCTTTGTCCAATCTTCCTAAGGTTTTAGCTTAGTTGTACCATCCTTTTCAACAATAACAGGTGCTTTCCATTCTTTTAAGACAGCCTTCCAAGCCCTGCTGTCTAATGACTTCAAGAAGGTAACCATCAGTGGTTTCCAATAGTCATAATTAGAGCCATCTAGAATAGGGGGTCTATTCACAAATCCACCACTCTCCTTGTCCATTGCACCAGAAAGTATCAGCCCTAGATCTCACCCAGATGCAGAGCAGGATGCCTGCTCTGATACCAATTGAAATTCTGGTATCAGATGTGTGATGTTAAGTGTGATGTCACAACAACACAATCTGCTATATGAACGAGGTAAAAACAACAGCAAATAACACAATGAATTGTTCACCCAGTTCGGTCTAACAACCTACGTCTGGGGGCTACCAAGCCAGGGAGGAAATTCATTATTAGTAGTATTAAATTACAGACTCAACAATCCCAGTTGACATCTACCTAACTTAATCACTACCCAATGACACTTCTACCTAAGAAACCACTTAGGTATGAGAAACCACTCACTCCCTAAATCACCTCAGTGATACAATCCAATGATTACACTTTAAAACCCACCTTGATTATGCTTAACAGCTTTGATCAAGAACAACTAACAACACAAAAAGAGTAACACCAATTCAAACACGAATGGTTTACAAAACACACACGAAGACACAAATGAAACTTAGTCTTTAGCTCTCATTCTTCGTTCTCTACCAACAAGGGTTGAGGCTGCTTTTATAGAAGTCTGACTTGGGCTTGGACCTCCTCCAAAAATATATGATTTGATTTGTTTTAAAACCAGAATTTAAAACAGATTTGATCTTCAAATCTTTTTAAATCTCTTCAAATCAGCCTTAATGTTAGTTACATGATCTGCTCCATAATCTGCAAATTATCTAATTGGAAATATCTTCTCCAAGATATTCGCATCCAATCTCTCTAACAGATCTCCTCAAAACTCACTGACACGCGCAACCCTAAAACATCACAATCTGATGTTCTGATGTTCTGATATACTGATGTCAAGACATCAATTATAACATCAACATATAAAACTTCAACCCTGCAATAGCTAATGTTAGGAACCAATGTTATGACATCAGACATATGACATCAACATTGTTCAACTTTGTTTTACCAAAATTCCAGCCAATACAAGAACTAACATGAGGGTTATTCCAAAAAATACAACAAAGACAACATCAACATCATTGTGTGAGATATATTGCAAGAGAAGAAAAAATGTTTTGTTCAAGATAGAAGAACATTGAAGATTTTTTCTTTCTTGTAATCCATCCCAAACAATGATGTTTGGGGCGACTTCACATTAGTAAGGATTAGGGTAAAATCCGTTTAATGAGTGCTTTTATAATAAAATCATATTATTTTATCCTCGGTTAAATAGAAAACCGAAGGGTTAGAACATTTTTTTCCACTTATAAACAAATAGAATCATAAATTGAGATAGCAGGAATCGAAGCTAGAAGAGGAGGATCAACCAATTGGCGACCAGGAAAGAAGAAATTTGATAGAAATAAACTTAAATGCTTCAAATGCAATCATAGTGAACACTTCTCAACAAAATTCACAACTTCATCAAGTGAGAAAGAACATCACGATAGTCAATCAGACAGAGATTATCAAGCTCATATGGCCAAGGAAGAAGATGAAATAGGTTTTGAAGAACAACATTTAATGTTGATGATGATTACCAACCCATATTTGCACAACAATGAAGTGTTGTATATAGAGTCGGGGTGTTCCAATCATATGATTGGACGTCAAAATTGGCTCATCAACTTTGACTCGAAGAAGAAAAGAATGGTGAAGTTTGCAAATAACAGGGCCACCCAAGCTGAAGGACCTAGCAACATTATTGTTAAAAGAGAAGATGGAAAGCAAGTAGTAATCACAAATGTATTGTATGTCCCTGGTATGAATACCAACCTAATAAGCTTGGGTCAGCTCTTGGAGAAAGTTTTTTCCAGCTACTATGGGCAAATTCATGATAGAGTAGGAATGCAGGTAATGAAAGCTCCATTGTCCAAGAATAAAACCTTCAAGGTAAACCTAAACACCATAGAATCTCAGTGTTATTCTGCTGCTATATTAAAAGATGATTCATGGTTGTGGAACCTTATCCTAGGTGACTTGAATTTTAGAGATATGAAGAAAATGTGGTCAAAGGGAATGATAACAAGATTTCCCTTGGTTGAAACCCCTAATCAGTATATAAATTCATTTAGTAGCCAAATCATCTCTAAAGTTAGTGAAGTATTGCATGTAGTTTACTCTGATGTATGTGGTCCATTTGATACTCCATTACTAGGAGGGAATAGGTACTTTGTATATTTTGTTGATGAATTGAGCAGAAAGCTATGGATCTACCTAATCAAAGCCAAAAGTGATGTGTACAAGACATTCAAAGAGTTCAAAGCTCTAGTGGAAAAGCAGTTTGACAAGAAAATTAAAATTCTGAGAACAGATGGTGGTGGAGAGTTTACATCATGAGAGCTTGAAGAATTCTTCCCGAAATAAGGTATAATGAATGAAGTGACTGCACCTTACACACCCCAACATAGTGGCACTCTAGAGAGAAGAAACAAAACCAATATAAACATGGTTATAAGTATGCTTAAAGGGAAAAATCTCCTTAACATCTTTTGGGGTGAAGCAACCTGGATTGCAGCATATGTGCTAAATAAGTGTCCAACCAAAAGACTTAGTTCTATGGTCCCAAAATATGTTTGTTTAAGAAACAAAACCTCAGTCAAGCACTTTAAGATCTTTGGGTCTCTATGCTACAGGAATATACCTGACCAAAGAAGGAGGAAACTAGATGATAAAAGTGAGAAGATGATCTTTGTAGGATACAACTCAAGTTATTCATACAAGTTATATAATATAATCCAGAGGATCAATAAGTCACATTCAGCATGGATGTCAGTTTTGATGAAGCAGGTTCATGGGAAGAGGTCAAACTAAAAGATAAGACAAGGTCCAATATTCAGCATGAATGGGAAGATACTTAATCTAGAATAGAGACATAGTATAAAGCAACAACCAATAATTACCTATAGTTGCAGGCAGACCTACGTGGATAAGACATGCTCCACCAAGGCTCGGACACTATCAAATTTATTCTGATGGAAATATTTCAGAAGAATGTGATCTGGTGCAGCATATGCACCTTTTGGCAGATATGAAACCCAATTTCTTTAAAGAAGTAATCTCATAGGAAGTATGGAGACTAGCAATGGAAGGGGAATTGAATAGTATTGAAAAGAATAGTACTTGGGAGATGGTAAGCCTACCTAAAATAATGACAATTTCTGTCAAATGGGTGTTTAAGACATAACGCAAACCTGACGAATCCATAGCCATGAACAAGGCAAGACTTATGGCCAACAGATTCATGTAGCAAGAAGGTTTAGACTATCCTGAGGTGTTTTGTCCAGTAGCAAGGATTGAAACTGTAATACTAATTCTTTCAATAGCTAGATGGAAATATTAGAAACTACGACAACAATTTGTCAAGCCAGCTTTTCAAAATGGGTCACTTGGTGAAGAATAATTTGTGTTGCAGCCTCTTGGTTTCATATGAAAAAGTGAAAAGCAAAAGATGTTAAGGTTGAAGAAGACTCTATATGGCTTGAAACAAGCACCTATGGCATGAAACAAAAGCATAGACTCGTTCCTCATTAGTCTTAGCTTTCAAAAGTGCTCAGTAGAGCATGGTGTGTATGTCTAGACTGTGAATGAACATGAGTTTCTAATGTTGTGTTTGTATATTAATAACCTAGTCATCGCTGGTAACAACTTAAATTCCATAGAGTCAATCAATGGAAAACTGAAGAGTGATTTTGAAATGACTGATTTGGGTACTTTCTCTTACTTCCTGGTATTTAAATTTTTGTACACAGAGAGTGGCATCTTTATGCATTATAAGAAGTACATATCAAAAGTCCTAAAGAAGTTAAAATGATGAGATTCAAGCCATCTGAGACACCAATTGAGTTAAATGTAAAACTGACAAAGAATGAGGACGAGTGGCATGTTGATAGAAGTGTGTTCAGGACTTCAGGCATATAGTTGACACCTTAAGGTATATATCTCATAGTAGACATGAGATAATGTTTAGTGTAGGTCTGGTCAACAGTTTTATGAGTGATCCTCGACACTCACATTTGTTGTAGACTAGAGAATTGTAAGGTATCTGAGAGCAACATTAAGTCATGGAATTCTATTTCCCTACCACACTAAAGTTGTTGCATATTCTGACTCTGACTGGTGTTGTGACGTGGTTGATAGAAGAAGCACCATGGGAAAGTATTTTTGTTGTTAGGTTCCCCGTTATCATGGAGTTCAAACAATCAAACTGTGGTAGCCCTATCCACCTGTGATGTTGAATATATTGTTACATGTTCAGCTGCTTGTCAGGTCTTATGGTTATCAGTACTACTCAAAGAATTGAAGTTGTTCAGTGAAGAATCAGTGGATCTATTGGTAGATAGTAAGTTAGCAATTGATTTGGCAAAGAACCATATGTCACACAGAAAAATTAAACAAATTGACACCAAATTCTACTTCCTTAGAGATCAAGTAAGAAAGGAAAGAATCAAGCTTCTTCGTTGCAGGACTAAATTGCAGCTAGAAGACATATTAACAAAGTCATTGAAGAGAGAAAGATTCAGAGAGCCAAGAGAGCTTTTGAATGTGGTGTCTTTTTAATAGTTTTTAAACAATGGAATGTGTTATAAGTAATTCAAAAATGTATATAATATAATATGGGTAACTAGATGTCCACTAAGTGTTGCCAGGTGTCATGTATTGTGAACTCACTTTATAAGCTTGAATTCTCATTGGTAACAGATGACGTGGCTGATATGAAATATGATTCCACCATTATAGTGTGTAAGTTTAATAAGTGCTAATTTGTAGTGATTTTGAGTGTAAATAATTGGCACTTATCAGCTTAATTATATCAAAAAGCCTCAACTATAGTGTATGTTTTGTGTAGTTTACATTATAGTGTGTACTATGCGTAATCATGTACATGTCTTTGAGTTTGATAGTTTTTCTCTCATTATTGTAGGTATACAAGCAATGATATTTTATCATTGTCTTATATATCATTGAATAAACTTTCTAACGCTTCCGACCGCGCGTAAAACGGAGTTACGGTTCTCAAGTTATGGTCGAAACAAGTTCTGAGTTTGCTGTCATGTTCGCTGTGCGAACTGGAGGCGAGCGAGCTCTCTAAGAGTTTGCACTGCGAGCGAACAAAAATTGCCCAGGAGCGTGGAAAAACACTATTATGGAAGTAGCTATATTTGGTATGGTCGCAGTGCGAGTACAGGAACCCATTTTTGCCTATAAATTCACATTTTCAATTTTTTTAAGGTTATCTTTTGGGAACCTTTGGACCCAATTGATCAGAACCATATTCTTTAGTAGTTTTAGCTTAGAAACAACACATGGATGATACATCTAGATGATTCGGAGTCAAATCATACTTCAATCAGAGATAACAAACCGTGAGAAATTTGTTCTTCTTCCTTCTTCTCTTTGCATTTTTCATTGTGTTGCGGTTGTTGTATGCATGTTTACTTAGATTGTAAGTTCATATATGGATCTTTATATAAAATCCCTTTTACAAATCTTAATCGATGTTATCTTTGAATTAATATTTATCTTAATGGGTTTGGATCGTTGTAGACATATACTTTTCAAAATCGACCTAAGATGATGATCTATTGGCTATGGTAAATGGTTTAAATATTCATGCGTGTGTGTCGGAGCTTAATGCTCCATATTGTTTTGTCGCATGAGATAACACCTTCGAAAGAACGCGTTTGATATCTCGGACTTTGCGTTAGACATAACCTCCGTTTGTGAGCGATACGTGGGGTTTTGACGAGTATTAGGTTGAGTGCATTTGATCGATAGGTTTTCTCTCGTACATGATGGGTATAAGAAAATGCAACTCCTAATGAGTTTCTCCTTTCTAAAGAATGTGTTTATTTATTTTCTTTTATGCTTTTAATTTCTGAATGTTACCCTTGGAGAACCATTTCAAACCCAAGCTTAGATACGTGGATATTTTCGAACGACATTCTTTCCCTCGAACCGATACATGTGGAGACAATAAATCCCGTAATTCTTCCAATCTTAATTTATGATTGCCGCTTTACCACACCAGGAAAATGGCGTCATTGTTGGGGATTGGTTTTTATATTGAATCGCATTGTGATAATTTCTATATTTCTAAGCATTGTACATAATTGTCTATATTGTATATATGCTTGTACAGATACTTGTTTTGCTTTTGTTTTCCATCCTTGTATATAATTGTTTTCCATTATGTTTGTTCAAGTGTTATATATATTTTGTTCCAGTAAAGTTTGTTCAAGTGTTTATTTAGGACATTTTCTTTGGGTGTGTGCTTTAAAGAAAAGCATCACATGTCTATGAGGAAGTTACTAGCAAAGCAGAATAAAGGCATCGAGCTAACGACGTGAAACAAGCGCTGGTTAGGAGGCAACCCAACGGTTTTTGAGTTTGTATAGCTTTATGCATATTTAGTTTGATTCAATTTTGTTAGGTTGTTAGAAAATTTTTGTGTTTTATCTTAAGCTTTGGTTTTTATTAGCTTGAGGATGCATGTTGTGATTGTTCAAGTTTGATTGTTTCAACATGAAAATGTTATGGTAGTGTGAAAAGTTTAAAGAAAGTTGCATTGCTATGGTTTGTGTTTATTGCTTTTCTAGAACATAATATGTTTAGGGACCTTGGGCTCTATACAACTTACATGTCATTCATTCTCTTGCAATTTTTGTTCATTTGTGAATCATTTTAGTTCATAGCCCATTGTGAGAAACCTCAATTTTTTACTAAATGTTTAGATGACTGATAACTTTGTTTAATTCGTTTGATTCATGCTTAATCTTTTGATTATTGTGATTTTGTGTAAGCATTAGAAATGATAAATGCATTTGTTTATATTGAGCACAAGCATATCAAAAAGTAACTTACCCGTGAGTAGTAAGTATTCGTTAACCCCTTTGAGCCTTAACAGATTAGATCCTAATTTGTTGATGAACTTTGTGTGTGTACATAAATAAAAAGTTAAGTTCATCATTGAATTTTGTGAGATTCTAAAAAAATTTCTTGAAACCTTTGAACAATGTTTAAAATTGATTTCATTGCCATAAAAAGAAATGAGCAGTCACTTGAGGTTTGATGGTATACAAGTTGGGGAGAATGAAAGGAAATGGTAGGTTACTAAAAATTTAGAAAAATTTTGAGCAAGCATAAGAAAATTGTGAATATGAATGTGAATAACAATAGAAAAAGATGCTTGTTTAAAAGGAAAAAAATAGATAATGAAAAATAATTGTGCAAAGGAAGTTTGGAAAGGGTGAGCAATAGAGAAAAGAAATTGGTGAATGAAGTTGCGATGTGTAAATATCATGTATAGTGAATGTTTATTTTGCATGGAAACTTCGATTAAATAACATAAGAAATGACCATTTGTTGTGAAACCTGGCCAAGCTACAACCTTTCAAGCCTTTAGTGATCTTTTTGCTTTCATGATTTCATTTATGATTGTTGGATGAATGTATGAATTGAACTGTTGTTAGCATTATTTTTAGATGAGTGTAATTGTCCCACGGTTGCAAACGCGTAAATTTCTTCATCCTTATTCTGAAGAGGAGTGTTAGGTGTGATTCATTTTTGAACATTTGTATTGCTTTAGAATTTTTGACATGTGTTTTGTGCTTAGACTATGTTTCATAATCGTAGTGTCTTGTAGTTTAGTGGTAAGCATTGCTTTGCATGTGCTTTTGATTTTGTAACATACGTTTGTTTTCCGTTTGTAAAAACTTTTTGAGCATGATTTCTTGATAATTGATTTTGTTTCTTCGAGTTGATTGATTCTTGTTTGAGTACAAACAAGTTTAAGTTGGGGAGAGTTTGATAAGTGTTAAATTGTAGTGATTTTGAGTGTAAATAATTGGCACTTATCAGCTTAATTATACCAATAAACCTAAACTTGAGTGTATGTTTTGTGTAGTTTACATTATTGTGTGTAATATGCGTAATCATGTACAATCTTTGAGTTTGATAGTTTTTCTCTCATTTTTGTAGGTATACAAGCAATGATATTTTTCATTGTATTATGGAGCATTTAATAAGCTTTCCAACGCTTCCGACCTTGTGTAAAACGGAATTACGCTTCTTAAGTTATGGTCGAAACAAGTTCTGAGTTTGCTGTCATGTTTGTTTTGCGAATTGGAGGCGGGCGAGCTAGCCATGAGTTCGTAACGCTCAGAAGCGTGGAGAAACATTGTTTTGGCAGTTGCTATGTTTGGTATGTGCACAGTGCAAACCGGAGTTCGCAGTGCGGGCACGGGAACCCATTTTTCCTATAAAGTCACATTTTTCAGATTTTTTTAGGTTATCTATTGGGAACTTTTGGACCCAATTGATCAAAACCATATTCTTTAGTAGTTTTAGCTTAAAAACAACACATGAATGATGCATCTAGATGATTCGGAGTCAAATCATACTTCAATCGAAGATGACAAACTGTGAGAAGTTCAATTGGGGATGACAAACCGTGAGAAATTTGTTCTTCTTCCTTTTTCTCTTTGTATTTTTCATTGTGTTGGGGTTGTTGTATGTATGTTTACTTAGATTGTATGTTCATCTATGGATTTTTGTATAAAATCCATTTTACAAATCTTAATCGATGTTATCTTTGATTTAATATCTGTCTTAATGGGGTTGGATCCCTGTAGACATATACTTTTCAAAATCGACCTAAGATAATGATCTATTGGCTATGGGAAATGGTCTAAATATTCACGCGTTTGTATCGGAGCTTAATGCTCTATGTTATTTTGTCGTGTGAGATATCACCTTCGAAAGAATGTGGTTGATCTCTCGGACTTTGCGTTAGACATAACCTCCGTTTGTGAGCGATACGTGGGGATTTTGACGAGTATTAGGGTGAGTGCATTTGATCGATATGTTTTCTATCGTACATGATGGGTATAAGGAAATGCAACTCCTGATGAGTTTCTCATTTCTAAAGAATGTGTTTATTTATTTGCTTTTATACTTTTAATTTCTGCATGTTACCCTTGGAGAACCATTCCAAACCCAAGCTTAAATACGTGGAGATTGTCGAACGACATTCTTTCCCTTGAACCGATCCCTGTGGAGACGATAAATCCCGAAATTCTTTTAAACTTAATTTTTTCTTGCCACTTTACCGCACCAACTATGCTCTAACAATATCCATGGGTACCCATTGCCATCCCTATATATTATAGCTCTTGTTTGGATTGAAAAGTTTGTTCTTGATTTTATAAGTTCTTATTCCATTATCGTAATTACTCCAACATAGTCAAAATCTAAGTGTTGCTACGTTATCTCACAATCTTACTCTCCATGTTTACACCAAGTACATATATCACATACAACATGATATCCAATTTGTTAGAGAAAGAATAGTTTCAAAGAATCTTGTTGTTTAACATGTTCTAGCTTCTACACAACTTATTGATACATTGACAAAGCCACTTGGCACGACAACCTTTCAAAATATTATGTCCAAGCTCAAGGTTATCTTTTACAAACCCCTTAATCTTGTGTGGGAGTGTTAACCAAATGTAAAACAAGTCTCATTGATTTCCAACTACTAACAGAGTTAGTTATAACTCAAGAGGATGGTTTTAAATTGCGGACCGCATCACCTGATTCGGCCGCAATATTGCGGTTGCGGTAGTGTCCGCATCCGCGTCAGACCGCAATTTCAGTTTGATTGTAAATCACAATAAAAACCACAACATAACGCCGCAACGACCGTATCATAACACCGCAACGACCGCATCAGCACGCATCACACCACATCAGCCCCAAGAGATTATGCAATACTTGTAAAAATTATTTGGTCTACCTTCTTTTATATTTATATCATAGATTTAAGGTATGTTTTAAAGGATTAGTGATATTCAACATGATTGCAAGTTGTTAATTAGATATATATGAAAATATAGAGAGGAAATGGAACACATATGCAACAACCGCGATAAGCGCAACTAAAGTGCCTGTAACCGTAATCGCAATTTAAAACCAAGGTCAAGAGTTAGTTATAAGTCACTAATGTTTGTTAGCTTCTATGAAGACTTTTATATATAAGTGTAATGACTTGCAACTTTACAAACTTATTGAGTATAATGAAGTTTCAAAGTATTAAGATTTTCATTTTCTTTCAATAGGTCAATGTTTAAGGTAATTTGTTTTATGGTCATATATAAAATTCAAAATTCATTCCCTCTCAATATTAGAAAAGCCAAAAGAAAACTACATTGTAATGGTTCATTAATGGCATCCAAAATAAAGAGTATTCAAATAGATACTAGTATTAACTTTTTCTATTAACCAATGATGTTACCGTTATTTTTGTAAAAGCTTTTCTTTTGTAATGGTTCATTAAGGGGAACAATAGGCAGTGTTTTAAAAACCGAACCATACCGGTCGGTCGGACCGGTCGAACCGAGAACTGGCCAGGTAACCGGTCTGGTTCAGTTGTTAGATTGCTCATGTCATTGAACCGGTGTGTACCGATAAAAATCGATGTAAACCAGAAAAAACGGCGGTTTTCTTAAACCAGCGGTTTAATTGTATTTTTTTTTATATTAAAACGACGTCTTTTTGATTATTTTAATTAAAAAAATTAAAATAAAATAATGAAATAAATGAAATAAAAAATTAAAATAAAAAATAAAACAAACTAATGATATTATTGACGGAGAAGTTGTTGCGAATGTTGTTGATTTTACTGCAGATGATTTTAATATTGAAGAAAGAGATCCCAACATTGAAACAATTTTTCCTCCTTTAAATTGGTGCATATTAGAGTTATTTTATTATAAACTATTTAATTAGATTATGTTGCAATTAGACTTTGTTCGCCATTAGACTTTATAATTTTGTACTATTTTATTATGTGTGATACCTTTGTTTTAAATTTGAATTTAGATAATGAATTTGTGAACGTATGATATGATATTTTAAATAAATTTAAGAGGAGATCTTAATACACCACCCAAGCCCAGATATCAGATTTGCACATCCGGACGCACCAAATTTTTAAAAACGCTCATATGTTTCGGATGTGCACATCCGGAAGAATTCTTGATTTGCAAATCTGGAAAAAATCAAAAGAATTCCATAAAATCATTTACTTCTAAATATAATTAAATCCAATATAATTAAAATCCAATATAATTAAAATTAATATCATTTTTTCAATATAAGTAAATCCAATATAATTAAATCCAATATAATTAAACTCTATATTAATTAAAATTAATATGATATTTAATATGATTAATTTTTTTCAATATAATTAATATGATTACTATGGTATTTAATTTTAAATGATTTTTTTATATTGAAAAATTAATTTAATTATATTGGATTTAAAATTATATAGTATTTACTTCTAAAATTGGATTTAATTATATTGATATTTAAAATTATATGGTATTTACTTCTATATTATATGGTATTTACTTCTAAATTATAATTAAAATTATATGGTATTTACTTTTAAAATTAATTTAATTATATTGAAAAAATCATATTAATTTTAATTATATTGAATTTAATTAAATTGGATTTAATTATATTGAAAAAATCATATTAAGTTTAATTTTGTTGGATTTTAATTATATTGGATTTAATTATATTTAGAAGTAAATGATTTTATGGAATTCTTTTGATTTTTTCCGGATTTGCAGATCAGGAATTCTTCCGGATGTGCACATCCGAAAAATACTGAAAAATTTTAGAGAAATGGTGCGTCCGAATGTGCACATCCGGAAATTGGGGGAAAAAACGAAAATTCAGGTGGTGATTAAGAAACATGGGTGGTGTGATAAGAAACTCTCTAAATTTAATTGTTAGTTATATTTTGTAGAGACTGAATCATCTGGTTCGACCAGTTTTATATCTATATAGTTTTGTTATATAGACCGGTCTATTCAACCGAGTTATCTGGTTTAATCCGGTTTTGTCATGCGGTTCGACCAATGATCCAGTGGTTCGACCAATAAACCAGTGACACAGTACTCTCACCGGTTTGATAACCGGACCGGTTTTTAAAACACCGACAATATGTGTATTCCAAACCCCAACAATTTTAGTACAAAATCAACCCCAATAATAAAAGATCGGACAACACTAAGAAGTCACACCTACAAAAAAATATTGGAGTATTTGAACCACTCATAATAATTAAACCGAAATCTTCATTTTAAAGACACTCTTAACAGCCACTACGAATATTGCACAATAGTCTGAAAAATGTCTTCTACAACACAAAAGGCATCAATAGTGGTAGGAAAATTTTGCAATATTTTATATTACTATTTATTATATGGGCATCACAACTAATAAGTTAATTGGATAAGAATGCTTACTAGGGTTCAAATGTTCCAGATGATGGCTGTGAGTTGAATCCAGCATTCAGGGCTTTTATTCTTATCTTATTATAACTAGAGATTGCATGAAGATATGTAGTTATAGCCAAATTGGAAAATCTTATTTTCTTTAATAAATAATCTTCCACACAATCTCATGTGAGTCTTTTAATATTAAGCTGCTATTAAAATATTCACAAAAAAATCAACCCAATTTACTTATTTCACGCTATATAATGTATCACATACATAGAACAACTCAAACAAAACAAATATTACAACATAGAGTCCTAGTTATTAATACTTCAATTTTTCAATGGATACTTATGCAAACTTCAGCTGCGAGCTAAGAATAATACAAGCACGAAACATTGAATTCATCAAGTCCGCCAAAAACTTGTTTGCCAGGATTTATCTTCCAATTGGAAACAACAAAAGAATTCAACTCAACAGCAAAAATGTTTCTACCAAATTTGGACCCTTTTGGGACGAATCTTTTAATCTTGATTGCTCTTGTCCTCAAGAGTTCTTGCAAAACCTAAATCAACAAAGCCTGGTATTAGAGCTAAGGCAGAGGAAGATGTGGGGGTCACAACTTATTGGAAAAGGCGAGATTCCATGGAAGGTGATTCTTCAATCACAAAACATGGAGTTGAAAAAATGGTTGAAAATGGATTTGGTGAGTGGAAGTGAATAAGTGATTGTAAAGAGGTTATGTTCAAGGTTGTCAAGATCGGGATCTTACTTAAGATCGGGAGAGTATAGTAAAATTGTAAAACATAAGATCGTAACTAAGATCGGAAGATCCTACCCAATTATTTTTGTGAGATAGAGAGGGGGTAATACGATTGTAAAACATAAGATTGTAACAAAAATTAGAAGATATTACTAAAATGAAAAAATATTTGAAGTTTTTTTACATGATATTTTGGTAGGCAAGTGTATTTGTGGGAAAATGGCCACCGCCGAATCGTAATTGTTGCGTCTCGGTATCTTGTCAACCTTCTCAGCTTGTAATGGTGGTGGCCGGAAAATGGCAAGTGTGGTCGGAAAACGACTGATCCTGGTTGGAACTAGCCAAAATCGCTCAAAATCAATGGTTTTACAATTTTTTTCATAATTTGACTATAACACGCGATTCTACTTAGGATCGGGATCGTTGGGGGTGGGTGAGATCGCAAAATCGTAAGATTTTAAGATCTAGATCGAGATCTTGACAACCATGGTTATGTTGACAACACCAGAAGTGGAAGTAGAGATTAAAGTAAGAGTGTCTTCGGTTACTGAGATGGAGAAGCAAAATAAAAAGAGTTTTAATATTTGGAATAAGTGTGGATATAAAGATGGGCATGATCATAATGCTTGGTGCAATGCAGAAGAGTGTGATATGTTTGCGCTTGGTGCAGCTTTGGAAGCTTTTTGATTTTGATGCAAGATTTTGCTATGAACATATAAACTAACATCAACTGATTTATGTATTATTGTATTTAATAGATTTTTTTAACAAAATTATAATAGATTGATGTCATTTACATAGTTTATGGTTTCTCTCTTTGTAGCAAAACTTTGCCATATATAATAGTTTAAATCTCCTTTGTTTACATGAAAATATAATGTCCAAGTAAAATAAATGAAGTAGGTATGATTAAAGAAATGACATATAGAACACAGTTATATATAGATATTGAACCAATAATTCTTGTAATAGAATTGATATTGTATCGCACTTATTAAATTGAATAAATGAATCTTGTTAGCAGTATGCTATGAACGCGACTCAATTGGGGTATAAATTGGTGAATGGCGATATTGAGTTTTGACAACAACGTGCTATGATCAGACGAAGGGGGCTCTAGAGGTTCCCATATTGACACGTTATCGCCAGTTTAAGGGGAAATTTACTTAAATTGTATGGCACCTAGTTCTTCAGGAAGGGAAGATAATATCCCACTAGTATTAATGTCAGATGAGGGGGGCTCTTGAGGTTCTATAGCAAGCCTACTGTAAGTAACAAATGGAGTGGATGACTAAGAGAACCACGCGTGCGTTGCACACCTTTTACATATGGAAGTTGAAACTAGACACCTTTATGTGTTCCAGGTTTTTTTTCGTATTTTAAAGATTATTGTAATGCACATTGAATCCTATTTCTGTGTAATTATGAATTTTGTCGTGTATTATCCCACATTTGTTTTGATTTTTATATTGGGATAAGTTTATTAAGTCTCAAAGAAGAAGGACTAGAGGAAGCAATACAAAACCCATGGCAAAGGAATGTAGGGCAAGTACAAAGTTTGCACCACATGCCGTCTAGAGTTGGCTTGTCGCCCCTTGATCATAACACTATTCGCTTGGGTTTCCAACGAACAACCTCTAGTCTCTTATTAAAATTTACTTGCAGATTTTAATGTGATGCAAATGAGCATGGATTAAGGAAGAAAAAACAAAGAACGAAAGGAGATGGTAGAAGAAGAATGGAGGCAGGTAGAGCACAAGAAGGCAAGGAGTTCGTTAGCAAAGTGGGACGTAGAAGGGAGAAGAGGCCGAAGTGAAGAGCTGCATTCTTCGACATTCTTTTTCACTGAGTTTGATGATAAATGGAAAGCCAAAGACTTATACTTCGAGTTCAAAGAGCTGGGCGACATTGACGAAGTGATAGTTCCACCGAAGAGGGACAAAAGAGGTAGAAGATTCGGTTTCGTTCGTTTCCTTGAGGTTGAAGACGAGAAGCTACTGGCTACGAAGCTCGACAACTTATTCCTTGAAGGAAGGAAACTTCACGCTAACGTGCCCAGATTCCAGAGACACAATAGGTTTGATCATCGGGGGATCGACTCAGCTAGAGGGGAAGACGCGAAGGCTTTTGTCCGGAATACGAAGCGCAAGGATGTTCAACAAGGAAGAAGAAATTACACGAAGAAAGATTGGAGATCCTTTGCTGAAGTAACAAAGACCTCCGGATCTTTTAACAATGCTGGTGGGAGTGAAGGGTTTGAATGTGACATGCTTTCGTTTTCTTCTGAAGATGAAGGGCTTAATAACTATGAGGATGCCTTTGTTGGAGTTGTTGCTGAACCTGGCAACGCGTATGCTATGAAAAACTTGTTTCATGAAGAAGGAATCTTTAAGATCAGAGTTACTCCTCTGGGTGCCAACTTTTGTCTGTTGGAAGATTTAATGGAGGGAGAAGTGGAGTGTTTCATCAAGGACAAGAAGGAGTGGTGGGGACTGTGGTAATTTAACGAGATTAGGCCTTGGAATCCAAAGGATGTTGATCAGGAGAGAGTAACTTGGCTGAGGTGTTTCGGAACTCCATGTCATGCATGGGGTACAAAGTTTTTCGAGTTGGTGGCATCATCGTTTGGTTTGTTGGTTACTTGCGATGAGAACACTTTGTTGAAGAAGAGCATGGATATGGCTAGGCTGAAAGTGAGAACCAGTCGTTTGACTTTTATTAATGAAGTGATTGAAGTTTCAATAGATGGCATTTCATTCAGGATATCAATGGTGGAAGATCAAACTGGTCCGAAGGAGCTATGGGGTAGAAAGGTATTGTCTTGCGCGGGGTCGGAAACCAGAGAGTCGTCGAGTGTTTCTAACTCCGGCGAAGAGGACACCGACGAGGAGTTTTTCGGTGCTAACGTGGAAACGAGATTTGGGACGAAGGATGTCAGGTCTGTGAAGGAGACGTTAGAAAGTGACAAGAGGACGCAGGTTATCCTAGATGCTAGGGTAGAGGCAGATAAGCAGAAGGCAGTACTAGGTATGGTGCATTTGACGGATAAAAGTACAAAGTTTAAACCTTTTACTTCTGACACAGTATATGCTAGAGAAAAGGTGTCTGAGACGGTTCAGAATTTTGAGGGAGACGTTGGAGGAGGCACGTGTAACGAGAGCTGTGAAGTAGGGGATTCTACGCAACTAGTGTGTCCTTTGAAGTCAAATGGATCGGGTAAAGGGCCTATTGGGGAGGAAAATTTGGGTAGGGATTTAAATGGGCTTCAGAATTCTATTTGTAGTAGAAGTGGCCCAACAACTTTTGACGAAGCCTGTAGGAATATTAAACCAGATAAGCCCAAACGAAGGAAAAGGAGGATTGTTAGAGATTTGGGGGAGAAAGTGATTATTAATCCCTCTTACGTTGCTTGTATAGCGCCTAGAAGATCCACACCCAGGGGAAACATTTCTAATCATGGAGCTGCGAATGGTAGCTGTAACGATGATGATAGTATCTCAAATGGGTCTTTTTCTGTTGATAATTCTTTAACCGATTCCGAAGTTATAAGATGCAACAAGAGGATCCTGAATAGTTCCAAATATGAGGTAGGGCAGAGGATTTGGGATTCCATCACCAGAATGGGAGTGGTTTGCAATTTTGATAGAAGGGATGCCATCAAAATTGTTGAAGCTATGGAGGAAAGAGACAAGGAGGGGATACTAGCTATGAAGGCGGATCCAATCAAGTTGCAATGAATTTAGCAACGTATAATATAAGGGGAGGTGGTAGCGTTGTGAAGAGGAAACGAATCAATTTCTTACTTAATTCAGGTAATATTGATTTGTGCTTCATTCAAGAAACTTAGTGTACTAATTTTGATGATGCGATGGCCTATTCGTTATGAGGAAACAAAGAGGTTGAATGGACTGCTCAAAATTCCAGGGGGGCTTCGGGAGGTTTGGTTATTCTGTGGACGAAAAATGTTTTTTCTCTTAATTATAGCTTTACTGGTCCGGGGTTTGTTGGCATCAACGTTGGATGGAAGGGAGGGGTGTATAATTTTGTTAATGTTTATGTGCCTTGTTCTGCTGCAGATAGAAGATTGCTTTGGGGTAGATTGGTTGCGAGGAGGCAGTGTAGTTTAGTCGAAGAGTGGTGTGTGGGGGGCGATTTTAACGAAGTGTGCTGCAGGGAGGAGAGAAGGGGCTCAGGTGACTACTTTAGCAGCAGGAATATGGAAGAGTTCAGAAATTTTTTCGCGAATATGAATTTGGTGGATTTACCTTGCGTAGGTGGGAGATTCACTTGGTTTAAAGGAAATGGGAAGGCAATGAGTAGACTGGACAGGTTCTTATTGTCTAGTAAGATGATTGAGGATTGGGGTGTTAGTGTCCAGAAGGTGGGAAAAAGAGACATTTCTGACCACTGTCCAGTTTGGATTTTTTCAGGTAAGGTTGATTGGGGGCCTAAGCCGTTTAGGTTCAATAATGCGTGGTTTAGTAACGGCGGTTTTAAGCCTTTCATCGTAGAAGAATGGGGCAAGATGGAAGTGGAAGGTAGAGGTGATTACGTCTTGTACGAAAAGCTGAAACGTTTAAAAGTTCGTATTAAGGAATGGAACATAGAGCGTTTTGGGTGGATCGACTTTAAGGTAAAGGAAAAGGTGGATAGTCTTAATGAGATGGATAGTTTGTTAGTCGACCTTGTTGATGAGGATGTTGAGGAGTGCGTCCTGGGAAGGAGTAAGGTTTCAGGGGAAATTTGGAAAATGCTAAATCTTAAAGAGAGTATGCTTAGATTAAAATCTAGGCAAATGTGGTTGAAAGATGGAGATAAGAACACGAGGTTTTTCCACAATGCCATGAAGGAGAGATATAGAAGAAATTCTATTAATGTGATTGAAGGAGCGAATGGGAGAGTCGAAGGTGTTACTGAAGTGAAGGATGAGGTTAAGAATTATTTTGCAGATTTTTTCAAAGAAAGCAATTCTATCAGACCCGAGCCAGTAAGTCTCAATTTTCAAACGCTGAATGCTTTAGATAAGGTTTGGCTGGAAAGTGAGTTCACCGATGTAGAAATAAAGGAAGTTGTTTGGTCTTGCGACGGCAACAAAAGTCCGGGGCTGGACGGTTTTTCTTTGGAATTCTACAAACAAAATTGGGAGGTTATCAAGGAGGACGTGTGCAGGGCTGTTAAGGACTTTTACAACAGAGGCATTCTTACTAAGGCTTGTTCTTCTTCGTTTTTAGCTCTGATACCGAAGAATCACAATCCGCAGACTCTCTCTGAGTACAGGCCCTTCTGTCTTGTTGGGAGTTTTCATAAAATTTTATCTAAAATTCTGGCTGCCAGGTTAAAAAAGGTGTTAGGATCAATTATTTCTAGTAATCAATCCGCATTCATTCCGGGGAGAAATATTGCTGACGGAGTTCTTTTAGTGAATAAGGTGCTGGATTTGGCGAAGAGGGAGAAGAGGAGTTGTGTAGCGTTGAAAGTTGACTTCGAGAAAGCGTACGATTGTGTCAACTGGAATTTTTTGAAATTCATGTTATCGAAGATGGGGTTTGGTGTTAGATGGTTAAGGTGGATGGACGGAATTATTTTCTCCAGCTTCATGTCCGTTATAGTTAATGGGAGTACTACCAAGGATTTCAAGGTTGAGAGAGGCCTTCGCCAAGGCGACCCGTTATCCCCTTTTCTCTTCGTTTTGGTCATGGAGGCTCTCATGGTTTTAGTCCACAAGGCTGTAGAAATGGGAGAATTGAGGGGATTCAAGTTCAGTGAAGAGGAGAAAGTCAATATCTTGCAATTCGCGGACGACACGGTGATAGTTCTTGATGGTAGCAGTGATAACCTATGGAGTCTGAAAGCCATATTCAGGGGTTTTGAAATGATGTCTAGCCTTAAGATTAACTTCCATAAGAGTAAGATTTATGGCTTAAATAATGGTGATGGGTTTTTAGAGGTTGCTTCGGGGTTTCTCTCTTGTCGCATTGATCGTTTCCCTTTCAAGTTTCTCGGTGTCTTGGTGGGTGATAGTCCTAGAAAGCTGGCTATGTGGAAGGAGATTGTCAACAAGTTTAAGAGTAGGTTGGCTATTTGGAGGGGCAGAAATTTAACAGTGGTAGGTCGCGTGGTGATGATTAATTCGGTCCTGAACGGTGTTCCAATATACTCTTGGTCTTTCTATAAAGCTCCCTCAAAAGTTCTTAATGAAATAAGGAGTATTCAAAGCAATTTTTTATGGAGGGGTAGTGAGACTCATAGAACGGTTCATTGGGTGAGCTGGCCTAAAGTTTGCAAACCGCGCGAGCAGGGAGGCCTTGGCATTAAAGATGTGAATTTACTTAACAGGGCTCTTTTGAATAAGTGGAAGTGGAGGGTGTTGAACAATAAAGAGGCGGTGTGGAGCAAGTTTTTAAGAAGCAGATATGGGAATTATGAGACAAAAGTGCTAATAGGTGACAAGAGTGTGCTTTCTAGGAAGGACTCCATATAGTGGCGGGATCTGATTTTATCTGATAATGTGTTTGCTGACTCTAATTACAGGTTTTCGGATGCTGTTTTATGTGAAGTTCGCAACGGCCATGGTACTTCGTTTTGGCACTCGAAGTGGCTCGGTAACCAAACTCTTAAGGATGCCTTCCCTGAGTTATTTGCTGTTGCGCATTCTAGGAATTGCAGCGTCGCGGAGGCTGGTTCTTGGGACAGTAACGTTTGGTCGTGGAATTTGGAGGAAATTCTGAGTAGAAATGGAGAAGAGGATACGACAGCCAGGGAGGATCTGTTGGATTTACTTCAGCAGTTTGGAGTGGACCAGCATCTTAACGACAGTTATGTTTGGCAGCGTGATGCAGACGGTACGTTCTCTGTCAGAACGTGCTTCAAACATTTCAGCGAATTTGATACGAGTATCAGTTATCCAGTTTGCACACTGAAGGCTTTAAATCATTTGTGGGATTTGAGTTTTCCTTCAAATGTGTTACATTTCGGTTGGAGATTCCTGCTAGGCAGAATTCCAACTAAAGATCAACTGTTGAGGAGAAACATTTTAACTGAGAGAGGGGATCTGAACTGCGTCTTTTGTAGTTCGGAGGAAGAAACCACTACGCACCTGTTCGAGATGTGTTCATTTACGGTTCGTATTTGGAAGAAGGTTTATGATTGGATTGGTATTAATATTGAACTGAACTTTGGGGAGTTTGTGGGTTACTTTCTTAACTGGGAAAAGGTGAAGTCTAAATTGAAGAGGTTTGTTATCGCCGCCATATGGTTAGCAACTTCTTCGAGCATTTGGTTGGTGAGGAATTCTATCATTTTTAGAAGAGAAGAACTTAGTTTTGTGGAGTGTTTTTCGGCTATTGTTTATCGATCTTGGAAGTGGTTATGTTTATGTTGTAAAATAGCAGACTGTGCTGATTTTTCTGTGTGGAATACTCTACCTCTTCTCTGTTTTACGAGGTAGGGGCTTTCCGTTTTGTGTTTCGGGCGGAGTATCCCTTATACTCCTCTTTTATTGAATCATTGCCTATTAAAAAAAATAAAAAATTTACTTCCAGGATCGACTACAAAAATCGTAGACTATGTGTTAAGTATAGACTGAGTGCTTGAGTGTTTGGGTTTAAAATGGTAGATAAAGAACTACGTTTGCACGATTGAAATAACTCAATGAAAAATAAGATAAAATTGTAAAGGGAAATAGTCAGAAAACAAGACTTACGAAATAAATTGCTTAAATGTAAATTGGACGCATGCATACATTTGCGCAAAATTGACTCGTTTCTCTCAAACGCTGTTACTTTGAGTATATTCTTCTCAATGTAACAAAATGCGACCTCTAAAACTAAAGTTGAAATCTACTTAAATAGGCCTAAAAAATAACAGTTACTTTGTTGTTAGTTATTCCCGACCTGCCACGTGTCCACCCATGCATGTCCATTACAGGTGTAACTCCCCACGTTCTCGTCAGTTCATTTGGCTTACCTTCGACTTCGACTAGGATGACCATCTGTCGAGCCTGCTTCAGTATTCTTCTGACAGATGGTCCGTCGAGACTTCTTCGACCTTGGTCTGTAGGATGTTCCGTCGAACTTGTTTCGACTTCTTTGTTTATGATGTCAATCTTCCCTTCGACTTGCTTCTCTTTCCTTGATCAAAATTTTCCAGCTAACAAACACACACCTCTATTGGGCTTAGGATCAAATCGTCCCTCAACCACTTATAAATTGTGGGGAGTGATGTGTCCTTATGGAAAGATCAGTTAAAGAAGGGAGAGTAAGTTTTCTAGGATGATAGGAGGAATACCGATCTTAGGTCCAAGGATTCAAGCCCAATTAATCTCTAAATACTTTATCTCGAGGATTTAGGAAAGATATGAATATTATCCTACCCTTTTTTTCAAAAGAGACCAAAACATAGATAATTGCAGTTGTTGAAAGATTAAAGGTTGACTAGTCTAAATGCATTGAGATAATGAGTGGTTTATACTTGTATATCAACCTTTTTGTTTTGGTAACTATTTTAAAGGTTTGTTAGAATAATTACTAATTACGAAAAGTAGTTTGTTAGATTTTGTTAAATTAGTAGAAGTTTGTTAAATTAGTTAGTAGCTTCATTGACAAGCTATATATAAATTGCTCATGTATCATTCGAGGTTAAGCACAATAATGAAATTGCATACTTCAAAACCATATCTCTCTTCCTCTACCATGATTTTCTAAGCTTTCAAGCTATTTTCAGCGAGATTCAACTTCTTAACATGATATCATACACCTTCATCAATCTTCCTACACTATTCCATCTTTGATTCTTTTCTGTTTCATCTTCCATGATGCGTCTTCGTCTTGCTCCACCTGATCCACAATTGGATCAAAGCAGTCTTTATTATATTCATCCTAGTCATGAACCTTCACCATTCAAAGTTACACCTGTTCTTGAAGGTTTCAATTATCATGCTTGGGCAAGATATATCCGCAGAGCCCTTGGTGGTAAAATGAAACATGAAATTGTAGATAGTTCAATACTAGTTTCAATTGATAATTTAGATTCTTCCTTCCACGTGTGGAACAAGTGAAACATGATCGTTCATTCATGGTTGCTTAATTATGTTTCTGAATTAAGTGCACAATCCATTGTTTTCATGGAAAATGCCGTTGATGTTTGGAACAATCTAAAGGAAAGATTTTCTCAAGGAGATATCATTTGGATTTCCCAATTGCAACAAGGAATTTATGTTTTAAACCAATATTCCAAGACAGTTACTAAATTTTACCTTACTTCACTACATCAAAAACACATTTAACCTCGGCCGCAAAGGGGATTTAACCTCAATTTCACAAGCGAGGTAACAAAGGGTGTCATGGAAAGGAGAATGTTACAAACAATTATTTTTACATTCATATAAATAGGAGTTCTAGTATTAGGATTCAGGGTGTTATGTTGAATTCACTACAAAACTAACAAAATCAAAGTACCCAACATAGCGAGAAATGAGTTTAACTGAGCGAAATGTATGATTTCTGAAACACCATTTCAATTATGTGCAATGTTTTACTTCAATTTATTTCCTTTGCAGTCTTAATTTCATTATTTTATTAATTTCTTATCACTTTACATTACCCTTTTACAAACTTCTTACTATTTTATCAGTGTCAAAATTTGTTACATTTCCAAATAACTTACTTTTTGCACTACTTTACTAAAAGATTTTGGCCAAGTCGAAATCCTTTACTTTACTACGCAAAATTAAGAGAAATGTTTAGCACTATGTCCTAAGATTATCTGGTCGATCCTGCAAGCAACCTTTAATAAGAAACTGGCGCTTGTTTACCAGATTTTCAAGTAAACAAATTAGAAGGCCCAGTGGGACTTGTGCTAAAGTTTTTTTCTCTATTTGTAGATAATATAGTTTGCATATTTACAAATTGTTCTACATGCATGAAATGTTCTGGATATTTGTATGCATTTAGGTAGTGGAAAATCTTTGCCAAAAATTATGCTTCCTTCTATGGATAATTATAGTCAGATCAACGGTTGAAGAGGTGGTTATTTCAACGCCTGTAAGAATAACGCTCTTGAGTAACATCAGCGCAAGTTGCACCGATACTATCACTGGGGATAGTTCCTCCGACACAGCCAGAAAGTTCCCCTTTTAACCCTACAGTTGCAAGACCTTTGTTTGATTTTTTTTATGTCAATAAATCATAGAGAGTACCCTTATGGCATGCTAATGTCGATGATGGTTGGACTTCATACCAACATGTCGACATATAGTGACAATGCAAAGGACACTGGGCCATTATATAATCCCCATAACGCCTCTGCTTCGACCATAAACAATATGGTTCGACCAGGAGGGATATGCTATATATATCCCTCAAATGACGCCATCTTTAAATATGACGTCTATGATGGCTATGAGGCAACAGATGTATGAAAGAAATCTTAAAATGGTTAATACATTGACCCAAAAATGGGTACAATATTCAATCCTCTAATTATAAATACTAACCAAGCGTATGAGTTATTAACCAATCAAATGGGTCGAATAACATACTTTTTTTCCACACCTCAAGTTCAGACTCAACCAACCCCTCAGGATATCAAATGTTAGGCAAGTCGGAACGCCTGAAAATGGAGTGGCCAGTGTAAATTTAGGCCAGCATCTAGGGTTTCGACCACAAGAACCTACGCCAAATAAGGAAGACGAAGAATACATAAGTCAGCATAACCCCAGACCTGTAGTAGTACAGAGAAATCAGGATGTTGATCAAGTGCTTTGAAATGTCCAAAATATTAAATTTGGGGGTATAACAACAAAGCTAATGTGGCCGAACAAGTTTTGGCCCAAAACGCCCTCAATGTGTGTCTCCATAGAACCAATTTCATATCCACATTGTCAGAATACGTTCGACAAACAGAACTCCCTAGGGACTGGAAACACTAGTAACTCTAGTGAGTCTCACTCTCTTTCATACGGTGACAATAGTGAGAGTACGGTCGAACATGTCGCTAGATACTAGACTGAGGCTAACAACATAGCATATAATGAGAATTTGAAAATGAAGTATTTTCCAAATTCTCTAATAAAAAATGCTTTCACTTGCTTTACTACACTTCCTCCACACTCCTTACAGACTTGGAGTCAATTGGAAAGATCGTTCTATATGAACAATTTTACATGGGTCGTCAGTCAAAAATAATTCTTAAGGAGTTTGCCAGTGTTAGGTGAAAAGTGTCTGAGTCAATTGATGATTATTTAACCAAGTTCATACTTCTTAAAGCATGGTGCTTTACACAGGTCTTTGAACACAGGTTAGTCAAAATGGCTGCAGGAGGCCTAGATTAATCCATTAGGAAGAAATTAGACACTCAATACTTTAGGGACATGGCACAGTTAGCAGATAGGGTTCGCCAAATCGAACGTTTGAAGGCTGAGAAAGCTATAATATATAAGTACCATAAGAAAGAAAAGGTCGCATATGTAGAGACATATGAGTATCTCTCAGATCTTAGCGACGAGTATGTCAAAGAGAGTGAGGTCAATGTTGATAAACTTAAGCGAAGACCTCCATACGTGTGTGAATTATTGAAACTGTCGAACGAAAAAAATCCTGTCGAATCCATGAAAAATAATAAATTCGTCACAAAAACATACACTTTTTATATAACTAAATATGATAAAATATTTGATTTATTAGTTACTGATGGGTAGATAGTTATCTCTCCTTTGTTTTTTGAGACTCTTTCCTTTTTTTTGTAAGCAAGTTAATCAAATATCAATGAGAACTATGGGTTCTCAAACCTGATTACAAAAGAACCGAGTTGGTCAACTCGACAAAAAACGAAATTGCTAACCAATTGCACCTACGATAAGAAATAAAGCGGATTTTTACAAAAGTCGTAAAAATTACGATTGGGTTTAACAATATCGCCAATCAACGACCACTTCCAAGCCGAAATTTTGATCCTCCAAACAACGTCGTAAACATTCCATCCCTGATTCTCGAAAATAATCCCATTCCTAGAAATCCAGATATTCCAACACATAGCCAACCAAATTATCCCTGCTTTACCCGGTTTACCTTCTGAGATTTGCAAAAAAAGAACCACCTCAAAAAGCTATCTTTTAAACTAACCAAAGTATTATCCACAATATTATCCAAATCAACCTCACTATACTACAACTCCAAAAGACATGAGAAATTGTTTCCTCTGCGGCAGAACAAAAGGAACACAAAGACTCAGCTTCAGACAAAGAAATACCACGAAAATAAGATTTTTCGAAGTTGGTAACCGCTTCCAAAACCACTTCTAAGCCTTGTCTTCTGCACAGGGCACCGGACCAGCCTCATGACTCCCATCCTGATCTATAGCAGCTGAACTGCTAAACATCTTTGTAGAATCTACAGAACTTCCAACAGCATCCGCGAAGGGCAACTGCACACCATCGAGACTGCTAAACAATCTTGAAACTGTCATAGGACCATTCCCCGAAGCTACTACTGCAGTCCTACTAGCAGCCAGCAAACTGGCATAAGATGTAACACCCCTTTTCTATACCCCCAAATAATCACATAATCATTTAGGCACACATTAGAAATTTCGTCAGAGTATAATTATAAACATAGTATAAAAGAGGTATGTCACATTATACATGAAATTAAAACATTCAACACCTGCTCAACAGTTGATATGCAACAGTGGGGTAACTTTGCAGCAGAGGAACTTAGTCCTTACACCCACATCTCAATATTTAGAATAAAAGCGGAAAATCTAAACATTGAATAACAACTAGCATATAAAAATATACATATATACATCATCAAGTATTATCCACCAACATAATTCATGTTTACTTAAACATTCAACAACAAGATACATATACAAATGTATCACAAAAGAATCATAGCCTCCTAGCTACCCGGTGCTACATATCAGAGCCGACCGACCAAAAGAATGAAGACACGCTTCACAAAAAGACCACCAGCATACCTACTCTGCAATGCCTCATAGAGCATCATAAAACAGCAGAAGGGTGAGAAATATTATCATAATAACAATGCATATAATTATATATCTTAGCATAAAAATACACGTATTCCACATTCTCACCACAATTCATCATAATTCACCCATATACATTACAATGTATACATATATAAATCCAAGCATTTCATCATGCATACCTTCACAATTCTTATCATTCCACATAAACATACATAATCATGTTTATTCATCAATGCACCATATAAAGATGATAAATGCAAATCATAGAGACCGACTCATGACTCTATGCAAATGCAATGCGGTACCGACTCAATCATTTCTCAACACTAGTTCACTTAGGAACTCTGCTGGAACCATCGCTCGTTACATCACTGTAACTCCCCGTCGGGCATACGATGTTCCCCGTCGCTCACACCTCTTATTTTTAAGGCACACGATCCGATCTGATCGCTCACACCTCTTATTTTTAAGGCACACGACGTTTATGGTTCGCTCACACCTCTTTGTATAAGGCACACGACCCGATCGCTCACACCTCTTGGTATAAGGCACACGATCATCTATAACCATCGCTCACACCTCTTATGTTTAAGGCACACGATCCATCCGATCGCTCACACCTCTTATTTTTAAGGCACACGAGGTTATAGCGGATTCCCTCTGGAATCAATCCGTCACTCAGGACGTCACAAGAATCCATATCATTATGCTTCACATGCCAATGACTCAAGACATTCTTGAAATGCATACATATTCACAATATATTCATGCATTCATCTCATACCATCACATACAATCTATATACATTCACATCAATGCACTATTGTATGATTCACATCCAAATCACACATTCAAAACGGTAAAAGTCGCTAAATAGCACTATTCCCGACTTTTCGACATGATTAAATCGGTTAATAATTCTCAAAATCATCATCATAATAAAGTACATTTTATAAGCTTTCTAACGCATCAAACCACGCCTCAAACCGAACCACAGATCAAAAGTTATGCAGAAAACAAAATTACACAAACAGCACTGTTCGCTGGGCGAACCCTCTCGCGAGCATTCGCTAGCACCTTCGCTAGGCGAATGTTCCAGCAAACCAACTACTAGCTAAAAACAGATACAAAGTTCGCTAGGCGAACAACTCAGCGAACCTTCGCTGACCTTCGCTAAATGGTTCGCTAGGCGAACCCGCAAAAACATCACTCGCTACTGCTTCGCCCCAGGTTCGCTAGGCGAACCAAGGAAAACTCAGAATTTTCAGCGCTGTTGAAAACCCAAAATCCATATTTTTCAACCCAAAACATTTTCAAAACAACATATATCAATCAGAACTCAATCCAATCATGGCAACAAGCATTCTACCACATTTACGTCGATTTCCAACCGCGAAAACATCGATTTCTCAACATCGACCTAGAATGGAAAACTTATGAAAACCCAACAAACAATCCAATACACATATACATAATCATACATAATGATATACATTGATAAGATAATAAGATTTCACACCCTTACCCGATTAAATCGATTCCTAGAAGTTGATTTCTTGATTTTCCTAGCTTTTTCCTCTTTTCCTTCTCTTTTCTCCTCTTCCTCTTTCTTTCTCTCCTTTTTCTCTCTATTTTTCCTTTCTATCTCTTTTTCTTTCTTTTCTATTTCTTTTTACACAAATTCAAATTAATTCATTTTCTCACACAATTATATTTCCACTAAATTTTCTAACTTAACATTAATTGAGAAATGTCTAAAATACCCTCCATTCTAATTTTTCCCAAAAATTCTCAAAAACGGTAAAATAACATAACATGTCAACATAAGATATTAACACACCAATTTCACAGATAAAATAATTTATCACTCAATTTAAATAAAAGACTCAAAAAAATGGGAAAAATCGGAATCGGGGCGTTACAACTCTCCCCCACTTTAGAAATTTTCGTCCTCGAAAATATTACCTGATTCAAACAACTCCGGATATGACTCTCGCACCCTTCTCTCTAGCTCCCAAGTCATATCGCCTTCCGCAGCGCCTCTCCACGCTACTTTCACAAGCGCAATATTCTTGCCTCTTAGCTTCTTAACTTCACGATCCAAAATCCTAATCGGTAATGCTTCAATCGTAAGGTTATCTTTCACTTCAACCTCGTCCATAGGAATAACATGCGACGGATCCGGAACATACTTTCGAAGCTGCGAAACATGGAATACATCATGCAAATTCGAAAGATTCGGAGGCAACGCCACACGGTAAGCCACAACACCAACTCGTGCAGAAATCTGATACGGACCAATAAAACGAGAAGTCAACTTCTTCGACTTCAAAGCACGACCCACACCCGTAACCGGTGTAACTCTCAAAAACACATGGTCGCCTTCTTGAAACTCAAGATCTTTTCTTCTCTTGTCATGATAACTCTTTTGTCTACTTTGAGAAGCTTTCATCTTTTCACGAATAAACTTCACTTTCTCCGTCGTTTGTTGTACCATCTCCGGTCCAACTAACGTCCTCTCACCGGTTTCATGCCAACACAAAGGTGTTCGACACCTTCGACCATACAAAGCCTCAAATGGTGCCATACTTATACTTGAATGAAAACTGTTATTGTAGGTGAACTCAATCAACGCCAAATAACTATCCCAAGCACCACCTTGCTCGAGCACACAAGCACGCAATAAATCCTCCAACGATTGAATTGTCCTCTCGGTTTGACCATCCTTTTGCGGATGATAAGCCGAACTCAATCTTAGCTTAGAACCCAAAGCCTTTTGTAAACTCTCCCAAAACCTCGACGTGAATCTAGGATCTCTATCTGATACAATACTCTTAGGAACTCCATGTAACTTCACAACCGCAAGAATATAAATCTCGGCTAACCTCTCCGAAGGATAACTAATATCAATTGGAATGAAGTGATCAGATTTAGTAAGCCTATCCACGATTACCCAAATGGCATTATGACCTCTTTGCGTATTCGGCAGTCCCGTAACAAAATCCAATGATATACTATCCCATTTCCACTCTGGGATGTCCAACGGTTGCATCAATCCACTAGGCTTTTGATGTTCCACCTTAGACTTTTGACAAGTTAAGCACGCATACATAAATTGAGCCACATCTCTCTTTAACCCGGACCACCAAAAGATTTTCTTCAAATCTTGATACATTTTATTCGCTCCCGGATGAATACTTAAGTTACTTCGGTGTCCTTCTTCCAATATCATCTTTTTCAACTCCGCATCATCGGGAATACAAATACGACCACGGAATCTCAAAACTTCGAAATTATCAACCTTGAAATCCTCATTCTCATTCAGCATCAAATCAACGAACTTCAAATCCAACTTTTACTTTTCACATACGGTTGCAAGAAAATCATTCGTAACATGTAGCATACCAAGTCTCACACTTCTCGGCGTCATTTCACAAACTAAACTCAAGTCTCTAAAATTCTCCAAAAGTTCCCATTCTCTCATCATCAATAAGGACATATGTAACGACTTCCGACTCAAAGCATTGGCCACCACGTTTGCCTTACCCGGATGGTAATTTAAACCAAAATCATAATCCTTCAAAAGCTCTACCCACCTTCTTTGTCTCATGTTCAATTCCTTTTGATCAAATAAATATTTCAAGCTCTTGTGATCACTAAAAACTTCAAATCTTGCACCATAAAGATAGTGCCTCCAAATTTTCAAAACAAACACCACGGCCGCTAACTCCAAGTCATGTGTAGGATAATTCTTTTCATGCACTCTCAATTGTCTTGAAGCATAAGCCACAACTTTTCCACCTTGCATCAAAACACCACCTAAACCAACCAATGAAGCATCACAATACACAACAAATGGTCCCGTCGGATTTGGTAAAATCAAGATCGGAGTCGTCGTCAACCTTCGTTTTAGCTCATTGAAACTCTCTTCACAATGAATATCCCAAATGAAAGCCTTTCCTTTACAAGTCAATTGCGTTAACGGAAGTGCCAACTTCGAAAATCCCTCAATAAACCTCCGATAATAACCCGCCAAGCCTAGAAAGCTTCGAATCTCCGTAACCGATCTAGGAGCCTCCCATTGCATCACCACATCAATCTTGGATGGATCAACACTAATACCACTACCGAAAATAACATGTCCAAGAAAACTTACTTCCGACAACCAAAACTCACATTTCGACAACTTAGCATACAATTGTTTCTCTTTCAAAATTTGTAACATAATCCTCAAATGCTCTTCATGCTCCTCTTGAGACTTAGAGTAAATCAAAATATCGTCGATGAACACAACCACAAAACGATCTAACTGCTCATGAAAAATACGATTCATGTATTCCATAAACACACCCGGCGCATTAGAAACCCCGAATGGCATCACGGAATATTCGTAATGGCCATACCGTGTCCTAAAGGCCGTCTTTTGAATATCCTCTTCTTTCACACGAATCTGGTGATATCCAGATCTCAAATCAATCTTGCTAAAAACACGCGCACCGACCAATTGGTCCATCAAATCATCGATCCTTGGAAGCGGATACTTGTTCTTAATTGTCACCTTATTCAATTGTCGATAATCAATGCATAACCGCATACTTCCATCCTTCTTCTTTACCAACAATACAGGAGCACCCCAAGGGGAAACACTTGGTCTTACAAATCTCTTGTCCAACAAGTCACTCAATTGCTTCTTCAATTCTACCAACTCCGATGCCGACATACGATACGGTGCCATCGAAATCGGTCTAATACCCGGAACTAGATCAATAGAAAACTCAACTTCTCTTTCCGGCGGTACCTCTGTAATATCCTCAGGAAACACTTCAGGAAAATCACACCCAACAGGAAACACATCAAGTGACACTTGACTATCCACAGTTAAAGATGCAAACAAACCGAACAATTGAGCTTCGTCCGCTAAAAGTCTCTTCAACTCTTTAGTAGATAAGAAACTCGAGTCTTCGTCATCTTCCAAAGAAGGAAACCTCACTAACTTGTGATAACAATCTATATGAACTCTATTAAATTGCAACCAATTCATACCCAAGACCACATCCAATCCTTCCAACCGCAAACTGTAACGCCCCAGTTTTAGTATTTTGTTTAATTGAATCGTTTTTGATTATTTTATTATTATATTATTTTATTTTCGACTTTTATCTGAAATTATGTTATTTTTCGATATGATTATATTTTATCGCATTTTGGGAACGGTTGCGGGATATTTGAGCGTGGGGGAATTTTGGTCATTTCACATTTATTTTACTAAGTTAGAAAAGAAAGAAAAAGAAATAGAAATAGAGGGAATTAGAAAAGAAAGAAAAATAGTAAGAGAAAGAAAAGGAGAAGAAGAAAAGAGAAGGGAAAGAAGAAAGAGAGAAAAAGAGGAAAAAGCTAGGAATCAAAGAAAACAACTTCTAGGAATCGATTTAATCGGGTAAGGGTGTGAAATTCAATTATCTTATACATGGGTATGATTATGTGTGTGTTTGTTTGTTGTTTTGTTGGATTATATGAAAAATATAACAAAACCCATTTTTGTAGAAAATGTTAGAATTCGATTTAATCGTGTTGGAAATGATGTTTTTGGTGTTCCTTGTTGTTGATACTTGATAGATATGTGTTGTTGTGAATCAAATTGGTAATTTTCTGGGTTTAGGTGATGGATTTGGGATGATTTTGGGTGGAAAACGCAGAACCCGTTTCTGCAGAATTTTTCTGGGTTTCTGCAGGTCATACGCGTATGGGGCATGTCCATACGCGTATGGGACTCGGCAGTACGCGTAACATTGGCCTATGTTTGGGTCATTACGCGTATGAGAGATGTTGATACGCGTATGGCCTTGGGCAATACGCGTATGGCATGGCGAGGAATTTGGGCAATACGCGTATGGCCTTGGGAAGTACGCGTATGGCCAGGAGATTGGAAAAATGTGATTTTTGAAAATGTCGTTTTCGTTTTCGTCCGTAACTTTTGTTCCGTTTATCTGATTTTGACATTCTTGGTGTCGTTGGAAAGGTATTGAACTGTACTTTGTGATTATGATGTTTTGGAATTTGTTGGCCGATTTAATTATGTCAGAAAAGGTGAATCGTGTCGATTGTCGACTTTTGTCGGTGTAAGTGTGCACAATTGATGTGTATTATGCTATGAGATGTTGTGATGATGGATTGTTGTGGTTGATGGTGAGTAATTCTTGATGTGAATGGATATGGGTGCAAATGATGAAATTCTATTTGTTGTGGGTTGTAGTTAGTGATAAATACATTGTTTAAGTAAGTATCAATGTACGTGGTTTCGAGTGTATGATTAATGTATGATATGGCGGCCTCTGTGGCGTAGATCCACAACAAGATGAATGGAAGGGTATTGATTATCATGGGATTGCTATAATAGTAATATTTGGTGTGTGGATTGAATTCCAATTGTGTTAGAATACTCATTGGGGTAGAATGGCTTATATGCCATTCCTAGTGAGGTATTAATGATTTGGTCGAACACATTAGGGTAGAATGACTGTATGTTGTTCCTAGTGTTGTTGTTGTACTCATTAGGGTAGAATGACTATATGTCATTCCTAGTGAAGTGCGAGTGTGTCGTTGTGTCCACTGGGGTAGAATGACGTTGATGTCGTTCCTGGTGGAGTACTCACTGGGGTAGAATGACTATGTTGTCATTCCTAGTGATGTACAATTGAGTTGTCGTGTCCACTGGGGTAGAATGACTATGTTGTCGTTCCTAGTGGGATACTCATTGGGGTAGAATGACTATGATGTCATTCCTAATGAGGTGTGCACTGGGGTAGAATGACGTTGATGTCGTTCCTAGTGTGGTGCTCACTGGGGTAGAATGACTGTGTTGTCGTTCCTAGTGATGTACAATTGAGTTGTCGTGCCTAGTGGGGTATTCATTGGGGTAGAATGACGATGTTGTCATTCCCAATGAGAGGTGTCCTATAGTGGAATGACTATGTGTCGTTCCTAGTGAGGTATATTGGGTAGAATGACTATGCTGTCATTCCTAGTTATGTGATGCGTGGTATCGTCGGGTCTTGATTGGATTGGTGAATTATGCATGATGTATATTGAGTGAGATGTGATGATTGGTGCATAGTAAACATAGTATGTATGTTTTTGTAGTATGATAGAATGGTGAGAATATGTGGTATATGTGTATTTTTATGTTGATATATATAATTATATGCATTTATATTATGGTTGTTTTTCTCACCCTTCTGCTCGTTTTATAATGCTCTATGAGGCATTGCAGATTAGAGTTGCTGGAGGTCTTTTGTGAAGCTTTGTGTCTTCCCCCTTTTTGTCGGTCGGCTCTGATATGTGACACCGGGTAGCTAGGGTGGTTGTTTGTGCTATTGTGTACTGTGTATATATGTTAATCAGATTTTAGATTTTCCGCTTTCATTCTAATTTCTGAAAATGTGGGTGTAAGGAACGAAGTTTCCCCCGTATGTTTGCTACCCCACTGTTGCATATCTGTATGGGCAGGTGATGTATGAATTTCTTTGGTTTCAATTGATGTGACCCTTGGTCTATGCCATGTTTTCAAATATACTCTGATCAAATTTCGAATTTTCTTTTATTGCTTTAAATGCATGCTAATTTGGGGGTGTAGATTGGGGGCGTCACATTAAGTGGTATCAGAGCCAGTCTGTGTCAGTTGCGTCAGTCCTTGTTGGTCTTTGTGGTTCGGTGAGCTATTTGTTTAACCATAGTTGCTGTTATTGGAAATGAACAGAATATGGCTCGGGCTGTGCAGGATGTACCGAATGTTATGGGTAATAATGAGTTCGGAAGGAATAAGCTGCCTATCTTCAAGGGAAGATATGATCCTGATGGTTCACAATTTTGGTTTGAGGAGGTTGAAAGAACCTTCCATGTGATGGATTATGCTAAAGAGGACAAGGTGAGACTGGGTACTCACATGCTGGAAGAAGAAGCAGCTGATTGGTGGGTTAGTTTACGCCAAGTGTTGGGAGTGGATGATGAAGGAGTTACTTGGGATTTATTTAGCTGGGAGTTTCGGAGGAAGTATTATCCTGAGGGTGTGAAGGAAAAGAAAGAGATTGAGTTCTTGGAGTTGAAACAAGGCAATATGTCTGTGGTTGACTACACTGCAAGGTTTGTGGAACTTGTGCAGTTCTATCCTCATTATCTGGAAGGGACTGCTGAATTTTCTAAGTGTGTGAAGTATGAGAACGGATTGCGTCCGGAGATTAAACGGGCAATCGGTTATCAGAGGGTTAGAAGGTTTTCTGATTTGGTGGACAGTTGTAGGAGTTACGAAGAGAATCGTAAGGTGCGTGCTACTCCCTATGAGAATGTGAATGACAGGAAAGGGAAACAACAGTCTCGTAGTGGGGGAGGAATGTCTAGTCCTCTGAGGTGTTACATTAAGTGTTACAAGTGTGGGGAAGTGGGACATCGTAAGTAGGAGTGTAGGAGGAATAAACTGAAATGTTCCAAGTGTGGAGGTTCGGGACATGTCGCAGTTGATTGTAGGAGAATTGGGGTGAAGTGTTTCAACTGCGGTGAAACAGGTCATATCAGTACGAGGTGTACGAAACCGAAGAGAGCTCAGACTGGTGGGAAAGTTGTTGCATTGGCAGGAGATGAGACTACTAGTGCGGATCGTCTGACTCAAGGTACTTGTTTTATTAATAGTACGTCTTTAATTGCTATTATTGATATTGGGACGACTCATTCGTTTATTTCGTGTGAGTGCGTGAAGTGTTTGAATTTGTTGTGATCTTCTTGGAGTAGTAAGATGGTTCTTGATATTTCTGCTTAAGGATCGGTAATTTATTCTCTGGTTTGTTTAAATTATTCTTTGAGCATTTGTGGTAAAGGCTTGGGATGGAATTAGTGTGTTTACCGTGGGAAGGATTAGAATGAGATAAGTGGGGGAGAAGCTGGCACTTCTCCATGTTGTTTCAAGTGTAGGGCGTGGGCTCAATGTGTTATGTATTGCAAGGTTATAGTGTGGTTCTGGTTCAAGAAAGGGATGCAGAAGTAAGGTTTACGTCAACTAAGGATTTGTGCTTTAGGTAGTTTTGTGCATAGGATGTAGTGGATGCTATTATCGTTTGGTGGAGACGGTTTATGCCTCATCATGGTTGTCGGCTGTCTATTGACAAATTGAGGAACTGATCACCCTTAATCTCTTGTTGATAGCGGACGGGAATTATGTTGGATGGAATGGACGTGTCTTTCCGGCTTTGATAGTGGTGCGGAATGGATTACCTAAAATTGGAGGGAATAATTGCGGATTACTTTGTCAAGTTGAGGAAGGTTATATATCTGACGGTGATGCGGAATCAAGATTTTTGTTTGATGGTTACAAGTGCGTTGTTGAGTCGATGAGGATTCTTATATCAGAGGATGAGATGGATTAGAGGTTCTAGTATGTGGTTAAGTGGTGAAGTCATTGAGAGTCCTTTTGGTTGGTTGTTACAATAGATTGGATTTGGATTGTCAAGAGAAGGAATTGGGTATGGAGTGACGATTGAGAATAAGTATCCACTTTCAGGAATTAGGTAACTGGAATGATTTAGTTAAGTTTGACTAGAATTGCAATGGTTGGAATTGTGATGAGTTATGAATTTGACTTGGACTATCATTTGTGAAGAGTTATTGTTGTATCAGAGGAGTTAAGTCAGAAATTTCTAAGTATATCTGTTGTGGTGATTTGGGAATTAGAATTGTTTGAGCAATTCAGAGGCTTGTGTCTGGTGTGTAAGATAACACGAAAGAATGTGAACAGTAGTTGTTGGGAAGTATGTGAAAAGTTAGACTTGGGAAGTGAGATTGGTAGTTTTGATGGTTACGAGTCATCAGAGTGCGCAGTGAAAGCGTGATGTAGCACATTTCATATGTGTGTGCGACTTGTAAGAGTTTTTAGGTGGAATATTGAAAGTCTGTAGAAATGTTGAGACCGTTTGATGTTTCAGAATGGAAATGTTAGGTAAGAGGTTTGAATAATGTTCATGGGTTACTAAGAAGATGAATGTTTTGGTTATATGTTCGATTGGTGAATCGTAGCATTGATGTGATAAGGTTGTGTGACAAGGAGGTTAGCGTTCTGGTTTTGTAGATGCTGTTGAGACCGTGTGGTGTCGTGGAACTTTATGTTCTTGTTTGGGTTATTGTCTCGTTTCCATTGTGGTGGTTCGAGTGCGAAGAGCTAATTTCTGTATGGGAATTAGAGGAGTGTTACCTACGGTGGCGGTGACGGTCCTGTTGTGTTTCGGTTCAAGAGTGAGCCTGTGAGTTATGTTTTGGATATTCTTTGAGTTGTGTGTTAGTCGTCAAGTGCATTGTATGGGCTTTGCATCTTGTCGTTGTAGTGGTCGTCGTGTCGTGTTGTTTGTGGTGTGCCTTGTGGTAGGCCTGTTGTTTGTTGGTCGGGTGCGAGAGCCGTGTCCGAAGTTGTTCGTGTCGGTTACATTTTCGAGGACGAAAATTTCCAAGTGGGGGAGAGTTGTAACGCCCCAGTTTTAGTATTTTGTTTAATTGAATCGTTTTTGATTATTTTATTATTATATTATTTTATTTTCGACTTTTATCTGAAATTATGTTATTTTTCGATATGATTATATTTTATCGCATTTTGGGAACGGTTGCGGGATATTTGAGCGTGGGGGAATTTTGGTCATTTCACATTTATTTTACTAAGTTAGAAAAGAAAGAAAAAGAAATAGAAATAGAGGGAATTAGAAAAGAAAGAAAAATAGTAAGAGAAAGAAAAGGAGAAGAAGAAAAGAGAAGGGAAAGAAGAAAGAGAGAAAAAGAGGAAAAAGCTAGGAATCAAAGAAAACAACTTCTAGGAATCGATTTAATCGGGTAAGGGTGTGAAATTCAATTATCTTATACATGGGTATGATTATGTGTGTGTTTGTTTGTTGTTTTGTTGGATTATATGAAAAATATAACAAAACCCATTTTTGTAGAAAATGTTAGAATTCGATTTAATCGTGTTGGAAATGATGTTTTTGGTGTTCCTTGTTGTTGATACTTGATAGATATGTGTTGTTGTGAATCAAATTGGTAATTTTCTGGGTTTAGGTGATGGATTTGGGATGATTTTGGGTGGAAAACGCAGAACCCGTTTCTGCAGAATTTTTCTGGGTTTCTGCAGGTCATACGCGTATGGGGCATGTCCATACGCGTATGGGACTCGGCAGTACGCGTAACATTGGCCTATGTTTGGGTCATTACGCGTATGAGAGATGTTGATACGCGTATGGCCTTGGGCAATACGCGTATGGCATGGCGAGGAATTTGGGCAATACGCGTATGGCCTTGGGAAGTACGCGTATGGCCAGGAGATTGGAAAAATGTGATTTTTGAAAATGTCGTTTTCGTTTTCGTCCGTAACTTTTGTTCCGTTTATCTGATTTTGACATTCTTGGTGTTGTTGGAAAGGTATTGAACTGTACTTTGTGATTATGATGTTTTGGAATTTGTTGGCCGATTTAATTATGTCAGAAAAGGTGAATCGTGTCGATTGTCGACTTTTGTCGGTGTAAGTGTGCACAATTGATGTGTATTATGCTATGAGATGTTGTGATGATGGATTGTTGTGGTTGATGGTGAGTAATTCTTGATGTGAATGGATATGGGTGCAAATGATGAAATTCTATTTGTTGTGGGTTGTAGTTAGTGATAAATACATTGTTTAAGTAAGTATCAATGTACGTGGTTTCGAGTGTATGATTAATGTATGATATGGCGGCCTCTGTGGCGTAGATCCACAACAAGATGAATGGAAGGGTATTGATTATCATGGGATTGCTATAATAGTAATATTTGGTGTGTGGATTGAATTCCAATTGTGTTAGAATACTCATTGGGGTAGAATGGCTTATATGCCATTCCTAGTGAGGTATTAATGATTTGGTCGAACACATTAGGGTAGAATGACTGTATGTTGTTCCTAGTGTTGTTGTTGTACTCATTAGGGTAGAATGACTATATGTCATTCCTAGTGAAGTGCGAGTGTGTCGTTGTGTCCACTGGGGTAGAATGACGTTGATGTCGTTCCTGGTGGAGTACTCACTGGGGTAGAATGACTATGTTGTCATTCCTAGTGATGTACAATTGAGTTGTCGTGTCCACTGGGGTAGAATGACTATGTTGTCGTTCCTAGTGGGATACTCATTGGGGTAGAATGACTATGATGTCATTCCTAATGAGGTGTGCACTGGGGTAGAATGACGTTGATGTCGTTCCTAGTGTGGTGCTCACTGGGGTAGAATGACTGTGTTGTCGTTCCTAGTGATGTACAATTGAGTTGTCGTGCCTAGTGGGGTATTCATTGGGGTAGAATGACGATGTTGTCATTCCCAATGAGAGGTGTCCTATAGTGGAATGACTATGTGTCGTTCCTAGTGAGGTATATTGGGTAGAATGACTATGCTGTCATTCCTAGTTATGTGATGCGTGGTATCGTCGGGTCTTGATTGGATTGGTGAATTATGCATGATGTATATTGAGTGAGATGTGATGATTGGTGCATAGTAAACATAGTATGTATGTTTTTGTAGTATGATAGAATGGTGAGAATATGTGGTATATGTGTATTTTTATGTTGATATATATAATTATATGCATTTATATTATGGTTGTTTTTCTCACCCTTCTGCTCGTTTTATAATGCTCTATGAGGCATTGCAGATTAGAGTTGCTGGAGGTCTTTTGTGAAGCTTTGTGTCTTCCCCCTTTTTGTCGGTCGGCTCTGATATGTGACACCGGGTAGCTAGGGTGGTTGTTTGTGCTATTGTGTACTGTGTATATATGTTAATCAGATTTTAGATTTTCCGCTTTCATTCTAATTTCTGAAAATGTGGGTGTAAGGAACGAAGTTTCCCCCGTATGTTTGCTACCCCACTGTTGCATATCTGTATGGGCAGGTGATGTATGAATTTCTTTGGTTTCAATTGATGTGACCCTTGGTCTATGCCATGTTTTCAAATATACTCTGATCAAATTTCGAATTTTCTTTTATTGCTTTAAATGCATGCTAATTTGGGGGTGTAGATTGGGGGCGTCACATTAAGTGGTATCAGAGCCAGTCTGTGTCAGTTGCGTCAGTCCTTGTTGGTCTTTGTGGTTCGGTGAGCTGTTTGTTTAACCATAGTTGCTGTTATTGGAAATGAACAGAATATGGCTCGGGCTGTGCAGGATGTACCGAATGTTATGGGTAATAATGAGTTCGGAAGGAATAAGCTGCCTATCTTCAAGGGAAGATATGATCCTGATGGTTCACAATTTTGGTTTGAGGAGGTTGAAAGAACCTTCCATGTGATGGATTATGCTAAAGAGGACAAGGTGAGACTGGGTACTCACATGCTGGAAGAAGAAGCAGCTGATTGGTGGGTTAGTTTACGCCAAGTGTTGGGAGTGGATGATGAAGGAGTTACTTGGGATTTATTTAGCTGGGAGTTTCGGAGGAAGTATTATCCTGAGGGTGTGAAGGAAAAGAAAGAGATTGAGTTCTTGGAGTTGAAACAAGGCAATATGTCTGTGGTTGACTACACTGCAAGGTTTGTGGAACTTGTGCAGTTCTATCCTCATTATCTGGAAGGGACTGCTGAATTTTCTAAGTGTGTGAAGTATGAGAACGGATTGCGTCCGGAGATTAAACGGGCAATCGGTTATCAGAGGGTTAGAAGGTTTTCTGATTTGGTGGACAGTTGTAGGAGTTACGAAGAGAATCGTAAGGTGCGTGCTACTCCCTATGAGAATGTGAATGACAGGAAAGGGAAACAACAGTCTCGTAGTGGGGGAGGAATGTCTAGTCCTCTGAGGTGTTACATTAAGTGTTACAAGTGTGGGGAAGTGGGACATCGTAAGTAGGAGTGTAGGAGGAATAAACTGAAATGTTCCAAGTGTGGAGGTTCGGGACATGTCGCAGTTGATTGTAGGAGAATTGGGGTGAAGTGTTTCAACTGCGGTGAAACAGGTCATATCAGTACGAGGTGTACGAAACCGAAGAGAGCTCAGACTGGTGGGAAAGTTGTTGCATTGGCAGGAGATGAGACTACTAGTGCGGATCGTCTGACTCAAGGTACTTGTTTTATTAATAGTACGTCTTTAATTGCTATTATTGATATTGGGACGACTCATTCGTTTATTTCGTGTGAGTGCGTGAAGTGTTTGAATTTGTTGTGATCTTCTTGGAGTATCAATGGGACGACTCATTCGTTTATTAGTGATGTACAATTGAGTTGTCGTGCCTAGTGGGGTATTCATTGGGGTAGAATGACGATGTTGTCATTCCCAATGAGAGGTGTCCTATAGTGGAATGACTATGTGTCGTTCCTAGTGAGGTATATTGGGTAGAATGACTATGCTGTCATTCCCAGTTATGTGATGCGTGGTATCGTCGGGTCTTGATTGGATTGGTGAATTATGCATGATGTATATTGAGTGAGATGTGATGATTGGTGCATAGTAAACATAGTATGTATGTTTTTGTAGTATGATAGAATGGTGAGAATATGTGGTATATGTGTATTTTTATGTTGATATATATAATTATATGCATTTATATTATGGTTGTTTTTCTCACCCTTCTGCTCGTTTTATAATGCTCTATGAGGCATTGCAGATTAGAGTTGCTGGAGGTCTTTTGTGAAGCTTTGTGTCTTCCCCCTTTTTGTCGGTCGGCTCTGATATGTGACACCGGGTAGCTAGGGTGGTTGTTTGTGCTATTGTGTACTGTGTATATATGTTAATCAGATTTTAGATTTTCCGCTTTCATTCTAATTTCTGAAAATGTGGGTGTAAGGAACGAAGTTTCCCCCGTATGTTTGCTACCCCACTGTTGCATATCTGTATGGGCAGGTGATGTATGAATTTCTTTGGTTTCAATTGATGTGACCCTTGGTCTATGCCATGTTTTCAAATATACTCTGATCAAATTTCGAATTTTCTTTTATTGCTTTAAATGCATGCTAATTTGGGGGTGTAGATTGGGGGCGTCACACAAACACACTAAGTCCATCTCAAAGTCTTTACCATAAATGGTCAAAGGACAACTCAAACAAACTAAAGAAGTAGTTACTGACCCCATTACTGGAGTATCAATAACCATCTTACCATCCATCAATGACAACACAAGATTCAAACGCTTTGCGCACTCAGACGAAATAAACGAATGAGTCGCTCCAGTATCAATAACAGCAACTAAAGGCGTACTATTAATAAAGCAAGTACCTTTAATCAGACAATCTGCACTTGAAGTCTGAGTGCCCGCCAAGGAAAATACCTTCCCACCAGTTGGAGCTTTCTTCAGATTCGGACACTTTTACTAATGTGACCAGGTTCCCCACAATTAAAACATTTCACCACATTCCTCCTACAATCGGTAGTAGCATGCCCAAGGCTTCCACAGTTAAAACATTTCGCCACTGTCTTCCCACACTCAAATGATTTATGACCCATTTCACCACACTTGTAACACTTAAGGGAACCGGAACCTCCTCCTCCAGACCTCTTCTCAAAGTTTCCCCTATGCTTGCCCTTATCAGCGGGTGTCACATAAGGTCCACTTCTAGCTTGTTGCTTTCCCTTCCTCTCATTCAAACTTTTGTAATGTGTAGAACGAGCCTTGCTATCTTCCTCGAAGATTCTACAACATTCCGTCAAATCTGAAAACCTTCTTATCCTTTGATATCCCACAGCATGTTTAATCTCGGGACGCAAACCATTCTCATACTTAATACACTTTGAGAACTCAGCAGTAATTGCAGCATAGTGAGGATGAAATTGAACCAACTCCACAAACTTAGCAGTATAGTCCACCACGGACATACTACCTTGTTTTAATTCAAGGAACTCCATCTCCTTCTTCCCTTTCACACTTTCAGGGTAATACTTCCTCAAGAACTCGGTACGAAATAAATCCCAAGTTATCTCTTCATCATCCACCTCAAGAACTTGACGCATACCGACCCACCAGTCGTCGGCTTCTTCCTTCAGCATGTGAGACCCAAGCCTCACCTTATTCTCCTCCGCACAGTCCATGACTCTGAAGACCCTTTCAATATCTTTCAACCAAAGTTGAGCACCATCGGGATCAAATCTTCCTTTGAAGACTGGTGGTTGATTCTTCCTGAACTCATCATTAGCATTCACATTCGGCGCACCTTGCACCGCCCTAGCCATTGCTTCCAAAGCAGCAGCCATCACATTGTCGTTTCTACCAGCCATATTCTGATCATTCCCAAAAATGACAACAAGGTTAAACAACAGTTCAACCATCACAACAACAAGACAGACACAACTGACTCAACCTTGGCTCTGATACCACTTAATGTAACACCCCCTTTCTATACCCCCAAATAATCACATAATCATTTAGGCACACATTAGAAATTTCGTCAGAGTATAATTATAAACATAGTATAAAAGAGGTATGTCACATTATACATGAAATTAAAACATTCAACACCTGCTCAACAGTTGATATGCAACAGTGGGGTAACTTTGCAGCGGAGGAACTTAGTCCTTACACCCACATCTCAATATTTAGAATAAAAGCGGAAAATCTAAACATTGAATAACAACTAGCATATAAACATATACATATATACATCATCAAGTATTATCCACCAACATAATTCATGTTTACTTAAACATTCAACAACAAGATACATATACAAATGTATCACAAAAGAATCATAGCCTCCTAGCTACTCGGTGCTACATATCAGAGTCAACCGACCAAAAGAATGAAGACACGCTTCACAAAAAGACCACCAGCATACCTACTCTGCAATGCCTCATAGAGCATCATAAAACAGCAGAAGGGTGAGAAATATTATCATAATAACAATGCATATAATTATATATCTTAGCATAAAAATACATATATTCCACATTCTCACCACAATTCATCATAATTCACCCATATACATTACAATGTATACATATACAAATCCAAGCATTTCATCATGCATACCTTCACAATTCTTATCATTCCACATAAACATACATAATCATGTTTATTCATCAATGCACCATATAAAGATGATAAATGCAAATCATAGAGACCGACTCACGACTCTATGCAAATGCAATGCGGTACCGACTCAATCATTTCTCAACACTAGTTCACTCAGGAACTCTGCTGAAACCATCGCTCGTTACAATACTGTAACTCCCCGTCGGGCATACGATGTTCCCCGTCGCTCACACCTCTTATTTTTAAGGCACACGATCCGATCTGATCGCTCACACCTCTTATTTTTAAGGCACACGACGTTTATGGTTCGCTCACACCTCTTTGTATAAGGCACACGACCCGATCGCTCACACCTCTTGGTATAAGGCACACGATCATCTATAACCATCGCTCACACCTCTTATGTTTAAGGCACACGATCCATCCGATCGCTCACACCTCTTATTTTTAAGGCACACAAGGTTATAGCGGATTCCCTCTGGAATCAATCCGTCACTCAGGACGTCACAAGAATGCATATCATTATCTTCACATGCCAATGACTCAAGACATTCTTGAAATGCATACATATTCACAATATATTCATGCATTCATCTCATACCATCACATACAATCTATATACATTCACATCAATGCACTATTGTATGATTCACATCCAAAACACACATTCAAAACGATAAAAGTCGCTAAATAGCACTATTCCCGACTTTTCGACATAATTAAATTGGCTAATAATTCTCGAAATCATCATCATAATAAAGTACATTTTATAAGCTTTCTAACGCATCAAACCACGCCTCAAACCGAACCACGGATCAAAAGTTATGCAGAAAACAAAATTACACAAATAGCACTGTTCGCTGGGCGAACCCTCTCGCGAGCATTCGCTAGCACCTTCGCTAGGCGAATGTTCCAGCGAACCAACTACTAGCTAAAAACAGATACAAAGTTCGCTAGGCGAACCCCTTGGCGAACCAAGGCAGCAACCTCCAACATCAAAAACACCCAAAGTTCGCTAGGCGAACAACTCAGCGAACCTTCGCTGACCTTCGCTAAATGGTTCGCTAGGTGAACCCGCAAAAACATCACTCGCTACTGCTTTGCCCCAGGTTGGCTAGGCGAACCAAGGAAAACTCAGAATTTTCAGCGCTGTTGAAAACCCAAAATCCATATTTTTCAACCCAAAACATTTTCAAAACAACTTATATCAATCAGAACTCAATCTAATCATGGCAACAAGCATTCTACCACATTTACGTCGATTTCCAACCGCGAAAACATCGATTTCTCAACATCGACCTAGAATGGAAAACTTATGAAAACCCAACAAACAATCCAATACACACATACATAATCATACATAATGATATACATTGATAAGATAATAAGATTTCACACCCTTACCCGATTAAATCGATTCCTAGAAGTTAATTTCTTGATTTTCCTAGCTTTTTCCTCTTTTCCTTCTCTTTTCTCCTCTTCCTCTTTCTTTCTCTCCTTTTTCTCTCTATTTTTCCTTTCTATCTCTTTTTCTTTCTTTTCTATTTCTTTTTACACAAATTCAAATTAATTCATTTTCTCACACAATTATATTTCCACTAAATTTTCTAACTTAACATTAATTGAGAAATGTCTAAAATACCCTCCATTCTAATTTTTCCCAAAAATTCTCAAAAACGGTAAAATAACATAACATGTCAACATAACATATTAACACACCAATTTCACAGATAAAATAATTTATCACTCATTTTAAATAAAAGACTCAACAAAATGGGAAAAATCAGAATCGGGGCGTTACATAAGACCTGACGGAGAATCCATTTTTCGGATCAGGAAACTAGGATATTATGTCGCGACCTGTTCGAACGATACCGGTAGCCTCAAGCAACAACAACAACTCAATCCTACTAGCTTCTATAACATGATTAACAAACTGCACTACGCCCAAATCACCCCAACACCATCTCCCGTCCACCCAACCTCTCATCCCTACTACTGAATTACATTGAAGGGCAGAATTAGAAAATAGAAGAGGGAATCTGTCCCTCAAGCAAAAATTTCCCAACCACCAAGAAAGCCAAAAACAGGTATTAAAACCATTCCCAATTTCGAACCTAATATTCTTCACAAAAAGGTCGTCTTCGAACTTGTTGTCTATGTTCCCAATATCTTTCCACCATAACGATTTAGAAATTCTAGACTTGGTATCTTGATCTCCTTTTATCATACCCAAACAAATGTCACCATATCGAGCTTTCAATATACGATACCACAACGAATTCGAACCATTTAAAATCCTCCATCTCCATTTAAGCAGTAATGCAACATTAAAATCCACGATGTTTCTCAAACCTAAACCTCCCTTATCTAACGGCGTGCAAATTTTCTTCCATCCTATCCAATGAATTCGTATCCGATCCTCTGAGTCCCCCCCATAAAAAGTTACTTTGCAAGCTAGTAATTGCTTTCGCTATCTTTACCGGCATCCTATAGAAAGATAACAAAAAGATAGATAGGGAAGACAACACCAATTTTAAGAGAGTAATTCTTCCGCCTAAACTAAGAAGATGACATTTCCAACAAGAAAGTTGTTTCTTAATCTTATCAACAAATCCCCTCCACATCAAAACTCTTCTCGGATTTGATCCTATTGGAATGCCAAGAAAATTGAAGTTACTTTCCTCCAACCTACAAGATAGAAATGAAGCCGCTGCCTCCAAAAAGTTAGGATTCGAGTTAATTCAGAGTAACTTACTTTTATGAAGTTAATACCCTACCCCGAGACAAGTTCAAAACTCCAAAGAACCAACTTAAAAGCCCAAACTTGTTTCCAACTACTCTCCCCTATAAGCAAAGTATCGTCCGCGAATTGAAGAATATCAACCAAACATCCCTTATTAACAAGAATACCTTAATATTCACCAATTTCGGTTGCCTTATTAACCAGCCGCGAAAGTCCCTCGGCCACAAGGACAAAAAGAAACGGAGACAAAGGATCTCCTTGTCTCAACCCGCACTCCACCTTAAACTCCTTAGTCTGGCTACCGTTTACCAACACCGACATATCACTATGAAAAATCAACAACTCCATCTATCTCATCCAAATCGCACCAAACCCCATTCTCCTCATCATGTATATAAGTAAGTTCCAACTAACTTTGTCGTAAGCTTTTTCATAATCCACCTTAAAAAAATGCAAGTCTTACCTTCCTTCTTACAATAATCCACCATCTCATTCGCCACAAGAACGTCGTCAATAAGTTGTCTTCCGGGGACGAACGCACTTTGGCAAGAAGAAATGATATTGTGCGAGACCAACTTCAATCTACCCGCCAAAAGTTTGGATAGGACTTTATATAGACTTCCCACTAGACAAATAGGTCTATAATCATCAAGACCCAACGGGTTAGGAGCCTTCGGAACAAGGGTCAAAAAAGAAGAAGTAAAGGACTTTGATAAGACTGTTCCCAAGTGAAAACCATTGAAGAATTCGACAAGATCATCTTTTATAAAGTGCCAACACCTACGGAAAAATAAAATAAAATATCCATCCGGACCCGGACTTTTCGATCCCTCGCACCCCCACACCGCCTCCCTAATCTCTTCCTCCGAAAAATAAACTTCAAGAGACGCACTATCTTCGTTCTTTAACCTTTTTAACGGAATACCTTCAAGTAAAGGTCTCTCTACTTCCTCCTCTACAAATTTGCTAGGAAATGATCCAAAACTTCCTTCTTAACATCACCCACAGAATTCATTATGCCGCTCACGGGATTAATCGACCCTATATGATTTCGTCTCCTCCGTTCTCTCATGACTCTATGGAAAAACCTACTGATGTTATCCCCATCATTATTCCAATTCAACCTCGCCTTTTGAGACTCTTTCCTTGACTCGTGCGTCAAAAACTTGCTCTTTTTTTTTCAAGTTATCTTCTCATCGCATTATGATGGAGTAACATATCACAGAGTTAAAAGAAAATTTTGCAATGTTTTATAATTGAATTGCATTATTGCAACTAGTCTCACTAAGTTGAATAAAGAGACCTATTGACCGAGGGATCCTACCTTTTTTATGGCTGTAAGAAGTGGCCAGCGTTCATTTTCAAGCCTTTAGTTCTTAAAACCTTGTTGTTTATTATAATGTCATACCTTTATGATCCCCATTGTCGTATTACATTAAGGTACTCTTTATTCGTAACCCAATTTCATTTTGCAACTTGCAAGAGCCAAATTGGAAAATCTATCTTTTCAAGATTCTAAAGGTTTTCTTTAGTAAAACATAATCTTCAGCACAATCTCATGTGCATGTTTAAGTTTAAGTTACAATTAATATATTAAAAAAAACACAATTGAGATACTGCACAATTTTATACGATAATTAATATATTAATTTTTTTTTTTGGAAATCTTTGTATCTGGCCTTACGACAGACTAATCCAAGAGAGACCAATCCCACCATCTACTAGCGGATCCCCGTTTAAAGCCGGAGCAAAGCTCCGTATGGACGGTCCCATACAATGGTTGATTGCACCTAATAGGATTCGAACCTGAGACCTTGAGAGGAGCACACTCTCAAGACCCAAACCTCCACCACTACGCCAACTCTTGGGGGTTTAATATATTACATCTTATATTAGTGTTCAAGGATAAGAGCACCTTCATGAAAAGCATTTCCTATTTACTTTTTTCGTACATTATATAATACATCACATAGAAGATAGAACAACTCAAACTCATATTCAAACAAACCACTTTAATATATAGATGATACAAAGTGTCCATCAATCAATTGATTTTATTCAATTTGTGTTAGATCTTGTGCTGGGGCCTGCTGCAAAACATGAATAAGAAGAAGATGAAAACGATACGAGTAAAGTTGTACAAAATAAATTCTAAAGCGTGTGTCTACACTAAACTTTAGGTTCGATTCGCTCTCACCAATTTACACAAATTGGATGCAAATGGGTTAACTGACGAATCCCCTTCAGAATGCTTTAGAAACCTTAACATGAATCGTATATTCACATTAATCATATCGATCAATGATATTTTACGGAATAAAACTCTATTATTTATTCTTGTGCACTAGAAAAATAAAAGAATGAATTAGATATAATTTTTGGCACTTGAAACAAGTAATTTTTGTATATCTTTTATGGCTAACAAATATTTCTATTTATAAGAAAACTTGTACCGATTAGTGTGGAGAAACAATATTTCATTTGATTTCAACATGATCGTTCACGAACCATTGTATATCAATAACAACAAATATTTTCATGAAGAGTTGTGGTTGCACCTTTTGACCACGCGCCCAATCATTATAGGGTCTCTGATTCTGTTCTAGACAATTGCAACTTTTGGCCATTATTTATTATTAAAAAGATTCATAAAATCAATTTAATAATTATTATCTATTAAATTAATATTTTGGAAATTTCTCCAACAATCCCCCACCATTTTCAAAATATATCTAAATCCATTTTTCAGGAAATTTCATGGTTTCAGATAAAGGTATCTTGCGATTTGAACCAATACTTAGTAAGTTAAGTTTTCACTCATCCCCGAATAGATTTGTAAACAAGCTTTGAACCAATTATTCATTAGAACAAGCGTGCATAACTCACACATGAAATCTCGGTACCATTGATCGAATTATTAATATGACACATTTAATAAGGCCTTGTATCTCATATCCTTTTCATGAGAATTTAAGAGTCAAGCCCTTGAACTCTATGAAGCGGCACCACTCCATTCTCATATAGGTAGACTATATCAGAAATGCACCCATAATTATGCATTCCAGCAAACATATGTTATATGTCTATTAAGAGAAAAACCTCATCCTACCACACTTATTCTTATGGCCTATGTACTTTTACCCCTTGGGATGTATCTATCATTAAGTATTGTTGAAACACTTACAAATACAGGAACACAGAGTTTAGAAGAAAACTGAATTCTGCATTGAAACTAAAGGCATGTTTAGCCTTTTAAATAGGAATTACATAACCACCCACTACCACATCTTAAACCCTACTACCACTACCACATTCTAACGTGGAGCTTAATAACTGAAATAAAATACTAGTCAAACAACTCAATAACTACTCCCTAATAATTATGATTTATTTAAAACAAAATTACTAATTAAATTTTTTACATTTCCTCGCTTAAACTGAAGGTCCTGCGGACATCAGTTTACATCAGAGGGAATTTCATTTCATCAACTAAATTTCAATCATCAGTAACAACCTCCTTTTTCGAACAAACTCCTAACATGCTTCTAAACTTTTCAAACACTGTAGTCTTGAGATGTTTAGTCATTATATCTGCAATCTGCTCCTCACTCTTGCAATAGATAACATCGATAACACCGTCCTTGCAAAGATCAAGCAAGAAGTGAAATCTAACATCTATATGTTTGCTCCTCCCGTGTAAGACAGAATTCTTTGACAGCTTTATTGCAGAAACATTATCACAAAACAATAGTGTGGGCTCTCTTCATCATATCCAAGCTCTCTAATTAACCTTCTCAACCAAATAGCTTGGCAAGCACATGATGTAGCTGCGATAAACTCTGCTTCAGTAGTTGACAAAGTGACTATTGGTTGTTTTTTTTATCACCATGAAACTGCCCCCGAGCCCATCATGAAAACATATCCAGATGTTTTTTTCCTGTCATCTTCATCTCCAGCATAGTCACTGTCACTGAAGCCAAACAAGCACTTTTGCTCTCCCCTTTTATACAACACTCCATAATCAACCGTTCCTTTCAAATACCTTAAAATTCTTTTAGCTGCCAAGAAGTGTAACTCTGTTGGATTCTCCATATACCGGTTGATAAGGCTGACAACATGCATTATATCTGGCCTAGTTGAAGTTAGATACATCAAACTTCCTACAATTTTCTTATAGAGAGTGGAATCTACCTTCTTCCCCTTTAAATCTCTTTTTATTTTCAAATCTGCAGATGTAGGAGTCTACACTGCATTGCATTCCTCCATTTGGAACCTACTCAAAATTTCCAAAACTGTCATATCAAATTCCAGTTTATCATATAAGCTTTAAATGCATCAATCATGACTTTATCATTACTTGTGAAGATTAAGTCATCAACATATAAGCATACTACAAGCATTTTCTCATCATTTGCAAGCTTAATGAAAAGTGTGTGCTCATATGGACATTTATGAAAGCCCTCTCTAATGAAATAAGACTCTATACAACTATACCAAGCTCGTGGTGCTTGTTTTAGTCCATATAGTGCCTTCTTCAACTTGTAAACTTTCTTCTCATTCCCTTGCTTTTCGTATCCCAATGGTTGCTCAACATAGACTTCTTCTTGTAATTCACGATGTAAAAAGGTCGACTTAACGTCAAATTGATAAATATAACACAAATTTTGAGCTGCAGCTGAAATAACCAATCTGATTGTGTCGAGTCTAGCCACCGGAGCAAATACCTCTTTATAATCAATCCCATATTCTTACTTATAGCCTTTAACTACCAATCGAGCCTTGTATTTATCCACCTTACCAGCTGCATTGAGTTTTGTCTTATACACCCATTTTACTCCAATAGATTTATGTCCCTTTGGAAGGTTTGTTAACTCCCAAGTGTTGTTTTTCTCTATTGCTTCAATCTCCTCATCCATGGCCTTCTTCCACTTTGTATCTTTGATGGCATCATAAAAAGTAATGGGATCATGGTCTGAAAATAATGGAAAATGGGAAACTGGATCATCGATTTGATTGATTCCACTAATCTCATAATCTTGCATCCATGTTGGCCTTCTTCTTATGCGTTGGAGTTTAGGTTTATTTGAAAATTCATCTTCCACTTCTACTTGTGAATTTGGTGAGGGAACAGATGGTGAATCTGTGATAATAGAACTTGAAGGTGCATCATGTATTTCTTGTGCATCATGTATTTCTTGTGCATCATGTATTTCTTCTTCAACTTCATCATCAGTTACTGAAATGTACTCTCTGGTGCTATTAACGATCCACTTCCATGTTTTGCTTTCATAAAAAATCACATCTCGACTAATTATTATATTTTGTATGATCGGATTGTACAGCCGATAAGCTTTTGAATGCTCGCTGATACCGAGAAATATACATTTCTTGGCTTTAGCATCAAGTTTCTTCCTCTTTTCATCAGGAATATGGGCAAAGGCTATGCAACCAAAAACTCTAAAGTAATCAACTGTTGGTTTGTTTCCTTTCTAAGCTTCTTCTGGTGTCATGTTCTTCGCTGCCAATGTTGGACTTCTATTCAATATGTGGATGCTCCAATTAACAGCCTCAGGCCAAAAACATTTTGGAATAGCTTTTCTAGATAACATGCTTCGAACCATGTTTAGAATTGTTCGATTTTTTCTTTCGCAAACCCCATTTTGTTGTGGTGTATAAGCTGCAGTTAATTGTCTTCGGATACCGTTCATCTCACAAAAGTTTGAAAATACTTGTGAATTGAACTCTCCCCCACGATCTGTTTGCAACACCTTAATTGCTCTACCAGCGTCATTCTCAACCAAGGTTTGAAGTGTTTAAAGGCTGCAAAAGTCTCTGACTTTTCCGACAAGAAGTAAACCCATGTTCTCCTACTATAATCATCAATGAAGCTAATAAAATACCTCTTGTTTCCATTTGAAGTTGGACTTATAAGTCCACATAGGTCTGAGTGAACTAACTCCAAAGGTTGTTTAGCTCTCCATGCTTTTCCCTTTGGAAAGGAATCACGTTGTTGTTTGCCAATAACATAATCTTCACACACTTGTGATGGAGTAGTGATTTGAGGAAGCCCTGTTACCATTCCTTTTTGCAGCAAAGTTTTTCAGCCCATTAAAATTGAGATGTCCATACCGAAGGTGCCATAACCAAGCAATGTCATTCATCTTTGCAGCGAAATAAGTCTGAAAATCTGCACCATCAACTACAATAATGATTGGAAACATTCTATTTCCTGTCATGTGAACACAAGCTATCACTCCTCTATTTGAATCTTTGATAAAGCACATTCCACTTTTGATGGTGATCTCATACCCCTTCTCTTGAAGTTGACCCAAGCTAATCAAGTTACTTTTCAATTCCGGAACATAGAATACATTGCAAATTTTTTCAATAACATCATTTTCAAATGAACATTGACACTCTCGTTCCCCATGACAGCAACAGTAGAGTTGTCTCTAAATTTTACAATATCTCTAAATGTCTCATCTAATTCAGAGAATGGAAGTTTATTTCCACACATATGGTTACTGCAGCCAGAGTTTAAAGTACCACATGTTATTATTAGTTTTTTCTTTGTTATGGCATGCCATTAATAAAGTTGTTTCTTCTTCTTCTATCATTGCATAATTTGATTTTTCTCCCTTACCTCTAAAAAAATTAGGACATTTTGACCTGTAATGTCCATATTGATGGCAATTGAAGCATTCAATGTGAGATTTATCAAATCTCGATCCTTGACCATATGCTCTGCCTCTGGAATAAAAGTTGAATCCACCTCTGACTCTTCCTTGACCATGTCCTACGCCTTCAGCAGCAACTGGACCATTGGTGGATGCCTTCAAAGCTTTCTCTTCAGTTGTAGACCCATGATTATTAATTCTCTGCTCATCGACCAGCAACAAACTATGCAGCTCATCAATGGAAAGTTTATCAATGTCACGTGATTCCTCAACAATGGTAACATCTTCTAGTTTCTCGCCATGGATCCGCATATTATTTGCAATTACCATCGTCCTTGCAAAACAATCACTGACCGACTCTCCCATCTACATATAAAGAATTTCAAAATATCTTCTAAGGGCTTGAAGTTGTGCACGCTTAACTTTTGCTTTCCCTTGATATTTGAGTTTCATTGAGTCCCAAATTTGCTTGTTGGTGTCTTTTTGAAGAATAGTTTCCAAGACCGTACGATCAATAGCCTGGAACAAATAATTTTTCACCTACAAATCCTTCAATTTTTGTTCATCCTGTTGCTTCTCCTGAGCGACTGTCAACACCGTCCCTTCTGGATAAACGGTGATGCCATCTTCAACTAATGGCCAATACTCTTTTGATCTCAAAAAGTTCTCCATCAACATAGCCCAATTGCACCAAAATAATATTTAACATGTATTTTATATTCAAATATACATCATAAACCAAACATATTCTTAATTATTCAAATTCAACTACTTGAATAATTTATAAATCATGCATATATAAATTTATTCCACATGTTAAACTTAACATAAATAAATATTATTTTCAACATATTTTACATGAATTTAAAACATCATATAAATAACATATTTATTTAGTAAGATTATGTATCTTTCACCATATTAATGAATAACCACAAACAAAAAAGATCCATAAATCAAAATTCCATAATTTTAAAAATTATATGAATTAACTGTGTACCTTTCACTGTCATTGAAAGTTGTTATCATCTTCATTAAAATTGCATACTTTAATACTAATTATAAATAAAGTATTAATCAAAATCGAAAATCAAACCTAAAGATTGTTAGATCTTATGTTGAGGGCCTGCTGCAAAACATGAACAAGAAGAATATGAAAACGATACGATTAAAGTTGCACAAAATAAATTCCAAAGTGTGTGTTTACACTAAGCTTTAGGTTTGATTCGTCCCCACCAATTTAGCCAAATTGGATGCAAATAGGTTAACCGGTGAATCCCCTGCAGGATACTTTGAAAACCTTAACATGAATCGCATATTCACATTAAGCATATCGATCAATGATAATTTCTGGAATAAAGTTCCATTATTTATTCTTGTGCACTAGAAAAATAAAAGAATGACTTAGATATAATTTTTGGCACTTGAAACAAGTAATTTTTGTATATCTTTTATGGCTAACAAGTATTTCTATTTATATGAAAACTTGTCCTGATTGGTGTGGAGAAACAATGTTTCATTTGATTCCAACATGACTATTCATGAACCATTGTATATCAATAACAACAAACTTTTTCATGAAAAGTTGTGGTTGCACCTTTTGACCACGCGCCTAATCATTATAGGGTCTCTGGTTCTATTATAGACAATTGCAACTTTTGACTATTATTTATGATTAAAAAGATTCATAAAATCAATTTAATAATTATTATCTATTAAATTAATATTTTGGAAATTTCTCCAACAATTTGTACTGAACTTGTGAATAGTACAATATTTATACAGCTCAAACAATTTTGTTAAGCATGAGTTAGGTTTGTTAAAAGTCTAACAACTTTCTCTTAACAAATTTAATTAATTCTAAGTATTAGAGTAGATTTAAATTAATGGAATGGAATAAAATGAAATGAGATGAAATGAAATGGAATAGAATGGTATAAATTTATGTTCCATTGTGTGGATTAATTAAAAAATTATGGAATGGAGCGAAACCTGATGTTCCATCCCATTCTATCATTTTTCATCATATTTTGTACTCTCCAATTTAGAGTGAATGACAATTATTGTAAAATACACAAACAATGGAATGACGTATTTATTTTATTATATTTCATTCTGCTTCGCTCCATTCCGCTCCTAACTCTAACTCTAAATGTCTAACATTATCTAATACTCCCCCAACAGCTCTAGTAGGTGGAAGAGAAACCACCTTGAGCCTGGTCTTCAAGTATCAAAAAGTAACTGAAGGCAAGGGTTTAATTAGAATCACTATGCCAAAAAAGATCTTTGGCAGCGCTTTTTTTGCCCTTTAGCAGCGCTTAAAAGCGCTGCCTAAGGTGGCGCTGCTGTAGGTAAAGTGATAAGTGCAAATTGTACCTATTTTTGTATATAAGTTTTATTGCACTTATCCTTACTTTGTGTTAAAATTGGTTGAATAAACCCCACTTTGTGTGTAAATACGTTTACTTTACGTTTTCGGTGTATAGTGCGTTACCGTGTAAATATCATTGAGTTTAATCAATTTTCATTTATTTTTGTAGGTGTTCCAGCAATGGGATTTTTCCATATTCATAAAGAGCATTGAATAAGCTTTTCAACGCTTCAAACCGTGCGTCAATCGGAGTTACGGTTCAAGAGTTATGAAGAAAACAAATTCTGGTTTTCTGTCAAGTTCGCTGGGCGAACCCCCGTAGCGAGCACTCGCTAGCTTGTTCGCTAGGCGAACCGGGGCGAACAAAAAGTTCCAGAATCGTGAAAAAACTCAACTTTAAGGCGGTTTACGTTCGCCTAGCGAACGGGGACTCGCTAGGCGAACCTGGAAAGTCAATTTTGCCCATTTAAGCCATTTTTCATCATTTTTTATGTTATGTTTTTGGGGGAACTTTTTTCCCAACTTCATCAAACATGTTTTAGGAGTAGATTAGCTTAGAAACAACATTGGATGATGCGTCTTGATGATTCGGAGTCGAATTTGCTTCGATCGACTTTGACACGCCGTGACAAGTTTGTCTTTCTCCTTTCTTCTCTTTGTGTTCTCTTTTGTTGATGTTTGGTATGTAAATCTCTTGATACCTATTGTATTTCGTCTAATCTATGTTTATGAATATGTTTTGATTCCCTATTGATTGTTTGTCTTTGATTGATTATTTGTGGGTCGTGACAAAACCTATATCGAATCGTTAATCTTAGATTTTCATCTATCAATGAGCAAGCTTTTGACAGGGGTTTGTGAATTGATATTCATTGTATCTTTTGTTGTATTGTGTTGATTAAGTAGCATGGGTAGCATGAGTAGGATCGATACGGTATTGCGAGGATGCGTGACAATAGCGATGAAGAACGACGTAAGTATACAGTTGGTAAATTAGTTGAATGCAGGGTTAATCATATGTTTGTATTCTGATAAGGGATTTGTATATGAATTACTCATGAGTTTGACATGGATGTTATAGTAATATCTGTTTTGTCTGAACTCTAGAGATAGATTTAGACTTAACACTTGCGTGAGTATCAGTTCTTACTTCTCTGTGTTGTTAAGTTGCGTGAGACATCACCAATGAGACAATACCGTTGTTCTCTCGACGTTGCGTTAGAAATAACCTCTGTTGTGAGTGATACGTGAGGATATTAGACGAATGAGTGATTTGTGTATGAAATGGTCAGAAGAATGCATGTATTATTGAGTGATCTCTATTGAGTTTCTTTCCTCCGAAGAATGTGTTATTGTTATTTACTTGCTTTTTGTTCCTTTAATTTTCCGCATTTGCTTTTGGTTCGCTTTAAACCAGAACTTTTGATTCATGAGCTTAGAAATATAGAAACCGTTGAATGGCATTCTTTCCCTCGCACTGATCCTTGTGGAGAACGACAAAACTGGGTTACTAATATATTTTTACTTGCTGCTATTCTAGCTCCACAACAAAATGGTGCCGTTGCCGGGGATTGGTGTTTAGATATTGAGTTGCATCGCATAGTTTCTATGTTTTTAAGCTTCGTACATAATTGTCGATATTGTATATTTACTTGTATAATGGTGCATAGTTAGTTGGGGAGAGTTTGTTAGATGTCAAACATGTTATATATTTGTATGCAATACTTGGCATTTTTCATTTCTTTCCATGTGTAATGTATTGATTTTAGTGAGGAATGGTGTTGTTGTGCATTCATTGAAATAGACTTGTGGTGCTTGTAATTTGTGTGCTAATGTGCAGGAATAGGCATAAAAAGATCAAGATTGTGTTACACAAATGTTGGAGGCAAGTTACCATTGAGGGAAGAAATCAACAACATCATTCGCTAGGCGAGTGCTGGCGAAGATGCCAGCGAAGGTTCGCTTAGCGAACGTTAGCGAGTGTGCTAGCGAGGGGGTGGCAGAAAGTATGCAAAAACCTCCAGTAGGAAAACAGGGTAAATTCGATGGGCGAGGGAGCCAGCGAATGCTCGCTGATGTGTTCGCGAGGCGAAGGTGCCAGCGAGGGGGTGGCAGAAACTTTCACTTTTGAAAACACCCAAACTTCGTTGGGCGAGTGGGGTTGGCGAAGGCTCGCGTCGTGAGTGATGTGGTTCGCCTAGCGAACCCGCGATAACTTTTGTGGGCGGTTTAAGTCTGAGGCACTTAAAAGTGCCATGTTTTAATACATTCGCTAGGCGAATGATTCCTTCGCTAGGCGAAGGCTGCTGAATTTTTATGTGTATAAATTATTTTTTTTCACTTTTCAAAGAGGATCTTTTGTTCATTTTCACCCAAAAATAGAGTTTCTGCGTGCGCCTTGTTTTGCAAAGAAAAATCTTTCATTTTCCATCCACTTTCACAAATTTTGGTTTTTATGTTTATTTAGTTTTAGTTCAATTTTGTTAGGTTGTTAGAATAATTTATGAGTTTGTTCTCAAGTTTTGTTTTTTATTAGCTTGAGGATGCATTGTGTGATTTTTCAATTTTGATTGTTTCAACAAGAAAATGTTATGGTAGTGTGAAAAGTTTAAAGAAAGTTGCATTGCGTTGGTTGGTGTTTATTGCTTTTCTAGAACATAACATGTTTATGAACCTTAGGATTTGTACAAATTACATGTCTTTCATTCTCTTGCAATTTTTGTTCATTTATGAATCACTTTAGTTCATAGCCCATTGTGAGAAACCTCCATTGTTTACTAAATGCTTGGATGACTGATAACTTTGTCTAATTCGTTTGATTCATGCTTTATCTTTTGATTATTATGATTTTGTTGAAGCATTAGAAATGATCAAGGCATTTGTTTATATTGAGCACAACCGTATCCAAAAGTATCTTACCCGTGAGTAGTGAGAATTTGTTAGCCCCTTTGAGACTAAAACAGTTTAGATCTCATTTTTAGTGATGAACTTGGTTTATGTACATAATTTGCAAGTTTGGTTCATCATTGAATTTAGTGAGTCTCTAAAATTTCTTCTTGAACCTTTGAAATTGTATACTTTGATTTCCTTGCCGTAAAAAGCATGGAGCATTCACTTGAGGTTTGGTTGAATTCAAGTTGGGGAGAATGAAAAAGAAGATTGGTAAGTTGCTTGAAACTGTTGAAAAAGTTCAAACAAGCATGAAAAGAAAAAGTGTAAATATGAATGTGAAAAACAAAAGAAAAAGAATGCTTGTTTGAATGAGAAAAATAGAGTGAAATAATTGTGCATAAAGGTAGTTTGAGAAGGTTTGTGGTAAAGGAATGAGAATGGTGAATGAAGTTGTAATGTGTAAATATCATTTATCGGCAATTTCGATTCAATGGCATGTAGAAATGTCCTTTTATTGTGAACCCGACTAAGCTACAACCCTTAAAGCCCTTAGTGATCTTTTTGCTTCCATATTTTCATTTTTTATTGTTAGATGTTGTATGAATTGAATTGTTATTTGCATTGTTTGTCAGATGAGTGAAATTTCCCCGCGGTTGCAAACGCGCATTAATTTCTTCATTCTTATTTGAAGTGGAGTGTTAGGTGTGATTCATTCTTGAACATGTATTGCTTTTGGATGTTGACATTTGTTTTGTGCTTAGACTTTGTTTCATATTCGTGGTGTCGTTGTAGTTTAGTGGTAAGCATTGCTTTGCATGTACTTTTGATATTTGTACCATACGTTTATTCTCCGTTTGTAAAAACTTGTTGAGCATGATTTCTTGATAATTGCTTTTGTTTCTTTGAGTTGATTGACTTTTGTTTGAGGACAAACAAAATAATAAGTTGGGGAGAGTTTGATAAGTGCAAATTGTACCTATTTTTGTATATAAGTTTTGTTGCACTTATCCTTACTTTGTGTTAAAATTGGTTGAATAAACCCCACTTTGTGTGTAAATACGTTTACTTTACGTTTTCGGTGTATAGTGCGTTACCGTGTAAATATCATTGAGTTTAATCAATTTTCATTTATTTTTGTAGGTGTTCCAGCAATGGGATTTTTCCATATTCATAAAGAGCATTGAATAAGCTTTTCAACGCTTCAAACCGTGCGTCAATCGGAGTTACGGTTCAAGAGTTATGAAGAAAACAAATTCTGGTTTTCTGTCATGTTCGTTGGGCGAACCCCCGTAGCGAGCACTCGCTAGCTTGTTCGCTAGGCGAACCGGGGCGAACAAAAAGTTCCAGAATCGTGAAAAAACTCAACTTTAAGGCGGTTTACGTTCGCCTAGCGAACGGGGACTCGCTAGGCGAACCTGGAAAGTCAATTTTGCCCATTTAAGCCATTTTTCATCATTTTTTATGTTATGTTTTTGGGGGAACTTTCTCCCAACTTCATCAAACATGTTTTAGGAGTAGATTAGCTTAGAAACAACATTGGATGATGCGTCTTGATGATTCGGAGTCGAATTTGCTTCGATCGACTTTGACACGCCGTGAGAAGTTTGTTTTTCTCCTTTCTTCTCTTTGTGTTCTCTTTTGTTGATGTTTGGTATGTAAATCTCTTGATACCTATTGTATTTCATCTAATCTATGTTTATGAATATGTTTTGATTCTCTATTGATTGTTTGTCTTTGATTGATTATTTGTGGGTCGTGACAAAACCTATATCGAATCGTTAATCTTAGATTTTCATCTGTCAATGAGCAAGCTTTTGACAGGGGTTTGTGAATTGATATTCATTGTATCTTTTGTTGTATTGTGTTGATTAAGTAGCATGGGTAGCATGAGTAGGATCGATACGGTATTGCGAGGATGCGTGACAATAGCGATGAAGAACGGCGTTCGTATACAGTTGGTAAATTAGTTGAATGCAGGGTTAATCATATGTTTGTATTCTGATCAGAGCTTTGTATATGAATTACTCATGAGTTTGACATGGATGTTATAGTAATATCTGTTTTGTCTGAACTCTAGAGATAGATTTAGACTTAACACTTGCGTGAGTATCAGTTCTTACTTCTCTGTGTTGTTAAGTTGCGTGAGACATCACCAATGAGACAATACCGTTGTTCTCTCGACGTTGCGTTAGAAATAACCTCTGTTGTGAGTGATATGTGAGGATATTAGACGAATGAGTGATTTGTGTATGAAATGGTCAGAAGAATGCATGTATTATTGAGTGATCTCTATTGAGTTTCTTTCCTCCGAAGAATGTGTTATTGTTATTTACTTGCTTTTTGTTCCTTTAATTTTCCGCATTTGCTTTTGGTTCGCTTTAAACCAGAACTTTTGATTCATGAGCTTAGAAATATAGAAACCGTTGAATGGCATTCTTTCCCTCGCACTGATCCTTGTGGAGAACGACAAAACTGGGTTACTAATATATTTTTGCTTGCTGCTATTTTAGCTCCACAACAAAATGGTGTCGTTGTCGGGGATTGGTGTTTAGATATTGAGTTGCATCGCATAGTTTCTATGTTTTTAAGCTTCGTACATAATTGTCGATATTGTATATTTACTTGTATAATGGTGCATAGTTAGTTGGGGAGAGTTTGTTAGATGTCAAACATGTTATATATTTGTATGCAATACTTGGCATTTTTCATTTCTTTCCATGTGTAATGTATTGATTTTAGTGAGGAATGGTGTTGTTGTGCATTCATTGAAATAGACTTGTGGTGCTTGTAATTTGTGTGCTAATGTGCAGGAATAGGCATAAAAAGATCAAGATTGTGTTACACAAATGTTGGAGGCAAGTTACCATTGAGGGAAGAAATCAACAACATCATTCGCTAGGCGAGTGTTGGCGAAGATGCCAGCGAAGGTTCGCTTAGCGAACGTTAGCGAGTGTGCTAGCGAGGGGGTGGCAGAAAGTATGCAAAAACCTCCAGTAGGAAAACAGGGTAAATTCGTTGGGCGAGGGAGCCAGCGAATGCTCGCTGATGTGTTCGCGAGGCGAAGGTGCCAGCGAGGGGGTGGCAGAAACTTTCACTTTTGAAAACACCCAAACTTCGTTGGGCGAGTGGGGTTGGCGAAGGCTAGCGTCGTGAGTGATTTGGTTCGCCTAGCGAACCCGCGATAACTTTTGTGGGCGATTTAAGTCTGAGGCACTTAAAAGTGCCATGTTTTAATACATTCGCTAGGCGTATGATTCCTTCGCTAGGCGAAGGCTGCTGAATTTTTATGTGTATAAATTGTTTTTTTTCACTTTTCAAAGAGGATCTTTTGTTCATTTTCACCCAAAAATAGAGTTTCTGCGTGCGCCTTGTTTTGCAAAGAAAAATCTTTCATTTTCCATCCACTTTCACAAATTTTGGTTTTTATGTTTATTTAGTTTTGGTTCAATTTTGTTAGGTTGTTAGAATAATTTATGAGTTTGTTCTCAAGTTTTGTTTTTGATTAGCTTGAGGATGCATTGTGTGATTTTTCAATTTTGATTGTTTCAACTAGAAAATGTTATGGTAGTGTGAAAAGTTTAAAGAAAGTTGCATTGCGTTGGTTGGTGTTTATTGCTTTTCTAGAACATAACATGTTTATGAACCTTAGGATTTGTACAAATTACATGTCTTTCATTCTCTTGCAATTTTTGTTCATTTATGAATCACTTTAGTTCATAGCCCATTGTGAGAAACCTCCATTGTTTACTAAATGCTTGGATGACTGATAACTTTGTCTAATTCGTTTGATTCATGCTTTATCTTTTGATTATTGTGATTTTGTGGAAGCATTAGAAATGATCAAGGCATTTGTTTATATTGAGCACAACCGTATCCAAAAGTATCTTACCCGTGAGTAGTGAGAATTTGTTAGCCCCTTTGAGACTAAAACAGTTTAGATCTCATTTTTAGTGATGAACTTGGTTTATGTACATAATTTGCAAGTTTGGTTCATCATTGAATTTAGTGAGTCTCTAAAATTTCTTCTTGAACCTTTGAAATTGTATACTTTGATTTCCTTGCCGTAAAAAGCATGGAGCATTCACTTGAGGTTTGGTTGAATTCAAGTTGGGGAGAATGAAAAAGAAGATTGGTATGTTGCTTGAAACTGTTGAAAAAGTTCAAACAAGCATGAAAAGAAAAAGTGTAAATATGAATGTGAAAAAAAAAAGAAAAAGAATGCTTGTTTGAATGAGAAAAATAGAGTGAAATAATTGTGCATAAAGGTAGTTTGAGAAGGTTTGTGGTAAAGGAATGAGAATGGTGAATGAAGTTGTAATGTGTAAATATCATTTATCGGCAATTTCGATTCAATGACATGTAGAAATGTCCTTTTATTGTGAACCCGACCAAGCTACAACCCTTAAAGCCCTTAGTGATCTTTTTGCTTCCATATTTTCATTTTTGATTGTTAGATGTTGTATGAATTGAATTGTTATTTGCATTGTTTGTCAGATGAGTGAAATTTCCCCGCGGTTGCAAACGCGCATTAATTTCTTCATTCTTATTTGAAGTGGAGTGTTAGGTGTGATTCATTCTTGAACATGTATTGCTTTTGGATGTTGACATTTGTTTTGTGCTTAGACTTTGTTTCATATTCGTGGTGTCGTTGTAGTTTAGTGGTAAGCATTGCTTTGCATGTACTTTTGATATTTGTACCATACGTTTATTCTCCGTTTGTAAAAACTTGTTGAGCATGATTTCTTGATAATTGCTTTTGTTTCTTTGAGTTGATTGACTTTTGTTTGAGGACAAACAAAATAATAAGTTGGGGAGAGTTTGATAAGTGCAAATTGTACCTATTTTTGTATATAAGTTTTGTTGCACTTATCCTTACTTTGTGTTAAAATTGGTTGAATAAACCCCACTTTGTGTGTAAATACGTTTACTTTACGTTTTCGGTGTATAGTGCGTTACCGTGTAAATATCATTGAGTTTAATCAATTTTCATTTATTTTTGTAGGTGTTCCAGCAATGGGATTTTTCCATATTCATAAAGAGCATTGAATAAGCTTCTCAACGCTTCAAACCGTGCGTCAATCGGAGTTACGGTTCAAGAGTTATGAAGAAAACAAATTCTGGTTTTCTGTCATGTTCGCTGGGCGAACCCCCGTAGCGAGCACTCGCTAGCTTGTTCGCTAGGCGAACCGGGGCGAACAAAAAGTTCCAGAATCGTGAAAAAACTCAACTTTAAGGCGGTTTACGTTCGCCTAGCGAACGGGGACTCGCTAGGCGAACCTGGAAAGTCAATTTTGCCCATTTAAGCCATTTTTCATCATTTTTTATGTTATGTTTTTGGGGGAACTTTCTCCCAACTTCATCAAACATGTTTTAGGAGTAGATTAGCTTAGAAACAACATTGGATGATGCGTCTTGATGATTCGGAGTCGAATTTGCTTCGATCGACTTTGACACGCCGTGAGAAGTTTGTTTTTCTCCTTTCTTCTCTTTGTGTTCTCTTTTGTTGATGTTTGGTATGTAAATCTCTTGATACCTATTGTATTTCATCTAATCTATGTTTATGAATATGTTTTGATTCTCTATTGATTGTTTGTCTTTGATTGATTATTTGTGGGTCGTGACAAAACCTATATCGAATCGTTAATCTTAGATTTTCATCTGTCAATGAGCAAGCTTTTGACAGGGGTTTGTGAATTGATATTCATTGTATCTTTTGTTGTATTGTGTTGATTAAGTAGCATGGGTAGCATGAGTAGGATCGATACGGTATTGCGAGGATGCGTGACAATAGCGATGAAGAACGGCGTTCGTATACAGTTGGTAAATTAGTTGAATGCAGGGTTAATCATATGTTTGTATTCTGATCAGGGCTTTGTATATGAATTACTCATGAGTTTGACATGGATGTTATAGTAATATCTATTTTGTCTGAACTCTAGAGATAGATTTAGACTTAACACTTGCGTGAGTATCAATTCTTACTTCTCTGTGTTGTTAAGTTGCGTGAGACATCACCAATGAGACAATACCGTTGTTCTCTCGACGTTGCGTTAGAAATAATCTCTGTTGTGAGTGATACGTGAGGATATTAGACGAATGAGTGATTTGTGTATGAAATGGTCAGAAGAATGCATGTATTATTGAGTGATCTCTATTGAGTTTCTTTCCTCCGAAGAATGTGTTATTGTTATTTACTTGCTTTTTGTTCCTTTAATTTTCCGCATTTGCTTTTGGTTCGCTTTAAACCAGAACTTTTGATTCATGAGCTTAGAAATATAGAAACCGTTGAATGGCATTCTTTCCCTCACACTGATCCTTGTGGAGAACGACAAAACTGGGTTACTAATATATTTTTGCTTGCTGCTATTCTAGTTCCACAACAAAATGGTGTCGTTGCCGGGGATTGGTGTTTAGATATTGAGTTGCATCGCATAGTTTCTATGTTTTTAAGCTTCATACATAATTGTCGATATTGTATATTTACTTGTATAATGGTGCATAGTTAGTTGGGGAGAGTTTGTTAGATGTCAAACATGTTATATATTTGTATGCAATACTTGGCATTTTTCATTTCTTTCCATGTGTAATGTATTGATTTTAGTGAGGAATGGTGTTGTTGTGCATTCATTGAAATAGACTTGTGGTGCTTGTAATTTGTGTGCTAATGTGCAGGAATAGGCATAAAAAGATCAAGATTGTGTTACACAAATGTTGGAGACAAGTTACCATTGAGGGAAGAAATCAACAACATCATTCGCTAGGCGAGTGTTGGCGAAGATGCCAGCGAAGGTTCGCTTAGCGAACGTTAGCGAGTGTGCTAACGAGGGGGTGGCAGAAAGTATGCAAAAACCTCCAGTAGGAAAACAGGGTAAATTCGTTGGGCGAGGGAGCCAGCGAATGCTCGCTGATGTGTTCGCGAGGCGAAGGTGCCAGCGAGGGGGTGGCAGAAACTTTCACTTTTGAAAACACCCAAACTTCGTTGGGCGAGTGGGGTTGGCGAAGGCTCGCGTCGTGAGTGATTTGGTTCGCCTAGCGAACCCGCGATAACTTTTGTGGGCGGTTTAAGTCTGAGGCACTTAAAAGTGCCATGTTTTAATACATTCGCTAGGCAAATGATTCCTTCGCTAGGCGAAGGCTGCTGAATTTTTATGTGTATAAATTGTTTTTTTTCACTTTTCAAAGAGGATCTTTTGTTCATTTTCACCCAAAAATAGAGTTTCTGCGTGCGCCTTGTTTTGCAAAGAAAAATCTTTCATTTTCCATCCACTTTCACAAATTTTGGTTTTTATGTTTATTTAGTTTTAGTTCAATTTTGTTAGGTTGTTAGAATAATTTATGAGTTTGTTCTCAAGTTTTGTTTTTTATTAGCTTGAGGATGCATTGTGTGATTTTTCAATTTTGATTGTTTCAACAAGAAAATGTTATGGTAGTGTGAAAAGTTTAAAGAAAGTTGCATTGCGTTGGTTGGTGTTTATTGCTTTTCTAGAACATAACATGTTTATGAACCTTAGGATTTGTACAAATTACATGTCTTTCATTCTCTTGCAATTTTTGTTCATTTATGAATCACTTTAGTTCATAGCCCATTGTGAGAAACCTCCATTGTTTACTAAATGCTTGGATGACTGATAACTTTGTCTAATTCGTTTGATTCATGCTTTATCTTTTGATTATTATGATTTTGTTGAAGCATTAGAAATGATCAAGGCATTTGTTTATATTGAGCACAACCGTATCCAAAAGTATCTTATCCGTGAGTAGTGAGAATTTGTTAGCCCCTTTGAGACTAAAACAGTTTAGATCTCATTTTTAGTGATGAACTTGGTTTATGTACATAATTTGCAAGTTTGGTTCATCATTGAATTTAGTGAGTCTCTAAAATTTCTTCTTGAACCTTTGAAATTGTATACTTTGATTTCCTTGCCGTAAAAAGCATGGAGCATTCACTTGAGGTTTGGTTGAATTCAAGTTGGGGAGAATGAAAAAGAAGATTGGTAAGTTGCTTGAAACTGTTGAAAAAGTTCAAACAAGCATGAAAAGAAAAAGTGTAAATATGAATGTGAAAAACAAAAGAAAAAGAATGCTTGTTTGAATGAGAAAAATAGAGTGAAATAATTGTGCATAAAGGTAGTTTGAGAAGGTTTGTGGTAAAGGAATGAGAATGGTGAATGAAGTTGTAATGTGTAAATATCATTTATCGGCAATTTCGATTCAATGGCATGTAGAAATGTCCTTTTATTGTGAACCCGACTAAGCTACAACCCTTAAAGCCCTTAGTGATCTTTTTGCTTCCATATTTTCATTTTTTATTGTTAGATGTTGTATGAATTGAATTGTTATTTGCATTGTTTGTCAGATGAGTGAAATTTCCCCGCGGTTGCAAACGCGCATTAATTTCTTCATTCTTATTTGAAGTGGAGTGTTAGGTGTGATTCATTCTTGAACATGTATTGCTTTTGGATGTTGACATTTGTTTTGTGCTTAGACTTTGTTTCATATTCGTGGTGTCGTTGTAGTTTAGTGGTAAGCATTGCTTTGCATGTACTTTTGATATTTGTACCATACGTTTATTCTCCGTTTGTAAAAACTTGTTGAGCATGATTTCTTGATAATTTCTTTTGTTTCTTTGAGTTGATTGACTTTTGTTTGAGGACAAACAAAATAATAAGTTGGGGAGAGTTTGATAAGGGCAAATTGTACCTATTTTTGTATATAAGTTTTGTTGCACTTATCCTTACTTTGTGTTAAAATTGGTTGAATAAACCCCACTTTGTGTGTAAATACGTTTACTTTACGTTTTCGGTGTATAGTGCGTTACCGTGTAAATATCATTGAGTTTAATCAATTTTCATTTATTTTTGTAGGTGTTCCAGCAATGGGATTTTTCCATATTCATAAAGAGCATTGAATAAGCTTTTCAACGCTTCAAACCGTGCGTCAATCGGAGTTACGGTTCAAGAGTTATGAAGAAAACAAAATCTGGTTTTCTGTCATGTTCGTTGGGCGAACCCCCGTAGCGAGCACTCGCTAGCTTGTTCGCTAGGCGAACCGGGGCGAACAAAAAGTTCCAGAATCGTGAAAAAACTCAACTTTAAGGCGGTTTACGTTCGCCTAGCGAACGGGGACTCGCTAGGCGAACCTGGAAAGTCAATTTTGCCCATTTAAGCCATTTTTCATCATTTTTTATGTTATGTTTTTGGGGGAACTTTCTCCCAACTTCATCAAACATGTTTTAGGAGTAGATTAGCTTAGAAACAACATTGGATGATGCGTCTTGATGATTCGGAGTCGAATTTGCTTCGATCGACTTTGACACGCCGTGAGAAGTTTGTTTTTCTCCTTTCTTCTCTTTGTGTTCTCTTTTGTTGATGTTTGGTATGTAAATCTCTTGATACCTATTGTATTTCATCTAATCTATGTTTATGAATATGTTTTGATTCTCTATTGATTGTTTGTCTTTGATTGATTATTTGTGGGTCGTGACAAAACCTATATCGAATCGTTAATCTTAGATTTTCATCTGTCAATGAGCAAGCTTTTGACAGGGGTTTGTGAATTGATATTCATTGTATCTTTTGTTGTATTGTGTTGATTAAGTAGCATGGGTAGCATGAGTAGGATCGATACGGTATTGCGAGGATGCGTGACAATAGCGATGAAGAACGGCGTTCGTATACAGTTGGTAAATTAGTTGAATGCAGGGTTAATCATATGTTTGTATTCTGATCAGAGCTTTGTATATGAATTACTCATGAGTTTGACATGGATGTTATAGTAATATCTGTTTTGTCTGAACTCTAGAGATAGATTTAGACTTAACACTTGCGTGAGTATCAGTTCTTACTTCTCTGTGTTGTTAAGTTGCGTGAGACATCACCAATGAGACAATACCGTTGTTCTCTCGACGTTGCGTTAGAAATAACCTCTGTTGTGAGTGATATGTGAGGATATTAGACGAATGAGTGATTTGTGTATGAAATGGTCAGAAGAATGCATGTATTATTGAGTGATCTCTATTGAGTTTCTTTCCTCCGAAGAATGTGTTATTGTTATTTACTTGCTTTTTGTTCCTTTAATTTTCCGCATTTGCTTTTGGTTCGCTTTAAACCAGAACTTTTGATTCATGAGCTTAGAAATATAGAAACCGTTGAATGGCATTCTTTCCCTCGCACTGATCCTTGTGGAGAACGACAAAACTGGGTTACTAATATATTTTTGCTTGCTGCTATTCTAGCTCCACAACAAAATGGTGTCGTTGCCGGGGATTGGTGTTTAGATATTGAGTTGCATCGCATAGTTTCTATGTTTTTAAGCTTCGTACATAATTGTCGATATTGTATATTTACTTGTATAATGGTGCATAGTTAGTTGGGGAGAGTTTGTTAGATGTCAAACATGTTATATATTTGTATGCAATACTTGGCATTTTTCATTTCTTTCCATGTGTAATGTATTGATTTTAGTGAGGAATGGTGTTGTTGTGCATTCATTGAAATAGACTTGTGGTGCTTGTAATTTGTGTGCTAATGTGCAGGAATAGGCATAAAAAGATCAAGATTGTGTTACACAAATGTTGGAGGCAAGTTACCATTGAGGGAAGAAATCAACAACATCATTCGCTAGGCGAGTGTTGGCGAAGATGCCAGCGAAGGTTCGCTTAGCGAACGTTAGCGAGTGTGCTAGCGAGGGGGTGGCAGAAAGTATGCAAAAACCTCCAGTAGGAAAACAGGGTAAATTCGTTGGGCGAGGGAGCCAGCGAATGCTCGCTGATGTGTTCGCGAGGCGAAGGTGCCAGCGAGGGGGTGGCAGAAACTTTCACTTTTGAAAACACCCAAACTTCGTTGGGCGAGTGGGGTTGGCGAAGGCTCGCGTCGTGAGTGATTTGGTTCGCCTAGCGAACCCGCGATAACTTTTGTGGGCGGTTTAAGTCTGAGGCACTTAAAAGTGCCATGTTTTAATACATTCGCTAGGCGTATGATTCCTTCGCTAGGCGAAGGCTGCTGAATTTTTATGTGTATAAATTGTTTTTTTTCACTTTTCAAAGAGGATCTTTTGTTCATTTTCACCCAAAAATAGAGTTTCTGCGTGCGCCTTGTTTTGCAAAGAAAAATCTTTCATTTTCCATCCACTTTCACAAATTTTGGTTTTTATGTTTATTTAGTTTTGGTTCAATTTTGTTAGGTTGTTAGAATAATTTATGAGTTTGGTCTCAAGTTTTGTTTTTGATTAGCTTGAGGATGCATTGTGTGATTTTTCAATTTTGATTGTTTCAACTAGAAAATGTTATGGTAGTGTGAAAAGTTTAAAGAAAGTTGCATTGCGTTGGTTGGTGTTTATTGCTTTTCTAGAACATAACATGTTTATGAACCTTAGGATTTGTACAAATTACATGTCTTTCATTCTCTTGCAATTTTTGTTCATTTATGAATCACTTTAGTTCATAGCCCATTGTGAGAAACCTCCATTGTTTACTAAATGCTTGGATGACTGATAACTTTGTCTAATTCGTTTGATTCATGCTTTATCTTTTGATTATTGTGATTTTGTGGAAGCATTAGAAATGATCAAGGCATTTGTTTATATTGAGGACAACCGTATCCAAAAGTATCTTACCCGTGAGTAGTGAGAATTTGTTAGCCCCTTTGAGACTAAAACAGTTTAGATCTCATTTTTAGTGATGAACTTGGTTTATGTACATAATTTGCAAGTTTGGTTCATCATTGAATTTAGTGAGTCTCTAAAATTTCTTCTTGAACCTTTGAAATTGTATACTTTGATTTCCTTGCCGTAAAAAGCATGGAGCATTCACTTGAGGTTTGGTTGAATTCAAGTTGGGGAGAATGAAAAAGAAGATTGGTAAGTTGCTTGAAACTGTTGAAAAAGTTCAAACAAGCATGAAAAGAAAAAGTGTAAATATGAATGTGAAAAAAAAAAGAAAAAGAATGCTTGTTTGAATGAGAAAAATAGAGTGAAATAATTGTGCATAAAGGTAGTTTGAGAAGGTTTGTGGTAAAGGAATGAGAATGGTGAATGAAGTTGTAATGTGTAAATATCATTTATCGGCAATTTCGATTCAATGACATGTAGAAATGTCCTTTTATTGTGAACCCGACCAAGCTACAACCCTTAAAGCCCTTAGTGATCTTTTTGCTTCCATATTTTCATTTTTGATTGTTAGATGTTGTATGAATTGAATTGTTATTTGCATTGTTTGTCAGATGAGTGAAATTTCCCCGCGGTTGCAAACGCGCATTAATTTCTTCATTCTTATTTGAAGTGGAGTGTTAGGTGTGATTCATTCTTGAACATGTATTGCTTTTGGATGTTGACATTTGTTTTGTGCTTAGACTTTGTTTCATATTCGTGGTGTCGTTGTAGTTTAGTGGTAAGCATTGCTTTGCATGTACTTTTGATATTTGTACCATACGTTTATTCTCCGTTTGTAAAAACTTGTTGAGCATGATTTCTTGATAATTGCTTTTGTTTCTTTGAGTTGATTGACTTTTGTTTGAGGACAAACAAAATAATAAGTTGGGGAGAGTTTGATAAGTGCAAATTGTACCTATTTTTGTATATAAGTTTTGTTGCACTTATCCTTACTTTGTGTTAAAATTGGTTGAATAAACCCCACTTTGTGTGTAAATACGTTTACTTTACGTTTTCGGTGTATAGTGCGTTACCGTGTAAATATCATTGAGTTTAATCAATTTTCATTTATTTTTGTAGGTGTTCCAGCAATGGGATTTTTCTATATTCATAAAGAGCATTGAATAAGCTTCTCAACGCTTCAAACCGTGCGTCAATCGGAGTTACGGTTCAAGAGTTATGAAGAAAACAAATTCTGGTTTTCTGTCATGTTCGCTGGGTGAACCCCCGTAGCGAGCACTCGCTAGCTTGTTCGCTAGGCGAACCGGGGCGAACAAAAAGTTCCAGAATCGTGAAAAAACTCAACTTTAAGGCGGTTTACGTTCGCCTAGCGAACGGGGACTCGCTAGGCGAACCTGGAAAGTCAATTTTGCCCATTTAAGCCATTTTTCATCATTTTTTATGTTATGTTTTTGGGGGAACTTTCTCCCAACTTCATCAAACATGTTTTAGGAGTAGATTAGCTTAGAAACAACATTGGATGATGCGTCTTGATGATTCGGAGTCGAATTTGCTTCGATCGACTTTGACACGCCGTGAGAAGTTTGTTTTTCTCCTTTCTTCTCTTTGTGTTCTCTTTTGTTGATGTTTGGTATGTAAATCTCTTGATACCTATTGTATTTCATCTAATCTATGTTTATGAATATGTTTTGATTCTCTATTGATTGTTTGTCTTTGATTGATTATTTGTGGGTCGTGACAAAACCTATATCGAATCGTTAATCTTAGATTTTCATCTGTCAATGAACAAGCTTTTGACAGGGGTTTGTGAATTGATATTCATTGTATCTTTTGTTGTATTGTGTTGATTAAGTAGCATGGGTAGCATGAGTAGGATCGATACGGTATTGCGAGGATGCGTGACAATAGCGATGAAGAACGGCGTTCGTATACAGTTGGTAAATTAGTTGAATGCAGGGTTAATCATATGTTTGTATTCTGATCAGGGCTTTGTATATGAATTACTCATGAGTTTGACATGGATGTTATAGTAATATCTGTTTTGTCTGAACTCTAGAGATAGATTTAGACTTAACACTTGCGTGAGTATCAGTTCTTACTTCTCTGTGTTGTTAAGTTGCGTGAGACATCACCAATGAGACAATACCGTTGTTCTCTCGACGTTGCGTTAGAAGTAATCTCTGTTGTGAGTGATACGTGAGGATATTAGACGAATGAGTGATTTGTGTATGAAATGGTCAGAAGAATGCATGTATTATTGAGTGATCTCTATTGAGTTTCTTTCCTCCGAAGAATGTGTTATTGTTATTTACTTGCTTTTTGTTCCTTTAATTTTCCGCATTTGCTTTTGGTTCGCTTTAAACCAGAACTTTTGATTCATGAGCTTAGAAATATAGAAACCGTTGAATGGCATTCTTTCCCTCACACTGATCCTTGTGGAGAACGACAAAACTGGGTTACTATTATATTTTTGCTTGCTGCTATTCTAGCTCCACAACAAAATGGTGTCGTTGCCGGGGATTGGTGTTTAGATATTGAGTTGCATCGCATAGTTTCTATGTTTTTAAGCTTCATACATAATTGTCGATATTGTATATTTACTTGTATAATGGTGCATAGTTAGTTGGGGAGAGTTTGTTAGATGTCAAACATGTTATATATTTGTATGCAATACTTGGCATTTTTCATTTCTTTCCATGTGTAATGTATTGATTTTAGTGAGGAATGGTGTTGTTGTGCATTCATTGAAATAGACTTGTGGTGCTTGTAATTTGTGTGCTAATGTGCAGGAATAGGCATAAAAAGATCAAGATTGTGTTACACAAATGTTGGAGGCAAGTTACCATTGAGGGAAGAAATCAACAACATCATTCGCTAGGCGAGTGTTGGCGAAGATGCCAGCGAAGGTTCGCTTAGCGAACGTTAGCGAGTGTGCTAACGAGGGGGTGGCAGAAAGTATGCAAAAACCTCCAGTAGGAAAACAGGGTAAATTCGTTGGGCGAGGGAGCCAGCGAATGCTCGCTGATGTGTTCGCGAGGCGAAGGTGCCAGCGAGGGGGTGGCAGAAACTTTCACTTTTGAAAACACCCAAACTTCGTTGGGCGAGTGGGGTTGGCGAAGGCTCGCGTCGTGAGTGATTTGGTTCGCCTAGCGAACCCGCGATAACTTTTGTGGGCGGTTTAAGTCTGAGGCACTTAAAAGTGCCATGTTTTAATACATTCGCTAGGCAAATGATTCCTTCGCTAGGCGAAGGCTGCTGAATTTTTATGTGTATAAATTGTTTTTTTTCACAATTCAAAGAGGATCTTTTGTTCATTTTCACCCAAAAATAGAGTTTCTGCGTGCGCCTTGTTTTGCAAAGAAAAATCTTTCATTTTCCATCCACTTTCACAAATATTGGTTTTTATGTTTATTTAGTTTTGGTTCAATTTTGTTAGGTTGTTAGAATAATTTATGAGTTTGTTCTCATGTTTTGTTTTTGATTAGCTTGAGGATGCATTGTGTGATTTTTCAATTTTGATTGTTTCAACAAGAAAATGTTATGGTAGTGTGAAAAGTTTAAAGAAAGTTGCATTGCGTTGGTTGGTGTTTATTGCTTTTCTAGAACATAACATGTTTATGAACCTTAGGATTTGTACAAATTACATGTCTTTCATTCTCTTGCAATTTTTGTTCATTTATGAATCACTTTAGTTCATAGCCCATTGTGAGAAACCTCCATTGTTTACTAAATGCTTGGATGACTGATAACTTTGTCTAATTCGTTTGATTCATGCTTTATCTTTTGATTATTGTGATTTTGTGGAAGCATTAGAAATGATCAAGGCATTTGTTTATATTGAGCACAACCGTATCCAAAAGTATCTTACCCGTGAGTAGTGAGAATTTGTTAGCCCCTTTGAGACTAAAACAGTTTAGATCTCATTTTTAGTGATGAACTTGGTTTATGTACATAATTTGCAAGTTTGGTTCATCATTGAATTTAGTGAGTCTCTAAAATTTCTTCTTGAACCTTTGAAATTGTATACTTTGATTTCCTTGCCGTAAAAAGCATGGAGCATTCACTTGAGGTTTGGTTGAATTCAAGTTGGGGAGAATGAAAAAGAAGATTGGTAAGTTGCTTGAAACTGTTGAAAAAGTTCAAACAAGCATGAAAAGAAAAAGTGTAAATATGAATGTGAAAAACAAAAGAAAAAGAATGCTTGTTTGAATGAGAAAAATAGAGTGAAATAATTGTGCATAAAGGTAGTTTGAGAAGGTTTGTGGTAAAGGAATGAGAATGGTGAATGAAGTTGTAATGTGTAAATATCATTTATCGGCAATTTCGATTCAATGGCATGTAGAAATGTCCTTTTATTGTGAACCCGACCAAGCTACAACCCTTAAAGCCCTTAGTGATCTTTTTGCTTCCATATTTTCATTTTTGATTGTTAGATGTTGTATGAATTGAATTGTTATTTGCATTGTTTGTCAGATGAGTGAAATTTCCCCGCGGTTGCAAACGCGCATTAATTTCTTCATTCTTATTTGAAGTGGAGTGTTAGGTGTGATTCATTCTTGAACATGTATTGCTTTTGGATGTTGACATTTGTTTTGTGCTTAGACTTTGTTTCATATTCGTGGTGTCGTTGTAGTTTAGTGGTAAGCATTGCTTTGCATGTACTTTTGATATTTGTACCATACGTTTATTCTCCGTTTGTAAAAACTTGTTGAGCATGATTTCTTGATAATTGCTTTTGTTTCTTTGAGTTGATTGACTTTTGTTTGAGGACAAACAAAATAATAAGTTGGGGAGAGTTTGATAAGTGCAAATTGTACCTATTTTTGTATATAAGTTTTGTTGCACTTATCCTTACTTTGTGTTAAAATTGGTTGAATAAACCCCACTTTGTGTGTAAATACGTTTACTTTACGTTTTCGGTGTATAGTGCATTACCGTGTAAATATCATTGAGTTTAATCAATTTTCATTTATTTTTGTAGGTGTTCCAGCAATGGGATTTTTCCATCTTCATAAATAGCATTGAATAAGCTTTTCAACGCTTCAAACCGTGCGTCAATCGGAGTTACGGTTCAAGAGTTATGAAGAAAACAAATTCTGGTTTTCTGTCATGTTCGCTGGGCGAACCCCCGTAGCGAGCACTCGCTAGCTTGTTCGCTAGGCGAACCGGGGCGAACAAAAAGTTCCAGAATCGTGAAAAAACTCAACTTTAAGGCGGTTTACGTTCGCCTAGCGAACGGGGACTCGCTAGGCGAACCTGGAAAGTCAATTTTGCCCATTTAAGCCATTTTTCATCATTTTTTATGTTATGTTTTTGGGGGAACTTTCTCCCAACTTCATCAAACATGTTTTAGGAGTAGATTAGCTTAGAAACAACATTGGATGATGCGTCTTGATGATTCGGAGTCGAATTTGCTTCGATCGACTTTGACACGCCGTGAGAAGTTTGTTTTTCTCCTTTCTTCTCTTTGTGTTCTCTTTTGTTGATGTTTGGTATGTAAATCTCTTGATACCTATTGTATTTCATCTAATCTATGTTTATGAATATGTTTTGATTCTCTATTGATTGTTTGTCTTTGATTGATTATTTGTGGGTCGTGACAAAACCTATATCGAATCGTTAATCTTAGATTTTCATCTGTCAATGAGCAAGCTTTTGACAGGGGTTTGTGAATTGATATTCATTGTATCTTTTGTTGTATTGTGTTGATTAAGTAGCATGGGTAGCATGAGTAGGATCAATACTGTATTGCGAGGATGCGTGACAATAGCGATGAAGAACGGCGTTCGTATACAGTTGGTAAATTAGTTGAATGCAGGGTTAATCATATGTTTGTATTCTGATCAGGGCTTTGTATATGAATTACTCATGAGTTTGACATGGATGTTATAGTAATATCTGTTTTGTCTGAACTCTAGAGATAGATTTAGACTTAACACTTGCGTGAGTATCAGTTCTTACTTCTCTGTGTTGTTAAGTTGCGTGAGACATCACCAATGAGACAATACCGTTGTTCTCTCGACGTTGCGTTAGAAATAACCTCTGTTGTGAGTGATACATGAGGATATTAGACGAATGAGTGATTTGTGTATGAAATGGTCAGAAGAATGCATGTATTATTGAGTGATCTCTATTGAGTTTCTTTCCTCCGAAGAATGTGTTATTGTTATTTACTTGCTTTTTGTTCCTTTAATTTTCCGCATTTGCTTTTGGTTCGCTTTAAACCAGAACTTTTGATTCATGAGCTTAGAAATATAGAAACCGTTGAATGGCATTCTTTCCCTCGCACTGATCCTTGTGGAGAACGACAAAACTGGGTTACTAATATATTTTTGCTTGCTTCTATTCTAGCTCCACAACAAAATGGTGCCGTTGCCGGGGATTGGTGTTTAGATATTGAGTTGCATCGCATAGTTTCTATGTTTTTAAGCTTCGTACATAATTGTCGATATTGTATATTTACTTGTATAATGGTGCATAGTTAGTTGGGGAGAGTTTGTTAGATGTCAAACATGTTATATATTTGTATGCAATACTTGGCATTTTTCATTTCTTTCCATGTGTAATGTATTGATTTTAGTGAGGAATGGTGTTGTTGTGCATTCATTGAAATAGACTTGTGGTGCTTGTAATTTGTGTGCTAATGTGCAGGAATAGGCATAAAAAGATCAAGATTGTGTTACACAAATGTTGGAGGCAAGTTACCATTGAGGGAAGAAATCAACAACATCATTCGCTAGGCGAGTGTTGGCGAAGATGCCAGCGAAGGTTCGCTTAGCGAACGTTAGCGAGTGTGCTAGCGAGGGGGTGGCAGAAAGTATGCAAAAACCTCCAGTAGGAAAACAGGGTAAATTCGTTGGGCGAGGGAGCCAGCGAATGCTCGCTGATGTGTTCGCGAGGCGAAGGTGCCAGCGAGGGGGTGGCAGAAACTTTCACTTTTGAAAACACCCAAACTTCGTTGGGCGAGTGGGGTTGGCGAAGGCTCGCGTCGTGAGTGATTTGGTTCGCCTAGCGAACCCCCGATAACTTTTGTGGGCGGTTTAAGTCTGAGGCACTTAAAAGTGCCATGTTTTAATACATTCGCTAGGCAAATGATTCCTTCGCTAGGCGAAGGCTGCTGAATTTTTATGTGTATAAATTGTTTTTTTTCACTTTTCAAAGAGGATCTTTTGTTCATTTTCACCCAAAAATAGAGTTTCTGCGTGCGCCTTGTTTTGCAAAGAAAAATCTTTCATTTTCCATCCACTTTCACAAATTTTGGTTTTTATGTTTATTTAGTTTTGGTTCAATTTTGTTAGGTTGTTAGAATAATTTATGAGTTTGTTCTCAAGTTTTGTTTTTGATTAGCTTGAGGATGCATTGTGTGATTTTTCAATTTTGATTGTTTCAACAAGAAAATGTTATGGTAGTGTGAAAAGTTTAAAGAAAGTTGCATTGCGTTGGTTGGTGTTTATTGCTTTTCTAGAACATAACATGTTTATGAACCTTAGGATTTGTACAAATTACATGTCTTTCATTCTCTTGCAATTTTTGTTCATTTATGAATCACTTTAGTTCATAGCCCATTGTGAGAAACCTCCATTGTTTACTAAATGCTTGGATGACTGATAACTTTGTCTAATTCGTTTGATTCATGCTTTATCTTTTGATTATTGTGATTTTGTGGAAGCATTAGAAATGATCAAGGCATTTGTTTATATTGAGCACAACCGTATCCAAAAGTATCTTACCCGTGAGTAGTGAGAATTTGTTAGCCCCTTTGAGACTAAAACAGTTTAGATCTCATTTTTAGTGATGAACTTGGTTTATGTACATAATTTGCAAGTTTGGTTCATCATTGAATTTAGTGAGTCTCTAAAATTTCTTCTTGAACCTTTGAAATTGTATACTTTGATTTCCTTGCCGTAAAAAGCATGGAGCATTCACTTGAGGTTTGGTTGAATTCAAGTTGGGGAGAATGAAAAAGAAGATTGGTAAGTTGCTTGAAACTGTTGAAAAAGTTCAAACAAGCATGAAAAGAAAAAGTGTAAATATGAATGTGAAAAACAAAAGAAAAAGAATGCTTGTTTGAATGAGAAAAATAGAGTGAAATAATTGTGCATAAAGGTAGTTTGAGAAGGTTTGTGGTAAAGGAATGAGAATGGTGAATGAAGTTGTAATGTGTAAATATCATTTATCGGCAATTTCGATTCAATGGCATGTAGAAATGTCCTTTTATTGTGAACCCGACCAAGCTACAACCCTTAAAGCCCTTAGTGATCTTTTTGCTTCCATATTTTCATTTTTGATTGTTAGATGTTGTATGAATTGAATTGTTATTTGCATTGTTTGTCAGATGAGTGAAATTTCCCCGCGGTTGCAAACGCGCATTAATTTCTTCATTCTTATTTGAAGTGGAGTGTTAGGTGTGATTCATTCTTGAACATGTATTGCTTTTGGATGTTGACATTTGTTTTGTGCTTAGACTTTGTTTCATATTCGTGGTGTCGTTGTAGTTTAGTGGTAAGCATTGCTTTGCATGTACTTTTGATATTTGTACCATACGTTTATTCTCCGTTTGTAAAAAACTTGTTGAGCATGATTTCTTGATAATTGCTTTTGTTTCTTTGAGTTGATTGACTTTTGTTTGAGGACAAACAAAATAATAAGTTGGGGAGAGTTTGATAAGTGCAAATTGTACCTATTTTTGTATATAAGTTTTGTTGCACTTATCCTTACTTTGTGTTAAAATTGGTTGAATAAACCCCACTTTGTGTGTAAATACGTTTACTTTACGTTTTCGGTGTATAGTGGATTACCGTGTAAATATCATTGAGTTTAATCAATTTTCATTTATTTTTGTAGGTGTTCCAGCAATGGGATTTTTCCATCTTCATAAATAGCATTGAATAAGCTTTTCAACGCTTCAAACCGTGCGTCAATCGGAGTTACGGTTCAAGAGTTATGAAGAAAACAAATTCTGGTTTTCTGTCATGTTCGCTGGGCGAACCCCCGTAGCGAGCACTCGCTAGCTTGTTCGCTAGGCGAACCGGGGCGAACAAAAAGTTCCAGAATCGTGAAAAAACTCAACTTTAAGGCGGTTTACGTTCGCCTAGCGAACGGGGACTCGCTAGGCGAACCTGGAAAGTCAATTTTGCCCATTTAAGCCATTTTTCATCATTTTTTATGTTATGTTTTTGGGGGAACTTTCTCCCAACTTCATCAAACATGTTTTAGGAGTAGATTAGCTTAGAAACAACATTGGATGATGCGTCTTGATGATTCGGAGTCGAATTTGCTTCGATCGACTTTGACACGCCGTGAGAAGTTTGTTTTTCTCCTTTCTTCTCTTTGTGTTCTCTTTTGTTGATGTTTGGTATGTAAATCTCTTGATACCTATTGTATTTCATCTAATCTATGTTTATGAATATGTTTTGATTCTCTATTGATTGTTTATCTTTGATTGATTATTTGTGGGTCGTGACAAAACCTATATCGAATCGTTAATCTTAGATTTTCATCTGTCAATGAGCAAGCTTTTGACAGGGGTTTGCGAATTGATATTCATTGTATCTTTTGTTGTATTGTGTTGATTAAGTAGCATGGGTAGCATGAGTAGGATCAATACTGTATTGCGAGGATGCGTGACAATAGCGATGAAGAACGGCGTTCGTATACAGTTGGTAAATTAGTTGAATGCAGGGTTAATCATATGTTTGTATTCTGATCAGGGCTTTGTATATGAATTACTCATGAGTTTGACATGGATGTTATAGTAATATCTGTTTTGTCTGAACTCTAGAGATAGATTTAGACTTAACACTTGCGTGAGTATCAGTTCTTACTTCTCTGTGTTGTTAAGTTGCGTGAGACATCACCAATGAGACAATACCGTTGTTCTCTCGACGTTGCGTTAGAAATAACCTCTGTTGTGAGTGATACATGAGGATATTAGACGAATGAGTGATTTGTGTATGAAATGGTCAGAAGAATGCATGTATTATTGAGTGATCTCTATTGAGTTTCTTTCCTCCGAAGAATGTGTTATTGTTATTTACTTGCTTTTTGTTCCTTTAATTTTCCGCATTTGCTTTTGGTTCGCTTTAAACCAGAACTTTTGATTCATGAGCTTAGAAATATAGAAACCGTTGAATGGCATTCTTTCCCTCGCACTGATCCTTGTGGAGAACGACAAAACTGGGTTACTAATATATTTTTGCTTGCTTCTATTCTAGCTCCACAACAAAATGGTGCCGTTGCCGGGGATTGGTGTTTAGATATTGAGTTGCATCGCATAGTTTCTATGTTTTTAAGCTTCGTACATAATTGTCGATATTGTATATTTACTTGTATAATGGTGCATAGTTAGTTGGGGAGAGTTTGTTAGATGTCAAACATGTTATATATTTGTATGCAATACTTGGCATTTTTCATTTCTTTCCATGTGTAATGTATTGATTTTAGTGAGGAATGGTGTTGTTGTGCATTCATTGAAATAGACTTGTGGTGCTTGTAATTTGTGTGCTAATGTGCAGGAATAGGCATAAAAAGATCAAGATTGTGTTACACAAATGTTGGAGGCAAGTTACCATTGAGGGAAGAAATCAACAACATCATTCGCTAGGCGAGTGTTGGCGAAGATGCCAGCGAAGGTTCGCTTAGCGAACGTTAGCGAGTGTGCTAGCGAGGGGGTGGCAGAAAGTATGCAAAAACCTCCAGTAGGAAAACAGGGTAAATTCGTTGGGCGAGGGAGCCAGCGAATGCTCGCTGATGTGTTCGCGAGGCGAAGGTGCCAGCGAGGGGGTGGCAGAAACTTTCACTTTTGAAAACACCCAAACTTCGTTGGGCGAGTGGGGTTGGCGAAGGCTCGCGTCGTGAGTGATTTGGTTCGCCTAGCGAACCCGCGATAACTTTTGTGGGCGGTTTAAGTCTGAGGCACTTAAAAGTGCCATGTTTTAATACATTCGCTAGGCAAATGATTCCTTCGCTAGGCGAAGGCTGCTGAATTTTTATGTGTATAAATTGTTTTTTTTCACTTTTCAAAGAGGATCTTTTGTTCATTTTCACCCAAAAATAGAGTTTCTGCGTGCGCCTTGTTTTGCAAAGAAAAATCTTTCATTTTCCATCCACTTTCACAAATTTTGGTTTTTATGTTTATTTAGTTTTGGTTCAATTTTGTTAGGTTGTTAGAATAATATATGAGTTTGTTCTCAAGTTTTGTTTTTGATTAGCTTGAGGATGCATTGTGTGATTTTTCAATTTTGATTGTTTCAACAAGAAAATGTTATGGTAGTGTGAAAAGTTTAAAGAAAGTTGCATTGCGTTGGTTGGTGTTTATTGCTTTTCTAGAACATAACATGTTTATGAACCTTAGGATTTGTACAAATTACATGTCTTTCATTCTCTTGCAATTTTTGTTCATTTATGAATCACTTTAGTTCATAGCCCATTGTGAGAAACCTCCATTGTTTACTAAATGCTTGGATGACTGATAACTTTGTCTAATTCGTTTGATTCATGCTTTATCTTTTGATTATTGTGATTTTGTGGAAGCATTAGAAATGATCAAGGCATTTGTTTATATTGAGCACAACCGTATCCAAAAGTATCTTACCCGTGAGTAGTGAGAATTTGTTAGCCCCTTTGAGACTAAAACAGTTTAGATCTCATTTTTAGTGATGAACTTGGTTTATGTACATAATTTGCATGTTTGGTTCATCATTGAATTTAGTGAGTCTCTAAAATTTCTTCTTGAACCTTTGAAATTGTATACTTTGATTTCCTTGCCGTAAAAAGCATGGAGCATTCACTTGAGGTTTGGTTGAATTCAAGTTGGGGAGAATGAAAAAGAAGATTGGTAAGTTGCTTGAAACTGTTGAAAAAGTTCAAACAAGCATGAAAAGAAAAAGTGTAAATATGAATGTGAAAAACAAAAGAAAAAGAATGCTTGTTTGAATGAGAAAAATAGAGTGAAATAATTGTGCATAAAGGTAGTTTGAGAAGGTTTGTGGTAAAGGAATGAGAATGGTGAATGAAGTTGTAATGTGTAAATATCATTTATCGGCAATTTCGATTCAATGGCATGTAGAAATGTCCTTTTATTGTGAACCCGACCAAGCTACAACCCTTAAAGCCCTTAGTGATCTTTTTGCTTCCATATTTTCATTTTTGATTGTTAGATGTTGTATGAATTGAATTGTTATTTGCATTGTTTGTCAGATGAGTGAAATTTCCCCGCGGTTGCAAACGCGCATTAATTTCTTCATTCTTATTTGAAGTGGAGTGTTAGGTGTGATTCATTCTTGAACATGTATTGCTTTTGGATGTTGACATTTGTTTTGTGCTTAGACTTTGTTTCATATTCGTGGTGTCGTTGTAGTTTAGTGGTAAGCATTGCTTTGCATGTACTTTTGATATTTGTACCATACGTTTATTCTCCGTTTGTAAAAACTTGTTGAGCATGATTTCTTGATAATTGCTTTTGTTTCTTTGAGTTGATTGACTTTTGTTTGAGGACAAACAAAATAATAAGTTGGGGAGAGTTTGATAAGTGCAAATTGTACCTATTTTTGTATATAAGTTTTGTTGCACTTATCCTTACTTTGTGTTAAAATTGGTTGAATAAACCCCACTTTGTGTGTAAATACGTTTACTTTACGTTTTCGGTGTATAGTGCGTTACCGTGTAAATATCATTGAGTTTAATCAATTTTCATTTATTTTTGTAGGTGTTCCAGCAATGGGATTTTTCCATCTTCATAAATAGCATTGAATAAGCTTTTCAACGCTTCAAACCGTGCGTCAATCGGAGTTACGGTTTAAGAGTTATGAAGAAAACAAATTCTGGTTTTCTGTCATGTTCGCTGGGCGAACCCCCGTAGCGAGCACTCGCTAGCTTGTTCGCTAGGCGAACCGGGGCGAACAAAAAGTTCCAGAATCGTGAAAAAACTCAACTTTAAGGCGGTTTACGTTCGCCTAGCGAACGGGGACTCGCTAGGCGAACCTGGAAAGTCAATTTTGCCCATTTAAGCCATTTTTTATCATTTTTTATGTTATGTTTTTGGGGGAACTTTCTCCCAACTTCATCAAACATGTTTTAGGAGTAGATTAGCTTAGAAACAACATTGGATGATGCGTCTTGATGATTCGGAGTCGAATTTGCTTCGATCGACTTTGACACGCCGTGAGAAGTTTGTTTTTCTCCTTTCTTCTCTTTGTGTTCTCTTTTGTTGATGTTTGGTATGTAAATCTCTTGATACCTATTGTATTTCATCTAATCTATGTTTATGAATATGTTTTGATTCTCTATTGATTGTTTGTCTTTGATTGATTATTTGTGGGTCGTGACAAAACCTATATCGAATCGTTAATCTTAGATTTTCATCTGTCAATGAGCAAGCTTTTGACAGGGGTTTGTGAATTGATATTCATTGTATCTTTTGTTGTATTGTGTTGATTAAGTAGCATGGGTAGCATGAGTAGGATCGATACGGTATTGCGAGGATGCGTGACAATAGCGATGAAGAACGGCGTTCGTATACAGTTGGTAAATTAGTTGAATGCGGGGTTAATCATATGTTTGTATTCTGATCAGGGCTTTGTATATGAATTACTCATGAGTTTGACATGGATGTTATAGTAATATTTGTTTTGTCTGAACTCTAGAGATAGATTTAGACTTAACACTTGCGTGAGTATCAGTTCTTACTTCTCTGTGTTGTTAAGTTGCGTGAGACATCACCAATGAGACAATACCGTTGTTCTCTCGACGTTACGTTAGAAATAACCTCTGTTGTGAGTGATACGTGAGGATATTAGACGAATGAGTGATTTGTGTATGAAATGGTCGGAAGAATGCATGTATTATTGAGTGATCTCTATTGAGTTTCTTTCCTCCGAAGAATGTGTTATTGTTATTTACTTGCTTTTTGTTCCTTTAATTTTCCGCATTTGCTTTTGGTTCGCTTTAAACCAGAACTTTTGATTCATGAGCTTAGAAATATAGAAACCGTTGAATGGCATTCTTTCCCTCGCACTGATCCCTATGGAGAACGACAAAACTGGGTTACTAATATATTTTTGCTTGCTGCTATTCTAGCTCCACAACATAAAGGCAACATTTTTTCCTTGGAATAGCGCTGTCTTAGGTCCCCTTTAGGACCCCCTTTAGCAGCGCTTTTCAAATCGCTTTCATAGGACCCCTTTAGGCACCACTTTTTCATGGAAAAGAGCTTTCGTAGGACCCCCCTTTAGCAGCGCTTTCGTAGGACCCCCTTTAGCAGCGCTTTTAAAAGCGTTGTCTTATATATACTTTAGAACCCCCTTTAGGCAGCTCTTTTTTTAAAAAGCGCCGTCTTTCTAAAAACGCTTTTTAAAAGCATTTTTCTAAAAATCAATTTTTTTGGAGAATTTTTTTTGCCAAAGCGCTGTCTACTGTGCATTTTTTCCACAAGGCATATTTTTTAACCCAAAAACCTGTATATAATTCAACACAAGCCTTTATTTCAACACATAGGCCTTGTATACCATTTTAATTAAACACACATAAACCTTATAATAACCATTATATATATATATATATATATATATATATATATATATATATATATATATATATATATATATATTTCAACACAAACCTCATACACCAAAATAACCATTAGATATATAACTCAATACAAACCTCATATCCAAGCAAACATCCATAATTTTAATAACAACTTCCAAACTAATAATACTAAACATTCTAAAGATGCACCAATTCTAAACCTCATACACCAATTTAACTATACAACTTTCAAAACTATACAACAACTTCCGTAAACTATACATCAACTTCCATCACCTATACATCAACTTCCATAAACCTAACACAAAAGAAAGAAAAACAAAATACCTTATATAATTCTCATTTCAATAATGTATTGACACCCTTCCTCCTTTATTTCTTCCAATTTATCTTTCGTGTAGGTGATTTAGTTAAAAGTAATTAATATGATGAAATATCCGATGATAAGTATTAAAATAAATCATAACTTATAAATCCATGCCATGTTTGGAATCTCTATTTGTTCCAAATGAATAGTTTCTTTCATGAATCTCAATACAAAATAACCATAATCTATACCATTGCGCTGACGAGGACACTACACATAGAAAAAAAGTATGAATATGTATCAGGATATATAGTTTAAATTGTGTTATTAATTAGCATCAATATTATAATAAAAATGTGAAAATATATCTGCACTCTTATCCATGTAATGTTGTTTGCTTTGCTCTTTGGTACTCGAGCTTGTCCTTGAGATCGGAATATTTGTATGGCTCTATCATAATATAAACGAATATTTATAACAATCTCACATAAATAAATAAGTACACACGCGAATATTTAGAACAATCTCATCACTTATGTATCAATCATCTTATTTATCTCACTATTTCTTTTATCAGATTAATCGCAAGCAACAACCAGTGTTCACTGTAAAATAAAACAAAAGTTTAGATGGAAATGTTATACACAACATAAAAAATCAAACATTTATAATAAATGAAGGTAGAATGAAAATATAACCCATGGCCAGTATTATATGGTAAAAGATACAATTTCTATGTATCTTTGTAGGTCATAAATGCATCTACTAAGAGATCTCTGACCGCATTTACAGTTCGATCGATTAGATTTGCGTTGACACAGTTGGGAGACAAGAAAGAGATCTTCCTGTCAATTGACGTGGAAGCATCAATTTTTCACACAAGAACCTGAAATGAATACATAATCAACATTAAAATATTAATTGAAATGATTAAATAAATTGATCAATTAATTAAATAAAATCGATGGATTACCTGATGTATGAATTCATAACACTGATGCCTAATTCAGCATGCTGAAAAATCTGATCCAAATCTTCTTTAGCAATTATTTCTGAATATGCAAACACAAAAATACCTTCTTCCATAGGTATTTCACGGATACCACCTTCCATCAAATCCGATATGCCTACAAATGTTTCAAGGCACAACCAAAATCGAGGAATAGAAGCTTTTTTTTGGCTTATGTTGCCTAATTATGCCTTGTTATTCTTGCTACCTTGTTGCACCTCTTGTGTAGGAATCTAAAAATCATATAAGTTACGTAGAGTATAAAATCATAAAGCTTTTGAATTCGGATCATAAAAATTAACATTTTCAATGCATATATATCAATGTACCTATTTTTTTTATGCAAATGACTCGGTGTGCCGTACAATCCCTTTATCTGTTGCTTTGGATTTTGTAGGAGTCTAACAATACCATGTAAATAAAATGTACGTAAGTATAAGCATAACATAACTTATAGGCAAGTAAAACATTTGAAAACTAAAGCTTTCAACATACCTCAGCATCTATGACAATGAGTCTTGACGGCCATGCAACATATGGCCCTATGGCGTCCCCCACCAATGTTGCATCTGAAACGTTGTCAAGTATAGGTAGTAACGCATTCTGCTCTAAAGCAATATCAATCGAAACTTTCAAAAATCCAGCAGGGAGCGGTCTATGGTGAAGTACGTCTCCCGAAGTGTTATGCATTTTTCCCTTGCCAACCATGCGATATGTCGGTACCGATAAATATAGCTGACAAGGTGAAATGCCCTAAACCCAAAAAAAATTAATATGAAATTGTTATTGTGTATATATGTCAATATAATAATTAATTGTGCTAATTTAAATTCATAGTAATATATAAAATTACTTCGGGAATTTTTTACTGAAAATTGATACTATCTTTGTCACTAGTATCTTTAAATTATGAACTGCGCCTTTCCGCAATATATCTTTCTTTATCCTTTTGTTGTTCACGAACTTGAGCTTTTAATTCTTCCAACATTTCCATCACCTCTTTATTGCTAGGATTTTTGGTCTTTGGACGCTTATACAAGGAAGATTGAGTGACCCCAAATCCCTTACCCCTCACGCGAGCAAAATACTCAGGAACATTTAAAACTCGACTTAATATGCTCCTGCAATCCTGGTCTTCAGTTAGAGTTAAGGACTGAGATAGAGTCTCCTGAAATTCATATGCATTTCGAAAAATATTAATGGGGATTAAAAAGCATAAATATTTAATATTTTCATAAACTTTTGATTTAGTTAAACAAATAATGTTATACTTACACATTGCACAAAAACTTGTTGAACACCTTCAGTAACAACTCCATCCTTTCCCACACGGGCAACCTTCCACAAAACATGCTCCGGAAGAGATGTTTCTTCACTTTTCTTCCCTTCAAGCTACACATTAAGCTAAGTATTAAGATGAATAATAACACATCAGGAACAAGTATATCATAGCAATTATATATACTTATTGTTCTTTGTTATAAGCGTGCATATCCCAAACACCCTTTCTTGTATGGATACGCCGGTTTTGAGACTCTTTGACGATTTACGTCACTCACATCCTGGATAAACAATTTTAAGTCATATCATAACACATGTGGAAAGTATATAATACAATGTTCATGACAAATTAAATTAAGATTATGTGGAATTCTTTACTTCGTCGTTTGGCGACAAAAGTGTCTCATTCTTCGGGTGAAATCAAGTCCTCATACTTCTTTAGTTCTTCGTTTGGCAACAAAAGTGTCCCATTTTTTCAACACGGATAACATCAAAAAAATATCTTACATACAACGACTTCTAATATGGCATTTCAAAAAAAATTGACCTCTTCTTCCACCCACGTTTGACAAGCGTATGTGCAAAATGCTTTCCAAGCTGAGTTGTCGCATCTTTCACCTTTTCAAAAATTTGGTCACCTGTCAATGTAAGTGGAGCTCTACCTTGTTCTGAATTTCCATTGAATGTTTTTCTCCACCCACAGTAGTAATGATTAGAATTTAAAAATCTACAATGACCGAGAAAGACATTCTTCTGACAAAATTCCAAACCCAATCTGTGTTTTCTTCACAAATAGGACACGCACATTGACCTTTAATGCTATACCCTGATAGATTTCCGTATGCTGGAAAATCATTAATTGTGCCAAACAACAACGCCCTCAAATTTAAACTTTCTTTCCTATATCCATCATAAACCTCAACACCGTTCTCCCAAAAAAATTTTAAGTCTTCTATTAAAGGTATCAAGTATACGTCTATGTCATTCCCTGGTTGTTTAGGCCCAGAAATTAACATAGATAACATCATGTACTTACGCTTCATACATAGCCATAGAGGTAGGTTATAAATCATAATAATCACAGGCCATGTGGTATGTGAGATACTTTGAAGACCATGTGGGTTCATTCCATCAGTACATAATGCCAAGCGAAGGTTTCTTGCTTCTTCTCCAAAATCAAAATAATCATTATCAATTTTCATCCACTGTGGTGAATCTGTCGGGTACCGAAACTTTCCATCTATAATTCTTTCATCTGCATGCCATGTCAAGTGTTTTGCACCGGTTTCACTACGAAACATGCATCTAAATCTCGGAATTTAGGAAAATACCATAAGACTTTTGCTGGAGACATTTTTTTCTTATATCGAGAGACACTGCATTTAGGGAACTCATTTAACGATGCATATTCATTCCGAAACAAAATGCAATCATTTGGACAAGCATGTATCTTATCATAACTCATGTCAATAGAGCACAACATTTTTTTAGCCTCATAGGTTCGATTGGGAAGAACATTATCCTCCGGAAGCATATCTTTCATAAGGGCTAATAACTCTGTGAAACTTTTATCCGAACATCCATTGCCCGCCTTTAAGTTGTACAAATTTAATGCCGCAGACAATCTTGTGAATTTAGTGCAACCTTTATACAACGGTTTCTCTGCATCGCTTACTAACCTCTCAAACATTTTGGGACAATCCTGAAGATCTTCTTCAATTGCTTCTGCAATCTCTTCGACTCGATCATAATCGTGTGTATCTGTGCCATTGTCGTTTGAAGCATAGGTCGTATTATCCCCCAATTCAACATTCTCGTTACTCTCACCATGTAATATCCAACATGTATAACTTAGATCAATTCCATGCCTCATTAAATGCGATTCCAACTGAACTGCGTCAATCTGACGACCACAACAGCAACCTAAGCAAGGACATGTGATTTAACTGGGGTCTTTGGCGTGTTCAACCTCAAACTTAACGAATTCTGATACCCCAGTCTCGTATTCTTTTGACAATCGATTGGTAGACATCCATTTTCTATCCATGGTTTTACTAAGTAAGCTAAACAAACACAAAAGAACAACTAATTATAAGTACCTGTATAGAAGTCAGCAACTTCTGGACTTAACCACAAAGTGTAAGATTCTTGAAAACGATCCGAATTTCACTCTTCTCAGGTAACCCCTATAGCAAATTCACTAAGTTAGTAACTGATGGTGTATACCAAATATAATAAGACAAATTTAGTAGGTCGCAACAATTAACAAAGTAATCATCTTCAACCTCAACAAAGAATCATCAATTCGAGCATAAATCAATCACCAAAATTATCAATTCCACATTTAAACTCAATAGCAACTTCAACCTCAACAATTAACAATTAATTTCATCAATATTCATCATCTTCAACCTTAACAATTAACAAAGTAATCACTAAAAATTATCAGTCAACAATGTCATTATCATCAATTAATTCCAAGAATTCATCACTAATATTCAAACTTACAAAATTAACACCATTTCTCAAAATAAGTTCACCACAAATTTCACTATTATCATCTTCAACCTTACTACAACAACAATTTCAAAATCAAATGCTAACAACCACAACAACAACACTATTATTTGGCCACGAAACAAGAACAAAACCAAGAAACAAAATCAAATGCTAACAACCACAACGACAACACTATTATTTGGCCACGAAGTAAGAACAAAATCAAGAAACATAATCAAATGCTAACAACCACAACAACAACAACACTATTATTTGGCCGTGAAACAAGAACAAAATCAAGAAACAAAATCAAATGCTAACAACCACAAGAAACAAAATCAAATGTGAAACAAGAAATGGAAATGAAAAATACCTTGCTCACACGGCCGGAGGAGCAGTGACGGCGGCGGGAGAATCACGCAAACACGGCCGGAACTGTTACAGTGGTGGGAGAATCATGTATTCAGGGTGGAGGAACATTGACGCCGGCGGGAGATGACGCGAACAGTGACGATGGAGGGAGCAGCACTTGTGAAATAATGGGGAGAATCGTGAGAGTGAAAACTGAAATGTTAGGGTTAAACAGTAAAAATGAATAGTTACTGGTGTTCTGAGTTTTAATTTTTACTAACTAAAACACCTTTAGCAGCTCTTTTAGATAGCATTTTCGTAGGCTGCAACTTTAGCAGCGCTTTATGGGAAAACAGCTTTTTAAGGTGTGTAGTGAATTGGGCTTTTAGCAACGCTTTCCTAAAATACTGCCTAAAGTATGGTATAGCTTGGGCCTTTAGCAGCGCTTTCCAAAAGCGCTGTCTAAGGTATGACTTATGCAGGACCTTTAGTAGCGCTTTCCTAAAAGCGCTTTCTAAAGGGTAGCCTTAGTTTGGCTTTTAGCAGCGCTTTTGAAAAGCGTTGTCTAAAGTCCACCTTTAGCAACGCTTTTTTTAGCGTTTTTTTATAAAACTTATAGCAGCGCTTTCTGGGAAAACATTGTCTTTGTAGTGCTGGCAAAAATCATTTTTGGCGTAGTGAATATTACCAATCTGTGATGGTCCTGGAGCATGTTGAATGTTGAGTTTGTTGGAAACTACTCTTAATTCTAGTAGACTTAATTCTAGTATGTAGAACTGGATTGTGTGAAAGCATGACATAACTAAGATTATCGCATAGCAATGTAAGAGAAATGTACTCTATGTGGAATTTAGAGAGGAGAGATTCTAATCATACTAGCTTTGAAGTAGTATGAGGTAGAGTTCGATATTCGGCCTCAATGCTAAATCTTGCTTGGAGTGGATTCTTTTTGGAGCTCCAAGATGCAATGATGGGCCAAAGTAAATTCATGACCAGGCTCTTAGAGAAATTTTTCAATTGAATTAGCAGGGAGCGAAGTAAGCCATGAGTTGAATTGCCACTAATCCTTTTAACAATGCTTAAATGATTTTCAAGAGGGTTAGCCACAATTTTCACTGGATTTGTTTACACAAAAAGCAATGTCAGAACGAGTTAGTGCTGCATATTTCAAGGCACCAACAGTTGACCTATACAAAGAGGGATCTTGCATCATATCAATTATATTTATGGTGAGTTTGTAATGAGTGAACATGGGAGTGCTGAATCCATTTGCACCAGTCATTTTGACTTTAATTGGAGAGGAGATCTTTAATATACTTGGTTTGAGTCAGTAGTATTGAGCCATTTGATTGATATTTCACTTATATTCTAAGGAAATATTCAAGTTTCCTAAACTTCTTTAAGGAAAATTTGTCATGCAATTTAGTTATTAAATCATGAATGAGCGTAAGAGAGGTGCCAGTCAACGAGATATCATGAATATAGACCAGAGCATCAAATATAATACATTGATGATTGTAAATGAATAAGGAGTGATCACACTAACTTGATAAAAATCCAAACTGAATAAGAGCATGATGAAGCTTTTCTTACCATATCAATTCTAAGTATACTTTATTTACACATATACATAGGATAAATAGTATATATGAGTAGCCATAGTTGGAAGGGGTTGGTGATGGACCCCATAAATAAGTATGAACAAGTTAAAAGTGACAAGCATGAGTGGATTGAGAAAGAAGTGTAAATAACCTATGTGATTTTCCAGACATCATGAATTGCAAAAATTTACAAAAGTTTTATCACTCAAATATATGTTACACAAGTAAATAATACACTAAACAAATATATAATTAGCATGAACAAATCAAGATTACCAATTTGACATATTATTAGAAACTGAACCTGCATTAGCAACAATTGCATTATTTACAACGAGGCATATGTTTGAAAAATACTTGACATTGACCTTGTATTGAGTGTTGTTCAATCTAGAAAATGGATGAGCTCAAAGCCATGGAAATGGTTAAATGAAGAAGAAGAAGAAAGAAACTAACTTCTGATCGTAACCAATTTCTGTTAGTCTCATACCCAATTAGTTGTAAAAGAAGTACATCTAAGCCTTATATACATTCTAAAATCAGTGGTCACTAAAGACTTATCCCCTTTCTACAATTACAATACCACCCTTAATACTCCCCCTCAAGTGGGAAGTGATATATCAAGCATTCCCCACTTGGAAGTAAGAAACTCATACAGAGGTCTTGGTAACGCCTTAGTGAGAGGATCCGCGAGCTGTTGGGATGTCTTGACATGAACAAGCTTTAGGAATTGATTTTTAACACGTTGACGAATGAAGTGACAATCAATGTCCACATGTTTGGATCGTTCATGACTCAAAGGATTCCAAGCCAACTGAATTTCAGATTGGCTATCACAAAATACCATGACAGAATTCAGATCAATTTCAAATGTCCTAAACAGTTGCTTGCTCCATAGTAATTTTGAAGTGAGGGAGGCAAGTGCACGGTACTCTGCTTCTGCTGATGAATGAGCTACAGTCGGTTGTTTCTTGGATCTCCAAGCTATCAATGACTCTCCTAAGAATATACAGAAACCTGTTGTAGACTTTCTGGAGACCTTACAGCTGCCCCAGTCTGTATCAGCAAATGTAGTGAACCTGAAGGAGGATTTTGCAGGAAAGAATAAGCCCTTTCCAGGTGTGCCTTTGGGGTATTGTAAGACATGTTGAACAGCGGCCAAATGAGTAGTGTGAGGTTGTTGCATAAACTAACTCAAACGGTTTACTGCATACGTAATATCAGGTCTTGAAATGGTCAAGTACATGAGCTTGCCAATCAGCCTTCTATATGTAGAACTATCTTCCAAGGGTTCTCCATCAGTGTTGTTGAAGGAAATTCCAGCATCCAATGGTACATTACCAGGTTTGGATGCTATATAACCAGTGTCTTGTAGAAGTTGTAAAGTGTACTTCCTCTTACACAGATGTATACCCTTCTTGGACTTGGCAATTTATAATCCTAGAAAATAGTTCAAATCACCCAAAACCTTCAACTTGAAATGTTATTTCAGAAGTTTTTCCACCTGTTTGAATCTTTGGAAGTTTGGACCTGCAAGCACAATATCATCTACATATACAAGTAGAATGACCAAAGTAGAACAAGATCCACTAAAAAACAAGGAATGATCAGCTGGTGATTGTTGAAAACCAATGGCAGTGAGGGTAGTGCTGAACTTTTGATACCACTGCCTAAAAGCTTGTCTTAAGCCATATAAGGACTTGTTGAGTTTGCATACTAAATTCTCCCCCTTGATTGGATAACCTTTAGGTAGCTGCATGTACACTTCTTCAGTTAAATCCCCATTAAGAAATGCATTGTTAATGTCCAGCTGGATAAATTGCTAATGCTTTTGTATAAAAGTATTCTAACTGTAGTGAGCTTTGCTACAGGAGAGAATGTGTCCAAAAAATCAATTCCAGCTTGTTGTGTAAACCCTTTAGCTACTAGGCGTGCCTTATACCTATCAAGAGACCCATCAGCTCTATACTTGACCTTGTATATCCACCTGCAACCAACAGCTTTCTTTCCCTGTGGTAAAGGCTGAACTGACCAAGTGTTGTTGGCTTCCAAGGCAGCAATTTCTTCTGCCATAGCATGTCTCCACTCAGGATCAGACACAACTTGATGAAAGAAAGAAGGTTCATAGGTGGTGAAAATTTGGTTTATGTATTGTTTATAAGAAGGTTGGAAGCTGTCATAGGAAAGGTGATTTAGAATAGGATCATGGACATTACATTGAAAATCTTGTAGATAAGATGGAGGTCTATGAGATCTAGTTGATCTTCTAGGGAGTGTGTTTTGTACAGCAGGTAATATAGGATTTTGTTCAGCAGGTATTATGGTTCTATCATTAGGTGTGTCATGAGGTTCATAAGGATCCACAAGATTTTGGTCTGTAGTAAGGTATGTATGGTCATTAACAGGGTGAGGCAATATTGTGTCAGGAAAAAAATCTGGCACAATGGTGATATCTTGGATTGTGTGAAAGGGAAAGATTGACTCATGAAAAATGACATCCCTAGTAATGAGTATTTTTCTAGATTCAAGTAGTAAAAGTTTGTACCATTTTGTACCCGGTGGATATCCAAGAAGTACACATGGTAAAGCACAAGGGGGTAAACTTGTTTCTTTGTGCAGGAATTGTGGAAGCAAAACACAAGCAGCCAAAAACCCTCAATGAAGCATAGTCAGGAAGAGTACCATGTAGTAGCTCATAAGGGGATTTATTGTTCAAACCAGGAGAGGGTGTCCTGTTGATCAAGAAGGCACTTGTGTTCACAGATTCACCCCAAAACTGAATTGGCACCTTGGATTGGAATAATAGAGCCCGAGCCACATTGAGAAGGTGCTGATGTTTCCTCTCTACTACATAATTTTGTTGTGGGCGATGAGGACAAGAAAATTGATGAATGGCTCCTTCTGCCTGCAGACAATCAACTAACTACAATTCCCTTGCATTATCCCTCCGAATTCCTTTAACAGAAGCATTAAACTGAGTTTTAACATATTTAAAAAACAATTTGATCAACATAGTAGCCTCAGGCTTATGTTTCATTAGGTGTATCCAAGTGTACCTTGTATTATCATCAACAATAGTTAAAAAAATAGTGTGATCCATCATAAGTAGGTTTTTTAAAGGGTCCCCACACATCACAATATATTAAGTCAAAAGGGAAAGCACTATGATTATTGTTAGAATTAAAAGGCAAACGATGAAACTTTGAAAGAGGACAAATATGACAAATCTCATTATATGAAGTATCTAAAGCAAACAAATCAGGAACTTTATTTTGAATGGCTTTCAACACTTGATTAGATAAATGTCCTAATCTAGCATGCCATGTAGAAGCAGAAATGTTACCAACAGAATTACACGTTGGTACATGAGACAAGGGTTTATTTGAACACCAATCGATGTCAGCAGTGAAAGATTCAGGCTTATTTTAGAGGAAGTAAAGGCAATGAGTATGATCACCCTTGCCAATCACATTCCCTTTGTGGCTGTCCTGAATTAGGAATCCATTATCAGAAAAACAACAGATAAATATGAGTTTTGGACCAACTGGCTAACAGATAAAAGGTTGATATTGAAATGTGGAATGTATAACACATTATATAGTGTCAAATTTGGACTTAAAATGATTGTGCCTACTGCAGATACAGGGACTTTTGTATTGTTAGGCAAGCACACAAACTTGTTAGAAAGAAATTTGTATGAATTAAACAAGTTCAAAGAATGCACAATATGAGAAGTGGCTCCTGAATCAACAATCCAATTATGTGTTAAGGGGTATTCATTGTGATGTGTTGAGGAAAAAACCATACCAACTGAATCATCTGATGTAGAGGCATCTCCAAGATTAGATTGCCTAGCCATTTGACCTTGAATATAGGCAATAAGCTGATGGTACTGCTTTGTGTTCAGTGTTGAGGCATCCTCCACAACATTCGTGTTAATTGCATTGGCAGTAGATGGTGTAGGCATCGTTCCTTTTCCCTTTCTATAGCCTGGTGGATATCCATGGAGTTTGAAGCATTTGTCTTTGATGTGTCCAAAATTCCATAGTGTGAGCATAATGGTTGATCCTTCTTCCCGTTCTTGGACTTGGAACCATTAGAATCATTGACTGCATATGTTACAGCTTCATTGTTGTCACTTGTAATAGAGTTTATCACTCTTTGCTTCTCCTTTTGAATGACCAGTGAGAATACACGACTGACTGAGGGTAAAGGATCCATAAGCAGGATTTGACTGCGAATCGAGTTAAAACTCCCATTCAAGCCTAGCAGAAAGGTTAGCACATACTCACGATTGATGTGATCAATCAAGGGACTTACACCACCACACACACATTGGTGGATCGGACGAAACTCAGCGAGTTCCTCCCAAAGTGGATGCGTAAATGATGCTTGCGGTGAGTACTTTGGAAACCGAGTTCAGAAGCCAAGATGCAACAACATTGTCATTGCGTTGCCATAGTTGATGCTGGGGATCACCATCAGGAGGTTGCTGAATCAAACCATCAACAAATCCAACTTTGTTCTTTGCACGAAGAGCTATGAGCATCGTGCGACGCCACGACGGATAATTTTCTTCCGTCAAGAGGTGCGAAACCAGAACTAGACCGGGGTGATCAGAATGATGGATGAAAAAAGGATTTTGATGTTGATCTTCCATTATGATGATACAGAAACGAAGAAAATTAAAGCTTGAAGAAAACGGAAGCAGAAACGCAAATCTTGGATCAAGATTTGGCTCAAAAATATACTGATACCATATTGTGTTGCTCAATCCAGAAAATGGATGAGCTCAAAGCCATGGAAATGGTTGAATGAAGAAGAAGAAGAAGAAAGAAACTAACTTCTGATCGTAACCAATTTCTGTTAGTCTCATACCCAATTAGTTGTAAAAGAAGTACATCTAAACCTTATATACATTCTAAAATCAGTGGTCACTAAAGACTTATCCCCTTTCTACAATTACAATACTACCCTTAATACCTTGCTAGGAGACTCTAGAGAGAGATTGTGAAAGCAATATTGTCCATTTTCATCAAGAATAACTTCACAGAGCACTACAAAAAACACGTGGAAAATATGGCCATTAAAAAAGTGCTATTGTGGCGGTTAAGTATAAACCGCCACTCAAACCGTCACAATGTACTTAAGTATAAAATGTTGGATTTTATTTGAAAATAAAGGAAGTTTATTCTTTAATTTGTGTCAGTCTTGTGAACTGACATAATATCTGTAAAATTGTGGTTTTTTAATCCGCCAATATTTACATATAGAAATCTCAATGAATTTGGCACGCTGGTTTTCTTTTTGAGAAAATGGGTGATGCACTGATAGTGTAAAATTTTTTTACACTGTCAACCAATTACGACCATAAATCCCGCCAAATCAGACTGTAATTTTTAAAATATTTATATGACATGGTAAAATATTATGTTCTCATTGGTTGACTGTGTAAAAGAGTTTTACACTGTCAGTGTATGAAAATTATTCTCTTTCTTTTTTCCACTTTTCTTTTTGGCTCAAGTTTTCCAAGCATTTTATTAGTTACATAAACATTTTCCTATTACTTTCCCTACCTTGTTTTTTTGCGCTAAATTTTTTATTCCTCATAAAAACCTTCTTATTCCTCTCAAAATCCTTAACCCTATTATTTCCTCTCAAACCCAGAAAATTGTCGTCCACTCAATCACAAAATCCTCTTCATCATTCAAAATTGAAAGTCACAAACTCTTTCATTCCATCGACCATCAAGAACACTATTTCCATTTATCTTAGAGAGAGATTTTTTCAAAAATATTGTATTCTTCTTCAATTTTAGGGTCTCTCTCATTTGACATCTTGTTGTACTCGATCCTTTTCCCTCTGTTCCACAGTTCTCAAGGATTCTCTGTCCCCACTAGTTCAACTGCTCTCACAAGTTTAATGATTATGCTTGCATTCTCTTCTCCTTATATTATTGTTGTTAGATAACAACAATTTGAAGATGTTTTTAATGTCTTCTCTTTGCAGGTAGATAATATCATATTCCCTTCGCTCAAAAGACCATGTAATCCCATATTCCCTTTTTGCAAGAAGTTACCGTCTAAAATGAGTGAGGTTGTCTCAACTTTCCCCAAACACCACACACATCATTCTAGGTGAATATTTTTGTAAAGGCAATGTAATATTAATACTGGATGCACAAGGGGTGCAGCAACCCAAAAAGCAAGTTACGTCTTCCCCTTAAAACATACAAGAGGGGTTATATACCAATCGTAGAAAGAAACAAAATTACAAGGCATAGCTGCAAAACACCATTTCCAACTGAAATACTTAATAGAGTTCAATAAATCTATCACTGACATAGACTTATTATCAAATAATCTACTGTTTTTCCCCATCCAGAAAAACCACACAACAGAACCCCAAATAACAGAGCCAGCTGAATTACCAGTGGCTTTATTAACTTATTCAACAAAATGATGCATTGATGCAAGACAATTATCTCTTCTAGTGATAGACAATCCAAGCCAACGATCTATTCCCTTCCAAACCTCAACTGCTACAGTGCACTCTAAGAACACATGAACTATATTTTCAGCCACCAAGTCACACATCACACAGTTCGCAACCCCTCCTCCAACAACTATATTCCTCTTCGCCAATGGATCTTGGGTAGCTATCATGTTCCTCAATACACGCCACAGAAACACTTTACCTTTAGATGGCAAACTCACCTTCCACAGAATCCTAATTGCAACAATAAAATCCTCTCCAATTCTACTAACCACCCTGTCCAGACAAATACTTTCATAGCAGGACCCAACTGAGAAGCCTTCAGATGTAAAAGAGTTATTGTACTTGACAGGATCCCAATAGAAAACATCTTCAGCTTTCCTCGAAGGAAAAACTGATTCCAATAATATATTTAAATCCTCTCTTTCCCTGGCTATGACAGAAACAACAGGAAAATCTAAAAAACTCGGGTTCCAAACCTATTCCTTCCCACTCCAAAAACCAGACTCTACAACTGAATCATTAGTTTTAACAGTGAACATAAAAAGATTAGGGAACACATCCTTAAGAGGAACCTCAATAGCTCACTTATTATGCCAAAAAGAAATGTCCTTACCATTCCCTAACTTGCACCTGAGATTATCAACAAAAAAATCCCTCTTGGAGTCAAAGTCATAACTCAGTCCCCTTAAATCCCTCCACCATATTGACTCGGACCTTTTGGCTACCTCCCCTTCATAACTATTAATGAGCAGAGCCATCCTATCTCCATATCTACTCTCCACTAAACCCTTCCATACACACTCATCAGAAATTAGAAGTTTCCATTTCCATTTCAGTAAAAGGGCTTTATTGAAGCAACACAAGTCCTTGACTCCTAATCCACCTTTCTCTAGGGGTAAACAAATGGTTTTCCAATCCACCCAATGAACCTTCTTCTTGTTATCGCAACCTCCCCATAGAAACTTGCTTTGAATTCCCTGCAACAACTTAATAACCCCTGCTGGAACTTTGTAGAACAAAAACGCGTATAACGGAAGCGCATTAATAACCGAATTAATTAGAACCAGCCTACCACCTTAGATAAATGTTTCCCTTTCCAATTTGCTAATCTACTCCTTACTTTCTCAATAATAATCTTCCACAAGTAGTACCTCCTAGGGCTATCTCCAATGAAAACGCCAAGGAAGACACAAGGCAATTTGATGATTTCACAATGAAGGAAAGATGAGGCAGCTTCCAAAAAATCAGGGCTAACATTAACACCTCTAATCCTACACTTGTAGAAGTTCACCTTCAGGCCAGTCAGCATTTCAAAGCCTCGTAGCACAACCTTTATACACCACAGATTGCTCCAGTCCGCCTCTCTCAATAATAGGGTATCATCAGCAAACTGAGTGATACTGTAGTTCTCAACTTGACCAACTCTGAACCCTTTGTAAAGCCCTTTGTCTTCTGCCTTCTTCATCAATTGAGTTAGAACTTCCATAATAAGAATGAAAAGGAAAGGGAATAAAGGGTCCCCTTGCCTCAATCCTTTGCTAACTCTAAAATCTCTAGTTGTACTTCTGTTCACTAACACAGACATTGAGCCATTACAAATAAGAGCATCAATCCAAGCTAACCAATTATTCCTAAAATTCAACTTGGCTAACAGAGATTTGAGGAATTCCCATGACACATAGTCATAAGCCCTTTCAAAATCAATTTTCAATAACATACAAGTCTTTTTACTGCGTTTAGCAAGGTCTAAAACCTCATTGGAAACCAAAACACCATCAAAAATACATCTACCAGGCACAAATGCAGTTTGTCTAGGGGACACAAGAGAACAAACTACCCTCTTCAATCTACAAGCTAACAGCTTAGCCAGAATCTTCTAGTAGCAATTAACTAAACATATGGGTCTATAATTCTCAAGGGATTGGGGATTCTTAGTCTTAGCTATTAAGGTTAAGAAAGAAGCAGAAGCAGCCTTTGTCAACACAGAATTATGATGGAAATCTAATACAGACCTGATAATATCACCTTTCACAATCTCCCAGCATTCTTGAAAGAAAGCAAATGTAAAACCATCTGGCCCAGGACTCTTCCCTCCATTGCAACCCCAAACTGCTGACTTGATTTCATCTTTAGTGAATTCAAATTCCAACCAACTCTTATCTATCTCTGATAACCTCTTCATATTTAAGTCTTCTACTTTCGGTCGATTATAACAAACTTCACTAAAGTTATCTTCAAAAAATTTGCTAACCTCCTTCTTCACACCTGAACCTATCAGTGTTAACAAACCAGATATTATTTCTTCTTCTCCTCCTTCTAACAGCAAAATGGAAGAACCTAGTGTTACTATTCCCCTTCTTTACCCATAACTCCCTAGCCTTCATTCTGATCATTTCCTCTTTCATGTTTAGTGTCTACCATACCTTCTCATTGGCCTTTGTTCTCTTAGTCACCATCTCTTTAAAATTCGAGAATCCTAAACTACTAACTTCCTCATCCAAATCATTAAGGTCTTTAATAGCATATTCCACCCTGACATCAATATACCTGAAAATCTCTTTACTCCAGCTTTTAAGTCTCTCTTTTAGCCTACCCAATTTCATCTTAAGGACATAGTCACCTCTCCCCTTAACCTCTATAGAATTCTAAATAGATTTAACAAAATCAAAGAAGTCAGGATGCTTCAACCAGCTATTAACGAATCTAAAAGGTTTTGTCCCCCAATTAACTGAGTTGGTTCTCAACCATATTGGGCAATGATCTGAAATCTCCCTACTGCCAATGTGTTGACCTGAAATTTTCCAGTCTTCAACCAGTTTTTCTGTCAGCAAAAACCTATCAAGTCTACTCATTGAATTGCCAGACCTGTTGAACCAAGTAAACAAACCACCCTCATAAGGGACATCCACGCACTCCAATTCAAAAATGAAACTCTTAAACTCCTTCATCTCCTTATTTCTAACACTCCCCAAAACACCTTTTCTTTCTTCTTTGAACACTACTGAATTAAAATCACCTCCAATTATCCAATCTCCCCTCCCAAACCACTTCTTAATCTTGATAAGATCATTCCAAAACTTCCTATTCTTTTCCAAAAAGCATGAAGAATACACGTTGACAAAGAACAACTCCCTCCCTTTCCAGTAAGCATTAATCCCAATGAAGCCTTCCTTTCTGAAACTGCAGATTAGGTCCAAACAATCTTTACTCCACAAGATAACCATTCCACCTGCACTACCATTAGTGTCCGAAGCAATCTACTCTACTTCAGAAATACCCCACAAAGATGAAGCAACAACACTATCTAAGTCAGCCTTTTTTGTTTCTTGAATGAAACAAACATCAACACTGACAGACTAGATAAGCTTAGCCACTCTCTTCCTTTTCATAGAACTACCACAGCCTCTCATATTTAGAGATAAAATATTCATAATAAACCCTTAGATTTAGCCACCCACAAGAACTTACCTTCCCATCATTTTGAAAATCATCATCACAATATGGATGAACCATCATACCTCATCATTCTCCCCAAAGATGGGTGAGCATTCACTATAATCAAAATTAGGGTTTCAAGCCCTCTCAGAGCTATTAGACAAAGGATCAATCAAGAATTGACATGATCTTCAATTTATCTAACCTCTCAAACATCCACAAAGGATCAAGAGGACTCCCACTTCAAGAATCAAGCACAATGTTGCAGCATTCCAAGTGGTTTAAGCCTTAAGATCGCCAGTGTCACCAAATTAGGGTTTTGGTCGACCAGGGCCTCCAGATGGAAATTTTCCTCTGGGCATGAGCCAATGCTTCAAAGAATAACCTAAGATGCTCCATGGAACATCATGAACCCAATCATGAAGTCAATTTAGCCTCAGGGGAAAACATTCACTAAAAATCAGGAATTAGGGTTTCTTGACCTAATTCACCCCTAAGTTGACTTTTGGGACAAATCATGAGCCAAGACCTCAAGACATGGGTTCAGGGTCTCTAACAAACCACATTTGATCCATTTACAAAAATGGATTGATCCAAGAAGCTTGATTCACAAGTTTCAAATTCATCAGAACCACAATTAGGGTTTCGCGGGAAAAGTCAACTGTGCCTTTGACTTTTGACCAGGACATGCTCCCAAACTCTAGGACATGATTCAATACATCCTATAACACCTATGGAACATGTCCATCAAGTTTGATTTAGGTCAAGGACTTGATTTCATAGAGGATCGCACAGTTTGGAATTCATCTGACAAAAAGTCAACTATGCACAAAAGTCAACTTTGACTTTTTGAGATTTTTCACAATTATGGTTCTTTGACCCTAAAATGATGTTAATGTATGATTGGAATCATCATTCATCAAGAAAAATCAAGAAAAGTGGGATAACTTGTAAAAGGGGTAACCATAAAAAACTTAGAAATTTTCTAAGTTATGGAATAAAGTGGCTAGGGTACCAACTTTGGAGGATCATAACTCCTAAACTACAAGGCCATTTTTCCCCATCCAAAGCTAGATTTGTAGCCCTCATGGCCCTCTACAAAAGCTTCAACTACACCTCTTTCCAATTCATCATGGAGTTTGAGTTATGGAATGATCAAAATGGCTGAAAACATGAAATGTCAGTTTTTCCACTAAGTCAGAATCTGCCTTCACTTTTTTCCAAATGTAGGGGCATTTTTCACTTGGATCCAAAAAGTATCAAAACCAATTATGATCAAACAGTTGTTGTATCATATAAGGTCTTTCCAAAATGGCCAAGAACTCCATCAAATCCCACTTGAGCCATGAGATATGGCAAAGGCAACATGCCTTGCTGAAAACTGTCATGGCAAAGCAGATTTTGGAGTTTTGCTCGATTTGCCCAAATTTTCCAAAGGGCAAGCAACTCTATCCATCTGAACACCTCAAGGGGGGACCAAGGAGGAACCAACTCTGATCCCAAGCCTCCCAAGTCTTTGGAACTAAAAATAGCATGCCAAACCTAGAAATCCCTGACAAGACTCCAATTTTGGATTAGAGCATTCAATGCATACACCAAGGTTGCATGGACTGAGTCATTCCCAACTGAATTCAGTCAAGACTTATCCAATACCAAGGAGACCAGCAACCTGTTCCCTAACCTCTAGTCAATGGCTAGAGGAGACTTGGATTCTCATTGCTCAACATTGGCCAAACCTATGCAGCACTTACCATTCACTATTCCTTGCAAAACAAACTTGCTCTACTATAAATAGAGCTCAATTGTGATCAGTTTGAGTACACCAAAGCCATCAAACAGATGCTTTCCTCAAAATCTCTTCTTTCACTCCAAAATTGCCTTCCAAAGCAAGTCACTATCGGGTTTTGAGTTTGAGAGCTATTCCAACCAAACCAATCTCACACACACCTCATAAACATCATATAGAAGTGATCCAAACACTCACATAACGTCTGGAACATCAAAATCACAAAATCACTAGCCAACTGCTCAAGCCTTTGACAGATTTGCAGTTGAGGTGCAAATCAAGTTCCAGCTCAATTCAATCCACTCCAAGCATCCAGACACACTCCATAGCACCTAGGGAAGTTGTCCATATCCTTGGAACCAAGATGCAACACCTCTAACACAAAACACGATCACCAGCTGCAAGAGGGAAGCATGAGCACTTCTAACTCTATGATTCATGCACTTTTTGCTGCACAATAGTTTGGCCATAAGTTCATAATCATGCATAAAGTGTTTTCCCTCAATCAATTGCTTTGTTTGAATCGTGTATAGAATTTATGAACCTTCATTAAAAACTTAGGGTTCTTGAGGTTTCTCTTTGATTTCTTAATCCATGCTTAAAATAAATGAAATTAAAGACCATAGACATGATCGTGGGGTGAAAACGAGTAGATTGATATGTAGATTGCATGATATAATTAAGTATTCAGTAAGATTGGATAGAAAACGAAAATCTGCAGAAACAGAGGGTGGCGCGTGTTCTTGGCGCCATTTTCAAACATTTGAATTTTTGAATTTTTGTGATTTTATTTAATTCATTCAAAATTTAATTTCTCTCTGAGTTTTAATGATTTTGAGTTGATTCTTTTTTTAATAATTCACAAAAATGTTAAAATATTTTATTTTCCTCATTAAACTTTTAAAACTCTTTGAGCCTCTAATAGAGTGTAAGACCCAATCCCCTTTGAAAACCAAATCTTTTTGGGCCTCAGTCATTGTATAAGACCCACTGCGTTTTCAAAAATCTCGGCGCGATCACCATTTCAAAAATCAAATCATTTGGGCCTACCCTCGGGTTATAAGCCCCATTTCCTTTCCTTAAACTTTTGGGCCTCTTGGTAGAGTGTAAGACCCAACCCTTTGTAGAAACCAAAATAATTTGGGCCTCAGTGTATTGTATAAGTCCCAATACCATCAAAAAGTTCGGCGCGATCGTCGCCTTTTCAACAAAAATACCTTGGGCCTCTCCTTGAGCTGTAAGCCCCGTCACTTGTACAAAAATCAATCATTGGGCCTCTAATAAAATTTAGACCCAATCCCCTTTTAACCTAAACCTTTTGGTCCTCAGACATTGTATAAGTCCCTCTGCGTTAAAAGTAAATCTCGGCGATCGCCATTTCAAAATAAAACCCTGGGCCTCTCCTTGAGCTGTAAACCCCACCACTTGTATAAAAATAAACCTTTGGGCCTCTTGAGTGAGTGTAAGACCCATCCCTTTGTACAGAAAACCTTTTTGGGCCTCAGTCACTTGTATAAGTCCCTCTGTACAAATTCAAAACAACAGTGCAATCACTGATAAAACCTTGGGCCTCTCCTTGAGTTGTAAGCCCCAGCATTTCTTTCAAAGCACTTTCTCCTTTGATTTTGAATATAATATTGTTATCAAAGATTTCTTTGTTGAGCAACTAACCAAACAGCATGGAAGCTCTACAACCTAGTAAGAGTTTACCCGCTTTCTTTATCCGCTTTCATATATATATATATATATTTATATATATAACTGTATTGTGGTGATGCTCACTGCAAGTCTTCTTTCACAAACTCTTATATACCTGTCAAATATCCACTGTGTAATACTATTATAGTTATTTAGAGTTTTCCCCGGCAACTACGTCTAGCACTAGGTAAAGCCCTGTTGGTCACTCTTAAATACAAACAAAACTAGATCCCCATAGGATTACCAGACACAGTCTTCCCTCCTCTTAGGGTTAAACAATATGGACACATGAAAGGCAACATTCTCAGTGAACCCTTTCTCAGACTGTCATCCTTAGACATTGTCAAAGAGACTCTACTCCCCAGAGTTGATCTATTCTCCGTGAATAGCATCTCTTGAGTTTCTTGCAAATTATCAGACTTTCCTGGCTTGATCTATTCTCTGTTAATAGCATGTCTTGAACTTCTCGGGGTTTGAGGACCCACAGGCTTCTTAAAAGCATCCCCGCCTCCTCTTAGGCATTGTACAAGGACCCTTCGGCTTCTTAAAAGCTCTCATGCCTCCTCTTGGGCTTAGTACAAGGACCCAAAAACCTCTACAGGTATAGGAACAGAACCTAGTCATTAATTTGCTAGAGCTGTCTTTTTGAGTCAAGTATCAGACCTGTTAATGGGTTGACCTTCATCCCTTAACATACCATCCTTTTCTTGGGCATTATACAAAGATCATTCACTATCTGAGAATCAATTTCTCAAGACACCAGTAGACTTGGACAGTCTCAATACCCTTTGGATTTCCCATTTTCTTAGAGTACAGGAAATAACCCTGATCCTCTGATCAATACCAAAGCACAATAATACCTTTAATCGTTCCCTTCATAAGAACTGATTTTCCCTTTTATCCAACATACTAGACCTGTCACTAAACTGAAACAGTCGCCAACGGATAGCCTCGTCTTAGGTTTTGTATAATGATCTTTTCCTCGGGAAAGTTAGCTTCCTCTTGGGCTTTGTACAATGATTCTCCCCAAGGGAGCTAACCTTTTCAGACTCTCTTATTGGGTCACTTCCCTTTTAAGCCTCCATCTCGTGCTTCGTATGAGATACCAAAACACTCTATTATTGAGTATAAAGGACTCTCTTGTTGAGTCGCACCTTTTAGCCTCCATCTCAGGCTTTATACGAGATACTAAAACACTCTCTTGTTGAGTATAAAACACTCTCTTGTTGAGTCAATCCCTTTTAGCTTCCGTCTTGGGCTTCGTACGAGACACATGAAAAAAGACTCTCTTGTTGAGTCAAACCCTTTTAGCCTCTCTCTCGGGCTTCGTACGAGACACATAAAAACACCCTCTTGTTGGGCAAATAGCCTCCTCTTAGGATTTGTATAAGGAAAACCGCGGTTCAGTCAATCAACCTTTTAGTATCAAAGTTGTGCCTTGTTCATAGCATGCAAACATCAACAACTCCCCTTTAGAGATGACAAATTCTCTCTAAAGTCAAAACCCTTTAGCTTCACATCTTGGGCTTCGAACAAGATACAAATAGACCCTTCCGCTTCACATCTTGGGCTTTGAACAAGATACAAACCACCTTTAGCTTCACGTCTTGGGCTTTGAACAAGACACCAAAACAACTTTTCCTCCCATAGAATAGGAGGAACTATGATCGCTCTGATTTCCCTGCTTTGTCAAACGGGAATACGTAGGCATAAGATTGTAAAAATCTTAGCGAGCACACTAATCAAAAACCCAAATTCCCATACCTTCACACATCAATCAAAAAAGCATCAGTCATAACATCCTACCAATAGCATGATCCCGTCATACTTAGCAAAATAAGCAGAGAGAGGCCCACAATCTAAACCGCATCTGTAAACTAACAGTTTTGACTGTTTGACCTCAGTATGCAAGCAGGGTTAATTGGAGACATCTATTTCCCTTCCTTCATCAGCTTCAATAGGATAAAGAATGAATCGACCTGTAGTACCCCAGAGCGGCAGTGCTTAAGAACCACATCCAAAATTGCTCGCTACAGAAAAATGGCGCCCACCGTGGGGTACTTCTTTCTTTCTTACAATTTAAGGTGAAAACCTTGGACAAGTCATTTTCATGGCGGTGGCCGCCACAGAAAAATGGCGCCCACCGTGGGGCCCCGCAGGGCATTTTGTCCCTCTTATCCCTCTGGATGAAACTCTAAATTCATGTCACAGAAATGACGACTCTGCTGGGGAGTCATTGTCTGTATAGGATCATAAGACTAGAGGTCTAGGATGATTAAGACAAATATATATACTGTTTTTCCTAATTGATATCTGTGTTTATTTTTCTGCTAATGGGAATGCGTGTGATGTCGCATGTGGAAAGATTGAGTATACACCTAAGATAGGTGATGGCAATGTGGGTAATCTTACTGGGAGTGAATTCCAGTTAAGAGCCCCCGGTTGACCATCAAACTCAGTGGAGACTCCCTTTCCAGATACATTGCCTATACGACTTCGGTTGTTGAAAGTAGTGTGGTTGACTGGGTTATCTGAGAAACTGAGGTTTTTAGCAGACTTAAGCCATTTTGTAGTGCGGAAGCTATCGAAAATAGTTGTTACACGATACTACCCTCATCTGAGATCACTCTAGGATACATCAGCTCGCTGGCGATCCGCTTGTTGTTGTTATCCCAGAGGGGTCAATGATTTTGCGGACAGGTACAAAAATCACCAGTATAAACCTTTGGGGAGGGGGGTAGAGCCTTGACTTCATGACACCGACCCTTTGACCCCATGTTTTTTCTATGTTTTTGTGTGCTGCATTCATACATTCATTTAAAAAACATTCAAACAAACAAAATCTTCTCTTCTAGTCTCTCTTTTTCAAATTAAACTGAGACAATGATTGTAAATATCAGAGAAAGGAGATTGCGCTAATGGATTTCGGTAGAAGGAAAACTCATAAGTACACCTTCAAGGTTCCAAAGTTAGAGGATTTAAGAGGTTTGGCGGGAATGATCACCAACCACGAGGCTTTCAGAGCCAAGTATGGAGGATTGTTGTCCTTGTTAAGGGTCCATGTAATCGAAGGAATCCTGTCCACACTAATCCAGTTCTACGATCCGGTTTATCACTGTTTCGCGTTCCTGGATTATCAACTAGCACCAACGCTAGAGGAGTACTCTCACCTGACTGATTTACACATCACTGATCAGGCTCCTTTTTTGAGACTGGAAGAAATTCCAAAGGATCAGACCATTGCAAGAGCAATTTATTTGGACGAGTCAGAAGTCAGGACTCACATGACCACTAAAGGTGGAATCCATGGTTTGCCAGCCCAGTTCTTGACAAAGAAAGCCCTGTACTTTTCCAGTATAGGGAACGTGGCCACTTTCGAGAGTATTTTTGTTTTACTCACTTACGGGTTATTTTTGTTTCCCAACATTGATAACTTCGTGGATATCAACGCCATTAAGATCTTCCCGATTGGAAACCCTGTGCCAACTTTGCTCGCGGATGCGTCTCATTCGGTACACTTAAGGAATTTATACAGCAGAGGAATGATCACGTGTTGTGTACCCTTGCTTTACAAATGGTTCACTTCCCATTTGCCCAAGTCTGCTGCATTTTGGGATCAAAAGAATACTTTACGTTGGTCGCAGAGAGTCATGTCTCTTACCAAATCTGACATCGATTGGTACAATCGAATCTACGACGGGATCAGAATCATTGACCGTTGTGGAAATTTCCCAAATGTACCCCTTATAGGAACTAAGGGAGGAATCAACTATCATCCGGTGTTAGTTCATCGTCAATTTGGATACCCGATGAGGCATGTCCCACGCAGTGCTCATCTGGAAGGTCTTTTCTTCAAAGAAGGAGAAAATGACAGGGCACTAAAGACGGAAATAGTTCATGTTTGGAAACACGTTCATAGGAAAGGACGAGAGTCTCTAGGAAAACCAGTCTGTGTCTCGGTGGAGCCTTATCTCCACTGGGTACAAACTAGAGCTCTCAAGCTGAGGATGCCTTACCCTCGCCAGGAAGTTCTTCCATTAAGGGACTCTGCCCTTTATTTCATGTCTGAGACGGGAAAACTTTAAGTTACTCTCAACAAAGTTCAACAGGAGAAGAGGTCTTGGAGGAACAAGTACCGTATTCTCAATGTGGAATTTAAGAAAATACAGCAGCTATTAAGAGAAAAAGATGCTCTGATTAAGATTTTAGAGCAACATGCTGTAGAGAATCAGGATGACCAAAGGAATTTGCTCGCTCATTTCACTAGGAAAAGGAATGACAACCCGACAACGGCCCAAGAGCCCCAGTCAAAGAAGAGGAAAGCACCAAAACCAGCACTTGAGCTCTCCTCAGAGAGGACTCAGGATCCATTAGTTTAGGTTTGCTTTTCCAGCACTTTGTAATCTACTGTATTTCCATTTCCGCAATCCTTTGAATTCAATAAAACAGGGCTTCCCCACTATTTGATATTTGCAATCTAATTGTCGAAGTTTACTTTGAATAAACAAAAATAATTAATAATCATTGCATTCATCATTCTCATAAACGCATTCTTCTTACCTACGAATCTCACGTTTGCGTCTCGATTCTAGAGTCAAACTGTCTCATTCGTACAATACTTGGGCCAATCGTCAGAAAAAGATGGATGATCTCGAGGAAGAGAACAGAGAGTTGAGAGAAGAGATCGAAACTCTGAAAGAGGATCTGAGAAAGCTTCATAATGACATGCAAGCTCTAGCAGAAGTTCATATGCAGCAACAAAGGACTGTGATCTCGGAGATCACATCAACGCCCATAGTGGAAATGTCCGATCCTAGGTACAAAATGCCGAAAGATCGTCCCTGGGGCATGCCTATCGACTATATCCCAGAAGGATATGTTCCGCCGATCAATGAGGATCAGGGAAACGCAGCAGGAACCGCTGGGCCTGAAGGTTACAAACTTCGGGAAAGCGAAGATGCCAGGGGCATGACAACAACTCCTGAAGGTTACAAACTTCGGGAGACACCGAGAGTCTCGGCCATAATGACTATACCACCGCCCGTGGTACACACTGTCCCGGGAGGACAGGTTTCCCAGATACCATCTGGTGGAAATGAAAGTATGTTCGACAGAATGAATGAGTTCCAAGAATAGTTCCTGGAGATGCAGAAAGAACTGCAGGCCATTCGCGGTCAGGATCTATTTGGAAAGGACGCCGCAGACCTTTGTTTGGTCCCCAATGTGAAAGTTCCGCACAAATTCCAAGTGCCTGACTTTGAAAAATACAAGGGTAACTCTTGCCCTCAGAGTCACTTGGTGATGTACGCTCGGCGAATGTCAGCTCAGACAAAGAACCAGGAGCTGCTGATTCACTACGTTCAGGATAGTTTAACCGGTGCCGCCTTAAAATGGTACATGGGGTTAAACCGCGCCACGATCGGCACATTCAGAGATCTTGGCGCTGCCTTCGTTTAACAATATAAATATAATTTGGACATGGCACCGGACAGAGATCAACTCAAATCGATGTCACAAAAGGACAAGGAAACCTTTAAGGAGTACGCTCAGAGATAGCGTGAAATCGCCGCCCAGATTTGTCCACCTCTTGAGGAAAAAGAGATGACAAAGATCTTTTTAAAGACCTTAAGCTAATTTTACTACGACAGAATGGTTGCCAGTGCGCCCAATGACTTCACCGAGATGGTGGGCATGGGAGTTCGTCTTGAGGAAGCCGTCCGAGAAGGATGTTTAGTAAAAGACACTTGATCATCAAGTAGTATAAAACGATACGGTAGTGCTCTCCCAAAGAAAAAAGAGCAAGATATTGGGAATATCTCTCTCGGAAAGTAAAGGCGACTTTATCAACCAGTAGCAGCAGTAACTCCTACTATCAACCCCGTGCCTATTCCTACGTATCAACCTCAGGTTGCGCAGAGTCAACCTAATCAACAACAACTTCAACAAAGGACACAACAGCCTCTTCAGCAGGCTCGTCCTCAATACAACAACAATCGTACAACGCGACCACCAGGGTTCGACCCTATACCCATGTTGTACGCAGAACTGTTTCCGTTACTACTGGTCAAGGGGCACGTTCAAACTAAGTCTCCTCTTACAGTACCGGAAAATCCGCCTTTCTGGTTCAAAGCGGATCAAACTTGTCCTTACCATCAAGGAGGACCAGGGAATAACATAGAAAACTATCTCAGTTTCAAATTCGATGTGCAAAAGCTTGTTAGGAGCAGAGTTTTATCTTTCAAAGATACGAATCTGAATGTTTTCACGAACCCGCTGCCTCAACACGAGAAAGCTGCAATCAATTTGATAGAGGGAGAGTCTAACAACACCTATCAAATTCATGATGTACTCTTGTTAAGGGCCAACTTGGTCAAGATGCACTGTAGACAGAGTGGATATGGCCATGTGCCACCTCATAATTATCACCAGTGTGATATCTGCTCTAAGAACAATCAGGGATGTTCTGGGGTGCAATCAGCTCTACAAGAACAATTGGATCTCGGATGGATCCAAGAGCATCGAGTTCGTGGAGTCAACATGACCTATACGAACTCCAACATCATTCAAAATCACGACATCCGTGCAATGAATGTCAACTTGCTGGCAATGAACTCAAGGCAAAGCCAGTATCATAATCTGCCACTGCACGATTATAATTCCTGTCTGACTTGCTCGGTAAACAAATAGGGATGCTCTTTTGTACAAGAGACCCTCCAGCGTCAGATGGATCTTGGATGGATCCAGGACTATCATGATAAAAATCCATTTCAGATCAACATGATTCAAATATTCGATATTCGTGTGATGAATACTAGCTTTGGTGGAGTTACATGCCAGGCAGGTCCAGCTCGGTTTTCTCACTTCGCATAATTATCAGAACTGTAAAGGATGTTGTGAGAGTAACCAAGGGTGCGCTCTCGTTCAGAGAACTTTACAACACTTGTTAAACCACTGGTGGCTTTCGATCTATCTAGACGAAGACACGCAACAAATCAGTGTGCTTAATGGAAACCCTACTCAGCGTCAAAATCAAGATGTCCAATCTATGGAAACAAACCTGGTAAGGTTACACTGCACTCAAAGTGGGAGTCGCCAGGTGCCACCACATAACTGCGAACGTTGTAGAGTCTGCTCAAAGAATAACCAAGGATGCTACCTCGTGCGAGCAACTCTCCAAGGTCAGTTGGATCGCAAGGAGATTCACCCAAGCCTAGCTTAAGGGTTCGTTGACTGGACGCCGGACTACTTCGTTGATCAGATCAGAGACGTGGTTGTAATCTCTGACCCTGAGAGGAATAAGGATGTTAGTGCCATCATCCCTCTACTGGACGAATCAAAGGTTCTTAGCCAGGAACTGATTAAAGTTACTTACGACAGTCAGAAAAATCAGAAGGCTCCTGTAGTTATTTATCTACCGGACCATTACCGTATGAATCAGCTAAGGCGATCCCTTACAAATACGGTGCAACGATAACTGAAAATGGAAAGAAAATTCCAGTACCCTCCGTCGTGAATATTACAGACATCAGTCGAGTAACACGGAGCGGTCGAATCTTCAACCGAGGAGTTGGAGAACCTAACAAGGGAAAGGAACTTCCAAAAGAAGCTCCCAATCCACCAGTCAGTCAATCCAGTAATCCCGACCTTTCGAAAAACAATGATGAGATGCTGAAGCTCATCCAAAGGAGTGAATACAACATTGTTGATCAACTGTTACAGACTCCTTCAAAGATCTCAGTGCTATCACTTTTACTCAGTTCTGAAGCCCACAAGGAGGCTCTACAGATAGTCTTAGAGCAGGCCTTCGTGGAACAGGATGTGTTAATATGACAGTTCGATAGCATCATCTCTAACATCACTTCCTGCAACAACTTAGGATTCAGTGATGAGGACTTGCCAGAGGGAGGCAAAAGTCACAACATGGCGCTCAATATCACATTTAACTGCCAGGACGATGCTTTAGCCAGCGTACTGGTAGACACAGGATCGACCATCAACTTTATGCCGAAGTCCACTCTAATGCAACTATCATTCAAAGGATCCCCGATGAGGGGCAGTGAGGTCGTCTTCAAAGCTTTTGATGGATCTCGGAAAGTAGTTATTGGCGAAGTCGACCTTCCCATAACTATTGGTCCTCACACTTTCCCAATCACTTTCCAGGTCATGGACGTCCGGGCAACGTACAACTGTTTATTAGGAAGACCTTGGATACACCAGGCTGGGGCAGTCACTTCGACGCTGCACCAAAAACTAAAGTTCGTCAAGAACGATCAACTCATCACGGTCTGTGGAGAAGAAGCCTTGCTCGTGAATAACCTGTCATCATCTACTTGTGTAGAACCCGAGGAGGCTGTTGGGACTCAGTTCCAAGCACTTTCGGTGAGCAATGAAAATCAGTCAGAGAAAGCAACCTCGATTTCCTCATACAGAGATGCTCTCGAAGTGATAAAAAATAACAATACAAAAGGATGGGGACAACTTGTCATTCCTACCGATAACAAAACAAAGAAGGGTCTTAGTTTTTCTTCAACCTGTACCCAGACAGCTGCTAGCGATGAAAGTCTTCATCTCATTCAGGACTTCTTCTACAGTGGAGGTTTCCTTCACCCAGTGTCTCAAACAGTTGATAACACGAAACTATATCATGTTTTTACTTTGATTTATGTTATTTTCTTATTCGGTTTTCGTCTAATGTCCGATTTTCTCGAGAGTATTTAAGTGTTTTTGTAGGTAATTCCATTTCCAAGTCAAAAGTATGCAAAGTGTAGAAAAGAAGCAAAACATGCAAGAAAAGTGCAGGAAAGTGAAGAAAAACAGCAAAATCCAAATTCTGCTGATGTGACGATCGTCACGGTTCCACCACGATCGTGGCAGATACAAATTTCATCACGACCGTCACAATGCTTCACGATCGTCATGCGTTCATAACAGTTTAATACGTTGAGCAGAAACGTGATTACGAAGTTTCAGAGAATCAGTTTTTGCACGTTCACATTTCCTCCGAAGAAATTTAGGTTCCAAAGTCATATAACTGTCAAAGAGAAGTCCCTACATTTTCTCCAACCACTACCTCAACTCAGTCTATAAATATGAGAGATTTCGAAGAAAAAAGGGGGGTAACCTATTTTCTACATCCTGAAGTACCGTCTTGCTGCCAAATTTTATTCAGAGTTTTTGTTTTGTTTTGTTTACATTTACCTTTCCTTGTCACCTATTACCGAACAAAGTAATAGTTTCTCACATTGAGGAACTATTACACTTTAGATTTAGATTGTTTCATTGCCTTCATCATTTGCTATTTTAATTTTATCCAAGCAAGAACCTACCAGTCTGTGGAGGGATTGCTGCGACTGCATTTACCAGGTTTCCATTATTCAATTTATAGTATCTTTTATTTTCTTTTAATTATGTCTTTGATTAATTGTTTTTGCGCTTTTATGTTTAAGTTCGTAATTATGTCAAGCTAAACCGATCTTATCGGTATGTAATGAAGTAACCAAATGGATTAAATAACTCTAAGCTAAAATTAATAATTAACTCTTCTTCTGACTTCAATTTCTTAATTTTAAACCCAACTTTTATTACGAGAGTAAAAAGGTAACAAAGGTTAAGGTCAACACCACGGGAGTGTGAGGCTTTACCCGGATAGCTGAAATCGAGCATTAGTTTTAAAAACAGCGGAAGCGCTTTAAAGTTAATTAGGTCTTATTAGATTTCAAAAAGTATTTTTAACCTCATATGGGCTACGAGAGCAGACATATTGACTTAAGAGTATAGTCCGAAGCAATAACCACGGGAGTGTGAGGTGAGGGCTTTTAAACTGGTTTTTCCTACAGATGCATAGGGTGATAAATCTTTATACGCTTAGGTTTAATTAATTCCACGTAGGTTTACTGAATTATATACAAATATCTTATTCATAACTAGTATTCCCGAATTTTAATTTCTCTTTAATTTCCCGTTTGAACTTAAAAACCAATTCTGATTAGCCTTAGATAAATATAGTAATGATAAATAACGGTGCATTCGATTTTTAGTCTCTGTGGGATCGCTAATCTTTTAAAACTACGCGATACAACTCTATACTTGCAGTTAGATTTATTTAGGCACACTAAATAAGCGATCAAGTTTTTGGCGCCGTTGTCGGGGATTAATTAAGTCGACATTGTAATTCCTTTGTTACGCCGTATAGACTAAGGCAAAAACCAAAATTCCCGTTCTATCGATTGTATGCCAAGTACTCGCTCTTCTGGCGAAGACCTCATACGACCGACAGACGAACCTGAACGTCTTCTTACCGTAAAAAGACGTATCCGAGAGTACTGCTTAGCTCACGAAATCCCTTTTCCTTCTTCAGAACCTGAATCTCAATCAGATCCTGAACTTGAATCTGAATCACATTCCGAATCAGAAACAGACATGGCTGACTTACCACAAAACCGACCTCTTAAGTATTATGCTGCCGCATCTCAACAAGAACCTCACAATAGCATTGTCGCTCCAGCTATCAACCGAAACGATTTTGAGTTGAAACCCTCGCTGTTATCTGCTGTGCAACAAAATCAATTTTTTGGAAACCCAACAGAAGATCCGAACGAACATCTGACCAAGTTTGTGCAGTACGCAGACACAGTGAAAGCAAATGGTGTAACCGCAGACGCTATAAGACTACATCATTTTCCTTTCTCACTAAGAGACAGAGCTTGGGCTTGGTTGCAATCCTTGCCATCAAACTCTATTACTTCTTGGGAGGATTTAAAGAAGGTCTTTCTGGCACGATATTTTCCACCAAGCAAAACAGCTATGCTGAGAGCCCAAATCAACAGCTTCAGACAAAAAGACAATGAGTCTTTATATGATTCTTGTGAAAGATACAAAGATATGAGGTGGATATGCCCGCATCATGGTCTTGAGGATTGGTTAATTATCCACACATTTTACAATGGTCTCTTGTACAATACAAGATTGACAATAGATGCCGCCGCTGGTGGTACACTCATGGATAAACGCTATGATGAAGCCCACCAACTCATCGAGAGTATGGCTCAGAATCACTACCAATGGGGAGGTGAAAGAACTCAAGTGGAGAAATCCCAGCCAAAAGGAGGAATGTATGAAGTTTCTAGCCTAGATCATGTCCGTGCTAAGGTAGATGCAATAGCGTAAAAGATAGACAATTTGACCAACACCCACAGCCACCGTGGCTGCTGTAGCGCCAAACTGCAAATTATGTGGAACAGTTGGACACGCTGCCCATGAATGCCAAGTTTTAGCAGGAGCCTCTACAGATCAAGTGAATTATGCTCAAGCAAACCCTTATGCAAATACCTACAATCCTGGTTGGAAGAATCACCCGAACTTCTCTTATAAAAACAACAATGCACTATATGCACCTGGTCAAGCACCTGCTGCACCACCAGGTTATCAGAAGGCTGCCATAGCTGCACCTAATGTTCCTAGGAAGTCTAACCTTGAACCGATGATAGAAAACTTTATAACCACCTAGACTCAAACAAACAAAGAGTTCCTGAATCAAAACGTACACACTAGTGAACAGATTAAGCAGTTGGCAAACAAAGTAGACGCATTGGCCACTCACAACAAAATGCTTGAAACGTAAATTTCCCAAGTGGCTCAACAACAAGCACCTACTGCTGCTCCTGCTGGAACATTTCCTGGACAGCCGCAACCTAATCCAAAAGGACATGCAAATGATGTTATACTGAGAAGTGGAAAAGAATTAGATGAACCCATTGATCCAAGACTTCAAAATCCAGCCATGTACCAAAAGTCTGCTAACGACCCAACAACTGAGAAGGAGAATGAACCCAAGGAAAAGGAAGATAATGACCAAGAGGCTGTCAACAAAGAAAAACCTTATGTGCCTCCACCACCTTATAAACCACCTATTCCGTATCCTCAAAGATTGACAAATTCCAAAACTGCAGGGCAATTTAAGAAATTAGTTGAACTTCTGAAATAATTGAACATCACTATACCTTTTACAGAAGCTATCACTCAGATGCCCTCATATGCTAAGTTCCTAAAAGAAATCTTATCCAATAAGAAAAAGATTGAGGAAAACAAAACAGTTACACTTACTGCTGAGTGTAGCGCACTAATTCAAAACAATATGCCTCCTAAGCTGAAAGACCCAGGGAGTTTCTCTATACCTTGTGTAATTGGGAAGTTCGTCATAGACAAAGCTCTATGCGACTTAGGAGCTAGTATTAGTGTAATGCCCTTATCCATATGCAAAAAGCTAGACATGGGAGACTTAAGACCAACCAAGATGTCTGTTCAATTAGCTGACCGCTCTATTAAGTACCCAGTTGGTATACTAGAAAATGTTCCAATTCGTATAGGACAATTCTATATTCCTACCGATTTCATAATCATGGATATTAAAGAAGACTCTACTACTCCTATCATATTAGGAAGACCGTTCCTAGCTACTGCTGGAGCAATTATAGATGTAAAGAGAGGCAGGCTAACTTTTGAAGTTGGTGAAGAGAAGGTTGAATTTATTTTGACACAATTCTTACAAGCTCCAGCTATAGATGACACTTGTTATCTACTAGATGTCATATATGAGTGCGTAAGAGAAATAGAGATGGAACCGATTTTCGAAGATGATAATTGGCGTGAAGCTTATCAAGATGATAGCCTAAGCGAATGCTTAGCACTTACACCAGATCATCTACCTTACTCGAAGAAACCAGCCCTAGAACTGAAAACATTACCCTAAAATTTAAGGTATGAATTCCTAGACGAAGATCTCGAACGACCTGTAATAGTCAATGCAGACTTAGGACAGACCGAAACCAAGAAACTATTAGATGTCTTAAGAAAATACCCAACTGCGTTAGGAATAAGTCCTTATATTTGTATGCATCGCATTATGCTGGAGGAAGACTATAAATCCTCTAGGGAACATCAGAGAAGGATTAACCCGATCTTGAGTACTGTAGTCAAAGACGAAGTGAAAAAACTTTTAGAAGCAGGAATTATATACCTGATATCAGACAGTAAATGGGTTAGCCCAGTACATGTCGTTCCAAAGAAGGGAGGTGTTACAGTTGTTAAGAACGAAAAAGGTGAATCTATAACAAAAAGGGTTGTAACTGGAAGTAGAATGTACATCGATTATAGAAAGTAAAATAAAGCCACTCGTAAAGACCATTTCCCATTGCCTTTTATTGACCAAATGTTGGAACGATTGGCTAAACACTCATACTTCTGCTATTTAGACGGTTATTCAGGATTCTTTCAAATTTGTATTCATCCTGATGACCAAGAAAAGACGACCTTCACATGTCCCTATGGTACATTTGCCTATCGACGAATGCCGTTTGGACTATGTAACGCACCTGCCACATTCCAAAGATGCATGATGTCAATCTTTGCTGATTTTATAGATGACATTATGGAAGTGTTTATGGATGACTTTTCTGTTTGTGAGCAGAGCTTTGAAGGATGTCTATCGAACCTAGAAATGGTACTGGAAAGATGCGTAAAAGTCAATCTCGTATTAAACTGGGAGAAATGCCATTTTATAGTAAATCAAGGAATCGTACTTGGACACATTGTGCCCGATAGAGGAATTGAAGTTGATAAAGCTAAGATAGAAATTATAAAAAATCTTCAACCTCCGAAAACCATACGAGAAATACGAAGTTTCTTAGGACACGCCGGTTTCTACCGACGATTCATAAAGGATTTCTCAAAAATTACTAAACCTCTTACCGATCTATTAATGAAAGACGCTGAATTTATCTTTGATGAGAAATGTCTAAAAGCGTTTGAACAGCTGAAAACAGCTCTTATTACCGCACGTATCATGTAACCACCAGATTGGAGATTACCTTTCGAAATCATGTGTGATGCAAGTGATTATGCTGTAGGTGTAGTTTTAGGACAGAGGAGGGATAGAAAACTTCATGCAATTTACTATGCAAGTAGAACCTTAGATTCTGCTCAAATGAACTACGCTACCACAGAAAAAGAACTTTTAGCCGTGATCTTTGCCCTTGACAAATTCGGTTCCTACCTAGTGGGAGCAAAGATCATCATTTATACAGACCACGCAGTTATTAGATATTTACTTAACAAAAAGGATGCAAAACCTAGACTTCTAAGGTGGATCCTACTTTTACAAGAATTTGATTTAGAGATCAAAGATAAGAAAGGAACTGAAAACGTAGTAGCAGACCACTTATCCCGATTAGAGGGCATTAAACCAGAGCCAGTACCCATTAATGAGGATTTCCCATATGAACAACTCATAGCCCAACTAGAAAGTGATATGTCTACTCTACAGTTGAATGACCTAAAGATGGAAGAAGTCTTGGAAGAAATTAACATACACACAACCCTGCCATGGTATGTTGACATAGTCAACTACTTAGCAGCTGGAGTACTTCCACCAGACTTATCTTATCAACAAAAGAAAAAATTCTTTCATGATCTAAAACATTATTATTAGGATGAACCTTTGTTGTTTAAGAGAGGAGCCGACGGTATTTTCCGTCGTTGCGTCCCTGAAGAAGAAATAGAAAACATAATCTCTCAATGTCATTCAGCTCCTTACGGAGGACATGCTAGTACCTCAAAGACATGTGCTAAGATCTTGCAATCCGGCCTATTCTGGCCCAACCTTTGGATGGATGTCCACATTACAATACTAAACTGCGACCGGTGCCAGCGCATTGGTAACATATCAAGACGCGATGAGATGCCCCAAAAAGGTATATTATAAGTAGAAGTCTTTGACGTATGGGGGATTGATTATATGGGACCTTTAACATCATCCTTTGGAAACCAATATATACTCGTAGCTGTCGATTATGTTTCAAAATGGATTGAGGCAATAGTTTCTCCTACAAATGACGCACGAGTAGTCATAAAGCTTTTCAAAAACACAATTTTTCCCAGATTTGGTGTGCCGAGACTTGTCATAATTGACGGTGGCTCCCATTTCATATCAAAAATATTTGACAAAGTACTATCAAAGTATGGGGTAAGACACTGCGTAGCAACACCATATCATCCACAAACAAGTGGACAGGTTGAGGTCTCGAATAGAGAAATAAAACAAATTCTAGAAAAGACCGTAGCCACCTCTAGGAAAGATTGGTCATCTAAACTCAATGAAGCTTTATGGGCATATAGGACGGCCTACAAAACACCAATCGGAACTACACCTTTCAAGCTGGTCTATGGTAAATCTTGCCATCTACCAGTGGAATTAGAACATAAAGCCTATTGGGCTATTAAAACATTGAACTTAAGGTATGATTCCACAGGTGAAAAACGTATCCTAGATCTGCATGAACTAGAAGAGTTAAGATTAGACGCTTACGAAAATGCTAAAATATATAAAGAACGAACTAAAAAATGGCACGATAAGCGCTTATCTAGAAAATAATTTAGTGTGGGAGATGTTGTACTCCTATTTAACTCAAGATTAAAACTCTTTCCTGGAAAATTAAGGTCTATATGGTCCAGTCCTTTTGAGATTACAAAAATTCTACAAAGTGGAGCGATAGAAATAAAGGGGAGGAATAGTAATCCATCTTTAGTTAATGGACAACGTCTAAAACACTATCACAACATTGAAAATAGAGATTTTTTGAACTGCCTAAGACTTTTAGAGTTGCCCACCGAACCCCCTAACTAAGCATCTAATTGAATTCGTCAGGCTTTCGACGTTAAAAACAACGCTTAATGGGAGGCAACCCATGATTTTTGTTTTTCTTGCTTTATATTTGTTATTTCTTTACGTTTCCTATGTTTTATTTTTATTTTGCAAATTTTTAGTTTCATTTATATCATTTTAAATTTAATTTGAAAATGTTGTGCTGATCTTAAAATTGAAAAACTACAGGATTATAAAGTCTCTCTACTCTTTCTGTTCTCCTCTTCTGCTTACATTTTTTGCAAAAAGTACTAATTAATGGCAAACGAGGATAACTTGTTAATAGAATTCAGAGATGCAGCTCAGTGGCATCGCTATGAGGCTTTGTCTCTTAGACCATTTGCTTTGACAAAATTTGCTCACAGACCCACCATGACTGCCTTAGGTGTAGGTGAGAGCGTAGACTTTCTGTTTAACCAATTAGGTTGGGAGGGTTTTGCCAACAAGAAACATAAATGCTACCGTAGGTTGACTTTAGAATTCCTGAGCTCTTTAAGCTATAACCCTTACTGTGGAAAAGGTTTTACCAGGGGAAGAATTACCTTTAGACTATTTGGATACAGCTGCCAGTTCACCATAAAGGAACTGTCGGATCTTTTAGGATTTCCTGAAGGACCTAATGTTTTCTCTATGGTTCAAGAGGACTTAATGTTGGTTGGAGAGCTGAGTGATTTTTGGGGTAGCATTTCAGGGAAACCTGATTTTGACATGGACCCTATGCTTTCAACAGAAATACATAACCCCGCTTTCCGTTACTTTCATATGATCCTGGCCTATACTTTATTTGGTAAACCTGAGAATGATAACACTATTTCGAGGGATGAGCTTTTCATCATGTTTTGTGCTTCTCAGTCTAGAGAGGTCAATGGACTCACTTTTATGTTGAACAACTTTTGCAAACTCATTAATAATGATAACAGTCCAATTCTGATAGGTGGCTTAGTTACAAAAATAGCTGATGCTATGGGATTCAGAACCCGACTTTCTAAGATTAACCCCTTTGGAGAATATAGAGCCATGAATATCATTTTTTGTTTCAATAGGGCTATGATTAGGAACCGAGGTCCGAACCATTTTCAGCTTCTGATTAACAATGTTGCCGTACCACACTTTACACTTCCAAATCATGAACGCACAAGTGTGCACAATCAAAATAATTGGCTATATGACCTTGATGAACCCGTGCCTGAACCGGAAGAAACCTTTCCTGAACCTGAGATCGACCCAAAAACACCCCCTCATTATCATGATCTTGATTATATGGAATTCCAAGAAGACATTGACATTCCTAAAGCTGATGCCACTAACTATGCTGCTAATCTGAATTCTATTCTAAAGACTATGGATGAGTATCATAAAGAAATCACTTCAGTAAAGGATGAGCTAAACACAATGCAACAAAACATTGTTGGACTCATGGATTTGACCGTTGAACAATTTGGTCATATAAATCAAGCCATCGTATCTTTGAAGAAACGCCTTGACTAGATTTACGAAGCACCTCTTTTTCAAGTTTCAATGCATTTACTTCAGAAACATCTTACTTTATTTCAGTTTTCATTTTATGTCAGGAATAAATTGTTTTACATTCAGTATTGATACAATGCTAGCATTTGCTAGCACCTCTTTGGTTTTAATGGATGATTTAATTTACTGCTAAATATTGATCTTTATGGTTTCAATTTTATTCCTGTCATACTTTTTATTATGTTTTTAATTCATGTTGTCATGTTATTTATCTCTCAATATGTATTATAATGTTGTTTCTCTGTGCTAACCATTGCCTGTTATGAAAATTTTATGTATGGAATGCTTGCTGACAAAAACTGTTTAATTCCCCAGAATTTGCGACTGTCACGATCGTGACAGGCCCCGTGACGACCGTCACGCGGGTTTGGAATACGTTCTGTGTTAAAACAGAACTGTATCCTTCGTCTTCCTCTTCTTTCCCTCAATTCAAAACACAGCTGTCCCACTATCTTTTCCCATTCCATAACCGTCCCACCACTACGCATTTAACCCAATTCAACATTTTTCTTTACCACTCATTTTCCCCATTCACTATATATTCATACCGTGTACCATTTCTTTTCACAAACCCTTATTCTCCACAACCCATTTTCTTTCCTAATTTCTCTGTGACCCACCAATGCCACGACATATTCTGGACCTATCAACATTGAACTTCAGAGATGGAGAAGCAGGAGAGCGTCAAAGGGCTAGGTACATCTATTACTACCGACGTTCCGTGCAACCAACTCGCTACGTAGACGTTGCATGTCTAGAAGAACTCGGAATGCTTGAAGGAGTAAGAGATTTACTATAATCCGCCGGTCTATGGCAGCTCTGTACTCAGAGCCGGCCTATTTACGAAGCCCTGACGCTGGAGTTTCTAAGTTCGTTCACATACGTAACACCTTCTGGCGAAACGAACCAACTCACCGGCGTAGCCACGTTCCGCATGTTTGGTACTGAGTATAAAATTGGCCAAAATCAACTTGCCGAGATGCTTGGTTTCCACCATGGCGAGAATGTTCATTGCCGGGTGCCACAGGAGAATTTCTTTCAAGCAGCATTTCAATTATGGAATCGGTTGACAGGAACAACATTCGATAGCTGGGATAGCCTAAACGCAACTTATATCCACAACCCAGCCATCAGATATGTTCACCGCGCATTAGGAAGCACTATTTTTGCACGGGATAGCAACCACAAGGTAAACTCAAAGGAACTATTTTCCTCCATTGTATGTTTCACCCAGAGTCGATCAACGCCGCACCATTTTTGCTAGCACACATACAAGCAAACTGTGCTAGAGGTTCCTAACCTTTCTATTTTGGAGGGATTGTCACCTCTATTGCTCTCAAATTGAATTTGGAAAATGAGCTTACCAGATTACCCTCCATGCCTCCGGTGTTCCTTGACATAGACTATTGCCGAAACTCTCAGCTCATCAAGTTACGACGAGATGGGAAATACCATCCTATGGTCCGCGCCAAAACCGTAAGAAGTATCATTATGCCTTGTAGAGACCGCATTAATCCTCGGGAAATGCACAACTGGTTATTTAATTTGAATGCTCCTGAGAAAAATGCGGCTGCACCAGATGATCATGATCATGGACATGTTGATGAGATGGAGCAAGAGATGGATAACGCCCCAGAAAACCAACCACCGCCTGCCAATGATGCACCTTCGACCTTAAGACGTCGTCGCCGCCCCGAACAAGACCCTGTTACTAATGAAGAAATCTTAAGGGCTTTTTGGCTTCAAAACCAATAGCAACAGACACAACATAATGAAGTAATGGCGCTGATGCGCCAAATTCAAGAAGGCCACCCAAACCAAGGGCAGAGGCTTGATGGTGTGATAGAAGGAATGGATGCATTGACACTGCGAGTGCAGAACCTACATGACTACATCCATCATGTGGGCATTCCTGGTCACGTAGCGCAGCATGGAAGAGGACGCTCCAGAGGCAGAGGACGTGGTCCACCTTGATTTTATTTTGTTTTTCTTTTTAGTTTTTCTTGTTAATCCCCTTTATATCGCAACATTGAGGACAATGTCCGATATAGTGTGGGAGAGTCAGTTTATTTCCATTTTATTTCCCTTTCTTGTATTTTCCTTTTTTTCCTTATCAAAGTTAATATATGAGTATTTTCGTTCAGTATTCCGATTTCCCCATTTTATTCTGCCATAACGAAAATTTTTTACGATTAATGCACATCGTGACATACCAAGCTTTAAATTATGTTAGGAAGTTGGGAAAGTGCTAACAAGATCGATACCGTCTTGACACCTTAGACCTCTTGCGTATGCGATATCAGTTTCGATACTTATTATACGATACCTTGAGTTCAGTCCTAAAGTAACCCTTAGTAGTTTATATCAGCAGTCAGCACCGTCTAAATCACAAACCACGTGGGGAGCCGATGAATATAAGTGTTTGATGCCCAATCATGAAAGGAAAAACATCTTTCTTATCTATCTGCCGAGAAATATAGAATATGCAACAACTCTCACAGTTGTGAAAATTTACAAGAAAAGAAAGAAAATCCATTGTCGATTGGTTTAGAGGTACCTGATTCTGAACTTGGTAGGGCGAACTACTGTTCGATCCCCCGCAATCTACGAACGCGATACCTAAAGGGTTACCACACTTGTGTATCAGGCCCCGTGAGAAAAAGGGATCAAAGTCACTAACCGGTTACTCCACTACATGGGTGAATAAGGCAAAGGGCTTAATGTGATTGTGTTAGAATGAAACCGGGTGAAATTCACACAAATACTTATGGTTGAACTATAATACAATGATTAGAACTGGATTGTACAAAAGAGAGGTCTATGTAAAGCTTGTTGCTTTGTGTCATTTTTGTATCCTTAGTGTTTTATATTAGTACCTGTCATACTAACAAGAAACTCTTTTTCAAATCCATTGGTATACCAGGAATGTGCATTTGATGAAGTTTATCCGATTTAACAGATTGATTGCTTGAGGACAAGAAAAGATTCAAGTGTGGGAGAGTTTGATAACACGAAACTATATCATGTTTTTACTTTGATTTATGTTATTTTCTTATTCCGTTTTCGTCTAATATTCGATTTTCTTGAGAGTATTTAAGTGTTTTTGTAGGTAATTCCATTTCAAAGTCAAAAGTATGCAAAGTGTAGAAAAGAAGCAAAACATGCAAGAAAAGAGCAGGAAAGTGAAGAAAAACAGCAGAATCCAAATTCTGCTGAGGTGACGATCGTCACGGTTCCACCACGACCGTGGTAGATACAAATTTCATCACGACCGTCACAATGCTTCACGATCGTCATGCGTTCAGAACAGTTTAATACGTTGAGCAGAAACGTGATTACGAAGTTTCAGAGAATCACTTTTTGCACGTTCACATTTCCTCCGAAGAAATTTAGGTTCCAAAGTCACATAACTGTCAAAGAGAAGTGCCTATATTTTCTCCAACCACTACCTCAGCTCAGTCTATAAATATGAGAGATTTCGAAGAACAAAGGGGGGTAACCTATTTTCTGCATCCTGAAGTACCGTCTTGCTGCCAAATTTTATTTAGAGTTTTTGTTTTGTTTTGTTTACATTTACCTTTCCTTGTCACCTATTACCGAACAAAGTAATAGTTTCTCACATTGAGGAACTATTACACTTTAGATTTAGATTGTTTCATTGCCTTCATCATTTGTTATTTTAATTTTATCCAAGCAAGAACCTACTAGTCTGTGTAGGGATTGATGCGACTGCATTTACCAGGTTTCCATTATTCAATTTATAGTATCGTTTATTTTCTTTTAATTATGTCTTTGATTAATTGTTTTTCCGCTTTTATGTTTAAGTTCGTAATTATGTCAAGCTAAACCGATCTTATCGGTATGTAATCAAGTAACCAAATGGATTAAATAACTCTAAGCTAAAATCAATAATTAACTCTTCTTCTGACTTCGATTTCTTAATTTTAAACCCAACTTTTATTACGAGAGTAAAAAGGTAACAAAGGTTAAGGTCAAAACCACGGGAGTGTGAGGCTTTACCCGGATAGCTAAAATCAGGCATTAGTTTTAAAAACAACGGAAGCGCTTTAAAGCTAATTAGGTCTTATTAGTTTTCAAAAAGTATTTTTAACCTCATATGGGCTAGCGAGAGCAGACATATTGACTTAAGAGTATAGTCCGAAGCAATAACCACGGGAGTGTGAGGTGAGGGCTTTTAAACTGGTTTTTCCTACAGACGCATAGGGTGATAAATCTTTATACGCTTAGGTTTAATTAATTCCACGTAGGTTTACTGAATTATATACCGATATCTTATTCATAACTAGTATTCCTGAATTTTAATTTCTCTTTAATTTCCCGTTTGAACTTAAAAACCAATTCTGATTAGCCTTAGATAAACATAGTAACGATAGATAACGGTGCGTTCGATTTTTAGTCTCTGTGGGATCGATAATCTTTTAAAACTATGCGATACGACTGTATAATTGCAGTTAGATTTATTTAGGCACACTAAATAAGCGATCAACAGTCCATACTATCAACGAGGAGGATTCCTCCGATATGGATGAGGAATGGAAGTCCTATCTTAACAAGGACGGTTATATGTCTCAGGAAGAGGTGCCTACGCCATTTTGCTATCCTGCACAGAGTCCGAGATTTATACCCAGGTCAGACGTCTAAATGATATATGGAGATTGTGATCCGGAAGGATGTCGTGCTCCACCAAACTCATTAGAGGAGGACACTCTGATGAAGGACAACTTTGACCACGACTATGATGGCCCAATGGATGGCCTGCCTATCTGGCAGCCGTACCCAGGAGACTTGGGGCAAGAAAATTAGCCAAACAATGAAAATCAGTTGAGCGTCATTGAAAATAATACCAGCATCCCCACCATGTCATGGGATCAACACTCAGGGTATTCAGAACCTATTGAGCATGACGATGAATTCACAAAGTTTGCCGTACTAGAATTCATCAACTTTGCTTTTCCCGAGGTCAACGTCATCGAAAGAGATGACTCCTCCAGTTCCAAAGAAGTGTGGAACACCTTAGGACAACCGAGTGGAAAATACGGCTTCATGGTCAAATACACCGCTCCTGAAAGCTCTCGTATCAGGTTCGAAGACATCCAGCCAATTGGATGGGGAGATTTGCCTGAGAGCGCAAATATTATGCAAAATACAATAGAGGAATCCTCCTACGACAACTCTGCCTGGGAGACAGATTCCAATGATCCTGCTCCACCAGAAATCAGCGCTATTTCTGAAGTCAAATCAAGGAAAGTACCAGACTTTGTGATTCACCGAGGAGTTCGTCGCCAATGGGTTGTTGTCGATGTTCTGATGATTGTTCATAAGTCAAAGTAATTGCTATCTTTAACCTTTCACCCTACCCAGGTGAAACAGATGTTTTGATAGGGCTCGCTTTATGTAAATGTCCCTCTTCGCTTCGCCCAAAGCGATAGAGTTTTGTTTTATAGGGCTGTAGTTTCAAGAATCGACTTGTTCATTAATAAAATAATGTTGTTCTTTAATTTCCGCATTAATTGCCATTTTCTCTTTTCAATTTTTCAGAAAATGGTAATCCTAAAAAACAACTCAATAATAAAAACAAGCAGTTTTTCAAAAAAAAAAATACACTACACACACTTGCATTTTCTCTATCTCTTCTAAAAACAATCACCACGTCATGCAGATTGCTTGTTTTAAACCCCGTTGAAACATACGATCCGATGCCTTCTCCTGACTTTGAGTTCCCGGTATTTGGGGCTGAAGAAGAAGTTGACAACGAAATTCCAGAAGAGATCTCCCGATTACTCCGGCAAGAGGAAAGGTCCATTCAACCTCACAAAGAGCCGTTGGAAACAGTAAACTTAGGCTTAGAGGAAGAGAGAAAAGAAGTCAGGATTGGGGCATTGCTCAGTCCAACTGCCAAAGAGAGTTTGACAAAGCTTCTCAAAGAATTTCCTGATGTATTTGCTTGGTCATATCAGGACATGCCAGGGTTGCATACCAGCATCGTGGAACATCACTTACCGTTGAAATCGGAATGTTCGCTAGTAAAACAGAGGTTGAGACAGACTCACCTGGACATGGCCATCAAAATCAAAGAGGAGGTACAGAAACATATTGACGCGGGTTTCCTCGCTACGTCTGAATATCCTCAATGGTTAGCCAACATCATACCAGTTCCAAAAAACGACGGCAAGGTCAGAATGTGTGTGGATTACAGAGATCTAAACAAGGCTAGTCCAAAGAACGACTTTCCTTTACCACACATTGACATGCTGGTTGACAGTACAACCAAGTTCAAGGTTTTCTCCTTCATGGATGGATTCTCGGGCTATAATCAGATTAAAATGGCACCGAAATACATGGAGAAAACTTCGTTCATTACTCGATGGGGTACCTTTTGTTACAAGGTAATGTCGTTCGGTCTGAAGAACGCTGGGGCAACCTATCAAAGGGCCATGATTACTCTGTTTCATGACATGATACACCAGGAAATTGAGGTATATGTCGATGACATGATTGCCAAATCTAAAATAGAGGAGGAGCATATGACCCACCTGTCGAAACTATTCGAGCTGTTGAGAAAGTACAAACTCCGCTTGAATCCCAACAAGTGCACCTTTGGTGTCCGTTCAGGGAGACTATTAGGGTTCATCGTCATCCAGAAAGGAATTGAGGTTGATCCTGACAAGGTCAAGGCCATTCGAGAAATGCCTTCTCCGAAAACTAAAAATCAAGACAGAGGATTCCTGGGACGTTTGAACTACATCTCCAAATTCATATTCATCATGACCGCGACATGCGCGCTGATCTTCAAATTACTCAAAAAGAACCAGGACTATGTTTGGACAGAAGATTGCCAAACTGCCTTCAACAGTATTAAGGAATACCTGTTGAATCCGTCGATTCTATCACCTCCAGTGGAAGGAAGACCACTGATCATATACTTAACAGTCTTGGAAGACTCCATGGGCTGTGTACTTGGCCAATTAGACGAAACCAAACAGAAAGAGTCTGCCATCTACTATTTGAGCAAGAAATTCACCGACTGCGAGACTCAGTACACTATGCTTGAGAAAACTTGCTGCGCTTTGGCTTGGGCAGCCAAACGTCTTCGCCAATATATGATTCGTCACACTACTTGGTTAATCTCCTAAATGGATCCAATTAAATACGTCTTTGAAAATCCTTCTCTCACGGGAAGGATTGCCCGTTGGCAGATGTTGTTATCAGAATATGACATAGAATACCACACTCAAAAAGCCGTTAAAGGGAGTATTTTAGCCGATTATTTGGCTCATCAACCGATTGACGATCAGGAGTCAGTCGGGTTTGATTTCCCAGACGAAGATGTCATGTATCTAAAAATAAAAGATTGCGATGAACTGTTACCCAGTGAAGGGCCAGAACCAGGTTCCCAATGGGGACTAATCTTTGACGGAGCCATCAAGAGTTACAAAAACGGAATTGGGGAAATCATCATAACACCTCAGGGTACCCACATTCTTTTCACAGCCAGACTTACGTTCAAATGTACCAACAACGAGGTCGAATACGAAGCCTGTATTATGGGTCTCGAGGAAGCAGTTGATTTAAGGATCAAGAACTTAGACGTATATGGCGATTCAACCCTGGTTATACATCAGATCAAAGGAGATTGGAACACATACCAATCGGGACTGATTCCTTACAAAGATTATGCGAGAAGGTTGCTACCCTTCTTCGACATAATCGAGTTTCATCACATCCCTCGTGATGAGAATCACATGGCTGATGCATTAGCCACTCTCTCTTCCATGATTAGTGTAGGTCAATGGAACGACCTACCTAAGATCAACATAATGCGCCTCGAGAGGCTCGCTTACATCTTCACGGTTGAAGCAGTCATAGACGATAAACCTTGGTATCACGATATCAAATACTTCCTTCAGAAACAAGAACACCCACTTGGGGCACTAAGGAAGGGCAGAAAAACCCTCAGAAGACTGGCTGGAAACTTCTTCTTGAGCGGTGATACACTCTATAAGATAGACTTTGACATGGTCTTGCTCCGATGTGTAGACAGACCAGAAGCAGACATGCTGATAAAAGAAATTCACGAAGGATCCTTTGGCACTAATGCCAACGGACACACAATGGCGAGAAACATTCTAAGAGCAGGGTACTACTGGTTAATAATGGAATCCGACTGCTACAAGTACACGAGGAGGTGTCACAAGTGTCAGATATACTCCGACAAAATTCATGTACCGCTAACGCATCTCAAAGTTCTCTCTTCCCCATGGCCTTTTTCCATATGGGGACTCGACATGATTGGTCTGATTGAACCTAAGGCTTCAAACGGACATCGGTTCATCCTAGTAGCCATTGATTACTTCACCAAGTGGGTCGAAGCAGCATCATTCGCCAATGTAACCCGACAAGTGGTGGTCCGATTCATCAAAAATAATCTCATCTTCCGTTATGGTGTTCCGAGCCAGATCATTACTGATAATGGATCTAACTTGAACAATAAGATGATGAAAGAGTTGTGCGTAGAGTTCAAGATCGAACACTATAACTCATCTCCCTACCGACCCAAGATGAATGGAGCGGTAGAAGCGGATAATAAGAACATCAAGAAGATCGTTCAAAAGATCGAGATGCCACCCTTTGCTCTTCACGGTTATCGAACATCTGTCCGCACTTCAACAAGGGCAACCCCTTTCTCTCTAGTGTATGGCATGGAAACAGTACTCCCCATCGAAGTAAAGATCCCATCAATCCAGATATTGTGGAAGCTAAGCTTACAAAAGCTTAATGGTGTCAAAGCCGACATGACGAACTAAATCTGATTGAAGAAAAGAGAATCACGGCACTATGCCACAGTAAGTTGTATCAACAGAGAATGAAGAAGGCGTTTGACAAAAAGGTTCGACCTCACGTCTTCAAGAAAGGAAACCTTGTGCTAAAAAAGATACAATCATTTCTCATTGATTCTTGGGGCAAATGGACTCCGAATTACGACGGCCCCTATGTGGTCAAGAAAGCTTTCTCAGGCGGCGCCTTGAGACTTGAAACCATGGACGGAGAGGAATTTGCCTACCCCATGAATGTTGATGTAGTCAAGAAATACTTCGCCTAAAAAAAACGTCTTGGTGGATTGAAAACCCGGAAGGGCGGTCCAGGAAAAAATTAGAGACATGATCAAAAATCATCCCGGTGGATTGGAAACATCACAGTACAATCCAGGCAAATGTTAGGGATAATGGCAAGTAACTATGTTCAACAAAGGGGCAAGTCCCTCAGCAGCAGTTACACCATCCCTCAGAAAACTCCAGTCAAGGTCATCTTTGACAGAAGCTCAGGATGCCCAGAATTCAAAGTTGGTAGAAGGATAGCAGTCGTTATGTGTCAATATAGCCCTTTTCCCTTAAATTACCATTTTCTAACTTTGTAAATACTCAATGGAATCACGCGTTTGGCTGATTTCCATCCTATCAATAAAATTTGAGCCCTTTTGCTTTTGTTTGCAATTCTTATTTGTTTTAGCTTTACAGAACGACATTTTAACATGATCAACGATTCTTGAAACGAAACAAAAAATGAATTTACTTGTCAAAATTTTCTGCTTTTAAATAAAGATGGCAATTTCTTTTGACTGTTGAACATCGAAAGAACATCGCTCGCTTCTCTAGAAGTAATCGAGCTTCAAAGTGCAGAATCAAAGTACTCATTCTAAGCTAGTGCGCCTGAATGAAGGATCAGCTGTATCAGATGCGGCTTTCCCATCTGATACCCTCGACCGAGTTCTCACCTTCTAAGCCCGACTAACGGTTGTTCCCCGCAGGGACTATTTCTCCTAAGCAAGGCAGAATTGCTATCTTGAACCAGTGATACTTCTTCGTCCCCCGCTGTGGCCGAGTATCCAGTCGTGTTCATCTACTAGTATGTATGTCGCGTCAGTTTTGTCAGCATAAACATACATACATCATGCATTGTTGATTTACATTCGCATTCATATTTACATCACTATCACTCTAGTCGGTCTTGTTCCCAGGTGATAAAAGTCCTCTCAATCGAGTTGTCAGTTTTTTCCTTGTTACGAAATGTTGCGTCGAATTGGCCCTTGACCACTTTGATAACTTGAACCTCTGAAGAACCAGAGAACTTTCGACAAACATCACTCTTCACCAGTGAAGATGATATCTCCACTTTCCCAGATTAAGGAAAATCTCCAAAGAAAGCCTCTTAATCAGAGATTCAGTAATACAGCAGTTTTTCTCCGAAAAATCCGCTGATGAAAAGGTCATCAGCACCTCAAAATTGGATCACCTCATATGGCATTTCACTGGGATGATCCCGAGAAAAGTATGATGTAATACCCAAGCAGAAACAGTCTCTCAAGAGACTCGTTTTCCCCAGTAGAATCGACAAATGGTGTCTCCAAACAGAGATGTGTGTGTACCTCTACAACTCAGACGACTGGGTTCCCCCAGCAACTCTGACATCAGATCTTTTTCCATCAAATGGCATCTCCCCAGGAAAATTCGGCGAGAAGTTTGAGGAAATCCACTACAAATAGCGTCCCTTGTCAAGAAAGCTTATTGGCAAAAGAAACTGACACCAGTTCCTTGGTAGGAAACCAGGATCGAGGGGAAGTTTACTTCGGAAACTTAGACCAGTTCCTTGGTAGGAAACCAGGATCGAGGGGAAATTTATTTCAGAAACTTAGACCAGTTCCTTGGTAGGAAACCAGGATCGAGGGGAATTTTATTTCAGAAAACTGAGACCAGTTCCTTGGTAGGAAACCAGGATCGAGGGGAAGTTTATTTCAGAAACTTAGACCAGTTCCTTGGTAGGAAACCAGGAGCGAGGGGGAAGTTTATTTCAGAAACTAAGACCAGTTCCTTGGTAGGAAACCAGGATCGAGGGGAAGTTTACCTTTCCTAAGCATCATTGCTTAGCAAAAGAAGATGGATACGCTAACTGCCATTCATAACCACCATCAAAATTTTGGGTATTCCGATACTTAATCCTCTTGCACCCCGAATGCCCGAATATTTTCGCCATTCACACCTTTGGGTCCAAGAATATTAAATAGGGGCATCTGTCATACCCCAAATTTTGACCACTAAGATTTCCCATCATTTTGAAAATCATCATCACAATATGGATGAACCATCATACCTCATCAGTCTCCCCAAAGATGGGTGAGCATTCACTACAATCAAAATTAGGGTTTCAAGCCCTCTCAGAGCTCTTAGACAAAGGATCAATCAAGAATTGACATGATATTCAATTTGTATAACCTCTCAAACATCCACAAAGGATCAAGAGGACTCCCACTTCAAGAATCAAGCACAATGTTGCAGCATTCCAAGTGGATTAAGCCTTAAGATCGCCAGTGTCACCAAATTAGGGTTTTGGTCGACCAGGGCCTCCAGATGGAAATTTTCCTCTGGGCATGAGCCAATGCTTCAAAGCATAACCTAATATTCTCCATGGAACATCATGAACCCAATCATCAAGTCAATTTAGCCTCAGGGAACAACATTCACTAAAAATCAGGAATTAGGGTTTCTTGACCTAATTCACCCCTAAGTTGACTTTTGGGACAAATCATGAGCCAAGACCTCAAGACATAGGTTGAGGGTCTCTACCACACCACATTTGATCCATTTGCAACAATGGATTGATCCAAGAAGCTTGATTCACAAGTTTCAAATTCATCAGAACCACAATTAGGGTTTCGCGAGAAAAGTCAACTGTGCATTTGACTTTTGACCAGGACATGCTCCCAAATCCTAGGACATGATTCAATACACCCTATAACACCTATGGAACATGTCCATCAAGTTTGATTTAGTCCAAGGACTTGATTTCATAGAGGATCGCACAGTTTGGAATTCATCTGACAAAAAGTCAACTGTGCACAAAAGTCAACTTTGATTTTTTGAGATTTTTCACAATTATGGTTCTTTGACCCTAAAATGATGTTAATGTATGATTTGAATCATCATTCATCAAGAAAAATCAAGAAAATTGGGATAACTTGTAAAAGGGGTAACCATAAAAAACTAAGAAATTTTCTAAGTTATGGAATAAAGTGGCTAGGGTACCAACTTTGAAGGATCATAACTCCTAAACCACAAGGCCGTTTTTTCCCATCCAAAGCTGGATTTATAGCCCTCATGGCCCTCTACAAAAGCTTCAACTACACCTCATTCCAATTCATCATGGATTTTGAGTTATGGAATGATCAAAATGGCTGAAAACATAAAATGTCATTTTTTCCAACACTTAGTGAAATTTTCACTAAGTCAGAATCTGCCTTCACTTTTTTCCAAATGTAGGGGCATTTTTCACTTGGATCCAAAAAGTATCAAAACCAATTATGATCAAAAAGTTGTTGTATCATATAAGGGCTTTCCAAAATGGCCAAGAACTCCATCAAATCCCACTTGAGCCATGAGATATGACAATGGCAACATGCCTTGCTGAAAACTATCATGGCAAGGCAGATTTTGGAGTTTTGCTCGATTTGCCCAAATTTTGCAAAGGGCAAGCAACTCTATCTATCTGAACACCTCAAGGGGGACCAAGGAGGAACCAACTCTGATCCCAAGCCTCCCAAGTCTTTGGAACCAAAAATAGCATGCCAAACCTAGAAATCCCTAAAAGAGGGACAAGTCTTATCCAAGACCAAGGGGACCAGCAGCCTGTGCCCTAACCTCTAGTCAATGGCTAGAGGAGACTTGGATTCGCATTGTTCAACATTGGCCAAACCTATGCAGCAGTTGCCATTCACTATTCATTGCAAAACAAACTTGCTCTACTATAAATAGAGCTCAATTGTGATCAGTTTGAGTACACTAAAGCCATCAAACATATGCTTTCCTCAAAATCTCTTCTTTCACTCCAAAATTGCCTTCCAAAGAAAGTCACTATCAGGTTTTGAGTTTGAGAGATATTCCAACCAAACCAATCACACACACACCTCATAAACATCATATAGAAGTGATCCAAACACTCACATAACATCTAGAACATCAAAATCACAAAATCACTTGCCAACTGCTCAAGCCTTTGACAGATTTGCAGTTGAGGTGCCAAATCAAGTTCTAGCTCAATTCAATCCACTCAAGCATCCAGACACACTCCATAGCACCTAGGGAAGCTGTCCATATCCTTGGAACCAAGCTGCAACACCTCTAACACAAAACACGATCACCAGCTGCAAGAGGTAAGCATGAGCTCTTCTAACTCTATGATCCATGCATTTTTTGCTGCACAATAATTTGGCCATATGTTCATAATCATGCATAGAGTGTTTTCCCTCAATCAATTGCTTTGTTTGAATCGTGTATGGAATTTCTGAACCTTCATGCAAAAATTTAGGGTTCTTGAGGTTTCTCTTTGATTTCTTATTCCATGCTTAAAATAAATGAAATTAAAGACCATAGACATGATCGTGAGGTGAAAACGAGTAGATTGATATGTAGATTGCATGATATAATCAAGTATTCAGTGAGATTGGATAGAAAACGCAAATCTGCAGAAACAGAGGGTGGCGCGTGTTCTTGCCATGTTCTTGGCGCCATTTTCAAACATTTGAATATTTGAATTTTTGTGATTTTATTTAATTAATTCAAAAATTAATTTCTCTCTGAGTTTTAATGATTTTGAGTTAATTCTTGTTTTAATAATTCACAAAAATGTTAAAATATTTTATTTTCCCAAAAAAATCCCAAAAATATTATTTATTTCATATACTTGATATTTTGTAAAGAATTAATATTTTAATTGTTTTTGACATTTAAAATATTTTCTCCCTCTTGATTTTACAAATTTTAGTGATTTCCAATCATGATGTGGATCAAAACCTGATTTTTGAAACATTAATCCAAGATCACAATTTGTTTTCCACATGTTTAACAATTTTGATCATTTTAATTGAATTTTTTATTCAATTAAAATACATTTTGAAAACAAATTAGGGTTTTGATTAATTCAACCCTCATTAAACTTTTTAAAACTCTTTGGGCCTCTAATAGAGTGTAAGACCCAATCCTCTTTGAAAACCAAACCTTTTTGGGCCTCAGTCATTGTATAAGACCCACTGCGTTTTCAAAAATCTCGGCGCGATCGCCATTTCAAAAATCCAATCATTTGGGCCTACCCTCGTGTTATAAGCCCCATTTCCTTTCCTTAAACTTTTGGGTCTCTTGGTAGAGTGTAAGACCCAACCCTTTGTGGAAACCAAAATAATTTGGGCCTCAGTGTATTGTATAAGTCCTGATACCATAAAAAAGTTTGGCGCGATCGTCGCCTTTTCAACTCAAAAACCTTGGGCCTCTATTTGAGATGTATACCCATCACTTGTACGAAAATCAATCATTGGGCCTCTAATAGAGTGTAAGACCCAATCCCCTTTTAACCTAAACCTTTTGGGCCTCATACATTATATAAGTCCCTCTGCGTTAAAAGAAAATCTCGACGCGATCGCCATTTCAAAATAAAACCCTGGGCCTCTCCTTGAGCTGTAAGCCCCACCACTTGTATAAAAATAAACCTTTGGGCCTCTTGAGAGAGTGTAGGACCCATCCCTTTGTACAGAAAACCTTTTTGGGACTCAGTCACTTGCATAAGTCCCTCTGTACAAATTCAAAACAACAGTCCAATCACTGATAAAACCTTGGGCCTCTCCTTGAGCTGTAAGCTCCAACATTTCTTTCAAAGCACTTTGTCCTTTGCTTTTGAATATAATATTGTTATCAAAGCTTTCTTTGTTGAACAACTAACCAAACAGCATGGAAGCTCTACAACCGAGTAAGCGTTTACCCGCTTTCTTTATCCGCTTTCATATATATATATATATATATATATATATATATATATATATATATATATATATATATATATATATATATATATAACTGTATTGTGGGGCTGCTCACTGTAAGTCTTCTTTCACAAACTCTTATATACCTGTCAAATATCCACTGTGTAATACTAGTATAGTTATTTAGAGTTTTCTCCGGCAACTACGTCTAGCACTAGGTAAAGCCCTGTTGGTCACTCTTAAATACAAACAAAACTAGATCCCCATAGGATTACCAGACACAGTCTTCCCTCCTCTTGGGGTTAAACAATATGGACACGTGAAAGGCAGCATTCTCAGTGAACCCTTTCTCAGACTGTCATCCTTAGACATTGTCAAAGAGACTCTACTCCTCAGATTTGATCTATTCTCTATGAATAGCATCTCTTGAGTTTCTTCCAAATTCTCAGACTTTCCTGGCTTGATCTATTCTCTGTGAATAGCATGTCTTGAACTTCTCGGGGTTTGGGAACCCACAGGCTTCTTAAAAGCATCCCCGCCTCATCTTGGGCGTTGTACAAGGACCATTCGGCTTCTTAAAAGCTCTCATGCCTCCTCTTGGGCTTAGTACAAGGACCCAAAGACCTCTACAGGTATAGGAACATAACCTAGTCATCAATTTGCTAGAGCTGTCTTTCTGAGTCAAGTATCAGACCTATTAATGGGTTGACCTTCATCCCTTAACATACCAGCCTTTTCTTGGGCATTATACAAAGATCATTCACTATCTGAGAATCAATTTCTCAAGACACCAGTAGACTTGGACAGTCTCAATACCCTTTGTATTTCCCATTTCCTTAGAGAATAGGAAATGATCAGTACCAAAGCACAACAATACCTTTAATCGTTCCCTTCATAAGAACTGATCTTCCCTTTTATCCAACATACTGGACCTGTCACTAAACTGAAACAGTCGCCAACGGATAGCCTCCTCCTAGGCTTTGTATAATGATCCTTTCCTCAGGAAAGTTAGCCTCCTCTTGGGCTTTGTACAATGATTCTCCCCAAGGGAGCTAACCTTTTCAGACTCTCTTATTGGGTCACTTCCCTTTTAAGCCTCCATCTCGGGCTTCGTACGAGATACCAAAACACTCTCTTGTTGAGTATAAAGGACTCTCTTATTGAGTCACACCTTTTAACCTCCATCTCGGGCTTTGTACGAGATACTAAAACACTCTCTAGTTAAGTATAAAAGACTCTCTTGTTGAGTCAATCCCTTTTAGCCTCCGTCCTGGGCTTCGTACAAGACACATGCAAAAAGACTCTCTTGTTGAGTCAAACCCTTTTAGCCTCTCTCTCGGGCTTCGTACGAGACACATAAAAACACCCTCTTGTTGGGCCAATAGCCTCCTCTTAGGCTTTGTATAAGGAAAACCTCAGTTCAGTCAATCAACCTTTTAGCATCAAAGTTGTGCCTTGTTTATAGCATGCAAACATCAACAACTCCCCTTTAGAGATGACAAATTCTCTCTAAAGTCAAAACCCTTTAGCTTCACATCTTGGGCTTCGAACAAGATACAAATAGACCCTCCAGCTTCACATCTTGGGCTTTGAATAAGATACAAACCACCTTTAGCTTCACGTCTTGGGCTTTAAACAAGACACAAAAACAAATTTTCCTCCCATAGAATAGGAGGAACTAAGATCGCTCTGATTTGCCTATTTTCTCAAACGGGAATACGTAGGCATAAGATTGTAAAAATCTTTGCGAGCACACTAATCAAAAACCCAAATTCCCATACCTTCACACATCAATCGAAAAGCATCAGTCCTAACATCCTACCAATAGCATGATCCAGTCATACTTAGCAAAATAAGCAGAGAGAGGTCCACAATCTAAACCGCATCTATAAACCAACAGTTTTGACTGTTTAACCTCAGTATGCAAGCAGGGTTAATTGGAGACATCTATTTCCCTTCCTTCATCAGCTTCAGTAGGATAAAAAATGAATCGACCTGTAGTACCCCAGAGCAGCAGTGCTTAAGAACCACGTCCAAAATCGCTCTCTACAGTCATGATCTAATTCCCATGACTTACACGCATCTACTGCCTATTCTGATTCATGCTGGGGTAATTGTTCCTAAAGAAATCAAGCCGGCAAAGTTTCCTTATCATCCTAAGCATGATCCTAACGTCACATGGGGATACAATGCTGGATATGTGGGGCATTCTACTGAAGCATGTGTCATGTTTAAGGACAAAGTCCAAGAGCTCCTCGATCAGAAGTTGCTTTGCTTTACAGAGAAGCCTTGCCAGAAGTCTGCATTTGTGATTGCTGAAACATCTGCCGAAGCTGAGAATAAAGGTCCTCCTATTCATGTGCAACTTTCTCCAACTGTTCAACCTATTGGGCAATACCCCTACCAAGGTTTTCAGTCTGCTAATTCTGGAATGCCTTTTGCTTATTCTGGGGCACCCTCTGCTGTTACACCTCCAGTTGCTTATCCTAGGGCACCCTACGCACCGAATGGGATCCCATTTGGTTAGACTGTTAATCGGATGGTTAATCCTGGTTTGATGCACCCTGCTCAAGTGTTCCCGCGATATGCTACTCATCAGATTCATCCTCAAGCACCTCTGGCTCCTACGCCGTACTATCCATACACTCAACTTCTTCCACATCTAGTTTAGAATTCGCTGGTGGTTCCCAAAGCTCTGAAACCCCCTCCAAAACCATTCCCACCTGGGTGTGATCCCAATGTGCGGTGTGGATATTATGCTGGGTCGGATGGACATTCGACTGAGGATTGCAACGCTTTCCAAGCTAAGGTCCAACAGTTGATTGACAAGAAGCACTTAATTGTTCAAGGCGAGAAACTGTGGGTGAACGGAAATCCCTTGACTGTCTAGGGATCAAGACTGCAAAAGCATTCCTTGAATAAGCATGTGAGCACTTCCTCAACATCGGCAACCATCATGTCATCTTTCCCATTTGTAATCTTTCTTATCTGTCTAGCATTGTTTATTTGTAAAACTTATTTGTTTTCAGACGATGATAATAATGAAATGAATATGCATGTTTTGAATAAATTCATTCGTGTTCACTCATACTTTTTATCTGTATCGCATATTTGATCAAGAAAAATCAAAATGAGAATGATGAAATCAAAAGGACATGAGATTACTGTCTGTATGCTTTTGAATAAAACCCTGCTGAGGATGTAAGGCATTTGTTCAAATCCCCAAACACAGGAGTCATAAGGAAGATAATCCCTAGTCAACCCCTTTGGGCCCTGAAGTAGAAGTTTCTTTCTGTACACATAAAACCCTCAATTTTAACCAGGGGCAGGGTATTCTTCAACTAGTTTGACCATGCGTTCGAATTTCAAAAGAGGAGCACCCCATTCTGAGGATCAACCACATCCTATCCCTTGCAAGAGGTCGGAAAAATCATGAATTCACAATGGTTATCCCTCACCGGCCAAAGGAATGAGGCAGCCACAACTCACCCTACAAATCAAACACATGTCACATGATTTTGTTCGAAAAAAGAAAATCAAAATCACAAGAAAAAAAAAGCAAAGGAATAAAAGCCCGCTAAGTCAAAAACTAAAAAACAAATGACTTAGCCAAAAATTAGGGCATCCCGGTAGACTGCAAGTTCAAAATAATCAGTCTACACAAAAATTAGGGAAAACAAAAAGAACAAAATAGAGAATCAAGAGAGAAATCCTGAATAAGAACAAGTTCGTGTGATCACACGTAACAAAAACAAAAGGTGAGTGATTGCCGCTCCAAAACTCTCGTCGGTTCCACTACCATCACATCTACTATTCGAAGCTCTTTTGAAAGGTGAACGCTTATGTCAAACTAGTTGAACGTAGGACTGGAGAACATCAAGGAGAATGGGTGGGTAAAATAATTTTTGAGCCTTATATCCTTTCTTTCTTAAACGTGAGCCCGACCACGTTACAACCCTCAAAAGACCTAATTAAAGCAGGGTTTATTTCGAAAGCATACGACAGTAAAATCATGTCAAAACTGACTCCTAAAGATTTGCTTATCATTCGTGTCGATACTGACATGGCATTCTAAATGGTGATCCATTCACTATAAGTCATAATCTTAGTGAACATACTTGGATTTCAAAACTGACATATGCATAGCGTCAACATTATCATTTTCAAAATAAACACTTTTTACTTGCAAACAAGCACTTGACATCAAGAAAGTTTCTACAATGGAAAGTGTGATCACCTCAAGGGGAAAAACGCCTGGAAAACTCCATTGGGCTTAGCCACCTCGAGATTCAGTCAATCCGAGTCAATCACGACGAGATTCGACAAATCTCTCCATGTTCATTTGGTCAGGGGCATTCCTCCAAAGATCGATCTGCCAGGGGCAAAATCACTTCAGAGCTCACATTGGGACAGGCCACCTCAAGAGCACAAGAAGTCGACCTCCCCAAGAGACGGTTAATCAGGGGCATACTGTTCTGATACATCGGGGCAAGTCGAATCAGAATCATCCTATGATACAAACTGTTTCCTACCTTGTGACTAGGGCAATCCATGCAGATACCCAACAGATTGGGGCAGAGACAAGCTACCAAGGTACAGGTTCTCTCCCTATTTTGAGGCAAGAGCAATGCTGCATCAACAACTGTTGATTCTGAAGTAGGTGTGGGAATCACGTCTTTAGGGCTTACACCCTAACCTCAACTCTTCCGCCTCCCATGACAAAAGCACTTGACATATTCTCAGAAACCATTGCATAGACCATTCTCATGCATTGATCAGGTCGCTTCACTCTTACATATAGTTCATTTGGCATAGCATGAAGTCTTAACTTAAGCCCGATCATATCTAACATCTCTTCAAAACCCAATCACTAACATTCTGCATATAGTAATCATCATCGCATAGCATTGCATTTTCAAACGTATATCATATTCATCAAGTCGGATCATTACACCATACAGGTTTAAACATGCGTCCCAATCAAAATCCAGTTTTCGTCTAGCAAACCTTTCCAGAACCTTTTTAATTCCTTGGTCCATCCAAAACCTTCCTGGTCCGTCCAGCACCTACAAACTCGCAACACGGTACCCTAACTTGCATCTTTGCATAAAATGGTATCAAGCATCATGTAGAACAGCGCATACATGGCATATGCATCAAGCATACTCCCTTTCTTTTGGCCTGATTCATCTCCCAACAGATATTCAGCCTAACTTCGCAACTATCAACCCTTAGAACATTCAACCTCTCTTTTTGCCGCCGTCGTCCAAATTTTTGAGCTACTCTTTTATTTAATCCCCTTTTACCTCGAATCATCGAAAAGCTAGCGTAATTCGTACATTCGGGTCCAACAGGATTAAATAGGGGCAGCTGTCGTAACCCGAAATTTGACCTCCTTTTTTTTTCTTTTTCATAAGCATGTGCATTCGCACCATCGGCATACGCATTCGCACTTTTCTCTATGTGTTTCTTGTTGCAGGATCTTCAGGTTTTCCAAGCCCGATTAATTGCATCCTCTCGAAGTCATCTCCTCATCAAAACAAGCACAAAACAAGGGTTTCCATACCTATTCATCAAGACAAGAGGTGGAAAACCACAACCGGAGCCATAACACCCATTTTTAAGCAATTTGGGCAAATTTGACTGAAGTAACCGGTTAACGCCTGGTGAGTAAATGGCTACTCAGTGCAAATTTGCAGTTCCTGCTGCATTTTTGGGATAGCAGTCGTGCACTCTCTTTGGTCTTTGGTTCTACTTGATTCTAGTAGTGTGTGGAACATTCTAGACAATTCAAGACCATTCAATACCATTCAAGACATTTCCCTTACATTTATTCAATGCTTCACCTTAAATTAAGAGCATCATGTTACTTAATTTACAAGCATATCAACCTTTGGATTTTGAAGCTCACATTGGGATTGTTACCGAGTTAATCCTAACTAACCAAGTTAACCGCCTTGACTCAGTGAGTCAAGTGCAACTAACTGCAACCCTAACTCCAAACCTCTCAAAGCTAAGTCCAAAACTAGCTCCAAACCTAGCAACTCCTAACCAAAAGTCTATATAAACAAAGCTTCACCATTTTGTAACCTCTCCATAATCATTCAGACAAATTCACACTCTTTTCACTCTCAATTCTCTCATTCCTCTCTACATTTTGCTGCAACTTCTACACATTCCTCTTCATCTTCTTCACCAAACCTCACAAAATCTCATAATCCTTGAACAATAATCACTTTTCACATTGAAAGTGATTATTTCTTGAGCTTAACCTTCATCATCTTTCCATTCTACTGAATTTTGTGGAGCTTCAGTAGCTTTTGGATTCATTTCAAGTGATCACTTCAAGGTTCTTCGGTGATAATTCTCATTTTGGAGTTTTCGTCGAAGTTTGCTCGGTTTCGCTACGATTTGAAGTACAATTGAAGATTCCTCTGGTTTTCTTTGATTATTCTCATCATTTTGCAATTATACTTGAGTATCTAGAGTTCTATTAGCTTTTGGATTCATCTCAAGTGTTTACTTCAAGATCCTACGGTGCAAATCCGATTTCGGAGCTTTTATCGCATTTTTGCTCGGTTTCACTACGGTTCGAAGTGAAAGGGAAGGAATCTCTGGTTTTCTTCACTTACCTTCATCACATTTCATTCACAACAATTACCAAGCCAATCCTCCGGCTTGTAGGTTGGTAGATCTTACTTTACTCACGGTTTCGATCGTTTCCCCGTATTTAGGTTGTAATTTCGATCGTTTTCGGTTTAATTTATCATGCAATTGCTTGATCTTTGATCTTCATGATTAATGCTTGTAATTTTGTGTTTAATTCCTCTTACATGATGTAATTTTCGTGCACAAGTTCTTGCCCTAGCATGTGGTGGGTGGCATAAGTGATTAAATGCTGAAAACCATTTTTGAAAAGCTGTTTTTTCTTCTTTTTTTTCACCACTGTTGAGTGGTAACCGGTTAAAACATGGTGAGTAACCGGTTACTCAGTTCAATTTTCACCAAAAACGCTGATTTTTAAGAAAGTAACCGGTTAACGCGTGGTGAGTAACCGGTTACCACTGAACAGAATGGCCAATTGTGAGTTTTTTCAAACTTGTTTGACATTCTTTCTCCCTCTAACTTCCATAGATTGACATACTTGATATTTGTTTGAACATTCTAATTCTTGTACAATCTTAGATCACTTGACACATGATTTGTGGCACATGCTAATATTTGTTTGGCACTGTTTGCACTTTAATTTCTTGATCACATTAAGTTTGTTCTTTATTGAGCAAATTTAATCATGCCTAATCAATAATTTACACCTTTTGCTTTAATGATTTTTCATTCTCCTTGGAAAATTGTTAGCATAGCATTTCCCTTTGATTGATTAATCGAAACCATGTTTCGATTAATTGATCCTTCCTTTTCCCTCTCTTTAGGCTTCCTTTAGAGCTCTTTCTCTCTTTTCCCCCCGCGGAGTTGAAGATTCATACGACGACCGATGCACGACATTGGAGCATTGTATAACTTGGAGCTGTTACGCTGTCAGTTTCAACTTCTGCACTACACCTTGTGTGTTAGAGAAGGAATGAGAAGGGAGAATTCCTACTCTCATTCTGATTACTTCAGGTAGGGGACGAATGACCCCGTGATTGGCTTAGTCATCTCTATCTCCAGGCGGTAGTGTGCTCTCTCTTCCCCTAGTCGAGTTGATCCTTGATCACTCCTACCTCTTTCAATCTCTATTTTTGATCAATCACCATCTCCCTGGTTAAATATCATTGTCTAGGGTTAGCATCCCTCTCCATGTTGCATTCCTTTTTCTTGTGGCTAGTCACTTCTTTTACTTATTCCCCATGAGAGTTGTAATCATTCTTCCTTTGGTTGATCGCAGTCATACTGTTAAAACCAATGCTCTATTCCCCTGTAATCGAGCTCTTTCTTCGGTTAAGCACAGTCTTCCTGTTAAATACTGAAACCCTTGCGGAGTTCGCAACCTCCTCTTGGTTCTTCTCCTTTTGTTTGGTTAATCATTGTCTATCAGTTAAAACACCATTGTTTACACTCCTTTTCAGTTAACCACAGTTCTTCTGTTAAAATACTGAGTTCCTCTTGGGTTAATCACTTTCTCTTGGTTAATCACCCGTCTCTTCAGTTAAACACAGTCCGTCTGTTAAAACACTGAGTTCCTCTTAGGTTAATCACATACTCTTGGTTAATTACCCTTTTCTTCAGTTAACAACAATCCGTCTGTTAAAACACTGAGTCCCTCTTGGGTTAATCACCTATTCTTAATTAATCACCCTTTTCTTCAGTAAACCACAGTCCGTCTGTTAAAATACTCAACCTTTTTTCGAGTTAATCACCTCCTCTTGGTTAATCACTCGCTTTTCTCTTCGATTAATCACAGTCCGTCTGTAAACACCGAATCCCCAGCAGTTGGCAACCTCTTCTTGGTTTGAATACTTGCACCCTAGGGTTAGTAATCTTTTTTGGTTCAAATACCCTTTCTTCGGTCAAGTACTGTTTATTCAGTCAGAGTACCAAATTCCTTTGGGTCACGACCTTCGCTCGGTCCTACACCCGTCCTTTGGGTCACGACCTTTGCTCCGTCCTACACCCGTCCTTTGGATCACGATCTTTGCTCGGTCCTACACCCGTCCTTTGGGTCACGACCTTTGCTTGGTGTTGCTCCCGAAAGATTCGCATCCAACAATACAAACGCGAGAGTGGCGCAGAAAACACAGAGTCGCCAGCAATGTGTATTTATCCCGAGAGAGGGAAAGGAAACACTGCATTAACCTGAAGAGAAAGGGGGAAAGACATGGTCATCGCAACCATAGTCCAGGTTCGGGAATCGGTTATGCGAGGGGAAGGTGTTAGCACCCCACGCATTCGTCGTACTCGATGGGATCCACGCTTGTTGTCTAAACAAAGGGTGATCTGTCCTACTATCTATGGCTGCAAAAGAAAACGGGGATGGGGATGACTAAGACGGACTCGGTAGGACATATTCGATACCCTAGGCCAATGTACTCCCTCAGTGCAATGGGAAAGTCAGAGTCAACGTAGTTCGGACGGTAACTTTAGGGGAAGGTTGCCCGCCAAGACAATCGTTGTCTTGTGCCTACATAGCCTCAATCGGACGAGAGAGAGGAATCAGAGCTAATGTAGTTCGTGGGTACGACCACAAATGGGTAAGTGTTTTTTACGTGAGCGACGAGCTCTTTTCTGAAAATGAAATTTGAAACCCAACAATCCCGAAGGATAAAAAGATTTGAATTTGTTTTGTGTTTTTTAGACAGAAGTGTTTTTTTAGTTAGTTCATAACTTGCATTGCACCAAAGTCTAGGGCACAGGGACGAATACTTAACGAATCGTCCCAAGACAGGACGCCCGCTAAGCACTCTAGAAAGATGAGAGGAAGCCCCTCATTTCTCATTCCCCGCGCTTAAGGCTCGTGCACAATACACTTTATCTTTATTAAGTGTTTTCAAGAAGTTTTGAGATGAGAAGAGAGAAGACCCAAAGGAAACTCTAAAGGGAAACTAAGAGTCCTAATGTTATCATGCATGGATGACCTATGGTTAGTGAGGCTTAGGAAGGACAACTACCTAATGCTTAATGCTAATCCTACTCCAAGCTTAATCAAAAATTAATTTGGACTAGGTAGCTCTAAAGGGAGAGAATCCAAGACTTAAACAAGTCTTGAGATTCATGGGAGGAAGAGAGTGAAAGAGAAGAAAAGAGAAAGAGAAGGAGAAGATGAGATACAATAAATGGCAGCAAGCACATCACATCATAAATGTCCAACTCAAATCATAAAAAATGTTTCAAAGATCATGCAAAACAATCTCAAGTAAACATGCAAAGATGAACATGAAAAAAAGGCAAGCATACTTGTATGGAATGCATAATTAAGCACCAAGGAACTTCATATCAAGATGAAATGAGAAAAACAAGATGAAGATGAAAACAAGTCAGAACCAAGATCATATTATCATCAACAATTCTCATGTGCAAAATTGATTCATATCATGAAGCATTATGATCCAAAGAAGTCCACAAAAGGAAAGGTAATGACATTCATCATACAACTCAAACCAATTGCATTTAACTATGCTCAAGTGATATGAAAACCAAGTAAGGAACTCAAGGGGCAGTAGCATATGCATCAATATCATATCAAAACCAAACTCAAGTCATACAAGTCCAAACATCAAGCAACACCTTCAAGACATGCACCTAAGTAATCCACAAATGGAAACTCAAAAGTTCAAGCCCTTAAAACATACCCAAACATGATCCACAAATTGTAAAATTAAGTCTCAAAGGACCTTAACCAGGGGTAAGCATCATACCAAAAGCACATGCAAAGAATCACAAAGGAACTCAATCAATTAGGCATGGCAAATCAACTTGTGTAAAGAAGTGTCAAGATATATTCATGCATAAGTCATTTAAGCACAAATAGATAAACATATATCAAATGACATTCAAGAATTGTGAAATTAAAACTCAAATGACCTAAGTCAGAAGCCAATCATATGTCAAAAGATCTCACAAAAATTCAAAGTTTAAGTACCTCAAACAAATGAGCAAAGATCACATAGGAATCATAAACCAATATGCAAAGGAGAGGGACTAAAATGCAATATGCAAAGAGTTTAAAAATATGATAACAATATTTTTAGGAACCTCAAGATGTCCTCTGAAAAATGCAAAAAGAATGAGATGCAAATCATGTATAGATGATGAGAACAAAAATCAACAAGGCAGGGTGTGCATATATGAAACAATCCAAAAAGAAATTAATTAAACAATTAATTCAGATGCACAAAATAAAATAAAAATGAAAAATAAAATTGGACAAAATTTTATCAAACTCTAAATATGCTTCATGAATTTTTTCATAATTTTGGGATGCTTAAAACTATTTTTAAAAATTAAAAAGAAAAATGAAACAATTAAATGAAAATAAAAAGAAAATAATACAGCCAGGGGGTGCAACAAGCAACAAATACACGTTGAAAAAGTAAAATGAGCTGAACAGGGGGTGGGGATAGCAAGCCCAAATCAAAAGATCCATCAGCGCATTCCAAACAAAAAACAAAAACCCAGTCAATATGATTGACTCACACCAACCACAAGATCAATCCAAAGCATGATATCCAGTCAACCAAAATCAAAGTAATTATGATGAAAGGCCAGGATTAAAAGTACATGATAGCCAAGGTACACGCGCATACACTCACACCATTCAGAAATTAAACAAAACACGTGGGAAGCACGTGATAATTTAATGCGCTGGCAAATCAACAACCATCAGATTTAATCAACGCACACAAATAAATCATCAAATCAAAGACGTGTGGCTCAGATCTGCAGCACATGATAACAATCATGGATTAACAAACACACCAACCACAAAAATAAAAAGGAATTTAAATGATGTGGCTGCGTATGAACCCTCAGATCTGGACCACCAACGGTCCAGATTTCATCTCCTTCGTCCAGCTTCCGGTGACCTGCAAAACAAACCAGACGCCGGAGCCCTAGCTCCGGTCGTCTTCTCCGGCGACCTCAACATAAAAAATTTCCAGAAATCACAAACAAGTACACCATCTTGACCAGAATTCAACAAGGATCTCATATATGCAATTATTTTTCACAAACAACCAACACACAAGCCAAATCGAACAGAATAAGTTTAGATCCTAAACTTTCAAACTCAAAATACACACAATCCACACGTCCAAACTCAAAACTAAATAGATCAGCATCATCAGTGAACATCATAGATCATTTTGCAAGCAAGAAAAACAAGTTACATGATCATGAAAAGTATGCTAACCTGAAAACTGTAGAGCTCCAAATACACCAAGAACTCCTTCCAAAAGCTGCAGATCTTCCTCTTTTGAGCTCTATTTGCAAAATAAATGCAAATAGAGACTTGAATCTGGCTAGATCTAGGATTTTGAACTTGAACCCTCTTGAAATCAACTTGATGAAAACCTTGCTCTCAGCTCAAAACAATGGTTGATTCTTGTTCTATGGAGTGTGTAGATCAAGAATATGGAAAAAAAATCTTCAGAAACCTTTAAGATGAGAGAGTTTCGAAGGAGAGAAAGTGTGAGAGCAAAAATGAAATTCTCAGCAAGAATGAGTGCATGACCTAGCTTTGTGCGTGTGAGTTAGCTTATATACACCTCATTAGACCTCTGATCACAATTAAAATTTGAGTAATCCCTTGGTTAATGGGTTTGGATGGTTTATGCAAATTTGCACTTTGTGTTGCTTCCACTAATCCACACGTGCCAAGGCATGCTTTTCATCATAAATCACTCACATTTCTCTTGCTGATCACCCATGAATTTAAATTGGGCCTTGTGGTTGATTGGTTTGTGAGCTTTAATCCATCTTGCAAAAATGCATTTTGTGAAATAAGTGAAGTACATGGCATGATTTCACTTGGTTCAAGGGTCAAAAATGATCCTCATGAAATGTACTTGGATGTTGTAATATGACTTGAAGCATTAGAGGTCATTACAAGTCATTTTGAACCAAAATGCCAAAGGTGGAAAAAATGAACCATGTGAAAACCTTAAAAACCAACCTTGAGTCTTTTGATCATAACTTGAGTTTCACAAATGATATGGAGACAAACTAGTACTTTTTGGAAATGGGAGAGAAAGATCTTCAACTTTCATGTTGGAGGAAAATTCATTTGAAGCTTCCTTGATGATGAAAAATCAAGTTGAATGTGGTGGAAAAACTGCCAAAAATGGAAAGTTTTCATTATAAGTCATTTTCCAAATTTAGTAACTTTTGCACAAACTCTTGATTCTTGAAGAATGATGTCATCCATGCTATTCCTTGACCAAATAAAGGTACATGGACTTGGGAAACATGATTTGAACCCTTGAAAACCCATGGTTGACTTTCCTTTTAAACTGTTGACTTTTGCTTACTTCACAAGTAACTGATCCACTGAACATCTTCCACAATGACACACTAGCCAAGTCTTTCCTCCATGAGTACTTGTAAGCACATAGAACCTCATGAGAATGTATTTGAACAAGCAAAACCTATCAAGAAGCCTTTTGGAACCAAAACCCTAATTTGGACCACCTGATTAGGAGAGAAAGATTCATTTAAAATCCCTTGCCATTCTTGATCTTATGAAGATGTGATGAACCCCTCAAACCACCTTGAGGCTTGAGACTCCTTTGAGATGAACCAAGTACCTTGATCCCATGCTAAGAACCAATGCTATGCACAAATGCTAATGCAAGAAATGCAAAGAAACATAAGCCAGTTAGCTAAAAGCAAGAAGGCAAATTTTGGGGTGTTACACTTGGTCCCACACCCGTCCTTTGGGTCACGACCTTTGCTCGGTCCTACACCCGTCCTTTTTGATCACGACCTTTGCTCGGTCCTAAACCCGTCCTTTGGGTCACGACCTTCGCTCGGTCCTACACCCGTCCTTTGGGTCACGATCTTTGCTCGATCCTACACCCGTCCTTTGGGTTACGACATTTACTCGGTCCCACACCCGTCCTTTGGGTCACGACCTATGCTTGGTCCCACACCCGTCCTTCGGGTCACGACCTTTGCTCGGTCCTACACCCGTCCTTTTGGGTCACGACCTTTGCTCGGTCCTACACCCACCCTTTTGGTCACGACCTTCGCTCGGTCTCACACCCATCCTTTGGTTCACGACCTTCACTCGGTCCTACACCTGTTCTTTGGTCAATTACAATTCTCATCTGTTAAAACTTCTGTTCCCCACAGAGTCTTAATCTCTTCCTTCGGTTAACCACTACCAGTCAATTAACATACCGAGTCCTCTTTTCTCTTGGTTGTAACACCTTTCCTTTATCTGTTTCCTCAGTAGGATCACTACCTTATGATTCTCAGTCACGGTTTCTTTGTTCTCTTACTTCCTAGTGGAGTCTCTTTATTCCTTTTATTTTCTTGGTTTCGACACCACTATTGCACTTTACTCTCAGCACAGTCAGTATCTTTCCTTTGCACTCCTTTCTTGGTTATGACACCATCTCTTTTGCATCCCCATCGGATCTTCCTCTATCTCTTATTCTCTTGGTTTTGACACTGTTTCTCTTTTGCTCCTTGCACAGTCACTTTAGTCTCTTACTCCTCAGTGGAGTACTCTCTTTTACCTTTTGCTCTTCTTTCTTGGTTTTGACACCATATCTCTGGAATCCCCAGTGGAATTTCCTTCTTTCTTTTGCTCTTGGTTTTGACACCACTTTCCTTTCCTTTTCCTTTTCCGTCTTAGTTCCCCGAACTATGGAAGCTCTGATTCTGCATTCTTTCGAATGTCAGATACGTAGGCACGAGACGCAATGTCTTGGCGAGCACACTTCCACCCTTCTTTCTTTCTCCCTTTCTTCCTTCCGTTCTGTCCCCTGGTTCCATGAACTACGACACTCTGATTTCCTCATTGCACTATGAGGGTATGTAGGCACGAGGGCCACAATCCTCCGCGAGCACTTTCTTTCTTTTCTTTCTTTTTCCCCTTTCTCTCTCTCTCCTCCTTCTTTTAGCTAGAAGCCTTTAGATAGATAACCCATCCAAGCCTAGAAGCAAGCGAAATGGTTCCCGTCGAGTACGACGGATGCGTTAGGTGCTAATACCTTCCTTTCGCATAACCGACCCCCGTTCCCGTTTCTCTTCCCCTTGGGTTTTATCGATATTTTCCCTGTCCTTTGGGACTAAATAAAGTTTAGTGGCGACTCTGTTGTATCATTGAGTGTGCGATTCACTCAGGATGTAAACCAGCCATCTTCAGCCATGTCACCCTTTCGTTATCTACTTCGCCCTGACTCCATGGTCTGATATCATCAAACCATTTTTCAACCCATTCCCTGTTTTGTTCAATGATCGATCCAATGTCACCAATCTCCTTTTCTTCAAGAAAAAATAGATTGGCCTCAAGTGGAGTTACTTTTATGTTAAATAAACCTTCCTCATTCAAAGCTTGTTGAACATTGTTTGTACTCCCCGGGGACGAGACTTCGCCCATAAAAGCCTTGCAGAATCTATTCATTTCTTCTTATCTATATTGAATTGAACATGCGCAAACTGAGGCTTTGAAATCCCATTGTTCTGCTTCACATGATTACATTTCTTCCCTATCAGTGAATCCGACCTCACAACCTGAGCATACGTTTTACCGATAGGTAGTATTGTTCTTCCATTCATCTCCTTACCCCTACCAAATATGACCTAGTTACTTCCTCTCTTAGTATTAATCTGGTTGTCCAGATTCTTCCTGTTTGGCTCCATTCTTTGAAATCTAGGTATGTTTGTATGTAGTTTCCTTCCCTGAATCAGAATATTATCCAATTTTATTGCCAACATTCTTCCATCACTAACCTTTTGAAACCGTGCAAACCCATATCTCTTCCCCCGCTTATCTAGTCTGGCCGAGATAAACACTTTAGACACCAAGCCATAATCCTTAAAAACATCAAACATCCTTTTTGCATCCATATATTCTAGAAACTCAGTGAAGAAAAAAGCAGATATTTCCTCAGCCTCCCATATTTCTCTCCCTCTAAGGTCTTTCCACACTAATGCTCTCAATTCATTCCCCCCATTGGTTTTCCTCTTCTTACCCACCACATTCTACTCCATACTAATATCTGAATAACCGCCGCTCTATGACAGAGATATAGACACACAAAACCACTGAAACCTATAACGAAGGATTTCAAGATGAAGAAGATAAGACTCACCCCAAGAGGACGAAGGTCCCTAATCCTAAGATTAGGACTTTAAACCAAATCCCCCAAGCCTAACTCATCTTCCACAACCTCAACCTTGTTTGTTTGATTGTATAGGTATAAGGAAGGATATTTTTTTGTAAATGTTTTTGATAATACTATACTAGAAGGAAGTGACGAACATCATAGAGTATTGTGCAATGTGTGCTAGTTGATTTAGGGGTGTACATGATTCTTAAACCAAACCAAATTGAATCAAATATATGGATCAATTTGGTTTTTAAAACTACTTTGACAAAATTGGTTTATTTTTTTAAAACCAGTTTATGTTTGGTTCGGTTTGATTAATAACCGGTTTACACTAAAAAATCAGTTTTTGTTTGGACCAATTTTAAAATTAGAATTCCCTCAAACTTATTTACTAAAACCTAGTCTACAATCCAACAATTTTTTCTTAGCTTCATTCAATTATTTTTAAAATCAATAACTATTTGTTAGCGGTGAATCTTTGAATCTCAAAATTACATAGCTCTACAAAACTGAATTAGGAAGTAACAATTATGAAACAAAAATGTTAAAAAATTGTAAAAAAATATTTCAATTTTCAATCTTGGAAATCATAATTGAGTAATTACATAATATATAATTTTTCACATATATATATATATATATATATATATATATATATATAATTCTCGTATATACATAATTCTCATTTGTTTCATATATTCAATAAAAACTCCTCTAAGTATACTATTTTACACTTACCATTTTCATGACTCCACCCATCTTCACATTCACCTTCCAAAAGTGGAAGAAATTTTAAGAGGGAACAAAATAATCATATCATTTCAACCTACCAGAAGGCATTTACGTATCATTCTCAAAACATTAGTTTAAACACAAATTTCTCTTAAAAAAATGTAATTAATGCATATTGATTTATCTTATAAAAATTAATATATATGATTTCTTATATATTAAATATACATTTTCTTAATTGTGACTTATAACTATGAAAGAGAGACCAGGTAAAAAACACACTATATTTAAAAATAGACTAACCATTTATATATTGATTTTAAAAAGTGGATCCTGGTTTTAAATAAATGGATTTGGATAGTTTTAAACCAAATAATGTGAGTTTTTAAAATAGGTTCACTATATTTTTAAAAGTGAATCTTGTAAATCAGTTTTTTTAACACCCCTAGGTTGATCCAAACCAAAGTATCTTGGTCCACTTTGCGGCCATCTCTCTACTCTTACTACTATCTATGTACGGGTCAAAGTTTAAGATAATTTGCTCCCCTTAATATTGCTTTAGAAAAGCCAAAAGTAAACTATATTGTAATGGTTCATTAATGACAACTAAAATAAAGAGTAATTGTAATGTGTGCATTATAACAACTAGTGAGTAAAAATGACTATAGATGCGAACGACTGTCCGATTCAACCATGGCTATCCAGATGCATGTAATGATCTAGCCATTGTCATCTCTTTCCCTAATCGCACGATTTCCTTTGTCGTCGCCGTTAACTCCATTGTATCAGCTAGGAGCGGAGTACTTGCACCGATCAAGAGGACCTTTCGGGTTGTCTTCGGCTTAAATTTCTAGCTTTCGAGTTTAGGGCCCTTGGCAATCAGTTAGTGTTTCTCGAGTTTGGGGTAAGTGTTGGTTCGGTCGCTGGCTTTTCGACCCTTTTTGATCTGCTATGGAATGGGAGAGGGTTAGAAGGAAGGCGTCTAGGGGTTTCAATGGTGGTTTTTCAGTGTGGAAGGAGAATAAAGGAAAAGGAGCAGGTTTGGGAGAACCCACGACGTCGTTCTTCATTACCGATTTCCTTGAATCGATGAATGCCAAAGACTTATTTAAGGTGTTCTTGGTGCATGGCGTTATATCGGAAGTGTTTATACCTGCAAAGAGAGATAAACGAGGAAAAAGATTCGGATTCGCCAAGTTTCGGAAAGTTCACGATCCCCGTATTCTAGCTATTAACCTTGATAGTATTATCCTGGGTGGGAAGAAGATCTTTGCTAATGTTGCTAGATTCATCCCGGGTAAGGAGGTTAATATCCCAGTCAGAGAGGCACAGAAGAGAAACTTTAGTAGTTTCGTGAATTCGAATAGAAATGCTAGATCCTTTGCTAATGTGGTTAGGAGGAAAGAAAATATATCCAAGGAGAAATCTAGTTACTCTGAGAACAAGATAGTTTTAGAGGTGGATAGTAATGTTGTGGGTAGATTTGGACGTGCTAGAGTGGGCGTGGTAATGGAAGATGGTAATGCTTTCAACATTCAAAGGAACCTAAATGAAGAAGGTTTCTTCAATATCAAGGCCACCCCTTTAGGTGCTTCGATGTGTTTGCTGGAAGATTTATCTGGAGGGGACATTGAAGAGTTTATTGCGGACTCGCGTGAATGGCTAGATGTTTGGTTCAGTGAGGTTCGTCCTTGGTCTCCAAAGGTGGTCGATAGTGATAGATTTGCATGGGTGAAGTGCTATGGCCTACCGTCTTTTCTTGGAGTGAGGAAAACTTTCGTAAGATTTCCTCTGGTTTGGGAACGTTCATTCAATGTGATGAGAAAACAAGGAAGTTTGATTGTTTTGATTCAGCGAGGCTGCTGTTAAAAACCAATAGGAAGACTATTTTGAATGAAGAGATTCGCATTATTATCAATGAGCTTGAGTTCACCATTAAGATGTTTGAAGATGTGTCATGTGGTCGTGAAGACCTTAAGTTTGTTGAAGAAGACGAAGTGATCGATTCTGATGAGTTTGTTTCGACTGTTGCTTCAGACGGTGATAGCGCGTGGGATACAGAAGAGGATGAAGAGCGTGAGTTTACAAATAACTCCTTAGCTGGGATTATGGAGAATGATACTATTATTAAGGATCTGGTGTCAGAGAGAGAGTTCAGTAGCTCAGTTAAAAGGTCTTTTGTGGGTGATAGTAGAAGGATCGAGGTAGCTCATGATGGGACCAAAGAAAATAGTGTAATAAATGTTCCTGGTACTGAGCTTTCTCCTATTGGTAGTAAATCAGATGATTTATCTTTACGTCAAAGAATGGAAAATTTCGACGTCAACTTGGATGGCGACAATTCAATTTCTTTGTTGGGGGTGGTTCTAGTCATCAGTCCAAAGGTGGGAAGTCTCAAGAGGAAGATCATAATGAATTTTTTAATGGGGATTTATTAGTGAATCTTGAATGCTCTAATATTAGGGCTGGGCCCCCGGTGGAGTTAGTTGGACCGTCTAATTGGGCCAAGAGTAAAAGGAAAAAATTGCTCCATAATGTCTACAATAGCATTAATATTCCTTACTCTCCTTCTTATTTCTCAACGCTCCTCCACTCCGCTATGAAGAATCAAGTAGATCCTCTGATCAGGAATCCTGGTATTAATTCTTTTAAGAGCTGCTCGGATAAACTGCTGCAAGATGAGACTAGAGATCCCATTCTCAGCTGCGAATCGATTACAGACTCTGATGTTATTAGAGGTAACACTAGATGTCGTAGAGTTCTGGAGGAAGTTCCATCTGAGATGAGAAATTCGTTGAAGAAATTGGGAGTTGTAGGCGACTTGGATGATGGTGGATTCGATAGTCTGCTGAGGAAACTGGATAAAAAGGATAAGAAGGCAAGGTGCGGAAGGATGGTTGTAGCTATTAGTACCAAATGAATATTACAACTTTCAATGTGCGAGGGTGTTGTAGTTCCCTTAAGAGAAGGAGAATTTCTCACATTCTTAACAAAGGGAATGTAGATTTATGTCTTCTTCAGGAAACAAAATTGTCAGCTATGGATGATAATTTGGCTAGCAGTTTGTGGAAAAGTCAAGAGATTGGGTGGTCTGCATCAAACTCCTCAGGGAGATCAGGTGGTATCATTACTTTGTGGAATAGGAAAGTTCTGACTGCGTGTTCGAGTTTTTGTGGTACTGGTTATCTGGGAATTCATTTCACTTGGAACAACCATCAGCTCATAGTGATTAATGTCTATTCTCCTTGTGGTTTATCAGATAAGAGAAGATTGTGGAGAGATTTGATTGATCTAAAGAAGAGGTTTCCAGGGGGTGGGTGGATAGTTGGAGGGGATTTTAATGCAGTTAAAAATGGGGAGGAAAGAAAAGGAGTCATTGGATCGAATAGGAATGAGATGAGAGACTTTTGCTGTTTCATTGATGAGTTGAATTTGATTGATTTACCAATCATTGGCAACAAATTCACTTGGTTCAATTCAAATGGTAAGAGTAAGAGTATATTGGACAGAATTCTGGTGGATGATTTGGCTATTTCTTTGTTGTCTTTGAAGAATCAAGAGGTGGGAAATAGAGATATTTCGGATCACCGCCCCGTATGGTTAAATTCCAACTTTGTAAATTGGGGCCCTAAACCTTTTAGGACTTTCAATTGTTGGTTTGACCATTCCGATTTCCTCCCTTTTGTGAAGAACTCATGGAACTCCTATAATTTTACTGGTTCCTGTAGCAATATTCTTCTCAACAAATTTAAAGCTCTTAAAGTAGACCTGAGGGTTTGGAATTCTAAAATATTTGGTTGGCTTGATCTTAAGATAGAAGACAAAGTCAACAAACTTAACATACTTGAATTGAGTGAGGATTTGGAGGGTTGTAGCAGGGAAGAAGAAGTAGTGAAAGAAATTTTGAGAACTCAAGACGAGGTGTGGTCTAATTTGAGATTAAAAGAAAGTATGCTTATTCAGAAATCTAGGGGGAGATGGTTTAAAGACGGAGACCTTAATACCAAGTTTTTCCATGAATCGTTGAAAAAGAGATATTAATCGAATAATTTTACTGCGATTAAGGTGGGAGGTCAGCTTCTAAATGACCCTGCTAAGATTAAAGAAAGAGCTAAGGAGTTTTTTTAGGCCAAATTTAAGAAACAAAATATGAATTGTGTTTCCTTGGAGTCTGATAATCTAGCTTGCCTTGATGAGATTGATAGAAGACTGTTAGAAGCCGATTTCGCAGTTGAGGATGTGAAGAAGGCAATGTTCAATTGTGACGGTAATAAATGCCCAGGAGTAGATGGGTTCAACTTTAAATTCATCAAGAATTGCGGGGATTTTATTGGTGTGGATTTCTCAAACTGTATCTTGGAATTTTTCATGACAGGGGTTCTTCCTAAGGTGTTTGCCTCTTCGTTCATTTCGCTTATGCCGAAGGTTGCAGACCCCCAAGGCTTTGCAGAGTTCAGACCTATTTGTCTGATTAGTTGTGTCCTCAAAACCATTTCTAAGATGCTTGCTACCAGATTGAGCAAGGTGATTCACAAGCTGATTTCAAACTCTCAAACTGCTTTTATACCAAGGCGCCAGGTGTTTGATGGAGTGCTTTTAGCTAACGAAATCGTAGATTATGCTAAAAGGTTTAAGAAGAATTGTTTGCTCCTTAAAGTGGACTTTGCGAAAGCGTACGACTGTGTGGATTGGTTGTATTTAGAGGCCATGCTTGTTAAGATGGGATTTGGTTGTAATTGGTTGAAATGGATAAGAGGCTCAGTGTTCAATAGCTTCATGTCGATCTTAATAAACGGTAGTCGTTAGAAAGATTTCAAGGTGGGTAGGGGTCTTAAACAAGGGGATCCTCTCTCACCTTATATGTTTGCTATAGTAGCAGAGGGGTTAGCTTGTTTAGTGAGGAAAGCAACTCATTGTAACATGCTGTCAGAATTTAAAATCCAAGATTGTCCTTCTACTAGCTTGTTACAATTTGACGACGACACGTTTCTCATTGGGGATGGTTCGGTGACTAATTTATGGGCTTTTAAGTCTATTCTTCGGGCATTCGAACTGATTTCAGGCCTCAAGATTAACTTTGCTAAAAGTTGCTTATATGGGATTGGGGTTGAAGTCGAGTTCTTACATGCAGCAGAGCATTTCCTTCACTGCAAATCCCGTAGCCTTCCTTTCAATTTCCTTGGTTTATCGGTTGGAGGCAATCATCGTCGATGCTCTTTTTGGAATCCGGTTATTGATTGCTTGAGGAACCGTCTTTTAAGATGGAGTGGGCGGAATTTATCAATTGGGGGAAGAGTCGTTCTTATAAACTCGATGCTGGTTAACCTTCCTATTCATCATTTGGCTTATTTCAAGGCTCCTAAGAAAGTCGTTAAAGAAATCATCGCTATCCAACGAAGATTCCTTTGGGCTGATGCTGCTTTGAACAATTATATTTCTTGGATATCTTGCAAGGCAGTTTGTAAACCAAAGGACTGTGGAGGGCTGGGTATAAAACACGTTGGTCGTTTTAACCGAGCTCTTCTCGCTAAATGGTTATGGAAGTTCGTTCGGGGAGGTGAAGAACTATGGAGAAAGACTTTTGAAAAATGGTATGGTAACTTGAGCCTGAAGGTTCAAACCTTCGTAGAGACTGGCAGCGCGAAGCACGACTCCGTTTGGATGAAGGATATATTATCAATGTCAGTTTTGGAAGGCTCCGAAAACTTCTGCAATATAATGGAGAATTCAGTAGGCGACGGATCTACTCTCGCGTTCTGGCATACGAATTGGTTGGGAGATTCGGCTCTTAAACACCATTTTCCTAATCTGTTTTTAGCTTGCAGGTTTCCTTACTGCTCGATAGCAGAGATGGGCGGCTGGGAAGACAACCAATGGCGTTGGAAGTTGCGTGAAGCTTTGGATTTAACAGATAACAGCCTGGATAATGAAATCGTTCAATGCTGCCATTTTCTGGAAGAGTTACTAATCCATAAAGATGTCAAGGATATTTGGAAGTGGCCTCTTAATGATTCAATGAAATTTTCAGTAAAATCTTTCTATTCCTTCTTGAATTCTTTAGAAACGTCCAATGAGCTGGAAGAAGACAAGGCAGAACTTTTGGAGTTATTATGAAAGACTTCTATCCCGACGAAAGTTCAAGTGTTCGGCTGGAGATTAGTGCTTGATAGGCTGCCTACGAGAGATAACTTGGTGGAAAGGCGGATAATCTCGAATGATCACGAAAAGGTATGCACGTTTTGTTTCCATGATATTGAGAGTTCTACCCATCTTTTCTTCTTGTGTCATAAATCGATATTGGTTTGGAATAAGATTTGTGAGTGGGTGGGAATAAGTAGGATTTTGGATTATTCTTGTTGTCTTCATGCGAAGTCTTGGTTCTCGAGTATTCATGGAAGATCCAAATTCGACATGATCAATTCAATTTGGTTTACTACTTGTTGGATTATTTGGAAGTGGCGTAATAATATTTTGTTCAATGATGCGGTTTGTAATGTTTAAGAAATTGTTTTCCAAGTTAAAATTTACTCTTGGAATTGGTTGATTTTAGGCTGCCGCGATAATAAGAAATGTAGTTTGTATGAGTGGTATAAGTTTCCCCTCGACTTTTTGTAATCGTGTGTTGTTTGTGGTTTGTTGTCCATTGGTCTGAGATTTCCTTAATCTCTATTAATGAAGTTTGTTTATCAAAAAAACAACTAGTGAGTTAATTATTTGAGAATGCTTAGTAGGGTTCAAGCCTTTCTGATGGCTGATAGTTGAATCCAGCATTCAGCCCTTTTATTCTTATCCTATACCTTTGGGTCCCAAGTTACTGATTTCATCAAGATACTCTTAATTTGTTATCCTATACTAGCAAGAGCCAAATTGGAAAATCTAACCTATAGTGATTCTAAAGATTTTCTTTAATACATATAATCTTCGACACAATCTCATGTGAATCATTTTAAGATTAAGCTGGTGTTAAAATATTCACAATAAAAGCACAATGGAGATACTTGACAATTTTATAAAATACTATGCAAGTGCTTTCCAATACACTTAACATATTTTATATTCACACAAAAAAGAAAGCATTCCAAGTTATTTTTTCACACTATATAATGTATCACATTTATTCAAAATCAAACAAACCCAAATACATTCTTTAGCATTAATTTCCTCTCCTTTTTCTTCCAAACACATAACAAGATATATTTCTAGTTATACTTCAATTTTTCAATGGATACATCCCATATACATGCTTATGCAAATTTCAGCTGCGAACTAAGAATAATACAGGCTCAAAACATTGAACTCAAGTCCACAAAAAACTTGTTTGCAAGGTTTTATCTTCCAATAGGAAGCAACAAAAGAATTCAACTCGACAGCAAAAATGTTTCTGCCAAATTAGGACCCTTTTGGAACGAATCTTTTAATCTAGATTGCTCTTGTCCCCAAGAGTTCTTGGAAAACCTTAATCAACAAAGCCTGGTATTGGAGCTAAGGCAGAAGAAGATGTGGGGGTCACAAGTTATTGGAAAAGGTGAGATTCCATGGAAGGTTATTCTTCAATCACAAAATATGGAGTTCAAAAAATGGTTGAAAATGGAATTGGTGAGTGGAAGTGATTGCAAAGAGGTTATGTTGACAACACCAGAAGTGGAAGTGGAGGTTAAAGTAAGAGTGTCTTCAGTTGCTGAGATGGAGAAGCAAAATAAAAGGAGGTTTGATAATTGGAATGAATGTGGATGTAAACAAAGGCATGATCATAATACCTGGTGTAACGCCGAAGATTGTGAAATATTTGCGATTGGTGCAGCTTTGGAGGCCTTTTGATTTTGATGCAAGATTATTCTATGAACATATATGAACTAACATCAACTAATTTTTGTATAATGAATAGTTTTTTTGACAAAATTATAATGGATATTGCTTCAATACGAATATTAGAGTTTGTTTTTGTTTTATACAAAGATCTTAATTATTTGATTTGCCAATCAGTGTTGAGAATAAAACAGTTGAAATTATACTATCTTAGTAGTTATACATTTGTCATGATGTGATGAATGGAGAATATTCTTTTTGATTTGAATGAATGATGACTCAACACATCATATCATTCTTCATCATTGCACAAGTGTTACTTTAAGTTGTGTGTAGATGATCATATATGTATGTTTGGTTTAAAATGATCATTTTAAACTTAAGGTCTAGCTTCTCAACCTTGTTGACTTTACAACGGTGATCATGTCTTCTATTTGGGAGTAGATGATTATATATATAGGAGAATCATGGCTATTTTTACAACTAGAATAGGACTCGCGCGATGCGTGGGTTGTAAAATAGATAGTGCTGATGGTATATAAAAGTTGTTGAAATAAAATATACATTTATGAATAATACAAATGCAAGGTGAGACATCAAATTAAATGTTAAAACATGAAAGAAGTCTTTTAAATTGGAATCGATTTTTATGGTTTTTGGTTATTTTTATTCTTATAAGAGGCTTTGTTGTTCGTTTGTTTTTTAATCGATTTTTGAGTCTTTATTTTGTGTATGAGAAGTGACTCGTCGTCAGAGGATAATAAAGGTCATTGTTGCTACTAATTTTTTTTTTAATTCTCTTCGATATATATTTTTTTAATAAGCAAAATATGATTAAGAAAATAGGATAATAGGTGTATCCAAAACCGTATACAAAAAGGTCACTTCTAAAATCAGGACCTACAAAAAATCACAAGGGGCGTTAACCCAAGCGTAGTAATTACAATTAGATGCGTTTTTGTGTTTCTTTCCTAACCACCACCAAGAAAACTGTGTGATTCGATTAGTAATAGTATCCAACTCGCAAAACTCGTCCCTAAACATTATGTTATTTCTAGACATCCACATTACCCAACAAACAACCAGCCACATTCCAATCGCATTCATAACATTAATCTTCTTCTTCACACATCCTCCCATCCAACCTGATAAGTGGTTCAAAATATCTCCAAAATAAAGTTCCTCAATACCAACCCACCTAAACATATACTTCCAAACCAACACAGATTTATAACAGTGGAAAAATAAATGTTCAGCCTTTTCTTCATCTAGAAAGCAAAAAGGGCATACCATGTCATCATCATTTGATGCTGTTATGATTAGCTTTCATTTAGCACTGCGAGTTTTTGTTTTTTCTTTTCTTGTATCATTTACCGTTGATGTTGTCATCATCATTTCCTCTTTCACGATCTTCTTCTTCTTGGTGATCTTCTTTATTTTAAATCATTTATGGTGATATGGACTCCTATATGTAATAAGTATATTGTTAAGATTCATAAAGTTAGTAGTATATTTGTGTTATCGACTCTTCTTTTAAGTTTTTTGCAGACAAATTTATTTCAAAAATAAGAGTACGATGAGAGAGGTTATGTAGTATTGATGGTGTAGACGTATTAGCTTGATGTTTCAAGAGCATTTGAAATGTTGTAGGAGTAGCATTTGTGCCAAACAACTTTTGTATTGAGTAGGTTTTATCACACACTTTCAGCATTATCTTGAACATATGATTACATATTTTTTATTTTATATTAATAATAAAAAAATTTATAAGATGGTTTATGATTGCAAAGGTTTAACCTTGGTTTTGGGTACTTGAAAGGTGTTTCACACGAAGGACATTTCAATTCATGGCCATCTTGTTTAAATTTCTTCACATATTTTTCACGTCAATGTAATATCATCCAAATGTATCATCAATTTTATTTATAATTGTTCAAATTATGAAAAAAAAACCTCCTATATTTAAAGGTTTACAAAAAATAATAAGTAAAATAACTTTATAATTATATTTACAAAAGAGTTTTTAAATAAAATTTATAGTGCAATGAGTATTTTACTCTCATGTCATTGCCATTATATTTTGTAATGTAGTTACAATTTGAATCATTCTCTTTTGTGTAGACATATTTAAAAACTTAGTTATTGGAATCTCCTTTATTTCTAACTAATCATTTGATGGATGTATAATTTATACAAAATAAAAAGAGATAGTAAAAGACTAACTTTAAATTTTAATTATCTAAAAATGATAATTCACAATTGTTAGTAAATTTTGATTATGAATATTTTCTTATAGTAATATTTGTTTTTTTATATGTATATAAATGGAAATAATTTAATCTCAGTAATATTTGAGATAAATGTGTAAAACTAATTCTCCTAATAATAAAAAATCATGTACATTTGATTGAATATAATTTAAGTATTCAATTAGTTGTTAATTATCATAAAATTAATTATTAAACGTGTAAAATATGACTGTCATAATAAAAAATGAATATTTTTTTTAAATTTTGAGGCAATTAGAATTGACTTAATTTTTAATTTTGATAAAATTGGATTTGTCAATTATTTAATATGTAAGTACACAGTCATCAAATCAGTTTTAAAATGTATGAATTGTGAGTTATAATAAACCTATCAATTTTATTATTATAATGAATTGTGAGTTATAATGAATTGTTATAATGATTATATAACCTTGAATTTGTCTATTATTATAATGAATTGTGAGTTATAATGAACCTTAAAATGTATGAATGGTGAGTTTAAATGTATGAAATGTGAGTTTTAAAAAATAGTCTATTATATTTATTGTCATTAATTCATGAGTTTTATTTTTTAAAGGATATTGTTCTGGACTGGGCCAGCGTCTGCCCTATGGTCGGGCAGGCCCAAGCCCAATGACCAACGAAGGCCCAACGAGGTCAAAAGCCCCCTCTGTGTCGGGCACGTGCCAGTCCCCTAAGACGTCGGATACACAGGGTAGAAGACCGTCGGGCAGAGGCGTATAGCTCGTGGACGCACCTCGCCTCGACACCTACGTGCTCCTCCCCGCGAGGACACGTTCTCTTGTAACTTCCCACTCCCGGAGGAATCGGTTTGCCCTACTTCCGGACATTTAGGGACCGTTACACCAGGGCAAAGACCACGTGGTGGTCTTCACTACGCCACGTAAGCCCTGGTAGTTACTTGGATTGGGCCTTGCAATCCAGCCCAGTGCAAGTAACCGTTGGCCCCGCGCTGGGAGCTCTCAATAAATACCCTCTCACTTGAGAGGGTCAGGTTACACACAACATATTCTAACTCTCACCTGTTTTTTTGTACTTGCTTACTCTCTTTCTTACTTGAGCGTCGGAGTACCTTGCAGGTACACCCCCCTGCCGTATCATCATCACCGGAGCTGAAGTCCATACGACGTTGCTGGCCACTGAACAACTGTCTGATCCAGGTAAGATCAGTGGCGCAGTCTGTGGGAACTCTTGTTCTCCCCATCTTTCTTTCCCCGGAAACCAAAGATCAAAGCAGATTTCCAAAATTCTGATTGTGGCCAGCCGTGACATCGCCAGTGATGCTCGCAGCACTGTCATCCTCCCCAATAGCAAGATGGACAAGGATGGAGCATTTCCTCTTCTCGAGGACCACGTCCCCCTCCAAAGGGACGGAGTCGTTATGTACCCTTCTCCAAATCGAGATGATAAGGAGGACCGGCGACCAGACCACAACAAAAAAAAACAGAGATTCCTGAGGAAGCACCCGAGGATCTCTAGCTCATCCTAGTGCCGCCCAACCCCGACCCGACCATGGCTGCCCTGGTCGAAGCTCTTAACAAGAACTTCTAATTCCTCCACAATACGAGGGTTGGAACAAAAGAAGTCCATCACTCGAGATCTCCCCCTCCCGGGCATACATCCAGTACGAGGAGATGGAGGCAGCCAGTAATGCTCAGAATTCGAGGCATCAAGAAAATGCCAAGGCTTCTAGGCATGATGACCAACCCGTGCCTTACCAAGGAGCAGAGGAAGAAATGAGGAGAAGCCAGACTAACAGGGGAAGGATCCTCGACATCAACTGACAGTGCGGAGCCTTCTGGTCCTCTGCCCCCTATTCCATACGGAGAATTCGAGGTTATCCTCCTCGGCAATGACCCGAACAAAGCAGAGATGACCATACCAGCCTCCCCAACTAGTAATGTGCATAAACAAACAGTTCCCTGCAAACACACAAGTCGAGCAAGAATAAGTTCCCCACGAATACCTCAAATGAGGTAAGCATTCTTCCTTCTGCCCCTCAACCGAGGAAGGCTGGTCAGCTGACACCAAAGATCAGCAGGACCCCCGCTGCCCTCTTTCACATTTAAGCCCGTCACACACGGGAAACCATCCAGGAACGATCGAAATGCTCCTGCCCGTAACTACGCCCCTGCCCGAGCGGGTTTACCCATCACAACAACTAGTTCCTGGCAATTGAGGACAAAGGAAAGCATTTTTCCTTCTGCCCCTCAGACGAGGAAGGCTGGTCAGCTGACACCCAGGATCAGCAGGACCACCACTGCCCTCCTTCACATCTCTGCCCGTTAGGCATGGGCAGTCAAAGTCATATGATAAAACATCAAAGTCAGCAGTCTCATCCTGAGGAGAAATCACAGATTCACGCGAGGGCAAGCTGGCCGCAAACTGGGAAGGGTCGTACAGGGTCAAATCAAAAACAGGCATCGACGCCTACTTCCTCGAACAACTGGACAGAAAAACATTTTCTCGACCATGGAATGCTGAAAAGCTCAAATAATATTACAGTTAGGACCAACAACCAGACAGGACTAACTGCCGACAAACTTCCCCCACAAAGAAGAAGTTGCTCGGCCACAGGAGCATGCCTTGGTGCAAGAACAATCCTAAACTTATTCAACGAAGGCCAGATTCTGCTCATGGAACGAGCAGACTCTGTGCCCAATGGGGATACCTCAATCGAGCTCCGCCGTTGTCGTACCAGCATGGTAGGACACCCAGCTCGCAATGGGAAAAGTCCAAGCCCAGTGGGATCAGGACCTCGACCGAGATCCTAGTCCCGCACAGCGGAAACTACTTTCGCCTCGTCGAAAAGTTCCCCAAACTGTCGAGCCTCAAAACGAGTCGAAGCAAAATGTCCCTTCCGCGGGGCACGTCCTCACCAAGTATGGTCGACGCAAAATGTCCCTTCCGCGGGGCAAGTCCTCACCAAGACTGGTTGACGCAAAACGTTCCTTTCCGCGGGGCAAGTCCTCACCATGTATGGTCGACGCAAAATGTCCCTTCCGTGGGGCAAGTCCTCACCAAGTCTGGTCGACGCAAAACGTCCCTTCCGTGGGGCACGTCCTCCCCCAGCCAGGTCGACACAAATGTCCCTTCCGCGGGGCACGTCCTCACTAAGTCTGGTCGACGCAAAACATCCCTTTCGCGGGGCACGTCCTCATTAAGCCTGGTTGACACGAACGTCCCTTCCGCAGGGCACGTCCTCACCAAGTCTGGTCGACGCAAAATGTCCCTTCCGCGGGGCACATCCTCACCAAGCCTGGTCGACACAAACGTCCTTTCCGCGGGGCGAGTCCTCATAAGCAACCAACTGTTGACCATACTTACCATAGACAAGAAAAGAGCATGTCCCTGAACATTTTTGTTCAAAAATAACAAGCTCAAAAAGCTTGCCCGCAGTGCAACTCTTGCCCCTCGTTCGACCAACAAGGCTAACTCAAGTCATTACTCTTCACCTTAGAGCAAAGACTTAGGGGCTCCTGTTCTGGACTGGACCGACACTTGGCCCGAGTAGGACAAGCCCCAACCCAGTCCAGCTTTTGGCAAGGCCCAATTGCCAGAAACTAGCCGTTGGGCAGAAACTAGCTGTTGGGTACAACTTGCCGTTGGGAAGAAACTAGCCGTTGGGCACAACTAGTCGTTGGGCAAAATTCACTTCTGAATCCTTCGAACTATTCTTCCCGACGTCGAACAACCAAGCAGAGTATGAGGCTTTCCTCGCCGGGCTTCGGTTGGCCGAGGACCTCGGTGCCAAGGCTGTCAAAATCTTCATCGACTCCCAGCTCGTGGCCTCGCAAGTCCGAGGAGAGTACCAGGCCAAGAACGACAGCCTCATCGAATACTTGACCTTGGTGAAAGAAAAGATGAAAAAATTCACCTCCGCGGAGGTAACCCACATCCCTCGCGAGCACAATACCTGACCAGATGTCTTGTCCAAATTGGCAAGCACAAAGAAGAAAGGCTGAAACAAATCCGTCATACCAGAAGTGCTTTCCCGCCCGAGCATCGACAAACCCGTTCTGGCGGCAGACGTGAACGCCATCGGGGACAGCAATTGCTGGATGACCCCGGTATACGAGTACCTCACGATGGGGAAACTTCCCGAAGATCCCAAGGAAGCAGGGATGGTGAAGCGGCGGTCGTGCTCGTACGCGATAGTCGAGGATAAGCTATACCGGCGAGGGTTTTTTGTTCCCCTCCTCAGGTGTGTCGAGGAGACCAAGGTCCCCGGCATACTCCAGGAAATCCATGAGGGAATCAATGCACAACACCTCGGTGGACGATCGTTAGCCCGTAAAGCATTTCGGGTAGGGTATTACTGGCCCACCATGCAACAAGACGCCAAGGAACACGTCAAGAAGTGCAATAGATGCCAGTGACACGGGGACATGCACCTCGCTCCTCCTAACGAGCTCAAAACACTATCCTCCCCGTGGCCGTTTGCTTGGGGCGGGATGGATATCCTCAGACCTTTCGTCTTGGGATCGTACAAAAACAAATACCTCATCGTCGGGGTGCATGGGCGGTTTCAAGGCCCGGCCAGGCTGGGCATGTGCCCAGGCTCTGGCCCAAAACTTTTCTTTCTTTTCACTAAAAAAAATGAAAATTGCGGCGGTTAAAAAGGGCTATTATGGCGGTTTAAACCGCCACAATTAACGAAAATAGAAAAATATAAGTTTAAGCCACAAAGAAGAAAGTGATGGTTTTTTGTCGTTGATAATGACAGTTTTAACTGCCATATTAAACATTTTTCACAAATAAAAACATAATTTTTTTTACCTTTTTATGCAATTAAGTTTACATTACATAAATTTTTTTATATTATAATATTTAGATTTGACTACATTACAAAAAAGTGCAAGAATTAAAATAAAGAAAAAAGTTAAAGTTTAGGATCAATACTTAGGAGAAATAAATATTAACATAAAAGTAGCAGCTATTAAAATTAAAAAAAAAAAATGTAAAGTATTGTAAAAAAGAAGAAGAAAAGAATAAATTTTATCCTCAAATAATATAAAAAATATATTAGGACTCTATATGATTCAATAGATCAATTTCCACAACTATAAACGGAAATATTCGATTTACAAAAACAATAAAAACAAAAATCACCGTAAAGCAACCGTGTCAAAATAAAGGAGGTAGAAACCGTCATTTTTCTATTAACATTGCGTCAGTTTATAAACCGCCATATTTTACTGTAAATAGTGGCAGTTTTATTAAACACCATTTTAGTAAAGTGTTGTATTTTCTATAAATTAATCAAATAGTAAAAGGATGATTGAATGTCGTTTGAGCTGGTTTATCATGGTCACTTTGATGATTCACGACCAAGTAAGAGTGACATACCAGTAACCGAAAGGTTAGTTTCTTATAACTGAATTAACATTCAACATTTTTAATCTCTTAAAAGTATCATAACCTTTTGATTTAATATATTTATTTAAATATAAAGAGATTTGAGCTTGGCAATAGATCGTATTCTGAGTGATCAACTAGTACCATCAGAGTCAAAACCTAGGTACTTTGTACATATAGTTAATCTTTTGATTGTTTGAGAAAATTTAAATTTATGGTATCTGTCATGGTCATGTTTTTCTATTAATTGTATGAAGTGTTGGATGCAGCATAAAGTGACACCCATGAAAGAAGTTTTGATCTGTACATTGTAGCTATCTTGTTCAAGATATCAATCCGTGAGTTCAAGTTTTCATTTCGGTTCTATATTTATATAATACATACACTTGTTGAATTTGCGGTCGTCAAATTTTTGCCCAGGCTTCAAACAATTTCTGGCTCCGCCACTGTCGGGGTGGATTATTTTACGAAGTGGATCGAGGCGGAAGTAGTGGCCAAAATCACGGCCTTCAACATACTATGTTTTTACAAGAGGAACATCCTCACCCGATTCGGCGTGCCCCAAGCTATTGTCACCAACAATGGAACACAGTTTACCGACAGGAACTTCCAAGACTTCGTCACCAAACTGGGCACGAAGCAGCACTTCACGTTGGTCGAGCACCCTCAAACGAACGGGCAAGCCGAAGTGGCGAACAGAGTAATCGTCCGAGGAGTGAAACGTCGATTAGGCGACGCCAAACAACGGTGGGTCAAGGAGCACACAGCGTCCTCTGGGCCTACCGAACAACCCCGCATTCCACGACCGGGGAAACCCCTTTTCGTCTAACCTACGGAACGGAAGCAGTGATCCTCGTGGAGATCAGGGAACCCTTGAGGGGGACGGAAGCCCCCCTTGACGGAGACGCGAACAACGAAGCCCTGAGGGAAGAGCTCGATTTCGTCGAGGAGACGTGTTCAGGCGCTTCTCTTCGAGAAGCTTCACTTAAACAAAAAATAACTTTACGTTATAACGACAAAGTTATCAAACGTGATTTTCAAGTAGGCACCCTCGTCCTACGTAGGAACCAGAAAGATTCGCGGGAAGGCAAACTCGCCGCGAACTGGGAGGGACCGTACCGTGTCCGTGCAAAAACGGGGACAGGAGCCTACTTCCTCTAAAATCTCCTAGAAACCCTGTCGACACCCAAGATGGTCCGAGCTTTGGGGGCACAAACACACATGGAATTGTTCCCCGTGAAGAAGTTCGGCCTCGAGTGGCAATACGGGAGCACAAACTTCACAGCGGGAGGGCTTTCGTCCTCAGTGAGGTTGACGTCCACCGGATCAACAAGCCGTTGTCTCTTCGGAGAGTTCTGAATACTGGGGGAGTCGCTGTCCTGAGGAGAACCAGAAGAAACCCTAGTGGCTGGAGGATGACCGAGGACCTGCGATCGAAGTTGCTCGATGCGACCTTTACCTCCCTTCTTCGAAATGCGATTAGCCTTCAACTTTTTAAAGCGCTCCTCAGCAGTCGACATCTTACCTGCAAAACAAAAATAAATGTTAGTAAATTAGAGACCAGGACACGAAAAAAAAAGTGAGTAGAAGAGGATGTCACCACCTAGCAGCTCAAGGGCATCCTCATCGGAGAACGTCTCGAGGAGGGCCCTCGTATTGATCAAACGGCGCTTCGTCAACACCTGCCCGTTGTCTCCCCGGACGAGTTCCCCGTCCATCGTCACGATCTTGGCTTTATTAAAACCGTTGACAAAAGCGACTATCCTCTCGTAGGCCAGGCGATCCCCCTCGTCAAGACGGCCAGGACTGACTTTGTAGCTGTCCGTACCCTTTTTGAAGTGTTCTTCCATCCAGAACAAGGGGAATCTCGGTTCGAGGACATCCTCCGTCTGCCCGTCCACTTCGCGGGAAACTCGGCGATACACCGAATTCACACCTTCAAGCGTGACCAGCCTCACGATATAATACCGGTATTTAAAGTCGCGAACAGAATCTAGGTAGGTTTGGAAGAGGCTGCTCGTTTGTTTAAAAGACACCTAGCCATGTCTGTCGTCGGAGGCCTGTCGCTGGAGGTGGAAGATGCGAAAGAAGAGAGGCACGGTTGCCCCGATTTGGAGATATTTACATACGAGCTCGAAGGCTTGGATAAAAGCGAGGGAGTTGGGGTGGAGCTGCGAGGGCGTTAGGCGCAACCAAACGAACACCGCTTGTTGGAAATCCGTAAAGGGAAATCGCCACCCCGCCTTGTCGAACATGAATTCATAAAGAGGGAACCTCTTCCCTCGATATGTCGAGCAAATGTGATGGTGTGCTTGAGGCCGGAACACCTTCCACGACTTCGAGGAGCCCATCAGCTGGTGCTCGACTGTGCAAAAAATATTGTCTTCGTCCTAGTCGACAAACTGGGAAGCCATGTTTAACGGCTCGTCGCTAACCCACTCCGCGAGGGGACATTTCTCGGCCCTAGTGATTGGCGCCATTGGAGAGTCAGGCTGGTCGTCGACATCCAACGATCCCATGGCCACAGAGACGGACAAAGCTTCCATATACCTGAAAAGCAGAAGGAAACGGTGAATTCGATGATCCATATCAAATTCACCCCTCCACCGCTATTCAAGTGAAAGGGCGAAGAGGGAGCGTCGAGATCTCGAGAGGGTCGCGCTCGCCGACGTCCCCGGGACAACCGACGAGAGTCCCCATGACCATCCTCAGGTCACCAGTATGCCGCTTTGGGAGGATTCCTTCACACATAAGAGATACTGGCGAGGACCTCGAGGGTTTCATCTCGTGTCCTCGGGACATTCTTCGTGTCCCCGGGAAACTCATCACTTCTCCCCGCGAGATGCAACAAGAAACTAAGAAATCTCGCCGTCTTCGCCGTAGATTTCGTGATTTCCATGAGAACTTCATCAGTTCACCATGAAACCACCCTATAAATGCAAACGAAAGGAGAAAAGAGAGAGAAACTTACTTGAAACACACTTCCGGTAAGGTTCCGGCACGGCAGTTGGTGGCGGCGTACGGTGGCGAAATAGAGAAGGAAGAAAGAGTGAATCTGAGAAAAGATGGAGCAAAAGTGTAAATGAGACGAGATGACCCCTATTTATAAGGGTCTCACGAGTCTCGAGGGCTCCTAGGCAATCGATTACGCTACCCTAGCGTAGCCGCCCTAGGCAATGATGAGTTGCGACACGTGGCACACGCTCTCCCACGCATGTCGTTTCATTCCCCAACACGCGTCCTTCTGTTCTCCTCGGTTCAAACTTCTCGTATCCCCGCAACGTCGCCAGACCTCGAACAAACTAGCACGAGCATGTTGACTTATTTCTGCCTGGTTGTCGACCACTCCTCGTCTAGAATCCCTTCCCCGACGGGGGTGCGTCCTCGACATATTACTGGCCCTTAAGTCATTACTCTGACACCTCAGAACAACGACTTGGGGGGCTCCTGTTCCAGACTAGGCCAGCGCCTGCCCTACGGTCGGGCAGGCCCAAGCCCAAAAACCAACGAAATCCCAAAGAGGTCAAAAGCCACCTCCGTGTCGGGCACGTGTGAGTCTCCTAAGACGTCGGACACACGGGGTAGAAGACCGTCGGGCAGAGGCGTATAGCTCGTGGACGCACCTCGCCTCGACACCTACGTGCTCCTCCCCGCGAGGACACGTTCTCTTGTAACTTCCCACTCCTGGAGGAATCGGTCTGCCATATTTCTAGAGATTTAGGCACCGTGACACCAGGGCGAAGACCACGTGTTGGTCTTCACTACGCCACGTAAGCCCTGGCAGTTACTTGGATGGGGCCTTGCAATCCAGCCCAGTGCAAGTAATTATTGGCCCCGCGCTGGGGGCTCTCTATAAATACCCTCTCACTAGAGAGGGTCAGGTTACACACAACATATTCTAACTCTCACCTGTTTTTCTATACTTGCTTACTCCCTTTCTTACTTGAGTGTCGGAGTACCTTGCAGGTACACCCCCTACCTATCATCATCACCAGAGTTGAAGTCCATACGACGTTGCTGGCCACTGAACAATTGTCTGATCCAGGTAAGATTATATATAAATATTTATAATAATAATAATAATAATAATAATAATAATAGAGAAAAAAGAAAATGCACTGATAGTGTAAAATATTTTACACTGTCATTCTGTCAATCAATCACAACCATGTATCAGAATAAAATATATTTTTGTTCTACACTAGGCCAGCGCCTGCCTCGCTGTCGGGCAGGCCCAAGCCCAATGGCCAGCGGAAACCCAACAAGTCCAAAGCCACATCTGTGTCGGGCACGTCCCAGTCCTCTTAGACGTTGGGCACGCGAGGTAAAGGCTGTTGGATAGGAGCATGTGCCCTATGGGCACACCTCTCCCCGACACCCATGTGCTCCTCCCCGCGAGGACACGTTCTCTTGTAACTTCCCACTCCTGAAGGAATCGGTTTGCCCTACTTCCAGAGATTTAGGGACCGTTACACCAGGACGAAGACCACGTGCTGGTCTTCACTACGCCACGTAAGCCCTGGCAGTTACCTGGATTGGGCCTGGCAGCCCAGCCCAATGCAAGTAACCGTTGCCCCGCGCTGGGGGCTCTCTATAAATACTCTCTCACTTGAGAGGGCCAGGTGACACACAACATATTCTAACTCTCACCTGGTTTTCTGTACTTGCTTACTCCCTTTCTTACTTGAGTGTCGGAGTACCTTACAGGTACCCCCCCCCCCCCCCCCCCCCCCCGGCGCCGTATCATCATCACCGGAGCTGAAGTCCATACGAGGTTGCTGGCCAGTGAACAACTGTCTGATCCAGGTAACATCAAATTTTATTTTAAAATACTTATATTACATGGTAATTGTAGTCATTTTAATTGATTGCATGTGTAAAACTGTCTTACACTGTGTACTACCTTTAAACCCATAATAATAATAATACACATATTTATTGAAGTAATTAAAAAAATAAAATGAATTATTTTTGTAATATTATATTATGTACTATTAATATTTTGGATAAAATATTATATGTATTAGTTTTTTAATGTTTATAAATAAAATAAAATATTTATTATTCATATGCATTTTTCAATTTTCAATAATAATGTTAATAATACAAAATTTAATTATTTATTATAGTCATTGTTTAATTTTTATGACATTAATTTTTTAAATAAATTTTTTTACAAGCATTTATGACCTTTTTGTGCTTATAAATAATATTTTATTTTTATTTTTTGGATAAAAAATATAATATATTAAAATGATAATATTAATGGTTAAAAGGATGTGTAATGTAATTGTTTCATTATAATTATAATTAAAGTTTTTATTGGTAATAAATATTTCAATTTAGTTCACAAATGAAATCGATAATTTTTTATTGTCATCATAAAATAAATAGTTGTAAATTTGATGTGATTTTATTGTTTAGTAATAAAAATTAAAAATAAAATAAAATTACATATAGATAGTGAAAAGCATAATGTAATATATTTAATTAGTTTTTCAATTTTCAGTAGTAACGTTAATAATACAAAATTTAAATTTTATTATATTCATCATTGCATTTAATTGGGAAACACTTTAAATATAGTTTATTGTAAAAAAATTATCAACATTCGTTTTTTTAATAATAGCATTAATTTTTATGATATTAACGTTCTCAATAATTTTTTACAATGTTTTTTGATGGTTTTGTCTACCCGTGAAATGCTATTAATATTAGAGATAATGATTAATATACACAATACATGATATATATATATTCGCCTCTAATTTTTAAACGTGTAACATGTAATTCTCATAATAATAAATAGATATTTACTTTTTATCGAATATAATCTAATAGGCATTTAATATCTATATTTATTATTTATAATTTAACAAAAAATATTTTAATTATTAAAATCAATAAATATAATTAATTATTATTAGGAATAAAATGATGCACAAAATGATCTCTTTTATTTATTTTCATATTGATTGTTTCATGTGTTATATTAAAAACATTTATATGAATATTTATAATAATATTAAGATGTAAGTAAATGTTTTATTTTGATAATTTTTTGTTATGGTCCTTTATAATGCTATTAATATTTGGGATAAAAATATTATGTGTAATATTTTAAAAAAATTGAGTGATATTTTAAACTGTACTCAAAGAAATTCAAAATAGAATTCTGCAAGTAAAACAAACCAAAATCTATTTGTCCTTTTACATGTAGTTTGTGAAGAAGGTGCAAATAACATATTCTTGGCAGCATCAAATTCATAAAGAAACAAAATCAAATTGTACCAAATCATACTCTGCAAGAAAACAATCTGAGCTAAAAGAACAACAACTTCGTTATAATACATATTTTTCAACAAAGGAATTCTAAGAATCAAAGTATTAGAAAGTGTTAACAATGATAAACCAGTTATAATCCATTTGAAACCACCTTTTCCCTAGATCTTAATAATTGTGGTTAAGAGAACATATGGAAGAAGTTTCAAAATGAAATCAGCATACAAGATTTTTAAGCTCATTTTGTAGATATTATTTGATGAAATTAGTTGAAATGAAAGAAGATGGATTGAGAATGTTGCAATAAATTTGTTTATTCCTGAACATTGTTCTTGTGTGAAGATTTTGAACCATTTCATAATCGATTTGTAATGGAGAAATCCAAAATAGAATTCTGCAAGAACAATAATCCAAAATCTATTTGTTAGTAACGAAGGACAAAATCTAACCGTAAAATGAGAAATCCAAAATAAAATTATGCAAAAACAACAATCCAAAATTTATTTGTCAGTAATGGTAGGAAGGAGAAAATTAAACAATATATAATAGGAGAAATCCAAAAACCGAATTCTGCAAGAACAACAATCCACAATCTATTTGTCGGGTAACGGTAGGAAGGAGAAAATATAATCGTGGTCGAAGAAATCCAAAATAGAATTCTGAAAGAACAACCGCACACATAACTAATGATGCAATCGTAATCCAAAATCGAGAAACCATAATCCGAGAAATCCAAAATCATTTTTGCATGAACAACCACACTTCCTGAGATATTTGCAACAGGAGTAGTGATTACATTGATTACTGTCTTGTTCGATTGGGCAGTACTTGAAACCACTTTCTTTAAGGTACAAAGTTATAAGTTTCTTTATTTCTCTAATTTTTGTCACTCTTAACCTGGTATTGGAGAATTAAGGAAAGGGAAAAGGGGGTTTTAGTATGAAAATAGTCAAAGAATGTCCGATGGGGGTATAGGCAGATAATGGTGTTTTGATTTGTGGTGTAATAGAAATTGTACACATAAGCTAATATAGTGATGTGGATTATTTTTGAAGAAGTGGGTGTTAGGTGTCACAAAATAGTTTGATGCATTGGATTTAATATATATAAGTAGATACTAGAAATCTACCATATAAGAACATATTATGTTCTGAAAATACCAAATATAACCCTTGCACTAATGTGGCACGCATCCAAGCATCCTGATATCCTTTCTTCAAATTCTTGGCGCCATTGACTTGTCTTCTCCCAACTACGTTTTTTGAAAAAATTTCTTTATTATATTTTATTATATGCCGCAGCATACCTACCGCCTGCTGCCTAGAAAAAAGTATGATTTACTATAACCTACATTTCCAATGCCCCAATGTTTATACTGTATCTACTTTCTGCTGCTTCAACACTTTATGCTGCTTCCAAACACATTGTTCTTCCTACTTCTTCCCTTTTTTTGCTCCCTTCTTTCCATACCCGTTAAACTCAAGCTTCCTTTGTTTTTCATTTTCTTCCTTCCATCCTTCATGGCCAAACCATTTGAGAGGATCAACGACGTCACTAATATGAAAGAGTTGTGGAAGGTTGCTGTTAAAGTGCACCATAAATGGTTGGTTGTCTCCAACAACGAGGAGCACTTCGAAATGATCGTCATTGACAAAGAAGTAAGTTTGTTTACTAAGCATTTTGTTTATTTTGATGAAGAACATGTTCCATTTGTGGTTTTGATGTGATTTGTTTTTATGTGATACATTTTCCCGGTTTCAAATTTGGTGTTTAATGGCAACCATCCATATCCTCCAACAAACTTACTTAACTGATGTAGATTTGTATGGATTCGTGAAGAATATGAGTTTCTTAACATATTGTTTATGGAAACTTAATACTTTACAGCCCCTTTGTGTTCATGAATGACTCAACCCTCTATTGAATGTAACAATGGTTATGTTAAATCACAGTTCAAGGATTTTTTTGTGTAAATCATTTGACCGGGTAGATACAGAATTGTTTGACTTGGATATCATATGCATTTTCATGTCTCTTTGCAAGCTGGACTTTGTTATCACGCCAAAACACACCCTTTATTCCAATGTTTTAGCTTTCTGCTTGGAACATTCATTTTAGTGTTAATAAATTAGTTTATGATAGGGTTTCTACGTTCCTTTCTTTGGCAGTGAAATGGTATACACGTCATTGTGTCAACATCGTATATGACGACATTCGATTCAATGTCAACAGTAGACCACACTTACACTATATCAAACTTCCTGGTTCTGGCTAATTATTTGTTTTTCAACCTTCTGGCCACAAGAGTATGGTGAAGTTCACCGGAGGGACATCCGTGAGTATTTTAACAAACATGTCATTCCATAAAAAACTAACAACTTGTTGGCATATTTCTTATACATGTTCATGCTTACGATTTTCTATCCTGACAGCATAGGAATGGTTTATAGCATTGGTGTAATACCCCAAAATTTGCCCTCTCTTTTCCTCATATCATTTAGCATGAGTTTTCATTGCATTGCATTGCATTCAAGCATAGAAAAACAAAGCATCAAGCATTTAGCATTGCATCTTGCATAAGGGCATGTGATAAGGTGATTCTCTAAGGTGTTGATCATCTAGAGAAGAAGACCAAGTGTTTCTCATAAGCTTCAAGGACCTCTTACATCATGTATCATCTCCATTTGATCTCACAAGTCATGGAAAGAGGAGAATTCATCAAGAAGATTGGACAGTGCATGATCTCCTATACAAGGCAGTCAAAAGTTGGGATCTGAACCCCAAATGAGCAAGCTCTTTGATTCTTTATCATCTCCAAGTGGCACATGTCATCATTGGTGGACATGATACACAACATATTCAGAGGAATTTGAATTTGGAGGATGTGTTATTTTCTCCTAACCAGAGGGTACTAAAACTAGGGTTTGCCATAAAATCAGTTTATTTCTGATTTTTTGGGCAAGACTTGATCCCATGGTATTCCTCATGTCCTCAAGTGTCTAGGAATGGAGGATTGTCCATCAAACTGTTTCAAAAGGGTTTTAATTGATCAGAAGATTGAAAATCAGGAGAATTGAGAATAAAGTCAACTGTGCAGTGAAAAAGTCAACTCCTGACTTTTTGAGGTCAACATCATGATTTTCAAGTCAAATATGGTCCATGGATAAGATTTGATCAAGAAATGTTCAAGGGTTTATGAAAAATCAAGAATGTGGAAAAGTTGCTATTTTTGGAAATCTAGGTTTTTAGGAAGTTGCCATTTTGGGAAAGTTTTAACATGAATTCAGCCATCTTCCAAGCCAATTTCCATCAAGATACGAGCTTCATTTCAATTTTCCTCAAACATGAAAGTTGTAGAGCTTGTTCCAAGCTTTCCAACCATGTAAAGTTTGTCTCATTTGGATTATTTTTGAGAGAGTTATGGTGTCCTAAAGTTGGAATCTTCAAGTTGTAAATTGTGGAAACTTAGAATTTTTTCTAAGTTATTTTGGACAGTTTTGTGCATCAATGTTCATGCTCAATTTTGATCAACTTCCAAGCCATGAATTGAGATAATTCTAACATGAAAAGTGTAGAGGGGAATCTCATCTTTCTAAAGCATCCGAGTTTGTTTCATTTAAGTCATTATGGTGGAAGTTATGCATGTTCAAAGATAGTGTCACCAAGTTGCTAAGTTGTGTTTATGACTTAGAATTTTTCATGGTTTCTTGGCAGTTGTGAGTACATACCTCTGTGGCTAATTTCCATCATCATCTAAGCATTGTCTCAAGCTAATTCTAACATGGGATTTATTGATTATTATTCCTATTTTCATTAGAACTCAAGAATGCATTAAATGGTGCTATGATCATCAAGTTATACGCATGAAAAGAGAAGGTTATCCAACTGTTTTCCTTGGTATGGTTTTTTGCAGCATGCACATGAGCAAACCAGGTCACGCGCGTACACCAAGACCTTCCCAAAATGACCAAACAACACACCATAATTCTCACGCATGCCATGCAGGTTTTTACCATTTTGGTGAAAAGAAGCAGAGGTATCTTCTGACCTCTCTCTCTCACGTGCCTCTCTCCACACCTTGTTCACACTCTTCACTCAAAGATCAATATCAACACACCCTCCCATTTTTGCTAAACCGTGCCCTCTCTCTCTCTTCCAATCTTGGCCAAAAATTCCAAATAAACCATTCCACATTTCAGGCCCATTAAACACTCCAAACCCATCATATTTAAGCAGCAAAATCCCTAGAAACAGGGGGGGGGGGGTCTCTCATTGTGTAAGGAAAAAATCATAACGACTCACTCTCTCAAGAATTTCTCTCTCTTCAAGTTGGTTTTCTCTTCCAAATTTTCTTCATTTTTCTTGCTCAAGTGAAGTCTGCTACGGAAGTGTGGTTGGTTCTCTGAAGCTTTCACAAAGTATTGAAGGAGCAGTGGACTTGCCTCCACTAGGTAAGATTTTTTTAACTCCTTCTTTTAAGCTCTCCTTTCCATAGTTGATCATGCTCATACACTGCTGTTGAAATAGCTTGAAATGTTGATGTTGTTTGTTGTTGGAATCTGAACGTGTTCATGTTGTTTGAACCGTTGAAATTTTGAGTGGTACCCGTGTTTTCTCTTCATTTTTTCTCTATGCTTAAATGTTTGTTTTGAGAAATGGATGGCATGATGGTGATCTATGATTTTCGTACTTCGATTTTATGTTTTATTTTGCTTGATTTGACTGAGTTTTGAGGGAGAAATCCATCATAGAAGTTAGTGACATTATGTTGTTCTTGGCTGGTTCATTCACGATGCATGAGGGTTTTTGGTTTTTTCTTCATGAAGAAGATGACTGCGTGGCAGTCTGTGAGTGGCTGGTGAATGTTTTTGTCATTTTCCTCATTTAATTGGTTTGGACCGATTGATAATATGTGCACATGATTTTGTAACGCATTTCCACTCTTTTTATTTTATTTCATTTAAACATCTGAGGGTATATTTTATAATGGTTTGGGCTTAAGGATTTTTCTATTCGCACCCCTTGATTAGGGCCCAGTGCGCGCACAACTGTTTCTCTTTGCCTTGGAACAATGCTACTGCACCTCCCTGTTTCATCTTGTTTTTTTTTATTTTCCTTTTTATTTCACTTTTCATTTTATTTTTGTTTTAATTGTTAAAAACGTATTAAAAATATACAAAAATATTTTCTTGTTTACTTAGTGTCTTATTTTAATTTTCATAATTTTTATTTTTTATTTTTAGTTCTTTTTATTTTTTTATTTGAATTTAATTGATAGTGTGTTTCCAATGATACCCTTCTTCTAGGGTTAGGAACTTTTGTGACTTTCACACACCGTTTGAGGCCAATATTTTGGTCACTTTTAATTTTGGGATGATTTGTATGATGTATGTCATTATCAAATGTTTTGTTGCTTCTTTGGCTCATAATGCATCATGATGTGAGATACTTTTGTGTGTTTGAATTGATAGATCATGAGATGTCTTAAATTCTGACTTGGATTCATGTTCATCTTATTTTGTCCATTTCATCTTTGTGTAAAGTTCGTTGATGCTTAATTGTACTTCTTATGCAAGTTTACTTGCATCCTTTCTTGTGTGCTTTCACTTGTGTACTTGAGATGTGCTTGTGTGATCTTTGAAGCATGTTTTATGATGTGATTTGGATATGATGATTATGATGTGCTTGCTGCCCTATCTTTGTATCTCATTTCTCTTCTTCTTCTCTTCTCTTTCACTCTTTCACATCCCTTGAATCTCAAGACTTGTTCAAGTCTTGGATTCTTTTCCCCTTAGAGCTACCTAGTCCAACTTAATTTTTGATTAAGCTTGGAGTAGGATTAGCATTAGGTTTTAGTTAGGCTTCCTCTTTCAAACCTCACTAACCATAGGACATCCATGCATGATAACATTAGGACCCTTAGTCTCCCTTTAGAGTTTCCTTTGCGTTTTCTCTCTTCTCTCATCTTATAACAAAAGTAAAAAATACTTAATAAAGGAAAACAAACATTGTATTTAGGCCTTTCATGCAAGAACAAGATAGTGAGGGATCTTCTCCCATTTTCTTGGAATGTTTAGCGTGCGTCCCATCTCGGGTCGTTATGCGAGGCATTCGATCTTACATGAGGGACTTAAATACAATGCGCGTTACAAAACACAAAACAATCAAGACATTTCTTTCTAAAAAACTTCAAACAAATAATAACGTCTTTCCTTCGGGAATTCTTTTCTCATCTCACTCACTCTCAGCGTACGAACGTGCTCCTACTCGTTCTCTTGCAAGATGGTAACGCACTCGGACCAGCGAGCCTGCAACACCTGAGCTAGAACGTAAGCCGTTCTCTAAAAAACACAAACAACTTTTCCCTAGTTAGGGGAACTACGTCGCTCTGATTCTCATGCTCCCGATGAGATACGTAGGCAGTGGGGTAGGGCCCATTCGAGCACCTCTTTTATTTTCCCTACATTTGTTTCTTTCTCTCTCTCTTTTCCTTTTCCTTTTTCCCGTTCCTTTCCCTTTCCAGTAGCAGTGGAGTTCCAGTTGACGACACCCTTTGATCGAGACAAGCAAGCGTGGATCCTATCGGGTACGATGGACGCGTGGGGGTTCTAATACCTTCCTCGCGCGTAACCGACTCCCGAACCCAGATCTCTTGGTCGCATGACCATGCGCTTTCCTTCCTTCTCTTCAGGTTTATGCGGTGTTTCCTTTCCCTCTCTTGGGATAAATACACATTGCTGGCGACTCTGTTTCGGTGCCACTTTCGCGTTTGTACTTGGATGAAAATCCCGGGAGCGAAAATTGGTTACACGTAAACCCAACCAAGGGGTAAAAAGGAACAGGTCAATCTTGTATTGAGAGACCATGGGTATGTTTCCTTTCTCCCAACACCACGCTAAACTTCCGCCTGACTTGTATCCTCTTGTGTCACTGTGTAATTAACATTCTTACATGTATTATAGCAACAACGCCATCAATTGTACCCTTTGGGATATGTATGCTTCCCAATTCATCAAATTCAAGAAACAATAGATAAATACCTCTGGCCCAACTGTCATCTTGCTTCAGTACGTGAAAGTCAAGGAAGAAGGTAATTGTAACTCCTTTGCTCTTACCATATTTCCTCAATTGTTGTGATTTAATTATTGTCTCTAACATACAAATGTAATATATAATGTAGGAAAATATCCACTGTCTATTACAAACATGTACAACGTAACCAAATTGTACATCAATGTTGATTTGCCTTGAATCAAGTGGTTTATTAATAGGTGCCAACAACACAACCTGCTTTGTTTCATTACTAATAAAAACATCTTTATATTATTTATTAACTAAGTTTTCTAACCTTTTTGTTTTAGCATACCTACAGTCTCTTTGGTTAACGTTTCAGGGAAAGTTAGCTCCCATTCTCAAATTTATTCACAAAACTTAGATAATTCTCAACAATCTCCTATTCAAAAAATTGCTTTAAAAGGCTATTGTACTTCCTCTGAATGAAATTATTAAACTTCCTTATGTATACAATACTTCTAACTATTGTCATCCTGGTTGCAACAATATTAGTATACTTACATTGCTTATGAAGAGACATGTATTTTATTGTTTCCACTTCACGCAGATTACCTTATGTGCTACCGTGGCTACCTCTAAAAAGCTAATTGCATCTCAGTATGGATGTTATTATCAAGCTTTCCATCTAGGCCCTAAGGTAGCTCGGGTGACAAAGCTTCATTCTTGTATGGTGTTGACCATTCCGCTGAGGTAGAAATCTTTAGGTAATCTGATAATAGTATCATTCATATATTTCTGAAGTAAAGATTATTAACACCATTACTCTCGCTTCCTTAGTGTCAAAACCCAAATTTTAACCACCAAGATTTCCCATCATTGTGAGAATCATCACCACAATATGGATGTACCTTCATGCCTCATCAATCTCCTCAAAGATGGTAGAGCACTCGCTATAATCAAGACTTAGGGTTTCAAGCCCTCTTAGAGCACTTAGATAAAGGATCAATCAAGAAATGGCATGATCTTCAACTTGTCTAACCTCTCAAACACCCATAAGGTATCAAGAGGACTCCCACATCAAGAATCAAGCACAAACTTGCAACATTCCAAGTGGATCAAGCCTCGAGATCGCCAGTGTCACCAAATTAGGGTTTTGGTCGACCAAGGCCTCCAGATGAAAATTTTCGTCTAGGCATGAGCCAATGCTTCAAAGCACAACCCAAGATACTCATAGGTACCTCATGGACCCAATCATCAAGTCAATTTAGCCTCAAGGGATGCATTCATAAAAAATTAGGAATTAGGGTTTCTTGACCTAATTCACCCCTAAGTTGACTTTTTAGGCAAGATATGAGCCAAGACCTGAAGACATGATTTGAGGGCCTCAAATACACTACATTGATACATTTACAACAATGGATTGATCCAAGAAGCTTGATTCACAAGTTTCAATTTCATCTGGACCACAATTAGGGTTTTGAAGAAAAAGTCAACTGTATCTTTGACTTTTGACCATGACATGCTCCCAAACCTTGGGACATGATTCAATACACCATAAAATACCTATGGAATCCATCCATTAGGTTTGAATTGGTTTAAGAACTTTATTGCACAAAGAATCACACAGTTTGGATTTCATCTGACAAAAAGTCAACTGGGCACAAAATGAAGTTTGACTTTTTTGGATTTTTTCACAAATATGGTTCCCCTAAGTTAAAAACAATGTTAATGTATGATTTTGAACATCATTCATTAAGAAAAATCAAGAAAAGTGAGGTTTCTTGCAAAAGGGGCAACCTTAGAAAACTTAAATTTTTCTAAGTTATGGAACAAAAGTGGTTTTTACCCAACTTTGCATGGTCATAACTCCTAAACCACAAGGCCTTTTTCTCCCACTCAAAGCTCAAATGAAAGCCCATCTGACATACTTCAAATATGTCAACTACAATAGATTCCAAATCCTCATGGATTTTGAGTTATGGATTGATCAAAATCACAAAAACATGAAAATGACCACTTTTCCAACACTTAGTGAAATTTTCAATAAGTCAGAATCTGTCTTACTTTTTCCAAAATGTAGAGGCATTTTTCACTTTGATCCAAGCTAAACCAGGACCAATGTTGGACATCAAAGTTGAAATATGCCATGAGGGTTTTCCAACAAGTACCAGATCATCTCCAAATTCAATTTGAGTAGGGAGTTCCAACCCTTAGAACATGGCATCATGGACTGATCTTGTTCAAGGTAGGTTATAGGTCATTTGCTCGATTTGGCCAAATCAGATAATTCCAAGCCTTGTCATCCATTTGGACACCTTAAGGGACAAAATCAAAGAGGAATGATCTGATCCACAAGCCTCCCAAGTCCAAGGAACTACATGTAGCCATAAGTGCCCTAAAAAGGCAAAAAGCCCAAAGACTCCAATTTTGTTTCAAAGTATTCAATGGATACATCAAGGTGGCATGTACTGAAGCAAATCTAACTGGATGAGTCAAGATTCAGCTCTGAATCAATGGACCATAGGCTTGTGCCCTAACCTCAAGTCAATGGCTAGAGGAGACTAAAGATGCCTTTTGCTACAATTGGCTAAGGGACTGTCCAAGTTGCCATTCACTATTGCTTGCAAAACAAACTTGCTCTACTATAAATAGAACTCATTTGTGGTTAGTTTGAGTACACCAAAGCACTACAACACTTGCTTTCCTCAAAAGCTCTCTCATTAGGCCAAAATGCCTTCTTTTGCAAGTCACAACTGAGTTTTTTAAGTTAGAGAGCAATTCCACCACAGCTCATGATCCAAACACATCTAATGAATCATGTATAAGTTGTTCAAACACTCACCCTTGATCTGAAACACCAAAACCTCAAATTTTGACTTTTCTGCATTTTTCAAGCCATGTCTTGCTTCAGTCACTTTCAAAACCAAACAAGGCCTCAAACACACTCCAAATATCATCCTTAAACTGTCCCAATTGGTTTCCCTCATCTGGAACACCATTTGAGGGAGTTACCATTTTGATCACTTTTGCCACTTTTTCAAGAAAGAGCCAATACTCGTTCCTGAGGATTCCAGCTGGTTTTGATCATCCTAAAAGCTTCTAAGGGATCAATCAAGAGTGTCTAAAGCATTGGATTACTTCTGGCACAAGGATCTTGACAGTTAGCACAAGGAGCTTCAAAAGGTAAGTGCATCACAACTTGAACTCTTTAAATCATGCATTGCTTTCATGTCCATTGATTATGGACATCTCATACATATCATATATATTGTGTTTGAACCAATTTACCCTGCTTTTATGGCCTGTATAATGAGATAGCATAGAACATGCAAATCTAGGCCTATTTTGAAATCACTATCGGATTTTAAAATAGAGTCATCTTTTGAAAAAAATAAAAGCACCATTGGATTCCTCATGAAATTCTAGGCATAATGCACCTAAATTTTGTCCAAATCCATTGAGAATTGAGGAAGTTAGAGCCTTCATGCAAATCCACCAAAACTAGGTTTTTTGCCTTGGCCAGGCCTAAAAACCAAGTCACCCATATATGTTTATGGGGTGGTTTTGATACACGGATGTATCACCACCCCAGTGGTAGCGCGCATGTGTGTTTGTTTGGCAGGTCGTGGGTTCAACACCCACCCAGACCACTTTGCCATTTTCTCTCTTTTTGCTATTTTTCATATATTTTATGGTTTTTTTAATTAATTCCAAAATTAATTTCTCTTTCAATTTTAATCATTTTATATTGGTTCTTTTTTTGAAAATTCACAAAAATGTTAAAATATTTTATTCCACAAAAATTTCCCAAAAAATATTATTTATTTCACATATTTGGTATTTTTGTAAAGAATTATGCTTTATTTGTTTTTTAAACATTTGAAAATATTTCTTTCTCTTGATTTTTCAACTTCAAATGAATTTTAAACTTTCATGTGTTTAAACATGATTTTTAAAAATGTTTTTCAATGTATACAACTTGTTTTTGAATATATTAGGTATTTTATATCATTTATTATTTAATTTCCTTTAAAAATTATTTAAAAATGCAAAAATTAGGGTTTTCTCTAATTCTTGATTTTTCAAACTTTACAAACAACTTTGGGCCTCTAATAGAGTGTAAGACCCAACCCTATTTTGTACATAAACCTTTTTTGGGCCTCAGTCATTCTATAAGTCCCGATACGATTCTCAAAATAACGGTGTGATCGTTATTTTTCATCCGAGTCTCTACTTGAGTTGTAAGCCCCATCTCTTGTACAAAAATAAAAGATTTTTGGGCCTCTAATAGAGTGTAAGTCCCATCCCTTTGTAAATAAATCTTTTTAGGCCTCAGTCATTGTATAAGTCCCGATACGATTTCAAAAATCTCGGCTCGATCGCCGTTTCCAAGCAAAATCATCTGGGCCTACCCTTGTGTTGTAAGTCTCATTTCTTTTCTTTTTTCATACACTTTGGGCCTCTTGATAGAGTGTAAGACCCAACCCCTTTGTACAGAAAACCGTGTTGGGCCTTAGTCATTATATAAGTCCCGATACAATTTTCAGATAAACGGTACGATTACTGTTTTTCATCTGGGCCTCTCCTTGGGTATAAGCCCTAATCTTCTTTTTAAAAACAACTTTCCCTTTTGATTTAGATTCAAATCCATAGTTGTTATCAAAAATTTCTTTAATTTCTTGAACAACTAACTATACAGTTGTTACAATGGAAGCTTGCTCACCTGTAAGTTTTAAATAGCTTTCTTTTACATACTTGCACACACACACACACACACACACACACACACACACATATATACATATATATATATATATATATATATATATATATATATATATATATATATATATATATATATATATATATATATATATCTGTTTGTGCTAGAAACTTGCTCACCTGTAAGTCCTCCTTCTAACACCGCAAAATTTGCCCTCATACTTTTAACACTAACTGGCTTATGTTTCTTTTCATTCTTACATTTTCATCTTTGCATATCATTGGTTTTTAGCATAGGATCAAGGTATTTAGGTAACTCAAGGGAAGAAGATGTTTCCCAGAGGTTCAAGCAAAGTTCATGTGCACTATCCAGGATATAAGGAGGGGAAAGAGGTTCTTGATGTCATCAATACTCAAGCCACAAAGGAGCCTTGGCCCTCAGGGTATCTTAATTTTTCCATCATCTCATCAGAGGATTACAATTAGCAAGAAATTTCAAGTGAATCACATCCTCCTTGCCTGATTTCTCAAATTAGGGGTTTTGAGATTTTTGAGTTTAACACCTCAATGGGCAAGATCTTTGAAATTTTATCATCACCAAATGGTACATCTCATCATTGTTTGAGAGGATACACGTCATACTCAGAGAAATTTGGATTTGGAGCATGGGTTGTTTCCTCCTAGACTAAGGGCACCAAAATTAAGGGTTTGCCATAAAATCAGTTTATTTCTGATTTTTTGGGAAAGACTTGATTCCATGGTATTCCTCATGTCCCCAAGTGTCTAGGAACGGAGAATTGTCCATCAAGTTGGTTCAGAAGGGTTTCAATTGTTCAAAAATTCAAACTCAGGAGGATTGGGGATAAAGTCAACTGTGCAGTGAAAAAGTCAACTCCTGACTTTTTGAGGTCAACATGTTGATTTTCAAGTCATATATATCCAATGGACAAGATTTGATCAAGAAATGTCCAAGGATTCATGAAAAATCAAGAATGTGAAAAAGTTAGTAAAAATGAAATTTAGGGTTTTAGAAACTTACTATTTTTAGTAAGTTTTTAGCCACTTTCAAGGCCACTTTTCACCATGATCAAGGCTTCATTTGAAAATATCTTCCACATGAAAGTTTTAGTATGAAACTTTCCCTTCAAAATAAGCACAAGAACCATGGCATTTGAGTTATTTTTAAATGAGTTATGGTGCTCCAAAGTTGGACATTTTCACCTTGCCAAGTTCAAAAACTTAGAATTTTTTCTAAGTCCTTTTTGACAGATTTGAAGACACATGTTCATGGCAAGTTTTCACATGGTTCAAGGCTTTGTTTCAACCTATTTTCAACATGAATTTGTTCTATCATCTTCTTATTTTCAATTGATCCAAAGATTGTCTCAAATAGAGCCATATTCTTCAAGATTTGTTCATACAAAGTAAGGTGTTTAGGTTGATTTTAAGACATTGGTTGGTGGCATATGGTGGATTTTTTCTTGTAGCATGATGATATACTAATGTCACACGAATCATATTACTTTTTTTGTGTCATTTCCTTTGCCAAAATAGACTAAACCAAACCATGTGGAATGTGTACCACCCATGCACATGTTGCACTAATTTGGAAGGATAAAATTGCACAAAACTCCGACCCTTCTTTCTTCTCATGTGCCATGTACACCATCCCTCATTTCATGATCATTTTAAGTCCACAAAACACTACACCATACACCCTTTGTAACTACTTTTCGTACCACCCCTTCTCTCTTCCAATTTTGATAAAAACTTCCGAACACAACTTTATCATTCTCAGGCCCATTAAAAACCCCTCCACCCATCATATATAGTCATCACAAACCCTAAAATGAGTCAAAAAAGCTGTAGCGGGTAAGATCAGAAAAAAAATTCCACATATTCTCTCCAAGTTGCTCACTATCGGGTTAGACTTTCAAAGACTCTTTCTCCATTTTTCTTGCTGGTTCGTTGTTCCTGGAGCATCAAGGAGGCTGAAGAATGAGCTTGGAACCTTGCTTTTACATGGAAAAGTGGTGGTTGAAGCTCACCTGGGGTAACATTTATGAACTCTCTCTCTCTATTTTTTTAATTGAGCATTCAAGTGTTTGGTGAGCTCATCTGAAGTCCTACAAAGATGTAGGCATTGTCTGTGGTGTTTGTGATTGCGTTTGTTGAAGTTTCCATTTGAGCACATTTATTTGTTTTCTTTGATTTTCCATGCTAATGTGTTTATAAATGATGTTTGAGAGTGGATTTGAAACGAGCTTGAGATTTCCTGCAAGATGGTGTATCTTTTTATGCGTTTTGGTTTGATTCTATTCTGCAGCTCCGGTGGTGTAGCCGGAGAAGACGACCGGAGAGTATCTCCGACATCTAGGGCTTGTATGGCCGGCGTTGAATTTTGATGTGTTGACTGACCAACCAGAGCTTGGCCTCGTGCCAGCTCGTTTAAGTGAGGGTTAGCGTGTCCCTATACGCACCGTTTCATTTATTGTTTCTTTTTATTTTTTTTATTTTTGAGTATTATAATCTGGGCCTAGTGTGTGTTACTTTATCCACCCCCCATGTCTGGCCCATCAGCGCATCACAACCTGAGTTCAGTTCATCTGAATGTTACTGATGCACCCCCATTTCATGATTATTTTTATTTTCTTTTTTTATTTTCATACTATCTTTTTTTCCTTTTTGTTTTAATTGATTAATTCATGATAAAAATCCCAAAAAATATTTTTCTGGTCAATTAACATGTTGACTTATTTTTAAATTTTTTTATTTTATTTTTAATTCCTTTTTCCTATTTTAATTTGAATTAATTTGTGGATGAGTTTCCAAGGATGCCCTTCATCTAGGGTTAGGGACTTTTGTGATTTTGCTTAGCCTTTTGAAGATAATCTTTTGGCCACTTTTAGGCCATCATATGAGGGTGTTTTTATGCTGGTATAGTGATGGTTTGAGTTGCTTTGGGTGACTTGCCATCCAAGTTTTATGGACCCTCGATTCTTGCTCGATTGTTTATGTACCTTGGCTAGTCGGTCCATTTTGAACATGTTCTTGATCTTGATTTGATCCCAAATTTTGTACATGCTTAATTGGATGGTTGAGCATACCTTTGGACCTTTTGTTGGAATTTTATTGGATCATTCTACTATTTTTAGTTGATGCTCCCATTTGATGATGTGTTGAGCTTCCTAGTTCACCCCTCTTGATCCAATTTTGTGCCTTTGAGTGACATGAACTTCCTTGTTGCTTTGTGATCCTTCTTTGATTAATAAAACATGTTTGAGATTTTGATTTTCCTTGTCCCTTGGTGCTGACTCCTCTTTTATGTGGCTTTGCTTGTGTGGAAGCTTATGAGTTATCTTGGGACTTTATTTTGTTGCATACTTGCATAGTTTTGATACTTGCTTTGTGCATGATGCTTGATGAGTCTTTTTCATTGACTTGAGTTCTGACTTTGCTTCATCTTCATCTTACTTTTCTCACATAACCTTGGTGTGATGTTTAATGATGTTCATTTGTGCTTCTAATACAAGTTTGCTTGCATTCTTTCATGCTTACTTTTACTTGTTTGCTTGAACTTCCTTGTGTGTTGTTTTGAAGCATGATTAATGCTATGAGTTGGATATAATATGCATGATGTGCTTGCTGCCCTCTTTGGTTTCTCATCTCATATCTCTCTTTCTTCTTCATCTCTTTCACTCTTTTATTTCCCCTTGGATCTTAAGACTTGTTCAAGTCTTGGATTAACTTTTATATGCTCCCTTAGGGTTCCTAGTCCAAATTAATATTTGATTAAGCTTGGAGTAGGATAGACATTAGGATTCAAACTATACATGCTAACATTAGGTAGAATCTTCCCCTCTTACCTCAACCTTAGGGCCATCTTTGCATGACAACATTAGGATAGAATTCCCGTAGTGTTTTCTTTTCTCTTGAGTCTTCTCTTCTCATCTCATAACAATTCTAAGATACTTAATAAAGGTAACGTGTATTGCGCATGAGCCTTGTATGTGGAAATGAGAAATGAGGGGTTTCCTCTCATTTTTCTAGAGTGTTTAGTGGACGTCCCATCTTGGGACGATTTGCTATGCATTCGTTCCTACGTCATAGACTTCGGTGCAATGCCAGTTACGAACTAACTTCAATCCACTTCTGTCTAAAAAACACCAAAACAAATTCAAACCTTTTTATCCTTCGGGATTGTTGAGTTTCAAACCGTTTTCAGAAAAGATCTCGTCGCTCACGTAAAAAATCTAAAGACCCCATAGGTCAAACTACGACTGCTCTAACTTCCTCTCTCTCTCGTTCGATTGAGGATACGTAGACATGAGATACGATATCTCGGCGAGCAACCTCTCCCTTTTGCGTAGTCCGTCGAACTACGTTGACTCTGATTCTTCGTTCGTCCATGAAGATACGTAGGCATTGGATTGCGATAATCCTTGCGAGTCCGTCTTAGTCTCCCCCATCCCCGTTTTTCTGTTTAGCCGCAGACTTTAGGATAACTCACCCTTTAATTAGACAACAAGCGTGGATCCCATCAAGTACGATGGACGCGTGGGGGTGCTAATACCTTCCCCTCGCGTAACCGACTCCCGAACCCGGACTATGGTTGCGATGACCATGTCTTTCCCTCTTTCAGGTTTTCTTCGATCGTTTCCTTTCCCTGCATCGAGATAAATAATGTTCGGTGGCGACTCTTCTGTTCTAGTTTTCTCGCCGGTTGTTTTTTCGCAGGTTGCGACACTCCTACCCTCTTTTACATACAGTATATATTTCATCTGTAAATATATACATGTATATTATCTGCTTAGAGTTTTCCTTGGCAATTAGGTATAGGATTAGATAAAGCTAACGGTCACTCTTTCGACACAGTCAAAACTAGTTCCCCATAGGAATTTCCAGATACAGTCTTGCCTCCTCTTGGGCTTATACAATATGGAACAAAGAGAAACACATTATTCCCGGTGAAGCTTTTCTCAGACTATCACTATTAGAAAATTGTCAAAGAAATTCATTTCCCCTAAAGAAGATTAATTCCCGGTGAAACCTCTCTTGAATTTCTTCAAACCCTAGAACTGTTCACTAAAGAAAAGATTATTCCTGGTGAAACTTTTCTTGAACTTTTCTTAAGTTTGGACCCACAGGCTTCCTAAAAGCATCCCCAGCCTCCTCTTGGGCTTTGTACAAGGACCCTCAGGCTTCTTAGAAGTTCTCATGCCTTCTCTTAGGCTTAGTACAAGGACCCAAAGACCTCTTACAGGTATAGGACAGAACTTAGTCATCCTTTGTTAGAGCAGTCTTTCCTAAAAAGTCAAAGCATCAAACCAATTTAGGGTTGATTCTCATCCCTTAAACACCTGCCTCCTATTGGGCATCATACAAAGATAAACCTTTTCATACCAGCAGACTTGGACAGTCTCATCTCCTTTTGGATTACAAAGAAACCCTCAAGTTTCCCAAAACCACGGGATAAACCCTGATCATCTCATCAATCACCAACAGAGTTTAAACTTTTCACTTTAAATTTCCCCAGCTAGGGTCAAATCACTATCAATAAACCTTTATCAGAACCTCAAGGCATCTGATATCTCAACTCTTCTGTAATCCTCAGCAAGAGTTGATTCCCCAATTTAGACCTGCCTTTGGATCTCAAAAATCCTCAGCAGAAGTCAGCCTCTTTTAGCCTCCTCTTAGGCTTTGTATAAAGATCTTCCTCACTCTCTTGTTGATTCAATCACTTTTCAGCCTCCTCTTAGGCTTTGTATAAAGATATTTCCCCATTCTCTTGTTGAGTCAATCACTTTTAGCCTCCCCTTAGGCTTTGTATAAGGATCTTTCCACACTCTCTTGTTAAGTCGATCACTTTTAGCCTCCTCTTAGGCTTTGTATAAGGATCTTAAAACACTCTCTTGTTGAGTCAATCATCTTTTCAGCCTCAATCTTGGGCTTTATACAAGACAAATAAAAACACTCTCTTGTTGAGTCAGTCTCTTTTTAACCTCAATCTTGGGCTTTGTAGAAGACACCTATAAATATTATACAGCTGAGTCAGTAAAATATCCTTCAGCCTCAATCTTGGGCTTTGTACAAGACACCATATAAATATCTTCATTTGAGTCAGTCAAATATGTTTTAACCTCAATTTTGGGCTTTGTACAAGACACATATAAATATTCCTAAGCAGAGTCAATCCTCTTTTCAGCCTCAATCTTGGGCTTTGTACAAGACAAATCATACTCTCCAGTAGAGTCAATCTCTTTTTAGCCTCAATCTTGGGCTTTGTACAAGACAGATAAAACCTCTCACCAGTAGAGTCAGTTTCCCCTTTTAGCCTCAATCTTGGGCTTTGTACAAGACACATACAAATATTCCCCAGTGGAATCAAAAATCCCTTTTAGCCTTAATCTTGGGCTTTGTACAAGACATACAAAATATTTCCCCGGAAAAGTCAACTTTTAACCTCCTCTTAGACTTTGTATAATGATATCCCCCAAAAGAGTCAGTCTCTCTTTTAGCCTCAATCTTGGGCTTTGTACAAGACAGATAATAAAATCCCCAGTGGAGCCAATCAATCTCTTAGCTTCAACCTTGGGCTTTGATCAAGGCACACAAAAATCAACAATCCCCTCAGAGGAAATCAGAAACCTCTCTGTAGGAAGACATTTCTTTGTACAATCACACATCAAAACAGACAATCATAACAAACGTTAATCCCAGATAACTGCTATAAGTGGCACACTTGTTGATTCAAATATCCAAGTTGTAGTCCATCTCTTATCCTGGTAAAACCCTTTCTTTCATCTAATTGCTCTAAGTGGAAAGCCTCTGGATTATTTACATCCAAGCCAATGTCCCTCTCTTAGCATGAAAGACTCCTGAGGAAAAATAGCATTACTCTATACTGAGTTAAAGTTTTCTCCTTCAGGACAACACCCCTATAAAGGAAATTATGGCATTGCTGGATTCACATATCCCAGTTAAAGTAATCCTCCTTTACAATCAGTCACCCAACAGTTGTGATAAACAAACGAGATGTCTCCCTTTAGAGATGACAAATTATCTCTCAGTCAAACCTTTTAGCTTCAATCTTGGGCTTTGAACAAGACACAAATAACCTTTAGCTTCAATCTTGGGCTTTGAACAAGACACCAAATATCTTTTCCTCCCATAGAATAGGAGGAACTACGATTGCTCTGATTTCCCTATTTTTTCTTTAACGGGAATACGTAGGCATAAGATTGTGAAATTTTAGTGAGCACACCAATCAAAAACTTTAGGTCCAGTACCTTCACACACCAATAAAAAACTTTAGGTCCAATACCTCACCAAAAACTTCAGAAAACCCGAAATCAACAAAAACTCTCTCTCTCAAACATTCCCAAAGGAGAAATGTTCCCAACCCTCGACAGATAAACACTAGTAAGTAGAAAACATTATAGAAATTGCTAATGACCTTAGGATAACCACATATAGGATGGGTAATTGACAACTCCCCATTGTATAACTTGACCCAGAACTCCCCAATCTCTTAAGTATTTGTTCAGTTAAACATTTGCGTTCAAGGTTAGTTTTAGCACTACTACAAAACGTGTAAACAACGACGCTATGCTCACAACGGTTCATCCCTACACCGTTGTGACATATATAAACTAAGGCGCAGTTGTATGTTATTTGTTTATTGAATAAAAATTATCTGTATATAACAACGGTTGATAAACCAACCGTGGTGATTATCTGTATATAACAACGGTTGATAAATCAACCGTGGTGATACCATCAAGCTTTCATGTGTTCGAACCTCAGTGCCATCATATATATTGTTTCTTTTATGTTAAAGTGCGCCTTTTCTTTTTTATTTACTTTTAGTTAAAAAAAATTAAAAGTTATGACTACGGTTGTTTATTTACACCGTTGTGATATATTTTGCATGTTTTTTTAATTTTTAATTCTAAATATAACTCTGGCGCTTTAATATGAAATTTCATTATGAAAATAATATATCATAACGGTTTAGAATGTTGACCCTCGTAGTAGCTTTTCAATATTCTCCAAGCTAGCTAATTTCATTGTCTCTTCAGTATCCTTTTTTCCATTGAAAATAGAAACCAGACGAAACGTTACGTGATTTCAACCCTAAACCCTAACGTTAAATACTATGAAACAATACACGATTTCAACCAAAGCTTACATCATCAGTATCCATTCTTCACCGTGTTGTTGTCATTTTCGTCATCATCGTCACGATCGTGAAGAAAGTAGAAGATTACGCACCTACCAACACCGTCGTCATCATCGTCACCGTCGAGAAGAAAGATAACAACAACACCGTCGTTGTCGTAAGGAAGGAAGACAATAACAACACCAACACCAACATTGTTTACTTAGTCGTCACGTAAAATATTTTCCCATGCATCTACAGTAAACTCATTTGCCATTGTTGTTCATGTTGTTGTTGTTGTTTATGTTCTTGTTGTTCATGTTGTTGTTATTGTTTATGTTCTTGTTGTTCATGTTGTTGTTGTTTATGTTCTTGTTGTTCATGTTGTTGTTGTTGTTTTTGTTGTTGTTTTTGAACATAGATGTCGACCTTGTTGAGTTCTACATCAGGAAGCAGCGAAGATGCTCAAACGATTGAGTGTTCTGCGAATACAACTCAAACGATTGATACTCAATCGAAACGATCACAAAGAGGTGTCACAATGATGCCCTAGTTCACATCAGTCCGCAACTCATTTGGTGTAAAAATTCCGATTGAGTTTGATTCGCACTACATATTAGTGGATTGTCCTCATTATGCTACTTTTAGGAGTTATGTTGCGTTCCTTGCACGTAGCAAAGTCAGTATACTGATTGATGATTGGAGAGAAGTGGATGTTAATGTCAAAGACAGCATATGGACAGACGTTAATGTATTTCATACTGTAATTTTCGTATATTTGATACCACTACCTATAGTTTCTAATTCATACTTATATATTGATTTAATGTAGTTAAATTTTGAGTTTATCGATTACTCAAAATTGAAAAGAAAGTGGATAACTTATGCGGTGTTCATTGGAGGGGATTTAAGTCACTGCTCACGGCTGACTACATTACGAAGCCTAAGAGCGGTCTTCAACCTCCATGGATTCGGTATAGTTTTTTATCGAAGAAGGAGTGGCACAAGTTTGCAAAGAAACGTCGTTCTGAGGAATTCAAGGTTAGTACTAGTCTTATGTAACCTATAATGTTATGCTAATGAGTTATAGATACTAATCATACACATTTTTCACTATGTTAATAACAGGCTAAAAGCGAAGTAGGAATTCAGAACAAGGCGAAAAACATGTACCCCCATATATTGTCTCGTGGGGGTTACAGGAAACTTGAGAAGAGGATCATGCAGGAAAAACAACAAGAAGGAGCAGATGGTGACATTCCATCTCCACCTTCAAGACATGAGAAATGGAAGAGGGCTCGATTAAGACCTAATGGAGAGTACACCTCTGAGACTTCAAGAGTAGTTGCTGAGAAAATTGTAAGTATATGTTTTGTTTAAATGTGTTTGCTTATGTATGTTGCTCATGAGCTGTTATTTAAATGTGTTTGCTTATGTAAGTTGCTCATGTTGTGTAGGATAATTTGGTTGTGGCGCCCGTGAAGGCACATTTGTTCTGGAAGCACGACATGACATATTAGTCGAAGCTATCGGAACAGCTGAGCATGGAGGTCGTGTCCGTGGTGTTGGAGATGGTGTCGGCTTGAGGTCATACTTTGGACCTCAAAGAAGAAGCACCGAAATCGCTGAATTTCTTGCTCAAAGACAAAAGATTGAGAATGTTGAGAAGTAATTGGCAGAGCAAAGGAGGCTGTTTGAAGAGGAGAGGGAAAAAGGGGAGAAAGAAGTGGAAAAGTTACAAGAGTTGTATTTGGTATGTGTCGTAAATCGCGCTTATTTTTGTATGATATATATTGTATGTTCTAATTGAATATATTGTGCTTATTTTTGTTTTATATTCTAATTGAATGTTATGATGTAGAGATTAAATGAAAGCCTTGAACAACGAACTAATGAAGATCATCGTTGCATTGATGATGATCAAACTCCAAGTAGAAGTGTCGTAAATCACGCTTCTACAAAAGGAAGTAATTGTACAGCCCCTCCCCCTGTAGATAATCGTAATGGGATATTGGACCCTAGTCCAAATGAAATAACAAGTTTATACTTGTCCATTTCAACAACAGACCTTGTGCAAGCTCTCCCGCTAGAACATTGCCTGAAATTGGATTTAGTGTATTACACTCCTGAAGATGTGAGGGATTTTCTCGCAGGATTTAAGTGGCTTGACAAAGCTATTTTGCAAGTTTGGTGCACGTAAGTATATAGTCGAATATACTTGTCATTATAGAACATTATAATTTTTTGTATTTTCTCCCTTAATTTATTCATTTTCTTTGACCATTTAGGTACATTCACCGTGTTTGTATAGAATTGAATAAATCAAGTACCTATGGAATCTTGGATCCAAGTTTTATTTCTTGGGCGTATAATGATAAAAATATCAGAGAAAAGTACTTGAAAAGCCGGCTAAATGACGGAGGAAAAGAATGTTACCTTGCACCATTCCTCTGTGGGTTAGTATTGTTGTAATTTATTTCTATATTCTATATTTAGTTTTGTTTTAGTAACAACTAATAATATATATATATATATTCTCGTGTTCATTCAGTGGTCATTGGCAATTGATCATAATATCGTTTAGGACAAATACGGTGACATTACTGTGTTCCTTGCACGATCTACTCCACAAACCAATGAAAGATCTTGAATTAACGTAAGTGTCTTTGTTTAATATCATTTTCTTTGGCATTAATTGTAATTAGTTTATCATGTAATATGTTTAATTCAATTTTCAATGTGCAGTATTGTGGAGCAAGTTAATATAATGAATAATGTTAGAAAAAAGCCCACATATCTTGCTCCTAAAGTAAATGGCCAGATTACCTGTTTAGTTCATTTACATTCATGCATATGTGGTTGTATTCATGGTTTTATATTCATGTAATTTGTAGACGAGGAAACAACGCGGGAGTTACGAGTGTGGGTATTTTATCATGAAACACATGTTAAACATTGTCCTTGCCGGCACTGTTGATTCATGGGATACGGTATATATGCCATACAATGTTTACATATATTAATATATAAGTTGACTATTGAATTATTATCATGCATGATCTTCAATTTTTTGCTCTTATATAGATGTTTAAAGACGAAACCCCATTCCCCGTTGAGGACTTTGTGGATCTTCGTAAACGTTGGGCGTATATCCACAATGCGCTTAAGGGTGCTCCTGCTATTTGATATATCAGCAACATTTTTTGATGCACATATTTTTGGGTTTTGATGCACATATTGTGAACAATAGTTTTGGCTTTTGATGCACATAATGAAATCAATAATATTGGCTTTTGATTTAAACAATGTTAGCAGTTTAAATCTATGATTCATTTAGCTTTTGATGTAAATTTTTTTTGATGTAAATTCTCTGATTCATTTATAAGGATAAAATATTGGAAGAATTGTGTTTGATGCACATATTGTGTTTGCATGTAAACGAAGATGTTTTGACAAGATAAAATATAGGAAGAATTTGATAAGCAGATAATTTTTATATTTAAAACAGGCTATTTTTGGCATTGGTTATAAACCTATCTGTAGTTGTATGTCAAACGCTGACCAGAATAATATAAATAAAAAATGTTGTAGCTGAGAATCGAACCAGATCACCTTTAGTTATATCACAACGGTTGAGTAAACTAACCGTTGTGAAATGGTGCGCGCATACATGAATACAACAACGGTCCCAGGACCGTCATTATACGTACCTCATATACAACAACACTATACATAACAACGCCTTCGCCCCCGTCATTATATGTCATTTCCAACCGTTGTTAAATGGCGACTCTGCTGGGGAGCCAGACTAGGACTAGGATTAGAATTCCTAAGAGGTCTAGGTTGTTACCAATCATACTATATTACATATATATACTGCTTTTCCTACTTGATATCCGTGTTTATTTTTCTGTCAATGGGAATGCAATTGATACGCATGTGGAAAGTTTGAGAGAACCCTAAGATAAGTGATGGCATAGACGGGTGGACTTATAGGGAGTGAATCCTGAATAAGCGATCCTGGTAGACCATCAAATCAGGTGAGGCCCCATGTGGATACTATGTTGAACGACCGATTCTCGTGAAAACAGACGCTATCTCAGTGAGGCACCCGTGACCCTGAGGGTTTAGTAGACATTAACCATATGACCACTTGGTAGTGCGGTGACTATCGGAAATAGTTGATACGCGATACTACACTCAAATGAGATTACCCTAGGATGCTACAGCTTGCTCGGGTGAACCAGCTTGTTGTTGATATCCCTAGAGGGGTCAATGATTTTGGGAACCTTTAACCCTTTCTACAGGTACAAAATTGACCAGAATACAACCTTTGGGGATGGGTAGAGCCATAACTCCATGCTCGTGACGTTGAACCTTTGAACCCATGTTTTTTTCAATGTTTTTGTGTGCTGCATTCATGCATTCATTTAAAAAACTCTTAAACAAAGAAAAAAAAATCTTATATTTTCTCCTCTCTTTCTTTTTCAAAATAAACTAAAACAATAATTGCAAATATCAGAGAGATTGCATTATGGATTTCAGTAGAAGAAAGACGTACAAGTACACCTTCAAGGTTCCAAAACTAGAGGAGTTAAGGAAGTTGGCTAGGATGTTTACCAATCCCGAGGCTTTCAGAGCTAAGCATGGAGGGTTGTTCTCTCTGTTAAGGGTCCACGTAGTTGAAGGAATCCTGTCTACGTTAATTCAGTTTTACGGTCCGGTTTATCCCTGTTTCACATTCCCGGATTATCAACTAGCACCAACACTAGAGGAGTACTCTCATCTGACTGATTTACCCATCACTGACCAAGCTCCATTTTCTGGACTGGAAGAAATTCCAAAGGAACAAACCATTGCAAGAGCAATCTAATTGGACGAGTCAGAAGTCAGGACTCACATGACCACTAAGGAAGGAATCCAGGGTTTACCAGCTAAATTCCTGGCGGAAAAAAGCTCTATACTTTTCCAATGAAGGAAACATAACTGCTTTTGAATATATCTTTGTTCTACTCACATATGGGTTATTCCTCTTTCCCAACATCTGTAACTTCGTCGATACCAATGTCATTAATATATTTCTGATTGGAAACCCTGTACCAACCTTGCTCGTAGATGCTTATCATTCTGTACACTTAAGAAATTTGTACAGCGGGGGAATGATCACATGCTGTGTACCCCTGCTTTACAAATGGTTCACTTCCCATTTACCCAAGTCTGCTGCATTTTGGGATCATAAGACTACTCTACGTTGGTCACAGAGAATCATGTCTCTTACCAACTCTGACATAGATTGGTATAATAGGATTTATGAGGGGATAAGGATCATCGACAGATGTGGAAAGTTCCCTAATGTACTTCTAATAGGAACTAAAGGAGGAATCAACTATCATCCAATTTTAGTTCGCCGTCAACTCGGATACCCGATGAAGAATATCCCGCATAATGTTCATCTGAAAGGTCTTTTCTTCAAAGAAGGGGAAAATGACAGGGCACTAAAGAAGGAAATAGTGCATGCCTGGAAACATATTCACAAGAAAGGAAGAGAGTCTCTAGGAAGACCAGACTGTACCTCCATGGAATCTTATCTCCACTGGGTACAAACTAGATCCCTCAAGCTGAGGATGCGTTACCCTCGCCAAGAAGTTATTCCGTTAAAGGAATCTGTCATTTATTTTATGTCTATTACGGAAAAACTCCAGGTCGCTCTCAACAAAGTTCAACGGGAGAAAAGCTCTTGGAAAAACAAGTACCAAATCCTCAATGTGGAGTGTACCAAAATTCAGGGACTGTTAAAAGAAAAGGATGCTCTGATTGAGATTTTAGAACAGGATGCTATGGAAGATCAAAGGAACTTGCTCAATCCTTTCACTTGGAAAATGACTGACAACCCGACAACGACTGAAGAACCCCGATCAAAGAAAAGGAAAATGCCAGAACCAGCATCTGAGTTCTCTTCAGAGAGGACTCGGGATCCATAAACTTAGACATTTTCTTTACAACACTTTGTAAAATACTGTATTTTCCCTTTCTGCAATCTTTCAAATTCAATAAAAAAGGGTCTCCCCACTGTATGATATTTGCAATCTATTTGTTGAAGTTTATTTTTGATTAAAGCAAAAAAAAAAACTAAAATATATCATTGCATATCATTCATCATTCTCACATAACGCATTCTTCTTATCTTCGAGTCTCACGTATGTGTCACGATTCTAGAGTTAAACTGTCTCATTCGTACAATACTCGGGCCAATTGACAAAAGAAAATAGACGATCTCGAGGAAGATAACAAAGAGATGAGAGAAGAAGTCGAAGCTCTGAAGGAAAGTTTGGAAAAACTTCACAATGACATGCAATTCCTGACAGCAGCTCAGAGGCAACAACAAAGGACTGTGATCTCAGAGATCACATCTACGCCCGTAGTGGAGACATATGATCCTCGATACAACATGCCTAAAGGTCGCCCCTGGGGCATGCCTATCAACTTTGTCCCTGAAAGATACATCTCGCCGCTGACTGAAGACCCAGAAACTGCAGCAGGAACCGCTGGGTCTGAAGGTTACAAACTTCGGGAAAGCGAAGACGCAAGAGTTATGACAGCAACTCCTGAAGGTTACAAACTTCGGGGCATATAAGCACCAAGAGTCACCGCCGTAATGACTATACCACAACCAGTGGTACACACTGTCCCGAAAGAAGACATGTACGAAAAAAATGAATGAGTTCCAGGAGCAATTCCTGGAGATGCAGAAGGAATTGCATGCCATTCGCGGTTAGGATTTATTTGGAAAGGACGTCGTAGACCTTTGTCTGGTCCCTAACGTGAAAATACCGCACAAATTCAAGGTGCCTGACTTTGAAAAATATAAGGGCACTCTTGCCCTCAAAGTCATTTGGTGATGTATGCTCGAAAGATGTTAACTCAGACAGAGAATCAATAGCTACTGATCCATTACTTCCAAGACAGTTTAACTGGTGCCGCACTCAAATGGTACATGGGTTTAAACTGCACCAAGATCAATACTTTCAGAGATCTCGACGCTGCCTTCTTTTAGCAGTATAAGTATAACCTAGACATGGCACCAGATTGAGATTAACTCAGAGCAATGTCACAAAAAGACAAGGAAACTTTCAAGGAATATGCTCAGAGATGGCGTGAAATTGCCACCTAGATCTATCCCCCCTTGAGGAGAAAGAGATGACCAAGATCTTTTTGAAAAGCTTGAGCTCATTCTATTACGACTGAATGGTCGCCAGTGCGCCCAGTGACTTCACTGAAATGGTGAACATGGGGGTACGCCTTGAAGAGGCAGTTCGAGAAGGACGATTGGTCAAAGATGCAGACTTTGGATACACAAAGTTGGGGCAGTCACTTCGACACTTCACCAGAAGCTAAAGTTTGTCAAGAATGACAGATTAGTCATAGTATGCGGAGAGCAGGCTTTAATAGTGAGCAACTTATCATCATTCTCCTCTGTAGAACCCGAGGAAGTTATTGGAACCCAATTTCAATCACTCTCGGTGAGCAATGAGAATCGATCAGAAAGAGGGACATTGATTTCCTCATATAAAGACGCTCTCGAAGTGATCAAGGGTAACGACGTAAAAGGATGGGGACAGCTGGTAATTCCTACGGATAACAAGACAAAGAAAGGTCTTGGTTTCTCTTCAACCTTTACCCAGACTGTCAAGAAAGATAAAAGTTTTCATCCTATTCAGGACTTCTTCCACAGTGGAGGCTTCCTCCACCCAGTGTCTCAAGAAGTACACACCATCAATGAGGGTGACTCCTCCGATACAGATGAAGATTGGAAGTCCTATCTCAATGAGGACGGTTATATGTCTCAGGGAGAGACGCATACACCATTTTGCTTTCCCACGCAGAGTCCGAGATATATACCAAGATCAGGCGTCAAGATAATGTACAGAGAATTTGATCCGGAAGGATGTCGTGCTCCGTCCAACTCATTAGAGGAGGAAACTCTGATGAAAGACAACTTCGACTATGACTATTATGACCCCCTAGATGACTTGCCTATCTGGCAGCCGTACCTAGAAGACTTGGGGCAAAAAAGTCAGCCAAAAGACGCTTATCAACTGAGCAATATTGAAAAGAATACCTGCGTCCCCACCAAATCATGGGATCATTACTCAGTACATTCCGAAGATATCCAGCACAACGATGAATCTGTAAAGATTGCAAGACAAACGTTCATCAACTATGCTTTTCTTGAGGTCAACATCATCGAGAAGGATGACTCCTCTACTCCCACAGAAGTATGGGAAACCTTAGGACAGCCGAGTGGCAAGTACGAGTTCTTGGTCAAGTACACCGCTCCTGAAAGCTCTCGTATCAGTCTCGAAGACATCCAGGAACTGGATGGGGAGATCTGGCTGAGAGTGGAAACACTATGCAAGATACAACAGAAGAGTTCGTTTATGACAACTCTGCATGGGAGGAAGACTCCAACGATCCTGCTCCGCCAGAAATCAACGTCATTTCTGAGGACAAACCAAGAAAAAGGTGCCAGACTTTGTGATTCACCGAGGAGTTCGTCGCCAATGGGTTGTTGTCGATGTCCCGAAAGTCGTCCAAAAGTCTAAGTAAGTGCCATCTTTGTTTTTACCTTTCACCCTGCCCAAGTGAAACAAATGTTTTTAATGGGCTCACCTTTTCTGTAAATGTCCCTCTTCGCTTCGCCCAAAGTGACAAAGTTTTGTTTTATAGGGTTGTATTTCAAGAATCGACAAAATCATAAATAAATAACGTCGTTCTGTCATTCCCGCATTTATTGTTGTTTTCACTTTTCGCTTTTCAGAAAATGGTAATCCTAAAACAACCCAAAAAAACAAGTATTTTTCAGAAAATACACTGCACACACTCTTGCATTTCTCTCTATCTCTTCTAAAAAACAAATCATCACATCATGCAAATTGCTTGTTTTAAACCCCATTGAAATATACGATCCAATGCCTTCTCCCAACTTTGAATTCCCGGTATTTGAAGCTGAAGAAGAAGAGGACAAAGAAATTCCAGAAGAGATCTCCCAATTACTCAGACAAGAGGAAAGGTCCATTGAACCTCACAAAGAGCCATTGGAAACGGTCAACTTGGGTTCAGAAGAAGAAAAGAAAGAAGGCAAGATTGGGGCACTGCTCAGTCCGACTGTCAGAGAAGACTTGATATAACTTCTCAAAGAGTTTCCCGATGTATTTGCTTGGTCCTATCAGGACATGCCAGGGTTGGACACCAGCATCGTGGAACATCATCTACTGTTAAGATCAGAATGTCTGCCGATGAAACAAAGGCTGAGACGGACTCATCCTAATATGGCCATCAAGATCAAAGAGGAAGTACAGAAACAGATTGACGCAGGTTTCCTCGCCAGCTCAGAATATCCTCAATGGCTAGCTAACACAGTGCCAGTTCCGAAAAAGGACAGAAAAGTCAGAATGTGTGTAGGCTACAGGGATCTCAACAAAGCCAGTCCAAAGGATGACTTTCCTTTACCGCACATAGACATGCTGGTAGACAGTACAACAAATTTCAAAGTCTTCTCCTTCATGGATGGATTCTCGAGCTATAATCAAATCAAAATGGCACCGGAAGATATGGAGAAAACTTCATTCATCACCCCATGGGGCACCTTTTGTTACAAGGTAATGTCATTCGGTTTGAAGAACGCCGGGGCAACCTATCAAAGGGCCATGACAACTCTGTTTCACGACATGATGCACAAAGAAATTGAAGTGTATGTCGATGACATGATTACCAAATCTAAGACAGAAGAGGAGCATGTGACACACCTGTCCAAGTTATTCGAGCGTCTGAGAAAGTACAAAATCCGCTTGAATCCCAATAAGTGCACATTCGGTGTCCGCTCGGGAAAACTTTTAGGGTTCATCGTCAGCTAGAAAGGAATCAAGGTTGATCTTGACATGGTCAAGGCCATTCAAGAAATGCCTTCACTAAAGACTGAGAAACAAGTCAGAGGATTTTTGGGACATCTGAATTACATCTCAAGAATTATATCCCTCATGGCCGCGACATGCACGCCGATCTTCAAACTACTAAAAAAGAATCAAAGTTGTATATGGACAGAAGGCTGCCAAAAAACTTTCGACAGCATCAAGGAATATCTGTCGAATGCACCAATCATGTCACCTCCAGTGGAGGGAAGACCACTTATCATTTACCTAACAGTCCTGGAAGACTCCATGGGTTGTGTACTTGGCCAACAAGATGAAACCAAAAGAAAAGAGTCTGCCATCTACTATTTGAGCAAGAAATTTACCGACTGTGAAACTCGGTACACTATGCTCGAGAAAACTTGCTGCGCTCTGACTTGGGCAGCCAAACGTCTTCGCCAGTTCATGATTTGTCACACTACTTGGTTAACCTCAGAAATGGATCCAATCAAGTACGTCTTTGAAAAGCCTGCTCTCACAGGAAGGATCTCCCGTTGGCAGATGTTGTTATCAAAATACGACATAGAGTACCATGCTCAAAAAGCCGTCAAAGGAAGCATTTTAGCCGATCATTTGGCTCATCAACCGATTGACGATCAGGAATCAGTCGGATTTGACTTCCCAGACGAAGATGTCATGTATTTAAAAATGAAAGATTGCGATGAACCGCTACCCAGTGAAGGGTCAGAACCAGGTTCCCAATGGGGGCTAATCTTTGACGGAAATGTCAACAATTATGGAAACGGAATTGGGGTAATCATCGTAACACCTCGGGGTACCCATATTCCTTTCACTGCCAGACTAACATTCAAGTGCACAAACAACGAGGCCGAATACAAAGCTTGTATCATGGGTCTCGAAGAAGCGATCGACTTAAGAATTAAGAACTTGGATGTGTATGGAGACTCAGCCCTGGTTATCAATTAGATCAAAGGAAATTGGAACACATACCAATCAGGACTGATTCCTTACAAAGACTACGTGAGAAGGTTGTTACCATTCTTCAATAGAATCGAGTTTCATCATATCCCTCGTGAAGAGAATCACATGGCTGATGCATTAGCCACTCTCTCTTCCATGATTAGTGTAGGTCAATAGAACGATGTACCTAAGATCGACATAATGCGCCTTGAAAGTCCCGCTTACATCTTCGCGATTGAAGCAGTCATAGACGACAAACCTTGGTATCACGATATCAAATGCTTCCTTTAGAAACAAGAGTACCCACCTGGGGCATCAAGAAAAGACAGGAAAACCCTCAGAAAGCTGGCAGGCAACTTCTTCTTGAGCGGTGATACACTCTATAAGAGAAACTTCGACATTGTTTTGCTTAGATGCGTAGACAAACAAGAAGCAAACATGTTGATGAAAAAAATTCACGAAGGATCCTTTGGCATCTCAAAGTCCTTTCTTCCCCATGGCCTTTTTCCATATGGGGACATGATTGGCATGATTGAACCCAAAGCTTCAAACGGACATCGGTTCATCTTGGTAGCCATTGACTACTTCACCAAGTGGGTCGAAGCAGCGTCATACACCAATGTAACCCGACAAGTGGTGGTCCGATTTATCAAAAACAATCTCATATGCCGTTATTGTGTTCCTAGCCAGATCATTACTGACAATGGATCTAACTTGAACAATAAGATGATGAAAGAATTATGTGTTGAGTTCAAGATTGAACACCATAACTCATCTCCCTACCGACCTAAGATGAACGGAGCGGTAGAAGCGGCTAACAAGAACATCAAGAAGATTGTTCAAAAAATGGTTGTGTAGCGCAGTTTTTGTGGTTTCGAATCACTATCGCTTTGGTATTTAAGTTCGATTCATTTTTTATCCTATTGAAGCTGATGAAGGAAGGGAAATAGATGTCTCCAATTAACCCTGCTTGCAAACTGAGGTTAAACAGTCAAAACTGTTGGTTTACAGATACAGATTTAGTTCGTGGGTCTCTCTCTGCTTATTTTGTTCAGAACGAAATATCGGGACTGTTCATGGGGAATATGTTGAGATGCTGGGCCTAGGGGACTTTGGGGGTTTTTTTATTAGTATGCTCGCTAAGATTCTTTTTCAATCTTATTCCTACGTATTCCCGGGATAGGGAAATCAGAGCGATCGTAGTTCCTCCTATTTTATGGGAGGAAATGGTGTTTTGGTGTCTTGTTCAAAGCCCAAGGCATGAAGCTAAAAGTGGTTTATATCTTGTTCAAAGCCCAAGATGTGAAGCTGAAGGGTCTATTTGTATCTTGTTCGAAGCCCAAGATGTGAAGCTAAAAGGGTGTTGATTTTAGAGAATTTGTCATCTCTAAAGGGGAATATTTGGTCTGTTTGTCACAACTATTGGGTGACTGATTATAAAGGAGAATTACTTTAACTGGGATATGCGAATCCAGCAATGCCATAATTTCCTTTATAGGGGATTTTCAACCTGAAGGAGTAGCCTTTAACTCAATTTAGAGCAATGCCATCTTTCCTTAGGAATTTCTCATGCTAAAAGAGGGACAGCGGCGTAGATGTAAATAATCCAGAGGCTTGCCGCTTATAGCAATTTAGACAAAGGAAAAGGAGTTGTTGATGTTTGTATGCTGTGACCAAAGCATGATTTGATGCTAAAAGGTTGATTGAATCGAACGGGGATTTCTTTATACAAAGCCTAAGAGGAGGCTATTGACCCAACAAGTGGATGCTTTTGTGTCTCGTACGAAGCTCGAGATAGAGGCTAAAAGGGTTGACTCAACAAGAGAGTGTTTTTATATGTGTCTTGTACGAAGCCCAAGACGGAGGCTAAAAGGGTTTGACTCAACAAGAGAGTCTTTTATACTCACCAAGAGAGTGATTTGTATCTCGTACGAAGCCCGAGATCGAGGCTAAAGGTGATCGACTCAACAAGAGAGTCTTTTTATACTCAACAAGAGAGTGTTTTGTATCTCGTACAAAGCCCGAGATGAAGGCTAAAAAATGTTTGACTCAACAAGAGAGTCTTTTATACTCAACAAGAGAGTGATTTTGTATCTTGTACGAAGCTTGAGATGGAGGTTGCAAACCTTAACTCTGTTGGGGAGAATCATTGTACAAAGCCCAATAGGAAGCTAGGGTTACTGTTTTAGTTGAGTGACAGGTCCAGTATGTTGGTTAAAAGAGAAAATCAGTTCTTATATGGGTAATGTTGTACTCATGGATTTGATCTGAGGACCAGGATTATTTCCTGATCTTTAAGGAAACGGGGAATCCCAAGGGTATTGAGACTGCCCAAGTCTACGGGTACTTTTTCCTATTTTTGAAAGGAACTTGAGAATGTTTTCGAGACTCAAGGAGATTAGACTGTCCAAGTCTAGAGTTTTATCTTTTGTACTATGCTTAAGAGACAGTACGTTCGCGGTAGAAAGATCTAGACTCCTTGAAAGACTGTTTTACTAAGATGACTAATTTCTGTTCCTATACCTCTAAGAGGTCGTCAGGACAATTTGTATGAAGCCCAAGAGGAGGCGAGAAAAACTTTTAAGAAGCCCGAAGGGACAATTTGTACGAAGCCCAAGAGGAGGTTATCTTCCCGGAGGAAGAATCATTATACGAAGCCTAAGAGGAGGCTGTGAAAACTTCTAAGAAGCCGACGGGTTCTTGTACAACGCCCAAGAGGAGGCGGGGATGCTTTTAGGAAGCCTGTGGGTCCTTGCACTAAGCCCAAGAGGAGGCCGATGAACAGTTCCATAAGGGGTTTCACATGGAACATTGGCCTTCTGTATATGAACTGTTCAAGGGGGAGATTTCTTAGATCTAGTTATCTAAAATTGTTGTAAAAGAAAATTCTCATGGTTTAGGTTATGTTGAAATATCCGGGAGAACGTCGGAGGTAAGGAGACGAGGTTTTGTCTAGTTCTAGACGTAGTTGCCGGGGAAACTCTAAATATCTATACTAGTATTACACAGTCGATATGAGTTTATGAAAGAAGACTTACAGTGATCGAGGAGAGGCCCAGGGTTTTATCAGTGATCGCACTGTCGTTTTGTACAGGGACTTATACAAGTGACTGAGGACCAAGAAAAGTTTTCTGTACAAGGGGATGGGTCTTACACTCTTTTAAGAGGCCCAAAATGATTGAAAGAAAAAGAATGGGGCTTATAACACAAGGGTCGGCCCAGAGTTTATTTTGAAAAGGGCGACGATCGCGCCGAGGTTTTGAAAACACCGTGGGTCTTATACAACGACTGAGGCCCAAGAAAAGTTTTTGGTTTCAAAGAGGGATTGGGTCTTACACTCTATTAGAGGCCCAAAATAATTTTGAATGGGTCTTATAGCTCGAGGAGAGGCCCAGATGGTTTGTTTTAAACGGTCGATGATTGCGTCGAACTTTTGAAATGCAACGGGACTTATACAACATCTGAGGCCCAAAAGGTTTGTATTTATAAAGGATTGGGTCTTACACTCTATTAGAGGCCCAAAATGATTTGAATGGGTCTTATAGCTCGAGGAGAGGCCCGGGGTTTGATTTTTGAACTGGCGATCGCGCCGGGATTTTTGAAAGCACAGTGGGTCTTATACAATGATGGAGGCCCAAAAGGTTTCCAAAGGGGTTGGGTCTTACACTCTAATAGAGGCCCAAATTTTGAAAATGTTTTGTGAGGGTGAAAATCAAAGAACCCTACTTTTGCTTTTCTTTAAAAGTAAATATTTAAAGAAAATCAAATAAAAATGATAAAAATGCCAAATAAGTTTGAATAAACCATTTGTGATTTTTGTTTAGTGTTTGAAGAATGAGGGATTAATCACAAGATGAATTAAAACCTACTTGGTTTTGATTTTCCAAAATGGATATTTATTTTTAAATGGTTTAAAAACAAATAAAAGGCATTTATTCACAAAAATACTAATTATATTAAATAAATAATATAAATCTAATTTTTTTGGGAACAAAATATTCCAACATTTTTGTGATTTTTTGCAAGAAGAATCAATCAAAAATAATTAAAATGGAAGGAGTTATTAATTTTTCAATTAATTAATAAAACATGAAAATATTGAAAAAAAATAGCAAAAATGTGAGAAAACACAAAATGGTCTGGGTGGGGTTTGAACCCACGACCTCAAGGTTATAGGGCGCACGCCTTACCACTGGGGTGGTGATACATCCGTTGATTGAAACAAACCAACAAATACACAAGGCTTGCCTTGTGTCCTAGGCCTGACCAAGGCAATGCAAGGCAAGTTTTGGCAAGAAACGGGAAGGTCCTTAACTTTCTCATTTCTCCATGGTTGGGGACAAAATTTATATGCATCTGGCCTAGACTTTCACAAGGAATCCAATGGTGGTGGTATTTTTTTCCAGATCATGCTCCCTCCTCAAAATCTGATAGTGGTTTTGAAATAGGCCTCTAATTGCATTTTCTGTGCTATCTCATGATACAGGCAAGGATTGCATAACAATTTGGTGCAAGCACAACATATATAACATGTACAAGATGTGTATGATCAGTGGACCTCAAAGCAATGCATATTTTGGAAAGTTCAAGTCATGATGCTTACCTCTTTTTGAGCTTTTGGAGTTTTTTGTGCAATCTGCCAAGTTTCTTCTTCCAGAAATGGATTGATGCTTTGGACACTCTCAAATGATCCCTTAGAAGCTTTTAGGATGATTGGAATCAGCTGGAACCTGCAAAAACAAAAACTGGCCCTTTCTTGCAAAAGGGGTTAAAATGGCCAAAATAGCAACTCTCTCAAATGGTGTTCCAGATATTGGGAGCCATTTGGGACAGTTCAAGGATGATATTTGGAGTGTGTTTGCAGTTTTATCTGGTTTGGAAAGTGACTGAATCAAGACATGGCTTGAAAAATTCACAAAAAGCCTATTTTGAGGTTTTGAGAGGTGACTTTGAGATTTAAGGACTACAGGTCACTTGTGTGAGTTTGGACAACTTAGATATGACATATTGGATGTGTTTGGATCATGAGTTATGGTGGAATTTCTCCCTAACTCAAAAACTCAGAGTTACCTTGCTAAAGAAGGCATTTTGGCCAAGAGAAAGAGATTTTGAGGAAAGCAAGTGTTGTAGTGCTTTGGTGTACTCAAACTGAGCATAAATGAGCTCTATTTGTAGTAGAGCAAGTTTGTTTTGTAAGCAATAGTGAATGGCAACTGCTGCAGAGGTTTGGCCAATGGTTGCATTGTGGAATCTCAAGTCTCCTCTAGCCATTGACTAGAGGTTAGGGCACAACGTTGTGGTTCCTTAGTTGTTGGATCATTCTTGACTGAATTCAGTTGCAAATGTGTCGGTCCATGCCACCTTGGTGCATCCATTAAATGCTCTAATCCAAAATTGGAGTCTTGTCCCTCTTTTAGGGATTTCTAGGTTTGGCATGCTACTTCTTGTTCCAAAGACTTTGGAGGCTTGGATCAGTGTTTGTTCCCTTTAGATTTGATCCTCAGATGTGTCCAAAGTGATGACAAGGCTTGGATATATCTGATTTTTCCAAATCGAGTAAAAGTGCAAAATTCTGCCTAGCCTTGGCAGTTTTCAGCAAGGCATATTGCCATTGTCATATCTCATGGCTCAAGTGGAATTTGATGGAGTTCTTGGCAATTTTGGAAAGCCCTCATATGATACAATAACTGTTTGATCATAATTAGTTTTGATACTTTTTAGATCCAAGTGAAAAATGCCCCTACATTTGGAAAAAAGTGAAGGCAGATTCTGACTTAGTGTAAATTTCACTAAGTGTTGGAAAAAGTGGCATTTCATGTTTTCAGCCATTTTGATCATTCCATAACTCAAAATCCATGATGAATTGGAATGAAGTGTAGTTGAAGCTTTTGTAGAGGGCCATGAGGGCTACAAATCCAGCTTTGGATGGGAAAAATGGCCTTGTGGTTTAGGAGTTATGATCCTCCAAAGTTGGTACCCTAGCCACTTTGTTCCATAACTTAGAAAATTTTCTATGTTTTTATGGTTACCCCTTTTACAAGTTATCCAATTTTTCTTGATTTTTCTTGATGAATGATGATTCAAATCACACATTAACATCATTTTAGGGTTAAAAACCATAATAGTGAAAAATCTCAAAAAGTCAAAGTTTGACTTTTGTGCACAGTTGACTTTTTGTCAGATGAATTCCAAACTGTGCGATCCCCTATGAAATCAAGTCCTTGACCTAAATCAAACTTGATGGATTGATTTCGTAGGTGTTATAGGGTGTATTGAATCATGTCTTAGGGTTTGGGAGCATGTCCTGGTCAAAAGTCAAAGGCATAATTGACTTTTCCCGCGAAACCCTAATTGTGGTTCAGATGAAATTGAAACCTGTTGCTCAAGCTTCTTGGCTCAATCCATTATTACAAATGGATCAATATGGTGTGTTAGGTACCCTCAAATAATCTCTTGAGGTCTTGGCTCATGATTTGTCCCAAAAGTCAACTTAGGGGTGAATTAGGTCAAGAAACCCTAATTCCTGAATTTTTTAGATGAATGCATCCTCTGAGGCTAAATTGACTTGATGATTGGGTTTATGATGTCCCTTAGAGCATCATAGGCTATGCTTTAAAGCATTGGCTCATGCCCAGAGGAAAATTTCCATCTGGAGGCTCTGGTCGACCAAAACCCTAATTTGGTGACACTGGCGATCTTAAGGCTTGATCCACTTAGAATGTTGCAACCTTGTGCTTGATTCTACCTATGGGAGTCCTCTTGATCCATTATGGATGTTTGAGAGGTTTAGACAAGTTAAATATCATGTCATTTCTTGATTGATCTCTTTTCTAAGAGCTCTGAGAGGGCTTGAAACCCTAAGTTTGATTGTAGTAAAGGCTCACCCATCTTTGGGGAGACTAATGAGGCATGATGGTCCATCCATATTGTGATGATGATTTGCACAATGATGAGAAATCTTAGTGGTCAAAATTTGGGGTACGACATATGCCTCTATTTAATCTTCTTCGACCCGAAGGTGTGAATGGCGAAGGTATTCGGGCATTCTAGGTGCAAGAGGATTAAATATCGGAATACCCGAAATTTTTATGGTTATTAAGAATGGTAGTTCACGCATCCTTCTTCTTTTGCTAAGCAGTGATGCTCAGAAAAGGTAAAAACTTCCCCTCGATCCTGGTCTTCAGCCAAGGAACTGGTTTAAGTTGCTGAAATAAACTTCCCCTCGATCCTGGTTTCCTAGCAAGGAACTGGTCTCAGTTGCTGAAATAAACTTCCCCTCGATCCTGGTTTCCTACCAAGGAACTGGTCTAAGTTTCTGCTGTAAACTTCCCCTCAATCTTGGTTTCCTACCAAGGAACTGGTCTAAGTTTCTGATACAAACTTCCCCTCGATCCTGGTTTCCTAGCAAGGAACTGGTCTTAGTTTCTGATATAAACCTCCCCTCGATCCTGGTTTCCTACCAAGGAACTGGTCTTAGTTTGTGATATAAGCCTCCCCTCGATCCTGGTTTCCTACCAAGGAACTCGTCTTAGTTTCTTTTGTCAATAAACTTTATTGACAAGGGACGCTATTTGTAGCGGTTCTCTTCAAACTTCTCGCCGAATTTTCCTGGGGAGATGCCATTTGATGGAAAAAGTTTTGATGTCAGACATGCTGGGGAACCACATCTGTCTGAATTGTAGAGGTGTACAAACTTCTCTGTTTGGAGACGCCATTTGTCGACTCTACTGGGGAAAACGAGTCTCTTTGAGATACTTTTTCTTGCTTGGGGTATTTCATCATACTTTTCTCGGGATCTTCTCGGAGAAACGCCATGTGACATAATCCAATTCTGAGGTGCTTTCCATGGGGATTTTCCTTAATCCGGGAAAGTGAAGACATCATCTTCAATGGCGAAGAATGATGCTGGCTGAGGGTTCTCTGGTTTTTTAGAGGTTCAAGTTATCAAAGTGATCAAGGCCGACTTCATCCCAGAAATAAACTGGAGGAGAGAGGTAGTGCAGACGCAAAATTTTCTGACGAGGAAAAAACTGACAACTCGATTGAGATGACTGTTATCACTAGGGGATTAGACCGACTAGAGTGATAGTGATGCGATATGAATATGAATATAAATCATTAATGCATGATGTATGTATGTATATGCTGACAAAACTGACGCGACATACAGACTGGTAGATGAACAAGACTGGATACTCGGCCACAGTGGGAGATAAAAAGTATCACTGGTTCAAGATAGCAATTCTGCCTTGCTTAGGAGAGAGACGGTCCTCGCGGGGAACACCGTTGGTCGGGCTTAGGAGATAAGAACTCTGCCAGGGGTATCAGAGAAGACATGGTTTCTGACATAGTTGATCCTTCATTCAGATGCACTGGTTTAGATAGAGTACTTTGATTCTGCACTTTGAGGTTCGATTACTTCTGGAGAAGCGATCGATGTTCTTTCGATGTTCAACAGTCAAAAGAAATTGCCATCTTTATTTTAAAAGCAGAAAAAGTTTGCCAAGTAAATTCATTTTTGTTTCGTTTCAAGAATCATTATTCATTCTAAAATGTCGTTCCGTAAAGGTAAAACAAATGAGAAGATGACCTTGGGGGCATCCTGAGCTTCTGTCGAAGATGACCTTGACTGGAGTTTTCCTGACGGATGATGTAACTGCTGCCGAGGGATTTGCCCCTTTGTTAAACATAGTTACTTGCCATTATCCCTAATTTTTGCCTGGATTGTACTTTGAGGTTTCCAATCCACCGGGATGTTTTTTTATCATGTCTCTAATTGTTGCCTGGACCACCCTTTCGGGTTTTCAATCCACCGAGACGTTTTTTTTATTTAGGCGAAGTATTTCTTGACTACGTCAACATTTGTGGGGTAGGAAAATTCCTCTCCGTCCATGGTTGCAAGTCTCAGGGCACCGCCTGAGAAAGCTTTCTTGACCACATATGGCCCGTCATAATTCGGAGTCCACTTGCCCCGAGAGTCAGTGAGAAATGATTATATCTTTTTTAGCACAAGGTCTCCTTTCCTGAAGACTCGAGGTTGGACCTTTTTGTCAAATGCCTTCTTCATCCTTTACTGATACAACCGACCGTGGCATAGAGCCGTTATTCATTTCTCTTTGATCAGGTTGAGTTCGTTGTGTCGATTTTGACACCATTCAGCTTCTGTAAGCTTAGCTTCCATCAATACCATGATTGATGGGATCTCTACTTTATGGGGAGCACTGCTTCCATGCCATACACTAGAGAGAAAGGGGTTGCCCTCATTGAACTGCGGACAGATGTGCGATAACCATGAAGAGCAAAGGGTAGCATCTCGTGCCAATCTTTGTAGGTTACAACCATCTTTTGAACGATCCTTCTGATGTTCTTGTTAGCCGCTTCCACCGCTCCGTTCATCTTGGGTCGGTAGGGAGATGAGTTATGGTGTTTGATTTTGAACTCTGCGCACAACTCTTTCATCATCTTATTGTTCAAGTTAGATCCATTATCTGTAATGATCTGGCTCGGAACACCATAACAAAAAATGATATTGTTTTTGATAAATCGGACTACAACTTGTCGGGTTACAATAGTGTACGACGTTGGTTCGACCCACTTGGTGAAGTAATCAATGACTACCATGATGAACCGATGTCTATTCGAAGCTTTAGGTTCGATCATGCCGATCATGTCGATTCCCCATATGGAAAAAGCCCATGGGGAAGAGAGAACTTCGAGATGTGTAAGCGGTACATGGATTTTGTCTGAGTATATCTGACACTTATGACACTTCCTCATGTACTTGTAGCAATCGGATTCCATGGTCAACCAGTAGTACCCTACTCTCAGAATTTTTCTCGCCATTGTATGTCCATTGGCATGAGTTCCAAAGGATCCTTCATGAATTTCTTTTATCAGCATGTTTGCTTCTGGTCTGTCTACACATCGGAGCAAGACCATGTCGAAATTCCTCTTATAGAGTACATCACCGCTCAGGAAGAAACTGCCTGCTAGCCTTCTGAGGGTTTTTCTATCTTTCTTGGATGCCCCAGGTGGGTACTATTGTTTTTGAAGGAAGCATTTAATATCGTGATACCAAGGTTTGTCGTCTATGACTGCTTCGATCGCGAAGATGTAAGCGGGCCGTTCAAGGCGCATGATGTCGATCTTAGGTAAGTCGTTACATTGACCTACACTAATCATGGAAGAGAGGGTAGCTAAGGCATCAGCCATGTGATTCTCTTCACGAGGGATATGATGAAACTCGATTCTGTCGAAGAATGGTAACAATCTTCTCGCGTAGTCTTTATAAGGAATCAATCCGGATTGGTATGTGCTCTAATCTCCTTTGATCTGATTGACGACCAAAGCTGAGTCGCCATATACATCCAAGTTCTTGATCCTTAAGTCGATCGCTTCCTCGAGACCCATGATACAAGCTTCGTATTCAGCCTCATTGTTTGTGCACTTGAACGTAAGTCTAGCGGTGAAAGGAATGTGGGTACCCTGAGGTGTTATGATAATTACCCCAATTCCATTTCCGTAATGATTGACAGCTCCGTTAAAGATAAATCCCCATTGGGAATCTGGTTCTGGCCCTTCACTGGGTAGCAGTTCATCGCAATCTTTCATTTTTAGATATATGACATCTTCGTATGGGAATTCAAACCCGATTGATTCCTGATCGTCAATCGGTTGATGAGCCAAATAATCGGCTAAAATACTTCCCTTAACGACTTTCTGAGCGTGGTACTCAATGTCATATTCCGATAACAACATCTGCCAACGGGCAATTCTTCCCGTGAGAGCAGGTTTTTCAAAAACATGCTTGATTGGATCCATTTCAGAGATTAACCAAGTGGTGTGACGAATCAAGTATTGCCGAAGACGTTTGGCTATCTAAACTAGAGCACAGCAAGTTTTCTCAAGCATAGTGTACCGAGTCTCGCAGTCGGTGAATTTCTTACTCAAATAGTAGATGGCAGACTATTTTCTTTTAGTTTCGTCTTGTTGACCAAGCGCACAACCCATTGAGTCCTCTAGGGCTGTGAGGTAGATGATCAGTGGTCTTCCTTCCACTGGAGGTGATAGAATTGGGGGGTTCAATAGGTACTCCTTAATACTGTCGAAGGCGGTTTGGCAGTCTTCTGTCCAAATGCAGTCCTGATTCTTTTTGAGTAATTTGAAAATCGACGAACATGTTGCGGTCATGAGGAATATGAATCTGGAGATGTAGTTCAGACATCCCAGGAATCCTCTGACTTGTTTTTCAGTTTTCGGAGAAGGCAATTCTTGAATGGCCTTGACCTTGTCCGGATCAACCTCAATTCCTTTCTGGCTGACGATGAATCCTAAGAGTTTCCCTGAACGGACACCGAATGTGTACTTGTTGGGATTCAAGCGGAGTTTGTACTTTCGCAAACGCTCGAATAGTTTTGACAGGTGGGTCACATGCTCCTCCTCTATTTTAGATTTTGCAATCATATCATCGACGTACACTTCGATTTCTTTGTGTATCATGTCATCAAACAGAGTACTCGCCCTCTGATAGGTTGCCCTGACGTTCTTCAAACCGAACGGCATTGCCTTGTAACAAAAGGTCCCCCATGGGGTAATGAAGGAGGTCTCCTCCATGTCTTCCAGTGCCATTTTGACCTGATTATAGCCTGAGAATCCATCCATGAAGGAGAAGACTTTGAACTTTGTTGTACTGTCTACCAACCTGTCAATGTGCTGTAAAGGAAAGTCGTCCTTTGGATTTGCCTTGTTTAGATCTCGGTAGTCAACACAAATTCTGACCTTTCCGTCCTTTTTCAAAACTGGTAATATTTTGGCTAACCATTGAGGATATTCTGATGTGGCGAGGAAACCCGCGTTAATCTGTTTCTGTACTTCCTCTTTAATTTTGATGGCCATGTCCGGATGAGTCCGTCTCAACCTCTGTTTTACTGGCGGACATTCTGATCTTAACGGTAGATGGTGTTCCACGATGCTGGTATCCAACCCTGGCATATCTTGATAGGACCAAGCAAACACATTGGGAAATTGTCTGAGAAGCTTTGTCAAACTCTCTTTGACAGTTGGACTGAGCAGTACCCTAATCTTGACTTCTTTTCTCTCTTCTTCTGAACCTAGGTTTACCGTTTCCAACGGCTCTCTGTGAGGTTCAATGGACCTTTCCTCTTGTCTGAGTAGTCGGGAGATCTCCTCTGGAATTTCATTGTCAACTTCTTCTTCAGCCCAAAATACCGGGAACTCAAAGTTGGGATAAGGCATCGGATCGTATGTTTCAACGAGGTTTAAAACAAGTAATCTGCATGATGTGAGGATTTGTGTTTAGAAGAGATAGAGAGAATGCAAGAGCGTGTGCAGTGTATTTTTCTTTTACTGCTTGTTTTTATTATTGAGTTGTTTTTTAGGATTACCATTTTCTGAAAAACAAAAAGAGAAAACAGCAATTAATGCGGAAATTACAGAACGACGTTAATTTATTAATGAACAAGTCGATTCTTGAAACTACAGCCCTATAAAAAAAACTCTGTCACTTTGGGCGAAGCGAAGAGGGAAATTTACAGAAAGTGAGGCCTATCAAAACATCCATTTCACCTGGGCAGGGTGAAAGGTTAAAGTAAAGATGGCAATTACTTAGACTTATGAACAATCTTTGGAACATCGACAGCGACCCATTGGCGGCGAAATCCTCGGTGAATCACAAAGTATGGTACCTTCCTTGATTTGTCTTTAGAAATAACGCTGATTTCTGGCGGAGCAGGATCATTGGAATCTGTCTCCCAGGGAGAGTTGTCGTAGGAGGATTCCTCAGTTGTATTTTGCGTAGTATTTGTACTCTCAGGTATATCTCCCCATCCAGTTGGCTGGATATCTTCGAACCTGATACGTGTGCTTTCGGGAGCGGTATACTTGACCATGAAGGCAAATTTTCCACCTGGTTGTCCCAGGGTGTCCCACACTTCTTTGGAACTGGAGGAGTCATCTCTCTCGATGACGTTGACCTCGGGAAAAGCATAGTTGATGAATTCTAGTCCGGCAAGCTTTGCCAATTCATTATCATACTGGATAAATTTGGAATAACCTGAGTGTTGATCCCATGACATGGTAGGGACACAGGTATTCTGTTCAATGATGCTCAGCTGATTTTCATTGTTCGGCTGATTTTCTTGCCCCAAGTCTCCAGGATACGGCTGCCAGATAGGCAAGCCATCCATTGGGCCATAATAGCCGTGATCAAAGCTGTATTTCATCGGAGTGTCTTCCTCTAACGAATTTGGCAAAGCACGGCATCCTTCAGGATCACAATCTCCGTATATAATTTCGACATCTGACCTCGGTATAAATCTCAGACTCTGTGCGGGATAGAAAAATGGCGTAGGCACCTCTTCCTGAGACATATAGCCGTCCTCGTTGAGATAGGACTTCCATTCTTCCTCCGTATCAGAGGAATCATCTTTATTGATGGTATGCACGTCTTGAGTCACTGGTTGAAGGAAGCCTCCACTGTGGAAGAAGTTCTGAATGGGATGACGACTTTCATCGTTAGCAGCTGTCTGGGTGGAAGTTATAGAAAAACCAAGAACCTTCTTTGTTTTGTTATCAGTGGGAATGACAAGATGTCCACATCCTTTTGCATTGTTATTTTCGATCACTTCGAGAGCATCTCTGTATGAGGAAATCGAGGTTCCTTTCTCTGATTAATTCTCATTGCTCACCGAAAGTGCTTGGAATTGAGTTCCAACAACCTCCTCGGGTTCTACACAAGTAGATAATGACAAGTTGCTCACAAGCAAGGCTTGTTCTCTACAAACCGTGACAAGTTGGCCGTTCTGGAAGAACTTTTGCTTTTGGTGGAGGGTCGAAGTGACCGCTCCAACCTGATGTATCCAAGGTCTTCCTAATAAACAACTGTATGTTATCCGGAGGTTCATGACCTGGAAAGTGATTTGGAAAGTGTGAAGGACCAATAATTATGGGAAGGTCGACTTCGCCAATAACCGTTTTTCTGGATCAGTCAAATGCTTTGACGACGACCTCACTAGTTTTCATCAGAGGTCCTTTGAATGATAATCGCATCAAAGTGGACATTGGGATAACATTTAGGGTTGACCCTGTGTCTACCAGTACGCTGGCTAAAGCATCCTCCTGGCAGTTGACTGTAATGTTGAGCGCCATGTTATGACGGCGACCTTCTTCAGGTAATTCCTCATCACTAAATCCCAAGTTATTGCAAGAAGTGATGTTAGAGACAATACTATCGAACTGTCTAATTGTTACATCCTGTTCTACAAAGGCTTGCTCCAAGACTTTCTGTAGAGCCTCCCTGTGCGCTTCTGAACTAAGTAACAGTGATAATACCGAGATCTTTGAAGGAGTTTGTAACAGCTGATCAACAATGTTGTATTCACTCCTTTGGATGAGTTTTAGCATCTCATCATCGTTTTTTGAAAGGTCGGGATTACTGGATTGACCGACTGGTGGATTGGGAACTTCTGTCTGAGGTTCCTTTTCTTTGTTGGGTTCTCCAACTCCTCTGTTGAAGATTCTACCACTCCGTGTTACTCGACTGATGTCTGCAATATTCACGACGGAGGGTTATGGAATTTCCTTTCCATTCTCAATTGTTGTTGCACCGTATTTGTAAGGGATAGTCTTAGTTGATTTATATGGTAGCGGTCCCGGTAGATAGATGACTATGGGAGCCTTCTGATTTTTTTGACCATCGTAAGTAATTTCGATCCGTTCCCGATTGGGAAGTCTTGATTCATCAAGTAGAGGGATAATGGTACAAACATCCCTAGTCCTCTGATGATCAGAGATTACGACGACGTCCTCAATTTGATCAGCAAGATAGTTGACTGATCCAGAACTTGACCATGGTTGAATCTCTTTGCGGTCCAACTGACTTTGAAGGGCTGCTGGCACGAGGTAGCATCCTTGATTATCCACTATGCAAAATCCACACCGCTCATAGTTGTGTAGTGGCACCTGGCCACGTCCGCTTTGAATACAGTGTAACCTTACTAGATCTGTTTCCATCGATCGAACATCCTGACTTTGATATCTGGTAGGATTCCCGTTAGTGATACTAATTTACTGGGTGTCTTCATCCATATAGATTGGAAGTCACCAGTGGTTCAACAAGTGCTGAAGTGTTTCCTGGACAAGGGCATAGCCCTGATCGTCTTCGCAACCCGCTTTACAGCCTGATAATCATATGATACCAGGAACCCGAGCCGAACCTATTTAGCATACAACTCCACCAAGCTGGTATTCATCAAGCGAATATCAAAGATTTGAACCATGTTGATTTGATAATGATTCCTATCATGGTAGTCTTGAATCCATCCAAGATCCATCTGATGCTGGAGGGCCTCTTGTACAAAAGAGCATCCCTGTTTGTTTACCGAGCAAGTCAGGCAGGAATTATAATCGTGACGCGGTAGATTATGATACTGGCTTTGCCTTGAGTGCATTGCCACCAAGTTGACATTCATCGCACAGATATCGTGGTTTTGTATTATGTTGGAATTCGTGTAAACCATGTTAACTCCACGAACTCGGTGCTCTTGGATCCATCCTAGATCCATCTGTTCCTGTAGAGCTGATTGCACCACAGAACATCCTTGATTGCTTTTAGAGCAGATATCACACTGGTGATAATTATGAGGTGGCACATGGCCATATCCACTCTGTCTACAATGCATCTTGACCAAGTTGGCCCTCAATAAGAGTACATCGTGAATTTGATAGGTGTTGTTAGACTTTCCCTCTATCAAATTAACTGCAGCTTTCTCGTGCTGAGGCAGCGGGTTCGTGAGAACATTCGGATTTGTATCTTTGAAAGATAAGACCTCGCTCCTAACAAACTTTTGCACGTCGGATTTAAAACAGAGACGGTTTTCTATGTTATGCCCTGGTCCTCCTTGATGGTAAGGGCAAGTCTGATCAGTTTTGAACCAAAAAGGTGGATTTTCCGGTACTGTAAGAGGAGACTTAGTCTGGACGTGCCCCTTGGCTAGTAGTAATGGAAATAGTTCTGCGTACTATACGGGTATAGGATCAAATCCTTGTGGCCGCGTTGTACAGTTGTTGTTGTATTGAGGACGAGTCTGCTGAAGAGGCTGTTGTGTCCTTTGCTGATATTGCTGCGAATGCGGTTGGCTTTGAGCAACCTGAGGTTGATACGTAGAAACAGACGCAGGGCTGATAGCAGGAGTTACAGCTGCTACTGGATGGTACCGTCGCCTTTGCTTTCCGAGAGAGATATTCCAAATATCCTGCTCTTTTTTCTTAGGGAGAGCACTACCGTATCGCTTTGTACTACTTGTCGACCCAGTGTCTTTGACTAGACGTCCTTCTCGAACGGGTTCCTCGAGGCGCACTCCCATACCGACCATTTCGGTGAAGTCGCTGGGCATACTGGCAACCGTTCTATCGTAGTAAAATGAGCTCAAGGTCTTTAAGAAAATTTTTGTCATCTCTTTTTCCTCAAGAGGTGGACAAATTTGAGCGGCAATTTCACGCCCTCTCTGAGCGTATTCCTTAAAGGTTTCATTGTCTTTTTGCGACATTGATCTGAGTTGATCTTTGTCTGGTGCCATGTCCAAATTGTATTTATACTGTTGGACGAAGGCAGTGCCAAGATCTCTGAAAGTGCTAATCGTAGAGAGGTTTAAACCCAGTACCATTTTAATGCGGCACCGGTTAAACTATCCTGAAAGTAGTGAATCAGTAGATCTGGTTCTCTGTCTGAGCTGACATTCGCCGAGCGTACTTCACCAAATGGCTTTGAGGGCAAGAGTTACCCTTGTACTTTTCAAAATCGGGTACTTGGAATTTGTGCGGGACTTTCACTTTGGGGACGAAACAAAGGTCTGCGGAGTCCTTTCCAAATAGATCCTGACCGCGAAGGGCCTGCAGTTCTTTCTGCATCTCCAGGAATTGTTCCTGGAACTCATTCATTCTGTCGAACATGATGTCCTTTATACCAGAAGGTATCTGTGGAATCTGTCCTTCTGGGACAGTGTGCACCACAGGGGGTGGTACCGTTACTACGACAGTGAATCTTGGTGCTTCCCAAAGTTTGTAACCTTCAGGAGTCCTCCTTATGCCTCTGGCATCCTCGCTTTCCCAAAGTTTGTAACCTTCAGGCCCAACGGCTTCTGCTATGATTCCCTTATCTTTAGTGATCGGCAGAACATATCCTTTCGGGATATAGTTAACAGGCATGCCCCAGGGACGATCTTTCGGCATTTGATACCTAGGATCATACTTCTCTACTATGGGCATTGAGGTGATCTCTGAGATCACAGTTCTTTGTAGCTGAGCTTCTGCCATGGCTTGCATGTCGTTACGAAGCTTTCTCATATCCTCTCTCAGAGCGTCGATCTCTTCTTTCAACTCTCTGTTCTCTTCCTCGAGATCATCCATCTTTTTCTGACGATTGGCCCGAGTATTGTACGAATGAGACAGTTTGACTCTAGAACCGAGACACAGACGTGAGATTCGTAGGTAAGAAGAATACGTGACGTGAGAATGATGAATGCAATGATTATATTAATTGTTTTTTTTGTTTAATCAAAATAAACTTCGACAATTAGATTGTAAATATCAAACAGTGGGGACACCCCCGTTTTATTGAATTCAAAGGATTGCGGAAATGGAAATACAGTAAATTACAAGGTGCGGAAACAGAAACCAAAGCTAATGGGTCCCGAGTCCTCTCTGAGGAGAACTCGGGTGCTGATTCTGGTACCTTCCTTTTCTTGGACCAGGGCTCTTGGACCGTTGTCGGGTTGTCATTCCTTTGCCAAGTGAAAGGAGCGAGCAAATTCCTTTGGTCATCCTGATTTTCTACAGTATGTTGCTCCAAAATCTCAATTAGAGCATCCTTATCTTTCAGCAGTTGTTGTATTTTGGTACACTCTACATTGAGAATGCGGTACTTGTTCTTCCAAGACCTCCTCTCCTGTTGAACTTTGTTGAGAGTAACCTGAAGTTTTTTTGTTTCAGTCATGAAGTACATGATAGATTCCCTCGACGAAAGAACTCCGTGACAAGGATAAGGCATCTTTAGCTTGAGAGCTCTAGTTTGTACCCAGTGGAGATAAGGCTCCACCGAGACACAGTCCAGTTTTCCTAGAGACTCCTGTCCTTTCTTATGAACATGTTTCCAAGCGTGCACTATTTCCATCTTCAGTGCCCTGTCATTTTCTCCTTCCTTGAAGAAAAGACCTTCCAGATGAGCATTACGCGGGACATGCCTCATCGGGTATCCAAATTGACGCCGAACTAAAACTGGATGGTAATTGATTCTTTCCTTAGTTACTATGAGGGGTACGTTGGGGAAATTTCCACAACAGTCAATGATCCTGATTCCGTCATAGATTCGATTGTACCAATCGATGTCAGAGTTGGTAAGAGACATGATTTCTGCGACCAACGTAAGGCACCTTATGATCCCAAAAAGCGGCAGACTTAGGCAAATGGGAGATAAACCATTTATATAGCAGGGGTACGCAGCACATGATCATTCCTCCACTGTATAAATTCCTTAAGTGTACAGAATGATACGCATCTGCGAGCAAGGTTTGTATGGTGTTTCCAATGAGAAAAACCTTAATGGGGTTGATATCGATGAAGTTATCAATGTTGGGAAACAAAAATAACCCGTAGGTGAGCAAAACAAAGATGCTTTCAAAAGCAGTCACGTTCCCTATACTAGCAAAGTATAGAGCCTTCTTTACCAGAAACTTGGCTGGTAAACCTGGGATTCCTCCCTTGATGGTCAGGTGAGTCTTGACTTCCAACTCATCCAAATAAATTGCTTTTGCAATGGTTTGATCCTTTGGAATTTCTTCCAGTCCAGAAAAGGGAGCCTGATCAGTAATGGGTAGATCAATCAGATGAGAATACTCCTCCAGCGTTGGTGCGAGCTGGTAATCCGGGAATGTGAAACAGTGATAGACCAGATCGTAAAACTGAATGAGTGCCTCCAGGATTCCCTCAATTACATGGACCCTTAACAGAGGTAGCAGACCTCCGTACTTGGCTCTGAAAGCGTCAGGGTTAGTGATCATCCTTGCTAATCCTCTCAAATCCTCTAGTTTTGGAACCTTGAAGGTATACTTGTGAGTTTTTCTTCTACCGGAATCCATGAGCGCAATCCTTTTCTCTCTGACATTTGCAATCATTGTCTTAGTTTAATTTGAAAAAAGAGAGACTAGAAGAGAAAATTTTTCTTTTGGTTAATGTTTTTTTTTAAATGAATGCATGAATGCAGCACACAAAAACATAGAAAAAACATGGGGTCAAAGGGTCGGTGTCATGAAGTCAAGGCTCTACCCATCCCAAAGGTTTATACTAGTGATTTTTGTACCTGTCTCTCAAAATCATTGATTCTTGTCGAGATAACATCAGCGGGCCGGGAACCGTGCTAGGTGATGTACTTCGAAGAATCTCAGAAGAGGGTAGTATCGCGTGACAACTATTTCCGATAGCTTCCACACTACTAAAAGAGGTTTTTCCTAGGTGTATACTCAATTTTTCCACATGCGGCATCACACGCATTCCCATTAGCAGAAAAATAAACACATATATCAATTAGGAAAAGCAGTATATATATTTGTCCTAATGTCCTAGACTTTTTAAGAGCTATGAATCCTATGATCCTAACAGAAAATGGCTCCCCGGCGGAGGTGCCATTATGTGGTACCTTCCCAACTTAAAGGTTTTTGAGCTAAGATCCTAGTGAGGGCCGATCCTTGCAATAATGACATTCCCCGATGGAACTGTCATTCGGTGAACCCAAGGACTCGTCCTAAGAGAAGGTTTCAACAAGAGAGATAAGAGAGACAAGATTCCTTTGTTTGAAGGCCCCACGGTGGGTGCCATTTTTCCTGTGAAATTGTCTAAACTTAAGGTTTCCTCCTAAGAGACGGGAAAAGAACAAGTCTCTTCCACTGTGGTCGCCATTTTTCTGTGGAAAATGGGGACGACAAGATCTTACCATGGCACCTCCCACTATGGTCGCCATTTTTCTATAGCGCGGTTTTTGTGGTTTCGAATCACTATCGCTTTGGTACTACAGTTCGATTCATTTTTTATCCTATTGAAGCTGATGAAGGAAGGGAAATAGATGTCTCCAATTAACCCTGCTTGCAAACTGAGGTTAAACAGTCAAAACTGTTAGTTTACAGAAGCGGCTTTAGTTCGTGGGTCTCTGTCTGATTATTTTGTTCAGAACGAAATATCGGGACTGTTCATGGGGAATTTGTTGAGATGCTGCGCCTAGGGGACTTTGGGGGTTTTTTTTATTAGTATGCTCGCTAAGATTCTTTTTCAATCTTATGCCTACGTATTCCCGTGATAGGGAAATCAGAGCGATCGTAGTTCCTCCTATTCTATGGGAGGAAATGGTGTTTTGGTGTCTTGTTCAAATCCCAAGACATGAAGCTAAAAGTGGTTTATATCTTGTTCAAATCCCAAGATGCGAAGCTGAAGGGTCTATTTGTATCTTGTTCGAAGCCAAAGATGTAAAGCTAAAAGGGTGTTGATTTTAGAGAATTTGTCATCTCTAAAGGGGAATATTTGGTCTGTTTGTCACAACTGTTAGGTGACTAATTATAAAGGAGAATTACTTTAACTGGGATATGCAAATCCAACAATGCCATAATATCCTTTATAGGGAATTTTCAACCTGAAGGAGAAGACTTTAACTCAGTTTAGAGAAATGTCATCTTTCCGTAGGAATTTCTCATGCTAAAAGAGGGACAGTGGCGTGGATGTAAATAATTCAGAGGCTTGCTGCTTACAGCAATTTTGATGATGGAAAAGGAGTTGTTGATGTTTGTATGCTGTGACCAAAGCATGATTTGATGCTAAAAGGTTGATTGAATCGAATGGGGATTTCTTTATACAAAGCCTAAGAGGAGGCTATTGACCCAACAAGTGGATGCTTTTGTGTCTCATACGAAGCCCAAGATAGAGGCTAAAAGGGTTGACTCAACAAGAGAGTGTTTTTATATGTGTCTTATACGAAGCCCAAGACGGAGGCTAAAAGGGTTTGACTCAACGAGAGAGTCTTTTATACTCACCAATTGAGTGATTTGTATCTCGTACGAAGCCCGAGATGGAGGCTAAAGGTGATCGACTCAACAAGAGAGTCTTTTTATACTCAACAAGAGAGTGTTTTATATCTCGTACAAAGCTCGAGATGAAGGCTAAAAAATGTTTGACTCAACAAGAGAGTCTTTTATACTCAACAAGAGAGTGATTTTTTATCTCGTACGAAGCCCGAGATGGAGGCAGCAAAGGTTAACTCTGCTGGGGAGAATCATTGTACAAAGCCCAAGAGGAGGCTAGGGTTACTGTTTCAGTTGAGTGACAGGTCCAGTATGTTGGTTAAAAGAGAAAATCAGTTCTTATATGGGTAATGTTGTACTCATGGATTTGAAATGAGGACCGGGATTATTTCCTGTTCTTTAAGGAAACGGGGAATCCGAAGGGTATTGAGACTGCCCAAGTCTACGGGTGCTTTTTCCTATTTTTGAAAGGAACTTGAGAATGTTTTTGAGACTCAAGGAGATTAGACTGTCCAAGTCTAGAGTTTTATCTTTTGTACTATGCTTAAGAGACAGTACGTTCGCGGTAGAAAGATCTAGACTCCTTGAAAGATTGTTCTATTAAGATGACTAATTTATGTTCCTATACCTCTAAGAGGTCGTCGGGACAATTTGTACGAAGCCCAAGAGGAGGCGAGAAAAACTTTTAAGAAGCCCGACGGGAGAATTTGTATGAAGCCCAAGAGGAGGCTATCTTCCCGGAGGAAGAATCATTATACGAAGCCTAAGAGGAGGCTGTGAAAACTTCTAAGAAGCCGACGGGTCCTTGTACAACGCCCAAGAGGAGGTGGGGATGCTTTTAGGAAGCCTGTGGGTCCTTGCACTAAGCCTAAGAGGAGGCTGATGAACAGTTCCATAAGGGGTTTCACTTGGAACATTGGCCTTCTGTATATGAACTCACTATGCCACAGAAGGGAAAAGACAACGCTTTTTTTGGCTTTTAACAGCGCTTAAAAGCGCTGCCTAAGGTGGCGCTGCTATAGGTAAAGACAACGCTTTTGTTTTATGCAAAAGCGCTGCGTTATGTAGGCCATTAACAGCGCTTTTTCTGGAAAAGCGCTTTCTAATGTAGGGCTTTCGCAGGGCTTTTTCTGGAAAAGCGCTTTCTAAATTGGGCCTTTAACAACGCTTTTTCTAGCCTTTTATGCTTTCTAAAGTGGGGCTTCTTGTGTACGTCTGAGTGATTGAGCTAATATAAAGTCTCAGAAAACAAAACATTGTAAACAACAAAATAACTCCTGAAATGCCTCAGATGAGCCAAAACAACAAAACAACAAAATAACTCTTGTGTACGACATATTATATAAAATGCCTCATATGAGCCAAAACATTGTACAATTAAAAAGAGACAATCAAAAACAACAAAATAACTCCTGAAAGGGTAATTCCTTGCAGGAGGAAAAACGACATATCATATAAAATGCTTCAGATGAGCCAAAACAACAACAAAATACAACTTCCCCTCTAAAAGCTAATCGCTCTCTCTCCCGCCTCCTGAATGAAGAAAATTGAACCAGTCTTCATCCCAGTCCTGTTCAACATCTGCACCAAAATCACGTTTCGGAGCGCGGTTTTTTGTGAGGGATTTCATCTTTGTCACAGATTTCTTCCCGGACAAGGTTGCTCCGATTGATGATGCAGCAGATATTGCAACATTTGGACCGTCCTTCTTCATTTTTTCGGTCACCTTCTTGGCCGCGGAGTTTTTTGAGGAAGTGCTCATGTTAAAGTATTGCGCAGGTCGTTGAAACTTTCTATGTCATTGAAACTTGTTTTCTTAAAACTAATCTACAACAACAATTTCAAAATCAAAATCAAAATCAAATTCATCACATTTAAACTAAAAACAAAACAAGATGCTCAAGAACAAACCCTCAAGAGAAGACGATGAACAGTGCCGGTCGGAGAAGATGGAGATACGAACAGATGAATAGTGCCAGTCGGAGAAGACGGACAGAGGAATGCCGGTCGGAGAAGACGAACAGTGCGGAGGGAGAAGTCGTGAGAGAGGGGGAGAAAGAAAGAAATGATTAGGGCTTCTGAAACAATGAAAAGTTTTTTAATATATATTTATGAAATAATAACATAAGACAACGCTTTTGGAAAGTGCTTTCTTATGTATTAGCTTTAGCAGCGCTTTTTCTATGAAAGCGCTTTCTTTTTAATTGCCTATAGCAGCGCTTCCAGAAAGCGCTTTCTAAAGTGTGACCTACGTAAGGCCTTTAGCTGCGCTTTTTAAAAGCGCTTTCTAAAGTGTGCCTTTAGCAGCGCTTTCCTGAAAGTGCTTTCTAAGGTGTCACATTTGTATGAATTTTAACACGCTTTTAGGAAGCGCTATCTAAAGTAGGCCTTTAGGCAGCGCTTTTTTTCAGCGTGTTTTTTTTAAAACATATAGCAGCGCTTTTGATCAAAAGCGATGTCTATGTTGTGCTGCGAAAAAGCAATTTTGGCATAGTGACTGTTCAAGGGGGAGATTTCTTAGATCTAGTTATCTAAAATTGTTGCAAAAGAAAATTCTCATGGTTTAGGTTATGTTGAAATATCCGGGAGAACGTCGGAGGTAAGGAGACGAGGTTTTGTCTAGTTCTAGACGTAGTTGTCGAGGAAACTCTAAATATCTATACTAGTATTACATAGTCGATATGAGTTTATGAAAGAAGACTTACAGTGAAACAGCCCTACAGTACAGTTATATACATATGAAAGCAGTAAATGAAAGCGGGTAAACACTTACTCGGTTGTAGAGCTTCCATGTTGTTTGGTTAGTTGTCCAACAAAGAAAACTTTGATAACAATATTATATTCAAAATCAAAGGAGAAAGTGCTTTGAAAGGGAAATTGGGGCTTACAGCTCAAGGAGAGGCCCAGAGTTTTATCAGTGATCGCACTGTCATTATGTACAGGGACTTATACAAGTGACTGAGGCCCAAGAAAAGTTTTCTGTACAAGGGGATGGGTCTTACACTCTCTCAAGAGACCCAAAATGATTGAAAGAAAAAGAATGGGGCTTATAACACGAGGGTAGGCCCAGAGTTTATGTTGAAAAGGGCGACGATCGCGCCGAGGTTTTGAAAACACCGTGGGTCTTATACAACGACTGAGGCCCAAGAAAAGTTTTTGGTTTCAAAGAGGGATTGGGTCTTACACTCTATTAGAGGCCCAAAATGATTTTGAATGGGTCTTATAGCTCGAGGAGAGGCCCAGATGGTTTGTTTTAAACAGGTGATGATCGCGCCGAACTTTTGAAATACAATGGGACTTATACAACATCTGAGGCCCAAAAGGTTTCTATTTATAAAGGATTGGATCTTACACTCTATTAGAGGCCCAAAATGATTTGAATGGGCCTTATAGCTCGAGGAAAGGCCCAGGGTTTGATTATGAACTGGCGATCGCGCCGGGATTTTTGAAAGCGCAATGGGTCTTATACAATGACTGAGGCCCAAAAGGTTTCCAAAGGGGTTGGGTCTTACACTCTAAAAGAGGCCCAAAATTTGAAAATGTTTTGTGAGGGTGAAAATCGAAGAACCCTAATTTTGCTTTTCTTTAAAAGTAAATATTTAAAGAAAATCAAATAAAAATGATAAAAATGCTAAATAAGTTTGAATAAACCATTTGTGATTTTTGTTTAGGGTTTGAAAAAAGAGGGATTAATCACAAGATGAATTAAAACCTACTTGGTTTTGATTTTCCAAAATGGATATTTATTTTTAAAAGGTTTATAAACAAATAAAAGGCATTTATTCACAAAAATACTAATTATATTAAATAAATAATATAAATCCAATTTTTTTTGGGAACAAAATATTTCAACATTTTTGTGATTTTTTTCCAAAAGAACCAATAAAAAATAATTAAAACGAAAGGAGTTATTAATTTTTCAATTAATTAATAAAACATGAAAATATTGAAAAAAATAGCAAAAATGTGAGAAAACACAAAATGGTTTGGGTGGGGTTTGAACGCACGACCTCAAGGTTATAAGGCGTCCGCCTTACCACTGGGGTGGTGATACATCCGTTGATTGAAACAAACCAACAAATACACAAGGCTTGCCTTGTATCCTAGGCCTAGCCAAGGCAAGGCAAGGCAAGTTTTGGCATGAAACGGGAAGGTCCATAACCTTCTCATTTCTCCATGGGTGGGGACAAAATTTATATGCATCTGGCCTAGAATTTCACAAGGAATCCAATGGTGGCGGTATTTTTTCCAAATCATGCTCCCTCCTCAAAATCCGATAGTGGTTTTAAAATAGGCCTCTAATTGCATTTTCTGTGCTATCTCATGATACAGGCAAGGATTGCATGACAATTTGGTGCAAGCACAACATTTATAACATGTACAAGATGTGCATGATCAGTGGACCTCAAATCAATGCATATTTTGGAAAGTTCAAGTCATGATGCTTACCTCTTTTTGAGCTTTTGGAGTTTTTTGTGCAATCTGCCAAGTTTCTTGTTCCATAAATGGTTTGATGCTTTGGACACTCTCAAATGATCCCTTAGAAGCTTTTAGGATGATTGGAATCAGCTGGGACCTGCAAAAACAAAAACTGGCCCTTTCTTGCAAAAGGGGTTAAAATGGCCAAAATAGCAACTCTCTCAAATGGTGTTCCAGATGTTGGGAGCCATTTGGGACAGTTCAAGGATGATATTTGGAGTGTGTTTGAGGTTTTATCTGGTTTGGAAAGTGACTGAATCAAGACATGGCTTGAAAAATTCATAAAAAGCCTATTTTGAGGTTTTGAGAGGTGACTTTGAGATTTAAGGATTACAAGTCACTTATGTGAGTTTGGACAACTTAGATATGACATATTGGATGTGTTTGGATAATGAGCTGTGGTGGAATTGCTCCCTAACTCAAAAACTCAGAGTTACCTTCCTAAAGAAGGCATTTTGGCCAAGAGAAAGAGATTTTGAGGAAAGCAAGTGTTGTAGTACTTTGGTGTACTAAAACTGAGCACAAATGAGCTCTATTTATAGTAGAGCAAGTTTGTTTTACAAGCAATAGTGAATGGCAACTGCTGTAGAGGTTTGGCCAATGGTTGCACTTTGGAATCTCAAGTCTCCTCTAGCCATTGACTAGAGGTTAGGGCACAGAGCTTTGGTTCCCTAGTTGTTTGATCATTCTTAACTGAATTCAGTTGCAAATGTGTCAGTCCATGCCACCTTGGTGCATCCATTAAATGCTCTAATCCAAAATTAGAGTCCTGTCCCGCTTTTAGGGATTTCTAGGTTTGGCATGCTACTTCTTGTTCCAAAGACTTTGGAGGCTTGGATCAGTGTTTGTTCCCTTTAGATTTGATCCTCAGATGTGTCCAAAGTGATGACAAGGCTTGGAATTATCTGATTTTGCCAAATCGAGCAAAAGTGCAAAATTCTGCCTAGCCTTGGCAGTTTTCAGCAAGGCATATTGCCATTGTCATATCTCATGGCTCAAGTGGAATTTGATGGAGTTCTTGGCCATTTTGGAAAGCCCTCATATGATACAATAACTGTTTGATCATAATTGGTTTTGATACTTTTTGGATCCAAGTGAAAAATGCCCCTACATTTGGAAAAAAGTGAAGGCAGATTCTGACTTAGTGAAAAATTCACTAAGTGTTGGAAAAAGTGGCATTTCATGTTTTCAGCCATTTTGATCATTCCATAACTCAAAATCCATGATGAATTGGAATGAGGTGTAGTTGAAGCTTTTGTAGAGGGCCATGAGGGCTACAAATCCAGTTTTGGATGGGGAAAAATGGCCTTGTGGTTTAGGAGTTATGATCCTCCCAAGTTGGTACCCTAGCCACTTTGTTCCATAACTTAGAAAATTTTCTAAGTTTTTATGGTTACCCCTTTTACAAGTTATCCAATTTTTCTTGAATTTTCTTGATGAATGATGATTCAAATCCCACATTAACTTCATTTTAGGGTTAAAAACCCATAATTGTGAAAAATCTCAAAAAGTCAAAGTTTGACTTTTGTGCACAGTTGACTTTTTGTTAGATGAATTCCAAACTGTGCGATCCTCTATGAAATCAAGTCCTTGACCTAAATAAAACTTGATGGATTGATTTCATAGGTGTTATAGGGTGTATTTAATCATGTCTTAGGGTTTGGGAGCATGTCTTGGTCAAAAGTCAAAGGCACAGTTGACTTTTCCCGCAAAACCCTAATTGTGGTTCAGATGAAATTGAAACTTGTTGCTCAAGCTTCTTGGCTCAATCCATTGCTACAAATGGATCAATGTGGTGTGTTTGGGACCCTCAAATTATCTCTTTAGGTCTTGGCTCATGATTTGTCCCAAAAGTCAACTTAGGGGTGAATTAGGTCAAGAAACCCTAATTCCTGATTTTTTGATGAATGCATCCCCCGAGGCTAAATTGACTTGATGATTGGGTTAATGATGTACCTTAGAGAATCATAGGCTATGCTTTGAACCATTGGCTCATGCCCAAAGTAAAATTTCCATCTGGAGGCCCTGGTCGACCAAAACCCTAATTTGGTGACACTGGCGATCTTAAGGCTTGATCCACTTAGAATGCTGCAACCTTGTGCTTGATTCTTGCTGTGGGAGTCCTCTTGATCCATTATGGATGTTTGAGAGGTTTAGACAAGTTGAAGATCATGTCCTTTCTTGATTGATCTTTTGTCTAAGAGCTCTGAGAGGGCTTGAAACCCTAAGTTTGATTGTAGTAAAGGCTCACCCATCTTTGGGGAGACTAATGAGGCATGATGGTCCATCCATATTTTGATGATGATTTGTACAATGATGGGAAATCTTAGTGGTCAAAATTTGGGGTATGACAGGTTGTAACCTACAAAGACTGGCATGAAATGCTGCCTTTTGCTCTTAACGGTTATCGCACATCTGTCTGCACTTCAACAGGGGCAACCCCTTTCTCTCTAGTATATGGCATGGAAGCAGTGCTCCCCATAGAAGTAGAGATCCCATCAATCTGGGTATTGATGAAAACTAAGCTAACAGAGGCTGAATGATGGCAAAGTCGACAGGATGAACTGAACCTGATCGAAGAAAAGCGAATAACGACTCTATGCCATGGTCAGTTGTATCAGCAAAGAATGAAGAAAGCGTTTGACAAAAAGTTCTGACCCCGTGTCTTCAGAAAATGAGACCTTGTGCTCAAGAAGATACAATCATTTCTCACTGATTCCAAGGGCAAATGGACTCCGAACTATGATGTCCCCTATATGGTCAAGAAAGCCTTCTCAGACGACGCCTTAAAACCCGCAACCATGGATTGAGAGGAATTTTCCTACCCCACGAATGTTGACGTAGTCAAGAAATACTCCGCCTAAATAATAATAAAAAACTGTCTCGGTGGATTGAAAACCCGAAAGGGAGGTCCAGGCAAAAATTAGAGACATAAGCAAAAATCATCTCGGTGGATTGGAAATCTCAAAGTACAATCCAGGAAAAAGTTAGGGATTAATGGCAAGTAACTACATCCGACAAGGTGAAATCCCCCAGCGGTAACACTATTCGTCGACAAACTTCCAGTCAAGGTCATCTTCAACAGAAGCTCAGGATGTCCAGAATTCAAAGTTGGTAGAAGGATAACAGTTGTTATGTTTCAATGTAGCCCCTTTTCCCAAAAATTACCATTTTCTAAACTTTGTAAATGCTCTATGGAATCACGCGTTTGGCTGATTTCCATTCTATCAATAAAAATTTGAGCCCTAGTGCTTTTGTTTGCAATTATCATTTTTTTTAGCTTTACAGAATGACATTTTAAACATGATCAACGATTTTTGAAATAAAACAAAAATGAATTTACTTGTCAAAATTTTTCTGCTTTTAAAATAAAGATGGCAATTCCTTTTGATTGTGAACTTAAAAAAGAACATCGATAGCTTCTCCAGAGGTGATTGAACCTCATAGTGCAGAATCAAAGTACTCCTTCTAAACCAGTGCACCTGAATGAAGGATCAACTATTTCAGATGTGATTTTCCCATCTGATATCTCCGGCCGAGTTTGTACCTCCTAAGACCCATCGACGATTCTCTCCTCCCCATAGGGACCGCCTCTCCTAAATAAGGCAGTATTGCTATTTTGAACCAGTGATACTTTTCATCCCCCGTAGTGGCCGAGTATCCAGTCGTGTTCATCTATTAGTCTGTATGTCGCGTCAGTTTTGTCAGCACAAACATACATACATCATGTATTATTGATTCACATTCATAATCATATTGCATTACTATCACTTTGGTCATACTCATTTCCCAAGTGATAAAAGTCATCTTATCAATCGAGTTGTCAGTTCTTTCCTCGTCAAGAAATGTTTTGTCTGAGCAATTTCTCCCTAGTTTATTTCTGGATTGGAGACGGTCCTCGACCACTTTGATAACTTGAACCTTTGAAAGGAAAAAAGACATTCGAGCGACACCTTTAGAACATCACTCTTCACCATTGAAGATGATATTTCTCGCTTTCCCAGATTAAGTAAAATCCCCAGAGAAAGCCTCTTAACCGAAGACTCTCAGCAACACATTAGTTTTTCTCCCAAGAAAGTCAATGTTAATAAAGTCATCAGCACCTCAAAATTGGATTGCATCACATGGCATTTCTCCAAAGAGATCTCGAAAAAAAGTATGATGTAATATCCCCAAGCGAAAATAAGTCTCTCAAGAGACTCGTTTTTCCCAGTAGAGTCAACAAATGGCGTCTCCAACAAAGAAGTTTGTACACCTCTACAACTCAGATGAATGGGTGCCCCCAGCAAGTCTGACCTCAAAACTTTTCAATCAAATGGCATATCCCCAGTAAAACCCGGTGAGAAGTTTGATGAAGACCGCTACACATAGCGTTCCTTGTCAAGGAAGAAACTCGACAAGAAGAAACTAAGACCAGTTCCTTGGCTGAAGACTAGGATCGAGGGGAAGTTTATTTCAGAAACTAAGACTAGTTCCTTGGCAGAAGACCAGGATCGAGGGAAAGTTTATTTCAGAAATTGAGACCAGTTCCTTGGCTGAAGACCAAGATCGAGGGGAAGTTTATTTCAAAAACTAAGACCAGTTCCTTGGCTGAAGACCAGGATCGAGGGGAAGTTTTACCCTTTTCTAAGTAACATTGCTTAGCAAAACAAGATGGATGAGAAAACTTCCATTCATAACCACCGTCAAAATTTTGGTTATTTCGATATTTAATCCTCTTGCACCCTGAATGTCTGAATATCTTCGCCATTCACACCTTCGGGTCCAAGAAGATTTAATAGGGGCATCTGTCATACCCCAAATTTTGACTACCAAGATTTCCCATCATTGTGAGAATCATCACCACAATATGGATGTACCTTCATGCCTCATCAATCTCCTCAAAGATGGTTGAGCATTCACTATAATCAAGACTTAGGGTTTCAAGCCCTCTTAAAGCACTTAGACAAAGGATCAATCAAGAAATGACATGATCTTTAACTTGTCTAACCTCTCAAACACCCATAAGTTATCAAGAGGACTCCCACATCAAGAATCAAGCACAAAGTTGCAACATTCCAAGTGGATCAAGCCTTGAGATCGCCAGTGTCACCAAATTAGGGTTTTGGTCGACCAAGGCCTCCAGATGAAAATTTTCGTCTGGGCATGTGCCAATGCTTCAAAGAACAACCCAAGATACTCTAAGGGACCTCATGGACCCAATCATCAAGTCAATTTAGCCTCAGGGGATGCATCCATAAAAAATCAGGAATTAGGGTTTCTTGACCTAATTCACCCCTAAGTTAACTTTTGAGGCAAGACATGAGCCAAGACCTCAAGACATGATTTGAGGGCCTCAAATACACTATATTGATCCATTTACAACAATGGATTAATCCAAGAAGCTTGATTCACAAGTTTCAATTTCATCTGGACAACAATTAATGTTTTGAAGAAAAAGTCAATTGTATCTTTGACTTTTGACCAAGACATGCTCCCAAACCTTGGGACATGATTCAATACACCCTAAAATACCTATGGAATCCATCCATTAGGTTTGAATTGGTTCAAGAACTTGATTGCACAAAGAATCACACAGTTTGGATTTCATCTGACAAAAAGTCAACTGTGCACAAAATCAAGTTTGACTTTTTGGAATTTTTCACAAATATGGTTCCCCTAAGTCAAAAACAATGTTAATGTATGATTTTTATCATCATTCATTAAGAAAAATCAAGAAAAGTGAGGTTTCTTGCAAAAGGGGCAACCTTAGAAAACTTAAAATTTTCTAAGTTATGGAACAAAAGTGGTTTTTACCCAACTTTGCAAGGTCATAACTCCTAAACCACAAGGCCGTTTTCTCCTATTCAAAGCTCAAATGAAAGTCCATCTGACATACTTCAAATATGTCAACTACAAGAGATTCCAAATCCTCATAGATTTTGATTTATGGATTGATCAAAATCACAAAAACATGAAAATGACCACTTTTCCAACACTTAGTGAAATTTTCAATAAGTCAGAATCTGTCTTACTTTTTCCAAAATGTAGAGGCATTTTTCACTTTGATCCAAGCTAAACCAGGACCAATGTTGGACATCAAAGTTTAAGTATGCCACGAAGGCTTTCCAACAAGTACCAGATCATCTCCAAATTCAATTTGAGTAGGGAGTTCCAACCCTTAGAATATGGCATCATGGACTGATCTTGTTTAAGGCAGATTATAGGTCATTTGCTCGATTTGGCCAAATCAGATAATTCCAAGCCTTCTCTTCCATTTGGACACCTCAAGGGATAAAATCAAAGAGGAATGATCTGATCCACAAGCCTCCCAAGTCCAAGGAACAACATGTAGCCAAAAGTCCCCTAAAAAGGCTAAAAAGCTCAAAGACTCCAATTTTGTTTCAAAGCATTCAATGGATACATCAAGGTGACATGGACTGAAGCAAATCTAACTGAATGAGTCAAGATTCAGCTCTGAATTAAAGGACCATATGCTTGTACCCTAACCTCAAGTCAATGGCTAGAGGAGACTAAAGATGCCTTTTGCTACAATTGGCTAAGGGACTGTCCAAGTTGCCATTCACTATTGCTTGCAAAACAAACTTGCTCTACTATAAATAAAGCTCATTTGTGGTCAGTTTGAGTACACCAAAGCACTACAACACTTGTTTTCCTCAAAAGCTCTCTCATTAGGCCAAAATGTCTTCTTTTGCAAGTCACCACTGCGTTTTTGAGTTAGAAAGCAATTCCACCACAGCTCATGATCCAAACACATCCAATGTATCATATATAAGTTGTTCAAACACTCACCCTTGATCTGAAGCACCAAAACCAGAAAGTCAACCTCCAAAACCCCAAATTTTGACTTTTCTGCATTTTTCAAGCCATGTCTTGATTCAATCACTTTCAATACCAAACAAGGCCTCAAACACACTCCAAATACCATCCTCAAACTGTCCCAATTGGTTTCCCTCATCTGGAACACCATTTAAGGGAGTTACCATTTTGGTCACTTTTGCCACTTTTGCAAGAAAGAGCCAATCCTTGTTCCTGAGGATTCCAGCTGGTTTTGATCATCCTAAAAGCTTCTAAGGGATCAATTAAGAGTGTCTAAAGCATTGGATTACTTCTGGCACAAGTATCTTGACAGTTAGCACAAGGAGCTTCAAGAGGTAAGTGCATCACAACTTGAACTCTTTAAATCATGCATTGCTTTGATGTCCATTGATTATGGACATCTCATACATATCATATATGTTGTGTTTGAACCAATTTGCTCTGCTTTTATGGCCTGTATAATGAGATAGCATAGAACATGCAAATCTAGGCCTACTTTGAAATCACTATCGGATTTTAAAATAGGGACATCTTTTGAAAAAACTAAAAGCACCATTGGATTCCTCATGAAATTCTAGGCAGGATGCACCTAAATTTTGTCCAAATCCATGGAGAATTAAGGAAGTTAGACCCTTCATGCAAATCCACCAAAACTTGGTTTTTTGCCTTGGCCAGGCATAAGAACCAAGTCACCCATATATGTTTATGGGGTGGTTTTGATACACGGATGTATCACCACCCCAGTGGTAGCGCGCATGTGTGTTTGTTTGGCAAGTCGTGGGTTCAACACCCACCCAGACCATTTTGCCATTTTCTCTCTTTTTGCTATTTTTTATATATTTTATGGTTTTTATTAATTAATTCCAAAATTATTTTCTCTTTCAATTTTAATCTTTTTTTATTGGTTCTTTTTTTGAAAATTCACAAAAATGTTAAAATATTTTATTCCACAAAAATTTCACAAAAAATATTATTTATTTCACATATTTGGTATTTTTATAAAGAATTATATATATATTTTTTAAACATTTGAAAATATTTCTTTCTCTTATTTTTCAACTTCAAATGAATTTTAAACTTTCATGTGTTTAAACATGATTTTTCAAAATGTTTTTCAAAGTATACAACTTATTTTTGAATATATTTGGTATTTTATATAATTTATTATTTAATTTCCTTTGAAAATTATTTTAAAAATGCAAAAATTAGGGTTTTCTCTAATTCTTGATTTTTCAAACTTCACAAACAACTTTGGGTCTCTAATAGAGTGTAAGACCCAACCCTCTTTTGTACATAAACCTTTTTTTGGCCTCAGTCATTGTATAAGTCCCGATACGATTATCAAAATAACGGTGCGATCGTTATTTTTCATATGGGCCTCTCCTTGAGTTGTAAGCCCCATCTCTTGTACAAAAATAAAATATTGTTGGGCCTCTAATAGAGTGTAAGTCACATCCCTTTGTAAATAAACCTTTTTGGGCCTCAGTCATTGTATATGTCCCGATACAATTTCAAAAATCTTGGCTCGATCGCCGTTTCCAAGCAAAATCATATGGGCCTACCCTTGTGTTGTAAGTCCCATTTCTTTTCTTTTTTCAAACACTTTTGGCCTCTTGATAGAGTGTAAGACCCAACCCCTTTCTACAGAAAACCTTTTTGGGCCTCAGTCATTGTATAAGTCTCGATACAATTTTTAGATCAACGGTACGATTACTATTTTTCATCTGGGCCTCTCCTTGAATATAAGCCCCAATCTTCTTTTCAAAAATAACTTTCCCTTTTGATTTAGATTCAAACCCATAGTTGTTATCAAAACTTTCTTTAATTTCTTGAACAACTAACCATATAGCTGTTACAATGGAAGCTTGCTCACATGTAAGTTTTAAATAGATTTCTTTTACATATTTGCATATCTATATATATATATATATATATATATATATATTTGGTTGTGCTGGAAGCTTGCTCACCTGTAAGTCCTCCTACCCTCTTTTATATACAGTATATATATGCCTGTATATTATCTGCTTAGAGTTTTCTCCGGCAATTAGGTCTAGGATTAGATAAAGCCAATGGTCACTCTTTCTACACAGTCAAAACTAGTTTCCCATAGGAATTCCCAGATACAGTCTTGCCTCCTCTTGGGCTTATACAATATGAAACAAAGAGAAAGGAATTATTCTCGGTGAAACTTTTCTCAGACTGTCACTATTTGAAAATTGTCAAAGAAATTCATTTCCCCCAGAGAGGATTAAATCCCAGTGAAACCTCTCTTGAATTTCTTCAAACCCAATAACTATTCACTAAAGAAAAGATTATTCCCGGTGAAACTTTTCTTGAACTTTTCTTAAGTTTGTACCCACTGGCTTCCTAAAAGCATCCCCAGCCTCCTCTTGGGCTTTGTACAAGGACCCTCGGGCTTCTTAGAAGTTCTCATGCCTTCTTTTGGGCTTAGTACAAGGACCGAAAGACCTCTTACAGGTATAGGACAGAACTTAGTCATCCTTTGTTAGAGCAGTCTTTCCTAAAAAGTCAAATCATCAAACCAATTTAGGGTTGATTCTCTTCCCTTAAACACCTGCCTCCTCTTGGGCATCATACAAAGATAAACCTTTTCATACCAGCAGACTTGGACAATCTCATCTCCTTTTGGATTACAAAGAAACCCTCAAGTTTCCTAAAAGCACAGGATAAACCCTGATCATCTCATCAATCACCAACAAAGTTTAAACTTTTCACTTTAAATTTCCCCATCTAGGGTCAAATCACTATCAATAAACCTTTATCAGAACCTCAAGGCATCTGATATCTCAACTCTTCTGTAATCGTCCGCAAGAGTTGATTCCCCAATTTGGACCTGCCTTTGGATCTCAAAAATCCTCAACAGAAGTCAGCCTCTTTTAGCCTCCTCTCAGGCTTTGTATAAAGATCTTTCCTCACTCTCTTGTTGAGTCAATCACTTTTCAGCCTCCTCTTAGGCTTTGTATAAAGATCTTTCCCCACTCTCTTGTTGAGTCAATCACTTTTAGCCTCCTCTTAGGCTTTGTATAAGGATCTTTCCACACTCTCTTGTTGAGTCGATCACTTTTAGCCTCCTCTTAGGCTTTGTATAAGGATCTTAAAACACTCTCTTGTTGAGTCGATCATCTTTTCAGCCTCAATCTTGGGCTTCGTACAAGACAAATAAAAACACTCTCTTGTTGAGTCAGTCTCTTTTCAGCCTCAATCTTGGGCTTTGTACAAGACACCTATAAATATTCTACAGTTGAGTCAGTAAAATATACTTCAGCCTCAATCTTGGGCTTTGTACAAGACACCATATAAATATCTTCATTTGAGCCAGTCAAATATCTTTTAGCCTCGATCTTGGGCTTTGTACAAGACACATATAAATATCCCTAAGCAGAGTTAATCCTCTTTTCAGCCTCAATCTTGGGCTTTGTACAAGACAAATCATACTCTCCAGTAGAGTCAATCTCTTTTTATCCTCAATCTTGGGCTTTGTACAAGACAGATAAAACCTCTCACCAGTAGAGTCAATTTCCCCTTTTAGCCTCAATCTTGGGCTTTGTACAAGACACATACAAATATTCCCCAGTGGAACCAAAAACCCCTTTTAGCCTCAATCTTGTGCTTTGTACAAGACAGACAAAATATTTCCCCAGAAAAGTCAACTTTTAGCCTCCTCTTAGGCTTTGTATAATGATATCCCCCAAAAGAGTCAGTCTCTCTTTTAGCCTCAATTTTGGGCTTTGTACAAGACAGATAATAAAATCCACAGTGGAGCCAATCAATCTCTTAGCTTCAACCTTGGGCTTTGATCAAGGTACACAAAAATCAACAATCCCCTCAGAGGAAATCATAAACCTCTCTGTAAGAAGACATTTCTCTGTACAATCACACATCAAAACAGACAATTAAAACAAACCTTAATCCCAAATAACTGCTATAAGTGAAACACTTGTTGATTCAAATATCCAAGTTGTATTCCATCTCTTATCCTGGTAAAACCCTTTCTTTCATCTAATTGCTGTAAGTGGCAAGCCTCTGGATTATTTACATCCAATCCAATGTCCCTCTCTTAGCATGAAAGACTCCTGAGGAAAAATGGCATTACTCTATACTGAGTTAAAGTTTTCTCCTTCAGGACAACACCCTTATAAAGGAAATTATGGCATTGCTGGATTCACATATCCCAGTTAAAGTAATCCTCCTTTACAATCAGTCACCCAACAATTGTGATAAACAAATGAGATGTCTCCCTTTAGAGATGACAAATTCTCTCTCAGTCAAATCTTTTAGCTTAAATCTTGGGCTTTGAACAAGACACAAATAACCTTTAGCTTCAATCTTGGGCTTTGAACAAGTCACCAAATATCTTTTCCTCCCATAGAATACGAGGAACTACGATTGCTCTGATTTCCCTGTTTTTTCTTTAACGGGAATACGTAGGCATAAGATTGCGAAATCTTAGCGAGCACACCAATCAAAAACTTTAGGTTCAGTACCTTCACACACCAATCAAAAACTTTAGGTCCAGTACCTCACCAAAAACATCGGAAAACCCGAAATCAACAAAAACTCTCTCTCAAACCTTCCCAAAGGAGAAACTTTTCCAACCCTCGATAGATAAACACCAGTAAGTAGAAAACAGTATAGAAATTACTAATGACCTATGGATAACCACATATAGGATGGATAATTGACAACTCCCCATTGTATAACCTGGCCCCGAACTCCCCAATCTCTTAAGCATTTGTTCAGTTAAACATTTGCGTGCAAGGTTAGTTTTAGATAGCTTCCCTTTCCTTTCTAGCTTCATAGGATAAATAAGAAATCAGAAAGTAGCACCCAATCCCTACCATTGCGGTGAGGAAAAACCAAATGGCGATAAGGTGGTCGCGTCACCGAAAAAAATCGCATGCTACACTTAGGTATAAAATTAAAATTGAAGTTTTTCATTATGGGAAATGTTGTTTTGGGACCGAGAATGCTCATAACTATTGGGTGTATCTTCTAGTCAAGTGTGCTACCATGATTCAGGTTTATTCCTGTTTACAAATTTGTGTCCTTAATTAACGCCTCATCTACTTTGCTCCATGCTAATCCATATAATTTAATATGTATGATGGAATTGATGATCCACTTTAATTCCCATTAGCACTTGATGTTCTGTTGGGTTTGGAGATTGCTTTTAAAGTGAAGTGGCAACTTCGATTAATAAGTTGCTCTGCTGTCATGATTCTTCACGATGAGTCAGTCATCAAACACCTAAAGGCTCTTGGGAATAAGGCCAGGTATTTATTCACCACTTTATTTATATGGATGTCGCACCTCGAAAAATCAATCGAAGACACGACCCTCACACGAAAGGCACAGAAGAAATTGTGGTTCGACAAAGTCACCACGGAACTTTATTTATCCCAAAAGAAGGATAGGAAAATATTGAGAAAACCTTTAAGAGAGATAAGAACATGGTCGTCGTAGCCACATTCTGAGTTCGGGAGTCAGTTACATGAGAGGAAGGTACGCGAACCCCCTCACGTCCGTTGTATTCAACGGGAACCTCTTAATTTGAATTGTGATGAGCATTAGCTAAGCTTATTCGTTTTCTTCTCAATGATAAATGTGAAACGGGTACAATAAAAAGGAAAAGATGATAAGGGAAAATAGGGTGGTTTTAGGATAGGGTGCTCGCCAAGGATTGGGGCCCTTGTGCCTACGTATGCTCATTCAGGTGAGAATGAGTAATCAGAGCAATCGTAGTTCGACTACTGGGAATGATAGGGGGAAACGGAAGATGGAGGGAAGGTAGCAAAAGATGAAAAAAAAAGTGTGCTCGCCAAGATCATCGCAATCTTGTGCCTACGTATCTTTACTTGGACGAGAATAAAGAATCAGAGCAATCGTAGTTCGTGGATATGGCCACGAAAAGAAGGAGTTGGTGTTTTATGTTAAAGGTGACAATTATTCACACACGAGTAAGAGAACTCGCACCCAAACAATTGAGGAGACAAATCAAAGAATCGACCCACCTCACTTCACCTTTTAAGAAATTATGTTTGACTATGGATTAGATGTTTTGATGGATGGTTAATTGCGAAAATGTTTTGAATGTTGTCGACTTGGAAATGTTTTAGAGGCGTCAATTGCTCACACACGAGTAAGAGAACCCGCACCTAAAAAACTGAAGAGAGATCAAAGTCTGAATCCCCCATTTTTCACCTTGAAAAGAGCTTCGATAGTTGTTAATCGTTTTGAAGTTTGATTGTGAAAATCCACTTGACGTTGAATCAAGGGTTTGATTGTATGCGAAGAGGTTGATTGCGAGGCAAAAGGCACTCGTCTTAAAGGGTTTGTTTTGAAAATGGCTTGACGACGAATCGAGAGTTTAATTAAAAAATGTGAGAATCGATCCTAGTCCCTAGGGGTGCTCCTAGTAACGAAACCATGATGAATGTGCAAGTGTGTGCGTTAGGTTGCTGGCGAATGCTAATGAGCAATCGACTTATGGGGGGTGTTTTGAAAATGGCTCGATGAAGAATCTAGAATTAGTTTGAAAATGGTTTGGTTTATGCTTGTCCCTAGGGGTGATCCTAGTAAACAAACCACAATCAAAAGCGAGTAAAGTGCATACATCGGAATGGGAGCGGGGTACATGTAAGTTACATAGGATTGCACGAAATAAAAGGTCTCATTGTTAGGTAGCCCAAGAGGAAGTTGTGTCTGTGCGAGGTGTCCTAAACTAATCTTTGAGCAAGTGTCGGACAAAAGCTTCAAGCTAGGGTTTCTGTACAAAGTCAAAGTTCCATTGCTCGGAAAAGTAACCAACAATCCACCAATTAGTCTTTTAGGGTTTCGATAATTATTACTGTGTTTTCGAATATTATGAACAAGAAGAGGTTATATGGACAAGATATGAATAAGATGAATTTGATATGAACATATGAGTAATATGAGCAAGATAATAATATGAACAAGATAATATGAGCAAGATAATATTGACGGAAAGTAGAGCAAGAGTATATAGATGGAAAGTAAAGTTAGTGGTTAGTGATTAATCGTTAATTGTTGTTAATTGAATGAATTGGATCGACTTTAGCGCTAAACCGTCGTAGCACGATCTATGATAAAGATCACACTATAGGAGGTCACGCAAGCAAGATATTTGTGCTAAAACACGATGGAGAAATGATATTGAGGATCATTCACTAAGGATATTGTGCCACGCGAAAAGAAAAGCAAATGATCTCGTCTTAATCATAAACTTCTGTCAATTAATTAAAGGTAACCTATCACGATCCCAAAGTATAGGAAATGATCTCAATGATCATTCACTACAGATTTGAAATAATGAAGGTTAAACAACCTCAACAATCAACATTCGCAATTCTAAAGACTTCATCGACCAAAGATAAAATCGGAAAAAAAAAACTAAAATAGAAACAAGAAGAACTAAATAGTTGCCTTATTTTAATCATAATTTTATCGATAATCGACAATAATGAGATTAGACTTTCATTGACCAAAATAGAAACGAAATGGAATCAAAACGAAGAGAGAAATAAAATCGTAATAAAAAACATTAGGATAAATGGATAAGTCAAGCAATATAAATAAAATTAATAAAATTTAAACAAAAAGCAAAAAACAATTTATTCAATAAAAGTTCAAGAATAAAAAAAAATGAAATGAAGATTGTAAGAACAACATAGGGGTGTGGCGTGTGATAGGGGATTACATTATGTGGGCTGAGAGCCCACTTTCCTAAAAGAACGGTTAATAAAGATAAAGAGTAATGGACTGTAAGCCTTTGATGAAACTAGGCATAAGCCAAAACGAATCCACTACCACATTAGGTTTTAGAAAAAAAAGAAAGAGGCACGGTCAAAACAAATTAAAATCAAAGCAATTCCTTGAAACGTAACAAACTTAGAAAAGGAAAAGAAGAACGACTTGAAGCAGAATAAGGTCAGTCCGAAATAAAATATTGCTCAGAAGAGAAAAATAATTTCTTCTTCATCATCGCATAACGCATCACCAGCAAAGATAAAAAAAAGAGTCACAATCTTAATCCGCGCTGTTCTGGACCGAGCCGGGATCTGCTCGTCAATCGAGCAGGCCCAACCCACACATCCTGGGATGGCCCAATAAAGGCCTCTTAGCACGACCAATTTCGAGCACATGCCCACCTCAACACTGTCGGGCACACGCCACACCTCGGCGGTGTTCGGGCACACACGGCATAAAGCATCGGGCAGAAGCGCTAAGCCTCTCCGGGCTCGCTCCTCCTCGACACTCAGGTGCCCCCCCCTCGAGGAGCCATCTCCTTATGCATATGAGAATCCTCCCCGCGAGGACACGTTTCTCCCCGACACGCAAGACTCCTCCCCGCGAGGACACGTTCTCATGTAACCACCCACTCCCGATGGAATCGGTCTGCCCTAATTTCGGAGATATAGGAACGGTTACCCCAGGGAGAAAACCACATTCTGGTATTCCCTACGCCACGTAAGCCCTGGCAGTTACTTGGATTGGGCCTGGAAATCCAGCCCAGTGCAAGTAACCATTGGCCCCGCGCTAGGGGCTCTCTATAAATACCCTCTCACTTGAGAGGGCCAGGTTACGCAATCTCATACACTCTAACCTTTTTCTGTACTTGCTTTTACTTGTGACCTTTGCCTTACTTGAGCGTCGGAGTACCTTGCAGGTACACCCCCCGGTCGTCTTTCAACCTTACCAGAGCTGAAGTCCATACGGCGTTGCTGGCCACTGATCAACTGTCTGATCCAGGTACGATCACACACCTTTCTTCTACAAATTCGTTTCCTGAGTTAGTTCTACTTTCGCGGCCTTTACTCGTCTTATTTGTACGACTTCGCTCAATTCGCTTCTGGATCTGTTCAGGTTTGTTCAGTGATTTTGTTTTTGTTTCAATTTCCCTCTTCTTCCCTTTCTTACTGCGGGCTTGGATGTGATTGGGTAACGATTTGGTTAACTAGTTTGAGTGAATTTGAAGAGGGTTTAGTGAAAGATGAAGGTTAGTTCTTGCGGTTTGTGGGTGATTGAAGGAGGAATGAGAATGGATTTGAGGGATTGTATGAAGGAGAGTTAAGGTTGAAATAGGTTGAAGTAAGGGATGTGAAGAAGGTTTGTTGCAGAATTCCGAAGAAGAATGTTTAAGATTTGGACAGGGTAACAATGGCTGAGAGAGCTTCCCAGGAATGAAGAGAAAAACTTCTTGTTTATAGCCGCGGGTGAGTGAATATTCATTGCCGTTTTGTACCGATCTGATAGCGTTTTGGTGTTGTACGAATTTCACAGCTGGCCTTGTTTTGGGTGTGTACGGGTTGTGGGTATGTTTTGGAGGTGGGGTCGTGTAGGTTTTGCGTAAAATTTGTGACGTTTGGAGTTGTGGCTGCACATGTTGAAGAGGTGAGTGAGGTAATGGTTTTGTAATGGAATGATTTTGGTTGTCATGTGCGTGGGTGTACGTTTTCGCGCCTATTGCATTTGTAGTTTTTCTGGTGTGCATAAGTTTGTGTAGCAGGTGATGGTGTATTGTGATGTTTTGTCATGGTAAAATTACAGATGGAAGTCGCTTGGCTGGAATGGCTTCTATTTTGTGCAATAAATGTTTTGTATTTGTTGTGGGTTTGAAGGATTTTGGTGTGAATAAGTGTGAACTCATTATTTTTTTTACTGCAATTCCAATGATGCAATGTTTTTTTTATTTGGATGCAGGAGTTATGTGGCATTGCAAATTGGTGGCGGGCATGCCCCGCTTAATGCCCTCCAAAAAAAGAGCGGGGCGGGCATGCCCACCAAGTTTAAACGGGCATGAAAATCAAGCCCGCCCCGCCAAGGTGGCGGGTTGGCAGGCGGCGGGCTTGCCCGCCTTCTTTTTTTATTTTTATTTTTTCCATTTTTTTAAGAAATTAAAAGGCTTTTTTTTTACCTTTCAATAAGAACAAATTGGGTTAGAAATTTCTCAAACAGTCCTGTTAAAAGCATGCACAAAACATGTGTTTTTATAAATTTTGTATAAAAATTGGCCTACTGAGCAATGTATATAAACTATGTGTTTTTATAAAAGCATGCACAAATTAAACAAACTATGTGTTTTTATAAAAGCATGCAAAAATTGGCTTACTGAGCAATTTTTTGCGCAAGGCAAATAAAATATGAGCAAGACTAATAATTTGAAGAATCTTCAAATTTTCATACTATATATCAATTTTCATACTGTATATCAATTTTCATACTGTATATAATTTTCATGTGAAGCAAGGCTAGTAAATAATTTTCATACTGTAAATAATTTCATAATGATTATAATAGTAAATAATTTTCATAAATTATATAATTTTCATGTGATGCAAGGTTGTATATAAATTTCATACTATATATAATTTGGAAAATAAAATACCAACCATGTTAATAAAAAAGGTGCGGCAGGCTTTTGCAGACGACGGGTTTTGGAGGGGCGGACTTTGGCGGGTGGCGGTCTTTAGCGGGGCGGGCGTTGGGTGGGCGGCGAGCCCAAAATTCCAACCCAACCTGCCATTTTTTGGCTGGTGGGCGGGCCACGGCCCGTTTTGCCACCCCTTATTGTATCTTGTTGGCTGGTTCACGTTGCAAAAGCGTGATGAATTTATGTGGGCAAGGCTCAAGGTTTAGTAAGTGCAAATTTTGGTGGTGATAGTGAATCATGCTGCTTTTGACCTGTGAAGGAATGTGTGATGTGTAATTGGCTTCTTTATTTTTTGTGACGTTTTGAATGGAATTGGGCTTTTATTGTAATAAGTCCATTCTATTTTTTTGGCATTTTGTAACATATGGACTTTGAGTTTTTTTTTTGAATTTGGGAATTGTAATGAAGACAATTTGACATGGGCTTTGAATAATTATTTGCTATTTGCACATGCTTCTTTAAATTTTGACTTGAACTTGTAATTAATATGAATGCCATTCTTGATCCTCGATTGAAAAACATGCCCATTAAAACTTGAAGTTCTAAGTTTGATCCTCAACAAATATTATTAGAACCAAATTCTAACTTCCTGAATTCTCACTTGAAAATGAATGAAATCTTGAATCGGTCCTTGAGAAATAAAATCAATCATAACTAAATACTGCACTTTGAATCCATTAAAACCTCAAATCAGTGAATTAATCTGAGCTTAACCTTGAACTTAGCCCTTTAAATCACGATGAACCAAATCTTTCAACTTGCCTTGAAATTTGAATCAGGACTTGAAATATGAAACCCAACCCACTGCACGAAACCCTAGCTGGGAATGTATTGAATTCTGATGAAACACGTGAACTTAGAACAGCCTGATAATTTGATCCACACACAAATGACCTAGAATGGCACATAGACACTAACTGAGACCTCAGGCATCACAACTGATCTTGAAACAAAACTTGTCTGACCATTGTGTGAGGGCTAAGGTCTTTCATCTATTTCGGTATTAATGATGTCAACAAATAAGCTAGGCATTAGATTGTAATTTGAGCGGTATCACTTCAGTGTCGAGCAAATTGCATCTAACCGTCGATTTTCATGCATCTAAACATATAGGAAAAGGTCCAACCTAAAATTGCATGTGCATGATCATGATATTGATGTTTGGTATGTGTGTCTCGAGTCTTGGTCTGCTAAAACGTGTAGAAAAATGGATTTTTTAAAATAAGCAGGTCATGAGTCGACCCAAAGTGAGCATGCGTCAACGCATGCTAGTTTGAGCAAGTTTTTTGAAATTTTTGGGAAAGCGCACGCTGACCCCTCTATCGCATGGGTCGACGCATGGTGTCAAAATTTGCGTAGATACTCCTACGGGATAGCTCACGCTGACCCCCATTAAAAGGGAGGTCGACCCATGGCTGTCTGAACTGATTTTTCTTGCATTAAATTTTTCTGTCATTTCTGTTACTTCATTTTGTGGGTCACATTACTCATTATAAATAGTTGGGTCAGCTCACATTTCAAAGAAGAAAAACAAGAAACGTGAAAATTTTTATACCAATCTTTCTCTTCATCTTCATCTTCATCCTTGAGTCAACCAACAATTACACATAATCATTTTTGCTTGTGTTGTCCATTGTTTTAAAGTGATAACGTTCAGAATTAGGAAGTCTTGTGATCTTCATTTCTGGTTTGAGAATTGGTAGGTGTTTCTTGAATAAAACCTTAGGTTTTATCCTCCAAGAATCAAGGTGATTTTGGGGGTTTTTGGCACAAACCGTTTCGTTCTACAGGGATTCAACCGTGCGAAAGTAACCGAAGAATAGTGTATTCTTTCGGTTTAGTAGCTACAGTCGGAGGATCATAGAAGAAAGGTTTGGGGATCGAATTACGGAGAATTGAAGTCGGCAGAGTGAAGGTGACTGAAGAACGGTGGTTTCTTACAGTCTAGTAGCGTGGGACGGTGACTTGTTCAACCGAATTTGAGGCACTTGATTCGTCTTGAATCAAGGGGGGAGAAGACTCTGCATCAACAATCAAAGACGTTTGAGAGTTTGGATGTTCATAGTTCTTCTCTTGTATAAACAATTTGCAAACAACAACATATATATATATATATATATATATATATATATATCAATTCCAATTGTGGAATTGGGGGCATAGGTACCCAAAGCGAGGACGATTGGGGAACTGCCTAATCAAATCGTGTTTGTTCTCTCTTTCCCTTAACTCTTTACATTTGATATCATTCGAATTTGCGAAGTTTAAATTGAACGAAATTTCTGAGCTAGTGTTATATTGGGCTGTTAAATTATTTTGTAAATTTGATACAATCCCTTGGATTGTATTTAGGAACAACACAACATCACATTACTTTGAAATCTGCACTTAGTGTGTTAACGCACACCAAGTGTTCGATAATTTTGTTTCAACGCAAAATCGAACGTATTCGCAATTAATTGTTTGTCGATTTACCTCGTTGAGTTGTGTAGCGAACGAAACTGGACGTGTTTCTTAAGCACTGCCGCTCTTTTGGGGTTACTACAGGTCGATTCATTTTTTATCCTATTGTGAGCTGATTAAGGAAGGGAAATAGATGTCTCCAATTAACCCTGCTTGCATACTGAGTTTAAACAGCGGTCTGTTAGGTTACGGATGCTATATGGTAATGGGGCCTCTTTCTTCTTTCTTGGTTTGGGACTGGGGTAACGGGAATGTTTATGGGTAGGACGTTAGGACTGATATTTTTCGATTGATATGTGAAGGTATGGGATTTTGGGTTTTGGATTAGTGTGCTCGCTAAGATTTTTCTTTCAATCTTATGCCTACGTATTCCCGTTTACCGAAACAGGGAAATCAGAGCGATCGTAGTTCCTCCTATTCTATGGGAGGAAATGGTGTTTTGGTGTCTTGTTCAAAGCCCAAGACGTGAAGCTGAAAGGGTGGTTTATATCTTGCTCAAAGCCCAAGATGTGAAGCTGAAGGGTCTATTTGTATCTTGTTCGAAGCCCAAGATGTGAAGCTAAAGGGTGTTGTCTTTAAGGAGAATTTGTCATCTCTAAAGGGGTTCTGTTTGTCACAACTTTTGGTTGACTGACTATAAAGGAGACTTTAACTTAGTGTAGAGCAATGCCATCTTTCCTTAGGAATTTCTCATGTTAAAAGAAGGACAGTGGCATGGATGTAAATAATCCAGAGGCTTGCCGCTTGCAGCAATTAGATGAAGGGGAAAAGGAGTTGTTGATGTTTGTGTACTGTGAACGAGGCACACTTTTGATGCTAAAAGTTTGATTGACTCAACCGGGGTTTTTCTTATACAAAGCCTAAGAGGAGGCTATTGGCCCAACAAGAGGGTGATTTTTGTGTGTCTCGTACGAAGCCTGAGAGAGAGGCTAAAAGGGTTGACTCTATAGGAGAATCTTTTATATGTGTCTTGTACGAAGCCCAAGACGGAGGCTAAAGGTTGACTCAACAAGAGAGTCTTTTATACTCAACAAGAGAGTGTTTTTGTATCTCGTACGAAGCCCGAGATAGAGGCTAAAGGTTGACTCCACAAGAGAGTCTTTTATACTCAACAAGAGAGTGTTTTTGTATCTCGTACAAAGCCCGAGATAGAGGCTAAAGGTTGGACTCAACAAGAGAGTCTTTTTGTATCTCGTACGAAGCCCGAGATAGAGGCTAAAGGTTTGTTGTTTCAGTTGAGTGATAGGCCCAGTAGGTTGGTTAAAAGAGAAAATTAGTTCTTATAAAGAGACTGATTAAAGGTAAGGCTATGCTTTGGGATTGATCAGAGGAACGGGGTTATTTCCTGTTCTTTAAGAAAATGGGGACTCTGGAGGGTATTGGAGACTGTCCGAGTCTACTGGTATTTTTCCCTACTTGAGAATGCCTTCGAGACTCAAGGAGATTAGACTGTCCAAGTCTAGAGTTTTATCTTTTGTACTATGCTTAAAGAAACAGTAGTAGTATGTTTGCGGTAGAAAGATCTAGACTCTTTGAAAGACTGTTCTATTAAGATGACTAATTTCTGTTCCTATACCTCTAGGAGGTCGTCGGGACAATTTGTACGAAGCCCAAGAGGAGGCGAGAAACTTTTAAGAAGCCGAGGGACAATTTGTACGAAGCCCAAGAGGAGGCTATCATTCTCGGAGGAAGAAATCATTTATACGAAGCCTAAGAGGAGGTTGTGAATACTTCTAAGAAGCCGACGGGTCCTTGTACAATGCCCAAGAGGCGGCGGGGATGCTTTTAGGAAGCCTGTGGGTCCCCAAACCCCGAGAAATTCAAGACAGACTATTCACGAACAATAGATCAAGCCAGGAAAGTTCGAGAATTAGGAAGAAACTCAAGAGATGCCATTCACGGAGAAAAGATCATCTCTGGGGAGTAGAGTTTCTTTAACGATTTCTAAAGGTGACAGTCTGTGAAAGGGTTCACCGAGAATGCTGACTTTCACGTCTCCATATTGTTTAACCCCAAGAGGAGGGAAGACTGTGTCTGGTAATCCTATGGGGATCTAGTTTTGTCTACTTCTAAGAGTGATCAACGGGCTTAATGCTAGACGTAGTTGCCGGGAAAACTCTAAATATCTATACTATTATTACACAGTTGATATGAGTTTATGAAAGAAGACTTACAGCGAAACAGCCCCAGAATACAGTTATATGTATATGAAAGCGGTAAATGAAAACATATAAACACTTACTCGGTTGTAGAGCTTCTGTGCTGTTTGTTAGTTGTTCAACAAAGAAAGCTTTGATAACAATATTATATACAAAATCAAAGGAGAAAGTGCTTTGAAAAATTTGTTAGGGCTTACAGCTCAAGGAGAGGCCCAAGGTTTTATCAATGATTGCACTGTTACTTTTATATAGAGGGACTTATTCAAGTGACTGAGGCCCGAGAAAGGTTCTCTGTACAAAGGGATGGGTCTTACACTCTCTCAAGAGGCCCAAAGAGTTTAAAAAGAATGGGGCTTATAACACGAGGGCAGGCCCAAATGATTTTTGTTTTGAAATGGCGATCGCGCCGAGATTTTCTTTTAACACATAGGGACTTATACAATATCTGAGGCCCAAATTTGTTTTGCTTAATAGGGGATTGGGTCTTACACTTTAATAGAGGCCCAAAGAGTTTTGAATGGGTCTTATAGCTCTAGGGGAGGCCCAAGGTTTGTTTTTCAACGGACTATGATCGCGTCGAACTTTTTGAAATACAACGGGACTTAAAGCATAAGTAAGGCCCAAAAAATTTGTGTACTTACAAAAAGGGTTGGGTCTTACACTCTATTAGAGGCCCAAAGTTTAAAAAAGGGAATGGGTCTTACTACTCGAGGGTAGGCCCAAAGAGTTATTTGTGTACGAAACGACGATCGCGCCGAGGTTTTTTAGAAAATACCCGGAGGGACTTATACAATAAGTGAGGCCCACAATAGGTTATTTTACCAAAAAGGCTTGGGTCTTACACTCTATTAGAGGCCCAAAAGTGTTTGAATAGTTTGATGTGGGTTGAATTAATCAAAACCCTAATTTGTTTTCAAAATGTATTTTAATTGAATAAAAATTCAATTAAAATTATCAAAATTGTTAAACATGTTAAATTGTGATCTTGGATTAATGTTTCAAAAATCATGTTTTGACCTACAAAATGATTAGAAGTCATTAAAATTTACAACATCAAGAGGGAAAAAATATTTTAAATGTAAAAAAAATTAAAATATTAATTCTTTGCAAAAATATCAATTATATGAAATAAATAATATTTTTGGGATTTTTTTATAAAATAAAATATTTTAACATTTTTGTGAATTATTAAAAAAAAAGAATCAACTCAAAATCATTAAAACTCAGAGAGAAATTAATTTTTGAATCAGTTAAATAAAATCACAAAATTCAAATATTTGAATTTTCAAAAAAAGGCGCCAAGAACACCCAAGAACACGCGCGTGTTCTGGGTTTTGCCCAGATTTGCATTTTCTCTCCAATCTCCCTGAATACTTGATTATATCATGCAAACCACCTATCAATCTGCTCGTTTCAACCTCACGATCATGTCTATGGTCTTTAATTTCATTTATTTTTAACATGGAATAAGAAATCAAGACAAAACCTCAAGAACCCTAAAATCTGCATGAAGGCTGAGAATTTTGATACACGATTCAAACAAAGCAATTAATTGAGGGGAAACATTCTATGCATGATTATGAACATTTGGCAAAAGTATTGTGCCAGGAAATATGCATAGATTAAGAGATGACCAAGTTTAGGCTTACTTGAAGGTCGTGGCAGCAAGAGCAATTTTATTTTTGAGTTGGAGGTGTTACAGATGGGTTGTGATGATCTGAACAGCTTCAATGGGCGTTGTGGAGTGTGTTGCAAGCTTTGGAACACTTTGGAAGTCTTTGGATCAAGCTGGAGCACTCCAACTGCATAATTGAAGCATAATGGTTAGGTTGATAGGTGATTTTGAGTTGGGGGTGTTACAGTTGGTGTTTAAGTGTTTGGACACCTCAAATACATCATACGTGATGTGTCTGGGCAATTGGAATGGATTGCTTATGGCTGCAACTCAAAACCCGATAGTGGTTGCTCAAAAACAAGAAAACTTGGCACTTAAGAGAGAATGAGAGAAAGCAGTGCTATAACTGGCTTTGGTGTGAGTTGAATGATCCATTGGAACCTCTATTTATAGGTGATCAACTCTTTTCTTGGAGGAATAGTGAATGGCTGCTGGATCAGATCACATTCAAAGGCTTTGGCTTGGTGGCATTTCTTCTCCCACAAGGTAACCTAGCCCCTCCCAAGAGCAGGGCTATACCTTGACCAAATTCACATTCTTCAGATGTTTTTATTGTTGTTTAATCAGAGAACTTGACTGAGTAGAGTGGCTTTGTTGAAAGTGCCCTATTTCACATAAATGCCTTTGAATTTCAAGGCATATATGCCAAAATGCATTAATCTCAAGTTGGAAGATTCCTTGGCCTTTGGACTCAACCCTATCAGTTGGATCAGTTGGCTTATGATCAGATTGGATGCACGTGGCATAGTGATCATTACTTTTGACTCAGAAATCGTGGATGGCAAGAAAACTCACAAACTGATTTTTCATGGCAGCCTTGGCATGGTGTGTTGTAGCAGCCATAACTCTTGGTTCAAGTAGAGTGGTTTCATGCCAATGAGTTGCTTGGATTGTAGGCAACATGCACAACAACATTGATGTTTATCTTTGGAACTAATTCAGCTTGCATCTATGTGAAAAAATCCCACAAGTTTTGGTGTTTCAACACAAAATCTGCCTTGCCCGGAATTTTTCTAAGTGTTGGAAAAGTTGTACTTTAATGTTTTTAGTGATTTTGATCCAACCATAACTCAAAATCCATAATGAATTTGGAGGGGGTCAATTTTTAGCTTTTGTAGAGGGCCATGAGATCTACAAATCAAGCTTTGGATGGGAAAAAAATGGCTTTGTGGTTTAGGAGTTATGATCCTCCAAATTTGGTACCATTGCCACTTTATTTCATAACTTAGAAAATTTTCTAAGTTTTTATGGTTACCCTTTTTACAAGTTATCCAACTTTTCTTGATTTTTTTTAATGAATGATGATTCAAATCACACATTTGCATCATTTTAGGGTTAAAAAACCATAAAAGTGAAAAATCTCAAAAAGTCAAAGTTTGACTTTTGTGCACAGTTGACTTTTTATCAGATGAATTCCAAACTGTGCGATCCTCTAGGAAATCATGCCTTTGACCTAAATCAAACTTGATGGACATATTCCATGGGTATTATAGGGTATATTGAAGCATGACCTAGGGTTTGGGAGCATGTCCTGGTTAAAAGTCAAGGCTACAGTTGACTTTTCTCGCGAAACCCTAACTGTGGTTCAGATGAAATAGAAACTTGTTGCTCAAGCTTCTTGGATTAATCCATTGTTGCAAATGGATCAATGTAGTATGTTGGAGACCCTCAAATCATGTCTTGAGGTCATGGCTCATGATTTGTTCCAAAAGTCAACTTAGGGGTGAATTAGGTCAAGAAACCTTAATTCCTGATTTTTTATGAATGCATCCCCTGAGGCTAAATTGACTTGATGATTGGGTTTATGATGTCCCTTGGAGCATCATAGGTTATGCTTTGAAGCAATGGCTCATGCCCAGAGTAAAATTTCCATCTGGAGGCCCTGGTCGACCAAACCCTAATTTGGTGACACTGGCGATCTTGAGGCTTGATCCACATGGAAGGGAGCAGCCTTGTGCTTAATCCTTAAAGTGGGAGTCCTCTTGATCCCTTGTATATATTTGAGAGGTTAGACAAGTTAAAGATCATTTCATTTCTTGATTGATCCTTTGTCTAAGAACTCTGAGAGGGCCTGAAACCCTAATTCTGATTGTAGTGGATGCTCACCCATCTTTGGGGAGACTAATGAGGTATGATGGTTCATCCATATTGTGATGATGATTTGCACAATGATGGGAAATCTTAGTGGTCAAAATTTGGGGTATGACAGATGCCCCTATTTAATCTTCTTGGACCCGAAGGTGTGAATGGCGAAGGTATTCGGGCATTCGGGGTGCAAGAGGATTAAATATCGGAATACCCGAAATTTTGATGGTGATTATGAATGGTAGCTTACACATTCATCCTCTTTTGCTAAGCAATGATGCTTAAAAAAAGTAAACTTCCCCTCGATCCTGGTTTCCTACCAAGGAACTGGTCTTAGTTTCTGATGTAAACTTCCCCTCGATCCTGGTTTCCTACCAAGGAACTGGTCTTAGTTTCTGATGTAAACTTCCCCTCGATCCTGGTCTCCTACCATGGAATTGGTCTTAGTTTCTGAAGTAAACTTCCCCTCGATCCTGGCCTCCTACCAAGGAACTGGTCTAAGTTTCTGAAGTAAACTTCCCCTCGATTCTGGTCTCCTACCAAGGAACTGGTCTTAGTTTCTGAAGTAAACTTCCCCTCGATCCTGGTCTCCTACCAAGGAACTGGTCTTAGTTTCTGAAGTAAACTTCCCCTCGATCCTGGAATCCTACAAGGAACTGGTCTAAGTTTCTTTAGTAAATAAACTTTCTTGACAAGGGACGATATGTGTAGCGGTTTTCCTCAAACTTCTCGCCGAATTTTCCTGGGGAGATGCCATTTGTTGGAAAAAGAATGATGTCATGCTCGCCGGGGAACCCAATCGTCTGAGTTGTAGGGGTGCACAAACTTCTCTGTTTGGAGACGCCATTTGTCGACTCTACTGGGGAAAACGAGTCTCTTTGAGAGACTGTCTTCTGCTCTGGGTCTTACATCATACTTTTCTCGGGATCTTCTCGGAGAAATGCCATATGATGGGATCCAATTTGAGGTGCTAATGACCTTTTCATCAGTGGTTTTTCAGAGAAAAACTGCCGTACCGCCGAATCTCTGACTAAAAGGCTTTCTTTGGGGATTTTCTTTAATCCGGAAAAGCAAGGATATCATCTTCAATGGCGAAGAGTGATGTTTGTTGAATGCCTCTGGTTTTTCAAAGGTTCAAGTTATCAAAGTCGTCAAGGAGCCAACTTCATTCCAGAAATAAACTAGAGGAGAGAGATCGTTCAGACGCAGCATTTCCTGATGAGGAAAGAACTGACAACTCGATTGAGAGGATTGTTATCACTAGGGGATAAGACCGACTAGAGTGATAGTGATGCAATATGAAATGTGAATGCAAATCAATAATGCATGATGTATGTATGTATATGCTGACAAAAATGACGCGACATACCAACTAAAAGATAAACATGGCTGGATACTCGGCCATCGCAGGGCGAAGAAGTACCGCTGGTTCAAGATAGCAATTCTGCCTTGCTTAGGAGAGATAGTCCCTATTGGGAGCTGTGTTGGTCGGGCTTAGGAGATGAGAACTCGGACGAGGCGTGTCAGATGAAACAAGGTCTCTGACATAGTTGATCCTTTATTCAGGCGTACTGGCTTAGAAGAAATACTTTGATTCTGCACTTTAAGGTTCGATTACTTCTGTAGAAGCGACCGATGTTCTTCTGATGTTCAACAGTCAAAAGAAATTGCAGACTTTATTTTAAAAGCAGAAAAAGTTTTAACAAATAAATTCATTTTTGTTTTTATTTCAAGAATCGTTGATCATGTTAAAAACATCATCCTGTAAAGCTAAAACATATATGAATTTCAAATAAAAGCACAAGGGCTCAAATTTTATTGATAGGATGGAAATCAGCCAAACGCGTAATTCCATAGAGCATTTACAAAGTTAGAAAATGGTAATTTACAGGGAAAAGGGCTACGTTGAAACATAAAGACCACTATCCTTCTACCAACTTTGAATTCAGGACATCCTGAGCTTCTGTCGAAGATGACCTTGACTGGAGTTTTCCTGACGAATGATGTAACTGCTGCTGAGGGACTTGCCCCTTTGTTGAACATAGTTACTTGCCATTATCCCTAACTTTTTCCTGGATTGTATTGTGATGTTTCCAATCCACCGGGATGATTTTTCATCATGTCTCTAATTTTTGCCTGGACCGCCCTTTCGGGTTTTTAATCCACCGAGTCGTTTTTTTTAGGCGAAGTATTTCTTGACTACATCAACATTTGTGGGGTAGGCAAATTCCTCTCCGTCCATGGTTGCAAGTCTCAAGGCGCCGCCTGAGAAAGCTTTCGTGACCACATAGGGGCCGTCGTCATTCGGAGTCCACTTGCCCCGAGAGTCAGTGAGAAAAGATTGTATCTTTTTTAGCACAAGGTCTCCTTTCCTGAAGATGCGAGGTCGAACCTTTTTGTCTAATGCCTTCTTCATTCTCTGTTGATACAACTGACCGTGGCATAGAACCGTGATTCGCCTTTCTTCAATCAGATTCAGTTCGTCGTGTCGACTTTGACACCATTCAGCTTCTGTAAGCTTAGCTTCCATCAATACCCTGATTGATGGGATCTCTATTTCAATGGGGAGCACTGCTTCCATGCCATATACTAGAGAGAAAGGGGTTGCCCCTGTTGAAGTGCGGACAGATGTGCGATAACCGTGAAGAGCAAAGGGTAGCATCTCGTGCCAATCTTTGTAGGTTACAGCCATCTTCTGAACAATCCTCTTGATGTTCTTGTTAGCCGCTTCTACCGCTCCGTTCATCTTGGGTCGGTAGGGAGATGAGTTATGGTGTTCGATCTTGAATTCTGCGCACAACTCTTTCATCATCTTATTGTTCAAGTTGGATCCATTATCCGTAATGATCTGGCTCGGAACACCATAACGGCAGATGATATTGTTTTTTATAAATCGGACCACCACTTGTCGGGTTACATTGGCGTACGACGCTGCTTCGACCCACTTGGTGAAATAGTCAATGGCTACCAGGATGAATCGATGTCCCTTTGAAGCCTTAGGCTCAATCAAGCCAATCATGTCGATTCCCCATATGGAAAAAGTCCATGGGGAAGAAAGAACTTTGAGATGCGTTGGCGGTACATGAATTTTGTCGTAGTATATCTGACACTTGTGACACTTCCTCATGTACTTGTAGCAGTCGAATTCCATTGTCAACCAATAGTACCCTGCTCTTAGAATTTTTCTCGCCATTGTGTGTCCGTTGGCATGAGTGCCAAAGGACCCTTCATGAATTTCTTTCATCAGCATGTCTGCTTCTGGTCTGTCTACACATCGGAGCAAGACCATGTCAAAATTTCTCTTAAAGAGTGTATCACCGCTCAGGAAGAAGCTTCCAGCCAACCTTTTGAGGGTTTTTCTGTCTTTCCTTGATGCCCCAGGTGGGTACTCTTGTTTCTGAAGGAAGCATTTGATATCGTGATACCAAGTTTTGTCGTCTATGACTTCTTTAATCGTGAAGATGTAAGCGGGCCACTCAAGGCGCATTATGTCGATCTTAGGTATGTTATTCCATTGACCTACACTAATCATGGAAGAGAGAGTGGCCAATGCATCAGCCATGTGATTCTCCTCACGAGGGATATGATGAAACTCGATTCTGTTGAAGAAGGGTAACAACCTTCTTGCGTAATCTTTGTAAGGAATCAGTCCTGATTGGTATGTGTTCCAATCTCCTTTAATCTGATTGATAACCAGGGCTGAGTCGCCATATACATCCAAGTTCTTGATCCTTAAATCAATTGCTTCCTCGAGACCCATAATACAAGCTTCATATTCGACCTCGTTGTTTGTACACTTGAACGTAAGTCTGGCAGTGAAAGGAATGCAGGTATCCTGAGGGGTAACAATGATTGCCCCAATTCCGTTTCTGTAATGATTGATAGCTCCGTCAAAGATAAGTCCCCATTTGGAACCTGCTTCTGGCCCTTCACTGGGTAGCGGTTCATCGTAATTTTTCAATTTTAAATACATGACATCTTCGTCTGGGAAGTCAAACCCGATAGATTCTTGATCGTCAATCGGTTGAAGAGTCAAATGATCGGCTAAAACACTTTCTTTAACAGCTTTTTGAGCGTGGTACTCTATGTCATATTCTGATAACAACATCTGCCAACGGGAGATTCTTCCCGTGAGAGCAGGTTTTTCAAAGACATACTTGATTGGATCCATCTCGGAGACCAACCAAGTAGTGTGACGAATCATGTACTGGCGAAGACGTCTGGCTGCCCAAGCCAAAGCACAACAAGTTTTCTCAAGCATCGTGTACCGAGTCTCGCAGTCGGTAAATTTCTTGCTTAAATAGTAGATGGCAGACTCTTTTCTTTTGGTTTCGTCTTGTTGGTCAAGCACACAACCCATGGAGTCTTCCAAGACAGTGAGGTAGATTATTAGTGGTCTTCCTTCCACTGGAGGTGATAGAATCGGCGGGTTCAACAGGTATTCCTTGATACTGTCGAAGGCGGTTTGGCAATCTTCTGTCCAAACGCAATCCTGATTCTTTTTTAGCAATTTGAAAATCGGCGCACATGTCGCGGTCATGAGGAATATGAATATGGAGACGTAATTCAAATGTCCCAAAAATCCTCTGACTTGTTTTTCAGTTTTCGGAGAAGGCATTTCTTGAATGACCTTGACCTTGTCAGGATCAACCTCAATTCCTTTCTGGCTGACGATGAACCCTAAAAGTTTCCCTGATCGGACGCCAAATGTGCACTTATTGGGATTCAAGCGGAGTTTATACTTTCTTAACCGCTTGAATAGTTTTGACAGGTGGGTCACATGCTCCTCTTCTGTCTTAGATTTGGCAATCATATCATCGACATATACCTCGATTTCTTTGTGTATCATATCATGAAAGAGAGTAGTCTTGGCCCTTTGATAGGTTGCCCCGGCGTTCTTCAAACCGAACGACATTACTTTATAACAAAAGGTACCCCATGGGGTAATGAACGAAGTTTTCTCCATGTCCCTCGGCGCCATTTTGATTTGGTTATAGCCCGAGAATCCATCCATGAAGGAGAAAACCTTGAACTTTGCTGTACTGTCCACCAGCATGTCAATGTGTGGTAAAGGAAAATCGTCCTTTGGACTAGCCTTGTTTAGGTCTCTGTAGTCGACACACATTCTGACTTTTCCATCCTTTTTTGGAACGAGTACGATGTTGACTAACCATTGAGCATATTCTGATGTGGTGAGGAAACCCGCGTCAATCTGTTTCTGTACCTCCTCTTTGATTTTGACGGCCATGTCCGAGTGAGTTCGTCTCAACCTTTGTTTTACTGGCGGACATTCCGATCTCAACGGTAGATGATGTTCCACGATGCTGGTATCCAACCTTGGCATGTCCTGATAGGACCAAGCAAACACATCGGGAAACTCTTTGAGAAGCTTTGTCAAACTCTCTTTAGCAGTTGGACTGAGTAGTGCCCCAATCTTGATTTCTTTTTTCTCTTCTTCTGAACCCATGTTGATCGTTTCCAACGGCTCTTTGTGAGGTTCAATGGACCTTTCCTCTTATCTGAGTAGTCGGGAGATCTCTTCTAGAATTTCGTTGTCATCTTCTTCTTCAGCCCCAAACACCGGGAACTCAAAGTTGGGAGAAAGCATTGGATTGTATGTTTCAAAGGGGTTTAAAACAAGCAATTTGCATGACGTGATGATTTGTGTTTAGAGAGATAGGATGCAAGAATGTGTGAAGTGTATCTCTTTTACTACTTGTTTTTATTATTGAGTTTGTTTTTTAGGATTACCTTTTTCTGAGAAAAGTAAAAAGAGAAAACAGTAATTAATGAGGAAATTACATAATGACGTTATTTTATTAATGAACAAGTCGATTCTTGAAACTACAGCTCTATAAAACAAAACTCTGTCGCTTTGGGCGAAGCGAAGAGGGACATTTACATAAAGTGAGCCCTATCAAAACATCAGTTTCACCTGGGCAGGGTGAAAGGTTAAAACACGACAATTACTTTGACTTATGAACGATCTTCTGAACATCGACAGCAACCCATTGGCGGCGAACTCCTCGGTGAATCACAAAGTCTGGCACCGTCCTTGATTTGTCTTCAGAAATAATGCTGATTTCTGGTAGAGCAGGATCATTGGAATCTGTCTCCCAGGCAGAGTCGCCACAGGAGGATTCCTCAATTGTATTTTGCAGAGTATTTGTGCTCTCAGGTATATCTCCCCATCCAGTTGACTGGATGTCTTCGAGCCTGATACGAGAACTTTCGGGAGCGGTGTACTTGATGAAGCAGTCGAACTTACCACTCGGTTGTCCCAAGGTGTCCCACACTTCTTTGGAACTGGAGGAGTCATCCCTCTCGATGACGTTGACCTCGGGAAAAGCATAGTTAATGAATTATAGTCCTGCAAATGCTGTGAATTCATCGTCATGTTGAGTATTTTCTGAACGACCTGAGTGTTGATCTCATGACATGGTGGGGATGCATGCATTCTTTTCAATGATGCTCAGCTGATTTTTGTTGTTCGGCTGATTTCCTTTGCCCAAGTCTCCTGGGTACGGTTGCCACATTGGCAGACCATCCATCGGGCCATAGTAGTTGTGGTCAAAGTTGTCCTTCATCGGAGTGTCCTCCTCTAATGAGTTTGGTGGAGCACGGCATCCTTCCAGATCACAACCTCCGTATATCATTTCGACATCTGACCTGGGTATAAATCTCGGACTCTGTGTGGGATAGCAAAATGGCGCACACACCTCTTCCTGAGACATATAACCGTCCTCGTTGAGGTAGGACTTCCATTCCACATCTGTGTCAGAGGGATCCTCCTCATTGATAGTGTGTACTTCTTGAGTCGTTGGTTGAAGGAAACCTCCACTGTGGAAGAAATTTTGAATGGGATGAAGATTTTCATCGCTGGCAGCTGTCTGAGTACAGGTTGTAGAAAAACCAAGACCCTTCTTTGCTTTATTGTTAGTAGGAATGACAAGTTGTCCCCATCCTGTTGTGTTGGTACTCTCGACTGCTTTGATAGCGTCTTTGTATGAGGAAATCGAGGTTCCTCCTTCGGATTGATCGCCTCTATGTAGCGAAAGCGTTTGGAACTGAGTCACAATTATCCCTTCTGGTTCCACATAGGTGGCTGATGATAAATTGCTTACGAGCAAAGTCTGTTCCCCACACACCGTGACGAGTTTACCGTTCTGAACGAACTTTAGCTTTTGGTGGAGGGTCGAGGTGACCGCCCCAGCCTGATGTATCCAAGGTCTTCCTAATAAACAATTGTACGTTGCCCGGATGTCCATGACCTGAAAAATGACTTGGAAAGTGTGAGGACCAATAGTTATGGGAAGATCAACTTCGCCGATAACCGTTTTTCTGGACCCGACAAATTCTTTGACGACGACCTCACTGGTTCTCATCGGGGGTCCTTTAAAGGATAATTGTGTCAATGTGGATTTTGGCATAACATTCAGGGCTGACCCTGTGTCTACCAGTACGCTGGCCAAAGCATCGTCTTGGCAGTTGACTGTGATATTGAGCTCCATGTTATGACGGCGACCCTCCTCGGGTAATTCCTCATCACTAAATCCCAAATTATTGCAGGAAGTGATGTTAGAGACAATGCTATCGAACTGTCTAATTGTTACATCCTGTTCCACAAAGGCTTGCTCCAAGACTTTCTTTAGAGCCTCCCTGTGTGCTTTTGAACTGAGTAAAAGTGACACCACAGAGATCTTTGAAGGAGTTTATAATAGCTGATCAACAATGTTGCATTCACTCCTTTGGATGAGCTTCAGCATCTCATCATCATTTTTTGAAAGGTCGGGATTACTGGATTGATCGACTGGTGGATTGGGAACTTCTGTCGGAGGTTCCTTTTCTTTGATAGGTTCTCCAACCCCTCGGTTGAAGATTCTACCACTACGTGTTACTCGACTGATGTCTACAATATTTACGACGGAGGGTAATGGAATTTCCTTTCCATTCTCGACTATTGTTGCACCGTATTTGTAAGGGATAGCCTTAGTTGACTCATACGGTAATGGTCCTGGTAGATAGATGACTATGGGAGCCCTCTGATTTTTCCGACCATCGTAAGTAATCTCAATCTGTTCCTGGTTAGGAACTCTTGATTCGTCAAGTAGAGGGATGATGGCGAAAACATCCCTAGTCCCCTGATGATCAGAGATTACATCATCATCTTCAATTTGATTGGCAAGGTAGTTTGGAGTCTAGCTGATTGGTCCGGAACCCGGATATGGACGAATTTCTCTACAATCCACCTGACCCTGAAGAGCTGCTCGCACAAGGTAGCATCCTTGGTTACTTTCTGAACAGACTCCACAACGTTCATAGTTGTGTGGTGGCACCTGGTCATGCCCGCTTTGAATGCAATGTAACCTCACTAGGTTAGTTTCTACAGATCGGACATCCTGACTTTGACGCCGAGTTGGGTTCTTGTCATTGATACTAATCTGCTGAGTGTCTTCATCCATATAGATGGGAAGCCACCAATGATTTAGCAGGTGCTGAAGTGCTTCCTGGACAAGGGCACAACCTTGATCGTTTTCGTAACCCGTCGTACAGCTTTGATAGTCATGAGATATCAGGAACCCGAGTCAGACCTGCTCAGCATGTAACTCTACTAGGTTGGTATTCATTAAGCGAATATCAAAGATTTGAATCATGTTGATCTGATAGGGATTCCTGTCATGGTAGTCCTAGATCCATCCAAGATCCATTTGACGCTGGAGGGCCTCTTGCACAAAAGAGCATCCCTGTTTGTTTATCGAGCAAGTCAGACAATAACGGTAATCGTGCCGCGGCAGATTATGATATTGGCTTTGCCTTGAGTGCATTGCCACCAAGTTGACATTCATTGTACGGATGTCATGGTTTTGAATGACGTTGGAATTCGTATAGACCATGTTGACCCCACGAACTCGATGCTCTTGGATCCATCTGAGATTCATCTGTTCCCGTAGAGCTGATTGCACCACAGAACACCCTTGATTGCTTTTAGAGCAGATATCACACTGTTGATAATTATGAGGTGGCACATGGCCATATCCACTCTGTCTACAATGTATCTTGACCAGATTGGTCTTTAATAAGAGTACATCATGAATTTGATAGACATTGTGAGACTCTCCTTCTATCAGGTTGACTGCAGCTTTCTCATGTTGAGGCAGCGGATTTGTGAGAACATTCGGATTCGTATCTTTGAAAGATAAGACCCCGCTCCTAACAAGCTGTTGCACGTCAGATTTGAAATTGAGACAGTTCTCTATGTTATGCCCTAGTCCTCCTTGATGGTAAGGGCAAGTCTGATCCACCTTAAACCAAAAAGGCGGATTTTCCGGTACTGTAAGAGGAGACTTAGTCTGGATGTGCCCTTTGGCTAGTAGTAACAGAAATAGTTCTGCGTATGATACGGGTATAGGATCAAATCCTGGTGGCCGCGTTGTACAGTTGTTGTTGTATGGAGGACGAGCCTGCTGAAGAGGCTACTGAGTCCTTTGCGGATATTGTTGTTGATTAGGTTGGCTCTGTGCAACCTGAGGTTGATACGTAGAAATAGGCGCAGGGTTAATAGCAGGAGTTACAGCTGCTACTGGTTGATAACGTCGCCTTTGCTTTCCGAGAGAGATATTCCCATTATCCTGCTTTTTTTTCTTAGGAAGAGCACTGCCGTATTGCTTTGCACTACTTGATGATCTAGTGTCTTAGACTAGACGTCCTTCTCAGACGGCTTCCTTAAGACGAACTCCCATACCGACCATCTCGGTGAAGTCACTGGGCGCACTGGAAACCATTTTGTCGTAATAAAATGAGCTTAAGGTCTTTAAGAAGATCTTTGTCATCTCTTTTTCCTCAAGAGGTGGATAAATTTGAGCGGCAATTTCACGCCATCTCTGAGCGTATTCCTTAAAGGTTTCCTTGTCCTTTTGTGACATTGATCTAAGTTGATCTCTATCTAGCGCCATGTCCAAATTGTATTTGTATTGTTGGACGAAGGCAGTGCCAAGATCTCTGAAAGTGCTAATCGTAGCACGGTTTAAACCCATGTACCATTTTAATGCGGCACCGGTTAAACTATCCTGAAAGTAGTGAATCAATAGGTCCTAATTCTCTATCTGAGCTGACATTCGTCGAGCGTACATCACCAGGTGACTCTGAGGGCAAGAGTTACCCTTGTATTTTTCAAATTCGGGCACTTGGAACTTGTGCGGAACTTTCACATTGGGTACCAAGCAGAGGTCTGCGGCGTCCTTTCCAAATAAATCCTGACCGCGAATGGCTTGCAGTTCCTTCTGCATTTCCAGGAATTGCTCCTGGAACTCGTCCATTCTATCAATCATAGTTTCCTTTCTACCAGAAGGTATCTGCGGAATCTGTCCTTCCGGGACAGTGTGCATCACAGGGGGGTGGTACCGTGACTACGACAACAAATCTTGGCATTTCTCGAAGTTTATAACCTTCAGGAGTCCTCAGTATGCCTCTGGCATCCTCGCTTTCCCGAAGTTTGTAACCTTCAGGCCCAGCGGCTTCTGTTGTGATTCCTTGATCTTCAGCGATCGGCGGAACATATCCTTCCGGGATATAGTTAACAGGCATGCCCCAAGGATGATCTTTCGGCATTTGATACCTAGGATCGTACTGTTCCACTACGGGCATTGAGGTGATCTCTGAGATCACAGTTCTTTAGTGTTGAGCTTCTGCCATGGCTACCATGTCGTTACGAAGCTTTCTCATATCCTCTCTCAGAGCGTCAATCTCTTCTTTCAACTCTCTGTTCTCTTCCTCGAGATCATTCATCTTTTTTTGACGATTGGCCCGAGTATTGTACGAATGAGACAGTTTGACTCTAGAACCGAGACACAAACGTGAGATTCGTAGGTAAGAAGAATACGTTACAGGATAATGATGAATGCAATGATTATATTAATTGTTTTTTTTGTTTAATCAAAATAAACTTCAACAATTAGATTGCAAATATAAAACAGAGGGGGAAGCCCAGTTTTATTGAATTCAAAGGATTGCGGAAATGAAAATACAGTAGATTACAAGGTGCGGAAATAGAAACCTAAGCTAAGGGGTCCCGAGTCCTTTCTGAGGAGAATTCGGGTGCTGATTCTGGTACTTTCCTTTTCTTGGATCGGGGCTCTTGGGCCGTTGTCGGGTTGTCATTCCTTTGCCAAGTGAAAGGAGTGAGCAAATTCCTTTGGTCATCCTGATTATCCACAGCATGTTGCTCTAAAATCTCGATCAGAGCATCCTTATCTTTCAGCAGTTGCTGTATTTTAGTACACTCTACATTGAGGGTGCGGTATTTGTTCTTCCAAGACCTCCTCTCCTATTGAACTTTGTTAAGAGTAACCTGAAGTTTTTCCGTTTCCGTCATGAAGTACATGACAGATTCCCTCGGTGGAAGGACTCTGTGACGAGGATAAGGCATCTTTAGCTTGAGAGCTCTAGTTTGTACCCAGTGGAGATAAGGCTCCACCGAGACACAGTCCAGTTTTCCTAGAGACTCCCGTCCTTTCTTATGAACATGTTTCCAAGTGTGCACTATTTCCATCTTTAGTGCTCTGTCATTTTCTCCTTCTTTGAAGAAAAGACCTTCCAGATGAGCATTACGTGGGACATGCCTCATCGGGAATCCGAATTGACGACGAACCAATACCGGATGGTAGTTGATTCCTCATTTAGTTTCTATGAGGGGTACGTTGGGGAAGTTTCCACAACGGTCAATGATTCTGATCCCGTCATAAATCCTATTACACCAATTTATGTCAGAGTTGGTGAGAGACATGATTTTCTGGGACCAACGTAAGGCACTCTTATTATCCCAAAATGCAGCAGACTTGGGCAAGTGGGAGATAAACCATTTATATAGCAGGGGTACACAGGACGTGATCATTCCTCCACTGTACAAATTCCCTAAGTGTACAGAATGATACGCATCCGCGAGCAAAGTTGGCACAGGGTTTCTGAAATTCTGGTACCAGATATGTGATGTTAAGTGCAATGTCACAACATCAATATCTGTTGTATGAATAAGACACTAAAAGCCTGTGATGTTATGTGTGATGTTACAACAACACACTCTGCAATGTAAAACAACAGAAAAGCACACAAGGATTGTTCACTCAGTTCGGTCTAACAACCTACATCTGGGGGCATACCAAGCCAGGAAGGAAGTCCACTATTAGTAGTATCAAATTACAAACTCAACATACCAGTTGACAATCTACCTAATTACATCACTACTCAATGACCCTTCTACCTAAGTCCTCCCTAGGTAAGAGACTCCATCTCACTCCCAATCATCACAATGATGTCTAGCAGTCAACATCTCTGCCACTGCATCAACAGCTTGATTTCCAACAAACTCTCCAAACACATAGAAGTCACACTTCCATGACACAAGTTGGAGTTGCTTCAAAGCTTCCTCCAAGAACAATACAAAACTCATTACCTACAGGTTTCTGAGTAAGAACACAATGACCATCTCACAACCCGAGTGGTTCACTTAGACTAAGCCCTAATGATCTACATCTTGGACCCGTACCTATTCTAGATTACAAGCATTCTATTTATAACTTTTTCCCAACTGGATTTGGGCCTTCAAATCACAGTAAATCTTCTGCTACAAATCTGCGAAAGATTCTGCTACAAAATAGATCTTTAATTAAATCTTCAATCAGCTCTTCATAATTAACTCTAATTATTCTTCATATCTTTTTGCATTAAACTAGCAACAAACTAATCTTCTTCATTAATTATTGCACCAAGAAATTTGCATCCAATCTAACTAACAGATCTCCATAATGCGCGCAGCCCTAAAAACATCACAACCTGATGTTTTAATGTTCTGGTATAGTGATGTCAAGACATCACATGTGACATCACTCTTTAGCACTTTAACTCTTCAACACTTTAACTTCTTTCACAAAACCAGAATGTTAACCAATCATACCAATAATGTTAGAAGCTCATGTTGAAACATCAACCATGACACTAACATTGGTTTACCAAAATTTCAGCCAATCACAAGAACTTACAATCTCCCCCTTTGGCTAATTTTGGCTAAAACCCATATATAAACATTACAACTCAGATTACAGCAGCAATTACAAATTTACACTACTGTTAGAAGTCATCTGATCCTAACAATAATCATCAGTAGCTACTGTGTACAGCAACCATGGAGAATCATCTTCTTGGCTAATTTTGAATGATGTTAGGACATCATGTTGGACATAACATCTCCATAGCACAGCAACTTCAGGCAGCACATCAGGACCTAAGAAGTAGAAAGTCTTGAATTCATTTGGTGCACATGAGGAAGAAGATATCTGACACTCCCCCTAAACACACTACATTTCTTTTTCCTTCCAGGACAGTCCCAGAACAAATGTAGAAGACTCCTCCAGAAAAGAAATGTTTGTCTATACATAAAAGACCAATGGTGGCATAAGATAATTCTGCACACCTTCATTGACCAGACACTGGGTTTAATCTGTGGCATAATATGAAACTTAAGAAGTGCCATTCTGCCAACCCAGGTAACTCAGAACACAAGTCACAACTGTGTTCATAACTCAGGACACAACTTAAGGATAGGACATCCTCTTTGACATCTCTGAACCACATCTGGGACTGCAGACTCCAGACACAGCATCTGCGCCAACCATTTACCAAAACCCTTTCCTTTCTCCCCCTTTTTAGCCACAAATTGGCAAAGAAAGCCCTTACAGAACCAGACCCAAGTAGTGCTCACCCAAAAACGAACAAATGCCATAAGACTTATGAAACAAGAACACTCACTGGCTGTAGGAGCAAAGAATAACCTCTATAAATAGCTGACCAGTTACTTTGGAATTAACGAGCCTTGAATAGTCAAAGTTCTTGGTCATAGAAATGCTATTTTAGGAACTAAAAACTCCATCCAAATTCAATGTCTACCATCCAAAACAGTCTTGACCGCCTTTATTGCCTCTAACTGATTCTTACCATAAATTTTTCCAAAACAATTCCATGCATAGTCGAAGACACGTGTTTCACCTTATCCTTACACCACCGTCCAAAAATAAATCCTTGTTTGGCTTAAGAAAAACATGTCATGTACCATGTTCTGACATTTTATCACACAATGTCTACTTGCTCACAACATTATCAATCCAAGATTTCCACAGAAGATAATACATTCCAAACCAATAAACTTGTCTTCAGACTTCTTCTCAGAAGCATGTGCACACATGATTCACATGACTAGAACCAATAGTCTTAACAACCAATGCCAACCAACAGCCTAATGTCATAACATGTTATCTGACATTAGATCCTCATAAAAGGCAACCAATCTCCACAAGCTTGATCATCATGCAAGCTTCACAATATATGCACCTTTGCTGCAGAATCCATAGACAAGTACTCCCCCTGTCATGGTTAACCAATGCTCTAGATGAAGATGAACATTTGAGCACACTTGCTGAGTACATGCATATTGGTACCATTGTCCCTTTCTCCAAAGGTAGCCATTCCCTATCATACTCTTCATCTTCAGACTTCCTATCAAACAATACCTGATCTACTTCAGTCTTCTCTACATTCTCCATCCAAGGCAGACCTTCTACTTCATCATTCTCCCGTATGACTATGTAGATGCTCCTTAGGCATAATGTAGGCACCACCCTTCTGAACCAGAGCATAATCATCCTTCACCCAGGATATCCTACCAGATAATGTCCCAACACAAGTTAGAACATTTGCCACACACCAAGATATCATCACCATGATTCTTGATATGCTCCACCAACTGGACTTACTATTGCATAGTAATCCAAAGAACTAGAGAATTAACTTCTCATCCACCTTCAAGAAGAATCATCTCCTTGAGTCTTCAACTCATCACCCTTCCGCCCAAGAGTAACTAGTTCCAAGACAATCCGCCATAATAACCAGCTGCCACACTCTGATTATCTTGATTCTTTGAATCCACTTCTGAGATCAACCAAATGCCACAGTTTGATCACCTCATTCATGAATCCTCACGTTGTCAGACTCTCACAACGATACCTTGATCCACCAAGAAAACATGATCTTCAAGTTACATGATCCACTTGCTCAAAAGCAAACACACTTAGTCTCCCTAAGCCGTGGTCATGTAACATCTTCTCCTTCCTGCAGCTCCCGCAAACTGCCATGAGAACGATATTTTTGAAGCATCCTATTGTTCATTCCTGTAGATCACCCTATCATTAGCTAATGTGCCACATCACCAGCTGAGACTCCTGATGTTAAGCTAGATGTCAGAACATTATGACATCCAACTGTTGAATTCAGCTCTTCCTTCTGCCACTCAAAAGAACCTCCTCCCTTTGCAGAAACAGATTTCCATGCTCTCATAGACTTGATTCAGCAATCAAGTTTGATTAGACAACCTCCATCCTGCTCAGAAAATCCAAAGACTTCAAACCTACCACATCTGAATCTTCAACAAATAAGTAGTTCAAGACTACCCCATAGCTATACCAAAGAGTTCCACTTCCCTTAGTAGAGTCGTCAGTAGAAAGCCAGAGATAACATCCACAAATCCTCGACTTTCACACAACAAAACCAATGCTCCTAAGTACTTAGGTCAGAAATAACCTGATCCAACCATCAATACTATGATGTCTTCATAGTCTTCCATCTCCATCTTCAACAACATAATTCAGGTCGTTACACACCAACACGCCACAAGAGAGGTATACAGCCACATAGAAAAAAGTAAATTCTCAACACTTCTGCAGTCCTGCACTTTTACTTCAGACATATACATAGTCTCCCGTCAATGTATATTGTCATTAGTTGAATGCACAACATCTTAGATAACCGCTCAGCTCCTGTCAGAGTATTCACTATCGGTTAGATGCACAACCTTATCAAAAGCAGACAAATACTTAACTACTGTCAAGCTATTTATCATATGTGATAAGGTAACCTTCTCACACAAGGTACGACATTTGATCTGGTCTGACATTCTTTTCCTGCACACTTAAGGCACTAGCTGATCCCTCTTTTGTTAATCCATACCACTGATCACTTCAGATTAGGTAAGTGGCTTGACCTGATACTTCACCATGAGCACAACTCACTTTCTTTGGCTGAGAAAGCAAAGAACTGAAATGATGTTTCAACATCAGTTCCGACATCAGTCTGTATCACATTAACCAACTGCTATGGCTCCGGAGACAACACCCATATTAATCCACACAAATCTCTTGTAGGGAACACACGAGATCAATCACCATCTGATCAACTTCCAAGATCAGACCAACAACCCAGTAGTAACTTGCATAACACACTCTTCCAAAAGCTTCTTCTTATCCGCACAAGGTTCAGACCTCTTGATTAACTGAAGAGTGATAACTGCCATCCTTCTGCATAACTATGCCATAGAATATCTGCTACTTCCAATCCTTCAAGCCACAAAATTGAAAGAGCCCATGCATACACCAATTGACCTCAGGCTGATTTACACTGCTACTACACACAACCTCTGGGATGCATTTTCCCTATAAAATTGTCCTCAGACATTTTAGCCTAAACAGGGATCATCTCCTTCTCTTTTGCTATCAAGATTACTACCTTTTCTACACCCAGCACATCTGAGATGCTAAGACATTATAAACATCATCTCGACCATTGTTCAACTTCACAGCTTCAGTGATCCTTCAAAACAGCTACAATCTAATAGAACTTTGACTCAGCATTTACCATAGACTGCTGATGTGTAGCGCGATGTCGAGACATATTATGCTCAGCTTCTTTCTTGAAGAAACTTCCTCCTCATTAGGTCACCACAACTAGGCTCAAGAGATAACTTATCAAGATCTTCACTCCCGCATGAAGGATTTGACAGTGATACTCTTTTGCTTTGTCTCTACCCTCTTCTTTCACCATCAAAACAGATGATAAAGAAGGACTCGTTATTCTAAACAGATTGGTTTTCAATGTCGGACTTGAAATATATTCTTCTCCTGATCCTTCCATGTCAAACAGTCTTTATAAGATCCATTCACCTTATGAACACTTCTCTCCCAAACAAGGATATGAGATAATCCTCAAGTAACTTTGGCATCTCTAACCAACCGGTTGAAGCTGTCTACAACATCATAGAATATCCTGCTGAGGATACCAAAACCTAATGTCTTTCCAAGAGAATATCATCCTAGAATCTCAACACCAGCGATACAAGAACCAACCAGGGTTACAACAGATATCGTGCAGCGGAACACATAACAACTCCTCAACAACCTTCAGGTACTACTCAAAATTCCTTGCACACCACGTGCCAACAATACTTTATCATGAATAGTTCATACTTCACTCCAAGGGATCATCCAACTCACTTCCTTGCTCATGAACTAGAAAGTATCTTCCCTAGATCTCATCCAGAAACAGACAGGATGCCTGCTCTGATACCAATTGAAATTCTGGTACCAGATATGTGATGTTAAGTGCAATGTCACAACATCAATATCTGTTGTATGAACAAGACACTAAAAGCCTGTGATGTTATGTGTGATGTTACAACAACACACTCTGCAATGTAAAACAACAGAAAAGCACACAAGGATTATTCACCTAGTTCGGTCTAACAACCTACATCTGGGGGCATACCAAGCCAGGAAGGAAGTCCACTATTAGTAGTATCAAATTAAAGACTCAACAGACCAGTTGATAATCTACCTAATTACATCACTACCCAATGACCCTTCTACCTAAGTCCTCCCTAGGTAAGAGACTCCATCTCACTCCCAATCATCGCAATGATGTCTAGCAGTAACATCTCTGCCACTGCATCAACAGCTTGATTTCCAACAAACTCTCTAAACACATAGAAGTCACACTTCCATGACACACCTTGGAGTTGCTTCAAAGCTTCCTCCAAGAACAATACAAAACTCATTACCTACAGGTTTCTGAGTAAGAACACAGTGACCATCTCACAACCCGAGTGGTTCACTTAGACTAAGCCCTAATGATCTACATCTTGGACCCGTACCTATTCTAGATTACAAGCATTCTATTTATAACTTTTTCCCAACTGGATTTGGGCCTTCAAATCACAGCAAATCTTCTGCTACAAATATGCGAAAGATTCTGCTACAAAATAGATCTTCAATTAAATCTTCAATCAGCTCTTCATAATTAACTCTAATTATTCTTCATATCTTTTTGCATTAAACTAGCAACAAACTAATCTTCTTCATTAATGATTGCTCCAAGAAATTCGCATCCAATCTAACTAACAGATCTCCATAATGCGCGCAGCCCTAAAAACATCACAACCTGATGTTTTAATGTTCTGGTATAGTGATGTCAAGACATCGCATGTGGCATCACTCTTCAGCACTTTAACTTCTTTCACAAAACCAGAATGTTAACCAATCATACCAATAATGTTAGAAGCTCATGTTGAAACATCAACCATGACATTAACATTGTTTTACCAAAATTTCAGCCAATCACAAGAACTTACAGTTTCTAATGAGAAAAACCTTAATGGCGTTGATATCTACAAAGTTATTAATGTTGGGAAACAAAAATAACCCGTAGGTGAGCAAAAAAAAGATGCTTTCAAAAGCAGTCATGTTCCCTATACTAGAAAAGTACAGGGCCTTCTTTATCAAGAATTGGGCTGGAAAACCATGGATGCCACCCTTAGTGGTCAGGTGAGTCTTGACTTCCGACTCATCCAAATAAATTGCTCTTGCAATGGTCTGATCTTTTGGAATTTCTTCCAGTCCAGAAAATGGAGCTCAATCAGTAATGTGTAGATCGGTTAGGTGAGAATACTCCTCTAGCGTTGGTGCGAGCTGGTAATCCGGGAATGTGAAACAGTGATAGACAAGATCGTAAAACTGAACGAGTGCCTCCATGTTTCCTTCAATCACATGGACTCTTAACAGAGGTAGCAGACCTCCGTATTTGGCTCTGAAAGCTTCAGGGTTAGTGATCTTCCTCACTAAACTTCTCAAATCCTCTAGTTTTGGAACCTTGAAGGTATACTTATGAGTTCTCCTTCTACCGAAATCCATCAGCGCAATCTTTTTCTCTCTGACATTTGCAATCATTGTCTTAGTTTAATTTGAAAAAAAAACGAGAGACTAGAGGAGAAAATTTTCTTTGTTTTAATGTTTTTTAGATGAATGCATGAATGCAACACACAAAAACATAGAAAAAACATGGGGTCAAAGAGTCGGTGTCATGAACTCAAGGCTCTACCCCCCCCCCCCCCCAAAAGGCTTTCTACGGGTGATTTTTTGTACCTGTCACTCAAAATCATTGATTCCCGAGAACACCAGCGGGCCGGGAACCGTGCTAGGTGATGTCCATCAAAGAAATTTCAGAAGAGGGTAGTTTATCGCGTAACAGCTATTCCCGATAGCTTCCGCACTACAAAAAAAGGTGATTTTCCTATGTGTATACTCAATCTTTCCACATGCGGCATCACACGCATTCCCATTAGCAGAAAAATAAACACGTATATCAATTAAGAAAAGCAGTATATATATTTGTCCTAAAGTCCTAGACCTTAGAGAGCTATGAATCTTATGTTCCTGACAAAAATGGCTCCCCGGCGGAGTCGCCATTCTGTGGTACCTTCCCAACTTTAAAGGTTTTTGACCTAAGATCCTAGTGAAGTCAACAAATCTTAGCCCCAATGAAGTCCCTAGGAAAGAAAGAAAGAAAAGATATACGGCCCCACGGTGGGCGCTATTTTTCTGTAGCGAGCGAAACTGGACGTGTTTCTTAAGCACTGCCGCTCTTTTGGGGTTACTACAGGTCGATTCATTTTTTATCCTATTGTGAGCTGATTAAGGAAGGGAAATAGATGTCTCCAATTAACCCTGCTTGCATACTGAGTTTAAACAGTGGTCTGTTTGGTTACGGATGCTATATGGTAATGGGGCCTCTTTCTTCTTTCTTGGTTTGGGACTGGGGTAACGGGAATGTTTATGGGTAGGACGTTAGGACTGATATTTTTCGATTGAGATGTGAAGGTATGGGATTTTGGGTTTTGGATTAGTGTGCTCGCTAAGATTTTTCTTTCAATCTTATGCCTACGTATTCCCGTTTACCGAGACAGGGAAATCAGAGCGATCGTAGTTCCTCCTATTCTATGGGAGGAAATGGTGTTTTGGTGTCTAGTTCAAAGCCCAAGACATGAAGCTGAAAGGGTGGTTTATATCTTGCTCAAAGCCCAAGATGTGAAGCTGAATGGTCTATTTGTATCTTATTCGAAGCCCAAGATGTGAAGCTAAAGGGTGTTGTCTTTAGAGAAAATTTGTCATCTCTAAAGGGGTTCTGTTTGTCACAACTTTTGGGTGACTGACTATAAAGGAGAATTACTTTAACCGGGATATGCGAACCCTAGTAATGCCATAATTTCCTTTATAAGGGTTTTTAACCTGAAGGAGAAGACTTTAACTCAGTGTAGAGCAATGCCATCTTTCCTTAGGAATTTCTCATGCTAAAAGAAGGACAGTGGCATGGATGTAAATAATCCAGAGGCTTTCCGCTTGCAGCAATTAGATGAAGGGGAAAAGGAGTTGTTGATGTTTGTGTACTGTGAACGAGGCACAGTTTTGATGCTAAAAGGTTGATTGACTCAACCGGGGTTTTTCTTATACAAAGCCTAAGAGGAGGCTATTGGCCCAACAAGAGGGTGATTTTTGTGTGTCTCGTACGTAGCCTGAGAGAGAGGCTAAAAGGGTTGACTCTACAGGAGAATCTTTTATATGTGTCTTGTACGAAGCCCAATACGGAGGCTAAAGGTTGACTCAACAAGAGAGTCTTTTATGCTCAACAAGAGAGTGTTTTTGTATCTCGTACGAAGCCCGGGATAGAGGCTAAAGGTTGACTCCACAAGAGAGTCTTTTATACTCAACAAGAGAGTGTTTTTGTATCTCGTACGAAGCCCGTAATAGAGGCTAAAGGTTGGACTCAACAAGAGAGTCTTTTTGTATCTCGTACGAAGCCCGAGATAGAGGCTAAAGGTTTGCTGTTTCAGTTGAGTGACAGGTCCAGTAGGTTAGTTAAAAGAGAAAATCAGTTCTTATAAAGAGACTGGTTAAAGGTAAGGTTATGCTTTGGGATTGATTAGAGGATCAGGATTATTTCCTATTCTTTAAGGAAATGGGGACTCCAGAGGGTATTGGAGACTGTCTGAGTCTACTGGTGTTTTTCCCTACTTGAGAATTCCTTCGAGACTCAAGGAGATTAGACTGTCCAAGTCTAGAGTTTTATCTTTTGTACTATGCTTAAAGAAAGAGTAGTAGTATGTTCGCGGTAGAAAGATCTAGACTCTTTGAAAGACTGTTCTATTAAGATGACTAATTTCTATTCCTATACCTCTAGGAGGTCGTCGGGACAATTTGTACGAAGCCCAAGAGAAGGCGGTAAACTTTTAAGAAGCCAAGGGACAATTTGTACGAAGCCCAAGAGGAGGCTATCATTCCCGGAGGAAGAAATAATTTATACGAAGCCTAAGAGGAGGCTTTGAATACTTCTAAGAAGCCGACGGGTCCTTGTACAACAACCAAGAGGAGGCGGGGATGCTTTTAGGAAGCCTGTGGGTCCCCAAACCCCGAGAAATTCAAGACAGGCTATTCACGAAGAATAGATCAAGCTAGGAAAGTTCGAGAATTTGGAAGAAACTCAAGAGATGCCATTCACGGAGAAAAGATCATCTCTGGGGAGTAGAGTTTCTTTGAAGATTTCTAAAGGTGACAGTCTGTGAAAGGGTTCACCGAGAATGCTGCCTTTCACGTCTCCATATTGTTTAACCCCATGAGGAGGGAAGACTGTGTCTGGTAATCCTATGGGGATCTAGTTTTGTCAACTTCTAAGAGTGATCAACGGGCTTAATGCTAGACATAGTTGCCGGGAAAACTCTAAATATCTATACTATTATTATATAGTTGATATGAGTTTATGAAAGAAGACTTACAGCGAAACAGCCCCACAATACAGTTATATGTATATGAAAGCGGTAAATGAAAGCATATAAACACTTACTCGGTTGTAGAGCTTCCGTGTTGTTTGTTAGTTGTTCAACAAAGAAAGCTTTGATAACAATATTATATACAAAATCAAAGGAGAAAGTGCTTTGAAAAGGTTGTTGGGGCTTACAGCTCAAGGAGAGGCCTAAGGTTTTATCAGTGATTGCACTGTTGCTTTTGTACAGAGGGACTTATACAAGTGAATGAGGCCCGAGAAAGGTTCTCTGTACAAAGGGATGGGTTTTACACTCTCTCAAGAGGCCCAAAGAGTTTAAAAAGAATGGGGCTTATAACACGAGGGTAGGCCTAGATGATTTTTGTTTTGAAATGGCGATCGCGCCGAAATTTTCTTTTAACACAGAGGGACTTATACAATATCTAAGGCCCAAATTTGTTTTGGTTAAAATGGGATAGGGTCTTACACTCTAATAGAGGCCCAGAGAGTTTTGAATGGGTCTTATAGCTCTAGGAGAGGCCCAAGGTTTGTTTTTCAACGGACTATGATTGCGTCGAACTTTTTGAAATACAACGGGATTTATACCATAAGTAAGGCCCAAAAAATTTGTGTACTTACAAAAAGGGTTGGGTCTTACACTCTATTAGAGGCCCAAAGTTTAAAAAATGGAATGGGTCTCACTACTCAAGGGTAGGCCCAAAGAGTTATTTGTGTACAAAACGACGATCGCGCCGAGGTTTTTTTGAAAATACCCGGAGGGACTTATACAATAAGTGAGGCCCACAATAGGTTATTTTACAAAAAAGGCTTGGGTCTTACACTTTATTAGAGGCCCAAAAGTGTTTGAAAGGTTTGATGAGGGTTGAATTAATCAAAACCCTAATTTGTTTTCAAAATGTATTTTAATTGAAAAAAAATTCAATTAAAATGATCAAAATTGTTAAACATGTGTGGAAACAAATTGTGATCTTGGATTAATGTTTCAAAAATCATGTTTTGACCTACAAAATGATTAGAAGTCATTAAAATTTACAACATCAAGGGGGAAAAAATATTTTAAATGTCAAAAACAATTAAAATATTAATTCTTTGCAAAAAATATCAATTATATGAAATAAATAATATTTTTGGGATTTTTTTATAAAATAAAATATTTTAACATTTTTGTGAATTATTAAAAAAAGAATCAACTCAAAATCATTAAAACTCAGAGAGAAATTAATTTTTGAATCAATTAAATAAAATCACAAAATTCAAATATTTGAATTTTCAAAAAAAGGCGCCAAGAACACCCAAGAACACGCGCGTGTTCTGGGTTTTGCTCTGAGTTTTATTTTCTCTCCAATCTCCCTGAATACTTGATTATATCATGCAAACCACCTATCAATCTGCTCATTTCAACCTCACGGTCATGTCTATGGTCTTTAATTTCATTTATTTTTAACATGGAATAAGAAATCAAGACAAAACCTCAAGAACCCTAAAATCTGCATGAAGGCTGAGAATTTTGATACACGATTCAAACAAAGTAATTAATTGAGGGGAAACATTCTATGCATGAATATGAACATTTGGTAAAAGTATTGTGCGAGGAAATATGCATAGATTAAGAGATGGCCAAGTTTAGGCTTACTTGAAGGTCGTGGCAGCAAGAGCAATTTGATTTTTGAGTTGGATGTGTTACAGATGGGTTGTGATTATCTGAACAGCTTCAATGGATGTTGTGGAGTGTGTTGCAAGCTTTGGACCACTTTGGAAGTCTTTGGATCAAGCTGGAGCACTCCAACTGCATAATTGAAGCATAATGGCTAGGTTGATAGGTATTTTGAGCTGGGGGTGTTACAGTTGGTGTTTAAGTGTTTGGACACCTCAAATACATCATATGTGATGTGTCTGGGCAATTGGAATGGATTGCTTATGGCTGCAACTCAAAACCCGATAGTGGTTGCTCAAAAACAAGAAAACTTGGCACTTAAGAGAGAATGAGAGAAAGTAGTGCTATAACTGGCTTTGGTGTGAGTTGAATGATCCATTGAAACCTCTATTTATAGGTGATCAACTCTTGTCTTGGAGGAATAGTGAATGGCTGCTGGATCAGATCACATTCAAAGGCTTTGGCTTGGTGGCATTTCTTCTCCCACAAGGTAACCTAGCCCCTCCCAAGAGCAGGGCTATACCTTGACCAAATTCACATTCTTCAGATGTTTTTATTGTTGTTTAATCAGAGAACTTGACTGAGTAGAGTGGCTTTGTTGAAAGTGCCCTATTTCACATAAATGCCTTTGAATTTCAAGGCATATATGCTAAAATGCATTAATCTCAAGTTGGAAGATTCTTTAGCCTTTGGACTCAACCCTATCAGTTGGATCAGTTGGCTTATGATCAGATTGGATGCATGTGGCATAGTGATCATTACTTTTGACTCAGAAATCGTGGATGGCAAGAAAACTCACAAACTGATTTTTCATGGCAGCCTTGGCATGGTGTGTTGTAGCAGCCATAACTCTTGGCTCAAGTAGAGTGGTTTCATGCCAATGAGTTGCTTGGATTCTAGGCAACATGCACAACAACATTGATGTTTATCTTTGAAACTAATTTAACTTGCATTTATGTGAAAAAATCCCACAAGTTTTGGTGTTTCAACACATAATCTGCCTTGCCCAGAATTTTTCTAAGTGTTGGAAAAGTTGTACTTTCATGTTTTAAGTGATTTTGATCCAACCATAACTCAAAATCCATAATGAATTTGGAGGGGCTCAGTTTTTAGCTTTTGTAGAGGGCCATGAGATCTACAAATCAAGCTTTGGATGGGAAAAAATGGCTTTGTGGTTTAGGAGTTATGATCCTCCAAAGTTGGTACCCTTGCCACTTTATTTCATAGCTTAGAAAATTTTCTAAGTTTTTATGGTTACCCTTTTTACAAGTTATCCAATTTTTCTTGATTTTTCTTGATGAATGATGATTCAAATCACACATTAACATCATTTTAGGGTTAAAAAACCATAAAAGTCAAAAATCTCAAAAAGTCAAAGTTTGACTTTTGTGCACAGTTGACTTTTTATTAGATGAATTCAAAATTGTGCGATCCTATAGGAAATCATGCCTTTGACCTAAATCAAACTTGATGGACATGTTCCATGGGTATTATAGGGTATATTGAAGCATGTCCTAGGGTTTGGGAGCATGTCCTGGTTAAAAGTCAAAGCTACAGTTGACTTTTCTCGCGAAACCCTAACTGTGGTTTAGATGAAATTGAAACTTGTTGCTCAAGCTTCTTGGATTAATCCATTGTTGCAAATGGATCAATGTAGTATGTTGGAGACCCTTGATCGCTTATTTAGTGTGCCTAAATAAATCTAACTGCAAGTATGCAGTCGTATCGCGTAGTTTTAAAAGATTATCGATCCCACAGAGATTAAAAATCAAACACACCGTTATCTATCATTACTATGTTTATCTAAGGCTAATCAGAATTGGTTTTTAAGTTCAAACGGGAAATTAAAGAGAAATTAAAATTCGGGAATACTAGTTATGAATAAGATATCGGTATATAATTCAGTAAACCTATGTGGAATTAATTAAACCTAAGCGTATAAAGATTTATCACCCTATGCATCTGTAGGAAAAACCAGTTTAAAAGCCCTCACCTCACACTCCCGTGGTTATTGCTTTGGACTATACTCTTAAGTCAATATGTCTGCTCTCGCTAGCCCATATGAGGTTAAAAATACTTTTTGAAAACTAATAAGATCTAATTAACTTCAAAGCGCTTCCACTGTTTTTAAAACTAATGCCCGATTTCAGCTATCCGGGTAAAGCCTCACACTCCCGTGGTCTTGACCTTAACCTTTGTTACCTTTTTACTCTCGGAATAAAAGTTGGGTTTAAAATTAAGAAATCGAAGCCAGAAGAAGAGTTAATTATTGATTTTAGCTTAGAGTCATTTAATCCATTTGGTTACTTCATTACATACCGATAAGATCGGTTTAGCTTGACATAATTACGAACTTAAACATAAAAGCGGAAAAACAATTAATCAAAGACATAATTAAAAGAAAATAAACGATACTATAAATTGAATAATGGAAACCTGGTAAATGCAGTAGCAGCAATCCCTCCACAGACTGGTAGGTTCTTGCTTGGATAGAATTAAAATAGCAAATTATGAAGGCAATGAAACAATCTAAATCTAAAGTGTAATAGTTCCTCAATGTGAGAAACTATTACTTTGTTCGGTAATAGGTGAGAAGGAAAGGTAAATGTAAACAAAATAAAACAAAAACTCTGAATAAAATTTGGCAACAAGACGGTACTTCAGAATGTAGAAAATAGGTTACCCCCTTTGTTCTTCAAAATCTCTCATATTTATAGACTGAGCTGAGGTAGTGGTTGGAGAAAATGTAGGCACTTATCTTTGACAGTTATGTGACTTTGGATGCTAAATTTCTTCGGAGGAAATGTGAACGTGCAAAAACTGATTCTCTGAAACTTCGTAATCACGTTTCTGCTCAACGTATTAAACTGTTCTGAATGCATGACGATCGTGAAGCATTATGACGGTCGTGATGAAATTTGTATCTGCCACGGTCGTGGTGGACCTGTGACGATCGTCACATCAGCAGAATTTGGATTCTGCTGTTTTTCTTCACTTTCCTGCTCTTTTCTTGCATGTTTTGCTTCTTTTCTACACTTTGCATACTTTTGACTTGGAAATGGAATTACTTGCAAAAACACTTAAATACTCTCGAGAAAATCGGATATTAGACGAAAACGGAATAAGAAAATAACATAAATCAAAGTAAAAACATGATATATTTTCGTGTTATCAAACTCTCCCACACTTGAATCTTTGCTTGTCCTCAAGCAATCAATCTGTTAAATCGGACAAACTTCATCAAATGCACATACCTGATATACCAATGGATTTGAAAAAGAGTTTCTTGTTAGTAAGACAGGTACTAGTATAAAACACTAAGGATACAATAATGACACAAAGCAACAAGCTTGTCATAGACCTCTCTTTTGTACAATCTAGTTCTAATCATTCTATTATAGTTAAACCATAAGTTTTTGTGTCTATTTCACCCGGTTTCATTCTAACTCAATCACATTAAGCCCTTTGCCTTATTCACGCACGTAGTGGAGTAACCAGTTAGTGACTTTGATCCCTTTTTCTCACGGGGCCTGATACACAAGTGTGGTAACCCTTTAGGTATCGCGTTCGTAGATTGCGGGGGATCGAACAGTAGTTCGCCCTACCAAGTTCATAATCAGGTACCTCTGAACCAATCGACAACGGATTTTCTTTCTTTTCTTGTAAATTTTCACAACTGTGAGAGTTGTTGCATATTCTATTTTTCTCGGCATATAGATAAGAAAGATGTTTTTCTTTTCATGATTGGGCATCAAACACTTATATTCATCGGCTCCCCACGTGGTTTGTGATTTTGACGGTGCTGATTGCTGATATAAACTACTAGGGGTTACTTTAGGACTGAACTCAAGGTATCGTATAATAAGTATCGAAACTGATATCGCATACGCAAGAGGTCTAAGGTGTCAAGACGGTATCGATCTTGTTAGCACTTTCCCAACTTCCTAACAAGGCTTAAAATTTGGTATTCCACGATGTGTATTAATCGTAAAAAAAAAAAAAATTTGTTATGGCAGAATAAAATGGGAAAATCGGAATACTGAACGAAAATACTCATATATTAACTTTGATAAGGAAAAAAAAAGGAAAATACAAGAAAGGGAAATAAAACGGAAATAAACTGACTCTCCCACACTATATCGGACATTGTCCTCAATGTTGCGATATAAAGGGGACTAACAAGAAAAACTAAAAAGAAAAACAAAATAAAATCAAGGTGGACCACGTCCTCTTCCTCTTGAGCGTCCTCTTCCATGCTGCACTACGTGATCAGGAATGCCCACGTGATGGATGTAGTCATGTAAGTTTTGCACTCGCAAGGTCAATGCATCCATTCCTTCTATCACACCATCAAGCCTCTGCCCTTGGTTCGCTTGGTCTTCTTGAATTTGGCGCATCAGCGCCATTACTTCATTACGTTGCGTCTGTTGCTGTTAGTTTTGAAGCCAAAAAGCCCTTAAGATTTTTTCATTAGTAACAGGGTGTTGTTCGGGGCGGCGACGACGTCTTGAGGTCGAAGGTGCATCATCTGCAGGTGGTGGTTAGTTTTCTGGGGCGTTATCCATCTCTTGCTCCATCTCATCAATAGGTCCACAAACAGAAAAGTCATCCATAAACACTTCCATAATGTCATCTATAAAATCAGCAAAGATTGACATCATGCATCTTTGGAATGTGGCAGGTGCGTTACATAGTCCAAACGGCATTCGTCGATAGACAAATGTACCATAGGGACATGTGAAGGTCGTCTTTTCTTGGTCATCAGGATGAATAGGAATTTGAAAGAATTCTGAATAACCGTCTAAATAGTAGAAGTATGAGTGTTTAGCCAATCGTTCCAACATTTGGTCAATAAAAGGCAATGGGAAATGGTCTTTACGAGTGGCTTTATTTAACTTTATATAATCGATGCACATTCTACTTCCAGTTACAACCCTTTTTGTTATAGATTCACCTTTTTCGTTTTTAATAACTGTAACACCTTCCTTCTTTGGAACGACATGTATTGGGCTAACCCATTTACTGTCTGATATCGGGTATATAATCCCTGCTTCTAAAAGTTTTTTCACTTCGTCTTTGACTACAGTACTCAAGATCGGGTTAATCCTTCTCTGATGTTCCATAGAGGATTTACAGTCTTCCTCCAGCATAATGCGATGCATACAAATAGAAGGACTTATTCCTTTAAGGTCAGCGATGTTATAGCCTAACACAGTTGGGTATTTTCTTAAGACATCTAATAGTTTCTTGGTTTTGGTCTGTCCTAAGTCTGCATTGACTATTACAGGTCATTCGAGATCTTCATCTAGGAATTCATACCTTAAATTTTTGGGTAATGTTTTCAGTTCTAGGGCTGGTTTCTTCGAGCAAGGTAGATGATCTGGTGTAAGTGCTAAGCATTCGCTTAGGCTATCGTCTTGATAAGTTTCACGCCAGTTATCATCTTCAAAAATCGGAGGTATTTGAATTTTTAGAATATATGAGTATGTGGTCGGTTCCATCTCTATTTCTCTTACGCACTCATCTATGACATCTAGTAGATAACATGTGTGTCTATAGCTGGAGCTTGTAAGAATTGTGTCAAAATAAATTCAACCTTCTCTTCACCAACTTCAAAAGTTAGCCTGCATCTCTTTACATCTATAATTGCTCCAGCAGTAGCTAGGAATGGTCTTCCTAATATGATAGGAGTAGTAGAGTCTTCTTTAATATCCATGATTATGAAATCGGTAGGAATATAGAATTGTCCTATACGAACTGGAACATTTTCTAGTATACCAACTGGGTACTTAATAGAGCGGTCAGCTAATTGAACAGACATCTTAGTTGGTCTTAATTTTCCCATATCAAGCTTCTTGCATATGGATAAGGGCATAACACTAATACTGGCTCCTAGGTCGCATAGAGCTTTGTCTATGACGAACTTCCCAATTACACAAGGTATGGAGAAACTACCTGGGTCTTTCAGCTTAGGAGGCATGTTGTTTTGAATTATTGCGCTACACTCAGTAGTAAGTGTAACTGTTTCGTTTTCCTCAATCTTTTTCTTATTGGATAAGATTTCTTTTAGGAACTTAGCATATGAGGGCATCTGAGTGATAGCTTCTGTAAAAGGTATAGTGATGTTCAATTGTTTCAGAAGTTCAACAAATTTCTTAAACTGCCCTGCAGTTTTGGAATTTGTCAATCTTTGAGGATACGGAATAGGTGGTTTATAAGGTGGTGGAGGCACATAAGGTTTTTATTTGTTTACGGCCTCTTGGTCATTATCTTCCTTTTCCTTGGGTACATTCTCCTTCTCAGTTGTTGGGTCGTTAGCAGACTTTTGGTACATGGCTGGATTTTGAAGTCTTGGATCAATGGGTTCATCTAATTCTTTTCCACTTCTTAGTATAACAGCATTTGCATGTCCTTTAGGATTAGGTTGTGGCTATCCAGGAAATTTTCCAGCAGGAGCAGCAGTAGGTGCTTGTTGTTGAGCCACTTGGGAAATTTGCGTTTCAAGCATTTTGTTGTGAGTGGCCAATGCGTCTACTTTGTTTGCCAACTGCTTAATCTGTTCACTAGTGTGTACGTTTTGATTCAGGAACTCTTTGTTTGTTTGAGTCTGGGTGGTTATAAAGTTTTCTATCATCAGTTCAAGGTTAGACTTCCTAGGAACATTTGGAACAGCTATTGCAGCCTTTTGATAACCTGGTGGTGCAGCATGTGCTTGACCAGGTGCATACAGTGCATTGTTGTTTTTGTAAGAGAAGGTTGGGTGATTCTTCCAACTAGGATTATAGGTATTTGCATAAGGGTTTGCTTGAGCATAATTCACTTGATCTGTAGAGGCTCCTGCTAAAACTTAGCATTAAGGGGCAATGTGTCCAGCTGTTCCACATAATTCACAGTTTGGCGCTACAGCAGCCACGGTGGCTGTGGGTGTTATGGTCAAATTGTCTATCTTTTGCGCTATTGCATCTACCTTAGCACGAACATGATCTAGGCTAGAAACTTCGTACATTCCTCCTTTTGGCTGGGATTTCTCCACTTGAGATCTTTCACCTCCCCATTGGTAGTGATTCTGAGCCATACTCTCGATGAGTTGGTGGGCTTCATCATAGGGTTTATCCATGAGTATATCACCAGCGGCGGCATCTATTGTAAATCTTGTATTGTACAAGAGACCATTATAAAACGTGTGGATAATTAACCAATCCTCAAGACCATGATGCAGGCATATCCTCCTCATATCTTTGTATCTTTCCCAAGCATCATATAAAGACTCGTTGTCTTTTTGTCTGAAGCTGTTGATTTGGGCTCTCAGCATAGCTGTTTTGCTTGGTGGAAAATATCGTGCCAGAAAGACCTTCTTTAAATCCTCCCAAGAAGTAATAGATTTTGATGGCAAGGATTGCAACCAAGCCCAAGCTCTGTCTCTTAATGAGAAAGGAAAAAGGCGAAGTGTTATGGCGTCTGTGGTTACACCATTTGCTTTCACTGTGTCTGCGTACTGCACAAACTTGGTCAAATGTTAGTTCGGATCTTCTGTAGGGTTTCCAAAAAATTAATTTTGTTGCACAGCAGATAACAGCGAGGCTTCAACTCAAAATCGTTTCGGTTGATAGCTGGAGCGACAATGGTGTTGTGAGGTTCTTGTTGAGATGCGGCAGTATAATACTTAAGAGGTCGGTTTTGTGGTAAGTTAGCCATGTCTGTTTCTGATTCAGAATCTGATTCAGATTCAAGTTCAGGATCTGATTGAGATTTAGGTTCTGATAAAGGAGAAGGGATTTCGTGAGCTAAGCAGTATTCTTGGATACGTCTGTTTACGGTAAGAAGACGTTCAGGTTCGTCTGTCGGTCGTATGAGGTCTTCGCCTTGTGAGCGAGTACTTGGCATACAATCGACAGAATCAGAATTTTGGTTTTTGCCTTAGTCTATACGGCGTAACAAAGGAGTTACGATATCGACTTAATTAGTCCCCGGCAACGGCGCCAAAAACTTGATCGCTTATTTAGTGTGCCTAAATAAATCTAACTGCAAGTATACAGTCGTATCGTGTAGTTTTAAAAGATTATTGATCCCATAGAGACTAAAAATCGAACACACCGTTATCTATCATTACTATGTTTATCTAAGGCTAATCAGAATTGGTTTTTAAGTTCAAACGGGAAATTAAAGAGAAATTAAAATTCGGGAATACTAGTTATGAATAAGATATCGGTAGATAATTCAGTAAACCTACGTGGAATTAATTAAACCTAAGAGTATAAAGATTTATCACCCTATGCATCTGTAGGAAAAACCAGTTTAAAAGCCCTCACCTCACACTCCCGTGGTTATTGCTTCGGACTATACTCTTAAGTCAATATGTCTGCTCTCGCTAGCCCATATGAGGTTAAAAATACTTTTTGAAAACTAATAAGACCTAATTAACTTCAATGCGCTTCCACTGTTTTTAAAACTAATGCCCGATTTCAGCTATCCGGGTAAAGCCTCGCACTCCCGTGGTCTTGACCTTAACCTTTGTTACCTTTTTACTCTCGTAATAAAAGTTGGGTTTAAAATTAAGAAATCGAAGCCAGAAGAAGAGTTAATTATTGATTTTAGCTTAGAGTTATTTAATCCATTTGGTTACTTCATTACATACCGATAAGATCGGTTTACCTTGACATAATTACGAACTTAAATATAAAACTGGAAAAACAATTAATCAAAGACATAATTAAAAGAAAATAAACGATACTATAAATTGAATAATGGAAACCTGGTAAATGCAGTAGCAGCAATCCCTCCACAGACTGATAGGTTCTTGCTTGGATAGAATTAAAATAGCAAATGATGAAGGCAATGAAACAATCTAAATCTAAAGTGTAATAGTTCCTCAATGTGAGAAACTATTACTTTGTTCGGTAATAGGTGACAAGGAAAGGTAAATGTAAACAAAACAAACAAAAACTCTGAATAAAATTTGGCAGCAAGACGGTACTTCAGAATGCATAAAATAGGTTACCCCCTTTGTTCTTCGAAATCTCTCATATTTATAGACTGAGCTGAGGTAGTGGTTGGAGAAAATGTAGGCATTTATCTTTGACAGTTATGTGACTTTGGAAGCTAAATTTCTTTGGAGGAAATGTGAACGTGCAAAAACTGATTCTCTGAAACTTCGTAATCACGTTTCTGCTCAACGTATTGAACTGTTCTAAACGCATGACGATCGTGAAGCATTGTGACGGTCGTGATGAAATTTGTATCTGCCACGGTCGTGGTGGACCTGTGACGATCGTCACATCCGCAGAATTTAGATTATGCTATTTTTCTTCACTTTTCTGCTATTTTCTTGCATGTTTTGCTTCTTTTCTACACTTTGCATACTTTTGACTTAGAAATGGAATTATCTGCAAAGACACTTAAATTCTCTCAAGAAAATCGGATATTAGACGAAAACGGAATAAGAAAATAACATAAATCAAAGTAAAACCATGATATATTTTCGTGTTATCAAACTCTCCCACACTTGAATCTTTGCTTGTCCTCAAGCAATCAATCTGTTAAATCGGACAAACTTCATCAAATGCACATACCTGGTATACCAATGGATTTGAAAAAGAGTTTCTAGTTAGTAAGACAGGTACTAGTATAAGACACTAAGGATACAATAATGACACAAAGCAACAAGCTTGTCATAGACCTCTCTTTTGTACAATCCAGTTCTAATCATTCTATTATAGTTAAACCATAAGTTTTTGTGTCTATTTCACCCGGTTTCATTCTAACGCAATCACATTAAGCCTTTTGCCTTATTCACGCACGTAGTGGAGTAACTGGTTAGTGACTTTGATCCCTTTTTCTCACGGGGCCTGATACACAAGTGTGGTAACCTCTAGGTATCGCGTTCGTAGATTGTGGGGGATCGAACAGTAGTTCGCCCTACCAAGTTCATAATCAGGTACCTCTGAACCAATCGACAACGAATTTTCTTTCTTTTCTTGTAAATTTTCACAACTGTGAGAGTTGTTGCATATTCTATTTTTCTCGGCATATAGATAAGAAAGATGTTTTTCTTTTCATGATTGGGCATCAAACACTTATATTCATCGGCTCCCCACGTGGTTTGTGATTTAGACGGTGCTGACTGCTGATATAAACTACTAGGGGTTACTTTAGGACTGAACTCAAGGTATCGTATAATAAGTATCGAAATTGATATCGCATACGCAAGAGGTCTAAGGTGTTAAGAGGGTATCGATCTTGTTAGCACTTTCCCAACTTCCTAACAAGGCTTAAAATTTGGTATTCCACGATGTGTATTAATCGTAAAAAAAAAAAAAATTGTTATGGCAGAATAAAATGGGAAAATCGGAATACTGAACGAAAATACTCATATATTAACTTTGATAAGGAAAAAAAAGGAAAATACAAGAAAGGGAAATAAAACGGAAATAAACTGACTCTCCCACACTATATCGGACATTGTCCTCAATGTTGCGATATAAAGGGGACTAACAAGAAAAACAAAATAAAATCAAGGTGGACCACGTCCTCTGCCTCTGGAGCGTCCTCTTCCATGCTTCACTACGTGATCAGGAATGCCCACGTGATGAATGTAGTCATGTAAGTTTTGCACTCTCAAGGTCAATGCATCCATTCCTTCTATCACACCATCAAGCCTCTGCCCTTGGTTCGCTTGGCCTTCTTGAATTTGGCGCATCAGCGCCATTACTTCATTATGTTATGTCTGTTGCTGTTGGTTTTGAAGCCAAAAAGCTCTTAAGATTTCTTCATTAGTAGCAGGGTCTTGTTCGGGGCGGAGACGACGTCTTGAGGTCGAAGGTGCATCATCAGCAGGTGGTGGATGGTTTTCTGGGGCGTTATCCATCTCTTGCTCCATCTCATCAACATGTCCACGATCATGATCATCTGGTGCAGCCGCATTTTGCTCAGGAGCATTAAAATTAAATAACCAGTTGTGCATTTCCCGAGGATTAATGCAGTCTCTGCAAGGCATAATGATACTTCTTACGGTTTTGGCGCGGACCATAGGATGGTATTTCCCATCTCGTCGTAACTTGATGAGCTGAGAGTTTTGGCAATAGTCTATGTCAAGGAACACCGGAGGCATGGAGGGTAATCTGGTAAGCTCGTTTTCCAAATTCAATTTGAGAGCAATAGAGGTGACAATCCCTCCAAAATAGAAAGGTTTAGAACCTCTAGCACAGTTTGCTTGTATGTGTGCTAGCAAAAATGGTGCGGCGTTGATCGGCTCTGGGTGAAACATACAATGGGGGAAAATAGTTCCTTTGAGTTTACCTTGTGGTTGCTATCCCGTGCAAAAATAGTGCTTCCTAATGCGCGGTGAACATATCTGATGGCTGGGTTGTGGATATAAGTTGCGTTTAGGCTATCCCAGCTATCGACTGTTGTTCCTGTCAACTGATTCCATAATTGAAATGCTGCTTGAAAGAAATTCTCCTGTGGCACCTGGCAATGAACATTCTCGCCATGGTTGAAACCAAGCATATCGGCGAGTTGATTTTGGCCGATTTTATACTCAGTACCAAACATGCGGAACGTGGCAACGCCGGTGAGTTGGTTCGTTTCGCCAGAAGGTGTTACGTACGTGAACGAACTTAGAAACTCGAGCGTCAGGGCATCGTAAGTAGGCCGGCTCTGAGTACAGAGCTTCCATAGACCGGCGGTTTGTAGCAATTCTCTTACTCCTTCACGCATTACAAGTTCTTCTAGACATGCAACGTCTACGTAGCGAGTTGGTTGTACGGAACGTCGTTAGTAATCGATGTACCTAGCCCTTTAACGCTCTCCTGCTTCTCCATCTCTGAAGTTCAATGTTGATAGGTCCGGAATTTGTCGTGCCATTGGTGGGTCACAGAGAAATTAGGAAAGAAAATGGGTTGTGAAGAATGAGGGTTTGTGAAAAGAAATGGTACACGGTGTGAATATATAGTGAATGGGGAAAACGAGTGGTAAAGGAAAATGTTGAATTGGGTTAAATGCGTAGTGGTGGGATGGTTATGGAATGGGAAAAGATAGTGGGACGGCCGTGTTTTGAATTGAGGGAAAGAAGAGGAAGACGAAGGATACAGTTATGTTTTAACACAGAACGTGTTCCAAACCCGCGTGACGGGCGTCACGGGGCCTGTCACGATCGTGACAGTCGCAAATTCTGCGGAATTAAACAGTTTTTGTTAGCAAGCATTCCATACATAAAATTTTCATAACAGGCAATGGTTAGCACAGAGAAACAACATTATAATGCATATTGAGAGATAAATAACATGACAACATGAATTAAAAACAGAATAAAAAGTATGATAGGAATAAAATTGAAACCATAAAGATCAATATTTAGTAGTAAATTAAATCATCCATTAAAACCAAAAAGGTGCTAGCAAATGCTAGCATTGTATCAATACTGAATGTAAAACAATTTATTCCTGACATAAAATGAAAAACTGAAATAAAGTAAAATGTTTCTGAAGTAAATGCATTGATACTTGAAAATGAGGTGCTTCGTAAATCTAGTCAAGCCGTTTCTTCAAAGATGCGATGGCTTGATTTATATGATCAAATTGTTCAACGGAAAAATCCATTAGTCCAACAATGTTTTGTCGCATTGTGTTTAGTTCATCCTTTACTGAAGTGAATTCTTTATGATACTCATCCATAGTCTTTAGAATAGAATTCAGATTAGCAGCATAGTTCGTGGCATCAGCTTTAGGAATGTCAATGTCTTCTTGGAATTCCATATAATCAAGATCATGATAATGAGGGGGTGTTTTTGGGTCGATCTCAGGTTCAGGAAAGGTTTCTTCCGGTTCAGGCACGACTTCATCAAGGTCATATAGCCAATTATGTTGATTGTGCACACTTGTGCGTTCATGATTTGGAAGTGTAAAGTGTGGTACGACAACATTGTTAATCAAAAGCTAAAAATGTTTCGGACCTTGGTTCCTAATCATAGCCCTATTGAAATAAAAAGTGATATTCATGGGTCTATATTCTCCAAAGGGGTTAATCTTAGAAAGTCGGGTTCTGAATCCCATAGCATCAGCTATTTTTGTAACTAAGCCACCTATCAGAATTGGACTGTTATCATTATTAATGAGTTTGCAAAAGTTGTTCAACATAAAAGTGAGTCTATTGACCTCTCTAGATTGAGAAGCACAAAACATGATGAAAAGCTCATCCCTCGAAACAGTGTTATCATTCTCAGGTTTACCAAATAAAGTATAGGTCAGGATCATATGAAAGTAACAGAAAGCGGGGTTTTGTATTTCTGTTGAAAGCATAGGGTCCATGTCAAAATCAGGTTTTCCTGAAATTCTACCCCAAAAATCACTCAGCTCTCCAACCAACATTAAGTCCTCTTGAACCACAGAGAAAACATTAGGTCCTTCAGGAAATCCTAAAAGATCCGACAGTTCCTTTATGGTGAACTGGCAGCTGTATCCAAATAGTCTAAAGGTAATTTTTCCCCTGGTAAAACCTTTTCCACAATAAGGGTTATAGCTTAAAGAGCTCGGGAATTCTAAAGTTAACCTACGATAGCATTTATGTTTCTTGTTGGCAAAACCCTCCCAACCTAATTGGTTAAATAGAAAGTCTACGCTCTCACCTACACCTAAGGCGATCATGGTGGGTCTGTGGGTAAATTTTGTCAAGGCAAATGGTCTAAGAGACAAAGCCTCATAGCGATGCCACTGAGCTGTATCTCTGAATTCTACTAACAAGTTATCCTCGTTTGCCATTAATTAGTACTTTTTGCAAAAAATGTAAGCAGAAGAGGAAAACAGAAACAGTAGAGAGACTTTATAATCCTGTAGTTTTTCAATTTTAAGATCAGCACAACATTTTCAAATTAAATTTAAAATGATATAAATGAAACTAACAATTTGCAAAATAAAAATAAAACATAGAAAACGTAAAGAAATAACAAATATAAAGCAAGAAAAACAAAAATCATGGGTTGCCTCCCATTAAGCGCTGTTTTTAACGTCGAAAGCCTGACGAATTCAATTAGATGCTTAATTAGGGGGTTCGGTGGGCAACTCTAAAAGTCTTAGGCAGTTCAAATAATCTCTATTTTCAATGTTGTGATAGTGTTTTAGACGTTGTCCATTAACTAAAAATGGATTACTATTCCTCCCCTTTATTTCTATCGCTCCACTTTGTAGAATTTTTGTAATCTCAAAAGGAGCGGACCATCTAGACCTTAATTTCCCAGGAAAGAGTTTTAATCCTGAGTTAAATAGGAGTACAACGTCTCCCACACTAATTTTTTTTCTAGATAAGCGCTTATCGTGCCATTTTTTAGTTCGTTCTTTATATATTTTAGCATTTTCGTAAGCGTCTAATCTTAACTCTTCTAGTTCATGCAGATCTAGGATACGTTTTCACCTGCGGAATCATACCTTAAGTTCAATGTTTTAATAGCCCAATAGGCTTTATGTTCTAATTCCACTGGTAGATGGCAAGATTTACCATAGACCAGCTTGAAAGGTGTAGTTCCGATTGGTGTTATGTAGGCCGTCCTATATGCCCATAAAGCTTCGTTGAGTTTAGATGACCAATCTTTCCTAGAGGTGGCTACGGTCTTTTCTAGAATTTGTTTTATTTCTCTATTCGAGACCTCAACCTGTCCACTTGTTTGTGGATGATATGGTGTTGCTACGCGGTGTCTTACCCCATACTTTGATAATAATTTGTCAAATATTTTTGATATGAAATGGGAGCCACCGTCACTTATGACAAGTCTCGGCACACCAAATCTGGGAAAAATTATGTTTTTGAAAAGCTTTACGACTACTCGTGCGTCATTTGTAGGAGAAGCTATTGCCTCAATCCATTTTGAAACATAATCGACAGCTACGAGTATATATTGGTTTCCAAATGATGATGGGAAAGGTCCTATAAAATCAATCCCCCATACGTCAAAGACTTCTACTTCTAATATACCTTTTTGAGGCATCTCATCGCGTTTTGATATGTTACCAGTGCGCTGGCACCGGTCGCAGTTTAGTATTGCAATGTGGACATCCTTCCAAAGGTTGGGCCAGAATAGGCCGGATTGCAAGATCTTAGAACATGTCTTTGAGGTACTAGCATGTCCTCCATAAGGAGCAGAATGACATTGAGAGATTATGTTTCTATTTCTTCTTTAGGGACGCAACGACGGAAGATACCGTCGGCTTCTCTCTTAAACAGCAAAGGTTCATCCCAATAATAATGTTTTAGATCATGAAAGAATTTTTTCTTTTGTTGATAACATAAGTCTGGTGGAAGTACTCCAGCTGCTAAGTAGTTGACTATGTCAGCATACCATGGCAGGGTTGTGTGTATGTTAATTTCTTCCACGACTTCTTCCATTTTTGGGTCATTCAACTGTAGAGTAGACATATCACTTTCTAGTTGGGCTATGAGTCGTTCATATGGGAAATCCTCATTAATGGGTACTGGCTCTGGTTTAATGCCCTCTAATCGGGATAAGTGGTCTGCTACTACGTTTTCAGTTCCTTTCTTATCTTTGATCTCTAAATCAAATTCTTGTAAAAGTAGGATCCACCTTAGCAGTCTAGGTTTTGCATCCTTTTTGTTAAGTAAATATCTAATAGCTGCGTGGTCTGTATAAATGATGATCTTTGCTCCCACTAGGTAGGAACGGAATTTGTCAAGGGCAAAGATCACGGCTAAAAGTTCTTTTTCTGTGGTAGCGTAGTTCATTTGAGCAGAATCTAAGGTTCTACATGCATAGTAAATGGCATGAAGTTTTCTATCCCTCCTCTGTCCTAAAATTGCACCTACAGTATAATAACTTGCGTCACACATAATTTTGAAAGGTAATCTACAATCTGGTGGTTGCATGATAGGTGCGGTAAGAAGAGTTGTTTTCAGCTGTTCAAATGCTTTTAGACATTTCTCATCAAAGATAAATTTAGCGTCTTTCATTAATAGACCAGTACAGAGGTTTAGTAATTTTCGAGAAATCCTTTATGAATCGTCGGTAGAAACCGGCGTGTCCTAAGAAACTTCGTATTTCTCGTACGGTTTTCGGAAGTTGAAGATTTTTTATAATTTCTATCTTAGCTTTATCAACTTCAATTCCTCTATCGGACACAACGTATCCAAGTACGATTCCTTTATTTACCATAAAATGGCATTTCTCCCAGTTTAATACGAGATTGACTTTTACGCATCTTTCCAGTACCATTTCTAGGTTCGATAGACATCCTTCAAAGCTCTGCCCACAAACAGAAAAGTCATCCATAAACACTTCCATAATGTCATCTATAAAATCAGCAAAGATTGACATCATGCATCTTTGGAATGTGGCAGGTGTGTTACATAGTCCAAACGGCATTCGTCGATAGGCAAATGTACCATAGGGACATGTGAAGGTCGTCTTTTCTTGGTCATCGGGATGAATAGGAATTTGAAAGAATTCTGAATAACCGTCTAAATAGCAAAAGTATGAGTGTTTAGCCAATCGTTCCAACATTTGGTCAATAAAAGGCAATGGGAAATGGTCTTTACGAGTGACTTTATTTAACTTTCTATAATCGATGCACATTCTACTTCCAGTTACAACCCTTTTTGTTATAGATTCACCTTTTTCGTTCTTAACAACTGTAACACCTCCCTTCTTCTGAACGACATGTACTGGGCTAACCCATTTACTGTCTGATATTGGGTATATAATTCCTGCTTCTAAAAGTTTTTTCACTTCGTCTTTGACTACAGTACTCAAGATCGGGTTAATCCTTCTCTGATGTTCCCTAGAGGATTTACAGTCTTCCTCCAGCATAATGCGAGGCATACAAATAGAAGGACTTATTCCTTTAAGGTCAGCGATGTTAAAGCCTAACCCAATTGGGTATTTTCTTAAGACATCTAATAGTTTCTTGGTTTTGGTCTGTCCTAATTCTGCATTGACTATTACAGGTCGTTCGAGATCTTCGTCTAGGAATTCATACCTTAAATTTTTGGGTAATGTTTTCAGTTCTAGGGCTGGTTTTTTCGAGCAAGGTAGATGATCTGGTGTAAGTGCTAAGTATTCTCTTAGGTTATCGTCTTGATAAGGTTCACGCTAGTTATCATCTTCGAAAATCGGAGGTATTGGAATTTTTAGAATATCTGAGTATGTGGTCGGTTTCATCTCTATTTCTCTTACGCACTCATCTATGACATCTAGTAGATAACATGTGTCGTCTATAGCTGGAGCTTGTAAGAATTGTGTCAAAATAAATTCAACCTTCTCTTCACCAACTTCAAAAGTTAGCCTGCATCTCTTTACATCTATAATTGCTCCACCAGTAGCTAGGAACGGTCTTCCTAATATGATAGGAGTAGTAGAGTCTTCTTTAATATCCATGATTATGAAATCGGTAGGAATATAGAATTGTCCTATACGAACTGGAACATTTTCTAGTATACCAACTGGGTACTTAATAGAGCGGTCAACTAATTGAACAGACATCTTAGTTGGTCTTAATTCTCCCATATCAAGCTTCTTGCATATGGATAAGGGCATAACACTAATACTGGCTCCTAAGTCGCATAGAGCTTTGTCTATGACGAACTTCCCAATTACACAAGGTATGGAGAAACTACCTGGGTCTTTCAGCTTAGGAGGCATGTTGTTTTGAATTATTGCGCTACACTCAGCAGTAAGTGTAACTGTTTCGTTTTCCTCAATCTTTTTCTTATTGGATGAGATTTCTTTTAGGAACTTAGCATATGAGGGCATCTGACTGATAGCTTCTGTAAAAGGTATAGTGATGTTCAATTGTTTCAGAAGTTCAACAAATTTCTTAAACTGCCCTGCAGTTTTGGAATTTGTCAATCTTTGAGGATACAGAATATGTGGTTTATAAGGTGGTGGAGGCACATAAGGTTTTTCTTTGTTTACGGCCTCTTGGTCATTATCTTCCCTTTCCTTGGGTTCATTCTCCTTCTCAGTTGTTGGGTCGTTAGCAGACTTTTGGTACATGGTTGGATTTTGAAGTCTTGGATCAATGGGTTCATCTAATTCTTTTCCACTTCTCAGTATAACAGTATTTGCATGTCCTTTAGGATTAGGTTGTGGCTGTCCAGGAAATGTTCCAGCAGGAGCACCAGTAGGTGCTTGTTGTTGAGCCACTTGGGAAATTTGCGTTTCAAGCATTTTGTTGTGAGTGGCCAATGCGTCTAATTTGTTTGCCAACTGCTTAATCTGTTCACTAGTGTGTACGTTTTGATTCAGGAACTCTTTGTTTGTTTGAGTCTGGGTGGTTATAAAGTTTTCTATCATCAGTTCAAGGTAAGACTTCCTAGGAACATTTGGAGCAGCTGTTGCAGCCTTTTGATAACCTGGTGGTGCAGCAGGTGCTTGACCAGGTGCATACAGTGCATTGTTGTTTTTGTAAGAGAAGTTTGGGTGATTCTTCCAACCAGGATTGTAGGTATTTGGATAAGGGTTTGCTTGAGCATAATTCACTTGATCTGTAGAGGCTCCTGCTAAAACTTGGCATTTAGGGGCAGCGTGTCCAGCTGTTCCACATAATTCGCAGTTTGGCGCTACAGCAGCCACGGTGGCTGTGGGTGTTATGGTCAAATTGTCTATCTTTTGGCTATTGCATCTACCTTAGCACGGACATGATCTAGGTTAGAAACTTCGTACATTCCTCCTTTTGGCTGGGATTTCTCCACTTGAGTTCTTTCACCTCCCCATTGGTAGTGATTCTGAGCCATACTCGCGATGAGTTGGTGGGCTTCATCATAGGGTTTATCCATGAGTGTACCACCAGCGGCGACATCTATTGTCAATCTTGTATTGTACAAGAGACCATTGTAAAACGTGTGGATAATTAACCAATCCTCAAGACCATGATGCGGGCATATCCTCCTCATATCTTTGTATCTTTCCCAAGCATCATATAAAGACTCGTTGTCTTTTTGTCTGAAGCCGTTGACTTGGGCTCTCAGTATAGCTGTTTTGCTTGGTGGAAAATATCGTGCCAGAAAGACCTTCTTTAAATCCTCCCAAGAATTAATAGAGTTTGATGGCAAGGATTGCAACCAAGCTCAAGCTCTGTCTCTTAATGAGAAAGGAAAAAGGCGAAGTCTTATGGCGTCTGCGGTTACACCATTTGCTTTCACTGTGTCTGCGTACTGCACAAACTTGGTCAGATGTTCGTTCGGATCTTCTGTAGGGTTTCCAGAAAATTGATTTTGTTGCACAGCAGATAACAGCGAGGGCTTCAACTCGAAATCGTTTTGGTTGATAGCTGGAGCGACAATGCTGTTGTGAGGTTCTTGTTGAGATGCGGAGCATAATACTTAAGAGGTCGGTTTTTTGGTAAGTCAGCCATGTCTCTTTCTGATTCGGAATCTGATTCAGATTCAAGTTCAGGATCTGTTTGAGATTCAGGTTCTGATAAAGGAGAAGGGATTTCGTGAGCTAAGCAGTATTCTTGGATACGTCTTTTTACGTTAAGAAGACGTTCAGGTTCGTCTGTCGGTCGTATGAGGTCTTCGCCTTGTGAGCGAGTACTTGGCATACAATCGACAGAAAGGGAATTTTGGTTGTTGCCTTAGTCTATACGGCGTAACAAAAGAGTTACGATATCGACTTAATTAGTCCCCGACAACGGCGCCAAAAACTTGATCGCTTATTTAGTGTGCCTAAATAAATCTAACTGTAAGTATACAGTCGTATCGCGTAGTTTTAAAAAATTATCGATCCCACAGAGACTAATAATCGAACACACCGTTATCTATCATTACTATGTTTATCTAAGGCTAATCAGAATTGGTTTTTAAGTTCAAACGGGAAATTAAAGAGAAATTAAAATTCGGGAATACTAGTTATGAATAAGATATCGGTATATAATTCAGTAAACCTACGTGGAATTAATTAAACCTAAGCGTATAAATATTTATCACCCTATGCATCTGTAGGAAAAACCAGTTTAAAAGCCCTCACCTCACACTCCCGTGGTTATTGCTTCGGACTATACTCTTAAGTCAATATGTCTGCTCTCGCTAGCCCATATGAGGTTAAAAATACTTTTTGAAAACTAATAAGACCTAATTAACTTCAAAGCACTTCCGCTGTTTTTAAAACTAATGCCCGATTTCAGCTATCCGGGTAAAGCCTCACACTCTCGTGGTCTTGACCTTAACCTTTGTTACCTTTTTACTCTCGTAATAAAAGTTGGGTTTAAAATTAAGAAATTGAAGCCAGAAGAAGAGTTAATTATTGATTTTAGCTTAGAGTTATTTAATCCATTTGGTTACTTCATTACATACCGATAAGATCGGTTTAGCTTGACATAATTACGAACATAAACATAAAAGCGGAAAAACAATTAATCAAAGACATAATTAAAAGAAAATAAACGATACTATAAATTGAATAATGGAAACCTGGTGAATGCAGTAGCAGCAATCCCTCCACAGCCTGGTAGGTTCTTGCTTGGATAGAATTAAAATAGCAAATGATGAAGGCAATGAAACAATCTAAATCTAAATTGTAATATTTCCTCAATGTGAGAAACTATTAATTTGTTCGGTAATAGGTGACAAGGAAAGGTAAATGTAAACAAAACAAAACAAAAACTCTGAATAAAATTTGGCAGCAAGACGGTACTTCAGAATGCAGAAAATAGGTTACCCCCTTTGTTCTTCGAAATCTCTCATATTTATAGACTGAGTTGAGGTAGTGGTTGGAGAAAATGTAGGCACTTCTCTTTGATAGTTATGTGACTTTGGAACCTAAATTTCTTCGGAGGAAATGTGAACGTACAAAAACTGATTCTCTGAAACTTCGTAATCACGTTTCTGCTCAACGTATTAAACTGTTCTGAACGCATGACGATCGTGAAGCATTGTGATGGTCGTGATGAAATTTGTATCTGCCACGGTCGTGGTGGACCTGTGTCGATCGTCACATCAGCAAAATTTGGATTCTGCTATTTTTCTTCACTTTCTTGCTCTTTTCTTGCATGTTTTGCTTCTTTTCTACACTTTGCATACTTTTGACTTGGAAATGGAATTACCTGCAAAAACACTTAAATACTCTCGAGAAAATCGGATATTAGACGAAAACAGAATAAGAAAATAACATAAATCAAAGTAAAAACATGATATATTTTCGTGTTATCAACCCTCAAATCATGTATTGAGGTCTTGGCTCATGATTTGTTCCAAAAGTCAACTTAGGGATGAATTAGGTCAAGAAACCCTAATTCCTGATTTTTGATGAATGCATCCCCTGAGATTAAATTGACTTGATGATTGGGTTTATGATGTCCCTTTGAGCATCATAGGTTATGCTTTGAAGTAATGGCTCATGCCCAGAGGAAAATTTCCATCTGGAGGCCCTGGTCGACCAAACCCTAATTTGGTGATACTGGCGATCTTGAGGCTTGATCCACATGGAAGGGAACAACCTTGTGCTTAATCCTTAAAGTGGGAGTCCTCTTGATCCCTTGTAGATATTTGAGAGGTTAGACAAGTTGAAGATCATGTCATTTCTTGATTGATCCTTTGTCTAAGAACTCTGAGAGGGCCTGAAACCCTAATTCTGATTGTAGTGGATGCTCACCCATCTTTGGGGAGACTAATGAGGTATGATGGTTCATCCATATTTTGATGATGATTTGCACAATGATGGGAAATCTTAGTGGTCAAAATTTGGGATATGACAGCTTGGATTAACTATCAAGCAAATAAAACATTGTTGATTACGTTTAAATTGTGTTAATCAATATGAATTTTTCTCATCCAAAATTTATTCCCAATATTGTCGTGCATATCCGATCCCTCTAGTAGAGGTTCGTTGTAGACGTAATTAGTGGCCGCTTCCGTCAAACTTTTAAAACCAATTTTTTGGAAAGCCATTTGCGTGTAAAACTCGAAGGATCTATTCAACCCCCCTTCTAGATCCTAGCCATCATCTAACAAGTGGTATCACGAGCTCCGATTTATCTGGTGCTTCGGTAAAACTTCTTGGAATATGGCGAACGAACCTAAAGGGGTTTATAATAGAACTCCAGTTTTTACAGGTGAGAATTACAGCTACTGGAAGGATTGTATGCGCGTCCATATAAATTCCATAGATCAGAAGGTTTGGAACATTATTTTAAACGGTCCCATGGAAATTACAATGACCAATGCCGAAGGCATTGTCGTTCCCAAACCCGAAGCTCAATGGAATGAGGAGGACGAGAAAAAGTACAACTATGATTGGAAGGCTCGAAATATGTTGATTTCCTCTTTGGGAGTTGACGAGTATTATCGAGTCTCTCATTGTGAAACGGCCAAAGCCATGTGGGATACTTTACAAGTAGCCCACGAAGGCACTAATGATGTTAAATGGCCTGTATCAACACACTAACGCAAGAGTTCGATATTTTTTACATGAAGCAAGGGGAAACCATTGCGGATATGCAAAAATGATTTACTCATATTATCAACAAATTGCATGTACTTGGTAAACCAATTCCAAACGAGGTTGCTACTAATAAGATTTTGAGGTGTCTTAACAGGGAATGGCAGCCGAAAGCCACCGCGATCAAGGAGGCCAATAATCTAGCTACTCTAGACCTCACCACATTATTTGGCAAACTCGATGAGCATGAGCAAGTGCTCATTAGCCTTGAAAAACATGAGAAGAGTATAAAGAAGCAGAAAACAAAAGATACGAAAAAAAAGTCGATTGCTCTTAAGGGTTCTTATTTAAAGTCCACATCTAAAGAGCAAAGTGAAGATGAAACCAACAATGACGAAGATGATGACTCCGATGATGATATTTGTGAAGAGATACCATAGGTATGTTCGGAAGAATGAGATTCAACACTCGGATAAAAATCTAGTCAAATTTAAGAGGCAATCTAGAAATGAAGGAAATAAGAATGGCAAGGTTAACGGAACGTGTTACAACTGTGGAAAATCCAGGCACTACAAGCCGGATTGTCCATCACTTAAGAAAGACAAGGATAAGAATCGTCAAAACAAAAAGTAAAACAAGTCTAGACGACCATACATCACGTGGGAAAGCGATAGCATGTCAGAAAAAGATGACAGCTCAAGTGACTAGAGTGAATCCGTTAATCTATGTCTCATGGCACGTCAAGACAAGAAGAAAGAGGTAAAATACTCTAAATATGATCATTCTAAAAGCATGTCTCATTTAGAACTACAAAAGGCTTTTGATATGTTGCACCACGAGGCTAAGGAAGCTTTTCAATGCTTAGCCTCGAACAAAAAGATTTTTAAATACTTGGAGAGAAAGGTTTCCGATTCCGAAAAGGAATTGGAAGTTCTTAAAAACTCCATGGTGGATGCATCAAAAGCTAAGATTTATGAGAATAAGTCTCCATGGTTCAAGTTTGGGGTTGTGATACTTGTCATATTTGGTAAAAAGAGGTGAGAACCCTTAAAGCCAAATTAGACATGGCTCTTAAGCCTAAAGTTACGTTTGCTATTGATCGATCACATTATCGAGAAAGTATGAATAATCCATATCAAAAGTATACGTATGTGATTCGAGATAGTGATAGCAAAGGTAAATTCCAAATGAACCGTGATTGCCTATATTGTTGTAAGCCTAGTCATACTATTGCTAAATGTCATTTTAGAATATTTCTTGTTCCAAAAGGCATTTATCAATGGTTGCCCAAGTGCGATCGTGGTTTCACTTACCGCAAAGGACCCAATGAGAATTGGGTACCTACTCTCCCTTGATTGTCTTGTAGGTACAAAGTCTTGAGACCACCGAAAGAAGATGGGTTCTGGATAGTGGCTGCTCAAGACATATGACCGGCGACATATCTCTTTTCATCGACTTTGTGGCGAAGAAAAAGGGGTTTGTCACCTATGGAGATAACAACAAGGGATAGATTCTAGGCAAAGGTAGTGTAGGTAACCCCTCATCTACTACTATCTCTGATGTGCTTCTTGTGGAATGCCTTATACACAACTTTTTAAGCATTAGCCAACTATGTGACAAGAATTATAAAGTATCGTTTTCAAAAGATTGTTGCATAGTTGAAGATAGTGACAAAAAGAATGTGTTTAAGGGCTTGAGGGTGAAGAACGTCTATATGCTAGACTTAAATGAGGTATCGTTGAATGGAAACAAGTGTCTAGTCACTATGAATGAAGATTCATGGTTGTGGCATAGACAGTTGGCTCATATCAACTTTGATTTTCTTAACAAAATAGTCTCTAAAGACCTAGTCATTGGTTTTCCCAAAATCAAATTCACAAAGGATCACCTTTGTGAAGCTTGCCAAATGGGGAAGCAAACAAGGATCTCATTCAAGTCTAAAAATATCGTTTCAACTATGAGACCCCTTGAGCTCCTCCATATGGACCTCCTTGGACCATCTAAGGTTAAAAGCCTAGGTGGTAACTATTATGAATTTGTAATAGTCGATGATTTTTCTAGGTTTTACTGGACCATTTTCTTAGCAAATAAAAGTGATACCTTTTCGGCCTTTGAGAGATTTGCTAAGTTATCTCAAACAAGTTAAACACGAACATTGTGTCAATTAGAAGTGATCATGGGGGTGAGTTTGAAAACCATTTATTTGAAGCATTTTGTGAATCCCATGGAATTGATCATAATTTTTCCGCACCACGTACCCCTTAACAAAACGGGGTTGTGGAACGTAAAAATAGAATTTTGGAAGAATTAGGAAGGATTATGATCAATGAGAGTGGACTTCCAAAATACTTTTGGGCCGACGCCATAAGTACGGGTTGTTATGTTTTGAATAGGGTGCTCATCCGACCTATTCTAAACAAGACACCGTATGAGCTTTTAAAAGGGCCTAAGCCAAATATCTCTCACCTTCACGTTTTTGGTTGCAAGTGTTTCGTGTTGAACAATGGTAAAGAGACACTTGGTAAGTTTGATGCCAAGGCCGACGAGGGTATTTTTCTTGGATACTCTCAGTCAAGTAAAGCTTATAGAATTTATAATAAAAGGTTACGTATTGTTGAAGAGTCAGTGCATGTCACTTTTGATGAGTCTTATCCGCGAAATGTCGGGGAAGGTAGTTCTTTTCATGGTGCAGGTGTATCTTCTGAAGACATACTCAAGGACACTAATAAGGGAATTGATCAGCCTGAAGCAATGCGTATTGAGGAGGAAAAGGATCACCAACCAATGACAAGTGAGGAGGATCATCCAACTAATGAAGATGACCTTCCTCCAGCATGGAAGTCTTCCAAAGACCATCCAATCGACAATATCATCGGTGATATCTCTAAGGGAGTAACCACTCGCTCTAAACTTAGTAACTTTTGTTATTACTCTGCTTTTGTCTCCCAAGTTGAACCTAAAAACGCAAAGGAGGCGTCACTCGATGAGCATTGGTTTTTATCAATGCAAGATGAGTTAAACCAATTCAGGAGAAATTAGGTTTGGGACCTTGTTCCCCCTCCGCGAGATCCGCGAGATCATCGAGTAATCGGCACCCGATGGGTATTTAGAAATAAACTTGATGAAAACAGAGATATAACACGTAACAAAGCGCGGCTTGTAGCGCAAGGCTATAACCAAGAGGAAGGAATCGACTATGAGGAAACTTATGCGCCGGTTGCCCGACTCGAGGCTATACGCCTTTTACTTGCTTATGCTTGCACTAAGAACTTCAAATTATTCCAAATGGATGTTAAAAGTGTTTTGCTTAATGGACACATAAATGAAGAGGTTTATGTTGCCCAACCTCCGGGTTTTGAATCCCATGAATATCCCGATCATGTCTACAAACTTAAACGTGCTTTATACGGACTTAAACAAGCCCCTAGGGCTTGGTATGAACGTCTAAGCAAATTTTTACCTGATCAAGGGTATTCAAGAGGCAAGGTTGACACAACCCTCTTTATTAAACGTCAAGGAAAACACTTAATTTTGGTACAAATTTATGTTGACGGTATTATTTTTGGGTCTACTAACATGACCTTGGTCAAGGAGTTTTCTAGTTTGTTGCAGGGGGAGTTTGAAATGAGCATGATGGGGGAGCTCAACTATTTCCTCGGATTCCAAATCAAACAACTCGAAGAGGGCACATTCGTGAGTCAATCAAAATATTGTTTTGAACTTCTCAAACGTTTTGACATGCTAAACTGCAAAGCAATAGATACTCCTATGCCTACATGTGCCAATCTTGATCGTGATGAACATGGTAAGGATGTAGAGGTAAAGAAGTATCGAGGTATAATTGGATATCTTCTTTATCTTACCGCATCACGTCCCGATATTATGTTTAGTGTATGCATGTGTGCGAGGTATCAGGCACGTCCCAAGGAATCCCACCTAAAAGCAGTTAAGCGCATACTTCGATACCTTTCTGGTACTTTAAAGTATGGGCTGTGGTATTCCAAAGGTAGTGTTTGTTCCTTAGTTGGTTATTCCGATTCCGACTTTGCCGGGTACAAGTTGGATAGGAAAAGTACTAGTGGCACATGTCACCTTTTCGCAAACTCCTTGGTGAGTTGGCATAGCAAGAAACAAGTTTCAGTTGCCTTGTCAACAACCGAGGCAGAATACATTGCCGCAGGTAGTTGTTGTGCTCAAGTCTTATGGCTTAAACAACAATTGCTTGATTTTAATTTAAAACTTTAGCATATTCCCATTTTGTGCGATAACACTAGTGCAATAAACCTAACTAAGAACCCCGTGTTACATTCACGCACCAAACATATCGAAATACGTCATCATTTCCTTAGGGATCATGTAGAGAAAGGTGATGTGGTCTTTGAGCATGTTGATACTAAGAATCAACTTGCTGACATTTTTACAAAACCACTAGCTACTGAGCCTTTCTTTCACATTCGTAGGGAACTAGGCGTTCTCGATATTTCGGACCGTGTTTGATAATTCCTTAGAATAGTAGCTCTTCACATCTATATATGCTTGTGTATGGTTTTTGACTAACTATGCCAAGAGTTGTTGGGCAATATGTGAGGGCTCTCATCATCGTTCATGGTCAAGGTAATATCGTTCCGCTATGTAAATTCCTTTTAAGTATATGTACCATGTTGAGTGCTTTACAATTGATGTTTATCACATATTTTAGCATATATTATTCATTTGGATGTTTGATCTATGTGTTTGCAAGTTTATTTATCTTATTTTGGAACCCTTGTATGCAAAAATATGAATTTTTCCATGTTTCACTTGGATGAGTCGACCAAAGGATGCCATGGGTCGACTCATGAGTTGAAATTTTTCTTAAGAAAAACAATCGGGTTAGCGCGCGCCTACCCGCGGTCGGCGCATCTCCAATTTTTAAATTTTTTTCAAAAACACGCCATCTTCCGTCGACGCATCCAGTGCTTAGGTCGACGCACACCTGACAAATTCTGAATCCTTTTTATTGGGAACACGTGCGCCGACCTAGTGTGTCTAAAATTCACTACGTAATTTCAATGCACTTAATATTTCTTCATTGCATGTCATAAATTTGATATTTCTTGGTCTTCTCCTCTCCTTCTCTTCCAAATTCCATTCAAAATCCAGCAAAGCTCCATTAAAACCCTAAAACTCAAAACCCACAAAGTTTGAATTCCTAAGGTTTATAAAAAGGGGTTTCACAAGGTATTTGGAAGCAAGCAGTCTATCAATTGTTCATCATTTGATCACTGTTCACCGCACACTATTCATCATCTTCCTCATATCTTCAACAATGGCTTCTCAACGTGTCACTGGTAAACGGTCTACAAGAACTTCAACTTCAAGAGCCGGAACTTCTTCAACTCTGGTAAATGTTATGTCTCTACTCTCCAATGCTCTGTCTGAGTCCTTCAATGATGATTTCCGCAACCGTGATGTTATTCGACAACATGCATTCTACCCCTTGATGGCTCCTGACTATCATCTCACCAAGGTAGTTAGCATGCTAAATGCTCAGAATTTTAATGAATTTCTTGAATGTGATGATAAGTTCAACTGTGATCTGGTTCGCTTGTCCTATTGCGGGATTGAGGGAAACTTTGAAGGTAAAGATTTTACTTATTCTATGAATAACGCACCTCATTCCATGAAAAATGCTGTTTGGACTAGTTTGTTCAGTTTGGACACTGATGAAAATCTTCCTCAAGTGACGGACACCAAACTTGTTCCCAACTATGAGTTTAAGATGGCTTTGAACTCTATGTTACGTGAACCATACTCAGATGATGTCGTTACAAGCGAGCCGTTTCTGAAAAATGTCACAACAAGTCTGAAACTTGAGGATCGTGTTCTACAGTGGATTGTCTCTCGCATTTTGCGACCAAAGAAAGAAGGTTTTTCTAGAGTGGATAAAGCTGAAGTTCATCTTATCTACATTCTGAAGAACAAGATCAAAATCAATTGGCCATATTATTTCACATACCGCATGTTTGCCCTTCGCGACTCCACAAAAGGTACTGCTTTGGGTTACGCATCATGTATTCAAAATATCTTGAACAAGGTTGGTATCTCTGTTCCTAACATTCGTTATGTCCACATTTCATCTGAGCATCGATTTCAACAAAAGACTCTCACCATGATGGGTTACACTTGGGATCCGGTTGAAAGTGAGTACACGTACAAATTCAGATTAACTCACCTTTTTCCTAATGTTCCTGATGACATTACGGAAGGACATGTTAATGAAAACCAAGATAATGCGGCATGGATGGGTAACAATCCTGATGTGAATATGGTGGACGAAGAAAATGAAGCATGGATGGGTAACTCTGAACCAGAGGAGAATTCTGAAGATCAAGGCTGAGGTCAATGGAAAACCAACTGTTGGACTGCTCTTGGGGATGCTTATGTCCCTTCAAACTATGGTTGGCAACAAAGTGACGAATATGACTGGCAACAGCCTGGCTATTCTACACCTCCGACTCCGCAGCCACAGTAGGAGCAATATTTCCAAGCCTCTGAAGAAATCCTGGCAATGTTTCACCAAATGAACCTTGAACAGGAGCAATTTCGGGAATTACAAGATCAGAGATACACTGCTCAGCAGGAGAGGCTTACTACACTGTCGAATCGATTTGCTGCTCATACACAGGATTTCACTCGGTGTGCTGATGCCTCCATGACCAGATTCACAACCTCAACATTACCACCAGACCATTCTCAACAACCTCAACATTCTCAACAACACAGTCTATCTAACAGCCTCAACATTCTCAACAGCACACTCATCGAATTGAATCGTTCCGTAGAGGACTTGCCACCACCAGACCATTATTACCGAGGAAGAGGTTTATTTTGTTGGTATGGAAATTTCAAGTAAGTTGGAATTTCCTAATTTGTTTGTAACTTTTACTTGCATTCCCACTTGGCCTGAAATTACACATGCCTTGTCAAACACTCAACTAAAGTCACGTGATAGACCAGATATCATTACTAAGGTGTTCAAAATCAAATTTGATGATCTGCTTACTGACATAACCAAACATTATGCCCTTGGCAAAGTGTTGGCATGTATGTCTTGTTAATTCAACTTTAATTTAATATTTCATATTATTGTCTATTTAAGTTTTAAACATTCCAACCCGTTTCTGTTTCAGTTATGAATACAATTGAGTTTCAAAAGAGAGTGTTGTCGCAATCTCACATTTTAATCTTCTTACACCCTCAAAGAAAATACCCAACACCTTCTTACATTGATAACATCATTTCTGCTGAGATTTCGGACCCTCAAGTTCATCCTACTTTATACAACTTGGTCAAGGCACACATGACCAGTGAACCTTGTGGTCTTTCACGAATGTAATCACCATGTATGAAAAATATAAAATGCACAAAATACTTCCAAAAGAATTTCATTGAGGATGCAATTGTTGATGTTGAAGGCTATCCAATTTACAGAAGAAGATCCATAACCCATGTTATTCACAAGAATGGCATCGCATTGGATAATAGGCATGTTGTACCTTATAATACAAGGATACTTTTAAAATACCAGGCACATATCAACATGGAATGGTGTAATAAGAGTACTTCTATCAAATATCTTTTCAAGTATATACACAAAGGCTATGGCAGAATCACATCAACTATAGTCCCTTCTAAGTCAGTTACAATTAATTACAAATAACCCTTTGATGAGATCAAACAGTATCTAGATTGTAGGTATGTCTCTCCAAGTGAAGCTTGTTGGCAAATTTACACTTACAATATTCATGGTAGGAAACCTGCGGCGGAACATATGTTGTATCATTTAATCGGTGAGAAAGCAGTTTACTACACTGATTTCGACATAATGGGGAATATCTTAGAAAAGGCAAGTGTCACAGAATCTATGTTCACTTTTTGGCTAGTTTCAAATGGGAAATATGAATACGCCTAGTTACTAACATGTGGTCAATTTGTATCCAAATTTGTGTATGAAAAGAGAACCTGATTGTGGAAGCTGCAGAAAAAGGGGTTCACCATTGGCCGCTTGATTTGGGTTCCACCAAGCACTGAAGAACTATTTTACCTACGAATGGTGTTAATTGTTGTCAAGGGACCTACCACTTATGAGGAAATTTGCAAATTTGGCAACACTCAATATAATTCTTTTAGGGATGCCTGCTTTGCAATGGGGTTCAGGTCATTTTTTTCAAAAAAAATTATAATTATGCTTTAGTCTGGAGCTGTCAACCGGTCTGCTCATGTTTGGAAAGTATCATGGATTTTATTATCGGATGGTCTGTTGTACACACAAAGGCAATTGGCACAAAATACAGGTTTGACACAACCATCACAAAAATTGATTCCTAACACACTGCATTCTTTTTGCAACCCTCTGATGGATTACATCAACATAAATCAATAAAAATGGGCATAATCACTTAATGTCTGGTAGTGGCATATTTGAAAAGTATCTATATTTGTTTAGCACATGAATTTTTTTATTTTTTTCTTTATATAAGGTGAAAGTATGAATATTTGAAAAGTATCTATATTTGTTTAGCACATGAATTTTTTTATTTTTTTCTTTATATAAGGTGAAAGCCATACTACTTCTCTACCTGTTGAACCTGTTGAAGAATCTTTGTGATGTTATCAATGGTTGCAGTGATATTTACGGTATCTACGTTTGTTTAGAACTGCGCATTCTATATTTTTTACATACTCTCAAAATTTGTGTGATGTTACCAATGCTTGCAAAATTGGTTTAAAATAAATCAAAAATACGAAATTTTACTCTAATTGAGATTGAAAAACTACTTTAAGAAAATCGGCGCAGTCTTACGGATTTTAAACCTATTCCATATTCAGATGGGTATGTTCTGCAACAATTAGGAAATCGCCTTATATTTGAAGAAAGAAATTATGATGTGGCAACCGCGAAATCTGAATTCGCAAATCTTTTCAATGCTCTTACATGTTTTTCTGCATGAAGAGTACCTTATCGTTTCAAATTCCCTTATATGTTGACTAGAAAATACTTACTTTTTTATTTGCTATCTTGATTTATAATTAAACTTTTTATGTATCTGTCAGATGAACAAAGAAGTATCTATGTAATAATTATGGAGTCTGTCCAGACTCAAAAGGGTGGTGTATTCTTCCTACATGGTTATGGCGGTACATGCAAGACATACATGTGGAGAACACTTGCAAGTGCTTTGAGGTCTAAACATGATATATTTTTTAGCATATCTTTTGATAACCTACATTGTTGAACATTTACACTTCATGTCTGCTATTTACTGCTTCAGCATTGACGAATTTTGTTGAGTTATAGTACATCATTTGTAACAACATTTATGTACATTCGATCAACACTTCTGTATTGTATTTTCAGATTATACATTGACTGCATTTCTTATTTGAGACCAATACAATGCCTTATGTGATGCAATAAACATAATGTTAATTCAACACTACCTCTGGCTGTTGGACTGACATAAACATAATTACTATAATCACATGTTAAGTCCTTCCAATTGGTTAGAAATGTTTTGATTCAAAAAACATGCTCTCCAAAATGTGACGCATAATATACATGTACACTAGCTATGTTTCAACAATTAGCTCAATTACATTTACATTGCAGAAAATAATCACTTCAACAATGCTTCCAACAATAAAAATAAAACTTATACATCACCATTGTTTTCTTAATAGATTAAATCAATTTGTTTGTTGTGGCTCAACCCTATCCATTACCTAAAAATTCAACCCAGTTTCTGCACTAAAACCAATACAATACCTTATATATGCCTTTTACCTTGTTGTGGCTCAAATCTATCATAATTTTCCATTCAAATACCAGTTATGTTAAAATTTACATAACTACAGATATTTATAACTTCAACTTCTACATATCACATCCAGTAGCACACTTAACAACAACTACTAATAACTATTTTGAAACATAATTGAAATAACATTACTAATTCTACATAGACAACACAACATCTCTCCAAATTGAGTCAATATAATACATAATCTACATAATAATACAAACAACTTCATCACAACTCCAACAACAAAATAGTTACTTTCACAAAGTCTTCACAACCAGACTATCCAACCTTCCACCAACTAGCAGACAGAACCTCTCCAACAACACCAATCGTTTTTCCACTGTTATCAACGATTAACAACAGATACATACAGATGATGTAGAGGATAAGTAATAGTAAATCCTAATTTGTCTCCTCTCCTGAGCTTCTTAGTTTTCGCATATTCATATCACCCTCTTCCAATAAACTTCTCCTTTTTCACAATCTTATTGTTTCTTCTGGCAATATGAACCTTTGCATAATATATCTTTCTGGCGTCGGAGTCAATTAGCTCTATCGCTTTCTGGTTCTAGAACAGCCATTTCTTTGTCACTATCCTCGAAAAATGCTTCAAAGTTAAATAAAAACACAGTTTACAAGTTTTATCGAATACGACCTACCATTACATTTTTTCTAGCTTTATATTCAAAAGATATTTCTTTTTCCCAACAATAATCATTCTCCCTCTTTATCATTTTCATCGTCCGAATCAGAACCGTTTCTGTGTTCGTCCAACTTTGGATCCTTGAATGCCTCCCACAAATTTGTATGGATCTCCCTCACCTCTTCTTTCTCTCCTTCAGTTAAATTCTGACCCCTATTATGTCATTCACAAAATTACAATCTCAGCACAACATTAACATGACATTATATTGCTCTGTAACTACAACTCTGACAATTTTAAAATCAAACCATTAACATTAACACAAAATAATCATGCTTTTGCATCACGAATTCTGAAAACTCTTTGTTCTCTATCAGAATATACTAGAAACATATTATATTTTATGACTTACATATTTAACATGTCTCAGTACAATGTTTTTAATTTACCTTCGACTTTCAGATGCAACGGAACCACGTACCTAATCCATCAATATGCATTTTCATTTGCATTTTTCGCGAACCCAACAGCATGTTATTAGCAATGCCACTTCTTCATACGTCTACAGCTTCATTAGATTCCCCATGAAGATGGGTAACCTTTTGCTTCTTCATACCTGGATCTCTTGCATTTTAGCATTAAACTCTGCAACAAAAACGAACATGCAGGTTCGCATTAACTACTTCAAATTCAAACTTCTGACACCGTACTTCCAATTGTTGTAACTTTACTAAATATTAAACTATTAAATATGAAAACTATAACTTTTAGAAAATACAGAAACCAATCTATATTTTTTACTATCTATTTTAACATTTCTCAAAAACAAACTATTTTAATTTACATTCAATTTTCAGATGCAACGAAACCATTTAATCCATTAATTTGCATTTTTGACGAAACCAACGGTACTTCATTACATTCTCTATCAACATAATCAACCTTTTGCTTCTTCCGACATGAAGCTTCACCATTAACGTTTTTAAAACAACGAACATGCATGCATCCTCAGATCAACTACTTTTAACTACGGCAACCTAACTTCCAAATCTCTCCAAATCTGTTACTTTATACGTGCATCATTTATGGCGTGTCTGCAAGTACACGGAAATACCAGTTATAATATAAAAAAGGTCCAACCCACAAAGACCAATATCCACCTACGGTTATATGTTGTCGCTTTGTAAATCTAAGATTATCGGTAAAGGTTTTGCTTGTAAACATATTAAAAAAACCTGGTTTAGAATTAATTGAAACGAAATCCGGAATGTAATTTCTAGGTACCTTCGGGACTAAGATGAAATTCAGCACTTTACTTTGTTTTAAAAATCACTTTCAGAAGAGTCATTAATTTAAAAAACACTACTCACTTTCGTGCAGCCCGTGTCGAACTTCGAGATTGTAGTTGCTTGCTGTCCCACAAACAAGTTACAGTTTCGAAACACTTTTTAAAAATCAATAAGTATTAATTAATTAATAAAGCATTGTCGCTGTTTTTAAAAATTAAAAATATGAATTTTAACGATTGGGTACCTTTTTCAAACTTTCGTGTTGAAACCGGTATTTAAGCATTTTTTGTTTTTGTGCAAAAATATTAACTTTTTAAATCAAAATTCAAAACCAGAAAACTATTTTAGTATAAAAATTTTGAGCTGATTATTTTATCAAGTCCTGTCAGAACGACGGTCCTCACACTATGGACTCTCTTAATTTAAGCTAGCATATTGGTTACTGAACAAACATAAATAAAATATCAATAACAGTAAACAAATTAGACATGTTTATGGAAGTAGTAATAGCAGTGGAATATAAATTAATAATTAAAATGATAAGACAAGATTAACAGCATATAAGTTTGATAATTAAAATAGCAACGAAGATAAAGGCAATTTAGTAAAAATGGCATGTAAAAGCTCCAAACAATAACAATGGTAGTAGTAAACATTTGAAAGAGAAAGGAAAGTAAACCTGAAAATTAAACCGCAATTTGCTCCAAACCCACTCTTTAATTTGGTACAGGAAATAAAACCTTATTGAAAGTTAAATGCTTGAATATAAACTTGCTTCAAACTAAACACCAAGCTTAACAATAATTTTCGCAATAATCCCTCGATGTGAGAAATTGAAGCTTTTAAGAACTCAGATTTGTGCCTAACTATGTTTGGATGTTGAAAACTCAAAACTAAGGCCTATTTATAGAGCTAAAATTGGTAGAAAGTGTCCTCAAATCGTGTTGAGGAGTGGGAGAAAATCTCGGCAAAGTGGGAGAACACTGAATTCACGTTGTTGCTATATTTCTAGCCTCAAAGTTCATGGCAAACCCATGAGTGCAAAATGTTGAACGTGGCCTTTCTCAAGTCCATGGCGAATGCCATGGCCTCATGGAGAACGCCATGAGTGCAAAATTGGAGAAGGTGGGCTTTTCAGGTCCATTGCGAATGCCATGAGTGTAAAATTGATGATCATTGATTTTTCTTGTATACTTGGGGACGCCTATGGCTCTCACGTCATGGCAAGCGCCATGGTGAATGTCATGAGTGCAGAATCTTGGTATTTTTCTGTTTTTCGTCGTTTTCGTCGCATTTCCTCAGAGGATGCTCATACCTTGTAAATACCTGAAACAAACACAATATACCATCATAACACAATAAAAACATATAAAATTGACACTGAAATGCATGTGAATCAAGTCAAAATACATTATGTATTTTCGTGTTATTAAACTCCCTCACACTTGAACCATTGCTTGTCCTCAAGCAAGTTAGCTATCATATAATCCATGAAATGTAGTAGCATATTTATAAAGACATAAGGAATAGCAAAGCATCGAAACTACTCATACGTGGCTGATGAGAATTAGTTTGGCTAGGATCAACTCAATAGGTACTAATGCAACACTAAGGGTATTCTAACAACACAAACCACTCTCATGGACACAAGTCTCCCTTCTATGTACACTAGTTCCAATCTTACCATTGAATAAAATTATAATTTCCTTATTTGTTTTAATCCTCTTTCATTCATGATAGTCACATTAAGGCCCTTTATATCTCATTCAACATGGTAGGCGGTCTGTTAGTGATTATGATCAAAACATTTTCTTCAGATTTTAACAATTTATTTCTTTTCCAAAGATGCATTTTTCTTTCTTTTAAAGGATTCAACCACATTTTTTGGATTAAATGACCGAATGAGAGTCACTTAACTTAGTAAAATTCGGCTTTTCCTTTTTATTCATTTTTTTCTACACAAAAGATCATTCACTTATTATTCGTCGACCAGTCTACTTAGTGATTACAGACGGTGCCTGACTGGATAAATAAACTACTTTGAGGATGTTTTCAACAAATAGAAGCTTAAGACTAAAATTTTATGGGGATTTAAACTAATGTGAATAATTTGGAGTCTTGAGGTGTTAGGGAAATACCGATCTTGTCGGATTTTCCCAAGTCTCCTCATCCTAGCCTCTCCTCTCTTCACAACCTATATACTTTTGAATCAAACTGAGCTTCCTAAGTCTTTTCAAAAAATTTGGTACATCTCAAGAAATCAGGAAATTTAATAATGAGCAGAAAATCATGCGTAAATGGCACGACAGCACGTGCAATGACTCAAAACATACATTACGTTATACCAAAAAAACAATTAATGACATCAAACCAACATAACATCAAAATACGCGAAAACACAAAGAAAATAAAAGCGGAAACGCCTCCCCTACACTTAAATCCTACATTGCCCTCAATGTACAGAAATAACTGTAAGAGAGGTAGGAAGAACCTGGTGAGAAGATCAAGTCAAGCGATCCATTTTTTTATTTTCTTCAAATCCAAACAAACATAGCAACTTAAAAACAAACCTCGTGGGTTGCCTCCCACACAGCGCTTCTTTTAACGTTAGAAGCTCAACGGCTCATGACTGTAAGCACTCATGGTGGTTCTATCGAGAATGAATCCTTGATCAAAATAATCTTCAGTTCCATGACCACTTATCAAGCCATCTCTCATATCCCTCACCTTTTCTTTTTTTTCTTCTATGGAGTGGTTCATACTTCTGAACTTGTGGGGGTGGTTCTGCCTCTTTCCTGAGTATCAGCTTTTCAAGTTTGGGTTTAATTCTTTCATCCACTACCACAAAGGCTAACCGTCCCCTTTTAACACTAATAATTTCCCTAGTTTCATGATCCTCTAATTTTCTCTTTTTATGCAGGGCCTCGGACAATAGTGCATTGGTGTGGATATTTTCCAATACCTCCACATACCTTTTGGATTGGGAGTCTACCTTAGCTTCCACAAACCTTTGCAGAAAAGAATCGATGGGTTATAGGGAGGAAGAACAACATAAAGTGCTTCCTTCTTCACCTCTTTGACAACCTCCCTTTCGGGTTGTGTCGGTGTATTTTTCTCAATCTCTACTCTTTTCTCATCAGAACTCTGCTCAATCTCATTATTACTCTCCTTAGGATGTTCGATTTTTTTTTCACTACTGATTGTTACAACATCTGCATGTCTCTCAGGGGAGGGTCCTAGAGATGTTTATGCAAGCAGGGAGATTTGAGTCTTCAATGCCTTGTTGTGAGTCATGAGGGACTCAATCACGGTGTTCAGATGCCTAAGGATTTCATTAGTATGGAGACTTTGTTTTCTAAACTCTTCATTCTGGAGATATTATGTCGCCACAAAGTGCTCTATCATAGATTGTAGCCTAGAGAGAGCTTACGTCGCAATGAAATCCTCCATTAATATTTCAATGTCAGATTTATGGGAATTGTGCGGTTCCTCAAAGTATTGGGTATAGTTATTGTAGAGAAAATTTGGGTGATCCATTCACCTGGAATTATAGGAATTTAAACAAGAGTGCCTTAGTATATACGGTGCAACAATGGAATCACAATATTGACAGTTGGTCCTCTGCAACGGCGCCAAAAACTTGTTGGGGTGTTTATCCACAAGTGCAGAAAATGCCAGTTATAGTATAAAAATGTCGAACCCATAGAGACCAATCTCAACCCACTATTATTTGTTGTCGCTTTGTAAATCTAAGCCTATCGGTAAAGGTTTTGCTTGAAAATGGATTAAAAAGACTGGGTTTAGAATTAATTGAAACGAAGACCGAAATGTAATTTTCAGGTACCTTCAGCACTCAGATAAAATTCAGCACTTTATTTTGTTTAAGAATCATTTTTAGAAGATAAATTAAATTAACAACACTACTCACTTTCGTGCAGCTCGTGTCGAACTTCGGAACTGTGGTTTCCTGTCGTCGCACGTACAAGTTACAATTTCGAAAAACTTTTTGAAAATCAAATAGTCTTAATTAATTAATAAAGCATTGTCGTTGTTTTTAGAAATAAAAAATCCAAATTTTAACGATAGGATACCTTTTCACACTTTCACGCTGAAATCGGTATGTGAGCATTTTTCGCTATCACGCAAAAATATTAACTTTTTAAATCAAAATTCAAAACCAGAAAACTATTTTAATATAAAAATTCAGTGTTGTTCATTTTATCGAGTCCCTTCAGAACAACGGTTCTCACATTCCAGACTCTTTTAATTTAAGCTAGCATATTGGTTACGTGAACAAGCATAAATAGAATATCAATAACAGTAAACAAATTAGACATGTTCATGGAAGTAGTAATAGCAATGGAATATAAATTGATAATTAAAATAGTAAGACAAGATTAATAGCATATAAATTTGACAACTAACATAGCAACTAAGTAAGATTAAAAGCAATTTAGTAAAAATGGCATGTAAAAGCTTCAAACAATAACAACGGCAGTAATAAATATTTGACAGAGAAAGTATATTAAACCTGGAAATTAAACCGCAATTTGCTCCAAACAGAGTATTTAATTCGGTGCAGGAAATAAAACCTTCTTGGAAGTTAAATGTTGGAAGAAAAACTTGCTTCAAAATAAACACCAAGTTTAACTCTAATTTTTGCAACAATTCCTCGATGTGAGAAATTGTAACTTTTAAGAACTAATATTTGTGCCTAACTATGCTTGGATGCTGAAAAATCAAAACTAAGGCCTATTTATAAAGCAAAAACTGATAAAAAAAAGTGTCTTCAAATCGTGTTGGAGGAGTGGGAGAAAAATCTGCAAAGTGGGAGAACATTGAATTCACGTTGCTGCTATATAAAATTGACATTAGAATGCATGTGAATTAAGTCAAAATATATTATGTATTTTTGTGTTATCAACCATGCCTTTAACTTATTATTCAATCTACTTACCATAACATGTTAATTTACCTGTTACTAGATCAAAATATGTGACACTTACTTTTTCATTGTTGATTCCCTTTTTAAGCACCTTCATCTTTTTTGTGGTTCTTGGACAGGAAAACCTTCAGCTGAACCATCTATAATGTCATCAGCACTTTCTTTCTCCATTTTAAGACCACTCATACTATATTCCGTGTTAACCACCTCAGCTTCCTCATAAAGTGCATCAAGCTTGCGCTTGACCCATTCAGCTCGATCCTCTGAATTAGAAGAAGATCTGCAACAACAAACAAATTCCATGCTATATCATCAGAAAACTAATTAACTTTATGTTTATCGTTATGCTATACGACACAAATATATTAAACTTTATGCATCTCAAACTACAATTAACATAAGTAAAATGAGTAAAACATTAAATAGCTGCTGCCTGATACCAGGCCTGACCCTGTTGTCTGAAGCTTTAGTAGCAACAATGAAAGGATGAGGGAAAGGAAATCAACGCGCGAAGGATCTAGTAGAAATTGATGGTAAAAGGTATTCCCTCCGTCTCTAAATGAAAGTCTTTTAAAGTTGTTGCACATAGATTAAGAAAAGTAATGATAGAAGAATTAAATGTAACAATTTTAAAAAATTGTCCTTAGTTACTATTGGTTGTCATATAAGTGTAATAATATATAATATCTTGAAAATTGTGTAGATAATATTTATTAGAGGTAAAGTTGGTAAGAATTAATTATTATTGTCTTGAAAACATAAAAAGACTTTTATTTTGGGACAATTTTTTTTACTAAAAAAACTCTTATTTTGGAACAATTAAGCTTAGATTAATTACTGTTAGCGATTAGTGAAGTTACTATAAAATAATTTTGTTAATTAAAAAGATTTACATTTTAACCATGAGATAAATGTCACATGTATTAATTTATAATTAAAAATGATAAAAAATTATAGCGTGTTATAGATTTTATTAATTTAGATTAATGAAGGATTAAAATTTTTTTAAAGTTCATTTATATTACAGTGAATAAAATATTTATTAACTCTTAAATCGTTAAATAGAAATCTAATTAAAATGTTGAATTAAATCAAACAAACATGCAGGAAGGTGATTCCTATAATCTTAAAACTTAGTCATGTATTAATCAATGAAGATTTATATGATCAATCCCTTTAATTCATGTCATTTAATGCTAGGATACACCCACCTATTTTTATGAAGGTGTGTTTTAGCAACATGCACTTTAGGGTGTATTTAATGAATTTTTAGTTATAAATTGTTAACACACTCCTTCTAAAAAATAAATAGGTGTATTATAGAAAATGGCTAAAGCAAATGTTAACTTACACCCACTTACTTTTTAGAAGGTGTGCTTTAGTTTTTTTTTTTTTTTTTTTAATAAGCAAGATAGTTGTATAAATTAGGAAAAATCACAAAAATTGTGATTGGCCAACAATCAAGGCCTACAAAAAGCTAATGGGTTCCTAAACCAAGAATAATAGTTACAATGTTTATATTTGTTTCCTATCCACCACCAAGAATAATGAACAAAACGATTCCAAAACAAGTCAAGGTCCCAAAATACCCCCCTAAACATTATATTGTTCCTAACCACCCAAATAACCCAGCACATTATAACGTTAATTTTTATACTTAAGGTGTATTTAACCATTTTTTAATTAAAGCTTGATAAAACACACCTTCATAAAAATATGTGGGTGTATCCTAGCAAAACCCTATATATATATATATATATATATGTTAGGATCAAATTATATCAAGGTGTCAAATTTAGTAACATAACACTTCCTATAATTCTTCAACACACATTCATATAATAAATTTTATTATTGGATTGAAAACTATAATCATATAGATCATCTCTATAAAATTTAATATCAAATCGAAAATCATTTGATATATCAACGAAAAGCATAAAAATTAACGTCTTACAAAATTTTAACAAAACCGTTAATTTTAATCCTTCTCTTTAACATAACAAATAATTTTGTATTGATGTTAAATTTTATGGAGATGATATATATGATAATACCTTTCAATCTAACAGTGGATTTTGTTATACAAATATGCGGCAAATAATTATCGGAGATGTCATGTTATTAAGTTTGACGCATTGGTGTCATTTGATCTTTTATATATATATATATATATATATATATATATATATATATATATATAGGATGTATCCTATGAGAACGTCATTTTTATGTGAAAACATGAGAATGAATCTAAATCATTAGATTTTAAAATAAATGGTGGAGATTATGTGTGATTTTTTTTCTCTCTTCTCCATTATTAAAATAAATGATGGTGGAGAGAGAGAGAAAAATGACACATAATATCCACAATTTATTTTAAAATATAAATGTTCAGATTCATTCTCATGTACTCATATAAAAATGGATTCTCATAGGATACATATTTTGGAATTAAAATAATAACAATTAATCACATATACATGCTATACATATTATGTCATATACTTTAGTGTGGAATAGAATAGACAATTCGAACATGTATATAATTACAGGATCTACGGCATGTTATTTTAGGAGAGAAGAGATTGCAGGAATACCTGGATCTATTGAGAAAGTTTTGTTGGTGGTAATCCTGAAAGGTAAAAGACAAACAACGAACACCTAGTGGCTTGTATGGTTCTTCCTCAACTGGTACTCTTAATGCCTTGAATACACTTTAGATGGGGAGAAGAGATAAATTGTTTGTGTGCAGTATATTGGGGACCATAGACTATATATAGTATGATGGTCAATTAGGGTTCTCATTATTCCCAAATGGGTCATCCTGACATCCACTCATATTTGAGCCCATATCTAATTAATTAATTACTAAATAGAAATCTAATTAGCCTTTTAAATTTATTTGACCACTTAATCAATTAAGGCTCTTAATTTTGATAAATAGCTAATATAATTAAAATATATATGCCAACATAATAAGTATTCGAATATAATAATTAAATAATATTTAAATTATAACATATTCCAAAAATCTCCCACTTGGGCAATATATTTTTAATAATTATATCATAATTCTATAAGCGCGCATCTGAATGCTATTTATCTTTAGATTTCAACTTTACAATTTGGTTCACCTCATACATCAATAATGGAACCACCGTGGCCGTTGTCACTAACGTATAACGTGATAAAATCCCGGCGACCCCCACATCAATGTACTTGATGGCATAGATCGATATGGATGAGTGGCATGAAAATTTCATGTAATGTGATTTCTGAATCATGCCTATTTCCAACTGTTCCATCTGAATTTTTTTATTGAGATCAAACTGAAGTTTGCAAATTTGCACAAAAGTACTGAAATGGTTATAACAATAATAACCTCATAAGCTTTATTTCTGCAGATAATCTTAACATAAAGTTTGTATCGATTTCAAAACAATATTATAAAATATAAAGAATGAGTGACTCCCACTAATCTTGGACATCCTTAGTGACAACAATCATATGAAATACCTTATATGTCAAGTCTTTGATTAGTAAGTCAACTAGCATAAAATTTCTATCTATATGTTCTATTATTCAACAACATTATAAGTTAATGAACTTTATAAAACAGTTGTTGAAACATTATCTGACTAACTTATGTCACAATATAGCTCGAGTTGTCTTTTAAAACCTTGTATTATATGCAACCAAGTGACATAAATACTTATAGTCATTTCTTGAGTTAGGATGCCCATTATATATAGACATTCAAAAGGATCAGAGTCGAACATCCGGATGATCTCCAAATCATTTGATCTCTAATATGTGAGCACAAGTCCTTTTGTTATCCTTATGGTTGCCTCATTTCAACAATTCAAATTTTGAATTTTCATATCTACTAAATGATCTCATTATATATACGCTTATTCCTGATGCATATACATAAGATTTCCAAAAACCAAAAAAGTATAAAAAACTTAATTTTCTAAATTTTCCAGATTCTTTTATTTTGGACAATGATTGAGACTTAATGGTCTCCATTGATAATTGAGACATACCCTAGTTTATTGTCTTTCATGTCAATTTTATTTTCAACTTTATTGATATGTACATAAATCTTTTGTGCTAACCGGATGATACCTTGAGAATAATCTCTAAGTATCTAAATACCTAATACAAAAGAGATGTGTCCAAGATCTTTCATCGCTAAACTTTTTTTAGAGATTTCTTGGTTTCATACAACAATCATATACCATTGCTGACTAAATATAATAAGATCAACACAGTAAATTAGGAACATAAACTTACTCCCACTAAACTTGTAAAACTCAATAATTTTTCGTAATAGACATCTCAAAACCAAACGAGACAATTACCGTATGAAATACTGTGGTATCACTAATGAAACAATTTCATTAACTCATAAATGGATTTTATCTGTTTGCAAACCACTAACTTTGTATCTATTGACACAAAATGTTCTCATGTTGCGCCATATTGTATTTCTTAATGTCACCATTAAGAAACACTAACTTGATATCTATCTTATGAAGCTCCAAAATTATAACAAGGAACAAGTGTCACTACTATCATAATAGAGTTTTTCAATCATACCGAATAGAATTTCTCTTTTTAGTCAACTCTTTATGACACTTGATGCTCTAGTTCTTGAGGATGTTGAGTTTGATATTCAAGAATTAATTTCTTAATTTAATTGATAGAAAGAACAATAATATTCGTATGAGGGTCCAAATTTTCTATATAAATAACAATTGTATGAATTGAGTCAAAACCAATTCTTTCCCACTTAATTTTGTTCTTTGACCATATCTCTCTCCCAAACTCAATATTCTCAAGACACGTTACAAAATTTGTCTCAAAATATTCTTTAACTTGGGACTAAAGTTTATATTTCTCAAATTTTTCAACAATTCTAGATTGTCACAAGTCATGACTGAATTAACTATAATAATATTTGAATTTAAAAAAAAAATGAATTAATCATTAAAAAAAAAGTTATCATATTAAAACAAAACTTTATCCATTCACTAAATTGTCTTTTAGATACAAATTTAAACTCATAATGACAATCTAAACGAGTTAAAAGTAAATTTAAAAAAGTATATCAATCTTTACTAAATTTGTCTCCTTTAAATTGATTTTTTTTAGTATGCGAGAATTATATTAAAAGAGTACTAGGGGTACTCTAACCCGATTACAAAAAAAGCCCGATACAACAAAAATTACAAACCAAATGGAACTTAAACAAGATAGTGTAAAGGATTTTTACAAAAATCATAGAAGTTGCATTTGGAGTTAGTAATTTTACCAATAAAGGACCATCTCCAACAAAGCAGTTTTATATTCCAAACCAGATCGAGAACACAAACATTTTTGCCTTTGAATTGGACGACATTCTGTAAGTTCCATAAATTCCAACAAGTTACAATCCAAATGATACCTTCCCTCCCAGCTGCAACTTTCTTCTTTTTGAGGAAATTCATCCAGACAATAAAATCAATGTGAACATCAACAACAGTTATCCTATCCTCAAGACCAATCCATCTTGCCACATTAGTTCAAACAAGACTAGAGAATTCACAATTGAAGAACAGGTGCAGTAAATTTTCCGGGTTTCCATCACAACAATAACAGTATGATTGATTGAAAATGATAATACCTCCCTGCACTAGAAGATTCTTCACCGGTAATTTGTTCAAGAGCAACCTCCAACCGAACGCCTTAATCTGAAACAGGATCTTACTTTACCACATCTTCACGAAAGAAAGTTTGTCTTCTACACTATGATGCTGCAAAAATTCATCACACAATAATTTATAACTCGATTTAACCGTGTAATTAGAACTAATGTCGGATTTCCAAGTCACTGTGTCGTTCCAGTACCGAACGAGATTGAATTGGTGCAGAATGCAAACCAAAGCCTCCAATCTGTCCCGCACAGCAGAAACGGAAACAGACGGGATACCGAGATCCCCCCACAACCAGCCTTCCTATTTCCACGCTCCCATTGCACTAACCTTCAAAAGCTTTGAATTGATGATATGGTATAAGTTGGGAAAAGTCTCACGCAGCCTTATTCCATCTGCCCAGTATTTGTCCCAAAACGAAAAAGAATCGTCGTTTCCCAAACTGAAAAAACAATTATCCTTAAGAATACTGCAGGAGTACCGATTTTCCAATTTGAATATGTATTTCCACCAACGAGAGCCCTTGTTGTTACAACTGCTAATATTTGACAGGTTTCCCGAAAAATCTGACAACGCAGAATCTCCGTATTTAGCACGAAGCACCTTGATCCATAAAGCATTTGTGTTCTGTAGGAGACGCCATCTCCACTTCAGCAACAAAGAGGTATTAAACTCTTCGATCCATTTGAATCTGAGCCCTCCCAACTCGATCGGTAAATAAAGACTCCCCCAACTCACCCAATGAACTCTTCTTTTCCCCTATCCCTCTCCCCACAAGAAGTTGTTTTGAATCTTTGTTAACTTTCTGCAAATCGAAATAGGGACCTTATAAAAAGACATCAAGAACACCAGTAAGCTACTCCAAATAGATCTTAATAACGTAATTCTTCCTCCGAGGCTAAGGATCATCCCTTTTCAACAAGCAAGACGAGATTCCATTTTGATCAAAAAGAATTTCCAATAAGAGATTCTTCTTGGATTCATGCCTAAAGGAATACCAAGGAAGCTAAACTCCTTGTTGTCAATCCTACACGACAGGAAATTAGAAGCCGCATCTAAGAAATGAGGATTCAAATTGAAACCAATGAGCTTACTTTTCAAAAAATTAACCCAAAGACCCGATACAACTTCAAAGCCTCTGAGAACCTACTTCAGATCCCACAAGTGCTTCCAGCTACCATCACCCACTAACAGCGTATCGTCCGCAAATTGCAGAATGTCTACAACCCAACCTTCCTTGATGTGAAAACCTGAAAACTCACCATTTTAAATGGATCTTCTGACAAAACCTGTTAAACATTCTGCAATGATAACAAACAAGAAGGGGGAAAGAGGACCCCCCTGTCTAAGCCCCCTTCCAGCCTTAAATTCCTTCGTCGGACTGCCGTTAACCAAAACCGATAAATAGCTAGTAAAAACCAAAGCTTCCATCCATCTTAACCATTTGTCTCCAAATCCCATTCTGCTTACCATACATTTAAGAAAACTCCAACTCACCTTGTCATACGCCTTTTCGAAGTTGACCTTAAAAAACATACAACCTTTCTTCTCATTAACAGCGCTAACCATTATTTTGTTGGCAACCATCACTCCTTCTAATAAACTTCTGCCCAGAACAAACGCAGTTTGGCATCTAGAAATGATTGAACCAAGCATGTTTTTAAGCCTAGAAGCAAGAAGTTTAAAGAAGGCTTTATAAATGCACCCAACGAGACAAATAGGTCGGTAATCGTTTAAACTGAAAGGAAAATCTTTCTTAGGTATCAAGGTAAGAAAGGCAGAGTTGAAGGCTTTCGAAAGAGCAACTTTCGCGTGAAAATCCTTAAAACAGCAGATGATGTCCGGTTTCATAAAACGCCAGCATTTTCTAAGAAAAAGAAAGTTGAAACCATTGGGCCTTGGGCTCTTCGAGCCACCGCAACTCCAGAAAGCATCCTTTATTTCCTGCTCTGTAAATTCCGCTTCGAGCGAGGAACTCTCTCCCACAAATAATCTATTGAAAATAATTGAAATTCTGGTACCAGATGTATGATGTTAAGTGCGATGTCACAACAACACACTCTGAACAATGGACAAAATAAACAGCAAATGAACACACAGAATTGTTCACCCAGTTCGGTCTAACTACCTACGTCTGGGGGCTACCAAGCCAGGGATGAAATTCACTACTTGTAGAATTAAATTACAGACTCAACAACCCAGTTGACAATCTCCTAATCTTAATTCCTACTAGTGACTTTCTACCTAAGAAACCACTTAGATATGAGAACACTACTCAATCCCTAAAACCTCTCAAAGAACACCCTCTTTGAGAAACCTTGATCCTGCTTCACAGCTTTGATCAAGTTACACAACTCTCTATCGCTTCACAGCTTCTGAGAAAGGACAGAAAATAACTCACCAATTCAACCTAGAATGGTGTATACAAAACTCATACAAAATACTTAAGACACTCAGCATATGCTCTTGATCTTCTCTCTGTATTTCTGTAACTTCTTCCTTTGATCTATGCGCTTTATATAGCCACCTGAATTGGGCTTGGATTCCTGCAATATCTGACTTGATTTGTTATTTAAAACTGAATCTTCAACATAGATTTTCTCCTAAAATATTTTCAAATCTTCAACCTTTTAAATCTCCTACAAATCTGCACCAGATCTCCTATGCAGCGAAGAATATCTAACCCAAGATATTCGCATCCAATGAGACTACCTGCTCTCCACAATTCTAGCTAACACGCAAACCCTAACAACATCACAAAACCTGATGTTATTAATTCTGCAGATCTAATGTCACAACATCGCATGTGACATCAGACATCCAACTTAACTCTTAACACAGCCCAGTGTTAAGACTCAATGTTGTGACATCACCACCTTGACATCAAACATTGAACAACCTTTGTTTTACCAAAATTCCATCCAATCCAAGAAACTAACAATCTCCCCCTTTGGCTAATTTTGGCTAAAACAATCTCTGCACCTTCAGAGAATTCAACAGCGGAATAAACTTGAGTATTTTTTATTCTTCAAGCAGCAGCATCTTCAATACATAACTTCACACAAAAATTCTGCTCACAAAAACTCTGCTTCAGCACCACCTTCATCAGCTACAATTTTCAATAATCAACAAAGGTGCTCCCCCTCAATACAAGAACCAGCAGCAGCTATTCAGCAATTTTTGATACTCTTGGCTCTCTTGGCTATTTCTCCCCCTTTTTAGCCACAATTTGACAACCTTCAACCAGAAGCCCTACTAACAACAGTTAGTACTACCACCAGATCTCATTGTTAGCCTCACAGTTAGCATAACAAATCATAGAACAAAAATATAAAGGGTGCATATACAGCACAATATTCAAAATACAAACCAAGCACAACAGTGCAGAAATAAAAACAGCAGAAATAAAACTAAAACTACGCAGAAGCAAATAAACTAGTCTTCACTAGAACTTGATCCAACTCCAGTATCCTCTTCATCCTTCTCTGAGCTATCAGCACTGGCATTATCACACTCATCATTCCTATCAGGAGCATCATCTTCTTCTGACCCATCATCATTGTTCTCATTATTTTCTTCAGGAACATCATCATCATTGTCTTGTTCTAACTGTTGGATCAGCTTTTCAAGTTTCTCTTTTCTAACCAGACTGGTACTGATGACTGCATAAAGGTCTTTGCACATGGTCTTCAATTCTCCAATCAGTTCAGCCTTTGTAGTCTTCTTCTTGTCTTCAGCAGTTGATGTTACAACAATGTCTGGAACATGATGTCTAGTAAACAGCTTAGGGTGTAGGGACAAGACTGTCTTTCTCTGGCAAGCTATGTCTGAGCTTGTTAAAGTCTCAGGTTCCTGATCTAAAATGATTCCACAAACCAAAGAGGGGAATGCTATAGGTAACTTGACAGCATTGGTTTCGGCATGTTTTACCACCTGGTTAAAAATATAGCTTCCAAAGTCAAATTTCATTTTCCTTCCAACAGCATAGATAAAATTTCCAAGACCAACAGCAATTGTTGTTTTATGGTTGGTTGGCACCCATTTAGCTGCACCAATCCTGTGAAGAATGGCATACTTGATGCTGAGTTTGCTAGTCTTCAGCTTCCCTTTCAACGGCCAAACCTTCACTTGTCCAGTAGTAATCTCCTTGCAGATATCATTATCAGTAGACTCAAGATCACTGCACTCTCCATCATGTCTTCCTAGATATTTGTTGATGACGCTAGGAGAAAAATTAATACACTTTCCTCTAACAAAGACTTTCATAAAGTCTGTGATTCTCTTATCAGTAATGTTGATAGGGATGTTAACAATAAACTCTTTGACAAGCTCTTCGTAACATCTAGGAAGTTTTGTCACAGTCTTCTCCAGTCCAGCAGTATTGATTAGTTCCATAATTTCCACCATTTTCAAAGCTTCTTTACCTAGTTCCCTTTCCAGGGCTAGTCTTCTCTGGCAAACAAACTTCCACATAGATGCACTACTGGCATAATGGAAAGAGATGTTATCAATTGGAACTTCAGGAACCTTATCAGATATTCTCTTTAGAATGGTTTTCCTGATAGGCGTGATGTCATGAACATCATCTTCGACATCATAGTCATACTCTGAATGTTCCACAACCTTCCTCTTTCTAGGATTTACTTACACTTTGCTCCAGGCTTTTGCTGGTCCAACAACAATCTTCTTCCTCTTTTCATCAGAAGACTTCTTAGGAGAGGGTTCAACCTCCTTTCCCTTCCTAGATTTTAATCTCTTTCCAATACTTGGGACAGCTCTTGCTATTACCTCATCATCTGATAGATCATCTACATTGATCACATCAGCATTATCATTACCAACAGAAGTGGGTTCTGCAGATGTCCTAACATCCTCCTCAACATTTGTCTCATCATGCATGTCTTCACTCTGATCAGCATCTTCAATAGCTGTTATTGTAAGTTATTGAAGACTTAACTTACCTCCTTGCACATTATCTTTCTTAGCTGGCATCTGATTTAGAGGAATTGAAATTCCTTTAACAGGGATGCCTTTGTCCAGAATTTTTGAGGCAAGATTACCCATCCTTTTGTCTACATCAAACTTCTCTTCAATAGACTGAGAAGTTGATGATTTTGGCACAGTTTTGTCGCCAAATAATACACTAGTAACAACTTTCTTTGTTTCAGGATTCTTAAAGACAGTAGCAGGTCTCTTAGGAGTTAGTTTAGTGGGTCTCGAAGTACCTGATTCGGGAAGAATTGTTGAGAGGGGCTCAATGTTCATAGGATCGGATGCAGGACCTTCGTCAGTGGAAACCCTAGTTATTCCTTTTATAGAACCCTGAAACGCAGATTTCTTGGATGGAGAAGCCATGAATCCTTTGAGATAGGTGAGATTTAGTGAGGGTTGATTCTTGAAGGCGAAGAAGATGAACAGTTGAGAGAACAGGGCTTTGAAGAAGCGTGATGTTGCAACACTAGGAAATGATGGTCTAAGGCAAGGAGCTTGATTTTGAGTGTAAATGACTTTCTCCCTCCATACAAACTTTCCTTTTAAATTTTTAAAAGGATCAGAATTCATTAATTCTGATTGTCCTTTCAGTATTCTTTCATGCTTGATGTTACCATCTGATGTTACAACATCAATCATAACATTACCATATAAGCTGACCTCTTTAGGTATCCATTGATAGCAATTATCTTTGGATCTTATACCCTTCATCACAACCTGATTATGCTCATCAAATACCACACACTCATCTTTGTTGTAGTTAACTTTGTAACCTTCATCACACAACTGGCTTATGCTGATCAAATTTCATTTAAACCATTGACAAGCAGAACGTTGTCAAGTTCAAGTCCACCACCACCCTTTACTCTTCCAACACCTTTCATTACTCCTTTCTCTCCGTTTCCAAACGTAACATCAATTGAGGAGCAAGGACAGACATCCACCAATTTAGCTTTGGATCCAGACATGTGCTTTGAACAACCACTGTCAAAGTACCATGTATCCTTATCAAACTGTCTATCTGAAGTGTGGGCTAAAATACATTTCACCTTCTCCTTAGGAACCCAATGTTTAACGACTTTGGGCCTGACCTCCTTTAGTTTTCTTTGAGGAGCAGATTTTGGATAACCATGCAGTTTAAAACACGAGTACTGCATATGTCCAAACCTTCCACAATAGAAGCATCTAACTCTGTCATCTCTGAATTGGTTATATCTTCTTCCATTATGATTAAGATATTGTTGTGGCTCCCACCCATAATGTTGTCTCCTTCTTCCATAGTTGGCCTGTCTTCTATGGTGCTGTTGACTTTTGCCATAGGTAGACTGTCTCCTGAGCTGATGATGCTGTCTTCTAGGTTGTCTCCTACGGTGGTGAGGCTTCCTTCTTCCAAAGTTATGAGGCACAACATTGTTGTATCCATATCCATATCCATATCCATACCAGTTACCCTGATGTTGAGACATCTGATGAAACCTGTTCTGATTGGACCTAACAACCTCCATGCTCTTGTGATATTTAGGAGGCATATACTGACTAGCTCCTTGAGACTGCACCTTCCTTTGATGAGTACTATTTTTCTTCTCAACATTCGGTGGCTGAACAACCTTCTTAGGTGTAGGATTCTGTCTCTTGGTTTGATGTTGAGACAATGGTTGAGACATCTCCTTCTTGGTTCTTGAAGTGCTTGCTTCAGCAGATACCTTTTTCTCAGCCACAAATCCTATACCTGATTTATCTCCAATAGCTTTCTCTGACTAAGAATCTTATCAAGAGTGGATGTACCACTGTTCATCATCCTAACAGATCTTGTCATCTGATCAAGTTGAGATTTAACAAGTACAACTTCATTTTCCAAATCGGCTTTTACATTCTCAAGCTGAGCAATCTGTTGCTTGTGACACTTATTTTCTTGACAAATCTCAGCACTTTTTAAACACAGCTCTTGATAAGTAGATGCTAACTCCTCATAAGTTATTTCTCCATTACTATCATCATCAGAAACAACAGTTCCTGTTAAGGCTCTAACATGCCTTGCTGACTCACCTTCACTTTCACTATCAGATTCAGACCAGGAAATTGTCATACCCTTCTTCTGCTTCTTCAAGAATGTGGGACATTCTTTCTTGACATGTCCATACCCTTCACATTCAAAGCACTGAACACCTTTATCCTGGGCAGTCTTCTCCTCATCTTTCTCTTTTGACTTGCTGATGTCAGAAGGGATGTTCTTGACATTAGGCTTGTAGTTATTGTTCCACCTCTTGAACACTTTGTTGAACTGCCTTCCCAACATAGCAATGGCTTGAGACAGATCTTCCTGAGGATCATCATCTGTAACTTTCTTAGCTTCTGCAGGAGTGGAGACCAAAGCTATACTCTTGGGCTTCTTTTCAGGTTCTTCCTCATTTAAACCAAGCTCAAAAGTTTAAAGAGATCCAATGAGCTCTTCAACCCTCATCTTACTAATGTCTTGAGCTTCTTCAATTGCAGTCACCTTCATCTTGTACCTCTTAGGAAGGGACCTAAAGATTTTCCTTACAAGCTTTTCTTCTGACATCTTTTCTCCAAGAGCACTGGATGCATTGGACAACTCAAGAATACTCATGTGGAAATCATGGATAGTCTCATCTTCCTTCATCTTCAGACTTTCAAACTTTGATGTTAGAAGCTGAAGTCTTGACATCTTAACTCTAGATGTTCCTTCATGTGTGGCCTTCAAAATATCCCACGCTTCCTTAGCAACCTCACAGGTATTGATTAACTTGAATATGTTCTTATCCACTCCATTGAAAATTGCATTTAAAGCTTTGGAATTTCCAAGGGCAAGCTCATCTTCTTCCTTGGTCCATTCTTCTTCAGGCTTCGGCTTTGAGGTGCCCCCTTTGTCTTTTCCAGCATCATCTTTTTCAAACACAACAGGTGCTTTCCATTTTTTAATGATGGCCTTCCAAGCCCTGTTGTCCAAGGATTTCAAAAAGGTGATCATCCTTGGCTTCCAATAATCATAATTCGAGCCATCCAAAATAGGGGGTCTGTTGACAAATCCTCCAACTTCTTTGTCCATCTTTACACCAGAAAGTAACTTCCCTAGATCTCACCCAGAGACAGACAGGATACCTGCTCTGATACCAATTGAAATTCTGGTACCAGATGTGTGATGTTAAGTGCGATGTCACAACAACACACTCTGAACAATGGACAAAATAAACAGCAAATGAACACACAGAATTGTTCACCCAGTTCGGTCTAACTACCTACGTCTGGGGGCTACCAAGCCATGGATGAAATTCACTACTTGTAGAATTAAATTACAGACTCAACAAACCAGTTGACAATCTCCTAATCTTAATTCCTACTAGTGACTTTCTACCTAAGAAACCACTTAGATATGAGAATACTACTCAATCCCTAAAACCTCTCAAAGAACACCCTCTTTGAGAAACCTTGATCCTGCTTCACAGCTTTGATCAAGTTACACAACTCTCTATCGCTTCACAGTGTTGCGGTGAAAATCGGATAACAAATTATTAATTAATTTGCATCATATTTCTTTTACAACCGACTTTGATTTATCCAAAAGAAAGGTTCAAGATCGTTAAAAAAACCTAAAGGGGGAAGATCTAAGGTTCGGGGGTTGGTTATGCCTAGGGAAGGTATTAGCACCCTAAACGTCTATAGTACTCTACGGGAGCCTCTTGTTTAAGTTATCTTATGTTTGCTAAAGGTTCTATGTTAAAGGCTGAAACCCTAGGGGTTAGTATCTAAGTATACTCGATAAGGTATCGCACCTTACACCTACGTATCCTCGGGAATAGAATTAGAGTATGCGTAGTTCTACTTCTACTGAAATGTTGACTATGGTCAATATTCAGAGGGGAAATGAGTACAAGCTCATTGTAGAGTTTAAGAACTCTCTAGATCTAGTTGAAAATGGACCTAAGTTGAAGTTTGGTCAGTAGGGGAAAGTGATAAATTCATTAGGATGAATATCACTAAGAGTTAAGGAACTCTCTCCTAAAGCTAATTATAATTTCTATGGCTCTGATGAGGTCAAGAAATAGAGTTTCTCCTAAGAGGTTACTTAGGTTAGGATGGGGGTTATGACTTTAAGAGTCAACACTAATCACCTTCCTTTGGAATAGGGGGAAAAACAGTTGATAATGATATAACAATAGATAAGACATGATAAAAGCTAAAACATTGATAATATGAGATAAAAACAACATAAGCATGAGGATGGCACTATGTTTCATGATAAAGTATGGATAAGATGAACATGATCATTATAAGAACACATCAATATGCTTCAATCTTTAGGAAGACAAACATAGAGAATGATATTAAGGGTGACAATTAAAGAAAAAAAATAGCATTCATATAAAAGTCAAGTATATGGCAAATCAACATGGATAGATTAATTCAAGAATTAAACAAGCCATTTAGTGAAATAAACCCTTAAGAGGTTAATAAGAATGCTCATAAATGATATTAATAATTAAGCCAAAATTGATAATTAATTGACAACACAATTGAAATTAACAATTAGCACAATTAGAATTAACAAGACATTTAAGATATAATTGATAATTAAAATTAAAAGCTAATAAAACAATTAACCATTAAAATATAATTAACAATTAGAAAACATATTAAAATTAACCACATAAATAATTAAGAACAAACTGGAATTAAATAGATATTAAGCAAAGATAAATAAGATACAAGAAAAATAAAAGATTTGAAATAAATAAAATACAATGCGCGCAGGGGGGGTGGGGGGGGGTGTATTAGAGCAACTTGGTTTAGTTAAAAAACAAAAGGAAATAAATTGGGCCAGCAGACAAGGGGTGTGGATAACAATTAGGGCGCAAGGCCCAAATTGGAAAAGGACAAGGCAATCAGGCGAAAATCAGAAATAAAATGCAAAAGGGTTGATCCAAGGATCGAACCCAGGCATGGAAAGTGATAGGCGAGATAAGTGCATGTGTGTAACCGTTGGGACGACGTGTTTCATCCGTTCACTAAACACTTCAAATAATACATAAGCCACATTAAGATATGAAATATATTGAAATAAAACAACATGCGCCCTAAACATGTAGTGTGTGCAGTAGTGGTACGTGATATCAAATGGACAATGATATTAATGCACTAACAGACAAAACAAAAGCAACCCACCAATCACCAATCACGCATGGAAATAAAACATACAGAAAATACTGCTATCGTATTTCAAAATTAAAACATTAAAACAAAGCTCAACTTCACTCCAACCTAAATTAATCAGAACCCAACCAATCAATATGAAATAAAAATACCACAGTGGAGCACTTTACATGTAGAATACGATGCAGCCATAAGTTGAACAAAATAATGGTGATTAAGTCATGAAAAAAAAACAGATGAGACCAAGGCCCCAAATATGAAAATAGCTTAGGAAAAAAGATAACACGTTTTCTGTTCATATGCAAACCAAATATACTCGTTTCAAACTTAAACCAAAAGCATGTAACATACAAAACTTACTGAAATCCAAACAACATGAACAAGTTCGAACCATAGCATGCCATCAAGTTAACATACAAACAACTCTCCAAGTATTATGGACATGGTGAGTAGAAAACAAAAGCAACCAACATTTAAAATGCAAACATGACTGCGAATGAACCACACCAGAGTCATCATCCAAACAAAATCTAAAGTTAAGACATTTAGAGATAATATCACATAGATAGTCACGCATCCAAGTCACTTCATTTCCAAACTCAACTTATGAAAACGAACCTAGCAGTGCTATCAAAGAGGCCATCATACATCATGCATTGTAAAAACAAATATGATTTTAAGACAACACAAATCACGCAAAAGCATTTCACAATCACACACATGTTATACACATAAGATGAATAGCCAAGAAGCTCATACAAAACTAGATGGCACTGTAATAACATGTAATTCAAAATAATAACCACTGCACCATTGAAACTTATAAAACTGATATGGTTATGATCACCTATAATACTACCAACGTATCATTAACAAGTAGGTACTGCAAACACATATTTTTTCACATATCATAAACAAAAACAACATCAAAACCGTATCGCAATATCATGCACATATCCAACATAGGTTCAGTTTTAAAGATATAAAAAGAGAGATGACCAACTGCTTGCTTCAACATCACCTTCCATATAGAACTCTCCATAACTCAGCCATACACATCCATAAAACCTCAACAGCATGTAAAAATAAAGGTGACACACATTATGCTTGTAAAGACACCATGATATCATGGCAATCCAAAGTAAAACAGAAACAAATATATGAATATGGTAACATGAATATCTTCAACCATATAAACTCGTAACCAACCAGCCAACATGTTCAACATAAGCACACGTGAGATAGGTTTAAACCACTAAGCTTAACATTGATAAGTCAGAGCTTTTTCAAAACAGACTCAACATGAGGTTACAATAACAAGATACATACCAAGCATTTTAAACATTAAGGCGATAGTAAAGAGGATCTAACATATGTAATGCAATTAACATAGCATGCTGAACATGGTAAATAAGAGTTTGAGAGACTTACCTCTTTTCCACGCAAGTAAGCAAGAACTTCTTCTCCTTCCTAGCTAAGCTCACGTTCTCTTTCAGGAAACAAGTTTAGAGTGTTTTAGTGCTTGTTGTTGGTGTTCAAATGAAGAGGAGAAGGGCCCCTTTTATAGGGAACTCATCTGGTCCATGAGGGTGGAAAACTAACGTGCCAAGAGTTTGCCTTGGAGAGAAAAATCATGGAGTGATTTGGAGTAGATGTGTGGCTGTTCTGAACAACATGGAGCCACGTGAAGTATCTTTTGATGCAAATAGGTCAGAGAAGTAGTATTGTTTTGGTTTGTATCATATGGTTTAATGAAGTACACGAGGGAAAAGGTTGGTGGTATCTTGCAAAGGTTAACAAGAAAGTACAAAAGCAAAAGCCAAGGCAGCGTGTTTTTAGGGGAGAAGTGATGTTGGAAAAGATTTGGTAAGTCTGCAGAGAGTGCTTGGAGAGAGAGAATAAAATTCAAACTCAAAACTGAGGTGTGCTCTTGGTGCAAAACAATTTCGTGTGGCCATATTCCTCACATGAGATCTCTTGACATGATGATCCAAATTTTATGCTCTTAGGTTCAAATGAAAGTTCTAACATCATACTACAATGTTAATGTTGGAAAGTAGTTGAATGGTTTATCCTTCTTTGATAATTCATAACTTGAGAATGGTTTATCCTATTAAGATGTTCCACATATGGTTGGAAAGCTCTCATCATACTCTACAACTTTCATTTGGGACTCAGGTCTTGAATCCAAATGGAAATGGGTGAAAAATGAGGTTAAAGTTAGGAAAAAGGGTGGTGAAAAGTGCTGAAAAAATTTCTAAGTGTTGGTCAAAATATCTTGCAAGCTTCATAACTCAAAAACCAAGCATTTTTAAGCAAAAAGTCATATGGAACAAATTGAAGATCATGGAAAGAGCTTTCCAATGACCTCTGAGCCACTCCAAAAGATTAGGGTTTCAGTCAAACCCTAATTTGACTGTGAATGCACTGAGGTCAAAACTTGTAACCTTGCTTCTTCCTTCTCATCTAAAGATCTTAGGAGACTCTTGGGGATGTTGATAAACCAATAGAATCAAGAATTAGGGTTTGGGAGTTCATCTTGATGAAACTCAAAGCCATTGACTGATAAGTGTCACAGAAACCCTAATTTGGAGGCATAATGAGGTTGAGGCTCAAACTTCTCTTGTTGAGGACCCAAAGATCTTTGATTCTTGTTGAATGATGTCTCTTGGATGTAGATGACCTTAAGTGGCAAGTTAACCACACAAATCTTGACTTGATAGAGCCAATTCCTTAGTGACTTCTTTAGAGCAAACCCTAATTCCAAAGTCCTTGCACTGGGGGTCTTTGTTGACTTGACTTGCTTCAAACCACTTGTGGAGCTTCATGGTGATATGTAAACCTAATTTGAACACAAAGAAATAAACTACAAGATATGGGTTAGCTCAAACAATGCAGAGATGCTCCTAAGATGTACAAAAGCTGGATGACATCTAAGGGTAAAAATTTAGGGTACAACAGTTGCCCCTATTTAAATAGCTTCACCAGAGGGCATGAGGAACGGAGATTCCAGAGGCATCAAGGTGAAAGGTATTTAAATATAGCAAACCAAAAATTTTGCCCTTAGATGGAATGCAAATGCTAAGGACACGTTACAGACATGCAAATGCTGACATGCCATGAACTTCTAAAATGATGATATGATGCCAGGAATGCAAAAGATGCAGACAAACCAGACACCAGGGACCACAGGAAGTAAACACACAAGAAAAGCTTCGCCGGGGAAAGACGAAAGCTAGTATCCACAAGAAAAACTCACTGGGAATACGGAACAACCAACAAAAGAGACTCACTAGGGAGACTCCAAAGAAACACTGGGGAACAACCAAAAAACAATCTCCGCTGGGGAAGAAAATCCGGGGAGATAAACAACTGGGGACAAAACAAACCCACACTCTTCCTGGGCACGAAACCAGAAAGAAAAACCTGATCACCAGGGATCAATTCAAAGGAGACAAGCAAGCAAAGACTTCCTGGGGATCTTAAACTGAAGAGTTCAAAATGGGATCTTCAGAAAGAGCCAGGAAAACAGAGACTAACTCTGCGCACCAGATGGGAGTCTTAAAGTTGAATAAATTTGTTCCAAGAAACTTAGCTTAAAGCAATTTTCAAAAACAAGATAAGGGTTCAATGTCCGACACGATTCGAACAAGAACGGTTTTAAAACAAAAAGACAGTGCTTGACACGATTCAAACAATGTCCCAGTTCAAGTTCGACATGATTCGAACAAGAACGGTTTTAAAACACGAGACAATGCTTGACATGATTCAAACAGAGTCCAAGTTCAAGTTTGACATGATTCAAACAAGAACAGTTTTACAAAATCTTTAAAGTTAAACTTCTTGGGAAACAGCAAAAGGTTTTAAAGATCCACATCTGGCGCGCAAAGGTTAAGATAGAACAAGCACGACACAAAGCAAACCGGGAATGTCTTTACTTCACTGGGGAAATAAAGACAGGCACAACAAAAGACCACAAGCAAAGCAGAGCGCAAAGATGCAAAGATGCCAGGGGACGATGCATATGCTTAGCTATATGCTAGAAACAACGTGAACGACGCAAAACAAGAAAGAAGAAAGGAGAGCTCAAGCCAACACCCTGAAACCCAAACATCAAGGATAACCGGGGCAATCTTCTCTTAGCTGGAGATGGCAGATATATGCCAAAAATACAGTACTGCTAACTCCTCCTGCACCAACTTGATTCCATAAAACGTCTTGATACTAGAATAACAACTCTAGTGACTAAGAATTTTGGTCGTCTAACAACTGGCTTTTCTGGAGACTCTTGCATAAAGAGTTAGGGTTTAAATGGGAACATGGTTAATGAGTCAAGAATAGACTCTGGTACTCAAATAATAGTTGGTTGAGATAACACATAATCTGCTTCATGAAGGAAAACCGGTAGGAGCAAGAAAGGAACCTTATTGGAGGTAGAACCAAAAAATGGGCTCCAATAAAGTATCTAGAATGATTGATCATTAAGTCTAACGTGACTAAATGACATCCTAGAAAACACCTCTAAAGTGATAGAACAACAGGTTCAAGTATGACCAGTCGGCTCTTTAGAAGTAACCTCTAAAGTGGTGGAACAACAGGTTCGAGTATGGCCGGTTTGCGCTTTAGAAGTAACCTCGTTGGAGATAGAACCAAGAAGTGGGCTCCAACAAAGTATCTATAATGATTGATCATCAAGGCTAAACGTGACTAGATGACATTCTAGAAAAGATCTGCAATGAAGGTTGAACCGAAAAACGGTCTTCACTGGGAAAAGACATCCAAAGTGATGGAACAACAGGTTCAAGCATGACTGGTTGGCGCTTTGGAAAAAGAAGAACCTTATTGGAGATTGAACCAAGAAATGGGCCCCAATAAAGTATCTAGGATGATTGATCATCAAGTCAAAACATGACTAAATGGCATCCTAGAAACACCTCTAAAGTGATGGAACAACAGGTTCAAGTATGACCGGTTGGCTCTTTAGAAGTAACCTCTAAAGTGATGGAACAACATGTTCGAGTATGACCGGTTGGCGCTTTAGAAGTAACCTCGTTGGAGATAGAACCAAGAAGTGGGCTCCAACAAAGTATCTAGAATGATTGATCATCAAGGCTAAACGCGACTAGATGACATTCTAGAAAAGATCCGCAATGAAGGTTGAACCGAAAAACGGTCTTCACTGGGAAAAGACATCCAAAGTGATGGAACAACATGTTCAAGCATGACCAGTTGGCATTTTGGAAAAAGAAACCTTATTGGAGATAGAACCAAGAAATGGCCCCAATAAAGGTATAGAATCTGATAGGTTAGTACTGGAGTTGCATAACTGAAGATAAAATTTCCTGGTGGATACCCAATTACGGTTGCGAAGAGGTTGAATAGTACCAGAGATAGACAAGCTGCTTGTAAGAGACTACCAAACTTCTTCAAGAGATTGCTGCTTCAAAGGTATGTTGATATCACAATAATGCTGGAGAAATAATTCTGTCTTCAATGAGGACCTTGTAAAAGATTCTTCTTGCGAGACACAGTGCAAAATAAATGCACGTTCAAAGATAGGTTCGAAAAAACCACGCCTGCCAGGGACCAAAGTTCAATCTAGGAACAAGCTAGAAAGAAACGGTCAAACAAGACTCCAATTGAGGAATGAACTCAAATGGGGATTTATCTTATCCAAATATGGAAAAGATAACTGAACCAACCATCATCCACGAGAATCAAACTCTGTGGGGAATTCAGGAAAGATGGGCATTTTATGCCTAAGGGCTGACTTTCTATTGGAGTGAATAGACAAACCCAGTCACTTGGGGAGACAAACACCAAAGTGAACAAAAACAGGTAAACACCAGAAAAAGAAGCAGAAACGCAAAAATGCTACACATATGAGTGCTTATGCCATGCTTATGCTTATGCTGACAAAACAGACAAAAGGAAACGAGACTGAAGATGAAAAAACGTCTCGACGAAGATACCCAGCCAAACTCAAAGGGCTGGACCAATACTGGGGATGGAGAAGAATCAACAACTTCACTGGTGAAAAGAGTATTCCACCTGAGGTGTAATATCATAAGGATTGCCATTGTGAGCTTGATTTCTTTGTTGGAGGAGAAACCATGGAGAATTGTCAAAATAGCTGAAGTAACAGCTTATTGGGGAGCTAAAAAAGTAATTATGCATTCCACTGGCATAACTACCATCTTTAAATCTTATCTGCCCCAGGCTAGACGGCCTATATGATAACAAGAGGATTTTATAGAAGAATTGCCATACAGGGTGTTTCAATATCTTCAAACTCTCAAAGGGATCTCGGCGTAACTGCCCCAGATTAACCGTGTTTGCACAACGAAGCCTTTGAACTTGTTCTTTAGAATGGTTGTTGATAACTGAGGAAGAGATTCCCCAGACTGATTGGCCTTTTAGAGATTTACCGAATCTCGACTTAACTGCCTCTGATTAACTGATAGGTGTGGGTAAATCATCAAAAGGATTTTACAGAAGAATTGATATACCAGATGCTTCAATGTCTTCAAATTTTTGAAAAGAAATGAACTTAGACATGACTACCCCAAACAACTGTATTTGAAATACTCCAACTGTAGTAGAGACGACTGGGGAACAAAACTTGCCCCTGCTGATAGGTCACTGGAGTCCATACTTGTCATAGATGACCTCAGGGAGACTTGTTCCAGTATTTTGAAATTTGACGAGTTCTGCTCCTGATTCAATAGATTGGCGAATCCTTCCACTGGGTTGCCCCTGACTGAGTTTCCTTTATCAAGTCGAATCCCCTAGCTGGCTGCATTTGTTGGGATTCCTTTGATATCAAATGGTATTGCAAACAAGCGTTGTTCATTAAAATTGGCAAAATTTAATGCAAAGGTTTAATGCAAAGTTTGAAAACAAAGCTTTGATAAAAAATGCACAGTGAAATGATTAAATCAAAAACAAAGATGGATCTAGTCATTAAGGAAGTGACCAACACACGCGAGTAACAAAGATTATTAGGAGTCAGGTTACTCAACCTTGCTGTAGCATGCCTTTCAAAACACCTTACCTCAACTAGGTCTTTTAGGGGTTGTAATGATGGTATGGTTCACGGTTTGTGAAGCAAAAGATAAAGGCTCAAATCCTATGCTCAGTTAACTCAAGATATACGTTCAAATCTCCAAAAGTAGGAAGTCACTTGATTTGAAAACTGACTGGCGTCTTATATGAAGCGCTCATGTTTGAATGCATAACCGAGTTAAACTGAGAACTACCATGCCCCAAGGTTGAGATTGAAGGGTTTTTTGTGCAAAGAAAGGAAACTTCTAGGCTTGAAAGGGATTAACAAGGGATGAATTGAAACAATGCCTTACATCCTCGGCGAGGTTAATTTGAAAGTATCCCACAGCAATTATGAACATGAGGTTTTCATCATCCTCCCTAATCTTTACTTAACAGAAGTTTGAAAAAGGAGGTGAAAAGATATATATATATATATATATATATATATATATATATATATATATATATATTTGCTTTTATAAAAGTAAATGAGTGAAACGAATGGATTTAACCAAAAGATGCATAAATATTTCATTAATGTTGCCAATTTAAAGGTTCAACAAAGCTCATAAGCAAATACCAATTCAAAGTGCAAAGGAAATACAATCAAAATGCTGAAACAGCCAAAAGATTGCGGAATCAAAATACAGAAAATCAAAGAGGAAACACCTAATCCCTTCTTTGTCTTGATACATCCTCCACAGCATTACTTATCTCATGAGCGGGTAAGGATTGTTCTTGATAATAGGCTGAGAGCCGTCGAAAGACAAAATGTTTCTCTCTACTAAGTCCTTCACAATATGCTTCAAAGTAAAACAACCTTCTAAGTTGTGGCCTGGTGCGCCTTCATGGAATGCACAATGAGCATTGGGATTATAAGAAGGTGGAAGCGGATCAGGAGGTGGGCCTGATGACCTCGTAGTTATTAATCCTTGTTGTACCAAAACAGGATACAATGTTGTGTATGTCATTGGAATGGGAGGAATCGGAGGCCTTCCACCCTTTCTTTTTCCTGGAATGTTCTGACGGGAAACTTGAGTCTGTTGGCGATAAGCAGGAGCATTGGGTGCTAGTTGATAGGCTGGTGGTTGAGGAACCGACTGATGAACAGAAGCTTGGTGGTTGAATGTTGGCGCGATGGCGGCCACATAAGGTTGCTGAATGGAATAACACTGTTGTTGCTGCTGACGTTTCCAGAACTGACTCTTCCTCTTTTTGTTTGTCATCACCACATTGGTATCTCCTTCCCTTTTGAAGGATATCTTGGCATCGTCGCTTGGACTACCAGTTCTCTTGGTCATTTTCCCATTCTTCAGACCAAGCTCTATTTTAATCCCCACAGCTACAATATCGGAAAAACTAGCAGACACGCTACTGATCATCCTTTCGTAGAATTTCGGTCTCACTGTGTCGACAAACCAATCAGTCAACTCTTTTTCAGACAAAGGTGGCTCTACCTGTGAAGCCAGCTCTCTCCATCTTTGTGCATACTCTTTAAAAGACTCGGTATCGCACTGTGACATGCTCAATAATTGTCTACGATCTGGCGCGAGGTCCATGTTATATCTATAATGCTTTACAAAACCATCAGATACATCTTGAAAACATCGGATCCTAGATTGGTCCAAAGTCAAATACCACTTTGCAGCAGCTCCTTTCAAACTATCTTGGAAGCAGTGGATCATCAACTTGTCATTATCCATAAATGCAGGCATTCGTCGGTAATACATGACCAAATGCGACTTAGGACAAGTCGCTCCTGAGTATAAGTCGAAATTGGGTAGTTTGAACTTGGGTGGAATTACCAGGCCTGAGACTAAGCACATGTCTTTAACAGTAGTATTAGATACATTGCTCCTCTCCATTGCTTCCAATTTCCTCTACATTGTCTCTACACTTTCGGACATGTTGACATAATCATGAACCGGATGTGGATTCTAAAAAACTGGGTGCCTCTGTGTTTGCACTGCTGCTGGAGTGAAGGTAGGAATAACTTGAAAAGCCTCATTAACCAAGGGAACAGCTTGTTGAGCAGAAGTGACGGTCGGAGCACGCATAAAGTTAAAAGGCATACCCATAGTAGGGTTCACAGTAGCAACCGGAGGTTCTACAGTTGTAGTGATAATCTCGGAGACTACTGTCGCTTGTGTATCCAACCTTGCACTTATAACTTGAATTGCTTCCATGATCTGCCCCACTCCTCCTCGGAGCTCACTCAATTCATTGTTGACTTTGTCCATTTCATAGTACTGCTCAGACATCCTTTGTCGAGTTTGGCTCGGGTGACGATTCAAAGACAATTCTGAAGGGAAAACGGCGACATAAGACGAAGACAGAGAGGAAATGCACATGCTATGACATGATGCAAATGAAATGCTAATGCAAGCCAAATGGTTTCAAGGAACTCAAAGGCAAGTTGTAAACATTTTTGAAAAATTGAAGAGTTTTTGTTTTTAAAATCCAAGCTCTGTTGATCTTTTGAAAAGGAAACAAACATTTGAGTTCCTAGAAACCAAAGGGTCAGGAATGCTTGAATGTATGGATGCATAAAGCACACAAGCACAAACATATGGCAAACACACATGACACACAACAAACATGCAAATCCCAGGTTTAGGGTCTCATGAATGGAGCCATGGTCTACCCATCCTAATAGGTATGTACTACTGGTTTTCACCTGCCGAACAAGGTTCTAAAGAGTTCCCAGAGTCTACAATCCATCTTTCGGATTTTGTCGACTTCCCAGATGACTTGGTAATCAACAAAATTCTCAAGAGAACCTCGTCTGAGTGTAGTATCGCGTGACAACCAATTCAGAAATAGACTTCATCATGGTCACTGCACTACATCTAAAAGGCTTATTGGGGTTTGGTAACTACGGTTCTCAATATCATGGGCTCCTAGGTCGAGAGTAGCACGCTTTCACAAATAGGATCGTTCAACATAACTAAACTCTCGAGAGGGCCTCAACTGAGTGATGGTGTCGCAAGTTAACTTTTTCAGGAATCGACTCCTTCAAAGCCTCCTTGAATATACCATCGTCCTATCATAAGTGCACTCGAAATCCGGGTATAGGATTTATCTCACTCATAGATATCATATCAACCCACATTAAATAGAAAAATTTCAAGCAAGAACAGATATACAGGTATATAAGCAAATATGACATATATAAGCATATACAAGTAAATAAGCAAACATGAATAATATAAAAACAAGATAGGCTTAACCCTCTTAGGAAAGGACCAGCAATAGGTCTACCCTTCCCCAGTGAAGTCGCCATTTCTGTTGCGGTGAAAATTGGATAACAAATTATTAATTAATTTGCATCATATTTCTTTTACAACCGACTTTGATTTATCCAAAGGAAAGGTTCAAGATCGTTAAAAAAACCTAAAGGGGGAAGATCTAAGGTTCGGGGGTTGGTTACGCCTAGGGAATGTATTAGCACCCTAAACGTCCATAGTACTCTACGAGAGCCTCTTGTTTAAGTTATCTTATGTTTGCTAAAGGTTCTATGCTAAAGGATGAAACCCTAGGGGTTAGTATCTAAGTATACTCGATAAGGTATCGCACCTTACGCCTACGTATCCTCGGGAATAGAATCAGAGTATGTGTAGTTCTACTTCTACTGAAATTTTGACTATGGTCAATATTCAGAGGGGAAATGAGTACAAACTCATTGTAGAGTTTAAGAACTCTCTAGATCTAGTTGAAAATGGACCTAAGTTGAAGTTTAATCAGTAGGGGAAAGTGATAAATTCATTAGGATGAATATCACTAAGAGTTAAGAAACTCTCTCCTAAAGCTAATTATAATTTATGTGGCTCTGATGAGGCCAAGAAATAGAGTTTCTCCTCAGAGGTTACTTAGGTTAGGATGGGGGTTATGACTTTAAGAGTCAACACTAATCACCTTCCTTTGGAATAGGGGGAAAAACAGTTGATAATGATATAACAATAGATAAGACATGATAAAAGCTAAAACATTGATAATATGAGATAAAAACAACATAAGCATGAGGATGGCACTATGTTTCATGATAAAGTATGGATAAGATGAACATGATCATTATAAGAACACATCAATATGCTTCAATCTTTAGGAAGACAAACATAGAGAATGATATTAAGGGTGACAATTAAAGAAAAAAAATAGCATTCATATAAAAGTCAAGTATATGGCAAATCAACATGGATAGATTAATTCAAGAATTAAACAAGCCATTTAGTGAAATAAACCCTTAAGAGGTTAATAAGAATGCTCATAAATGATATTAATAATTAAGCCAAAATTGATAATTAATTGACAACACAATTGAAATTAACAATTAGCACAATTAGAATTAACAAGACATTTAAGATATAATTGATAATTAAAATTAAAAGCTAATCAAACAATTAACCATTAAAATATAATTAACAATTAGAAAACATATTAAAATTAACCACATAAATAATTAAGAACAAACTGGAATTAAATAGATATTAAGAAAAGATAAATAAGATACAAGAAAAATAAAAGATTTGAAATAAATAAAATACAATGCGCAGGGGGGGTGTATAAGAGCAACTTGGTTTAGTTAAAAAACAAAAGGAAATAAATTGGGCCAGCAGACAGGGGGTGTGGATAACAATTGAGGCGCAAGGCCCAGATTGGAAAAGGACAAGGCAATCAGGAGAAAATCAGAAATAAAAGGCAAAAGGGTTGATCCAAGGATCGAACCCAGGCATGGCAAGTGATAGGCGAGATAAGTGCATGTGTGTGACCGTTGGGACGGCGTGTTTCATCTGTTCACTAAACACTTCAAATAATACATAAGCCACATTAAGATATGAAATATATTGAAATAAAACAACACGCGCCCTAAACATGTAGTGTGTGCAGTAGTGGTACGTGATATCAAATGGACAATGGTATTAATGCACTAACAGACAAAACAAAAGCAAACCACCAATCACCAATCACGCATGGAAATAAAACATGCAGAAACATACTGCTATCATATTTCAAAATTAAAACATTAAAACAAAGCTCAACTTCACTCCAACCTAAATTAATCAGAACCCAGCCAATCAATATGAAATAAAAATACCACAGTGGAGCACTTTACATGTAGAATACGATGCAGCCATAAGTTGAACAAGATAATGGTGATTAAGTCATGAAAAAAACAGATGAGACCAAGGCCCCAAATATGAAAATAGCTTAGGAAAAAAGATAACACGTTTTCTGTTCATATGCAAACCAAATATACTCGTTTCAAACTTGAACCAAAAGCATGTAACATACAAAACTTACTGAAATCCAAACAACATGAACAAGTTCGAACCATAGCATGCCATCAAGTTAACATACAAACAACTCTCCAAGTATTATGGACATGGTGAGTAGAAAACAAAAGCAACCAACATTTAAAATGCAAACATGACTGCGAATGAACCACACCAGAGTCATCATCCAAACAAAATCTAAAGTTAATACATTTAGAGATAATATCACATAGATAGTCACGCATCCAAGTCACTTCATTTCCAAACTCAACTTATGAAAACGAACCTAGCAGTGCTATCAAAGAGGCCATCATACATCATGCATTGTAAAAATAAATATGATTTTAAGACAACACAAATCACGCAAAAGCATTTCACAATCACACACATGTTATACACATAAGATGAATAGCCAAGAAGCTTATACAAAACTAGATGGCATTATAATAACATGTAATTCAAAACAATAACCACTGCACCATTGAAACTTATAAAACTGATATGGTTATGATCACCTATAATACTACCAACGTATCATTAACAAGTAGGTACTGCAAACACATATTTTTTCACATATCATAAACAAAAACAACATCAAAACCGTATCGCAAATATCATGCACATATCCAACATAGGTTCAGTTTTAAAGATATAAAAAGAGAGATGACCAACTGCTTGCTTCAACATCACCTTCCATATAGAACTCTCCATAACTCAGCCATACACATCCATAAAACCTCAACAGCATGTAAAAATAAAGGTGACACACATTATGCTTGTAAAGACACCATGATATCATGGCATCAATCCAAAGTAAAACAGAAACAAATATATGAATATGGTAACATGAATATCTTCAACCATATAAACTCGTAACCAACCAGCCAACATGTTCAACACAAGCACACGTGAGATAGGTTTAAACCACTAAGCTTAACATTGATAAGTCAGAGCTTTTTCAAAACAAACTCAACATGAGGTTACAATAACAAGATACATACCAAGAATTTTAAACATTAAGGCGATAGTAAAGAGGATCTAACATATGTAATGCAATTAACATAGCATGTTGAACATGGTAAATGAGAGTTTGAGAGACTTACCTCTTTTCCACGCAAGTAAGCAAGAACTTCTTCTCCTTCCTAGCTAAGCTCACGTTCTCTTTCAGGAAACAAGTTTAGAGTGTTTTAGTGCTTGTTGTTGGTGTTCAAATGAAGAGGAGAAGGGCCCCTTTTATAGAGAACTCATTTGGTCCATGAGGGTGGAAAACCAATGTGCCAAGAGTTTGCCTTGGAGAGAAAAATCATGGAGGGATTTGGAGTAGATGTGTGGCTGTTCTGAACAACATGGAGCCACGTGAAGTTTCTTTTGATGCAAATAGGTCAGAGAAGTAGTATTGTTTTGGTTTGTATCCTATGGTTTAATGAAGTACACGAGGGAAAAGGTTGGTGGTATCTTGCAAAGGTTAACAAGAAAGTACAAAAGCAAAAGCCAAGGCATCGTGTTTTTAGGGGAGAAGTGATGTTGGAAAAGATTTGGTAAGTCTGCAGAGAGTGCTTGGAAAGAGAGAATAAAATTCAAACTCAAAACTGAGGTGTGCTCTTGGTGCAAAACAATTTCGTGTGGCCATATTCCTCACATGAGATCTCTTGACTTGATGATCCAAATTTTATGCTCTTAGGTTCAAATGAAAGTTCTAACATCATACTACAATGTTGATGTTGGAAAGTAGTTGAATGGTTTATCCTTCTTTGATAATTCATAACTTGATAATGGTTTATCCTATTGAGATGTTCCACATATGGTTGGAAAGCTCTCATCATGCTCTACAACTTTCATTTGGGACTCAGGTCTTGAATCCAAATGGAAATGGGTGAAAAATGAGGTTAAAGTTAGGAAAAAGGGTGGTGAAAAGTGCTGAAAAAATTTCTAAGTGTTGGTCAAAATATCTTGCAAGCTTCATAACTTAAAAACCAAGCATTTTTAAGCAAAAAGTCATTCGGAACAAATTGAAGATCTTGGAAAGAGCTTTCCAATGAGCTCTGAGCCACTCCAATTGAATGTGTGGTTTAGGAGTTATGGTCTTTTCAAAATAGGCTTTTAGGGGAAGAATCTCACAAATGACACCTTTCTTAGTCAAAACCCTACTTCCCTTGCAAGAAACCTCATGAAACCTAATGTGGATGCTTTGTATACCTCATGAGACATTATATGATGATTAGAACCACTAACACTTCATTTGAACCAAAACTCCAAAAGATTAGGGTTTCAGTCAAACCCTAATTTGACTGTGAAAGCACTGAGGTCAAAACTTGTAACCTTGCTTCTTCCTTCTCATATAAAGGTCTTAGGAGACTCTTGAGGATGTTGATAAACCAATAGAATCAAGAATTAGGGTTTGGGAGTTCATCTTGATGAAACTCAAAGCCATTGACTGATAAGTGTCACAGAAACCCTAATTTGGAGGCACAATGAGGCTGAGGCTCAAACTTCTCTTGTTGAGGACCCAAAGATCTTGGATTCTTGTTGAATGATGTCTCTTGGATGTAGATGACCTTAAGTGGCAAGTTAACCACACAAATCTTGACTTGATAGAGCCAATTCCTTAGTGACTTCTTCAGAGCAAACCCTAATTTCAAAGTCCTTGCATTGGGGGTCTTTGTTGACTTGACTTGCTTCAAACCACTTGTGGAGCTTCATGGTGATATGTAAACCTAATTTGAACATAAAGAAACAAACTACAAGATATGGGTTAGCTCAAACAATGCAGAGATGCTCCTAAGATGTACAAAAGCTGGATGACATCTAAGGGTAAAAATTTAGGGTACAACACACAACTTCTAAGAGAGGATAGAAAACAACTCACCAATTCAACCTAGAATGGTGTATACAAAACTCGTACAAAATACTTAAGACACTCAGCCTATGCTCTTGATCTTCTCTCTGTATTTTTGTACCTTCTTCCTTTGATCTATGTGCTTTATATAGCCACCTGAATTGGGCTTGGATTCCTGCAATATCTGACTTGATTTCTTATTTAAAACTGAATCTTCAACACAGATTTTCTCCTAAAATCTTTTCAAATATTCAACCTTTTAAATCTCCTACAAATCTGCACCAGATCTCCTATGCAGCGAAGAATATCTAACCCAAGATATTCGCATCCAATGAGACTACCTGCTCTCCACAATTCCAGCTAACACGCAAACCCTAACAACATCAAAAAACCTGATGTTATTAATTCTGCATATCTAATGTCACAACATCGCATGTGACATCAGACATCCAACTTAACTCTTAACACAGCCCAGTGTTAAGACTCAATGTTGTGACATCACCACCTTGACATCAAACATTGAACAACCTTTGTTTTACCAAAATTCCAGCCAATCCAAGAAACTAACAATAATTTCGTCAGGCCAAGGGCGGCTAGAATCAGGTTCTATGAAGATCTCAGAAAAATGACTAAAAACTACATTCCTAACATCCATCACTTCTTCCGCAACACCGCTATCGAACAAGGCGAGTATATGTTCAAAACGTAAATAAAAATACCTCTCCAGGCCAGCTTAATACCAATATACCCTTCTCCCTTGAAACTGAAAACTACTTCAAACAAGCCTTCTTTCCATAGAGTAATGATACCACCTGACTAACCATTGGATTTAGAGTAAGACCATCCTACATGATCAAAGTTCCAAAGACTCCTCGCAACTTTATCATCAACTGCAGTCATTTTAGATTCTTGGATGAGAAATATGTCTGCCTTGATTTTGGAAATAATCTTGCCAATTCTCTTCCTTTTCAGAATGTTACAGCACCTTCTGACATTTAACAATCCAATAATCATTTCAACTTAGAACGATACGCCTTCTTAGATAGATTCTTCTCTAAATCTCTTCTCTCCATTTCCTCAATCTTGCTTCTATAATCACTGTCTGACCCTTTCAAAATGATGCCCAAGTTGACGACATTGTTCCACACCTTGTTACCAACGTTAGAGTCCAAGTTCTCCCAGAAACTGTAATTACAACGCAGTAAATCAGACTCATAAATGGACTCACAACATAAAACATCCCCTCCAGAAAAACTATTGACTTTCTGGAGTTCCTTAGATTTATCAGCAGACGACACACTCAAAGAAGGAATAGCACTTGCCTCTTGGGTCTGAGAAGGTCTGGTACAAACAGGCCCAGTATTTAATGAGACCATATCAAACAGAACCACTTCCCTCAAGAGTTTCTTCTTGGGACTTTTCCTTCTAGTGGAAATCGGCCCACTTATCTCATAAATGCTTCTAGCTTTCTTTAACATATCTAATTTTTACACTTATTTCCTTTACTTTTATCCACCTTGGAATTGACAAAAGAACAAAAGTGCCTGAGGAATGGGATGAAATGTCCGCTACCTTGGGACTCACATCTTCCAAATACCTAAGGATGTCTCCGTTGCTGCAGCAATAGCTTTATCGAAGCATGAACCATTCAGGTTGTAATCAGTCATATGCTTAGGATTCAAATCGCTATTCCTACCTATCCCTTCACTCCTTCCATTGACCTTAGGATCTAAAAGAGATACATTAGGCAAATTGCTCTCCCATCTCTTTCCAGAAAAAGAATCAACAGAAGAAAGTCCAACAATATCATCTTCTAATAAACCAACATCAGAATCTCTCCAAACCTTCTCAGAATCAGTTGAAGAGGACCTAGACGACTGTTGAATACCTTTATGATTTAGCATCAAACGAAAAAGACCATATGAGTCTTCAAAAAGCTTAATGGTGAAGCAAGCTTCATCGATAACCGCCTGAAAGACCTTATCAACCACACCCTCGCATGGAGTACAAATCATGACCCTAGCAATATCCATGTTTGTATCTTTCAAGGTGTTTTCATCTGCACAAACGTAACAACCTACCGAGTTTGCAATCTTCTCAAAGAATTCCAAATTCCAGGCATGACATGGAACTCCGTGGATCCTGATCCATGTCACCCTTTCATTATCCACGTCGGTTTCCATCCATCTCCTGATTTCAGAAAACCATTGGGTTCACCAAGATTTACCTTCCTCGATTAAGTCGTTGATGGCTCCTTCTTCTAATTCCTCCAACAAACAGAGATTAGCACCAAGCGGAGTATCCTTAACCGAGAAATATCCTTTGGTTTCGAAACAAGTTTGAATATTATACGACATACCCGAATTAATCACCATACCAACATAAGACTGTTTGAATCTTGACAAGTCTTCCTCCTTAGAATCGTATTTCAGAATAACTTTGGCATTAAGTGATTCATCAATGGAATCGACCTTACCTCCCTTAACCACCTGGGAAAAAGATCTGTCGTTTGCAACGCCAAAGTGACCCTGCTTTGACTCTTGCGCTTTGTTGGGTTGAACTTTCTGAAAATGCTTGACTCCAACACTTCCCCTTCCTTTCATGGCTCCCCTCTTCCATTCATAGTACTACCTACCTTTCTCTCAAAGAGTGGGAGATTGTCATGTATCTTTCTACCATCAATAATCACATTATCTAGTTTAACTGCAAGCAACCTTAGATCTTCGGACTCGTTGAATCTTGCAAAACCAAATCTCTTACCCAACTTATTTCTCTTGGGAGGAATAACGACCTCGGCTACTTCCCGATACATCCAAACAACTCAAAAACGTTAAAAGCTTTTATCCTATCGGGAATTTCAGAAAAATAAATGGAAGCAAAGCTTGAGTTCTCTCCTTGTTGCATTCTAGAACCCACCGGAAAGGTATCCCACCTAGGTTTGATGTGCCGGAAACCCTTATTGTAGGCCTTTTGCCACACCATTGAACCATCACAAAGGCACCATTAAAAATAATTCCTAGAGAGAAGGAGGAGACCCTCTCTCTAAAATAACTTTTGATTGATAACTTGATGTAACAGTTTCCCTTTAAATTGATATATCTTTCAACACCATTGAACATTTGTCAGTTCAGATCATATTTTCTTATTATTCTTTATTTGCCCTTATCCTTTGAGATATTTATCAAATTAGCACTATTTTATTTTCTCTTACTTCAATCTTTTCTTTATTGTATAGTTTATGAAATTATTTTATTAAAGAATAATATCTAACTTTAATAGTTATAAAATTAATTGTGCAAAGAGAATACCATATGCTAAATTTTTTATAAAGTCACCTATTTGACGAAACTATAGTGCTTTAGCAAGATTAAGTAATTTCATAATGCGCTTCAAATATTTTTTTTGCTTAATAATTAATGAAAATTCATCACTCCAATGAGAGTTTGACCTTCGCTTTATTGCTTTATAAGCACTAGAATTTAAACAAAGATAATATGACAAAATTTATATCATCTTAAATAACATCTCTAATGTCTCTGGGTTACAATGCTTTAAGATCATAGACCTGTGTAATTTGGAGTGTACTCACTTTTTAAACTTGAGTCTCACTTTAAATATATTAAATTGTGAGAAAATTTAAGTTTCTCCATCCTTATGTAAGGTCTAGATTCAAGAACATAATGTTCATATTTAATACCTAAAATTTAAAACTTTTGAGAATCAAAATCAAACTTATTTTGCAGATACGTAAACTATATTAGTTTATAGATAACAAAAAAATTATACTCATCAAAATACCAAGTGCATCATTCATGTCAAGTCTTTAGACAACAACATCAATTGCTAGTGGTATTTTGTTACAAATATCAAATAATGACAATTAATATTGATAAACAATAAATCTTTATAATCATCACATGTTTACCATCATAGGTGTGAATGTAATCCACTGAATACTTTCATGAGTTTATGTTCACACAACTTTATTAGACACATCAATAAATTATTATAGAAACATGCAAATATTTAATTGTAAATTATAATACAAAAATAAGATATCAAACGCACCATTAATCTGCAATCTTTGATTGCCAAGAATTAACTGCAAGCGGTACTCTCAACCTAATGATCAAACATTGGTAATAAGTCTTGTCGGATAATGTGCATCTTTGACACCAACCATTACATACATGGAAAAAACTTAATAATTACCACATATTCTCCATTACAGGTAGGTAACTATTCGGCCAAATTGTGTCTTCCTTTTGGCCGACTATAACAGCTTGCATGAATAATTCCCTACTACATCTTTTGTAACTTCAACTGAATCAAATATACGTAACAGAGATTACTTTTGCAACTTCTTGTTTCAACCAACTCAATCAAAATTTACTAGACAATTTAATAAATTAAATGGGAAAAAAATCATAAATTTACAAGGCACTACCCATAAAATGTAGGTCGGATCCATAAGCTTTGTCGCATTCCTCATAATCATAAGATTACTTAACGACCCTTAATGTGAGAACAAACTCACAGAAAACAAAAAATAGCATGAAATAAACATAAAAAATATTGTAGAAATTTAATAACTATAAAATTCAAACATCATAATCATGCTATAAACCAAATATTCAATTTCAATTCAAATAAAAATTGATTCTTTATATATAGTAAAAAATTATTTCATGCTAAAATTTATTTACAGACATACTCAATGACTCTTTAAATAAATAAACAAATATTCTAGAATCAAAGTTTCCAAAATAAATAATAAATAATAAATGAAACAAATTTTCACATTCTTATAAATAAACCATAAATCTAGAATTCAAATTTCCTAAAATTTAAAGAGTCAAAACCTTAATTTAGTATTTAACAAAATTAGATCACAATATTTTGAGATTCAATATTAAATGTTATATGCAGATAATTGATCTTCCAATAAACTATATAATAATCAAATTATATATATATATATATATATATATATATATATATATATATATATATATATATATATATATATATATATATATATATATATATATATATATATATATATATATAACAAATTCACATATACACCAAATAATTCTTTAAATAAATTATTTTAGAATCAATAAAATCAATTCTAAAATCCAAAGTATCTAGAATTTAAAGAATCAAATCTTTAGATGTACCTTATAATTTTAAGAGACATTCAAAACATTCAAAAAATTTCCACAAATAATATATAATAACTAAATATATATTAAACAAATTAGTGTTTGTCTTATCTCTCAAAATCTAAATTCATGTAAAGATTTTATATAAATCAAATTGAAAGGTAAAACAATAATTTAAAAATCAAATAAAAATATTTGATAAAAAATTTATTTTTTTAAATAAAATGAAAACCAATAATCAAATCACCAAAATAAGATTTAAATTAAATATTTATTTTTTTCGAATAATTGACATGAACGTATATATCTAAATATATTATTATCTATAGCCATAAATAAACTATTGAGAATCAAAATTCTTTAAAAGAAAATAGATTTTAGGATTCTCAATCATCCATCATAATCATATATGTGATTCAAATATACTTAGCATAATATATATTAAATAATATATCTACCAAAGAAAACCAAAATTTTCACAAACAGTTTTCTTCCAAAAAATATTTAAATTTAAAGTTTAAAACAAATCTTAATCAAATAGTTTCTATGTCAAATTCAAAACATTCCATAAATTTCAAGAAGTGTAACAAAAAAAATACTGAAAAATTATCATTAAAACGTCATGCCTCTTAAACCATATATATTAATATCGAAAAAAACCCATGAATTTCAAATATATGTTTCATGATTCAAAATAAATAAAAAAAAATATTGATGTTTAGAGGACAAATCTCAATAAACTAAACATGAAGACCCTGCTCTGATACCACTTATTGGAATTAAAACAATAACATTTAATCACACTTCAAGAAAAAATATGTTTTACGACACATAAGTCGCGATAATTCTTCTAAAACTGTCCTCATTTGTGATGTTTACATGGTTTCCCTTATCACCTCCTCTCCTTCTTCATCTTTTTTTCTTCATGCATCCCTATGAAATCAATGCTTTCTCTTGGAACGATTCCATCCACTTAATCGACTTTGACGGTAGTGACTTCATCTCTTATGCCTTTGGAAGGATTCCCTCCACTCAATCGGCATTGGCAGAAACAACCTCCACTCCTATACCTTCAACTCCGACGTCTTCTCTAGTGAAACCCACCCCTACAACAAGAAGCCCCTTCCAATCACCGACCCACCATAAAGACAGGTGTGTCTATTAGTTGCTCTTATCTTGTTGATGGAGTGTCATCTTCTTCAATGTTATATTTGAGGTATACCTGTAATACCCCGTATTTTATAAACGCTCTGGATAATATTAATTGAGACCAGTTGAGATCCAATGTGCTCTGAGTATTTATCTGATAAGATAATTGGAGCAACTGATGAACTCAGAGCTGATCAGATTAATATTATCTAACTCTAAGGTTTTATTAATTGGTGCATTTGAGTTAGTTTGGACAATTAGTAGTGTTACTAATTTTGAGTATTTTCTCTATATTATTTCTTTTTCCCTCATTTTCCAAAGTTAGAAACTTTTGGAGCAAGAGAAAGTAAAGAGAAGGAAAAGGAAAGGAAAAGAAGAGAAAAATTCCAAAGAGCTCAAGAGCAAGAATCATCATCTCATCTTCTTCATCATCATCTTCTAATCCAGGTGGGTTCTAGATAGAAGTTTTAGTTGTAAAATTCTTGAATTTCTAGAGTTAGGTTAGATTTTGAGAAAAATGAACAATTTTGCAAATCAATGAATCTAACGGTTGAAAATCGATATAAATTGCGTAGTATAATCGAAATATGCATATGAACATTGTTGACACTTGTTTTGATTTTTGAAAATGTTTTGGGTTGGAAAAAGTTGGATTTTTGGGGTTTGGAACCATGTAACCCGTAGCTGAAAAATTCTAGTTCTGATGCGATTCGCCAGGAGAATTGGGATTCTCCGGGCGAATTAGGTCTCGCCACTAGTTCGCCAGGCGAAGTGCTGGCGAAGAAGGGTTCACCAGGCGAAATCCTAAGTCGTCAGGCGAAAATGGGGAGACAGAAATGTGTTAGCTACTGGAACTTTTGGGTTTTTTCTAAAATTGTGTTTTGCCACGGGTTCGCCAGGAGAAGTGCTGGCGAAGAGGGATTCGGCAGGCGAAATCTTGAGTCGCCAGGCGAATCTGACTGTTTCTCAATAATTTCTTTTCTTCGAAAAACCGTAACTTTTGACTCGGTTATCCGTTTTAGACGTTCTTTATATTGATGTGAAGCTATAGATGTGTTTTAGGCTATGGAAAGTGAAAATATTGATTATGAGGTGAATTTATTTTTGATTATGTTAAAATATCGGGATTTCCTGATTTATGTAAAACGGAACTTTTGAAAATCTAAAAGCTTCAAGATGTGAATTTGTGAGGAAACCTTAGTACATTAGAGTGACTTAGAGAATTGTGCGGCAATACTTACATCGATACTAGAAGAGTATCTTTGTTAAGTGGTTGTTAGTGGAGGACTGTAATTCCTCCGGTTTTGTATGTTTCACTTAATAAATATTAGTGACCCGTGTTTAATCCTCTGGTGTAGGATGGTCGGGGAAAGTATTTATTAAGTTTGTCTTCCCTTAATAAATATTAGTGACCCGTGTTTAATCTCTTTGAGCAGGATGGCCGGGGAAAGTATTTATTAAGTAGGTAACCGTGACCCGTGTTTAATCTCCTTGTGCGGGATGGCCGGGGAAAGTTACTAGTGGTTGGTACCGTGACCCGTGTTTAATCTCCTTGTGCGGGATGGTCGGGGAAAGTACAAATTGTAGATAACCGTGACCTGTGTTTAATCTCTTTGAGAGGGATGTCGGGGGAAAGTTAGTTACATTAAGGATCCGTGACCCGTGTTTAATCTCTTTGAGTGGGATGGCCGGGGAAAGATTCCTTAACTAGTTGTCGTTTTGTGTATTATACGATGGTTTCTCTAGTCAGAGATGTTTGAACTCAAGGTCTAGTTCCTTTTCCCCGACTTGAGTTAGGATTTGGTTTGAACCTTGTAAAGCCGAGAGAAAGATAGAGAACTCACTGATATTTGATGTATCTCACCCCACTATTGTTGAATATTTCAGGTACTTCAGGTTCCGCAAAGGGTAAGGATAAGGTCGTGTGATTATCCTTACTTGTCTGATGACGTAACTTCCGTTGTGGAGTTTTTTTAGATCGTTGTCGATCTAGTTCTTAGTATTTATCTTTGGAACATCTTGTATATATATTTATGCCATTGTTTTTTGTATTAGGCATTTTGGGCATGTATATGTATAATGTGTTTACTAGGGACTTATTGGTATTTCAGTACCAAACGTGGTTTTCATGTATAATGTATGCTTTGATGTATGTATTTATATATAGGCGTTACAGTTGGTATCAGAGCAGGTCGTATCCTCGACCTAGCCATGAAATATAATAAGTTTTTTTCTTTCCGTTTCATATGCGTTGTGTCGCCATTGGTCTTAAGTATTATATTTACGGTATTGACCCTGATCAACTTAATCCTATCTGTATGACCTTTAGGAATATGACTGACGGACGCAGAAGCAACTGTGGTAGACCCCGCACTACTCCAACTGGTACAAATCTGCCAGGTGGCGATGGGAATGCTCCTTTGTATCAGTTTATGCAACAGATGCAGCAACAACAGAATCGGTTTATGCATTAAATGGTACAACAAATGAATGGAGGTTTGCATCCTCAGGTGATTGTTCCGGAAGCTGTAGGTGGGACTTTCCGGGATTTCTTCCGCATGAATCCTCCAAAATTTCATGGCAGATTAGATCCTGTAAAGGTTCATGAATGGATAGCGGGTATGGAAAGGATTTTCTTGATAGTGCACTGTAGTGAAGAGAATAAGGTGATTTATCTTCGCATTCGTTGAAGGGTCCTGCCATGAGGTGGTGGGGGAGTGCGTCAGCTCTTATGACTATTCAGGGTGTGCCTAAGGTCTGGGAACAATTCAAGCCAATTTTCATGGAGAAATATATTCCTAGTTCCTTGAGGACTCAGAAATAGTTTGAATCTCAACAGTTAAGACAGGGTAGTATGACTGTGGCCGGTTATGCTGAAAAGTTTGAGGATATGGCTGCTTATTCTAGCCAGGCTATGTATGCTTCGGATGAACGGTGGAAAATAGATCAATTTCTGTTTGGACTAAAAGCTGAAATTTCTCATAGTGTATCTCAGAGGGAGTTCACTACTTATGCAGAAGCTCTAAGGCAATGCTATGTGGCTGAGCATAGTATGAAGAAAGTCCAAGCTGAAGGTGTTGCAAGTAGGGTGAATTAGGGGGATCGTGGGAGAGCGAGTCAATAATTTGGGCCTAGATCACAAGCTTTCAAAGGAAAGCAGGTTGCTACACCTAATGTTATTCCTCTGTGTAGAGCGTGCAACCAACGTCATTTTGGGAAGTGTGCCGATGGGGGTCTTAGGTGTTATAATTGTAATGGATTGGGTCATGTGGCTAGAAATTGTACTCTGAATAGAAACCAAGTGCAAGGAAGGAATACCGGAAGGGTTTATACCTTAGATGCTAGGAAGACGAAGAGTGACAACTCTTTAATTGCGGGTATGTGTTTCGTAAATGGACATCCTTGTTTTGTTTTATTTGATTGTGGGGCAACACATTCTTTTGTGTCAATGCAATGTGTGAAGAGACATGGGTTGCAATCTATTCCTTTGTCTCCTCCTATGGTGGTCACTACCACCATGGATGAAATGGTTGAGACACCGTTGATGTGTGAAAACTGTGTTTTGTCTGTGAATGGTAGAGTTTTTCAAATTGACCTTATATGTTTACCGCTTAAGAAAGTTGATGTCATTTTGGGGATAGATTGGATTTCTGCTAATTCGATGTTTATTGGGTGTGAGGAAAAGCTAATCATCATTCCATCTGCCGAGGCTACCCCGAAGGATGTGTTAACAACTATTTTAGAAGGTACGGTGGGAATGATAAATTTCTTGTTTGAGAAGGAGAAATCTGTTTTACTGGTTCTTACTAAGGAGGGGAGTAGTGACCAGCAAGTGCTGAGTATTCCTATAGTCTGCGAGTTTCCCTAAGTTTTTCCTGAGGACGTTACTTCTCTTCCTCCGGAGAGAGAAGTTGAGTTCTATATTGACCTGGTACCGGGAACGGCTCCTATATCTGTTTCTCCTTATCGGATGGCACTGCTTGAATTAAGAGAATTAAAGGACCAATTGGAGGACTTGATGGCTAAGCATTTTGTTAGACCCAGCGTTTCACCGTGGGGAGCTCCAGTTTTATTGGTAAAGAAGAAAGATGGTGGAATGCGGTTGTGTATTGATTGTCGTAAGTTAAACAAAGTCACCATTAAGAACAAGTACCCCTTACCCAGGATAGACGACCTGCTGGATCAATTGAAAGGAGCCTGTGTGTTATCGAAGATTGATTTACGGATGGGTTATCATCAGATCCGAGTGAAGAGTTCCGATGTGCCTAAGACTGCATTTAGAACCCGTTACGGCCATTACGAATTCATAGTGATGCCTTTCGGTGTGACTAATACTCCAGCTGTTTTTATGGATTACATGAACCGTATATTTCAAGCTTACTTGGACCAATTCTTCATGATCTTTATTAATGACATTCTTATTTATTCTCGTACTATACAAGAGCACGGAGAACATCTGAGAATTGTCTTATTGGTATTGCAGGAGAAGCAAATTTTTGCTAAGTTAAGCAAGTGTGAGTTTTGGATGACGAAAGTTAATTTTCTTGGTCATGTTATATCTCAAGGTGGTGTGGCAGTGGATCCGTCAAAGGTAGAAGCAGTGATTAATTGGGAGAGACCAAAGAATGCTTCAGAAGTTAGAAGTTTCTTGGGATTAGCTGGTTACTATAAAAGGTTCATCAAAGGTTTTTCTCAATTGGCCTTACCAATGGCAAAACTTACTCAAAAAGATTGTGCTTATGAGTGGGATTCAGGTTGTGAGCAAAGTTTTATGAAATTGAAGGAACGATTGACGACCGCTCTTGTGTTAATTATTCCTGATCCTGACAACTCTTACAAAGTATTTTGTTATGCTTCTAAGATGGGATTAGGAGGTGTTCTGATGCAAGGTGGTCGAGTGGTAGCTTATGCTTCCCGACAATTGAAAGTTCACGAGATGAATTATCCAACTCACAATTTGAAACTAGCAGCAGTTGTGTTTGCACTGAAGGTGTGGCACCATTATTTGTATCGTGTGCGTTTTGAAATGTTCAGTGATCATAAAAGTTTGAAGTATTTATTTGACCAAAAGGAGTTGAATATGCGGCAAAGAAGGTGGATGGAGTACTTAAAGGATTATGACTTAGAATTAAAGTACCATCCAGGAAAAGCGAATAAAGTGGCAGATGCATTAAGTCGAAAAATGGTTCATAGTGTCGAATTGATGATTTTGGAGTATGCTTTGTTGGAAAAGTTCAGAGATCTTAATCTCTAGTTTGTGTGGACTCCGAATGGTGTAATCATGGGAAATTTGAATGTCAATTCTACTCTAAGAGTTGAGATTCAACAAGAACAAGTTTAAGAGGAGGAGTTTCAAGAGATGTTACTTCAACCGGGTTTTTCACGAGCAGCGGATGGGATTGTCCTGTTTAACCAAAGGATTTGTGTTCCAAATGATGCGGTATTAAAAAGAAAGATTTTAGATGAAGCTCATAAAGGTACTTTTACGATACATCCTGGTTATTCAAAGATGTATCAGGACTTAAAGAAGGATTATTGGTGGCCAGGAATGAAAAAGGATATTGCGGTGTATGTGTCAGAATGTGCAGTGTGCCAACAGGTGAAGATTGGACACCAAAGACCGGGCGGTCTGTTGCAACCATTAGAGATTCCAGTTTGGAAGTGGGATAGTATTTCTATGGATTTTGTAGTAGGTTTACCCCGTACACAAGGTGGTTACGATTCTATTTGGGTGATTATGGATCGACTAACGAAATCTGCGCATTTCTTAGCCGTGAAGACTACTTACAAGGCAAGTCATCTTGCAAGGTTGATTATTTCTGAAATTGTGAGATTGCATGGTGTTCCCTCTAATATTGTGTCCGATAGAGATTCAAAGTTTACTTCAAGGTTTTGGAAGGCTTTTCAACAAGCTATGGGTACGAGGTTGCGTTTGAGCATGTTGAATCATCCTCAGACGGATGGTCAGACTGAGCGAACAATACAAAAGATGGAAGACATGTTAAGAGCTTGTGTGCTAGAAAGTAGAGGAACTTGGAAATAACTTCTACCGTTGATTGAGTTTTCTTATAAAAATATTTACCATGCGAGCATCGGTATGGCCCCTTATGAAGCGTTGTATGGGAGGAAATGTAGAACACCTTTGTGTTGGGCGGAAGTTGGTGAAGATAGAATTTTGGGACCCGAACTTATTCAAGAGACTACGAAAAAGATTCGAATGATCCGTGAAAAGGTTAAGCAAGCACAACATCGTTAAAAGAGTTATGCGGACAATCGTAGGAGGCCTTTAGAATTTGAGGAAGGTGACCATGTGTTTCTGAAAGTTACTCCGAGATTGAGATTGAAAGGATTGTTTAAGTCACGCAAGTTAAGTCCGAGATACGTGAGACCGTATCAGATCTTAGAAAGGATTGGTGAAGTCGCTTACAGATTAGTCTTACCACCCTCTCTGTCAGAGATGCATGACGTCTTTCATGTATCTCAGCTCCGAAAGTTTATTCCTGACCCTCTTCAGCCAGTTTTACCGGAATCAGTCGAAATAGAAGCAGACTTAACGTTTGAACCTCAACCGAGTCGTATTGTCGGAAGAGAAACAAAGGTATTAAGGAACAAAGACATTTCTCTTGTTAAGGTGCAATGGGATGTGACGCATCTGGGTGATGCTATTTGGGAACTAGAATCGGAGATGCGAGATGCTTACCCTCAGCTGTTCAGGTAATCTTTTAAATATGAGGACGAATTTCTATTTAAGGAGGGGAGGATGTAATACCCCATATTTTATAAATGCTCTAGATAATATTAGTTGAGATCCAGTGTGCTCTGAGTATTTATCTGATAAGATAATTAGAGCAACTGATGAACTCAGAGATGATAAGATTAATATTATCTAACTCTAAGGTTTTATTAATTGGTGCATTTGAGCTAATTTGGACATTTAGTAGTGTTACTAATTTTGAGTATTATCTCTATATTATTTCTTTTTCCCTCATTTTCCAAAGTTAGAAACTTTTGGAGCAAGAGAAAGTAAAGAGAAGGAAAAGGAAAGAAAAAGAAGAGAAAAATTCCAAAGAGCTCAAGAACAAGAATCATCATCTCATCTTCATCTTTTCATCTCATCTTCTTCATCATCATCTTCTAATCCAGGTGGGTTCTAGATAGAAGCTTTAGTTGTAGAATTCTTGAGTTTCTAGAGTTAGGTTAGATTTTGAGAAAAATGAACAATTTTGCAAATCAATGAATCTAACGGTTGAAAATCGATATAAATTGCGTAGTATAATCGAAATATGCATATGAACATTATTGACACTTGTTTTGATTTTTGGCAATGTTTTGGGTTGGAAAAAGTTGGATTTTGGGGTTTGGAACCATGTAGCAGAAAATTCTGGTTCTTAAGCGATTCGCCAGGCGAACTGGGATTCGCCAGGAGAATTAGGTCTCGCCACTAGTTCGCCAGGCGAAGTGCTGGCGAAGAGGAATTCGCCAGGCGAAATCCTAAGTCGCCAGGCGAAAATGGGGAGACAAAAATCTGTTAGCTACTGGAACTTTTGGATTTTTTCTAAAATTGTGTTTCGCCACAGGTTCTCCAGGCGAAGTGTTGGCGAAGCGGGATTCGCCAGGCGAAATCCTGAGTCGCCAGGCGAATCTGGTTTTTCTCAATAATTTCTTTTCTTCGAAAATCTGTAACTTTTGACTCGGTTATCCGTTTTAGACGTTCCGATGTGAAGCTATGAATGTGTTCTAGGCTATGGAAAGTGAAAATATTGATTATGAGCTGAATTTATTTTCGATTATGTTAAAATATCGGGATTTCGTGATTTATGTAAAACGGAACTTTTGAAAATCTAAAAGCTTCAAGATGTGAATTTGTGAGGAAACCTTAGTACATTAGAGTGGCTTAGAGAATTGTGCGGCAATACTTACATCGATACTAGAAGAGTATCTTTGTTAAGTGGTTGTTAGTGGAGGACCGTAATTCCTCCGGTTTTGTATGTTTCACTTAATAAAAATTAGTGACCCGTGTTTAATCCTCTGGTGTAGGATGGCCAGGGAAAGTATTTATTAAGTTTGTCTTCCCTTAATAAATATTAGTGACCCGTGTTTAATCTCTTTGAGCGGGATGACCGGGGAAAGTATTTATTAAGTAAGTAATTGTGACCCGTGTTTAATCTCCTTGTGCGGGATGGCCGGGGAAAGTTACTAAGTGGTTGGTACCGTGACCCGTGTTTAATCTCCTTGTGCGGGATGACCGGGGAAAGTACCAATTGTAGATAACCGTGACCCGTGTTTAATCTCTTTGAGAGGGATGGCCGGGGAAAGTTATTTACGTTAAGGATTCGTGACCCGTGTTTAATCTCTTTGAGCGGGATGGTCGGGGAAAGATTCTTTAACTAGTTGTCGTTTTGTGTATTATACGATGGTTTCTCTAGTAAGAGATGTTTGAACTCAAGGTCTAGTTCCTTTTCCCCGACTTGAGTTAGGATTTGGTTAGAACCTTGTAAAGCTGAGAGAATCCATAAGATAGAGAACTCACTAAGATTTGATGTATCTCACCCCACTATTGTTGAATATTTCAGGTACTTCATGTTCCGCAAAGGGTAAGGATAAGGCCGTGTGATTATCCTTACTTGTCTGATGGCGTAGCTTCCGTTGTGGAGTTTTTTTTTTTTTTTGAGATCGTTGTCGATCTAGTTCTTAGTATTTATCTTTGGAACATCTTGTATATATATTTATGCCATAGTTTTTTTGTATTAGGCATTTTGGGCATGTATATGTATAATGTGTTTACTAGGGACTTATTGGTATTTCAGTACCAAACGTGGTTTTCATGTATAATATATGCTTTGATGTATGTATTTATATATGGGAGTTACAATACCCTTCTTTAGATTCTTATTAATGATTATTCTCATTCTGTTGGTTTGAAAATTCAAACCATTAGGGAATTTAGTGAATGCTTATGATTCATTGTCAAATGATGTTGGCTCTAGGGTGCATAGGGTTTTTTAGATAAATGTAGATTTTTTAGGTCTTTAGAGTTAATACCGACGAACTTTGAATCAAATGGTAGTGTTAGTGCTAATTATGATGAGATTAAATTTTTGAATTGAAGAAGATATTGGAAGATAAGCTTTGCCATTTTTTTAATCTTTGTGATAAAGCATGATTAAATCTTCCACTTTGTTTTATGCTTCTTCACATAGAACTTAAGCTTTTAATATTTAAGTATCTTTTCCGGGTGATGATTTGGCCAAAGTGTATTGTTCAAGTACATAATTGCAATATATTCCTCAAATGATAAGTTATGGAAGAATAATTTTGTGGATTAAGAAATATTGTGATGGTTAAGAAATGATTTTATGTAGAAATTTTGTGGATTATTAATAATTCTAAGCTTCAACCTTCCAGATAATTTGTGGATTATCATTATAGTTATGGAATGTGGATTATTAATTATGTTAAGTTTGCTCATGGAATTTCAGGTTGTATTGAAGGAGAATTTAGTCCTCACATTATTCAGAGATGAGGTAAATTTGCTTGTCTATTTTTGTGCAGTGTCTTTTATCTGCAGTAGTTGACAAATTTCTAATCATCATCATACAGTACATACTTTTGCATGAGGAGTATCAGCTGTACGTTCTACCTCGAATATTAGAATCTAAGAAGATGGCAAAATCTGGACGCACAAAGCAAAAAGAGGCAGATATGGAATATAATGTAGCAAAGCAGGTTGAGAAAATGATAAGGTATATTGAGAATTCCTATTTAAATATAATATATTTTTATGTATTACAGAGACAACTCAGAAAAGTGAAGCCAAGATAGGAAAATCTAAGGACTTGTCCATGGTTATTCAGTTTCGTATTTTCAGTGGTTGTGACTGAAATCTAAGTTATCTGTGAATGATTCTGAAAGCAGTTATGCATTCTACACTAAGAAACAAAAACTAATTAAAAACTTTGTAAACTGAAATGTTTTATGCCAAGAAAGTCTGTATCAGTATTGCTGAGATCCCTCATTGACTAGAGATATAGCTAAATCAGTCCTTATAAGACTTGAATAATCCTAACCTATTGAGTTAGCTTTTAAGGTTGACTTAGATCTAGTCCACAAATTGTAAGACGGACCTTTGGTCTTATACATCGGGAAAGGAGAATTTTGCTGAAATAAGAAATAGGGAGAATGGTGTTGTTTTTTACTGATCAGCCCAGTCTATTGGCCCCCAACATTCAGGTGCATAAAAACATGATGTATCTGACAATTGTTACTGAAAATTTTCTTATGCTTTCTCTTTAAGTTTTATAGGTTCACTTGTACACAAGTACATATTATTAAGTGTCTTCTACGGTTTTGTTTTATTAAGTAAGAAACTGGAAATCTCTGGCAAAATTACTTAAAGGAAGTCATGTTTTTGTTTGATAGTTTAACAACATTTGATCAAGCAATTAGCTAATATTGTTCGAAGGGTTGTATAGGATTAGGAGTAACTGTTTATTAACTTAAACAACCAAGTGGTTTATTGTTCCTAAACCAATATTTTATAAATACTTATTTAATTTTGCAATTTTGAAATTTTTTACTTAAATTTATTGCTTTAATGCATACATGGTTTCAATTTCCAATTTGCTGCTGAAACTTTTGTTTGTAGTCTAATGGTGAAGACATGTCTCCTTTTTGTACCTTATAGTTGTTACTGCTTTTTGGATTTTATGATGGTCCCAAGGCGAATTTCAGTCAAAATTGGCATTCTTATATCTTGTAAATACTGTTATGACACCCTTCATATTCTTGTCATGAAGAGCACACATTTAATTCTTATATTTTGCTGGGAACCCCTGGAATGGTGGCTCTTGACATAGATGTTAGCTTGAAAGGACTTCTTCAGCAGATTGTCCACCACCTTGAACACTTGCCAAAACCACAGAGTGAAAATATATCTGCTATCCCTTGTGATCTGTCGGTATGGTCATCCATTCAGCCTTTTTTTCTAAGATCTTGAATATGAAAAGTTTATGCCTTCCAAACATATTACAATTCATTATGAACTTTGAAATAAATATACTTGCATTGAGCTAATAATCATATCCAAGTTACCACTTTTATGTAGAAGTAGTGATATTCATTAAAATTGGGCTTGAAATTTTGGCTAATAAAATCATCGGTATGGTAGAGATTAAATAATGCTAAAGTTGCAAAGTCCAGCTAATGTGCTTATGCATGTAAAGATTCTTTGATCACTAGAGCTCTTAGTGTCAGAATCTTAATTTTTCTCCACCCTGCTATCTTTATTGTTTTACAGTTATTAACAATGTAATGTTTGTGTGAACTTAACATTTAATGATCTTATAACTTCAGGGTTTTTGAAAGGACTGGCTATCAATTTTGCTGATGGTCACGTCTTCACGTTCATCTATAAACATTAGGCACTTGGAGAAAGCTACAGTTTCCACCGACAAAGAAGGCTTACTATCGGAGGGGAATGCTGCTTACAATTGGTCCAGGTTTTCTTCCTTGATTTTAATTTGCTTTGATATGCTATTCTGATACTGTTGAGTAGTTCAATAATTAAATACTTAATTTTTTACTCTAAGAGGGCTAAGGCTTTTGTTTTGGAGAGGTAAAACATGATATTTTTCTAATCTACTTTGGATAGTACTTCCATTTTGGATAGTATATATAATTTATTAATGAAAGTAAAAAATTTGGAGAGATAATAACAGTATCATGATCTTGATGCAGATGTGTGGATGAATTAGAATCCCTACTTTCAAAGCATGGAAAGATTTGGGTAAACATTGTAAGAAGAGACATACCAAAGCATCATAGGAATTTTACTACTCTTCATCAAAAGCACCTCATTGCTGCTAAGAGGTGCTCAGAGTACTATCAAAGAGAGGTATGTGATATCCCTCGTACAAATTGAATTTTTGTATTTAGCTATATAATTCAAAGCTTATGTTGATCGTTCTTTATTTTTGGCTTAACTTATTTCAATCAATTTTTCTTCAGGTTAGAATGAAAATTAGTAGATCACTTAAATGGAATAGGGGTGCTAGCATTCGCACCCGGAAACTAGTTAGAGACATGTTGCTGTTCTGGAAACTAATAGATAAGGAGATGGTACTCTTAATTCCTTTGTGAAGTTTATTGATTTTCTTGATTTGCTTTTTAAATGTATATTTTGTTCGTTCTGTTTATGCAATGGTTCTTAGTCGTACTATTGTTTGTAATTTGTAATCTTTTGTATCAATGTAATTAGTTGAATGAAGAATACCCAATTTGTTCATATTTCTACAAACAATTTTTTTTTAATTTTAAAAATAAATTACCTGCGGATTTACCTGTGGAAAGGAAAATTGCTACGGATTTACCTGCGGATGCACCTGTGGAACCGTCGTAAACAACAATAAAAACAAAAATCAAATGGAGAGTTACGACGGTTGGTAACCGTCGCAATATGAAGATTACGTCAGTTCCCTACCCGTCGTGAGAGATAACGACGGTTGGTGTGACGGTTTAGACAACCGACACGATACGGCCTCGTGACACACGTTTCTACGACAGTGTTGGAACCGTCGTGACTTGCAAATTATGGCGGTTTTAACTGTTGTAAACTGCCAAAATAACCGTCGCAATCTGCCAATTTTCTTGTAGTGTCACATATACATGTTTTACATATTATGTCATATACTTTAGTATGGAATACAATAGATAATACGAACATGTATATAATTACATGATTTACGACATGTTAGTATATTAGAGAAGAGATTGCAGGAATACCTGGATCTATTGAGAAAGTTTTGTTGGCGGTAATCCTGAAAGGTAAATGACGAACAAAGAACACCTATTGGCTTGTATGGTTCTTCCTCAACCGGTATTCCTAATGTCTTGAATACTCTTCAGATGGGGTGAAGTCATTAATGGCTTGTGTACGGTATATTGGGGACCATAGCCTATATATAGTGTGATGGTCAATTAGGGTTCTCATTATTCTCAAATAGGCCATCTTGACATCCACTCATATTTGATCTCATATCTAATTAATTAATTAATTAATTAATTACTAAATAGAAATCTTAATTAGCCTTTTAAATTTATTTGACCACTTAATCAATTAAGACTCTTAATTTTGATAAATACCTAATATAATTAAAATATATATACCCACATAATAATTATTAGAATATAATAATTAAATAATATTAAAATTATAAAATATTCCAATAACATATATATATATATATATATATATATATATATATATATATATAAATATATATATATATATATATTAAAACACTATTAATATTATAAATAATTCAAAATTACTTTCATGTTAATTAAAACTTTTAATTAAACACAATTAATTCTCTATACTTTTTATAAAATATAAATCAAATAAATTGAATTGCATTTTTTAATATTTAGTAAAATAACTCACTTAATTCTCTATATATTTTTATTATAAAAACCGAATACTCTCGAAAAATTATAAAGACTAATTTTTTTAAAAAAGAATAATAAACGATAAAATTATCTAAAAAAAATGTAAACAAGTAGTAATATATCATCACTCAGCATTAAATAACTCAACCAAATGACATACTACTAAACACAACTAAATGGTTGACTGAATTAATAATTTGTCAGAATTATGTTGTTGAGAGGAGGAGGAACCTTTTCCTGAATTGACAGATTTGTGGGAAAACATGAGAGCGAATGGGGGCTGGATACAGGTGAGTTTAAGAAGAAGGAGAGCAAGAGTACCGGATCGCAACAAGAAAGACAGATTTGACAAGGCTAATGATGGAATAATTACATGTTATGTGAACAACCTTTTGGGAGATGTAACAAAGAAAAAGGTAGAGAGAAAGTTCGCAAACTGGGGAAAAGTCATAAATGTAAATCTAGCAAACAAAAGGTACAAGTCAGGAAGATATTTTGGATTCGTTAGATTTACAGAAGTGAAAAATCAAGCATGGTTAAAAAGCCAGCTCAAGGACATTTTGTTTGGAACATATAAAACTTGGGTGAACATATCAATATTTGAGAGGAACACACAACAAAATAGTGGAGAAACAAAATCAAGGAATTGGAATCCAAAGTGCTTAAATGCGGCGAAGAACAAAGATAGAGAAATTAGAGTTAAGGAAACACAAGTACGGATTCAAGGTCGTAGGAAGGAAAAACAATCATACGCAGATGCAATCATGAACAATAAAGGACAATAAAACAAGGAAGAACCTCAAAAATGGAGACAAAAAAAATAAGGAATTACAAAAGGAAGTATCTCATGGGGTGAAGGAATAGAGTTTACAATAACTGAAGAAGAAATGGCATGGGCAAAGAAAGGATACGCAGGGTTCGTGCTTAATATAGATGATATTCAACCCTTACAGCAAGAGATGATAAATGACAGAATTGTCATTGTAAAGTACAGTACAAGTGGAACAGACTAAAACTTTGGACTAATCAATAGTAACAAGCCCAAATGAAGGTAAGGAAAAAAAACATGCCACAAATTTATTATGTGGGCCACATGGGGAACATGGGATCCAACAAATTCTCAAGCCCAAAGCCAGGAAGAATGGAACAAGAAGTCATAATGGATGGAGGGAAACGACCTAAAAATAAGAGCAAAGTGGACAAGTCCGTGAATTCAATCACGAGAAGTTCATTTGTAAAAGAAGAAAGAGCGGCAACGAAAAGTCCAGTCATATGCATAGAAGGGGGTTCAAGAAAGGAAGATCAAGTATACAAGGACAGAAGAAAAAGAAGAACGGAAATTTTGAAAGTAGAGAGGAAAGAGAGAAGAAAAAGGCGGTGCCAAATTGCAGATGTAAAAGCCGGAAAAGCACTCAAAATCAGGTATATTCTTCTTTCGATCTGAAATTTGTGGGTAGTGAGTCTGAAAGAAATAGTTGGATTCTGCTTCGTGGAGAAGCTATTGAGGTGGCAAAAGATGTATGGGATTTTGGAAAAGAGATAGGATTGGTACATAAAGGTGAAGAAGGAGAAATTCTGCAAGAATTGGTTGTAGGAGTGAAAGGGGGCGGAGGAGCTACCAAAATCAGTGGGTTGTGTAAAGAAGGGGAGTCTAAATAAGAAGTGCTTATGAAGTTAAACAGTTACGACATTAGAGGATTTGGAGGAGAGGCTAAGATAAAAGAGATCCATAAGTTAATTCCAATCCACAATCCATCTTTTATGTGTATTCAAGAAACTAAGCTGGAAAATATAGATAAAAGGATGTGTTATGCGTTGTGGGGATCTAGCGATTTTGAATTTGCTAGCAAACATTGACGATTTGGGACAGAAGCGAATTCATAGTACAGAATATTAAGACTTTTGAACACATTTTATGGGTAGAAGGTTTGTGGGGAATTGATAGATAGAAAATAAATATAGTGAACATCTACGCACCTTGTGATCGAAGTAGGAAACAAGACCATTGGGATAGGCTATTGTTAAAAGTTAGTGAGAAGTTAGGAGAATGTGTTTGTGTTCTTAGAGATTTTAATACCGTAAGGAGTGAAGAAGAAAGAAGGGGATCTTTCGAAAATAATAGAAAAATGGAGACAAAGGACTTTGTAGAGTTTATTACAATAGCATGCCTGATTGATTTACCCCTCTATGGCAGAAAGTTTATGTTGTCTTGGGTTGGAGGCACTGCCACGAGCCATATAGACAAATTCTTAATTTTAGATGAGTATTGTAGAATGTGGTCCAATTACTCTCAATGGACGTTAGACAAAGAACTTTCAAATCATTGTCATATTTTGTTGTGTGTTGTAGTCCAAAAGTGGGGGCCAAAATTGTTCTGTATGATAAACTGTTGGAAGAACTTGGAGGGATATCATAATTTTGTTAAGGAGCGTTGGATATAAATGAAAGTGGAATGATGGGGAATGTATGTCTTAAAGGAGAAGTTAAAAGTGATTAAAGGAAAATTAAAAGAGTGGCACAAAATACATACTTAACAATAGGAGGAGATCAACAAGATGGACCAAAAATCAGAATCTGAAGTAGTAACATTATCGGAGGCTAATAGGGAAGAGAGTTATTAGCGGAAATGCATAGATTATCGAACCTGAATTGCAGTATACAATGGAAGAAATCGCAATTGAAATGGTTGAAAGAGGGAGACGCAAACACCAAATATTACCATGGATGTATTAACAATAGGAGGAAAAACAATGAGATTATGTCGTTAGAAGTTAATGGCAGAGTAGTGAAAGAAGCTAATGAGATTAAGAGAGAAGTTAATGATTACTTTCAGAGATTATTTGTAAGCAGAAGGGTGAGGTCATTCCCAATCAACATAAATTTCAAAACAATGGCTGCAGTAGACAATGAAGGTTTGGTAAAAGAATTCACATAAACAGAAGTGCATGAAGTAATTTGGGGTTACGATAGTTCGAAAAGTCTAGGTCCATGCGGTGTAAATTTTGGTTTTATAAAAAATTCTGGGAGGTTATTAAAGGTGACTTTATGAGGATGATGTATGAATTTCACTTAAATGGCCAGTTTGTAAAAGGATAAAACTGTGCCTTCATAGTTCTTATACCAAAGAAAAGAGCGCGACAAAGATAACAAAGTTCAGACCGATTTCATTGGTGGGGTGTATATACAAAGTGATATCTAAGATACTGACATACATACTAAAAAAAAGTGATCAATTCTATCAATTTTGAGCCACAATCAGCATTCATTGGAAATAGACAGATTATTGATGGGATTATAGTCGCAAAGGAAGTCGTGGAAGAAGCTAAGAGAAAAAAGAAATAGGTGACCCTCTTTAATGTGGATTTCGAAAAGGCATATGACTCAGTAGATTGGAATTATCTAGGGTACATGATGGAAAAAATGGGATTCCAAGAGAAATGGAAAAGATGGTTCCTTGCGTGTTTAAGCTCATCAACTGTATTAATGCTAGTTTTTTTTTTGGAAATCTTGGTATCCGTCCCTGCGACCGACTAATCCAAGAGGGAACAATCCCACCGTCCACTTATCAATGGTATCAATGCTAATTAACGGAATCCCTACAAAATAATTCAAGATAGGTCGATGGCTTAGACAAGGAGACCCTATATCTTCGTTTTTATTCTTAATAGTGGCTGAAGAATTTAATGTCATGATGAAAAATGCTATTGAGGTGGGGAAGTATACAGGATACAAGTTTGAGGAAGGTAATGATAGATTCACTCATTTGCAATATGCAGATGACACATTGATAATAAGCAAAAAAAAAAGTTGGTCGAATATCTGAACCATTAAGGCAGTACTATTATTGTTCAAATCAATGTCTGGATTAAAAGTAAACTTCCAAAAGACCATGATTGTTGGGATTAATATTCCTCAATATTGGACAATAGAGGCTACTAGAATTTTGAATTGTGGTATTGGAGCTCTGCCATTCAATTATCTGGGGTTACCAATCGGTGCGAATCAAAATCTAAAGGAGACTTGGGCACAGGTGATTAGAACAGTAAAAGACAAGCTATCAAGATGGAATAACAAACATTTATCCATCGAAGGTTAGATTGTCATCTTAAAATTTATCTTGTGTGCGATTTTGGTCTACTTTCTCTCTTTCTTCAAGTCTCTTCGACAAGTATTATATCAAAACTAGAATCTATTTTCAAACAATTTGTTTGGGGGATGTGAGGAAGAGAGGAAAATAAATTTAATTAAATGGGATAATGTGTATAGATCAGTTGAATAAGGGGGATTAGGAGTTAGAAATCTGAGGATTTTCAACCTAGCTTTACTAGGAAAATAGAAGTGGGGAGTTAAAGTGGAAAAAAAGGGTATTTGGTATGCTGCCTTAGTAAATAGATATGGATCGAATAGTCTGGAGTGGAATTCAAGAATCACAGATTCATCAAAATGGTGGAAGGATATAGCACAATTGGAAATAGGAGAGTGTTGTAGGGGTATAGCGGCAAGCAAAAATTTTAAGTTTTGAAGAATTCTGGGATTTGTCGTCTCCATGGGGATCGGTGCAAGAGAAAGAATGTCATTTGACGGTCTCTACGTTTCTAAGCTTGGTTTGAATGGTTTTAAAGAGAGTAAAAAGCGGAAAGTAAAACATACGAATAAGTAAATAAATCATACTTTTGAAAGGAGAGAACTCGTCAGGAATTATATTTCATCTACCCATCAAATACTAAAAAATCTATCGATCAAATGCACGCAACCTAAATCACTCGTCAACATCCCCACATATCGCCCACAACAGAGGTTATCTCTAACGCAAAGTCGAGAGAACAACCGTATCGTCTCATCGGTAATGTCTCACGCAACTCAACAACATGGAACATTAAGATCCGATAACCAAGTGAATACTATACTTAAATCCATGTCTAGAGTTTAGAATCTAATAGATGTTCATCTTAGATCGAGTTCGAACCACATATGTCTATAGCAATCCAAACCCATTAAGTAAAAAATCAAAGATAATATCAATAAATATATGTAAAAGAGATCTTCTACAATGATAAATAAATATACATACAATCAAGATAAACTTACATACAAAACCCTAACAAATAGAGGGTACAAAGAGAAGAAGGAAGATGAAGAGGAATCTCTCAGTTTGTCAACGCCGATTGAAGCAAATCCAACTCTGGATCATCAAGATATACACTCTAATTTGGTTTCTAAGCCTCTATACACAAAAATATGTTTGTGATGAAGTTGGGGTTAAAAGATCCCAAAAAAATAACCTAAAAATGAAGAAAAAGTGACTTTATAGGCAAAAATGACGTCTCGCGTTCGTTGTGCGAGCTCTAGGTCGCACAGCGACCATATCAGACTTAGCTACTGCTAAAATAGTGTTTTTCCACACTTCTGGGGAAATTTCTAGTTGCCTTCAGCTCGCACAGCGAGAACTAGGCGAGCTCGCCTCGCTTTCAGCTCGCACAGCGACCATGATAGACAAATCAGCTCTTGTTTCGACCATAACTTGAGAACCGTAACTCTATTTTACGCACGTTTGGAAGTGTTGGGAATCTTATTCAATGCTCTATAAGACAATGACTAAATACCATTGCTTGAATACCTACAAAAATGTGATAGAAACAATTAAACTCGATGATATTTACACGATAACGCAAAATATACACTATAACATAAACTATACAAAATATACACAAAAGTTGAAGTTTATTGATATAAAACGAATGAATTAAGCTGATGAGTGCTAATTATTCACACTCAAAATCATAACAATTTAGAACTCATCAAACTCTCCCCAACTTAGACTTGTTTGTCCTCAAACAAGAATCAATCAACCTAAAGAAACAAAAGCAATTGCTGAGAAATCCTGCTCAACAAGTTTTTACAAACGAAAACAAATGTATGGTATAAATATCAAAAGTACACGCAAAGCAATGCTTACCACTAAGGTACAACGACACCATGACAATGAAGCAAAGTCCAAACACAAAACACATGTCAAAAATTCTAAAGCAGTACATATGTTCAAGAATGAATCACACCTAACGCACAACTTCATCAAGGGATGAAAAACAAACACGAGGGGTTAAACTCACACCCAAAAATCTTGCAAACATCAATTCAAATTATGCATTCATATAAAAAAATTCATATTGAAAGTATAAAAGCAAAAATCACAAGGATTTTAAAAGATTGTAATGTGGCATGGCTAACAAAGAAAGGTCAATTTCTCAAGGTCAATGAAACAAAAACTTGCCTAATCAAATGAGAGTGATCATTTCTCAAATTCTCAAGCATTCACAAATGTCCTTCACCGTTTTCTATTTTTCCAATTGTTACACCATTTCACACAACTTATTAGCACACTTTATTTGCTTTTTTTCTTTTTCACAACTTTTTCTCTTTTTTTCTTCTTTTTCTTTCTTTTTTTTTTCAAATTTTCTTTTTATTTCTCAACCGCATAGTAACCAAACTTTTCTCCACAACTTGAATACAACAAACATTATAATGGGAATGCTCCCAAACTTTTTAAGGAAATGGTAAAAATTCAAACCACAATTCATCGTTATGGTTCAAGAAAAATATTAGAATCCATATAAAAATTGAACTCAACACCAACATGGATTCTAACAATGGCTCAAAGGGGGTAAGCAAATTCTCACTCACTCACAAGGTAGATTGACTATTTGGTAAAGTGGTTGTGCTCAAAATCAAACAAAATGATTTGATCTTTTTCATGCTATCATACAAATCAGCACAAATACAAGATTAAGCATAATTTAAACGAGTTAAACAAGAAATTTGGTCTCCATGCAATTTAGTAACCAATGGAAAGGTTCCTCACATTGGTTATGAACTAAAGTGATTCAAACTTGAACAAAAATTGCAAAAGAATAAATGACATGTAAGTTGTACAAAGCCTAAGGTTCATAAACATATTATGTAGTAGAAAGCAATAAACACATACCTTGACAATGCAACTTTCTTTAAACTTTTTACATTACCATGACATTTCCTTGTTGAACATTCAAACTTGAAAAATCACAACATGTCTCCCCAAGTTATTCAAAAAAAAAGCTTAAGAAAAAACACAAAAAGTTTCTAACAACCTAACAAAATCAAATTAAACTAACTAAACATAAAGCTATACAAACTCAAAAACCATTGGGTTGCCTCCTAATAAGCGCTTGTTTCACGTCGTTAGCTCGACACCTTTATTGTGCTTGGCTAGTAACTTCCACACAGATATGCCGATGTTTTTCTTTAAAGCACAAACCTAAAGAAAGTGTCCTAAACAAACACTTGACCAAATGTTACGGGAACAAAATATATACAACACATGAACAAACATAATGGAAAACATAAGCAAAACAAGTATATATATAAGCGCACACACACACACACACACACACACATATATATATATATATATATATATATATATATATATATATATATATATATATATATGTGTGTGTGTGTGTGTGTGTGTGTGTGTGTGTGTATATATATATATATATATATATATATATATATATATATATATATAACATGGACAATTATGTACAAAGCTTAGAAATATAGAAACTATCGCAATGCTTTCAATATCAACACCAATCCCCGACAATGGCGCCATTTTATTGTAGCGGTATAGCGACAAGCAAAAAATTAAGTTTTAAAGAATTTTGGGATTTGTCGTCTCCACAGGGATCGGTGCGAGGGAAAGAATGTCGTTCGAAAGTCTCTACGTTTCTAAGCTTGGTTTGAATGGTTTTAAAGAGAGTAAAAAGCGAAAAGTAAAACATACGAACAAGTAAATAAATCATACTTTAGAAAGGAGAGAACTCGTCAGGAATTGTATTTCATCTACCCATCAAGTACTAAAAAATATATCTATCAAATACACGCAACCTAAATCACTCATCAACATCCCTACGTATCGCCCACAATAGAGGTTATGTCTAACGCAAAGTCGAGAGAACAACCGTATCGTCTCGTCGGTGATGTCTCACGTAACTCAACAACACGGAGCATTAAGATCTGATAACCAAGTGAATACTAGACCTAAATCCATGTCTAGAGTTTAGAATCTAATAGATGTTCATCTCATATCGAGTTCGAACCATATATGTCTATAGCAATCCAAATCCATTAAGTAAAAAATCAAAGATAACATCGATAAATATATATGTAAAAGATATCTTCTACAATGATAAATAAATATACATACAATCAAGATAAACTTACATACAAAACCTTAACAAATAGAGGGTACAAAGAGAAGAAGGAAGATGAAGAGGAATCTCTCAGTTTGTCAACACCGATTGCAGCAAATCCAACTCTGGATCATCAAGATATACACTCTAATTTTGTTTCTAAGCCTCTATACTCAAAAATATGTATGTGATGAAGTTGGGGTTAAAAGATCCCAAAAAAAACCTAAAAAATGCAGAAAAAGTGACTTTATAGGCAAAAATGACGTCTCGCGGTCGTTGTGCGAGCTCCAGGTTGCACAGCAACCATATCAGACTTAGCTACTGCTAAAATAGTGTTTTCTACGCTTCTGGGCAATTTCTGGTCGCCTTCAGCTCGCACAGCGACCATGACAGTGAAATCAACTCTTGTTTCGACCATAACTTGAGAACCGTAACTCTGTTTTACACACGTTCGGAAGTGTTGGAATGCTTATTCAATGCTCTAAAATACAATTACTAAATATCATTGCTTGAATACCTACAAAAATGAGATAAAAAATTAAACTCAATGATATTTACACGATAACGCAATATATACACTATAACATAAACTATACAAAATATGCACAAAAATTGAGGTTTATTGGTATAAAACGAATGAATTAAGCTAATGAGTGCTAATTATTCACACTCAAAATAAAAAAAAATTTAGCACTCGTCAGAGAGGTAGAGAGTTTAAACTCATATTCAGTGAAAGAAGTTTATAATGGTTTAATGGTAGAAAACAATCTAGCTCAAGAACACTATTGGCGGAAAGTTCGAAACAAGGATATACCGTCAAAAATCTCTAGCTTGGTATGGAGACTGTTTCAAAATAATATTCCAACTAGAGACAATCTAGCCAAAAGAGGTGTTGTAATTCAGGGGGGATAGGTGTATAAGTGAGTGCGGGAGGGAAGAGTCAGTTTCTCACCATTTCTTTGAGTGTCCAGTTTTTGCAGGTGTGTGGAGATCCATTTGCAAATGGATTGGAGTAGATTTTGTTTGTCATAATGTTGGATGGCAGCACATGGAACAATTCAAAAATCTGCTTGGAAAAGGGAGCTCGATATCATATAAGGTAGTCGTGATTTGGTTCGCTTGCGTATGGTGTATTTGGAAGTCAAGGAGCGCCAAAATATTTCAAATGAGGAAATTTGAATTGAAATGATCGTCGAAGAGGCAAGAGTGACGCCTTGGAAGTGGTTAAAATTAAAGGCTAAAATGATTGAGTGTGATATCACTCACTAGTACATATCTCCCAAAGTCTGTCTAGGAATGTTAATTGACTGAGAGGTCGTCGGTGGAAGACCTCTGGCTTAATTTCAAGACAGGAAAGTTGTATAGAATCTTTTATCCTTCTTCTGAGCAGATTGGCTGGGTGGTTTTGCTTATGGTGTGATCTTTGGGAAGTTAAGAGGTGTTTCATTGTGGTTGTATTTGTTAGAACAAGATTTGGTTTTGCCGGATATCTCTAAGTTTTGATAATAACAAAGTAGTATTTGTGTGAGAACAATTTTGGTACTCTAAAGTTTGTTTTTCTGAAGAATTAATAAACAGGCTCTGACTCTGATAGAGACCATGTGCAACGTCACTCTGATTTGACCAAAAGTCACTTCTGCACCAAAGAAGCAAGTCTACTTCTGATCTACTCACATTCAGAAAGATTCTAAGAAGACAATATATTGCTGTTGGAATGCTCTCTTGGATTCTGCCTCTGAGCGTGACTCTGATGATTTACTTCTGAAGGCTTTCTAGCTTCTGAAGTCATTATCTTTTGAAGAATAAGTTCTAAAGATTTTGAAGACAGGGTTTTGTTGAAAAAAGTTCTGAAGACTTGAGTTTCTGAAGACTAAGTGCTGAAGACTCTGAAGACTTAAGTTTCTGAAGACTAAAGGTTCTGAAGACTGAGTGTTAAAGACTCTGAAGACAAGGTTCTGGTGAACAAGTTCTGAAGAGTCTGGAGACTCAAGACTCTGAAGACCCAGTGATCAACTCTTCTTCTCATGCTTCAATCATCTCTATTCAAAAGCCTCTGATGTACAGAAGATAAGATCAAACTTTTACAAGGGAAAATAGTACATATTACGTATCAAACATGTTCCTTTCCACTACCATTCCACTACCCTGATTTGGTGGTATAAAGGACAACTTTTGTGTACGATTTTCATCCATGCGTAACGACATTATTTCAAGTCGACAGCTCTCTCAAGGTTATTCCTGATCTGCCCTCCAACGGATCTTTTACTGGCTATATAAGGACTTGGCTACTTGAAGAAAATAGAGAGACAATGAACCAAGAACAGTGAAGCACCATAATACAACGCAAAAACATTGTTCATATTGTGTATATTTTCTTTATGTTATTTGAGTTATTCATAGTGTTTATATCTGATTGTGTAGAAGCAATTTATTGTAAACATTTTCTTTCAAACAGTTGTTTGTATTCCTTAAGGGACGAGTTAGGTCAGAATCCTTAAGAAGTGGCGGTTTGTCTTGTGCTTGTTAGTCACCAGCAGTTGCTAGTGCAGTGTAATCAGTTGATTATGGTGGATTAAGTCCTTGTGTATAAGACGAAATCACCTTGGCGGGTGGACTGGATTAGCTTGATAGTTTTCAAGTGAACCAGGATATATCGTGTATCTTTCTCTCTTGATAGTATCTTTGTGATCTTTGTTTGAGTTTTACAAAAAGCTTTCATTTTTGAAAACCCAATTCAAACCCCCCCTTTCTTGTGTTTTCTCACACCTTCAATTGGCATCAGAGCTTTGGTTCTGATTGTGAGAAAAGTTTTATCAACACTTCACTGTGTTCAGTACCGATCCAGTATTTGTGTGAGATATTATGGCTGCAGCTAATGCTAATCCTATTCAAGAAGAGAAAGATCATTACATTGCCAAACCACCGGTCTTTGATGGTGAAAATGTTGACTACTGGAAAGATAGAATTGAGAGTTTCTTTCTTGGTTATGACGTAGATCTCTGGGATCTTGTAGTTGATGGCTAAACTCACCCAGTTGATGCTGCAGGAGTAAAAGTGCCAAGAAGTGCTATGACCAATCAACAAAAGAAAGATTACAAAAATCAGCATAAGGCAAGAACTATACTGCTAAATGTTATCTCTTATACTGAGTATGAGAAGATAACAAACAAAGATACTGCCAAATCTATTTTTGATTCTCTAAGAATGACTCATGGAGGAAATGCTCAAGTTAAGGAGACAAAGGCCTTTGCCCTAATCCAGAAATATGAGGCATTCAGAATGGAGGATGATGAAACAGTTGAGACTATGTTTTCAAGGTTTTAAATGCTAGTCACGGGACTCAAAGTTCTGGACAAAGGATACTCAACTGTTGATCATGTCAAAAAGATCATTAGAAGTCTTCCTAAGAAATAGAGACCTATGGTAACTGCTCTAAAGCTATCCAAGGATCTAAACGGTATAAGTCTTGAAGAACTTGTTAGTTCTTTAAGAAGTCATGAGATAGAGATGGAGGAAGATGAACCTTAGAAGAAGAGTAAATCTGTTGCTCTTAAGTCTAAACCTAAAAAGGCGAGGGCTTATCAAGCTGAGGAAGAATCAAAAGATTCTGAGGAAGACTCAGAAGATGAGCTATCACTTATCTCCAGATGGATCAACAAACTCTAGAAACATAGGCAAGGAAATTTCAGAGGATCGAGAAGGAACAAAGGTCGTGCTAACTCATCATCTGGACAAAAGAAGCAGAGTTCTGGAAAAGAAGTCATCTCTTATGAGTGTAATGAGCCAGGTCATTACAAAAATGAGTGTCCAAAGCTTAAGAAAGAGAAGAAGCCTAAGAAGAACTTCTCCAAAGCCAAGAAGGGACTCATGGAAACTTGGGATGACTTTGATTCTGAAGAAGAAGACTTTGTTGAAGAACAAGCAATTGTTGCACTAGTGGCAACAACAATTAACAATGAAGTCTCTGGAGAACCAGAAGACAAAATTGTAAGCACCTGTTATTTGACTAAATTTTGCTAAAACATTCTGATGATAAACTTGAAGAATCTGCAGAAGAAAAAGATGTCGAAGGAAATGTCTCGACATCCTGACTGACTTGGTAAGTTTGCAGGTTTTAATCTGTTGCAATAATTAAGGAGAAGATCAGGAAAACACAGGATCAAAGATAGAAAGCCCAACAGAATACTATATAAGGAGACTTAGACCTAGGGTTTAAAAGATTGTACTTTTTGTATCACTTATAACTTTGTAACCTAGTTCACTTGTGTTGAATAAGGGTTTAGGGTTTGAGAGTCGTTGGCTCTCTTAGGAGTTGTAAGTCTCCACTCTGTAATATGGGATGCAGAGTGGAAGGCATAGGTACAGGGACACAACCAGAAGCCTGTAGGTAATGGTTGTTGTATTGTTCTTGGACGAAGCTTTGAAGAAAATCCAAGATAACTTGGAGGTCAAGAAACCGCGACAGGTTCTGTATTGGCAGAAGACAGAGATATCACAGGTTGTGATTAGGATGTGAGTTGGGTATCTCATATCAGGGTTTTAAACGTTTGAGTTTAGCCTTGGTAAAGATGTTCATTGGGTAGATGTTAGGGATAAAGTTGTAAACGAGGGAGTTTAGCTGTGTAACAGTTCTGCAGATAGTGAAGTCTTCATCCTGGATTGGTATCCCTCAACTGTAGATGAATTGCACCGAACTGGGTTAACACATACTGTCTTATTTAACATTCTGCAATTTACAATTTTGTTATTGTTCTTGACTGACATGTTGGATCAGATGTCATGACATCTGTAAGTATGCAGTTCTGATATTCAAGGTATCAGTCTGTTGTTGTGCCTCTAAGTTTAAAAGATTATGTAGCACAATGTCTTGACATGTGTTAGGACATCTGCTGTCTGCATAGGCCAGAATTTCAAAAATCCCATCAGAACCAGAATCAGATTCAGACTCTGACTTAGAGGTATTATCTAAACTCTCTTGTTGTAAATTAGAGTCGTGTCTTTCAGAAATGAAAATTCTGGTGTCAGATACGAGATGTCGAAAACAATGTTACGACACTAATATCTGTTTTGGTTTTGAGAACGAACAAAATAAATAACGCAAACAATTATAAAAGACACAAGTAATTGTTAACCCAGTTCGGTGCAAAACACACCTACGTCTGGGGGCTACCAAGCCAGGGAGGAACTCCACTATTAGTAGTATCAATTCAGGATCAAACCACACAGTTTACAACCTTCACTTAATCCCTACCCAATGCAATTACAAACTCCCCCTCAATCACAGCAGTGATAATAACAGACACAAATAAACGAGACAGAAGAACACTCTTCAAGGACACAATCTTGATTTTGCTTAAAAGCTTCAATCAAGCACAATGATACTCTTTGCTTAAAAGCTTAAGAGTAAAAACTTACAACTCAATAAACCTATTCCAAAACAATCATCAAAACAATAATTGCTTTGGTTCACAAGAAAACTATGACCACACTTCAAACTCTTAAAAACCGTGACCCAAACAAATGATAGCAGCTGTTTATTTATAGATCCCACAGCAGCAGCAGCTCCCCAGAAGCTTTTAACCTAATTAGGTTAATTACCAACAATCAAGGAGAGAAAATAGAAACAAATGAATACTTTCTGGAAATAGCAAATCACACGATTAGGAGAATCTTCCAAAATAAAAGCGCCTAAAAAATCTCAACAGAAACACACTGCAAAACCCAAAGCGCGCGTACACATTCCAAGGCCCAACGAGCTGATCAGAAACAAAACATGTCACGACATCAATTTTGACATCCTGATGAAAGCTGCTTACAGGCAGTACTTCATACCTGCAGAGAGGCTACCCAAGCATGTCGTGACATCAGCCTTGACAGGTATGTTTTACCAAAAATTGCTGCCAATTAAAAACACTTACAAGAAATACTGGAAAAATATCAAACACTTCAAAGTAAATACAAGGATCTTAAAAAATCCCATGTAATTACTTCTAAAGCTAGAGATAAGCTTGAGCAGAATAATTCTTCTCTGAATGAAAATATTTTTTTCTTTAAAAAATAGTAATTGTGCTTTGAAAAGCAAAATTTCTAAACTTGAAGAAGAATTAGTCTCCAATGTCTCTGACACTAGTTGTGTCAACAAGTATGATAGAGCATTCCAGTATTTTCTAGCTAAAAGCATAGATATAAGCAAAATAGCTTCCATGATCTATAGAGTTAGCAAAAATGGCAAGAAAGGTTTGAGGTGTACAGAAACATTTGAAATTGATGAAAGTCAGTCTGTAAAACCAAAACCTCTCTATGATCATTTTGTACCTTCTGATACTAAGCTTGATTGTTCTGAGCTTGCGCAAGCACCTTCATAGACATAGAAATCTGATCCTAAACTTAAGTATCATGAACAAATTCCACTTGATTATTCCGTTGCACAGAAACCCAAAGTTATGAGAAACTCTTGGAAAACTAACAAAAGAGGACCTAGAAAGTGGGTACCTAAGGATAAGATAATCTGTGTTGCAGATATCCTTACCAGCTCAGTTGAAACACCAGTCATGGTACCTGGACAGTGGTTGCTCACGACACATGGCGGGAAGAAGACATATGTTCCAAAGTTTGGAACTTAAGCCTGAAGGCTTCGTTGGTTTCTGAGGAAACCAGAAGGGTAAAATCATTGGCTCTGGAACTGTTGGTAATGGTAAACTTCCTTCTATTACTGATGTTCTTCTGGTCGATGGTTTGATGCATAACTTATTGTCAATTAGTCAACTTAGTGACAATGATTATGATATCATTTTTAATCAAAAGTCATGTAAGTCTGTCAGTCAAAAAGATGGCTCTTTTTATCGGAAAAAGGAAAAACAACATTTACAAGATTAGACTTTCTGATCTCTGTGAACAGAATGTCAAATGGTTAATGTCTATTAACGAGGAGCAATGGGTATGGCATAGACGTTTAGGCCATGTTAGCATGAGGAGGATTTCTCAGCTAAATATGCTTGAACTTGTCAGAGGCTTACCAAATCTGAAGTATTCTTCAGATACTCTTTGTGAAGCATATCAGAAAGGAAAGTTCTCTAAAACTTCCTTCAAAGTAAAAAATGTTGTGTCCACCTCTAGACCGTTAGAACTTCTTCACATTGATTTGTTAACTCTAATTTTTGCAACAATTCCTCGATGTGAGAAATTGAAACTTTTAAGAACTAATATTTGTGCCTAACTATGCTTGGATGCTGAAAAATCAAAACTAAGGCCTATTTATAAAGCAAAAACTGATAAAAAAAAGTGTCTTCAAATCGTGTTGGAGGAGTGGGAGAAAAATCTGCAAAGTGGGAGAACATTGAATTCACGTTGCTGCTATATTTCTTGCCTCAAAGTCCATGGTGAACGCCATGAGTGAAAAATATTGAATGTGGCCTTTCTCAAGTCCATGGCGAATGTCATGGTCTCATGGCAAACGCCATGAGTACAAAATTAGAGAATGTGGGCTTTTTAGGTTCGTGGCGAACGCCATGGCCTCAAGGCGAACGTCGTGAGTGTATAATTGTTTATCCCTAATTTTTCTTGTTTACTTGGTGGCGTCCATGGTTGCCACATCATGGCAAGCGCCTAGTGAGTCTAGGTATTTTCTCTATTTTTCACCGTTTTTATCCCGTTTTCTCGCAAGATGCTCCTACCTAGTAAATGCCTGAAACAAACACAATATATCAGTATAACACAATAAAAAAATATAAAATTGACATTAGAATGCATGTGAATTAAGTCAAAATATATTATGTATTTTCGTGTTATCAACCATGCCTTTAACTTATTATTCAATCTACTTACCATAACATGTTAATTTACCTGTTACTAGATCAAAATATGTGACACTTACTTTTTCATTGTTGTTTCCCTTTTTAAGCACCTTCATCTTTTTTGTGGTTCTTGGACAGGAAAACATTCAGCTGAACCATCTATAATGGCATCAGTACTTTCTTTCTCCATTTTAGGACCCCTCATACTATACTCCGTGTTAACCGCCTCAGCTTCCGCATAAAGTGCATCAAACTTGCGCTTGACCCATTCAGCTCGATCATCTGAATTAGAAGAAGATCTGCAACAACAAACAAATTCCATGCTATATCATCAGAAAACTAATTAACTTTATGTTTATTATTATGCTATACGACACATATATATTAAACTTTATGCATCTCAAACTACAATTAACATAAGTAAAATGAGTAAAACATTAAATAGCTGCTGCCTGATACCAGGCCTGACCCTGTTGTCTGAAGCTTTAGTAGCAACAATGAAAGGATGAGGGAAAGGAAATCAACGCGCGAAGGATCTAGTAGAAATTGATGGTAAAAGGTACTCCCTCCGTCTCTAAATAAAAGTCTTTTAAAGTTGTTTCACATAGATTAAGAAAAGTAATGATAGAAGAATTAAATGTAATAATTTTACAAAATTGCCCTTAGTTACTATTGGTTGTCATAAAAGTGTAATAATATATAATATCTTGAAAATTGTGTAGATAATATTTATTAGAGGTAAAGTTTGTAAGAATTAATTATTATTGTCTTGAAAACATAAAAAGACTTTTATTTTGGGACAATTTTTTTTACTAAAAAGACTCTTAATTTGGAACAGAGGGAGTAAAAATTAAGCTTAGATTAATTATTGTTAGTGATTAGTGAAGTTACTATAAAATAATTTTGTTAATTAAAAAGACTTACATTTTAACCATGAGATAAATGTCACATGTATTAATTTACAATTAAAAATGATAAAAAATTATAGCATGTTATAGATTTTATTAATTTAGATTAATGAAGGATTAAAAGTTTTTTAAAGTTCATTTATATTACAGTGAATAAAATATTTATTAACTCTTAAATCTTTAAATAGAAATCTAATTAAAATGTTGAATTAAATCAAACAAACATGAAGGAAGGTGATTCCTATAATCTTAAAACTTAGTCATGTATTAATCAACCAAGATTTATATGATCAATCCCTTTAATTCATGTCATTTAATGCTAGGATACACCCACCTATTTTTATGAAGGTGTGTTTTAACAACATGCACTTTAGGGTGTATTTAATGAATTTTTAGTTATAAATTGTTAACACACTCCTTCTAAAAAATAAATAGGTGTATTATAGAAAATGGCTAAAGCAAATGCTGACTTACACCCACTTACTTTTTAGAATGTGTGCTTTAGTAACATGCACCTTAAGGTGTATTTAACCATTTTTTAATTAAAACTTGATAAAACAAACCTTCATAAAAATAGGTGGGTGTATCCTAGCAAAACCCTATATATATATATATATATATATATATATATATATATATATATATATATATATATATATATATGTTAGGATCAAATTATATCAAGGTGTCAAATTTAGTAACATAACACTTCCGATAATTCTTCAACACACATTCATATAATAAATTTTATTATTGGATTGAAAACTATTATCACATAGATCATCTCTATAAAATTTAATATCAAATCGAAAATCATTTGATATATCAACGAAAAGCATAAAAATTAACGTCTTACAAAATTTTAACAAAACCGTTGATTTTAATCCTTCTCTTTAACATATCAAATAATTTTGTATTGATGTTAAATTTTATAGAGATGATATATATGATAATACCTTTCAATCCAACAGTGGATTTTGTTATACAAATATGCGGCAAATAATTATCGGAGATGTCATGTTATTAAGTTTGACACATTGGTGTCATTTGATCTTATATATATATATATATATATATATATATATATATATATATATATATATATATATATATATATATATATATATATATATATATATATATATATATATATATATATATATATATATATATATATATATATGATGTATCCTATGAGAATGTCATTTTTATGTGAAAACATGAGAATGAATCTGAATCATTAGATTTTAAAATAAATGGTGGAGATTATGTGTGGTTTTTTTCTCTCTTTTCCATTATTAAAATAAATGATGGTGGAGAGAGAGAAAAATGACACATAATATCCACAATTTATGTTATCTCATATAATATCCTTTAATTCATGTCATTTAATGTTATCTCATATATATATATATACTCCCTCCATCCCAAAATATAAGAGAAAAAAGTACATTTTTCTTGTCCCAAAATATAAGAGAAAAAATCAACTTTCATCTTTTTCAAGATAAAATTAAATGCAAGTTGCATTTAATTTGCTTTCTCTCTCATCTTTTCTATAACCAACAACCAATTAAAATTGTTTTTACATCTTTCAAAACAATATTTTTCAACAAAATCTTAGTCAAACTATTATGTTTTTACTTTTCTTAATAAGTGTGTTTTTTATTTTTTTCTCTTATATTTTGGGACGGAGGGAGTGTATATATATATATATATATATATATATATATATATATATGGGTTTTGCTAGGATACACCCACCTATTTTTATGAAGGTGTGTTTTAGCAACATGCACCTTAGGGTGTATTTAATGAATTTTTAGTTATTAATTGTTAACACACTCCTTCTAAAAAATAAATAGGTGTATTATAGAAAATGGCTAAAGCAAATGCTCACTTACACCCACTTACTTTTTAGAAGGTGTGCTTTAGTAACGTGCACCTTAAGGTGTATTTAACCATATTTTAATTAAAGCTTGATAAAACACACCTTCATAAAAATAGGTGGATGTATCCTAGCAAAACCCTATATATATATATATATATATATATATATATATATATATATATATGTGTGTGTGTGTGTGTGTGTGTGTGTTAGGATCAAAGTATATCAAGGTGTCAAATTTAGTAACATAACTGTAACGCCCTGTATAATATATATCTAGAATAATATCATACAAGTGTTTTATTTGGTACTGACACCATCATAAGTGTCTATTTGCATAATTCACATACTTGACCATTTTAAAAACATAATACAACCCATGTTACAAGGAATGAAAATTAGCCAAAACAATAAAAATCTAAGAATAAGGTACAATATTCCTCATTTTCCAAGAAAATAATACACAGCGGAATAAGCTCAACTAAGCTTCTCTTGAAACATCCAAGCATAGCTCCACTTGTAAAATCATACCGGCAAAAACCTCCTGAAAATAATCCACAATAGTGGGGTGAGATATCAAATCTCAGGGAGTTCCCTATCTTATGGATTCTCTCGGCTTTACAGGGATCTAGCCAATCCTCACTCAAGTCAAGGGGAAGGGAAATAACCTTGAGTTCTCAATCTCACACTATATGGAAACATGTCATGAGTTCAACAACTCAAAATTAATTATCACTAATCGGTAACATAAACCAAGGCTTCTTTCCCCGGCCAACCCTACAAGAGAGTTCAACGGGTCACGGATCCTTAAATGTAGACATTCATTCCCGGCCAACCCTTCCAAAGAGTTCTCGACACGGGTCCCATAAGCTAACATAGATAACTTTCCCCGGCCATCCTACACAAGAGGATCTCGACACGGGTCACGATTATCTAAACACGGGTACTTTCCCCGGCCATCCTGCACAAGAGGATATCGACACGGGTCACTAATACCACCCACTAAGCAACTTTCTCCGACCAGCCTACACAAGAGGCCCTACAATACGGGTCACGGCTACTTACTTAATAAATACTTTCCCCGGCCATCCCACACAAGAGGATATCGACACGGGTCACTAATATTTATTAAGGGATAACACGGTTCCGATTACGTGATCTCACACACAAACGTGATTGTATTCGACAATCACAAGGCCACAATGCCTTAAGACCACATTCGCCTTTTTCTCATAATTACAAAAGTTCACACATGTTCCATACTAGTGATTCACTCTCTCCTAGACCATTACTCGTCAAAGATGCACTTTTCTACATCGAATGCACGAGCATCGCCATCTAGGTTATCAACCTCTGCTAACAACTACTTATCAAATATACTCTTCTAGCATCGATGCCTAAGCATTTTCATTCAAACCTTTACCAAGACCTAGTTACATCTCTAGGATCATATCATTTGTTTGGGGTAAGGTTTCTCACTCTTCCTAATTCATTTTAAGCATGTTATTCTCTCAATTATGTTCAACAACAATATTAGACATGCATATTACAATAGCACAATAGAATTACATATGATAATTCAAACATAAGTTATACAAAGCATATTACAATTATATAATAGAATCACATATAATGATTCAATTACAAGTTATATCACCCTTAGGTTCCCTCCGATTTATTTAATCCGGAAATGAAAACAATATTTCTCACTCTTATCCCGTAGGATATTTTCACAGCTTTGCATCGGCTATAACCATGCCTCGATCAGATTTACGACCCAAAAGATATGGATTTTCAACATATCATAAAACATTAATTCCTTTCATTTTCCACTAATTAATTAATCCCACATCATATCCATAATTTTCACTTTGTATTGGGTAGAGGATCATCATAGCTTTCCAACGATACCAAGAACGCTTAAATCGGGTATACGAATCGAAAGTTATTGATTTTTAAAGAAAAGAGAATTATTTGAAACTCCCAGGAGCGCCCGGTGGTCCATGCTTTGCCCGGCGGTGCCCCCTGTTCCTGCTACTTCGCCCGGCGAAGCAGCGGCGTAAGACCCATGCCAAAAACCAAAGTTCTAGAATCAAAACATGTTGTGCCTCTTGACTTTCGCCCGGCGGAGCAGCGGCGTAAGCCTGCGTCGCCCAGCGCTCAAAACGCCGCCCGGCGGTGCGTATCAGAACCAGAACATTACAACTGCGTTTTTAGGGTTCCAAGGGCTTCAAAACCCACCCTTTCCATAACATGTCATTTACCAACATCAAAACAAGTATCATCAATTGATCACATGCATATTACGACTACACTACGCAATTTATATCGAATTTCATCCGTTAGATTTCATTGATTCATCCGTATAATCATTTTCTCTCAAATCTAACCTAAGTTCAAATCATGGATTTCTAGAACTTATAGTTTCTAACTAGAACTGTAATACCCCGTATTTTATAAACGCTCTGGATAATATTAGTTGAGACCATTTGAGATCCAGTGTGCTCTGAGTATTTCTCTGTTAAGATAATTAGAGCCATTGATGAACTCAGAGCTGATCAGATTAATATTATCTAACTCTAAGGATTTATTAATTGGAGCATTTGAGCTAATTTGGACATTTAGTAGTGTTACTAATTAATGACTTTTCTCTGTATCATTTCTTTTTCCTTCATTTTCCAAAGATAGAAACATTTGGAAAAAGAGAAAGTAGAGAGAAGGAAGAGGAAAGGAAAGGAAAGAGAAGAAGAGAAATTCCAAAAGCTCAAGATCAAGAATCATCATCTAATCTTCATCAATTCATCTCATCATCTTCTAATCCAGGTGGGTTCTAGATAGAGGCTTTAGTTGTAGAATTCTTGAGATTTTAGAGTTAGGTTGGATTTGGAGAAAAATGAACAATTTTTGTAAATCAATGAAATCTAACGGATAAAGTGTGATATAAATTGTGTAGTATGATCAATATATGTGTGGAATCATCTGTTGATAATTGTTATGATGTTTGATCATGATTGGAATGAGTTTGAGATGGAAAGGTATGATTAAAAACAAGTTTTTTTGGTTTTGAGCCCAGAGTAACCGGTTACAGCATATGTGCTAACCGGTTACCCTTTGAAAAATTGACATCCTACGCAGATTTTGAACGCAGTAACCGGTTACAGTATATGTGCTAACCGGTTACCAAAATGTGTCTCTAACTCTCATTTTGATTCTGTGTGAACAGTGACAACAGAGTAACCGGTTACAGCATATGTGCTAACCGGTTACCACTATTAGTTTTCCAAAAATATTTTCTAAAATTCATATCTTTTGACTCGGGTGTCCGTTTTAAGCGTTCTTTATATCGATGTGAAGTTATCTACGTTAGGAATCCGTGACCTGTGTTTAATCAGTTGGTGTAGGATGGCCGGGGAGAAGATTCCTTAACTGTTTTGTGGATAACCGTGACCCGTGTTTAATCCTTTGGTGTAGGATGGCCGGGGAAAAGTTATCTATGTTAAGGATCCGTGACCCGTGTTTAATCCCTTTGAGTGGGATGGCCGGGGAGAAGATTCCTTAACTAGTTATCGTTTTGTGAATTGTACGATTGTTTCTCTAGTGTGAGATCTTGTGAACTCGAAGTCCTTTCCTTTCCCTTGGACTTGAGTTAGGATTTGGTTAGAACCTTTTAAAGTCAAGAGAATTCATAAGATAGAGAACTCACTGAGATTTAATGTATCTCACTCCACTATTGTTGAATATTTCAGGTACTTCAGGTTCCGCGAAGGGTAAGGATAAGGCCTTGTGATTATCCTTACTTGTCTGATGGCGTAGCTTCCGTTTTGGAGTTTTTTTTTTTGAGATCGTTGTCGATCTAGTTCTTAGTATTTATCTTTGGAACATCTTGTATATATATTTATGCCTTAGTATTTTTTTTATTAGTCTTTTTGGGCATGTATATGTATAATGTGTTTACTAGGGACTTATTGGTATTTCAGTACATAACGTGGAATTCATGTATAATATATGCTTTGATGTATGTATTTATATATGGGTGTTACAGTTGGTATCAGAGCAGGTCGTATCCTCGACCTAGCCATGAAATAGTATAAGTGTTTCTTTCCGTTTCATATGCGTTGTGTCGCCATTGGTCTTAAGTGCTATATTTATGGAATTGAGCCTGATCAACTTAATCCTATCTGTATGACTTTTAGGAACATGGCTGACGGATGCAGAAGTAATCATGGTAGACCCAGAACTACTCCAGCTGGGATGAATCCGCCAGGCGGCGATGAGAATGCTCCTTTGTATCAGTTTATGCAACAGATGCAGCAGCAACAGAACTAGTTTATGCAGTAAATGGTACAACAAATGAATGGAGGTCTTCATCCTCAGGTGGTTGTTCCAGAAGCTGTAGGTGGGACTTTTCGGGGTTTCTTCCGCATGAATCCTCCAGAATTTCATGGCGGATTAGATCCTGTGAAGGCTCACGAATGGATAGCCGGTATGGAAAGAATTTTCCTGATAGTGCATTGTAGTGAGGAGAATAAGGTGGTATTCGCTTCTCATTCGTTGAAGGGTCCTGCCATGAGGTGGTGGGAGAGTGCTTCGGCTCTTATGACTATTCAGGGTGTGCCTAAGGTCTGGGAACAGTTCAAGGCAATTTTCATGGAGAAATATTTTCCTAGCTCCTTGAGGACTCAGAAAGAGTTTGAATTCCAACAGTTAAGACAGGGTAGTATGACTGTGGCCAGTTATGCTGAAAAGTTTGAGGGCATGGCTGCTTATTCTAGGCAGGCTATGTATGCTCCGGATGAACGGTGGAAAATAGACCAATTTCTGTTTGGACTAAAAGCTGAAATTTCTCATAGTTTATCTCAGAGGGAGTTCACTACTTATACAGAAGTTCTAAGGCAATGCTATGTGGTCGAGCATAGTTTGAAGAAAGTCCAAGCTGAAGGTGTTGCAAGTAGGGTGAATCAGGGTGATCGTGGGAGAGCGAGTCAATAATTTAGGCCTAGATCACAAGCTTTCAAGGGAAAGCAGGTTGCTAGACCTAATGTTGTTCCTCTGTGTAGAGTGTGCAACCAACGTCATTTTGGGAATTGTACCGGTGGGAGTTTTATGTGTTATAATTATAATGGAATAGGACATGTGGCTAGAGATTGTACTCAGAATAGGAACCAAGTGCAAGGAAGGAATATCGGATGGGTTTATACTTTGGATGCAAGGAAGACGAAAAGTGACAACTCTTTGATTGTGGGTACGTGTTTCGTAAATGGCCATCCTTGTTTTGTTTTATTTTATTGTGGAGCAACATATTCTTTTGTCTCAATGCGATGTGTGAAGCGACTTGGGTTGCAAGCTATTCCTTTGTATCCTCCTATGGTGGTAACTATCGCCATGGATGAAATGGTTGAGACACCGTTGATGTGTGAAAACTGTGTTTTCTCTGTGGATGGTAAAATTTTTCAGATTGACCTTATTTGTTTACCGCTTAAGAAAGTTGATGCTGTTTTGGGGATGGATTGGCTTTTTGCTAATTCGGTGTTTATTGGGTGCGAGGAAAAGCTAATCATCATTCCATCTGCCAAGGCTACCCCGAAGGATGTGTTAACAACTATTTTAGAAGGTACGGTGGGAATGATAAATTACTTGTTTGAGAAGGAGAAATTTGTTTTACTGGTTCTTACTAAGGAGGGGAGTAGTGAACAGCAAGTGCTGAGTATTCCTATAGTCTGTGAATTTCCTGAAGTTTTTCCTGAGGACGTTACTTCTCTTCCTCCGGAGAGAGGAGTTGAGTTCTCTATTGACCTGGTACCGGGAACGGCTCCTATATTTGTTTCTCCTTATCGGATGGCATCGCTTGAATTAAGAGAATTAAAGGACCAATTGGAGGACTTAATGGCTAATCATTTTGTTAGACCTAGTGTTTCACCATGGGGAGCTCCTGTGTTGTTGGTAAAGAAGAGAGATGGCAGAATGCGTCTGTGCATTGATTATCGTAAGTTGAATAAAGTCACACTACGCCAAAAATGATTTTAGGCAACGCACGTTAGACAGTGCTTTTTTCCAAAAGCGCTGCTATAAGTTAAATAAAAAATAAAACACGGAAAGTATGTACGAAATTGTGTAAAAGTGCTGCTAAAAGGCCCACCTTAGACAGCGCTATTCAAAAGCGCTGCTAAAAGGCCTACCTTAGACAGCGCTTTAAAAAAGCGCTGCTAAAAGTCCCACCTTAGACAGCGCTTCATAAAAGCGCTGCTAAAGGCCCATATTAGAAAGTGTTTTACTCAAAGCGCAGCTAAAGGCCCAACTACAAAGCGAAAGCGCTGCTAAAAGCATTCATTAGACAGCGCTTCACAAAAGCGCTGGCTAAAGTCGTTTAAAATTAAAATTAAAAAATAGATTCTATTCATTCTTTCTATTCTCAGAAATGTTTCTCTTCTCTCGCGAAAAACCCTAAACCCAGAAAAAATCTTCTCTTCTTCTCTCACGCACCACCGTCCTCTCACGCACCTCCGTCCTCTCACGCACCTCCGTCCTCTCCGGCGAGGCTCCTGGGTTCCACAATCAGAGGAAGAAGATAGAGTTGCAATCTTTTAACTAAAGCTTTTTCACGATATACTTTTCTTTGATTGATTCGGTTCTTAATTTCTATGCTTAGTTTAGTGTTCATCAATTTAGGAACTCACTATGTGTATGATTCTGTGTATTAATTTAGGAACTCCCCATTTTCTGACTCCGTCGATGATGTTGTTCTGAACTCAATAAGTGAGAACAAAACACATTGCTTTATTATGCGAAGTGATTCTTGCTAAAAGGTCATTGTGGATATAATTCAAATTTTCTGACTCTGTTGATGTAATTTTCTCTTTAATGTTGGCACATGTCTAACATAGATAATAGAATTGTGAGAATATTGTGATATTGCATTATTTTGTAAATGAAATGTAACAAGTATATTTATACACTACATATTACAATCTCTGTTCTGTTCTGTTGATTGTGGAAAGAAAACAAAACGAAATAGTAGAACTCAATAAGAGTGTCGGCTAATTCAGTGTTTCAGTAAAAATGTTTATGAGTTTTCGTTGGAATTGTAACTATTACAATCTCTTATTACAGGTTAGATGGCTAGTAACGAGGATCACCCACATGATGATTCTATTCATGATGGAGATGAGACCGGTAATGCAGTGGAAAGGGAAATTAGACGAGGAATTACAATTATGAAGCGACTCATTCGTGATAGAGATCGAGGCATAAAACATGATGTGCATTGGAGTCAAGATAACCAACTAATTGAGCCTAACGGTTCAACGTTGACAAGTTATCTTGGTTCAGTTGCAAGGAGAGAAGTTCCAATTACTTGTGATGATTGGAGAAACAAAGCGTTGAAAGACGCTAAAGACAAAATATGGATTGAGATACAGGTACCATATGTGATGTTATTTGTTTTTAATGACGATTATGTATTTAAATTACTTATACTAACGCACTCTGTGTATGATTTTCGTAGAGGTCTTTCAACATTGATGATACCAGAAAAGATTATATACTCGGATTGGCCGGAAAAATACATAGAGGGTTTAGATCTTTTTTATCAAACAAGTTTCTTAAGGATGCGGATAAAAAATTTATTGATGCAGAGCTTCCACAGAAATATTCAGATTTGATTACACCTCATGAATGGGAAACTTTTGAATCCAAACGAAAAACCCCAGAATTTGAGAGTGTAAGTGACATAAATCGGCAACGAGCATCAAGTCCCGCGTATCCATACAAAAAAGTGCGTATGGGATATGCACGCTTACAACAATCTATAGTAAGTATCTATAAATTGCAATGATATACTTGTTCATCATGAGTTATTTTTGATCATGTTATTTGGCTTAATGTGTAGTTAACAAAGGAGAAAAGTTATGAAACATCTCTTTCGGACCATGTTTTGAGGAAGGAAGCCCGTGTGGGTAAGGATGGAGTTGTTAAAGAAGATGTTCAACAAATTTTTGAGAAATGTGTAAGTATAACATTATTGCTTGAATTAAATCAAAAGTTTATTAACATATAATTAAGTCAAATTTTCGATATTCATATGAATTTCAGGAGACTCTATCTCAGTCTATATCTCCAGATGAAGACAATGATTGCAGGAGCCTACTTAGTCGAGCATTAGATGTTCGTGAGTATTCTGGTCGTGTGAGGGGTAAGGGATATGGGATCACTCCAACATCCTTGAAAAAACCAAAGAAAAAAACGACTAGCAATAAATAACTGGAGGAAAAGTTGGAAGCATTACAATCTGAAGTTCGTGAATTGAAAAAGGAAAAAGAAAGAGAGAAAAAGAAAGAGATCAAGCTTCAGCTTTTAAAGATACTAGTGAGAAAGATAGTATCAATTGTAATTTTCAACCGAATATTCCCGAGGTAATTATATACATTATTATGAAATTAAATTAGCTTAATTTATTTAAATGACATATATACACATTAACAATGTCATATTTATTATTGGTTTTAGCGCATTTCCCGTTGTCAACTCTATTTATCGTCACCGACTTATCGGATGGTTGGCAAGGGAAAAGTGCATAATACTTTGGGAGAAATGCTTCACCATAAACCGCTCCCCACTGGATTTTTGAAAGTATCGATTGATATTGTTTTAGAGGGGGATGCCTTATTACCACTACCTGACGATGTTTCGGATGCAACATTGTTGGGAGATGCAATAGGATCGTTTGTTGCATGGCCGTCAAGCCTCATTTGCCTAGATGATAAGGTAAGCTTAAAACCATTATGAACCTTTGGGTATTCAAATTTTTTACGGGCATTTTACGTACATTTTTTTTACATGGTAATGTTAGACTCCAACAAAATCCAAATCAAATGATAAGGGGATTATGCGGGAAACCGAGTTAGTTGCATCGAGAAAAGAGGTACAACACAATTATATGATATTTATGCATGGAAAATGTTAATTCATGATCTTATACTTCACCTAACTAATTATATGATATTTAGATTCAGGCTAAAGAGATTGAACAAGTCAGTAGGGGTAAGATGCCTGAAATTAGCAACATTCCCACACAAACAAAGGGTGTTGCTAAGAAGACCGCGGCTAGAAAAAAAAACCTACTTCTCAGTATAGGTCGTGCCTTCAGACATGTTTACTTATAACAGATATCCCGGATGGTGGTACTCAGCTTATACCTATGGAGGAAGGTATTTTTGGTTTTGAATATTGGGAAACAATTGGTAGAGAGGATATGGAGCAAGTTTTTAAACATTTGGAAATAGGCATCGGTGTTGTCGATACATACATTAGGTATACTCCGATCAACTTTGTTTAATTAATTGAACAATTTATTTACTCATTTCAAATGAATAGTCTAATATGTTAATGATGTTTTTATTTAAGGTTTTTGTATGACAAATTGATGCGCCCGCGTGGATTGGAACAAAGATTCGCTTTCTTATCTCCCATGACTATCAACTCATGGTTAATCGTACAGAAACCAGATGAAGTCATACAGTATGTACTCGGTTTATTTATGGCCAGCAAAGATACAGAAAAGTTGTTCTTTTTACCATATAATACTGGAAATGGGTTAGATATTCATTCTAACTTCGTCTATTATAATTTTTTGTGTTTTGAAGTTGTGTAGAAAGTTTCCATCTAACCTTTGTTTAATCTTACAGTGGACATTGGTTGTTGGTGGCAATTAATCCGATAAGAGAAATTGTATATTATCTGGATTCTTTACACAATGATCAAGCAACATACCCAGATATGAAGAAGTTGATTGATACGTAAGTGAGATTGTTCTAAATATTCGTGTGTATATTTATTTATTTATGTGACATGTTCTAAATATTCGTTTATATTTTATTAGCGTTATACAAGTTTTTCGATCACAAAGAGATATTCAAGTTCCCAAGAGCAAAGCCAACAATATTACATGGATTAGAGTGGAGGTATATTTTCACAATTTTGATTATATTAGTGATGATACTTGATAAAACTAGTTAAGGGGTATATCCTGATATATATCCGTATTTTCTTTCCATGTGTAGTGTCCTCGTCAGCGTAATGGAATAGATTGCGGATATTTCATGTTGAGGTTTATGAAAGAAACTCTTCTTTTGGATCGAATAGATATTCCATCCAAGGTATGGATTTCTAACTTAGGAATTATTTTAATATTTACCACATATCTCTCATATAATTAAATAGTTTTAGCTAAATGATACTATGTTATATTATTATGTAGTACTTTGATGAATTCAAATGTGCTCATTACTCAAAAGATCAATTGGATGAACTTAAGGAGGAATGGTGTCAATTCATTATTGAGCTGAGAGTTTTATAAGGTATATTGTCTTTCTTTCATTGATGAGAATTTTGAGTATATATAAGTTTGAGTTTTAATGAGATAATACGTCGTCATTAGTATATTAAATTGTGTTGCAATGCTGTTGTTGTTTGTTATAGAAGGTTGGAATCATAAATTGTGTTGGTGTTGCCAAATATTGATTGATATCTTGGCCATAGAAGGTTGGAATCATATACTGATTTTCATAGGCACTTGGCAATATTCAATAACTCATGATCATTTGTTGACATTTTTGGCAATGCTTGCAGCTTGAATATCAGATTTGGCAATGCTTGTAGCTTGAATATCAGATAAGAACAATGCCTTCTTTGTTTTCTTCTATATTTTGTCTAATGTTGTTGTTGTTTTGTTTCAGGTTATATGTGCAGATGTAGAAGATAGAGCTAACAAGTTCATTGTTGTTGTTTTTTAGCTTGAATATCAGATTTTTTGTAGCTAACAAGATATATGAATTGTTGTTGTTGTTTAGCTTGAATATCATCAATTTTTTGTATATATAAATTATTGGATTAAAGATGTATATATAAATAGACAAATTTGGTGCATATTTATTGGATTGACTATCTAATTTATGAAAATTTGGTGCAAATTCTAAATGCATATTCTGGTGCAAAATGTGGTGAAAACCTGGTGCAAAATATGGTGATAATCTGGTAAATATTTATTGTATATATCAGACAGCGCTTTTTTTAAGTTTTATATATAAAAAATTTCGTGGACATTAGACAGCGCTTCAAAGAAAAAAGCGTTGCCTGAAGTGGGGATTAGACAACGCTTTAAATAAAAAGCGCTGCTTAAAGTAGAGAATAGACAGCGCTTTTAAAGAAAAGCGCCGTCTAAAGCAATGCCTAAAGATAACCAAAAGCGCTATCTAAAGTCAAAGCGCTGCCTAAAGGGGTTCTTTAGACAACACTTTTAAAGACAAAGCGCTGGCTAAAGTGACAAACAGAAAGCGCTTTCAAAGTAAAAGCGCTGGCTAAAGCAGACATTTAGCAGCGCTTTCTCATTAACTAAAGCGCTGTCTTTACTTATAGCAGCGGTGGAATAGGCAGCGCTTTTAAGCGCTGTCTAAGCCCTTCTTTGGCATAGTGTCACCATTAAGAACAAGTACCCCTTAACCAGGATAGACGACCTGTTGGATCAATTGAAAGGAGCCTGTGTGTTCTCGAAGATTGATTTACGGTCGGGTTATCATCAGATCCGTGTGAAGAGTTTCGATGTGCCTAAGACTGCATTTAGAACCCGTTACGGCCATTACGAATTCTTAGTGATGCCTTTCGGTGTGACTAATGCTCCAACTGTTTTTATGGATTACATGAACCGTATATTTCAAGCTTACTTGGACCAGTTTGTCGTGATCTTTATTGACGACATTATTATTTATTCTCGTACTCCATAAGAGCACAAAGAACATCTGAGAATTGTCTTATCGGTATTGCAGGAGAAGCAACTTTTTGCTAAGTTAAGAAGTGTGAGTTTTGGATGTCGAAAGTTAATTTTCTTGGTCATGTTATATCTCAGGGTGGAGTAGCGGTAGATTCGTTAAAGGTAGAAGCAGTGATTAATTGGGAGAGACCGAGGAATGCTTCAGAAGTTAGAAGTTTCTTGGGATTGGCAGGTTACTATAGAAGGTTCATCAAAGGTTTTTCTCAATTGGCCCTCCCAATGACCAAACTTACTCGAAAAGAGTGTGCTTACGAGTGGGATTTGAGTTATGAGCAAAGCTTTATGAAATTGAAGGAAAGATTGACGACTGCTCCGGTATTAATTATTCTTGATCCTAACAACTCTTACGAAGTATTTTACGATTCTTCTAAGATGGGATTAGGAGGTGTTCTGATGCAAGGCGGTCAAGTGGCAGCTTATGCTTCTCGACAATTGAAAGTTCATGAGAAGAATTATCCAACTCATGATTTGGAACTAGCAGCAGTTGTGTTTGCACTGAAGGTGTGGCGCCATTATTTGTATGGTGTGCGTTTTGAAATGTTCAGTGACCATAAAAGTTTGAAGTATTTATTTGACCAAAAGGAGTTGAATATGCGACAAAGAAGGTGGATGGAGTACTTAAAGGATTATGACTTAGAATTAAAGTATCATCCAGGAAAAGCAAATAAAGTGGCAGTTGCATTAAGTCGGAAAATGGTTCATAGTACCGAATTAATGATATTGGAGTATGCTTTGTTGGAAAAGTTTAGAGATCTTAATCTCCAGTTTGTGTGGACTCTGAATGGTGTAATTATGTGAAATTTGAATGTCAATTCTATTCTAAGAGATGAGATTCAACAAGAACAAGTTTTAGAGGAGAAGTTTCAAGAGATGTTACTTCAACCGGGTTTTTCACGAGCAGCGGATGGGATTGTTCTGTTTAACCAAAGAATTTGTGTTCCGAATGACGCGATATTAAAAAGAAAGGTTTTAGATGAAGCTCGTAAAGGTACTTTTACGATACATCCTGGTTCTTCGAAGATGTATCAGGACTTAAAGAAGGATTATTGGTGGTCCGGAATGAAAAAGGATATTGCGGTGTATGTGTCAGAATGTACAGTGTGCCAACAGGTGAAAATTGAACACCAAAGACCGGGCGGTCTGTTGCAACCTTTAGAGATTCCAGTTTGGAAGTGGGATAGTATTTCTATGGACTTTGCAGTAGGTTTACCCCGTACACAAGGTGGTTATGATTCTATTTGGGTGATTGTGGATCGACTAACGAAATTTGCGCATTTCTTAGCCGTGAAGACTACTTACAAGGCAAGTCATCTTGCAAAGTTGTTTATTTCTGAAATTGTGAGATTGCATTGTGTTCCCTCTAATATTGTGTCCGATAGAGATCCAAAGTTTACTTCAAGATTTTGGAAGGCTTTTCAACAAGCTATGGGTACGAGGTTGCGTTTGAGCACGTCTAATCATCCTCAGACGGACGGTCAGACTGAGCGAACAATACAAACGATGGAAGACATGTTGAGAGCTTGTGTGCTAGAAAGTAGAAGAAATTGGAAGGAACTTTTGCCGTTGATTGAGTTTTCTTATAACAATAGTTATCATGCGAGCATCGGTATGGCTCCTTATGAAGCATTGTATGGGAGAAAATGTAGAACACCTTTGTGTTGGGCGGAAGTTGGTGAAGATAGAATTTTAGGACCCGAAATCATTCAAGAGACTACAGAAAAGATTCGAATGATCCGTGAGAAAGATAAACAAGTACAAGATCGTCAAAAGAGTTATACGGACAACCGTATGAGACCTTTAGAATTTAAGGAAGGTGACCATGTGTTCTTGAAAGTTACTCCGAGATTGAGATTAAAAGGACCGTTTAATTCACGCAAGTTAATTCCGAGATACGTGGGACCGTATCAGATCTTAGAAAGGATCGGTGAAGTCGCTTACAGATTAGCCTTACCACCCTCTCTATCAGAGATGCATGACGTCTTTCATGTATCTCAACTCCGAAAGTTTATCCATGATCCTCTTCAGCCAGTTCTACCAGACTCAGTGGAAATAGAAGCAGACTTGACTTTTGAACCTCAACCGAGTCGTATTGTGGGAAGAGAAACAAAGGTATTAAGGAACAAGGACATTCCTCTTGTTAAGGTGCAATGGGATGTGACGCATCCGGGTGATGCTACTTGGGAATTAGAATCAGAGATGCGGGATGCTTACTCTCATCTGTTTAGGTAATCTTTTAAATTCGAGGGTGAATTTCTATTTAACGAGGGGAGGATGTAATACCCCGTATTTTATAAACGCTCTGGATAATATTAGTTGAGACCAGTGGAGATCCAGTGTGCTCTGAGTATTTATTTGTTAAGATAATTAGAGCCACTGATGAACTCAGAGCTGATCAGATTAATATTATCTAACTCTAAGGATTTATTAATTGGTGCATTTTAGCTAATTTGGACATTTAGTAGTGTTACTAATTAATGACTTTTCTCTATATCATTTCTTTTTCCCTCATTTTCCAAAGATAGAAACATTTGGAGAAAGAGAAATTAGAGAAAAGGAAGAGGAAAGGAAAGGAAAGAGAAGAAGAGAAATTCCAAAGAGCTCAAGATCAAGAATCATCATCTACTCTTCATCAATTCATCTCATCATCTTCATCATCATCTTCTAATCCAGGTGGGTTCTAGATAGAGGCTTTAGTTGTAGAATTCTTGAGATTCTAGAGTTAGGTTGGATTTTGAGAAAAATGAACAATTTTTGCAAATCAATGAAATCTAACGGATAAAGTGTGATATAAATTGTGTAGTATGATCAATATATGTGTGGAATCATCTGTTGATAATTGTTATGATGTTTGATCATGATTGGAATGAGTTTGAGATGGAAAGGTATGATTAAAAACAAGTTTTTTTGGTTCTGAGCCCAGAGTAACCGGTTATAGCATATGTGATAACCGGTTACCCTTTGAAAAATTGACATCCTACGCAGATTTTGAACGCAGTAACCGGTTACAGCATATGTGTTAACCGGTTACCAAAATGTGTCTCTAACTTTCATTTTGATTCTGTGTGAATAGTGACAACAGAGTAACCAGTTACGGCATATGTGCTAACCGGTTACCACTGTTAGTTTTCCAAAAATATATTCTAAAATTCATATCTTTTAACTCGGGTGTCCGTTTTAAGCATTCTTTATATCGATGTGAAGTTATCTACGTTAGGAATCTGTGACCCGTGTTTAATCTGTTGGTGTAGGATGGCCGGGGAGAAGATTCCTTAACTGTTTTGTGGATAACCGTGACCCGTGTTTAATCCTTTGGTGTAGGATGACCGAGGAGAAGTTATCTACATTAAGGATCTGTGACCCGTGTTTAATCCCTTTGAGTGGGATGGTCGGGGAGAAGATTCCTTAACTAGTTGTCGTTTTGTGAATTGTACGATTGTTTCTCTAGTGTGAGATCTTGTGAACTTGAAGTCCTTTCCTTTCCCTTGGACTTGAGTTAGGATTTGGTTAGAACCTTGTAAAGCCGAGAGAATCCATAAGATAGAGAACTCACTGAGATTTGATGTATCTCACCCCACTATTGTTGAATATTTCAGGTACTTCAGGTTCCGCGAAGGGTAAGGATAAGGCCGTGTGATTATCCTTACTTGTCTGACGGCGTAGCTTCCGTTGTGGAGTTTTTTTTGAGATCATTGTCGATCTAGTTCTTAGTATTTATCTTTGGAACATCTTGTATGTATATTTATGCCTTAGTTTTTTTGTATTAGTCTTTTTGGGCATGTATATGTATAATGTGTTTACTAGGGACTTATTGGTATTTCAGTACCAAACGTGGAATTCATGTATAATATATGCTTTGATGTATGTATTTATATATGGGTGTTACAAGAACCCACCTGATAATCGAAGAGGAGGTTGAAGAAGATGATGAACAATGATCCAATCTTCTTCCCAAGTTTCTTCCTCTTTCCCTCTTCTCTTTCTCTGTTTTTCTTCTTCTTTCTACTTCTTTTTCTTTCTCTTTCTCTTACCACACACACACACACACACACACACACACACACACACACATATATATATATATATATATATATATATATATAACCTTATTATATATTATAAATCCAACAGGGTAAAATATCTCTAATTGATATTTTGTCGTCTCAAACCAATTGATCAATTATTAGAGTTACCTTAATATACTCTCTTGAACTAATAATTATTTATCTGTCTCTTTCATTAAATAATTGATCTCTTTAAATTTCATTAGTTGCTCTATTGATCTCAATTGATAATACTTAAAGTATTTAGAGGATTCCATTAATCCAATTTGCCTAAGATAGAGCACATAGATACTCATCTGATCTCCAATTGAGCATTTAAATAATATGGGGTATTACAATAACACTTCCGATAATTCTTCAACAAATATTCATATAATAAATTTTATTATTGGATTGAAAACTATTATCATATAGATCATCTCTATAAAATTTAATATCAAATCGAAAATCATTTGATATATCAACGAAAAGCATAAAAATTAACGTCTTACAAAATTTTAACAAAACCGTTAATTTTAATCCTTCTCTTTAACATATTTAATAATTTTTTATTGATGTTAAATTTTATAGAGATGATATATATGATAATACCTTTCAATCCAACAGTGGATTTTGTTATACAAATATGCGGCAAATAATTATCGGAGATGTCATGTTATTAAGTTTGACACATTGGTGTCATTTGATCTTATATATATATATATATATATATATATATATATATATATATATATATATATATATATATATATATATGATGTATCCTATGAGAATGTCATTTTTATGTAAAAACATGAGAATGAATCTGAATCATTAGATTTTAAAATAAATGGTGGAGATTATCCTGAAAGGTAAAAGACAAACAATGAACACCTAGTGGCTTGTATGGTTCTTCCTCAACTGGTACTCTTAATGCCTTGAATACACTTCAGATGGAGAGAAGAGATAAATTGCTTGTGTGCGGTATATTGGGGACCATAGACTATATATAGTATGATGGTCAATTAGGGTTCCCATTATTCCCAAATGGGTCATCCTGACATCCACTCATATTTGACCCCATATCTAATTAATTAATTACTAAATAGAAATCTAATTAGCCTTTTAAATTTATTTGACCACTTAATCAATTAAGGCTCTTAATTTTGATAAATAGCTAATATAATTAAAATATATATGCCAACATAATAAGTATTAGAATATAATAATTAAATAATATTTAAATTATAAAATATTTCAAAAATCTCCCACTTGGGCAATATATTTTTAATAATTATATCATAATTCTATAAGCGTGTATCTGAATGCTATTTATCTTTAGATTTCAACTTTACAATTTGGTTCACCTCATACATCAATAATGGGACCACCGTGGCCGCTGTCACTAACGTATAACGTGATAAAACCCCGACGACCACCACATCAATGTACTTGATGGCATAGATCGATATGGATGAGTGGCATGGAAATTTCATGTAATGTGATTTCTGAATCATGCCTATTTCCAACTGGGCCATCTAAATTTTTTATTGAGATCAAACTGAAGTTTGCAAATTTGCACAAAAATACTGAAATGGTTATAACAATAATAACCTCATAAGTTTTATTTCTGCAGATAATCTTAACATAAAGTTTGTATCGATTTCAAAACAATATTATAAAATATAAAGAATGAGTGACTCCCACTAATCTTGGACATCCTTAGTGACAACAATCATATGAAATACCTTATATGTCAAGTCTTTGATTAGTAAGTCAACTAGCATAAAATTTCTATCTATATGTTCTATTATTCAACAACATTATAAGTTAATGAACTTTATAAAACAGTTGTTGAAACATTATCTGACTAACTTATGTCACAATATAGCTCGAGTTGTCTTTTAAAACCTTTTATTATATGCAACCAAGTGACATAAATACTTATAGTCATTTCTTGAGTTAGGATGCCCATTATATATAGACATCCAAAAGGATCAGAGTCGAACATCCGGATGATCTCCAAATCATTTGATCTCTAATATGTGAGCACAAGTCCTTTTGTTATCCTTATGGTTGCCTCATTTCAGCAATTCAAATTTTGAATTTTCGTATCTACCAAATGATCTCATTATATATATGCTTATTCCTGATGCATATACATAAGATTTCCAAAAACCAAAAAAGTATAAAAAACTTAATTTTCTAAATTTTCCAGATTCTTTTATTTTGGACAATGATTGAGACTTAATAGTCTCCCTTGATAATTGAGACATACCCTAGTTTATTGTCTTTCATGTCAATTTTATTTTCAACTTTATTGATATGTACATAAATCTTTTGTGCTAACCGGATGATACCTTGAGAATAATCTCTAAGTATCTAAATACCTAATACAAAAGAGATGTCTCCAAGATCTTTCATCGCTAAACTTTTTTTAGAGATTTCTTGGTTTCATACAACAACCATATACCATTACGGACTAAATATAATAAGATCAACACAGTAAACTAGGAACATAAATTTACTCCCACTAAACTTGTAAAACTCAATAATTTTTCATAATAGACATCTCAAAACCAAACGAGACAATTACCTTATGAAATACTGTGGTATCACTAATGAGACAATTTCATTAACTCATAAATGGATTTTATCTATTGACACAAAATGTTCTCATGTTGCACCATATTGTATTTCTTAATGTCACCATTAAGAAACACCAACTTGATATCCATCATATGAAGCTCCAAAATTATAACAAGTAATAAGTGTCACTACTATCATAATAGAGTTTTTCAATCATACCGAATAGAATTTCTCTTTTTAGTCAACTCTTTATGACATTTGATGCTCTAATTCTTGATGATGTTGAGTTTGATATTCAAGAATTAATTTCTTAATTTAATTGATAGAAAGAACAATAATATTCGTATGAGGGTCCAAATTTGCTATATAAATAACAACTGTATGAATTGAGTCAAAACCAATTCTTTCCCACTCAATTTTGTTCTTTGACCATATCTCTCTCCCAAACTCAATATTCTCAAGACACGTTACAAAATTTGTCTCAAAATATTCTTTAACTTGGGACTAAAGTTTATATTTCTTAAATTTTTCAACAATTCTAGATTGTCACAAGTCATGACTGAATTAACTATAATAATATTTGAATTTTAAAAAAAAATTGAATTAATCATTAAAAAAAGTTATCATATTAAAACAAAACTTTATTCATTCACCAAATTGTCTTTTAAATACAAATTTAAACTCATAATGACAATCTAAAATAGTTAAAAATAATTTAAAAAAAGTATATCAATCTTTACCAAATTTTTCCCCTTTAAATTGATTTTTTTTTAGTATGTGAGAATTATATTAAAAGAGTACTGGGGGTACTCTAACCCGATTACAAAAAAAGCCCGATACAACGAAAATTACAAACCAAATGGAACTTAGACAAGATAGTGTAAAGGATTTTTACAAAAATCATAGAAGTTGCATTTGGAGTTAGTAATTTTACCAATAAAGGACCATCTCCAACAAAGCAGTTTTATATTCCAAACCAGATCGAGAACACAAACATTTTCGCCTTTGAATTGGACGTCATTCCGTAAGTTCCATAAATTCCAACAAGTTGCAATCCAAATGATACCTTCCCTCCCAGCTGCAACTTTCTTCTTTTTGAGGAAATTCATCCAGACAATAAAATCATTGTGAACATCAACAACAGTTATCCTATCCTCAAGACCAATCCATCTTGCCACATTAGTCCAAACAAGACTAGAGAATTCACAATTGAAGAACAGGTGCAGTAAATTTTCCAAGTTTCCTTCACAAGAATAACAGTACGATTGATTGAAAATGATAATACCTCTCTGCACTAGAAGATTCTTCACCGGTAATCTGTTAAAAAGCAACCTCCAACCAAACGCCTTAATCCAAAACGGGATCTTACTTTGCCACATCTTCACGAAAGAATGTTTGTCTTCTACACTATGCTGCTGCAAAAATTCATCACACACTAATTTATAACCCGATTTAACTGTGTAATTAGAACTAATATCGGATTTCCAAGTCACTGTGTCATTCCAGTATCGAACGGGATTGAATTGCGGCAGAATGCAAACCAAAGCCTCCAATCTGTCCCGCACAGCAGAAACGGAAACAGACGGGACACCGAGATCCCCCCACAGCCAGCCTTCCTCTTTCCACGCTCCCATTGCACTAACCTTTAAAAGATTTGAATTGCTGATACGGTATAAGTCGGGAAAAGTCTCACGCAACCTTATTCCACCTGCCCATTATTCGTCCCAAAACGAAAAAGAATCGTCGTTTCCCAAACTGAAAAAACAATTATCCTTAAGAATACTGCAGGAGTACCGATTTTCCAATTTGAATATGTATTTCCACCAATGAGAGCCCTTGTTGTTACAGGTGCTAATATTTGACAGGTTTCTCAAAAAATCTGACAACGCGGAATCTCCGTATTTAGCACGAAGCACCTTGATCCATAAAGAATTTGTGTTCTGTAGGAGACGCCATCTCCACTTCAGCAACAAAGAGGTATTAAACTCTTCGATCTGTTTGAATCTGAGCCCTCCCAACTCGATCGGTAAATAAAGACTCTCCCAACTCACCCAATGAACTCTTATTTTCCCTTCTCCCTCTCCCCACAAGAAGTTGTTTTGAATCTTTGTTAACTTTCTATAAATCAAAATAGGGACCTTATAAAAAGACATTAAGAACACCAGTAAGCTACTCCAAATAGATCTTAATAACGTAATTCTTCCTCCGAGGCTAAGGATCCTCCCTTTCCAACAAACAAGACGAGATTCCATTTTGATCAAAAAGAATTTCCAAGAAGATATTCTTCTTGGATTCATGCCTAAAGGAATACCAAGGAAGCTAAATTCCTTGTTGTCAATCCTACACGACAGGAAATTCGAAGCCGCATCTAAGAAATGAGGATTCAAATTGAAACCAATGAGCTTACTTTTCAAAAAATTAACCCAAAGATCCGATACAGCTTCAAAGCCTCTAATAACCTACTTCAGAGCCCACAAGTGCTTCCAACTACCATAACCCACTAACAGCGTATCGTCCGTAAATTGCAGAATGTCTACAACACAACCTTCCTTAATGTGAAAACCTAAAAACTCACCATTTGAAATGGATCTTCTGACAAAACTTGTTAAATATTCCGCAATGATAACAAACAAGAAGGGGGAAAGAGGACCCCCCTGTCTAAGCCCCCTTCCAGCCTTAAATTCCTTCGTCGGACTGCCGTTAACCAAAATCGATAAATAGCTAGTAAAAACCAAAGCTTCCATCCATCTTAACCATTTGTCTCCAAATCCCATTCTGCTTAATATATATTTAAGAAAACTCCAACTCACCTTGTCATACGCCTTTTCGAAGTCGACCTTAAACAACATACAACCTTTCTTCTCCTTAACGACGATATCCATTGTTTTGTTGGCAACCATCACTCCTTCTAATAAATTCCTGCCCGGAATAAACGCAGTTTGGCATCTAGAAATGATTGAACCAAGAGCATTTTTAAGCCTAGAAGCAAAAAGTTTAGAGAAGGCTTTATAAATTCACCCGACGAGACAAATAGGTTGGTAATCGTTTAAACTCAAAGGAAAATCTTTCTTAGGTATCAAGGTAAGAAAGGCAGAGTTGAAGGCTTTCGAAAGAACAGCTTTCGCGTGAAAATCCTTAAAACAGCAGATAATGTCCGGTTTCATAAAACGCCAGCATTTTCTAAGAAAAATAAAGTTGAAACCATCGGGCCCTGGGCTCTTCGAGCCACCGCAACTCCAGAAAGCATCCTTTATTTCCTGCTCCGTAAATTCCGCTTCAAGCCAGGAACTCTCTGCCATAGATAATCTATTAAAAATAATTCCGTCAGGCCAAGGGCTGCTAGAATCAGGTTCCGTGAAGATCTCAGAAAAATGACTAAAAACTTCAGTCCTAACATCCATCACTTCTTCCGCAACACCGCTATCAGTTTGCAGATTACCAATAAAGTTACAACGCCTTCTGATTTACAAAGAGGCATGGAAAAATCTACTGTTAAAGTCCCCCTCACAATCCCACCTCAATCTGGATTTTTGAAGGAGTAAATTCTCTTTGAGTTTCAACTTCTGCCAAAAGCTGACAGTCACTTCACTTCGAATTCTAACAACATCCTCCACCATATTTTCATCACGTTCGCTTAAAATCAAGTCAACTTCGTTAATCGTCATAGTTATCTCTTCAATATCCATATCAATCCTACCAAAGACCTCGTCGTTCGATTTGCGAAGATCAACTTTTAGCAGCCTGAGTTTCTTTTTCAAAATGTAATCACTTCTACCTTCCACCTTAATGTTGCTCCAAGTTTTCTTGACAAACGGAAGGAATTTGTTATCCTCAAACCAGCTGTTGTTGACAAGGAAAGGTTTATGACCCCAATCTAATTTTTTCACCACCAACCAGATTGGAAAGTGGTCCGAAATATCCCTATCGTCGATGAATTATCCGACTATGCCCCACAAATTGATTAAAGGCTCCGAAATGAGGAAGCAGTTGATTCTGCTCACCGCTCTCCAATCTCCACCAATCCAACTATATTTCTTACCACTGACAGGAACATCTATAAGATCCATTTCACCAATGAATTCTAAAAATTCATCCGCCTTCGAACATCTGCTACCTGCAGTACTGCCTTTCCTCTCAGCACAAATTGGCAATGGAATTGAAATCTCCGCTAATGCACCACTCACCGTCATCATACTTATCTCTAAGAACCAAGATCTCTTTCCATAATTCTCTTCTCAAGGACATCGAACAAGGCGAATATATGTTCAAAACGTAAATAAAAATACCTCTCCAGGCCAGCTTAATACCAATATACCCTTCTCCCTTGAAATTGAAAACTACTTCAAACAAGCCTTCCTTCCATAGAGTAATGATACCACCTGAGTAACCATTGGATTTAGAGTAAGACCATCCTACATGATCAAAGTTCTAAAGACTCCTCGCAACTTTTTCATCAACTGCAGTCATTTTAGATTCTTGGATGAGAAATATGTCTGCCTTGCTTTTGAAAATAATCTTGCCAATTCTCTTCCTTTTCAGAATGTTACAGCACCTTCTGACATTTAACGATCCAATAATCATTTCAACTTAGAACGATACGCCTTCTTAGATAGATTCTTCTCTAAATCTCTTCTCTCTATTTCCTCAATCTTGCTTCTATAATCTCTGTCTGGCCCTTTCGAAATAATGCCCAAGTTGACGACATCGTTCCACACCTTGTTACCAACGTTAGAGTCCAAGTTCTCCCAGAAACAGTAACTACAACGCAGCAAATCAGACTCATAAATGGACTCACATCATAAAACATCCCCTCCAGAAAAACTATTGACTTTCTGGAGCTCCTTAGATTTATCAGCAGACGACACATTCAAAGAAGGAATAGCACTTGCCTCTTGGGTCTGAGAAGGTCTGGTACAAACAGGCCCAGCATTTAATGAGTCCATATCAAACAAAACCACTTCCCTCAAGAGTTTCTTCTTGGGCCTTTTCCTTCTGGTGGAAATCGGCCCACTTATCTCATAAATGCTTCTAGCTTTCTTTTTAAACATATCTAATTTTTTACACTTATTTCCTTTACTTTTGTCCACCTTGGAATTGACAAACGAACACTTTACAAAAGTGCCTGAGGAATGGGATGAAATGTCCGCTACCTTGGGACTCACATCTTCCAAAGACCTAAGGATGCCTCATTTGCTGCAGCAACAGCTTTATCGAAGCTTGAACCATTCAGGTCATAATCAGTCATATGCTTAGGATTCAAATCGCTATTCCTACATATCCCTTCACTCCTTCCATTGACCTTAGGATCTTCAACAGATACATTGGGAAAATTGCTCTCCCATCTCTTTCCAAAAAAAGAATCAACAGAAGAAAGTTCAACAATATCATCTTCTAAAAAGCCAACATCAGAATCTCTCTAAACCTTCTCAGAATCAGTTGAAGAGGACCTAGACGAATGTTGAATACCTTTATGATTTAGCATCAAACGCAAAGGACCATATGAGTCTTCAAAATGCTTAATAGTGAAGCAAGCTTCATCGATAACCGCCTAAAAGACCTTATCAACCACACCCTCACATGGAGTACGAATCATGACCCTAGCAATATCCATGTTAGTGCCTTTCAAGGTGTTTTCATCTGCACAAACGTAACTACCTACCGAGTTTGCAATCTTCTCAAAGAATTCCAAATTCCAGGCATGACATGGAACTCCATAGATCCTGATCCATGTCACCCTTTCATTATCCACGTCGGTTTCCTTCCATCTCCTGATTTCAAAAAACCATTGGGTCCACCAAGATTTACCTTCCTCGATTAAGTCGTTGATGGCTCCTTCTTCTAATTCCTCCAACAAACAGAGATTAGCACCAAGCGGAGTATCCTTAACCGAGAAATATCCTTCGATTTCAAAACAAGTTCGAATATTATACGACATACTCGAATTAATCACCATACCAACATAAGATTGCTTGAATCTTGACAAGTCTTCCTCCTTAGAATCGTATTTCAGAATAACTTTGGCATTAAGTGATTCATCAATGGAATCGACCTTACCTCCCTTAACCACCTGGGCAAAAGATCTGTCGTTTGCAACGCCAAAGTGACCCTTCTTTGACTCTTGCGCTTTGTTGGGTTGAACTTTCTGAAAATGCCTGACTCCAACACTTCACCTTCCTTTCATGGCTCCCCCCTTCCATTCATAGTATTGCCTACCTTTCTCTCAAAGCGTGGGAGATTGTCATGTATCTTTCTACCATCAATAATTTCATTATCTAGTTTAACTGCAAGCAACCTTAGATCTTCAGACTCGTTGAATCTTGGAAAACCAAATCTCTTACCCAACTTATTTCTCTTGGGAGGAATAACGACCTCGACTACTTCCTCGATTCATCCGAACAACTCAAAAACGTTAAATTCTTTTATCCTATCGGGAATTTCAGAAAAATAAATGGAAGCAAAGCTTGAGTTCTCTCCTTGTTGCATTCTAGAACCCACCGTAAAGGTATCCCACCTAGGTTTGATGTGTCGGAAACCCTTATTGTAGGCCTTTTGCAACACCATTGAACCGTCACAAAGGCACCGTTAAAAATAATTCCTAGAGAGAAGGAGGAGACCCTCTCTCTAAAATAACTTTTGATTGATAACTTGATGTAACAGTTTCCCTTTAAATTGATATATCTTTCAACACTATTGAATATTTGTCAGTTCAGATCATATTTTCTTATTATTCTTTATTTGCCCTTATCCTTTGAGATATTTATCGAATTAGCACTATTTTATTTTCTCTTACTTCAATCTTTTCTTTATTGCACAGTTTATGAAATTATTTTATTAAAGAATAATATCTAACCTTAATAGTTATAAACTTAATTGTGCAAAGAGAATACCATATGCTAAATTTTCGATAAAGTCACCTATTTGACGAAACTATAGTGCTTTAGCAAGATTAAATAATTTCATAATGCGCTTCAAATATTATTTTTTTGCTTAATAATTAATGAAAAGTCATCACTCCAATGAGAGTTTGACCTTCGCTTTATTGCTTTAGAAGCACTAGAATTTAAACAAAGATAATATGACAAAATTTATATCATCTTAAATAACACCTCTAATGTCTCTGGATTACAATGCTTTAAGATCACAGACCTGTGTAATTTGGAGTGTACTCACTTTTTAAACTTGAGTCTCACTTTAAATATATTAAATTGTGAGAAAATTTAAGTTTCTCCATCCTTATGTAAGGTCTAGATTCAAGAACATAATGTTCATATTTTATACCTAGAAGTTAAAACTTTTGAGAATCAAAATCAAACTTATTTTGCAGATACATAAACTATCTGAGTTTATAGATAACAAAAAAAATTGTACTCATCAAAATACCAAGTGCATCATTCATGTCAAGTCTTTAGACAACAACATCAATTGCTAGTGGCATTTTGTTACAAATATCAAATAATGACAATTAATATTGATAAACAATAAATCTTTATAATCATCACATGTTTGCCATCATAGGTGTGAATGTAATCCACTGAATACTTTCATGAGTTTACGTTCACACAACTTTATTAGGCACGTCAATAAATTACTATAGAAACATGCAAATATTTAATTGTAAATTATAATACAAAAATAAGATACCAAACGCACCATTAATCTACAATCTTTGATTGCCAAGAATTAACTGCAAGCGGTACTCTCAACGTAATGATCAAACATTAGTAATAAGTCCTGTCAGATAATGTGCGTCTTTGACACCAACAATTACACACATGGAAAAAACTTAATAATTACCACATATTCGCCATTACAGGTAGGTAAATATTCGGCCAAATTGTGTCTTCCTTTTGGCCGACTATAACAGCTTGCATGAATAATTCCGTACTACATCTTTTGTAATTTCAACTGAATCAAATATACGCAACAGAGATTACTTTTGCAACTTGTTGTTTCAACCAACTCAATAAAAAATTACTAGATAATTTAATAAATTAAATGGGAAAAAAATCATAAATTTACAAGGCACTACCCTTAAAATGTAGGTCGGATCCATAAGATTTGTCGCATTCCTCATAATCATAAGATTACTTAGCGACCCTTAATGTGAGAACAAACTCACAGAAAACAAGAAATAGCATGAAATAAAAATAAAAAATATTGTAGAAATTTAATAACTATAAAATTCAAACATCATAATCATGCTATAAACTAAATATTCAATTTCAATTCAAATAAAAATTGATTCTTTATATATAGTAAAAAATTATTTCATGCTAAAATTTATTTACAGACATACTCAATGACTCTTTAAATAAATAAACAAAGATTCTAGAATCAAAGTTTCCAAAAAAAATAATAAATAATAAATGAAACAAATTTTCACATGCTTATAAATAAACCATAAATCTAGAATTCAAATTTCCTAAAATTTAAAAAGTCAAAACCAAAATTTAGTATTTAACAAAATTAGATCACAATATTTTGAGATTCAATATTAAATGTTATATCCAGATAATTGATCTTCCAATAAACTATATATATATATATATATATATATATATATATATATATATATATATATATATATATATATATATATATATATATATATATATATATATATATATAAACAAATTCACATATACACCAAATAATTCTTTAAATAAATTATTTTAGAATCAATAAAATCAATTCTAAAATCCAAAGTATCTAGAATTTAAAGAATCAAATCTTTAGATTTACCTTATAATTTTAAGAGACATTCAAAACATTCAAAAAATTTCCACAAATAATATATAATAACTAAATATATATTAAAGAAATTAGTGTTTGTCTTATCTCTCAAAATCTAAATTCATGTAAAGATTTTATATAAATCAAATTGAAAGGTAAAATAATAATTTAAAAATCAAATAAAAATATTTGAAAAAAAAATTATTATTTTTAAATAAAATTAAAGCCAAGAATCAAATCACCAAAATAAGATTTAAATTAAATATTTATTTTTTTCGAATAATTGACATGAACATATATATCTAAATATATTATTATCTATAGCCATAAATAAACTATTGAGAATCAAAATTCTTTAAAAGAAAATAGATTTTAGGATTCTCAATCAACCATCATAATCATATATGTGATTCAAATATACTTAGCATAATATATATTAAATAATATATCTACCAAAGAAAACCAAAATTTTCACAAACAGTTTTCTTCCAAAAATTATTTAAATTTAAATTTTAAAACAAATCTTAATCAAATAGTTTCTATGTTAAATTCAAAACATTCCATAAATTTCAAGTAAGTGTAACAAAAAAAAATACTGAAAAATTATCATTAAAACTTCATGCCTCTTAAACTATATATATTAGTATCGAAAAAAACCCATGAATTTCAAATATATGTTTCATGATTCAAAATAAATAAATAAAAAATATTGATGTTTAGAGGACAAATCTCAATAAACTAAACATGAAGACCCTGCTCTGATACCACTTGTTGGAATTAAAACAATAACATTTAATCACATATACATGTTCTACATATTATGTCATATACTTTAGTGCGGAATATAATAGATAATACGAACATGTATATAAATACAGGATCTACGACATGTTAGTATATGAGAGAAGAGATTGTAGGAATACCTGAATCTATTGAGAGTGTTTTGTTGGCGGTAATCCTAAAAGGTAAATGACGAACAAAGAACACATATTGGCTTGTATGGTTCTTCCTCAACCGGTATTCCTAATGTCTTGAATACTCTTCAGATGGGGTGAAGCGATAAATTGCTTGTGTACGGTATATTGGGGATCATAGTCTATATATAGTGTGATGGCCAATTAGGATTCCCATTATTCTCAAATAGGTCATCTTGACATCCACTCATATTTGATCTCATATCTAATTAATTAATTAATTAATTACTAAATAGAAATCTTAATTAGCCTTTTAAATTTATTTGACCACTTAATCAATTAAGGCTTTTAATTTTGATAAATAACTAATATAATTAAAATATATATACCCACATAATAATTATTAGAATATAATAATTAAATAATATTAAAATTATAAAATATTCCAACAATATATATATATATATATATATATATATATATATATATTAAAACACTATTAATATTATAAATAATTCAAAATTACTTTCATGTTAATTAAAATTTTTAATTAAACACGGTTAATTCTCTATACTTTTTATAAAATATAAATCAAATAAATTTAATTGCATTTTTTAATATTTAGTAAAATAACTCACTTAATTCTCTATATATTTTTATTATAAAAACCGAATACTCTCGAAAAATTATAAAGACTAATTTTTTTAAAAAAGAATAATAAAGATAAAATTATCTAAAAAATGTAAACAAGTAGTAATATATCATCACTCAGCATTAAATAACTCAACCAAATGACATACTACTAAACACAACTAAATGGTTGACTGAATTAATAATTTGTCAGAATTATGTTGTTGAGAGGAGGAGGAACCTTTTCCCGAATTGACAGATTTGTGGGGAAACATGAGAGAGAATGGGGGCTGGATACAGGTGAGTTTAAGAAGGAGGAGAGCAAGAGTATCGAATCGCAACAAGAAAGACATATTCGACAAGGCTAATGATGGAATAATTACATGTTATGTGAACAACCTTTTGGGAGATGTAACAAAGAAAGAGGTAGAGAGAAAGTTCGCAAACTGGGAAAAAGTCATAAATGTAAATCTAGCAAACAAAAGGTACAAGTCAGGAAGATATTTTGGATTCGTTAGATTTACAGAAGTGAAAAATCAAGCATGGTTAAAAAGCCAGCTCAAGGACATTTTGTTTGGAACATATAAAACTTGGGTGAACATATCAATATTTGAGAGGAACACACAACAAAATAGTAGAGAAACAAAATCAAGGAATTGGAATCCAAAGTGCTTAAACGCGGCGAAGAACAAAGATAGAGAAATCAGCATTAAGGAAACACAAGTACGGATTCAAGGTCGTAGGAAGGAAAAACAATCAGTCGCAGATGCAATCATGAACAATAAAGGACAATAAAACAAGGAAGAACCTCAAAAATGGGGACAAAAAAAATAAGGAATTACAAAAGGAAGTATATCATTGGGTGAAGGAATAGAGTTTACAATAACTAAAGAAGAAATGGCATGGGCAAAGAAAGGATATATATAGGGTTCGTGCTTAACATAGATGATATTCAACCCTTACAGCAAGAGATGATAAATGAAGGAATTGTCACTGTAAAGTATAGTACAAGTACAGTACAAGTGGAACAATCTAAAATGTTGGACTAATCAATAGTAACAAGCCCAAATGAAGGTAAGGAATAAAACATGCCACAAATTTATTATGTGGGCCACATGGGGAACATGGGATCCAACAAATTCTCAAGCCCAAAGCCAGGAAGAATGGAACAAGAAGTCATAATGGATGGAGGGAAATGACCTAAAAATAAGAGCGAAGTGGACAAGTCCGTGAATTCAATCACGAGAAGTTCATTTGTAAAAGAAGAAAAAGCGGCAACGAAAAGTCCAGTTATATGCATAGAAGGGAGTTCGAGAAAGGAAGATCAAGTATACAAGGATAGAAGAAAAAGAAGAACGGAAATTTTGAAAGTATAGAGGAAAGAAAGAAGAAAAAGGCGGCGCCAAATTGCAGATGTAAAAGCCGGAAAAGCACTCAAAATCGGGTATATTCTTCTTCCGATCTAAATTTTGTGGGTAGTGAGTCTGAAAGAAATAGTTGGATTCTGCTTCGTGGAGAAGCTATTGAGGTGAAAAAAGATGTATGGGATTTTGGAAAAGAGATAGGGTTGGTACATAAAGGTGAAGAAGGAGAAATTGTGCAAGAATTGGTTGTAGGAGTGAAAGGAGGAGGAGGAGCTACCTAAATCAGTGGGTTGTGTAAAGAATGGGAGTCTAAATAAGAAGTGCTTATGAAGTTAATCAGTTACGACATTAGAGGATTTGGAGGAGAGGCTAAGATAAAAGAGATCCATAAGTTAATTCCAATCCACAATCCATCTTTTATGTGTATTCAAGAAACTAAGCTGGAAAATATAGATAAAAGGATGTGTTATGCGTTGTGGGGATCTAGCGATTTCAAATTTGCTAGCAAACATTGACGATTTGGGACAGAAGCGAATTCATAGTACAGAATATTAAGACTTTTGAACACATTTTGTGGGTGGAAGGTTTGTGGGGAATTGATAGATAGAAAATAAATATAGTGAACATCTATGCACTTTGTGATCGAAGTAGGAAACAAGACCATTGGGATAGGCTATTGTTAAAAGTTAGTGAGAATTTAGGAGAATGTGTTTGTGTTCTTAGAGATTTTAATGCCGTAAGGAGTGATGAAGAAAGAAGGGGATCTTTTGAAAATAATAGAAAAGTGGAGACAAAGGACTTTGTAGAGTTTAATACAATAGCATGCCTGATTGATTTACCCCTCTATGGCAGAAAGTCTATGTGGTCTCGGGCTGGAGGCACTGCCACGAGCCATATAGGCAGATTCTTAATTTTAGATGAGTGTTGTAGAATGTGGTCCAATTACTCTCAATGGACGTTAGACAAAGAACTTTCAAATCATTGTCATATTTTGTTGTGTGTTGTAGTCCAAAAGTGGGGGCCAAAATTGTTCTGTATGATAAACTGTTGGAAGAACTTGGAGGGATATCATAATTTTGTTAAGGAGCATTGGATATAAATGAAAGTGGAATGATGGGGAATGTATGTCTTAAAGGAGAAGTTAAAAGTGATTAAAGGAAAATTAAAATAGTGGCACAAAATACATACTTAACAATAGGAGGAGATCAACAAGATGGACAAAAAAGCAGAATCTGAAGTAGTAACATTATTGGAGGCTAATAGGAGAAGAGAGTTATTAGCGGAAATGCATAGATTATCGAACCTGAATTGCAGTATACAATGGAAGAAATCACAATTGAAATGGTTGAAAGAAGGAGACGCAGACACCAAATATTTCCATGGATGTATTAACAATTGGAGGAAAAACAATGAGATTATGTCATTAGAAGTTAATGGCAGAGTAGTGAAAGAAGCTAATGAGATTAAGAGAGAAGGTAATGATTACTTTCAGAGATTCTTTGTAAGCAGAAGGGTGAGGCCATTCCCAGTCAACATAAATTTTAAAACAATGGCTGCAGTAGACAATGAAGGTTTGGTAAAAGAATTCACATAAACAGAAGTGCATGAAGCAATTTGGGGTTACGATAGTTCGAAAAGTCTAGGTCCATGCGGTGTAAATTTTGGTTTTATAAAAAATTCTGGGAGGTTATTAAAGGTGACTTTATGAGGATGATGTATGAATTTCACTTAATTGGCCGGTTTGTAAAAGGATAAAACTGTGCCTTCATAGTTCTTATACCAAAGAAAAGAGCGCGACAAAGATAACAAAGTTCAGATCGATTTCATTGGTGGGGTGTATATACAAAGTGATATCTAAGATACTGACATACATACTAAAAAAAAGTGATCAATTCTATCAATTTTGAGCCACAATCAGCATTCATTGGAAATAGACAGATTATTGATGGGATTATAGTCGCAAAGGAAGTCGTGGAAGAAGCTAAGAGAAAAAAGAAATAGGTGACCCTCTTTAAGGTGGATTTCGAAAAGGCATATGACTCAGTAAATTGGAATTATCTAGGGTACGTGATGGAAAAAATGGGATTCCAAGAGAAATGGAAAAGATGGTTCCTTGCGTGTTTAAGCTCGTCAACAGTATCAATGCTAGTTTTTTTTTTTTTGGAAATCTTGGTATCCCGCCCTGCGACCGACTAATCCAAGAGGTAACAATCCCACCGTCCACTTATCAATGGTATCAATGCTAATTAACGGAAGCCCTACAAAAGAATTCAAAATGGGTCGAGGGCTTAGACAAGGAGACCCTATATCTTCGTTTTTATTCTTAATAGTGGCTGAAGGATTTAATGTCATGATGAAAAAGGCTATTGAGGTGGGGAAGTATAGAGGATACAAGTTTGAGGAAGGTAATGATAGATTCACTTATTTGCAATATGCAGATGACACATTGATAATAAGCAAAAAAAAAGTTGGTCGAATATCTGAACCATTAAGGCAGTACTATTATTGTTCAAATCAATGTCTGGATTAAAAGTAAACTTCCAAAAGACCATGATTGTTGGGATCAATATTCCTCAATATTGGACAATAGAGGCTACTAGAATTTTGAATTGTGGTATTGGAGCTCTGCCATTCAATTATCTGGGGTTACCAATCGGTGCGAATCAAAATCTAAAGAAGACTTAGGCACGGGTGATTAGAACAGTAAAAGACAAGCTATCAAGATGGAAGAACAAACATTTATTCATCGAAGGTCGGATTTTCATCTTAAAATTTGTCTTGTATGCGATTTCGGTCTACTTTCTCTCTTTCTTCAAGTCTCCAACAAGTATTATATCAAAACTATAATCTATTTTCAAATAATTTGTTTGGGGGGATGTGAGGAAGAGAGGAAAATAAATTTAATTAAATGGGATAAGGTGTGCAGATCAGTTGAATAAAGGGGATTTGGAGTTAGAAATCTGAGGATTTTCAACAGCTTTACTAGGAAAATGGAAGTGGGGAGTTAAAGTGGAAAAAAAGGGCATTTGGTATGCTGCCTTAGTAAATAGATATGGCTCGAATAGTCTAGAGTGGAATTCAAAAATCACAGACTCATCAAAATGGTGGAAGGATATAGCACAATTGGAAATAGGAGAGTGTTGTAGTGGTATAGCGGCAAGCAAAAAAATTAAGTTTTGAAGAATTTTGGGATTTGTCGTCTCCATGGGGATCGATGCGAGAGAAAGAATGTCATTAGACGGTCTCTACGTTTCTAAGCTTGGTTTGAATGGTTTTAAAGAGAGTAAAAAGCGGAAAGTAAACCATACGAATAAGTAAATAAATCATACTTTAGAGAGGAGAGAACTCGTCATGAATTATATTTCATCTACCCATCAAATACTAAAAAATCTATCGATCAAATGCACGGAACCTAAATCACTCGTCAACATCCCCACGTATTGCCCACAATAGAGGTTATCTCTAACGCAAAGTCGAGAGAACAACCATATCATCTCGTTGGTAATGTCTCACGCAACTCAACAACATGGAACATTAAGATCCGATAACCAAGTGAATACTAGACCTAAACCCATGTCTAGAGTTTAGAATCTAATAGATGTTCATCTTAGATCGAGTTCGAACCATATATGTCTATAGTAATCCAAACCCATTAAGTAAAAAATTAAAGATAACATCGATAAATATATGTTAAAGAGATCTTCTACAATGATAAATAAATATACATACAATCAAGATAAACTTACATACAAAACCCTAACAAATAGAGGGTACAAAGAGAAGAAGGAAGATGAAGAGGAATCTCTCAGTTTGTCAACGCCGATTGAAGCAAATCCAACTCTGAATCATCAAGATATACACTCTAATTTTGTTTCTAAGCCTCTATACTCAAAAATATGTTTGTGATGAAGTTGGGGTTAAAAGATCCCAAAAACATAACCTAAAAAATGCAGAAAAAGTGACTTTATAGGCAAAAATGACGTCTCGTGGTCGTTGTGCGAGCTCTAGGTCGCACAGCGACCATATCAGACTTAGCTACTGCTAAAATAGTGTTTTTCCATGCTTCTGGGGAAATTTCTGGCCTCCTTCAGCTTGCACAGCGAGAACTAGGCAAGCTCGCCTCGCTTTCAGCTCGCACACCGACCATGATAGACAAATCAACTCTTGTTTCGACCATAACTTGAGAACCGTAATTCCGTTTTACACATGTTTGGAAGCGTTGGGAAGCTTATTCAATGCTCTATAAGACAATGACTAAATACCATTGCTTTAATACCTACAAAAATGTGATAGAAACAATTAAACTCAATGATATTTACACAATAACTCAAAATATACACTATAACATAAACTATACAAAATATACACAAAAGTTGAGGTTTATTGATATAAAACGAATGAATTAAGCTGATGAGTGCTAATTATTCACACTCAAAATCATAACAATTTAGAACTCATCAAACTCTCCCCAACTTAGACTTGTTTGTCCTCAAACAAGAATCAATCAACCTAAAGAAACAAAAGCAATTGCCGAGAAATCCTGCTCAATAAGTTTTTACAAACGAAAATAAATGTATGGTATAAATATCAAAAGTACACGTAAAGCAATGCTTACCACTAAGGTGCAATGACACCATGACAATGAAGCAAAGTCCAAACACAAAACACATGTCAAAAATTCTAAAGCAGTACATATGTTCAAGAATGAATCACACCTAACGCACAACTTCATCAAGGGATGAAAAACAAACACAGGGGGTTAAACTCACACCCAAAAATCTTGCAAACAACAATTCAAATTATGCATTCATCTAAAAAAATTCATATTGAAAGTATAAAAGAAAAAATCACAAGGATTTTAAAGGATTGTAATGTGGCATGGCTAACAAAGAAAGGTCAATGAAACAAAAACTTGCCTAATCAAATGAGAGTGATCATTTCTCAAATTCTCAAGCATTCACAAATTTCCTTCACCGTTTTCTATTTTTCCAATTGTTACACCATTTCACACAACTTATTAGCACACTTTATTTGCTTTTTTTTCTTTTTCACAACTTTTTCTCTTTTTTTCTTCTTTTTCTTTCTTTTTTTTTTCAAATTTTATTTTTATTTCTTGTAACACCCATATATAATATAATACATCAAGCATCCATATCATACATGAATTCAAATTCTGGTACTGAAATACCATAAGTTCCTAGTTAACACATTATACATATACATGCCCAAAACACTACATAAATAAAACTACGACATAATATATATACAAGATGTTCCAAAAGATAAAAACTAAGAACTAGATCGACAATGATCTCAAAAAAACTCCACAACGGAAGCTAAGGCATCAAACAAGTAAGGATAATCACACGGCTTTATCCTTACCCATCGCGGAACCTGAAGTACCTGAAATATAATCAACAATAGTGGGGTGAGATACATCAAATCTCAGTGAGTTCCCTATATTATAGATTCTCTCGGCTTTACAAGGTTCTATCTTAGTCTAGCTCAAGTCGGGGAAAGGAACTAGACGTTGAGCTCAAATAGTTCGGACTAGAGAAACAGTCGCACAATACACAAAACGACAAACTAGTTAATGAATCTTCTCCCCGGCCATACCGCTCAAAGAGATTAAACACGGGTCACGGATCCTTAACGTAGATAACTTCTCTCCGGCCATCCCGCTCAAAGGGATTAAACACGGGTCACGGTTACCTACAAATGGTACTTCTCCCCGGTTATCCTACACAAGAGGATTAAACACGGGTCACGGTACCAACCACTAAGTAACTTCTCCCCGACCATCCCGCTCAAAGAGATTAAACATGGGTCACGGTTACTTACTTAATAAATACTTCTCCCCGACCATCCTACACAAGAGGATTAAACACGGGTCACGGTATTTATTAAGGGATCAACTACAAACCGGAGGAATTACGGCCCCTCTAACAACTACTCAACAAAGACACTCTTCTAGTATCGATGTAAGCATTGCCACACAATTCTCTAAGTCATTCTATTGTACTAAGGTTTCCTCACTAACTCACCACTTGAAGCTTTTAAATTTTCAAAAGTTACTTTTCTCATAAAATCACTTAATTCCGTTTATTTCACATAATCGAATAAATTCCATCTCACAAACAATATTTTCACATTCCATAGCATAGAACACTTTCATAGCTTCACATTGATATAAAGAACGCTTAAATCGGACGTACGAAACAAAAGTTATGGATTTTTGAAGAAAAGAAAATTGTTGAAAAGCTGCCAGATTCGCCTGGCGGTTAAGGATTTCGCCTGGAGAATCCCTCTTCGCCAGTACTTCGTCCGGCGAAGCAGCGGCGAAACCTCATTTTAGAAAACCCAAGAGTTCCAGTAGGCAAAACATGTTCTGTCTCTTAATTTTTGCCCGGCGATTAAGGATTTCGCCCGGCGAACTCCTCTTCGCCAGTACTTCGCCCGACGAAGCAGCGACGAAACCTGATTCGCCTAGCGAATCCTTCTTTGCCTGGCGAATTGCATCAGAACCATAAATCTCTGCTGCATTTTACCTGGTTCTCAAGCCTCAAAATCCAACTTTTCCAAACCAAAACATTTTCACACAACCAAAACAAGTATCAACAATGTTCATATGCATATTACGATTATACTACACAATTTATATCGATTTTCAACCGTTAGATTCATGATTTTAGCAAGATTACTCATTTTCTCACAAAATCAAACCTAACTCTAAAACTCAAGAATTTCTACAACTAATGTCTCTATCCAGAACCCACATGGATTAGAAGATGATGATGAAGAAGATGAGATGAAATGATGAAGAGTAGAGGATGATTCTTGATCTTGAGCTCTTGGATTTTCTCTTCTTTCCTTTCCTTTCCTTTCCTCTAACTTCTCTTTCTCCAAAAGTTTCTATCTTTAGAAATGAGGAAAAAGAAAATGATATAGAAAATACTCATTAGTTAGTAACACTTCTAAATGTCCAAATTGTCTCAAGTGCACCAATTTAATAAAACCTTAGAGTTAGATAATATTAATCTGATCAGCTATGAGTTCATCAACTGCTCTAATTATCTTAATTGATAAATACTCAGATTACACTGGATCTCAACTGGTCTCAACTAATATTATCCAGAGCGTTTATAAAATACGGGGTATTACATCCTCCCCGCCTTAAATAGAAATTCGTCCTCGAATTTAAAAGGTTACCTGAACAGATGAGGGTAAGCATCCCGCATCTCCGATTCTAGTTCCCAAGTAGCATCACCCGGATGCGTCACATCCCATTGCACCTTAATAAGAGGAATGTCTTTGTTCCTTAATACCTTTGTTTCTCTTCCCACAATACGGCTCAGTTGAGGTTCAAAAGTCAAGTCTGCTTCTATTTCCACTGACTCCGGTAGAACTGGCTGAAGAGGGTCAGGAATAAACTTCCGGAGTTGAGATACATGAAAGACGTCATGCATCACTGATAGAGAGGGTGGTAAGGCTAATCTGTAAGTGACTTCACCAATCCTTTCCAAGATCTGATACGGTCCCACGTATCTTGGACTTAACTTGCGTGACTTAAATGGTCCTTTCAATCTCAATCTCGAAGTAACTTTCAAAAACACATGGTCACCTTCCTCAAATTCTAAAGGTATCCTACGCATAACTCTTTTGATGATCTTGTGCTTGTTTAATTTTCTCACGGATCATTCGAATCTTTTTCGTAGTCTCTTGAATAATTTTAGGTCCCAAAATTCTATCTTCACCAACTTCCGCCCAACACAAAGGTGTTCTACATTTCCTCCCATACAATGCTTCATAAGGAGCCATTTCGCATGGTAACTATTGTTATAAGAAAACTCAATCAATGGTAGAAGTTCCTTCCAATTTCCTCTACTTTCTAGCACACAAGCTCTCAACATATCTTTCATCGTTTGTATTATTCGCTCAGTCTGACCATCCGTCTGAGGATGATTACACGTACTCAAATGCAACCTCGTACCCATAGCTTGTTGAAAAGCCTTCCAAAACCTTGAAGTAAACTTTGGATCTCTATCGGACACAATATTAGAGGGAACACCATGCAATCTCACAATTTCAGAAATAAACAACTTTGCAAGATGACTTGCCTTGTAAGTAGTCATCACGACTAAGAAATGCGCAGATTCCGTTAGTCGATCCACAATCACCCAAATAGAATCATAACCACCTTGCGTACCGGGTAAACCTACTGCAAAGTCCATAGAAATATTATCCCACTTCCAAACTGGAATCTCTAAAGGTTGCAATAGACCGCCCGGTCTTTGGTGTTCAATCTTTACTTGTTGGCACACCGCACATTCTGACACATACACTGCAATATCCCTTTTTATTCCGGACCACCAATAATCCTTCTTTAAGTCCTGATACATCTTCAAAGAACCAGGATGTATCATAAAAGTACCTTTATGAGCTTCATCTAAAATCTTTCTCTGTAATACTGCGTTATTCGGAACACAAATCCTCTGGTTAAATAGGATAATCCCATCCACTGCTCGTGTAAAACCCGGTTGGAGTAACATCTCTTAAAACTTCTCCTCTAAAACTTTTTCTTGTTGAATCTCATCTCTTAGAATAGAATTGATATTCAAATTTCCCATAATTACACCATTTGGAGTCCACACAAACTGGAGATTAAGATCTCTAAACTTTTCCAACAAAGCATACTCCAATATCATCAATTCGGCACTATAAACCATTTTTCGACTTAAGGCATCTGCTACTTTATTTGTTTTTCCTGGATGATACTTTAATTCTAAGTCATAATCCTTTAAGTACTCCATCCACCTTCTTTGTCGCATATTCAACTCCTTTTGGTCAAATAAATACTTCAAACTTTTATGGTCACTGAACATTTCAAAATGTACGCCATACAGATAATGACGCCACACCTTCAGTGCAAACACAACTGCTGCTAGTTCCAAATCATGATTTGGATAATTCTTCTCATGAACTTTCAATTGTCGAGAAGCATAAGCTACCACTTGACTGCCTTCCATTAGAACACCTCCTAATTCCATCTAAAAAGCATTGCAAAATACTTCCTAAGAGTTGCTAGGATCAGGAATGATTAACACATGAGCAGTCGTCAATCTTTCCTTCAATTTCATAAATCTTTGCTCACAACCCGAATCCCACTCATAAGCACACTCTTTTCGAGTAAGTTTGGTCATTGGTAGGGCCAATTGAGAAAAACCTTTGATGAACCTTCTATAGTAACCTGCCAATCCCAAGAAACTTCTAACCTCTGAAGCATTCCTCGGTCTCTCCCAATTAATCACTGCTTCTACTTTTGACGGATCTACCGCCACACCACCCTGAGATATAACATGACCAAGAAATTTAACTTCCGACATCCAAAACTCACACTTGCTTAACTTAGCAAAAAGTTGTTTCTCTTGCAATATCGATAAGACAATTCTCAGATGTTCTCCGTGCTCTTGTGGAGTACGAGAATAAATAAGAATGTCGTCAATAAAGATTACGACAAATTGATCCAAGTAAGCTTGAAATATACAGTTCATGTAATCCATAAAAATAGCTGGAGCAATAGTCACACCGAAAGGCATCACCAAGAATTCGTAATGGTCGTAACGGGTTCTAAATGCAGTCTTAGACATATCGGAACTCTTTACATGAATCTGATGATAACCCGACCGTAAATCAATCTTCGAGAACACACAGGCTCCCTTTAATTGATCCAACAGGTCGTCTATCCTGGGTAAGTGGTACTTGTTTTTAATGGTGACTTTATTCAACCGACGATAATTAATACACAACCGCATTCCACCATCTTTCTTCTTTACCAATAACACTGGAGCTCCCCACGCTGAAATGCTAGGTCTAACAAAATGCTTAGCCATCAAATCCTCTAATTGGTCCTTTAATTCTCTTAATTCAAGTGGTGTCATTCGATAAGGAGAAACGGATATAGGAGTCGTTCCCGGTACCAGGTCAATAAAGAACTCAACTTCTCTCTCCGGAGGAAGATAAGTAACGTCCTCAGGAAAGACTTCGGGAAACTCACAGACTATAGGAATACTCAGCGCCTACTGGTCACTACTCCCCTCCTTAGTAAGAACCAGTAAAACAAATTTCTCCTTCTCAAACAAGAAATTTATCATTCCCACCGTACCTTCTAAAATAGTTGTTAACACATCCTTCAGGGTAGCATCAACAGATGGAATGATGATTAGCTTTTCCTCACACCCAATAAACACTGAATTAGCAGAAAGCCAATCCATCCCCAAAACGACATCAACTTTCTTAAGCGGTAAACAAATAAGGTCAATCTAAAAAACTCTACCATCCATAGATAAAACACAGTTTTCACACATCAACGGTGTCTCAACCATTTCATCCATGGCGGTAGTGACCACCATAGGAGGAGACAAAGGAATGACTTGCAACCCAAGTTGCTTCACACATCGCATTGACACAAAAGAATGTGTTGCCCCACAATTAAATAAAACAAAACAAGGATGCCCGTTTACGAAACACGTACCCGCAATCAAAGAGTTGTCATTCTTCATCTTCCTTGCATCCAAGGTATAAACCCTTCTGGTATTTATTCCTTGCACTTGGTTTCTACTCTGAGTACAATCTCTAGCCACATGACCCAATCCATTATAATTATAACACCTAACACTCCCATCGGCACACTTCCCCACACTTTACACAGAGGAAAAGCATTAGGTCTAAAACCCTGCACCTGCTTCCTTTTGAAAGCTTGTGATCTAGGCCCAAACTGTTGACTTGGTCTTCCACGATCACCCTGATTTACCCTACTTGTAATACCTTCAGCGTGGACTTTCTTTAAACGATGTTCAGCCACATAACATTGTCTTAAAACTTCTGCATAAGTAGTGAACTCCCTCTGAGATACACTATGAGAGATTTCGGCTTTCAGTCCAAAAAGAAATTGATATATTTTCCACCGTTCATCCGGAGCATACATAGCTTGCCTAGAATAAGCAGCCATGTCCTCAAACTTTTCAGCATAACTGGCCACAGTCATACTACCCTGTCTTAACTGTTAGAATTCAAACTCTTTCTGAGTCCTCAAGGAGCTAGGAAAATATTTCTCCATGAAATTTACCTTGAATTGTTCCCAGACCTTGGGAACACCCTGAATAGTCATAAGAGCATAAGCACTCTCCCACCACCTCATGGCAGGACCCTTCAACGAATGAGAAGCGAATACCACCTTATTCTCCTCACTACAATGCACTATCAAGAAAATTCTTTCCATACCAGACACCTACTCGTGAGCCTTTACAGGATCTAATCCGCCATGAAATTCTGGAGGATTCATGCGGAAGAAATCCCAGAATCTCCCACCTACAGCTTCTGGAATAACCACCTGAGGATGAAGACCTCCATTCATTTGTTGTACCATTTGCTATATAAATTGGTTTTGTTGCTGCTGCATCTGTTGCATGAACTGATACAAAGGAGGATTCCCATCGCCGCCTGGCGGATTCGTCCCAGCTGGAGTAGTTCTGGGTCTACCACGATTGCTTCTGCGTCCGTCATCCATGTTCCTAAAGGTCATACAGATAGGATTAAGCTGATCAGGCTCAATACCATAAATATAACACTTAAGACCAATGGCGACACAACGCATATGAACAGAAAGAAAATACTTATACTATTTCATGGCTAGGTCGAGGGTATGACCTGCTCTGATACCAAATGTAACACCCATATATAATATAATACATCAAGCATCCATATCATACATGAATTCACGTTCTGGTACTGAAATACCATAAGTTCCTAGTTAACACATTATACATATACATGCCCAAAACACTACATAAAAAAACTACGGCATAATATATATACAAGATGTTCCAAAAGATAAAAACTAAAAACTAGATCGACAATGATCTCAAAAAACTCCACAACGAAAGCTAAGCCATCAAACAAGTAAGGATAATCACACGGCTTTATCCTTACCCTTTGCTGAACCTGAAGTACCTGAAATATAATCAACAATAGTGGGGTGAGATACATCAAATCTCAGTGAGTTCCTTATCTTATAGATTCTCTCGTCTTTACAAGGTTCTATCTTAGTCTAGCTCAAGTCGGGGAAAGGAACTAGACGTTGAGCTCAAATAGTTCGGACTAGAGAAACAGTCGCACAATACACAAAATGGCAAACTAGTTAAGGAATATTCTCCCCAGCCATCCCGCTCAAAGAGATTAAACACGGGTCACAGATCCTTAACGTAGATAACTTCTCCCCGGCCATCCCGCTCAAAGGGATTAAACACGGGTCACGGTTACCTACAAATGGTACTTCTCCCCGGCCATCCTTCACAAGAGGATTAAACACGGGTCACGGTACCAACCACTAAGTAACTTCTCCCGGCCATCCCGCTCAAAGAGATTGAACACGGGTCACGGTTACTTAATAAATACTTATCCCCGACCATCCTACACAAGAGGATTAAACACGGGTCACGGTATTTATTAAGGGATCGACTACAAACCGGAGGAATTACGCCCCCTAACAACTAATTAATAAAGACACGCTTCTAGTATCGATGTAAGCATTGCCACACAATTCTCTAAGTCATTCTATTGTACTAAGGTTTCCTCACTAACTCACCACTTGAAGCTTTTAAATTTTCAAAAGTTACTTTTCTCATAAAATCACTTAATTCCATTTATTTCACATAATCGAATAAATTCCATCTCACAAACAATATTTTCACTTTCCATAGCATAGAACACTTTCATAGCTTCACATCGATATAAAGAACGCTTAAATCGGACATACAAAACAAAAGTTATGGATTTTTGAAGAAAAGAAAATTATTGAAAAACTGCCAGATTCGCGTGGCGGTTAAGGATTTCGCCTGATGAATCCCTCTTCGCCAGTACTTTGCCCGGCGAAGCAGAGGCGAAACCTCATTTTAGAAAACCCAAGAGTTCCAGTAGGCAAAACATGTTATGTCTCTTAATTTTCGCCCGGCGATTAAGGATTTCGCCCGGCGAACTCCTCTTCGCCAGTACTTCGCCCGGCGAAGCAGCGGCGAAACCTGATTCGCCTGGCGAATCGCATCAGAACCAGAAATCTCTACTGCGTTTTACATGGTTCTCAAGCCTCAAAATCCAACTTTTCCAAACCAAAACATTTTCACACAACCAAAACAAGTATCAACAATGTTCATATGCATATTACGATTATACTACACAATTTATATCGATTTTCAACCGTTAGATTCATGATTTTAGCAAGATTACTCATTTTCTCACAAAATCAAACCTAACTCTAAAACTCAAGAATTTCTACAACTAATGTCTCTATCTAGAACCCAACTGGATTAGAAGATGATGATGAAGAAGATGAGATGAAATGATGAAGAGTAGAGGATGATTCTTGATCTTGAGCTCTTGGATTTTCTCTTATTTCCTTTCCTTTCCTTTCCTCTAACTTCTCTTTCTCCAAAAGTTTTTATCTTTGGAAATGAGGAAAAAGAAAATGATATAGGAAATACTCATTAGTTAGTAACACTTCTAAATGTTCAAATTATCTCAAGTGCACCAATTTAATAAAACCTTAGAGTTAGATAATATTAATCTGATCAACTCTGAGTTCATCAGCTGCTCTAATTATCTTAACAGATAAATACTCAGAGCACACTGGATCTCAACTGGTCTCAACTAATATTATCCAGAGCGTTTATAAAATACTGGGGTATTACATTTCTCAACCGCATAGTAACCAAACTTTTCTCCACAACTTGAATACAACAAACATTATAATGGGAATGCTCCCAAACTTTTTAAGGAAGGGGTAAAAATTTAAACCACAATTCATCGTTATGGTTCAAGAAAAATATTAGAATCCATATAAAAATTGAACTCAACACCAACATGGATTCTAACAATGGCTCAAAAGGGGTAAGCAAATTCCCACTCACTCACAAGGTAGATTGACTATTTGGTAAAGTGGTTGTGCTTAAAATCAAACAAAATGATTTGATCTTTTTCATGCTATCATACAAATCAACACAAATACAAGATTAAACATAATTTAAACGAGTTAAACAAGAAATTTGGTCTCCATGCACTTTAGTAAACAATGGAAAGGTTCCTCCCATTGGTTATGAACTAAAGCGATTCAAACTTGAACAAAAATTGCAAAAGAATAAATGTCATGTAAGTTGTACAAAGCTTAAGGTTCATAAACATGTTATGTTGTAGAAAGCAATAAACACATACCTTGACAATGCAACTTTCTTTAAACTTTTTACATTACCATGACATTTCCTTGTTGAACATTCAAACTTGAAAAATCACAACATGTCTCCCCAAGTTATTCAAAAAAAAAGCTTAAGAAAAAACACAAAAAATTTCTAACAACCTAACAAAATCAAATTAAACTAACTAAACATAAAGCTATACAAACTCAAAAGCCATTGGGTTGCCTCCTAACAAGCGCTTGTTTCATGTTGTTAGCTCGACGCCTTTATTGTGCTTGGCTAGTAACTTCCTTACAGATATGCCGATGTTTTTCTTCAAAGCGCAAACCTAAAGAAAGTGTCCTAAACAAACACTTGAACAAATGTTTTGGGAACAAAATATATACAACACATGAAAAAACATAATGGATAACATAAGCAAAACAAGTATCTATACAAGCACACACACACACACACACACATATATATATATATATATATATATATATATATAACATAGGCAATTATGTGCAAAGCTTAGAAATATAGAAACTATCGTAATGCTTTCAATATCAACACCAATCCCCGACAATGGCGCCATTTTGTTGTAGCGGTATAGCGACAAGCAAAAAATTAAGTTTTGAAGAATTTCGAGATTTGTCGTCTCCACAGGGATCGGTGCGAGGGAAAGAATGTCGTTCGACGGTCTCTACATTTCTAAGCTTGGTTTGAATGGTTTTAAAGAGAGTAAAAAGCGGAAAGTAAAACATACGAACAAGTAAATAAATCATACTTTAGAGAGGAGAGAACTCGTCAGGAATTGTATTTCATCTACCCATCAAGTACTAAAAAATATATCAATCAAATACACGCAACCTAAATCACTCATCAACATCCCTACGTATCGCCCATAACAGAGGTTATGTCTAACACAAAGTCAAGAGAACAACCGTATCGTCTCGTCGGTGATGTCTCACGCAACTCAACAACACAGAGCATTAAGATCCGATAACCAAGTGAGTACTAGACCTAAATCCATGTCTAGAGTCTAGAATCTATTAGATGTTCATCTTAAATCGAATTTGAACCGTATATGTCTATAGCAATCCAAACCCATTAAGTAAAAAATCAAAGATAACATTGATAAATAATTGTAAAAGAGATCTTATACAATGATCAATAAATATACATACAATCAAGATAAACTTACATACAAAACCCCAACAAATAGAGGGTACAAAGAGAAGAAGGAAGATGAAAAGGAGTCTCTCGATTTGTCAACGCCGATTGAAGAAAATCCAACTCTGGATCATCAAGATATACACTCTAATGTTGTTTCTAAGCCTCTATACTCAAAAATATGTTTGTGATGAAATTGGGGTTAAAAGATTCCAAAAACATAACCTAAAATATGCTTAAAAAGTGACTTTATAGGCAAAAATGACGTCCCGTGGTCGCTGTACGAGATCCAGGTCGCACAGCAAGCATATCAAACTTAGCTGCTACCAAAACAGTGCTTTTCCATGCTTCTGGGCAATTTTTGGTCGCCTTCAGCTCGCACAGCGACCATGACAGACAAATCAACTCTTGTTTCGACCATAACTTGAGAACCGTAACTCCGTTTTACGCATGGTCGGAAGTGTTGGAATGCTTATTCAATGCTCTAAAATACAATGACTAAATATCATTGCTTGAATACCTACAAAAATGAGATAAAAAAATTAAACTCAATGATATTTACACGATAACGCAATATATACACTATAACATAAACTATACAAAATATGCACAAAAATTGAGGTTTATTGCTATAAAACGAATGAATTAAGCTAATGAGTGCTAATTATTAACACTCAAAATAAATAAAAAATTGCACTCGTCAGAGAGGTAGAGAGTTTAAACTCATATTCAGTGAAAGAAGTTTATAATGGTTTAATGGTAGAAAACAATCTAGCTCAAGAACACTATTGGCCGAAAGTTCGAAACAAGTATATACCATCAAAAATCTCTAGCTTGGTATGGAGACTATTTCAAAATAAGATTCCAACTAGAGACAATCTAGCCAAAAGAGGTGTTGTAATTCAGGGGGGATAGGTGTATAAGTGAGTGCGGGAGGGAAGAGTCGGTGTCTCACCATTTCTTTGAGTGTCCAGTTTTTTGCAGGTGTGTGGAGATCCATTTGCAAATGGATTGGAGTAGATTTTGTTTGTTATAATGTTGGATGGCAGCACATGGAACAATGCAAAAATCTGCTTGGAAAAGGGAGCTCGATATCAAATAAGGTAGTCGTGATTTGGTTCGCTTGCGTATGGTGTATTTGGAAGTCAAGGAGCGCCAAAATATTTCAAATGATGAAATTTGAATTGAAATGATCATCGAAGAGGCAATAGTGACACCTTGGAAGTGGTTAAAATTAAAGGCTAAAATGATTGAGTGTGATATCAGTCACTGGTACATATCTCCCAAAGTCTGTCTAGGAATGTTAGTTGACTGAGAGGTCGTCGGTGGAAGACCTCTGGCTTAATTTCAAGACAGGAAAGTTGTATAGAATCTTCTATCCTTCTTTTGAGCAGATTGGTTGGGTGGTTTTGTTTATGGTGTGATCTTTGGGAGGTTCAGAGGTGTTTCATTGTGGTTGTATTTGTTAGAACAAGATTTGGTTCTGCTGGATATCTCTAAGTTTTGATAATAACAAAGTAGTATTTGTGTGAGAACAATGTTGGTACTCTAACGTTTGTTTTTCTGAAGAATTAACAAACAGGCTCTGACTCTGATAGAGAAGGCTCTGACTCTGATAGAGACCATGTGCAACGTCACTCTGATTTGACCAAAAGTCACTTCTGCACCAAATAAGTAAGTCTTCTTCTGATCTACTCACATTCAGAAATATTCTAAGAAGATAATATATTGTTGCTGCAATGCTCTCTTGGATTCTGCCTCTGAGTGTGACTCTGATGATTTACTTCTGAAGGCTTTCTAGCTTCTGAAGTCATTATCTTCTGAAGACTAAGTTTTGAAGATTCTGAAGACAGGGTTTTGCTGAACAAAGTTCTGAAGACTTGAGTTTCTGAAGACTAAGTGCTGAAGACTGAAGACTTAAGTTTCTGAAGACTAAGGGTTCTGAAGACTGAGTGCTAAAGACTCAGAAGACAAGGTTCTGGTGAACAAGTTCTGAAGACTCTGAAGACTCAAGACTCTGAAGACGGTGATCAACTCTTCTTCTCATGCTTCAATCATCTCTATTCAAAAGCCTCTGATGTACAGAAGATAAGATTAAACGTTTACAAGGGAAATAGTACATATTACGTATCAAACACGTTCCTTTCCACTACCATTCCACTACCCTAATTTGGTGGTATAAAGGACAACTTTTGTGTACGATCTTTATCCCTGCGTAATGACATTATTTCAAGTCGCCAGCTCTCTCAAGGTTATTCCTGATCTGCCCTCCAACGGATCTTTTATTGGCTATATAAGGACTTGACTACTTGAAGAAAATAGAGAGACAATGAACCAAGAACAGTGAAGCACCATAATACAACGCAAAAACATTATTCATACTGTGTATATTTTCTTTAAGTTATTTGAGTTATTCATAGTGTTTATATCTGATTGTGTAGAAGCAATTGATTGTAAACATTTTCTTTCAAGCAGTTATTTGTATTCCTTAAGGGACGAGTTAGGTCAGAATCCTTAAGAAGTGACAGTTTGTCTTGTGCTTGTTAGTCACCAGCAGTTGCTAGTGCAGTGTAATCAGTTGATTATAGTGGATTAAGTCCTTGTGTATAAGACGAAATCACCTTGGCGGGTGGACTGAATTAGCTTGATAGTTTTCAAGTGAACCAGGATATATCGTGTGTCTTTCTCTCTTGATAGTATCTTTGTGATCTTTGTTTGAGTTTTATAAAAAGCTTTCATTTTTGAAAACCCAATTCAAACCCCCCCTTTCTTGTGTTTTCTCACACCTTCAATTGGCATCAGAGCTCTGGTTCTGATTGTGAGAAAATTTTTATCAACACTTCACTGTGTTCAGTACCAATCCAGTATTTGTGTGAGATATCATGGCTGCAGCTAATGCTAATCCTATTCAAGAAGAGAAAGATCATTACATTGCCAAACCACCGGTCTTTGATGGTGAAAAGTTTGACTACTGGAAAGATAGAATTGAGAGTTTCTTTCTTGGTTATGACGTAGATCTCTGGGATCTTGTAGTTGATGGCTAAACTCACCCAGTTGATGCTGCAGGAGTAAAAGTGTCAAGAAGTGCTATGACCAATCAACAAAAGAAAGATTACAAAAATCATCATAAGGCAAGAACTATACTGCTAAATGTTATCTCTTATACTGAGTATGAGAAGATAATAAACAAAGATACTGCCAAATCTATTTTTGATTCTATAAGAATGACTCATGGAGGAAATGCTCAAGTTAAGGAGACAAAGGCCTTTGCCCTAATCCAGAAATATGAGGCATTCAGAATGGAGGATGATGAAACAGTTGAGACTATGTTTTCAAGGTTTTAAATGTTAGTCGCGGGACTCAAAGTTCTGGACAGAGGATACTCAACTGCTGATCATGTCAAAAAGATCATCAGAAGCCTTCCCAAGAAATAGAGACCTATGGTAACTGCTCTAAAGCTATCCAAGGATTTAAACAGTATAAGTCTTGAAGAACTTGTTAGTTCTTTAAGAAGTCATGAGATAGAGCTGGAGGAAGATGAACCTTAGAAGAAGAGTAAATTTGTTGCTCTTAAGTCTAAACCTGAAAAGGCGAAGGCTTTTCAAGCTGAGGAAGAATCAAAAGATTCCGAGGAAGACTCAGAAGATGAGCTATCACTTATCTCCAGATGGATCAACAAATTCTAGAAACATAGGCAAGGAAATTTCATAGGATCAAGAAGAAACAAAGGTTGTGCTGACTCATCATCTGGACAAAAGAAGCAGAGTTCTGGAAAAGAAGTCATCTCTTATGAGTGTAATGAGCCAGGTCATTACAAAAATGAGTGTCCAAAGCTTAAGAAAGAGAAGAAGCCTAAGAAGAACTTCTCCAAAGCCAAGAAGGGACTCATGGAAACTTGGGATGTCTCTGATTCTGAAGAAGAAGACTTTGATGAAGAACAGGAAATTGTTGCACTAGTGGCAACAACAATTAACGATGAAGTCTCTGGAGAACCAGAAGACTTAATTTTAAGCACCTGTTGTTTAACTAAATTTTGCTAAAACATTCTGATGATAAACTTGAAGAATCTGCAGAAGAAAAAGATGTCGAAGGAAATGTCTCGACATCCTGACTGACTTGGTAAGTTAGCATGTTTTAATCTGTTGCAAGAATTAAGGAGCGGATCAAGGAAACACAGGATCAAAGATAGAAAGCCCAACAGAAGACTATATAAGGAGACTTAGACCTAGGGTCTAAAAGACTGTACTTTTTGTATCACTTATAACTTCGTAACCTAGTTCTCTTGTGTTGAATAAGGATTTAAGGTTTGAGAGTCATTGGCTCTCTTAGGAGTTGTAAGTCTCCACTCTGTAATATGGGATGCAGAGTGGAAGGCATAGGTACAGGGACACAACCAAAAGTCTGTAGGTAATGGTTGTTGTATTTTTCTTGGACGAAGCTTTGAAGCAAATCCAAGATAACTTGGAGGTCAAGAAACCGCGACAGGTTCTGTATTGGCAGAAGACAGAGATATCACAGGTTGTGATTAGGATGTGAGTTGGGTATCTCATATCAGGGTTGTAAACGTTTGAGTTTAGCCTTGGTAAAGATGTTCATTGGGTAGATGTTAGGGATAAAGTTGTAAACGGGGGAGTTTAGCTTTGTAACAGTTCTACAGATAGTGAAGTCTTCATCCTGGATTGATATCCCCCAGCTGTAGGTGAATTGCACCGAACTGGGTTAACACATACTGTCTTATTTAACATTCTGTAATTTACAGTTTTGTTGTTGTTCTTGACTGACATGTTGGATCAGATGTCATGACATCTGAAAGTATGCAGTTCTGATATTCAAGGTATCAGTCTGTTGTTGTGCCTCTAAGTTTAAAAGATTATGTAGCACAATGTCTTGACATGTGTTAGGACATCTGCTGTCTACATAGCAGAACCAGAATCAGATTCAAACTCTGACTCAGAGGTATTATCTAAACTCTTTTGTTGTAAATAAGAGTCGTCTCTTTCAGAATGCTGGAAAAATATCAAACTCTTCAAAGTAAATACAAGGATCTTAAAAAATCCCATGTAATTACTTCTAAAGCTAGAGATAAGCTTAAGCAGAATAATTCTTCTCTGAATGAAAATATGTTTTCTTTAAAAAATAGTAATTGTGCTTTGAAAAGCAAAATTTCTAAACTTGAAGAAGAATTAGTCTCCAATGTCTCTGACACTAGTTGTGTCAACAAGTATGATAGAGCATTCCAGTATTTTCTAGCTAAAAGCATAGATAGAAGCAAAATAGATTCCATGATCTATAGAGTTAGCAAAAATGGCAAGAAAGGTTTGAGGTGTACAAAAACTTTTGAAATTGACGATAGTCAGTCTGTAAAACCAAAACCTCTATATAATCATTTTGTGCCTTCTGGTACTAAGCTTGATTGTTCTGAGCTTGCGCAAGCACCTTCACAGACACAGAAATCTGATCCTAAACTTAAGTATCATGAACAAATTCCACTTGATTATTCTGTTGCACAGAAACCCAAAGTTGTGAGAAACTCTGGGAAAACTAGCAAAAGAGGACCTAGAAAGTGGGTACCTAAGGATAAGATAATGTGTGTTGCATATATCCTTACCAGCTCAGTTAAAACACCAATCATGGTACCTGGACAGTGGTTGCTCACGACACATGACGGGAAGAAGGCATATGTTCCAAAGTTTGGAACTTAAGCCTGGAGGCTTCGTTGGTTTCTGAGGAAACCAGAAGGTTAAGATCATTGGCTCTGGAACTGTTGGTAATGATAAACTTCCTTCTATTACTGATGTTCTTCTGGTCGATGGTTTGATGCATAACTTATTGTCAATTAGTCAACTTAGTGACAATGATTATGATATCATTTTTAATCAAAAATCATGTAAGTCTGTCAATAAAAAAATGGCTCTTTTTATCAGAAAAAGGAAAAACAACATTTACAAGATTAGACTTTTTGATCTCTGTGAACAGAATGTCAAATGCTTAATGTCTATTAACGAGGAGCAATGGGTATGACATAGACGTTTAGGCCATGTTAGCATGAGGAGGATTTCTCAGCTAAATATGCTTGAACTTGTTAGAGGCTTACCAAATCTGAAGTATTCTTCAGATGCTTTTTGTGAAGCATATCAGAAAGGAAAGTTCTCTAAAACATCCTTCAAAGCAAAAAATGTTGTGTCCACCTCTAGACCGTTAGAACTTCTTCACATTGATTTGTTTGGTCCAGTGAAAATTGCTTCTATCAGTGGAAAGAAGTATAGATTAGTTATCATTGATGACTATAGTCGTTGGACATGGGTAAAATTCCTGAAACACAAGGATGAGTCCATTCTGTGTTCTCTACCTTTTTCTCACAAGTGCAAACAGAGAAGGATTGCAAAATAGTCAGAGTCAGAAGTGATCGTGGTGGAGAATTTGAGAACAGATACTTTGAGAATCTTTTGTATTCCCATGGCATTTCCCATGATTTCTCCTGTCCCAGAACTCCACAACAGAATGGAGTAAGAGAAAGGAAGAATATAACTTTGTAAGAAATGGCTCGTACCATGATCCAAGAAACTGACATAGCTAAGCACTTCTGGGAAGAGGCAGTAAATACAACATGTTATATTCATAACAGGATTTCTATCAGACCTATTCTGGGTAAGACTCCTTATGAATTGTGGAAGAATAGAAAACCCAACATCTCGTATTTTCACCCCTTTGGCAGTATTTGTTTTATGTTGAACACTAAAGAGAATCTTGGCAAGTTTGACTCCAAAGCTCAAAAGTGTTTATTGTTAGAATACTCTGGACGCTCTAAAGGCTACAAAATCTAAAGCATAGAAACACGAATTTTTGAGGAATCAATTCATGTCAGATTCGATGATAAACTTGACCCTGAAAAGTCAAAACTAGTTGAAAAGTTTGCAGATTTGAAGATTACTTTATCAGAATCTAAGGAGGAAGATTCTAAAGAAGGAAACAAAGATGCAGAAACTACATAATCAGATGCAACCTTACCAGAAACAACGAATAATCCATCTCATCAGAAGAATAATAGACTAAATACTTCTCATTCTAAAGAATTGATTCTGGGAGACAAAGTTGATCCAGTCAGAACTCGTTCATCATTCAAACCTTCTGAAGAAACTTTTCTGGGTTTGGTATCTCTGATAGAGCCAACATCAGTTAATGAAGCTCTTATGGAGAATGAGTGGATTCTGGCCATGCAAGAAGAGCTGAATTAATTCACCAGAAATGATGTTTGGGATATTGTTCAAAAACCAAAAGGTGTCCATGTCATTGGAATAAAGTGGGTATTCAGAAACAAGTTTGGTGAGAAAGGTGAGATCGTGAGAAACAAAGAACGACTAGTAGCACAAGGTTATAGTCAGCAAGAAGGGATAGACTATACATAAATCTTTGCACCAGTTACCACGTTAGAATCTATTCGTCTCTTAATTTCTTTTGCTGTAAATCATGACATCACTTTATATCAAATGGATGTAAAGAATGCATTCTTAAACGGATATATTTCTGAAGAAGTGTATGTGCACCAACCTCCTGGTTTTGAAAGTTCTAAAAATCCATATTTTATTTTCAAACTTAAAAAATCGTTATATGGTCTGAAACAGGATCCTAGAGCTTGGTATGAAAGGCTAAGTAACTTTCTTTTGGAAAATGACATTACTAGAGGAAAAGTGGATACAACACTCTTTTGTAAAACCTTTAAGAATAACATTCTGGTTATGCAAATTTACGTTGATGATATTATATTTGGTTTTGCTAATACTTCCTTGTGCAAGGAATTTTCTAAGTTAATGCAGGCAGAATTTGAAATGAGTCTGATGGGAGAACTCAGATTCTTTCTGGGAATTCAAATTTATCAACGTCCAGAAGGAACCTACATTCATCAGAGCAAGTATGCAAGAGAGCTTCTGAAGAAGTTTAATATGTCAGAAAGTAAACTTGTAAAGACTCATATGCATCCTACATGCATTCTTGAGAAAGAAGAAGTGAGTAAAAAGGTTTATTAGAAGCTCTATCGTGGTATGATAGGCTCTCTTTTGTATTTGACTGCTTCTCGTCTAGGTATTCTGTTTAGTGTATGTCTTTATGCTCGTTTCCAATCAGATCCAAGGGAAACTCACTTAAAAGTTGTTAAGATAATCCTATGGTATCTCAAAGGAACAACTAGCATTGGCTTGATGTATGAGAAAACATCAGAGTACAAGCTTTCTGGTTATTGTAATGCAGATTATGCTGGAGACATATTAGAAAGGAAAAGTACCTCTGGAAACTGTCAGTTTCGGGGTAGCAACCTTGTCTCTTGGGCAAGCAAAACACAATCAACCATTGAACTTTCAACTGCAGAAGTAGAATATATATCAGCGTCACTGTGCAGTACTCAGATACTCTAGATGAAGAATCAACTAGAAGATTTTCATATACACGAGAGTAACATTCCTATCTTTTGTGATAATACTTCTGCTATTTGTTTATCCAAGAATCCTATTTTGCATTCTAGGGCTAAACATATTCAAATAAAACATCACTTTTTACGTGACTATGTTCAGAAGGGTATTTTTCAGTTAAAATTTATGGATACAGACCACCGGTGGGCTGATATTTTCACAAAACCCCTTCCTAAGGATAGATTCATATTCATTCTGGAAAATTTATTTATAAAACCGTGTCCAGAATGAGTAGATGAAATTTTAATGTGTCAAGTCATTAGAATTTCTGAAATAAGATTCTGACGTTAAGCAATTGTTTTTTTTATTTATTTAATGTCTTTCTGATTAACAATACTTCTACATGTTAGAAGATGTCTTGATCAGAAACTTGTCTAGTCAGATACCTCTTGTTATTCTTGACTTTGGGAACATCAAACGTGTTCTCTTAAATAGACGGCTATGATTTTCTTGTGACAGTTGTCCAATACCAAATCATATCTTACTGTTGAAGAGTCACCTCGAGCGTTGTGATTTCGTGAGACTAGGTTTCAAGTAATTACTTCCTATTATTCCCTATTTTTGCTATAATCATGATTTGACGCATTGGGGTTGGTAACCTACTTGAGAATAGGTTAAATCGTTACGCCTTCCCCTATTATTGTGCATTCATTAAGACATATGTGAGTTAAAGATTTCTTGAAACTAAGCGCTTATATTCTCAATCTTTATTCCTTGTCAAATTTTTTATACATTTATTCGTATTTATTGACTGATGTCAAGATTTGAATAATGTATACCTAATATGTGACCTTTTGGAGACTGCTACACTCTTTTCCCATTCTTTGATATTTTTGTCTCTTACCCTACTCTTGTCCTCGTCACTTGTCTGGGAAATGATGAATATTCAGTTCATCCAAACTTTATTACTATTTATTGATGATACATTTCTTCTCTATTTATATCATACTCCTCCTCATTTCTCTTCCTCAGTCTTTCAAAACTTTCGTATCCTTCTTATCCTGTTTTTTTCATTATGTCTGTCAAAACATTCTTTGGCAATGAAGATGTTATGGAAGTAATCTCTGAGAAAAGGCCTAATCTTCCTAGACTCAGAGACTCAGGACTGAACATATAAACCAGTATGCAGATTCAAGGATGGTCTGGTTACTACGCAATCCTGCATGGACATATTTTTCCAAACCTTGTGAAGGAATTTTGGAAATATGCCAAGATTGACGAAGATAACAACTCTATCTGGTCATCTATGTATAGTGTTCCGTTAATCATAACACCTACCTCCATTGCTCAAGCCATCAACTGTATCCAATCTGGAGTCATCGTTGAAGATTTTCATTTGTCCTACTCCTTTGTTGAAGAACTTATTGCCATTCATGATGTTTCTCTTCACAGATATGAACCTTACAATCCTGAAGGGCTCCTTCCCACGGCTAAAATGTGGTTTCAACTCTTGTTGACCAACTTTTGACCCCGAGGAGTAGGGTTGTTCAAAAAATCCATGAATCAAACCGAACCGCTGAACTGATCCGAACTTAAGTTAAAATAACTGAACCGTTATGTTTGGTTAGTAAACCAAACCATATTACACGAAACAGTTCTAGAACCGTACCGAACTGAAACCGGACCGTACCGAAATTGTAACCGAATTGAACTGAAACTGAAAATTAAAAATACTAAAAACAAGTTTTAATTTTTATTATTGTAAAATTTTGAAAAAAAGTTTAATGGTTCGGTTCTTTAATAAACGGTTCGATTTGGAAAAATTGTCTTCTAACGGTTCGGAATTTCTAAACGGTATATCAAACTAATAACTTTGGTTTGGTTCGGTTCTAAGTAAATTGAAAGAGTTCGGTTCAGTTCGAGTATATTTTTACTATGGTTTGCTTCGGTTCGGTACAGTTTTTTCTATGTACTGTACCATGAACAACCCTACCGAGGAGTGGCCAAAAATGCTTTGTCTCATGATGATATACTCTTTATCTACTTCATGATGTACAATGTCCGGGTCAACCTGCCTCAAACCATCTTCAATCACCTGAAGTATTATGTTGAAATCTCCAGAAATCAACATAAGTCCTTCATTCCTTATGGAAGAATTTTGTCTGAGCTGTTCTTCAAGGATGAAATCATTGGATTAGCCAAAATACTCGGACCAGAAAATGATGTGGTTGAAGAAAGATATGAAAGAGTTGATAAGGTAGAGGACTTTTAATGGTTGGTGGGAGGGTGTTCTTGTTGGTCTTTCAGAATCTGTTTTCATGTGCTCTGGTTACCATTTTGCTTGTCTGTCTATCTGTTGTTTTTAGTGGTTGTCTTGTTTTGCTTCTTGCCCATGTACATGCGCCTCTGGCGTTTTTAATCAATGAAAAATTACCTTTTGTTGCTTATGTTACATCTTATTGTATTTCTTTATGATTGCTAACAAAGGGGGAGATGTATTGACTTTAATATACCTATTTCTCTTGAATCAAATCCAATACTCCAAATTTTTGCACTAACCATTATTTACCTTTTTTATTATGACAAAAAGGGGGCGTATTAATGGAAAATTATTTTGATAAAAATATCTTGTCTCTGAATCATAGTTCTGACATTCTAACATTTTAAATGCACACAATTTTTCTTAGAATGTTTTTTAGGAACAATATTGATATTTTGGCAATCAGGCTCTGATTTAACCAATCAGGCTCTATTATATAATCAGACTCCATTACCATTGTAATCAGGCTCTATTATTCTGGATCTGATAAGATCTTTATAATCAGGCTCTGGTATCCCAAATCTGATAAGATTTTTTTAAAGTCTTAGATTCAGGGGGAGCTTGATAAAGGGAAGTTATCTCTAAACTTATCTCTGTCATTACCTATTGATTATCTTTGTACAAAATTATTTCATCAAAATACATTGTTTTGTCATTATCAAAAAGGGGGAGATTGTTAGAACAAGATTTGGTTCTGCCGGATATCTTTAAGTTTTGATAATAACAAAGTAGTATTTGTGTGAGAATAATTTTGGTACTCTAACGTTTGTTTTTGTGAAGAATTAACAAACATGCTCTGACTCTGATAGAGAATGCTCTGACTCTGATAGAGACCATGAGCAACGTCACTCTGATTTGACCAAAAGTCGTTTTTGCACCAAAGAAGCAAGTATGCTTCTGATCTACTTACAGTCAGAAAGATTTTAAGAAGACAATATATTATTGCTGCAATGCTCTCTTGGATTCTGCCTCTGAGCGTGACTCTGATGATTTACTTTTGAAGGCTTTCTAGCTTCTGAAGTCATTATCTTCTGAAGACTAAGTGCTGAAGATTCTAAAGACAAGGTTCTGCTGAACAAAGTTCTGAAGACTTTGACGACTTGAGTTTCTGAAGACTAAGTGTTGAAGACATTGAAGACTTAAGTTTCTAAAGACTAAGGGTTCTGAAGACTGAGTGCTAAAGACTCTGAAGACAAGGTTCTGAAGACTCTGAAGAGCCAATGATCAACTCTTCTTCTCATGCTTCAATCATCTCTATTCAGAAGCCTCCGATGTACAGAAGATAAGATCAAACGTTTACGAGGGAAATAGTACATAGTACGTATCAAACACGTTCCTTTCCACTACCCTGATTTGGTGGTACAAAGGACAACTTTTGTGTACGATTTTCATCCCTACGTAACGACATTATTTCAAGTCGTCAGCTCTCTCAAGGTTATTCCTAATCTGCCCTCCAACGGATCTTTTACTAGTTATATAAGGACTTGGCTACTTGAAGAAAATAGAGAGACAATGAACCAAGAATAGTGAAGCACCACAATACATCGCAAAAATATTGTTCATACTGTGTATATTTTCTTTAAGTTATTTGAGCTATTCATAGTGTTTATATCTGCTTGTGTAGAAGCAATTGATTGTAAACATTATCTTTCAAACTGTTGTTTGTATTCCTTAAGGGAGCAGTTATGTCAGAATCCTTAAGAAGAGACGGTTAGTCACCAGCAGTTGCTAGTGCAGTGTAATTAGTTGATTATAGTGGATTAAGTCCTTGTGTATAAGGCGAAATCACCTTGGCGGGTGGACTGGATTAGCTTGATAGGTTTCAAGTGAACCAGGATATATCGTGTGTCTTTCTCTCTTGATAGTATCTTTGTGATCTTTGTTTGAGTTTCACAAAAAACTTTCATTTTTGAAAACCCAATTCAAAACCCTATTCTTGTGTTTTCTCACACCTTCAGTATTAATCGATATTTTGTGCTTTTCTAACAGTATCGGTTAGGGGTGGCAAAACGGGCCGAGGCCCGCCGGGTCGGCCCGCCACCCGCCAAAAAATGGCGGGCTGGGCATGGATTTTGGGCCCACCAACCCATTTCGCCCGCCCCGCCAAATCAAAAAACCCAACGGGCATAATACATAATGGGGCGGGATTGGCCCGCCAGCCCGCTAAAAAAAAATTTACATATATTAGAAAATGTCTATGGTTCATTTGGAAAGAAAAAAAAATATGGCCCAATATTTGTTTTAAACTATTATTATTTATGGAAGTCTTTAGTTTTAGTTTAAATTTTTATATTATATTAGTTTTAGTTTAGCTTGTCATGATATTATTATATTTGTTTTAATTGTTTTAATATAATTTGATAACATGTATGGAGAGTTGGTGTGTTTACCTTTTGGAACAAGTCCAATTATTCTACTGCATTTTTGAAAAGGTAGCATGTATACTCATAGCAGGGTAATGAAATTAGTGTTGAATTATGTGGTTAGGGTGAACATTAATGTTAGTTATTATTATATTTCTAATTTGCTATATTAATTTAATTTGCTATATTAATCTAATTTGCTATTTTATCATTATTTGCTAATTTGCTATATTAATCTAATTTGGTAATATCTAAGGAGAGTTGGAGTGTTAATCTTTGAAATGTAAAAAAAAACAAAGCATTTTAATTTATTTAAAAAAAATAAAAAAATAAAAAATAAAAAAAGGCGGCCCGGCCCGCCACCTTGGCGGGGTGGGCTTGAATTTCATGCCCATTTCACCTGGCAGGCATGCCCGCCCCGCTCTTTTTTTTGGCGGGCTTTTGGCGGGGCGGGGCGGGCGGCCCGTTTTGACACCCCTAGTATCGGTGTGTTTTTGCATTGTTTTCTCACACATTATCTTTGCTTTTAAAAGAAAAAATTGTCATATTTTATTACAATAATATTAATTGCAATTTTGGTCTCTCTGTTTTTTTTTTTTAGTTTTGATCACCCTATTTTAAAATCTGAATTTTTGTCCCTCCATTTTTAGTTTTTTTGAGTTTTGGTCTCCCTATTTTAAAATTCAGAATTTTGGCCCCTCTATTTTTATTTTTGTTTAATTTTGGTCCTCTATTTTAAGTTTTGTTTTGGATTTTAGTCCCCCTTTTTAATTTGGAACTAATTTTATAAGGGGCCAAAAGTTAAAAAAAATTAAAATAAAGGGACCAAAACTAAAAAAAAATGAAAATGGAGGGACAAAAATTTCGAATTTTAAAATAAAATGACCAAAACTTAAAAATATAGAAAATAAAGAGACAAAAATTTCAGATTTTAAAATAAAGAAACCAAAATTATAAAAAAGACAAATATAAAAGGACTAAAATTGCAATTAAGTTTGAAATTGGGAGTAACGAGTGAGATACTGAAACTGTGAGCCAGCACGTTGAAATATTTTGCTTTGTCCGAAAAAGGACACGTGGTGATCATCAAAGCCATCACATGGAAGACTCTTGTGATGAGACCTATAGTCTTGGTTAAATTTAAACAAACCAATTTTTCATTTCAAACTCTAATCTATCTATCTCCCATTCTTGAAATTCTAAACATTTTCACATTCATTTCTTCATTCATTCACTCACACTCAATTCAAGAAAACAATGGCAAGCACGCCGGTGAGAAAGCCACACACCAACACCTCCGATCTACTCACTTGGTCCGAAGTTCCTCCTCCGTCTGACTCCTCCGCCTCCGTCTCCGCCGCCCGCTCTCGTCAGGTACTATTTCTTCTCATTCACACTTTCTTTCTTTTCCAAACTCTCTTTCTCTGTTTTAATCATTCATTCAATGCATTTAAATCACAGCCTTCTGATAGAATTAGCAAGGTTCTCAATAGCGACCAGCTCTCCGAAGAAGAAGCTCTCACTCTCTCCAAAAGGTACATCAATCAATTTCAGATCCGATCCTTCTTTCTTCTTTTTTTTCTTTCTTTTTTTTTCCCACTTTTTTCCTTTTTTTTTTTCAACGCTCTTCGATCTGATTAATTCATGCATCTTTTTCCGCATAGATCTGTTCCTTAATTAGAGAAAGTGTTTTTCAGAAAAATTAGTTTCTTTTATGTCATGAAAATTTCGAATCTAATCTAGGAGGAAATGGTTATTTTTCAAATGTTCTTTTTTTGTTGAACTTATCTTTGTTTCCATTTGGTGCATTCAGCAAGCCATGTTCAGGGTATAAAATGAAAGAGATGAGTGGAAATGGAATATTTTCGGACAATGCTGAAGATTCTGCATCCGAACCCGGTTCTGTGAATTCAAATAACAGAACTAGCATACGCATATATCAGGTTTACTTCAATAATCTACTTGATTTTGGAACCAATTTTTGAACCCTTATATGAGCATTTCTGAAACATCAAATTGAGCTTCATTCTTATTACAATGTTTTTTTTTTCTTTTGTTTTTCTTGCAATTGCATTGCATGTCAGCAAGCGATAAATGGAGTAAGTCAGATATCGTTCAGCACCGATGAAAGTGTTAGTCCTAAGAGGCCTACCTCTCTACCCGAGGTAGCAAAGCAGCGAGAACTGAGTGGGACCTTGCAAACTGATTTAGACGCAAAGACTCAGAAGCAAACATCAAATGCCAAAACCAAGGAGCTCACTGGAAATGATATATTTGGCCCGCCTCCTGAGATTGTGCCCCGTTCCATGGCAGCTGCGCGGACTTTAGAATCAAAGGATAGTATGGATATGGGAGAACCTCTTCCGAGAAATCTGCGAACATCGGTGAAAGTTTCTAATGTAAGTGTCTTCTATTCTAGGCATGAAAGTGATGAATCTTTGTCTATCATTTTATATTGGATGAATGCATGGCTGAAGAATTGTTTGTTTTTGTAATATATTTTCTTATGACATGGGTAATTCGTTACGACGTAGACTGAGCTAGGCTTATGTGTTATTCCTAGGCTAGTAACTTTTACATGAATCTTAATGGTTATGAATTTTGATCCCTCACACTTGCCTAGAATGCAAAATTGATCAAATGTAGATTAATTTTTTTTTTTTTTTTGAGGTGGGGGTTGGTGGTAAGAATTTATTTAAGATACAACTCAGCGTTGTACTAGAGATAATCATAATACAGTTGCAGCACTTGAGGGTCAATCATGTGCATCTTCAAAACTTATTTTGCCTTTTATTGCCTAGTCTGAACATGTGCCTGTCAAATTGAATTGGAGCCAAACTGCACATGCAATGCATCCAAAATGCCCATCAGTTTTCTAAATTGTTTTTAAAATTTCTGTGATAGTATTTTTCTTTTTAGATTATTGGGTGTTAGGGGTGGGAGTTTTAGTAATGACATAGGTATTTTTCAAAAATATTACGTGTGCGTGTATGTTTTGATTGAAGGTGACACTGATTTGTTGAAACTCTAAAGTGTAGCTTTAGTCAAAATTGCGGTGGCTGACCTTAGCGTGTTTAATGTGTTTTTAACTTGGTTCATGTGCTCTTTCCTCATCCTGCATAGTCCCTACTGCATAATTAGCCCAACATTTCATTGTAATAGTAACTGTCCCACTTTGTGATAAAACACATTTCCTCGTCATTTCATTTTTGCCTCATATTTATGGTATGACTCCACTTTGACATTCTTTTTCCTGTATTTGTAGCCTGCAGGCGGGCAAAGTAATATTTTATTTGGTGAATCACCAGTTGAGAAGACATCGAAGAAGATACACGACCAGAAATTTGCAGAGCTATCAGGAAATAATATTTTCCATGGAGATGTTCCTGCAGGATCAGCAGAAAAATCACTGAGCAGAGCAAAGCTGAGAGAAATAACTGGTAGTGACATATTTGCTGATGGAAAGCCAGAAATCAAAGAACCTGTTAAAGGTGCCCGCAAACCCCCTGGTGGAGACAGCAGCATTGCCTTGCTTTAAAATAAATAAATATATGTAAACTTAGTCGCTTTGACGTAGGCATTCAAATAATTCTGTTTGAACTCCCCATGTTTTTTCAGTAGAAGGCTCTAAGTGTGTTAGATTATCAGCTTTTTAGGTTTTTGAAATTCTACTATGAACATGTCTTCTTAACATTTAGAAGGTGATAAACATGAATCTCTAAACTAAATTTTTTTATTGCCATAAAAAGAAAATCGACTTCACTGGGGATCGAACCCAGAATCTCTGGTTCCGTAGACCAGCGCCTTATCCATTGGGCCATGAAGTCCAGATGATTTGCTGTTTATTTAAATCATATAAAATTAATAATGTTTAAATCACAATAAAAGTAAAATCTTATTACAACGCTTGATATACTTTTAAGGCTTAATTAGTGTTGAAGTCCTTTAATTTAATTTCAATTTTCACTTTAATCTCTTATCTAATAAATGTTATATTTTAGTCCTTTAAAAATTATTTCGTTAGTCAAATTGGTCCTTTCTGTTAAATTTTATGAAAAAACGTTAAGTTGTGCATTTGTGGCATGACAGCATGGCAAGTGAGTCAGTAATTTAATAAAGGGACTAAATTGAAACTTTATATATAATTAAAGTACCAAATTGAAACTTTTTTATATTAACATAATCTTGAATATAATGACAATAAATCAGAATCTTGATATATTATTTATTCAAAACAAGGCATTAAACCAAAATGGATTAAGGTGTACATAGATACAACTACAAGAGTTTATTCTTTTTAAAACTTGAATTATCAATGGTGAAAACAACTTTTTCAGGTTTAACATTCTTGTCCAGGTTCCATCTGAACATGGTATAAATTCTACACCATAGCTTCCAGTTACTCTTTTCTCCTAAGAGATTAAACAATTCTGCAAATTTTCAATAAGATATTTCAATGTATTAGTATAAATCATAACATGTTCAACTCTATTCCATGAGTTGCACTTTTTCCACTTCTAATTCATAGATCATAAACACATAGCATGTTTAACCTTAGGGTTGATCTAGAGTCACTTGGATATTCATCTATTTAGCAAGCAAAACCAAATATTAATGAAACATTATACTAATAACATATATCTAAATTCGTAAAATAATTTATTTGGATTTAGTGTAGTTACCTTTAATGCTTCTTCATCTAAAAAACTCTAGTAAGAATTAAGAAACATTATATTGATCACATATACTTTAATAATTTGCATTCTCACATTTAATGCAGTGGAAAACTTAATAAAAATATAGCAAAATAACTAACAACATCTCTAATCATTCTTTTAAAAAATTACATAAAGATGTAGTTCTAATCCTAATATAAATCACCACTTGTATAATGCAGAGGAAATAGAAAGCTAATAGAAGCAGTTTCAGCAATTCTTCTAGAAGTGGTTCAAAGAATTTTTGGCAGAACAGTACTAACAAAATCAATTCTTCTCCACATCATATGTAAGTAACTTGGAGTCATGAAAAAAGCTTCATTCATTGAATAATTTTCACCTTTTATCATGCTTTAGCCGTAGGAGTTTTCCACTTTCTGTACCATCATCAAGATACGAAATTGAGCAAATCTAAAAAACAAACCAATTGTCGACTTGCATACAAACCAAATCATTGTAAAACTAATTTTCACAAAATAACAAAATAACAAAAACCCATGATTCCAAATCTAAGAAATATTAATTTTTTTCCAACAGAGAAAATCCTAAAATCCAAAAAAAAATTAAATCCACCATCTAATCACCAAGTAGCATTATAAACGAAAACGAAATCAGGCATAACTCTAAGATCTGAAATAGCTTTGAGATATGAAAACAAGAACGTTAGATGTAAGTATCACAAAATCAATGCACAAAACGATTCATACCTCATAACTTTGAGATCTGCACAATACGAAAAATGAAATTGGGATGGCTCTTGAAAAAGTCAACAAAATCAAGTGAGAGAGGTGGCGGCTAGGGTTTGAGAAAGAGAAGAGAAGATTGTTTCAGCTTCTTTTGTTTTTAAATTTTAAATTAATATAAAATAAACCAATTCCATGTCATCTAATTTAGTACAGCTGGAGTGTCACGTATACAAAACTTAACGGAATTTGACAAAAATTAACGAACAGGACCAATATAACTAACGGAATGATATTTAAAGGACTTAAAAAGAACGATTATTAAATAAAGAACTAAAGTGAAACCTTAAATTAAGTTAAAGGACCAAATGATGCATTAAGCCTACTTTTAAATATCTATGTGTGACTATTATGTTTTTACGTCATCACTTTTAAAATTTTCTTCGACCATATTTGTTCGAGTCACATGATATCGTGTTTGCTGTTGAAAGCACGGAAACTTGTTTTCGCTTGTATCCTTAAACGACCGTCTTCACACAATCATGCATTATAGCTGATAATTGATGTTGCCTTTGTAATTTGTTCAAGATTGGATGTTCCTGATTCTTTAGATTTTTGATGTACAAGCTCATTCTGTTCAACGTAATCATTTGAAATTCCTACTGGTTCTTTTTTTAGGACTAATATCACATTTCTCCTTCCTCAAATGTCACATCTCGACTGATAAAGCATAGGCCTTTTGAACTATAGCCAATAAAGATACATACGTCTTTATCATCTCATTTATTTCTTAGTTGATCTAGTACAAAAGCATGTGTTATTATAGTGAGAGATACATTGCAATGAGATTTACTTAAGGGTGATGTTATTGTATTTCTATTATCATTATAATGGAATTTTAAGAGGTCTAAGGTGGTATTTTTCTTGCTCACATTGAGAAAGTTTTTCACACTAAAATTTTCTGTGTCATTGATCTTATATTTTACGTTTCAGCCAGTGCCTATTTTGAGTTCACGGAGGAGAGAAATTATAGAGGACTTTTTCCAACAGTGATATCGAGCATTGTCTTAGCTCTAGGATACTATGGTGTTGTACTCATACGAAAGTTCTTAGTATGCTTTGTAGTTGCAACATTATTTGATATTCCACGTCAGAAAAGAACTATCCTTGTTGGAATTAAATCGTAGTATTGCGAAAGTGTGTCTTGGTAAGTTCTGGCTAAGGAAAAACATGGTATTTAAGTGTATTAATATTGACTCACCTCTCTTTCTTAGAAACTTCCTAGTATCACTATTCACAAACTACTGTGACTTTTCCATTGTATGACACTATTTATAAAATCTCATAGTTGAAGGAACTACTTTCCCGTGTTCTCAAGATGGAGGGTTCTACCAGTCATTATGGAGATATGTTCAAGTTAACTGCTAATAATTATACCTATTGAAAGCCGATGATGGAAGATAAACTATATTGCAATTTGCATGAGTCAATCTCCCAAAAGGATAAGCCAGGGGAAAGAAAGAAAAAGAGTAGGAGCTCCAAAGTCGGAAGGCAGTTGCCATGATCAGAAAATACATAGATAAGAGTCTATTTGAGCATGTGTCAACTTATACCAATGTGTATGAGTTATGGACCAAACTTAAATCCTTGATTCAAAAGAAGACGCCGAGAAACAAAGCCCACCTTGTCAGGCGACTAGTGAAATTGGAGTACTCGTACATGACTAAGTTGTTATTATTGTGTCAAACCAGGCCACAAAAGACCTGAGTGCAGATTCTTGAAGAGAGATCAACAGGATGGAACAGTCCATCCAGATTTGATAAACCCAAAGAAGAATAAAGAAGATGGAACCACAACTGCAGTAGCCTTAAACGACGAGAATATTTTTCTTATGAGATGAAAACTATCTAAATGTTGCATTCGATAACTACACTTGGATAGTTGACACAGGAACATCTTTTCACGTTTTACCTCATGAAGAATTATTTTCATCATACCAAAGAGGAGATTTTGTTATGGTGAAAATGGGAAACCTCGTCACAAGCAAGATTGTTGGTATTAGTGAAGTGACTCTGATCATAAAGAATGGAAATAAGGTTGTGTTGAAATAAGTAAGACATGTACCAAAAATGCGTCCAAACCTTACCTCAGCATGAAAGTTGGGATCTGAGGATGATAGACCAGTTCGGCGGAGCTAGATGGAAGCTTGTGAATGGGGTACGATAGTTGTTCATGGAAAAAAGGAAGGTTCCTTGTACATCATGCAGGGAAAGATAAACAAGGGAGAGACTAAGGTTTCTCAAGACGCAACCAAAGAATTGTGGCACAAACGACTTGGCCACGTGAGCAAGAAAGGCTTAGAGATTCTTGCTAAAGATCATCTTTCAAATATCAAAGGACAACCACTTGAATTTTGTGAATACTGACTAACAGAAAAACAACACAGAGTATCTTTTCAAAGGTTAGATGATGCAAGAAGACAGAACAAAATCCTAGATCTTGTTCACGAGGATGTTTGTTCCACATCTGAAAGGTATTTTGGTGGCGCACAATATTTTGTTACCTTAATTGATGATCACTCCAGAAAGGGATGCATGTATCTATTGAAGAAGAAAAATCAAGTTGTACAAGCTTTCATGGAGTTTCGCACCTCTATGGAGCAAGCATCTGAAAGAAAGTTGAAATGCTTAAGAAGTGACAATGGAGGTGAATACCTAGGCTGGTTTGAAGCATATTGTAAACCTCATAGGATAAGACATGAGAAGACACCTTCGAAAAATCCCCAAATGAATAAAATAGTTGAAAGGATAAACATAACGATTGTAGAGAAAATCATAAGGATGTTTTCTCATGAAAAACTTCCCAAATCATTTTAGGGTGAAGTTGTGAGAACTGTAGTTGATTTGATAAACTTGCCTCCTTCAAGACCGTTAAATGGAGAGATACCAAATGAAGTATGGTATGGAAAGAAAACCTCCTACTGTCAATTGAGAGTATTCGGGTGGCATTTGTCTATATTCCCAAAGATGAAAGAGAAACACGTGATGCTAAAACAAAGGAGTACATATACCTTGGTTCATCAAGAGATGGACTTGGCTTCGGATTATGGGATCCTACAAACAAGAAGATTGTTCGAACCAAAGATGTGGTATTTTATGAAGATCAGACAATCTATGATATGCAATATAAGAAGTCAAATACCATTATGGTACAAAGCTCGGGAGGGGATTCCTCAACAAGATATTGAACCTGATCAAACAACACAACTGTTAGTGTAAGCCCTAGAGGCCAATACTTTTGGTACTTGTATCAAATTATTTATTATTAATAAAAGGAATTTCTTTATTATGTTTGTTTTTCCATAATAATAAAGTCCTTAGAATATCTAGTCCGTTTAATGAAATATTAAGTGTGACTTAATCATGAGATCTCATTAAACTTAAGGACATTATTCTTAAAGTATCTGTAGTCGAGCTTTACTATAAAGTGGGATAACCTTAAAGCATTAAGACTATCATGTCAATAGACTGATGATCACATCTCATAGATCATGGATAAGAAGTTATCAAGTCTTAACATAGGTAGGAATATTAGTGAGATCCACCCAAGGGTGAGGTTATGGTATTCCCGTTATCATTATAGTGGAAGTTTAAAAGGCCTCAGGGTTCTGTGGTTTTTTTCCTTGCTCACATTGAGAAGGTTTTCCATGCTAAAATTATTTTTGGGTCATTCCTTTTTTGATTTCGCAGAGGAGGGAAACTATGGAGATCTTTTCCCAACAAAATGACCATTTCTACATCTATCTTGACAAGTGGATTTGCTTCTAAAGAAATCTAAATACATTAAGAAACACTCTCAATCACCAAAAATGAGTATGATACATAACCATTATGTAAGACCCATAAACCATTTGAGTGTCCTTAGGTTTCCCTTACATCAACAGCGATATAACCTTCCATTTTCAAAAATATCTTAGAAGGATCAAATTTTGTATGACTTTCACACAGAACAACCACGCCAACCTTGAAATAGTTTATAATTTTTTGCATATGACATTGGCTCTTGCAACTAGCAAGTCTCCTTACATTCCAAGCTAGAATTTTAAAGTTCAAAACCAATCTTTAGATAAAAAAAATTATACATAACTGAAGGAAACACCAAAGGCTTGGGGTTTTTGCCAAAAAAATTTCATCATATTTTCTTCCATATCTTTATCATCCTTTTAGGAGGATTTATTCTCACTCTTATTGATGTTTCTTGTATTACCCATGTCATTGGGTAGATCGGGGTCTTCCAAAAATGGAAGAAGGCATATCTTTGCATTTCCTATGATGTTCAAAGGAAACTGCCTTCTTAGAGCTTGTATTTTTATCATGGACAAGAAAGAATTCACCTGGAAAATTAGAACAATGTTGACCCACCTTGATTGTTTGAGACATATCATGTGTAATTATTGAGTTTTTTTCTAGTAGAATTGTCTTTAAGTTAATGTTTTGGACGATTTGCAAGTTTGTGGTTTACATATTGTTGACCAAGTGACTTCAAACATAGGAGGGGGTGAATTGTGCTATTTGATTTTTGAAAATTTCCCCCAAAATTATTGATTTAGGTTGATTGATTTTAATAAAATAGAAGAATAAGAGATAAAGTTGCGGAAAATAAATAACTGAAAGTAAATATATAATGATAGAAAGATCACTCCAAGATTTATATTGGTCTGGCGTTAAGCCACACAACCTACTTCAGTCTCCAAGAGTTTTCTCTTGAGATTTCCACTAATAATAGCTTAAGCTTTTACACTTGGATCAATTCAACAACCCTCTTTACACCAACTTTTTACCAGTTTTAACTAGCAACCTCAAAGTCAATTACAAATATACAAGATAACTAGGCTCTTGAATTACAATTTCAGTACAACAATAAAATTACACAATTCTCGGTACAAGCATTTCACTCTCTCAATACTAAAGCAATATATGGTAAATAAAAACTATTTCTAAAGAGAATGAGTGAGAAAATAAAGTAGTAAGTTAGAAATTCATGCTTTAAAAGTGAGAACAATATCCCTTTATATAGGAAAAAATTGACTCAAATAGGAGATAATTCATGGACTCTAGTCGCTTTATAATCGATTAGGCTACAACTTTAATTGATTAGACCTATCCAAAAAAAGGAAAACTCAAGCCAGTTTCTCTACTTAATTAATTAATAAGGATTCTCATCGATTAAGAGGCGAATTATCTCCTTAATAGATTAGATGCAAGCTTTAATCGATTAGACAGCGAATATAATTTTCCTTATTGTTCAAAATTGCTCCTTATTGGTTAGATAAATGTCATGGTTAATTTTTAGAATAATTTTGAATTAGATGAAGATTTTGAAAAACGTGTGTGTATGCGTGCGCGCGTGTGTGTAAGTGTGTGTGTGTGTGTGTTTGTGTGTGCGCGCACGCGTGTGTGTGTGCGCGCGTGTGCGTGTCTGTGTGTGTATGTGTGCGCGCGTGCGTGTGAGTGTGTGTACCTCAAAAATTACTCTTTCTTATTTCACACACTACTGGTAAAAAAAGAATACATCACTAAAGTGTAGGACCAGACAATGTTTCACATCCTTAGTTCATTTAATTTGACTTGACTTATTTGCCATAAACATTGGAACTTTCATCATCATCTTTTTGATAACTTCTATCTGAAATTCTTATGATTAACTTTACTTTGCACTTTTTTCATCATCAAAACCACAAAATCACAAAATGCTTTATGACCTCCACACATAGAATCACACATGTTTTTTCTCATGTTAATGCTACACCACTCCAAGTTCGACATTACTCATTTCACAGTTGACTCTCTGATTCATATTCTTTCTCTTTATTAATCTAGATATTTTAATCTTTTTTATTCAAAATCTTGTTATTGTCTCCTTGATTTTCTCTTGTATATGTTATACTCCCTTTTCCATGATTAAAGTGATTCCTTGACTTTTTTTTGTTTATAAATCATAAGTCAATCATCATAAGTATTTTTTTCTTCTAATACTTCCTTAATTTTCGCCTTGATTCTTGTCTTGATTTTTTTTATCAGTGGTTACAATTAAATTACTTTTATCCGGGTTTAGAGTTTCTTGCACTTGTGGCACTTGTTGCAATTTCTTATGACATAACCATATTTCCCATAATTCTTTCATAAGAGGTGGAAACACCTATATTATGTTGAACCATTTTGCTTAGAATCATATTTGTTTTATGCAGGGTCGTGCAAGGCAAATTAGGCATTAGCCTAAGACTCAAAAAAATAAAATATTTTTAGGACTCAAACAAAATATTTATTAATACTAGAGAAAATTAAAAAGTTAATCATACAGAAAGTTAAAGATACAAAATATTTTTCTGTTATTTTTTATTGTACTTCTGATGTAAGTCATCAAGAACAAATGACTCTTATTTTGAGATGCGTTGATACTTCTAAATTTCCAATTAATATCGAGGAGTATTTTTTAGAATTTTTAAAAGTTAATGACACATTAGAAAAATGTCTTTTTAATGAGCTTGTTAATGTTTTAAAAAAATATGGCCTTAATATTAATGATATAAGGGGACAAGGTTATGATAATGGTTCTAACATGAAGGATAAAAATCAAGAAGTGCAAAGAAGATTATTAGACATAAATTCTAGAGCATTTTATACATCGCGTGGGTGTTATAACTTGAACTTAGTATTATGTGATATGGCTAGTTCCTGTCCTATAGAGCTATTTTTTTTTTTTGGAGTTCTACAGCGTATTTATGCCTTGTCTGCTTCATCTACCAAAAGGTGGAAAATTTTGCAAGATAATGTATCTAAATTTTCTGTTAAATCATTATCTCAAACTCATTGGGAAAGTAGAATAGATAGTGTCAAAGCTATTAAGTTTCAAACTCCAAAGGTAAGAGATGCTTTGATTGAATTATCAAAAAATTGTGAAGATCCTAAATTAAAAAATGAAGTCATGTCTTTAGCAATTCATGAGCTTGAAAATTTTGAATTTTTATTAGGAATGAATATTTGGTATGATATTTTGTTTGTTGTCAATTCTGTTAGCAAGATTCTACAGTCAAAAGATATGCATATAGATGTTGCTATAGATCATTTTAAAAGTCTTATCACTTATTTAAAATATTATAGGGAAAACGGGTTTGCATTGACTTTAGAATCCACAGGAAAAATGACCATCGAAATGGATATAGAGCCAAAATTTCGTAAAAAACATAAAATTCATAGAAAACCTCATTTTGATGAAAATACTGGTAATGAGATCATACATTCACCTGAAGAATTTTTTTGTATTGAGTATTTTTTATACATATTAGATCAATCAATTAATTCTATTGAGACAAGATTTGAATAATTTTTACAATATGAGACTATTTTTAGTTTTTTATTTGATTGCAAAAAAATTAAAGTTTTAGATGAGGATGAATTGAAAAAATATTGTAATAATCTGAAAAAGTTTTTAAGGTTTAATAATTACTCTGATATTGACAGTCTTGATTTATTTTCAGAATTGAAAGTACTAGGAGAAGTGTTAAGAGAAGAAATTAGCACACTAATAGAAGTATTGAGTTATATTAAAACTTTAGATTCTTTTTCAAATGTTTACATTGCACATAGAATTTTATTGACAATTCCTATAACAGTTGCTACTGTTGAAAGAAGTTTTTCAAAATTAAAATTGTTTAAATCATATCTAAGATCAACAATGTTACAACATAGATTGAATGAGTTAGCTATTTTATCTATTGAAAGTGAAGTGTTAGAATTGCTTGATTATAAAACTCTGATAAATAATTTTGCAGCGAAAAAAAGCTAAAAGATTAATATAAAAATTGATATTTTATATAATATACTAAGTCTATTTAAAAATTTTATTAAAAAAATGTTCTTTTAACATTTTCACCCAAGACTCCAAAATATCTGTAAACGGCCCTGAATTTATGATAAGGAGACTCAAATCAATCTCAATGCATATTCTTGCAAATTTATCACAAAACATATCAATCGTTCTAATTTCAAATTTCACATGGAAATCCACCATTGTTCCTAAATCATATATAACACTTCCATCATAGTATTCCATGTCTAGTTCTAATATCCACAATCAAGCAAATGTGTTAACTATACTCTCGAATGTTGGATTAAAGTTTGGCCAACATTCACAAATCACCAAGTAATAATCAAAGATCATCCACTATCTTTCGGAAGAAAAAAAACTGTTCTGGACTAGACCAATGGCTAAACATGGTCCAATCCACCTCTGCTCCCAGAACGGCCCAATTGCCTAAGTCCAATCCACAAAGGGGCAAAAGTTACCTTTCTGCCCCTCCAATCGAGCAAGGACTGCATCGCTCCTCCCCAGAAATGTTGTCCGTTCCGCACGACTTCTTCACTCCCCGAACAGCCAGGGGCATGTGCCCGACACTATGCCTATGCCCGACATAACGGCTAGTTTTGGGCACCCTGCCCGACATAACGGCAAGTTTTGGGCACCCTTCCCGACATAACGGCTAGTCTTTGGCACCCTGCCCGACATAACGGCTAGTTTTGGGCAGTTACCTATTCTTCGGGAAAACGATTATTTCGCCCCGAAAATAAGACCGTTGGTCACGTGCTTGGGGGCATTATATAAACCCTCTCAATTGAGAGGGCCAGGTATCAAATATTCACCCTACGAACTAATACTTTGTACTTGCCCCTTTTCTCTGACCCTTTCTTACTTAAGCGTCGGAGTGCCTTGCAGGTACACACCCTCCTCCTCTCCATACGCCCAGCATCTCAGACGTACTTGGTGGCCCACTTCAACAGGATCTGATCCAGCCTTCACGATCAGTGGCGTCGTCTGTGGGAACCATTGTTCTCCCCATCTTTCTTTCCCCAGAAACCGAAGATCAAAGCAAATTTCCAAGATCATCATCATGGCCACTCAAGATCACACTAAAGGTGCTCTCCAACCCATTGTCCCCCCCGGTCAACAAGACTGATGTTGACGCCCCGTCCTCTCTTCTCGGAGATGCCCGTTTTCTGAGGGGCGGGGCCACAACTTCTCCTTCCCCTACCCCTGCTGACCGCAACAACGATCAGCCTTCGCTGGACATCCAGCCCATTCCTGTTCCGCCCAACGCCGACCCGGCCGTGGTGGCCCTCCTGGAGGCGATCAACAAAACCAACACCCTGATCCTGCAACAAAACGAGAGGATCGGGGTGCTAGAAGAATCCAACCGTCCAAGATCCCCTCCTCCGAGGAGTAACCAACGACGATCAAGGAGCCCGCAGCCCCGACGAGATATCGACCGAAGACTGCGCCAAGAACCTGACTCTCGCGCCGTCCAGAAACGTGACCAAGTTTCCCCGCGTAACCAGCACTCTCCCGGTCACAAGAGGACCCGAAGGGACGAGCATTCCCCCCCGGTCAAGTCTAAAGGCCGGGCCTGATCACCTTCTCCCCGAAGGAACCGCCGCCGCGAGCGTACCCTTCGTTCCCCGTCATTCACCAGTTCCAACAGCGATGATGAGCCTCGCGGCCCATTGTCCCAAGAAATTTTGGCAAACCGTCTCCCTAAGGGCCTGGAGAAGCCCCCTTCACTGGGCACATACGACGGGACTACTGACCCCGACGAGCACATCAAGAACATCGATGCGCTATTAGACTACCGCGGCGTCCGGGGCGCCATCAAGTTTCGGCTATTTCCGACCACGCTCCGAAAATGGGCGATAACGTGGTACAAGCAGCTGCCCGAAGAATCCATTACCTCATCGAGACAACTAGGCAGAATGTTCTCACGGCATTTCACAGCTTCTCGTCGTCACCCCAAGACTGAGGCCTCCCTTGGAGCCATAATTCAAGGAAATTACGAACCTCTCCGCGCGTATATCGAGAGGTTCAACAAAGAAGCAGTACAGGCCCCTACAACGGATGAGATGAAAAAGTTTCTGCTCGAGCAGGGAATCCGCCCCGGCTCAGAGTTTTCTAAGGTCGTCGGCCTCGCACCTCCGAGGAACCTAGATGTCCTCCTCCTCAAAGCCTAATCGCACATTCAGTACGAAGAGAAGGTTGCGGCCAGCAACATCCGAGCATCACGCCATCAGGAGAACGCTCGGGCCTCTAGAGGCGAGGAAGCCTCGACATCTCGTCGAGGCGAAAGGAGGCGCGAGGACCGTCCTCGGGACTCCCGAGACAGCAAGGGACCCTCTGGGCGATTCCACCCCCCTCTCACTGTCTCAAGGGAGAAGATACTGTGCGAATGCACAAATTCAGAATTTAAACAAGCAGGGGTCCGCTTCCCCAAACAACTGCCGGCCAAACCCAACACTGAAAAATCGAAGTACTGTCGTTTCCACAAGAGTCACGGCCACACTACCGAAGACTGCATCCACTTGAAGGATGCTATCGAGATACTGATCAGGGACGGACACCTGAAACAGTTCACTAAGAAGAAAGACGCTCTTCGGCAAGACGCCCAGAAGTCCAAGAAGATAGAGGAAGAAGTTCCTTCCTCAGAAGAAGCCAGCATCCAGGTCACAATGGTCGTGTCGCGACCAGAAGACTTCTACGTCCCGGACGGGCTCAGCCCCCCTCTCCCCCGCCTACTTTACGGGCCACAGCCCGTGGGAGACATTCCCTTCCGCCATGGTCATCTCGGGCGGGGGCTTCAATAAAGTCACGGTGGGCTCCGTGAAACAAAAATTCGAGCATCTAATCAACACAAGCTCCAACAAGGTGACCACGCTCGATCAAGCCAAGAAGGGCTTCATCCTCATCTCCTTCTACCGGGAAGAGCTCCTCAGGGAGCCTCTAAACTCGAGCATACCTTTGCTCGTCAGAGCCCGAATGGCGAACTTCGACGTTCGCAGAATCCTCGTCGACCAGGGTAACTCGGTCGACATTATGTACTCCCAGCTATTTTCAACACTTCAGCTGGACGAATCACACCTTACCCCCTACGTGGGGTCTGATTTACAGGGATTCAACGGATCTGTGACCAAGCCATGGGGATACGTCGAACTGATTGTAACTTTGGATCAGCTGAGATGGCCAGGTCCGTCAAAGTACAATTTCTGGTAATCGACTGCCCGTCGCTGTACCAGTACATATTCGGAAGGCCAACTCTGGCCGAGTTAGTAACTGTGCCCTCAATAGTCCACCTCAAGATGAAGTACTACACTTCAAAAGGGATGGTCGCCACCCTCCACGGCGACATCGAAGCTGCACGAAGGTGTTTCGAAGCAGCCACAAAAGGGCTCAACGTCATTGCGTCCAAGCCAAAGGCATTGAGCAAGCAAACATTGCCCAGTAGCTCCGAGGAAGCCAAGCGTCTGTCTCAGGTCGACTCCATTGACCTCGACAGCCGCTTCCCCGAAGAAGACCAACATGGGGACCAAGCAGCTTTAGCCAACTCGTCTACCTCGTCCAGCAGCAGCTCCCATCCGATGCGCCCAATCCCGGATGGCAACTTCGAGCTCATTTTGTTCAGCGACAACCCTCAGCGGGGAGTCAAGATCGGAGCAGACCTGCCCGACATCGCGAGGAAGCAGGTCAAAGCATGCCTCCATGAGAACGCCGACCTCTTCGCCTAGAGCGCCGCCGAGATGCCCGGCTTGGACCCGACCGTCAAAGCAGTAGCACAACGTAGGAGAAAGCAGTCTCCAGAGAGAACGGAGGCTGCAGAAAAAGTTGTAAAAGACCTTCTCGAGGCTAAATTTATCTCGGAGGCCAAGTACACCACTTGGTTGTCCAACGTTGTACTTGTGAAAAAATCTAATGGCAAGTGGTGAATGTGCATTGACTACACCGATCTTAATAAGGCATGCCCGAAGAATGCCTACCCCCTCCCCAATATTGATAAACTTGTTGATAATTCTGTCGGTTTTAAACTTTTATCATTCATGGATGCCTACTCGGGCTATAATCAAATTCCAATGGCAATGAGCGATAAAAAATACACGGCCTTCATGACCGAATCGGGAAACTATTACTACAACGTAATGCCCTTCGGCCTCAAGAACGCCAACGCGACCTATCAAAGAATGATGAACAAGGTCTTCCGGGAAGAGATAGGCGACATGCTCGAAGTCTATATGGACGACATGATCGTAAAATCCCACGAGGAAACCAATCACACTGCCTATTTAAGGAAGGTCTTCGAACAGGCCAGAAAACACAAAATGCATTTCAACCCGGAGAAGTGCACGTTCGGTGTCTGGGCAGGCAAGTTCCTCGGCTTCTACTTAACGGAACCAGGAATCGAGGCCAATCCCGATAAGTGTCGAGCATTCTCCGAGTTTCCAACACCCAAGTCAAAGAAATTTATCCAGCCCCTCAACGGGATGCTCGCGTCATTATCCCGTTTCGTGGCCAAATCTGCGCAGCACGCCCTGCCATTCTTCAAACTCCTCTGCAAGGAAGTAGCGTTCGAATGGACCAAGGAGTGTGACAAGGCTCTTCTCCACCTGAAACGAGCATTCTCGGAACTGGCCGTTCTCTCTCGCCTGGACAACGGCGAAACTTTGTACCTGTATCTCGCCGTAGCAACCGAGGCAGTAAGCGCCGCTCTCATCCGTGAGACACATGACGGGAAAAAGCCTATATACTTCATGAGCAAAGCACTAAAGGGACCAGAGTTAAGATACCAAGAGATCGAAAAATTAGCACTGACCCTCATCAACGCAGCTTGAATACTGAGACACTACTTCCTAGCCCACACAATTGTGGTTCGAACAGATCAACCTGTAAAGTAGCTGTTGGGACGACCAGACATGGCCGGTAGAATGCTCAAATGGTCGCTCGAGCTGTCCGAATTCGATATCCAGTACTAGAGCAGGAAAGCCCTCAAAGCCCAGGCCCTGGACGACTTCGTCGCAGAAATGACGTTCGCAGACTCCCCAACTTGCGGAGCACGCAAATGGACCATTTTCGTAGACGGGGCCTCCAGTTCGGCAGGGAGCGGAGCAGGCATCATACTGGAAAACGACGAGGGAATTATCGTGGAAGTATCGATGACATTGTCCTTCCCCACCTCTAACAACCAGGCTGAGTACGAAGCCTTCCTCGCCGGGTTACGCTTGGCCGAAGACCTTGGCGCGGAAGAAGTCGTTATTTGCACAGATTCATAACTCGTGGCACTTCAAGTTCGAGGAGAATATCAAGCCAAAAACGACAACCTGAATGAATACTTAACCCTGGTCAAAAAGAAGATGACGAAGTTCGCAGCGATAGAGGTAATACATGTTCCCCGCGAACACAATGTTCGGGCAGACGTTTTGTCCAAACTAGCCAGCACGAAGAAGAAAGGCGGAAATAAATCTGTAATACAGGAGGTTCTACCTTGACCCAGCATCGAGAAGGCTTCCCCGAACCTTGACGTGCACGTGATCAGCAACAATAATTGCTGGATGACCCCCGTTTACAACTACCTCGCCAAGGACGAACTCCCGTCCAACCCTAAGGAGGCCAGTGTGGTTAGGCGAAGAGTCGGTTCTTATGTCCTGGTCGAAGATAAACTCTACCGGCGAGGATTTTCCATTCCACTGCTCAAATGCGTCGAGGAAGAAATGGTCGCCCACATCTTGCGCGAAATCCACGAAGGAATCAACGCCCAACATCTCAGTGGAAGGTCCCTTGCCCAAAAGGCCCTCCGAGCAGGATATTATTGGCCGACCATTCAGTACGACGCTAAAGAACACGTGAAGAAATGCGATAAATGCCAACGGCACGGGGACATGCACCTGGATCCACCTAACGAACTCAAGGCTATGTCCTCCCCGTGGCCATTTGCCTGGTGAGGCCTAAACATCCTAGAACCCTTCGTGGTAGGATCAAATCATAACAAATACCTAATAGTGGGCGTAGGCTACTTCACAAAATGGATAGAAGCGGAGGCTCTGGCCAAAATAACTGCCCTCAATATACTACGTTTCTATAAACGAAACATCCTCGCACGTTTCGGCATCCCCTAAGTGATAGTAACGGACAATGGAACACAATTCATAGACAGGAAATTCTAGGACTTCGTCGCCCAACTGGGCATGAAGCAACACTTTGCGTCTGTCGAGCACCCTCAAACAAACGGGTAGGCTGAAGCAGCTAACCGGGTCATCCTTCAAGGACTCAAATGAAGGCTAGACGAAACAAAGAAGGCTTGGGTCGAGGAGCTGCACAGTGTCTTATAGGCATACCGCACAACTCCACACTCTACAACCGGGGAAACACCTTTTTGTTTAGCGTACGGGACCGAGGTTATAATCCCCGTCGAAGTTCACGTACCCTCCAGGCGGACAGAGTCGCCCCTAGACGAGGAGATGAACGACGAATCATTAAGAGAAGAACTCGACCTCGTCGAGAAAATCCGAACTGGGGCAGCCCTCCGCGAAGCCTCATTAAAACAAAAAATTACCATCAGGCACAACGCCTAGGTGATACGATGATAGTTCGACGTGGGAAGCCTTGTTCTAAGGAGAAACCACAAATACTCTTGTGAGGGCAAACTACTCGCCAACTGGGAAGGACCCTATCGTGTCCGGGCAAAAATGGAGAATGAGGCCTATTACCTAGAACATCTCAACAGGGAAGAACTTGCTCGACCATGGAATGCCGAAAAGCTAAAACAATACTATTGCTAAGGCCTTAATTCTCAGTTCGACCCGTCACGACGACGAACGTCAGCTACCGACCACTATGCACGCCTAGGTACAAGCGTCACATACCAATAAAGCAGAACCCCGCTCAATAACGAGCCAAGTATCTGCTCGACAATGGTCCTCAATCGAGCATCGCCATCGTCAAATTACCATGACTGGCAGAACCCTAGCTCGCGATGGGACGTTCATGCCGCGAACTCAGGCCTCAAACGCGACCTGAGCTCCGCACCCCCGCCAGGATATTCCCCTGCCGTTCGACCAGTACCCCTCACTGGCGAACACATCTACAACGAGCAATCCCCTGAAACTTCACATAAGTCAAATATTCCCTATCACGGGCAGACATTCATTCACAACGAGCATGAGTACAACACTTAGCAGAAAATAAAAGCAAGTAAAACCATGCAAACAGCAAAATTGGCCACCAGGACCGGACACATAATTTAAATGTGATAAATGGCCACTAGGACCATGATTGTACTGGATTACATAAACCGGGGGCCATGCCCCCCAAAATAGGTTACAACAAATACACGACAACATAAAAAACCTTCACTCGTCCACTTGGTCGACATGCTCGGAGGTTGGCTGAGGCTCTTGGCTTTCCACGGGCTGACTCTCGACATGCTCTTCGAGGAGGGAATCCGGCCTAACGATACGACCACCGTAAACATGCGCCAGATAATGGGTACCCTCAGTGGTAAAATCAAGCTCAGGATTCACCACTCGCAGCTGAGACATGGCGTTCTTGAAGGATTCGTCCGCAATGACGATATTGTCATCCTCGACCGCCAGCATACGGGCAACCAACTCAGACCTTGTCTTTAACTCCTTCACATCTTCAGGCTCGTATTCTCCATGAGCATTGGCCGACCTCAGTTTCTCGACCAACTCCTCAGCCGCTTTCTTCTCCGCAGCCAGCGTCGAATTATCTTCCTTCAGCCTGCTCACCTCCTCATATGCCTTCTTTTGGGCTTCATCAGAACTCCTCGCCAACTCCAAGGCATTTTTCTCCTTTTCCTCGAGAGACATTATGGTGGCCCGGGCAGTTCATAATTCAGACTCAGTTACAGAGTCCCCTTCGGTATATACGGCCGCCATCTCCAGCATTCTGACCAAAGCAGAAACATCCTGGGCCACCAACGCCCTCTTACTTGGACGATCCAAACCCTACAGCTGTAAAGAATCTTCCCGAGGCACGACCAAAGAAGTTCCTTTGAAGAACTTCCTGTCAAGAATGCACGGAGGAAGCTCAAATTTTTCCTTCTCTAGTGCCCGGCTGAGATCCGCCGCTTCACTGGGCCTAGCCCGTTTAAACCTGGAGGTCAACGGCAAGGGATATCTTTGAGCAGGGACAGGCGATGCACTCCCCGAAGCTGGCTGAGAAGAAGTAGGGACATGCTGAGTGAACCGAGGTTTGGGGACGACCGTTCTAGACTTGTTCCTCGCGGTAGCATTCTTCACCATTCTCTCGTGAGCAGAAGGCATCTCACCTGCACAAACAAAATAAAAAACATCAGATAACGAAGACAAAATACGCCGGGCATGTCAGAATCACTAAGACTACCGAGCAATCTATGAGCGTCTGCGAGAGTCTTGCACTCCAGAAGCGCCTCGGTGTTGATAAAACGATGCTTCACATGTCTGCTACCATCATCCTCGAGGATCGGCTCCCCCTTCTTCGTGACACACTCTGCGAGACGAAACGAGCTAACGTACTTTACCAGCTTTTTGTAGGAGGCAGCATCCTACTCATCCAAGTTGTGCGGCTGGAAAACATACTCGTTTGGCTTCTTGGTGAAATGGGCGGGCCCTTAGTGGAAGGGGAACTTCAGCAGCCTCTCCCCGACATACTTCTCATCCTCGTCGCGCAGATCGTTACCATCCTCATCGACCTCGATCTCCCACACATAAGTGTTGTCCTAGGCAGCTTCCGACACGAGCTCTATAATATAATACCTCTCCTTAAATGTTCGTATCGATTTCGAGAAGGGCTTGAACAGCTTACGAGGCTGCTTCAACGAGACCTAACCGTACGTCCTCCCCGTCAGTTTCCGTTGAAGGTGGAAAACAGTGAAGAACAAGGGAAGAGTAGCCCATATCTTCAAGAAATCACAGGGCAGCTCAAACGCCCGTATAAAGACCAACGAGTTCGGGTGGAACTGCTTCAGGGCCAAATTCAAGTGTACGAACACGGACTGCTGAAAGTCAGTGAACGGAAGCCTCATTCTCAGCTCCTTGAACGCGTATTCATACATAGTGAAGCGCTCCCCGTAATTCGTACAGACCCTTTCATCCTCGGTGGGAAAGTACACCTTCCACTCCCCCTCTGGCCCGACTACCAAGAAAACATCTCCCAAATACAAAGCAAACTCAGATACGTGCTCAGCTGGTTTAGCCACATCTCACTCCTCCGCTGAATCCTCAACGACATCCTCTTCCATATCTTCCAATTCCTCTTCCTCCCCGACCTCGCTGGGGATACTTGAAGTCGTCGAACTACTGCTGTCCGAGGAACTTGCTTCTTCCTCGGACGAATCCAGGATAATTTCTCCGTCTGGCCCCGTCGCCATATCGATCACCTGAAAAGCAGAGAAAGAAGTGAATTCGACGATAGATCAAATCCACCCTTCCACCGCTAGTCAAGTGAAAGGGCGCGCAAAGGCCTGAGGACGACGTCCCTGGCCTAAGCCCTAACATCAAAAGAAAAATTCAGAAATCTCCCCGCGAGGAGACGCTCGAGACAAATTACTCTCAGGCGAGGAACTTCCCCGCGCTGATACCCAGTTTTCGTTTGAAGCTCCACCGAAAATTGCAAAGCTTCACCGAAATCTAGGAGTGTTCGACCAGATAATTCATTATCAACCCAGAAGATGAAAGATCACGGCGGTTACATATGCATCGTCATCGTAACGACGCCGTGAACCGCCCTCCTCACTAAAATATCCAAAAAATCCCAGCGACGCATCATAGGTGGAATGGCATAACCACCATCCACCACCAACAACCGCCGGAAACGAAGCTAATCGTCCTCTAAACCTAGCCCTAACCGCATGCAATCTACCATTAATCATCAAAAAGAGTAAATCAGAGCAAAATCAACGAACTTAATTGGGTTAAAGGGACGAAAAGTGGTTGCCCGGAGTTGAGACGGTGGCCGAAAAAGCTTACAGCATGAACAGGCAGGAGCTTTGAAGGAGACGAAGAGAAATAAGAGCAAAAAGCTCATAATGAAACGAGTTTCCCCTTTTTATACAGAGGGGCACGTGTGATGGCACGCCCTCGTAGGTCATGATGGCTATTACCTAGCCATCATTTCCTAGCAACTGCTGCACAGAACTCTATGCACACGTGGCGCCCTAATGTTTCCAAATCCTTCCAACCATTAGTCTCCCCGTACGACGAACAGTTCTATCACGGTCAGAAACATCACGGGCACCACGAGACAAACTGTAATGCCCCAATTCTGATTATTCCCATTTTGTTGAGTCTTTTATTTAAATTGAGTGATAAATTATTTTATTTGTGAAATTGGTGTGTTAATATGCTATGTTGACATGTTATGATATTTTACCGTTTTTGAGAATTTTCGGGGAAATTAGAATGGAGGGTATTTTGGATATTTCTCAATTAATGGTAAGTTAGAAATTTAGTGGAAATAGAATTATGCGCTGACCCCCCAGCATCATGCGTCGACTCATGATCACAGGTTTTCCAAAATGTCCGATTTTGTTTTCTTCATAACTTTTGAACCGTAAGTCCGTTTTGACCCTCGTTTGAAGCGTTGGAAAGCTAATGAAATATTATTTCTATTAAAAATGGTTTGGAGGGTAAAAGATGATTTAATTAATTCGTGTTTTTGGAAAATAGTTGGGTTGTCGGGTTTTCATCGCGTACAATGTGTGCGATTGATGTGTTATCATGCTATATGCTTTTAATATGTAACGTGTAGCTTGTGGGCCGTTATATGATGTGAATATACATGATGGAATGTTGTGATGATAGTTTATGGCTTTATGGCAAATATGTGCATTGTTTTGAATGTGAATCATACAATAGTGCGTTGATGTGAATGTATATAGATTGTATGTGATTGTATGAGATGAATGCATGAATATATTGTGAATATGTATGCATTTCAAGAATGTATTGAGTCATTTTGTATGTGAAGCATAATGATGTACATTCTTGTGTTGAGTGATTCTAATGAGAATCCGTTGTAACGTTGTGTGGCTATGTGAGGTGTGAGCAATGATTACAAACGATTGTGTGCCTAGGTGAGGTGTGAGCAATCGGGGCGTATGCCCGTGTGGGGTGTGAGCGATCCATAAATGATGTTGTTGTGTGATAAAATACATTATTTGATTGAATATCAATGTATGTTGTTATGATGTGTTGTGGGTAGCCTTTGTGGTGTGAATCCCTTGTGGAAGTAATTGTGATTGTATGATTGTTGTGGTTTGTGATGATATGCATTATTTATGTGAAATTCCAATGTATGTGGTTGGTGGCCTTTATGGTTGAATGAATTGTTTGAATTGTTTTCAATGCATGAATAATGATGATGAGTTGAAATATATGCATGATTATGGTTGCATATATGTGTGAAGATGCATTTGATTGTCATGAGTTCTTAGATGTCAAGCATCATGATATGCATCTTGTAATGTCGTATGCCCATGTGGGGTGTAAGCGACAGATTGGTTCTAGAGGGAATCCGTTATAACGTCGTGTGCCCATGTGGGGTGTGAGCGATGATTATAGACGATCGTGTGCCTATGTAGGGTGTGAGCGATCGGGTCGTGTGCCCGTGTGGGGTGTGAGCGATCCATAAACATTGTGTGCCTATGTGAGGTGTGAGCAATGGGTGAACATCGTAGGCCCGACGGGGAGTTATATTGGTAACGAGCGATGGTTCCAATAAGTTCCTGAGTGAACTTGAGATGATTGAGTCGGTACCGCATTGCATTTGCATAGAGTCATGAGTCGGTCTCTATGATTTGCATTTATCATCTTTATAATTGTGCATTAATGGATAAACATAAATATGTATGTTTATGTGGAATGATAAGAATTGTGAAAGTATGCATGATGAATATGCTTGGTTTTGTATATATATATACATTGTGATGTATATGAGTGAGTTGTGATGAATTGTGGTGAGAATGTAGAATATGTGTATTTTTATGCTAAGATATATAATTATATGCATTGTTATTATGATAATATTTCTCACCCTTCTGTTGTTTTATGATGCTCTATGAGGCATTGCAGAGTAGGTATGCTGGTGGTCTTTTTGTGAAGCGTGTCTTCATTCTTTTGGTCGTTCGGCTCTGATATGTAGCACCGGGTAGCTAGGATGTATATGATTCTTTTGTGAATACATTTTTACATGTATCTTGTTGATGAATGTTTATGTAAACATGAATTATGTTGGTGGATAATACTTGATGATATATATATATATATATATATATATATATATATATATATATATATATATATATGTTTGATGTTATTCAATGTTTAGATTTTCCGCTTTTATTCTAAATATTGAGATGTGGGTGTAAGGACTAAGTTCCTCTGTTGCAAAGTTACCCCACTGTTGCATATCAATTGTTGAGCAGGTGTTGAATGTTTTAATTTCATGTATAATGTGACATGCCTCTTTTATACTATGTTTATAATTATACTCTGACGGAATTTTTAATATGTGCCTAAATGATTATGTGATTATTTGGGGGTATAGAAAGAGGGGTGTTACATTAAGTGGTATCAGAGCAGGTCGGTCCGTCCGGCCAAGTTGTTGAGTCAGTTGGTGTGACAGTTGAATACTGTCGTTGTTGTTTGTCTCTTAGTACGTGATATGTGTGTGGAACACTGTCTTTACTTTCTGGGTTTCTAATCCTTCATTTTCAGGATTGAGAATGGAATAAGTGGGGGAGAAGCTTGTACTTCTTTAGGTTGCTTCAGGTGTGGAGCGTTGGCTCAGTGTGTTGTGAATTGCAAGATTGTAACTGTGGTTTGGACAGCGTTGTTCCCGGTTCCGGAGGGAATGCGGAGGTAAGGTTTATGTTAACTAAGGATTTGTGCCTTAGGTAGTTTTGTGCACAGGATACAAGAAACGCTATTATAGTTTGGTGAAGAAGGTTTATGCCCCAACATGATTTTCGACTGTCTATTGGCAAATTGAGGAACTGATCACCCTTAATCTCTTGTTGATAATAGACGGGAATTATGTTGGATGGAATAGACGGGTCTTTCCGGGTTGGATAGTGTGTGCCATGAATTGTTTGGAATTGAGAAAATGATTACGGATTGCTTCGATGAGTTTATGAAGACTCTTATACTGGAAGATGAGACGGATTAGAGGTTTTTGGTATGTTGGTCAAGTTGGGAAGTCATTGGGAGAGGATGATTGGGTATTGTTAAAGGTTGTTCTCAGAGAGTAGAGTGTGAACTCGAATTGGACGAAGGTAAGGATTTGAGGTTTGGATCTGCTAAGTAAGTAGAAGAACTTTTAGGACGTGAAACTAAGATGTTGTTATGTTTGTGACAATATTTTTCTAGAAATTGGCAGGAAGGACACAGTGATGAGCTACCGGTTGTGCGTGATTTTCAGATGTATTTCCGGATGGAATATTGGATGTTAATATTAGAAGTACCCGGACTGATAGAGCAGTTGGAAGATTTACTGGAAAGGAGAATTGTGAGGCCAAGTGTGTCGTCTTGGAGAGCTCTAGTATGGTTAGTAACAAAAAGGAGGGATGATTGAATGGAATAACAAGCATTATGATGGTATTGGTATTGAGACTATGGAAAACGAAACTTAAAGTTCTGGAGAAGTTTGGAGTCTTTGGAATTATAGAGCATTAACGGGAATTTTGAGAAAACCTTGAGGGTGAATGTACTATTTGAGAGTTCTTTTGGGATGGTTGTTGCTACACGTTGGGATTTATGGAATTTGGATTGTTAAGAGAAGAAATTGTGTATGGATTGCTAATAGTTGAATAAGGTAACGATCGAGAACAAGTGTCCACTTTCATGAACGGATGACTGGAATGGTCTGGTTGAGTTTGAGTGAAATCACAATTGGTTGGAACGTTTGATAAGAGTGGTGAATGGTGTGAGTTGAAGCTTTAATCGATTTAATGGGACTGGTTATGTTTGTTATCGGAATTGGCTGTTATTTACTCAGTTAAGCTTGTGTGTGAGTAACCTGTTACCCAGTGAAGAATTTTGCAATAACTTTATGAATTTATATCTTTTGGAATTTGTTTGGGTATTACAACGTGCAGTGATGTTATTTGGTGTTAGTAATGCATCTGTAATGTTTGTGGAGGAGATGAATCGTATCTTTCATATTTATTTGGATAAGTTCGTAGTGGTTTTAATTGGGGATATTCGGATCTATTATGAACTCGGAGGAAGAACAGGTAGAGTGTTTGAGATTTGAATTACAAGTGTTGAACAGAGGCGAAGTTTTGTGCTAAATTATTCAAGTGAGAATTTGGGTTGGAAAAAGGTTAGTCTTCTTGAATATGTTATTTCAGACGAGAGTATGGTTATGGATCCATCGGAAGTAGATGTAGTTCTACGTAAGAGGCTCCGAAGTCGGTTAAGGAGATTAGAAACTTTTGGGCTTAGTTGGTTGTTACTGCAGGTTATGGAAGACTTTGCTAAGTTCGTACTTCGGTTATCTCAGTTGACTTACAAAAGGGTAAGTCGTTTGCTTTGGATGTTCATTGTGGGGGAAGTTTGAGAGAGCTGAAGTAGGATTTCTCTACGGCTTCAGTTTTGATTCTGTCTGATCCTGATGAACCATTTGTGAGGATATTGGGATGCGTCTTTGGTGAGTTTAGTCAGTGTGTTAATGCAAGAGGGTGAAGTCGTGGTTTATGCTTTACGACAATTGAGGATTCATAAAAGAATCTATACTATTCTGGATTTGGAATTAGTCGCGGTTGTATTGTGTTAGAAAATTTGGAGGTATTATTTTTATGGTTCTAGATTCGAAGTGTTTAGTAATCACAAGGATATGGAGTACTTGTTTGGTTTGAAGAAACAGAGTATGAGACAACGAGGATGGTTAGAATTCGTGACGAGTTGTGAATTTGGCTTGGATTATCCTTCGAGAAAAGCTAAGGTTGTGCCTGAAAAGTTAAGTCGGAAGTTGTTATGCATGTTTGCTTTGATGGTTAAAGAGTGGGAACTTTTGGGAGAATTTAGAGATTAGGGTTGGTGTGTGAATTGACGTCTGATAGTGTGCGGTTGGGTATATTAACATGGAACAGTGATTTTTGGTGAATAAGAGAAAGAGTTAGACTTTGGACGTGAAATGGGTAGTTTTGATGGTTACGAGTAATCAGAGTGTGCAACGGAAGCGTGAAGTGGCATGATTCGTATATGCGTGTGGGACTGGTAAGAGTTCATAGGTTGAACATTAGGAATATGTAGGAGTGTTGAGTTGGTCGTCAAGTGCATTGTATGGGCTTTGCATCTTGTCGTTGTAGTTGTTATCTGTGTCGTGTTGTTGTGGTGGTTGTTGTTAGCAAGGTGGTTTTCAGTTTGTGTTATTTGTGGTCTGCTTTTGTTGGCATGTTAGTTTGTTGGTCGGATGCGAGGGTCGTATCCGGAGTTGTTTGTATCGGTTATATTTTCGAGGACGAAAATTTCTAAAGTGGGGGAGGGTTGTAACGCCCTGATTCCGATTATTCCCATTTTGTTGAGTCTTTTATTTAAATTGAGTGATAAATTATTTTATTTGTGAAATTGGTGTGTTAATATGCTATGTTGACATGTTATGATATTTTACCGTTTTTGAGAGTTTTCGGGGAAATTAGAATGGAGGGTATTTTGGACATTTCTCAATTAATGGTAAGTTAGAAATTTAGTGGAAATAGAATTATGTGAGAAAATGAATTAATTGAATTTGAGTAGAAAATAAGAAAAGAAAATGAAAAAAAAAGTAGGAAAAGAAATAGAAAAGAAAAGAGATAAGAAGAAGAAATAGGAGAGAAAGAAAAAGAAAAGAGAAATAGAGAGAGAAAGAAGAGAAAGAAAGAGGAAGAAGAGAAAAGAGGAGAAAACTTGAAAAAACCTAGAAAACCATCAAGAACAATCATCTAGCAAGCTGGGAATCCGGGTAAGGGTGTGAAATCTTATTATCTCATCAATGTATATCATTATGTATGATTGTGTTGTTGTTGTTGTTGATTTTTATGAGTTTTTGTATAAACCCTAAATGTAGAAAATGTTGTGAATGATGATCAAAACATGATTTTGTATGCATAAATGTGTTGTTGATGTTGTTTGGGGTTTGGGTACTGATATGGGTGTTATCTATTTGTGTAAAAATGAGTTTGCAGTTGGGATAAAATGATAAAACTATGTTTCAAAATATTTCAAAAATGGAAAATGTGTTAGATGGCTTTTTAATGGTGAAAATATTGTAGTATGTTAAATTCTGAGATCACAGCTTTTTACAGAATCGAAATCGGAGGTCCAGAAGTCATTTAACGATCGAAAACTGAGTTTTTAGCAAAATTTGCACCTCGTGCGCTAACACCCTCCAACTGTGCGTCGACTCATGATTTCATGCGCTGACCCGGGCGAAATTCCCAGGTTTATGCGCTGACCCCCCAGCATCATGCGTCGACTCATGATCACAGGTTTTCCAAAATGTCCGATTTTGTTTTCTTCATAACTTTTGAACCGTAAGTCCGTTTTGACCCCCGTTTGAAGCGTTGGAAAACTAATGAAATATTCTTTCTATTAAAAATGGTTTGGAGGGTAAAAGATGATTTAATTAATTCGTGTTTTTGGAAAATAGTTGGGTTGTCGGGTTTTCATCGCGTACAATGTGTGCGATTGATGTGTATGCTTTTAATATGTAACGTGTAGCTTGTGGGCCGTTATATGATGTGAATATACATGATGGAATGTTGTGATGATGGTTTATGGCTTTATGGCAAATATGTTCATTGTTTTGGATGTGAATCATACAATAGTGCATTGATGTGAATGTATATAGATTGTATGTGATTGTATGAGATGAATGCATGAATATATTGTGAATATGTATGCATTTCAAGAATGTCTTGAGTCATTTTGTATGTGAAGCATAATGATGTACATTCTTGTGTTGAGTGATTCTAATGAGAGGTGTGAGCGATGATTACAAACGATTGTGTGCCTAGGTGAGGTGTGAGCAATCGGGTCGTGTGCCCGTGTGGGGTGTGAGCGATCCATAAATGATGTTGTTGTGTGGTAAAATACATTATTTGATTGAATATCAATGTATGTTGTTATGATGTGTTGTGGGTAGCCTTTGTGGTGTGAATCCCTTGTGGAAGTAATTGTGATTGTATGATTGTTGTGGTTTGTGATGATATGCATTGTTTATGTGAAATTCCAATGTATGTGGTTGGTGGCCTTTATGGTTGAAATGCATTGTTTGAATTGTTTTCAATGCATGAATAATGATGATGAGTTGAAATATATGCATGATTATGGTTGCATATATGTGTGAAGATGCATTTGATTGTCATGAGTTCTTGGGTGTCAAGCATCATGATATGCATCTTGTAATGTCGTGTGCCCATGTGGGGTGTGAGCGACGGATTAGTTCCAGAGGGAATCCGCTATAACTTCGTGTGCCCATGTGGGGTGTGAGCGATAATTATAGACGATCGTGTACCCATGTGGGGTGTGAGCGATTGGGTCGTGTGCCCGTGTGGGGTGTGAGCGATCCATAAACATTGTGTACCTATGTGAGGTGTGACCAATGGGTGAACATCGTAGGCCCGACGGGGAGTTATATTGGTAACGAGCGATGGTTCCAATAAGTTCCTGAGTGAACTTGAGATGATTGAGTCGGTACCGCATTGCATTTGCATAGAGTCGTGAGTCGGTCTCTATGATTTGCATTTATCATCTTTATAATTGTGCATTGATGGATAAACATAAATATGTATGTTTATGTGGAATGATAAGAATTGTGAAAGTATGCATGATGAATATGCTTGGTTTTGTATATATATATATACATTGTGATGTATATGAGTGAGTTGTGATGAATTGTGGTGAGAATGTAGAATATGTGTATTTTTATGGTAAGATATATAATTATATGCATTGTTATTATGATAATATTTCTCACCCTTCTGCTGTTTTATGATGCTCTATGAGGCATTGCAGAGTAGGTATGCTGGTGGTCTTTTTGTGAAGCGTGTCTTCATTCTTTTGGTCGTTCGGCTCTGATATGTAGCACCGGGTAGCTAGGATGTATATGATTCTTTTGTGAATACATTTGTACATGTATATTGTTGATGAATGTTTATGTAAACTTGAATTATGTTGGTGGATAATACTTGATGATATATATATATATATATATATATATATATATATATATATATATATATATATATATATATATATATATATATATATATATATATATATATGTTTGATGTTATTCAATGTTTAGATTTTCCGTTTTTATTCTAAATATTGAGATGTGGGTGTAAGGACTAAGTTCCTCTGTTGCAAAGTTACCCCACTGTTGCATATCAATTGTTGAGCAGGTGTTGAATGTTTTAATTTCATGTATAATGTGACATGCCTCTTTTATACTATGTTTATAATTATACTCTGACGGAATTTTTAATATGTGCCTAAATGATTATGTGATTATTTGGGGGTATAGAAAGGGGGTGTTACACAAACCTCCTTCGTCGCCAAGCGACGACCCTATGTTAGCTCCCCGAAGCCACGAGTTGTCCTTAAGTCATCACTCTCACGCTCGGGAGCAACGACTTGGGGGGCTCCTGTTATGGACTGGACCAATGGCTATACATGGCTCAATCCACCTTTGCTCCCAGAACGGCTCAATTGTCTAACTCCAATCCACAAAGGGGCAAAAGTTACCTTTTTACCCCTCCAACCGAGCAAGGACTGCATCGCTCCTCCCCGGAAATGCTGTCCGTTCCGCACGGCTTCTTCACTCCCCGAACAGCCAGGTGTATGTGTCCGACACTATGCCTATGCCCGACATAACAGCTAGTTTTGGGCACCATGCCCGACATAACGGCTAGTTTTGGGCAGTTACCTATTCTTCGGGAAAACGGTTATTTTCCCCCGAAAACAGGATCGTTGCCCACGCGCTTGGGGGCATTATATAAACCTTCTCAATTGAGAGGGTCAGGTATCAAATATTCACCCTACGAACTAATACTTTGTACTTGCCCCTTTTCTCTGACCCTTTCTTACTTGAGCGTCGGAGTGCCTTGCAGGTACACCCCTCCTCTCCATACGCCCAGCATCTCAGACGTACTTGGTGGCCCACTTCAATAGAATTTGATCCAGCCTTCACGATCAAAAAAATTTCACAGTTTTTATACAAGTACAATTTCACCTTGTAGTATTCATGTCCCATATCAATTATATCAAGAACATCGGAGTGTTTCTAAGTTTTTATCCATTATCACAAGGTAACCAATCGACTTTCTCAGAAGCTTGATAATCACAACCTCTCGCAATGATTTCCACAACCCCTTCATTATCACTTCATCCAAGATACACTTATGTTACAAGCGATTTCACTCTCGTAACATTATTTTGAAAAGATCATTCTCCAACAAATTCTTCTTTTTCAGCATTGGAAGAGGATTTTGACCTCCCATAATCTTGTAAAAAAAAAAAAGACACCATGTTATGTGATATTGTGTGGTGATTTATGTGTTTTTACCGAGAACTCAATAAACCCCCGTAAGAGTATTGTTGAGACATGTTGTAAAATGTCTCTAATAGTTCTCACATACTCAAAGAAATTGTGATGAAGAATAAGAGTATATAACAAACGCATAACAAAAATTTTAATTTATCTTTCAAACGCATAACAAACGCATAACAAAAATTTTAATTTATCTTTCAACCTGATAAAAACTCATTATTTCCCTAAAATTGGAATGTTTATACTAAGAAAAAAAAAACTCATTTTTTCCACACATATGGTTATTATACCTAGTATCCAAATACCAAATATTTTCTTCTTCTAAAAATATATTTTTGCTTGTTAAAAAAATATTTTGTTGATTATCATAAGACACCCTAGTATTTTGATACAAAATCTCTACCATATCCCAATTTTCCATAATAAAAAAAATTATAAAACATTTTCTCCTGAGTGTAGTTATATCTTCCTCTGCCAAGGTAAGTAGATACAAAACTATTTCCATATCTTTCTTGATTTGAATGTGTGAGACGATTGTTTTTGTGAGATATTGGATCGAACTCTAGTTAGCATGTCGTCGAAGTCTGCTCATATTTTGTTGTCGAAGACCTACATGCTGTAGTTGAAGTGTGTTATAGTGTGTAGCTGTCGGATTGGGCCTTGTGTTAAGGATTCAATTGTTTAAGTTAGCTTGTACCCTAAGTTAGCTTGTAATGGGTAATTGTTAAAAAGCCCATTAGTTTAGTATGTTAAATTTTATTATAAATAGCATACTAGTCTCTCATCTTAGGTGTGGTGTGAAAAAACCTAATTAGGGTGAGAGAGTTATTTGTTATTCTTGAGTACTTGTAATTTGTTTGATAGAGAAAGTAAAGAATAGCAGTTATAACCAATCCTTGTTGTTTTTCCTTATTTTTCCTTATTAACCCTTGCGTGTTTCTTGATCATAAAAAAATTGTTAATATTTTGTTTCTAGGCATCCTAATTCACAACAAATTGGTGTGATGAGCGTGGAGAAGATGCCTTCAACAAAGTATGAGATTGAAAAGTTCAACGGAATGAACGATTTCGGTCTGTGGCGCTGGAAGATGAAAGCCCTACTGGTTCAACAGGGTTGTTTGGAAGCATTGAAGGGAGAGGCAGCCAGGGATGTAACGCCCCGATTTGTTTAATTCTATTTATTTATTTCATTTATTTGAATTTTGTGAAATGTGTGAATTTATTGCATTTTACCTGCTAATTGAGTTAATTGGTTAATTTCTCTGATAGGTAAAATATTTTCAATAAATTATAATTTTCTTTTCAACTTTTATTTCATGAAAATATATTTCATCGCTGTTTATGTTTTATCGCATTTTGAGAGCGTTTGGGAGATATTTGAGCGTAAGGGCAAAATGGTCATTTTGGGTAGTTAGATATTTTGTTATAAATAGAAAGTGGAAAGAAAAAGAGAGAAAAGAAAATAGAGAGAAAGAAAAGAGAAGATAGAAGGGAAGAGGAAAGAAAAGAGGAGAAAGAGAAGAAAATCGAAGATTCTCCGTTTCAAGCGCGATTAATCGGGTAAGGTTGAGAAGTTTCAATTATATCTTGCTTGTGTATGTATATGTGTTGTTTGTTGTGATTGTCTTGGTTGTTTCTCGACTTTTTATTATCGATTAAAATTAGGAGCAATTGATAGAAATCGATGTTTTCACGGATGAAATTCGATATAAACCGCGTAGAATACTCGTGATTATGTCTGAACATGTTTTGGTTGTTCTGGTATGAATTAGAAGGGTTTGGGTGATAAAAATGATGTATTTTGGTCGCATATGACCCAGGTTGACGCTGCTGCGAATTCTGGGTTTCACGGGTTCGCCTAGCGAACCCCAGCGAAGGAACGGGCGAACGTTCGCTAGAAGGTTCGCCTAGCGAACTTTATGACTGTTTTCCACTGCCTTGGTTCGCTAGGGTTCGCCTAGCGAATACTGGAGCGAACGTGATATTTTCCAATTTTGTTTTCGTCGTAATTTTCAAACCGTAAGTCCGTTTTGGTCGCCGTTCGAAGCGTTGGGAAGCTAATGAAAAGCTCTTTCTATTAAAAATGGTTTGGAGGGCAGTAGATGAATTATTTAGGTCGTGGTTTTGGAAAAGTGTTGGGTTGTCGGGTTTTTATCGCGTACAATGTGTGCGATTGATGTGTTAGCATGATATATACTTGTGACATGTAACGTGTAGCTTGTAGACCATTATATGATGTGAATATACATGATGAAATGTTGTGATGATGGGTTGCGGCCCTATGGCAAATATGTGCATTGTTTTGGATTAGACTCCGATGCGTAATTAATGATGTTGTTGTGTAGTAAAATACATTGTTTGATTGAATATCAACGTATGTTGTTATGATGTGTTGTGGGTAGCCTTTGTGGTGTGAATCCCTTGTGGAAATAATTGTGGTTGTATGATTGTTGTGGTTTGTGATGATATGCATTGTTTATGTGAAATTTCATGTGTGTTATTTGGTGGCCTTTATGGTTTGAAATGCATTGTTTGAATTAGTTTGCAATGCATGAGTGTGATGATGTTGATAATTCATATTGTTGAATTGTGGTGATGCATTTGATTGTCATGATTTCTTGTGTGCCAAGCATCATGATATGCATCTTGTGTGATCGTGTGCCCATGTGGGGTGTGAGCGATCCAGAAACGTCGTGTGCCCGTGTGGGGTGTGAGCGACAGGTTGGTTCCAGAGGGAATCCGCTATAACGTCGTGTGCCCATGTGGGGTGTGAGCGATGATTATAGACGATCGTGTGCCCGTGTGGGGTGTGAGCGATCGGGTCGTGTGCCCGTGTGGGGTGTGAGCGACGGGGAACATCGTATGCCCGACGGGGAGTTACATTGGTAACGAGCGATGGTTCCAATAAGTTCCTGAGTGAACTTGAGATGATTGAGTCGGTACCGCATTGCATTTGCATAGAGTCGTGAGTCGGTCTCTATGATTTGCATTTATCATCTCTGTATTTGTGCATTGATGAATAAACATAAATATGTATGTTTATGTGGAGTGATAAGAATTGTGGAAGTGTGCATGATGAATATGCTTGGTTTTGTACATATATACATTGTGATGTATATGAGTGAGTTGTGATGAATTGTGGTGAGAATTGTGAATGGATGCGTTATGTGTGGAAAATCATGATTTGATTTATTATGTGTGATATGTTGTATTTGTGGCATGCTATATGTGTTAGTATGTGATGGTATGGGTGAGATAATTTATTCATGTGTTTGAATGTGTGTTTGCATATTATTATACAATCTTGATTTAGTTGTTATTTCTCACCCTTCTGCTGTTTTATGATGCTCTATGAGGCATTGCAGATTAGAGTTGCTGGAGGTCTTTTGTGGAGACTAGCCCTCCGTTCTGTTGTCGGTCTTGGTGTCTGCTCTGATACGTAGCACGAGAGTCGGGGAAACGATTATGTTATTTATGTATATAATTGTTGAATATATTTGGTATTACCTTTATAAGGAAAAGTTTCCCAATTGAGGGTAATCTATTTTACGCTATGTATCAAATTTATGAACAGGGATGATGTTTTGTTTATTTAAATGTGACATCCTTGTTTCTGTCGGAAAAATAAATTTTTAGTTACTCTGATTTTATTTATGTATTATTTATTCGCGATGGGAATTGGGGTGTTACAATGAACGCTGCGTTAATGGAAAAAGAAAAGAAGTCCATGATAGAGAATGCCCATAGCACAATATTGTTGAGCCTTGGTGATAAGGTTCTTCGACAGGTATCAAAAGAGACTACGACATCGGGGTTATGGTTGAAACTTGAAAGTTTGTACATGACCAAATCTATGGTGAATCGACCCTACCTGAAGCAAGGTTTGTATTCATTCAAGATGAGTGAAGACAAAGTGTTGGCTGAGCAGTTGGATATGTTTAACAAGCTGATCCTTGATCTTGAAAATATTAATGTGAAGATCGATGATGAAGATCAAGCACTGTTGATGTTGTGCGCTTTTCCCAGAACACATGCTCACTTCAAAGAAACTCTCATGTATGGAAGAAAGTCCCTGAGCTTTGAAGAATTTCAATCAGCCTTGTATTCTAAAGACTTGAACGAACTAAATAAGCATAAACCTTCGACGGTTGGTAAAGGTTTGGCTGTTAAGGGAAAATTCTTGCGAAAGGATGGTAAGTTCGACAAGAAGAAAGGTAAAAGTCAGCAGAAATCTTATAGTGGTGAGAAATCTGGTATTCTATGTTATCACTGTAAGAAGGGGGTCACACAAGAAAGGTGTGCCCTGAAGGCCTGAAAGATCATGGAGGTAAGGATAATGGCAACACAGCCATTGTTCAAGATGACTTCGAATCATCTAATGTTCTTGTGGTTTCAAGTGGCGACTCAAGAAAAGAGTGGATTATGGATTCATGTTGCACTTGGCACATGACTCCAAACAGAGAATTGTTCGAGGAGTTATGTGATAAAGATGGTGGATCAGTGCTGCTGGGAAATAACAAAGCTTGCAAAATTGCTGGAATTGGATCTGTGAGATTCTAGCTCCATGATGATTCAATAAGGTTATTGACTGAAGTCAGGTATGTACCTGATTTGAAGAGAAATTTGATTTCTCTTGGTGAATTCGACAAGAAGGGATATGTTTTTCAAAGAGAGAAAAGTATCTTAAGAGTCATGAAGGGGTCGAAGGAAGTCTTGAGAGGCGTGAAGAAACAAGGCTTGTATACCCTTGAGGCTGAAGTTGTAATTTGTTCGACAAATGTTGTATCCACAAAACCTTTGTCAAAGACAGAAATTTGGCACATGAGATTGGGCCATGTCAGTGAAAGGGGTCTGATCGAATTAGGGAAACTAAATCTGCTTGGAGGAGACAAAGTCGAAAAGCTGAAATTTAGTGAACCCTGTGTACTTGGAAAATCTTGCAGAGTGAAGTTCAACAAAGGCAAACAAAGAACTCATGGATCCCTTGATTACATCCATGCTGATCTTTGGGGGCCTGCAAGGTGTCCATCACATTCAGGAGCAATGTATGTTTTATCCATAGTCGATGATTATTGCAGAAAGTTATGGGTATTCATCCAAAACACTAAGGATGAAACTTTTGAGAATTTCAAAGGTTGGAAGACTCTGGTCGAAAATCAGACTGGCAGAAAGGTCAAGAGGTTGAGAACTGACAATGGCCTTGAATTTTGCAATGAGGCGTTCGACAGCTTTTGTGCTTCCTCAGGTATTATAAGTCATAAAACTACTGCAGGTACTCCACAACAAAATGGTTTGGCGGTAAAGTTTAATCGAACTATTTTGGAAAGAGTTAGATGCATGTTGACTAGTGCTGGATTAAAGAAGGTGTTTTGGGCTGAGGCTGTTTCGACAGCAACATATCTGATAAACAGATGTCCTTCGACTGCGTTAGATATGAAGACACTGAAGAAGTTTGGTCGGGACATCCACCTAGTCTCAACAGACTGAGAGTATTTGGTTGCGTGGCCTATGCTCACATTAGGCAAGACAAGGTCGAACCTAGGGCTCTGAAATGCATTTTCATGGGATACCCTGAAGGAGTCAAAGCTTATAGGCCATGCTGCCTAGAGCCAGGTCACGGGAGGTGTATCACCAGTCGAGATGTAGTTTTTAATGAAGCTGAGATGGCTTTCAAGAAAACTGATGATGCTGACGAAGAGCTGGAAAATGGAGAGATTCCTGTTGAGGTGGAGCATGTTGATGTTGAATTGCGTATCCCAGATGAAGTCGAAGAAGAAGCAGAAGCTGTTATCGAAAAAGAGGAGACTGGTAATGACTACCTGCTAGCAAGAGACAGGTCAAAGAGATTCATCAAGCCACCTCAGAGACTTGGGTATGCAGATCTTATAGCTTATGCCTTAATCTCTGCAAGTGAGGTTCTTGACGAAGAACCTAGAGACTATAACGAAGTTATGAGGAGTCGAAAGAAGACTGAATGGCTGAAGTCCATGGCTGATGAGATGAAATCTCTTCATGATAACAACACATGGGAATTGATCAAGAAATTTACTGGAGCCAGGTTAGTCAGCTGTAAATGGATTTTCAAAGTTAAGGAAGGAATCGAAGGAATGACGTAGAAGAGATACAAGGAAAGATTAGTTGCTAGGGGTTCACTCAGAAAGAAAGTGTCGACTTCAATGATGTGTTTTCTCCTGTTGTGAAGCACAGGTCCATTCGAATGTTGCTTGCCTCGGTGGCACAGTTCGACCTTGAACTGGAACAGATGGATGTGAAGACTGTGTTCTTGCATAGTGATCTAGATGAAACAATCCTGATGAGGAAACCTGAAGGGTATGTCGAAAAGGGGAAGGAAGACTATGTGTGCAAGATGAAGAGATCTTTATATGGACTGAAACAATCTCCTCGATAGTGGAATAGGAGATTCGATAAGTTCATAGCTCACATAAGTTTCATTAGAAGTCAATTCGACCACTGTGTTTACTTCAGATTTTGAACTGGTAATTCATTTGTTATTTTGTTGCTTTATGTGGATGATATTCTAATAGCAAGCAACAATGTCGAGTATGTAATAATGGTGAAGGTTGAACTCAATAAGGAGTTCGACATGAAGGATCTGAGAGCTGCGTCCAGGATTTTTGGGATTGGCATCCGAAGAGATAGAAAGCAGTCGAAATTATGCTTATCTCAAGAGGCATACCTACGGAAGATTCTCGAAAAGTACAATATGTCGAATTCAAAGCTTATTGTGACTCCGACAAACCCTCAATTCAAGCTAAATATAGATCAGTGTCCCAGTACTGATGTTGAAAGAGCTTAAATGAATAACATTTCATAGGATAATATAGTGGGTTCTTTGATGTATGTTATGGTCTGTACTAGACCTGACATAACATATGCAGTAAGTCTTGTAAGCAGGTACATGGCGAATCCTAGAAAGGCTCACTGGCAAGCATTGAAGTGGATTCTAAGGTACATAAATGGGTTTATGAATAGAGTCCTAATTTATGGTGGAGCCTTGGGTGAAGATAGTAAAGCAGAAATCGAAGGATGTGTCGACTCTGATTATGCAGGTTGTATGGATTCTAGAAAATCTATTTCTGAATATGTGTTCACTATGTTTGGGACAGCAATCAGTTGGAAAACAACACTTCAGAAGGTTGTTGCCTTATCAACCACTGAAGCGGAATATATTTCCCTAACTGAAGTTGTGAAGGAAGCATTGTGGCTTGAAGGTTTTGCAAATGAGCTAAAACTTCAAGGTCGAAGTATCAATGTTAAATGTGATAGTCAAAGTGCAATACACCTGTTGAAGAATTCAGCCTATCATGAGTGAACCAAGCACATTAATGTGAGGCTACATTTCGTCAGAGGGGTAATCGAGCGTGGAGAAGTCCAAGTACTAAAGGTTTCGACAGATCATAATCCTGCTGATATGATCACCAAGACGTTGTCCAGTTGTAAATTTTTCCACTGTATGCAGTTGATAAAACTGCATGAAGAAAGCTAGTTTGTCTCTTGATGTTATTGAGTTAGATCCAAGGTGGAAATTTTTGAGATATTGGATCGAACTCTAGGTAGCATGTCGTCGAAGTCTGCTCATATGCTGTTGTCGAAGACCTACATGTTGTAGTCGAAGTGTGTTCTAGTGTGTAGCTGTTGGATTGGGCCTTGTGTTAAGGATTCAATCGTTTAAGTTAGCTTGTACCCTAAGTTAGCTTGTAATGGGTAATTGTTAAAAAGCTCATTAGTTTAGTATGTTAGGTTTTATTATAAATAGCATACTAGTCTCTCATCTTAGGTGTGGTGTGACAAAACCTAATTATGGTGAGAGAGTTATTTGTTATTCTTGAGTACTTGTAATCTGTTTGATAGAGAGAATAGAGAATAACAATTATAACCAATCCTTATTGTTTTTTCTTTGTTTTTTTTATTAACCTTAACCCTTACGTGTTTCTTGATCATAAAAAAAAACGATATTGTTTTATTTCAATGCATCTTAATTCACAACAATTTTTTATTGGTAGAAATTACCACATCCTCTTTCTCAGAAATTACCTCAATCTCTACCTATAAAATTTCCTCTTCCATCAATGTTGAAATGTTTATGCCCCTACATTTTCCCATTTCATTAGATTCAATTCAACTACGTTGCTGAAATTCATACAACTTTTTGAAACTTTTTAAATATTTTGGTAACACAAGTTTTAATACTACTTAACAACTTTGCTACTATTAAAGTGTCACTGTTTAGAGACTCAAATATCATGGTCACTATATAGTTAAATTTCATCGATATGGTGCTTAGAATGCACTCCAACATCTTTTGTCTTATTGATAAGATTTATAAGACGAAAAAAAAAATCTACAATTTCTAAACTAGACATTTTATACTAGATATTTTATATTGTAGTTTGGATTTAGGCTTTCTCTTTTATTTTATGTTACAATTCAATATCACCCACATTTCTGTAATAATCCTATCAATTGGTCCCTTAAGCCAAAAAGAAAAAAAAAAAAAAAAAAAAAAAAAAAACTTTTATTACATTGAACGCAGGCCCAATGGATAAAGAAGTCCAAAACTATTACCTAAGCTACAAAATTCGACTTCACTGGGGATCGAACCCAGAATCTCTGGTTCCGTAGACCAGCGCCTTATCCATTGGGCCATGAAGTCCAATTTTGATTGTGAAAAATGTTCTACAGTACTTAACAAATGCTTAATGTTCACAATGGCTGATACTTCAACTTTAACCATGGCGTAGAATTGTATCACAAGTGACCCAATCAACCTACCTGACCGATTTTCTGTTCTGCACCGGCATACTTTCCCCAACAAAGAACACACACCACCATTACTTAGTATCTTGTCGGATAACATGAAAAATAAACAATCTTTGCGAAACAAAGCCACTCACTTTGTATCTCTCCTTCTCAACCCCATCTCTGATCCTGATTCTGACCAACACCCTCCATCTTCTGCTTCTGTAAGTTCTCTTTTTTATTTTTATTTTTTTATTTCAAACTGAATTTAATCCTTAGCTCCAACTGTAGTACTGTACATTTTTTTTAGATATGTCTTAGGTTCATGTTTTTTCAGATATGTCTTAGGTTGTTTTTGGCATTTTGTTTTCAAACTAAAATTAAGGTTACGATTTTGTTCTTATCAGGAAGAAATGGGTGAGTTTAAAATAAGTGATGAGGAGGGTAATAATAACAATCATGATTTAGTTGATGGACCTGATACTTCATCCTTCCCTGCATTTCTCTATTCTTTGGTGTCTTCGTCAAACTCTAAAGAGGATGCTAACTCTAATGGACTGAAAAATGATGATAAAGGTAAGAATAGCCCTTTAACTGATTCAGCTATGAAGGATAATGGTGGGAGTAAAAGTTTGTTTTCTAGAAGTAAGCAATCACTTAGTAGTGCTATTCGCCGAGCTGCCAGAATCAGTGGATTTCGCCATCACAATCGAAAAGATAATAATGATAATGATCTTGAAGTGAAACATCAAGATATGAAGAAAGAATCAGTGCCTGTGTCTTTGGATGATTTGCCACGAATTTCTGAACCTTCTGTTCTTGTTTCCGAAAGTTTAAGGAATGTTCTCTATGCTTCTCTTCCACCTCTTATGCATGGAAAAAAATGGTTGTTGCTATACAGGTATCATCTGAAGATGAAGATTCAATGCTATGTGATTAATTTTATTAATTGGTATGATCATTTCGTTAGCAATTTCAATACATTTTATGTAGCACTTGGAGGAATGGTATATCACTTTCGACTCTTTACCGAAGAAGCGCGTTATGGCCTGGATTGAGTTTGCTGGTACAACTTAATTATCCTCAAGTTTATGATGTCTAATTTTAAGGCCGTATCTTGATAATTCCAATGCTTCAATATGGATTGGCTCATTCTTCTTTTCTTTTCTGAATCATCATTGATCTATGCATATCATTCCGTTCTATAGGTTGTTGGAGATAAAAAAGGAGCGGTATTTGGAAGCTTGGTTGAAACACCTCTCAGACCATCCAGCAAGAGGAAGTACCAGGTCATGCTCAAAATCATTTATCCTATATTCCTATATAGACCAGTAGTGTTTTCTGGATAATCATGCGATGATGCTATTTGTTATTTTATCTTGTTGACAGTAGATTTTGTACAGGGAACAAACAGTACTTTTGTTTTCACAAATATCTCCGGTCATCCTATCATATATCGTCCAACAGGTATACCCCTTCTTGAGTTTAGAGATTCAATAGGGTAATTCTGTAAGATTCAGCATCGGCATGAGGCTTAAGTTTTAATGTGCAAAAATATGTGATATACTAAAACAATTCATGTTTGGTTTGGACATTCAAATGCTACTTCTCTTGACTAGGTAATCTAACCACAAAAAATTGCAGGGGTAAACCGTTATTTCACACTTTGCAACACTGACTACATAGCAATTGGAGGGGGAGGTCATTTTGCGCTTTATCTGGACAGTGATCTGTAAGGACTTTGTAATTTTATTGATCCCTTACATATTTCATTGAAAAATTATCACACTGATTTTGTTATTTTTAAGATTGAACGGCTCAAGTTCAGTATCTGAAACTTTCGGGAATCCTTGCCTTGCAAATTCTCAGGACTTTGAAGTGAAGGAAGTTGAGGTACCCAATAACCTTCCTTGCCTATCGTCACATATCACTCAGTGCACACCTCGTTCGCATTATCTGTTTTTTCCAAATACAAGTTAGTTGTTAAGTTTGCAATCCATGCAGTTATGGGGCTTTGTACAGACTTCAAGATATGAGGAAGTGCTTGCATTAAGCAGAACTGAGGCACCAGGGATCTGTCGGTGGTAAACAAGGCTGAACATTTTACCTAAGGAACAACAATGTAGTGATAACAGAGAAAGCTTCATGTCTCCAACTATGTTTTAATTAACAAACATGTCTGTAAATATTTACACAGCATATGTATATAGTCTATTCACGTGAAAAGATGCAAATTTTGTACACAATAAAAATTGCTAGTTTATTTGTTTTTGCAATTTCAAATACTAATGATAGAGAGAAAAAAGAAATAATTGTGTCCCATGTAGAAGGCATTTAGAATGTGAGCCAACTTTTAGTATCTGATAAAAGTAAACCATAACATTCTTACATTATTAGCCTGTTAGTAAAGCTCTAAAACCTTAAAGTTTGGTTGTACTAGGTTCGTGAAAAATGAAAACAACAACTCTCTTTACATTTTTGAAATTTTACTTAACAATCCACCATGGCCTTCAGAGGGATCCATTTTCGGGCTCGGCTATTTTGGTATCTGCTGCATCCTTGTATGCATCTGAATGAACTCCAAGCGCGGCACGACCAGAAGGATCGAGATTTTTGGACCATGCTGCATCCCATTCCACAGCTTTTGCAGTACTGCATGCCACACTAGGACCTCCTGGAACTGTTGACCTGGCAGCATTCTGTTCAAATGAAATGGTTCAAGGTTCAAGTCATTAAACAAGTCCATTTTCTGATAAAAATGTATTATTATTATTTTATATTTTTATAAATGAAAAAATAAACAATAAAATTCACCTTTGGAAATAACTTCTCAAAAATTGTCCTATAGTGGTATCCCTCTTTTGTAGTAGGAGTGTTTTCAGGGTAAACAAAGTTGGCATGCTTCAACATTGCATCTGTGACCTAGTCATTTATCAAGATATATAAGGACAGAAAGAAGGATAATGCCATTGAATTCTATATAATTAGTTATTCAATTCGATATACGTATTAGAACCTACTTGTGCACTGGCATGATCCTTCAAACCATCAATCCAACTGTATCCGACACCATCACTGAACTGTTCCTTCTGTCGGTACAATATGTGCTGGAAAAATACAAGAACAATATTATTTCATAAACTCTTCAAGACTTAGGAATAGGCATAATGCAGAACAGCAGAATTTGTTACAAACCTTTGGCAAATATGGTTTCTCATCATCATCAAATGCATTGCGCACTATCCATTTCTCTATCCTTTTAAGTTCAGGCTTTATCTGAGCAATTTGTCATAAATTTCACGAGGTGATTACAACATGATACAAGAAGAATCATGCATGATACATGACCATCAAAAGAAGAAAACTTGAACATTTAAACTAAAGCAAAAAGTTATAATGACATTTAAATTTATTTTAAAGTAACAAAACATAATCTCAATCAACAATGCATGCAACCCAATTGGAACTGTTATGTTGCATGGACAAGACAAGATGAACAATAGGGAAAAAAAGTAAAGGTAAAGTACCATTTTCCATTCCGGATCGATGGCCATGGCTGTGCTGATAAATTCTTTATCCAAGAACGGTACACGTGCCTCTATACCCCAAGCGGAAGTTGATTTATTGGCTCTAAGGCAATCATAAAGATGAAGTGCTTTAATCTGTCAAATCATCAAAACAACCAAAAACATAAATAAACAAGTCAAAAAGTAATCAAAATATGAGGCATAATGTTTATGGTATATTACTTTTCGACATGTTTCTTCATGAAGCTCTTGCTTGTTAGGTGCCTTATGGAAATACAGGTAACCTCCAAATATTTCATCTGAACCTTCTCCGGAAAGAACCATTTTCACTCCCAATGATTTGATTTTCCTAGACATGAGAAACATTGGAGTACTTGCTCTCACAGTTGTTACATCATATGTTTCAGTATGGTAAATGACTTCCTCGAGTGCATCTATACCTTCCTGATATAGCCAAAATCAAATATTACCCAAGTTAGCAATAAGAATCTCATCTGCACAAGGTAAACAATGATCAGATGATGATTGAGACGGTTACCTGAACCGTGAAATGAAGTTCGTGGTGACGAGTGCCAAGATAATCTGCTACCTCTTTTGCAGCCTTCAAATCCGGAGAGCCCTGAATGATGGAAAAAACATGTCATGAATCATATAAATGCTAATATACTACTAGACCTGAACGGTGGATAATACAACTCATTTTCACCTAACACAGGAAATATTTATGACCTTTAAACCAATACAGAAAGTATGTAACTGCGATCCCCACTGACGAGCAGCATCTGATTGAGCCAAATATCGATTGGCCACCGCAGCAACAAGTGATGAGTCCAATCCTCCAGACAAAAGAACTCCAAAAGGCACATCAGTCATCAGTCTCTTAACTACCGCCTGCATGATGTCACAGTTAAAATAAGTAAATAGTTAAAAGGGGTGTTAGTAAGATTATCCGATAGTTAGTATGTGGCTCAAGTACACCAAACTAAGTCACTACATGTAAAAGGAGAGCCAGTGTTCTCAATCGCGGATAGCGAAAAATAGATGTTTGTTCAAATTCCGCTGCGCAACAGTGCTATAGCACACCACTATAATCCCTATTGGACAACAGTTTATATTAAGTAGACAAATAGTGTATTGCAAAACAATAGTAATTTGTTCAAACTCCAGTATACTATAGTGCTGCTATTTAACAAAGCAGAGTAGAACTGAATCTTCTAAGCTTAAAACGGTGACGGAAGTCAATGGATAAGACAGTAATAGCTCACCCTCTCAAAGGTCTCACGCAAAACAATTGGATCATAGGGTGTTGATGGAATTTGCTCCGAGAACCATGTTGGATTGTACCACCTTCTTAATCCTCCTGCAAATACAGCAAATTTTAACAGGATACTTAAATGTCCATAGTATGTTAATGTATAATGTAGACGGTAAAAGGAGAAACAAATTGGAAATTGAATTAAAAGAATAATCATGAACAGAAAATAGAATAAAGGACATTATCTATACCCTGTTTGCTGGAATATATATGCCCCGGAGGAAAAGATATTAATCTCTCACAGTCATCAACTAGAGCTTTCATTTCAGATGCAAACCATATTGATCCTGCAAATAAATCAGCAAAAAGGCTGTTCATATACCCAAGTGAATATGTTCCACAGCATAAGAAGCATTGAATGATATAACAAAGTAATCCTTATGTTTATACATATTGTTAAAAGTTGTGGTTGATCCTAAATCATCCTTGCAAAACCGGCTTGTAGGGTGAGGATTGTCCCCACTTATAAGCACATGTTTAGGCAATATATTGTCCAATGTGGAACTCTTAACACATACATAGCAAAATATTTATCCATAATTTATAAGAAATAAGTGTTGTACTCTCAATCTTCATTACCTTCACTTGTGTTATGAACATCTGTGTGATGTGCAAATGAAGGTAAACAACATCCAGATGACAAAAATACATTGATTTAAAGCTTCAAAATTTATACAAGAGCCAACACGTTTATGATTTATTTCAGTTTATTGAAAATCTAGTAAGAAGTAACTTAGTATATCCAAACTCACTTGGTTATTTACTGGTATAAGTGCTTGTAAGAGAGTTTGAGAGTTTACTGAAATAACTTATGAATTCTGATATATATATAAAAGCTCTACAGGATAATTTATAAAAATGGCTTATAATTTATATCATATGAAAACAATTTGACTTTATTTTATCTTTTGTTATCGAAATAGCGTTAAAACTATGTAGTCATATGATTAATGCTTATGCTATAAGTGCTTAATTAAAAAGTGAATTGTTGACAAAAACAGGGTCCAAGATGAAAATGCAAAATGCCACTAGAAGAAGAAAAAGGAAGATATATATTATACCATCATGGCCCCAACCCAAGTAAAGAGGGGTAATTCCAATAGCATCACGAGCAGCAATAAAACTTTTATCTTTAGTGTCAAGTAGCACAAATGAGAACATTCCATCCAGCATATCAACAAACTCTTCACCATGTTCTTCATACTAATATAATAATAATAGAGTCAGAATATCACAAAAATAAAACAATCCATCTTTGTAGCACCAACCCATTTCAACAAAGGTATGCCGGGTGTGTCACTGGCCAGCACTGACACAACACAGACACGCATTATTAAGTTCAATTAATTCATTTTTTTCAATTTATTACCGAAGTCGAAGTGTCGGTATAGGTGGCCGCCAAGTGTCAGTAAAATAATAACAGAAAATGAAACTCATTCCAAAAACTTACAAGATGAGCAATGACTTCACAGTCACTACCGGTTCGAAATTGATGAGAAGTCAGTTTCTGTTTCAATTTCTTGTGGTTGTAGATCTCTCCATTTACCTAGAACATCATTCATAGCCAAGTCATTAAAAATGTTTCACTGTAACCCTAACTACTTCTAAAGCCACACATCTTAACTACAAAAATAGCTGCATGCAACAGAATGTAATATTTGGTAATGAAACACTGAATTTCAAACAATAAAAAGAATATAGAGATATACAAATCCAGTAGATGATAAATACATACGGTGACAATAATGGTTTTGTCTTCGTTGTAAAGAGGTTGATCTCCAGAAGTAGGGTCAACAATGGCAAGGCGTTGATGAGCGAGGTAACAATCTTGATGAGAATGCAAACCGCTCCAATCGGGGCCTCTGTGTTTCAATCTGCGAGAGAGTTCGATGATGCGGGCGCGTTTGGAGATAGAGTTGTCGACGACACCCAATACTGCTAAGATTCCGCACATGACGGCTGCTAAGAACAAAACAAGGTCGAATCTGAGGAAATGAATATTTTAAAGAAAAGTACTGTGGGATACTGTTTTAGTATTTATATACTCGTTTTAAGGCACGCTTTTAAATAAAGGCCAAATGTTTAATTATAAAAAATTATTTTCCATGTTGGTCGGTAGTATTAAAAAAAAAACATTAATTTATAATCTAAAATCTATACTAGTGCTACTTTTTAGATTTGGTGAACCTTTTCATCCATGAAAGAATGGAAGATCATTTTGGTCTTTTAACACTTTTCTAAGGAGACATTTTAGTTCATTTATCTTAATTTTACAAAATTTTTACCCATATAAGCACATTTCTATATGTTAATTTCCATTCTACCCATATTTTTAACAAAATTGCCAATATATCCATGTTTCAAAAAAAACAAACAGAAACGTTGAAGGGGGGCGTCATCTGATTTGGCGACCCCTTTGTAAGATAAGAGGTGGCGCCATCTGATTTGGCTACCCTCTTGTAATTTAAAAGGGGGTGCCGTCTGCTATGGAGCTCCCATTAAAAACGAATTTTTTTAATGTTTTTCCAATAATTCTGAAATAACATATAAATAATAATAAATAAATAATAAAAATTAATTATTTCTTTTAATAATAAAAGAGTACATAGATGAAACATTGTACATTAATTTTTATGATGCGGTTGAGCAAAATGTCCGTCTGTACCGCATCCTCGTGTACGTATGTGTCTCGGTTGTCTTTGCGGCGGCGTTGGGTCCACAGATGCCGATGGTGGTATTGGGTTTTCGTCAATATATTGGATCATTTATGCCCATGAAGACGAGTCGATATTAGTCAAGTCGTCCATATCAAAGGTGTTTCCCATGCCTGCATAATTATGTTGGGGTGGTTGGCTCGACGAGGCTATGTCAGGACGATAGCCTGTTTGGTCGTAAGCGGTCATGGGTGTAAATGTCTAGGTGGGTAAGGTTTGGTTGGGTGTTTGATACTCCGTGTTAAATTGGGTTGTAGTGTCATAGGAGTATGATTGATATTGTGGTAGGTTTTGCTGGTATTGGGACTGGAATAACTCTGTTGGAATGGGGTGGATTGGTAAGGGGTATGTTCATGGAGTTGTGGTTGTGTGAGTGGGGGATGGGTTGGCTGTTGGCTTGGCTGATGGGTCCGCTGTTGAGTCCGTGATGATGTGGCTTGCTGGCGTGCGTCAACCAAATATCTAGGATGGGAAATGAAACCAATGGAAACGAACCTATACCAATTCATGTATTGGATAAACGATTTTCTCTCAAATGGCAAAACAGTGTCGGTCAAAACAAAATGGTTGCGATGCTTCCATTCACGACACTCATGTTTTGCATATGTTTTCCATGGTTTATAGGTCCATAGATCAGAGAGTTTACTCGTGTGATATTTCTCGTCGATGCATTTTGGTGGACCTGAAATATCTTGTAGCATTCCAAACTGAAGCTTGACACGATCACTGTTATGCATTTCCACGGTTATGAAGTGGATAATCGGTACCTTTGCACTCCACACAACAGCGTCGTGTTCGTTAACTTCATGAATGACCTCTAGACCAAGATATGACCGCCAAAGAAACTGTAAAAGGAAAAAAATATTTAGTATATGTAAATAATATGTTAATGTTAAATGTGACTCTATTCTAAATATGTAGGTTAGTGACAATACATCATCTTGACCCAAATGATCCAGAAGATTTCGGTATTGGGTGATGTTGTAATGGGGACAATTGCCATAATTCATCCCTAGTGCAGACCACCTATAATTCGAAAAGGCAACATTTGTTAGTAATAGGATAAATTAAAAAACAGAAAAATTGGTTTTCAAAGAATTGGTCTAAGATATTACCTTGTAGTGTATGGAAATCCAAAATTGTTGTGGTTGACAGGCGCTAGATTGGTCATTCTCGACCAACCCCAAACTTGAAGAAGAACAGAACATCCGGTAAAATTACTCGAATTTGCATATGCGTTGTTACACAGAGACCTATATAGGTGGCATAGTGTGGCAGACCCTCAACTATATGTTTTTATTTTGTCTATGTCTTCTAATAAAGGTAAGTACATAGGATGCACATCGTTACCACTTGCACCCGGAAATAAAAATAAACCTATTAGTAGCATTATATAAATTCTTGTTCTTCTTATTTTCAATAATTCTGGAGAGTCTATTGTTAACCTTATTGCTCTATAAATGTTTTTGAGCCATGATAGTAATAATTTTTTGCCCCTCAAATCTCTTTGGGTAGGGGCAACCCCTTAAAGTTCTTCCACCACATTACCAACAATATTGGTGTCACCCCTTACCGCCTTACCATTAATAAGTAGACCTAAGAGCATGTAAGTGTCTTCGAGTGTCACAGTACATTCACCTATTGGTAGATAAAATGCATGCGTCTCGGGTCGCCACCTTTCTTGAAGCGCTAAAATGAACTTTGAATCCAAGGAGAAATTTTTTATCTCTTTTACTTCTCCAAAACCCGCGCGCCTCAAATACGGTTTAATCAACGGGTCACAAGGGATATATTTATGACTACGAGTTCAAAGTTATTAGTATTCTACGAAAAAATAAATAGTTAGCATAGGCACTGTAAAATAAAAATCGTTAGAACAATGTGATTATAAAAAAATGCAACATTATACTTACATAAGAAGCGATGTTGTTTGGTGTTCCTCGATGGTTCTCTCCCATTGTTAACAGAGACATTTTTTTAAGAAATATAGAGTGTGACTACAACAAGAAAATATGTGTTTTACAATGAAGGTGGTGATGAATTTTACAATGAAGGTGAATGTATTTATAGTAAAAAAAATGAATTGTGGTAGATAGATGAAATAAATTGTTAGAGATGGTAGTAATAATTACATGCAGAAGAATAAATGAGGTAAATGAATGTATAGATGAATTGTGACACTTGGCTATTTGCATGCAAGCAAGATTCCATTTTCTGACCAATTAATGGGGTGACTCCATTTGAAATGGCGCCCCCCTTTTAGTTTGAATGTTGACTACAAACTATTTGGCGCCATGCTTATTTTTCGTGGGAGGGGGCTCCAAACGATATGGCGCCTCCCTTATAATTTAATGAGGGGGCTCCAAACCATATGGCGCATCCCTTGTAAATAATAATATTTTTTTATTCTAATTCGTTTGTTATATGTATAGTCCACTAAGAGAAGGTAAGTATCATTTAAACTACATTTCAAAATCTAGAATTATGTCTAGAACATCAAATTATATTGTGCATGCTCATTTTAATGGAGACACTTACATCTCTGATATTTCCGGTTTCGGGTTTCAAAATACTGATGTTACCCGAATAACAATGAGCAGGAAGTCCAATTTCTTGCATTTCAAAGAGCGAATAGAGTCAAAGATGTTGTCAGGTCCAATATCTCAAATCATATATAGAAGTATCGTTTTTTTTAAATAGTCTGGTCAAGTATTTTCAAGATAATATAGAGGATGATGACGATGTTCAACGCATGTTTGATAGCCATGAAAACTCTGGCTTCGACTATATCGAGTTGTATCTATTACTCTGCCAGACTCAACAATCCCAAGTGTTTGGTGAATCACAGGTAATAGATCAGCCGCAGTCATTGGAACAAGACAAAGTTGATGCAGTTGACGAGGAGAAAGAAGAACCCGAGGCCATTGTTGATCAAATGGTGAATTTGTTTGGGACTGGGGACTACACCGTGATCACCCCACTTGAAGACGTCGATAAAGAGGCATTACCACTAAATTATGTCTATTATCCTCCCCAACACATGATTAACTTGAAATTGAGTGGAGATGAGCCATCCGCGGAACTGTTCTACAATCCTTCTTAACAAGTCAAAAGTGTCTTGAAAGTGGGGAACCAGTACCGCACAAAAGCAGAGTGCATGCAACCTATAATAAGGTTTCACATGGAAAATTTTGTTGATTTTGAAGTAAACCGCAATGACTCAAAGCGATATGTCGTAGTTTGTCGAAACAAACTTTGCAAGTTTTGGTTAGCAGTGTCCTATCGAAAGAGAAATGATTTTTGGGAGATAGGTTCAATTGATCCACCCCACACTTGTACAACCAAAATTAATCGGCAAGATCGTGGTAAACTAAGCTCCCAATTAATATGCCAAGAGATTTTGCATCTCGTGGGAGTAGATCCATCTGTGAAGGTGAACACGATTATCTCTCATGTCGTTGCACGGTTTAACTATACTCCATCATACCGAAAAGCTTGGATTGCAAGAATTAAAGCGGTTGAACATGTATATGGGAATTGGGAAATTTCTTACAATCAACTTCCACGGTATTTACTAGCACTTCAAAAATATGTTCCGGGTACAGTTGTAATATTGGAATCGCTTCCAGCATACACTCCTGATGGAACATGTGTTGATGGCTGTAGGATATTCTCTCGCCTCTTCTGGGCATTTCAAACGTGCATCAAAGGTTTTGCTCTCTGCAAACCTGTTATTCAAGTGGACGGCACATGGTTGTATGGAAAATACAAAGGAACATTGCTGATGGCGGTTGCACAAGATGGAAATAATAATATATTTCCAATTGCATTTGCTTTGGTCGAAGGTGAGACAGTTGAAGCTTGGAGTTTCTTCCTCAAAAATCTCAGAACACATGTAGCCCCGCAACCCAACTTATGTCTGATTTCCGATAGACATGCCTCTATTGTGAGCGCTTACAATAATCCTGCTAATGGTTGGCATAATCCTCCTTCGGTCCATGTCTACTGCATAAGGCACATTGCTCCGAATTTTATGCGGGAAATTAAAGACAAAAACCTCCGTACAAAAGTTGTGAATGTGGGGTATGCATTAAACCAACCATCATTCATGTATTACCGCGAAGAAATAAGATTGTCAAACGCGGAAGCATTAAGGTGGGTGGATAACATTCCAGTGGAGAAGTGGACAAGGGCATTTGATGGAGGATTCCGATGAGGTTACATGACCACAAACCTTGTCGAATCCCTGAACGGCATATTCAAGGGAACTAGAAACCTCCCTATCACTGCGTTGGTAAGAGCAACCTATTACAGGTTGGGGTCACTATTTGCAAAGAGAGGCAAAAAATGGAGCGTTGTTTTGGAATCAGGGCAGTTATTCAGCGAAAGCTGCATGAAATATATGAAGAAGGTAACTGATAAAGCGGCCTCACATCGAGTTAGATCATTTGACCGTCACGACTACAGTTTCATTGTTGAAGAGGCAAAGGATCACAACGAGGGTCAACCAATGGGACACTACAGGGTGGAAATTCATAAAAATTGGTGCGACTGCAGGAAGTTTCAAACATTCCGTATGCCTTGTTCACATGTCATTGCGGCACGTTCTAGTGCTCGTCAGGATCCGTTCTTGCAACTATCAGAAGTTTATAAGGTCGTGAACTTATTCGGTCTCTACAATAACAGCTTTCCAGTGGTAGCTAGTGAGGACTATTGGCCAACCTATCATGGGGACACAATTTACCACAACGAAAACATGAGAAGAAACAAAAAGGACCACCCCAAAAGCACGTGAATTAGAACTGAAATGGACACAACTGGAAAAATGGAAAGACTATGAGGAATATGTCGTCTTCCCGGGCATACACGGAAAAGTTGTCCAAATGTTTGAACAAGTTCTAGATAGATTTACTTTTGTTATTAGAAAAGTTGTATCCTTCGAATTTAATATTTATAACAACTACTGGTTACAAGAAAACAAACTGAAATACTTCTAAACCAACACACAAACCATTAAACATATCAAGATTAATACAACATAAACCAAGAAATAACAACAATCAAAACAATATCATCAGTTCCAAACATCATAGACATAACGTCGTTGTCATTTCTAATTCGCAGCCACTAACGTTGAATATTGTCATCTTCAATCGAGAAGTAAGAAACCTGTCTTTCAATACTTCTAATTCTTTCACCATCTGGTATGTCTTCTTCTAACCAGCGATTCAAACTCCTTCGTAGTTGCTCTAAACTTTGGATGTTCCAGAACAACATCCTTATCGACGACTTAGTTCTTGAAAAAATAACATGACCGTATCTTCTGAGATACATGATTGAATCTGCTAAAATTTTAAGAAACAATGACAATTTAGGTGTGAACAAATGTACAAGAGTGACATCTATTTATACAAGAAAAACTTCAAATTAAATAATAATTAATACTATAATAATATATAATATATTAATTAAAAAATTAATTAAAAGGGTGACTCCAAACCATTTGGCGCCCCCTTTGTAATTTAAAGGGTGACTCCAAACCAGATGCCGCCACCTCACAATTTTACAAGGGAGAGCCAAACCAGATGGCGCCTCCCTTGAAGGAATGCGTTTTTTTTTAAACTTGGGTAGATTAGATATTTTGTTGAAAAGGTGGGTATATTGGAATATGTTATGGGGAAACGTGGTTATATGGGTAAAAATTTCTAATTTTACTTTTAAATAAATTTTATAACAACAAACATATTTTAATGTGGTACTTGAAAAATGTAATGTTTGGACTGATGGAATAGGTTGGATGAAGTGAAATAAAATGGTATGTGTCATACCCTAATTTTTTACCATAAGATTCCACCATCTTTGTGCATCATCCTGCATAGCATCTTCAGGTCGGCGGTCTTATCTGCATGCTTTATGACTAACCAGCTTGTGCAGGAATTTTAATTTCAAGTGGAGATAGTTCTATTTCTCACAATTTAGTGTTTCAAGACGTGACCATTGGATCTTGATTCAAGAGGTTCCTAAGGTTTTCTACTGGTCGTCCTCTTCAAGATTTCTCAAAAGCTCAGCGTATATGCCCCAGAGAATTAGGGTTTTCCTACTATTGGTATTGAGCATGGTCGTTTAAGGACTGGTTGTGATTTTTGTGGCAAGTTATATCTTCATGGTTTGTGTGTTGGGTTCGTCATCATCCAACTCTTTCTTTGATGGTGCAAGTTCATCATTTATGTTCTTTTAGAGATTGAAGTTTGGATCTTCTTGTTGATGGTTTGAAGTTGTAAGTTCTTAAAGTGAAATTCAAGGACCATGTTCTTCACAAATTCAAATGGATTGACGATTTTTTCTACAAAGTTCAAATTACAATGTTCTCCATGAATTTTTGGCAAGTAATGATTCATGCTCCATCATAAAGATGTAAGGTTCAAGTACAAGTTTTAATCTCAAGACTATTCATGATCAAAGATTTGCAAGTTCTAAATTTCAAATTTCAAATTATTCAAGTCACAAGAGATTTTCATGTTGTTTCCATCAAATTTTAAATTCAAGATTCAAAGTGCAAGGTTCAAGAGTTTCAACAACTTTTTCATATTCAATATTCAATTCACATGTGCTAAGAAATCCTTACAATTCAAAGATTACTCCAAAATACAATGAAAATTCAAGATGTGGAGATATACCAAATTTATTCAAATTAACAAGTTCAATATTTACAAGGTCCATGTTACAAAAATCACAAGAAAATAATACAAAAGTACAACAGTTACTATGTGGAAGCTTATACATGCTGCTATGTTCTGGCGTGGGCCCATTTGTTGTTGAAAAAGTTTTGAAAAGGAATATGCTCCACGAGGGAACTCATGGGAAATTTTCAATTGCATGGTCCATTGTTCTAGATATGCACAGCTCGCCTCTTTCCACGCATCAGGCTATACTTGTTATCATTGATAGCTATCAACAAGATCTCGTGCTTCATTACTGATCATCATAGAGTCAAGCTTATAAACACATGGACTACTAAACCTGCACAAAATAGAATGCAAAAGAAACATATTACAAGTTATGCATTTAAAATGGAAGAAGTTGCAATTTCTTACATGAGTTGCAATCTTTATCACATGAGCAGTTCCTAGCAGCAATGACACCACAACCGGTATCAGTTGCCATATTTCCCAGCCAAGAATTTCGTGCGTACGAAGGAAGGATGTATTCAGGAATGCGTAATCAAAAACCAACTGCATTAATATCATCACAGCATAATCGTGGAGAACAAATTTTGGAATCATAATTGATTTCCAATCAAGCATAATACTTCCAAATCAAAAGCGGCAAGTTTTTTTTTTCGAAAACGGAACGAAATCTTTTTCATCAGTCAAACACAATATATTCAAGAAGGAAACTAAATCGTGTAATCCAAGACATGTACCAGACATATTCATCATGATTCCAAAACCATGTTCAGACACAATCACACATTTACGGCAAGTTTCGAATTCAATTAAATACAAGATCGAACGTGTCGGAATCAAAACGGAAGGTGTTATCATGACAGAATCAACATCATTTTCTCATATTCAATTCAAAACTTGAAGATCGCCTATAAAAGGAGGGCATCACGAGAAGCAAAATGGGGGAGATAGCAGTGAAGAACAATCACAGAAAAAAGCAGTAACATCAAAGCAATGCAAAACCATCACGAAGAAAACACACACGCTTTGATTCAAAATCATAGAATCACAGAAACACAATAATCAATACACAACAAATCACAACAACAACTTCAACAACACATAATCAAAAAAAGAGGGAGGAGGAAACTCATCAGAAGCAGCTCGTGCGTGTTGAAAAAGATCCAACTGCGTCATTAAAGCCGCCACAAAGCACTCCTCTCACCACCATCGTTGACAAAGTCGCAATTACTCCCCTGCTGAGTTGTCTCCGATCCCGTCGCGTTGTCTCTGATCCCTTCGCGTTGTCTCCAATCCCGTCGCATTTGTCTCCGATCGCGTTATCATCGTCACGATTCGTGTTAGTTTCCTACTTCCATGAGAATTGACTTGTGTTTGTTTTGTGATGTTCCATTATTGTTTTGTGATTTGATTTATATGTTGGGTATTTTAGAGAACAAAGAAAGAAAAGTGAGGAAAAGCTGAGACACGACAAAGATGAGCTAGGAACGTTCTTCAGCTTTCCTTTTTTTTCTTTTTCTCAACGCAGTGTTGTTGTTATGGGCTCGGGTGGGCTTAGTCCCACTGACCCAATGTTTTTTTATTTATTACTTTTTTATTTTCATTTTTTTATCTATGCTTAGTGTATTTTAATTATAATTTTAGATTTTTTTTAGATACTTTGTTTTAATTAAATCTTAATTTTTAATTAGTTTCAAATAGTTCTAATTAGAGTTTTAGGTTAGAAGTTAATCCTGTTTTTAAATAGATATTGTTAGGATTTAAGGTTGAATGAACTTTTGATTTCAATGATTAACTTTTTTCTTTTATTTTTAATTTAATTTCTAAATTAATTACCGATTAACTTCTGATCTTAGTTTCGATTAAATTTTATCCCTAATTCTGATTAAAATTTTATCTAGACTTTGATTAAGTTTTACATGTAATTGATTAGGGTTTAGTTTCACAATTATTTCCTAACTAGAATATTGATCTATCATTTGATGAAAGTTGTTGGCTCTTGAACCTATATGTTTACCTTTCAAATTCCAAAAGAAAGGTTCCCTTCCGTTGACTCCATGTCATATTTAGGATAACGTCATTTCCCTTTATCCTAGCCATAGGATTTGGAGTCGCCGTGCTCTATGCATTTGTTCGGCCATGAACACTCCCTTTATCCTAGCCTTAGGATCGGAGTCGCCGCACTCCATGTAAGTGTTCCGCCATGAATACTTACCTCCCTTTTAACTCAACCTTAACTTTGGAGTCGCCGCACTCCATGTAAGCGTCTCGCCATGGATGCTTACTTCCCCCTGGAACCTTGATCACAGTAAAGAGTTTCTCATCCTCTTTGAGGGGAACTACGAATGCTCTGATTCCATCCCTGTCAGGATACGTAGGCACGAGATGCGATATCTTGGCGAGCATACTTAGATACTAACCCCTAGGGTCTTCCCTTAGCACAGATCCCTTAGCAAGCGAGTGATATATAACATAAATACTAACAAGAGGTTCCTGTAGAGTACTACAGATACTTAGGATGCTAACACCTTCCCTAGGTATAATCAACCCCCGAACCTTAGATCTCTAGCTTTGTTCTTACATAGCGCAATTAGGATTTTCGACCTTTACCCTTTCCTTTGGACAAATCAAAGTTCGGTGGTGAATTAAGATTTGTGAACCTAGTTAATATAATAGCTACGGTATCCGATTCTCACCGCGACAGAAATGGCGACTTCACTGGGGATGAATTCGAGGGTTTCCCCTAACTTGTTTTTATTTTTGTTATCTACTTGCTTACTTGCTTTTATATTTATATATATGTTGTGCTTGGTTTCTCCTTTATCTGTTTGGGTTATTGCTTTGTGTGGTGAGATAAGTCCTACACCCAGACTTGATTGCAATTATGATAGGACGGTGATACATTCGAGGAGACTTTGAGGGAGTTAATTCTTGAAGAAGTTGAATTGAGACATCACCACTCAGTTGAGGCCCTCTTGAACTTAATATTGTTTAAAGAGTTTATTCATTAAGACGGTATTATTTTTGACCTAGGAGCCCATGACACTGAGAACCGTAGTTACCTTTAACCCCATTTGGCCTTTTAGGATGTAGTGCGATAACTATGAGGGAGTCGATTCCCAAAATGGTTGATATGCGATACTACACTCGGACGAGACTCTCTTGAGAATATTATTGACTACCAAGTTATTTGGGAAATTGATAATATCCGAAAGATGGGTTGTTGACTCTGGGAACTTTTTAGAACCCTGTTCTGCAGATACAAGAATCCATAGTACACACCTTTTGGGATGGGTAGACCATGGCTCCATGCTCGTGATCTTCAAACCTAGGCCCTTGTTGTTTATCAGCATATATGTGAATATTTGTATACCAGTGTTTATGCATCCCTTCATCCATACATTCATGCATTCATGAATAACCCTTTGGTTTCAAGGAACTCAATTGTTCTTTCCTTTGTAAAATCAATAAAAATCATGGATTATAAAATGATACTTTTTCATCCTTTCCGAAATGTTTACAACCTGCTTTTAAGTTCCTTGAAACCATTGCATTGTATATCATTTGCATCTTTGCATGATTCATTGTATACACCCGTTTTCCCAACAACTCATTTCTAATTGTCTCTATCTTCCAATGTTTCCTGTCAATCGTCAAGCTGATTCCTCGACACCGGTACAGGACTAGGGCTAACTACAGACGCAGGATGTCAAAGTAAGAAGTACACAACACAGAGATCCGAATGGAGATCGATGATCTTAAGTCAAGCGTGACTAAACTCACTGAAATGCTCCAGATCTTGATTGCTAGAGGAGAGAAACCCCAAAGGACTGTTATCCAGGAGGTTTCAAATGCTAATCCTCAGCTTGTTCAGGTGCCACCTTCAACTTGGCCAGAGTTTGGTTTACCTCCCAACTATTCTCCACCTCTTGCATCTATTGCTATGATTGGTCAGACTGCCAGACCAGTGTTTCAAGCTCCAGTTTTCGCTGAGCCTAGACCTATGGTGCATACTGTCGCCCAGACTACTCGAACTCCCTTTGAGAATCCTCTTTGTGAGCACAATGCTGCCAGATCACACCAAGTGAACCTTCGGTCGACCTCAGCCAGCTATCCTCCTAAGAGCCAGTGTTTCAGACAGGACAGCTCATCTTTGTTTCTGATTAGTCACTAGGCCATGTTTCTTATTGTTTGCACTTTCCTTATTTGTATTAGTTGTTTGCTTTCAAATTATGTTTGTACTTTCGTAATCAATAAAATGAGCATTGTAACTTTTGGATTCAATTCATTTGTGTTTGTTATTTACATCTTTACGTTTTATCTTTCAACAAAAAAAATATTTTATTTCTTTTCCACTTTCCTTTTGATTATGCAAATATTGGAGGGAGGATGATGAAAACGTTATACTCATAATTGTTGTTGGTATGCTTTCAAATCGAAACTTTGCTGACGATGTAAGGCATTGTTTCAATCCCCAAACACTGGAGAAATAAGGAAGATAACCCCTTGTCAACCCCTTTGAGCCTTGAAGTAGGAGTTTCATTTCTTTACAATAAAAAACCATAATCTTAACCTGGGGCAGGGTAGTTCTCAGTTAACTTGATTGTGCATTCAAATACAAGAGTTTCATGCAAGATACCTTTCAACAAAAGTTTGTATTCACAAATTTTCCTTCGCGCACAACAATCGAGTGTCGAAGAGGTCTTTCAAGATAAACGCCAATGATGGTTCACCGTAATCATTAAGCCAAGCATTCACAACCATTCAGCTCTTCCAAATTAAATGAATAAATGTTGTACAAGTTTTCCCAAAGTGATAAATGAAGAAAGATCATCAAGAGATTCTTACTCAAAGAACGAGCCGAGTCCCTTTCGAGGAAAAAGCTAAGAAAGATGGGAAGCTCATGACCTTACCTTATACAGAGAGAAATAAGAGCAAGCTTGTATGACAACCAAATATTGTAAGGAAGCAGTGACTGCCATCTCAAGAGTCCCTTAACTTCTGAACCTTCGTCATCATCATCAGTGCAATTTCCAACCTTTTGGGAACCTGAGTGCATAGATCGAGTTAAATGAGAGTAGGACTGAAGATCATCACGAAGATTGGGTGGGTACAAATAAACTTTGAGCCTTTATCCTTTATTTCTTAAACCGTGAACCAGGCCACGTTATAACCCTCAAAAGACCTAACTGAAGCAAGGTTATTTTGAAAGCATACTACAGCAAGGTTGCGTAAACTGACTCCAAAAGATCTTTGTAGATCATTTGTTTTAGCATTACACCTTTCGCTTAAACTTTTCACTTAAATGTCTTGAACCGCAGTGTTCAGACCAGTGACACATGTGTTTTGCATCCTTCCAAAAATGATTTTGATTTCAAAAGTTGCATGAACTTTGCATTTACCATGTTTGTATGAACACTTTTGTTTGCAAACTAGCTTTCCTCTTAAGGAATTTTCAAACAGTTGAGAAACTTGGTCGGTGATCCTATCAGGGGCAAGTTCCTTTCAGATCCTGTTGAGAATCAGTTTAAGATTTTTACAGTGCAAGCTCTTCTCAGATTTGGGTTTACACAAAAAAAAATTCAAGACTCAGACTGGGGCAAGCTTTCCAAGCACACAGTGATTCAGTCATTTCCAACATCAATCCAACTGAAGCAATGATCAGTCCATCTACAACAGTCAGCTAATCTAGGGGAAATTAACTTGAAGAATCCCCATGCAGCTTTCTATCCTTCCTACAAGGATCAACAAATTGATACAATTTACCAGTGTGGTAGAGATTGTGCTCAGTAGTAGCATTTGTAGTCCCTAAGCATAATGGCAGCGATCATCCGTGTTGAGGAATCAGTCTTCTAGTCTTGTCTTCTCCACAAAAGAGTCGAGTCGTGTCGTCGACATCTACACCTGCATTTGCATTAGATCATATATCATGGCATAATTCATATAGATATGCATAGTAAGAGTGTTACATCCTCATTTGCATTTCTCCATAGGTCGTGTTGTTATCCATGCCTTACCTTGTGGTCAAAGTCCAACTCACTTGGCACCTACCAAATAGATATTGTCGCTCTATCCAATGCTTTCTTGGGTGTATCTTTTTTTCACATTCATCCAATGTTTTCTCGGATACTGTGATTCCTTCTATCCAATGCTTTCTTGAGTATATCTTTTTTTCACATTCATCCAATGTTTTCTTGGATACTGTGATTCCTTCTATCCAATGCTTTCTTGGGTATATTTTTTTTTTCACATTCATCCAATGCTTTCTTGGACGTTGTGATTTCCTTTTATCCAATGCTTTCTTGGGTATCTCCTTGTTCATATTTGTTCAATGCTTTCTTGGACGTTGTGATTTCCTTTTATCAAATGTTTTCTTGGGTATCTCCTTGTTCATATTTGTTCAATGCTTTCTTGGACGTTGTGATTTCTTTGTATCCAATGCATTCTCAGATATTGTGATTATACCTTTCATTCAAAGCCATTATTGGATGTCTGGTTTCTTTACCATCTGATGCTTTTCCGGATGTGTCCCTCTTTCTGATGTTCATCCAGATTGAGTCTTTGTTCACTTTCATCTGATGCCTTCTCAGATATTGTGATTATACCTTTCATTCAAAGCCATTATTGGATGTCTGGTTTCTTTACCATCTGATGCTTTTTCGGATGTGTCCCTCTTTCTGATGTTCTTCCAGATTGAGTCTTTGTTCACTTACATCTGATACCTTCTCAGATATTATGATTATACCTTTCATTCATAGCCATTATTGGATGTCTGGTGTCTTTCTGTCCAATGCCTTCTTGGAACACTACCTATCTCATTCTCATCTGATGCCTTCTCAGATATTATGAGTTTGCCTTTCATTCAAAGCCATTATTGGATGTTTGGCGTCTTTTTCATCCAATGTCATTCTTGGATGATATTTTTCCAGATATTTCGCTTTGTTTATTCTGATGCTTTTTCGGAATGACTGCTTTTACCATCTGATGTTTTCCCAGATGTGTCTGCTCCTGATGCTTTTCCAGTGCCCCCCTTTAACCATCCGATGCTCTTTCAGATGTGTATCTCTTTCTGATGTTCTTCCAGATTGAGTCTTTGTTATCTAATGTTTTTCCAGATATTTGCTTTGTTTATTCTGATGCTTTTCTGGAATGACATTGCTTTTTACCATCCGATGTTCTTCCGGATATGTGTCTGCTCCTGATGCTTTTCCAGAACCCCTTTGTGTCTATCTAATGCTCTTCTGGATATGACCTTGTTTATCCGATAGTCTTCCAGATATGTGACTTTATTCCGGTGTTTTTCCTCTAGATATGTCTTCAATTTGTTTCTGACATAACTGTAACCCTTTTCCCTTGTGGCACCATTCCCCCACAGGATCTCTGTCTTGCATTCATTTCATATCATATCATTTTATGTCATATCATGTGCATCTTGTGGCATCTTAGGGCAAAAAATTGCGCATGTTTGTATTTAAGTCTCTCCGATCTCGTCGAGACGAAGATTTCAATCTTTAGGTATCCGGATCAAAGAAACTTAAATAGGGGCATCTGTCATACCCTAATTTTTTACCATAAGATTCCACCATCTTTGTGCATCGTCCTGCATAGCATCTTCAGGTCGGCGGTCTTATCTGCATGCTTTATGACTAACCAGCTTGTGCAGGAATTTTAATTTCAAGTGGAGATAGTTCTATTTCTCACAATTCAGTGTTTCAAGACGTGACCATTGGATCTTGATTCAAGAGGTTCCTAAGGTTTTCTACTGGTCGTCCTCTTCAAGATTTCTCAAAAGCTCAGCGTATGCCCCAGAGAATTAGGGTTTTCCTACTATTGGTATTGAGCATGGTCGTTTAAGGACTGGTTGTGATTTTTGTGGCAAGTTATATCTTCATGGTTTGTGTGTCGGGTTCGTCATCATCCAACTTTTTCTTTGATGGTGCAAGTTCATCATTTATGTTCTTTTAGAGATTGAAGTTTGGATCTTCTTGTTGATGGTTTGAAGTTGTAAGTTCTTAAAGTGAAATTCAAGGACCATGTTCTTCACAAATTCAAATGGATTCACTATTTTTTCTACAAAGTTCAAATTACAATGTTCTCCATGAATTTTGGCAAGTAATGATTCATGCTCCATCATGAAGATGTAAGGTTCAAGTACAAGTTTTAATCTCAAGATTATTTATGATCAAAGATTTGCAAGTTCTAAATTTCAAATTTCAAATTATTCAAGTCACAAGAGATTTTCATGTGGTTTCCATCAAATTTTAAATTCAAGATTCAGAGTGCAAGGTTCAAGAGTTTCAACAACTTTTTCATATTCAAGATTCAATTCACATGTGCTAAGAAATCCTTACAATTCAAAGATTACTCCAAAATACAATGAAAATTCAAGATGTGGAGATATACCAAATTCATTCAAATTAACAAGTTCAAGATTTACAAGGTCCATGTAACAAAAATCACAAGAAAATAATACAAAAGCATAACCGTTACTATGTGGAAGCCTATACATGCTGCTATGTTCTAGCGTGGGCCCATTTGCTGTTGAAATAGTTTTGTAAAGGAATATGCTCCACGAGGGAATTCATTGGAAATTTTCAATTGCATGGTCCATTGTTCAAGATATGCACAACTCGCCTCTTTCCACGCATCAGGCTATACTTGTTATCATTGATAGCTATCAACAAGATCCCGTGCTTCATTACTGATCATCATAGAGTCAAGCTTCTAAACACATGGACTACTAAACTTGCACAAAATAGAATACAAAAGCAACATATTACAAGTTATGCATTTGAAATGGAAGAAGTTGCAATTTCTTACATGAGCTGCAATCTTTATCACATGAGCAATTCCTAGCAGCAATGACACCACATCCGGTATCAGTTACCATATTTCCCAGCCAAGAATTTCGTGCGTACGAAGGAAGGATGTATTCGGGAATGCGTAATAAAAAACCAACTGCATTAATATCATCACAGCAAAATCGTGCAAAACAAATTTTGGAATCACAATTGATTTCCAATCAAGCATAATACTTCCAAATCAAAAGCAGCAAGTTTTTTTTTTTCTGAAAACAGAATGAAATCTTTTTCATCAGTCAAACACAATACAATCAAGAAGGAAACCAAATCGTGTAATCCAAGACATGTACCAAACATATTCATCATGATTCCAAAACCATGTTCAGACACAATCACACATTTACGGCAAGTTTCGAATTCAATTCAATACAAGATCGAACGTGTCAGAATCAAAACGGAAGGTGTTATCATGACAGAATCAACATCATTTTCTCATATTCAATTGAAAACTTGAAGATCGCATATAAAAGAAGGGCATCACGAGAAGCAGAAGGGGGGAGATAGCAGTAAAGAACAATCACATAAAAAAGCAGTAACATCAAAGCAGTGCAAAACCATCACGAAGAAAACACACACGCTTTGTTTCAAAATCATAGAATCATAGAAACACAGTCATTAATACACAACAAATCACAACAACAACTTCAACAACACATAATAAAAAAAAAGAGGGAGGAGGAAACTCATCAGAAGCAGCTCGTGCGTATTGAAAAAGATCCAACTGCGTCACTGAAGCCGCCACAAAGCACTCCTCTCATCACCATCATTGAAAAAGTCGCAATTACTCCCCTGCCACGTTGTCTCTGATCCCGTCGTGTTGTCTCTGATCCCGTCGCGTTGTCTCCAATCCCGTCGCATTTGTCTCCGATCGCGTTATCGTCGTCACGATTCGTGTTAGTTTCCTACTTCCATGAGAATTGACTTGTGTTTGTTTTGTGATGTTCCATTATTGTTTTGTGATTTGATTTATATGTTGGGTATTTGAGAGAACAAAGAAAGAAAGGTGAGGAAAAGCTGAGACACGAGAAAGATGAGCTTGGAACGTTCTTCAGCTTTCCTTTTTTTTTTCTTTTTCTCAACGCAATGTTGTTGTTATGGGCTCGGGTGGGCTTAGTCCCACCGACCCAATGTTTTTTTATTTATTACTTTTTTATTTTCATTTTTTTATTTATGCTTAGTGTATTTTAATTATAATTTTAGATTTTTATTAGATACTTTGCTTTAATTAAATCTTAATTTTTAATTAGTTTCAAATAGTTCTAATTAGAGTTTTAGGTTAGAAGTTAATCTTGTTTTTAAATATATATTGTTAGGATTTAAGGTTGAATGAACTTTTGATTTCAATGATTAACTTTTTTCTATTATTTTTAATTTAATTTCTAAATTAATTACCGATTAACTTCTGATCTTAGTTTCGATTAAATTTTATCCCTAATTCTGATTAAAATTTTATCTAGACTTTGATTAAGTTTTACATGTAATTGATTAGGGTTTAGTTTCGCAATTAATTCCTAACTAAAATATTGATCTATCATTTGATGAAAGTTGTTGGCTCTTGAACCTATATGTTTACCTGTCAAATTCCAAAAGAAAGGTTCCCCTCCGTTGACTCCATGTCATATTTAGGATAACGTCATTTCCCTTTATCCTAGCCTTAGGATTTGGAGTCGCCGTGCTCTATGCTTTTGTTCTGCCATGAACACTCCATTTATCCTAGCCTTATGATCGGAGTTGTAACACCCCACTTTCCCATTTTATAAAATACATAAATAATATAAAAATAATCAGAGTCTACAACAATGTAGGATGTCGCATCTCATAAAAATTGCCTGAAGTCTCAATCACTTCATTCACTTTATTACTCATAAAAATTGTTTTTTACAGCGGAATCATAATTCAATTCAATCTATGGCACTAAGGCCTTCACCACAATACTCGCCACATAATAAGTGGTTTAATAAAAGTTTAATAAATGAGATACGTAACGAAATAACATGGTATAAAACATAACAAATCCCCCAATATCCCGTGTTACGTATCAGAACGACTCCTAAGACTCGATCAGGCAACACACACTCCATGCACTATTCAAGTACCTGGATTATCTGTACTTCCCAAGAAGCACAGACACGAGAAACAACAAAGGGGTGAGAACTACATTCAAAAATTAACGGTGTATAATACATGTTAAGGAGTAGTAATCACACAATTACACATAATCAGCACACATCCACGACATACTTGTCACTTTCAATCATGATTCAATAAACACATAAGAATGCAATGCGACTCAATGACATTGACACAATGCATGTGGTACCAATACACAATGGTTCATTCAATCGAACCTGATCCCTCATTGGAATCTGGATAAATCACATACACTCCCACTGAGCAATGATTTATTTCCATCACAACTCCAAATTGGAGTCCGGACAAGACTAGGCACTCATCATGGATTCCCACCTAGTTGTCTCCACCAGACACATCATGAAATGCATGACACAAAAGATGCACAAACACTTGTATAACAATCAGTTATACATCTACACGATCCTCCTGATCACACGTGAGTTACATACTCACCGTAATTCACAATAGAATTACCACCCTGTCCAAGACAGTCCACATAATACACAAAATCGAAGCACAACACCTCACACGGTCTTAATTAGCTAATTATCTAATTAATCCACCTAAATTCAATTTTTATTAATTTTCCTACCATTACTAGGTTCGGCAAGTTCTGACATCTACCCCAACCTCTCAAACCAAAAGAATTGCATCGGACGCGAAATCGGGAAAGAAAACGCGACAAAACTCCGACAACACGACAATTTTCCAAAATCACGGAATAAATAAATCATCTATTACCCTCTAAGTCATTCTCAATAGAAATAATATTTCATTAGTTTCCCAACGCTTCGAACGGGGGTAAAAACGGACTCACGGATCAAAAGTTATGAAGAAAACAAAATTTGACATTTTGGAAAAACTGTACAACCTGTGGGTCCGTACAGGTCGACTCATGCTGCGCAAAAACATAAAAAATTTCTGTTTTTCATTATTAAATGCCTTCCGGACCTCCGATTTCGATTCCGTAAAAAGCCTCGGTCTTGGAATTCAACATACTACGATATTTTCACAATTAAAACGCCATCCAACACATTTACAAAAATTAACACCATTGTTATCAATAGTGGAAAAAGTTAGGTTTTCAATAACTCAATTAAACACGTGTCGAAACATACCGACAAGTATTCCCGATTAAATCCCATCATCACCCGACTATACTACGCAATCTATTCCATATTCTAACCATTAAAACATCGATTATATTCATTTGTTCATCTATCATTCACCTATTATTACTAGCCAAATTATCACCTATTATATCTACATTCGTCACTCGTAAACCTGTCAAAAATCAGATCTGCAAACACAGTATAACATGGCAACAACAACAATAATTATCATTCCAATTCACAACAACAATGATCGATTTCATGCAATTCACAACAGATACACACATACCAGATTCAGATCTGCAACCACACTTACACAAATAAAATCCTACGAGGGGAAGGAACCCTCACTACCCTCTCATGTTATAATCACCTAAATTGAAATCCATTCTCCTCCCTTACCTCGAATTTGGGTCTGAATTCCTTCGAAAACTGAAGAAGAAAATCTTGCCCTAGCACCCTTGTTCTTCCTTTTCTTGCCCTCTTTCTACGTGAAAAGTGATTAACTCCCTAAACCCTCACTAACTCAATCTTGTTTTATTTCCCTTAATTCTCTCCCACTAACCAAAATATTAATAATAATACTAATACTGTCACAATAATAATAATACACCAATAATATTAATAATAATAATACTACTAATTGATCGTACCTGGATCAGACAGTATTTGGTGGCCAGCAACGTCTTGTGGACTTTAGTTTCGGTGCGGTTGAAAGACGGCCGGGGGGGGGGGGGGGGTGGTGTACCTGCAAGGTACTCCGACGCTCAAGTAAGGCAAAGGTCAAGTAAAAGTAAGTACAAGGTTAGAGTGTAAAAGAGTGTGTAACCTGACCCTCTCAAGTGAGAGGGTATTTATAGAGAGCCCCCAGCGCGGGGCCAACGGTTACTTGCATTGGGATGGATTGCCAGGCCCAATTCAAGTAACTGCCAGGGCTTACATGGCGTAGTGAAGACCAGCACGTGGTCTTCGCCCTGGAGTAACCGTTCCTAGATCTCCAGAATTAAGGCAGACCGATTCCATCGGGAGTGGGCGGTTACATGAGAACGTGTCCTCGCGGGGAGGAGTCTTGCGTGTCGGGGAGAGACGTGTCCTCGCGGGGAAGAACTTACGTGCAGGAGGAGAAGACTCCTCGGGGGAGGAAAACCTAAGTGTCGGGGAGGAGCGAGGCCGGGGAGGCTTAGCGCCCTGCTCGACGCTCTATACCGTGCGTGTGCCCGACAATGTTGAGGAGGGCATGAGCTCGACATGGGTCGGGCTAAGAGGCCTTTGTTGGGCCATCTCAGGATGTGTGGGTTGGGCCTGCTCGATTAAGGGGCAGACCCCGGCCCATTCCAGAACAGGAGCCCCCCAAGTCGTTGCTCTGAGGTGTCAGGGTAATGACTTTAGGGTCAGCACTACGTCGAGGACGTGTCCAACCGGGGAAGGGACTCTAAACGAGGAACAGTACGTCGACCGGGCAAAAACAAATCGATCTGCTCTCGCTAGACTGGCCGCGGATGGGCGACGTCACGGGAATACGAGAAGTCTGAAATGAGGTGAATGAAAAGACGTGTGTTGGGGAATGAAATGACATGCTTGGGGGAATGCGTGCCACGTGTTGCCACTCATCATTGCCTAGGGCGGCTACGCTAGGGTAGCGTAATCGATTGCCTAGGAGCCCTCGAGACTTGTGAGAGCCCTATAAATAGGGGTTATCTCGTCCCATTTGCACTTTTGCTCCCCTTTTCCTCAAATTCACTCTTTTCTTCCTTCTCTATTTCACCGCCGTACGCCGCCGTCAACTGCCGTGCCGGAACCCTACCGAAAGTGTGTTTCAAGTAAGTTTCTCTCTTTTTTCTCCTTTCATTTTCCTTTTTAGGGTGGTTTCATGGTGAACTGATGAAGTTCTCATGGAAATCACGAAATCTCCAGCGAAAACGGCGGAATTTTGTAGTTTCTTGTTGCATATCGCGGGGAGAAGGGATGAGTATCCCGGGGACACGAAGAATGTCCCGAGGACACAAGATGAAACTCTCGGGTTCCTCGCCAATACCCCTTTTGTGCGAAGGAACCATCCCCAAGCGGTGCACCGGTGACCTGAGGATGGTCTCGGGGACGCTCGTCGATTGCCTCGGGGACGCGGACGAGCGCGATCGTCTCGAGATCTCGACGCTCCCTCTTCGCCCTTTCACTTGAACAGCGGTGGAGGGGTGAATTTGATATGAATCATCGAATTCACCTTTTCCTTCTGCTTTTCAGGTATATGGAAGCTCCGTCTATTTCTGTGGTCGTGGGATCGTTGGACGTCGACGACCAACCCGACTCTCCAATGGCGCCAATCACTAGGGTCGAGGAACGTCCCCTCGCGGAGTGGGTCAGTGATGAGCCGTTAAATATGGCTTCCCAGTTTGTTGACGGTGACGAGGATGATATTTTTTGTACTGTCGAGCATCGGCTGGTGGGTTCGCCGAAGTCGTGGAAGGTGTTCTATCCCCAAGCACACCATGCATATGCTCGACCTACCGAGGGATGAGGTTCCCTCTTTACGAGTTCATGTTTGACGAAGCGGGGTGGCGTTTTCCTTTCACGTACTTCCAACAAGTAGTGTTCGTCTGGCTGCGCTTGGCGCCTTCGCAGCTTCACCCCAACTCCCTCGCTTTTATCTGAGCCTTCAAGCTCATCAGTAAATATCTCTGAATCGGGGCAACCGTGCCTCTCTTCTTCCGCATCTTCCACCTCCAGCGACAGGCCTCCGACGGCAGACATGGCTGGGTGTCTTTTAAACAAACGAGCAGTCTCTTCCACACCTACCTGGATTCTGTTCGCGACTTTAAATACCAGTATTATACCATGAGGCCGGTCACGCTTGAAGCTGTGAATTCGGTGTATCGCCGAGTTTTCCGTGAGGTGGACGGGCAGACGGAGGAGGTCCTTGAGCTGAGATTCCCCTTGTTCTGGACGGAAGAACACTTCAAAAAGGGGACGGACAGTTACAAAGTCAATCCTGGCCGTCTCGACGAGGGGGATTGCCTGGCCTACGATCGGATAGTCGTTTTCGTCAACGGTTTTAATAAGGCTAAGCTCGTGACGATGGACGGGGAATTCGTCCGGAGAGACGACGAGCAGGTCTTGACGAAACGTCGTTTGATTAATACGAGGGCCCTCCTCGAGACGTTCTCCGATGAGGATGCTCTCGAGCTGCTAGGTGGTGACATCCTCTTCGACTCACTTTTTCCTTCGTGTCTTGGTTTCTGATTTACTGACGCTTACTTTCTTTTTGCAGGTAAGATGTCGACTGTCGAGGAGCGCTTCAAAAAGTTGAAGGCTAACCGCATTGCAAAGAAAGGAGGCAAAAGCCGCATCGAGCAGATCCGAGCGCAGGAATCCATTCCCACCCCGACAACCAGGGGTTCCTCTGGCTCTCACCAGGATAGTGATTCTCCCAGCCCTCAGAGCTCCCCGAAGAGGCAGCGGGTTGTAAGCACAGTGGACATCGACCTTACTGAGAACGAGAGCCCCCCTGCTGTGAAATTTGTGCTCCCTCCTTGTCACTCGAGGCCAAACTTCTTCATGGGGAATAATTCCCTATGCGTGGGTGCCCCCGAAGCTCAGGCCATCTTGGGCGTCGACAAGGTTTCTCGGAGAAAGGCGATGGTGGAGGATGTGTCCGCGGTGATGCGGGTTTGTGCTGCCGCCTTGGTTCTGAACGACGAGGTGTGCTCCGAAGACGAGCTGAACAAGTTGCGAGAGAGTTTCAGGTCCATCTCAGTCGAAATGGAGAGGGTGGGCAAGGAGCTGGCTGACTGCAAAAGCCAGAACCAGGCCCAGGTCGAGCTTCAAGGGAAGTTGGAGGAAAGGTTGAAGAATGCTGAGGAAGAGCGGAAACGCCTCTTGACGAGGGACGTCGAGCTTGAAGAGGAGAGGGATCGTCTCTCGGCGAGGAACACCGAGTTGGAAGAGGCTGTCCGCCCGGCTGATGAGGAAACCGAAGAAACGCCGTGCAGCAGCTTCCGGTTCTTAACCCCGGCCTTATAACAGAAGGGATTGACCCCGACTACGAGGTGGTCGACGGTCAGATCGTGTAGCCGATGTAGGAGGACGAGGTTGTCGAGCATGAACAGCCCGAGGGGACCGTCGCCGAGTAGGTTTTTCCTTTCTCGTTCTGTTTGGCCTGCGTGCCATTTTTTCTTTGTAATGATTTGTGCCCGGCCTGTGTGCCAGGGGCTTCTGACACTTGTTTGTAATATCTGTACACTAGGCTTCTGCCCGCTTTAATGCATTTTTGTTTATCCGCTAGTGTGTTGTTTGTATGTTTTCAATTATGTGTGATGTTATTGCATTTGCTATACCTTGTTTATTTTTGTCTAAGTAAATAGACTTTAGGGGATTTGCTCGACTTTGATAGTCCCTGACCGCGTGGAGAGCTGGCCGGGTGGTCGGAGAAGTATTCTGACCTTCAACGAGGCTAAGAACTCGGTCGAGGTCTTAGCTTCGTGGCGTGAACTTCCCATCGCGAGCTGGGTGTTCTGTCTAATTGGTACAACGATGCAGGAGCTAGATCGAGGTGTCCTCGTCAGATCAAAGTGCTCGCGCACACACAATGCAGCCCTTGACCATCGTGTTTCGTATAGGGGTGGCGCGCTTGTACCTTAGTGAGTCCCCGTGACCGCGATGCTAATGTGTCGCGGGCAGTGCTTAATTGTAATATTGTTTTAGCTTTTCAGCGTTCCATGGTCGAGCAAGTTCTTCCCCGTGCAGATTTTCTAGGAAGTAGGCTCCTGTCCCCGTTTTCGCGCGGACGTGGTACGGGCCCTCCCAGTTTGCGGCGAGTTTGCCTTCTCGCGAGTCTTTCTGGTTCCTTCGTAGGACGAGGGTGCCTACTGGAAAATCACGTTTGATGACTTTGTCGTTATAACGCAAAGTTATTCTCTGTTTTAGTGAAGCTTCTTGAAGAGAAGCACCCGAACGTGTCTCCTCGACGAAACCAAGTTCTTCCCTCAGGGCTTCGTCGTTCGCGTCCCCGTCGAGGGGGGCTTCTGTCCTCCTCGAGGGTTCCCTGATTTCTACGGGTATCACCGCTTCCATTTCGTAGGTCAGATGAAAGAGGGTCTCCCCGGTCGTGGAATGTGGGGTCGTTCGGTATGCCTAGAGGACGCTGTGTAGCTCCTCGACCCACCGTTGTTTGGCGTCGCCTAATCGACGTTTCAATCCTCGGAGGATTACTCTGTTTACCGCCTCGGCCTATCCGTTCGTTTGAGGGTGCTCGACCGACGTGAAGTGCTGCTTTGTGCCTAGTTTAGAGACGAAGTCTTAGAAGTTCCTGTCGGTGAACTGTGTTCCGTTGTCGGTGACGATAGCTTGAGGCACGCCGAATCGGGCGAGGATGTTTCTTTTGTAAAAACTCAATATGTTGAAGGCCGTGATTTTGGCCAATGCTTCCGCCTCAATCCACTTCGTGAAGTAGTCCACCCCTACGATGAGGTATTTGTTTTGATACGACCCCTGGACGAAAGTTCCGAGGATATCCATCCCCCACCATGCAAATGGCCACGGGGAGGACAATGTTTTGAGCTCGTTAGGAGGAGCGAGGTGCATGTCCCCGTGTCGTTGGCATCTATCGCACTTCTTGACGTGTTCCTTGGCGTCCTGTTGCATGGTGGGCCAATAATACCCTGCTCGAAGCGCCTTACGGGCTAACGATCTCCCGCCGAGGTGCTGTGCATTGATTCCCTCGTGGATTTCCTAGAGGATGTCGGGGATCTTGGTCTCCTCGACTCACTTGAGGAGGGGGATAGAGAACCCTCGTCGGCATAGCTTGTCCTCGACTATCGTGTATGAGCATGCCTGCCGCTTGACCATTCCTGCTTCCTTGGGATCTTGGGGTAGTTTGCCCGTCGTGAGGTACTCGTACACAGGGGTCATCCAGCAATTGCTGTCACCAATGGCATTTACGTCCGCCCCTGGAGCGGGTTTGTCAATGCTCGGCCGGGAAAGCACTTCTTGTATGACGGATTTGTTCCCGCATTTCCTCTTTGTGCTTGCCAATTTAGACAAGACATCCGCTCGGGTATTGTGCTCGCGGGAGATGTGAGTTACTTCCGCGGAGGTGAACTTTTTCATCTTTTCTTTCACCAAGGTCAAGTATTCGACGAGGTTGTCGTTCTTGGCCTGGTACTCTCCTTGGACTTGCGAGGCCACGAGTTGGGAGTCGGTGAATATTTTGACCTCCTTGGTGCCGAGGTCCTTGGCCAGCCGAAGTCCGACGAGGAAAGCCTCGTACTCCGCTTGGTTGTTCGACGTCGGGAAGGATAGTTCGAGGGATACCTCGATCAGGATGCCTTCCTCGTTTTCGAGGATGATGCCCGTCTCGCTTCCCTTCGGGCTAGATGCTCTGTCGACATAGATCGTCCATTTTTGGGATCCGTTGGTCGAAGGTTCCGGGACGGTCATCTCTGCCATAAAGTCGGCCAATACCCGAGCCTTCAGGGCTTTCCTTCCCTCGTATTGGATGCCAAACTCGGCGAGTTCGAGCGACCACCTGAGCATCCTCCCCGCCATATCCGGTAGTCCAAGGAGTTGCCTTATAGGTTGTTCAGTCCTGACGACGACAGTGTGGGGGAGGAAGTAGTGGCGTAGCCTCCTGGCCGCGGTGACGAGGGCCAGGGCGACTTTCTCTATCTGCTGATACCTGAGTTCGGGGCCTTGGAGGTCTTTGCTCATGAAGTAAATTGGTTTCTGTCCGTCCGGGGTTTCCCGAATAAGGACGGCGCTGACTGCTTCACTCGTGATTGCGATAAGACTTGTTTTAGGTGGAAAAGCGCTTGCTCGCATTCTTCGCTCCATTCAAACTCCGCTTTCTGTCGAAGAAGTTTGAAAAATAGGAGTGCGTACTGCGCCGACTTGGCGACGAAGCGGGAGAGGGCGGTGAGCATCCCGTTCAATGATTGTATTGACTTTTTTGAGTCCGGAGTAGGGATCTCGAAAAAATCTCTACACTTGTCGGGGTTGGTGTTAGTTCTTGTGTTGGCTGGAATTTTGGTAAAACAAAGTTGAACAATGTTGATGTCATATGTCTGATGTCATAACATTGGTTCTTATCATTAGCTATTTCAGGGTTGGAAGTTTTGTATGCTGATGTTATAAGTGAAGTCTTGACATCAGTATACCAGAACATCAGAACATCAGTTTGTGATGTTGCGCGTGTTAGGATATTTTGTTGTTAGTGAGATTTTCTGCTAAGAGATAGAGAGATTGCAGGCGAATTTATTGGAGAAGATTTATTCTGATACAATTAATTCTGCGTATCTTGTGGAGAATAGTTTGTTACTATTTTTGTGCAAATAGACATGGAGAATTGTTCCTATTTGTGTGGAGAAGATCTTGCGGCTGAATTAAAAAGTGAAGATTTAAAAGATACATAATATCCTGGAAATATTATGCGGAGCTGATTTAAAGGTGTGGAAGATTAAAGATAAAATCTAGCAAAGATTACGTATTTAAAATATGAAGATTTGATTGAAGATTTAATTGAAGATTTAATTGAAGATTTAATTGAAGATCTATTGAAGAGCAGAATCTGTTGGAGATTTGTAGCAGAAGATTTGATATGATTTGAAGGCCCAAATCCAGTGGGAAAAAGTTATAAATAGAATGCTTTTAATCTAGAATTGGTACGGGTCCAAGATGTAGATCATTAGGGCTTTGTCTAAGTGAACCACTCGGGTTGTGAGATGGTCACTGTGTTATTACTCAGAAACCTGTAGGTAATGAGTATTGTATTGGTCTTGGAGGAAGCTGTGAAGCAACTCCAAGGTGTGTCATGGAAGTGTGTCTTCTATGTTTATGTGTTTGTAAAGTTGTTGGTAACCAGGCTGTTGATGCAGTGGCGGAGTTGTTGACTGATAGACATCATTGCGATGATTGGGAGTGAGATGGAGTCTCTTACCTAGGGAGGACTTAGGTAGAAGGGTCATTGGGTAGTGATTGAATTAGGTAGATTGTCAACTGGTCTGTTGAGTCTGTAATTTGATACTACTAATAGTGGACTTCCTTCCTGGCTTGGTATGCCCCCAGATGTAGGTTGTTGAACCGAACTGGGTGAACAATCCTTGTGTACAATTATGTGTTTTTCTGTTGTCTTACATTGCAGAGTGTGTTGTTGTAACATCACACATAACATCACAGGTTTTTAGTGTCTTGTTCATACAGCAGATATTGATGTTGTGACATCGCACTTAACATCACATGTCTGTACCAGAATTTCAATTGGTATCAGAGCAGGCATCCTGTCTGTTTCTGGATGAGATCTAGGGAAGATACTTTCTGGTTCATGAGCAAGGAAGACTTTTGCTGAATTTTGGACTAGTTTAGTTCTTATGGTTGTTTGAATGATCCCTTGGAGTGTAGGATGGACTATTCATGATAGAGTATGTATCTGTCTGTTGTTATCAGGAGACTACTGTTGTGAGTTTGATTTGTTGGCACTTGGTTTATGGTGATGGTGTGCAAGGATTATTGAGTAGTGCCTGAAGGTTGTTGAGGAGTTGTTGTGTGTTCCGCGGCATGGTATCTGATGTAACCCTGGTTGGTTCTTGTATCTCTGGTGGTGAGATTCGAGGAAGGTATTCTCTTGGAAAGACATTAGGGTTTGGTCTCCTCAGCAGGATATTCTATGATGTTGTAGTTTATGCAAGACAGCTTCAACCGTTTGGTTAGAGATGCCAAAGATACTTGAGGATTATCTCATATCTTTGTTTTGGGAAAGAAGTGATCAAAAGGTGAATGGATCATATTAAAGACTGTATGACATGGAAGTTTTAGAAGAATATATTTCAAATCAGGCATTGAAGACCAATCTGTCCAGAACATTGATTCCTTCCTTATCAATTTTCTTGATGGTGAAAGAAGAGGGTGGAGCCAAAGCAAAAGAGAAGGAGATGATCCCTATTTAAGCTAAAATGTCTGAAGACAATTTTATAGGGAAAATGCGTCCAAGATTTTGTGTGCAGTAGCAGTGTAAATCAGCCTGTGATCAATTGGTGTTTGCATGAGCTCTTGTGGCTTGAAGGATTGGAAGTAGCAGATTGTCTATGGTATGCAGAAGGATGGCAGTTATCACTCTTAAGTTAGATAAGAGGTATAAACCTTGTGCTTATAAGAAGAAGCTTCTGGAAGAGTGTGTTATGCAAGTTACTGCAGTGTTGTTGGTCTGATCTTGGAAGTTGATCAGATGTTGATATGTTCTCGTGTGTTCCCTACAAAAGAGTGGTGTGGATAACAAATGAGGGATCAGCTAGTGCCTCAAGTGTGCAGGAAAAGAATGTCAGACCAGATGAAATGTCGTACCTTATGTGAGAAGGTTACCTTATCACATATGATATATAGCTTGACAGTAGTTGAGTATCTGTCTGCTTTTGATAAGGTTGTGCATCTAACCGATAGTGTATACTCTGACGGGAGCTGAGCGTTTATCTAAGATGTTGTGCATTCAACTAATGACTATATACATTGACGGGAGACTATGTATGTGTCTGATGTAAAAGTGCAGGACTGCAGAAGAGTTGAGAATTTACTTTTCTCTATGTGGCAGTATATTTCTCTTTGTGGTGTGTTGGTGTGTAATGACCTGAATTATGTTGTTGAAGATGGAGATGGAAGACTATGAAGACATCATAGTCTTGATGGTTGGATCAGTTTATTTCTGATCTAGGTGCTTTGGAGCATGGGTTTTGTTGTGTGAAAGTCAAGGATATGTGGATGTTATCTCTGGCTTTCTACTAACGGCTCTACTAAGGGAAGTTGCATTCTTTGGTATAGCTATGGGGTAGTCTTGGACTACTTATTTTCTGAAGATTCAGATGTGGTAGGTTTGAAGTCTTTGGAGTTTCTGAGAAGGGAAGAGGTTCTTCTAAGTGGCAGAAGGAAGAGCTGAATTCAACAGTTGGATGTCATAATGTTCTGACATCTAGCTTAACATCAGGAGTCTCAGCTGGTGATGTGGCACATCAGCTAATGATAGGGTGATCTACAGGAATGAATAATAGGATGCTTCAAAAAGATCGTTCTCATAGCAGTTTGCGGGAGCTGCAGGAAGGAGAAGATGTTACATGACCATGGCTTAGGGAGTCTAAGTGTGTTTGCTTTTGAGCAAGTGGAACATGTGACTTGAAGATCAAGTTTCCTTGGTGGATCAAGATATCTCGGTGAGAGTTCTGACAAACGTGAAAAAGGTCCAAATGTGGCATTTGGTTATTTTCATATGAGGATGAGGTGATCAAACTGTGGCTTTTGGTTGATCTCAGTAGTGGTTTCGAAGAATCAAGATAACCAGAGTGTGGCAGCTGGATTGTCTTGGAACAAGTTAATCTTGGGCAGAAGGGTGATAAGTTGAAGACTCAAGGAGATTATTCTTCTTGAAGGTGGATGAGAGTTTATTTCTCTAGTTTTTTGGATTACTATGCTATAGTAAGTCCAGTTGGTGGAGCATATCAAGAATCGTGGTGATGATGTCTTGGTGTATGGCAGATGTTCTAACCTGTGTTGGAACATTATCTGGTTAAAGATCCTTGGTGAAGGATGATTATGATATGGTTCAGAAGTGTGGTGCCTACAGTATGCCTAAGGTGCGTCTACATAGTCATACGAGAGAATGATGAAGTAGAAGGACTACCTTGGATGGAGAATGTAGAGAAGACTGAAGTAAATCAGGAAGTCTGAAGATGAAGAGTATGATAGGGACAATGGTAACAAAATGCATGTGCTAAGTAAGTGTGCTCAAATGTTCATCTTCATCTAGAGCATTGGTTAACCATGACAGGGGGAGTATTAGTCTATGGATTCTGCAGAAAAGGTACATATATTAGGAAGATTACAGATTGGTTGAATCTTATGAGGATATGATGTCAGATAACATGTTATGACATTAGGCTGTTGGATGACATGTTGGTGTAGACATGAATGGTTCTAGCCATGTGAAGCTAATTGTTTGAATCATATGCGCACATGCTTCTGAGGAGATGTCTGAAGGACAACTTTGGTTGTGTATGGGAGAATTTATTTTTTCTCTGCAGATTTTGGAAGAGCTTTGTGAGGGTCCTTATTGATGGGAGGTGTCACACTTGTCTTGGTGTGTGAGTTCAGTGGAAGGCATTGTCTGGTTTTTCCAAATGTTATGATCAAGGAGTTCATTGTGATCATTCCTATGGATATTACAGAGAGAAGTTGATCAGCTTGGCAAGATGTGAGTTTTGGAGCATGAGAAGATAACAAACCAAGAGGGAATCATGTGAGTTTTGGTATTTGGATTGTTTGAGGATTAAGCATTAAGTGAATGCGTTCAGCAGGTGTGTTGAACAAAGGGTGCGCTCTTGAAGACATGAAGATGAGTCTTATGTTTTCCATTCATTTAAGGTGTTCTTCTTGCAAAGGAGCACTGGTTATCTTCGATAGGGAGAGTTGATCTTTTGTTGAAGAAGTTGTTTATCCAGATTGTAATGTCAGACAAGATGTCGTGACATTGTGTTACTGGTGAAGTTCATGGTGTACTTGACAGTTTAGAACTGGTTCTATAGATTTGTGTGTCAATGGATTGAATCAGAAGTATACATTTACACCAATGTTTGTCAATTTTTGGCCATAAAGGGGGAGAGAATGTACAGTAGTAGCTGCTGAGTCTGGATTTTGTTCTGAGTATATTGGCTGCGATGTTCAGAGTTTGTCCAATTGTGGCTAAAAAGGGGGAGAGAGTTGCCAAGGTGTGGTTGTGAAGCCTTTTCTGATATGGTGCACTAGCTGAGGGGGAGAGTGTATGAACAACTATGAGTTGGTTCTTGGTTTGAGGGGGAGTTTGCCCTATGCTGATGTAAAAGTGAGTTTATGCAGCTTGTTGGTTTTTGTTGCTGTTGGTTAGTGAGTTTGTGCAGCTTGTTGAAGAGGTGCTGCTGGGTTCTCTGATGATGGCAGAGTTTGTTTTAACCAAAATTAGCCAAAGGGGGAGATTGTTAGTTCTTGTGTTGGCTGGAATTTTGGTAAAACAAAGTTGAACAATGTTGATGTCATAACATTGGTTCTTATCATTAGCTGTTTCAGGGTTGGAAGTTTTGTATGCTGATGTTATAAGTGATGTCTTGACATCAGTATACCAGAACATCAGTTTGTGATGTTGCGCGTGTTAGGATGTTTTGTTGTTAGTGAGATTTTCTGCTAAGAGATAGAGAGATTGCAGGCGAATTTATTGGAGAAGATTTATTCTGGTATAATTAATTCTGCGTATCTTGTGGAGAATAGTTTGTTACTATTTTTGTGCAAATAGACATGGAGAATTGTTCCTATTTGTGTGGAGAAGATCTTGCAGCTGAATTAAAAAGTGAAGATTTAAAAGATACATAATATCCTGGAAATATTATGTGGAGCTGATTTAAAGGTGTGGAAGATTAAAGATAAAATCTAGCAAAGATTACGTATTTAAAATATGAAGATTTCATTGAAGATTTAATTGAAGATTTGATTGAAGATTTAATTGAAGATCTATTGAAGAGCAGAATCTGTTGGAGATTTGTAGCAGAAGATTTGATATGATTTGAAGGCCCAATTCCAGTGGGAAAAAGTTATAAATAGAATGCTTTTAATCTAGAATTGGTACGGGTCCAAGATGTAGATCATTAGGGCTTTGTCTAAGTGAACCACTCGGGTTGTGAGATGGTCACTGTGTTATTACTCAGAACCCTGTAGGTAATGAGTATTGTATTGGTCTTGGAGGAAGCTGTGAAGCAACTCCAAGGTGTGTCATGGAAGTGTGTCTTCTATGTTTATGTGTTTGTAAAGTTGTTGGTAATCAGGCTGTTGATGCAGTGGCGGAGTTGTTGACTGCTAGACATCATTGCAATGATTGGGAGTGAGATGGAGTCTCTTACCTAGGGAGGACTTAGGTAGAAGGGTCATTGGGTAGTGATTGAATTAGGTAGATTGTCAACTGGTCTGTTGAGTCTGTAATTTGATACTACTAATAGTGGACTTCCTTCCTGGCTTGGTATGCCCCCAGATGTAGGTTGTTGAACCGAACTGGGTGAACAATCCTTGTGTGCAATTCTGTGCTTTTTTGTTGTCTTACATTGCAGAGTGTGTTGTTGTAACATCACACATAACATCATAGGTTTTTAGTGTCTTGTTCATACAGCAGATATTGATGTTGTGACATCGCACTTAACATCACATGTCTGTACCAGAATTTCAGTTGGCTTCGATTCCTCGCTCTGTGAGGTAGTAACCGAGGAACTTACCTATCCGCACGCCGAAGGTGCATTTGTCGGGATTGAACCTCATGCAGCACTTCCTTGCCGTGTCGAACACCTTCTGGAGGTGTGCGGCATGGTCGACTTCTTCCGCGGATTTGACGATCATGTCATCCATGTAGAGCTCGAGCATGTCGCCGATTTCAGCCCAGAAAACCTTATTCATCATTCGTTGGTAGGTCGCACCGGCGTTCTTTAGACCGAAGGGCATTATGTTGTAGTAGTAATTGCCCGACTCGGTCATGAAAGTCGTGTGCTGTTTGTCGACCTTGTCCATGGGAATTTGGTTGTATCCCGAGTACGCGTCCATGAAGGATAATAGTTTGTAACCTGCAGAATTGTCGACCAGTTGGTCGATGTTAGGTAAAGGATATCAGTCTTCCGGGCAAGCCCGGTTAAGATCAGTATAATCAACACACATTCTCCATTTTCCATTATTCTTTTTGACGAGTACAACGTTGGACAGCCAGGTTGTGTATCTGGCTTCCGAAATAAAATTCGCCTCTAGGATGTCTTTTACAGCTTTTTCAGCAGCCTCCGCTTTTTTGGGAGAGTGCTTACGCCTACGTTGAGCTATGGCCCTAGCGGTCGGATCTACTGCGAGCTGATGGCAAGCCACCTCGGGGTCAAGGCCAGGCATCTTGGAGGTGCTCCATGTGAACAGATCAGCGTTCTCCCTTAGACATGCCTTCAGCTGCTCCTTCGCCAGGTCGGGGATCCCAGTGTCAATCTTCACGTTACGGTCTGGATCGTCCCCGAGGACCACGAGCTCAAAGTCTCCGTCTGGGATGGGGCGCGTTGGGTGGAGAGGCTGCCCATTATTTTTTGACTGGAGGTCGAGGTCTTCTGCCCCGTCTTAATCAGGTTCGCCCGGGAACCTGCTGTCGATTCGACCGCGTTGACGCGCGGGAGAGGTACCTGTTCGGTGTCCGGGGGTGGCTTTGCCACGGTCTTGGGTTTGGTGCCGATGGAACTCATGCCTTTGATGGCGGCATCGAAGCATCTTCTGGCCGCGTCTATGTCCCCGTGCATCGTCACTACTCGTCCCCTCGTCGTGTAATACTTCATTTTGAGGTGGACCGTTGATGGTACCGCCGTAAGCTCGGCCATGGTGGTCCTCCCGAGGTTGCAGTTGTAAAGGGATGGACATTCGACCACCAGGAAGCGGGTCTTCACCTGTCGGGCAGTGTCTTCGGCCCCGAATGTGACCATCAGCTCAACGTAACCCCATGGTCTGGTGGTGGTTCCGTTGAATCCCTGCAGGTCTGAGCCGACGTATGGGGTCAGATGTCTCTCGTCGAGTTGGAGAGTCCCGAAAAGGTGAGCATACATGATGTCGACGGAGCTGCCCTGGTCGACAAGGATCCTTCGAACGTCAAAATTCGCCATCTGAGCCCCTGACCAGGAGGGGGATAGTGGCGTTGGACGCTCCGTCGGGGAGCTCCTCGAGATAGAAGGTGATAGGGTTTGAGTTCCCTCGCACCTTCTTGAGAGTGGTTGTCTTCGCCGATGTTGCTGATTCTTGTTCATCAAATTTCCTCTTGATCGACCCGACAGACAACTTCTCGTAGCCACCCCCGGAGATAACCATTGCCTTAGGGAAGCCTTCCCAGGTGCTACGGGCAGCGACGAGGTCCTCGTGGGGGAAGGTTGCCCACATGTTGCGAATTGCTTCTTGGCCTTCAATGATTACGGGGACAAAGAAATCTTCGGGTCAAGTGACACTGAGGGCGACCTGAAGCTGACTCTCGTCGGGAGGAGGTGTCGTCTCCTCGACGTTCTGGGCTTCCCGGGAGCTAGGACGAGGAGTGTCATTCTTCTGGGCGTATTTATTCAAGTGTCCTTCCTTGATGAGAATTTCAATTGCATCTTTGAGATGGATGCAGTCTTCTGTGACATGCCCGTGGTTCCGGTAGAATCTGCAATACTTTGACTTGTCAGTGTTTGATTTGGGAGTAGTCGGCTTTGGAAAACGGACGCCTCCTTTGAGAAATTCCGAGTTCTGGCACTCGGAGAGGATTCACGCGTGGGGAGCATTGAGCGGGGTGTACTCCGTGAACCGACCAGCTAGTCCGTGCGGTTCACGAGGATCACGGGGGCGATTTTCTTTCTTTCTTTCTCCTCCTCGTCGGGGAGGAGAGTCTTCATCTTTGTTGTTGCGGGGGCCTTCCTTGCGCCTCGACTCAAGGGAGATCTGCGCTGCCTCCGACTCCTCGAGCTCGATGTACGACTAAGCTCGTTGGAGGAGGTCCTCCAGATGGCGGGGTCTGCGGAGGCCCACGGGCTTGGCAAAATCAGATCCAAAACGTAGTCCATGGATAATCAAATATTTCTTCATGTCGTCGGTCGTGTGAACCTCGACAGCTTCTCTGTTGAATCTCTCAATGTAGTTCCGGAGAGATTCGTTCTTCCCCTGGAAGATGCTCTCTAGAGCAGCCTCCGTCTTTGGGTGTCGACGAGACGCAGTAAAGTGTTTGGTGAAGAGTTGTCTTAGTTGCTTCTAGGATTTGATCTACCCGTGTGCCAGACCCTTGTACCATGTCATGGCGCCCTTCCGCAAGGTGGTGGGGAAAAGCCTGCACTTAATGGTTCCCCTGACGTTTCTGAAGTCGAGCATGGCTTCGAAACTTTCGACGTGATCGTCAGGGTCGGCCAGACCGTCGTAGGTCCCCAGTGGTGGGGGTTTCTCCATGCCCGTAGGAATTGGGGCGTTCATGATCTCCCACGACAGAGGGGTCCTCTGGTCATCGTCGTGGCTTCCGGCGGGGGATCTCGAAGGGGATCGGTGATGCCGTGGAGGGGAATTCCTCGAACGGTTCCTTGGTCTCTCCTCGATGGTTTTGGATTTCTTGGTAGTTGCGGAGGGCCTGAGTTCCTTCCTAGGCGAGGAGCGATGGCGCTTCTGGGAGATCGCCGGCTAGGAGCGTTCAAGGCATGGACGACGGCCCTCATGCACCGGCGAGGGGGTTCGAGATTCTTCGGATGGAGTCCTTCGCGGGGAAGGAGAGCGGCGAGGTGAGGGTGGACGACGATGTCTTCGCGGGGAAGATCGTCATGTCTGCCCTTGCTCTAGTGCTTCAATTCTGGTATTCTGGTGTGCTATCAGTTGATTGGTCTGATTGATCAAGGCAAATAGGGCCACGGTGCTCGCATCTGCATTGGGCGGAGGAGCAACTGGCTGAAGGACAGCTTGTTGGTCGTCCTGCTGGGCAGCGTCATAAGCCGCGTCTTGGGAGTCTGGGGAGGCGGTCTGCCCGTCTCTCACGTCGCCTTCTTCGACGTGGTCGTGGGTTCGGTTCCCACAGACGGCGCCACTGATCGTACCTGGATCATACAGTATTTGGTGGCCAGCAACGTCTTGTGGACTTCAGCTTCGGTGCGGTTGAAAGATGGTCGGGGGGTGTACCTGCAAGGTACTCCGACGCTCAAGTAAGGTAAAGGTCAAGTAAAAGCAAGTACAAAGTTAGAGTGTAAAAGAGTGTGTAACCTGACCCTCTCAAGTGAGAGGGTATTTATAGAGAGCCCCCAACGCGGGGCCAATGGTTACTTGCATTGGGCTGGATTGCCAGGCCCAATCCAAGTAACTGTCAGGGCTTACGTGGCGTAGTGAAGACCAGCACGTGGTCTTCGCCCTGGGGTAACCGTTCCTAGATCTCTGGAATTAGGGCAGACCGATTCCATCGGGAGTGGGCGGTTACATGAGAACGTGTCCTCGTGGGGAGGAGTCTTGCGTGTCAGGGAGAGACGTGTCCTCGCGGGGAGGAACTTACGTGCAGGAGGAGAAGACTCCTCGGGGAGGAGAACCTGAGTGTCGGGGAGGAGCGAGGTCGGGGAGGCTTAGCGCCCTGCTCGACGCTCTATACCGTGCGTGTGCCTGACAATGTTGAGGAGGGCATGAGCTCGACATGGATCGTGCTAAGAGGCCTTTGTTGGGCCATCTCAGGACGTGTGGGTTGGGCCTGCTCGATTAAGGGGCAGACCCCGGCCCAGTCCAGAACACTAATGATGCCAACAACAATAATAATAATCATAATAATATTAATAATACTAGTCATAATAATAATAAGAATATTAACCATACTACTATTACTACTTATGCCTACATATTATTTATTTATCATTATATTATTATTATCCTAAAGTTTTCATTTAATTCCCACAACTAAGGGTAACTACCACACTCACCCTTAGCCACAATTACTCAATTAATTAATAGATTCCATAAACAACACACAACGAGTAATTATTTTAAATGGGGGTGTTACAACTCTCCCCCACTTAAAATATTTTCGTCCTCGAAAATGTACTTGATGGAAACAATTTTGGATACGACTCTCGCATCTTGCTTTCCAATCCCAGGTCACACTTCCCCCAATAGCTCCTTCTCAAGCTACTCTCACCAAGGAACTATCCTTGCCTCTCGGTTGCTTTCTCTCAATCACTTCAGTAATCTGTTACACAAACTCGGGTTCAAGTAACACCTTCCACCCGACTCACTAATATAGAGGTGTCTTGCCCTCCTACCATATAATGCTTTACAAGACACCATCCCAATACTAGAATTGTAGTTAGTATAATATGTGAACTAGATCAATGGCGGATGAGTAGCGCATATACCATCTTTCTCCACATGCAATTTCCCAATAAATCTTCCAACGACTGAATAGTCCTTCCTGACTGACCGTCCATTAATGGATAATAAGTCGAATTCAATTTTTGTTTAGATCCCAAAGCTTCCTGCAAGCTTTTCCAAAACTCTGAAGTAAACCTCGGATTCCTGTCCGACACTATGCCCAATGAACCCCACGCAAATTCACTAATACCCCGATATAAAATATGCTGATCTCATCAATTGATCTGCAATTATTCAGATAGCATCAAAAGTCTTTCGCCTTATTCGGTAATCCAATAACAAGTTCCTCAAAATATTATTCCACTTCCATTCCGGAATTTCCCAAAGGTTGCATCAACCTAACCATTTCTGACGCTCAACTTCTGATTCCAGACACAGTAAACAATCATACATAACCTAGTTATATTACTCTCCATGCCTGGCCACCAAAATAATCTCGTAATGTCTTAATACATTTTCGTAGCTCCCAGCCGAAAGTTAAAGCTATTCTCTATGACTTTCCGCTAGGATCCTCTTTCTCAATTCAACGTCACCTGGCACACAAATTCTTCCTTGAAATCTCAACACACCACACCATCCATCTTGAAGTCACTATCCGAACTACCCTTACCTACAGGCATCAAATCAACTAGCTTCACGTCCAGCTTCTGTTTCTCCTTAATCACATCAAGAAAATCTTATTCGCTTTAAGCATACCCAACCTGATGCTCTCCGGTGTCAACTTACAAACCATACCTAAGTCTCTGAACGGTTCAATTAAATTCGTTTCTCTCATTAACAAGATCGACATATGTATTTCCTTACTCCTCAAAACATTTTCTACCACATTAGCTTTTCCCGGATGGTAACTTAAACTAAATTCCTAATCCTTCAAAGGTTCTAACTCCTTCTCTTCCCATATTCAATTCTTACTGGTCCCATAAGTACTTCTGACTCATGCGACCACTGAACACTTCTAACCTCGATCCATACTAACAATGTTTCTAAATTCTTGACACAAAAACCACTGCAGCTAACTCACAATCATGAGTAGGGTAATTCCCTTCATTTATCCTCAATTGTCGTGAAACATACGTCACTACTTTACCATCTCGCACCTGCATTCTGCCTAATCCCATTTTAGACGCATCGCAGTATACCAAAAGGTTTACTCGAATTTGGTAGCACTAACACTGCGCTGTAGTCGGCTTCTTCTTCAGCTCTCTAACACTTTTTCTCGCACACAACATTCCAAACAAAGACTTAACCCTTTCTATTTAACTGAGTCAATGGCAACGCCAACTCATAAATTCCCTCGATGAATCTTCGATAATAACCTGCTAAGTCCAATACACTCTTAATCTCTATCATTGTCTTCGGAGGTCTCCACCGAAGCAGTGTACTTACTTTAGACGGACTCACCGCTATACCATTTATAGAAATAACATGTCCCAACAACTCACAGTTTGCAACCAAAAACTCACTATTCGAAATTCGTAAATAACTTGCTATCCTTCAGCACCTGCAAGACAATCCTCAGATGCTCTGCATGATCTTCCTCGGACTTGGAATAAGTCAAAATGTCCTCAATAAATACCACAACCACCAAATCTAGATAAGCATGAAAGATATGATTCATGTACTCCTTAAATACACCCGGTGTATTAGACAATCCAAAAGGCATCACTACATTTTCGTAATATTCGTGACAAGTTCTGCACGCCGTCCCCCAAATATCATCCTCCTTCACTCGAATCTGATGATGACCCGATCTCAAATCAATTTTTCTAATAACACGAGCTCCCACAAGATGATCCATCAAGTCCTCACTCCTTGGAAGCGGATATTTATTCTTAATGGTCACTTTATCCAATTGGTGGCACTCAATGCACACACACATACTATCACCCTTCATCTTAACCGAAAACACGGACGTAACCTGCCAAGAAACATTTGGTCGGACAAACCTTTCCTTGAGTAATCCTTCCGATTATCCCTTCACAAGACTCTGAAGTTTACTTTCTTTACGGAGTCATTGGCATCAAATTTGTACCAAATGCTAAATCAATAGCCAATCCTACTTCACCCTATGTCCGAAAATACATCCAAAAATCCTCCAACAACAGGTAACTCAGCCCATGTAACTTCACGATTAACTCGCAACAATGCGAACATTAAGACATCGAGGCTTCGCCCAATATAAGCCCATCCATTTGCTTAACACACCACGATAGCAATCATCTGCTATCACCCAACTCAGATCAACACCTTAGAAGGCATCAGGAATTACACACTACCAGTATATCTCTAGCCGTCACCTTGCTCTCTACTCACTGAGAAGCAATCATCAACCATACCGGATCTTCCTTCCTCGGAGACGTCCCCAACTTGACTGACAAACAAGTACCTCTCGTCCACATCGTCTTCGGGTATAAGAATCTATATCGACTCATCACAACCATTTGTTAGCACTTGGCTTAACTCCAAACAATCCACAGCATACGCTATCTTAGCTGTCAAGGCACGTCTATCCATTCAACACAATCTCGTATACTATCAACAAGAGATTAAGGGTGATCAGTTCCTCAATTTTTCAATAGACATCCGACTATCATGACGAAGTATAAACCATCCTTACCAACTACGACAACACTTCACTACGCACTAATCCATCCTTCCACACTGGAAGCATCTCGGAGAAGCAGCAACTTCTCCCCCACTTATTTCATCCCCAACTCCTGCAGATAACAGTTAGAAAACAAACAAGTATCGACAGTGTTCCGCACACATGTCGCGTACTAAAGACCAAACCACGTCAGACAACCTGGCCGGACGGACCGACCTGCTCTGATACCAATTGTAACACCCCACTTTCTCATTTTATAAAATACATAAATAATATGAAAATAATCAGAGTCTACAACAATGTAGGATGTCACATCTCATAAAAATTTCCTTAAGTCTCAATTACTTCATTCACTTTATTACTCATAAAAATTGTTTTTTTTACAGCGGAATCATAATTCAATTCAATCTATGCCACTAAGGCCTTCACCACAATACTCTCCACATAATAAGTGGTCTAATAAAAGTTAAATAAATGAGATACGTAACGAAATAACATGGTATAAAACATAACAAATCCCCCAATATCCCATGTTACGTATCAGAGCGTCTCCTAAGACTCGATCAGGCAACACGCATTTCATGCACTATTCAAGTACCTGGATTATCTGTACTTCCCAAGAAGCACAGACACGAGAAACAACAAAGGGGTGAGAACTACATTCAATAATTAACGGTGTATAATACATGTTAAGGAGTAGTAATCACACAATCACACATAATCAGAACACATCCACGACATACTTGTCACTTTCAATCAAGATTCAATAAACACATAAGAATCCAATGCGACTCAATGACATTGACACAATGCATGTGGTACCAATACACAATGGTTCATTCAATCGAACCCGATCCCTCATTGGAATCCAGATAAATCACATACACTCCCACTGAGCAATGATTTATTTCCATCACAACTCCAAATTGGAGTCCGGACAAGACTAGGCACTCATCATGGATTCCCACCTAGCTGTCTCCACCAGACACATCATGAAATGCATGACACAAAAGATGCACAAACACTTGTATAACAATCAGTTATACATCTACACGATCCTCCTGATCACACGTGAGTTACATACTCACCGTAATTCACAATAGAATTACCACCCTGTCCAAGACAGTCCACATAATACACAAAATCGAAGCACAACACCTCACACGGTCTTAATTAGCTAATTATCTAATTAATCCACCTAAATTCAATTTTTATTAATTTTCCTACCATTACTAGGTTCGGCAAGTTCTGACATCTACCCCAACCTCTCAAACCAAAAGAATTGCATCGGACGCGAAATCGGGAAAGAAAACGCGACAAAACTCCGACAACACGACAATTTTCCAAAATCAAGGAATAAATAAATCATCTATTGACCTCTAAGCCATTCTTAATAGAAATAATATTTCATTAGCTTCCCAACGCTTCGAACGGGGGTCAAAACGGACTCACGGATCAAAAGTTATAAAGAAAACAAAATTTGACATTTTGGAAAAACTGTACAACCTGCGGGTCCATACAGGTCGACCCATGAGTCGACTCAGGCTGCGCAAAAAACCCCGGTCTCAGAATTCAACATACTACGATATTTTCACAATTAAAACGCCATCCAACACATTTACAAAAATTTACACCATTGTTATCAAAAGTGGAAAAAGTTAGGTTTTCAATCACTCAATTAAACACGTGTCGAAACATACCGACAAGTATTCCCGATTAAATCCCATCATCACCCGACTATACTACGCAATCTATTCCATATTCTAACCGTTAAAACATCGATTATATTCATTTGTTCATCTATCATTCACCTATTATTACTAGCCAAATTATCACCTATTAGATCTACATTCGTCACTCGTAAACCTGTCAAAAATCAGATCTGCAAACACAGTAGAACATGGCAACAACAACAACAATTATCATTCCAATTCACAACAACAATGATCGATTTCATACAATTCACAACAGATTCAGATCTGCAACCACACTTACACAAATAAAATCCTACGAGGGGAAGGAACCCTCACTACCCTCTCATGTTATAATCACCTAAATTGAAATCCATTCTCCCCCCTTACCTCAAATTTGGGTCTGAATTCCTTCGAAAACTGGAGAATAAAATCCTGCCCTAGCACCCTTGTTCTTCCTCTTCTTGCTCTCTTTCTACGCGAAAAGTGATTAACTCCCTAAACCCTCACTAACTCAGTCTTACTTGTTTTATTTCCCTTAATTCTCTCCCACTAACCAAAATATTAATAATAATACTAATACTGTCACAATAATAATAATAATAATACACCAATAATAATAATAATAATAATAATACTAATGATGTCAACAATAATAATAATCATAATAATATTAATAATACTAGTCATAATAATAATAAGAATATTAACCATACTACTATTACTACTTATGCCTACATATTATTTATTTATCATTATATTATTATTATCCTAAAGTTTTCATTTAATTCTCACAACTAAGGGTAACTACCACACTCACCCTTAGCCACAATTCCCTCAATTAATCAATAGATTCCATAAACAACACACAACGAATAATTATTTTAAATGGGGTGTTACAGGAGTCGCCGCACTCCATGTAAATGTTCCGCCGTGAACACTTACCTCCCTTTTAACTCAACCTTAACTTTGGAGTCACCGCACTCCATGTAAGCGTCTCGCCATGGATGCTTACTTCCCCCTGGAACCTTGATCACAGTCAAGAGTTCCTCACCCTCTTTGAGGGGAACTACTAATGCTCTGATTCCATCCCCGTCAGGATACGTAGGCACGAGATGTGATATATTGGTGAGCATACTTAGATACTAACCCCTAGGGTCTTCCCTTAGCACAAATCTCTTAGCAAGTGAGCGATAGATAACATAAATACTAACAAGAGGTTCCTGTAGAGTACTACAGTTACTTAGGATGCTAACACATTCCCTAGGTATAACCAACCCCCGAACCTTAGATCTCTAGCTTTGTTCTTACATAGCGCAATTAGAGTTTTTGACCTTTACCCTTTCCTTTGAACAAATCAAAGTTTGGTGGTGAATTAAGATTTGTGAACCTAGTTAATATAATAGCTACATTATCCGATTCTCACTGCGACAGTATGAAACGAGGTTTTATTGTTTGAATGAAATGAAATTTTATTGTTTGGATCATTTAAAATTGGATAAAGATCAATAAAAATTGAATAGGTGTGTTTAGGGTGTTTTTAATAGACAGTTATGAGTTTTAGTTCACTTAAAAATTAACTCAAAAAATCTTAAAGATAATTTGTGTAAAGAAAATATACAAAGCAAAGTGTATGATTTGGATCTAAAACATTTGGGTTATTGAAGTTTAACAATGAACCTCCATTAACAATGCACAAGAACTTAAAGAAGATGAAAAGTGTGTGCGTGTATGTGTGTGTGTGTGTGTGTGTGTGTGTATGTGTGTGTGTGTGTGTGTGTGTGTGTGAGAGAGAGAGAGAGAGAGAGAGAGAGAGAAAATTTTCTAACTAACTTTTTTCAAATTTTATAGATTCTGTTACAAATTCACTTTCCTTTGGTTTATATGAATTCACCCAAACTCAAATGTACATTAAATGCAAATTCTAATTCAAATGCAACTTCAAATGAAATTCAAAATAAAACTACCCTGAATGTTGAATTACATTCAACACCATCTCTTAATTCAAATTCAAGTTTAAAAATCAACAACATCAATTTCATCCCGTAAATTGATTAAGTTTTCAATTTTGATTGTCTTGGTCAGTACATCTGCAAGTTGCTTATGAGTGCTGACATGAACAACCTCAAGTACTCCATTTTGAACCTAATTGCACGTAAAGGGTATTTGGTATCAATGAGTTTGCTTCTTCCATGCAACACCGGATTCTTAGCAAGACTTATGGCAGATTTGTTGTCAATCATCAACTTGACTAGTTTGCTCACCTTGAACTTCAGTTTCTGCACCAAATTCATCAGCCAGACATCTTGACAAGCTGACAAAGCACCAACTATGTATTCAGATTCACAGGTTGACAATGCAATGCAACCACTGGTTGTTTCTTGAAACACGTAAAAACGGGGGCTCTCAGATACATAAACATGTATCATGTAGTGTTGCTTTTGTCTAATCTATCACCACACCAGTATGAGTATGAGTAGCATATAAGCTCAGCAGCATCTGACACTCAATATGAAAACAAAATTCCATGCCTCAGAGTTCCTTTTACATACCTTAGAATCCTGACTGCAACTTGGAAATGTGGCCACTTTGGTTTACTCATAAACCTACTCACCATTCCAACTACATAACAGATGTCAGGTCTAGTGTTACACAGATATCTCAGACAACCAACCAAATGTTTTAAGGTTGTAGCATCTACATCCTATCTATCATCCTCAGAGTCCAGCTTATGATTTGTCTCGGCAGGTGTGACTATTAACTTACACTTCATAAATTCAAATATCTTCAACAATTCAAGTTCATACTTAAGTTGGTGCACAATAATTTTCTTCTCAGAATGCAAAACCTCAATTCCTATAAAATATAGTATATTTCCAAGGTCAGACATATCAAATGCATTCATCAGCACCTCCTTGAAATTGTTTATTTCAGAAGTACAGCTCCCTGTCAGAAGTATGCCATCTACATAAAGGCACACCAAAACCACATTACCTTCAAAAGTATATTGCAGCTACACACCATATTCCATTTCACATTTGTTGAACCACATATGCTTGAAAAATGAACCAATTGTAAATGAAATAAACTATTGATAAAGATAAAAAGTAGTAATCAAAGTAAACGAAATAAGTGACATTAATTGTAAATGCTTGAAGTATAAAATATTTGCATCAAATTTAAAAAGTGGATGCAGACTCACATTTTTCATAAACTATTTCGTTCGATGACTTAGGTACTTTAGTTCTATAGATAATATATGAGAATTTTGTGACCTTAACTAAAATGCATAAGCTTGCATTATATACTAGTCTTAAAATAACCGTTGACACCAGTTGTTGGCTACATGTTTGTCGCATGTCCTACTACATGGTGTTGTTTTGCTCTAACTTTCTTTCACGCGTCTTTAAAGAGAAACAACTAAAAACCAAACGAAATTTGGTGATAACTTTGTTGATGACAGCTTCTGAATGCTTTAACTACTCTTGTCAAAGGCTGAGATATCTCCACATCGAGCTCTTTGGACTTGAGAATATTTTAAGTCCTTAACACTTATAAGTGTCAACTTCGATGTCGTGTCGAAGGGTTGCTATGTGATCTTTCAAGATTCTGAACATGTTTGGAAGAGAGAGTGGTCATAATCTTGTGGATATGTTCCCGAGACTCCTCCAAACCGTTCTTGACCTCGACTTCACTTACATGTTAATCAAATCAAACGGTCGATACAGTTAGTGTGTCAAAGCTTTTGGTTTAAGCTTTAGACACCTGGCAATGTCAACGTAGTTATGACCATCAATTCGTTGACTTTTCACTTAGATGAAAATCTCGGGCAAACAGGGCGGTATGGAGAATTTGTTTACTTCGCCCTAAAATACTCAAATTATAAAATGCAATATCATCATTTCGCTCATTTCCATTATGTTTTGTTCATTTCATGATATTCAAATGTAGCCTTATATAATTTAGCTAATTGTATAACTAGTCAAGCATTAGTTTATTAGTGTGTTTTATTCGGTTGATTTTCGTTCCTCTATTATCCTTCTCCCCTTTATAACTTCTTTTTCCCATTTCTATGTGGTGATGCCAATTACCTTTCCATTTTAACGTAACAATCGTGAAGGTTATTTGTCTTTGCTTAATGACTATGACGGCTATTAATTAATGTTTGCTTGCCTATGTTTAATAATTACTCAATCCGTCCCAAATTATATGACGTTTTAGACATTTCACGCAAATTAAAAAACATAATCACTATTTTATGAGAAAGAGAAATTATGAATGATATTACAATATTGCCCTTTATTTATTATAGGTGAAAGAGAAATTTAAAGAATTGAAAAAAATAATAATAATAAATGATAGAGTGTATATTGAGGAAAATGTCATTAATGTTGCTTTGAAATTGCAAAGTGACCTATAATTTGGGACAATTTTTTTTACAAAGTACCTTATAATTTGAGGCAGAAAGAGTATAGAGGTTATTAAATTGAATAAATATTTATTTACCAAACTCCTCATAACCGCTAGTTATGACTACAAATGGGTTATTAATGTTAGGTTTATATTGGGCAAGCTCGCCATCTACATTTTTAGTAGTTATCTCGACCTTTTTTGTACGAGCCTTCCTCGTGTCCTATGTATGTAGTGTGAAACTTGGCCAATGTAAAATGGACACATAGAGGTTGGTATAAGCATATCGATACATAGTTCTTCAAGCATGTGATGTGTAAAAGCGAAGTGCTTTAATTCAGAAGAAAAACAAACATATAGAACTCTGTATAAGCATACTAATACACAGTCTCTCAAATACAAGATGTGTAGGGGCGAAATGTTTTGCCTTATCCATCTAATTGTTTTCACTTCGTATTGCACTCTCTCAAATACAAAGTGTGTAGGGGCAAAATGCTTTGGCTTATCCATCTAATTGTTTTCACTTGTTATTGCGCTCGTCTATTGGGATGTTGTATGCATTATAACTTCATTTAAACCAATGTAATGATATGATTATAACTCTTGGAAATTTGAGCTTTAAAAGCATAGGGTTTCAATGCATTACAACCTATGTTAAATTTGCAACAACGTTTTTTTTGGCAGATCTTGCTTTTCATCTTTTTTTTTTTTCTTTTTTTTGGCATCTTTCACCTTTTCATCATTTGTAGAGAGACATGTATCTCCTCCCCTAACAGACAAAAACAGACTCCTATGTTGTCTCTTCTTTCTTAAAGCACCAGAATCTAATGATTTTCAGGTAAACAACAACCAGGATCAATCAACTTTAAATGGTAAGGAATTTTTTTCTTATGTAGTTTGTATGAATAAATTGTTTATTTTGTGTCATTCATCTACTCTGCAAATGTTAATAAAACATTTCTATCATTGCTATGGACAAAATTAAAAATCACTCATTTTCGCTTCTTTGGTTTTCTTCTTTTCATTTTGATAGTTTTATACCATTAGCACGAACACCGGACTCAATACTCACACACCAACCAAACATGTTTGTTCGGAGGTGTCGGTTCTATAGCAATGGCTTTTAGTAGTGATTCCATTTCCCGCAACCATGCTCAGTCCCCTTCTTTGCACTCTCTCACAGGTATTGTTAACTTTGTTGTCTGCTATACAATTTGAAACTAAATATTCTAGTTCTTTTTTGTTTGAGTGATTAAATTTACTCTTGAAAGATTAACAAGTTGCATCAATCTAAAATGATATCCAACTTGTTGCCATATTGCAAATTGAAATTTCATCCTGAATAACATCCAATCTTGAACATATTTTAATTTTACAAGTCTTTTCTTGTTTTAACAATTAATCAAAACAATCATTTAGAAGAGAAAAGCAAGAGCTTTGGCATTCAAAAAAAGGAGGCAAGGCAAAGCAAACTTTTATCTGAAAATTGGTAAGGATAAAAGAAAAGAAATGGAAGATTATTACACATTTCCATTTGACATTGTTGTACAAAAGAAGAACTATGGATCTCTGAAATATGAACCAGTTCGTTAAGAACTTTTTTAGGTTAGTTCTAAACTAGGGACCATGCTCCAGAATCCCGACTCCATTCGACACCTGAGAATTTATTAACTAAGAGAGCATATGTTTTGCAAAACAGCATACAGGGCTCATAAATCAATGTTTAGATTACATCAAAACAAAACACAAACCACTGTGACATCTTTTCTACTATTTGGTTGCAGGTTGATTTCCAAACTTCCTCTCCTCTGGTTTAGTGAATGGGTCCTGGAAAGTGCAATAGAAGAAGTTAATCTCAATCACGTAACAATATTTTGAAAAAAAGAAAGCCATGATATTATTGGATAGGAGAAACATAACTCAACCTCAACATTAGAATATAAACCAATCAAAAAACAAATTTAATTTTTACAAATGGTTTTTTCTTGGAATTTGGTTTTCAATAGTCTTGGTTTTGTCCATCTAAGCAACCTCACCGGGCAGAATGACCATTTTGTTGATGTAACTGTAAAGTGGAAAATCCCGTGTTTGGCTTTGACCAATGACAGTGAAATAAAAACATGTTGGAGCAAAAAAAAATCATAGACAAACTAATAAAGTAAATCCGAGTCCCTTTTATTTATGCATGTGCCAAAATGATTGATTTGGGAAACCTCGCACATTTCAACTGGTAAAAGTTTAAGATACCAACACAACACTTCTTAAATTCGGATTGGGCCAAACTCAATCTTTGCAAAACCAACTTCTTAACATTTGAATTTGACCTAACTCAATCATTGGAAAGTGTCTTATAAATTTAATTATAGGTCATAATATCTCATCCATCATGAGCCTCTTAACATACTCTCTTATGGCCAAGTGGTCTAACAGATCTTGGCCCATCAACTTACAAGTCAATTTTGTAAGGTCAAATTAGACACACCACAAATTTAAGAACACTCACCTGTCACCACAAAACAGGAGAACACATATGCTACATTTAGGATAGGAGCTCAATGACCCCAAGGGTGTAAAGGAATGAAGAAATTCGAATTCAAGTCCTTGCATTCCACATTCATAACTAAGCTAGACAAAACTTTCAAAAGAAAAGGATAGAATTGAACAACATAAAATCAAGAACTAAATCAAACACAGTTTTTTTGTATAATCTTCTAATGTTACTAACTTCTGAAGAACCCAGAGCTATGTCAATTCTTCAGAGGAGGAATCCTAGGGAGCAAACAAATACATTTATTCATAAATCCATATGGCAAAAGCAAAACTTATATATTCTATAGGGACATGTGATAAAATTGGATACACCAACAAGACCTAAAATTTCAATGTCATTCAAAAATCAAAAGGAATTAATTGAACATGATTCGTGGCAGATTTTTTTTTACTACAGGATTAATAGCAGATAACATAATGAAAACTACCCAGATTAGACAAACAAAAATTGATTAAATTCCTGATAACCCAGATTATAAATCAGCATTTAAATCCATAAAAACCAATCCTTTTCGACAGATATAAAACGGGGTTGAGTTAACAGCACAAAAGGAGTTGGAAAGAAGGGAGAGAAAGGGAATTACATTCTTGACCAAGATGAAATTAGCAACGGCGACTGTGGCCACTACGCCAGCGAGGATAGCCGTCGGGCCGGTAAGGAGACTCCACTTCCGATAGATCATCTTTTTCTTCTTAATTCTTCTTCCGATTTCGTTCGATTCCCCAAATGAAATTAAATTGGGGCTTTTGTTATTCTATTTTATTTATCTGATCCAATTAAAATATTTTAAAATACTAAATCATATAAGTAATTTAAGATTTGCAAAATGATTTAGTCGGATAGATAGTTTTTATTGGATGACAGTGTAAAATATTTTTATATTGTCAGTGCATCACTATTACATTATTTGTATGAGAAAATGGGTAATGCACCGACAGTATAAATTAATTTTACACTGTCAACCAATGATGACGATGCATCCTGCCAAGTCATTCTGTAAATTTTAAAATACTTGTATGATATAGTAAAATAATATATTTTCATTAGATACTGTCAGTGTATCACCATTAAACTCTATTTGTATTTATAAATTGAAAAAAAAAGTTATACACTGACAGTTAAATTAATTTTACGGTCAACTAATGACGACGATGCTCTATGAATTAAGCAAAATCGATCCTCTATCTGTAAATAACCATCTCGCTGTAAAAAAAATAATAATACTACTAAACAACTTTATGACATTCTTTTCGGTATTTTTTTTTATAATTTTTTTATTTTTGCATATAAATTATAATTAAATTTGAGATTGAAGATAGTGCACTCATATATGAAATATAAATTATTTTACACCATCATTCAATTAAACTATAACATTATGTTATCTTATATATCTATTTTAAAATTAAACATGTAATTTGGTAGGATATACGTCATAAATTGGTTGACAGTGTTTTACGTTGTCAAAGTATATTTTTTTTTCTCATTAAATTTTATTTTTATATTTTAATTTAAAATACAAAATTTAATATAATAATAATATTAATAAAATTATTTAGATTTGATCGTACCTGGATCAGACAGTAATAGTGGGCAACGACGTCTGGACCGGCAGCTCCGATGGTGATGAGAGACGGCGGGGGAAGGGGGGTGTACCTGCAAGGTACTCCGACGCTCAAGTGAGAGAGTGTACAGAATATCAGCAAGTACAGAAAGTGTGAATGGTAGGAAGAAAGTGTCTAACCTGACCTTCTCAAATGAGAGGGTATTTATAGAGAGCCCCCAGCGCGGAGCCAACGGTTACCTGCAATGGGCTGGATCAACTAGGCCCACTCCAAGTAACTGCTAGGGCTTACGTGTAGTAGTGAAGACCAGCATGTGGTCTTCGCCCTAGAGTAACTGCTCCTAGATTTCCGGAAGTAGGGCAGACCAAATCTTTCGGAAGTGGGAGGTTACTTGGAACGCGTCCACGTAGGATGGACCGTTGGGTGCTCCTCGCGGGGGAGGAGCCTTCTGTGGTCGAGGAGATGTGAAGCCCGTAGAAAGGGCACGGCCTCGCGGGGGAGGGATAGTGTCCGTCGAGGAGTGACGTGTAGCATGCTCGCGGGGGAGAAGTTAGTCTGTCGAGGAGTTACATCTCAGCGGGGTGTGATGTCCTCCTCTCCTATTGTCCCAAGTGCCCGACACTGCCTAAGTGCCCGGCGAAACTGTGGCCAGCACGCGGCAGTCGCGTGTCTTGCAGAAGGACCTTATTGGGCCTCCGCCGGCTGTATGGGTTGGGCCTGCTCGACTGTTGGGCAGCCTCGGCCCAGTCCAGAACAGGAGCCTCCCAAGTCGTTGCTCTGAGATGTCAGAGCAATGACTTAAGGGTTATTGGCATGTCGAGGATACGCCAAGAGAGGGACCGAGGAGGCCATTCTCGTGCTCGACGTTCCTATAGCTGCACATAAGTCGGGCATCGGACAGCTGTGTTTGGTCGCGACGCCGAGGAGACGAGGGGTTTCAGATTCGAAACGTTGGGAAAAACTGAAACGACACGCGTGGGAGGATGGACGGCTGCATGTGTGCCCCGTGTCGTCTGTCATTATTACCTAGGGAGGCTAGGGCGGCTGGCTAGTGTAGTGCACTCAAGTGCCCTATGTCCCTCGAGTTCCGCGAGAACCCTTATAAAAACTCCTCCCCTCGCTCATTTCTCACTTTTCCGTTTCTCTCTCAACAACCTCGCTCCTTCTCTCTCTACCTTCTACAGCAGTCGTTCGCCGCCGTCAACCGCCGGAAACTCCGTGCCGGAACCCTAAACCGCCGCTTATAAGGTATTTGCTCCAAAACTGATCTTTTTCTTGCGTTTCTTTTCAATTTTAACTAGTGTATAGCATTTCCTGGGTGAACTGATGAAGTTCCCACGAGAAATGAAAGGATTCCTGGCGAATACGGCGAGAATCTTTAGTTGTTGAGAGAGGGGGTGCTAAGAATTTCACCCGCTTTTGTTGAATATCTCGGGGACCAGGGATGAACATCTCGGGGACACGTTGAATGTCCCGGGGTCCCCAATAATTACTCTTTTCGTTAGCGTCATGGGAACACGGGGGCAGAATTTTCCGGGGAGGCGACGAGTTCCCCGGTGAACATGTTGATCCTCGGCCGGTTGTGTCGGGGAACCGAGAGAGCCTTGCCCCTTCCTCGCCCGTTCGCTTGAACAGCGGTGGAGGGGTGAATTTGATATGACCATCGAATTCACCATTTCCTTCTGCTTTTCAGGTAAATGGACGATTTGGCTGCGAAGGTGGCCGTTGGATCCTTCGAAGAAGACGACCAACCCGAATCCCCTATGGCTCACATGGCTTTCGCCCAGGAGCGCCCGCTCGAGGAGTGGGTCTGTGAGGAAGCCCTGGAGATGTCGTCTATCTTCGTCTACAAAGACGTGGACGACGCGTTCTGCACCGTCGAGCATAGGCTCATCGGGTCCGACAAATCCTGGAAGGTTTTTCGCCCAGAAGATCATCATCGGATATGTTCGCCTTACCGGGGAATGCGAATCCCGTTATATGAATTCATGTTCGACAAGGCGGGGTGGAGGCTGCCCTTCACTGACTTACAGGAGGGGATCTTCGCCTGGTTGAAGCTGGCCCCCTCGCAGATTCACCCGAACTCGCTGGCCTTCATCCGGGCCTTCGAGCTCGTCTGTAAGTACTTAAAAATAGTTCCGACAGTGTCCCTCTTCTTTCGGATATTCCATCTTCAAAGGTCGTCGGTCGGTGGACGACACGGATGGGTGTCCTTCAAGCAAAGCAAAGCTTTGTTCCATACGTATTTAGATTCCGTCCGGGACTTCAAGTTCCGCTACTATTTCGTGAAGCCGGTCACCCTCTGGGCCATCCACTCGCTGTACCGGAAAGTCACCCGCGAGGTCGACGGTCGCTCCGAGGAGGTTCTGGAGCCAAGGTTCCCCCTGCACTGGACGGAGGAACACTTCAAGAAGGGAGTTGACAAATACAAGGTGAAACATACTCAGTTGGACGTCGACGACCGGGAAGCTTACGATAAAATCGTCGCTTTCGTCGAGAGCTTCAATGAAGCCCGATACGAAACGCTGGACGGCGAGCCAATAAGGGGAGCAGACGGGCAGGTGAAGAAACAACGTCGTTTGATCAATACCCGTGTTCTGCTCGAGACCTTTTCCGACGAAGAAGCAGTCAAGTTATTAGGTGGTGAAAACATCCACGATCTAAGCCTTCCTCGCGTCTGTATACCTTGCCTTACTAATGTTTTCTTTCTTTTTGCAGGAAAAATGGCCGGAGCCGAGGAGAGACTCAAAAAGTTGAAGGCGAAGAGGGCTCCGAAAGAGCAGGCCCGGAGAGAGGCATCCTGTTCAAAGGGTCAAGATGTTACCCCTTCTGGGGTCGTGCCTGAGGATGTTTCCTCCACCGCGATGCCCGAGGGTTCCAGCTAATCTCAGCCGGCCGCGACCGTGTCGGGGATTTCAGACAGGCGGACACCTCCTGCTGGGAGCCAGTCTCCGGGTGCTCAAGGGACGCCAAAACGACAACGGGTTTCGAACGCGGAGATCATCGACCTGGCCCACGAAGACAGTCCCCCGCCTCCTTCAAGCTTTGACCTCCCACCATGCCATCAAAAGCCCCGCTTCTTCTCTGAATTCATCTATCCTCGCGTCCCTCCCTCTAAAATCCAAGCTGTGCTGGGGTCCGCTGCGGAAGCGAGGAGGAAAACGATCTTCGAAGACATGTCCACGGTCATGCGGCTCTGCTCGACTGCCATTGTCCTGAACGATGAGACTCGCCCCGCTGCTGAACTTTCTCGACTGCAAGAGAAGCTCGAGACCTTGGATGCTGAGCTGCTCGACCTGCGCAAAGAGTTGAAGGAATGCAGGGACCTGAACAAAGAGCAGAGCGAGCAGCAGCAGCGGGCTAAGTCCAAGCTAAAGGAAGCCGAGGAAGCGGAGAAAGGCCATTTTGCCCGGATAGCCGAGCTGGAGGCAGAGGAGAAGCGGCTCAGGGAGAGGGTTGCCGAGTTAGAGGATGTTGTTCGGCCGGCTGAAGGAGAAACTGAAGAAGATAAGATCCTAACAACCCGAGCGGCGCTGGTGGCCCAACTCAGGAGACTCGAGCAGGATCTCCGGCTAGTCGAGGATGATGCACTTGAAACTGCGGGCATAGGGTTCCGAAATGCAGTGGCGCAACTTTGGATCTTAAATCCCGACCTGGTGACCGATGGGGCAGATGCTGACTACGAGGTGGTCGACGGCAGGATAGTTCTGCCCGGGCAAGGAGGAAATGCCAACGAGGGAGGTGGGCCAGACGCCACCGAGACTTCCGCAGAGTAGGAATATAGTTTGCTTGGCTGTGTGCCATTTTGTTGTTTTTTCCCGGCTTGTGGGCTTACTTGATGTAATATTCGCACAATGGTTATTTTTGCCCGGCTTGTGGGCTTATATATGTAACATTCGTACAATGGGCTTTGCCCGATTTTCATACTTCGCTATGCCTCTTTATTAATTTGCTTGTGTGTGATATTTTATACGTTACTTATTTTTGCCTAAGTAGTTGAGATCAGTGGCGCCTTGGGAGTTTGCTCGACTTTGATGATCCTCGACTGCGGAGAGAGCTAGTCGATTGGTCGGGGGTTGTACCCCGACCTTCAACGAGGCCAAGACGTCGGTCGAGGTCTTAGCTTCGTGGCGCGAACTTCCCATCGCGAGCTGGGTGTTCTGCCTAATTGGTACGTCGACGACGGAGCTCGATTGAGGCCTCCTCGTCGGGCCAAAAAGTCTCACGCACACACTTCGTGGTTTTTGGCCGTCGTGTGTTATATAGAGGTGTCGCACATGTACCGTTGCACGCCCCCGTGGTCGCGACGTTGTACTGTCGCGGGCAGTGTCTAACTGTAGTATTGCTTGAGCTTCTCAGCATTCCATGGTCGAGCAAGTTGTTCACCGTGGAGGTTCTCGAGGTAATAGGCACCCGTTCCCGTCTTTACGGTGACGCAGTATGGGCCCTCCCAGTTTGCGGCCAGCTTTCCTTCGCGTGAATCTTTTTTATTCCTCTGTAGGACAAGACTTCCTACTTGGAAGTCTCGTTTGATAACTTTATCGTTATAACGCAAAGTTATTTTCTGTTTTAAAGAGGCTTCTCGGAGGAAAGCGTCGGTCCTTATCTCTTCGACAAGGTCGAGTTCCTCTCGCAGGGCTTCGTTGTTTGTTTCGTCGTCGAGGGAAGCTTCTGTCCTCCTCGAGGGTTCCCTGATCTCCACGGGGATAACCGCTTCGGTCCCGTACGTTAGGCGAAACGGGGTCTCCCCGGTCGTGGAGTGTGGGGTTGTTCGATACGCCCAGAGGACGCTGTGCAACTCCTCGACCCACCGTTTTTTGGCCTCGCCGAGTCGTCGCTTCAGTCCCCAGAGTATCACTCTGTTCGCTGCTTCGGCCTGCCCATTGCTTTGAGGGTGTTCGACCGACGTGAAGTGCAGTTTTGTGCCCAGTTTGGCGACGAAGTCTTGGAAGTTCCTGTCGGTGAACTGTGTCCCGTTGTCCGTAACAATGGCTTGGGGCACCCTGAATCGGGCGAGGATGTTTCTCTTGTAGAAACGGAGTATGTTGGAAGCAGTGATTTTGGCCAGCGCCTCGGCCTCAATCCACTTCGTGAAGTAATCCACCCTGACGATGAGGTACTTGTTTTGGTACGACCCTATGATGAAAGGTCCGAGGATATCCATTCCCCACCACGCAAATGGCCACGGGGACAACAATGACTTAAGCTCGTTTGGAGGAGCGAGGTGCATGTCTCCGTGTCTTTGGCAGCAGTCACATTTCTTAACGTGCTCCTTTGCATCCTGTTGCATAGTGGGCCAATAATACCCTGCTCGGAGTGTTTTTCGGGCTAGGGACCTTCCGCCGAGGTGCTGGGCGTTGATCCCTTCGTGGATTTCTTGGAGGATCCCCGAAACTTTGCCTTCTTCGACACACCGGAGTAAGGGAATGGAGAATCCTCGACGGTATAGCTTACCCTCGACGACGGTATACGCACATGCCCGCCTTTTAACTATCCCTGCTTCTTTAGGATCGTCGGGCAGTTTGCCCATCGTTAAGTATTCGTAAACTGGGGTCATCCAACAGTTTGCGTCCCCGATTGCGTTGACCTCTGTGGTCGGTGCGGTTTTGTTTATGCTCGGCTGGGTCAGTATCTCCTGGATAACTGATTTATTCCCTCCTTTTTTCTTAGTGCTCACAAGCTTGGAGAGCACGTCTGCTCGAGTGTTGTGCTCGCGCGGGATGTGAGCCACCTCCGCGGAGACAAATTTCTTCAACTTTTCTTGCACCAAGGTTAGGTACTCGATGAGACTATCGTTTTTGGTCTGGAATTCTCCCCGAACCTGCGATGCCACGAGCTGGGAGTCTGTAAAAATTTTGACTTCTTTTGCGCCAAGGTCTTCCGCAAGTCGAAGTCCCGCGAGGAAGGCCTCGTATTCGGCTTGGTTATTCGATGTCTTGAAGGACAGTTCGAGGGAGACCTCTATCAGGATGCCCTGCTCGTTTTCGAGGATAATGCCCATTCCGCTACCTTTTGTACTGGAGGCCCCGTCGACGTAAATCGTCCATTTCTGGGAGCCACTGGTCGAGGATTCAGGGACGGTCATTTCCGCTACGAAGTTGGCCAGTACTTGGGCTTTTAAGGCTTTTCTTCCTTCGTATCGAAGGTCGAACTCGGATAGCTCGAGAGACCACCGGAGCATTCTCCCCGCCATATCTGGCCGACTGAGGAGCTGTCTGATGGGCTGCTCTGTCCTTACCACGATCGTGTGGGCCAGGAAGTAATGACGTAATCTTCTGGCTGCAGATATGAGGGCCAAGGCGACCTTTTCAATCTGTTGGTATCTGAGCTCGGGGCCCTGGAGGGCTCTGCTCGTGAAATAAATCGGTTTCTGTCCGTCGGGGGTCTCCCGTATAAGGATAGCACTCACCGCTTCGCCGGTGACGGCTAGGTATAAGAAAAGTGTTTCCCCGGTATCTAGTCGGGACAAGACCGGGGGTTGTGACAAGACTTGTTTTAGATGGAGGAGGGCTTGTTCGCATTCTTCACTCCATTCAAAAGTCGCCTTCTGCCGGAGAAGCTTGAAAAAGGGGAGTGCGTACTGAACAGATTTGGCCACGAAACGGGAGAGAGCAGTCAGCATTCCGTTGAGTGACTGGATCGACTTCTTCGAGTTCTGGGTAGGGATTTCGGAGAATGCCCTACATTTTTCGGGGTTCGCCTCGATGCCCCTCACCGTGAGGTAGAAGCCGAGGAACTTCCCCGCGCGAACATCGAAGGTGCACTTGTCGGGGTTGAACCTCATGCGACATTTCCTCGCCGTGTCGAACACTTTCTGGAGGTGAGCGGCATGGTCGACTTCTTCCGCAGATTTGACGATCATGTCGTCCATGTACACCTCGAGTACGTCGCCGATGTCTGCCCGGAAGACTTTGTTCATCATCCGTTGGTAGGTGACGCCATCATTTTTTAAGCCGAAGGGCATTACGTTATAGTAATAGTTGCCCGACTCGGTCATGAAAGCGGTATGCTGCTTGTCGGTCTCGTCCATGGGGATTTGGTTGTACCCCGAATAGGCATCCATAAAGGATAGTAATTTGAATCCTGCAGAATTATCGACCAGTTGGTCGATGTTAGGTAAAGGATAAGAGTCTTTCGGGCATGCCCGGTTAAGATCCGTGTAGTCAACGCACATCCTCCATTTTCCATTATTTTTCTTAACGAGTACAACATTTGAGAGCCAAGTTGTGTACTTGGCCTCGGAAATAAAGTTTGCCTCTAGGAGGTCTTTTACAGCATTTTCAGCAGCCTCCATTTTTTCCGGAGACTGCCTACGCCTATGTTGAGCTACAGCCCTAGCGGCCGGATCTATAGTCAGCTGATGACAAGCTACTTCAGGGTCCAGTCCGGGCATCTCTGCAGCACTCCAGGCGAACAAATCTGCATTTTCTCGGAGGCATGCCTTCAGTTGCCTCTTCGCCAGGTCGGGGAGTCCAGAGCCAATCTTCACACTTCGGTCTGGGCTGTCGCCGAGAGGGACCAGCTCGAAATCTCCATCTGGGACGGGGCGCGTTGGGTGGAGAGGCTGCCCGTTGACTTCGACTGGGAGGTCCTCGCCTGCATCTTCTTCCTGTTCCCCAGGAAATCTGCTGTCAAGGTCGACCGCACTGACCGGCGGGAGTAGAGCCTGTACGACGTCTGGAGGTGTCTCGGCCTGAGCCTTAGATTTGATGCCGCCAACGACACTCAGACCTCTGATGGCTGCGTCGAAACATCTTCTGGCCGCGTTGATGTCTCCGTGGAGAGTGACCACACGTCTGCGCTTCGTGTAGTATTTCATCTTCAGGTGGACCGTTGATGGTACGACCGTCAGTTCCGCCAACGTGGTCCTCCCCATTATACAGTTGTAGAGGGACGGGCAGTCCACCACCAAGAAACGCGTCTTCACCTGTCGGGCAGTTTCCTCAATCCCGAAGGTGACCATCAATTCCACGAAACCCCACGGTCTGGTGGTCGCGCCGTTGAAGCCTTGTAGGTCTGATCCTACGTACGGGGACAAGTGTTGCTTGGTCAGCTGGAGGGTCTCGAAGAGGTGGACGTACATGATGTCCACCGAGCTCCCCTGGTCGACCAAAATTCTGTGGACGTCAAAGTTGGCCATCTGTGCCCGGATCAGGAGGGGGATGTTGGCGTTCGGTGCCCCGCCGGGAAGTTCCTCGAGGTAGAAGGTAATCGAATTTGATATTCCTTTAACTCTCTCGAGGGTAGGGGCTCGAGGAGTTGTTGCTTTCAGCTCGTCAAACTTCCTCTTTATTGACCCCACGGTCAAACGGTCAGGGGCTCCGCCCGATATGACCAGGGCTTGGGGGAAAGACTCCCAGGTGCTGCGGGCACTTATCGAGTCTTCTGCTAGGAAGTTCTTCCACATGTTTCTGACAGCTTCAGGGCTGTCGAGTTCTCCTGAAAAACCGATGTCTTCAGGTCGCGTGATGCTCAACGCGACTTGCAGCGATCCGTTGTTGGGAGAGGGAGTTGACTCCTCGACATTCTGGGCCTCCTGGCCAGTGGGGCGGGGGGCCTCTTGCTGCTTGGCGTACTTCTTCAGGTACCCTTCTTTAATCAGCGTCTCGATTGCGTCCTTAAGGTGGACGCAATCTTCAGTAACGTGCCCGTGACTGCGATGGAACCGGCAATACTTGGACTTGTCAGCATTTGGTTTGGAAGCCGCCGGTTTCGGGAAGCGGATTCCCCCTTTGACGAACTCTGAATTGGCACAGTCGCTGAAAATGCGCGCGCGGGACGCGTTCAGCGGTGTGTAGTCTTTGAAAAGGCCAGACGGTCCCCGTGATTCGCGGGGCTCTTTGGTCCGGGCTTCTTTCTTTCTTTCCCCGCCTCGCCTGGGTGGAGGGGAGTCTTCTCTTCTCCTGTCTCCACCTCGCCTGGGTGGAGGAGAGTCTTCTTCCTTGTTGCCGCGGGGGCCTTCTCTGCGCCTCGAATCGAGGGCAATTTGTGCAGGTTCAGCTTCCTCGAACTCAATATGCGACTGAGCCCTCTCGAGGAGGCCTTCAAAGCTGCGGGGACGGTGCAGCCCGACGGATTCTGCGAACTTAGATCCTATCCTCAAACCTTTGATGATGAGATACATTTTGATGTGATCGGTCACGTGGATTTCGACCGCTTCTTTGTTGAACCTCTCTATGTAGCTCCGGAGAGGTTCGTCCTTCCCCTGAAAGATGGCTTCTAGGAAGGCTATTGTCTTCAGATGTCGACGAGAAGCCGTAAAATGTTTTCTGAAACGCTCCCTCAGGACTCTCCACGACGTGATTGACTCAGATGCTAGGTTTTTGTACCAAGCCATGGCCCCTTTCCGAAGAGTCGTAGGGAATAATCGGCATTTGATAGCGCCGGAGACATTCCTGAAATCGAACAGAGCTTCAAAACTCTCGACATGGTCATCAGGATCAGATGTCCCGTCATATGTCCCCAAGGATGGGGGCCTCTCAAGGCCCTTAGGAATATGGGCGTCCATGATGTGCCTGGCCAGAGGGGTCCGGTAATCGTCATCCTCGCTGGCTCCCCGGAGACACAGAGGGGGAGTGTTGTTCGTGAACATAGTGACGTCTCGGGGAGTGGTCCTTCGGGCGGCCTCTATGCTCCTCGACGTCCGGCCTGCTCCTTTTATTTTTCGTGGAGCGAACTAGTCCCTTTGGTGGCGGGGAGCGGTGGCGTTTTTTAGGATGCTCCGGCTGAGTACGCTCCAAGCGTGGTCTGCGACCCCTGGGAACTGGGGAGGGGCTGCGAGATGCCTCCGGGGACAGTGAACGTCTTGGAAATGGTGGTGGTCGGTGCCTTTGCGGGGAAGACCGACCACGACTTTTCTCCAGCGCCTCGATCCGGATGTTCTGGTTGAAGATCATCTGGTTGGTCTGATTGACCAACGCAAACAGGGCAGCAGTGCTCGGATCCGCATTTGGCGGCGGGTCCACGGGTTGGAAAACGGGCTGGAGGACGGTTTCCTGTCCGTCCTGGTGAGCTGTCTCGTACTCCACTTCTTCGGAAGATGGAGAAGCGGTGAGTCCGTCTCTGACGTCGTTCTCCGCGACAGGTCGGGCAGAGTTGTTGTCGACGTGGTTGCCGGTGCTAAGCTGCGCAATAACGTTGTCTAGAGCTTGATTCGCCGACGGGTTGACCATGATGGTTGTTGAACGGAGAAAGCTTTGGTTTATCGAACAGAAAAACGGGGAAGCTTATAAGTTCCCACAGACGGCGCCACTGATCGTACCTGGATCAGACAGTGATAGTGGCCAACGGCGTCTGGACCGGTAGCTCCGATGGTGATGAGAGACGGCCGGGGGGGGGGGGGGGGGTGTACCTGCAAGGTATTCCGACGCTTAAGTGAGAGAGTGTACAAAATATCAGCAAGTACAGAAAGTGTGAATGGTAGGAAGAAAGTGTCTAACCTGACCCTCTCAAATGAGAGGGTATTTATAGAGAGCCCCCAGCGCGGGGCCAACGGTTACCTGCAATGGGCTGGATCAACTAGGCCCACTCCAAGTAACTGCTAGGGCTTACGTGTAGTAGTGAAGACCAGCACGTGGTCTTCGCCCTAGAGTAACTGCTCCTAGATTTCCGGAAGTAGGGCAGACCGAATCTTTTGGAAGTGGGAGGTTACTTGGAACGCGTCCACGCGGGATGGACCGTTGGGTGCTCCTCGCGGGGGAGGAGCCTTCTGTGGTCGAGGAGATGTGAAGCCCGTAGAAAGGGCACGGCCTCGCGGGGGAGGGATAGTGTCCGTCGATGAGTGACGTGTAGCATGCTCGCGGGGGAGAAGCTAGCCTGTCGAGGAGTCACATCTCAGCGGGGTGTGATGTCCTCCTCTCCTATTGTCCCAAGTGCCCGACACTGCCTAAGTGCCCGGAGAAACTGTGGCCAGCACGCGACAGTCGCGTGTCTTGCAGAAGGACCTTATTGGGCCTCCACCGGCTGTATGGGTTGGGTCTGCTCGACTGTTGGGCAGCCTCGGCCCAGTCCAGAACAAGATTTATATTAATATGTCAATTTAATAGGTTTAAAAAATTATTATTTATGATTAAACTATTTAATAAAATAAAGGATGGGTAGAGTAAGAGCATCTTTGACAACACCAAAAAAAAAGTTTTTATCTTTAAGCTTTTAGCTTTTTTAGTTTTTATTAAAAAAAAAGTTTGTTTGACAATTGTCATTTAACTTTTATCTTGTAATTTTTTCTACTAATTTTTTGTTTTTTAATTTTAACTTATCATTTTTTTTTCTATTTATATCTTTATTATTTTAACAAAATTCTATTATCTTTCAATCTACTACCTTATATATATATATATTTGAATCGAATAATTATATTCATGTCAGATGATGCAATTTATAGAATAAATTTTAAAATAATATTGATAATTTTCAAATTAATAAAATAGTGAAGGAGAATCACTAAGATCAATTAAGATGAAGAAAATTTAAAATATCATTATAGTTTTATTATAGAATATTAGAAAATAAATTATTATTGTTATTATTATTATTTTAGATTAATATAATTTAATTCAAAATTACAATGTTATTATTTCATGTGTCTTGTTAAATTTCATTAAAAAATTTATTTATACATTTAGTATATTTTGATGTTATCTTCAATTTTTTATATATATTAAAAATGTTTTGCATGTTTTTATTAATTATTTTTATCAAATAAAAAGTAATTTAATAATATAATATAATAAAATAATAAAATCATTAATTTCTTAATTAAGAATGTCCTTTTATGTTATTTTGTATTTATCGGATAATGTTACATAATTTTACCAAACATTTAAATTAACTTATCAATTACTAGTCATTAACTATGAACTATCAATCATCAGCTATTAATTATCATTAATTATCAATTAGTTTTATTAAAGAGAGCCAAACTCAACATATATATTATTGGGTTAATACACATTTTAGACCCTGCCATATGTGGCGAATTCGAAAACGGACCCTGTAAAAAAAAACTTAGATTTCGTCCCTGCCATTTGAATATTCTTTCATTTTAGCCCCTCAGTCCACACAGTCAGCATTTTTTTATTTTATTTATTTTTTTAATGTGACGTGGCGCTTACTTGAATTTTTATGTTTATTTTCTTTATATTTTAATTACACGCGTGACATTTTACTATTATTTTATTATTTGAATGTTTAAATGTTTAAAGATCAAAAATCAAAATTTTTGCCATCACCAAGGTTTGAACCCATATTCTCATGGTTGCAAGAAGATACTCTTCCACTAAGTCATTTAGTTCTTTTTGTATATTTGTTAACTTCAAATGTATATATTACAACATTTCAATAAACAATTAAATTAACACTTAAATTAACATATTAAATACATAAATGACTTTAAATAAATAATATAACTTATTATTATTTTATTTTACGATCAATTTTTTATTTTATTTATTTATTTTTTTAATTTCAGTTTAATATTTTATTTTATTTTATTTCAGTTTTATTTATTTTATTTAAAAATATACGTTAATATTTATTTTTAGTTTATTTTCAGTTTATTTATTATTTAATATTTATATTTATATTCAGTTTATTTATTACTAAATTTATTTTCAGTTTATTTATTATTTATTTTCTGTTTATATTTATATTCAGTTTATTTATTTAATATTTAGTTTATTTATTTAGTTTATTTATTTATATTCAGTTTATTTATTACTAAATTTATTTTCAGTTTATTTATTATTTATTTTCAGTTTATATTTATATTCAATTTATATTTATATTCAGTTTATTTATTTAGTTTATTTATTTATTTATTTATTCAGTTTATTTATTTAATATTTAGTTTATTTATTTATTTATTTTTATATTTATATTTAGTTTATTTATTTTCAGTTTGTTTATTAAATATTGAATAAAAAAATAATATTTAGTTTAAATAAATAAATAAACTAAATAAATAAATAAACTAAATATTAAATAAATAAATTGAATATAAATATAAACTGAAAATAAATAATAAGTAAACTGAAAATAAATTTAGTAATAAATAAACTGAATATAAATAAATAAACTAAATAAATAAATAAATAAACTAAATATTAAATAAATAAACTGAATATAAATATAAACTAAAAATAAATAATAAATAAACTGAAAATAAATTTAGTAATAAATAAACTGAAATTAAATTTAGTAATAAATTAACTGAAAATCAACTGAAAATAAATATTAACGTATATTTTTAAATAAAATAAGTAAAACTGAAATAAAATAAAATAAAATATTAAACTGAAATTAAAAAAATAAATAAATAAAATAAAAAATTGATCGTAAAATAAAACAATAATAAGTTATAGTATTTATTTAAAGTCATTTGAGAGTAAAAATTTTAATTTTTGATCTTTAAACATTTCAACATTCAAATAATAAAATAATAGTAAAATGCCACGCGTGTAATTAAAATATAAAGAAAATAAACATAAAAATCCAAGTAAGCGTCACATCACATTAAAAAAATAAATAAAATAAAAAAATGCCGACTGTGTGGACTGAAGGGCCAAAATGAAAGAATCTTCAAATGGCAGAGACGGAATCTAAGTTTTTTTTTTACAAGGTCCTTTTTCGGATTCGCCCCATATGGCAGGGTATAAAATGTGTATTAACCCTATATTATTTAAATTAAAATAATGTAAGTGGTAGTATTATAGTATCGGTTATGCTATGCTTACACTCATTCATACACCTACACGATATACACTGTTCATAAATACGATGAACAGTGAAACCGTAATGAATATTGGCGTGAACAGTGTCATATGAACAGTACGCGTAAATTGTAACTTTTAATACTAAATCAAAGTTGGTTAATTAAATAATGAAGTTGGTTAACAAACGCCTAGATATTAAAAACAATTTTTATAAGTAAAACAAAGTTGGTTAATGCAATATAAAAAATTGGTTAATTAAATTATGAAGTTGGTTAATACACGTTCAGATATAAAAATAATTTAGTAATAAAACAAAATTGGTTAATACAATGTAAAAAGTTGGTTAATGAAATTATGAAGTTAGTTAATAAATATCTATATATAAAAAAAATAATTAATTTATATATAATTATTTAAAAAAGTATTTTATTATTATAATATTTCACTGTTCACCATATTGATGAACAATTAGGGGTGGAAATAGGCTGGGCCGAGCTAGGCTTTGCCAAACCTAAGCCTGGCCTACCAAAAAAACTGAAGCCTAAGCCCGGCCTGTAGCCTGTCATAGGCTTCTTTTTAGGCCTGAGTCTGACCTTTTCTAAGGCCTGGTTTGCCTGTTAGCCTACATAAAAGTCTATTATTTTAGAAATATGTAAATACGCAATTAAAGTAACGTTTAAATAAACTAACAAACTAAAAATATCAATGTGACAAAAAGTTTGTTAGCATTGACTTATTTTAACATATCTATTAGCATAAGTTTTGTGAGACTATTTGTTTAAAATAACTTATGAAAACAACTTATAACATTGTTCATAAGGTGTTTTCATCTTATTTTCATAAGTTCTTCAAAATAACCAATTATTATTTATGTATTTTAACTCAAAGTACAAAACATAACATAAGATAATAAAAAAATTATTCATATTTATTTAAATAGGCTGGCCTGTTAGGCTTAAAAGGTTTTTTTTATTGCCCGAGGCCTAGCCTTTTTAACTAAATAGGCTTATAAAAAAGTCTAGGCATTTTCTATTTAAAAAAAATAGCTTGACCTGACGTGAGTCTATGTAGCTTAGCCTGTAGGTCCCTGTTATCGGCCTGACCTACTTCCACCCCTATGAACAATGAAATACGGTATAGGTATACACATGGGTGTAAAAATAACATTTCTCTTATAGTATACAATGAATTCCCAAAACAACATTTATTTATATTTCTAAATAACTGGTAAACAAATTGTTGACTTATTTTCATATATAATCTATATAAAATAATTTCAAAAATATGTAAAATAGCTTATACTATAATATTCAATGATCTATTCGATGTATTAAGTAGGGAGATAAAAGAACTGTAAATCGAACCGAACTATCGAATCGAACTAAACTTAAAATAACTGAACCGATATGTTTGGTGAACCAAACTAAAATTAAAATAACTGAACTGTTATGTTTGATTAGTGAACCAAACCATATTGTACTAACGCTTCTAAAACCGAACCATATGATAAATAAATTTAACCGAAATTGAAATTAAACCAAACAAAAACTGAAAAATAGAAAATAGTAAAAACAAATTTAAAATTAAAAAAAAATTAAAATATTGGTTTGAAATTTCTAAACAGTATACCAAATCAATATTGGTTCGATTTGATTATGAATAAATTGAAACAGTTCGGTTCGATTCGAATGAGCTTCGGTACGGTTTTCTCAAAAAAACCATATCATGAACAACCCTAATATTAAGTTAATTCACAAAAATATTTAAAATAACTTGTATGACATGATAAGTTGTTGGTTTTTTTATTTTTCTCAAAAAAACCATATCATGAACAACCCTAATATTAAGTTAAATCACAAAAATATTTAAAATAACTTGTATGACATGATAAGTTGTTGGTTTTTTTATTAAACGGCATTGTCACCGTATTAAACGTTTAAATGCAAGAATATTTAAAACCATACCATGTTGATTTTTTTTCTTTAACTTAATGTTTTTCATGAGTTACTTACAAAATTTTTCATTTTTGAAATATAAGAGGTATATGATACCTAACATTCATTTAAACTATTGTATTTATAATTTTATCATTTGTTGTAAAATTTAAAATTATTTAAATCCTTGATTAAAAAAATGCTTAAATTTCATTGTAACAACAGCAATCACAATTCAATAAGAACAATATCAAACATCATAAATAAAACTTATTTTGATTTTATTTGTCAAATGTTTGATTGTTATGTATGTCAAAAATTATATGTAATAAAGCATACTTAAAAAGCAGACAGAAAAATAAGTTAGTGAGTGTTTTTTCACTGGCAAAACAGAAAGTGTAAGCAAATAAAGGAGAAATTTCTTAACAGTTTCATACTGGCAAAACAGAAAATATGTTAGTGAGTGTTTTTCCACACATTGCATGATTCTCCTTGGCAAATTTTGTATAATGCCTGTTCTTTAAATAGGAAAACAAGACCATTAAAACTGTGGGGGAGTTTCTTAATGCACCATCTAAGTTTTTTAGGTACCATGCGAAATTATTTTTTTGCCTCTAAATTCTGGATGTGCACATCCGGACGCACCGGATCCTTAAGAATTAAACCCTTTTTTCGGATGTGCACATCCGGAATGTCTCCGGATCTGTATATCCGGAAGATATTCTGAAATATTTAAAGCTTCACGATCACTCCCCCCTTCCCATAATCAACCTTCTTCTTCCTCACTCACTCTCACCAAGTCTAAAAACCCTACTTCATCAATCTCATTTCTCACTCAAAAAGTTCAAATTTTTGGTGCAACAAATCAAAGGGAGCAAGGAAAGACTGAATTTCAGGTAAACATTCAACTTCATCCACTACATTGCTCACATTATCAATCTACATTTTTGGAAAAACAAGTTACGCTACTTCCGGATTTGCACATCCGGAAATAATTTAGCATGAACTTTTCCGGATGTGCACATCCGGAAAAACCCCTGAAGCTAATTAATTTAAGTTTTCAGCATTTTTGAATAAATCTTATTTATACATATTAATTGTTCTATTCTTGTTTATAAATAGAGATGGTGCATCCCGATAACATGGCAAAAGAATTAGTTGCGCCGATTTCCTCGAAAGATGAAGGTATGCTCGTAAAGTCGGTTGATGTCGACGGTGACTTTAACAACAAGCAAGACTTTGATGATCGTGAAAGCATGATCGCATACATTCGTAGGACGGCTATTGAGCTCGGCTTCGGTTTAAATATCGGGAGATCGGATAATGGGTCGGATAGAAGAAAAACTTTTGTAATTTTGGGGTGCGAAAGAAGCGGCAAATATCAAGCACCTCTACGGAAGTTAAAGAAAGACGAGACCGGTACTAGAAGATGTGAGTGCCCTTTTAAGATTGGTGGTTACATGTTAGTTTTCAAGAAATGGAGATTTACCGTTCGTTGTGGTATACATAACCACGAAATGTGCTCAAAGCTAGAAGGTCATCCAAGTGTATGCCGGCTCAAGGCGAAAGAGATGACATGTATAGCCGACATGACCTTGAACCTTGTCCCACCGAAGAATATACTTGCGACGTTGAAACGGAAAGAACCCGAAAATGTTGCAAACATAAAGCAAGTGTATAACATACGGTATCGAATGAACAAGGCAATTAGGGGAAATAGGAATGAGATGCAACAGCTGTTGAAAGTGTTGGAGGACAACGATTACGTGTCTTCCTTGTGCTTGTGCCATTGCTAAAAAGTTGAAACTAGGTGACCCAATACAAATTGACGAAGTCTGCCCTCATTGGATGAGACTTAGTTTTGATGATGATGCTTGTAAGGAAGGAGATAAACCCGATATCTCTATTTTGGTCGAATTGGAAGCGATTCAAATGAGATTTTCGAAGGCCGACGACAATATGAAGCTACACATCAAAGAAGATTTGAGGAAGATTGCCTTTCCCGAAACAACCGCAATGATACCTCCGTCTCAACCGGTTAAGACAAAGGGTGCTCCGAAGAAGTTGAAGCCTACACCAAATGACAACTCAACAACTCGGTATCCTTCGTATTATGAGCACGTTGACCAAATCTTTCCGGACTCTCCGACTCCTAAATCTCTACAAAGTGTCGTGAAAGGAGCTCGCATTTCCAAACCGGCTCCGACACCGATTCCACGAGTTCCGACTCCGACTCCAACTACACGTATGATTTCCTTTATTGACGAGATGCCGGTTTTTATGCACAAGCATATCGACGGTATAATCGATGTTGTAGGGGATGGTAATTGCGGTTACCAAGCCGTGTCGGCTCTACTCGGTAAAGGAGAGGAAGGTCATGCACTTGTACGTCATCAACTTATCCTAGAGTTGGAGACGCATAAAGAAGCATACTTGCGTCTCTATAAAAATCAAGAAAATTACAACAAGGTTCACGAGTCACTTGTTCCGTGGTTGAGTGGTCCGACACCGGTATCGAAATGGATGAGCTTCCCCGAGATGGGTCATCTTATAGCATGCGCCTACGATATGGTGTGTATCGACTTGACGAGATACGGATTTTCGGAAACCTTTTTTCCACTACACACCGCACCTCCGTCGAATCCAAATGATCGCATCATGTGTATCGGATGGCTTGCGAAATCAAGAAATTTCGTACAAGTTATCTTGAAACCCGGATGTCCGATACCACCTAAATCACCGCAATGGGCGACGCATGCAACCGCAATTGCTGAGTCGTGGCCAGATAGTTTTGTCGAAAGGACGGTTGAATTCGAAAGATTGCAAGCAATTGAAAAGGCATCAAATGCGGAAAAATCGAAAGTTCTAGCTCCGATAGATTTAGACGGAGAATTTTGTTTTAACTCTTTTGTATAATCATACGACACAATGTACATTATTGAAGTGAAATATATTGTACTTTTATCCATATGTCTTTTTAATACACTTACGAATTTTATTGCACTGAAGCCTACACCAAGTGACTGCATAAGCTGTCAATTCTGTTTTAAAATTGTATCAGTAAAACATTCTGATTTGCAGATCCGGACAATTTTCGGATGTGCACATCCGGAAATAGTATTTGCAGGGTTTGTCCGGATCTGCACATCCGGAACGAACTTGGGCAGAAATAACTTTACCCTAACTTTTCTTTAAATTAGGGGTTTCATTTGATATCTTTCACAAAACCTCAAAATGTCTCAATTGTATCAAATCAAAATCCGTTGGTATGCCGCAAGTGTCTCCTTCACCGACGACAAAACACGCGGTCAAAAGTTTACGATAATGAGGGACATCCCCCTCGACTAAATCATTGATGACATCGAACATCTCCTACCTTACGGAGACAAGCGGAAGGTTGCGAAGCTTCAGTATCGTTCACCTTCGGTTGACAACGAAGGGAATGTCGCTTACATCCTTGTTGAGCTCAAGAATCAAGACGATGTTAGAGCGATGTGGCAAACTTATTTGGGTTACGAGGAACAATCCCGTTCGAGTTCGAGGCGACCGTCACAATCCGAAGAACGGTCGATGACATCTTAGAGATGTGCAAGCATCCACCGGGCTATTGATCTTGTAATATTTAAATTTCTGTCGATACCATGCCGATTTTCTCAATGTAATCCCGATTTTATTTTATGAATGTGAGAAACATTTGTGGTTCTGGTGTTCTGCTTCAGTGTTTTTCCCGGATTTGCAAATAAGAACTTTTACCGGATGTGCACATCCGAAAAAAAATGAAAATCTTAAAAAAAATGGTGCGTCCGGATGTGCACATCCGGAATAAAGGGACAAAACCGAAAATTCAGTTGGTGCCTAAGAAACAAGGGTGGTGTCAAAAGAATTTCCCAAAACTGTGGCCACGCCCTAAAAATATTGCATGCTTTTCAAACTCTGTATATCAAAAATAAAATCAATGTGTGTGAATCCAAAATAATTTCGATTAAGCAAACAAAGTTACAATGACAAGAATTCGTTCCAAGAATTTTACTTTCCAAAGAAATACTTAAGAATATATATCGCCTAAAGAGTTCATAAAGCTTAAACAATCTTCATCTTTCAAGATCTAATACTAAGTAGTAGTAAACCATTTGGCTACAACAGATTTTTCACCTACAACAGATTACTATTGACAATAAACGAGTTAGCTTAGTATAATTTAAAATCGGGCTTTACAAGTTGCAATGGCTTCTTCGAAGAATGTCAAGTTTATAATGTGCAGCAACAATGATTTTCACTACTAGTGTCGGATCATGCTCTCACCAAGGTCTTCCTATCCCTGTAAGCCTGCGTGTCAACTCAATATCCTTTTTCACTGAGATGGCAAAAAAAAAAACAAAAACAAATAACAGATATTAGTAAGGTAGGTGCTAAAAAAATACTATATTTGAGGGAAAGTTATAATAAGCAACTTATTCGCAGGAATAAAATGATCTTCCGCAAAATATCCACTATACTAGCTAAACAAACAACTACACTGCTGCAATTTTCCGCTTTCTGGCTATAGAATATCGGAAAATCAGAGGAAAGAAATAGAAAATTGAATCAACTTACTAAGGGTAACACGCTTTGCATGAAGTGCGCAGAGCCATCCAGCTTCAAACATTCGAACTAGACAATCCTCAGCTGCCTACAGAATTTTCAACAAAGGATTTTCATTTTCAAGAGCTAGTTAAGATAATAGCACACAAATTAAGAATTACAATTAATATAAAATTCTTCATTAAATTCTTACTATGCCCTTTTCCTCTTTAACCACTTCTTCTCACACTCTTCCCTTCCAATTATCAGAATTATATGGCAGAGAAAAGAGTGATGAGAGAAATTGATGAGTGTGAAAATAATGTGCATTGTGTTATAATCACTATAGCTAAAGTCCATCTATATATCAAGGAGCAATGTTTAAAATAGTAACAGAATCTGATATAGTTTGTGTACAGAACCGGATAAAATATCTGACAAGTTATCTACTACTAGCAGTTCATTATCTAGATATATGCAAGACAAGTTAAGTTATCTATTATCGAATGTGATTGCATTCAAGTGATTCAGCAAACACCGGGTACTGAGCTGCGAATATGATTACAAATCATGCATTCAGAGCTTGGATCTGAAATCAAATCATGAATCTGGTAGGCGAGAGATATTTAGTGAGCTGGTCCACATGTACGTCGGTCGGTCTTGAGAGCAGGGATGTGTTTTTGTAATGATTTATCTATTACTTTCTCATAGACAAAAAATATATTTAGTTCCATGTGGTTTTGGCATGAAACACTGTCTCGCAAGAAAGAGTTGTCGAATTGAACTCAGATTGTCACAGTATAGAAGCGGATACAGAAGCTATATCATAATGTTTGAGTCTAAGGGATCTCGGTAGTTACATGGGGTAGATTTGATATTCAGCTTATTTGTTTTCTGACTTCCGGTTTTATCTCTAATTCTTTGTATAATTGTATTTTAATTTCTAATTGTGACAAATTGATTAGCATATCTTCCTACCTCAATTCTACCTTGAATTGTGAGGATAAGATCATATTTTCTTCTCCCAAAACTACATATAGGAAAACAAATAAGAAACACATGTACACTCGCTACAAACACTTAATTAAATTAAACAAATTCAAAATCTATGGATTAGAACTTAACAACTTCAAATATGCAAAATATGAAAAACAAATTCTTGAACAAGTGCCAAGATATAAACACTAAAATTAAGTAGTCAAATTCTAGACATCTAATCAATCATCAACAAAGTACTCGCTAATCCCACCAATCTTACAAGCAATATTGTCATCCCTGCTACCAGATTGTGATTCTGCCTATGAATAACATAACAGCTTGTAAGATCACAATTTTAACTATCTTGCCTGCCAGCGATATCACTTCTCTCATATCTGATATTTTCCCAAAAATGTCACCTCAGCTCCACCTTGTCGAAATGAGCTTGCTCACAACCATTAACCCACATACTACATCCATGAGCAATAGTAAGTAGTAACGTATTCCTACAATCCCCAAACACTAATAACTTCTAACAAGACACTCAAAGAGTTAAAAGAGACCTATTTAGCATACTACCATTGCTCTTCGATCACTTCAAAAACTTGACCACCTTCAAGAATCATACACCCCATCTTTAACTCCCACTCATATCAACATTTTTCCACATCTCACAAACAACTTTTTAGTTATTTTACATGTACTTCAAGAAGATATGTGCAACGTGAACATTGAAAATTTTCATTAAGGCTAAATTGCTAGCTCTAGAGAAGAATCAAGCATGGGTTCCCCCCTTCTCTTCCACAGGTTAAGAGAACAATAGGCTATAGGATTTAACCAAACAACTAGATATTTACTTGGAGATTTTTAGGTCATTGGTGAAAATGGCCACTGTTAGGGTACTGATGACCGATATTCCTTGCATATTATGCACTTAGCATATACAATGAGAGTAGTAACAAGGTTCTCATTTGGGTGCATAAAAATATGACTCAAGTAACCATGGCTAAAATTTTCCATAGGAAAGACAAAAAAATCGATACCGACAAATTATGGAAATGATGAGAATTGTGCAGCAAAGCCCCTGTGGAAGAAGCTCTGATAGGATGAGGAAAATAAACATAAAGGAAAAAGCTTTTAACAGATGAAGAGTTCCTTCTTGGAGAAAATTTGATTGCAAGTGCTGTATTACACATACTATTACTCACACTGTAAGATGGTCTTTTCAGATAAAGGGGAGTTAAGGGTATAACGCATTACAATCATGCAACTGCGATGACTGAACATCAACTAACTAGAACTGTGTTAACCAACCCAGCTATTGTTCAGGTGTATCTGTGACCAAAAAAGTATAATAAAGTTCCCATTCTTAAATATTCTTAAAATGATTCTACATTAATAAATCAGTTTTTCATCTTTTATTATTAAGTCCCCTTTTCACAACTTAGATGGAAAAGTTCTGGGGCAGCAAAATAAAGTGCAAAGTTCAAACCCTGAAATTTACTCCATTTTTGTCTTTCTACGGTTTTCCCCTAAAACCAAAAACATAAGTGCCAAGTATGCATATAGAATTACTAATGATCTATGATTAATAACTGCGGGATTCATAATGATTTAAAACATATAGTAGAGCTTTCAAAGAAAGTCTTTATCACTTGGATGTTGATCAATGCTCGATAAGAAACAGAAATAACAAGTCACTTAATATTAATTCTATTGCATTACGAATACAAATAAAATAACAATAGTGTTATGCTAGAAGCATATAGCATGTAAAATCTCAATATTTATTAATCAATGCATAGTTTGTAAAATCTCAATCTTCAAAACTCTTGAACTAATTATATAACCATATAAGAATGCACATAAAATAAATATACATAATATCGTACTAGATTAGAATCAAATGAAAACTATTCTAAATAACAAATTTTTAACATCTCAACAGCAAATAAATCGAAACGTCTGTCTGAGAGAAGTTAAAACTAATTTTACCAAAACCTAAAATGAATATGAAAAAAGTTATCTACCTCTTGAAGTGATAACAATGCTTCAGGCGTCCAGCGAGTAACCAATGAAGATACTTGGTTTGTAATTTCCCTAACCTGCATAAACCAGAGAAAAATCAAAATCATTGTAGCCGCTATTTCACAATACTCTATAGCTTAGTAATAGTAAAACCTAATTGACACTATATTACAAATGTATCTAACATTTACGCGCATATAAGTGAGAGAACTTACACATCTTACGAACGGAGCATATGGTATAAGTAATTGGAAAGTTTTTTGTAATTTCCTGATCTCACGAAGTGCTACGGTTCCAGGTTTATTACGTCTTTTCTTCCTTTCCTGGTTCTCACGTGCTGCGTAATTTTTAAGTGATTAAACGAAAAATCAACTGAGAAAGAAAATATAACTGTAAATTTGCGAATTGAAGAGGAATTAATGAATAAGCGATTGTTTTGGAGAATGAAGAAGAAGGGGTTTTTTTGAAGTTGGAACTTACCGTGACGTGGTTTTTGTTTAACTCTGGCCATTTGATTCTGCTGTAACAAATGAACTTGAAGCAACCGCGAATTTCAGATTTTGCTTTTTTTTTTTTTTTTAGCTTTTTAGCTTTAAGTTTGTGCACACAAAGAGCGACTTTGTTTTCTTTTCTGTCTCAACATTAAAGAAAGGGTGGAGAGCTATAACGGTTACTTTGAAGGGCTAGTTTGGTCATTACGAAGTAAATTACCAAAAGTGTAAACAACTTCCGCTAAAACACATTTTCCGAGATTCTCAAACTTTATCTCTAAAACTAAGGTTAAAATAAGATCTTTTACAAAAATAAAATTACAAAACATGGATAAATTTTTAAAATATTATTAATTATTTATATGTTTTAAAATATTTTTTAATCTTTTGAAAATAAATAAAATAACATTTTATTAGTACTAAATTAATTTATTTTTATGTTGTAATATAATATTTTTCACCATGTCTGTTCTATTGACCACTAATTCCGTTTCAAAGTCATTTTACATCAAATGATTTCATCTCTCTCAATGGCAGTTGTGGAGAATTAAACCGTAATTTTTGTAAGTTAGGAATGCACCTAAGAGGGGGTGAATTAGGTGTATAGAAATTTTTTTCGGTTTTTCGACGGTTTTGATTTTTCTAAAGTTACTAAGTGATGAAATGCGGTAAAGTGCGGAAAGTAAATGACACAGGCAATATATCATGGTTCACCTCACAGTCCGAGAGTACTCCAGTCTCCTTTCAACATGAAAGAGATTTTAATATTGTTAGATCTCTAGACAAGACTACCTAGTCTTTCTATACTAGACCCTAACACACCACCAAGAACAATCCTCTTGGATTTTACAAGTTTAAAGTCCAACCAAGAATAAATCTCTTACAATGGACCTCTTGTATCCACAATCCGGATAACAAGGATTATAACAAACCCTATAAGAGAAACAATCATTCTCCTTATAGTCAGCACCTAAATCCAAACAGTCCTTGGAACTTTAAGATTCGTCGAGAACTTGGCATATTGGATGAAGGTGACATTTAAATCTTCAATATTTATTTATTATATGATATAATGAAGCCAAGGTACACATTATTTCCAAATTTTATGATTGTCAATTTTTTATTAAAAGGTGAATTGTATGCAAAAATGTCTTATTTTTTGTGCTCATAAAATTATTTTTATGAATTTTCTGGACTACCACAAGTTGCATTATGTTATAGTCTAACATGTCATGGTGTTGCATTTTTTATTTCATTAGCATACTAAAAATTATGAAGTTGCTGTTTTTTTTTTGGTATGTTAATCGATTAACCATTTGCCTTTGCAAATATGTTAATCGATTAACACTGTAAGTATTTGCGCAAATTATTGTTCTGTTAATCGATTAACCAAGTTATGTTGGTTTTGGGTTAATCGATTAACCTTGTAACATTTTCATAAAATACGAAAATTTTAGGCTAAAATACAGTTTTGGTCCTCCTGTTTGTCAAAATTCACGGTTTTTGTCCCCCCATTTTATTTTTTAACAGTTTTGGTCCCCCACCCCAATTTTGGTCCAAAAAAATGATGAACAGTAACTGGTCCGTACATGAACAGTACATGTCCGTACATGAACAGTACACGTCCGTACATGAACAGTTCATGAACAGTGAGGGGTGGGGGACCAAAACTATTAAAAAATAAAATGGGGGGACCAAAACCGTGAATTTTGACAAACAGGGGGACCAAAACTGTATTTTAGCCAAAATTTTATTATATTCAAATTTTGTGTGTTTGTTTTATTGGCTTTTATGTGTTGTTTGTGTGGTCATTAGCTTTTATAAGTGCTTTTAGGATAAGTCAACTTGTCCTTCCAACTCACATTGGTACTCTTCATTACTCTTAACTCCTCATTACTACCTTTTACTCACCTCTTAAACTCATTCAAAGTCATTCAACCACCAACTTTAAACCTCACTCATCAAAACTTCTTTATAATCTCACCAAACCACACAACTCATAACTTCAAAACCCTCCTCTCTCAAAAATTCGAAAATTATTTTCACACCTTCAAGCTTTCATCCATGGCATCCTCAAGAAGAGAGAAAGGAAAGGCAAAAATGGGAGAAGAAAGCTCACATCAAGAAGAAGCTGCTCCAACAACAAAACAACGGAGGCTTACGTTTGATTTCCGAAACAGATTATTGATGCCGGTAAAATATGTTCTCTTATCATCTTTTCCTGCTGAAAGTTTCAATTTTCCAGCATTGCTAAGGCAACATAAGATAGATAACTTTGTATCTGAGATCGGTCATGTGTATTCTGATTTAGTAAAAGAATTCTATTCTAATTTGCATGTGGGTTTGGATGAGTTTGATGACCACTGTTTAACTTCAAAGGTTAAGAACAATGATGTTAGTGTTGATGCTAAAACTTTCGGAAAGTATTTAGGTTTGTCCTCTGATGGACAGATTATTAAACAATGGTTTACTCCACAAGCTAATGGATGGAAAGACTATAATAAAATGGATTATTATTTCCGTCTTTCTCGAGTGAATTAAGTTGATGTTATGGGTAGACAAAGTAATGCCTCTTCTAGAGTCTTGCTCTATTCGAAGAATTTACCGGTAACGGATAGAATGTTTCATTATGTGATTGCTTATGTGTTGCTGCCAAAACACTCAAACCACGCTCAAATTTCTGATCCGTAATTGCAAGTCATGTTTGCCCTTAAGAATGGATTAAAAGTGAATTGGGCATGTACTGTGATGTATCATATGTTTTACCAACAAAACTTGAGTGACGGTCTACCTTATGGAAGGATTGTGTCAAAGCTTCTTGAAAAACTTGAAATTCTTGTCAAGAGAACCAAAGGTTGAGATGAGTTCTAGAGATTGTGAAATTAATGTCTCTACGTGTTTACGGAACACGGGCATCATCAAGAATCGGCAAGGTTTATATGTTTACAAAGATGATGTTCAAACTTTCACTCCTCCACCGGCTCCGGATGACGGGTATACTAATGAAGCACTCTACAACAAAATGTATTCAATGGAAGCAACAATGAACACTCACTCTTTTGAAATGGCCTCAATTAACAAATTGTTGCTCAAGCTTACTAAATCGCGTCGCCGAAAACCAATAGTCGATGAAAGTGAAGAAGAGGTAGAGGATGAAGAGGAAGAAGAAAACTATGAGATGTCGGAAAGTGATTAAAAGATGTTATAAGTTTTCTAATGTCTTTGTTTTTTTTTTTGCATTTTGGTTATGTCTAAGTGTTTAAGACTTTTCAAGAATGTTGTGTTTTGTTTTGAATTGTGTAAGACTTAAGTTTAATGTGTTGTTGGAACTTAATGTTTAATGTTATGTTATGTGTTATGTGTTGGTTAAACTTGTGTGTTCAAATTTGTTTCATATGTGCTATATGTTCCATGTGTTTTCACCTTAAATTTTTTTGAGACTTTTCCCTTCCTTTTTGGTAATGACAAAGGGGGAGAAGCATGTGTATGGTTGTTTTTCTAACAAAATTTTGCAGCAAAGAAAGATGTTTCAAAAATTCTCCTAAGCATGGTTTTAGGGGGAGCTTATGTAACGCCCCAGTTTTTGTCAGTTTTAGTTAATCGAGTCTATTTGATTATTTTATTATTATATTATTTTATTATTGACTTTTATTTGGCAATATATTATTTTTCATCGTTGTTGATGTTTTATCGCATTTTGAGAGCGTTTGAGAGATATTTGAGCTGAGGGGTATTTTGGTCTTTTGCTTGGGTAAGTTTTATGTTTTTATATAAATAGAAAGAAAAGAGAGAAAAATAGTAAGGAAGAGAAAAAGAGAAAGAAAGAAGGAAAAGAGAAAAGAAGAGGAAGAAGAGAGAAAAGAGGAGAAAAGGGAAAAAATCGCGGGAACTCCGTTTCAAGCACGAATAATCGGGTAAGGGTGAGAAGTTTCAATTATATATTGCTTGTGTATGTATATGTGTATGTTTTCTTGATTGTTTTGGATAGTTTCATATAGTTTTCATTTTAGGTCGAAATGGTAAAAATGGTTAGAAATTGATGTTTTCACGGATGAATTTCGAAATAAATTGCGTAGATTAGTCGTATGAGGTTAGACCGAGATTATAGAAACTCGTTTGGTTGAAATCGGTTGATATTGTGAGTTTTGACATTTTTGGGTTTTGAGAATGTGAGATTTTGGTGAAAATCGAACGTCGTAGAATTATCGTTTTATGGTCCTAAAACGTTGATATATATTTGGTAAGCATTACTGTGTATTTGTTTCGTATCATAGAATTGAATCGGTCGGATTTTCGGGCAAAATAGCCGAAATCCGTAGCAGCCCGCAGGCGTACGGACGCGTGCTGTAGGTGGAAAATTCTGTTTTGGAAAAACTTCGGAAATTCATATCTCTTGAACCGTAAGTCGGTTTTGATCCCCGTTCGAAGCGTTGGAAAGCTAACGAGATGTTCTTTCTAGGAAAAATAGTTTTGAGGTCTAAACCTAGTCCAATCAGTACAGTTTTTTCGAACCGTTTCGTAGTGTCGGGCGTCCGGTTTATGTTTTCGCGTTATTTTGAAATATTCATATCTTGTTAACCGTTTATCGTATTTAAGAGTTCTTTATACCGAATCGAAACTGTCGATGAGTACTTTTTGATGATGATAGAAAATATTATTTTTGGTCGACTTTTAGCCGACTTTTTCAGAAAACCGAATAATGGAATTTTGAGTTATTTTTCAATATTGTAAGACATATTATAATATGTTATGAGATGGCTGGTGTGATGATTCTTTGATGGGAATTTGATGTTGTGGAATGGTATATTGGTGTTTGTGGCCATTTTGGGCAATTGTGTGCATTACTTTATATGTACTTGAAATACATGATTATTGTTAATGCATGAGCATTTGATGTTGGCATGAGTCATTAATGTGTCAAGTATCATGATATGCATTCTTGCATTGGAAGATTCATAGATGAATCAATTTTATCGTCTTACGCCCTGAAATAATGGTAGAAGCGATTAATCACAAATGATTGTGCGCCCTGAAATAGTGGACTATGGCAATCGGATTGTGCGCCTTGAAATAGTGGTCGAAAGCTATCCATAAACGTCGTACGCCCTGAAATAATGGTTTATAGCGACGGGGAACATCGTAGGCCCGACGGGGAGTTACTCTATGTAACGAGCGATGATTCCAAGAGTTCCTGGGGAACTAATGAATTACAAGGTTGGAAGTCGGTACCGCATGGCATTTGCATAGAGTCGTTGTGTCGGTCTCTGTGCATTTGCATAAATCATGAATTAATTGGCATGGAAATGTGATTGTGATTGATGAGATGAAATATGTGGAATTGTATTGAATGGTATATGTTTGATTGGAGTATGTGATTATGTGTGGAAAATCATGATTTGATTGATTATATGTGGAAGTTGTGTATTGATTAGTTATGTGTTGAGATTGTGATAGCTTTGGTGAGTTGATATGCATTTTGATAAATGTATTGAGCATGATTGGTATGCTTTGTGATGGATGCATAAATGATTATGTGTTGTGAATTATGTTATGTCTTGGTGACATGCTATATATATTGGTAGGTGATGTTGTGGTGAGAAATATTTTATATGTGAATTTATTTGTGTTGTGGCATATTATTATGCAATCTTGTTATAATTGTTATTTCTCACCCTTCTGCTGGAATATGCTTTTTATGGCATAGTGCAGATTGTCAGCTTTAGAGGCTTGGAGGCTTTTGTGGAGATTAGTCCTCCGTTCCGTTGTCGTTCGTGGTGTCTGCTCTGATACGTAGCACGGGAGTCGGGGAACGTTTTGTTATATGTATATAATTGTTGAATATATTTTGTATTTATATTTTGATGTTCTAAAACCATTTATTTGTAAAACAAGTCAGTTATGGATCTTTCCGCTTTATTCCATAATTGACCATCCTTTTGTAAGGAAAAAGTTTCTCTTTGTGTTATGTATCAAAAATGTGGAGCAGGGATTGTATTTTGTTCATTTAAGTGTGACATCCGTGTTTCCTGTCGGAGAAATAAATATTTAGTTACTCTGATATTTATTATGTGTTATTTATTTTATGATGGGAATTGGGGTGTTACATAAGTGGTATCAGAGCAGGTCGGTCCGTCCGGCCAAGTTGTTGAGTCAGTTGGTGTGACAGTTGAATACTGTCGTTGTTGTTTATCCCTTAGTACGTGATAGGTGTGTGGAACACTGTCAGTACTTTCTGGTTTTTCTAATCCTTTGTTTTCAGGATTGAGTTTGAGATAAGTGGGGGAGAAGTTGGTACTTCTCCATGTTGCTTCAGGTGTGGAGCGTTGGCTCAGTGTATTGTGAATTGCAAGATTGTAAGTGTTGTTCGGACAGTGTTGTTTTCAGTTACGAAGGGGATGCGGAGGTAAGGTTTATGTTAACTAAGGATTTGTGCCTTAGGTAGTTTTGTGTACAGGATGTAAGAAATACTATTATAGTTTGGTAAAGACGGTTTATGCCACATCATGATTGTCGGCTGTCTATTGACAAATTGAGGAACTGATCACCCTTAATCTCTTGTTGATAGCAGACGGGACTTATGTTGGATGGAATAGACGGGTCTTTTCGGTTTTGATAGTATGTGCAATGAATTGTTTGGAATTTAAGGAAATGATTACAGATTGTTTTGATGAGTTGATGAAGATTCTTATACTGGAAGATGAGGCGGATTAGAGGTTTTGGTATGTTAGTCCAGTTGGAATGTCATTGAGAAAGAATGTTGGGTATTACTAATGGTTGTTCTCAGAGAGTAGAGTGTGAACTCAAATTGGACGAAGGTAAGGATTTGAGGTTTGGAGTCCTTGGAATTGTAGAGCATTAATGGAAATGTTGAGAGGGCCCTTAGGTATGGATGTAATATTTAAGAGTTCTTTTTGGTTGGTTGTTGATACATGTTGGAATTGCGGAATTAGACGGTCAGGAGAAATTGGGTATGGATTACTAACAGTTGAATAAGGTAATGATTGAGAATAAGTGTCCACTTTCATGAACAGATGACTAGAATGGTTTGGTTGAGTATGAGTGAATTACAATTGTTTGGAATGTTTGATAAGAGTGGTGAATTGTGTGAGTTGAGGCTTTGATCGATTTAATGTGACTGGTTAGGTTTGTTATCCTCGGAATAGGTTGTTATTTACTCGGTTAAGCTTGTATGTGAGTAACCAGTTACCCAGTGAAAAGTTTTGCAAAAGCTTTAAGGATTTATATCTTTTGGATTTTGGTTGGGAATTGCAACGTATAGTGATGGTATTTGGTGTTAGTAACGCGTCTCTAATGCTTATGGAGTAGAGGAATCGTATCTTCCATATTTAATTGGATAAGTTCGTAATGGCTTTGATGGAGGATATTCGGATCTGTTGTAAACTCAAAGGAAGAACAGGTAGAGTGTTTGGGATTTGAATTACAAGTGTCAAAAAGAGATGAAGTTTTATGCTAAGTTATTCAAGTGAGAATTTAGGTTGAAAAAGGTTAGTTTTCTTGGATATGTTATTTCAGAGGAGAGTATGGTAAGGGATTCATCGGAAGTAGATGTAGTTCTACATTGAGAGGCTCCGAAATTGGTTAAGGAGATTAGAAACTTTTGGACTCAGTTGGTTGTTATTACAGGTTATGGAAGACTTTGTTAAGTTCGTACTTCTGGTATCTCAGTTGACTTACAAAGGGTGAGTCGTTTGTTTGGATGTTCGTTGTGAGTAAGTTTTGGTGAGCTGGAGTAGAAGTTGTCTACGGCTCCAGTTTTGATTCTGTGTGATCCTAATAAACCGTTTGTGAGGTATTGTGATGTGTCTCTGAAGAGTGTGGTCAGGTGTTAATGCAAGGGGGTAAAGTCGTGGCTTATGCTTTATGACAATTGAGGATTTATAAAAGGATCTATACTCTTTTGGGTTTGGATTTGGTCGCGGTTGTATTGTGTTGGAATATTTGGAAGTATTATCTTTATGGTTATAAGGTTCGAAGTGTTTGGTAATCGCAAAAGTTTAAAGTACTTGGTTGGTTTGAAGGAACAGAGTATGAGACAATGAGGATGGTTAGAATTTGTGACGAGTTATGAATGTGGTTTGGACTATCCTTCGGGAAAAGCTAATGTTGTGCCCAAAGAGTTAAGTTGGAAGTTTTTACACATGGTTGTTTTGATGGTCAGATGATTAGAATTATTTGAGCAGTTCAGAGACTTGTGTCTGGTGTGGGAGATAACGCAGTAGAGTGCGAGGTTGGGTATATTAAAAGTGAACAATGATTTTTGGTGAATATGAGAAAGAGTTAGATTTCGGACGTAAGACTGGTAGTTTTGATGGTTACGAGTGATTAGAATGCGCAGCGGAAGAGTGATGTGACACGTTTTGTAATTACGTGTGGGATTTGTAAGAGTTCATAAGTTGCATATTGGAAATATGTAGAAATGATGAGACCTTTGGACGTTTCAGAATGGAAGTATTAGGTGAAAGATTTAAATGTTATCCATGGGCTACTATGTAAATGGATGTTTTGATTTATGTTCGATTGGTGAATCGTAGCATTGTTGTAGTATGGCTGTGTGACAAGGATGTTGGTGTTCTGGTTTTGTTGATGTTGTTGAGACCTTGTGGTGTCGTGTAACTTTATGTTCTTGTTTGTGTTGATTGCCTCGTTTCCATGGTGATGGTTCGAGTGTGTGTAGCTAATTCCTGTGTGGGGAATTAGGGGAGTGTTACCTAGGGTTGGGTAACGATCTTGTTGTGTTTCGGTTCTAGAGTGAACCTGTGTGTTGGTATCTTGGCTTTTCTTTGAGTTCTGAGTTTGTCGTCAAGTGCATTGTATGGGCTTTGCATCTTGTCGTTGTAGTTGTCGTCGTTGTCGTGTCGTTGTGGTAGTTAGCAAGGTGGTTTGTCAGTTGTGTTATTCGTGGTGTGACTTTTGTTGGCATGTTGGTTTGTTAGTCGGATGCGAGAGTCGTATCCGGAGTTGTTCGTATCGGTTAGATTTTCGAGGACGAAAATGTCTAAGTGGGGGAGGATTGTAACGCCCCAGTTTTTGTCAGTTTTAGTTAATCGAGTCTATTTGATTATTTTATTATTATATTATTTTATTATTGACTTTTATTTGGCAATATATTATTTTTCATCGTTGTTGATGTTTTATCGCATTTTGAGAGCGTTTGAGAGATATTTGAGCTGAGGGGTATTTTGGTCTTTTGCTTGGGTAAGTTTTATGTTTTTATATAAATAGAAAGAAAAGAGAGAAAAATAGTAAGGAAGAGAAAAAGAGAAAGAAAGAAGGAAAAGAGAAAAGAAGAGGAAGAAGAGAGAAAAGAGGAGAAAAGGGAAAAAATCGCGGGAACTCCGTTTCAAGCACGAATAATCGGGTAAGGGTGAGAAGTTTCAATTATATATTGCTTGTGTATGTATATGTGTATGTTTTCTTGATTGTTTTGGATACTTTCATATAGTTTTCATTTTAGGTCGAAATGGTAAAAATGGTTAGAAATCGATGTTTTCACGGATGAATTTCGAAATAAATTGCGTAGATTAGTCGTATGAGGTTAGACCGAGATTATAGAAACTCGTTTGGTTGAAATCGGTTGATATTGTGAGTTTTGACATTTTTGGGTTTTGAGAATGTGAGATTTTGGTGAAAATCGAACGTCGTAGAATTATCGTTTTATGGTCCTAAAACGTTGATATATATTTGGTAAGCATTACTGTGTATTTGTTTCGTATCATAGAATTGAATCGGTCGGATTTTCGGGCAAAATAGCCGAAATCCGTAGCAGCCCGCAGGCGTACGGACGCGTGCTGTAGGTGGAAAATTCTGTTTTGGAAAAACTTCGGAAATTCATATCTCTTGAACCGTAAGTCGGTTTTGATCCCCGTTCGAAGCGTTGGGAAGCTAACGAGATGTTCTTTCTAGGAAAAATAGTTTTGAGGTCTAAACCTAGTCCAATCAGTACAGTTTTTTCGAACCGTTTCGTAGTGTCGGGCGTCCGGTTTATGTTTTCGCGTTATTTTGAAATATTCATATCTTGTTAACCGTTTATCGTATTTAAGAGTTCTTTATACCGAATCGAAGCTGTCGATGAGTACTTTTTGATGATGATAGAAAATATTATTTTTGGTCGACTTTTAGCCGACTTTTTCAGAAAACCGAATAATGGAATTTTGAGTTATTTTTCAATATTGTAAGACATATTATAATATGTTATGAGATGGCTGGTGTGATGATTCTTTGATGGGAATTTGATGTTGTGGAATGGTATATTGGTGTTTGTGGCCATTTTGGGCAATTGTGTGCATTACTTTATATGTACTTGAAATACATGATTATTGTTAATGCATGAGCATTTGATGTTGGCATGAGTCATTAATGTGTCAAGTATCATGATATGCATTCTTGCATTGGAAGATTCATAGATGAATCAGTTTTATCGTCTTACGCCCTGAAATAATGGTAGAAGCGATTAATCACAAATGATTGTGCGCCCTGAAATAGTGGACTATGGCAATCGGATTGTGCGCCTTGAAATAGTGGTCGAAAGCAATCCATAAACGTCGTACGCCCTGAAATAATGGTTTATAGCGACGGGGAACATCGTAGGCCCGACGGGGAGTTACTCTATGTAACGAGCGATGATTCCAAGAGTTCCTGGGGAACTAATGAATTACAAGGTTGGAAGTCGGTACCGCATGGCATTTGCATAGAGTCGTTGTGTCGGTCTCTGTGCATTTGCATAAATCATGAATTAATTGGCATGGAAATGTGATTGTGATTGATGAGATGAAATATGTGGAATTGTATTGAATGGTATATGTTTGATTGGAGTATGTGATTATGTGTGGAAAATCATGATTTGATTGATTATATGTGGAAGTTGTGTATTGATTAGTTATGTGTTGAGATTGTGATAGCTTTGGTGAGTTGATATGCATTTTGATAAATGTATTGAGCATGATTGGTATGCTTTGTGATGGATGCATAAATGATTATGTGTTGTGAATTATGTTATGTCTTGGTGACATGCTATATATATTGGTAGGTGATGTTGTGGTGAGAAATATTTTATATGTGAATTTATTTGTGTTGTGGCATATTATTATGCAATCTTGTTATAATTGTTATTTCTCACCCTTCTGCTGGAATATGCTTTTTATGGCATAGTGCAGATTGTCAGCTTTAGAGGCTTGGAGGCTTTTGTGGAGATTAGTCCTCCGTTCCGTTGTCGTTCGTGGTGTCTGCTCTGATACGTAGCACGGGAGTCGGGGAACGTTTTGTTATATGTATATAATTGTTGAATATATTTTGTATTTATATTTTGATGTTCTAAAACCATTTATTTGTAAAACAAGTCAGTTATGGATCTTTCCGCTTTATTCCATAATTGACCATCCTTTTGTAAGGAAAAAGTTTCTCTTTGTGTTATGTATCAAAAATGTGGAGCAGGGATTGTATTTTGTTCATTTAAGTGTGACATCCGTGTTTCCTGTCGGAGAAATAAATATTTAGTTACTCTGATATTTATTATGTGTTATTTATTTTATGATGGGAATTGGGGTGTTACAGCTTACATTTAGGGGGCGCATTGCTTTTGTTAGAAAAATCAAAGATGAAATCAATTTTTTCAAGGGAAGAGTTGTCATCATAAAAAAGGGGGAGATTGAAGAATTAAGATTCTCAAATGTGTTTTGATGAAGACAACAACATTGTTAAATCTATTGAAGATAAAAAAGGAAATGATTCAAGCCAAGTATCAAGTTTCAAGTATCAACTATATCAAAAAGTCTTGAAGGTTTTCATTCAATTGATCAAAATCTAAAAGGTATATGAACTCAACTTATTCTTGAATATACAAGTGTTCATATCATCAAGCATACTTAGCATGGTTAATCTAAATATTTATTTTTGATAACATTCTTTTTTATACCATTTGTTAAAGTATTTTTTAATTTTTAACACTGGTTAATCGATTAACGTTTTGCAGTTCATTTATGTTAATCGATTAACCTTACGAAAATTTGAATTTTTTGCTCGTTGGAAGGTGTTAATCGATTAACATATTGTAGTTCAATAGTGTTAATCGATTAACACTGAACCAATTTGTAAAAATATTTTATTTTTTCAGCATTATGAGTTTTTGAAAATAGTTTTTGATGCATGACAACCTTTGGACATTAACACCCTTTTGTAAAGGTGTTTAGTGGCATATATAAACTCAAAATTTCAGATTTTCTTCTTACCTTCTTGCATACAATTTTTCAAACATCTTTATTCTCTAAAATCTTTCATTTTCTCAAGTGTAAAAAATCAGAATTTTCTAAGAGTGAAACTTTGTCATTAAATTTTCATCTCAAACATTATAGTTTCATTCTTGCATCATAAACACTTGTATATTCCGAATAAAGATTACTTGTTCAAGAAGAAGATCAATCTTGTGATTGATATATTGAAGAATCAAAATTTCATCTACTCACTCAAAAAATTCAGAACTATTGTAAAATCCTAAAGTTCCAAGGATTTTACAATAGTTCTGAATTTTTTGAGTGAGTAGATGAAACTTTGATTCTTCAATATATCAATCACAAGATTGATCTTCTTCTTGAACAAGTAATCTGTATTCAGAATATACAAGTGTTTATAATGCAATAATGAAACTATAATGTTTGAGATGAAAGTTTAATGACAAAGTTTCACTCTTAGAAAATTCTGACTTTTTACACTTGAGAAAATGAAAGATTTTAGAGAATAAAGATGTTTGAAAATTTGTATGCAAGAAGGTGAGAAGAAAATCTGAAATTATGAGTTTATATATTTCACTAAACACTTTTACAAAAGGGTGTTAATGTCCAAAGGTTGCCATGCATCAAAAACTACTTTCAAAAACTCATAATGCTGAAAAATAAAATATTTTTACAAACTGGTTCAGTGTTAATCGATTAACACTATTGAACTACAATATGTTAATCGATTAACACCTTCCAACAAGCAAAAAATTCAAATTTTCTTAAGGTTAATCGATTAACATAAATGAACTGCAAAACGTTAATCGATTAACCAGTGTTAAAAATTGAAAAATACTTTAACAAATGGTATAAAAAGGAATGTTATCAAAAACAAATATTTAGATGAACCATGCTAAGTATGCTTGATGATATGAACACTTGTATATTCAAGAATAAGTTGAGTTCATATACCTTTTAGATTTTGATCAATTGAATGAAAATCTTCAAGACTTTTTGATATAGTTGATACTTGAAACTTGATACTTGGCTTGAATCATTTTCTTTTTTATCTTCAATAGATTTAACAATATTGTTGTCTTCATCAAAACACATTTGAGAATCTTGATTCTTCAATTTTCTCTATCAATTTTAATATCAATCATCACTGAATGACCATTGATAATTATTTTTCCTTTAGATAATAATACTACTCTTTAATTAGTGTCTCTCATCAAAATAAAATAATAAAATCTATTAAAGAAGTTGTCATATGAAGAAAAAAACACGTTTAAAATAAATGACAAAATAAATACAAAATATTAATTTATACATTTTTAGAGAGAAATTTGCTCCAAAATTATTTTATCACTACTATTTAATTTATACTTTTAGAAATAAATATTATCATATTTTATTTAATTTTCATAAATGAATTTGATAATGTTATACTATTTTAACTTTTGAAATTGTTATTATTGTTCAAAATGTCTTAATGTAGTTAATTTATTTCCTCACTGAAAATTAAAATCTTAAAGTAGTCTAGTAAAAAATAAAAGTATTAGTTTATTCTCGGATAAAAAAAACAAAAGTATCAATTAGTCCTAACAAAAACAAAACAAATATTGGTCCCTTGAAAAAACAACATATTTTATGAGAGAAAAAATGTATAAGTTTTAAATCTAATTTTTAAGGACTAAACTGTCTTCCAATTTTTTTAAGGACCTAAATATCTCACTTTTCTTTTAAAATCATGTGTATTGTTACATGATGACACCTTGATTCCCAAGTCATGGTTAAAAAATAAGAGGAAGAAAAATAATTGGGTTAAAAAATTGACATTGAGACTAACATGTTCCGTTTTATATTTCTAAAAAACTAAATATTCTTTTTCTTTAAAAGCTAAAGTGGACTCAGAAATATTTTTGAGGAGGAAAGTAGATTTTCACTATATAAGATAATAAACAAGGTCAAATATTAAATGTTTTCTATATATAAATAAAATATAATATAGTGATATTAAAATAACTTTTTATTCACTTTTTTATTAGGTTAAATGTGATTTTTCTTTTATTTATGAATTAAGTGACAGTAACTTTGTAAGAACTCATGCATGTTAAGGTGTGCAACTTAATATCGACAATATTCTTGTGCCATATTGATATCTAAAGAAAGAATGGTGTTAAAAAAATGGGAAACATTGTTGACCTAAGCAACATTTGCGCTTTTTTCAATGGTCTTCGCACTAGGGATGACAAAAATATCTGTACCCGCGGATATCCGTGGATAAAATCCGTCACGGATATGAGGCGGATAATTTAATGGATATCCACGGATAAAATAAATGGATATTGAAATATCCGTTTGTTAATGGATATGGATATGGGTTTAATGATATCTGTACCTGCGGATATCCATATCCGTTAATAAATTATAAAAATCATTTAAATATCATTAGTTTATTATACCTTATCTTTTCATCTTCAGAAATAAATAGTCTTATTATATTTCTTTCTTTTTATAAATTTTCTTTGAAGAAAACCTTTCACATTTTATTCAAATTCTATTAGTCATTTCATATTTAAACTCTTCAATACTTCATACATCACTTCAACAATTTTACAGTTCAACCTACTAGTATTGTCATTCCTCTATCGAACCAGTGTCTCCCTACCAACTAGTGTTAAAATGAAATGTATGAATATTATGTTTGGATCTAATTATATTTTGGTGAATAAGAAGAAAATTAATGTGATGAAATTTTATTGTTAAATTAAGAGCGAATTGTATGGATGTTATGTGATAATAATTTTGTGTCTTTAAAATAAGTTAAAAGTTTATTTTAAAAAAATAATTTTCATAAAAAAAGTATTATCCATGGATATCTGTAAATATCCACGGATACCGTAAAACCCGCGTATTACCTGCTTAGCGGATATCCACATGGATATGGGGCAGATATGGATATCATATTTATCCAACGGGGTGGATACGAATATCATAGTATCCGTCCCCATGGATATCCATTTACATCCCTACTTCGCACATCTACAAAACTTATTCCTCAGAAATTGCTCCCACTTCTCCAATTCTAAAGAAACACATAGAATCTCCCTCTACATCCAAGGTAATCAAATCCTTTCTGGAAGCGATAAACATTGTGTGTAACATCCCTAAAGTCAACTTCTGGTCCCCTGTTTGAAATGCGATCATCTAGTCATCACCATCCCAGAAGAAGAATACTTGTTGGGGCTTGAACATGCAAACACAACCTTCATGGTAGAATTTTATGGTCGAAAGGGCCCGCGTCGCTCATGGTTGTTAACATACACGTCAAGCTAGCAGCTCAATGGCATTTTATTGGAAAATTGGGTATAACGTGTCTAGGAAATGGGTTTTATTTGTTTTCTTTTTCATACTTATAAGACGTGCGAAGATTCAGGTCTTTGAACTTGTGGAATCTGAATCTAGTGGTTCTCAAACTTTTCCCTCAGAAAAAAAGATTTCATCCCGTCTAATGTTAATCAAAACTCGACTGAGATTTGGGTAAGAATTCATGGCTTATCTCAAGAGTATTAGAGGCCCAAAATTATCCTTGTTATTGCAAGCAATCTTGGTACACCTATTTGCATTGACTCTATATCAAGTAAGTCATCATTTGATCGAGCTTTTGTTCGCTATGTTATAGTTTTGGTAGACATTAACAAGGTCAAAGAGTTTAGTTATAAAATCATAGTTGAAAGGGTAAGGTTTGCTTTCTTTGAATAGATAAAATATGAAAAGCTCACAGAGTTTTATAATTACTGCAATGCAATTGGTCACTCAATTAGAGTTTGTAGGAAGAAAACTGGAAAGACCATGGGCAATTCTAAAACTAAAGCAAAAGGCAAAGTCCAAAAATTTTATGCCCATGTGTTTCTTTCACTTTTATGCAAGATTATACTCAATTAGGTATTATAATTATTTATGCTTCTACTTGTCACTTAAGAAGAAGAAGGCTTTGGATGGAGCTTCCTAATTCTTTGGCTATCCATCTTGTGTCATGGTGTTTTTTTGAAGATTTTAATGCAAATGTTGGCTCTAATGAGCATAGACGCAATCACACACCTAAAATAACTCACATGAAGGATTTCAAAACTTGGTCAAATCAAAATAATATCATTGATATTCCCACAAAAAGGTACCTTTTCATTTGGTTCAATGGCCGACATGACAATAGTTTAGTGGAAAGAAGGTTGTATAGGGTTATTTGTAACCAAAGGTGATTAACCTAAAACACAATTTTAAATGTAACAACTCTTACTTAGCTTATATTTGATCACTTCCATTTACTATTGGAGGCTATATTTTCTCATCAAAATCATGTTTCTCAATTTAATTTTTCAGTATGTGGACCTTGCATGATCAATGCAAGAAGTTCATTGCTAAATGTTGGTCTACAACTGTCATTGGCCTCCCGATGTATATTCTTAGCACGAAACTTCAATTATTTAAAAATGGTCATAGAGCTTGGAATATAAAGGTTTTTAGAGACATAAACATAATGGTAGTAGTGGTAAAAAAAGTATAAGTATGTGTGTTACCCCTGCACGAGCAGGGGTAATTAGAGGCATTAGTAGGTATATTACGTTGTATGGTGCTTAGGATTTTCCCATGGTGGCGAGAACTCATATATGATGGTGTTTATGGTAGTTTAGAGGACATGCTCATGTGAGGTGAAAGACTCTGTATATGGGTTGAGAGCTTAGGTATAAGCATACGACTTATGATCTATATCAGTTAAGATATGTCATTCTCCTGATGGGGGAAAGGTATTTATATAGGCTTCTTTGGGCCTAGGCTTTACTTGGGAAAGGTCACCACCCACCTAGCCAATGGTGGTATGTTAAATCCCTATTTTTCAAGGGAATGTGGTCAGTTACTGACCTTGACTTTTCTCTACCCAAGAAACATCGTATCCCACGTTTCCCACGACTAGGCGACATGGAAGTATTGTGGAGGGGGGGGGGGGGGGGGAGGCGGTACCTCTTAGAGGGTGACATGTGATTTTCGCCCTTTTTGAAAGGTGGATTATGGCCCTCGCCCTAGCCAAGTAATTTACAAATATAATACTACATAGTCCCTCAAGTATGAGCCCCTTGATAGAGGACTAAGTACTTTTAGACCGTGGCATATGGGAGTACCTCAGGACCCTGAATTTCTTTACGTGATGTGATAGGCACGTTAAGCTCTGGGTTTTTTTAAGAGACGTCACATTGTTTGGTCTGTCGAAGGAAACTCTAAGGCCCTCAGGTGAGAGTCGTATGTAGCATGGTTGATGACACTATAAGTCCATCAGCGAGGCGTTAGGCCTCTCGGGCGGAACTTCTATCAAGCACTCAGATAAGACCTGTGAATAAGTCTCTTATGCTATACTTTGGTCACGCCTCTGGACGAGATTTCTATGTTTAGTCCCGCCTGAGGAAACTCCTTGGAGCTCGTGATAATTATCTTTGTTATACATTTGTCTAAAATTAGAGGTTGTATTTTTTGAATCAACTTTTAATCAAACAATAGTGAACAACATGAGAATTAACTATCTTCATCTCAATCTCAAGGTAAGCAATTGTTCTTTTCCACTTTCTTTTGTTCACTACTAATTTTGCTAACAATTAAATCATAGTGAGGCACTTCAAATGGTGGAGATAAGGCTACCAATTACATGTTGTTTCATTTCTCTGCCAAGAAGCTTCAAGAGGCACTTTGAGTAACTATTATTTTGATTAACTCATATGCTAGATGATACTGCCTTAATAATGTTTTTTTTTTCTTTCAAATTTTGCTTCATTCAAATATTGGTCACTTTATGTAAGCTTCTAATATCGACGTCTAGATTTTATTAAAGTGGGTTTTGAAGAATTACCAAAATATTTCGACAGGAATATGTTTTTGAAGGAGGTCAGTCGAAGGCTAACATTGATTGGAGGAGCATATTTGGAGATTTTTCTAAGTATTAGAAATGTTTCGACGGATTGGTGATGAGGCTAATTTCGACGGACATTTTGAAATTCGAATTTAGGAGGGAGTTCCGTTTTGAAAAAGGACGTGTGGAATATATCTACTTGACGAATGCATGCAGATTGCCATTTGTCACCATTAGGAGAAATAGCTGTTAGTGACAGTTATTTCGATTGTATATATATATGGAGTCTTAGCATTTAGAATGTGTGTGTTCAAAATTTGTACAAGTCACTCAAGAAATACTCAAAGTAACCGTGTGAGAGAAAAGAGTAGTTACTGAGAAAATGTACGTTTGAAAAACACCAGTTTTTATTCCTTGCATTTTTATGAAATCGTAAGTTATTCATTTACAATTCCTTTTCATTCCTGCACTTTCATTCTTGCAATTTACTTACATTTCGCCATTTCTTTCAAGAACCAAAGTCTTTATTTTAGTCAAAAATACTAGGTGATGAAAACAATGATGAATTCAATAAACAAAAGGTTTCTTAACACAAATTGTCAAGATTGTTAAAGCACATTGTCCTAGAATTTGTTTGATCGGTCCTGTAAACAAACTAATTTTTTCATAAATTAGGAGATCAGCGGTTGTTTGCAAATTTTCCAAGCAAACAAATTGGCACGCCCAGTGCTACCTTGTGTTATTAACATTTGAAAACCTTTATTTTACACTTTACTCGTACGAAATTTTCTTCGTTTTTGTTGCATGAGACTAAGAAGTGGTAAGATAGCCATAAATAACGAAGAAAGACCCAGAAGGAGACGAGTACGCAGAATGGCGAATCCAAATCCGCCTAACAACCAGAATCCTACGAATAATGAAGTACCACCCCCTAATCCTTCGACTGGGGGCAATACGACCTCAATATCAGTATCAGAGCCTATGCCATAAACAGCGAGTTCGACACCTGCGCATTCAAATCCCCAGAGTGCGCCTAGTTTTTCAACTATGGGACCCCAAATGCCTCAAATGACTCCTCCCCCTTCAGGGAGTATGTACAGACCCTTTATATCTGGTTTTTCGATGCCTCTAAATCGAGAACAACCATATGGAATGCCAAATTCAGTAATGGCAAGTTTGCAAAATGCGCCATCAGCATTTACGGATCCAACAATGAACATAACTTCGCCTTTGCAAGGGTCCGGTTCTGGTGTGAACCATATGTGTAGAATTAACCAGCCTTTAGGAACGAAATATCAAACTTATATGCCGAACATTACCAATAATTTGGCACAAGTGATTAGGCAACAAATGGATGAGAGTATCCATGATATGGTCCAGATGTTAGCCCAACAAATTGGGGTTATATTTAACCCTTTGATCCAAAACACGACGCAAACAAATCAACAATTGGCAGCACAGATGACGCGCATTGCTGATTTCTTTGGTGTCCCCCAGCCTCCCCCAAGGGAGCAGGTAGTTCAGAACCCAAGGGTAGTTGTCGAAGAAGAACCTACCATAAATCAAAGGCAACCAAACATCCCTCAGGCGGAAGTTTTGAACCAAGGAGGGGCAGTCGAACCACCCGGGGTCGAAATCCCTGTTCAACAAGAACCAAGAGTGTTGCTAGTAAACCAAACCCAAAATGCTGACAATATCATACAACAAATGCGTTGTAATGATATGCCGGTAGAGAACAATTTGGCTGCCATGGTCAAAAGAATTATGGCGCGAAATGGTATGAATGTGGGATTACAAAGGCCCAGTTATACCTCCCCTTTGTCGGAATATATTTTGCAGCAAGAATTACCCCATAGATGGAAAGTTCCCAAGTTCACAAAATTTTCAGGGGATACCAGTGAATCGACGGTCGAACATGTGGTGCGATACTTAATTGAAGCAGGCAAAATAGCGCACAATGAGAATTTGAGAATAAAATATTTCCCTAATTCCCTAACGAAGAATGCTTTTACTTGGTTCACCACATTGCCTGCGAATTCGATACATACCTCGACCCAGTTGGAGAGATTATTCCATGAACAATTCTACATGGGACAAATGAAGATAAGTCTGAAAGAATTGGCTAGCGTCAAGAGAAAATTCTCAGAGCCAATTGACGATTATTTGAATAGGTTTAGGTTGCTCAAGGCAAGGTGTTTCACACAAGTGACTGAACATGAGTTATTCGAAATGGCCGCTGGTGGCCTTGACTATTCAATTAGAAAGAAATTATATACCCAGTACTTGAGAGACATGGCCCAATTGGCTGATAGGGTTAGACAGGTCGAAAGATTAAAAGCCGAAAAAGCAAGGGCTAATAAAAATAAGAAAGAAAGGGTAGCATACGTCGGAGTTGGTGAGGATGATGACGAAGATGGATCATCAAATTTCGACGAACAAGAGGTTGATTTAGCCGAACTAAAATAGGGGCCACCATATGCATGTAAACTCTTAACTCCGTCAAATGGGAAAAACCCAGTCGAAACCGAAAAGAATGATAAATTCCCCAAAAGAACCTATACGTTCGACGTCACAAAGTGTGACGATATATTTGATTTATTAGTCAAAGATGGCCAAATGATAGTGCCTCCTGGTACTAAAGTGCCCCCTTTAGAACAACAGAAAAAGAGAGGTTTTTGCAAGTACCATAATTTTTTGGGTCATAAAACGTCTCAATGTTTCCTTTTCAGGGACCTCGTGCAGAATGAAATCAGAGATAGAAGACTCAAATTCGGCGATAAGTCGAAATCCCAGGCAAAGGTGGATTCAAACTCTTTGCAAGTGATTGAGGCACACTATGCTGAGCCATCCACAGTGAACATGGTCGAGGTTACTGAAGGCTTCGATGACAGTGTGAATATGATTGAGGCTACTGATGGCTTCGACAACGACGTGAATATGGTGGAGATTGTTGAAGATCCCGCCAATAAAGGTGACATGGTCGAAGTTACAACTGACTTTGTGAACCAGGTTGTGATGGTTAGGGTTACTGAAGACCTTGACGCAAAGATCATTGAGAACTATATTGCTGAGGCCACTGAGGGCGTCAACAACGAAACTAATGACGGTTTCGTCCAAACCAACAACGAAACTACTGATGGTTTTGTCCAAATCGACAACAAAACTACTGATGGTTTCGTCCAAATCAACAATGAGACCACTGATGGTTTCACCCCAACTAACAAAGGAACTAATGAGGGTTCTTACAAACAGGCTGCTGTTGGTATTCTCCGAAGGACCACGGAGGATCCAAAAGGCAAAGCTGTCAGATTCGTCAGCCCACAGGTTGCCAGAAGTCCACTCCCAAAGGTGCTAACAAAAAAGATCTCTGAGGACTTCAATCGAATGAAGAAGGAACATGAGGTCAATGAAGGCCTCAATTTGAAGTTGAATAAATTAAGCATGGACATAGAGACACCTGCCAATGTAAACATGGTCGAAGTGGCTCAGAACATGTCAATGCAAGTCGACGAAGAATGTCGACGTAAGGAGTACCATAAACTGGCGTATCCCAAGGAGGAAGAGAATCTAGTAGATTTTATACATAGATGCCAGAGGAAAAGATCTGAGGTAATGCTTTGCCCTCGTTGCAGTGTCGTCTTCGACAAAAAGGCTGCACAAAACTTAGAGGGAGTAGAGAGAGCAAAAAGAAGGGGAAATTGGAGACCTTCTGGAGAAAGATTCGATCCCAGAAGAAGGGACCAAAGCAGGGAAAAGTTAGGGGGAAGATACCCAAACACATTCAAACCTACAAATAAAGCTCCAGATGACAGGTGGGTGAATCCAATCCGACAAGCCGAAAGACAAGGGAAATGGAAGGATTTCGAAGTGCAGCGAGGATCTTCCATATCATACAGGAAGGAATTCCAAAAATCGAAAAAGGTGACTTACCCTTCTGAGAATTATAAGGGCAAGAATCCTATGACGAAGTCACAATGGAGGAGGTACCAACATCGAAAGAAGGCTGAGAATGAGGCTGCAGGAAAAGACAAGCCAGAAACCAGCAGCAATGTTCAAACTTCGGCTCAGATGGAAGAAGTAAAGGTTGAGAAGCCACCTATGGCTCCAGTACAAGCAGCGTCAAAGGAGGAAGTAACCAAGGATGATGAAATGACAGACAATTTTAACTCAGAGTCAGAGGCATCGTTTGACGTAACGTGTAACGTCGTTTCAGTGCTCCCTAGGGAGTATGATCAAATAATGGAAGTCGAAGAGGAAGAGTAAGCTTTGGAGGTCGAAACGGCCAGACACATGCCTGTTTGCTACTATATCATGAACAATGGATACGTTGAAGAACATAACACATTTTTCGAAAGGTCAGATGACTCGATGAGAAACCACTTGAAACCCCTATTTATAAACGGAAAAGTGGGTAACATAGGGGTGAATAAAATTTTGGTCGATGGATGAGCGGTTGTCAACTTGATGTCGCATTATATGCTTAAGAAAATTGGAAAATATAATTCCGACACCAAACCTCGTAACATGGTGTTGTCGAATTATGAAGGGAAAGTAGGAACCACTATGGGTGTGATACAGGTAGATCTAACTGTCGGAACCATCACGAGGCCGACAATGTTTATGGTGATTGCGTCGAAAGCAAATTATAACCTTCTCTTAGGTAGGGAGTGGATACACGGCATTGGTGCCGTCCCTTCGTCAATGCATCAACGAATAATAATTTGGCGCGCAGACGGGATTGTCGAAAATATAGAGGCTGACCAGAGTTATTTTCTGGCTGAAATAAACCAAGTAGATAGGCAAAGCTTCGACAGGAATCTAGCTCACATAGCTCCTTGTAGCCCAGCCACCTTCGACATGACGCCAACGGACAACGCTTTCTGTTCACTATACCTTCATCCCACCCACGGGTTTCAGTGGGATAGAGAGGTAGTTGGCGAAGAAGACTACATTTTTGGAACCTCACACATCCGGCCAACTGGCTGGGGCAGCGAATTCAGTGACAATGAGTGAGTCGCTAGTTCTCGAAAAGATTGCGGCTTATATAGCCGAGAATAAACTCAAAGCGGCCCTGGAGGCCGAAGTAAAGTATATGGCTGTCGAAGCCAACCAAATCGAAGCAGATCAACAAATTCTTGAAAAGGATTCTAATATGGATCCACTAGATAAAGATCTAGGAGATTTGCAAAGCCAGAGGCTCGATGCAATTTATGACGATGAGCCATTGGGCTTTGAAAAGGATCCATTAGCAGCTAACATCAAGATGATGGCACAGGATCCACTCGAAGAAATCGACTTGGGATCATGGGAAGAGAAAAAACCAACCTATATCAGTGCGAAAGTGAGCCCTCAACTCAAGGTCGAAATAGTCCAGTTGCTGAGGAAATTCAAGGATTGTTTCGCATGGGACTACGACGAAATGCCCGGGCTGGATAGGAGTCTGGTCAAATTGAAGTTGCCAATAAAACCTGGGAGGAAACCTGTTAAACAAAATCAAAGGAGATTCGCCCCAGAAATCCTCTCGAAGATTAAAGAAGAAATTGAAAGACTCCTTAGATGCAAGTTCATCCGTCCAACCAGGTATGTCGAATGGATCGCTAACATAGTTCCTGTAATAAAGAAAAATGGCAAATTAAGGGTATGTGTTGATTTTTGAGATTTGAATTCTGCTACCCCAAAGGACGAATATCCTATGCCAGTTGCGGAAATACTCGTCGATTCTGCCGCAGGCCATGAGTACCTCAGTATGCTTGATGGGTACTCTGGTTATAACCAGATTTTTATTGCTGAGGAAGATGTTCCAAAAACGGCGTTTCGATGCCCCAGAGCCTTAGGCACCTACGAATGGGTGGTAATGCCTTTTGGTTTAAAAAATGTTGGGGCAACGTACTAGCGAGCAATGAATTTGATCTTTCACGATTTCATTGAAGATTTTATGCAGATTTATATTGACGACATTGTTATTAAGTCTGTTTCAGGAAAAAATCATATAAACCACCTTCGACAGTCCTTTGAACGGATGAGGAAGTTTGGTCTGAAGATGAATCCTCTCAAATGTTCGTTTTGTGTGTAGGCGGGAGATTTCCTAGGCTTTGTGGTCCACAAGAAAGGGATCGAAATTAACCAAAACAAGGCCAAGGCAATAATGGAGGCGAAAACATCATCTACAAAGAAGGAATTGCAGTCTCTACTTGGCAAGATCAACTTTCTCAGAAGTTTCATCTCCAACCTCAGTGGGAAGACGCAAACCTTTTCCCCTCTACTTCAACTGAAGAAGGAAGACTTCGAATGGGGGCAAGAGCAGCAGGATGCCTTCGACAAGATCAAGGAATACCTGACGCATCCTCCAATTTTAATGTCACCTTGTAGAAGTAGGAGTATGAGGCTGTACATATCCGCGTCTGACAAGACATTAGGAAGCATGTTGGCTCAAGAGGATGAGAATGGTGTCGAAAGAGCCATTTACTACCTCAGTAGGGTCTTGAACGATGCGGAAACTAGATATAGTGTGATTGAAAAGTTCTGTTTATGTTTGTATTTCTCATGTATGAAATTGAAGCACTATATAAAGCCATTTGATGTTTACGTTTCTTCTCATTTCGATGTTATAAAATATATGTTATCTAAACCAATGTTGCACAGTCGAATTGGAAAGTGGGCATTAGCATTAACTGAATATTCTTTGACATATCTGCCTTTAAAGGCTGTCAAAGGACAAGTGGTGGCGGATTTCATAGTCGACCACGCCATAAATGAAAAGTCTTTGGACTATATAGAAATAGAACCATAGAAGTTGTACTTCGACGGTTCTAGTCATAAAAATGGAACTGGAATAGGAGTTCTTATTATTTCTCCTAACAAAATTCCAACAAAATTTTAGTACAAAGTCGAAGGCCTTTATTCAAACAATGAGGCTGAATATGAGGCTTTGATAGCAGGACTTAAAATTTTATTGGAATTGGGGGCAACTCGGGTCGAAATAATGGGCGACTCTGAGTTAGTCATAAAGCAAATAACAAAAGAGTACAAGTGTGTTAAGGAGAATTTAATCATGTACTTTGTAATAGCTAATCGACTCTTAAAAAGATTCAATATGGTTACAATTCGACATATCCCTCGAATAGAAAATCAGGAAGCAAATGATTTAGCGCAGATAGCTTCTGGATACAAAGTGTCGAAGGAAAAGTTGCAGAAAGCCATTGAAGTTAGAGGAAGAGTCGTGTCATCTAGATTATCCCCATCAGATTTGGAGACGATAAAGCTTGGATACGCTGACGAAGAAAATTTTGAAATTTTTAACATAGATGATTCAATGACTGGAGATTGGAGAAAGCCTATAATAGAGTACCTGCAAAATCCAAAAGGACCAGTCCAACGAAAAACCAGGTATCGAGCTTTGAGTTATGTGATTTTGGGGAATGAACTATTTAAGAAAACTCCGGAAGGGATATTACTTAAGTGTTTAGGCGAATTTGAGGCATACATAGCTTTATCGAATGTACACAGCGGGACATGTGGTGCGCATCAAGCAGGCCATAAGATAAAGTGGTTATTATTCCGACAAGGAAATGTATTGGCCAACTATGTTAAAATATTACGTCGAATTCGCGAAAGGATGCCAAGAGTGCCAGATACACGCAGGGATACCACATGTTCCTGCAAGTGAGTTACATTCTATAATAAAGCCTTGGCCTTTTAGAGGTTGGGCTTTGGATTTGATTGGAGAAATTCGACCGGCCTCTTCAAAAAGCCAGAAGTTTATTTTGGTTGGGATCGATTATTTTACAAAATGGATCGAAGCCATACCCCTAGTGAATGTGGATCAAGAAGCAGTAATCGAATTCATTTGAAAACACATCATTTACAGGTTTGGCATCCCAGAGACAATAACAACGGATCAAGGATCTGTTTTCACTGGTAAAAATATGCAAGCATTCGCGAAGGAAATGGGGTTCAAACTTCTCACATCAACACCTTACTATGCTCAAGCCAACGGTCAGGTCGAAGCAGCCAACAAGGTGATAATTGGTTTAATAAAGAAGCACGTGGGAAGAAAGCCAAAGAATTAGCACAAAACTTTGGACCAAATTCTATGGGCTTGTCGAACCTCTCCTAAGGAAGCTACAAATGCTGGACTCTTTCGACTAACGTATGGCCATGATGCGGTCTTACCGGTCGAGATATACTTGCAGTCAACGAGAGTTCAAAGACATCATGAAATTCCATCATATGCATATTGGAATATGATGATAAATGAACTAGTTGATTTAGACGAAGAGAGATTAAACGCGTTAGATTTATTGAAAAGGAAAAAGGAGAGGGTGGATAAATCCTACAATAAAAGAGTAAAAAGTAAAGTTTTTTCGATTGGTGACCTTGTGTGGAAAGTGATTCTTCCCATGGATCGTAAAGATAGACTTATGGGGAAATGGTCCCCTGAGTGGGAAGGACCTTTCCAAATCACCAACGTGTTTTCCAATGACGCGTATGAAGTCGAAGAATTAGATAAAGATAAGAGAATACTGAAAATAAATGGGAAGTATTTGAAAAAATATAAACCCATATTGTAGGAGGTCAAAATAGAAAGCGAATAATCTTATAAAAAAATATAACTAACTTGGTAAAAATTTGCCAAACAAATGGCTTAAGTGTCATTACAAAAGAAATAGGCCCCAAAGGACCAAGCAACATTACAAAATAAAATAGGGAAAGATTGCTTCAACTTGTCAAACTTGGATCATTGAATTTGCAGTCGACGCTCGCAAAGGGCCTTGCTGGTCGAAATCTCTTCAATCTCCTTGCCTAACTTCTGAGCTCGTTCAACATGATGCACTCCAACTTCAATCTCTTTGGCTATTTCATCTTGATTAACTTGTTGGAGTTCTTCTTTGCATTTCTTAGCCTGAGAAATCTTGTTTTGAAGAGCAGCAATCTGTTTATCCCATTTGAGGCTGTTTTCGTCGCACCCGACAATCTCTTTTCGATTTTGTTCAGAGGTTTTTTCCAGTTCAGTTACCTTGTTGGTAGAACTTATAGCAGCATCCCATTCAGCAAGTTGCGTTTCCGACTTGTTCTCAAGTTTTTTCGAATAGTATCTGAGACGGTTAAAATTTGCCGCTACAAGGTCAATAAGAGTAGTTAAGTCCATGACAACATCAGTCACTTTAGGGGGAGCCTCTAGGACGTTGATTTGTTTCAAGAGTTTTTTCAGGTCAAAGTGGGCAGATGAATCCTTCTCTAGAAGTTGAAACAAATCAATATTGAGAATTTTCTGCCGAATTTGAACCTTTACTTCGTCCATGGATTTTGCGCCAGAAATGGTCCCTGAAGTAGTCGAACTACTGGTGGTGGTGTCAGCAAAGTTGTAACGGGTGCTGAGGATGGCCTTAAGATATTCTAGTGGTCTTTGCACCTTCAGATTCTTAAGTTCTTCATGAAAAAGGCTGGTCGAAGTGGTGTTGGTTGAACCAGCTCTGGGATGATCAGTGGGATTTTGCTTGTCGCTTTCTTTCTCTTCATCAGCAGCAATCTTTGGAGTGATTTCCTTTTCGCCTTCACTCCTTTCTCCCTCTTCGTCATCCGTTTCAAACTCCCCATCTTTATCTTTGTCAGCATCCTTTAAGTTGATGGGGGAATTATCTTCAGGATCACTTGTTGTTGTGAGCGTTGCTGTAGGCATTACAGTGTCTCCACCACCGTCAACTAAGTTATCATCCTCAGGGCCAGTCTCTTCTTCGATTACGTCCTAAAGTTTTTTAGAAACGGCGGTGGGCTGATTCACTTCGGTGGCTGATTTTTTAGTCGAATCTTTGGGGGAGGGTTTTGAGGCGCTTGCGGGCTTGTACGTGGGATCGCTACTGGTTTTTGGAAGGGCTTGAACCATAGGATGCCCATGGGTGTCGACAAGGACCTGGAAGATGAAGAAGTCAGCAAGTTTATCATGAGAAAAATGTGTTTTACTGTCGAATCTGAAGAGAAAACCTACCTCGGGAATTTCAGTCTTAAGACTAGAACTCTCACTTTCTGCTGGACCTGTGGTTACTTGCTCGACAGGAGTTTTTTGAGGAGTTATCTCCAATATCCTGGAAGCAGAGGTTTTTGTTGTTGAGGCTTCGTTGGTCTCTTCTTTTTTCTTGAAGGTTTGACTTGATCTGGGGATTCGTCACCAGATTCAATGGCAGGAGCTTCAGGCTCTTTTTCTTTTCTTTTCTTTGGCGTTGAATGAGGTCTTCGACTGCCCTGAAAAATAGCAAAAGTGTTCATTAGTATTTCAGAAAATAAAAATAAAGAAAAATTGATTAAAAAACAAGGCAAAATCATACCTTCGCCAAAGGTTTTTGGGTAATATTTTTTGGGGCTTCCGCATCCTCTGCAGTTGAGGCTTTGACGGCAGCTGGCTTCTTGGCAGGAATTTTTACGGCTAAAGAAAAAAGGAAAAATGTTAAATACAAGTCGAAAGATACATATATGTGCAAATGAAAAGAAGTGGTGTCGAGTATCTTCCTATTCCACACCTTCATATATAGGAGTTTCCACGCGAACATGTTCTATGCCAATATGAAGGTGGCCTTTGAAATTGTCCAAGGTATACTTAGTTAGAACCACTCGCTTAGCACGTTTTTGATATTCCTGGCGAAGAAGTTTCATGGAATCCTCACAAGTGAACCAATATGGAAATGGAGGACTAAAAGCCACACCAAATTCAGCAGATGGTAGAGGAGGAAACTTTGGTGGATAGAGGTTAAAATCTATCTCATAACGTTGTTCTGGTCGAACATATGAAGGTAGTTTTAACTCATCCAATTTTCTGGTAAATTTTTCTTTCAAAGTAACAACTGCTTCGCTTATGGTTCGACTAAGTTCGTTGGGCCTGTAGGCAGTTTCAAAGTATTTCTGGAATGCTTGGATTTCTTTGACGTGTCTGGAAGTACCTTTCTTCGTTTTATCCTGCACAAGGGCAAAAGCTCTGGTCAGTTGGATGGTGAAAGAAGGCACGTCAAAAAATTGAGAGTCATAATAAGCCCTCCACCATTCGTCAAACTCTTGAGTACAAAGGAAGCTAGGTTTAAAGGGCACTGGTTGAATTTCGACAAGGTTTGAATACTTCGCCAGCAACCCAGAACGTTCATCTTCGGTGTGGGTCATGTTGTAGTGGATCAAATAACCTTTCCTTGAGAAGAAGGGTTTTGGTTTTATTTGTATTAACCCAAACTGTCGAGAAACCAGATTGGGTTGGTAGTTAACAAGCGAGACCTTCAGCTTTGAGGGAGCGAGTCTGGAAACTAAAAGTCTAGGGGTGAGAAAAGATTCCCAGACATTAAGGAATTCATCTTCTAGAGCTTTCGACTCTAATAGAAGTTTCCTGGTGAGCCACTCTGGTCCAACTTTTCTATCAGCGAAAGGAGGCATATTGGGAGTGAAGTTATGACGTTTAGCAAACATCATAACATAACTAGTGAAAATTTGTTGAAGGCTCGGACCTTCATCATTGGGTGTTAACTACGCCAGTCTGGTTCCTTCGACTCTTCTATCATTCAGAGCAGTTTCGTCCACAGTTTGTTTGTTGGGTAAGGAAGCTTCAAAGGTGGCATTGAGCCATAGTTGTAAGAGCCACAATGGTTCTGACAACAGTAGACTCCCTTTGTTCTTGATGTTTTTCAGAAAAGTAACCCCTTCGCCAAGAGATTCGTATAGATTCGCCAAGATCATCTCACCGAGGCACAGTTAATGCGCAGCATGAAGCTGATTTGCTATGGTAATGTAACGTTTCGCCACTTGAAGGGATCTAGAGCAGAAAACACATCTCGACAGCCAGAGGGCTAGGAATGCTACATGCTCTTGATCGGAAACTTCTTGAGTTTCTTTGTCATGATAATTGGCAATATAGGCTGTGAAGGTGGCCTTATTTGTGTCAAATCCTATAGAGTCATCAGACAGTAGGGTAGGATCATAATCTACTCCTAGTGGGCTAAGGCCAGTTATGGCAGCTACGTCGAAAAGAGTGGGGATGATCATGCCATAAGGAAGGTGGAAATTGTTATAAGTACTGTCCCAAAAGTAAAGGGAAGCTAGAAGCATGGAGGGGCAATATCCTGGTCCTACTTTCGACAACTGGATGAGGTCAAAAATGCCCATAGTTTTCCAAACATCAGCTTTAACCTTCTCTATTTTCTACAACCAAGCTAGGTAATCAGAGGGGTCTTTCGACAAAGGACAAGACCTAAAAATTCTAAAGTTGTTCATGTACTCTAAATTTATGACTTCCTCAGAAGGAGATCCTTGGTCGTCTACCTTGGATTTTTCGTCTATAATTTTCTCCTTATCAGTTCTGGGCCTAACCCCGTTAGCTATGGGTTTGTAACGGTGGTAAGCTGGGAAAAATTCTCTCACTTTTACGGGATCTAAGGATAAATCAGGTAAAGGTCCTAGTATGGCGTGAGATTTACCAGAAATTAAAATAGGAATTAGTACCTGGGACTGGTAAATACGTCATTTCTCCTCTTCATTTGGAGGCTCTGGTACGTACTGTTGGTTCCCCACCAGCTTTGGCCCAAGGATCTTGTGGACAGGTGGTAAGTTTTTGGATTTTTTGGAATCTTTACTTGTGATTTGGGGAGCAGCGGAAGACGCCATGGTTGATTGCAGAAGAGAATGCATAGAAATGAAGAAGATGGAGTTGAAGAAAGTTAGTGTTTAAAGAAAAAGAGAGTGAAAAGTGAAGAATAAAATTTTCTAACTTATTTATAGGAGGAAAAGAGACTGAAGCGGTTGGAATTCAAAAAAAAATCTTTCCATTTAATAGAAATATAGTGGAAACAATTATGGGATACGTGGCAGTTACGAGTGGATGCTTCAGACGGTGGCAGTTAATTTTTTGACCCATGATCCGCTATGGACTAGGGTAGTGATGATGGAAAATCTTAAAAACGTGGTCTGAAGAGACGTTTGAGGAAAAGGTACAATGATGACTTTGACGTCACAAACGTCTAATCATATGAACAGTCGCCTGTCGAATTATTGACGGCGTCGAATTGTATTGGCAAAAAATGCTTTTCTCCCTTTGTCGAAAATGCATTTGGGGGGGGGGGGGGGATTTGTAAGCTGCTAATTTCGCCGCCTAGATTTTATTAAAGTGGGTTTTGAAGAATTACCAAAATATTTCGACAGGAATATGTTTTTGAAGGAGGTCAGTCGAAGGCCAACAATGATTGGAGGAGCATATTTGGAGATTTTTCTAAGTATTAGAAATGTTTCGACGGATTGGTGATGAGGCTACTTTCGACGGACATTTTGAAATTCGAATTTAGGAGGGTGTTCCGTTTTGAAAAAGGACGCGTGGAATATATCTACTTGACGAATGCATGCAGATTGCCATTTGTCACCATTAGGAGAAATAGTTGTTAGTGACAGTTATTTCGATTGTATATAAATAGGGAGTCTTAGCATTTAGAATGTGTGTGTTCAAAATTTGTACAAGTCACTCAAGAAATACTCAAAGTAACCGTGTGAGAGAAAAGAGTAGTTACTGAGAAAATGTACGTTTGAAAAACACCAGTTTTTATTCCTTGCATTTTTATGAAGTCTTAAGTTATTCATTTACAATTCCTTTTCATTCCTGCACTTTCATTCTTGCAATTTACTTACATTTCGACATTTCTTTCAAGAACCAAAGTCTTTATTTTAGTCGAAAATACTAGTTGATGAAAACAATGATGAATTCAATAAACAAAAGGTTTCTTAACACAAATTGTCAAGATTGTTAAATCACATTGTCCTAGGATTTGTTTGATCGGTCCTGTAAGCAAACTAATTTTTTCATAAATTAGGAGATCAGCGGTTGTTTGCAAATTTTCCAAGCAAACACTTTATCATGAAAGATTCTTGAAAAATGAATCATTTTTATTACTTCTTATCCTCAAATATGGAGAAAAAGTAAAAAGAAAAATGATTAAGAAAGCTTTTATTAGTGTAAGGGAAAAGATGAGAGAAGAAAATAAATATGAAGAGGCATGTAGAATGAGCCCAACATCTGTTATGGTAATCATTGGAGAAAAACTTGTAATAGAAATTTCAGAGTTGTTGTGTGTAGAGATGACTTGGTTTCTCCTTTTCTAAGTTGTGTTTATGGTAGAAGGAAAGAACGGTGATGTCATCTCAATCCTCAAAAGTTACTTCTTAGAGCATACACGTCGCATGCTATATGTCGTGTCTACACAAAATTTAACGTTATTGTTTTCAGAGTTATAAGATATTTGGCAATGAAAGAACGTTGCTACATAACAAATGTTTCTCTGCCCAAAAACCTTCTTTTTCTTTAGTTTGCTTAAAAAAATAATATAAAAACCAATACGTCTTTGTAATATCAGATATATTATGTGATTGGTGGGACCTATTTTAAAGTTTTTGATTAGTTATATGGATATTTAAAAAATGTATATGAATTGTTTAAAGAGTTGGGACGTATGAAATAATATAAAAAAATTAGTATGGTCCATTTAAAGAACAGAGTGGGTTCTTTGAATATGGATGGTCTTAGCTAGCTGAATTTATTTGTTCTCTTAATTGAGTTTGCAGTGTATCTATTGATATATCTCCTCATATTAATTGAGAAATAATACTTGATGACAGTCTGTCATTGTATGAAATTAGGCAAAGAATCAGAGAAAAATAAGTGAAAGATGTGCCAAAAAGAATAAGAAAAGCCAAAAAATGAGGAAAAAATAGCTAAGTGTGAAGAAATTGGACTTAGTGAAAAATTAGGTGAAAATGGAGCAAAAGCGTGCAGCTACTAGAATAATCACACGAAACATCACGCGCGCGATAGGGATGTACTAGCTACATCGCGCACACGATACATATATAATGTGTGCGATGATGCCTTTTTTCTGGACACGTTCTGACCCGTTTTAAGCTCTTTTTAAGAGGAATTTCTGCACTTTTGTAAGGGTTGTGAATTTTGGCATCTGAAGCACGAATTTTACAGCATCAAGGGTGATTTTGAGAGTAATTAGAAGCCATTGGAGGCCAATCCTTCAAGGGAATTCATATGATATTCTCCTTATTTCTATTGGTATTGTAATTTGAATATGAGTAGCTAAACTTCTCTAGGTTAGGTTGTGTGTGATGAACCTTTTTCACTATTATTGAATTATATGTTGATTTGACTTTGTATGAACCCTTTAATCTTTAATTCTATAAAAAATTTTCTTGTTCTTAAAGCTTTTTATTTGAGATACTCTGTTAAATTAATTTTGGGCACATAGGAAATACTGACCCTTAAAGTATGTGTTGGACCTAGGGAAATTGTGATACTTACGTTGGTTAACTAGGAATAGGAGACTCTGAGTAATGACATAAGGAATTAACGTTATGTACATCGACTAATCCTGCTTATGCTAGTGGATTAGGGATATAAAGCTCAGAATAGTGATTAGTGAGTTATTTCGCGAGGGATAAGTTATAACGACTTTGTTAATTTGTTGTGGGATTATAGTGATAAGGTCATTCATACAAGGCATCAAACATTAACAATAGAGGATTAGGGGATTCAATACATAACCCAATCGCTTTCTTTATTCTATTTTAAAACTCTTAATAGTTTTTCGTTCTGCAATCTGAAAACCCATATTTACTGTTTTCTTTACTTTGCACAAATATTGTCTTGTTCGAACACAGTCCTTGTGGATTCGATCTTTAATTACCACGACATTATCGGTACACTTGCCTAGAAGTAATCAATACTTCTTGTTATTTACAAAACTAACTTTGTTAGGTCTAGTAAACATGCTTATAGAAATAAGTTTATCTTGTGTGTCGCAACTATGATTAAACGATGCTTATTTTTTTAGTCGTCTAAGCGATTACACTAATGGCTAATATACATATAACATTACACCATTCATTCATAGTTTGTCGTTGGGGATTTCTTAATACACCACCTAAGTTTCTTAGGCACCATGTGAAATTTCATTTTTGCCCCCAGATTCCGGATTTGCACATCCGGACGCACCACATTTTTAAAAAACGCTGATATTTTCCGGATGTGCACATCCGGAAGAATTCATGATTTGCAAATCCGAAAAAAATGAAAAAAATTCCATAAAATCATTTACTTCTAAATATAATTAAATCTAATATAATTAAAATTAATATCATTTTTCAATATAATTAAATTCAATATAATTAAAATCTATATTAATTAAAATTAATATGATATTTAATATGATTAATTTTTTTCAATATAATTAATATGATTAATATGGTATTTAATTTTAAATGATTTTTTTATATTGAAAAAATTAATTTAATTATATTGGATTTAAAATTTTATGGTATTTACTTCTAAAATTGGATTTAATTATATTGGTATTTAAAATTATATGGTATTTACTTCTAAATTATATGGTATTTACTTCTAAATTATAATTAAAATTATATGGTATTTACTTCTAAAATTAATTTAATTATATTGAATTTAATTATATTGAAAAAATCATATTAATTTTAATCACATTTATTTTAATTATATTAGATTTAATTAAATTGGATTTAATTATATTGAAAAAATAATATTAAGTTTAATTATGTTGAATTTTAATTATATTGGATTTAATTATATTTAGAAGTAAATGATTTTATGGAATTCTTTTGATTTTTTCCGGATTTGCAGATTAGGAATTCTTCCGGATGTGCACATCCGGAAGAAACTAAAAAATTTTGGAGAAACGGTGCGTCCGGATGTGCACATCCGAAAATTAGGGGCAAAAATGGAAATTCAGATAGTACCTAAGAAACAAGGGTGGTGTAATAAGAAACACTCTTGTCGTTTTGCCACGTGGAATTCCAAGCTCGTATTAAATACGTTGTGTTTTTTTACATGCGGTGAAAATAAGATTGCAAGAGCAAAAAAGATTAAGCCAAGACATGAAGCAACAAAGAGAAATGTCCTACATCGTTTTATTTAGAAAACATAGTAATGTATATAAAGGTTATACACGCATACGCTTTTCAATTGAAAAGATATCATATGAATATGAGTAAAAAATATTGGGCTCAATATATTTTATTATATTTTTTAATTGATGAATTTTAAAATAAAACATAATTAAATTATTAATAATTAATTAATTTATTAATTAAAAAATATTAATACATAAATTATCCTAGTCAATATGAGCAAAGTCATTAGAAATACTTTTTTTAATCTTAATCATCACTGCCACGTCTCTAAAACTGGAGGGGACCAGCTAAATCTCAAGGGATGTAAAGTTGAGGAACTAAAAAGTTTATTTTCACAATGGGGGATTAAAAGTTAAAACCAAGGTTATGAAAATCGGACCGGCCGGTTCAACCGGTTAGACCGGGAACTAAGCCTATATCCGGTCAATTAAACTCTTAAAACCGGCCTGTCAAGGAACCTGGGCAAAAAACCGTAAAACCGGGTGGAAACCGGAAAAACCGGTCAAAACCGGGGGTTCCATAGGTTGAACCAGACTTTAACTTTTTCAACTTTTTTTTTAATTTATTTAAAATAAAAATATAATAAAAGATGAAGAAAAAAACAATTTAATACTATTGAACCAAATTGATCTTATAATTGAAGACTTCACTTTAACCCATTCAAAATTTGGATTTTCTTGATAATAAGGCGTAGAATTCTTTTTATAAATAATACTCTCCAATTTATTTTCTAAGGATTTGAGTGTCGGACATAATTCATTAATAGTATTATGATCACACTTTCACAAAGTCGACAGTGCTAAAAAACATATTTCTTCTTAAATTCTAATATTCTTTGGCATAAATCAAGCACCATCTAATATATTTTACATAAGATACAAAATTCTAGCATTTTTAATTCTTTCTCAAACTGATTCTAGTTAAAAAAAATTATAGGAAATAAAAGTCATCAATCTATATGATAAAGAATATACCGGTTCAATAGTCGGTCCAGTTTTAATTACCTTGGTTAAAACCCATAAAATAAAGGGGGAGGGGAGGAGGGTCAAAAGTGCATTTAAGCATATTTTAATTATTATCATTAATTTTCCTTATTTTATTAATTCTAATTATTTAGCCCATTATTTCTAAATAATCACGATTCTTAAAGTGTTTCACACTATATGAGTAAACACCGCACATCCTAGTGCTTCACACTATTTGAAAAGATGGAAGAAAAACCTCAAGGTCACCACACTCCTTTTTTATTCACACCAGTATTGAAAGACCTTAACATAAGCCCAACTCAGTAGGTGTAATTGCGAAGGGGTTATTAATAAGTGGTTAAGAGCGCCAATCTCAAAATCATTAAAAAGGGGGACAAAGGCCTATCAAAGAAAACAAACATTCGTGAATAGGAATGACACACACGTCGTACTTGTTGCATACCCTCATTTCTTCGCCGTGAATAAGAACTCCTAAATCAGACGAATATCCCACCTCGGTAAAAGCACAACACAATTCACATTAAAAAAAAACACCCTGTTTAAACATGCAAACAACAGAAGTTTGAATATCATAAACCTATTATCCATAAACCCTAATAAAGAGAGCATAAATAAGAAGAAGGGAAAATACATATTTTACCTTGAAGAAATGAAGTTTATCGCCTACGTATGAAGGCACCATTGAACAAAAAGTCATAAATTAACCTAATAAGAAAATTCAGCGTAAGAGAACTCGAAAGAAAGAAGATAATGATACAGAATAGGAAGAGCTTCTACACTTCACAAACGACAAAAAGGGAGAAACAATACTCTAGAAACTCTTTATACGTTCCATAAGCAAATATAACCATATGATCCGCTACATTAGAAAGATCGAGCCACGCCTCAATTGTCAGAATCTCCTCTTGAGTTGTTTGAGACACTCAAGTATCCTAGGATAAAAGATTCATCGTTATTGACTAGTGTAGGGACATGTGTCAGAGGCTCTCTATGAAATGTTACACAATATAGAAAAGACATTTAATGCACATGTTTCCATTAAAAGTGACGTCCCAACAAGACTATTCACCTGCTTCTGCCAGCGACCGATCTAGGGGTGTATATGAAAAACCCTAATCCAACAAAGCAGAGACAAGAGCTTGCAGGTGTAGCGCAATTTTCGTGACCGCCCACATCCGCCTGCGGATGGGATTGGGTGCTACTTTCTGATTTCTTATTTATCTTATGAAGCTGGAAAGGAAAGGGAAGCTATCTCAAACTAACCTTGCACGCAAATGTTTTCTTTAACAAATGCTAAGAGATTGGGGGGTTCGGGGTCAGGTTATACAATGGGGAGTTGTCAATTACCTATCCTATACATGGTTATCCATGGGTTGTTAGCAATTTTCCTTACTGTTTTCTACTTACTGGTGTTTATCTGTAAATTGGGAAAGTTTCTCCTTTGGGAAGGTTGAGAGGTGTTGAAAATATATTTTTGTTGTTTTCCGGGTTTTTGGATGTTTTTGGTAAGGTACTGGACCTAAAGTTTTTGTTTAGTGTGCTCGCTAAGATTTTGTAATCTTATGACTACGTATTCCCGTTAAAGAAAACAGGGAAATCAGAGCAATCGTAGTTACTCCTATTCTAAGGGAGGAAAAAGATATTTGGTTTCTTGTTCAAAGCCCAAGATTGAAGCTAAAAGGTTGAGTATTTGTGTCTTGTTCAAAGCCCAAGATTGAAGCTAAAGGGGTGTTTGTGGGAATTAATTTGAAAGAGTGAAAAGATTAAAGATTGAGATATAAATATCCGAGAAAAACATCGGATGAAAATAGAAGGAATATCCGGGAAAGCGTCGGATGTAAAGAAAAGGAATATCCGGGAAAGCTTCGGATGTAAAGAAAAGGAATATCCGGGAAAGCGTCGGATGTAAAGAAAAGGAATATCCGGGAAAGCGCCGGATGTTAAAAAAAGAGGAGAGGGTTTCTTGAGATCCAAAAGGAAATAAGGTTGTCCAAGTCTACTGGTTTTATCTGTGTACGATGACCAAGAGGAGGCCTATGTTTTAAGGGATGAGAATCAACCCTAAATTGGTTTGATGTTTTGACTCTAGAAATACTGCTCTAGCAAAGGATGACTAGGTTTTGTTCCTATACCTTTAAAAGGTCGTCGGTTCCTTGTACTAAGCCCAAGAGGAGGCATGAGAACCTTTAAGAGGCCTGAGGGTCCTTGTACAACGCCCAAGAGGAGGCGGGGATGCTTTTAGGAAGCCTGTGGGTCCCCAAACCAAGAGAAGTTCAAGAAATGCAATTCACCGAGAAGAGATCATTCCAGGAAAGTTCGAGGGTTTGGAAGAAACTCAAGAGACGCCATTCACGGAGAAAAGATCATCCCTGGGGAGTAGAGTTTCTTTGACAATTTCTAAGGGTGACAGTCTGAGAAAAGGTTCACCGAGAATACTTCCTTTCTCTTTGTTCCATATTGTTTAACCCCCAGAGAAGGGAAGACTGTATCTGGAATCCTATGGGGATCTAGTTTTGTTTGTATTTAAGAGTGACCAATAGGGCTTTACCTAGTTCTAGACGTAGTTGTCGGGGAAAACTCTAAATAACTATACTAGTATATATACAGTTGATATATGACAAGTATTTTAAAAGGGTATGAAAGAAGACTAACCATGCACAACTTCCCATAATGCAGTTATATATATATATATATGAAAGAAGATAAAAGAAAGCAGATAAACACTTACCTGTTGTAGAGCTTCCATGCTGTATTGTTAGTTGTTCAAGAAATTGAAGAAAGTTTTGATAACAAATAGGAATTTGAACTTAAATCACAAGGAAAGTTATTTTGAAAAGAAATGATATGAATATCCAGGAAAACATCGGATTGCAAGAAAAGATTACAGATATGAATATCCGGGAAAACATCGGATAAAAAGAGATAGAAAATAAGAGGTTGAAAATACAAATATCCGGGAAAATGTCGGATTGAAAGAGATGATAAAAGGTTGAAAATATCCAGGAAAACGTCGGATTGAAAGAGATAAAAATAAAAAGGTCGCTCGCTAAGACTTTGCAGTTTTATGCCTACGTATTCTCAAACGGGATCTTGAGAAATCAGAGCGGAAGTAGTTCGCCCCTAAGGGGCACGAACTACAGATAATAAAGTTTAAATAGCACGACGGTGAGAGGGGAAATTTAACCTAAAGTTATCATGCTTGGTTGAATATTCTAATGTATGTCTCTAATCAAAAATTAAGTTTGAACTAAGAGATCCTAAGAGAACATGCATACGTGGTAAAACATCACTGAATAAATGAATACACGGCAAAGAACCGTGACAGATAAAATATACACGGAAAAACATCCTGGTAACTAACAGATATAATATACACGGAAAAACATCCAGAGATTAAAAGCATATATGTAACACCCCAATTCCCATCGCGAATAAATAATACATAAATAAATCAGAGTAACTAAAAATTTATTTTTCCGACAGAAACAAGGATGCCACATTTTAAAGTAAGAAAACACAATCCCTGCTCAATTATTTGATACATAACACATAATAGAGAAAATCATTAACGGGAAACTTTTTCCATCTAAAAGGAAAGGTCAATTATGGAATAAAGCGGAAAGATCCATAACCGACTTGTTTTACAAAATAAATCATTTTAGAACATCAACTATATATACAAAAGTACTACAAAATACATTCAACAAATGTATCAGAGCAGACACCAAGACCGACAACAGAACGGAGGGCTAATCTTCACAAAAAGACCTCCAGCAACTCTAATCTGCAATGCCTTATAGAGCATTATAAAACAACAGAAGGGTGAGAAATAACAACTAAAATTAAGATTGCATAATAATATGCAAATACATAATAATTCACATGCATAGCTATTCTCACCACAAACACCACATACTAATACATATAACATACCACATATACGTAACATATATCTATTAATCCAACAATATAGCATATATCAAGTATCCAATATACTCACATATTTGCACATAAGGCATACCAAGTCATAACATTTAGAAACACATCACACATCACATAGCGTATGTCTACGCATAATACATATTATCCACAGCCAATGCATTTATCACATATGCACATCAAATTACCAATGCTATCACAATCTCAACACATAACAAATCGATGCACAATTTCCACACATAATCAATCAAATCATGATTTTCCACACATAATGCATCCATTCACAATTCTCACACATAATCAATCCATGATTTATGCAAATGCACAGAGACCGACACAACGACTCTATGCAAATGCCATGCGGTACCGACTTCCAACATTTCTCATCACTAGTTCACTCAGGAACTCTGCTGAAACCATCGCTCGTTACTTAGTGTAACTCCCTGTCGGGCATACGATGTTCCCCGTCGCTCACACCCCACACGGGCACACGACGTTTATGGATCGCTCACACCCCACACGGGCACACGACCCGATCGCTCACGCCCCACATGGGCACACGATCGTCTATAATCATCGCTTTCGGTCCTCTTATTTTTAAGGCCCACGATCCGATCAGATCGCTTTCAGTCCTCTTATTTTTAAGGCGCACGATGTTATAGCAGATTCCCTCTGGAACCAATCCGTCGCTCACGACGTCACAAGAATGCATATCATGATGCTTGGCATACAATGACTCATGACATTCAAAATGCACACACATACACATCCACAATCATGCATATATCATCAAATACCACACATTGCATTTTCCTGCCCTTAGGCCACAAATCATCATCACAACATGTATCACGTGCATTTTCATTTCACAACAGCACACAAGTCATACAATATCCATATCAACAACACCTTGCATAACAAAAGTCGACAAAACAACACCATTCAAATATCATACATCCATCACCAATGCGTATCAATCATGCACAACATTTCATCACATATATTCACGCCATATAACAGTACACCAGCTATACGTTACATATCAAAAGCATATAGCATGATAACACATCATTCGCACATCAATACGACGGTAAAAATCTGACAAACCAACACTTTTTCAAAACCACAACTTAAATAAATCATCTATTTACCTCCAACCCATTTTTAATAGAAATAATATTTTATTAGCTTTCCAACGCTTCGAACGGCGACCAAAACGGACTTACGGTTTGAAAATTATGAAGAAAACAAAATAAAAAAATATTACGTTCACTCCAGCATTCGCTAGGTGAACCTCTAGGCGAACATTCGCCCGTTCCTTCGCTGGGGTTCGCTAGGCGAACCCGCGAAACCCAGAATTCGCAGCAGCGTCAATATAGGTCATATGGGACCAAAATACATCATTTTTACCACCCAAACCCTTCTAACTCATACCAGAACAACCAAAACATGTTCAGACATAATCAACGAGTATTCTACGCGGTTTATATCGAATTTCATCCGTGAAAACATCTATTTCTATCAATTGCTCCTAATTTGAATCGATAAGAAAAGTCGCAAAACAACCAAAACAATTACAACAAACAACACATATACATACACAAGCAAGATATAATCGAAACTTCTCACCCTTACCCGATTATCCGCGCTCGAAACGGGGTTCTCGCGATTTTCCTCTTTCTCCTCTTTCCTTTCCTTCCCTTCTCTTTCTTTCCTTTTTCTTTCTTTTCTCTCTTTTTCTTTCCACTTCCTATTTATATAAAATATCTAAACCCCTAAAAGACTATTTTACCCCTCAAACTCAAATATCTCGCAAACGCTCTCAAAACGCGATAAAACATAAACAACAATAAAAAATAATATATTGTCAAATAAAAGTCAAGTATAAAATAATATAAAAACGAAACTAATTAAATCGACTCGATTAAATAAATAAGACAAAACGGGGCGTTACAATTCTCCCCCACTTAGACATTTTCGTCCTCGATAATATAACCGATACGAACAACTCCGGATACGACTCTCGCATCCGACCAACAAACTAACATGCCAACAAAAGCACACCACGAATAACACAAACTGACAAACCACCTTGCTAACAGAAACTACAACAACGACACGACAAAGATGACAACTACACGACAAGATGCAAAGCCCATACAATGCACTTGACGACCAACTCACGACTCAAGGAAAACCCAAGCTACGAACACACACCGGAATTAGCTACTTGCACTCGAACCAACAAGATGGAAACGAGGCAACAACACAAACAAGAACACAAGTTCCATGACACAACATCGATTAAACAACCTCCACATAACCATAATACCAACATCCTTGTCACACAACATTATTACAACCATGCTACGATTCCCCAATCGACCATATAACCAAGACATCCATCTACACAGTAGCCCATGAATAATAGTTAAACCTTTTACATATCACTTCCATCCTGAAACGTCCAATGGTCTCAACATTCCTACATGTTCCCAATGTTCAACCTATGAACTCTTACCAGTCCCACACGCATATACGAATCATGCCACTTCACGCTTCCGTTGCGCACTCTGATTACTCGTAACCATCAAAACTACCAATTTCACGTCCAAAGTCTAACTCTTTCTCATATTCACCAAAAATCACTGTTCCCTGTTAATATACCCAACCGCACACCATCAGATGTCAATTCACACAGCAACCCAAATCTCTAAATTCTCCCAAAAGTTCCCACTCTTTAACCATCAAAGCAGACATAAGTAAAAATTTCGACTTAACTCATCACGCACGACATAAACTTTACCAATAGGATAATTCGAGCCAAAGTCATAACTAATCAGGAATTCCAACCATCCGATCGTGCCTCAATCCGAGTTACAAATCAAAAGTTATGAAGGAAACAAAACTGCACAAACTGTCATGTTCGCTAGGCGAACCTCCTAGCGAGCATTCACTACCACCTTTGCTAGGCGAATGTCGTTGGCGAACATTCGCTGACCTTCGCCGCCGGGTTTGCTAGGCGAACCATGGAAAACTCAGGATTCCAGCAGCGCTGTTACTCATCCAAAACCATCATTTTCTCCATCCATACACCTTGAACCTAAAACCCTTAAAATAATACCTCCAGATTCTCAAACACAATACATTCGTGTCCAATTCCAAATCCTAAATAGTATCGATCCTTTTATGAATCCTCAATTGTCGTAAAGCATAAGCCACGACTTTACCCTCTTGCATTAACACACTGACTAAACTCATCAAAGACGCATCCCAATATCCTCACAAATGGTTCATCAGGATCACACAGAATCAAAACTGAAGCCGTAGACAAATCCTACTTCAGCTCTCTCAAACTTTCCCCACAATGAACATCCAAAGCAAACGGCTTACCCTTTGCGAGTCAACTGAGATAACAGAAGTACGAACTTAGCAACGTCTTCCATAGCCTGCAGTAACAACCAACTGAGCCCAAAAGTTTCTAATCTCCTTAACCGACTTAGGAGCCTCTCAATGTAGAACTGCATCTACTTCTGATGGATCCATAACCATACTCTCATCTAAAATAACATATCCAAGAAAACTAACCTTTTTCAACCCAAATTCTCACTCGAATAACTTCGCATAAAACTTCGTCTCTTTTTGACACTTGTAATTTAAATCCCAAACACTCTACCTGTTCTTCCTCTGAGTTTACAACAGATCCGAATATCCTCAATCAAAGCCATTACGAACTTATCCAAATAAATATGGAAGATACGATTCCTCTACTCCACAAACATTACAGACGCATTACTAACACCAAATAACATCACTGCACGTTGTAATGTCCAGCCAAACTCCAAAAGATAAAAATTCTTAAAGCTTTTGCAAAACTTTTCACTGGGTAACTAGTTACTCACATATAAACTTAACCGAGTAAATAACAGCCTATCTCGACGATAACAAACATAACCAGTCACATTAAATCGATCAAAGCCTCAACTCACACCATTCACCACTCTTATCAAACATTCCAAACAATTGCAATTTCACTCAAACTCAACCAAACCATTCCAGTCATCTGTTCATGAAAGTGGACACTTATTCTCAATCGTTACCTTAATCAACTGCTAGTAATCCATACACAAATTTTTCTCTTAATAGTCCAAATTCCATAAATCCCCACATGTAGCAACAACCATCCCAAAAGAACTCTCAAATAGTACATCCACACTTAAGGTTTTCTCAAAATTTCCATTAATGCTCTAAAATTCCAAAGACTCCAAACCTCTCCAGGACTTTAAGTTTCGCTTTCCATAGTCCCCATACCAATACCATCATACTGCTTGTTATTCCATTCAATCATCCCTCCTTTTTGTTACTAACCATATTGGAGCTCTCCAAGACGACACACTTGGCCTCACAATTCTCCTTTCCAGTAAATCTTCCAACTGCTCTATCAGTCCGGGTACTTCTAATACTAACATCCAATATTCCATCCGGGAATACATATGAAAATTACGCACAACCGGTAACTCATCACTGTGTCCTTTCTGCCAATTTCTAGAAAACTATCGTCACAAACATAACAACATCTTAGTTTCACGTCCTAAAAGTTCTTTTACTTACTTAGCAGATCCAAACCTCAAATCCTTACCTTCGTCCAATTTGAGTTCACACTCTACTCTCTGAGAACAACCTTTAATAATACCCAATCGTTCTCTCCCAATGACTTCCCAACTTGACCAACATACCAAAAACCTCTAATCCGTCTCATCTTCCAGTATAAGAGTCTTCATCAACTCATCGAAGCAATCCGTAATCATTTTCTCAATTCCAAACAATTCATGGCACACACTATCCAAGCCGGAAAGACCCGACTATTCCATCCACCATAATTCCCGTCTACTATCAACAAGAGATTAAGGGTGATCAGCTCCTCAATTTGTCAATAGACAGCCGACAATCATGATGGGGCATAAACCGTCTTCACCAAACTATAATAGCGTTTCTTGTATCCTGTGCACAAAACTACCTAAGGCACAAATCCTTACTTGACCTAAACCTTGCCTCTGCATTCCCGCCGGAACTGGGAAAACACTGTCCAAACAACACTTACACTCTTGCAACCAACGGCACACCGAGCCCACGCTCCACAACCGAAGCAACTTGGAGAAGTTCCAGCTTCTCCCCCACTTATCTCATTCTCAATCCTGAAGACAAAGGATTAGAAAAACCAAAAAGCACTGACAGTGTTTCACACACATATCACGTGCTAAGGAACAAACAACATCGACAGTATTCAACTGTCACACCAACTGACTCAACAACTTGGCCGGACGGACCGACCTGCTCTGATACCACTAATGTAACACCCCAATTCCCATCGCGAATAAATAATACATAAATAAATCAGAGTAACTAAAAATTTATTTTTCCGACAGAAACAAGGATGCCACATTTTAAAGTAAGAAAACACAATCCCTGCTCAATTATTTGATACATAACACATAATAGAGAAAATCATTAACGGGAAACTTTTTCCATCTAAAGGGAAAGGTCAATTATGGAATAAAGTGGAAAGATCCATAACCGACTTGTTTTACAAAATAAATTATTTTAGAACATCAACTATATATTCAAAAGTACTACAAAATACATTCAACAAATGTATACATATATATATATATATATATATATATATATATATATATATATAATCGTTCCCCGACTCCCGTGCTACGTATCAGAGCAGACACCAAGACCGACAACAGAACGGAGGGCTAATCTTCACAAAAAGACCTCCAGCAACTCTAATCTGCAATGCCTCATAGAGCATTATAAAACAGCAGAAGGGTGAGAAATAACAACTAAAATCAAGATTGCATAATAATATGCAAATACATAACAATTCACATGCATAGCTATTCTCACCACAAACACCACATACTAATACATATAACATACCACATATACGTAACATATATCTATTAATCCAACAATATAGCATATATCAAGTATCCAATATACTCACATATTTGTACATAAGGCATACCAAGTCATAACATTTAGAAACACATCACACATCACATTGCGTATGTCTACGTATAATACATATTATCCACAACCAATGCATTTATCACATATGCACATCAAATTACCAATGTTATCACAATCTCAACACATAACAAATCGATGCACAATTTCCACACATAATCAATCAAATCATGATTTTCCACACATAATGCATCCATTCACAATTCTCACACATAATCAATCCATGATTTATGCAAATGCACAGAGACCGATACAACGACTCTATGCAAATGCCATGCGGTACCGACTTCCAACATTTCTCATCACTAGTTCACTCAGGAACTCTGCTAGAACCATCGCTCGTTACTTAGTGTAACTCCCCGCCGGGCATACGATGTTCCCCGTCGCTCACACCCCACACGGGCACACGACGTTTATGGATCGCTCACACCCCACACGGGCACATGACCCAATCGTTCACACCCCACATGGGCACACGATCGTCTGTAATCATCGTTTTTGGTCCTCTTATTTTTAAGGCGCACGATCCGATCAGATCACTTTCAGTCCTCTTATTTTTAAGGCGCGCGATGTTATAGCAGATTCCCTCTGGAACCAATTCGTCGCTCACGACATCACAAGAATGCATATCATGATGCTTGGCATACAATGACCCATGACATTCAAAATGCACACATATACACATCCACAATCATGCATATATCATCAAATACCACACATTGCATTTTCCTGCCCTTAGGCCACAAATCATCATCACAACATGTATCACGTGCATTTTCATTTCACAACAGCACACAAGTCATACAATATCCATATCAACAACACCTTGCATGATACACATCAATTACACACAATGACAACAACAAAAGTCGACAAAACAACACCATTCAAATATCATACATCCATCACCAATGCGTATCAATCATGCACAACATTTCATCACATATATTCATGCCATAAAACAGCACACCAGCTATACGTTACATATCAAAAGCATATAGCATGATAACACATCATTCGCACACCAATACGACGATAAAAATCCGACAAACCAACACTTTTTCAAAACCATAACTTAAATAAATCATCGACTGACCTCCAACCCATTTTTAATAGAAAGAATATTTCATTATCTTTCCAACGCTTCGAACGGCGACCAAAAGGGACTTACGGTTTGAAAATTATGAAGAAAACAAAATAGAAAAATATTACGTTCGCTCCAGCATTCGCTGGGCGAACATTCGCCCGTTCCTTCGCTGGGGTTCGCTAGGCGAACCCGCGAAACCCAGAATTCGCAGCAGCGTCAATATAGGTCATATGGGACCAAAATACATCATTTTTACCACCCAAACCCTTCTAATTCATACCAGAATAACCAAAACATGTTCAGACATAATCAACGAGTATTCTACACGGTTTATATCGAATTTCATCCGTGAAAACATCGACTTCTATCAATTGCTCCTAATTTGAATCGATAAGAAAAGTCGCGAAACAACCAAAACAATTACAACAAACAACACATATACATACACAAGCAAGATATAATCGAAACTTCTCACCCTTACCCGATTATACGCGCTCGAAACGGGGTTCCCGCGATTTTCCTCTTTCTCCTCTTTCCTTTCCTTCCCTTCTTTTTCTTTCCCTTTTCTTTCTTTTCTCTCTTTTTCTTTCCACTTCCTATTTATATAAAATATCTAAACCCCTAAAAGACTATTTTACCCCTCAAACTCAAATATCTCGCAAACGCTCTCAAAACGCGATAAAACATAAACAACGATAAAAAATAATATATTGTCAAATAAAAGTCAAGAATAAAATAATATAAAAATGAAACTAATTAAATCGACTCGATTAAATAAATAAGACAAAACTGGGCGTTACAATATACACGGCAAAACATCGTGTGTGAAACTGAATATATGGAAAAATATCATGTGATAAAATATACACGGCAAAACATCGTGATATCATGGCAATTGAAAATATACACGTAAAAGCATCGTGTGAATAAAACATGGATAATGAGTTCAAGAAAACTTACCTATTGGAGCAAGGTCCAATGCCTCTTCTTAAGCTTCCAGAAGCGAGATAATGATCCTCAAAATATCATATAAGAACTCCTGCGTCAGGTAAAGGACAAAGCAGAAAAAACCAGAGATCATAGAGAAATTCCCTAAGTCTTATCAAGTGGTTAGAATAGAATTTGAACATTTAATTAATTATTTACAAAAGCTTTACTTGAAAATAATCCTAAGAATGAAATACCAAATAATTGAATAAAACAATTTTAATGATTAATTACAAATTAATTAAAACAAATTTAATAACTTAGAAATTATTAACATGTTTTAGAATATTTAATCAAGATTAACTAAACTAAAAAAAATTAAGTTGTATTAAAAAGAAAAAATGGGCCACAAGAAGAATTATCAATTAATTTAAATATTAATATTTAATAAGATTAATTAATAATTTAATTAACCAATATTAAATAAAAATATCTAAATTAATTAATAATTAAACAATATATTTTTACATTTTAAAATATTTATTAACCTAATTAAAACTAGAAATAAGAAAATTAAAAATAAATAATGAAAGAGAGAAATATATGTGGGAGAGAATTGAGAAAACAAAGTGAAGAAATTGTTTTGGTGTGAGAATTATGTGAAGATGTCTATGCTATTTATAGGAAAAAAATTGCTTGGAGAACAAGATAACAAGCTTAAAAATTAAACTAACTTAGTTTTTAAGCTAACTTAATTTTTAAGCTAACTTAAATATCTATATAATAGAATAATATAAAAACAAAATTGTATTAAAAACAATGGTTTTTTTAGAACAAAATATATATAAAAAAACAAAATGTATGAATTTTAAAAATGATTATATATATATATATATATATATATATATATATATATATATATATATATATATATATATATATATACATACATATAAAAAATATGAAAAATATATAAAAAATATACAAAAAAATAAAAAGACAAAAAAACAATATATATATATATATATATATATATATATATATATATATATATATATATATATATATATATATATATATATGTGTGTGTGTGTGTGTGTGTATATATATATATATGTGTGTGTGTGTGTGTGTGTATATATATATATATATATATATATATATATATATATATATATATACGGAAACTTATATATATTATTATTATTATATTATTATTATTTTTTATTTTTTTTATTTTCATTTTTATTTTATATATGTAAAAATAAAATAAAAATGAGAAATCGATTAAATCGTGCGAAAGATAGATGAATAACGGACATTTGCAAGTTTAATCGAAAAACACGTCCGTTCATCGATTTTTCGCCTAATTAACCAAAAAAGACAGAGATTTCAGCGGGTATATCTCGACTGAAAATTCAAACAATATGCATGACAAAAACAGATGATATGAATAGATGCCCCTATTTAATCTTCTTAGACCTGAATGTATGAATAGCAAAGAGTTTTAGACATTCGAGGTATAAGAGGATTAAATATCAGAGTACCTAAAATTTTGACCATGAATGCAGATGAAATGATATGTGATGAATGAAATACTTTTGAACACTGTGGGGAATGATGCCACAGGAGACAGACCAACAGAATTTTCTTGGGGAAGTAAGATATTGTGAAAATTTGCCGAGGCGACAAAGAGTATTCAGTAGTATTTGGAAAGAGAAGGATAAACCCTGGAATAGAGATTCAGACATCCGGAAAAGCATCAGATGTGAAAGAAATGTCATACTCTGGAAAAAGAGCAAATATTTAAAGATATCAAGAAATCAATCAGAAATATTCAGGACGGCATTGAATGAAGTCTAGAAAAAAAAAATCAGGCACATCCAAAAAAATATTGGATGAATGAGAAACAAACTCGAAGGCATCCAGAAAAACATTAGACCGAGTTGTTAACCAAACTTGAAGATATATTAATGACATCCAGAAAAGCGTTGAATGTATTAAAAATAACTTTGAGTGTAAATCCGAAACATTTAGAAAAGCGTTAAATGTACAGAAATTTTTTTAGAAGACTGGCAGAATGATGGCCATATCTGGAAAAGCATCAGATAAGGACATCAGAACAAAAGTTACATCTCGCAAAACATCAGATGAGAAAAAGTCATATCCGGGAGAGCATCAGATAGACATTAAAGGAGTTTCTGGAAGAGCATCAGAATAAAAGAGACATATCCGAAAGAGCATCGGATGCACACAAAGAAAGTTCTGGAAAAGCATCAGAACAGACAGACATATCCGGAAGAGCATCGGACAGAAACAAAGAAAGTTCAGGAAAAACATCAGAACAGGTTTTGGAAAAACTTCAAAACCAAAAGATACATCCGGAAGAACATCGGGTAGACCCAGAGAAACGTTCTGGAAAAGCATCAGAACAGATAGACATATCCGGAAGAACATCGGATAAAAAACAAAATTATATCTGGAAGAACATCAAATAAGACATAAAAGTATATGTGCCAGATAAATTGGACTTTGTAGAAATGTAAGATGTTGATAATAACACGACCACTGATGAATGCAAATGAGGATTAAAACACTCTTGAATGCATAATATATGAAAATGTTATGATGTATGATTAAATGTATGTAATGCAAAATGAAAATGCTGACAACAAGTTTAGACTCTTTGAAGAGTGGAAATCAACAAGTTCATACTCTTTTGGTGAGTGACAAACAAGACTGATTTCTTAACACAGAGATCACTGCCATTGCTTAGGGACTGAAAATGTTGTTTGTTAAACACCTCTTTGTCGTACTGATAAACTGTATCAAGTTTATAATCCTTGGAGGAAGGCTGGATAACTTGCCTTCCAAATAAATTGCCCCAGACTTGCTGACTGTTTTAAATGAACTGATTCTTACTTTAGCTTAAATGATAATGAATGTATGCTGTATACTAGGAAGGCTTGCCCCAGTAATGAGTCTCGAAAGTTTTTCTGAATAAACCAACTCTGAGAAGGTCTTACACTGAACAAATCTCGAACTGATTCTTAACAGGCTCTGGAAAGAACTTGCCCCTGATAGGATCACTGACCAAGTTTCTAAACTGTTTTGAAAATTTCTTGAGAGGAAAGCTAGTTTGCAATAAAAAATGTTTATTTAAACATGGCAAATTTAATGCAAAGTTCATGCAAAAATTTTGAAAACAAAATCATTGTTTTTTTAGAAAAAATACAGTAATATGGATTACTGGTTAAAAACACGGTGGTTTAAAACATTTTGAATGAAAAGTGAAACAGAGGTATGATACCAAAACAAATGATTTGAAAAAAAAAATGATTTTGGAGTCAATTTACGCAACCTTGCTGAAGTATACTTTCAAAATAACCTTGCTTCAATTAGGTCTTTTGAGGGTTATAATGTGGCCTAGTTCACGGTTTATGAAAAAAAAGATAAAGGCTCAAAATTTGTTTGTGCCCACCCCAACTTCGTGATGTTATCCAGTCCTATGCTCAGTTAAACTTAAATTGTGCATTCAGGTTCCAAAAGGTTTCGAAATTGTACTGATGATAGTGATGACAATGGTCCAGAAGTCTTGAGACAACAACTATTGCTTCTTTACAACATGTATTCGTTTTTCGTCTTTGTGGATTTTTTGAAGATCGAGGATTTAAGGATCTCTTCACTGTGTTATCCCTAACTTTTGCCTGACCTATTTTTTTTCTTCGAAATTTATAGTCAGCGGGATGCCCTAGTTTTTGCCTAAGCTCTTTTTTTTACTTAGCGGGCTTTTTCTTTTTGATTTCTTCTTAGAAAGAAAGTGACTGCTAGATTTGATGATTACGATGGACCATCATCGACTTTTGATTTGAAAGACGTTTTCAGCATCTGCTTGTTGTATGTAAACTTTTTGAACTTGAATACACAACCCAAATTAAAGTGAGAACTACCCTGCCCCTGGTTAAAATTGCGGGTTTTTTTATGAAGAAAGAAATTCCTACTGCAAGGCTCAAAAGGGTTAACGAGGGATTATCTTCCTTATATCTCCAGTGTTTGGGAATTGAAAAAAAATGCCTTACATCCTCAGCAAAGTTTTTTATTCGAAAGCATACCGACAATAATTATGGGTATTATGTTTTTATCATCCTCCCACAAATATTTGCATAGTTAAAAATTTGAAAAAGAGGTGTATTTTTTTTTGTTGAAAGTTTTTGTTTTTTGAAAGAGAAATCATAAAGATGTGAATGAACAGATGATTTGGATCAAAATATTGTACATGCTCATTTCATTAAAACTGACATATAAAGATAAATAAGCTTGAAAGCAAACAAATATGATACAAATAAGGAAAATTCAAAATAAACAGAAACAAGGTCAGTGGCTAATCAAACACAAGGATGAGCTGTCCTATCTTTGGGAAGTAACTGAGCTGAAGTTGATTGAAGTTTCAGTTCTCATGTTTAGGCAGAGGATTACACTGGACATTAGGACTAGTGTCACGAAAGCTGAGGAGATTGTCTCTGATCAGATCCTGCACTCTAGCCTTTAGTGCATAGCATCTTTCTAAATCGTGGCTCGCGGCCCCCTCATGGAATGCGCAATGAAGGTCAGATCTGAATCCAGGTGAAAGTGGATTTGGAGAAAGAGGTGATGCCTTAGTAGTAATCGCTCATTTCTGAACCAAAATAGAGTACATTTCAGTGTATGTCATAGGAATAAGATCAAAGTGAGTCCTATTGTAGATTTGGTTTTGTCCAACAGCCGGACGTTGAGGAGCTTGATCTGGTCGAGTAGCCAACAGAGGAGTAATAGCAGCAATATGAGCTTGATTACGCTGCTGAGGTCTGTAATGAGGTTTCCTATCCTCAACCAAGATAGAATTAGTCTGATCTTCCCTCTTCTTTTAGAGGTTCCCATAAGGTTTCTTTACAGCGTTAGAAGATTTAGCAGTTTTAGAGACCTTTCCATTCTTAATGCCTTCTTCAAGTCTCTGGCCAATGATGACCAAGTCTGTAAAGTTTGATGAAACACTGCCAATCATCTTTTCCCAAAAGATGCGAGACAAAGTGTCTAAGAATATTTCGGTAAGCTCTTTCTCAGCCAAAGGGGGTTCGACTTGAGAAGCCAACTCTCTCCAGCGTTGAGCGTACTCTTTGAAAGATTCTTTCTCGTTCTGAGTCGTGTTCTGGAGTTGACGACGGTCTGGAGCCATGTCTAGGTTGTACTTGTACTGATTCATGAAAGCATTGATAAGATCCTGCAAGCAATGAATGTTGCTTCGTTCAAGGTTCATGTACCACTTGAGTGAAGCTCCACTTAAGCTATCCTGAAAGCAGTGGATGGGCAACTTCTGGTTTTTGGTGTAGGCAGCCATCTTACGAAAGTACATAACCAAATGAGCCTTCGGGCAGGAGTCGCGTTTATACTTTATAAACTCAGGGGTCTTAAATTTGGTTTGCATGACGAGGTTAGACACAAGACACATGTTGTCTGCATCAACGTTGAAGAAGTCATTTCCTTCTACATCCCTGAGTCTTTTCTCCAAAGTTTGATATTGTTCATTGGCATCTTCAGGCTCAATGTCCACATTGTCCTCACTTTGAGCACTAGTATTGTAATCAAAGTTAGGATTCTCAAAGGGAATTCTGGCAGTCCGTACCAGAGGTCTGGGTTCTGAGACAATAGGGATTTGAAACTCTGGTCTTGGAGCTTGACCGACCAAAGTGGTTGTGACCTGTTGTGGAATAAAGTCGTGAGGTAATCCAAATTCCGGCCATGTAGATGGTGGCATCTGAACAGGCGGAGGCTCAATAGCAACACTTGTGATTTCTTGGATGACAGTCCCCTGAGGTGGCTCTCCTCTGGCAATTAGGACCTAAAGCATTTCCGTTAAATTAGTCATGCTTGACTTCAGATCGTCTATTTCCATCCTAATCTCTGCATTGTGTACTTTTTGTTCTAACATTTTGCGTCTGACGTTAGCTCTAATCCCGTATCGGTGATGAGGAATCAGTTTGATGACTTACAGATGACTGAAAGAAAGAAGGTTGGAATGAATTGACGATGACCCAGACGTATATATGAAATATGCAAGGGATGCAAATGCAATGCATGGATGCAGCACACAAAAACATAGAAAAAACATGGGGTCAAAGGTTCGGTGTCATGAAGTCGAGGCTCTACCCATCCCCAAAGGTTGTACTGGTGATTTTTTTACCTGTCCTCAAAATCACTGACCCCTCTTGGGATAACGACAGCAAGCGAATCGCCAGCGAGCTGTAGTATCTTAGAGTAGTCTCAAATGAGGATAGTATCGCGTGACAACTATTCCCGATAGCTTCCGCACTACAAAATGGTTTTAGTCTACTAAAATCCTCAGCTTCTCAGATAGCCCAATGGAACAATCTGCTTTCAACAACCGAAGTCGTATAGGCATTGAATTCGCAAAGGGCATCTCCACTGATTTGATGGTCGACCGGGACCTCTTATCTGGGATACACTCCCCGTAAGATTACCCGTCTAGTGTCATCACCTATCTTAGGTGTATACTCAATCTTTCCACATGCGGCATCACACGCAGTCCCATTAGCAGAAAAATAAACACGGATATCAAGTAGGAAAAGCGATACATATGGTATATATAAAAATTTCTAACAACCTAGACCTCTTAGGAATTCTAATCCTAGTTTGCATCCCCAGCAGAGTCGCCATTTTTCTAAAGTGCCGTTTTCGTGACCGCCCACATCCGCCTGCGGATGGGATTGGGTGCTACTTTCTGATTTCTTATTTATCCTATGAAGCTGGAAAGGAAAGGGAAGTTATCTCAAACTAACCTTGCACGCAAATGTTTTCTTTAACAAATGCTAAGAGATTGGGGGGTCCGGGGTCAGGTTATACAATAGGGAGTTGTCAATTACTTATCCTATACATGGTTATCAATGGGTTGTTAGCAATTTTCCTTACTGTTTTCTACTTACTGGTGTTTATCTGTAAATTGGGAAAGTTTCTCCTTTAGGAAGGTTGAGAGGTGTTGAAAATATATTTTTGTTGTTTTCCGGGTATTTTGATGTTTTTGGTAAGGTACTGGACCTAAGGTTTTTGTTTAGTGTGCTCGCTAAGATTTCGCATTCTTATGCCTACGTATTCCCGTTAAAGAAAACAGGGAAATCAGAGCAATCGTAGTTCCTCCTATTCTAAGGGAGGAAAAAGATATTTGGTGTCTTGTTCAAAGCCCAAGATTAAAGCTAAAAGGTTGAGTATTTGTGCCTTATTCAAAGCCCAAGATTGAAGCTAAAGGGGTGTTTGTGGGAATTGATTTGAAAGAGTGAAAAGATTAAAGATTGAGATATAAATATCCGGGAAAAACATCGGATGAAAATAGAAGGAATATCCGGGAAAGCGTCGGATGTAAAGAAAAGGAATACCCGGGAAAGCTTCGGATGTAAAGAAAAGGAATATCCGGGAAAGCGTCGGATGTAAAGAAAAGGAATATCTGGGAAATCGCCGGATGTTAAAAAAATAGGAGAGGGTTTCTTGAGATCCAAAAGGAAATAAGGTTGTCCAAGTCTACTGGTTTTATCTGTGTACGATGCCCAAGAGGAGGCCGATGTTTTAAGGGATAAGAATCAACCCTAAAGTGGTTTGATGTTTTGACTCTAGAAAGACTGCTCTAGCAAAGGATGACTAGGTTCTGTTCCTATATCTTTAAGAGGTCGTCGGGTCCTTGTACTAAGCCCAAGAGGAGGCATGAAAACCTTTAAGAGGCCCGAGGGTCCTTGTACAACGCCCAAGAGGAGGCGGGGATGCTTTTAGGAAGCATGTGCATCCCCAAACCAAGAGAAGTTCAAGAAATGTAATTCAGCGAGAAGAGATCATTCCAGGAAAGTTCGAGGGTTTGGAAGAAACTCAAGAGATGCCATTCACGGAGAAAAGATCATCCCTGAGGAGTAGAGTTTCTTTGACAATTTCTAAGGGTAACGGTCTGAGAAAAGGTTCACCGAGAATACTGCCTTTCTCTTTGTTCCATATTGTTTAACCCCAAGAGAAGGGAAGACTGTATCTGGAATCCTATGGGGATCTAGTTTTGTTTGTATTTAAGAGTGACCAACAGGGCTTTACCTAGTTCTAGACGTAGTTGCCGGGGAAAACTCTAAATAACTATACTAGTATATATACAGTTGATATATGACAAGTATTTTAAAAAGGTATGAAAGAAGACTAACCATGCACAGCATCCCATAATGCAGTTATATATATATATATACATATATATGAAAGAAGATAAAAGAAAGCAGATAAACACTTACCCGTTGTAGAGTTTCTATGCTGTATTGTTAGTTATTCAAGAAATTGAAGAAAGTTTTGATAACAAATAGGAATTTGAATTTAAATCACAAGGAAAGTTGTTTTGAAAAGAAACGATATAAATATCTGGGAAAACATCGGATTGCAAGAAAAGATTGCAGATGTGAATATCCGGGAAAGCATCAGATAAAAAGAGATAAAAAAATAAGAGGTTGAAAATACAAATATCCGGGAAAATGTCGGATTGAAAGGGATGATAAAAGGTTGAAAATATTTGGAAAAACGTCGGATTGAAAGACATTTAAATAAAAAGGTCGCTCGCTAAGACTTTACAGTCTTATGCCTACGTATTCTCAAACGGGATCTTGAGAAATCAGAGCGGTCGTAGTTCACCCCTAAGGGGCACGAACTACAGAAAATAAAGTTTAAATTGCACGGCGGCGAGAGGGGAAATTTAACCTAAAGTTATCATGCTTGGTTGAATATTCTAATGTCTGTCTCTAATCGAAAATTAAGTTTGAACTAAGAGATCCTAAGGGAACGTGCATACGTGGTAAAACATCACGGAATAAATGAATACACGGCAAAGCATCGTGACAGATAAAATATACACGGAAAAACATCCTGGTAACTAACAGATATAATATATACGGAAAAACATCCGGAGATTAAAAGCATATACACGGCAAAACATCGTGTGTTAAACTGAATACATGGAAAAACATCATGTGATAAAATATACACGACAAAACATCGTGATATCATGGCAATTGAAAATATATACGGAAAAACATAGTGTGAATAAAACATGGATAATGAGTTCAAGAAAACTTACTTATTGGAGCAAGGTCCAATGCCTCTTCTTAAGCTTCCAGAAGCGAGATAATGATCCTCAAAGTATCATATAAGACTCCTGCGTCCGGATCATAGAGAAATTCCCTAAGTCTTATCAAGTGGTTAAAATCGAATTTGAACATTTAATTAATTATTTACAAAAGTTTTACTTGAAAATAATCCTAAGAATGAATTACCAAATAATTGAATAAAACAATTTAAACAATTAAATGATTAATTACAAATTAATTAAAGCAAATTTAATAATTAGAAATTATTAACATGTTTTAGAATATTTAATCAAGATTAACTAAACTAAAAAAAATAAAGTTGTATTAAAAAGAAAAAATGGGCCACAAGAAGAATTATCAATTAATTTAAATATTAATATTTAATAAGATTAATTAATAATTTAATTAATCAATATTAAATAACAATATCTAAATTAATTAATAATTAAACAATATTTTTTTACATTTTTAAATATTTATTAACCTAATTAAAACTAGAAATGAGAAAATTAAAAAATAAATAATGAAAGAGAGAAATATATGTCGGAGAGAATTGAGAAAACAACATGAAGAAATTGTTTTGGTGTGAGAATTATGTGAAGATGTCTATGCTATTTATAGGAAAAAAATTGCTTGGAGAACAAGATAACAAGCTTAAAAATTAAGCTAACTTAGTTTTTAAGCTAACTTAATTTTTAAGCTAACTTAAATATCTATATAATAGAATAATATAAAAACAAAATTGTATTAAAAACAAAAGTTTTTTTAGAACAAAATATATAAAAAAACAAAATATATGAATTTTAAAAATAATACATATATATATATATATATATATATATATATATATATATATATCAAATATATATATATATATATATATATATATATATATACGGAAACTTATATTTATTATTATTATATTATTATTATTTTTTTTATATTTATATTTTCATTTTTATTTTATATATGTAAAAATAAAATAAAAATGAGAAATCGATTAAATCGTGCGAAAGATAGATGAATAACGGACATTTGCAAGTTTAATCGAAAAACACGTCCGTTCATTGATTTTTCGCATAATTTACCAAAAAAGACAGAGATTTCAGCGGGTATATCTCGACTGAAAATTCAAACAATATGCATGACAAAAACAGATGATATGATATGCGGATGTCACGAAGTGAAAACACAGTTGGGTTTTATCAATGGGTGGTCAAAATTTGGGGTATGACAGCAAGCAATTCTTCTAGGTCGATTGCAAGGTCCATAGCCAAGAGCTTAAGAACGACATCAAGTGAAAAGGCGCACGGAACAATCTCTCATATGAGACCAAAATACATCATTTTTACCACCCAAACCCTTCTAATTCATACCAGAACAACCAAAACATGTTCAGACATAATCAACGAGTATTCTACACGGTTTATATCGAATTTCATCCGTTAAAACATCGACTTCTATCAATTGCTCCTAATTTGAATCGATAAGAAAAGTCGCGAAACAACCAAAACAATTACAACAAACAACGCATATACATACACAAGCAAGATATAATTGAAACTTCTCACCCTTACCCGATTATCCGCGCTCGAAACGGGGTTCCCGCGATTTTCCTCTTTCTCATCTTTCCTTTCCTTCCTTTCTCTTTCTTTCCTTTTTCTTTCTTTTCTCTCTTTTTCTTTCCACTTCCTATTTATATAAAATATCTAAACCCCTAAAAGACTACTTTACCCCTCAAACTCAAATATCTCGCAAACGCTCTCAAAACGCGATAAAACATAAACAACGATAAAAAATAATATATTGTCAAATAAAAGTCAAGAATAAAATAATATAAAAATGAAACTAATTAAATCGACTCGATTAAATAAATAAGACAAAACGGGGCGTTACAATATACACGGCAAAACATCGTGTGTGAAACTGAATATATGGAAAAATATCATGTGATAAAATATACACGGCAAAACATCGTGATATCATGGCAATTGAAAATATACACGTAAAAGCATCGTGTGAATAAAACATGGATAATGAGTTCAAGAAAACTTACCTATTGGAGCAAGGTTCAATGCCTCTTCTTAAGCTTCCAGAAGCGAGATAATGATCCTCAAAATATCATATAAGAACTCCTGCGTCAGGTAAAGGATAAAGCAGAAAAAACCAGAGATCATAGAGAAATTCCCTAAGTCTTATCAAGTGGTTAGAATAGAATTTGAACATTTAATTAATTATTTACAAAAGCTTTACTTGAAAATAATCCTAAGAATGAATTACCAAATAATTGAATAAAACAATTTTAATGATTAATTACAAATTAATTAAAACAAATTTAATAACTTAGAAATTATTAACATGTTTTAGAATATTAAATCAAGATTAACTAAACTAAAAAAAATTAAGTTGTATTAAAAAGAAAAAATGGGCCACAAGAAGAATTATCAATTAATTTAAATATTAATATTTAATAAGATTAATTAATAATTTAATTAATCAATATTAAATAAAAATATCTAAATTAATTAATAATTAAACAATATATTTTTACATTTTAAAATATTTATTAACCTAATTAAAACTAGAAATAAGAAAATTAAAAATAAATAATGAAAGAGAGAAATATATGTGGGAGAGAATTGAGAAAACAAAGTGAAGAAATTGTTTTGGTGTGAGAATTATGTGAAGATGTCTATGCTATTTATAGGAAAAAAAATTGCTTGGAGAACAAGATAACAAGCTTAAAAATTAAGCTAACTTAGTTTTTAAGCTAACTTAATTTTTAAGCTAACTTAAATATCTATATAATAGAATAATATAAAAACAAAATTGTATTAAAAACAATGGTTTTTTTAGAACAAAATATATATAAAAAAACAAAATGTATGAATTTTAAAAATGATTTAATATATATATATATATATATATATATATATATATATATATATATACATATAAAAAATATGAAAAATATATAAAAAATATACAAAAAAATAAAAAGACAAAAAAACAAATATATATATATATATATATATATATATATATATATATATATATATATATATATATATATATATATATAAAAGTTTCCGTATATATATATATATACGGAAACTTATATATATTATTATTATTATATTATTATTATTATTTATTATTTTAATTTTAATTTTAATTTTATATATGTAAAAATAAAATAAAAATGAGAAATCGATTAAATCGTGCGAAAGATAGATGAATAACGGACATTTGCAAGTTTAATCGAAAAACACGTCCGTTCATCGATTTTTCGCCTAACTAACCAAAAAAGACAGAGATTTCAGCGGGTATATCTCGACTGAAAATTCAAACAATATGCATGACAAAAACATATGATATGAATAGATGCCCCTATTTAATCTTCGTAGACCTGAATGTATGAATAACAAAGAGTTTTAGACATTCGAGGTATAAGAGGATTAAATATCAGAGTACCTAAAATTTTGACCATGAATGCAGATGAAATGATATGTGATGAATGAAAGACTTTTGAACACTGTGGGGAATGATGCCACAGGAGACAGACCAACAGAATTTTCTTGGGGAAGTAAGATATTGTGAAAATTTGCCGAGGTGACAAAGAGTATTCAGTAGTATTTGGAAAGAGAAGGATAAACCCTGGAATAGAGATTCAGACATCCAGAAAAGCATCAGATGTGAAAGAAATGTCATACTCTGGAAAAAGAGCAAATATTTAAAGATATCAAGAAATCAATCAGAAATATTCAGGATGGCATTGAATGAAGTCTAGAAAAAAAAATCAGGCACATCCAAAAAAATATTGGATGAATGAGAAACAAACTCGAAGGCATCCAGAAAAACATTAGACCGAGTTGTTGACCAAACTTGAAGATATATTAATGACATCCAGAAAAGCGTTGAATGTATTAAAAATAACTTTGAGTGTAAATCCGAAACATTTAGAAAAGCGTTAAATGTACAGAAATTTTTTTAGAAGACTGGCAGAATGATGGCCATATCTGGAAAAGCATCAGATAAGGACATCAGAACAAAAGTTACATCTCGCAAAACATCAGATGAGAAAAAGTCATATCCGGGAGAGCATCAGATAGACATTAAAGGAATTTCTGGAAGAGCATCAGAATAAAAGAGACATATCCGAAAGAGCATCGGATGCACACAAAGAAAGTTCTGGAAAAGCATCAGAACAGACAGACATATCCGGAAGAGCATCGGATAGAAACAAAGAAAGTTCAGGAAAAACATCAGAACGGGTTTTGGAAAAACTTCAAAACCAAAAGATACATCCGGAAGAACATCGGGTAGACACGGAGAAACGTTTTGGAAAAGCATCAGAACAGATAGACATATCCGGAAGAACATCGGATAAAAAACAAAATTATATCTGGAAGAACATCAAATAAGACATAAAAGTATATGTGCCAGATAAATTGGACTTTGTAGAAATGTAAGATGTTGATAATAACATGACCACTGATGAATGCAAATGAGGATTAAAACACTCTTGAATGCATAATATATGAAAATGTTATGATGTATGATTAAATGTATGTAATGCAAAATGAAAATGCTGACAACAAGTTTAGACTCTTTGAAGAGTGGAAATCAACAAGTTCATACTCTTTTGGTGAGTGACAGACAAGACTGATTTCTCAACACAGAGATCACTGCCATTGCTTAGGGACTGAAAATGTTGTTTGTTAAACACCTCTTTGTCATACTGATAAACTGTATCAAGTTTATAATCCTTGGAGGAAGGCTGGATAACTTGCCTTCCAAATAAATTGCCCCAGACTTGCTGACTGTTTTAAATGAACTGATTCTTACTTTAGCTTGAATGATAATGACTGTATGCTGTATACTAGGAAGGCTTGCCCCAGTAATGAGTCTTGAAAGTTTTTCTGAATAAACCAACTCTGAGAAGGTCTTACACTGAACAAATCTTGAACTGATTCTTAACAGGCTCTGGAAAGAACTTGCCCCTGATAGGATCACTGACCAAGTTTCTAAACTGTTTTGAAAATTTCTTGAGAGGAAAGCTAGTTTGCAATAAAAAAATGTTTATTTAAACATGGCAAATTTAATGCAAAGTTCATGCAAAAATTTTGAAAACAAAATCATTGTTTTTTTAGAAAAAATACAGTAATATGGATTACTGGTTAAAAACACGGTGGTTTAAAACATTTTGAATGAAAAGTGAAACAGAGGTATGATACCAAAACAAATGATTTGCAAAAAAATGATTTTGGAGTCAATTTACGCAACCTTGCTGAAGTATACTTTCAAAATAACCTTGCTTCAATTAGGTCTTTTGAGGGTTATAATGTGGCCTAGTTCACGGTTTATGAAAAAAAAGATAAAGGCTCAAAATTTGTTTGTGCCCACCCCAACTTCGTGATGTTCTCCACTCCTATGCTCAGTTAAACTTAAATTGTGCATTCAGGTTCCAAAAGGTTTCGAAATTGTACTGATGATAGTGATGACAATGGTCCAGAAGTCTTGAGACAGCAACTACTGCTTCTTTACAACATTTATTCGTTTTTCGTCTTTGTGGATTTTTCGAAGATCGAGGATTTAAGGATCTCTTCTCTGTGTTATCCCTAACTTTTGCCTGACCTATTTTTTTTTCGAAATTTATAGTCAGCGGGATGCCCTAGTTTTTGGCTAAGCTCTTTTTTTTACTTAGCGGGCTTTTTCTTTTTGATTTCTTCTTAGAAAGAAAGTGACTGCTAGATTTGATGATTACGATGGACCATCATCGACTTTTGATTTGAAAGACATTTTCAGCATCTTCTTGTTGTATGTAAACTTTTTGAACTTGAATACACAACCCAAATTAAAGTGAGAACTACCCTGCCCCTGGTTAAAATTGCGGGTTTTTTTATGAAGAAAGAAATTCCTACTGCAAGGCTCAAAAGGGTTAACGAGGGATTATCTTCCTTATATCTCCAGTGTTTGGGAATTGAAAAAAAATGCCTTACATCCTCAGCAAAGTTTTTTATTCGAAAGCATACCGACAATAATTATGGGTATTATGTTTTTATCACCCTCCCACAAATTTTGTTGAAAGTTTTTGTTTTTTGAAAGAGAAATCATAAAGATGCGAATGAACAGATGATTTGGATCAAAATATTGTACATGCTCATTTCATTAAAACTGACATATAAAGATAAACAAGCTTGAAAGCAAACAAATATGATACAAATAAGGAAAATTCAAAATAAACAGAAACAAGGTCAGTGGCTAATCAAACACAAGGATGAGCTGTCTTATCTTTGGGAAGTAACTGAGCTGAAGTTGATTGAAGTTTTAGTTCTTATGTTTAGGCAGAGGATTACGCTGGACATTAGGACTAGTGTCACGAAAGCTGAGGAGATTGTCTCTGATCAGATCCTGCACTCTAGCCTTTAGTGCATAGCATCTTTCTAAATCGTGGCCCGCGGCCCCCTCATGGAATGCGCAATGAAGGTCAGATCTGAATCCAGGTGAAAGTGGATTTGGAGAAAGAGGTGATGCCTTAGTAGTAATCACTCCTTTCTGAACCAAAATAGAGTACATTTCAGTGTACGTCATAGGAATAAGATCAAAGTGAGTCCTATTGTAGATTTGGTTTTGTCCAACAGTCGGACATTGAGGAGCTTGATCTGGTCGAGTAGCCAACAGAGGAGTAATAGCAGCACTATGAGCTTGATTAGGCTGCTGAGGTCTGTAATGAGGTTTCCTATCCTCAACCAAGACAGAATTAGTCTGATCTTCCCTCTTCTTTTGGAAGTTCCCATAGGGTTTCTTTACAGCGTTAGAAGATTCAGCAGTTTTAGAGACCTTTCCATTCTTAATGCCTTCTTTAAGTCTCTGGCCAATGATGACCAAGTCTGTAAAGTTTGATGAAACACTACCAATCATCTTTTCCCAAAAGATGGGAGACAAAGTGTCTAAGAATATTTCGGTAAGCTCTTTCTCAGCCAAATGGGGTTCGACTTGAGAAGCCAACTCTCTCCAGCGTTGAGCGTACTCTTTGAAAGATTCTTTCTCGTTCTGAGTCGTGTTCTGGAGTTGACGACGGTCTGGAGCCATGTCTAGGTTGTACTTGTACTGATTCATGAAAGCATTGATAAGATCCTGCAAGCAATGAATGTTGCTTCGTTCAAGGTTTATGTACCACTTGAGTGAAGCTCCACTTAAGCTATCCTGAAAGCAGTGGATGGGCAACTTCTGGTTTTTGGTGTAGGCAGCCATCTTACGAAAGTACATAACCAAATGAGCCTTCGGGCAGGAGTCGCCTTTATACTTTATAAACTCAGGGGTCTTAAATTTGGTTGGCATGACGAGGTTAGACACAAGACACATGTTGTCTGCATCAACGTTGAAGAAGTCATTTCCTTCTACATCCCTGAGTCTTTTCTCCAAAGTTTGATATTGTTCATTGGCATCTTCAGGCTCAATGTCCACATTGTCCTCACTTTGAGCACTAGTATTGTAATCAAAGTTAGGATTCTCAAAGGGAATTCTGGCAGTCCGTACCAGAGGTCTGGGTTTTGAGACAATAGGGATTTGAAACTCTGGTCTTGGAGCTTGACCGACCAAAGTGGTAGTGACCTGTTGTGGAATAAAGTCGTGAGGTAATCCAAATTCCGGCCATGTAGATGGTGGCATCAGAACAGGCGAAGGCTCAATAGAAATACTTGTGATTTCTTGGATGACAGTCCCCTGAGGTGGCTCTCCTCTGGCAATTAGGACCTAAAGCATTTCCGTTAAATTAGTCATGCTTGACTTCAGATCGTCTATTTCCATCCTAATCTCTGCATTGTGCACTTTTTGTTCTGACATTTTGCGTCTGACGTTAGCTCTAATCCCGTATCGGTGATGAGGAATCAGTTTGATGACTTACAGATGACTGAAAGAAAGAAGGTTGAAATGAATTGACGATGACCCGGACGTATATATGAAATATGCAAGGGATGCAAATGCAATGCATGGATGCAGCACACAAAAACATAGAAAAAATATGGGGTCAAAGGTTCGGTGTCATGAAGTCAAGGCTCTACCCATCCCCAAAGGTTGTACTGGTGATTTTTTTACCTGTCCTCAAAATCACTGACCCCTCTTGGGATAACGACAGCAAGCGGATCGCCAGCGAGCTGTAGTATCTTAGAGTAGTCTTAAATGAGGGTAGTATCGCATGTCAACTATTCCCGATAGCTTCCGCACTACAAAATGGTTTCAGTCTACTAAAAACCTCAGCTTCTCAGATAACCCAATGAAACAATCTGCTTTCAACAACCGAAGTCGTATAGGCATTGAATTCGCAAAAGGGTATCTCCACTGATTTGATGGTCGACCGGGACCTCTTATCTGGGATACACTCCCCGTAAGATTACCCGTCTAGTGTCATCACCTATCTTAGGTGTATACTTAATCTTTCCACATGGGGCATCACACGCAGTCCCATTAGCAGAAAAATAAACACGGATATCAAGTAGGAAAAGCGATACATATGGTATATATAAAAATTTCTAACAACCTAGACCTCTTAGGAATTCTAATCCTAGTTTGCGTCCCCAGCAGAGTCGCCATTTTTCTAAAGTTCGGTTTTCGTGACCGCCCACATCCGCCTGCGGATGGGATTGGGTGCTACTTTCTGATTTCTTATTTATCCTATGAAGCTGGAAAGGAAAGGGAAGTTATCTCAAACTAACCTTGCACGCAAATGTTTTCTTTAACAAATGCTAAGAGATTGGGGGGTCCGGGGTTAGGTTATACAATAGGGAGTTGTCAATTACCTATCCTATACATGGTTATCCATGGGTTGTTAGCAATTTTCCTTACTGTTTTCTACTTACTGGTGTTTATCTGTAAATTGGGAAAGTTTCTCCTTTGGGAAGGTTGAGAGGTGTTGAAAATATATTTTTGTTGTTTTCCGGGTATTTTGATGTTTTTGGTAAGGTACTGGACCTAAGGTTTTTGTTTAGTGTGCTCGCTAAGATTTCGCAATCTTATGCCTACGTATTCCCGTTAAAGAAAACAGGGAAATCAGAGCAATCGTAGTTCCTCCTATTCTAAGGGAGGAAAAAGATATTTGGTGTCTTGTTCAAAGCCCAAGATTAAAGCTAAAAGGTTGAGTATTTGTGCCTTATTCAAAGCCCAAGATTGAAGCTAAAAGGGTGTTTGTGGGAATTGATTTGAAAGAGTGAAAAGATTAAAGATTGAGATATAAATATCCGGGAAAAACATCGGATGAAAATAGAAGGAATATCTGGGAAAGCGTCGGATGTAAAGAAAAGGAATACCCGGGAAAGCTTCGGATGTAAAGAAAAGGAATATCCGGGAAAGCGTCGGATGTAAAGAAAAGGAATATCCGGGAAAACGCCGGATGTTAAAAAAATAGGAGAGGGTTTCTTGAGATCCAAAAGGAAATAAGGTTGTCCAAGTCTACTGGTTTTATCTGTGTACGATGCCCAAGAGGAGGCCGATGTTTTAAGGGATAAGAATCAACCCTAAAGTGGTTTGATGTTTTGACTCTAGAAAGACTGCTCTAGCAAAGGATGACTAGGTTCTGTTCCTATATCTTTAAGAGGTCGTCGGGTCCTTGTACTAAGCCCAAGAGGAGGCATGAAAACCTTTAAGAGGCCTGAGGGTCCTTGTACAACGCCCAAGAGGAGACGGGGATGCTTTTAGGAAGCATGTGCATCCCCAAACCAAGAGAAGTTCAAGAAATGAAATTCACCGAGAAGAGATCATTCCAGGAAAGTTCGAGGGTTTGGAAGAAACTCAAGAGATGCCATTCACGGAGAAAAGATCATCCCTGAGGAGTAGAGTTTCTTTGACAATTTCTAAGGGTGACAGTCTGAGAAAAGGTTCACCGAGAATACTGCCTTTCTCTTTGTTCCATATTGTTTAACCCCAAGAGAAGGGAAGACTGTATCTGGAATCCTATGGGGATCTAGTTTTGTTTGTATTTAAGAGTGACCAACAGGGTTATACCTAGTTCTAGACGTAGTTGCCGGGGAAAACACTAAATAACTATACTAGTATATATACAAGTGATATATGACAAGTATTTTAAAAAGCTATGAAAGAAGACTAACCATGCGCAGCATCCCATAATGCAGTTATATATATATATATATATATATATATATATATATATATATATATATATATATATATATATATATATATATATATATATATATATATACATACATATATATGAAAGAAGATAAAAGAAAACAGATAAACACTTACCCGTTGTAGAGTTTCTATGTTGTATTGTTAGTTATTCAAGAAATTGAAGAAAGTTTTGATAACAAATAGGAATTTGAATTTAAAGCACAAGGAAAGTTGTTTTGAAAAGAAACTATATAAATATCCGGGAAAACATCGGATTGCAAGAAAAGATTGCAGATGTGAATATCCGGGAAAGCATCGGATAAAAAGAGATAGAAAAATAAGAGGTTGAAAATAAAAATATCTGGGAAAATGTCGGATTGAAAGAGATGATAAAAGGTTGAAAATATCCGGAAAAACGTCGGATTGAAAGACATTTAAATAAAAAGGTCGCTCGCTAAGACTTTGCAGTCTTATGCCTACGTATTCTCAAACGGGATCTTGAGAAATCAGAGCGGTCGTAGTTCACCCCTAAGGGGCACGAACTACCGAAAATAAAGTTTAAATTGCACAGCGGCGAGAGGGGAAATTTAACCTAAAGTTATCATGCTTGGTTGAATATTCTAATGTCTGTCTCTAATCGAAAATTAAGTTTGAACTAAGAGATCCTAAGGGAACATGCATACGTGGTAAAACATCACGGAATAAATGAATACACGGCAAAGCATCGTGACAGATAAAATATACACGGAAAAATATCCTGGTAACTAACAGATATAATATATACGGAAAAACATCCGGAGATTAAAAGCATATACACGGCAAAACATCATGTGTTAAACTGAATACATGGAAAAACATCATGTGATAAAATATACACGACAAAACATCGTGATATCATGGCAATTGAAAATATATACGGAAAAACATAGTGTGAATAAAACATGGATAATGAGTTCAAGAAAACTTACCTATTGGAGCAAGGTCCAATGCCTCTTCTTAAGCTTCCAGAAGCGAGATAATGATCCTCAAAGTATCATATAAGAACTCCTGCGTCAGGTAAAAGACAAAGCAGAGAAAACCAGAGATCATAGAGAAATTCCCTAAGTCTTATCAAGTGGTTAGAATCGAATTTGAACATTTAATTAATTATTTACAAAAGTTTTACTTGAAAATAATCCTAAGAATGAATTACCAAATAATTGAATAAAATAATTTAAACAATTAAATGATTAATTACAAATTAATTAAAGCAAATTTAATAATTAGAAATTATTAACATGTTTTAGAATATTTAATCAAGATTAACTAAACTAAAAAAAATAAAGTTGTATTAAAAAGAAAAAATGGGCCACAAGAAGAATTATCAATTAATTTAAATATTAATATTTAATAAGATTAATTAATAATTTAATTAATCAATATTAAATAACAATATCTAAATTAATTAATAATTAAACAATATTTTTTTACATTTTTAAATATTTATTAACCTAATTAAAACTAGATATGAGAAAATTAAAAAATAAATAATGAAAGAGAGAAATATATGTGGGAGAGAATTGAGAAAACAACATGAAGAAATTGTTTTGGTGTGAGAATTATGTGAAGATGTCTATGCTATTTATAGGAAAAAAATTGCTTGGAGAACAAGATAACAAGCTTAAAAATTAAGCTAACTTAGTTTTTAAGCTAACTTAATTTTTAAGCTAACTTAAATATTTATATAATAGAATAATATAAAAACAAAATTGTATTAAAAACAAAAGTTTTTTTAGAACAAAATATATAAAAAAACAAAATATATGAATTTTAAAAATAATACAAATATATATATATATATATATATATATATATATATATATATATATATATATATATATATATTCGATATATATATATATATATATATATATATATATATATATATATATATATATATATAAATACGGAAACTTATATATATTATTATTATATTATTATTATTTTTTTTATATTTATATTTTCATTTTTATTTTATATATGTAAAAATAAAATAAAAATGAGAAATCGATTAAATCGTGCGAAAGATAGATGAATAACGGACATTTGCAAGTTTAATCGAAAAACACGCCCGTTCATTGATTTTTCGCATAATTTACCAAAAAAGACAGAGATTTCAGCGGGTATATCTCGACTGAAAATTCAAACAATATGCATGACAAAAACAGATGATATGATATGCGGATGTCACAAAGTGAAAACACAGTTGGGTTTTATCAATGGGTGGTCAAAATTTGGGGTATGACAGCAAGCAATTCTTCTAGGTCGATTGCAAGGTCCATAGCCAAGAGCTTAAGAACGACATCAAGTGAAAAGGCGCACGGAACAATCTCTCATTCCACAAAGGATAGGTAAGGGGGGGGGGGGGGGGGTTGTCAAAAGTGCATTTAAGCATATTTTAATTATTATCATTAATTTTCCTTATTTTATTAATTCTAATTATTTAGCCCATTATTTCTAAATAATCACAACTCTTCCTATTTTCTATTATTATTCTATTTTATTTTATTAAACCCTCAATAATAATACAAATTAAATCACAAGGCACACCAAAAATTCAATTCAAAATCTTAATAAAACTCCAATAAATCCTAATAAAAATTTTGGGGTGTTCAACTCTCCTCCCCTTACAGAATTTTCATCCCCGAAAATTGACCTATTATGAACAATTCTGGATAAGACTCTGTCATTTAACTTTCCAGCTTCCAAGTAACACTACCATATTGCAAACATTAGAGTCAGAGTTTGATAGAAAGTGAATTTGGTTCTTGAAGTTGGAAAATTTGTTTGCGCACTGGTAAGGTGGCTAGAAATATATGGAAAATATATTAGCATGAGCTTCTTCATTGAGGGGAGTAACTAGGAAGAATCGATTCTTAAAGTGTTTCACACTATCTGAGTAAACGCCGCACATCCTAGTGCTTCACACTATTTGAAAAGATGGAAGAAAAACCTCAAGGTCACCACACTCCTTTTTTATTCACACCAGTATTGAAAGACCTTAACATAAGCCCAACTCACTAGGTGTAATTGCGAAGGGGTTATTAATAAGTGGTTAAGAACGCCAATCTCAAAATCATTAAAAAGGGGGACAAAGGCCTATCAAAGAAAACAAACATTTGTGAATAGGAATGACACACACGTCATACTTGTTGCATACCCTCATTTCTTCGCCGTGAATAAGAACTCCTAAATCAGTCGAATATCCCACCTCGGTAAAAGCAAAATCCAAACCGCCCTCGCCAACGAAAGTGGAAACAGTGTCGTCCAACTTCTCCTGATCTATCCACATCGACAAATCATCCTTTTTTTGCCTTAGCGACTCTGATAAGGGGATCTACATTGTAAGGAACATTATCAATACATAAAAGACAAATATGAAAAGAAAAAAAGACAACACAATTCACATTAAAAAAAAGCACCCTGTTTAAACATGCAAACAACAGAAGTTTGAATATCATAAACCTATTATCCATAAACCCTAATAAAGAGAGCATAAATAAGAAGAAGGGAAAATACATATTTTACCTTGAAGAAATGAAGTTTATCGCCTACGTATGAAGGCTCCATTGAACAAAATGTCATAAATTAACGTAATAAGAAAATTCAGCGTAAGAGAGCTCGAAATAAAGAAAGAAGATAATGATACAGAATAGGAAGAGCTTCTACAGTTCACAAACGACAAAAAGGGAGAAACAATACTCTAGAAACTCTTTATACGTTCCATAAGCAAATATGACCATATGATCCGCTACATTAGAAAGATCGAGCCACGCCTCAATTGTCAGAATCTCCTCTTGAGTTGTTTGAGACACTCAAGTATCTTAGGATAAAAGATTCATCGTTATTGACTAGTGTAGGGACATGTGTCAGAGGCTTTCTATGAAATGTTACACAATATAGAAAAGACATTTAATGCACATGTTCCCATTAAAAGTGACGTCCCAACAAGACTATTCACCTGCTTCTGCCAGCGACCGATCTAGGGGTGTATATGAAAAACCCTAATCCAACAAAGCAGAGACAAGAGCTTGCAGGCAATTGTTCTAGGTCGATTGCAAGGTCCATAGCCAAGAGCTTAAGAACGACATCAAGTGAAAAGGCGCACGGAACAATCTCTCATTCCACGAAGGGTAGATAATTCCCCCTTCAGACGTGTCGATCACCATCTGATTAAATCTAACGATCATTTGTACAACACATGTTCCCTCACGCAGACGATTTTAACTGCTCCCTTTATGCAAGGAAGAAAGCGCATCATTAAATGTATTCAAATCTATTCTCACTCTCCTTTTACCTGTCATTCTTTCATTAATTTGAACATTGCAATGTTAACTTTACAAGTCAATTTTCTCTCAATTTCATAAATTATTTATGCGAATAAAAATTATAATTTAAATGGAAAGTGTAAATAATATTGGTCTAGTATCGTCGATGAAGCTAATGTAGGCTTTTTTTTTTGATAAAAAGCCCATTCATTAAAACAAACCACCAGAAGGCAAAGAAACAGTTACAGGATTAGGAATGTGACCGATCCAAGTTCTAGAGCCAAGGGATATGCCAATTCCAACCATCGAATGAACATCTAGATTACACTTCCTACTAATAAACATAGTTGTTACACTAGAACAACCTTCCATAATCTGTCTACACTCAATTACTAACGGATCAAGGGCAATACTACTAGCAATCCCATTAATACAATCCACAACAAACTTAGCATCAGATTGAAGCACAAAGCTTTGTAAACCCAGACTCTTCGCCGTTTGCATAGCCCAACAAATAGCCATAAGTTCGGCAGCAGCGGGGTCGGTGACACTACACAATTTTTTTGTTGCAGCAAGAAAAATATTTGACGTTGGGTCACGAATAATGCATCCCAGAGAAACAACGCCTTCTTCAAAACAGCCCGCATCAGACTGAACGATCCACCCATTGTAATTCTCCAGCTTCCACCCTTGTCGTCCCAAAATGACCTCCCTATCCTTTTCATTTCCACCACCCTCGTTGAAAGTATCCTAGATTTCCACAGCAACCAGACCAGGGTCAGGATTGGATTTCTTAAAAACCACGTTATTACGGACCTGCCAAAGCTTCCACATTGAAATGGAAATGAGCCTTCCAAGCCTATTGTCACCCTCCTCCATAATTACAGCCAGCCAGTCATTAATGTTACCAGAAGCAGGGATACGGATTCCCAAGGGAGAGGAGAACAGAGTTTTCTTAGCAAAAGCACATCTCATAAAAAGATGAGTAGAGGATTCTGGTTCAAGCATACAGAGAGGACAGAGAGTATCAGAGGCAATACCTTTCTTTTACAGATTGAGTTTAGTTGGGAGAATGTCCTTAGATAACCGCCAGATCAAATTCTTGATCCTGGGGTTTACATTAAGCTTCCATATATTCTTCCAGAATTTTTGAGAGTCATTGTTAGAGGACCCTGGCTGAAGTTTCTTCCTTTGCTTACCAAGCCACTGATAGGCCGACTTGACCGAGAAGTTTCCGCTTTTTTCATGAATCCACATTCGTTTATCTTCAGGAAGACTAGCTGAAAGAGGAATGCTTGTGATATGTTTGACATCATGGGCATCAAAGTTGTCCATAAGAATATCCATGTTCTAACAGGTCAAGTCACTATCAATGAGGTAAGAGACTCTCATATCATGATTAAGAGACCTGGCCAGGTTTGTGGGTTGTAAATTTGGGAGCGAAGGGATCCACTTATTCAGACCAATACATATTTTCTCTCCATTCCCAACACATCAACAATTACCTTGAATCACCATATCTTTAGCACTCAGAATACTACACCAAGCATGGCTCGGCTTAAACCCCACGGGAGCAGACGAAATAGAACCACGGGGATAGTACCTGCCCTTAAAGAATCTCTCAAAAAATGATCCATCGTCCTACATAAGCCTCCAAAATTGCTTACCCAACAAGCTTGTATTAAAATCATGGATACCTCTAAAACCCATACCACCAATCCCTTTTGATTGAGCAAGCATATCCCAACTTAACCAATGAATTTTACGGTTCCCTTCCTTTGTGCCCTACCAAAATTTAGCCAACATTGATTCAATCTTCTTACAGCAACTTTCAGGAATACGAAAGCAACTCATGATGTAGGTAGGAATCGCTTGGGCCACTGCTTTGATCAAAACTTCCTTGCCAGCTTTAGAGAGAAAGGATTCCTTCCACCCTTTCACTTTTTTCCAAACTCACTCAACAACCAGCCTGAAAACCCCCTTCTTTGATCTAGCCAAGACGACAGGCAGGCCCAAGTAACGCGCATGATTGTTGACAGAACGAAAATCGAGCTTCTCTCTAATTTTGTCTTCAGTCTCCTGTCCAACATTGCCACTAAACGAAACTTCAGATTTATCAACGTTGACCACCTGTCCCGATGCACGCTGGTAGACATAGAGGATGTTGACGATACGGAAAGCCTCTTCCTTGCTAGCTCTGGCAAAAAGGAGGCTATCATCCGCAAAAAGGAGATGAGATATAACTGGGGATTTCCTTGCAACAGACACACCATGAATGTTTTTCCGCTTAACAGCATGCTTCAGTAAACCTGAAAAAACATCAGCACATATAACAAAAAGGTAAGGTGAGAGATGGTCCCCTTGACGGAGACCCTTTTCAGGAAAAAAAGAATAGCTAGGCTTGCCATTGATAAGGATTTGATAAGAAACAGTAGTGATGCAGTTCTGGATAAGAGAGATCATGGCCTCAGGAAACTCCAAACATTTTAAAGTTTCGATCACAAAGCTCCACTCCAGCCTGTCATAAGCTTTCGACTTATCTAGCTTCAAAGCCATAGTAACCTTTCTCCCCTTCTTCTTTTGCTTCATCCAATGGAAGCATTCCATTGCTATGAGGGCGTTATTCGTTATGAGTCTACCTTGAACAAAGGCACTCTGCTCTTCACTAATTATCTCTGGGAGGAAACTCTTGATTCTGTTAGCAATGGTTTTGGTTACAGCTTTCATAACAACATTGCACAGACTTATAGGTCTAAAATCCATTGGAGTTGAAGGGTGCTTCTTTTTTGGTATAAGGGTGATGAAGGTATTATTGATGGAGCTATGATCCCTTAGGTTATTCAAGATATCCAAAACGTAGAGACAAACATCCTCCCCAATAGGCCAGTACTTCTGATAAAAAAGGGCAGGTAAGCCATCTGGGCCCGGGGATTTCGTAGGGTGCATTTGGCAGATAGCATCAAACACCTCCTCTTTCAAAAAATTCTTTAAACATATCAATTTATGATCTCCAGTTAACCTGCCTGGGATCTGAGCGCAAATCTCCTGATTTCCTGGACAAGAAGAAGAAAACACATCCTTAAAATAGTCAACAAGAATCCTTTCACAGGCCTTATTACCACTCCTCCAAATTCCATGAGTATCCTTCAGTCTCTTGATCGAGTTGGTACGTCTTCTTTGATCTGTTTTTTGGTGGAAAATTTTCGTGTTTCTATCCCCATCCATGAGCAACATGGCTCTACTCCTTTGCCTACAAAGAGTCTCCTCAATCTTCAAGAGCGAATCCCTCTGTTTGACAGTAGCTTTGTATTGTTGAATTGCAAAATCATCCTTCGACCATCTCTTATCCTCAGAAAGAAAATCTTGGAGTTTTGTAATTTCCTTATTGACTGTGTTGGTGCGCATCTCCTGAAAACTGAATTGCAGCTCTTGCATTGCTTTAATTTGATGTTGGATTGATCCAGAGTTCCTCCTCTAAAGTTGATTGATTAGATCTCCACAATTGCCCTGTCTAGACCAGGCCTCTTCAAAGAGGAACATATAATGTCTTTTGTCAGACTCATCCTCCGATTGGATTATGATTCGAATGACAGCATGATCAGAGCAGCATCTCTCAAGATGGATTACCTCTGTCAGGGGAAAACATTGTTTGAATCCCATAGATATCAGAGCTTTATCAAGCCTACACTGCACATTGCTATCACCTTTACGCCCGTTAGTCCATGTAAACGGATATCCCTCAAAATTAACCTCCTCAAGTCTGCATCTATCAAGCGTTTCCCTGCCCCGTTGATGTTGAGAACCAGTTCTACAATTACCACCATTTTTATTAGAATCACGCAGAATATCATTGAAATCCCAAAAAAAAATTATGTTCTCACCACTGGTTTCCCATAATGACTGAATCATGTGCCAAGTGAATTTCTTATTAACCTCTTCAGGATAACCATAAATCCCTGCGAATGACCAAGAACTATCCCCATCTTCAGATTGAACACGACCATAAATATGATTCAGAGACTGCGAAATAACATGAATATCCATTGGTTCATTCCACCAAAGACAAAGACCACCTGCTCTATCTCTCCCCGAGCCTCTACAATCCACAGTTACCTCAAAAGTAAACCTACATTTGTTCCTGATATTAGCTAACTCTTCTTTTTTTAGCCTTGTTTCCATGAGGAAAACAAGCTAGGGGCGTTCAACACGAATGAGCCACTTAAGGGCTCGAACTGCACGAGGGTTCCCCAGACCCCTGCAGTTCCAGCTTAGGATCTTCATTGTGATAGGCGGTGTTGGTCCTCCAACACCACCTCTGGTATATTGTTCTGACCTTCACTCATTATTGCGTTTTGCTTCCTTTTTTTCTCTCCAACAATGCTCTCTTCTAATGGGGCTTCTGTTATCATAACATCAACAAGCTGCCTCTTGGGAATCCTTGGCTTAGAGATTTTGCTGCTGCCCTCTTTTGACTCCCTTACATTTTTTCTTCTTGTCCATTTCCTCTTCTGGGACCCTTCCACTCCGACCGAGAAAGTTGGAGTGTTTTTCTCACTTGATAAGATGACGGCACCAAGTGATTCAGCGACGGTTTTGACATCCACCTTCTTCATTGGATCCTTCTCTCCCCTTTTGGAGCTGCCTTCATGTTGTTTAAGAACCATCAGATCTTGCTGAACTTCTGCATCTTCTCCCTTATTTCTCCCGTTTGCTTCACATCTGCTTTGACTTGATGAAGCGTTGAAAAGCTCTTTACTGCAAAGGTTTGAGCTGGACTCCTTCTTCTTAGTATCGTCAGAAACCTTTGGCAGGGGAGAGGCTCGGAGCCACTGGCCAAACGATAGATCTTGTTCCTCTAACTCCTCATAACCTTCCTCGTTCAAATCCTTCACCGCCTCACAATCTTTGATCTGGTGGCCCATCCTTCCACATACAAAGCAGAATGTCGGCAATCTTTCATACTTAAAGTGAACCCTAAGATTCTTCTCCTTAAATTTAACTACTGTGCCTCTCTTCAGAGGATCTTTAAGATTGATGAGAAATTTAATTCGCAGGAACTGGTCATTTCTATATGCTTCTTTAGCATCCATCTCTTCAAAACTGCCAATGATGTTGCCCAGTTTCTTTGCCATAGCTTCCGATCTAAGGTTTAGGGGCAAGTCATAGATCCTAACCCAAAAGGAGCTATAATGCACGTGTAGCTCAGATGGTTGTTCATCACCGGAGATCCGGTTCAAAACTAATAGCGATCTGTCAAAACTCCAGGGTCCCCCTTTCAAAACGTATTCCAGATCCCGTTTTGTGTTGAACTTGAAAAGGAATAGATTCTTGCTGAGTTCTTGAACTTCCACCGGGTGTTTTAGTTTCCAAGCATTGGCCATCGTCGTTTTGAACGCTTTAGAGTTGAAGTTGCTTTCTGTCCAGAGTTTTCCGGCAAGCGTCCTTTGGAACGACTCATCTGCACATACCTCGTCTTCCTCTGCTATCACTCCCTCTTCTTCCTCCTTTGTTAATGCTACTGTTCTCCACTTTTCCATTACGATTTGGCTTAGACAGAAGTGAAGAGACTTGTGAACGGAGATGGAAAGAAAAAAACCTGACTCAGGCAGGTGAAGAATCTAGATAACTAGAAGAGAAAAAGTCACCACAAACCAAGGAAAGGTAGGGGCGCGTAGAACACGATGAGACTCTAGAGAGAGAAGGCAGGCCTGCCTTCTCTCTAGAAAGTCACGTGGGAAAACCGAAATGAGACCAATTCAAAAGAGGAAAAGAAAATACCCTAATGTAGGCTGAAATATGGGCAAAGTTGACATTTCCTAAAAACAAAAACAAAAAACAAGAGAATTGCGAGGGCTGTTCATTTCTGCGTGAGTGAAGTCGTGAGAGAAACTGAGAAGTGCAGAGAAGAGAACCATGGGAAGCAGATTAGGAAGAAGAGTGATACACTTCGCAAACCTACCAATCAAGCTTCTCATGCCATCTTCATTCACCAACATCCAAGAAATCGCCCTCAAAACCATCCCTTCAGCCTCCAAGATCGAGATCAAACGCGTTCTGGAATCCCTCTACGGCTTCGAGGTTGAAAAAGTTCGAACATTGAACATGGACGGAAAGAAGAAGAAACGCGGCGGCATTTTGATCGCTAAACCTGATTACAAGAAGGCTTATGTAACCCTAAAGAACCCGCTTTCAATTAACCCTAACCTGTACCCGATCCGAGTCATTGAAGAGGATAAGAAGAGCTTGAATAAACAGGCTATGGCTAGTGTTGTTGAAGAAGCACCGGGCAAATCACACTGGCTCGATGAGAACAAGGAGGCTCAACGGTTCAAGCCCCAAAACGGTTATAACCGGGGACGGTTTGACAGTTCTGGTTCAAACCGAGGTTCCGGCTCGAACCAGGGACGATTTGATAGTTCCGGTTTGAATAGGGGGCGGTTTGATCGTCCCGGTTCGAACAGGTCTGATGGTTCTGCTGCCAAGTTTCCCTGGACTAACATGAGGTCTGGTAGGAGTACTGCTACTAGGTAGTTTTTTTTTTTCTTTATGTTGGGTTTTGTATGATGAAATTTGGTGGTTTTATTGGATTTTTGTTGATTAGCGATGAAAGTGCTCTTTATGATTCAATAATTTTTGAGATATAACATTTGAGCACCAACTGTTTGTATTAATTACTGATAGCAGGTACTAGTATTATGCAAGCTGTTATTAAATTGAAAAAACATGTTCAACTGAATTGGAAACGGATACGTTGCTGTTATGAAATGTTTAACAAGATTTTATTGGTATTTAGTAAATCAATCAATAACTCTAGATTTTGCTTGTTCTAATATAGCCTGTTTTTCATTGATGTTCTTGTTGCTATGCATTGTACTAGTAGTTAGTTAGCAATATATGGTGTGTAGTATGTTTAACTTGATGATATATTTAAAGGGTTAAATAAGAACGAAACTGACTATTGAAGGGTTAATAATTTGATGATTTATTTGAAAAGTACAGAGGCTTGATGAGATTATCAGAACATAATAATTAGTCAGTGAATATATATTCCTTTGTTTTTGTAACAATTTTGGGTTATTTAGTTGATGTTTGTCTGCTTTGACACTTTAACTTGGTTTTATTTGTCAACCTTTTAGTCTTTTAGTTCCTTTATTATCCAGTCATTGGATTTATAAAGTCTTCCCAAGTTTTTAAAATTAAATTAAGTCTTCTCAACTAGATTCTTTGTCTTGTAAAGTGTTTATTCCCTTGTCATAGTGTGGAGCTACTCGTGAAACTGTAGTTCACTGTCTTTGAGATTATGCTAGGTCTACCATGGTTAGGAATGCTTTGCATTTTTTCTTTCAATTCCTCCTCCTAGATTGATATTAGAGATTGGATCATCCTAAATACCATCCAACCCACTTATCATCCGATTATCAAGTCCTTTGGGAGTGATGACAAGAGTGATAATTAGAGCGGTAATTAAGTATCATGATGTCAAATGGATAACTCCTTTTTGGATTTCTTTAATTGTTGATGTTGATGACAGGTCCTTGGATAATCCTGGTAGAATAGGATTTAGGAGTCTTAAAGAATCATGTTGGTTATTGAATTTCTGGTTTTAGTGGAATCACATATTTAGTCTAATATGTCTTGAGTTAATAGGAATTGCCAATGACTTGAATCTTAACCTTTGGTCACACTTTCATAGATGAGAATGCTTATGCAATGTGAATACTGGTTGTAAAAGATGGAGCTTCTTTGGATTTTGCCTCTTAAGATTTTGAGTCAGTTTCCTTAACTGCATGCCACTAATCATTTGTTGGTATAGTAGACCATTGTTTTAAATTAAGGCCATCAATCATATTGTGTCCGTAATGTTTAAGATGTTGAATATCAATGTCCCTTCATTTGCAACTGCATCAGCAACAACATTTGCTTATTGTTTTTGAAAATATCAATGATTGCAACACAGGAAGAATTGCATTTGCAATTACAATCTATAACCATGCCATTGGGGTTGGTAACTTTAGTTTATCAGGTTTTTCTCCAATTCCACCCCCTTCTGGTTTTGCACTAGTTGTTTATCTTCCTCCAATTTAGATTCTATCCTAATGAATGCTTTTGGCTCAACACTCAACTTTTTATATGGGCATTGCAACTCGAAATAGTAACTACGCAGTTGTGCTATCTTGGTTGGTACGCGGCTAGACAACTCCAGTTTTCTGGTGTTTGAACTTCACTGCCAATTCAATTGATTTTCTGATAGTGAATATAAACCATCCAAATTCCTCCAATAGTTCACTTTATTGGCTTAATTTTTAAAGAAAAGGTAAATGTTTATTACATATAGTAGATGTTTAAAAGAGAAGCAACGACACATTGCTACAATATGTAGATTAAAATAATGAAAAATGCTAAGAAGCGCTCTTAAGATATTTATTGACCGGGTGAAAAGGGATTTTGGATATCAATCTTTTCTGTGATTGTGACTGAAATAAAAAAGGATTCAAATCCTTACTCTGGTTTTCTTTTAAAGCAACAACAAATAATGTTTTCATGGGAAATATACAGGTTTGCTATCTTGACACCCTTTCCTACACCTATACCGTATGTCCGTACTGTACGGACAACACTGTTCATGTACGGCCGATACTATTCATTGTACGGACGATACTATTTATTGTACTGACGACACTATTCATTATACGGAAATACGTTACTGTTCTTGTACGGACGGTACATCTCATCAAGTCTCCAATTGAATTGGTGACATGGTTCAAGGCACACAAGGGAGTCGCCAATTCATCTGGAGACTCCCTAGAAACTGAAATTTTTCTATAAATAGAGGTGTTATGCTCAGTTCCACATCTCATCTCATATCATTGTTCTACTGATAAAATGTATCGTCGCTGATGGGGAAATGTCGTCTTTTTGCGAGAGAAGCCTCCGATCGACATGCTGTTTTGGAACATACAAAGTTTCAATCAACTTAAGAGGGAGCTGAATTGGTGGTTGGAGGGAGATATTGGTGAAGGGGAGAAAATCTGAAATATCGAGAGGCTTGATCGGCTGCGTGGATGAGTTCGTGTTAAGACTGACAAAGATGCGAGGGAAGTCATGTTTGGACCGAATTAAATTAGTTTGATTGTTGTAATCAGTTAGGAATGTATTATGTTGTTTGTGTTGTTTGTTGTTAACACTGTTGTTTGTTGTTAGTGTTGTTTGCTGTTAACATTGTTATTTGTTGTTAGTGTTGTTTGAGTTATTGTTGTTTGTTGTTAACATTGTTGTAACAAATACCCATTAATATATGAAAATATTTGGTTACAACAAATGAAAAGATAAGCTAAATTATGATGCAGATGTTCCTCCGATATTGGGATAATTTTTTCGGTTGTGTCCAGGCTGACAATAGATACTGCATAACCTTATCATTTTATCAGCGGTATCCATTTAGGTTCTTATACGCTTGCTGTTTGGGCGTCCCTTTTTCTTTCTTCTCATTTCATCGTTGTGCCAAACTATGTCACATTAGTATGGAGGCCAATAATCCTCCATTGATAGCACTGTGAAGCCTTCGTTGTATACATTCATAACATTATTCACCTTGTAAACATCAGATAGATAGCCATAAGCATCCTGACGAGCATGTGCACATGCTGCAATGACATGTGAGCAAGGTACACGGAAGGCCTGGTACTTGCCACAGTCACACCAACATCTGTTTAGTCTGACAACATATGATAAATTGGGCCTCCCCTCATTATGGTCCATTGTTTCTTGACACTGAATGTTTGCCTATGACGGTCAAAGATTGTAACTGCATATGTGTTGGCTCTAATAGTATCCTCTTTCATCAATTTCATTATGCTTTCACTGAATACTTGACCAGACGCTAACATTGCACTCAATCTTTCGCCTCTTGTTGTGAAAAGTGATGTCAACCTATAATAGGTTGATCTCACCAAAGCTATGATTGAAAGGTTTCTAATTCCTTTGAATATTTCATGGACTCCATAAGGTTTGTCGTCATGTGGCCCCAACGACAACCACCATCAAAAGCTCTTGTACACCTTTCCAGTGGAATGTTATCCAACTAGCTTCCTGCATCTGCATTTGACATTCTTATTTCGTTAAGGTAGTATTGAAATGTTGGTTGAGTTAGAGCATAACCAGCATTCACAACCTGTTTGCGAAGGTGCTTGTCCTTGATTGCACGCATGAAGTTTTGTGCAATATGTCTAATGTCACCCGTTAGCATGGTTATTGTAGGCACTCTCTATAGCAGCATGACTGTCTGAAATCAAACAGAGATTGATTTGTGGAGCAACATGTGATCTGAGATTCTTAAGGAAGAAACTCCAAGCAGTATCGGTCTCACCCTCAACCAGAGCAAAGGCTATAGGAAAGATATTATTGTTGTCGTCTTGTGCAACAACCATAAGAAATGTGCCCTTATATTTTCCATATAGCCATGTTCCATCAATTTGAATAACAGGTTTGCAGAATGCAAAACCTCTTATGCATGGTTGAAACGACCAAAAAAGTCGGTGAAAGATGACATTTCCATCAACAATGGTTTCATCTGGCCTACATGTCGGGACTGTCTGCATGATTGCAACCGTTCCCGGTGTGTATGTCTTTGGGGCTACAAAAAATAACGGTAATTCCTTGTACGAATCCTCCCAGTTGCCAAAGACCTTTTCAACAACCTTTGTCCTTGCAATCCACGCCTTCTTGTAAGAGGGAGTATAATTATACCTCGTCACGATATGAGATATTATTATACTCACCTTGACTGAAGGATCATTATTAACAAGTGGCAAAATGTCTTGACATATCAATTCTGCGTTTAGCTTTCTGTGATCCTGAACAATATTTGTGGCAGTGCAACTGTGAGGTGGCTCTATGGAAGCTATCTTTCCAGAATCGCTTCTCTTGCTGTAAGAAGCAGTCAGCCGAAACTTGCAAAGTGGATTGCGACAAATAATGACATACCTTCTCAAATCCGTTTAGTGTACACTAAAATCAATAGAGTTATCCATGTGAAATTTTTTTATGGCTCGTACACAATCTTCTTAGATACGAAACTTGTCTCCTTCTTTTAATTCACTCCCTGACCGCATATACGGGTTGTGAAATATATCTTCGGATGTATCATCGTCTTGCAAGTCCAGGTCTGTCATATGTTGAGGTGGACGATATACATGATCTGGAGGTATGGGTAGTTGTTCGTCATCCTCATCGTTGTCGTTCAACATCCGATCGAGTAGCTCTTCGCTGCCTTTTTCTTCTTCATCAACGACGTCTACCTCTAGTTCAGTTTCATCTGAGTATTCTGTTTCGGTTTCATCTGAGTCTACACATGGTGATTGATTTATGATCTGAGACTGTTGAGATGGAATATTTGGTTGGAGAAATTTATACAACTCAATATAGTTGAAACCAAAATGTTCATGACTAACGAACATATTTTCAACATCTTCGTCATCTCGCAATTTAAGTGGATAAAATTTAACTTGGTTGGTTTAAAAAAAACATGGTTTCAATATATTATTTGTGCTATAGGACCAAGACCTAACTTCGATTCCAACCTTTGGTTGAAATGCAAGAAACTTGTGTTTCTATTAACTGCAAAGCGGACAAAATTGGTGTTTTGAAAACCAAAACCAGATACATCGGAGACATATGTCTCTCCGTTGTAATGGGCATTAACAAGGTAACTCTGTGCAGATGACATACTGATACAATATAGTTTGAGACAGACTTATTATTTTTGCTTGGCTTGGGAAATTACTATCATGCATGCTACGAACATATTAATAGAACAAATGAATGCGTAACATGCTCGCCATATTAATTGGCGACACATTAATGCAGTCAAAGACAGATGCCATATTAATTGGCGACATGCTTCAAAAAAATAAATGCATTCGCCAGCTGAAATGACGACATGGTTCAGCCTTTAATGACTGTGTCGCCAGCTAGGTGTCAACATGCTATGCATGCATGAGGCAGACTCCAGCTAGGGCACATGCTAGGCAGCAGTTAGGGTCAGTCGCCAATTGGACTGGCGACCCTTCTTAAAGGGTAGGAACCTTCGCCAATTCATCTGGCGATATCCTCAGTCTGAAAAATTTGTCACGTGAGTCCTATGCCCTATATAAGGTAGCTTGAGGTTTGCAGAGAAGTAAAGTCATCTGAAGCAAACTTGTAGCACAAAGAGGTAATTCATCTAGAGTGTCATATTAAATCATCTGTATCACATTTAATCATTTGTAATGACTTTGTTAACAATGGGTGAAACGCATAGAGGCACTGTCGCAAACATCGCTGATTATGTAAGCGTTAAATTTTTTTGTCTCTACTTATTTTTATTGTCTCTATTTATTTTTAGTTTCTTTGTTATTTTTTATTTATTTTGTTAATTCTTTTTTTGTCTATTATTTTTTAATCTCTCTAATTATTTTGTTTCTAAATTGATAATTATGCAGGAAGTTTGTAGATTTCGGACTCGTTCCCATGAATATGTTGCACCCGACGAATTAATACAACCATATATTAAGCTCGCCGGTTTCGAACATGTAAGTAAAATCATGTCTTATTCGGTTGATGCAAAGTTTATACTAGTTTTGCAAGATAGATGGCGCCCAGAGACACACACCTTCTTTTTTTCAACCGGTGAATGTACCGTGACCCTAGAGGATGTGTGCATGTTACTCGGTTTACGTATCGATGGTAAGGCAGTCAATGGACCAACAAACCTTGACCCATCAATTTGTGTGGAACTTTTGGGTGCCGACTTGTTAGATGAGACCTCGAGAGGCCAAAGTATCTTGCTCTCACAACTAAAAGCATGGTACGCCGATTTTATATTAATTGAAGAGTCTACAGAAGAAATGAAAATACAGAAAACGAGGTGTTACCTTATGCTTTTAATTGATTTATTTTTATTTCCCGAGGATACTGGTTCTTCTATGCACATTATGTACTTATCCTTATTGAGTGATCTAAATCAAACAAGACAATATAGTTGGGGTTCCGCTTGTCTGTCTTATTTATATAGCTCTTTGTGTAAATTCGCAAAAAAAACACATCTACTTTGTTTGAATGCGCTGTTTTGCTCCAAGCTTGGGGTTGGTCTAGATTGACATCCCTAGCGCCTGTCAACCACAACAACTTTTCCTTCCCGTATGCACAAAAGTAAGTTAATAACTTAATATATTTTTTTTAAACCTTACAATTTATTGTGTCTAACATATTGAATTTTAACTTCTTGTTTTTTAGATGGTCGACTAAGGGTATGAGTTACAATAGATGTCCGAAACATTGTATCATTCAATACCGCAATCTTTTGGATCACCTAACACCCGCAGATATAAGTCCTCCTAAACATTTTCTCTTCTTTTTATATCAGATATTTTACTATCTAATATTTTTCTCTTCTTCAGTTCATATGGCGTCCATATCTAGGCATGGAAGACCTACATGAAGTCAGAGAGGAAGATGTTGTCGTTTGGACTGCATGTGTCTCGATAATCAGATTCACAACTGTGTAGATGCACAACAGTTACCGTGTCAAACTGCAATTTGGAATGCAACAAAATATCCCAGATCCGCCTGTTGACATCAGTAAATGGAATCTAAAAAGAGTTAATGATCAATGGGACTTTAACGACTGGAAGGATTTTGCAAAAACTGAGCGTTGTAAATGGATGAACCGCATCAACTATGTCTTACGTGACTCAGTGATGCCAACCCCATCTATACCAACAAATAATTATATGGCTTGGTACAGATCGGTTGCAACTGGGTTTGTCTCCGAAGACGGGTATTTATACGACCCATGTCAGACCACCTACACACAAGAGGCCTCAAAGTCTAACCCACCTGGAAGGCCATGTTACTCACAACCCCCTGCCCAACAAAATTACAACCCATTAACCATCCAAACATGCCAAACACCCAACCACAATACCAAGAGCGTCCCTCATACCATCTTCAACAAAATGATTACTATCAAGAAACCCAATATGACTATGCCCCCAACACAACACCAAGATACAGCCAAAATGAGGGTACATCATACCATAGCCAAATTGAGCAAACATCTTTCCATAGCCATGACGCAGAAACATCATACCATAGCCAACACAATCAACCATTTCAACAACCTTATGGCTTTCAAACACCACTACCATTTCAACCTTTCACCAACGAATCCTTCACACCAATATCCCATTTCAATCGTCCAGGCCGCACACCAATCACCCCTTCATCACATCCAAACACTCTAGCATGGGTTGCACGCTCAGTTTCAGCCCCCAAGACTTCATGGAAATGCAAGAAATCCTTAGGGAACCGTCTCAGAATGTTCCTGAGACTTCAACTCCTCAAACACCGGGCGTGAATCAACTACAAGGAGAACGAGGGGGCGAGTGCAACAAATGCAACGAGTGAGGATGCCTAGAGGATGTGGAACCGGTGGCCGGTTGGATGCACCCGGTCACCAACATTAATTAATGTAATATTTTATTAAATTAATGATAATTTTATTTCATTGTGCCAAAAAAATTACAAAATACACTCTGTCTCCACATCAATTGGCGACAGAGTTATATAACTTGAACTAGGTCGCCAATTCAATTGGAGACTTGATGAGTTGTCTCCAATTCAATTGGCGACAACCTTATACCCCTAAAGAAGGGTCGCCAATTGGTATGTCGCTCTTGTGTAATCGCAAACCTTAAGTGGGGTAGTTTGAAAAAAAAATTGAAAACTAAAGTATTTTAAGAAAGTTTTTGAAAAATATGATTATTTGGGTAAAAAATTCTTAAATTGGTATATCTTGATAATAATAAATTCAAGAGAAAGAATTTTCATTTTACACGGTTCCAACTATTTCCTCGAAGCAACAAACAACACCTATTAGTAATAACATATTATCGTAACTACATAATTTCACTGTATAAATATTTCAGTTTACCTGTGCAGCAGAAAGAAAAAAAAAATATAAAATAAAATTCTTGGGGTTTAGGCCTGTTAAGGTTTCTGGTAGGATATAAAACTAAATTGAAAGAAAGAAGGGGTTGAAATTGGCAATTAGAAAAAAAAGGTGCGCGGTAGACTAGTGATCATGATGGGCATATATATAGTGATTGTTCTTGAAAATTGCAACAGGTGGTGATTATTGTCAACTGCATTTTCTCCCTCTCTTCTGTTTCTCTCGAGTTTTGAGAGATTCAGATTTAGATCTGAGCCAAATTCGCGTTACTCACGTTTCTCAAACAACAAAGGAAAAAATAAAATCCAAAAAAAGAAACAAAAATGGCGACCGTGTCCGCTCTTGCCAAATACAAGCTCGTTTTCTTAGGTGATCAATCCGTTGGGAAAACCAGCATCATCACTCGCTTCATGTATGATAAATTCGACAATACCTATCAGGTTATTCCATCGTTCTTTTCTTTTCTAATTTATTCTTATTGATCCATTCTCTTTTTCAATTTTCGTTTCAATATATTACGAATTCCGTTGCAATCAATTTGGATCGTTTTGTTTTTAACTGTTGATCTTGTATACCATCTCTTGGCAAATCAGATAATGCGTTTATGCGATTTTATTTTACTAGGATCATGGATCAATTTGAGATGCAATAGAAGAACTATTGCTGTTTTATTCATGTAGTTTATCCAATTTTGAGATTGTTTTCTATGAATGTTTATTATGAGCAGTGATAATAGATAGATCTAATGGTATATATTGATTTTGATGCATGGCAAAAACTGTTTCAGTTAAGAATTAAAATAGTTGCTTGTAAATTCCTTGTTGCATTACACGGGCATTGATCATATCGGCAGGATTATGTTTAAGTTTAAGGTTCTGAAGTGCTAGGTTGGGAAGAAGAGCTTTTAGTGATTGTGAAATTATTTTTTAGGTATAAATATGCTGTATAATTTGGCCATTATAATAAAAGTAATATAAAATGATTGAATATAGTGTCGTCATCTATGGGAATCATATTTATCAGATACTATGGTATTTGATACGACGATATGTTATTCCTTGAAAAATTTAGGATACGATGCATTCAGGATACTTCATTTGTAATGCTCATTGTTTATGTGAGTTACCAACTTATGTTACTTAAAATGGAAATAATGCATTGCTTTTTCGTGTTGTTTTGGTCTCAACACTTGCAAAATAGAAGTAATACTATTGACAAATTTCTTGATCATCTAAATTTCAGGCTACTATTGGTATTGACTTTTTGTCAAAAACAATGTACCTTGAAGATCGCACAGTTCGTTTGCAGCTTTGGTAGGCAGTATTCCTCTTCAAGTTATATAGCATCACCAGTCTATTTATATTTGTTTATTTATATTCTAAAAGCTATAGTAGATTTCACATTGTGGCGTAGACACTATTTTGCTGGTTGTTTTTGCATATTTTGAGTGTAGTCTATTTTAACTCTACAGGGATACTGCAGGACAAGAAAGATTTAGAAGTCTCATTCCAAGCTATATAAGAGATTCTTCAGTCGCAGTTATTGTATATGACGTTGCCAGTAAGTATTGTTCTTTTAAGAAAGAAATAAAAATTGGAATAGTTGTTTTCCAAGTCTTCATAGGTTTTCTTGTGACATAAGTATTCCAAGCTATTAGTTAATGCTTTTATTCATGGATTTAATATTCATTTTGGAACATGGAATATAGGCACACTCAATCGTAGATCAATAAAAAATAGTAGAGTAGAAACCATGATCATAAGAAGGATAAATTTTATGTACTGGTCAATAACTAGATGAGTAAAAGAGAGTACTAAAGAACTAGGCATGCTCTAATTCCAGATTTAAAACACATGAAAAATAAAATCTGGAATTCCAGATTTAAAACACTTGAAAAATAAGATTTAGAATTGAGCAGGACATTATTATATACAGGTATTGTATGAAAGAGGTTTTGGATACTAAAATGTTACCATAGCTTTATATAGTGGAATGAGAAGCTTTCAATGTTACAGGTGCAATACAAGATGAAGTTATTACAGGATTTAAATGGTTTAGATAAGGAAACATAATACGTTACAGTTTCCTGAAAAACAATCTAAATGGTTATGTGAATAGGGTAGCTAGAAGGTGTGACTCGTGTGAGAGTGTTCAAACTTCAAAGGGTTATGGTTTATGGGAAATAAACATCACTTTATATTGTTATGATTATTGATTTAACCATAATTAACACGTATTTCAAGAAAAAAAGAAAAAGAACATGGACTACAAAGTCATATTAGAAGAGAGTTTGACCATCCAACATATGGTTTTACTTATATCTTAGCCTAAAGAGAAAATTATAATAAGAATAGTCAAGTTAACATATCCAAAGTGAGAATACAGAAAATCTTGTATTTTTTTGTTGATTCCGGATATGCTTACTGAACACATCCAAGCGACAGCGTCATTATGCTTCATTATGTGTGGATGATTAGTGGAGACTCCAGAAGAAAGTAATATGAAGTCAGTGATATGGAGTCAGTATTAGATACACAAGGCTTCCTCCAAAGTTAGAAGAAGTATATGAAATACAAGTTTAGTAAGAAGAGGCATGAGTCTATAGCTTAGATGTGAAAATTGAAGAAAATAAAATACTATAAACTTAGATGTGAAAATTGAAGAAAATAAAATACTATAAGTATCAGAAAACCGTTGAAAACGTCAGCTCCCCAGTCTCTAGCTCTCTTACTATGTTTTCTCTTGTATACCCTTTCTTTATGCCCGGTTTGCTTGCGGAATCAGAGGTGCTTAGATTTTTTTATCTATCTATGAAGCATAAATCAAATTATAATCATTAAATTTCTTAGCAAAAGCTGTTCTGATGCAGACCGGCAATCATTTCTTAACACTAGCAAGTGGGTAGAGGAGGTACGTACAGAACGAGGCAGTGATGTTGTTATCGTTTTGGTTGGAAACAAAACTGATCTTGTTGAAAAAAGGTGAGCAGGGTGTCTACCAGTCTGGACATAGTGTTTTTCTCATAAGTTATATATCAGCCAGTTTGCTAACTTGACATGCTTTTCAGACACTTTTTTTTTAATGTTAAAGACACTTGATTTATATCTTACTGTTTCATACTATGTTTGTAATAATTCTTGTTTGGTTTTTGAAATTTTTTTGGGAAAAATGTTAGTTAATTTTGAAAATGATTCTTGTTCTGTTTGCATATTATTTTGCTAATAAATAGGTTATGTAACACCCAAAATTAGGACAGGTTTACCAAAATTGTCCTTCCTTGAAGTTGTTTTTTCAAAACCATGTTTAAAAGGTAAATTTATAGGTACATGATAATAAAATTTCGTTATTGGACAAAGACATTTCCAATTAGCTTACACATGACGTTTGCAGTTTTTCTTATAGTACTAAATTTTTACTTATTTTTGCAAGGAAATTAGCATGTTTGGATTGACTTTTGGAAGACCCAGAATCAATTCTAGAGGTGTAGAATTGATTCTGGGTGATTTTGAGGTGTTTGTTTTTATCAAAAGTAGAATTGATTCTACCTCCAGAATTGATTCTACTTGAAGCTAGAATTTGTAGCTTCTACCTCCATAATTGATTCTGGGTGATTTTTACACTGAAATTTATTGTCTAACTCACTTTTACATAAATGTATCCAAACATAAATCAATTCTGCTAAACTCAATTCTGTTAAAATCAATTCTACCAAACTCAATTCTGCTAGAATCAATTTTGTTCACCGCCAATCCAAACACAAATGTTTGTCTTTTCTTTCACTTTTCTTCTCATCATACTGTCTTTTTTCTCCTCTTCTGTCACATGTCCATACAATTCTTCTAATACTAAATGACAATGTTTTCATTGCACTCATAATGCAATTATAATGCTTAAACAGGCAAGTCTCTATAGAGGAAGGAGATGCCAAGTCACGCGAAAGTGGGATCATGTTTATCGAAACCAGTGCAAAAGCAGGATTTAATATCAAGGTGAGATTTAATTAGTTCTCCAGGTCACCGTGTAATTGATAATTCTTACTATTTGTTGCTTTTGAATTCTGAACTACATCTTCTAGAAAACCTAGAATGATTCCCTGCTGCATTTTCGTAAAATGTTAAAGCACGCCATTCAGGGATTTCAAACTGTGGTCGGCTGTCTTAGCTCTTGTATTAGTTTATCGTATCCATATTAACTCAAGTAAATAAAATTTCACAGCCTTTATTTCGAAAGATTGCTTCTGCTTTGCCCGGGATGGAAACTCTTTCTTCAACAAAGCAAGAAGATATGGTTGATGTAAATTTAAAGTCCACCGTGAATTCATCCCGCACAGAGCAGCAGGGAGGAGGTTGCCCGTGCTAAACAAGTGCTATTCAAAAGGCCAATATTAGTCTGTTCATTTGGCACAATTATTGGTTTGGCTACTAAAATAGAAAAATGCACCTAGGCAAAACGTGCTTTTGTATCAATGTTCTTCAGTTTAGTTTGGTAGGGGCTAGCACTTAAGCAGTAACGGTTTCCTTGTAAGATTAAAAAAAGAATTCGGCAATTACTTATTTTATTTTCTTATACAGTTAGTCCTTTTATGTAAGAATGCAGATAATAAAAAAATCTAAACATTGTTTACCAGTTGACATGGAGGAGAGGCATCATCAATTTCTGTGGTATGGATGCTTAGATAAAGCTTCAAACCGGAGATTTGCTGGAAACATTTTAATGACTAAAACGAGTACATGCTTAATTGCAGAAAGCAATAAACAGTTTGTCACTGAAATTATATCTGATTTGTTTTTTTTTTTTGGATAAGAAAAAGATATGTAAAATTTTGTTTGAAATACTGGTTTTACATAATGAGTTCCTTTATAATAAAAAAAAACTGACAAATTCCCCTTTAAATTAAACATATCAACTTTTTTCAACCAATTTTTGTTACTTTAAATAAGTATTCATATCTTGTATTTTTAAGACAAAAAAATTTCTTTGAACTAAAGTTTCTTTAAACAATGCCAATTACTTGGTAACATAATCCTAAAAAAAGCACCGAGTTACATGGTTTCATCAGGTGAGTTTCAATAAAAATTGACTTTAAAGGATGGCAGAAATTAATCACAGCACGTCATTTATTTCTTCTTGCACCTCAAGTCAAAATAAAGGTATTTTTTGGGGTAGGGTTCTATTTAATGGTCCTGCTATAAATCTTTTTTTTGGGTAGGTTTCCATTTAATGTTCCTGGAAATATCTACTACTATAAACCAATAGATTGTCTGATTTGGCGGGAAATTTAATAGACAGCTTGTCTGTCGTGTGCAATTATGTGCATTTTTCATGTAAAAAAAGTTTACGTGTAATTTTAGTAAAATTATTGAGTGTATTACTTGTAATTATAAATTAAGCTTCATTGACCAAAACACTTAGTAGTATAGTTAGTAGACAAATTAGGTGAAGTTTTGTAATCAATATTTTGTTACTTTATTAAAATAATAACAATTTGAAATATGAAACACTTAAATGAGAAATATGACATAAATAACAGGAGCTTTAGGATAAACGTAATATACATTTTTTATGCCAAATAGAATGTCCCAAATCCCATCTTCAACATAACAAAGAGCTCTATTACAATTCAAACATGCTAAAGTTAAACAACCTTAGAAACTTAGAAGTGTACACTTAAACACGAGGAAGTAAAGATTGAACCTTTAAATAAGAACAAACCCATCAGCCTTCTGCCTGACCCTCAATGTCAGATATATCAATACCAATGTTCCCAAACTTGACCTGCAGAGTAATTGATCGATTTAGTGAATTGCTCAAATCTAGACAAAATTACAAATGCCCATCTTAAACAAAATCAGAAAACAGACACTGAAGAAACATGGCAACGGCATGACAGTTCCTTGGAAATATTAATACGTGCATTATTTCCCACTGCGTGGAGTCCACTCATAATTTTTTAGTGTAACACTAAAGCAATAGTATATTTGACAAACAATTAATTGGAATCTTTCACCTAAAATGAAACACACGTTATACAATGCACAACACAACAACAACACCACCACCGACCATCTATCACAGTTATTGGTTGTTTGCATAAAATTACATAAACATAAGAAAAAGTGTTTGATATATTAGGACTTCTATTTTCTTATTGAAGAACTTCAATTGTCTACTACTATTATGAACATACCATAATATAAAAGCATATATGCAATCTAACAATTTGTTATAATCATGAAAATAAGTTCTAGATGAAATAGTTTACCGGGACAAAATGGAAAATTCGCACAAAATAATAGCCAATGTTTTGGTATTGGAGTTGAATTATCATTGAATTAATCCATCATATCTTAGTTGTATTATATTTTTATTGCTGTTTCTTTTTCTTGCAAACTTTCTTCTATTGTGAATATTTTAGTTAGGACTAAGCACACAGGTAAAGTTGATGTGATCCTTTTATAAAATAATAATGATTTATGTGGTATGTTGTTAGTGTAAAACTTTATTACATATGCATTCAATCAAATCTCTTCATATAGATATTTACTAAGATATTTTAGAAATTAACATAACAAAGTGGCATTATCATGTGATTTGATTGAATGCTGTGTAAAATAGTTTTATACTACCAGTGCATTATAATTAATCTCAAATAATAATAGTTAAGTAAAATATACAATAACTAAGATAAAATGTGTATGAACGTGTGGATAGCTATGAGTATATGTCAAGCTTTACTTTTTGATCCGCTGTAACTTACAATATTGAAAACAGGAGCGCAACTTTTCTGGAATCGAATGAGGTAGAGCGCTTATATCTTCTCCATTTGTTACTCGGCAAATCATGTAACTTTTCAGTGACTGGTTTATCTGTGAATTTGTGAAATAAGAAATTTAATTAAAAATGTAACTAGATCCCAAACCTGCTTCGTTCTGGACACATAATTATGAGCACAAGTCAAGAGAAAGAAGAGAGCAATTGATAGTTTAATCAGGGCAAAACGAATTCAAGATGAAATATAAAGAATTATCATAATATAGCATATGTCAGGTTATGAAGTCTTATCAATGTGATTAACAATGGAAAACAAAAAGATTATGGTGGACAATTTGAATTTTGAATGGCAGATACCCTTGTCTTCAAGTTCAAATAAACCATTTCTACTACAAGTATTTCATATGCTTTATCAATTGCATTAGCCAATGCAAGAACAAAACCCACTTATATTACTTTTGAAAAGGCAAACAAACCAGAGATCTTATAGTTGATTTACAGGACCGGACAGAAGTTATCTAATTGGCTAAAAACATGCTTTAATTCTTTAATATGACATAGAGTAGCAGGTTAGCTATTCCTCATTACATGATACTATGAGAAGATTTATCTGTTTATGATTCTAATGTTATAAACACATATTTCTTTTGTCAATCCAGCTGTTTGTAATGGTTGGACAATATTTCTTTCATCTATAAACTATTCTGATTGCTTAGTGAAAATAATCATCTCCCAACTATCTAGTCGATTCCAGTAAAGAGAACTACTTAGGCTTATCAGAATTGAAAAGTATTAAGAAACTCAAGAACAGTAAAATACCTCTTGGATTGTTGAAGCTCCCAAGACTCTGCATAAGTTTTGCCCCTACTTTTAGACTTGATTCTCTGCACAGTACGCTCTGCAATGTGGCAAAATATCAGCCCTCATATAAGGATAACGACAGACATACATAGAGATTAGAGAGAGACATAGACACACGCATATATGTGTAAGGGTAGTATGTTATCCACAGTTTGCGAAATCTATCCTGTACATGATATCTCTAAAAACTACAGTGAGGAGGTGAACTTATGAGACTTACTGTTGGCGAGTTCCCAGTTTTAAAACTTTCAACTCCCTCTTCATAGGATTCAGGGGAAACTGAGTTTCCATTCACACTAGGTATATCAATTATGCACTGGGTATAAATATCTTTGCTCTTCATTTGAAAATCAATGTTGTTTTGACAATTAGTATGAGTGTCTAAACACATTCCGCTTTTAGCTTGACTAGGAACCTCTACAACGCTTAAGAAGGCTAGTGGTGAAGCACTGTTTGCCTTTTCAGCTTTCTCTGGTACCACTGAAATACTATAAACATCTTGGACCTGTAAAAAAGGAAAGCACACCAGCTTCTGAAAACATATTTTGAGGTATTTTCAAATGATCATTTATGGCAAAAATTGGTTCAAGCAGTTAAAATAAGAAATTCAATTCAAATAAGAACCACGGAAAAACACTTTATGTGTCCCTTTGGCCCTTGTCATTTTGAGAAAAATAGTCCAAAATAACAAGGTGACTAGCTAACTCAAAACTAAATGGAAATTCAGGTCCTAACTGTTTTCCCCCCTTAATCAGGATGAAACAAGTTTACAAACAAAGATTTTTCACCATCTCCCCTCAACCTTACGGTTCTATGACTAGATGTTCTAGTCATCAGTAACATAAACCGTTGAAATGCAATACCAGAAGACACACCTGATTATAAAATGATTACCAACTGTTACCATTAAGCACATACAACACAACATGCAATCTACTAGATTAACAAGTCAAAGAATAAACCGAAAGAGTCAGATCACTACATGCACTTTACAAGTCAATGTTGTCAAATCATTACCAACAATGTTTTAACAACCCGATGTTGTTCCACAGTACATAATTTAGTGCAGTGCTGTCAAAAAGAGGCTGTAGCACTGCTGTGTATCAAAATTTGAACAAACTACTATTTTCAGTGATCTGCAATTCACAACAATGATGGAAAGAAGAACTAACCTGTGAATCATGCAATTCATCAGGAAATGAAGTTTCTTCAACCAGAATCGGCGGCATATCTGAACGAAAAACCAAACAAAGAAATCAGCTCCGAAAACCGTAAATACTAAATTAATTAAATTAAATTAAATTACCTAGAGGAAGCTGTGAGTTCAGATCATGAACATTTGGTTTATTTAACTTCAAGCAAGAACAACCTACAGGTACGTTTCCATTCCCCTCAAGAAACTCCTGAATTTGATGTTGTTTCTGAAATGAAACCGCAAAATCAAAACAAGTTTCTAAACCAATCACAAAATTCAAAGAAACTAAAACTAACTGAGAATACACTAACATTAAATAAATAAATAATGCAACTGATCAACTAGTAAGAACTTTCAATTCAACCGAATGTGATCTAAAATAAAGCGACATCAATCTTCAATCCGTGAATCTGATGCAAAATTCAAAGTAAATCAACTTGAATTTCGAACTGTAAACAAATAAAAGAAAATCGTGTGGTTTCAGTTTCAGTTTCACTTCCACACACATGACTCTCGTTCACATTTTTTTCCAGCTGTTTTTGTTTTTGTTTTCTTTCACGGCATTACGCATAAACGTCGATTTCATCACTCACAAGTCACAACGCAAGTTGTTAAAAGAAAGAGAGGAAAAGAACAATAACACAAGTTGAGATTCCGATTCGGTTGAAAGTCGCGAAGTAAATTCGGAATGTGGATAAGAATAACTGAAAATGAGGTTGAAACTGAAATTGAAGGTTAGAGAGTGAAAGAAAGAAAGAATGTTGTTACCTGACAGGAGGAGGAAGAATCGACGGCCATTGTCATGGAGGAAGGAGTGAGTAATCGGCGGAGAGAATGACGAAATGCGACGGAGATAGCCGCGGCGGGATTAGAACGTTAGGACATCGGAGAAGAGTGAAGAGATGAAAGTTTTCTTTTGATTTTGTAGTTTAGTTTAGTTTTGGTTAATAACTGTAATAAAAAGTACACCTATGCCTACAGTTCAGTTGCTGGGTTCTGAATAAGACTTCGACTATCACGACAAACCCTTCTATTCATCCGTGACCAAAACCACCTTTCCTTTTCACCTATTTTTTTTTAATCATATATAGTATTAATAAATAATAAATTTTAGAAAAGAAGAATAAAATATTGAAATGACGAACGAGGACTAGAGAGTTGTACTTGTTGGCAACAAAATAGAAGGGTAAAATTGACTCATCAGTGTTTGTTTGTTGGAAAATGAATAAGGATGCAATGCATGTGAGGAAGGATGTGGGGGAAAATATTTTGGCCTAGGGTGGGAGGGACAAAGACAAAAGTGAGTAGAAAAGAGTCGTCACAGGTTTGTTAACTATTGCAACATCAGTTTCAATCTGCATGCCCGTGGGTAGATTCTCTTTTCAACGAATAAAAATGGTACTTGTACTAAGATTTATCAAAACTAGTTTTTTTTTTCATACAAATTAAATATTTAAGTTTTGAGTATTTCAAAGAAACATAATTAAAATTTAAAAGCGAAAATTAATCAGACCTCTCGGGAAAAAGAAAATAAATATAATATTGTTTTATTTTCTGATGCATTAATGATAATTGAATTCTTCAAACTACCATTTGAAGTTTGTTTCATAATGAAAAATGTTACTATTGAAATTTTAAATTAATTGAGATTAATTGTTGTGTCGGTGGTACCACTGGCAAAGTTTGGTGATTGCACCGCCATATATCTAGGCCCATTATTTAAATACCTGGACTTTAATTACTAGGCCCGTTCTATCACACTAGTAAGGATTTATTTTATTTTTTTTATACTAATATATCATGAAAGTAAAAGAACATTGTTAATCAATTATAATTGTTAAATTATAGAAATAATTTAATGTAATTTAATCATTAAAACCACATGTATGAATGTTTGTGATTTCATTGATAATATACAACATTTTAATACTGATATATTGTATAAGTCCGTGATAGAATTTCACAATCTCTATTGAATTTTCGGAAGGATTTCTCAACAAGATCAACTCAACAAAGAGAAAGTCAAAGAGTTTTTAGAGGTCGAAGGGAAATCACAAATAAATAAAATAGATATAATGAATAAAATTAAAAAAAATATTTACAATGGATTCTTACAAATAGTCATAAGTTAAAGATTGTTTAATAACTTCTTGTATCACATAATTGTTGATCTTTGAAAATGTATTGATCATGAGCGTCACACGAACGATAACACATATATCATTCCAAAAATAGATAATTTAGTCAATGTTAGTCAATTTAGACCCATCTCCTTGTGTAATTTCAGCTACAAAATTTTGAGTAAGATTGTAGTGAATAGGCAAAAATTTTGTACAGACACTGTTATCTCTCCTTTTCAAACAAAATTTATTCCTGGGCGAAATATTTAGGAAAATATAATAACTGCACAGGAGATGTTGCATTATATGAACCATTTGAATGAAAATATAGGTGCCTTTGTGATAAAGGTTGGTCTTACCAAAGCTAATGATAATCTTAATTGGAAATTTGTGAACAATATCCTTAATGAAGTTAAGTTTCCTAACTCCTAGAATAGAATTATAATGAAGGTTATTACCATAGTTAAAATGAATTAATGTTCTCTTAAATGGGAATGATTACAATACCTTCGAGCCTATAAAATGTATTAGACAAAGTGATCGCATCTCACCTTATATTTTTGTACTGTGTATGGAGAAGTTAACTCATGATAAATGAAGCAGTGGATATGGGAGATTGGAAATGTTTGAAAGCTGAGAGAAAGCGTTTTATGATTTCTCACCCTATATTTGCATATGACCTATTACTTTTCGAGAAAGCTACTTCAGAGCAAATGAACTGTGTCATGGAAATTCTTCAGAACTTTTGTGACATGTCGGGTCAACAAATCAGCAAGAAGAAAACTAAAATTCTCTCCTCTAAGAATACTCAAAATCACATTAAAAGGTGTATTTCACAAGCTTCTAGATTCAATGAGACCAAAGAACTAGGTAAGTATCTTGGCATCCCTCTGACGGGAAAGTCTCCAAGATGGAAGAAAGATTGTCAATACATTTTAGATCAAATCAAGTCCAAGCTTGTGGCCTAGAAAGGTAAACACTTATCCTTTGCAGGTAGAATGACCCTTTCAAAAGTAATTATTGAAGTCGTCCTTACCTATTTTATGATGTCTAGTGCCTTGCCTAAAGAGAGTCTAAAGGAGATTCAAAGGGTCTATAAAGCCTTTATTTGGGGTGATTCAGAAGCAGAAAAGAAAGCTCACATAGTTAAATGGGAGACCATTACCAAACCTAGAAGCATGGGAGGCCTAAGCTTAAGGAACCTAATTAATATGAATAAAGCATGCTTATGCAAATTAGGTTGGAGTCAGATTTGTGGCGAAAACTCTTTGTGGTGTCAAGTTCTTCTATGCAAGCACGGTAGAAGTAAAAAGATATTCACTAAGATGGAAGCTAAAGTCCATGACTCATATCTTTGGAAAGTTATAATGTCATTCTGACCCACAGTGATTCACAAGGTTCATTGGATCATTGGAGATGGTGAAATAATTAATATATAAAAGGATGATTGGCTTCATTCAAACAACAACCTTGAACACTTGAGACCAGCAGTTGATGCAGTTCCTATCCCCGGTAGACTCATTGATTTTTTAGATGACAAAGGTAATTGGAATATAGAAGTCATTAATAACTTATTTCCTTTAAACTTAGTTGAGAATATATTGCCAATAAGCCCCCCTAGTGCTGATAAAGGCAAAAATACTTGCATATGGAGAGGCACTAATACAAGTATTTTCTCCATATCTAGTGCCCATGAATTGCTTAGATGCTCTAACAATGATGATGATGCAGTAGATTGAAAAAAAATCTAGAATTTAGAGGTGCCTAAGAGAATAAAGACAATTGGGTGGATGGTGAAACATGAATGTTTGATTACCAACCAGTGGCAGTCTCAAAAGAACACAGGCTCTTCCAACTGTCGCTAGTCCCCTCGTGGTGAAGAATCTATTCTCCATGTTTTGAGATATCGTGTCAATGTTAACCATTTATGGCATCGACTACTATATGAAACTTAATTAGAGACTTTATTTGACTGTTGTGATCTTCAGAAGTGGCTCGATCTTAACCTGAAAGGCATTAAGGTGTTTGGCTGGAGTGAACCTTGGGCTATAACATGCCATATGTTGTGGTACTGGAGAAATCAACAAAAGCACGATGATGAATACATCATGCCTTAGAATATGATGTCTAAAATTCATAAGAAAACTCATATCTATAAGGACAACATCAAAATAATACAAAAGACTCACAAGCGAGTGCCAGTAAGTGATATGCAACATTAGTTGGTCTCCTCAAATTGAGAATTGGATCGTGATCAATACCGACGGGCAGTCAAAATCAATATTCATGCAAGGTGTGGGGGAATTATAAGAGACAATAAAGGTTTTTGGTGTGACAATTTCTCGCATAATATGGGACATGTCACAATGATTGAGACAAAACTGAAAGCCAATCATATTAGGCTTCATTTGACTTATAACTGTGGGCACATGAACATCATTCTTCAGATAGACAACAAGGTGGTGCACCAAGCCATCAACATGAATAAATCCAACATCATCTTGGGCAAGGCAATGCTTCATTAGATTATGCAACTTCTCAATAGAGACTAAGAGGTTCGTGTCCAGTATATCTATAGAGAAGCTGATCGAAGTGCACATGCCATGACGAAGTTTAACATTCATCATACGAGAACTTTGTTTTATGATAATTGTCCTCTAGAGATTATTCCTTTTTTAAAATGCTGATTTGTTTGGGGTCCCCTCCCCTTGAGTTATCCTTTTATAGTCTGGGATTTTATCCCTCCCTTTATTAAAAAAAACTGCAACAAGAAAGCCTTATGCCTTCAATGCTAGTTGTGATCAAATGAAAGTCTGCATGAACTTAGAAACACAACTCGGCTAGGGTTTTGAGAATATGTGAAAGTGTGACAACCACTTCAACATAATGGTTTTATTTATAAAATCACTTATACATATTATAACTTACAATGCATTATTTTCTCTAATTAACACTGATGCATCATAAAAACGCGCCACTGTGTAATAAATAAATCATATCCCTTTATTTAACCCGCTAATATGTTCTTATGTATGTGATTATGTAGATTCTTGTAGCATTGATGCTAATATTAAATTGCCTATTTAATATTATAAATATAAAGTGGTGTCGAGCAACACGTTAGTGTTATCCGAGTGACAAAAAATGTCATGTAATTTAACATAACTTTTATGTGATAATGGTCTCGTATATAATTATTCTCTTTCCATTATATCTATATTAAACATAAGACATAATATGTGTCACCGTTTTATAGTAAAGTATTATATTCTTTGATAGTATAGTATACTTAGTCACAACAAATAAATTCAATATCTCATATCGACTTATTTCAACATGACCATGCATCTTAGAATCATACTAAATCTAGACTCGTATGTTACTCCTGCATATGTAAATCACACATATCCCCTCTGCATGACTCGTGTAGTACCTAGTTAACCAATTATATAATTGTTTTTGTTACATACAATGTTTGATGATACTAAAGCGATCAACTCCTTATTTATGAACCATTATGGTTTCATATTAAATGGTGACATATACCACTGTCATTATGAAAATAACTTATGACACTTAGTATTTTCATGGTGGGTCAATCTAGTATAAACATTATTCTTAATATTTATACTTATATGAATGATTTATGTCTCATACCTATGACTTGTTAGATATGATCATCAACCTACTTACATAATAATCTATATTTAACGACATATCACATTTAAGAATGCCATTTTTATATTTAATGATGTATCATATTTAAGTCATATTGAATGTTCAATTAAACATATAAACTTTTTTTTTGCTTTATTACATTGAAACGACCATAATAATAAAAAAATCGAGATAATATCACTTTTCTCTGACCATATAGGTAACTTTGGCTTTATACCATGTAAAAAAAGGTTGAGATTCCAACTTTATTATTTGAAGATTTTGTCATTTTAGACTTTTTAGAAATCTAACTCACCCAAAATGTCTAGTTGGCCCACTGATTGAGTATTTATTTTTGTCTTTTATATTTTTTAATTCCAACTAAGTTGATGTGGCTTTCACTGTGTTACTTTATTTTCATTTCCAATTATTTCAAAGCAGAAGTCGCCTATATGGCAGGGGAAATGTTATTAACCCTAAAAATATTATAAATAATTAACATGATACAAGTTTTGAGTTTAAATATAAAATCATTGGCCTTCATGACTTACACCAACAAAGAATTCAACCATATGACTCGTCATCCACTATCTTTTTGTGATAATAAAATAGTTAGGGTACCCTGAATCATCATTCACATTTTCTATGAAGGATTTGTATGGAAAATTTCAGGTAAATTGAGCACTTACGACTTCGTGTACGCCGATATATTCCACACATTCCAAATAACTAATAAGAACATGACCCCGCATGCTCGATATGACCTACAAGACTTCAACATATCAACTAGCAAACCTTAGGACTATGTAGAGTTAATCATCACTTTCTACAGAGGGGTGGCTTGGAAGGAAGATATGGTTTAATTATTGGTGGTTGAATGCAATTTAATCTATAACTATATCATTGGATGACTAAATACCATAGAGTTATAAATGAACTTCTTGTCAGTTCATTAAACAATGAAATACCACATCTCATTAACAAAAGTCATACTCATATACACTAGTATTCAGGCTACCAAAAGGCGTTTCCTTAAAATATTAAAGATCCAAGAAGTCATCATAAAGATCCATATGGAAGATCAATTCAAGAATTCGAAGGAAAACAATAAGAAAAAGAGCCTACAACATCAAGATTTTTTAATAAGACACGTAATTGGAATAATTAATCTAACATAAAAAGGATAAAAGATTGTGTTAGAAGGAGAAATCCCAAGACATGTCCCAGGCGAGAAGTTCACCCTCATGAAAATTGGATAAGATTCTAGAAATAAAATCAAGATAAGAGAAGACTTTGTATGCTTGTCAGAAAGAAGTTGGGAACATGCCTTTGAGATAACACACATCTGTTTGCATGGTCAACCATCAGAATGGTCATTATCAACTCAACAGTCGCTTTCTGCATCCACTTCATTGATCCCTCTATCTATTATGTCATCCAAAATCAATGTCCCATGTCACACAAAAATTCCAAGGTTGTAGACAAATTGTTCGCAAGTCTTGTAAAAACATGATTTATTTATGAAGGTAAGTACACTATTTGGTTGTCGAATGTAATTTTAGTACAAAAATATTATAATAAAGAATTATATATGTTGACTATATCAATCTTAACAATGCATATGCTAAGGATTGCTACCATATCCATAATATATACAAATTAGTTAATATCTCTTTCATTTTAAACATATTTTTTGTGGATGCATATTCAGGTTACAATCGAATGCATATAGACCCAAAAGGTATAAAAAGGAAAGAATGCGTGATTGAATTTGAAAAATATTTCTACAATATGATGCCACTCAAACTCAAGAACTCATGGGCTACATGCCAAAAAATGATGCAAAATGTTTCCATAAACAAATAAGAAACATAATCAAAGTTTACACGTATGATATGATAAAAAACTGAGATAGGAAATAAACCACCCTCATCATTTTTTCGAAATATTCAAATATATATGAACCACAAAATAAGACTCAACCACGAGAAATTCACATTTAGAACATGATTTGGGAAAATTCTCAGGTTCTACCTCACTAAAAGAAGAATAAAATACAACCCCAATAAGTGAAAAACCCTAACCAAACTTCCAACTCTAAATTCCATAAAATTGATTAAAAGCCTAAATGATATGTTAACAATGCTATATTGGTTCACATCAAAGTCTACCATTTTACTGACTAATAAAGAAAATAAGTGACATTTGAATGAAGACGAATGTGAGTAGGCCATACTACAACTTAAGTAAGTCTTTTCCTAACCTTCTGTATTGTCGAGATCATCCAAAAGTGAGACTCTCAATCTATATCTAGCAGTATTTTTCAGAATGAGTCAATGCCACCATGATCAAAGAACTCTAGAGGAACAAAAGCCAATATACTTCAACCATAAAGTTCTATAGGGGCGAGAGCTGAGATACCAACATATTAACAATATTGAACTCTCTATTTCCTCTCCCATTTTATCGTGGTAATAACGAACAAAACCATCAAATAAATCCTTTTTCATCAGATGTCATTGGAAATATGATGATATTGTAATATGAAATATTTGAATATAACATCATATTTGAAGGAAGAAATGCGTTAAAATAACATCACTTGTGGACTTCATAGTTGAGATGATACTCCCTAATTGAACTAGTTCTCCATAAATGGAACAACTTGAAAATGCTTTTTATATGAGACTAATCATGGAATATATCATATTAAGAAAACCCTAGAAGATGTTATAAAAGCCTTTAAAATCAAAAGACTATTATGGTCATGCTCTGCCATCTATGGTATCTTGTACCATTGAGGGATGTCCACCTTACTACTCATGTTCCTAGACCGCTCAAAAGCATAATATGCATTATAATAAATGCATGAAGAGATCAGAAGACTACACCTGAGAAGAAAAATTTTATCCAAGAAGACAATTTAAGATGGCTACTACTGGCCAATAATGATGGAACATGTAATCCAACTAGTGCTCATCTCTTACAAGTGCCACCAACATAAAGATATCCATATAACAGCCACTTCATATCTTACCACTATCACATCCCCATGGTTATTCATGTGGTGGAGGTTAGAAATCTTAGGGCTATTTCCTTAAACTCTTAGACATGTCTAATACTCAGTGGTTATGATATACTACTTCGCTAAATATATATAGGCTAAAACACTGACTAAAATAATGTCAATACATGTAATTTAATACTTTGAAATAAACATTTTGATAAGGATATGAATTCTAGAAGTAATCGTAAGCAACAATGGCACTTAATTAGCAGATAAATGATCTCGAGGATAACTAAAATTATTGAAACTAAAGAAATGATTTGCAATAGTATAACACCTCTAGATGTCAAGCAAAATCTACAAATCATGTTATCCTACAAGGGCTAATGAGAATGTTACATGAAGAAAAATGAAGTTGGGCTGACACGTCATACCTGGTACTTTAGGGCTACAAAACAACATCCCATTCAACCACAAGAGGATTACCATGCCAACTATCATATGGGATAAAAGCAGTTATCCTGTTCAAGATTTGAGAAACAAGTTAAAGGATAAAACAAAACAAAAACTCTAAGTGAAGATCTTGATTTAAAAAAAAATTGCACCAATGTCATTCTATGAGGAACCATTTTCAAACACATAACAACCATAAGATACAACAAATGCGTTATCAAGAGTAAATTTAAAAAAAAAACAACATGATACTAAGGAAAATCCAAACAAAAATAAACACAAGAGAAACTCGCGCTTAATTAGGAGGGTTTTGTCATGGCTAAAATAAAAAACATGGCCTACATTCGGCAAACCTTGCTCGGTTAACTGATTTCAAGAACATGGAATGTGGATAAGCTGGAGAGATATTACATGTAATTAAAACTAAAATGTACATACCACAATAATTTTAAGTGATTAAATGATAATAAAACGAGCTACTTTCATATACCATCTTTTTTTGTTATTGTCAAAGTTGTTCACGTAGAGAACCATCAAGAAGAAGTTTGGTTGACTCATAAGTATAACTAAAATAAATCACATGTGAATCAGAACGAAGAACCCATGTTCTTAAGAAATGAATCCATATTCCCGTAATATTTTTAAACATGAAAAAATCCTAATATAATATCCTTTAAAATTATAAAATCATACAAAATATTCCACCATCAAAGATTGCTGAGCAGTTGTGTTTTAACCCGTGAGGAAATTTTGAACTTAGAACAAACTTAGCATGAAAGCAAGACAAGATAACTTAGGATAAGCTCAACACATTCATTACAAAATTTCAACTAAGGAACAATAATATGCATCTAAATATTCAAATTTAAAAATGGCCAAAAGAAGAAATAACAAACACCTTCATAGTCTTTCTCAAAATCCTTTTCATCTTCATGGAAACCTTTTGGGACTGTTGGTTCCCTGAAAATGATCGACTTCAACCACCTTATTCCCTCAGTGTTTAGATGAAACCATAATTAAAAAACTTTATATTGGTGATCAACATACTAGTGTCAATAATTTTCTACTTGGTGATCAAGTCTCATCATCTTAATCTCAAATAAATCTTTAACTCTCAAAGGTCTCCCAGAAGCATTCAGATCTCCTCCACAAGATGCACATTAATTTTCTTCATTTCATCAAGAAGATGACACTTTTAATCCGATTCATTAACATCTTACACTGACATATTCCTCATATATTCAAGACACCTACCATCGAAACCCAAATTTTCTTGCACAAGTCATCGAAAATATTTTAAAAGTTGGGTGTCTTGGTGTCCCACCAAAGCTCACCGACTTTAGTGAAGTATTTACATCAAGTGTTGTTCAAAATCCTAGCCATGATCTATATGTATTCTAGGATGGACGTCCTGTTACCAATGGGTCTTAAATCATGAATGCAAGCCACATTGGTCCTAAGCACCTTGATAACAGTCTCAACAATAAAGAAACTCCTATTTGATCCAACAAAGAGGAAGTTTCGGCGTCTTACCCTCTAGAGGAATCACTCATGCTCCCACTATATTGATCTCAAGATTATCTTATAATCCTAAAGTAGGTTGAAAATAAGTAGTACAAAGTCTATCTCTTTTGGGACCCTATTTTTTTAGCATTAATCTCATAAAGATCACATTGGGCATACCTTTTATCCTATTTCAACTCATAGTTAATAGGAAAAATGTTTTTATTTATCTATTGAAAAAATATCTAACCAAGAAGTTCATTGGCTTTAAAACTAGTGCGGGATTGAACCAAAGAATTGGTGTTGATGAAGCGGGGTTCAATCAAAGATTGGGAGGAAGAACATGTAGATGAATGCTCATGCAACACCTAACACATTGTTGAGAGATACCAAATGTTTAAGCCTCTTCAATGCCACATTGTAACTATCATAAGACATTTGAGTTAATATGAGATTATCATAAACAAGCCATGATGTCCACTCTCACTCAAACTAAGAAGGACTCTCTAGTTGACTGAAATAATAAATGAGGAGCCTCTTCAAAATCTCCTTCAAATGACACAGTGAAAATCACCTAGGGAATGGTAAAAAAGGACTAAACTATATTCAATAACACTAAGCCACACACATATCAACATGACACTTTGTGTTTGTGAAATATCTAGGAAAATCCTTCTCTGATTGTTACCCATATATTGCTCCATGTTAGGCTTTAGTTAAATTCTCTTTTGACTGTTCAAGTCTAAATGTTTCCCCCATCTTAGACTACACATGATACCTCTTTAGGTTACACCTATTGTAATGCCCTGTATAATATATACCTAGAATAATACTATACAAGCATTTTATTTGGTATTGACACCATCACAAGTGCCTATTGGCATAATTCACATACTTGACCATTGCTAAACACAAATACAATCTATGGTACAAGCCATGGAAATTAGCCAAAACAATAAAATCTAAGATCAATATACAATATCCTCAATTGTATACAACAAATACACAGCAGAATACTAAAGCCAAGCTTCTCTTGAAACATCCAAGCATAGCTCCACTTGTAAATCAAACCTGTAAACCACACCTGAAATATAGCAACAATAGTGGGGTGAGATATTAATCTCAGTGAGCTCCCTATCTTATGGATTCTCTCGGCTTTACAGGGTTCTAGCCAAATCCTAACTCAAGTCAAGGGGAAGGGAAATGACCTTGAGTTCTTAATATCACACTATATGAAAACACGTTATTGAGTCAGTTAACTCAAAAGTTATCATTATCATCAATCCTATCAAGGCATCCCCTTTTCCCGTCCTCTTCTACGTCTAGAAGTCGAAACGAGTCATGGATCCTCGTAGATTACTTGGCATACGAGATGGATTCGGAACTAAGAGACATGTTATCACCTTAATTCGTCACTTCACACGGTCCGTACACCGTCACAAGCCTTTTTACCATATAGGTTCCATTCGTACTGTAACATTGGGAATCAAACCTACCAAGTAATCGTTCAATCATTCCAGAGGAGCTCGTTACTCATGAAACGGCACATAATGGGGAAATGATTACGATTTCGTGATTTCACATACAACCAAAATCGTATTCAATAATTCTAGGCCACATTAGCCTTTAGGCCTCTTTTGCCTTTATCAATTAAACATAATAATTACACGTGTTCCATACTAGTGTCTTATTCTTTCTATACCATTCGGTACTGGACACACGCCTCGGCCTCTTCTGCACGAGCGTCGTCATTAAGTTATTCATCAATCTCCTAGCTTATTACTAGGTTCTAACATAAGTTCATGGCAAGGTTTCCTCACTCTACCTATTCCATATTTTAACATGCATTTACTCTCAATCATGTTTAACATCAATATTAGGTAAAGCATATTACAATTGCACATTATGAATTACATATAATAATTCCATCATAAGTTATACAAAAGCATATTACAATTGTATAATAGAATCACATATAATGATTCAATCACAAGTTATATCACCCTTAGGTCCCCTCCGATTTATTTAATCGGGTATCGAAAACAATATTTCTCACTCTTATCCCGTAGGATATTTCCACAGCTTCCCAACGGCTATTACTATGCCTCGATCGGACTTATAATCCAAAAGATATCAATTTCTAAACATTTTCAAAATCAACACAGTGATAACCAGTTACCTTAGAATGAGTAACCAGTTACCCATTCTCACTGCGCATTATAGTAGCCAAAATCTCAATAAGGTAACCGATTACCTCAAAATGAGTAACCGGTTACTTAGTTCATTTCCAATTTTATTTTATCAATCCATGGTATAAACCTATGTTTTTACTTCACTATCAAATAGAGCATTTAAATAGCTTCCCAACGCTTCGAACGGGGACCAAAATGGACTTACGGTTCAAAAGATACACCCTTTTTAAATTCTGAATTTTCACACAACAGTGGTAACCAGTTACTCTATAATGGGTAACCGGTTACTTGATCAAAAACAGTCCAGAAACATGATTTTTCAAAGGTTAACCGATTACTCTCAATAGGGTAACCGGTTACTGTCATAACAGAGCCCAAAAATCATGTTTTTCTTCACTCTAAACCATTCTAACTCATACCTAAACATATTGGGACATCAAAACAAGTATGATAGGTTCAATCCACACATAACCCGACTATACTACGCATTTTATATCGCATTTCATCCGTTAGATTTCATTGATTTATCCGTTTAATCATTTTCTCTCAAATCTAACCTAAGTTCTAAACATATATTTCTAGAACTTAAAGTGTCTAACTAGAACCCACCCGGTAATCGAAGAGGAGGTTGAAGAAGATGAAGAACAATGATCCAAGTTTTCCCTTCTTCTTCCATGGATTTCTTCTTCTCATCTTTACTATCTTTCTTCTTCTTTCATTTCCTTCTCTTTTTCTAACAATCATATATATATATATATATATATATATATATATATATATATATATATATATATATATATATATATAAAATACCAATATTATATAATATAATCAAATAGAGTAAAATAGCTCCATTTGATATTTTATCGTCTAACACCGAATGATTGATTATTATAGTTACCATAATATACTCTCTTGAACTAAAATAATTCATCTGTCTCTTTAATAAAATAACTGATCTCTTCAGAGTTCATCAGTTGCTCTATTGATCCCAATTGATAATACTTAAAGTACTTAGAGAATTCCTTTATTCCAATTGATCAGAGGTAAAGCACAAAGACACTCATCTGGTCTCATCTGATATCCAATTGAGCGTTTAGATAATATGGGGTATTACACTACCTACTTTGTCAAAACGTTCCATATGAACCAAGACTCCATAGAAACCCCATCGGGCCAACCCTTCATCCTCAGAACTAAGTCTCTACTATCCACTTCCCCATTCTAACAACTCAGAGGGGAATTATTTTGGATTGAGCTCGTGCTCAAACCATCATATAACAACCCATAAATCAACCCTTATCCTTAACACTCAACGGAGACTAGGGCAAAGACAAAGGACTCGACTCCAGACAAAGATCCCAAAGGTCATCAATTGTCATAGTTTCCGCATAGCTCTGATTTCTTTGAAACATCTATATAAATGCTCTGAAATCATAATCAAAGGTATATAACACCTGATCTCAATACCTCACACTTATTTTTTGCTTACTTATTTGAATGTTTTTAAGTAATACCTTTCATAGATATTCATCTGCTCTCTCACCGCCTTCTGTTGGGGGAGTTTACTAGGGAGCATTGATGCATAGTGTAGGACTAGGCACCTTTGTGAGAGACATACCACTTGTCCACCTAAAACCTTAAGGTGATGGGTGAGTGAGTTCTTTCACTTATAAATGCTGAAATCACCACATTCCTATCCAATGTGGGACTATTTCCCCACTTACTCACACTTGCTTATATTATTTTATACTTGTACCGCCGTTGACACTATTTTCAAGGGTCTTTCAAGGGCATTTCGATACACCTCTTCCTGGGCGTCAATTTCAACGAAACACCACTTCCTGAGCATTTCGATACATGTAAGTCGATCTCTTTCACGAACCAAAGGCTCATGATATCATTTGTTGGAGGAGTTTACTAGGGAGCATTGATACATAGTGTAGGACTAGGCACCTTTGTGAAAGACACACCACTTGTCCACCTAAAACCTTAAGGTGATAGGTGAATGAGTTCTCTCACTTATAAATGTCCAAGTCACCACATTCTTATCCAATGTGAGACTATTTTCCCACTTACTCACACTTACTTATATTATTCTAATACCTTCAAGTATCATTCATCAAAATCTAGTGTATAGTTACAGCGTTTTTTTTATTGTTGTGGGCTTGAATCCATATTTATCTATGTATTATTAGTATATTTGTACTATACCTAATAGGTCTGATTTCAACTTTTATTCGTCCCCTTCTTCAAAAAGAAGGGAAAATATTGTTATCACTCATATTTTTACAATCGTTGAAATTAAGTTATTGAACTCGTCTAATTAATAAACTAATTAAAAATGAATTGTTCAAAAGAATCTAAATTTAAAATTTGATTGACTTTGAGAAATTTTAAATTAAAAAAAAAAACTGCCAAAGTAAAAATTAAAAATAAAAATAAAAAACAATTCTAGTCCTAAACTTGAACTACCGCATTATCTAAGTGTTGGTTTGACGTATTAAAATGCAGATTTGAGTAATCTAATATCTAGTAATAGCCCCATACTGCTATATACTATGAATACGACCAATCACCTATCTTAGTTTTCATGACACCAGATGATAATAATTGATTTTTGTAATGCTAATTTAATGCAGGTGGTGGTGTCTCTAAACCGATTTACTACAATAATACAAATCCCACTCGATGAGTAATCAATTCACAAAATGCTTTTAGTAGTCACGTTTCAAAATCAATCTCTTTCTCTATTAATTTCATTAGGATAATTGTCTTACCAGCTGGATTAACTAACCAAAATTTAATACTCAATAGTCACAAACAATAAATACGAATTCATAATGATAGAGGAAAATAAATTCAGTCACGATATATGAACTACAATTTGAATAGTAATAGTATTTCTTTAAATATGACAGCTGCTAAAGACTATTTGAAAATATGAATATGAAAATAATTGTGTTTCGTGATCTGTGTGAGTGTTTCTTGTGTGTACTCGTTCATTCTCATATTTTAGATGCGAAGCAAATGCAATAATGAAGAAATCTCATATTGCTCACTCAATTATTTTCATGTATAGTTAAACACGTATGTTAAGTTCACACCACATTTTACACTCAATTTTGATATTATACACTTTTCACTATATTTATATGATGTATTTTTTAAAAAAATTTATAAAATAAAAAAAATATTTTTTAATTTATTTAATAACAAAAATATAGGGTCGTATTATTAACCAACTTCATCATTACATTAACTACAAAAATATGTTATTAACCACTTATTTTACTTATAATTCATTAATAACTTTCACCACTTCATTAATCAATAAAATACATAATATTAACCATTTTTTGACATTAAATTATAAAATGTATTAATCAATCTTTAAACTTTATCAACTTTTATTTTATTATTTAAGAAATTAATATATGTCATAACTTGGTTAAAAATAATCTTATGTGATAAATCAAGTTATGACATATATTAACTAGTTTATTACACTCAATTAATCAATTTTTTTTATAGTTTTTAATGCTAAGATACATTAACTAAATTAGGGGTGTACATGAATCAATTTGGATTGGGTTTGGCGAAAACTAAAATTAAAACTCAATCCATATAGAGTATACCAGTTTGAATGAGCTAAAATAACCACTCCAATATCATTGAGTCGGTTTGGGTAAAATCATAAATTTGTGGGTTGGATTGGATAATGAGTCACCTAATTTTTTTTCCTTTTTTTTCTTATATAATTATAAATGATGTGTCATATTATTTTTAAAATTTGCCCCAACTATTTTTTTTTCTTGAAAAAAAGTTTAGCCATATTAGTTCTATTTTTTAAAAAAATCAAATGTTAAACATTCTATAAAATTTATAAAAAAAAATATTTTCAAAAATTAAAGTTGTATTAAGAAAGTGCAATATCATAAATAATTTAAATCATGTCTCACAAAATAATAGCCTAAAATTGAAGAAACAAAATATGAATACATCAAAGCCACCATTCATCAAATTATAAAAAATGATTCAAGAACATTGTTTAAATATCTTCCACAATTCAAAAAAGAAGTCTTGACTTCAATATTAATATCTTCAACGGAATTCCAATGATAAATATATAAAGAGAATTTCTTATGGCACCCTAAGTGTTTCTAATGCACCATGTGAATTTTCACATATGCCCCTCGTTTCTGGAGATGCATCTCCGGACGCACCTCTTGCACACTCAAGTAAGGTCATTCTATGAGGCGCCATACATGGTGAGCTATTTTTTATTCCAGAGATGCATCTCCGGAACATTTTAAGAAAAACCTTAATTATTTACTAGTTCAGAAGAAATTCCGAAGATCCATCTCCAAAATTATGGACGACATTTTGAAATTTTCTGTCACCTATGCATGTCAGATATTTCTGGAGATGCATCTCCAGAAATTTCTGATAGAAGAACCAGTTGCATGATCACACAAGCATTGTTGCAATAGTTGGTTTTTCAACCAAACCCTTCACCAAAAAACCCTTCATTCTCAATCCATTTTCACTCGAAATCTCCATTCTTTTTGTTCATCACCTCATAGAGAGCAAAAGAAGATAAATTTTCATGTAAATAATCTTCTTTTCCCTCTGCATTGCTCACATTAATCATCCATTTTTTCTGAAAAAAAGTTGTGTTGTGTCCAGAACGTGTATGAACTTATTCGGAGATGTATTCCCAGAAGTAGTCTGTGTTTATTTTTGAAGTTATTATGCAGCAATAGCGCTTATGTATGTATTGTTATGGTTTTAATTATTTTCATTAGATATGGTGCACCTCGATGTTTTCCTAAAACAAGTTGTTTCTCCAAATGTCCGAGGTGTTGTTGTTTCTCCGAATGTCCAAGGTGTTGTTGTGAAGGCAGTAGATGTTGGCAACAAATTTAAAAACAAGCAAGAGTTTAAATCTCGTGATCAAATACTTCAATGGATTCGTAAAGAGGCATCTAAACTTGGACTTTGTGTGGTTATTAGAAGGCCCGATAATTGTTCGGATAGAAGATTGGCTTTTGTGACAATGACGTGTGAAAGAAGCGGGAAATATAGAACTCCTTTCTAGAATTTTAAAAGAGACGACATCGGTACAAGAAAATGCGATTGTTCGTTTAAGGTTCATGGTTACATGCTGGAAAACGAAAATTGGAGATTTAATGTGATATGTGGTTTGCATAACCATGATTTTTGTTTAAAATTAGTTAGTCATCCTAGTGTATGTCAGCTCAAGCCGGAAGAGAATGAATGTGTTGCTAGCATGACCTTGAATCTTGTTCAACTGAAAAATATACTTGTGACATTGAAACAAAAATGACCCAAAAATATATCAAATATCAAGCAAGTGTATAATATTCGGTACATCACTAACAAGGCGTTGAGGGGGGATAGAACTGAGATGGAACAACTCTTGAAATTGTTGGATGATAACAGTTACGTGTCTAGGTACCGAACGTGCGATGATGGAGTTACTGTTAGAAATATTTTTTGGACTCATCCTAATTCTAGAAAGTTGTTCAACACGTTTCCTAAAGTGCTCATACTTGATTCAACCTACAAGACTAACAAGTATTGACTTCCATTATTGGAGATGGTTGGTGTTACCTCAACTGAGAAGACATATTCTGTTGGTTTTGCATTTCTTGAGTGTGAAAAAAAGGACAATTTTAATTGAGCATTAGAGGTGTGTCAGACATTGTTGAAGGTCCAAGGTGAGATGCCTAAAGCGATTGTCACCGATCGCGATACCGTATTGATGAATTAGGTTACAAAGGTATTTCCTTATTCTTATGCATTACTTTGTAGGTATCACATAACAAAGAATATGAGTAGGTTAAACTCGCGGTAAGGACGAAACAAATAGAGTCTGAAGATGAAAAAATGGTGAAAGCGGGTGTGGTTGTGGAAAACATAATGGATGCATGGAATTGTATAATAAATTCTTCCACAAAACAACTATATGTTGATTCTGTTATGCATTTCAGGCAAGTGTGAAAAGTATCCAGATTTGTTTTAATATGTTGAAAGCACAATTCTTGACCAGGTGAAGAAGAAAATTATTTGTGCATGGACTGATAATGTTAAACACCTTATAAGAAATATAACAACTAACAGAGTTGAGTCTGCCCATGCTACTTGAAAAATGGTTGGGAAATAGTAAGGGGATTTGTGTTGAGACTGGGACTCCGTGAACAAAGTTGAGTTTGCCCTTGAATATCTCTATTTTGACCGAATGAGAAGTGATACAAGAGATATTTTTGAAAGTCGATGACAACATGAAACTCCATGTCAAAGAACAATTGAGGAATATTGCATATCCGGAAACCACCGACATGAAACCGCCCTCTCTGTCGCACCTCGAAAAATCACTTCATCGAAGACACGACCCACGCGTGAAAGGCGCGGAAAACAGTTCGACAGAGTCGCCACCAAACTTTATTTATCCCAAAAATAGGGAAAGGAAAATATCGAGAAGGCCTTTAAGGGAAGGATAAGAACATGGTCTTCGCAACCACATTCTGGGTTCGGGAGTCGGTTACGTGAGGGGAAGGTACGCGCACCCCCTCACGTCCGTTGTACTCAACGGGAACCTCTTAGTTCGATTTATGAGGAAGTGTTAGCTAAGCTTGTTTGTTTTCTTTTCAATGGTAAACGCAAAACGATAAGATAAAGGGAAAAGATACTAAGGCGAAATGGGGTGGTTTTAGGATAGGGTGCTCGGCAAGATCATCGCGACCTCGGGCCTACGTATGCTCATTCGGACGAGAATGAGGAATCAGAGCAATCGTAGTTCGACTACGGGGTTTGACGGAAAAAGATGGTAGTGTGCTCGCCAAGATCATCGCAATCTTGTGCATACGTATCTTTACTTGGACGAGAATAAAGAATCAGAGCAGTCGTAGTTCGTGGTACGCCCACGAAACATGGGTTAGGGTTTGAATTTTAGGAGACGAAAGATTGAATGACATGCAACCCAAGGGGCGTGCCTCGAGAGCAGTCACTCAAGAATCCGAGGAATGCTAGACTCCAAGAACTCAGTTCTTTCGTGAGTTGATTGCGAAAATGTTTGATAATGGTTAAGTGTTTTAAGACGAAAGGGTGAATGAATAACAACCCAAGGGCGTGCCTCAAGAGCCATTCATTCGAAGACCCAAAGAATGCTAGATTCCAAGAATCTCCTCCTTTCGTAGGTTGATTAAAAAAGCGTTTTAAAAAGATCGAATCGGGTTGGTTGCAAAAATGAGGTGAGGATCGATACTAGTCCCTAGGGGTGCTCCTAGTAACGGAACCTCGAGATGTGCGAGTGTGCGTTTGATGGCGAGGCAAAAGGCGCTCGACTTACGAGAATGTTTTGAAGAGTGGCTCGACGACGAGTCAAGAATTGGTTTGGAAATGGTTTGATTTGTTAAGTGTTTTAGGGAGAATGACGATTATTCGATAAACAATACGTCGGCCTCGCAACCAATTAATCGGGGCATTATTGAGATGCTAGATCCCAACGACGCCTTTTTCATTCGATTGATTTACGAAATATTGTTTGATGAACAACGAAAGTACCACGTGGAATGCTAGACTCCAATGGTATTTCTTTGTCCAAATAGTTAAGACGAGTGTTTTAGGAGCGAAAGGTCGAGTGATCACCACCTAAGGCGTGCGCCCCAATGGTGGTCACTCAAGAACCCAAGAGGTGCTAGACCTCAAGAATTCAGTTCTTTCACGATTTAATAAAAAAGTGATTGATTAGGTGTGTAGTTTTTTAATCGGGAAGTAAGCGTTCGAACAAATGAAAATGGTTAGATAAGCATGAATATGGATATGAACAATATGACAAGAGTATGAATAATAATCAAGATAATATTGACAAGATATTAAAGTTGACATAAAAATAAAAATTGGTCTCGTCTTAATCACGATTCAATCGAGAAATCGATACTCTTTGATTTTTGACTTTCATGGACCAAAAATGAAAAGACATAAGATAAAGTGACAATTAAGAAATTAAATCGAAAATATGAGTACAAAGAATAAAGGTCTCACCTTTATCGAGATTTAATCGAGAAATCGATAAATCAATCGATATTTAGTTTTCATGGGCCCAAAATGAATAAAAATAATAATAATAAAATAAAATCGAAATAAATAGGAAAAAGAATAAAGGTCTCACCTTTATCACGATTTAATCGAGAAATCGATAAATCATTGATGTATGGTTTTCATTGACCCATAAAATGAATAAATGATAGTGAATAAACCAAATAAATAAATGATAGGCCTCAAATATATCAAAACTTAATCAATTTGATTAAATTATGAATGATATTATATCATTGGCCCGAAATAAATGGAATAAATTACTAAACAAGTATCATATTTTGGATAAGTATTAAAATACTTTCAGAAAATAAAATAAAACAATAAAGAATTAACAAAGCAAGATTAGGGGGGGGGGGGGGGGAATAGGAAAAGTAAGGGTATGGTGTGTAGATCCAGATTCATACGGGCTCTCAGGCCCATTATCATCATCATGGTGTTTTCTTTTAAAAAAAGAAAAGCAAAAAAAGCGTAAAAAAATGAAAATAAAACAAAAGAGGGCATCGCATTCAGGTTAACAACAACGACTTTTCATTCTTATTAAGACAAGCATCAAAATCAACACAATCAAACGCGACTCCTTGTTCATCCCAACCTTCTTACGATTTCAGTCTCGAATACTTGCTCGCTCTTTCGATCTCCCTCATCTCTTCCTCGTTTCGATCCGGATGGCAATGTTTAGAGTTGAAGGTCTGGTTTGTTTCGAAGGCGAGCAGAGATTTGTGAAGGTTTGCATTTCAGGTTTGTGAAATTTGTTCCGATCTACTCTCTCTTCATCTCATTCTCCTCTTTTCGATTTTGTTCTGGGGTTGAGTGAGTTTTGTTGTATTTGAGGTTAATGGTGACTCTGGGTTGTGAAGGTTTTTTATGGAGGTTCTGTTGCGGTTTGGGTGGGTGAAGAAGTCGGTCGAAGGTTGTTTGGGTGTGTTGTCGTTGTAAATGGAAGATGGATTATGGTTGAATTGATTTGGGTCGAAAGGTTTGAGGGAGATTTTAAGGGAACAAAGTGATATTGGTTTTCTTCCCCCCTTTCGAGAATGAGAACGAGGTGCACTTTATAGGAGTTTGGAGAGGGTAAATGTGGAAAGAAGAAAAGGGGTCGTGAGCTGGATTTATAACGGTTTGGTGTGCGTTGCAAATCGATTTCGTACAGGTTGGAGAGGTGCGCTGAAGGTGTTGTGGCTGTGTGTATGATTCATTTTATAGGTGGGTGTCTTCTGTGAAATTGGTGGACATTTGCTGTGCGGTTTGGATTGGTCTTCTGCAGAGATTTATTTGTTTTTCTTTATTTTGTTTACAGGTTATGGTTTCAGTGTGGTACGGTTTGTGAATGTGACGTTGTGGAAATTGATAGCAGTGTAATCGTTTTTGTCGTATCGTGGTTTTTGTGAATTGGTTTGTGTCATGATTTATTATTTAAAGAGAAATGCAGATCTGTTGTATTCAAGTCATGGCAGGTTGTTGGAAATGCTTTGCAAAGTGGTGATGTGTGATGCTTTTTGTGGCTGTGGTGTGAAGCTTGCATTATTCGCATTGCAGTAGTGTTGTAGCGGCTTGTGGACTTTTTTCATGGTGGTCTCGTGATGGCCTTTGTGAATTCTCCAATGTTCCCTTTTTGTAATTGGACAATGGACTTTGTAATTGGAATTTTTGTAAATTGAATTGGGCTTTTTTTATTTGTGGTAATTTTTGTGAAAGGTGGACTTGTATAATAATAATAATGAAATATGGACATTTGAAATGGTTTTGAACAACATGGAAGTTAGAATAGTAAAATGGATATTGGAATAAATGAAGTGGAGTTTGAATAAAAAAAAAGGATATTGTATAATGGATAAAAACGGATGGAAAATGGATAATTGTTTAGAAAAGAGAGATAAAATGGATAAAAAGTGAATATGGATTTTTATAAACAAGAATGGGCTTTCGATGATGGGCCTTTTTGTGGATTGAGCTTGGATGTATTTTTTTTGTAGAAAAATGATAATAAAGATGGTTTTTAGAAATGGACACTAAAATGGATAGAAAAAATGGATAACTTAAAATAAGGAAATTGAATCATGGAATTGGGTAATTGAAAAATGGATATGGACGTAAAGAGAAATGGTGATTTGAAAATAAGGCAAATTAGATTTTTTTTTTGGAATTTTCTGAATATGGCTAGTGGGTGGAAGTACAGATGAAAATATACACAGGTAGGACAAATTTGGGGTATGACAGATGCCCCTATCTAATTGGCTTAAACCGAGCAAGATGAACTGCGACGGTGTTAGTTTTTTCGAGGTAGAAGACAATTAGATATGAAGAAGACCACAAATTTGTCTGAAAAGAAAGAAAATATTGGGGAGTTGAAATACAAGAAATCTGACACCAAAAGGATGACAGACCTATCACCAAAAGGATGATAGTGAACACACACACACACACAGACCCTTCCACCAAAAGGATGAAAATGAGGTCAAAGTCTGCTATTACCAAAAGGATAATAGGGCACACACACACACAGACCCTTCCACCAAAAGGATGAAAATGAGGTCAAAGCCTGCTATTACTGTCATACCCCAAATTTGTCCTACCTGTGAATAGTTTTCACCTGAACATTCATCCACTAACCATCATATCTATATCCAATCCATTTGTCCGTTTCACTTTTAATTAACCTATCTTTTTCTTGTATTCATTCTTTATAACCATATTTCATTTTAAATCCATTTATCCATTTTTCAACTCCATACTTTTCCAATAAACCAAATTCATAAACCCATATTCATTTCTAAACCAACTCTTAAACCCATATTCATTTCTAAACCAACTCTTAAATCCATATCCAAATTTCTATCCATATCCATTTATGTGTCATTATCCATATTTTACCAATTATCCATTTTTCTATTTTTCTTTATTCATTTTTATATCTAATTCATAAATTGTTTTTAACCCATAAACCCTTTTTTTCTTTATCCATTTTTATCCATATGCCATTTTTTCAAGACCATTTCAAATTCCATTCGAAAATTTCAAATATCATTTCATTTAAAAATTCCAATTTCAAGTTTCATATCCAAGTTCTTTTGTTTTCCAATTCCATTTAAATTCCATCTCATAACCAATTTTTTAAATTAAAGTCCATTGTCTTTCTTACAAAAAAAGGCTCATTTCAAAATAAGGTTCACCACAAAGCCTATGTTAAAACCTACAAAGAGAGTTCATAAATCCATTACAATCCCTTTACAAAGTTACAACAATTTGAAGAAAAATAATAGAGAGCAAATGCCAATTCACAATATAATTTGTACAAACACAATGCCCCTCTACACAATAACCAACAAAAAAAAACCATCTGCCACAAGCTGCCAAAACCTGCACCAAGCTGCAGCATCCCGCATGCTACGAACGAAGCATACACACACAAAAGCCAAAACCTGCTCTCGCAACAATCCAAAACCTCTGCAATTGACAATAACAACACAACATCACAAGTTTGAAATTCAAAAAAAGAGAGGGATTTCAAAGGGAGAACGATAAAAAAGAGAACAAACCTGTACCTGTACGTCCAGAAATTAACCCAATTTCCAGCTCACTATTTCTTCTGACTTCTTCCTAAAACACCCTTCAATCCACCATAAAAAACCCACCGAGCCATCATCAAAAGGGACCTTCAACAACCTTCAAACTTTTCCTCCATTAAATCTCTTCCGACCTTCATCGCCTCAACCTCAAACCCAGCAAACCTCTGCTTGAATCCTCCCAAAACTCCTCATCACGAATCTCTTCACTCGCAACCTTTCCTAACTGAATCCTTCAAACTTCGCCCAACAACTCAAATCCATCCACCTTCCTTCAAATCTCACCTTCAACCCTCACAAACCTTCCGCCCACCTCCACCATACAACACAAACCTCTGATTGTTTCACGGTCCAGCAACACTGCATAAACAATCACAACATCCTTCCATTTTTGTCTTCAAAACACACCGCCTTGTTCATGCCGAAAACCGCCGCCGAGGCCACATCAGAGATCCACCGTGTGAGAAGAGAGTAGAAGGAGAAGATATTAAAAAGAACCAGTCAACAACCAAACGAAACCCAGTTTCAAAACCGTAAACCAAATCGTGTTCAAATCCGAAACTGAGATCGAAACCGAGATGAAGGGATGAAACAGAGAGCTTACGCGAGAGAGAAAGACCGAAACTTTTTTGCAAAGAAGGTTGAAGCCATTAAACCGATTTAATCCTTGGCCTGTGTTGTTCCGCGATGACGAAGAGGAGGTTATTTTCTTCTTCTGAGCGATGATGTTGTTGGTTTTGTACTGAGTTTGGTGTTGTGGTTTCACAATAAACATTTTAGGTTGACCATGACTTGTTTTTTGCTACACTTAATTACTTCCTACAATATGGTTTTTTCCAGCAGGCTAATGGGCTTTGAAGCCCGTGTACACCACTCATCAGATCTTACACACTCTTCCTTGTTTTTTGTCAACCTTTTTTTTACTACGTTTTGGATGATGGGCTTAAGGCCCGCATGATTCCAACTTTTCATGCTCACACCCTTGTTTCATCCCCGCGCCTCCCCTCTCTTTTTTTCTTTTTTTATATAATTTCTTTTTATCAATTTATGTTTTTTAGAAAAATCTTGAATATTTGTATTAAACTCTTTGATTTTCATTTAGTTTTTTAGTCTATTCCATTCTAATTTTAATTTCATTTATTTTTGGGCCGATGATATGAAAAAATCTTGATTAAGTTGATTTATTAAAATCGATTCAAAATCTTGATTTATATGAGGCCACCCTTTTTTTATTTTTTATCGGTCAATGAAAGTCAAAAAATCATAGCTTATCGATCTAAGATTAAAGATTTTGATTAAGACGAGACCAATTTTATTTTCACTTTTACTTTTCATTTTTTATGGGTCGATGAACATCTAAAACCAAATTTTGTCGGTTAAGATAAGACTGTTCTTCAATTTCGATTTTATTTCACATTTTACTTTGCACTATATTCTTTTCATTTCCGATCAATGAAGGTCTTAAACATCATGGAACCTTTTTTTCTAGAGTTCTTGATTAAGACGAGGTCGTCACCTTTTATTTCCCGATTCACCCGATTAATCATTATCTTGTTCATATTATCTCGATTATATTTTTATTCATACTATTCATATTGGCCATATCATATTCATGTTTATCTAACAATTTTCTTTGTTCATACACTATTCAAACGTTTTTATAATCACTCGCCGCTTAAAACACGTAATTTATATTCAAACATTACTTTTATAAAAGGTGAAGTGAGGTGGGTTGAGTCTTTGATCCGTCTCCTCAATTGTTTGGGTGCGAATTCTCTTACTCGTGTGTGAACAATTGTCACTTCTAAAAAATACAAACTTTAATTTGTCGATTATTTAGGTGTGAGTTCTCTTACTCGTGTGTGAATAATTGACACTTCTAAAAGACATACACCTTAACCCGTCGATTGTTTAGGTGCGAGTTCTCTTACTCGTGTGTGAACAATCGTCGCCTCTAAGACATCCGATATTTCAAACTCGCTCCTCTCGCTCTCGTGCGATCGAGCCTTACCAAAACACTAAGTCATCGCCTCCGTACGATCCACTATTCAATACCTTTCCCAAAGAACATTGTTTAAGTCATTCTTTCGCGCATATGAACTCGTGCTTCAGCCTCCCATGACGAGCCGACAAGCCAACGTTTAGCAGTTAGAATGCGGCCTAAACTCTCGTTCGCCTAAAACACGTCCAAATCAAACCTTTTTCTCAATCAAATCTCTAACATACTTAATCCATACTCAAACAACTTTTCACAAAAAAAACATTGTTTAGTCCATTCTTCCGCGCATATGAACTAGTGCTTCAGCCTCCCATGACGAGCCGACAAGCCAACGTTTAGCAGTTAGAATGCGAATTAAACTCTCGTTCGCCTAAAAAACACAAACCAACAAACCGTAGTCCCACGAACTACGAATGCTCTGACTTTCCCATTGCACGAGGGAATACGTAGGCACAAGGATCTTCATCCTTGCCGAGCACACTAATAAAAAAAAACACCCCTTTTCCTTATAAGCAAACCCTTTAGAAGATAGCAAACAAACCTACCTAACTTTCTCACGAATAGATTCAAGAGGTTCCCGTTGAGTACAACGGACGTAAAGGGTGCTAATACCTTCCCTATTGCGTAACCGACTCCCGAACCCGAATTTGGTTGCGAAGACCATGTTCTTATCCTTTCGAAGGTTTTATCGATATTTTCCTTTCCCTCCTTTGGGATGAATAAAGTTCGGTGGCGACTCTGTTTCGAACGGTTTTTTCCGCGTCCATCGTGAGGATCGTATTTTTCGAGGTACGACAATTACCAAAAGGATAATAGGGCACACACGCACACAGACCCTTCCACCAAAAGGATGAAAATGAGGTCACAACCTGCTATTACCAAAAGGATAATAGGGCACAAACACACAGACCCTTCCACCAAAAGGATGAAAATGAGGTCAAAGCCTGCTATTACCAAAAGGATAATAGGGCACACAACACAGCCTGCTACTACTAAAAGGATAGAATGGCACACAACACAGCCTGCTATTACCAAAAGGATAATAGGGCACACACACACAGCCTGCTACTACCAAAAGGATAGTATGGCACACAACACAGCCTGCTACTACCAAAAGGATAGTATGGCACACAACACAACCTGCTATTACCAAAAGGATAATAGGGCACACAACACACAGCCTGCTACTATCAAAAGGATAGTATGGCACACAACACAGCCTGCTATTACCAAAAGGATAATAGGGCACACAACATAGCCTGCTATTACCAAAAGGATAATAGGGCACACACACACAACCTGCTATTACCAAAAGGATAATAAGGAACACACACAAAGCCTGCTACTATCAAAAGGATAATAGGGCACACAACACAGCCTGCTATTACCAAAAGGATAATAGGGCACACACATAAAGGCTGTCACTCACCAAAAGGATGACACACAGACCAAGGGTTTATGGATCGGCGACACCAAAAGGATGACGGATCAAAACAAGCTACTACCACCAAAAGGATGATAGGAACTTCCTATTTGTGAGGACCAACATCAGAAGGATGCAGGTTGAATTGAGTTGATTGGGTTTGGCTATCACCAAAAGGATGATAGTAAGGCAATTGACAAAAGGTCAAGTTTGCTAGGGATGTGATGAGATTTATTTGGAGACATCAACAAAAGGTTGAAGTAAAGAAATCAATGAGGAGAGCCCACGAAAAGGAAAGGGAAACAGTGAAAAATGGAGAAGGTAACCCGCCAAGATCTACGCAATCTTGTGCCTACGTATCTTTACTCGGACGAGAATAAAGAATCAGGGCAGTCGTAGTTCGACTTAAAGAAAAGATTCAATGAGGAACGCCCATTGACTCAGAGGAATGTTTATTGGTTGGGATGAGGATGACGACCTCAGCAACAAAAGGTTGAGGAACACAACTCAATGAGAAACGCCCACTGACTTGCTTGGAGATCACAACTTCATCAATAGAAGGTTGAAGACTTTCATGAGGAACGCCCATGAACTTGAAGAAGATGCCCCTGACTGGGCAGAAGGTTGCTTTGAGATCTTATCTTGATCAACAAAAGGTTGAACCAACTTCATGAGGAACGCCCACGAATTTGCAGGAGATGCCCTTGGCTGGGTTGAAGATCGTCTTGAGATTGATCCTGGATCTTGACATGCATATGTGAATGCTTGATTTTGTAATGATGTTCCATATCGAATGGAAATGCAAATGCAAATGCTGACGCGTGGAGATGCAAGTGCTGGGGAGGTATGATTTGGGTTTTTGGGATGCACATGATGCATATGATGTCGAATGTGACGCTTATGATGCATATGATGCGTATGATTGCAGACGGGTGATTGGATATGCTTGGAGAGGTGCCAACGTGGTGGACTTTGGGTAGTTGCCAATGCGGATTGGACTTTTGGGCGGTGGGAGGGATTTGATTTCCTCGACACTCAGTTCGTTGAAGACGCCATGATCGATGCAGACAAAGATGCTCTTGAAGCCTCGAATCTGATTACATGATTGATAAATCATGGTGTTCGTTACAAGAGAACCACAACTCTGTGCTTGATGGTCAAGATGACTTGATGATGATCAGCTCATGAAGAGTATGCTTTTGTTCTGAACTGCTTGAAAGTATAGACAAGACATGCCTGCTGCAATGAGTCTTGCCCCAGTCTGAACATGGTAATGGTATGCCCCTGATTAACTAGTTCTGAAGTGATTTGATCTTTGAAAGTTGAGGTTTGATATGCTTTGAGATGGCTTGCCCCTGATTTAAATGTTGAAAGATTTGCCCCAGCCTGAGGGTTTTGAGGGAGTCTTTCTTCGGGTCGGCACCACTGAAAGTTCAAGTTCCTCTTTGATTGCCCCTTGTTGGAGTTGTCTTGATGTCTAGCACTGATTTGCAATTAAAATTGTACATTCATAAATGGTAATCTTAATGCAATGCTCATACAAGTTTTGGAAAAGAGTTGTTTATTAGAGTGTCGTGGAAGTGAGACGAATGGACCGTTAGCCCAAACGTGTGTTGATTTCGATGGTGCGAAAGATATAGCAAGGAAAATGTCACCAATGCTGAAGATTAGCAAATATGGGGAGTCAGTTTACGCAACCTTGCAATAGTATGTTTTTAGAAGAAACCCCGCCTCAATTAGGTCTTTCGAGGGTTGTAACGTGGTCTGGTTTACGATTTAGGAAACAAAAGATATAAGGCTCAAAGCTTGGTTTGTACCCACCCCTTCTTCGTGATGATCTCCAGTCCTACGTTCAGTTAAATCTGCACATGTTTGTATTCCGAAAGGGTTGACGGTTCAAGGTATGCTTGAAATGGCAGTCACCTTTATTTTGTTTTCGATGAATGTCAGTGATCCTTTGATTTTGATTTGGTGGTCACTGAAACTTGTTTTTTGTTGAGGGTTCGGGGGCCTCTTTTATTTTTGTTTTTGATCCCTAACTTTTGCATGGACTGATCTCGCCTGTCGAGTCCATTGGGATATCCTTGATTTTTTTTTTGCCTAAGTCTCTTTTGAGGTGCTCGACTTAGCAAGCTTTTGTTTTTTTGTGTTTTTTTTTTTGTTGGATGATTGTGACTGCCAAGTCATGGGTATTGATGAACAACCGTCATGTCTTTTGGATTTTACTTTGTGGTTTGAGTGCGTAATTGGATTAACTGAACACTACCCCGCCCCAGGTTGAGTGTAAGGGTTTATAGATCCAAAGGAAACTGCTACTTCTTGGCTCGAAGTGGTTAACTAGGGATTAACTCCTTGTCTCTCCAGTGTTTGGGGGTTGAAACAATGCTTGTACATCCTCGGCGAGATTTTATCGAAAGCATACATTTTGCAATTATGGGTATTTCGTTGTCATCATCCTCCCTCCAACCATTGCTAAACAACAGTTTGATATAGGGAGTGAAGTGGATAAATATGTGTCGGTGCTTTGCAGTAAATGGAAAGAATGAGTTAATACGACATAACTGATTCAAAACATGCATAATCAATACATTAGGAAAACCAAATACAAATGGCAATGTTCAAAGCATACAGTACTTAAACAAATAAAGACAAAATAACAAGAATGTAAATGACGGGATGGCAACATGACTGCCTTCTTCGAGGAAACTTTGAACTTGACTTGACTTGATTTGTCTTGATGCTGGCACTAGTTTGGCGGGTGGCAGCGGGTTGTTGATGACGTTTGGAGCCCTCCCATTGAACGTGAGAAACTTTGAGTCGATCATGTCTTGAACCTTGTGTTTGAAAGCTCTGCAGTCCTCGATTGTATGCCCTGGAGCACCCTTATAAAACTCGCAATGAGCATTAGCATCATAGTCTGGAGGGAATGATAGTTGGAGGGGCCAAGTCTCAGGGAGTAACACCCTCTTTTCCATCAATTGGGCAAAGATCTGAGCATATGACGTCGTAGGCGATCAAAGTCTCTATCAGACCTCCTTGTCCTCTGTTGATTAGGCTGGAGTTGTTGAGCAGCTCTCTGTTGTTGATGTTGAAGAGGATACTGATACCCTTGTTGATTGTAGGATTGTTGTTGAGGAGCCTGTTGCTGAGGCATTGGAGTTTGAACAGCCTGAACTGTTGGCTGATAAGGCATTGGAGCGTATTGCGTAGCAGTAATATACGGATACTGGAAGTATGGCATTTGAAAAGGCATTGAGCGGGAGCTTGTGGAGCTTGCCCTTTCTGAGCAGAGACAACATTTGTTTCCCCTCTTTTTTCTTGTATCTGTTGAAGGGCTTCTTGGCTGCAGACTGACCGCTAGAACCTCCTTGGATCTTTCCACTTTTCAGACCCTCTTCAATTCTTTCACCGACGATTACCAAATCAGAGAAACCAGCTGAAACATTACCAATCAGCTTCTCATAGTACTGACCTTGTAAGGTACCCATGAAGATGTCAATCAGTTCACGGTCAACCAGAGGTGGATGCACCCTTGCAGCTAGCTCTCTCCAGCGTTGCGCGTACTCTTTAAAGGATTCGTTGTCCTTTTGAGCCATACTCTGAAGTTGAGTACGATTCGGAGCGAGGTCAGTGTTGTACTTGTATTGCTTGACAAATGCATCAGCTAGATCATCCCAAGTGCACACATTGCTACGCTCCAGCTGCATATACCACTCAAGAGATGCTCCAGACAGGCTGTCTTGGAAGCAATGGATCATCAGCTTTTCGTCTTTGGCATGGGCAGCCATCTTGCGGAAGTACATCCTTAGATGCATGTGGGGACAACTGAGGCCTTTGTACTTTGGGAATTCTTGCACTTTGAACTTGGGAGGAATGACAACATCTGTCACCAAGCACATATCCAGAGCATTCAAAGAAGTTGAGTTGCGTCCCTCCATGACTCGGAGTTTCTCAGCTAGATCAGGACACATCTTGATAGCTTCAGAATCCTGAGCAACAGTAGGATTGACAATTGGGATAATAGCATGGTAGTTTTGGACCTCATCATACTGATCCATCTAATTCTCTTCAGCATAAGGAATAGGAATCTGAGTGACAACAGGTTGGGCTTGCAGAATAGCACCAACAGTGACTCCAGATGTTGGAAGTGGTTGAGATGTGGCAGGAGCGAAGTCCATTGGTATCCCATAAGTGATGGGGTTGGGAACAGGAACAGGGATCCTTGAGGTAGATGCTTGAACAGGCACATTGCTGTTGGCGGCAGCGGCTTCACGCAGTTCTTCTTCTTTTCTGGCCATCATGATGGCTTCGAGAATCTGGTCAATCTTTCCCTTGATAGAATCCAATTCTTCTCTGAAGGCGGCTTGCTCTTGTTGAATCTGCTCCATCATTCGTCTAGTATTGGCTCGAGTTGCGTACTGGTGTCGAGGAATCAGCTTGATTTACTGGAGAAGGAAGGAAGGAGAAATGAGTTTCTGAGGTTGAAAATGCAATGCAAGATGCATAACAGATGCAATGCAATGCAATGACATGAGATGCAATGCAAGATGCAAGATCCAGGATCGCAGATCACAGGTTCAAACAGTTCTGAGGCTGGTCACGACAATGGGTAGAAGACCAAAGTCTCTGATCAAAGAAACCCTATAGGTAGGCTCTATGAGGAAAGTTCTAGATTCTTTACCCATAAACCCACTCATAGGATAGTTTCTACGTTGATGGATAAGATTCCTAGGATTACGGACACAAATCGCATCAATGTCACGCAATAGGCTAGTTGCATTACGACGATAATAACGACAAGGTCTCTCCTGAGTGGGGGCCTCATGCTAGGCGCACAAGGAGCGAGTCCTTGGAGACTAACACTACACGACCACCAATATAGAACTTGGTTCTAATAGCGGTTCATAGAGTCACGAACCCTTCATGAATCAAGTCGTGCGACAGGCTAGCTGTGTTACAACAGGATCTACGAAAAGGTCTACTCTAGGGGAGCTTTCATGCTAGGCACGCAAGGAGCGAGTCCTTGGGGACTAACATTACTTGACATCCAATTATAAACTATGTGTTCTCTCTGCTTTTACCAAAGCTCGGGTGTAGAGCTTTACTCATGATATCATCCCAAGATCCAACAGCTAAGAACAATAGGAGAAAGCAATAAGAGAACAAATACGTAAACGAGAAAAAAACATGCAAACAAAGATAACGCTCCTCACAAATCGCTCTAAGTTAGGCTTGACTCTCTCTTGCATGGAGCAAATATCCCCAGCAGAGTCGCCAGCTGTCGCACCTCGAAAAATCGCTTCATCGAAGACACAACTCTCGCGCGAAAGGCGCGGAAAATGGTTCGACAGAGTCGCCACCGAACTTTATTTATCCCAAAAATAGGGAAAGGAAAATATCGAGAAAACCTTTAAGGGAAGGATAAGAACATGGTAGTCGCAACCACATTCTGGGTTCGGGAGTCGGTTGCGTGAGGGGAAGGTACGCGCACCCCCTCACGTCCGTTGTACTCAACGGGAACCTCTTAGTTCAATTTGTGAGGAAGTGTTAGCTAAGCTTGTTTGTTTTCTTTTCAATGGTAAACGCAAAACGATAAGATAAAGTGAAAAGATACTAAGGGGAAATGGGGTGGTTTTAGGATAGGGTGCTCGGCAAGATCATCGCGACCTCGGGCCTACGTATGCTCATTCGGACGAGAATGAGGAATCAGAGCAATCGTAGTTCGACTACGGGGTTTGACGAAAAAAGATGGTAGTGTGCTCGCCAAGATCATCGCAATCTTGTGCCTACGTATCTTTACTCGGACGAGAATAAAGAATCAGAGCAGTCGTAGTTCGTGGTACGCCTACGAAACAAGGGTTAGGGTTTGAATTTTAGGAGATGAAAGATTGAATGAAATGCAACCCAAGGGGCGTGCCTTGAGAGCAGTCACTCAAGAATACGAGGAATGCTAGACTCCAAGAACTCAGTTCTTTCGTGAGTTGATTGCGAAAATGTTTGATAATGGTTAAGTGTTTTAAGACGAAAGGGTGAATGAATAACAACCCAAGGGCGTGCCTCAAGAGCCATTCATTCGAAGACCCAAAGAATGCTAGATTCCAAGAATCTCCTCCTTTCGTAGGTTGATTAAAAAAGCGTTTTAAAAAGATCGAATTAGATTGGTTGCAAAATGAGGTGAGGATCGATACTAGTCCCTAGGGGTGCTCCTAGTAACGGAACCTCGAGATGTGCGAGTGTGCGTTTGATGGCGAGGCAAAAGGCGCTTGACTTACGAGAATGTTTTGAAGAGTGGCTCGACGACGAGTCGAGAATTGGTTTGGAAATGGTTTGATTTGTTAAGTGTTTTAGGGAGAATGACGATTATTCGATAAACGAGACGTCGGCCTCGCAACCAATTAATCGGGGCATTATTGAGATGCTAGATCCCAACGACACCTTTTTTATTCGATTGATTTATGAAATATTGTTTGATGAACAACGAAAGTACCACGTGGAATGCTAGACTCCAATGGTATTTCTTTGTCCAAATAGTTAAGACGAGTGTTTTAGGAGCGAAAGGTCGAGTGATCACCACCTAAGGCGTGCGCCCCAATGGTGGTCACTCAAGAACCCAAGAGATGCTAGACCTCAAGAATTCAGTTCTTTCACGATTTAATAAAAAAGTGATTGATTAGGTGTGTAGTTTTTTAATCGGGAAGTAAGCGTTTGAAAAAATGAAAATGGTTAGATAAGCATGAATATGGATATGAACAATATGACAAGAGTATGAATAATAATCAAGATAATATTGACAAGATATTAAAGTTGACATAAAAATAAAAATTGGTCTCGTCTTAATCACGATTCAATCGAGAAATCGATACTCTTTGATTTTTGACTTTCATGGACCAAAAATGAAAAGACATAAGATAAAGTGACAATTAAGAAATTAAATCGAAAATATGAGTACAAAGAATAAAGGTCTCACCTTTATCGAGATTTAATCGAGAAATCGATAAATTAATCGATATTTAGTTTTCATGGACCCAAAATGAATAAAAATAATAATAATGAAATAAAATCGAAATAAATAGGAAAAAGAATAAAGGTCTCACCTTTATCACGATTTAATCGAGAAATCGATAAATCGTTGATGTATGATTTTCATTGACCCATAAAATGAATAAATGATAGTGAATAAACCAAATAAATAAATGATAGGCCTCAAATATATCAAAACTTAATCAATTTGATTAAATTATGAATGATATTATATCATTGGCCCGAAATAAATGGAATAAATTACTAAACAAGTATCATATTTTGGATAAGTATTAAAATACTTTCAGAAAATAAAATAAAACAATAAAGAATTAACAAAGCAGGATTAAGAGGGGGGGGGGGGGGGAATAGGAAAAGTAAGGGTATGGTGTGTAGATCCAGATTCATACGGGCTCTCAGGCTCATTATCATCATCATGGTGTTTTCTTTTAAAAAAAGAAAAGCAAAAAAAGCGTAAAAAAATGAAAATAAAACAAAAGAGGGCATCGCATTCAGGTTAACAACAACGACTTTTCATTCTTATTAAGACAAGCTTCAAAATCAACACAATCAAACGCGACTCCTTGTTCATCCCAACCTTCTTACGATTTCAGTCTCAGATACTTGCTCGCTCTTTCGATCTCCCTCATCTCTTACTCGTTTCGATCCGGACGACAATGTTTAGAGTTGAAGGTCTGGTTTGTTTCGAAGGTGAGCAGAGATTTGTGAAGGTTTGCATTTCAGGTTTGTGAAATTTGTTCCGATCTACTCTCTCTTCATCTCATTCTCCTCTTTACGGTTTTGTTCTGGGGTTGAGTGAGTTTTGTTGGATTTGAGGTTAATGGTGACTGTGGGTTGTGAAGGTTTTTGACGGAGGTTCTGTTGCGGTTTGGGTGGGTGAAGAAATCGGTCGAAGGTTGTTTGGGTGTGTTGTCGTTGTAAATGGAAGATGGATTATGGTTGAGTTGGGGAGGAAAAAAAGAGGTCTGCCGAATTGATTTGGGTCGAAAGGTTTGAGGGAGATTTTAAGGGAACAGAGTGATATTGGTTTTCTTCCCCCCTTTCGTGAATGAGAACGAGGTGCACTTTATAGGAGTTTGGATAGGGTAAATGTGGAAAAAAGAAAAGGGGTCGTGAGATGGATTTATAACGGTTTGGTGTGCGTTGCAAATCTATTTCGTATAGGTTGGAGAGGTGCGCTGAAGGTGCTGTGGCTGTGTGTATGATTCGTTTTGCAGGTGGGTGTCTTCTGTGAAATTGGTGGACATTTGCTGTGCGGTTTGGATTGGTCTTCTGCAGAGATTTATTTGTTTTTCTTTATTTTGTTTACAGGTTATGGTTTCAGTGTGGTACGGTTTGTGAATGTGACGTTGTGGAAATTGATAGCAGTGTAATCGTTTTTGTCGTATCGTGGTTTTTGTGAATTGGTTTGTGTCATGATTTATTACTTAAAGAGAAATGCAGATCTGTTGTATTCAAGTCATGGCAGGTTGTTGGAAATGCTTTGCAAAGTGGTGATGCGTGATGCTTTTTGTGGCTGTGGTGTGAAGCTTGCATTATTCGCATTGCAGTAGTGTTGTAGCGGCTTGTGGACTTTTTTCATGGTGGTCTCGTGATGGCCTTTGTGAATTCTCCAATGTTCCCTTTTTGTAATTGGACAATGAACTTTGTAATTGGAATTTTTGTAAATTGAATTGGGCTTTTTTTATTTGTGGTAATTTTTGTGAAAGGTGGACTTGTATAATAATAATGAAATATGGACATTTGAAATGGTTTTGAACAACATGGAAGTTAGAATAGTAAAATGGATATTGGAATAAATGAAGTGGAGTTTGAATAAAAAAAATGGATATTGTATAATGGATAAAAACGGATGGAAAATGGATAATTGTTTAGAAAAGAGAGATAAAATGGATAAAAAGTGAATATGGATTTTTATAAACAAGAATGGGCTTTTGATGATGGGCCTTTTTGTGGATTGAGCTTGGATGTATTTTTTTTGTAGAAAAATGATAATAAAGATGGTTTTTAGAAATGACACTAAAATGGATAGAAAAAATGGATAACTTAAAATAAGGAAATTGAATCATGGAATTGGGTAATTGAAAATTGGATATGGACGTAAAGAGAAATGGTGATTTGAAAATAAGGCAAATTAGATTTTTTTTTTTTGGAATTTTCTGAATATGGCTAGTTGGTGGAAGTACAGATGAAAATATACACAGGTAGGACAAATTTGGGGTATGACACTCTCAACCCGTAAAAACAAAAGGTGCTCCTAATAAAATGAAGCCTGCACAGAATGACAATTCGACTACACGGCCTCCTTCATATTTTGAACATGTTGACAAAGTTTTTCCTGACCCACCGACTCCAAAGTATCAAAAAAGTGTTGTCAAAGGAGCTCGCATTAGCTAACCAGCTTTGACGCCGCCTCCACCAAATATTTCATTCGTCGACGAGCTGTCGGTTTTTATGCCCTTACAGTTCGAACGGGGACCAAAACGGACTTACGGTTCAAAAGATATGCCCTTTTTAAATTCTAATTTTCACACAACAGTGGTAACCAGTTACTCTATAATGGGTAACCGGTTACTTGATCAAAAACAGTCCAGAAACGTGATTTTTCAAAGGGTAATCGGTTACTCTCAATAGGGTAACCGGTTACTGTCGTAACAGAGCCCAAAAATCATGTTTTTCTTCACTCTAAACCATTCTAACTCATACCTAAACATATTGGGAGATCAAAACAAGTATGATAGGTTCAATCCACACATAACCCAACTATACTACGTGTTTTATATCGCATTTCATCCGTTAGATTTCATTTATTTATCTGTTTAATCATTTTCTCTCAAATCTAACCTAAGTTCTAAACATATATTTCTAGAACTTAAAGTGTCTAACTAGAACCCACCTGGTAATCGAAGAGGAGGTTGAAGAAGATGAAGACCAATGATCCAAGTTTTCCCTTCTTCTTCCATGGATTTCTTCTTCTCTTCTCTTCTTCCCTTTTTCTCTCTTTCTCCACTTCTCATCTTTACTATCTTTCTTCTTCTTTCCTTTCCTTCTCTTTTTCTAACAATCATATATATATATATATATATATATATATATATATACCAATATTATATAATATAATCAAATAGAGTAAAATATCTCCAATTGATATTTTATCGTCTAACACCGAATGATTGATTATTAGAGTTACCATAATATACTCTCTTGAACTAAAATAATTGATCTGTCTCTTTAATAAAATAACTGATCTCTTCAGAGTTCATCAGTTGCTCTATTGATCCCAATTGATAATATTTAAAGTACTTAGAGAATTCCTTTATTCCAATTGATCAGAGGTAGAGCACAAAGACACTAATCTGATCTCATCTAATATCCAATTGAGCGTTTAGATAATATGGGGTATTACACTACCTACTTTGTCAAAACGTTCCATATGAACTAAGACTCCATAGAAACCCCCTCGGGCCAACCCTTCATCCTCAGAACTAAGTCTCTACTATCCACTTCCCCATTCTAACAACTCAGAGGGGAATTATTTTGGATAGAGCCCGTGCTCAAACCATCATATAACAACCCATAAATCAACCCTCATCCTCAACACTCAACGGAGACTAGGGCAAAGACAAAGGACTCGACTCCAGACAAAGATCCCAAAGGCCATCAATTGTCATAGTTTCCGCATAACTCTGATTTCCTTGAAACATCTATATAAATGCTCTGAAATCATAATCAAAGGTATTTAACACCCGATCTCAATACCTCACACTTATTTTTTGCTTACTTATTTGAATGTTAAAGTGTTTTTTAAGTAATACCTTTCATAGATATTCATATGCTCTCTCACCGCCTTCTGTTGGGAGAGTTTACTAGGGAGCATTGATACATAGTGTAGGACTAGGCATCTTTGTGAGAGACACACCACTTCTCCACCTAAAACCTTAAGGTGATGGGTGAGTGAGTTCTCCCACTTATAAATGCTCAAATCACCACATTCCTATCCAATGTGGGACTATTTCCCCACTTACTTACACTTGCTTATATTATTTTATACTTGTACCGCCGCTGACACCCTTTTCAAGGGTCTTTCAAGGGCATTTCGATACACCTCTTCCCGAGCGTCAATTTAAACGGAACACCACTTCCCTGGCATTTCGATACAAGTAAGTCGGTCTCTTTCTCGAACCAAAGGCTCATGATATCATTTGTTGGGGGAGTTTACTAGGGAGCATTGATAAATAGTGTAGGACTAGGCACCTTTGTGAGAGACACACCACTTGTCCACCTAAAATCTTAAGGTGATAGGCGAGTGAGTTCTCCCACTTATAAATGCTCAAGTCACCACATCCTTATCCAATGTGAGACTATTTCCCCACTTACTCACACTTACTTATATTATTCCAATACCTTCAAGTATCATTCATCAAAATCTAGTGTATAGTTACGACTTTTTTTTTTAATTGTTGTGGGCTTGAATCCATATTTATCTATGTATTATTAGTATATTTGTACTATACCTAATAGGTCTGATTTCAACTTTTATTCGTCCTCTTCTTCAAAAAGAAGGAAAAATATTGTTATCACTCATATTTTTACAATCTTTGAAATTAAGTTATTGAACTCGTCTAATTAATAAACTTTAATTAAAAATGAATTGTTCAAAAGAACCTAAATTTAAAATTTGATTGACTTTGAGAAATTTTAAGTTAAAAAAAATATATAAAAAATCAGCCAAAGTAAAAATTAAAAGGTGAACACTTCAGTACCCATCAAATTTGATTGGGTACCAGTACCCAGATGACATGTACACTTTAGATTGGTCCACTTCATTAATATTATTTATATTTATAAATAATTATAATATTAATAAATATAATTGATTCAATTAATGAAAATTCTAAAAGCCACCATACAACTCCAAGTTATTCTATTTTCCTCTCCACGTATTCTCTCATCGTGTAACCCTTCTTCTTCCTCTTTTTTTGAAAATTTTTCACTTTTCATTCTTTGTTTCTCCTCTAACCATTAATTATTCATGCTTCTCAATTTTCATTAAACACATAAACTTTCTGTTTAACTATAATTTTCGCCGCCGCTTCATTCGTCGTCGCCGCTACTGCATTTTCTGCTACACTGTAATTTTCTGTCGCCGCCACTGCGTCTGCTCTTATCAGTGACTCTCGCTCTTCTCTTTGTTAGGTAAGGTGATCTTTCTCTTGTATGAATATTTTGATTTTAGAATTTTCATTTGTTAAAATTATTCATTTTCTAGTTTTTAAAAATACCGACCGCAGCAGTGTTATCACATTTGTATCACATAGCAAGTAACATTTGCATCGCGTAACAGTGACGACGAGTGTATACATTTGATTTTCAGCAACCGCCAAATTTAATTTTCTGCAAAAATGGCCAAGTGTATATACATTTGATTTTCTTTTTCAGAATTTTTTATGGATATTGTTGATTTGTGCTTTGACACTTTCCTTCGATTTTGTGTTTTTATTTTCAATTTTCATGTATGTTTTCGATCTACCGGGTTGAGGAATTTTTGTATGTGAACATAAAGGACCTTTTTCTGAATTTGTCTATTATGTATTTGTGTCATGTATATATAATATATTATCGAATTAGTTTATCCACAAACCCATGTTGAAATTTTCTCTCCATGGTTTCTTTTCCTGATGAATTATTCCTGTAGGAGTTAATGGGATGGTTGGTTCTCATTATTATGTATGTTTTATTAATTAATTTAAGAATGATAATACAACAATATAAAGTTTATACTCCAATTAGAAGGCAGAAAAGAAAATTTTGAGTTAGAGGAATGAACACCACAAACCTTAGAAGTGGCTGTTGTTGACTGGGAGAAGTAGGATTTCTATCAGCCTAGAAAAGAAATCTAAGTAACAGGATGTACACTATGGAAATTTGATTCAAAAGAGAGTATGGAATTACAACTGAAACAGAAAATGGAAGTTTAATGAAACAGGTTATTATTTTGTGAATTTTCAATACTTGTTAAATGAAATGAATTATTAAGATATGTAATATAATAAAGCAGGTTATGCTGTCAATACTTGTTAATTGTTAAGTGAAATGAATTCTAAATACTTGTGCTTTGTTATGCTATGTTGACCAAGTATTATTAGGTTGTTAAAAGTTTCATCAAACTTTTAACAATTAGCTTGAATCAAGTGAATTGTTGTGATGATGCTATCTTGCAATGTTTTAGCCTTAGCTAAATTTCATTTGGCAAACAAAACCAGTAGCTCATATTATAAATTATTTTTTATAAATTGACAACACCATTTTTTATTAAAATTGTATTAGATTGAAAATATTTGAGCTTTATATAAGTCACTTACTATTCTATACAAACAAGTGTATAATATTCGGTACATCACTAACAAGGCGTTTAAGGGGGATAGAACTGAGATGGAACAACTCTTGAAATTGTTGGATGATAAAAGTTACGTGTCTAGGTACCGAACATGGGATGATGAAGTTATTGTTGGAGATATTTTTTGGACTCATCCTAATTCTAGAAAGTTGTTCAACACGTTTCCTAAAGTGCTCATACTTGATTCAACCTACAAGACTAACAAGTATTGACTTCCATTATTGGAGATGGTTGGTGTTACCTCAACTGAGAAGACATATTCTGTTGGTTTTGCATTTCTTGAGTGTGAAAAAGAGGACAATTTTACTTGAGCATTAGAGGTGTGTCAGACACTATTGAAGGTCCAAGGTGAGATGCCTAAAGCGATTGTTACCGATCGCGATACTGCATTGATGAATTAGGTTACAAAGGTAATTCCTTATTCTTATGCATTACTTTGTAGGTATCACATAACAAAGAATATGAGAAGTTAGGTTAAACTCGCGGTAAGGACGAAACAAATAGAGTCCGAAGATGGAAAAATGGTGAAGGCGGGTGTGGTTGTGGAAAAAATAATCGATGCATGGAATCGTATAATAAATTCTTCCACAAAACAACTATATGTTGATTCCGTTATGCATTTCAGGCAAGTGTGTGAAAAGTATCCAGCTTTGTTTTAATATGTTGAAAGCACAGTTCTTGACTAGGTGAAGGAGAAAATTATTTGTGCATGGACTGATAATGTTAAACACCTTGGAAATATAACAACTAACAGAGTTGAGTCTACCCATGCTACTTTGAAAAATTGGTTGGGAAAATAGTAAGGGTATTTGTGTTGAGACTGGGACTCCGTGAACAAAGTTGAGTCTGCCCTTGAATATCTCTATTTTGACCGAATGGGAAGTGATACAAGAGATATTTCTGAAATCCGATGACAACATGAAACTCCACGTCAAAGAACAATTGAGGAAGATTGCATATCCGGAAACCACCGACATGAAACCGCCCTCTCAACCCGTAAAAACAAAAGGTGCTCCAAATAAAATGAAGACTGCACCGAATGACAATTCGACTACACGGCCTCCTTCATGTTTTGAATATGTTGACAAAGTTTTTCCTGACTCACCGACTCCAAAGTCTCAAAAAAGTGTTGGTAAAGAAGCTCGCATTAGCAAACTAGCTTTGACGCCGCCTCCACCAAATATTTCATTCGTCGACGAGCTGTCGGTTTTTATGCACAAATATATCGAGCGGGTTGTCAATGTTGTGGGGGATGATGATTACAGTTACCGAGCCTTTTTTGCTTTACTCAGTAAAAGAGAAGATAGTCATACATTTGTTTCCCATCAACTTATCCAAGAGTTGAAAACACATAAATTATCATACACACAGGCGTACGGAAAGAAATAAAAATTCGATGCAGTTTATGAGTCTCTTGTTCCTTGCTTGAGAGGTCCGCCACCAGAGGCAAAATGGATGTGCTTCCCTGAAATGGGTCACCTAATAACATGTGCGTACGATAGAGTGTGTGTTGACCGGACAAGTTATGGTTTTAGTGGGCGGCTCATTCAACCACAAAATCCGAGTCTTGGCCGGATCATTTTATGGAAAGGATGGAAGAATTCGAGAAATTGAACAACATTGAAAAATAATCAAATGCACAAAAGTCCATGGGGTACCACATATATATTTAGTCAGTGACATTTGTTTTAATTCATTTTAATTTTTTGTTTAACCGGACAAATGATTTTATGTAATTGTGTCTCAATATAAATGAATGAAGTGTTATATATTCACCTTTTGTTCATATTTTGGCTTTATGCATTTTTTATCTTCCCCGTGACAACTCTTGTGTTTTAATAAATGAAAAAAAGGTTTTGTTATATGGTTCTGGTGTGATACTGGTTCAGGAGAAGTTTCAGAGATGCATCTTCGGAACAAGATAATAGGGTGTGGTTCTTGAGATGCATCTTCGGTGTTCTTATGTTACAATTCACACAAACTGAAAAATGTCTCAAATGTCACAAATAAACATTTATTGGTATGTCGCAAATGTCTCCTTCTCTGGCTTTACACCTGGACGAACGTTCAAGCTCACGGACTTCACCTCCCTTGAAGATATCAAAGATGAAATCTACCATCTCCTACCTTACAGAGACAATCGAAAGATTGTGAAGTTCAAGTATCGTTCACCGTCGATTGACAACTGAGTGAAGATTGAGTTTAGAAAATTTGAGGTCAAGACGCAAGCGGATGTTAGGGCTATGTGGAATACGTATTTCCGTTTTGAAACAAAAGTTCTGCTCGTGTTGAAAGCGACGCTACAGAGATCAGTCGAAGATATTCTTAAGATGTGCAAGCACCCACGAGGATATTGAAGTGCAATATTGCATTTTATATTGAAATCATCATTGTAATGCTTATTTTATGTTATGAATGTCAATTTTATTTTAGAAAATTACTTTTCTGTTGAATTTGATACTGGTGCGTCTTCGAAAATGCAACTAATTATTCCGAAGATGCATCTCCAGAATAAAGTAAATAAAAAATAAGGCATAACTCAGAATGCCATACGTTGAGTATGTGCAGGGGTGCGTCCGGAGATGTATCTCGAAAAACAAGGGGGGCATTTTCGAAAATTTATATGGCGCGGTAGAAACATTTAGGGTGCCATAAGAAATTCTCTTTATAAATATTACTTCATATATCAAGTCATTAAAGACATAAGAAAACAAAAAAATATATAGTTGTTAATGATAATTTTTTTTGGATTGAATAAGTTGAGTGGATTTGTGGGTTGGGTCTGGGTTTACTCGGAATCCATATATTTTGAATAGTTTTACATTTTTGAAAACCATATTGACTAATTTATCCATTCAAACCCACCTTTTTGGATCAATTCGGGTGGGTTTGATTGGATCTTATGGGTGTACTCAATCCATATACACCCTTAAACTAAATTATATATTGTATTAACCATATTTTTATAGACCATTAACCAATTCTTTTAAAAGAAAAAAAAAAAGAAAAGTCAAAATTGTGAATATTACTGTTTATTGTATTTGAGAACAATAATATATAGTGTAGGTGTATAATCTTGTATCAAAATAGCATTTTTCATATTTAAAATCTAATTATTATTCTAGTAGTGAATGAAGTGAGTTAAATAAGAAGAATTCATATTTAATTTAAATTTAATATTTTATGTAAATTATAAAATTTAGCGTATTCTATATAGTTAAAAAATTCATCTTGAATTCTAAGTTAAAAAGATAAAAAAGTTAAATTATTAATTTATTTGTAAAAAAATCTAATTTAAAATATAAAAAGTGAAATTTAATATCATATGAATAAAAAATAAATTTGACAAATTAGATCGTAAAATAACAAAAAAAAATTACACGTGTGAAAACATACCCATTAAAAAAGAAAAGAAGCAAAAAAAATTCAAAAATAAAATTCACAAATTTTATTATTCAACTTGCAATTTTTATAATGACAAAATTACAAATTCTCTCATACAATTGCAATTTTTAAAAAGAAATTTAAAAACTCTGTAAACTGCAATTTTTGAACGAAAAAATTGAAACCACTCTTTCAACTACAAATTTTGTACGGAAAATTGCAAACTCCAACTCAACTACAATTTTGGTATGGAAAAAATATAAACTCTCTCAACTACAATTTTTGGACAGAAAAATTGCAAATCCTCTCAATTATAATTTTAGATCAGAAAGAATTGCAAACTCTCTTAAATATAATTTTTTAATAGAAAAATTGTAAATCCTCTCAATTATAATTTTTAGACGAAAAATTTGAAAACTCTTTCAACTATATATTTTGGCGGCGAGGATAATAATTTAGATGGATGATGTAATTGTGACCCATATCAATTTTAATATGTCCTACAGTGGCGCGAATATAAGTTTATGTGATAATATTCATTTCTTAGCTATATATAATTGACATGTTAAATTCTTTCACTTGATAGAGGATAATAGTTGAATTAAAATAAAAAAATTAAAAAATAAATATTTAAACATATATTATACTACTTTCTCAATTATAGAATGATCATGTCAAATAAAAGTGTCACACCAATATGATATGTCAATCAGTTACATAATATAAAGAGAATAGAAATCCATTTTAATAAAAAATATATATGTTGAAAATAAATTATTGAATTTTATAAAACAAGTCTTTAAAAATAATTTCTTATTTATTATAATTTTAAATAAAACTAACAACTGTAATAAATAAGAAATTTAACAACGATATACAAATATTATGCCATCAAAAATTCTAATACCAAAGTATTAAAATCATAATTATCATAATTTGAAATCACAAGTACATCGAAAAAATATTATATTAATAATAACACAGCGATATGGTATAACTATTATCAATATACTATTTATTGTAATTAAAATTAACTTAATCATTTTATTAAACAAAATTTGTACAACTGTATTCACGATAAATAAGTTAGAATCATGCAAATTAAAAATATTATATTTTATTAAATCTTACAAAATTGGTTTGTAAGGTAAGGGGAGTCACTTTATATAAATTTTTTTCAAGCTCTGTGTTTAACCAATGTGGGACTCAGGAGCTTCCTAATACACTATCTCATGTCTAACACTCTTTTTGGCTCAGTGTTTGAATATTAACGATAGACAACCCATGGTCCGATCGATAGACTCTGATATCAATTAATAGATTTAAAATACATTAAATCGACAATCGTTAAATATAAATTATAACACATTATTGTATCAAAAAATAATCAATTATTATAGGAACGGTGTGTCTTATTGAATTGAAGAGGTTGTCGTCGTAGAAAGTAAATATAAGATAATTACTACCCTCATTATCGTTTAGGGTTTTAATTGGGTAACACTTAAATAACTAAATGATTGAGGACATTGACCTCTTATTTGGCTTCAGTACCCATCAAATTTAATTGGGTACCAGTACCCAGATGACATGTACACTTTAGATTGGTCCAATTCATTAATATTATTTATATTTATAAATAATTATAATATTAATAAATATAATTGATTCAATTAATGAAAATTCTAAAAGCCACCATACAACTCCAAGTTATTCTATTTTCCTCTCCACGTATTCTCTCATCGTGTAACCTTTCTTCTTCCTCTTTTTTTGAAAATATTTCACTTTTCATTCTTTGTTTCTCCTCCAACCATTAATTATTCATGCTTCTCAATTTTCATTAAACACATAAACTTTCTGTTTAACTATAATTTTCGCCGCCGCTTCATTCGTCGTCGCCGCTACTGCATTTTCTACTACACTGTAATTTTTCGTCGCCGCCACTGCGTCTTCTTTTATGAGTGACTCTCGCTCTTCTCTTTGTCAGGTAAGGTGATCTTTCTCTTGTATGAATATTTTTATTTTAGCTTTTTCATTTGTTAAAATTATTCATTTTATAGTTTTTAAAAATATCAACCGCAGCAGTGTCATCACATTTGTATCACATAGCAAGTAACATTTGCATCGCGTAACAGTGACGACGAGTGTATACATTTGATTTTCAGCAACCGCCAAATTTAATTTTCCAAAAATGGCCAAGTGTATATACATTTGATTTTCTTTTTCAAAATTTTTTATGGATATTATTAATTTGTGCTTTGACACTTTCCTTCGATTTTGTGTTTTTATTTTCAATTTTCATGTATGTTTCCGATCTACCGGGTTGAGGAATTTTTGTATGTGAACATAAAGGACCTTTTTCTGAATTTGTCTATTATGTATTTGTGTCATGTATATATAATATATTATCGAATTAGTTTATCCACAAACCCATGTTGAAAATTTCTCTCCATGGTTTCTTTTCCTGATGAATTATTCCTGCAGGAGTTAATGGAATGGTTGGTTCTCATTATTATGTATGTTTTATTAATTAATTTCAGAATGATAATACTACAATATAAAGTTTATACTCCCATTAGAAGGCAGAAAAGAAAATTTTGAGTTAGAGGAATGAACACCACAAACCTTAGAAGTGGTTGTCATTGACTGGGAGAAGTAGGATTTCTAACAGCCTAGAAAAGAAATCTAAGTAACAGGATGTACACTATGGAAATTTGATTCAAAAGAGAGTATGCAATTACAACTGAAACAGAAAATGGAAGTTTAATGAAGCAGGTTATTATTTTATGAATTTTCAATACTTGTTAAATGAAATGAATTATTAAGATATGTAATATAAAAAAGCAGGTTATGCTATCAATACTTGTTAATTGTTAAGTGAAATGAATTCTAAATACTTGTGCTTTGTTATGCTATGTTGATCAAGTATTATTAGGTTGTTAAAAGTTTCGTCAAACTTTTAACAATTAGCTTGAATCAAGTGAATTGTTGTGATGATGCTATCTTGCAATGTTTTAGCCTTAGCTAAATTTCATTTGGCAAACAAAACCAGTAGCTCATGTTATAAATTACTTTTTATAAATTGACAACACCATTTTTTATTAAAATAACAACTTGTATTAGATTGAAAATATTTGAGCTTTATACAAGTCACTTACTATTCTATACAAACAAGTGTATAATATTCGGTACATCACTAACAAGGCGTTTAAGAGGGATAGAACTGAGATGGAACAACTCTTGAAATTGTTGGATGATAACAGTTACGTGTCTAGGTACCGAACGTGCGATGATGAAGTTACTGTTAGAGATATTTTTTGGACTCATCCTAATTCTAGAAAGTTGTTCAACACGTTTCCTAAAGTGCTCATACTTGATTCAACCTACAAGACTAACAAGTATTGACTTCCATTATTGGAGATGGTTGGTGTTACCTCAACTGAAAAGACATATTCTGTTGGTTTTGCATTTCTTGAGTGTGAAAAAGAGGACAATTTTACTTGAGCATTAGAGGTGTGTCATACACTGTTGAAGGTCCAAGGTGAGATGCCTAAAGCGATTGTTACCGATCGCGATACCGCATTAATGAATTAGGTTACAAAGGTATTTCCTTATTCTTATGCATTACTTTGTAGGTATCACATAACAAAGAATATGAGAAGTTAGGTTAAACTCGCGGTAAGGACGAAACAAATAGAGTCCGAAGATGGAAAAATGGTGAAGGCGGGTGTGGTTGTGGAAAAAATAATGGATGCATGGAATCGTATAATAAATTCTTCCACAAAACAACTATATGTTGATTCTGTTATGCATTTCAGGCAAGTGTGTGAAAAGTATCCAGATTTGTTTTAATATGTTGAAAGCACAATTCTTGACCAGGTAAAGGAGAAAATTATTTGTGCATGGACTGATAATGTTAAACACCTTGGAAATATAACAACTAACAGAGTTGAGTCTACCCATGCTACTTTGAAAAATTGGTTGGGAAATAGTAAGGGGATTTGTGTTGAGACTAGGACTCCGTGAACAAAGTTGAGTCTGTCCTTGAATATCTCTATTTTGACCGAATGGGAAGTGATACAAGAGATATTTCTGAAATCCGATGACAACATGAAACTCCACGTCAAAGAACAATTTAGGAAGATTGCATATCCGTAAACCACCGACATGAAACCGCTCTCTCAACCCGTAAAAACAAAAGGTGCTCCAAATAAAATGAAGACTGCACCGAATGACAATTCGACTACATGGCCTCCTTCATGTTTTGAATATGTTGACAAAGTTTTTCCTGACTCACCGACTCCAAAGTCTCAAAAAAGTGTTGTCAAAGGAGCTCGCATTAGCAAACCAGCTTTGACGCCGCCTCCACCAAATATTTCATTCGTCTACGAGCTGTCGGTTTTTATGCACAAATATATCGAGCGGGTCGTCAATGTTGTGGGGGATGATGATTACAGTTACCGAGCCTTTTTTGCTTTACTCAGTAAAAGAGAAGATAGTCATACATTTGTTTGCCATCAACTTATCCAAGAGTTGAAAATGCATAAATTATCATACACACAGGCGTACGGAAAGAAATAAAAATTCGATGCAGTTTATGAGTCTCTTGTTCCTTGCTTGAGAGGTCCGCCACCAGAGGCAAAATGGATGTGCTTCCCTAAAAAGGGTCACCTAATAACATGTGCGTACGATAGAGTGTGTGTTGACCGGACATGTTATGGTTTTAGTGGGCGGCTCATTCAACCACAAAATCTGAGTCTTGACCGGATCATTTTATGGAAAGGATGGAAGAATTCGAGAAATTGAACAACATTGAAAAATAATCAAATGCACAAAAGTCCAAGGGGTACAACATATATATTTAGTCGGTGACATTTGTTTCAATTCGTTTTAATTTTTTGTTTAACCGGACAAATGATTTTATGTAATTGTGTCTCAATATAAATGAATGAAGTGTTATATGTAACACCCCCAATATATACCCCCAAGCTATTAAAGCAATAAATAAAATTCAAAATTTCATCAGAGTATATTTAAAACATTCACGGCATAGACCGAGGGGTCACATCAATTTGAAACGAACAAAATAAATCTGCCCATAAAGATATGCAACACTCGCAGGTAGCAAATAAACAGAGGAACTTAGTTCCTACTACCCACAATTCAAATACAGAATAAATGCGGAAAATCTGTACTGAATCTCATATATATATATATATATATATATATATATATATATATACCCTAAAAAGTTTGTCATACATCAAGTCATACATGCACAAGCCCAAAAGATATATATACATATACACACAAATCACCAATGGTCTCCCTAACTACCCGGTGTCACATATCAGAGCCGACCGACAAAAGAATGAAGACCCTAGCTTCACAAAAAGAGCTCCAGCAACTCTAATCTGCAATTCCTCATAGAGCATTATAAAACAGCAGAAGGGTGAGAAAAACAATCATATTACAGTTGTATATAACTATATATTAACACAGAAATGCACAAGTAAAATATTCTCACCACAAATGCACCACAATCAAATACAACACAACACCTTACAATTCTCAAGTATCAAATACCACTACACTTCAATCATACACAATACACTCATCATCAATACAATTACACATAATCCATCTCATCAATCACATTCACAAATCCATACCCAATTAATCCATGATTTATGCAAATGCACAGAGACCGACACAACGACTCTTACGCAATGCACATGCAGTACCGACTTCCAATATTTCTCATCACTAGTTCACTCAGGAACTCTGCTGGAACCATCGCTCGTTACTTAGTGTAACTCCCCGTCGGGCATACGATGTTCCCTGTCACTCAAACCTCTTTGTATAAGGCACAGGACGTTTATGGATCGCTCACACCTCTTTTTATAAGGCACACGACCCGATCGCTCACACCTCTTTGTATAAGGCACACGATCGTCTATAATCATCGCTCACACCTCTTATTTTTAAGGCACACGATCTATCCGATCGCTCACACCTCTTATTTTTAAGGCACACGATGTTATAGCGGATTCCCTCTGGAATCAATCCGTCACTCAGGACGTTACCAGAATGCATATCATGATGCTCAGCATACAATGACTCATGACATTCAAATGCACACATATACACATTCCATAATCATGCATATATCAACAATTACCACACATTTCATTTTCTTGCCCTAAGGCCACCAATCATTATCACCATGTGTATTTCATGCAATTACATCACACAACAGTACACAAGTCATAAAATATCCACGCCAACAGCATATTGCACATAGACATCAAGTTCACCCAATTAAACGGCAAAAGTCGACAACAAAACAACACATTTCCTAATTCTCGACATAATTTAATCGGCTAACGATTTTAAAACCATCATCATAATAAAGTACATGTTACAAGCTTCCTAACGCATCAAACCACGCCTCAAACCGACTCACGGATCAAAAGTTACAGAGAAAACAAATTGGAATAAACTATCATGTTCGTAGTGCGAAGCTCCTAGCGAGTCCTTCGCTCCCTCATTCGCAGTGCGAATGCCTAGCGAACAGTGGCAGAAGCAAAATAGCCTAGAACATTCCCAACGTTCGCAGTGCGAACCATCCAGTGAATGCTCGCTACCCCATTCGCAATGCGAATCCTCTAGCGAACAGTGGCAGAATGAAAAATAATACAACGTTCGCAGTGCGAACCTCACGCGACCGCTCGCCACCCATTCGTTGGCCATTCGCAGTGCGAACCTGCGATTTCAGCAAAACCCAGCAGGTCACCAGATCATCCCAAAACCATATTTTCTCCACCCAAAACATTTCCAACCCAACATATAACAGTCAAAACATAACCCAAGCATGGTAACAAGTATTCTACCGCATTTACACCGATTTCCAACCGCGAAAACATCGATCTCTCACAAAATTCTCATTTCCAACCTAGAACTCAAAGCTATGGAAAAACAAGAAAGCATCCAAGCAAACACATACATAATCATACACAAACATAGTATAATCGAGTTTCGCACCCTTACCCGATTTAATCGTGTTCTAGAAAGTCGGTTGATTGATTTCCAAGTTTTCCAAATTCTCTCTTTTTCTTCTCTTCTTCTCTTTTTTTTTCTTCTTATCTTCTTTTTCTTTCCCCCTTACTATATTTTTTTTCTCTCTTTCTATACTATTATATTCTAACTTAACAAAATAAATCAAAATGCCCAAAATACCCCTACCCTCAAATATCTCGCAAGTGTTCCCAAAACGCGATAAAATATATTCACGACGAAAAATAACATATTTTCACATAAAAGTCAGAAATAAAATAATATAATAATAAAATACTCAAAACGACTCAATTAATTAAAAAGACAAAACTGACCGGGGCGTTACAACTCTCCCCCACTTAGAAATTTTCGTCCTCGAAAATATTACCTGAGACGAACAACTCTGGATACGACTCCCGCATCCGACTCTCCAACTCCCAAGTCAAATTGCCCTCAGCAGCGCCTCCCCACGCCACCTTCACAAGTGCAATATCCTTGCCCCACAACCTCTTCAACTCTGGATCCAAAATCCTAACGGGTAATGCCTTAACCGTAAGGTTCTCCCTTACCTCAACCTCGTCCACCGGAATCACATGCGACGGATCCGAAACATACTTCTGAAGCTGTGAAACATGGAACACATCATGCAAATTCGACAGATTCGGCGGCAACGCCACCCTATAAGCCACAGCACCCACTCTCGCAGATATCTGGTAAGGACCTCTTCAATTTCAATGCACGACCAACACCCATTACCGACGTAACCCTTAGAAATACATGATCGCCCTCTTGAAACTCAAGATCTTTCCTTCTCCGATCATGATAACTCTTTTGCCTACTCTGAGAAGCCTTCATTTTCTCACGAATAAGCTTCACTTTCTCCGTAGTCTGTTGCACCAACTCTGGTCCAACCACCGAACTCTCACCAGATTCGTGCCAACACAACGGTGTTCGACACCTTCGTCCATACAGTGCTTCAAATGGTGCCATTCCAATACTCGAATGGAAACTGTTATTATATGTGAATTTAATCAACGCAAGATAACTATCCCACGCACCACCTTGTTCCAAAACACACGCTCGCAACAAATCTTCTAAAGACTGAATCGTTCTCTCCGACTACCCATCCGTCTGCGGATGATAAGCCGAACTCAACCTCAATTTAGAACCCAATGCCTTCTGTAAACTTTCCCAAAATCTCGAGGTAAACCTTGGATCTCGATCCAAAACAATACTTAACAAAACTCCATGCAACTTCACAATCACACTGATATAAATCTCAGCTAACCGCTCCAAAGAAAAACTGATGTCAATCGGAATGAAATGAGCCGATTTAGTCAATCTGTCCACAACCACCCAAATAGCATTATGACCTCGCTGAGTATTCGGCAACCCCGTTACAAAATCCATAGAAATGTTATCCCATTTCCACTCAGGAATATCCAACGGTTGCAACAAACCACTTGGTCTCTGATGTTCCACTTTCGACTTCTGGCACGTCAAACAAGCATACACAAACTGAGCCACATCTCTTTTCAAACCCGACCACCAGAAAATCTTCTTCAAATCTTGGTACATCTTATTCGCTCCCGGATGTAGACTCAAATTACTCCGGTGTCCTTCTTCCAAAATCATCCGTTTCAAATCTGAATCGTCTGGAATATAAATTCGCCCACGGAACCTCAACACACCATTAACATCCACTTGAAAATCACCACTCGCATCTTTTCCGTCAACCAACATCAAATCCACTAATTTCACGTCCAACTTCTGCTTCTCACTTACCGCCATCAGAAAATCATTCGTAACCTTCAACATACCCAACCTCACACTATCCGACGTCACTTCGCATACCAAACTCAAATCTCTAAACGATTCCAAAAGCTCTCACTCCTTAACCATTAAAGCGGACATATGTAACGATTTCCGGCTCAATGCGTCGGCTACCACATTAGCTTTACCAGGATGGTAATTCAAGCCAAAGTCGTAGTCCTTCAAAAATTCCAACCATCTACATTGTCTCATATTCAATTCCTTCTGATCAAACAGATATTTCAAACTCTTGTGATCACTAAAGACTTCAAATCTTGCACCGTAGAGATAATGCCTCCAAATCTTCAACACAAAAACCACAGCCGCTAATTCAAGATCATGAGTAGGATAATTATTCTCATGCACCCTCAACTGCCTTGAAGCATACGCCACGACCTTACCTTCTTACATCAGCACACCACATAGACCAATCAAAGACGCATCACGATACACCACAAACGGTTCATTAGGATCTGACAAAATCAAAATCGGAGCTGTCGTCAATCTTCTCTTCAGCTCATTAAAACTTTCCTCGCACCGAATATCCCAAATGAACGCTTGCCCTTTACAAGTCAACTGGGTCAAAGGAAGTGCTAGTTTAGAAAAACCTTCAATAAACCTTCGATAATAACTGGCCAAACCCAAAAAGCTTCGAATTTCAGTAATAGATCTCAGAGCCTCCCATTGTAGAACTGCTTCTACTTTAGATGGATCCACAGAAATACCATTACCTGAAATCACGTGTCCAAGAAAACTCACTTCCGACAACCAGAATTCACACTTGGACAATTTGGTAAAAAACTTTCTTTCTTTCAAAACCTACAAAACAATACGCAAATGCTCCGCGTGCTCCTCCCGAGACTTAGAATAAATCAAAATATCATCAATAAACACAACAACAAATCGATCCAAATGCTCGTGGAAAATACGATTCATGTACTCCATAAACACACCTGGCGCATTAGAAACCCCGAACGACATCACAGAATATTCATAATGACCGTAACGTGTCCTAAAAGTCGTCTTCTGAATATCTTCCTCTTTCACCCTTATCTGATGATACCCTGACCTCAAGTCAATCTTACTAAACACACAAGCACCAACCAACTGATCCATCAGATCATCAATTCTCGGAAGAGGATACTTATTCTTAATCGTCACCTTATTCAACTGGCGATAATCAATACACAACCGCATACTTCCATCTTTCTTTTTCACCAATAAAACTGGAGCACCCCAAGGAGAAACGCTTGGCCTCACAAACCTCTTCTCCAACAACTCATTCAATTGCTTCTTCAACTCTACCAACTCAGATGCTGACATACGATAAGGTGCCATAGAAACAGGTCTAGTACCAGGAACTAGATCTATAGAAAACTCCACCTCTCTCTCTGGCGGCACATCTGAAATATCTTCAGGAAACACTTCAGGAAAATCACACACAACAGGAAACACATTAAGTGAAACTTGACTATCCACAGTCAACGATGCGAACAACCCAAACAACTGAGCTTCATCCGCCAAAAGTTTCTTCAACTCTTTGGTAGATAAGAAACTCGAGTCTTCGTCTTCCTCAAGAGAAGGAAACCTTACTAGCTTATGATAACAATCAATATGAACCCGATTGAACTGCAACCAATTCATTCCCAGAACCACATCCAAACCTTCCAACGGGAAACACACTAAATCCATTTCAAAGTCTTTACCATAAATGGTTAAAGGACAACTTAAATAGACCAAAGAAGTAGTTACTGACCCCATTGCTGGAGTATCAATAACCATCTCACCATCCATCAAAGACAACACAAGATTCAAACGCTTCGCGCACTCAGACGAAATAAACGAATGAGTCACTCCAGTATCAATAATAGCAACTAAAGGCGTACTATTAATAAAATAAGTACCTCTGATCAGACGATCTGCACTTGAAGTCTGAGTTCCCGCCAATGCAAAAACTTTCCCACCAGTTGGAGCTTGCTTCGGTTTCTGACACTTCGTACTCACATGTCCAAGCTCACCACAATTAAAGCACTTCACCACGTTTCTCTTACAATCAGCTGCAATGTGTCCTATACCTCCACAGTTAGAACACTTCCTAAAATCTTTCTTACATTCGAACTGACGATGCCCCACATCACCACATCTATAACATCTCAGAGGACCAGACATACCTCCACCACTTAACCTCTGATCAAAAGTACCCCTTTGTTTACCTTTATCAGCTGGTGTTACATACGACCCACCACGGAACTCTTGCTTCCCTTTTCTATCACTCACACTCTTGTAGTGAGTAGAACGAGCCTTACTATCCTCTTCATAAATCCTACAACATTCCACCAAATCAGAAAACCTTCTTATCCTTTGATAACCGATTGCTTGCTTAATCTCAGGACGCAATCCACTCTCATACTTCACACACTTAGAAAACTCTGCAGTCGCTTCAGCATAATGAGGATAAAACTGCACAAGCTCCACAAACTTAGCAGTATAATCAACAACAGACAGATTACCTTGTTTCAGTTCCAAGAACTCAATTTCCTTCTTTCCTCTAACATCCTCGGGAAAATACTTCCTCAGAAACTCCTGGCTAAACAATTCCCAAGTAACTTCTTCACCTCCAGCTTCCAACACCTGACAAGTACTAACCCACCAGTCATCAGCTTCTTCCTGTAACATGTGAGTTCCCAGTCTCACCTTACTGTCCTCAGCACAATCCATAACTCGGAAAATCCTTTCAATCTCTTTCAACCAAATCTGTGCACCATCAGGATTATGTCTCCCTCTAAAGACAGGCGGTTTATTCTTCCTGAACTCATCATTACCCGCAGCATTAGGTGCACCCTGCACCGCACGAGCCATAGCTTGCATAGCAGCAGCCAAAGCAGCATCATTCCTACCAGCCATATTCTGTTCATTTCCAATAACAGAAACTATGGTTAAACAAACAGCTCACTCCACACGCCACATAGACCAGAATTGACACAACCAGACACGAACTGACACGGACTGGCTCTGATACCACTTAATGTAACACCCCCAATCTATACCCCCAAGCTATTAAAGCGATAAATAAAATTCAAAATTTCATCAGAGTATATTTAAAACATTCACGGCATAGACCGAGGGGTCACATCAATTTGAAACGAACAAAATAAACCTGCCCATAAAGATATGCAACACTCGCAGGTAGCAAATAAACAGAGGAACTTAGTTCCTACTACCCACAATTCAAATACAGAATAAAAGCGAAAAATCTGTACTGAATCTCATATATATATATATATATATATATATATACCATAAAAAGTTTGTCATACATCAAGTCATACATGCACAAGCCCAAAAGATATATATACATATACACACAAATCACCAACGGTCTCCCTAACTACCCGGTGTCACATATCAGAGCCGACCGACAAAAGAATGAAGACCCTAGCTTCACAAAAAGACCTCCAGCAACTCTAATCTGTAATGCCTCATAGAGCATTATAAAACAGCAGAAGGGTGAGAAAAACAATCATATTACAGTTGTATATAACTATATATTAACACAGAAATGCACAAGTAAAATATTCTCACCACAAATGCACCACAATCAAATACAACACAACACCTTACAATTCTCAAGTATCAAATACCACTACACTTCAATCATACACAATACACTAATCATCAATACAATTACACATAATCCATCTCATCAATCACATTCACAAATCCATACCCAATTAATCCATGATTTATGCAAATACACAGAGACCGACACAACGACTCTTATGCAATGCACATGCAGTACCGACTTCCAATATTTCTCATCACTAGTTCACTCAGGAACTCTGCTGGAACCATCGCTCGTTACTTAGTGTAACTCCCCGTCGGGCATACGATGTTCCCCGTCACTCACACCTCTTTGTATAAGGCACACGACGTTTATGGATCGCTCACACCTATTTGTATAAGGCACACGACCCAATCGCTCACACCTCTTTGTATAAGGCACACGATCGTCTATAATCATCGCTCACACCTCTTATTTTTAAGGCACACGATCCATCCGATCACTCACACCTCTTATTATTAAAGAACACGATGTTATAGCGGATTCCCTCTGGAATCAATCCGTCACTCAGGATGTTACCAGAATGCATATCATGATGCTCAGCATACAATGACTCATGACATTCAAATGCACACATATACACATTCCATAATCATGCATACATCAACAATTACCACATATTTCATTTTCTTGCCCTAAGGCCACCAATCATTATCACCATGTGTATTTCATGCAATTACATCACACAACAGTACACAAGTCATAAAATATCCACGCCAACAACATATTGCACATACACATCAAGTTCACCCAATTAAACGGCAAAAGTCGACAACAAAACAACACATTTCCTAATTCCTGACATAATTTAATCGGCTAACGATTTTAAAACCATCATCATAATAAAGTACATGTTACAAGCTTCCTAACGCATCAAATCACGCCTCAAACCGACTCACGGATTAAAAGTTACAGAGAAAACAAATTGGAATAAACTATCATGTTCGCAGTTCGAAGCTCCTAGCGAGTCCTTCGCTCCCTCATTCGCAGTGCGAATGCCTAGCGAACAGTGGCAGAAGCAAAATAGCCTAGAACATTCCCAACGTTCGCAGTGTGAACCATCCAGCGAATGCTCGCTACCCTATTCGCAATGCGAATCCTCCAGCGAACAATGGCAGAATGAAAAATAATACAACATTCGCAGTGCGAACCTCACGCGAACGCTCGCCACCCATTCGCTGGCCATTCGCAGTGCGAACCTGCGATTTCAGCAAAACCCAGCAGCGCACTAGATCATCCCAAAACCATATTTTCTCCACCCAAAACATTTCCAACCCAACATATAACAGTCAAAACATAACCCAAGCATGGTAACAAGTATTCTACCGCATTTACACCGATTTCCAACCGCGAAAACATCGATCTCTCACAAAATTCTCATTTCCAACCTAGAACTCAAAGCTATGGAAAAACAAGAAAACATCCAAGCAAACACATACATAATCATACACAAACATAGTATAATCGAGTTTCGCACCCTTACCCGATTTAATCGTGTTCTAGAAAGTCGGTTGATTGATTTCCAAGTTTTCCAAATTCTCTCTTTTTCTTCTCTTCTTCTCTTTTCTTTTACTTCTTCTCTTCTTTTTCTTTCCCCCTTACTATATTTTTTTTTCTCTCTTTCTATACTATTATATTCTAACTTAACAAAATAAATCAAAATGCCCAAAATACCCCTACCCTCAAATATCTCGCAAATATTTCCAAAACGCGATAAAATATATTCACGACGAAAAATAACATATTTTCACATAAAAGTCAGAAATAAAATAATATAATAATAAAATACTCAAAACGACTCAATTAATTAAAAAGACAAAACTGACAAAACTGACCGGGGCGTTACATTATATATTCACCTTTTGTTCATATTTTGGCTTTATGCATTTTTTATCTTCCCCATGACAACTCTTGTGTTTTTATAAATGAAAAAAAGGTTTTGTTATATGGTTCTGGTGTGATACTGGTTCAGGAGAAGTTTCAGAGATGCATCTCCAGAACAAGATAATAGGGTGTGGTTCTTGAGATGCATCTTCGGTGTTCTTATGTTACAATTCACACAAACTGAAAAATGTCTCAAATGTCACAAATAAATATTTATTGGTATGTCGCAAATGTCTCCTTCTCTGGCTTTACACCCGGACGAACGTTCAAGCTCACAGACTTCACCTCCCTTGAAGATATCAAAGATGAAATCTACCATCTCCTACCTTACAGAGACAATCGAAAGATTGTGAAGTTCAAGTATCGCTCACCGTCGATTGACAACTGAGGGAAGATTGAGTTTAGAAAATTTGAGGTCAAGACGCAAATGGATGTTAGGGCTATGTGGAATACGTATTTCCGTTTTGAAACAAAAGTTATGCTCGAGTTGAAAGCGACGCTACAGAGATCGGTCGAAGATATTCTTAAGATGTGCAAGCACCCACGAGGATATTGAAGTGCAATATTGCATTTTATGTTGAAATCATCATTGTAATGCTTATTTTATGTTATGAATGTCAATTTTATTTTAGAAAATTACTTTTCTGTTGAATCTGATACTGGTGCGTCTTCGAAAATGCAACTAATTATTCCGAAGATGCATCTCCAGAATAAAGTAAATAAAAAATAAGGCATAACTCAGAATGCCATACGTTGAGTGTGTGCATGGGTGCGTCCGGAGATGTATCTCGAAAAACAAGGGGGGCATTTTCGAAAATTTATATGGCGCAGTAGAAACATTTAGGGTGCCATAAGAAATTCTCTATATAAATATTATTTCATATATCAAGTCATTAAGAGACCTAAGAAAACAAAAATATATAGTTGTTAATGATAATTTTTTTTTGGATTGAGTGAGTTGAGTGGATTTGTGGGTTGGGTCTGGGTTTACTCGGAATCCATATATTTTGAATAGTTTTTCATTTTTGAAAACCATATTGACTAATTTATCCATTCAAACCCACCTTTTTTGATCAATTCGGGTGGGTTTGATTGGATCTTATGGGTGTACTCAATCCATATACACCCTTAAACTAAATTATATATTGTATTAACCATATTTTTATAGACCATTAGCCAATTTTTTTAAAAGAAAAAAAATAAAGAAAAGTCAAAATTGTGAATATTACTGTTTATTGTATTTGAGAACAATAATATATAGTGTAGGTGTATAATCTTGTATCAAAATAGCATTTTTCATATTTAAAATCTAATTATTATTCTAGTAGTGAATGAAGTGAGTTAAATAAGAAGAATTCGTATTTTATTTAAATTTAATATTTTATGTAAATTATAAAATTTAGCGTATTCTATATTGTTAAAAAATTCATCATGAATTCTAAGTTAAAAAGATAAAAAAGTTAAATTATTAATTTATTTGTAAAAAAATCTAATTTAAAATATAAAAAGTGAAATTTAATATCATATAAATAAAAAATAAATTTGACAAATTAGATCGTAAAATAACAAAAAAAAAATTATACGTGTGAAAACATACCCATTAAAAAAGAAAAGAAGCAAAAAAAATTCAAAAATAAAATTCACAAATTTTATTATTCAACTTGCAATTTTTATAATGACAAAATTACAAATTCTTTCATACAATTGCAATTTGTAAAAAGAAACTTAAAAACTCTGTAAACTGCAATTTTTGAACGAAAAAATTGAAACCACTCTCTCAACTACAAATTTTGTACGGAAAATTGCAAACTCCCACTCAACTACAATTTTGGTATGGAAAAAATGTAAACTCTCTCAACTATAATTTTTGGACAGAAAAATTGCAAATCCTCTCAATTATAATTTTAGATCAGAAAAATTGCAAACTCTCTTAAATACAGTTTTTTAATAGAAAAATTGTAAATCCTCTCAATTATAATTTTTAGACGAAAAATTTGAAAACTCTTTCAACTATATATTTTGGCGGCGAGGATAATAATTTAGATGGATGATGTAATGGTGACCCATATCAATTTTAATATGTCCTACAGTGGCGCGAATATAAGTTTATGTGATAATATTCATTTCTTAGGTATATATAATCGACATGTTAAATTCTTTCACTTGATAGAGGATAATAGTTGAATTAAAATAAAAAAAAATTAAAAAAAAATATTTAAACATATATTATACTATTTTCTCAATTATAGAATGATCATGTCAAATAAAAGTGTCACACCAATATGATATGTCAATCAGTTACATAATATAAAGAGAATAGAAATCCATTTTAATAAAAAATATATATGTTGAAGATAAATTATTGAATTTTATAACACAAGTCTTTAAAAATAATTTCTTATTTATTATAATTTTAAATAAAACTAACAACTGTAATAAATAAGAAATTTAACAACGATATACAAATATTATGCCATCAAAAATTCTAATACCGAAGTATTAAAATCATAATTATCATAATTTGAAATCACAAATACATTGAAAAAATATTATATTAATAATAACACAGCGATATGGTATAACTATTATCAATATAATATTTATTGTAATTAAAATTAACTTAATCATTTTATTAAACAAAATTTGTACAATTGTATTCACGATAGATAAGTTAGAATCATGCAAATTAAAAATATTATATTTTATTTAATCTTACAAAATTGGTTTGTAAGGTGAGGGGAGTCACTTTATATAATTTTTTTTCAAGCTCTGTGTTTAACCAATGTGGGACTCAGGAGCTTCCTAATATACTATCTCATGTCTAACACTCTTTTTGGCTCAGTGTTTGAATATTAACGATAGACAACCCATGGTCCGATCGATAGGCTCTGATATCAATTGATAGATTTAAAATAAATTAAATCGACAATTGTTAAATATAAATTATAACACATTATTGTATCAAAAAATAATCAATTATTATAGGAACGGTGTGTCTTATTGAATTGAAGAGGTTGTCGTCGTAGAAAGTAAATATAAGATAATTACTACCCTCATTATCGTTTAGGGTTTTAATTGGGTAACACTTAAATAACTAAACGATTGAGGACATTGACCTCTTATTTGGCTTCAGTACCCATCAAATTTGATTGGGTACCAGTACCCAAATGACATGTACACTTTAGATTGGTCCACTTCATTAATATTATTTATATTTATAAATAATTATAATATTAATAAATATAATTGATTCAATTAATGAAAATTCTAAAAGCCACCATACAGCTCCAAGTTATTCTATTTTCCTCTCCACGAATTCTCTCATCGTGTAACCCTTCTTCTTCCTCTTTTTTTGAAAATATTTCACTTTTCATTCTTTGTTTCTCCTCCAACCATTAATTATTCATGCTTCTCAATTTTCATTAAACACATAAACTTTCTGTTTAACTATAATTTTCGCCGCCGCTTCATTCGTCGTTGTAACGCCCCGATTTTGATTATTTCCATTTTGTTGAGTCTTTTATTTTAATTAAGTGATAAATTATTTTATTTGTGAAATTGGTGTGTTAAATGTTATTTTTCCGTTTTTGAGAGTTTTCGGGGAAATTAGAATGGAGGGTATTTTAGACTTTTCTCAATTAATGATAAGTTAGAAATTTAGTGGAATTAGAATTATGTGAGAAAATGAATTAATTGTATTTGAGAGAAAAGAAATAGAAAAGAAAGAAAAGAGATAGAAAGGAGAGAGAGAGAAATAGAAAGAAAAAGGATAGAAAGAGAGAAAGAGGAAGAGGAGAAAAGAGAAGGAAAAGAGGAAAACCAAGAAAATCAACCTCAAGAAATCGATTTAATCGGGTAAGGGTGTGAAATCTTATTATCTTATCAATGTATATTATTATGTATGATTGTGTATGTGTGTATTGGATTGTTTGTGGTGTTTTCATAGTTTTCCATTTTAGGTCGATAATGAGAAATCGATGTTTCCGCGGTTGGAAATCGACGTAAATGTGGTAGAATGCTTGTTGCCGTGATTAGATTGAGTTCTGATGGATGTATGTTGTTTTGAAAATGTTTTGGGTTGAAAAATAGGGTTTTTGGGTTTTCAACAGCGCTGAAGGATTCTGAGTTTTCGCAGGTTCGCCTAGCGAACCATTCAGCGAAGGGTAGCGAAGGTTCGCTACGGGTATTCGCCTAGAGAAGGCGTGAGCGAAGGTTCGCTAGAGTGCTCGCCTAGCGAAGTTTGGGTGTTTTGAATGTTGGTAGTTGCTGCCTTGGTTCGCCAAGGGGTTCGCCTAGCGAACTTTGTGTCTGTTTTTATCTAACAGTTGGTTCGCTGGAACATTCGCCTAGCGAAGGAGCTAGCGAATGCTCGCGAGGGAGGTTCACCCAGCGAACAGTGTTGTTCGTGTAATTTTGTTTTCTGCATAACTTTTGATCTGTGGTTCGGTTTGAGGCGTGGTTCGATGCATTAGAAAGCTTATGGAATGTTCTTTCTTATTTTGATGACTTGGAAATTGTTAGCCGATTAAATAAGTCGGAAAAGTCGGGAATAGTGCTATTTAGCGACTTTTGCCGTTTTGACTGTGTGTTTGAATGTGAATCATACAATAGTGCATTGATGTGAATGTATATAGATTGTATGTGATTGTATGAGGTGAATGCATGAATATATTGTGAATATGTATGCATTTCAAGAATGTTTGGAGTCATTTTGCATGTGAAGCATAATGAAGTACATTCTTGTGTTGAGCGATTCTAATGAGAATCTGTTGTATCGTCGTGTGCCTATGTGAGGTGTGAGCGATGATTACAAACGATTGTGTGCCTAGGTGAGGTGTGAGCAATCAGATTGTGTGCCTAGGTGAGGTGTGAGCAATCGGATCGTGTGCCCGCGTGTGGGGTGTGAGCGATCGGGTCGTGTGCCCGTGTGGGGTGTGAGCGATCCATAAACATTGTGTGCCTATGTGAGGTGTGAGCAATGGGTGAACATCGTAGGCCCGACGGGGAGTTACATTGGTAACGAGCGATGGTTCCAGTAGAGTTCCTGAGTGAACTAATGATGATTGAGTCGGTACCGCATTGCATTTGCATAGAGTCATGAGTCGGTCTCTATGATTTGCATTTATCATCTTTGTATTTGTGCATTGATGAATAAACATATATGTGTACATTTATGTGGAATGATCAGAATTGTGAAAGTATACATGATGGATATGTTTGGTTGTGAATATATATATATATATACATTGTGATGTATATGGGTGAGTTTTGACGAATTGTGGTGAGAATGTGGAATATGTGTATTTTTATGTTAAGATATATATATAATTTTATGCATTGTTATTATGATAATATTTCTCACCCTTCTGCTGTTTTATGATGCTCTATGATGCATTGCAGAGTAGGTATGCTGGAGGTCTTTTGTGAAGCGAGTCTTCATTCTTTTGGTCGGTTGGCTCTGATATGTAGCACCGGGTAGCTAGGATGTATATGATTCTTTTGTGATACATTTGTATATGTATTTTGCTGATGAATGTTTATGTAAACATGAATTATGTTGATGGATGATACTCGATGACGCATATATATATATATATATATATATATATATATATATATATATATATGTTTGATGTTATTCAATGTTTAGATTTTCCGCTTTTATCCTAAATATTGAGATGTGGGTGTAAGGACAAAGTTCCTCTGTTGCAAAGTTACCCCACTGTTGCATATCAATGTTTGAGCAGGTGTTGTATGTTTTAATATAATGTATAATGTGACATACTTCTTTTATACCATGTTTATAATTATACTCTGACGAAATTTGAATATGTGCCTAAATGATTAATTGTGATTATTTGGGGGTATAGAAATGGGGTGTTACATTAAGTGGTATCAGAGCCAGAGTTGAGTCAGTTGTGTCTGTCTTGTTGTTGTGTTGGTTGAACTGTTGTTTAACCTTGTTGTCTTTTTGGGAATAATCAGAATATGGCTGGTAGAAATGACAATGTGATGGCTGCTGCTTTGGAAGCAATGGCTAGGGCGGTGCAAAGTGCACCTAACGTGAATGCTAATGACGAGTTCAGGAAGAATCAACCACCGGTCTTCAAGGGAAGATTTGATCCCGATGGTGCTCAACTTTGGTTGAAAGAGATTGAAAGGATCTTCAGAGTCATGGACTGTGCAGAGGAGAATAAGGTGAGGCTTGGGTCTCACATACTGAAGGAAGAAGCCGACGATTGGTGGGTCGGTATGCGTCAAATTCTTGAGGTGGATGATGAAGAGGTAACTTGGGATTTATTTCATACTGAGTTCTTGAGAAAGTATTACCCTGAGAGTGTGAAGGGAAAGAAGGAGATGGAGTTTCTTGAACTGAAACAAGGTAGTATGTCTGTGGTGGACTATACTGCTAAGTTTGTGGAGTTGGTTCAATTCCATCCTCACTATGCTGCGATTAATGCTGAGTTCTCAAAGTGTATTAAGTATGAAAATGGTTTGCGTCCCGAGATTAAACAAGCTGTGGGGTATCAAAGGATAAGAAGGTTTTCGGATTTGACGGAATGTTGTAGAATCTTCGAGGAAGATAGCAAGGCTCGTTCTACACATTATAAAAGTTTGAATGAGAGGAAGGGAAAGCAACAAGCTAGAAGTGAACCTTATGTGACACCCGTTGATAAGGGCAAGCATAGGGGAAACTTTGATAGGAGATCTGGAGGAGGAGGTTCCGGTTCTATTAGGTGTTACAAGTGTGGTGAAATGGGACATAAATCATTTGAGTGTGGGAAGCCAGTGGTGAAATGTTCTAACTGTGGAGGTCTTGGGCATGTTGCTACAGATTGTAGAAGGAATATGATGAAGTGATATAATTGTGGAGAAGTTGGTCACATTAGTACTAAGTGTACTAAGCCGAAACTAGCTCAAGCGGGCGGAAAGGTGTTTGCATTGGCGGGGACTCAAACTACTAATGCAGACCGTTTGAGTAAAGGTACATGCTTTATTAATAGTACACCTTTAGTTGCCATTATTGATACGGGAGCGACTCATTCGTTTATTTCGTCTGAGTGCGCGAAGCGTTTGAATCTTGTGTTGTCTCTGATGGATGGTAAGATGGTTATTGATACTCCAGCGATGGGGTCAGTAACTACTTCTTTGGTTTCCTTAAGTTGTCCTTTAACCATTTATGGTAAGGACTTTGAGATGGACTTAGTGTGTTTGTCGTTGGAAGGATTGGATGTGGTATTGGGTATGAATTGGTTGCAATTTAATAGAGTTCATATAGATTGTTATCACAAGTTAGTGAGGATTCCTTCTTTGGAAGAGGACGAAGACTCGAGTTTCCTATCCACTAAAGAGTTGAAGAAACTTTTAGCGGACGAAGCTCGATTGTTCGGTTTGTTTGCATCTTTAAATGTGGATAGTCAAGTGTCACTTGATGTGTTTCCTGTTGTGTGTGATTTTCCTGAAGTGTTTCCTGAGGATATTACAGAGGTACCGCCGGAGAGAGAAGTTGAGTTTTCTATTGATCTAGTTCCGGGTACTAGACCGATTTCGATGGCACCGTATCGTATGTCGGCATCGGAGTTGGTAGAATTGAAGAAGCAATTGAATGACTTGTTGGACAAGAAATTTGTAAGACCAAGTGTTTCTCCGTGGGGTGCTCCGGTATTGTTGGTAAAGAAGAAGGATGGAAGTATGCGGTTGTGCATTGATTATCGACAATTGAACAAGGTGACAATTAAGAACAAGTATCTGCTTCCAAGGATCGATGATTTGTTGGACCAATTGGTTGGTGTGCGTGTTTTTAGCAAGATTGATTTGAGATCGGGATATCACCAGATTCGTGTGAAAGAAGAGGACATTCAAAAGACGGCCTTTAGGACACGGTATGGTCATTACGAATATTCCGTGATGCCATTCGGGGTTTCTAATGCGCCGGGTGTGTTTATGGAATACATGAATCGTATTTTTCATGAACAGTTGGATCGTTTCGTGGTTGTGTTCATCGACGACATTTTGATTTACTCTAAGTCTCCAGAGGAGCATGAAGAGCATTTGAGAATTGTGTTGCAAATCTTGAAAGAAAAACAATTGTATGCTAAGTTGTCGAAATGTGAATTTTGGTTGTCGGAAGTAAGTTTCCTTGGGCATGTTATTTCCGGTAATGGTATTAGTGTTGATCCATCCAAGATTGATGCGGTGATGCAATGGGAGGCTCTTAGATCGGTTATGGAGATTCGAAGCTTTTTAGGCTTGGCGGGTTATTATCGAAGGTTTATTGAAGGATTTTCGAAGTTGGCACTTCCGTTAATGCAATTGACTTGTAAAGGAAAGGCTTTCATTTGGGATATTCATTGTGAAGAGAGTTTCAATGAGCTAAAGAGAAGGTTGACAACGGCTCCGATCTTGATTTTACCGAATTCTAATGAACCATTTGTTGTGTATTGTGATGCTTCATTGATTGGTTTAGGTGGTGTTTTGATGCAAGATGGAAAAGTTGTGGCATATGCTTCAAGACAATTGAGAGTGCATGAAAAGAATTATCCTACACATGACTTGGAGTTAGCGGCCGTGGTGTTTGTTTTGAAAATTTGGAGGCACTATCTTTATGGAGCAAGATTCAAAGTTTTTAGTGATCACAAAAGCTTGAAATATTTATTTGATAAAAAAGAATTGAACATGAGACAAAGGAGGTGGTTAGAGCTTTTGAAGGATTATGATTTTGGTTTGAATTACCATCCGGGTAAGGCAAACGTGGTGGCCGATGCCTTGAGTCGGAAGTCGTTACATATGTCTGCATTGATGATGAGAGAATGGGAACTTTTGGAGAATTTTAGAGACTTGAGTTTGGTTTGTGAAATGACGCCGAGAAGTGTGAGACTTGGTATGCTACATGTTACGAATGATTTTCTTGCAATGGTATGTGAAAAGCAAAAGTTGGATTTGAAATTCGTTGATTTGATGTTGGATGAAAATGAGGATTTCAAGGTCGATAATTTTGGAGTTTTGAGATTCCGTGGTCGTATTTGTATTCCCGGTGATGTGGAGTTGAAAAAGATGATATTGGATGAAGGACACCGAAGTAACTTAAGTATTCATCCGAGAGCGAACAAAATGTACCAAGATTTGAAGAAAATCTTTTGGTGGTTCGGATTAAAGAGGGATGTTGCTCGATTTGTGTATGCATGCTTAACTTGTCAAAAGTCGAAGGTGGAACATCAAAAGCCTAGTGGATTGATGCAATCGTTGGACATTCCGGAGTGGAAATGGGATAGTATATCGATGGATTTTGTTACGGGATTGCCGAATACGCAAAGAGGTCATAATGCTATTTGGGTAATTGTTGATAGGCTTACTAAATCTGCTCACTTCATTCCAATTGATATTAGTTATCCTTTGGAGAAGTTAGCCGAGATTTATATTCTTGTGGTTGTGAAGTTACATGGAGTTCCCAAGAGTATTGTATCGGATAGAGATCCTAGATTCACATCGAGGTTTTGGGAGAGTTTACAAAAGGCTTTGGGTACTAAGCTAAGATTGAGTTCGGCGTATCATCCGCAAATGGATGGTCAAACCGAGAGGACAATTCAATCGTTGGAGGATTTGTTGCGTGCTTGTGTGCTCGAGCAAGGTGGTGCTTGGGATAGTTATTTGGCGTTGATTGAGTTCACCTATAATAACAGTTTTCATTCAAGTATAGGTATGGCACCATTTGAGGCTTTGTATGGCCGGAGATGTCGAACACCTTTGTGTTGGCATGAAACCGGTGAGAGGACGATAGTTGGACCGGAGATGGTACAACAAACGACGGAAAAAGTGAAGTTTATCCGTGAGAAGATGAAAGCTTCTCAAAGTAGACAAAAGAGCTATCATGACAAGAGAAGAAAAGATCTTGAGTTTCAAGAAGGCGACCATGTGTTTTTGAGAGTTACGCCAGTTACGGGTGTGGGTCGTGCCTTGAAGTCGAAGAAGTTGACTTCTCGTTTTATTGGTCCGTATCAGATTACTTCACGAGTTGGTGTTGTGGCTTACCGTGTGGCGTTGCCTCCGAACCTTTCGAATTTGCATGATGTATTCCATGTTTCACAACTTCGGAAGTATGTTCCAGATCCGTCACATGTTATTCCTATGGACGAGGTTGAAGTGAGAGATAACCTTACGGTGGAAACTTTACCGATTAGGATTTTGGACCGTGAAGTTAAGAAGCTAAGAGGCAAGGATATTGCACTTCTGAAAGTAGCGTGGGGAGGCACAGCGGAAGGCGATATGACTTGGGAGCTAGAGAGTAGGATGCGAGAGTCGTATCCGAAGTTGTTTGGATCAGGTAATATTTTCGAGGACGAAAATTTCTAAAGTGGGGGAGAGTTGTAACGCCCCGATTTTGATTATTTCCATTTTGTTGAGTCTTTTATTTTAATTGAGTGATAAATTATTTTATTTGTGAAATTGGTGTGTTAAATGTTATTTTTCCGTTTTGTAGAGTTTTCGGGGAAATTAGAATGGAGGGTATTTTAGACTTTTCTCAATTAATGATAAGTTAGAAATTTAGTGGAATTAGAATTATGTGAGAAAATGAATTAATTGTATTTGAGAGAAAAGAAATAGAAAAGAAAGAAAAGAGATAGAAAGGAGAGAGAGATAGAAATAGAAAGAAAAAGGATAGAAAGAGAGAAAGAGGAAGAGGAGAAAAGAGAAGGAAAAGAGGAAAACCAAGAAAATCAACCTCAAGAAACCGATTTAATCGGGTAAGGGTGTGAAATCTTATTATCTTATCAATGTATATTATTATGTATGATTGTGTATGTGTGTATTGGATTGTTTGTGGTGTTTTCATAGTTTTCCATTTTAGGTCGATAATGAGAAATCGATGTTTCCGCGGTTGGAAATCGACGTAAATGTGGTAGAATGCTGGTTGCCATGATTAGATTGAGTTCTGATGGATGTATGTTGTTTTGAAAATGTTTTGGGTTGAAAAATAGGGTTTTTGGGTTTTCAACAGCGCTGAAGGATTCTGAGTTTTCGCAGGTTCGCCTAGCGAACCATTCAGTGAAGGGTAGCGAAGGTTCGCTACGGGTATTCGCCTAGCGAAGGCGTGAGCGAAGGTTCGCTAGAGTGCTCGCCTAGCGAAGTTTGGGTGTTTTGAATGTTGGTAGTTGCTGCCTTGGTTCGCCAAGGGGTTCGCCTAGCGAACTTTGTGTCTGTTTTTATCTAACAGTTGGTTCGCTGGAACATTCGCCTAGCGAAGGAGCTAGCGAATGCTCGCGAGGGAGGTTCGCCCAGCGAACAGTGCTGTTCGTGTAATTTTGTTTTCTGCATAACTTTTGATCTGTGGTTCGGTTTGAGGCGTGGTACGATGCATTAGAAAGCTTATGGAATGTTCTTTCTTATTTTGATGACTTGGAAATTGTTAGCCGATTAAATAAGTTGGAAAAGACGGGAATAGTGCTATTTAGCGACTTTTTCCATTTTGACTGTGTGTTTGAATGTGAATCATACAATAGTGCATTGATGTGAATGTATATAGATTGTATGTGATTGTATGAGGTGAATGCATGAATATATTGTGAATATGTATGCATTTCAAGAATGTTTGGAGTCATTTTGCATGTGAAGCATAATGAAGTACATTCTTGTGTTGAGCGATTCTAATGAGAATCTGTTGTATTGTCGTGTGCCTATGTGAGGTGTGAGCGATGATTACAAACGATTGTGTGCCTAGGTGAGGTGTGAGCAATCGGATTGTGTGCCTAGGTGAGGTATGAGCAATCGGATCGTGTGCCCGCGTGTGGGGTGTGAGCGATCGGGTCGTGTGCCCGTGTGGGGTGTGAGCGATCCATAAACATTGTGTGCCTATGTGAGGTGTGAGCAATGGGTGAACATCGTAGGCCCGACGGGGAGTTACATTGGTAACGAGCGATGGTTCCAGTAGAGTTCCTGAGTGAACTAATGATGATTGAGTCGGTACCGCATTGCATTTGCATAGAGTCGTGAGTCGGTCTCTATGATTTGCATTTATCATCTTTGTATTTGTGCATTGATGAATAAACATATATGTGTACGTTTATGTGGAATGATCAGAATTGTGAAAGTATACATGATGGATATGTTTGGTTGTGAATATATATATATATATATATATATATATATATATATATATATATATATATATATATATACATTGTGATGTATATGGGTGAGTTTTGACGAATTGTGGTGAGAATGTGGAATATGTGTATTTTTATGTTAAGATATATATATAATTTTATGCATTGTTATTATGATAATATTTCTCACCCTTCTGCTGTTTTATGATGCTCTATGAGGCATTGCAGAGTAGGTGTGATGGAGGTCTTTTGTGAAGCGAGTCTTCATTCTTTTGGTCGGTTGGCTCTGATATGTAGCACCGGGTAGCTAGGATGTATATGATTCTTTTGTGATACATTTGTATATGTATTTTGCTGATGAATGTTTATGTAAACATGAATTATGTTGATGGATGATACTCGATGACGCATATATATATATATATATATGTTTGATGTTATTCAATGTTTAGATTTTCCACTTTTATCCTAAATATTGAGATGTGGGTGTAAGGACAAAGTTCCTCTGTTGCAAAGTTACCCCACTGTTGCATATCAATGTTTGAGCAGGTGTTGTATGTTTTAATATAATGTATAATGTGACATACTTCTTTTATACCATGTTTATAATTATACTCTGACAAAATTTGAATATGTGCCTAAATGATTAATTGTGATTATTTGGGGGTATAGAAAGGGGGTGTTACAGTCGTCGCCGCTACTGCATTTTCTGCTACACTGTAATTTTTCGTCGCCGCCACTGCGTCTGCTCTTATCAGTGACTCTCGCTCTTCTCTTTGTCAGGTAAGGTGATCTTTCTCTTGTATGAATATTTTGATTTTAGCATTTTCATTTGTTAAAATTATTCATTTTATAGTTTTTAAAAATATCAACCGCAGCAGTGTCATCACATTTGTATCACATAGCAAGTAACATTTGCATCGCGTAACAGTGACGACGAGTGTATACATTTGATTTTCAGCAACCGCCAAATTTAATTTTCCAAAAATGGCCAAGTGTATATACATTTGATTTTCTTTTTCAGAATTTTTTATGGATATTGTTGATTTGTGCTTTGACACTTTCCTTCGATTTTGTGTTTTTATTTTCAATTTTCATGTATGTTTCCGATCTACCGGGTTGAGGAATTTTTGTATGTGAACATAAAGGACCTTTTTCTGAATTTGTCTATTATGTATTTGTGTCATGTATATATAATATATTATCGAATTAGTTTATCCACAAACCCATGTTGAAATTTTCTCTCCATGGTTTCTTTTCCTGATGAATTATTCCTGTAGGAGTTAATGGAATGGTTGGTTCTCATTATTATGTATGTTTTATTAATTAATTTCAGAATGATAATACAACAATATAAAGTTTATACTCCCATTAGAAGGAAGAAAAGAAAATTTTGAGTTAGAGGAATGAACACCACAAACCTTAGAAGTGGTTGTTATTGACTGGGAGAAGTAGGATTTCTATCAGCCTAGAAAAGAAATCTAAGTAACAGGATGTACACTATGGAAATTTGATTAAAAAGAGAGTATGCAATTACAACTGAAACAGAAAATGGAAGTTTAATGAAGCAGGTTATTATTTTGTGAATTTTCAATACTTGTTAAATGAAATGAATTATTAAGATATGTAATATAAAAAAGCAGGTTATGCTGTCAATACTTGTTAATTGTTAAGTGAAATGAATTCTAAATACTTGTGCTTTGTTATGCTATGTTGATCAAGTATTATTAGGTTGTTAAAAGTTTCGTCAAACTTTTAACAATTAGCTTGAATCAAGTGAATTGTTGTGATGATGCTATCTTGCAATGTTTTAGCCTTAGCTAAATTTCATTTGGCAAACAAAACCAGTAGCTCATGTTATAAATTACTTTTTATAAATTGACAACACCATTTTTTATTAAAATAACAACTTGTATTAGATTGAAAATATTTGAGCTTTATACAAGTCACTTACTATTCTATACAAACAAGTGTATAATATTCGGTACATCACTAACAAGACGTTTAAGAGGGATAGAACTGAGATGGAACAACTCTTGAAATTGTTGGATGATAACAGTTACGTGTCTAGGTACCGAACGTGCGATGATGAAGTTACTGTTAGAGATATTTTTTGGACTCATCCTAATTCTAGAAAGTTGTTCAACACGTTTCCTAAAGTGCTCATACTTGATTCAACCTACAAGACTAACAAGTATTGACTTCCATTATTGGAGATGGTTGGTGTTACCTCAACTGAGAAGACATATTCTGTTGGTTTTGCATTTCTTGAGTGTGAAAAAGAGGACAATTTTACTTGAGCATTAGAGGCGTGTCAGACACTGTTGAAGGTCCAAGGTGAGATGCCTAAAGCGATTGTTACCGATCGCGATACCGCATTGATGAATTAGGTTACAAAGGTATTTCCTTATTCTTATGCATTACTTTGTAGGTATCACATAACAAAGAATATGAGAAGTTAGGTTAAACTCGCGGTAAGGACGAAACAAATAGAGTCCGAAGATGGAAAAATGGTGAAGGCGGGTGTAGTTGTGGAAAAAATAATGGATGCATGGAATCGTATAATAAATTCTTCCACAAAACAACTATATGTTGATTCTGTTATGCATTTCAGGCAAGTGTGTGAAAAGTATCCAGATTTGTTTTAATATGTTGAAAGCACAATTCTTGACCAGGTAAAGGAGAAAATTATTTGTGCATGGACTGATAATGTTAAACACCTTGGAAATATAACAACTAACAGAGTTGAGTCTACCCATGCTACTTTGAAAAATTGGTTGGGAAATAGTAAGGGGATTTGTGTTGAGACTGGGACTCCGTGAACAAAGTTGAGTCTGCCCTTGAATATCTCTATTTTGACCGAATGGGAAGTGATACAAGAGATATTTTTGAAATCCGATGACAACATGAAACTCCACGTCAAAGAACAATTTAGGAAGACTGCATATTCGGAAACCACCGACATGAAACCGCCCTCTCAACCCGTAAAAACAAAAGGTGCTCCAAATAAAATGAAGACTGCACCGAATGACAATTCGACTACATGGCCTCCTTCATGTTTTGAATATGTTGACAAAGTTTTTCCTGACTCACCGACTCCAAAGTCTCAAAAAAGTGTTGTCATAGGAGCTCGCATTAGCAAACCAGCTTTGACGCCGCCTCCACCAAATATTTCATTCGTCGACGAGCTGTCGATTTTTATGCACAAATATATCGAGCGGGTCGTCAATGTTGTGGGGGATGATGATTACAGTTACCGAGCCTTTTTTGCTTTACTCAGTAAAAGAGAAGATAGTCATACATTTGTTTGCCATCAACTTATCCAAGAGTTGAAAACGCATAAATTATCATACACACAGGCGTACGGAAAAAAATAAAAATTCGATGCAGTTTATGAGTCTCTTGTTCCTTGCTTGAGAGGTCCGCCACCAGAGGCAAAATGGATGTGCTTCCCTGAAAAGGGTCACCTAATAACATGTGCGTACGATAGAGTGTGTGTTGACCGGACATGTTATGGTTTTAGTGGGCGGCTCATTCAACCACAAAATCCGAGTCTTGGCCGGATCATTTTATGGAAAGGATGGAAGAATTCGAGAAATTGAACAACATTGAAAAATAATCAAATGCACAAAAGTCCAAGGGGTACCACATATATATTTAGTCGGTGACATTTGTTTCAATTCGTTTTAATTTATTGTTTAACCGGACAAATAATTTTATGTAATTGTGTCTCAATATAAATGAATGGAGTGTTATATATTCACCTTTTGTTCATATTTTGGCTTTATGCATTTTTTATCTTCCCCATGACAACTCTTGTGTTTTTATAAATGAAAAAAAGGTTTTGTTATATGGTTCTGGTGTGATACTGGTTCAGGAGAAGTTTCAGAGATGCATCTCCGGAACAAGATAATAGGGTGTGGTTCTTGAGATGCATCTTCGGTGTTCTTATGTTACAATTCACACAAACTGGAAAATGTCTCAAATGTCACAAATAAACATTTATTGGTATGTCGCAAATGTCTCCTTCTCTGGCTTTACACCCGGACGAACGTTCAAGCTCACGGACTTCACCTCCCTTGAAGATATCAAAGATGAAATCTACCATCTCCTACCTTACAGAGACAATCGAAAGATTGTGAAGTTCAAGTATCGTTCACCGTCGATTGACAACTAAGGGAAGATTGAGTTTAGAAAATTTGTGGTCAAGACGCAAATGGATGTTAGGGCTATGTGGAATACGTATTTCCGTTTTGAAACAAAATTTATGCTCGAGTTGAAAGCGACGCTACAGAGATCGGTCGAAGATATTCTTAAGATGTGCAAGCACCCACGAGGATATTGAAGTGCAATATTGCATTTTATGTTGAAATCATCATTGTAATGCTTATTTTATGTTATGAATGTCAATTTTATTTTAGAAAATTGCTTTTCTGTTGAATCTGATACTGGTGCGTCTTCGAAAATGCAACTAATTATTCCGAAGATGCATCTCCGGAATAAAGTAAATAAAAAATAAGGCATAACTCAGAATGCCATACGTTGAGTGTATGCAGGGGTGCGTCCGAAGATGTATCTCGAAAAACAGGGGGGCATTTTCGAAAATTTATATGGCGCGGTAGAAACATTTAGGGTGCCATAAGAAATTCTCTATATAAATATTACTTCATATATCAAGTCATTAAGAGACCTAAGAAAACAAAAATATATAGTTGTTAATGATAATTTTTTTTGGATTGAGTGAGTTGAGTGGATTTATGGGTTGGGTCTGGGTTTACCCGGAATCCATATATTTTGAATAGTTTTTCATTTTTGAAAATCATATTGACTAATTTATCCATTCAAACCCACCTTTTTGGATCAATTTGGGTGGGTTTGATTGGATCTTATGGGTTTACTCAATCCATATACACCCTTAAACTAAACTATATATATATTGTATTAACCATATTTTTATAGACCATTAACCAATTTTTTTAAAAGAAAAAAAAATAAAGAAAAGTCAAAATTGTGAATATTACTGTTTATTGTATTTGAGAACAATAATATATAGTGTAGGTGTATAATCTTGTATCAAAATAGCATTTTTCATATTTAAAATCTAATTATTATTCTAGTAGTGAATGAAGTGAGTTAAATAAGAAGAATTCGTATTTTATTTAAATTTAATATTTTATGTAAATTATAAAATTTAGCGTATTCTATATAGTTAAAAAATTCATCATGAATTCTAAGTTAAAAAAATAAAAAAGTTAAATTATTAATTTATTTGTAAAAATATCTAATTTAAAATATAAAAAGTGAAATTTAATATCATATAAATAAAAAATAAATTTGACAAATTAGATCGTAAAATAACAACAACAAAAATTACACGTGTGAAAACATACCCATTAAAAAAGAAAAGAAGCAAAAAAAATTCAAAAATAAAATTCACAAATTTTATTATTCAACTTGCAATTTTTATAATGACAAAATTACAAATTCTTTCATACAATTGCACTTTTTAAGAAAAAACTTAAAACTTCTGTAAACTGCAATTTTTGAACGAAAAAATTGAAACCTCTCTTTCAACTACATATTTTGTACAGAAAATTGCAAACTCTCACTCAACTACAATTTTGGTATGGAAAAAATATAAACTCTCTCAACTACAATTTTTGGACAGAAAAATTGCAAATCCTCTCAATTATAATTTTAGATCAGAAAAATTGCAAACTCTCTTAAATACAGTTTTTTAATAGAAAAATTGTAAATCCTCTCAATTATAATTTTTAGACGAAAAATTTGAAAACTCTTTCAACTATATTTTTTGGCGGCGAGGATAATAATTTAGATGGGTGATGTAATGGTGACCCATATCATTTTTAATATGACCTACAGTGGCGCGAATATAAGTCTATGTGATAATATTCATTTCTTAGGTATATATAATCGACATGTTAAATTCTTTCATTTGATAGAGGATAATAGTTGAATTAAGATAAACAAATTAAAAAATATATTTAAACATATATTATACTATTTTCTCAATTATAGAATGATCATGTCAAATAACAGTGTCACACCAATATGATATGTCAATCAGTTACATACTATAAAGAGAATAGAAATCCATTTTAATAAAAAAATATATATGTTTAAAATAAATTATTGAATTCTATAAAACAAGTCTTTAAAAATAATTTCTTATTTATTATAATTTTAAATAAAACTATCAACTGTAATAAATAAGAAATTTAACAACGATATACAAATATTATGCCATCAAAAATTCTAATACCGAAGTATTAAAATCATAATTATCATAATTTGAAATCACAAGTACATCGAAAAAATATTATATTAATAATAACACAGCGATATGGTATAACTATTATCAATATAATATTTATTGTAATTAAAATTAACTTAATCATTTTATTAAACAAAATTTGTACAATTGTATTCACGATAGATAAGTTAGAATCATACAAATTAAAAATATTATATTTTATTCAACCTTACAAAATTGGTTTGTAAGGTGAGGGGAGTCACTTTATATAAACTTTTTTCAAGCTCTGTGTTTAACCAATGTGGGACTCAAGAGCTTCCTAATACACTATCTCATGTCTAACATACTCTTTTTGGCTCGGTGTTTGAATATTAACGATAGGCAACCCATGGTCCGATCGATAGGCTCTGATATCAATTGATAGATTTAAAATAAATTAAATCGACAATCGTTAAATATAAATTATAACACATTATTGTATAAAAAAATAATAAATTATTATAGGAACGGTGTGTCTTATTGAATTGAAGAGGTTGTCGTCGTAGAAAGTAAATATAAGATAATTACTACCCTCATTATCGTTTAGGGTTTTAATTGGATAACACTTAAATAACTAAACGTTTGAGGACATTGAACTCTTATTTGGCTTCAGGGTCGGCCCTGTGCAAGTGCAGCAAGCGCTACAGCACAGGGCCCCAAATTTTGGAGGGCCTCAAATTTTGAATGTTCCAATTTTTTTTTTATAAATATTAATAGAAATAAATAAAATATTATAATAAAAATTTAATAAATAAAAAAAAATATATGATAAAAATTCAATATATACAAAAAAATGAAATTGATCAAAACTCAATAATTATAACTAAATTTAATTTTAATTAATATATAATTGTATTTTTGTATTTTTTAATCATTATAATACTTTTTTAAATTTAGGACCATTTTTAAAATTAGAACAGGGCCTCCGAGATGATTGGGCCGACCCTGTTTGGCTTAACTGAATGGTTCAATCCATCACGGTTCATTCTAACACAAAACTCAATCAAATAATTCATCAATAATTAATGTTTAATAACAACTTACCATACTATAATTAATTAATAATTGACTATGTCAATCCATAATAGATTAATTAAATAATTAATCTAACACGACAAGGTAATGGGTTGAGAAACAAAGAGTACGACGACGGCGATCACAATGAATATGAAAGAATAATGAAGATTGATGGATGGTGGCGACTCTCACGCGATGGAAGAGCCATTGGCGTACGACAAGGTAGTCGGTTAAGAAAATAAAGAGTATGACAACACCAACGACAATGAATATGAAAGCGAAAAATAGAATAGTGAAGATTGACTAATGGTGGCGACTCTCGCGACGACGGAAGAGCCATTGGAGTACGCCGGAGTAGTAGGTTGAAATTGGTTTATTTTGGTAGACTCAAATAGATATATTTTAGTTTTAAAAAAATAGATACACACGTGAAAAGTTTCAGATCGCAAAATAAATCTAACGAGCACCGGCACCATTAAGCCAAATTTACGGTACCTTTTGGGTGTTAAAGGTAGTAAATATCACTCCAAATTTCATATACAGTCGTCGTTGTAACACCCTAAACCCCGATACTTATATATTAAGTTTTACACGACAATCTAAGGTCTCACCAACGACAAAACCCTTTACAAAAAAACATTTAACAATCAACAAAACATTGCAGCGGAAATACTAACGTCAATCAACATATGTTATCGCACACTTACATTCACTTAGGGTATCATTACTAGGGGTGTTCGCGGTGCGGTTTGGTTCGGTTTTGAGCATAAAAATCATCCTAACCGCGAGATAAAAATACATGCGGTTCGGTTTGGTTCGGTTGATTTTTAAAAATTCATCCAAACCAAACCAAACCAAACCAATGCGGTTAGAATCGGTTCGGTGGTTGCGGTTTATAGACTTCTTGATTATGGAATTATAAAACTAAGAAACAAATCATATAATTTGCTAAACAGAACAATCATACAAAGCAAGTTGTTTATTACAAATAAGTTGTTTATTAAAAAATGCTAGTTATATGGCCATGTTTTTCTAACAGGGGTAATAGTTACCATATAAAACATATCTATAAAAAGTTAATCTTCAACAAAATAAAATAATAATAAAAAAAAAATAAAACAAACATTACTAGAATTAAATTAATAGAGATATTGTAGTCATTTTAGAAGGGAATCTTATCACTAACAAAGAAAATACAATTTGGAATTGAAATTGAGATTGCAGTCAATAAATTGAAATTGAAATTGAAAGTTTAATTTAAAATTAAAATAGTAGTATTACTGTATTAAAAAAGAAAACAAGTTTAATATGATAATAAAAATTAGATATTAGTATTGAAAGCTAATGACTGAATGGAATTGGAAGTGAGTCACGTGGAATTGGAAATATAAAAAGAGAAATTAGTAACTTAAGTTTAAAATGCGGTTTGGTTCGGTTTGGTTCGGTTTTGTGAAATGAAAACCGCAAACCGAACCAAACCGTGCGGTTCAGTAAAAAAATCATCCAAAATCATCCAAACCAAATGCGGTGTTTGCGGTTTTCGGCTTGGATTGGTTCGATTTGCGGTTTTGCTTTTGGATTGGTTCGGATACGATCACCCCTAATCATTACGACGATATCGTTCCTATTTAAATTTAAATAAAACAGTCACAACAAGACATTTAGTCTCAAACTTCCACTTAAATAAAATATTTTCAAAACACGAGTTCCCAAAAGCAACTCTCAACAACTCCAACATATAACCAATTAAAGGTTTAAACTCTAACAAAACATAATAATCAAATAACGTTCCCGACCCTGATGCTACAGAATCAGAGCAAGACTTCTAACAACGAAAACTAAACGAAGTAACTCCAGGAGTCATCTTCCACTTACATCAGCAAACTCTACTGCTGAGTATCTGCAAGATGTTCATGGTGGACAACATGAAAGCAAAGGGGGTGAGAAACAACAAACCAATATAAACAGTGTGAAGAATGTTAAGCTATAGAACACATCACAAAACACACACTCAATTACACAATTAGCAACCACATAGTTTCACACCCTTCACAATAACATGTACACATTCACATCCAATCAATAAAATCATGAATTATCCACTACATGTGCTATCATGTATGCAAATGTACTACACAATTGACTCATTATGCATGTGATATCATTAATGAACACTCAGGTTCATCTCGCTCCCGATCCCCACCATAGAACTAGAGCACTCCACATTGTTATCATCACCCTAGACGACGCTTCACTGATTCCCACCTAAAACCGGCTACTCGCTCTCAATCTCCACCATAGTACCAGAGCACACCGAAATTGGACCGAAGTCTGTAGACCATGATGCATGACTCTCAACGTACATTTTCATCAGAAGGTTCACCAAAAGAATCATCATACACATCTCACCATTTATGCACAACATTATTCATCAAAAGCAACAATCAAATAATGCTACAACATCAATAAACAACAATAAAAAGCAGCAATTCAACAATTGTAACTTCATGTGCATTTATTCATGTTACTTCACCAACACAACGACACATCATCGTATAACATAATAATTCGCTAACCGATCACACAAGTCAAGTCAAACATTGCCATAGTAGGTATACAATTATAATTTAAATTGTTCACTATGCATCACCATGAGGTAGCTCTGCGCGTAGCTTTTCAACGCTTCGAACGACCTCTCATTTGGACTTACGAAACAAAAGTTACAGCCAAAATCGACAAAAGAGTCAACCATCCAAAATAGGGACCAATCGATTGCTCCAAGGGGGATAGTTGATTGGCTTAACTCATTGCCATCGTATTTTTCAAAATTGTGACTGAACCAATCGATTATCCCAAGGAGGCCAATCGATTGTCCCAAGGAGTCCAATCGATTGGTCTAAGATAATTTTGTCCAAAAACCCAATTTTTCTCACTTACAATAGGTTTTCTTACCTTTAATCCTCACCCAAACACACCCCAACACCTACTTATTTCCAGAAATTAACAACGAATCATCTCATCATAATCGTTAATATATTACATCACTTATTCCATAATCATCATAGCAATTTCATCATCAAATTTAAAAGAAATTTTCATCAATTCATGAATAAAACTCAACATTCAAGCATTCATCCATGGCAAAAAAAATTATAGATACATGATTATGATCATTCAAACATCAATTCAATCATAACATCACATATAGACTCAAGATCAACAACCCATTTTCAGAGATTCATCATAAACAATTCATAAGTAGAAAAACCTAAGAACCCTAATGAGGTTAAGGACTCCTCATCTCTACCCCATCATGCAATACACCTAATTGATAGCCCTTTCTCCCCTCATACCTTGGATTTTTATCAAATGATGATAAATAAAGTAACTTCTATGACTTCTCTCTTCAAAACCCTAACTTTTGCTCTTCTCCCTTCCAAAAGCTCTTTCTCTCCCTTTGCCTTTTTCTCAAATTTCACGTACTGACAATTTCTTCCAAAAACCTAGCTTCTCTCCTAACTTTTAGAATATATAGTACCCTTGTCACTTTTGCTTAATTATTATTTTTGCCCAAATGAATCTTAGCTTTTCTCCTCCACCCCAAACTCTCCTCAAATCCCTCGATTGACCCAAAACTCATATTTTCTTCAATTTCTTATTTTATCAATAATAATAATTAAATTTTAAATTATTATAATTATTTTCTAATTCACTTTACCTTCTCACCACACCCTACTATTTCTACCACACCCCAACAACACATTCAAATAATTTATTTTAAATCACACCAACATCAAATAATTAAATAAAATAAATCCAAATAATCCAATCAAATAATTTAATCAAATTCAGAGTGTTACATCAGTGGGTTAGACGTTATATTAAAGAAGTTCAATGTCATTGTTAAATTTTGTCTAATCTTCTTTAGATGTGGGTTTTATTATTTTCCAGTGAAAATATGACAAATGTATAATTTCCTATTATACATATGCAATTGTCTCCTATTTTTGCTCCTTAAACGATATTTAAGTGCACTTGTCAAATTTATATTAAAAAATAGTAAAATCCACCTCTAAGAATATCTAAGTTTTCTGGAATAGGATTAAGTGCCTTTTGATGTTTGGTAACTTTGATGCCTTTAGTGTATATTTAGTAGGGGTGGCAAAATGGATGGATTGGATAGATATGGATTGGATTGTTAATGTGTGGATCAAAACAATTCATTAGTTCATTAACAATCCACAAAAATATTCTTAAAATTATCCAATCCAATTCATCCGTTAAGAATAAAATCCAATCAAATTCATCCATTAACATATTTTTAATGGATGGATATCCATCCATCCATTTTTATTTTATTTTGAAAAACAAACGTTTTTTTTTTTTAATAGTTTTTTTTATATTTTCAAAAAACTCAATTTTTTTATTATTTTGAAAAAATCAATTTTTTTTATTTTTGAAAATTTGATATTTTAATTAAAAAAAACGATTCCGATCTTTATATGAATTAAATTTTGTTTTTGACGGATCAAATATTCAAAACCCCAGTTTCATTTGAAATTACATAGTTATTATTCTTACCCTATATATTGTACTCCACTTAAAAAGCATATGGATTTCTCATTTTAATCCTAACAAATTTTAAATAATTGAGGGATTTGAGTTTTTTAAATCAAATTCAAAATTCAAAATATAAACTTGTTTATATGAATTTTTTTTCTCAAACTCAAATATTTGTGTTTTCCAAAATAAAAAATTGTCAAAAGAGCAGTAGTATGATTAAATATTTACATATATGTTATTGTTTCTACAATTACATATATGCAAGACATAAGTATGATATATGTAGGGTAGACAATGGGTTGGGTAAATTGTTGGATTGAGTAAATTATTAAATTATTGAATTAAAGTGTTAAAAGAATTATAATAGAGAATCATTAAACCTATCCATCTAAAGTTTTTGAACATGAAAAAGAGGAAATATGCTGTGTAGTAAAAATAATCATCATTTCTATGACTGACTCACAATTCCAAACACATGTCTAGCAGCAGAATTCAAAACTACACAAAGAAGCAATACATTGATCAATGATGTACATATATCATCGTTCAAATATGACCTTAGTAAGAATAATCAAACTTTTTCAGGGGACTAAATATAAGAATCATGCACCTAGGTAAACATTTCAGCCAACATCAGTTGATGAAAATATCGGGTTTTTTTTTTAAAAAAAAATCGGTTTTTTTTTTTTCGGAAAAAAATTAATTTTTTTTGGAAAATTTTTTGATTTTTTTTCGGAAAAAAATCAATTTATTTTTTTTTTAAAATCTATTTTTAATAATTTTTTAAAAAATAACGGAGATAAAAACAATTCATTGGATCCTTAAAATATGTTGGATAGATTGAATCAATCCATACATATAAATGGATGGATTTAATCCAATCCATCAACTTGCTTTTTATGTGGTGGACGAAATGGATGGATTTTTTAATTGATGGATTGAATGTATTTTGCCTTAATGGATTCAATTGCCACTCCTAAATATTAGGGTATATTTGATGATATTTGAATGATTAAATTTATCTCTTCATCACTCTTTTCATCAACTCATTATTGATCAAATTATCTTTATATAATTATATCCATATCTCGATAAAAGATGGTGATCTAATTTTTACCCTGGAATTTCAAGTTAACCCGACCATCATCACAAACTCAAGAATTGGCTTCTCCTTTTGTACAATACTTCAATTCTATGGACTTCCCAGTCATAATTCGATTTTATTCAAGATGGATGAATTTATTCTTTAGCTTGAGCTTTGAATAACTTCAACATAAGCATCCATTGAATCCTACTAGTTCAGTCACCGTAGAATATACACACAAAAGAATATAAATCTATTTGGGTTTCAATTCCAAACAACTACAACTGGCATTAATCACTTTAGAAACAATGCTCCGTGACTCAATACATTAATCACTTTGTGAATGCTTTTTGTTGATCAGACTTCCCAAAAAGGTCTTGTAAAACAAAATGTAGAAAATAATTCATGTCCCTTTTATAAAAGCATCGTTTGTGAGTGCAAAAAGGTGCTTAAAGGAACTACCATTGCATTGTGTTTCTAACTAATTGAACATTTAACCATGAACGCATTGTGCGTGAAATTTTCACAGTATGTACACTGTTGTATCTGTTATACGAAAAGTTTTTGAAAAAATCAATGCTTTCACTATCAACTGTACATACCAACCACCTAGTATACATTTTCACAACCGTATACTGTCATGAAGGTATCACACCTCAAGCAGTTTGATTAAGGGAAAATGGTAAAAAGAAAATAAGTTATAACCAAACAGATGAACAAGACAAGTCCAAAATATTCAAGTACCTAAAACTGGCAAGACTCTACTCTGTCTAGTTTCTGTTAACGCTCTCATAGAACAAAATATAACCATGGTCTGTATTATTGTTGAATTCTTGCGTTGACCCAAAGAATGTCTGAACAGAAGCTTCATCAACCGCCTCAACAGTTTCATCGTCAAAACATAACCAGTGGTTGTGGTTTTTTACAAGGCAAACATAATGCCCGTGGTTGGGCCCACTCCCAACATGGACAACTACTGCAAATAGAGAATACTCAATATCTGCTTCTTCATCTGTATCACTCAACCTGAGCTCAAGGGGAAAAACCACACGGTAAGACAGTTTCTTGTAGCGGCCCAGCTGTTCCATGTACTTAAACCGCTTAAGATGAATGACTAAAACACGAGGCGGTCTCTTTATCTTCATCCTCTTCTGAGCTTCTTGCAAACTAATCAAAAGAAAGTTTGCATCTCAGTTATTAATAGAACATGAAAAGTAAAACAGAAGAGTACATGCATTTTATTACAGATTAAATTGACACGAGTCAGCCCTTTCAGGAAATAGATGAAAAAAATGTCCATCAATGGAATGTAAACCTATTAAGGTTACTGCTTATGACGTGGTCAAAACCATAAACCCAGAAAACATTACAATACTAGTAAATAAACATAAATAGCACTCTACTTTCAATTAAAATAACATGACAGATTGCAACAATCAATACATACTAGTGAAGCCATTTGACATCTTTGCCTCATCATAAAAAACCATCTTAATAAAAGTAGTAAAATAGTCGGCTACAAAAACAATTTAAAATAGCAGAACTGGCCCTTTACCATCACAAACTATTAACTAATGAAGTAAGTAGATGCAGCTGATGCTGCAAAATTAATGTTTAGGTAATTATAAAATAAAAATTTGTGACCAAGAAAGAATAAATGATATATACCTGCAGCACTTGTCACAAAAAAATTTGTCTTCGGCATTCAATGTCTCGGTTGAACTGAAATTTTTCAAACAACTTGTAATGGAACTGTTTTGTTCAATATCGAGACTCAAGTCGAAAAATGTTTCATCCCTAGCCGTTACTGTTTCGCATTGCAAACACCTTGTCTCATTGGTAAGTATTCCCTGATCAAAGCAATTTACAACAGTGAAATTCCATAATGTAAATTTAAAAACATTTTTTTTTCATCATTATGCAGTGAAGTAGTAGCCCCCTACACTGATTGACCAAATAACAAGTTCACAATGTATGGTTACCCCAAGCTTTGCTGCAAGCAACATGCTAAAATTGAAAAATTGAATTGCCAAATCACCTGGAAATTTTTGTGCACCCAAGTAGCTAAAGGCGGCTCTTTTTTAGCACCATTAGCTAAACCATTCTTTGGTCCATTTGAAATCTTTTCAGAAGGTAGTAATGTCTCTTGATTGTCTTTTGCAGTCTGGGCCTCTTTTTCCAGAATGTCAACAAGTTCATTTAACAAATAGTTTAAGAATTCGTGGGCGTCCTACCAAAAATGAGAAGATTCATAATGAGTGTTGCTTTTTAATCTTTATACAGATTTTTTTAAAAGAAATACATCAATAAGAGACATCATACAACAAACAGAACATTTGAATAATAAGGAATAACATTCACTTGTGAAACAACCTCAGGTGAGGAAAGAGACATCTAGTAAGCAAATAGAGATATAGAACAACATTGTTTGAAACTAAAAAAATATTATTCAGCCTCACTGAAAGCATTAAGGAAACATAGGTTTCAAAAGGTTGCAATTTCATGAAAATCAATAAAACTCACTTTCTAATGTTCCATTTCAGGTTGAGAGATTTTAATATACTCATAGTATCAATACACCGTTATCAAGTGAATAAGTTCTCATCTTATGAAACATAGTTATAACTTATAAAGAATTTCTTTGCACTAAAATATGTTGAGATCAAGGGAATATATTGCAACCTTCATATATGACTGCCCAGCTGAGGGACCATCATCCTAACCATGATATCAAGTTTAACTATGTGCTCAAAACCATTTTGCATCGGGTGTAAGTGTGATACAGTGATACAACAACAGTTACTTGGATGAGACCAATGAGAGAGAGAGAGTAATATCCTAGTACTATTTGCTAGCTGTTATTGCACATGGGTTGGGACAGCTGGCATTTGGTGAGTGGAGAGAGAACCTAGGATTTGCCAATAAATGATTGGTGGCTGTCACACAGAAGGACAGAGAATTTAGTGGATAAGATCCTTTGGGAGAGTCCAGGCCTCTCTAAGAGCCTCTCTGCATTTGCCCTAACTTTTCTGTTATTCTTCTTTTCTTTTCTGCTGTTTCTGTGTTGTTTAAAGAGCTAGATCCCGTTTGATCTCTAGTTCCTATCAATAAAGTTGATAACTTTCCTACTGCATTTGATTCTGCTCTATTTCTATTACTACATTTGTTGTTTTTTCCCTTAGATACTAAGTTGAGTCTATCAATTTGGTATCTAGAGCCTTGGTTTTTGCTGCGCTAAGTGAATGGTTGTGACGAGAAGCACCATGGAAAACCGGGTGGAAGCATTAGAACAAAGGATGAGCAATTTTGAGGTGACAATGGATCAGATCCGACAGTTAGTAATGGACCAACAATCAAGGCCACAAGTCACAGTGGAAGAGATTCGCCAGCTGATTCAAGAAAACCCTAGACATACCCAAATAAGACGTAGGAGACATCGTATTCGTGGAGGTGATGAGGAGGAAGAGGACGAATGGAGTGAGAGAAGTACCATTTCAAGAGAATCACGCCCACACCGGCGTCGCCATGGTAGTGAGGGTCAGTCTAGGTTTATTGGTCACAGAAGGGTAGAGATTCCAGTTTTCAAAGGAGATGATGCTTATGGGTGGTTAGTTCGTATTGAAAGATATTTTCACTTGAATGGAGTGAGAGTCCAAGACAAGCTAGATGCAGTAGTGCTGGCAATGGAGGACAGAGCTCTAAACTGGTATCAATGGTGGGAGGAGCAAGCACCTTTGAGAACTTGGGAGGAGTTTAAAATAGCAGTGATGAGGAGGTTCCAGCCTGGACTCTTACAAAATCCCTTAGGACCGTTGCTAAGTTTGAAACAGAAAGGATCAGTGGTGGATTATAGGGAGAAGTTTGAGATGATGGTAGCACCATTAAGGAGGGAAGAAAGAGTCATGCTGGACTCTATTTTTCTGAATGGGTTGAAGGAAGAGATTCAAGCTGAAATGAAGCTCCATGAGAGTCGAGATTTGGCTGAATTGATGGATAGGGCTTTGCTCATTGAAGAAAAGAATGAGGTGGTGCAGAAGAGAGGAAGTTCATGGAGAGAAAGGGGAGGAACTGTGAGGATCAAGGATCCTGGTGAAGTAGGAGGAAATAGGAAGGAGGGTGAGGGGGCCAATATGGGAGGAAAGGAGAAGTATAAAGGGAAAAGACTAGAACCGGCAGAACTGGAGGAAAGAAGTAAAAAAGGATTGTGTTTTAAATGTGGAGACAAATGGAATAGGGAGCATATTTGCAAATTTAAAAATATGAGCTTGCAGTTATGTGAAAACAGTAGTGGGGAGGAAGAGGGAATAGGAGGAATAGGGGTGCAAACAGATGGGGTGTGGGAAACATGGGAGGAATGTAAGACTCTGCAGCTGTCTATGCAAAGTAGGGAAGGGTTCACCTCTAGCAAGTCATTCAAGGTTTGGGCAAATGTGAATGGAACAGATTTGATAACCCTAATTGATTCAGGTGCCACCAGTAATTTCATTGATGCTAGAGTGGTGAAACAACTTGGGTTGGAGCTGATAGACAGCCCTCCTTATGTGATTGAGGTAGGCAATGGAGAAAGAGTGAGGTATCAAGGAATTTGTGAAGGGTTGAAATTCTTGATGCAAGGTGTAGAATTCAACCAACATTTCTTCTTGATGGAGTTAGGAGGGTCTGATATGGTGCTGGGAATGGACTGGTTAGCCAGTTTGGGCAACATTGAGGCAAATTTTGGGGAGTTATGCTTGAAATGGGCATGGGAGGGACAAAAGTTTAGCATACAAGGTGATCCTGCCTTGTGTACTAAACAAGCCTCCATGAAAGCTATGATAAAAGCTTTGAGTGATGAAGGAGTAGGGTTTGTGGTACAATCCTTACAATCTGTACCAGAACTGGAAGATAAAGAGTTAGCTGAATGGGAAGATGTTTTGAGCCAGTTTGAAGATGTTTTCACTCTACCAATGGGACTTCCTCCAGTAAGGGAACATGACCATGCTATTGTCTTGAAACCTGGTGCTGCTATACCTAATCTGAGGCCTTATAGGTATCCTTTCTATCAAAAAAATGAAATAGAAAAGATTGTAAAGGATATGTTACAAGCAGGAATTATCAGAAACAGTACTAGTCCTTTCTCTAGTCCTGTTCTGTTGGTGAAAAAAAAAGATGGAGGATGGAGGTTTTGCACTGACTACAGGGCCCTGAACAAGGTGACCGTGCCCAACAAATTTCCCATACCTGTAATTGAAGAATTGCTGGATGAGTTAGGAGGTGCTAACATTTTTTCTAAGCTGGACCTGAAATCAGGCTACCATCAGATCCGGATGAGAGCAGAGGATATAGCCAAAACAGCCTTCAGAACTCATGAAGGGCATTATGAGTACTTAGTGATGCCCTTCGGACTGACAAATGCTCCCTCAACTTTTCAGTCACTCATGAATGAAGTGCTAAGACCATATTTAAGGAAGTTTTGCTTGGTATTTTTTGATGATATCCTTATTTATAGCAGCAGTAAGGAGGAGCATAGAAGACACTTAATTGAAATTTTGCAAGTATTGAAAGATAAGAGCTTGTTTGCAAATAAGAAGAAGTGTTCTTTTGGCCAGTTGGAGGTGGAATATTTAGGGCATTTAATATTCGGAGAAGGTGTTGCAGCAGATCCCAAGAAGATTGAGGACATGGTGAAATGGCCCATTCCTAAAAATCTAAAGGGTTTAAGGGGATTCCTGGGCCTGACTGGCTATTATAGGAAGTTTGTGAAGAACTATGGTAAGATTGCTTGGCCACTCACTCAATTACTCAAGAAGGACAGTTTTGTTTGGAATCCTGAAGCACAATCAGCCTTTGAGGGATTGAAGATAGCTATGACCACCATTCCTGTTTTGGCTATGCCCAATTTTGAGAAGGAGTTTGTGCTAGAAACTGATGCATCTGGTAAGGGTATAGGAGCAGTGTTGATGCAAGAAGGAAAACCTATCTCTTATATGAGCCAAACCTTATCTGACAAGGCTCAGCAGAAATCTGTTTATGAAAGAGAGCTTATGGCTATGGTGATTGCTATTCAGAAATGGAGACCCTATCTTTTAGGCAGACACTTTAAGGTGCATACTGATCAAAAGAGCTTGAAATTCATCACTGAGCAGAGAGTGATGGGGGAAGAACAACAAAGGTGGATATCCAAATTGTTAGGCTATGATTTTGAGGTGAAGTATAAACCTGGAAAGGATAATAGTGCAGCAGATTCCCTATCCAGGCAGGAGCAATACTCTCATATATCCACAGTCCAGAGTGAGATTTGGGAAGGACTAGAGGATGAAGTGCAAAAGGATGATAGGTTAAAAGGAGTAGTCCAAGCCTTGCTGATAGATCCTATGAGTCAGAAGGGTTTTCAGTTGAAAGGAGGGAGATTGTACCATGGAGGAAGAATAGTGATCCCTAGAGCATCCCCTAGAATTGAGTGGATTCTTAATGAATTCCATGATACTGCAGTAGGAGGTCATTCAGGATATCTCAGGACTTATAAGAGGATTGCTGCCGTTGTCTATTGGGAGGGAATGAGAAGAAAGATACAGGACTATGTGCAGGCATGTGAAGTCTGTCAGAGGAATAAATACCAAACCCTGACACCAGGAGGGTTACTGCAGCCTCTGCCAATCCCCAAGCAGACATGGAGTGATATCTCCATGGATTTTATAGGAGGTTTGCCTAAGGCCCAAGGAGTGGATACAGTGATGGTGGTGGTTGACAGGCTGACCAAGTATGCTCATTTTTTTCCCATTAGTCATCCTTATACAGCCAAAGACATTGCTGAAGTTTTTGTTAAGGAGGTAGTCCGGCTACATGGTTTCCCCACTTCAATTGTTTCTGATAGAGATAAGATTTTTTTGAGTACTTTCTGGGCAGAGTTGTTTAAACAAGCAGGGACCAAGCTCAAATACAGCAGTGCCTATCATCCCCAATCTGATGGCCAAACAGAAGTGGTGAATAGATGTCTTGAGACTTATCTCAGGTGTGTGACTGGGCTCAAACCTAAGCAATGGCCTAAGTGGCTAGCTTGGGCAGAATACTGGTATAATACCAACTACCATGCTTCTCTTAGGACTACCCCTTTTGAGGCACTCTATGGTAGACCACCACCGGTGTTAATCAAAGGAGATATTCCACTGTCAGCGGTAGATGAGGTGAATAGAATGACAGCTGACAGGAATATGGTAATTAGAGAATTACAGGATCAACTCTTGAAGGCTCAAGATTTGATGAGGAGCCAGGCTAACAAGCATAGAAGAGATGTTGTTTATGAGGTAGGTGACATGGTCTTCCTCAAGATTCTTATAAGATGAAGAAGCTAGCAAAAAGACTCAATCAGAAGTTAAGTCCCAGATATTATGGCCCTTATGAGATAATTCAGAAAATTGGAGCTGTGGCATATAAGCTCAAGCTACCTGATGATACTAAAGTGCACCCTGTCTTTCATGCCTCCCTGCTCAAGAAGGCTGTGACTCTTCCTATGGAACCACAACCTCTGCCAAGTTGTATGAATGAAGAATGGCAGTTGGAACCAATGCCTGAGCAGGTGATCAGTTATCGGAGGAATGAACAAGGGGAGTTGGAGGCCTTAGTGAAGTGGAAGGATCTGCCAGAATTTGAAAATTCCTGGGAATTGGCAGAAAAAATGAGAACAGAATTTCCACACTTTATCCTTGAGGACAAGGATAGTTTTGAAGGGGGGAGAGTTGGTAGGTATGGAAGGGTGTATGAAAGAAAACGAAAAAAGGGAGGAGAGAGAGAGTAATATCCTAGTACTATTTGCTAGCTGTTATTGCACATGGGTTGGGACAGCTGGCATTTGGTGAGTGGAGAGAGAACCTAGGATTTGCCAATAAATGATTGGTGGCTGTCACACAGAAGGACAGAGAATTTAGTGGATAAGATCCTTTGGGAGAGTCCAGGCCTCTCTAAGAGCCTCTCTGCATTTGCCCTAACTTTTCTGTTATTCTTCTTTTCTTTTCTGCTGTTTCTGTGTTGTTTAAAGAGCTAGATCCCGTTTGATCTCTAGTTCCTATCAATAAAGTTGATAACTTTCCTACTGCATTTGATTCTGCTCTATTTCTATTACTACATTTGTTGTTTTTTCCCTTAGATACTAAGTTGAGTCTATCAGACCAATGATATCAAGTTTAACTATGTGCTCAAAACCATTTTGCATCGGGTGTAAGTGTGATACAATGATACAACAGCTTCTTGGATGAGACCAGTGATATACCAATTGAAAAATTGTGACTTTGCAAGCATCTCTAGCTAATTTTTATATTAAAACCAATTGCAACTGAGAAACAACTAAGCGGGGATATTCAGAAAAGATGCATGTATTATAAAGATAGCCAAACACTGTACATGTGTACAGACTAATATTCTATTCATTACTCTCAAAGGAAAGTTAATAATTTATAGAACATTCACGCCTTTTACTTTTGTGCTCATTCTAGTAAGTTTAAACATGTACCTGGTGCATATAGCTACGGAAGAGTTCATTCTGTTTTTTCAACCTTTGTACAAATCTTTTGGGAGCAATTACCCCTGTTTTCCTCTTCTGGGAACTTATCTATATTCAAAAGAAGTAACATGATAAATTCAAAACCATGAAAGTAATAAACAAGCAGGTGAGTGCATTAACTGGACAACTGAAGTAAACGTTGAAGATACACAAAATATAGATACTCAAACACACAACAATCAGATTTAGGCAAGCATACAATCACCTCTGCCAATTTTTTATATCTCAAATAAAAGGATAATCAGAGAAGAAAAAAGCAATAAAAATAGGTATTTATAAAAAGCACACTGCATATACTTCGAAACAATTTTTCAAAATAGAAATAATAAAAAATGTATACTCAAGTATAGTTTATTGATGATTTAGATAAAGATGCAATCACCAGTATCTGTGAATCCCTTATTCGAGGGAAACAAAAGAGAAAAACACACAACAAATAACAAAAAGTAACATAAATGCTAACTAAGGGAACATATTTTATGCCTTACAGTATCTAGTCATGTTTTAATAAACTTCACAAATAGTAGCATATAAAATTTCCTGGTTAAAATTTGGAGAGAAGAGAAAAGGCTTCGACAAAAACGTATAGAATGAATTAGGGGTGTTTGTGCTTGCCAAGTTACAGTGTGACGCTTTACCAAGTTCATGGGGTGACTAAGTCAGGACTATACACAATGGTATGGAGATGGTCAACAGAAATGGATATAAAGAAACGAATGTTCTTAGCACAATTTACAAATGATCATATGTTATTTTAGGATGGTCACAAGGGCTACTTGATAAACTTTGGGGCATTCTTATAGGTTTTTTTTTTCATGATATGGGATGAAAATTATTTGGTCCAAGTGTGGTTAATAAGTTACTAATTTGGTGAATTGGATTTCTTTCATCCATAACATGTAACACCAACACCATGTACCTTATTCACAAACAATGAAGCCAATATAAATTAATAAATTAAATTCTATAATGATAAATAACAATTTAGGCAATCAAATATATGAATAGGTCTCATTCAAGAAACATCAAGAATTTTTCTAATTGTAAATTTGTTACCTGCAAAAATAAGTCAGCTAAGCAAGTCAAAAGGTTTTCCTCTGTATCTGTTATATTCTTGTTTTTTCCATAATATTGTAGCAATTGTTCTCGAAATGGAACACAGAAGTATAGAGCCTATAGAACAAGGCAGAATAGTGTTAGCAAAAAACCACAAATTTAGTTACAAGGTTTACAAACTAACATACTCAAAAGATTTATGGTATCCATAAACAGTTGTTTAGGGTTGAAACTTGAAAGCACTCCACAAAGCAAGTTTGACATATTTAGTGATCATTGTCTAGATATTTTAGATAGGCAATAGCTAATAACATCTAGGTTGTTAATCTCGGATAACGGGACCCCCGAAAAGCTATAGCGGCATAGTGGATAGCGGGATGGCTGCTATTGTGAACTTTAAAAACCAAGGTAAATACTTAACATGAATACATAAATACTTAAAATAAGTTCCAACAACAATATACATAATGCCTTAAAAACAGAACTTGCAACACACATAAACTCCAACAACACCATCAATATAAGTTCCCATCAAAATCAAATTATAAATGTACTCAAAATGACTAAAACAAATTCTAAACGTAAACAAAATGACTAAATCACATCCGCATTTGTCTCATCTTCACTTCTAAGTTCCACCATATTAATATCATCTTGCTCATCACTTGATTCAAACTTTTCTTCTTCCACCTCCAACTCCTCATCTCTAATATACACTGATGTAATGTAGCAAGTCTAGAGTGATGTCTAGTAGCTCTTGCTTGTGTCACTCTTGCAGAAGATGATGCCATGGTTGCTAATAAAAGAGAAACAAAGCAGCACAGAAAAAACTAGACAGAGGAGAAATCAGTTGTGAATGGCTGAGAAAGGAAAAGAAATAGATGAATATGTGAAGAATGGTGATGATTTTGGAAGAACGATGGATGGCTTACTTATTTGCAAAGAATGTCAAAGAAGTTGTGCTTGAAAATTTGGCAAAGCTGCCTAGAAATTTGACAAAAGGTGGCTTTCTGAAATGCAAACATGCGAGTGAAGAGGGAAACGAAAAAAAAACGCGTGAAATGACCTAAAGCAAACACTTGTGCTTTTATATTAGGTCAAATAAAAGGGTCGAAATAACAACTTGACCTTAAAAAAATTCCAATTTACAAATTTACCCTAATCTTCGCAATAGCGGTCTGCAAACGGCTATTGTGCCACTTTCGCGCCGCCATGACGCCACAAGTAGCGCTCGCTATTCCCACTATTGCAAATAGCACTTAGCAACCCAAAAACGTTGTGAGGTCTGGTTCCGCTATCTACACCGCTCTACATTGATTCTATTATCCTTTCCAATAGTGAAAACTAAAATCTAACTTTGTTACTCATTGGCCCGAGGAAAAACAAAAAGTATTCACAGATTCAATATAGAAATCAATAAAATAAAAATAGGCAAACCATTTTTTCAGTCAATGAAATCAAATTACTTACTCAAAGTTCCAAATGCAACATAATCATTGAAGCAATGGGAGGAAAAGCACAAAAAGCTTATCTTTATTTCCTCATTGTCAATAAAAATTTCATTTAAAAATTCAGCAAAACAAAACTAACAAGTTCCCGCATTCAGAGAAGTAATCAAATCAACGATAAACCTATCGACACAGCCGCAAAGAACCACGAGAAATCATAATAACTAAGTGATGAATTTCCAAATAACCAGATCAAAATCCGAATCTAGAAGAAAAAGAAATAAGACTGATAACAAAAACCTGCAAAACGCTGTTGCAATAACAAGTATTGCCAAAATTCTCAAGGCCAAAGTAATGTTCGCCTTCAGGAAAATTGTCACCGAGAGCCTTCTCAAGTTTGGAACCAGAACCACCCATAAGCGCGTTAAATCGATCACACGGACTCAGATCTTTCTCCGGTTCAACTCAGTGAATTGAATCGGAGTTCATTATTCTCTCTCACGCGCGAAACTGCGTCGTTTTGGTTTGATGCAGAACAGAGAAAATCGATGATGATGTTGATTTTTTTGGATTGAAACTTGAAAGTAACAGGGGAAGAAGAAAACAAGGGTTTCGTTAGAGGAAGGAAAATGCAAGTGGAGAGTAGAATGCAGAAAACGGAGAAGAGAACGGCGTTTTGAAAAGAGACAATGTTACCCACAGATATGCATATATAAGTGATTACGGACAATCCACTATTTTCCTACGGGTTCGCCACAATATCCGAGATCGAGTGAAAACGGTTTCTAATTCTCATCCAATTCTTTTTCAAATTCTTTTTTTCATTTGCATTGCATATGACAAAGTAATCCTATTTTTTAATGAAAAATGATATTTTAATACACAAATACGCCATATAACAATATAAGATCCTTTATTTTTTCCTTAAAAAGTTGTAATAGTGATAAAGTGATATATTTGTAATACACATGCGGATTTGTATACCTAACTATTTAAAGTATATTATTGGAAGAGAATTTGATGATATGATAAAGATTTATTATGAAGTTTTGGTTTTGAAAATGTAATAGATTTTTGATTATATGAAGTTTTGGTTTTGAAAATGTAACAGATTATTTGATTATCCTAAACGTTGGCTACAAAGACCGACTCAATTTGTACTGACTCAATATCTTTAAGATGTTTGTTGTGCCAAAGACCGACTCAATTTGTATTGACTCAATATCTTTAAGATGTTTGTTGTGCCACCACATAGGTAGATCTCTCGTACAGGAACATATCTTTCATTTTCTAAGCCATAAGATTTCAACTAATGATCATTACCATTTCATGTCGGATAATTTAAAGACAATTATAATGGTATTATATAAGTGTGACTCTCAGTCACGTTTATGTACGACTCAATTTACATTTGTAAAGTCCACATCAATCTTTTACTGATTTGAGTGTCAGATAGTTAATCTTTTGTAGGTTTTCTTGATGTCACTATTACAAATAATATATATTATGACAAAACTTTCACCCCACCCTACCAAAAATCGAGACCACGACTTAAGGTGTGTCATGTTTTAGATTATTTTTTAATAAATATCACATATTCACTCAGTTACAAAATAAAACTAATGGAAAAAATATTCCAGGACACGCTTCGAATCCCAATATCAGTAGTTTATGTTTTTACTTCTTTAAAAGTAGTTATTCTGGACTGGGCCAGAGGTTGCCCCACTGTCGGGCACGACCCAACCCATCTCCCCGTCGGGGAGGGTCCAATGAAGGTCAAATTCATCAACTCACACGGAGAGCGCTCACGCGTCTTCCCTGCGGTCTCCACGTACCCCTCGCACGGGGACACGTCATCAGTCAACTACCCACGAGCGAAAGAACAGGTCCTCCACCTTCTGAAGTTCACGGGACAGTTGACCCAAGACGAAGACCATGTGTTGGCCTTCCTTACGCCACGTAGATTCTGACATTTATTCGAATTGGACCTAATGATCCAACTCAATGCAAATAACCGTTAACCCAGCGCTGGGGGCACATTATAAATACCCTCTTTCACTAGAGAGTCAGGTATTCTATCCATACGTTTTTTTTGTACTTGATTACTTGTGCTCTGAACTCATTTAGGCATCGAAGTATCTTGCAGGTACACCCCCTCCTCTTCTCCACCACCGGCGAACTAGGAGCTCACGGCGTGTTGCTGGCTGCTGATCACTTTCTGGTCCGATAAGATCAGTGGTGTCTTTTTTTTTTAACTTTTAAATTATTGATCTATTCTTTCAGTTATATTTAATAACTGATGGATTAAATTAACATATTTTACTATAGAAGCACTCGTTAATCAGATTTTACACTAAACCTAACTTATATGTAGTCGCTTCAAAGTCTTATGCATCATTCTTTGGGATGGATTGCAAGACAGAAAAAATCTTCAATGTTCTTCAATTTTGAACAATATATTTTTTTACCCTTGCAATCTATCTCACATACTGATGTTGATGTTGTTGTTGTATTTATGTAATAACCTTCCTATGTTGTCAATCAAAGAAAACATTAAAAAAATTATTGGTTTCCACGGTTGACAACATTGAAAAATTTATTACTAAACACAATCATTCATTCCTCTTTCATGTGAAAGCATTTGCCATGAAAACATTTGCTCAAGATAATGAAATCTCTCTGGGATGGATTACAAGTACAGAAAAAAATTATCTTGGTTGGAACAGATAACTTCTCAAAAATCTGAAAATAATGTAAATATAAAAGAATTTCTCTTGTTTGGAACAAATAACTTCTCTGGATTGTTCTGCAAGAATCCATTGTCAAACCCTTGATTTGTTTAACTAGTTTATTCAAAAATATACCCTGGGTCCTTTAAGTTGTTTTTTTAACAAGGCAGTCCTTTATGTTTTTTTCGCTAAAAATAAGTCACATTTGTTTTTAAATTGTAACAACCAGGTCCTTCAAGTTTTGTCTGTTGTACAAATTACGACCTTACTATAACAAAACTGGTATAGAATTGCAACAAGTGTAACATGAAGGTACCAAAAGTCATGTCTTACGACAAGTGTTACATGAAGGTACCAAAAGTCATATCTTACGACACTAACATCAAAATTAACAGTGATCATCACTTCCGAACCAAAACACACATCAACACTACAAAAATCAAAACTAAAGACATTATGACATAGACTAGCATCTTCAACATATTCTTCGTCATCTCCTTAAATGACACATCAGCGTTGTTAGTTCCACATAAGCTTTTTTGGAACAAAGTTTGTGAAAAAGGTCAACGGTGAACACGTTAGTTAACATAAAGGACCAACTTGTAGCGAAAAAAACATAAAGGACTATTTTGTTTCAATAAAATAACTTAAACGATCCAGGGTATAATTTTGTCTTTATTTTAATATTATATATAATATATATATATATATATATATATATATATATATATATATAAGCTTTTTCAGATTCTTCACCGTCTTTAAACACATTTTTGTCGTTCATTTGATGGGTATCAATAGTCAAAACACTGCCATTAGTGATTCTCATGAAATCCTCAATATAAAAGCATTCTGAATATAGCATATTTGATAGTAGTGAATCCACAAGAAACTCAAACGTTGTTGTGAAACCCTCTATGTTTAATTAGAGCGCCATGTGACTTTACAAAGTAAAAGTATTAATGTGATAGATTGCAAGAGCAAAACAAATTTAGGCTTATTTATTATGTGGTTGGTGAGATTGTATTTACTTTGCCAAAGATTTGTGTGATGCATTGCAAGAGCATATAATTATCATAGGTTCAAGGTTTGTGTTCTTTTTTTTTAACAAAGGTTTGTGTTCTTAAATAACCATATAATTGAATATTTATTTTATTTATCTATTGTTTTTATATCATAAACAATTGAATGCAAAAGCCATAGAGAATATATTACATTCAACATTTGATCTTCCTCAAGATATCCAGCATTTGTTCTTCACCGCAACAATAACGATGAAGAACAATATTTTTACTTTAATATTTTGTATAAACAATGTAGTTTGTAACTGATCTTGAAGGCTGATCAGAACCTGAAGTGGGCCAAGAAAGATGTTTGTGATGCTGAGTGTGTGAGATGAGAATGGGGGTTTACCTGCAAGGCACTCCAATGCTAAAGTAAGAATCGGGAGAGGAAAAAGGTAAGTACAAAGTATGTGTTTCTTAGGATGATTTAGAATACCTGACCCTCTCGAATGAAAGAGTTTTTATAGTGCCCCCAGCGCGTGACCAATGGTTCCTATTTTTGGGGCGTAATAACCATTTCCCAAAGAATAGGTAACTGTCAGAAACTAGTCGTTAGGACAGGCAGAGGTGCCCGAAACTAGCCGTTGCCACTGGAAAAGGCGTAGTCCCGGGCATGGGTGTCGTGGCTGTTTTTGGATTATAGAGTCGTGCATGACGGACAGGAATGCCGAGGAGGACCAGGTGACCCTGTGGGACCTCTGACCATATGTGCTTGATAGAGGGTCTGAAAGGTAAATGCTGCCCCATATTGGCTGGACATAGGAAATTTGGTCGTTATGGGAGCAAAAGTGGATTGGGCCATGCCTAGTCATTGGTCTAGTCTGGAACAGGAGCACCCCAAGTCGTTGCCCCCGAGCACAGGAGTGATGACTTAAGGATAACTCGCGGTCCCAGGGAACTCTGAAAGGGTTGTCGCTTGTCGATGAGGTGGAGTCGTTCTGTGATACCCGGGGGTTTTGGTTTGGTGCTCGCGGGATGCATAACGTTGTTTGGTCTGCCCGGCGTGCGGGGAGACCAACAGTTGAGGTAGTCTAAAGAGACGGGATGCCATGTGTGCCTCGAGCCTTGCGCAACATTAAATGCATCACTAGGCTAGGGTCATGATGATGCCCCTAGCCGCGTGTGCTCGTGCACGTGCCTTCAGAGTGCCTATAAATAGGGGAAGAAGCTGCTCATTTGCGCTTTTTGCTTCTCTTTCTCCTCCTACATACTTCTCTCTGAGTTTCCAGTCCGTCGCCGTCGTTAGCCCCCGTTTCTGCCGCCGTACAGGGCTCCGAGCAGCATCTTCGACCCTTCAAATCTTCCTTGACCATGTAAGTTACTAATTTCTAGCTTTATTTCGAGCTTTTTGCTTTCTTTTTGTTAGAATGCATGTGGCTAGGATGGCTTTAGGTAGATACCGTAGCGTTTTCCGGTGACTGTTGGTGGTAGACGGTGGCTTGGCCACTCTCTACTGCTGTCGCGGTCGCCGGAGCTTTAGGGGACTATAAATTTAGGCTGTTTCCGACGTCGTTGTGATGACGAGCGTGAGCGTAACTGGCAGAGCTCATGAGTTTTCCGACATTCTCATGAATTTTTCGGTGAGTTTATGAGTTTTTCGGTGAAGCTTCAAACGAAAAACTGGGTAGCGACCCGGGGAGAATCTCCCCGTACGTGCATGAAGGTTTGCCCCTGGGCATCTCCTCGCACGATACTTTCGTGCTTTCTGATTTAGGGCTTAGGCTGGGGACGTCGTCCTTGGCCCTTTGCGCGCCCTTTCACTTGATTAGCGGTGGAAGGGTGGATTTAATTTTGCGGTCGAATTCACTTTTGTCCTCTGCTTTTCAGGTGAACGAGATGGCACGTGAACCCGAGAAAGAGATTCTTATAGACTTGTCCTTGGAGAGCTCCTCGGAGAGCACCTCGGAGAGCAGTGATACTGAAGCTTCAACTGCCCCTAGCGATGTCGGGGAGACTCCCCTTGATAGGACCTCCACAGAGGAGTGGACAGTTGCAGAGCCTGCCGAGCACGCCTCCGTCTTCGCTTCATATACCGGGGACGTCTTCACGAACGTGGAGCCCGAAGGGGAGTGGAAGGTGCACTTCCCAAGTCAGGACAACCGTATATATACGGATTACGGGGAGATGTTCCCGATGTACGAGTATGCTTTTAAAGACATAGGGTTTAGGTACCCCTTCTATTGGCAAGGAGATTTCAACCAATGTAGAAGGAAAGGAAGAAGGGGAAATTGAGAAGCTAGTCGACAACAGGAGAGAATCAAGATGTTGGTCCGACACAGGTCAAAAAGGCGCGTCGGAAGGGAGGCGATAAGCAATGGTGTTGGAGGATGCCAGGCGAAAGACAAACCCAATTCAAGGACAAATGCTTAGGCGGGAAAGTTTGAAAGTTCCAAGAATATGGGAAGTTGAAAAGATAGTGGGGTCACACGTGTCAGTACCAAAGCAAATCTGGGTAGATGAACAGTTATTTTTTAGACCTATATAAAGCATTGTTTTTTCCATTTTTAGGGGTCGCATTTTGTAACATTGCAAAGGGAAAACGCTCAAAGTACCAAGCTTAGAGAGAAACGAGTTCAATCCCACAAAAATGTATAATTGCGTCTGCAATTCCTTAATGCAATGTACTTTTAAAGTTTAAGTTATTTTTGTTTATCTGTTTTCTTCTTTTTCCTTTGTTTTTCGCCTTCTCCTATAAATCAATCAAAACTTGGTTAATCGCTCAAACTCTTGCAACCTTTCTAAAAAAGCAAGAGACTGCCATATCAAACAAACATACGCTTCCAGCCACTTGTTCTGGGATTTTTGTGGCCGATCCCGCGAGTAAACCTATGATGGAAGGCCAATGGTTATTTGCACCTGCGAACAAATTGCCACACCCGGTGGGACCTGTGTGAGTTGAGTGTATGTTTTTGCGTAGTGGTAAGATGGTAACACCACGTCCGAACGACGAACTGTCTTCGACGGAAAGTACAGTTGTGACACAAAATAACTGATGCTGGCTCTGGTACCGTGTCATCGGTTTCAACTACCCCAAGTAGGCCAACTGTGACGTCATGTCGACATGACCCAAAGTCAACAATGGCGGGGACTACAGGGCAGTATATGCCCAGTATCACAATGCCCATTCCTCGATCTTATGGGATGCCGACAGAGTTCATGTCGAGTTTGCACTCTAGCGGCCCTTTGTTTGGGGAATGTCATTCCCCAGTTTTTTCACTCTATCAGGGGGCAGGGCATCTGGCGAACCAGGTGGTTCGACCCCGAGGTTTTAATCTTTTTTCTCAATCCATACCGATGTTTACCTCGAGTTCTGTCGTGGTCATGAAGCAACAGATGGATGAGAGCAATCATGAGATGGTTCATATGTTGACTCAACAGATGGGTACAATATTGAGACCACTAATACAAGACTCAACATAGAGTTACCAACAACTGGCGACTCAAATGACACGTATAGGTGACTTCCTAGGCGCTCCTAGGGCTCAAGGTCGACAAACCCCACCACCTCGATCGGAGATGCCCATTCGTCAAGATGAGGTCTTCGACGAAACAATAGAGCAACCCCGTGAGTTTGAAGAGTCCCTAGGATGGCCCAAAGGCCTCCTTTGATAGTTCATAGGAACCAAGATCCGGACTTCGTCGTCAGATAAGTTCGATAGGATGCCTTGGCTGGGGAACACAATTTGGAGGCTGTGGTCGAACGTATCATAGTCCGTAATGGGGCAAATCCAAGCCTTCGACGGCTGACATACACGTCCCCATTACCAGATTTTGTATTACAAATAGAGTTACCCAGGGGTTCGAAGGTGCCAAAATTCACCAAATTCTCTGGTGAGACTGAGGAATCCACCGTTGAACACGTCGCTAGGTATCGAACCGATGCAGGCGACATAGCAAACAATGAGGACTTGAAAATGAAGTATTTCCCAAGTTACCTCACGAAAAATGCATTTACGTGGTTTACCACGTTGCCCCCTCAGTCTGTCCACACGTGGGCACAATTGGAAAGATTGTTTCATAAACAATTTTACATGGGGCGGTCGAAAATAAGTCTGAAAGAGTTAGCAAGAGTCAAACGCAAAGCCACGGAGTCAGTCAATCAATATCTGAATAGGTTTAGACTTTTGAAAGCAAGGTGCTTTACTCAAGTCCCTGAACATGAATTAGTCGAAATGGCAGCTGGTAGTTTAGATTATTCTATCAAAAAGAAGTTGGACATGCAATATCTTATAGATATGGCACAGCTAGCTGACCGAGTCCGACAGGTCAAACGTTTGAAAGCTGAGAAAACTCAGACTAACAGATATCGTAAAAAAGAAAAAGTTTCCTATGTGGCTGCTGACGAGTATTCTTTCGATGATGAGGAATTCTTTGATGAAAGTGAGATCCATGTGGCTGAACTTAAGCCATGACCTCCCTACACGTGCAAATTATTGAAATCATCAAACGGGAAAAATCCTGTCGAAACCGGAAAAACGGATAAATACGTTGCTAAAACTTATACGTTTGATGTTTCTAAGTGCGATGAAATATTTGATTTACTGGTTAAAGATGGTCAAATAATTATTCCTCCTGGTTTAAAAGACCCCCTTTTAGAATAAAAGAGAAAGAGGGGATTTTGTAAATTTCATAATTTCCTTGGTCATAAAATAGCTCAATGTGTTCTTTTCAGGGATTTGGTGCAGAAAGCTTTGAAGGAGGGTCGGCTTCAATTTGGTGAAAAGCCAAAGATGCAGGTTGACATCAAACCACTGAAGGTCTAAGAGGCTATGTACTCAGAGGTGTACGAGTGTTTAATTGTCGAGGCTACTGAAGGTCTCGACAGACAACCAATTACTGAAGTGGTGGAATGTATGATGGTCGAAACTACCGAGGGTTCCGACAAGAGAGCTGAGGAAAAACTCGAAGCACTGTATCTTCAGGCTGGCGAAAGTTTGGCAGATTTCCAGGAAAAGTGCAGGATAAACGGGTCGAAGGCCGCATTATGCCCTAGGTGCAACGCCGTGTTTGATGAGAAAGCTGCTGAGAGGTATGAGGCAAGCAAGAAAGAAGTGCTGCCAGAAAATAAGCCATCTGTCCCAAGGTTTGTGTTTGACAAGAGCGATGCTCCTCGTCGAAATGAGGAGTACAGGAGGTTGTTCCAAGAGGCACGACCTAGAACTTTTGTGCCTCCGTCAGATACCCCACAGGAAAGATGGATGGCACCAGTCAGCCAGAAAGAAAGTAAAATACCAAAATGGAAGGTTTTGGATTTGGAAAAATAAGCGAATGTCTCCGAAAAGAGAGTAGAACCAAGGGGCTACGTGGTGTCCCCTAACTACAAGGGAAAAAACCCCATGACTAGGACTCAGTGGAGACGCTATCCGCGTAAAAAGAAGGTTGAGAAAGAGGCTGCTACTTCACAGTTGAAGCCTGTCGGAACATCTGGACACAAGCGACAACTCCCAAGAGGAAAATGGGTAGAAAAAGACAGAGTGGTGACAAACCAGACCATGGCAGTAACCGTGGAAGCGTCAGGAGAAAAGGGGGTTATTTCGACCCAGAGCTCAAAATGTACTTCGCTGGTTGAAAGCAAGAAGAAGCAAGAATACACCCCTCAGTCGGATGAGGAGGAGCCAAAATATTCTCCTCAGTCGGACGATGAATATAACCCTTCACCAGAGGAGGATTTTGACGAAGACATGTACGACGACACCAACGATGACACCTATGGTGAAGATTTCGTGCTGAATTGTGGTATCGTATTGATACTACCAGCTGAATATGGTGTGGTGTCAGAAATCTCTAAAGCAGAAGAGGATTTCGTTCCTGACGAAAAGGCGGATGATAAGCCGCTATGTTATTATGTGATGAATAGTGGTGTGGTCGAAGAACAAACGGTTATGTTAGAACGCCCTAGCTCTGGGATGATGTATCACTTGAAGCCGTTATTCATAAAGGCAAAAGTTGAAGGAGTGGCAGTCAACAAGGTGTTCGTGGATGGTGGGGCAACTGTAAATCTGGTACCCAGGGGTGTCAAAACAGGCTCCCGCCCCGCCCCGCCAAAAAAAGAGCGGGGCGGGCATGCCCGCCAGGTGAAATGGGCATGAAATTCAAGCCCACCCCGCCAAGGTGGCGGGTTGGCGGGCGGCGGGCCGGCCCGCCTTCTTTTTTTTATAATTTTTTTCCCATTTTTTTAAATAAATTAAAATTCTTTGTTTTTTTTTTACATTTTTTTTAAATAAATTAAAATGCTTCGTTTTTTCCCAGTAGGCAGTAACTAACATTAATGTTCACCGCCCTAACCACATAATTCAACACTAATTTCATTACCCTGCTATGTGTATACATGCTACCTTTTCAAAAATCCAGTAGAATAACTGGACTTGTTCCAAAGGTAAACACACCAACTCTCCATACATGTTACCAAATTATATTAATACAATTAAAACTAATATAATAATATCATGACAAGCTAAACTAAAACTAATATGATATAAAAATTTAAACTAAAACTAAAGACTTCCATAAATAATAATAGCATAATGACATTCATGGCATTCAAGGCTCTCACAGAATAAAATCTGCTGTTATGACACTTGGAACTTTCTCCCTTGTACCAATTCTATTGACATATTTATCCGAGTAAAAATAAATAACCTCCACCTATTTTTACGCGTGATCAAAATGGGTCAGCTAACACCAAGGTCAAATAAATTATTGGACCATATATTTTTTTTCTTTCAAAATGGGCCATAGACATTTCTAATCTAAGTAGTTATTTTTTATTTTTTTTAACGGGCTGGCGGGCCAACCCCGCCCCATTATGTATTCCGCCCGCGGGGTTTTTTGCTTTGGAGGGGCGGGCGAAATGGGTAGGCGGGCCCAAAATCCATGCCCAGCCCGCCATTTTTAGGCAGGTGGCGGACCAGTCCGGCGGGCCCCGGCCCGTTTTGCCACCCCTAGGTGCCCCACAATTTATTCAAGAAAATTGGAAAAACGGAGGCTGACCTCCGACAGCACAACATGGTTTTTTCCAACTATGAAGGCAAGACCAGTAATATCCCGGGGGTTGTCCAAGTGGACTTGGCAGTAGGTACAACCAACATGTCAACACTCTTCATGGTCATTAATTCAAAAGCAAATTTCAATCTGTTGCTGGGACAGGAATAGATCCATGGAATAGGGGCAGTATCGTCGACAATGCATCAGAGATTGACTATATGGAGGAAAGATGGCATCGTCGAAAATATTGAGGCAGATCAAAGTTATTACAAGGTGGATGAAGCCAAAGGCAAGAAATATTTTGACCAACACTTAGCAAATGTGGCTCCTTGTGATGACGGGTCGGGGTTCTACACCTCCGTCGACACGGGTCGCGTCCTGAACTTAGACCCCGACCATGGGTTCATCTGGGATGTTGCCGACGAAGCCATGGAGCCTACAGAAATGCCACCAATGGGGTGCCCCACAGTCGATGAAAATGACTGTTGAGTCAGAAAGCATGACTCGAATTTCGGCCTATTTGGCTGAAAACAGAAGAATGTCGGCACTTGAAACAAATAAGCCACCACAAGTAATTGAGGAAGCCGGCTGTGGTACACAAGTAAGTGGCCTACAAGGCCAAGAAGCTGCTTCAGAAAGCCGGAGACTATACTGTATTTATGACGATGAGCCTTTGGGGTTTAAGAAAGACCTAAATCATGAGTCGCAAAGAATGCATGCGCAGGATCCACTTGAAGAGGTTGATTTAGGGGATGGGACAACCAAAAAACCCACCTATGTGAGAACCAAAGTGGGGCCAGAGATGAAGGCCAGGCTGATTAAGGTATTAAAAGAATACAAGGATTGCTTTGCCTGGGATTATGGCGAAATGCCTGGTCTGAGTCGAAATGTAGTGGAGCATCGACTTCCAATTCAACCAGGTAAGAGGCCAGTAAAGCAACAACCTTGACGCTTCGCCCCAGAAGTCATGTCGAAGATCAAGCAGGAAATTGAAAGACTGCTCAAAAGTCGGTTCATCAGAACTGCAAGGTATGTAAAATGAATAGCAAACATAGTGCCCGTTATCAAGAAAAATGGAACCCTTCGAGTTTGTATAGACTTTAGGGATTTGAACAACGCCACCCCTAAAGACGAATATTCGATGCTTATGAGAGAGATGCTTATCGACTCAGCTGCAGGGTTCGAATATTTGAGCATGCTCGATGGCTACTCCGGCTATAACCAAATTCTCATAGCCGAAAAGGATGTCCCCAAAACCGCATTTCGGTGCCCTGGAGTGTTGGGGACATATGAATGGATTGTGATGCCCTTTGGGTTAAAAAATGCTGGGGAAACCTATCAAAGGGCTATGAATGCTATATTCCATGACTTTATTGAAAATTTTATGCAGGTATACATTGATGACATAGTGATAAAATCGTCATCAGAGGATTAAGGATGGTAGATAGACCCAAACCCGCGAGACCCACCCACACCCGAACCCAAGTCAACTGGTGAAAACCCGAGTTGACTAGGTTCGGGTGCCACCCGATATTTCGGGTGCAGGTTTGGGTAGTGTGAAACCCGCGCCCGAAACCACACCCGCTATATAGATATATATATATATATATATATATATATATATATATATATATATATATATATATATATATATATATATATATGTATATATATATATATATATATATATATATATAATTTCAAATAATTTTAATGTTGTTGTTGTATTTTTGTGTTTTTGCTACGGGTTCGGGTTTGGGTGGAAAAACCCGAACCCAACGGGTGTGGGTGTGGGTGTTATTTTGACACTCGAATAGCTTTTGGGTTCGGGTTCGGGTTCGGGTGGTGGTTTCGGGTAGTGTGAAACCCGCACCTGACCCGACCCGTTGCCATCCCTACAGAGGATGGTCACCTTGACCACCTTCGACGCTCATTTGAGAGAATGAGAAAATATGGATTAAAAATGAATCCACTAAAATGTGCCTTTGGTGTTCATACAGGGGACTTTTTGGGATTCGTGGTCCACAAGAAAGGCATCAAGATCAACCAGAACAAGACGAAAGCAATTTTGGATCTCAAGCCTCCTTCGACAAAGAAACGGTTCCAGTCTTTGTTGGGGAAGATAAATGTCTTGAGGAGGTTCATATCGAACCTAAGTGGCAAGACAAAAGTGTTCTCAACACTACTCAAAGCTAAGAAGGAAAATGAGTTCCATTGGGGACAAGAGCAGTAGGAGGCTTTCGACGCAATCAAGGAATATCTTACAAAGCCTCCAATCCTAATTAATACCACCTAGTATAAATAAAAACATGAAGTTGTACATTGCAGCGTCGGAGACGACCATAGGAAGCATGTTAGCACAAGAGGATAGTAGTGGCCTCGAAAGACCCATTTATTACCTTAGTAGGATGTTAATAGATGCTAAAACTAGGTACACTATGATTGAAAAGTTGTGTCTATGCTTGTACTTCTCATGTATGAAATTAAAGTAATATATTAAACCAGTTGATGTTTATGTTTCATCGCATTTTGATGTTATTAAGCATATGTTGTCCAAACCTATTTTGCATAGCCGAATTGGGAAGTGGGCACTAGCATTGACTGAGTTTTCCCTCACATACGTCCCTTTAAGGGCTATGAAAGGGCAAATAATGGCAGACTTTATTATCGACCACGTAATAGTCGAACCATCAGTATGCAGTATCGACATTGCCTTGTGGAAGTTGTACTTCGATGGGTCGAACCATAAAAACGGGGTTGGAATTGGAATTCTGATAGTGTCCCCACAGGGCACTCCCACTAAGTTCAAATGTAAGGTCGACGGAAGATGTTCCAATAACGGGGCAGAGTATTAAGCCTTAATCACTGGCCTTAAGATACTCAAGGACTTAGGTTCCAGGGAAGTTGAAATAAGAGGAGACTCAGAATTGGTGATCAAACAGATCACGAAGGAGTATAAGTGCGTTAAAGAGAAACTTCTGAGGTACTTCTCATTGGCACAACGACTTTTGGAACATTTTGAGGTTGTCGGAGTTACGCACGTGCCTAGGATAGAAAACCGTGAGGCTAATGAATTAGCACAAATCGCATCTGGCTACAAGGTGTCGGAGGGAAAGTTGAAGGACTTCATCGAAACTAGGAAAAAGATGGTGTCAAATATACCTTCACCATCGGGCTGGTCAATATCCAAGGACTAGAAGAGTTTGGTTGAAGATTTGGAAAGTTACGAAGTTTTTTCTGTCGGCAATATGTCACCCACAGATTGGAGGAAACCAATCATTGAGTATCTGGAGAATTCGGTAGGCAGCACCGATAGGAAAACTAAGTATAGAGCTTTGAATTATGTCCTTATGGGGAACGAGTTGTTAAAGAAAACTCCAGAGGGAGTATTGCTCAAATGCTTAGGAGATACAGATGCCTATTGGCAATTTCTGAAGTTCATTGTGGGGCTTGTGGAGCCCATTAAGTTGGCCACAAAATGAAATGGCTTTTATTTCGGCAAGGGGTTTATTGGCCAAGCATGCTCAAAGATTGCATTGACTTTGCGAAAGGATGCCAAGAGTGTCAGAAGCATGCAAACATTCAGCATGTACCAGCCAGTGAGTTGCACGTTATTGTCAAACCATGGCCTTTTCGAGGTTGGGCCTTAGACGTGATAGGGGAAATTCAGCCAGCGTTGTCGAAACAACAAAGATTCATCATTGTAGGGATAAACTATTTCACAAAGTGGATAGAAGTTGTGCCCCTGGTGAAGGTGTATCAAGAGGCCGTGATAGAATTCATCCAGAATCACATCTTGTACAGATTCGGGATACCTGAGACAATCACGACAGATCAAGGTTCTGTATTTGTTGGACAAAAAGTGCAGGAGTTCGCAGCAGAAATAGGTTTCAAATTGGTCACTTCGACACCATATAATGCTCAGGAAAATGGTCAGGTCGAAGCAGCTAACAAGGTGATAATTAGGCTCATTAAGAAGCATATTGCAAAGATACCAAAAAACTGGCACAAAACATTAAGTCAAGTTTTGTGGGCCTGCCGAACGTCACCCAAGGAGTCGATCAATTCGACTCCGTTCTGTTTAACCTTCGGGCATGACGTTGTGCTGCCAGCAGAAATATGCCTACAATCAGTTAGGGTACAACGACAACATGAGATTCCGTCGGAACAATATTGGGAAATGATGCTAGACGAACTCGTAGATTTAGACGAGGAAAGAATGATAGCCTTGAACGTATTGTTATGCTAGAAGGCACGGGTTGCCAAGGAATACAACAAGAAGGTAAAAAAGAAAACCTTCACTGTAAATGACTATGTATGGAAGGCGGTGTTACCCATGATCGAAGGGATCGAACGCTGGGAAAATGGTCACCAAACTAGGAGGGACCATTTAAGGTGAATCAAGTGTTTAGCAATAATGCATATGAAGTGCAAGAGTTGGGAATTGACCAACGAATCTTAAGAGTAAATGGGAAATATTTAAAGAAATACAAACCTATGCTACAAGATATTCACATTAAAACATAACTCTTTCTCATTAATTAAAGAGCCAAAATAGGCTAGGAGGCCAAAAATGGCTTACAAGAAGTTGTGAGGGAGTTACAGTAGTTCGACACACAGACTAAGGAAATTCAAGGAATCTAGACTTGAAGTCTTCAAAGAGGGTTTTCTCATGACCAACCTTGCTCTCGAGGAGCACTTTCTTTCTCTGCAGGCGGCCAATGGCATTCTTGATCTTAACGGCCGCTTCGACATGAGCAATTCCCTGGGCTACCTCGTGGCCGATGGCTTCTTAAGAAGGCAAGGGCTTAGCTGAGTCTAAGGAGGCTTTCTGTTGTTCGACCTCGGCAATCTTTTTTGTCAGTTCTACTATCTAAGCCTGATAATCAGATATCTGCTGGTCGAAGGCTTGACGCTTGTCGGAACGCTCCTGCTTCTGGGTTTCAAAATCTCCAAGTTTCTTTTCACAAATTGAGCTGAGATACCACTCACGTTTCATATCATTATGTTTGAATCGAATTTGAGCATTGGCCTGATGGTACATAGAAAGGTCCTTGGCCAATTGAGTGAAAAAGGCCTCGAATTCAATCAGGTACGTGGCCATGGGAGTGGGGAGCTGGAATTCAGAAAACTCGTCCAGAATCTTGAAAACGTCATTAGCTACAGCTGATTCTTCTGCGACAGCTGCCAGGAACTGTTCCTAAAAAAAGACAATTCTTCAACTGTTGGAGCTTAAGAGAAAAGGAGGCATATAAGTCTGGAGTTGGAATAGCCGTCGAGCTGGTGGGTCGAACATCCTCAGTTTCTTTATGAAGTTTGTGTAGTGCCTTTAGTGTCGCTGTTGGATCTGTTTGTTTGGCTGCCAAAAGTTCCTCTGGGGTAAGGATCTTGTCGACAATAGGTGGGGTCTTGTCTGAGCCATGTTCAGGGGCCTGAAGGTTCTCTTTGACGGTAGTTGTCGTGATAACAGTGAAAGGGTTTGCATTCTCACCAAGGGTTGTACCATTATTTTTAGTCCCAGGGTCGACGTGTTGAAGATGAGGCATTTTTGCCACCAAGTTCTCCTCTGTCGAGGGCGTTCGGAATTCGTTGACCATCTGAGGACTTGGCATAGTCGCAGTTTCAGCAGGATTGGTGTCGGCAACCAGTTCGGTATCATATTTTTTTACAGTGGTCGAGGTGACCACGTTTTCCTGTAAAATAAGGTGCAGTGAGATTTTTCACCTAAGTATCATCTGAGGTACTAAAGCAGAGAAAGTAAATACCTTTGCAGGTTGTGAAGGAGTCGTTTTAGGAGGAACTTCAGGTAGGATTGGCGTAAAGACTTCTTCAAGATTTTTGGGGACGACAGGGGCCACAGTCGAAGTGCCCGCTCTTGAAGGTGTCCTCTTAGACAAAGCTTTTTTCTTCCTCACCAAAGGAGTGGCCGGAGGAGACGCTGAACCTGTAGTAGTAAAAACTCAGGATTGAGTACTTTCATCCGATGCAGTTCTTTCAGGAGAAGGAGGGTTTTTCAGAAGCCTGCGCAGACTACCATAAAAAAAGGAGAAAAAAGATGATGAAAGACAAAGTATACCTGTACAAGGATAGTCTTGGGTTTTTTAGCAAGCCTAGTAGAGGTCGACGCAACAGCTGCTTCCCGTTTGCGACCCTAAGAAATATGACGAAATGATTAGTTCAAGCTCACAGACGAAACAAAATAAGAGACCAGAATCTACCTTTATGGAAGGGTTTTCTGTGGTGTCGACGGGTGGGAGGTCCGCAACAGGAGCTGCATTTGATGATTTAGGAGCTTCACCAGCCAGAGAAGCAAAGACGTTGACCATGTTCTCCAGAAAAAGGTTTGGAGCAAAAGTTTGATATTGGTAGTCCGACCACCAAACGTCGAACTCTTGAGTAGTGAAAAAGGAAGGTTGGAATGTAGATACCGGTAATTCAAGACGTTGAGTAGCTCTGACGAATCTCATACAAGCTCTATGACATGCCTGAGACAAATATCATCAGAATGTTTCACCAGATACTTTGGCAACATTTGGCTCAAGCCAAATTGTCGGGCTACCAAATTTGGCTGATAGTTCATAAAACCATAGCCATTGTTTCCTGTTTCAATCTGGAAAGATATCATGGTAGGAGTAAGGAACGCCTGCCATACAGCATTCGACTGTGCAGCAGTTTTGGGGGAGACTCCAGGAAATGGATTTCTAAACCATTCAGGGCCAAACTTATGCTCCACAAAAGGCGTCATGTCGGGGACAAAGGAAGTGGGGTCGAAGTCGCATGCCTTCGATAAGACGCTCTTTGTTTAAGCGGTCCATTGTGGCAGAAGAGGGATATCCCAATCTATGCTTGAAAGTGGCGTTGAGCCAATGCTGCAACAGCCACATAGGCCCTGAGACGTTCAAAGTCTTGGTAGTCTGGTGGAGAAGTTTTAGTCGCATGGTCGACAAGCCAAGAGAATGGTAGAGAGAGGCTAGCAGAAGCTTGGCCAAAGATACCTGTCGACCTTCATGGATCTGGATGGCCAGATTAATAAAGCTTTTGGTTATTTGTAAAGAACCAAGGCAAAACAAATAGTAAGACAGCCATAATGTCAAGAACGCAATGTGCTCCTCATCAGATACCTCTTTGGAGTGTTTGTCGTGATGGTCTTCAATATAATTCTGGAAGCTAGCACGCTTGAAGTCGAAGGTGTTATTGGTCCCTAGGGTCGGGTCGAACGTGTCACCTAGTGGCAAAAGGCCAGTGATGGCCGCTACGTCAAAAAGCATTGGTGTGAATATACCACAAGGGAGATGGAACATATTCGTTGATCTTTCCCAGAAATACATCGACGCAAGTAGCAAATAAGGGTTAACCCTATGAGCAGTTCTTGAAAGTTAGATGGCGTCAAAAATGCCAGACTCTTTCCACTGCTCTTTACGCTGAACTTCGACTTTGTTGAGCCAGACAATGTAGTCTTTGTTTCCTGGAGCAGGCATGGATTTGAAGATTCAAGATTTAGGCGCCATAAATTTGAGATCTAAAGTGCCGCCTTTCTCGAAAGCCGGTGGAATCATCTGCGCAAATCAGGGAAAGAACTGTTGGAGTTCTTGGTGATTGGGTTTGCCGTCTGGGTATGGGCCATGGAAGGCATGAAGCTTATTCTCCACCGTGAAGGAATAACCATCTGGCAGCGCCAGTTGTTCACCACTATTTTGTCAGCGGATGACGTTTGAGGAAGAGGACGGAGAGTTTCCATTTCAAAAAGAACAAACACAAGTGGGTTGTTTTCGGTGGTTTGAGGGATAAAAGTAGTGGCAGTTATTGATGAAGCCATTGGAAAGAAAGAAATGCAGAAGGTGTTCTGGAGACAAAGAACGTTTTGAAGAAGAAAGGGCAGAGGTTTGTTTCAAGAACAAAGAACAAGTTGAAGAAGAATAAGTTATGGTGAAAGGATGAAATAGTTTCGAGTGATGCTATTTATAGGAGAGAAGCATGCAAAAATGAAAGATCACCCAACTGTTTAACTTCTGAAAATGAGTGGGAGTTCGTTTCGAGTCCCATAACTTAGGACGAGACTAGCCATCATGGCGTTTATCTTGGAAATCGTGGTACAAGATTGCCATCATCATGTCAGGCGGCGGTTGACACGTGTCTTAAAAGAAGATGTAACACTGTCGAACGAGTCGAAGAAAAACGCCGTCAAAATCTCGCAAGAAACCAAAAAGCCAGATTTCTCAATCGACACTGCGCTCAGTCGAAACTGGCCTTTTAGGGGGCAATTTGTTGGCAAGGAGATTTTGACCAATGTAGAAGGAAAGGAAGAAGAGGAAATTGAGAAGTTAGTCGACAGCAGGAGAGAATCAAGACGTTGGTCCGACACAGGTCAAAAATGCGCGTCGGAAGGGAGGCGATAAGCAATGGTGTCGGAGGATGCCAGGCGAAAGACAAACCCAATTCAAGGACAAATGCTTAGGCGGGAAATTTGAAAGTTCCAAGAATATGGGAAGTTGAAAAGATAGTGGGGTGACACGTGTCAGCACCAAAGTAAATCTAGGTAGATGAACAGTTATTTTTTAGGCCTATATAAAGCATTGTTTTTTCCATTTTTAGGGGTCGCATTTTGTAACATTGCAAAGGGAAAACGCTCAAAGTACCAAGCTTAGAGAGAAACGAGTTCAATCCCGCAAAAATGTATAATTGCATCCGCAATTCCTTGATGCAATTTACTTTCAAAGTTTAAGTTATTTTTGTTTATCTGTTTTCTTCTTTTTCCTTTGTTTTCCGCCTTGTCCTATCAATAAATCTAAACCTGGTTAATCGCTCAAACTCTTGCAACCTTTCCAAAAAGGCAAGTGACTGTCATATCAAACAAACATAAGCTTCCAACCACTTGTTCTGGGATTTCTGTGACCGATCCCGCGAGTAAACCTGCGACGGATGGCCAGCGGTTGTTTGCGCCTACGAACACCTTCACCGACTTTCAGCGGTCCGTCTTCGTACACTTGGACCTGGTCCTATCACAACTGCACCCTAATTTGTTGGTGTTCATCTGCACTTTCGAGCTGACTTGTGAGTTCCTGAAGATAGGAGCTACCCTGCCTTTGTTTTTCATAATCTTTCACCTTCAGAGGCAGGTTTCAGGGAGAAAGTATGGCTGCGTTTCGCTGAAGCAAGCGAAGAAACTGTTAAAAACCTTTCTCCAAGTCTATCCAGACCTTTAAGGAGAGGTGCTACATCATTGAACCTGTGTCGGAAAAAGCCCAGGATACTACGTATGCCTGGGAAGTGTCGACGGACGAGGACGGTAATGATCTGTATGACGAGCATGGGAAGTTGGTGGCGGACAGAGTGTTTAAGTTTCCCTTCTGTTGGAGCGGAGGCCATTTTTCCTGGGGCACCAACCATTACATTGCCTAACTAGAAATTCTGAGCGAGTATGACAAGGCTGGATATGCAACGCTGATAAACTACGTTAACAACTTTAAGCTCGCGGAGTGCTGGACCAAAAAGGGGGACCCGATCTTCGAGGAAGATGGCGGGCAAAGGGTGGAAAACTACTATATCAACATGAAAGGACTTCTTGAGTGCAAGACCCATACCGACGCCCTTAAGTTTCTTAATAGTCTTTACTTTTTTAGCTTGTCCAGATTATAGTTTTCTTTGTTTGCTAACGTACTCGTTACGTTTTTACAGGTGAAATGTCTTGCGCTCATGAAAGGATGGTGAAGAATGCTCTGACGAAAGGCAAGGCGGACGTGACCAATCTAAAACCTCGGCTTATCCAGCGGGTGCCTCCTCCTCAATTGGCCGCGGGGAGCTCCTCGTCCCTTCCTTCTTCTGTCCAGGGATCTCCTGCGCCCGGGGCTTTAAGGTTTAAGCGAACTAGACAGAACGGGCTAGTGGATCTCAGCCGGGTGGCGGAGAAGAGCAAGTTTGAGCTTCCACCCTGCCTTCATGACAGAAAGTTCTTCGAGGGTTCATCCCTGATGGTTCCTCGGGCAAAGTCCCTAAAGCTCGAGGGTATGGACTTCCCGAGCAAGAGGGCAATGATGGCGCAAAATGCCTCTGGGTTGATCCGGGTATTGGAGATGGCGGCGGTCTACACCGAGGAAGACTCCTCCTTCTCCGAGCTAAAAAAGGCCCAGGCGACGATATCAGCCCTGAAAGAAAAGGTGAAGAAGGCCAAGGAGGAGGCCAAGGCTGCTGATGATGCAAGGAAGAAGTCCCAAGAGGAGGCTGCTAAACTGAAATAGGAGAACGAGACCCTGGTTGCTGAAAAGAAGGATGCTGAAGACCTGGTCGAGCACATGAGGTCTACGGTGGCCCCGGCTGAAGATGAGCCTGACAAGGTAAAGGCGCTAAAAACTAGGGCTGAACTAGTTGTTCATATTGCGCAGGCGGAGGATGATGTCTATGCCATCAGGGAGGAGTCCTTCAACAATGTTGTGGCTCAACTCAAGATGGTGAATCCAAGGGTCCAGCTATCCACGGAGGGACCAACTTCCTGAGTCATGTTGAGGATGGCAAGATTGTGAATCCTGACTTCCTCCATATAGGTGATGAGCATTCTCGTGTCTTTGATGAGGAGTCTCAGTCGACGCAGCCTACCCCTGAAGGAGCCGAGCAGATGGAGGAATGATGTCTCCCTTTTAGTTGTTGTAATATTTCTGGCCTGCGTGCCATGTTTTTATGTAATCTTATTTAATATGGGGCGTGGCCCCTTTATAATGTAACAAGCATAGTTGTGATCCTCGTGACCACTTAATTATTTTGAAATGAATGTGTCTGGTCGTCCTGGTTGGTTTTGTATGTTTCATACTCGTGCATGGTTTTGTTTGTTTTCATTTTCGCTAAGTGTAGTAACTTTTCTCGATACGTGTATGTGCCCGTAATAAGGGTAACTTCGAGAGATTTGTTGTTTTGCGGTTTGCTCGACGTAGATGTGTTCGGCGGTGAGGGGAACTGGAAGAATAGCCAGGGTAGTTTCCAGGCATGAGAGCGGGACTCAAGTCGCGTTTGAGGCCTGAGTTCGCAGCGTGAACCTCCCATCATGAGCTGGGTGTTCTGCCTGTCATGGTACTTTGATGACGGCGGGCTCGGTTGAGGAACCACCGTCGAGTAAGGGTCCTGCTCGTTCTTGAGCGGGATCCTGTCTTAGTTGGTACGCGGCACTTGTACTTGGGCATGCATCATAGTCAGGATGTCATGTTCGTCGCTTTGATGAAACAAACTGATGATCAGGGCCTTAGCTATAATATTGTTTTAGCTTTTCGTCGTTTCTTGGCCGAGCAAGTTCTTCCCTGTTGAGGTGTTCTATGTAGTAGGCCCTATTCTCCGTCTTTACTCGGACACGATAGGGTCCCTCCCATTTTTCGGCGAGCTTGCCTTCTCGAGAATCTTTGTGGTTCCTTCTTAAGACAAGGCTGCCCACTTGGAATTCTCGCCGTATAACCTTAGCGTTGTGCCTGATTGCAATTTTTTGCTTTAATGAGGCTTCGCGGAGAGCAACTCCTGACCGGACCTCTTCGACGAGGTCGAGCTCTTCTCTTAGTGCTTTGTCATTTGTCTCCTCGTCCAGAGGTGATTCAGTCTGCCGGGATGGCACGTGTATCTCAATGGGGATCATTGCCTTGGTCCCGTAAGCTAGGCGAAAAGGAGTTTCCCCGGTCGAAGAGTGGGGCGTAGTGTGGTAGGCCCAGAGTATGCTGTGCAGTTCCTCGACCCAAGCTTTCTTTGTTTCATCTAGCCTTCGTTTGAGGCCTCGTAGGATTACTCTGTTTTCCGCTTTGGCCTGCCCGTTGGTTTAGGGATGCTCGACGGACGCGAAGTGTTGTTTCGTGCCTAGTTGGGCGACGAAGTCCTGAAACTTTCTGTCTGTGAACTGTGTCCCATTGTCGGTGACTATTGCTTGTGGGATGTCGAGCTAGCAAGGATATTTTGCTTATAGAAGCGAAGTATGTTGTGGGCCGTTATTTTGGCCAGAGCCTCTGCTTCTATCCACTTTGTGAAGTAGTCAACACCCACTATCAAGTATTTGTTCTAGGTTGACCCTACGACGAATGGTCCCAGGATGTCCAGGCCCCACCATGCGAAGGGCCATGGGGAGGACATGGCTTTGAGCTCGTTAGGTAGAGCTAAGTGTATGTCTCTATGCAGTTGGAATTTGTCGCATTTCTTCACGCGTTCTTTTGCATCATGCTGCATGGTCGGCCAATAGTACCTTGCTCGTAGGACTTTCCTGGCGAGGGATCTCCTCCTGAGGTGTTGGGCATTGATCCCTTCGTGGATCTCACACAGGACGTGGGTGACCATCTCTTCCTCGACACACTTGAGTAAAGAGATGGAGAATCCTTGCCTGTAGAGCTTATTTTCGAACAGGATGTAGAAGCAGGCTATGCACCTAACTATGCTGGCCTTTTAGGGGTTGGATGAGAGTTCATCCTTAGTGAGGTAATTATAAATGAGGGTCATCCAGCAGCTGCTTTCGCTGATGACTTGCACGTCAAGGATCGTGGAGGTTTTCTCGATTCTGGGTCGAGGGAGCACCTCCTGGATGACGGATTTGTTTCCACCCTTTTTCTTTGTGCTCGCCAATTTAGACAACATGTCTGCTTGGACGTTATGTTCGCGGGGAACATGCTTTACTTCTACTGCAATGAACTTCGTCATTAGGATAATAAAGTCTAACTGTTTTACTTAAGTTCTTAGAAATGAGTTAGTCGAACTAGCCATATGGGGTCTGGACTACTACATTAGGAAGAAGTTAGATACACAATACTTGAAGGACATAACCCAACTAGCAGACAAAGTTTGACAAGTCGAACGAATGAAAGCTGAAAAGGCTAGGTCAAGTAAACATCATAAAAAAAGAATAAGTCGCCTATGTAAAGGTAGATGAGATTGAACAAGTATCTAACATTGATTGTGATTATGTTAAAGAAAATGAAGTTAACCTATCAAATTTAAAACCAGGGCCTCCTTATGTTTGTAAGGTGCTAAAGGCATCAGACGGGAAAAACCTGATCGTACCTATTAAAAATGAGAAATTTGTCTCAAAAACATACACATTCGATGTGACCAAGTGTGAAGAAATATTTGACTTGTTAGTTTCTGATGGCCAAATTGTAGTCCCTAAAGGGATTAAAACACCACCATTAAGACAAACAAAGAAAAAATGGTTCTGTAAATTTCATAAAATTTTAGGTCATAAGACTTCTCAATGTGTCATTTTCAGAGATTTAGTGCAAAATGCTCTAAAGGACGGAAGGATCATGTTTTCTAAGAAACAGAAGCCTTAAGAGGAAGTTGATTCAGATTCCAAGATAGAGGAAGCTCTCTTTGTCAATCCTGTGGAGGTAATGATGGTTGATGCATTGAGGGCCTTTACAACAAACTAAATGAGGTCAACATGCTCAGCTATATTGAGTAGGTGAAGGAGAACTAATAGAATTCATGAACAAATGTAAACTCAAAGGCTCTGAAGTTATGTTTTCCACCGCTACAATGCGATCTTCGGTAAAGAATCTTCCAAATAGGTCTAGAACATCAGACCCTACACCCACCAACCAAAGAGGTTTGGCAAGAAAGACAAGCAGAGTAAGTTTGTCTTTGACAAGAGGGGAATCCCTCAGAAAATACAATAAAGCAGGACTTATGTCCCACCAGCCTTTTACCTGTTCTAGACTGGGCAAGGGGCTGGCCCACCGTCGGGCACGACCATCCCAACTTCACGTCGGGGATGACCCAACACAAAGGCCCAATCCACCATCCCACGGGAGGAAACACTCCTCACACATCCTCCCCACATGCTCCCCACGCGGGAACACGTCACCAACTGAACCCGCGCCTTTCGCGGGGCAATTGACCCCAGACGAAGACCACATGCTGGTCTTCCTTACTACCACGTAGATCCTGGCAGTTATCCGTAATGGGCCTCATGATCCAGACCACTACAGATAATCATTGGCCCAGCACTGAGGGCACATTATAAATACCCTCCTCCACATGAGGGTCAGGTATTCTAATTCATACTCACTTTCTGTACTTGCACTCTCTCTTTCACTCTAAACCTCACTTTGGCATCAGAGTGTCTTGCAGGTACACCCCTCCTCTTCTCCACCACCGTTGAACTTGGAACTCTCAACGTGTTGCTGGCCACTGATATTCTTCTGATCCCGGTAAGATCAGTGGCGCCATCTATGGGAACTGTTTGCTCCCCCGTCTTTTCTTTCACCGAAACTTAAAGACCAAAGCAACTTCTAAAATTACTAATTAGCATGACCGATCAACCCACCGACGATCACGTTCCCAAATTGCTTTCGCTACCGGCAGTGACCACACCAACAACAGAGCCACCATTGCTGAAGAGGGGAACCCCAGAGACAAATTCACCGCCTCTCCCTCCTCCTTCGACGCAGCCTGCAACGTCGTCCAACATTAACATTTCAAAGACCCGGGAGTTTTTCAACCAATTCACATGCCACCTGGCGCCGACCCTACCACATTCGCTGCTATCGACCAAACTAATCTCATGATCTTCCAACAAAATGAAAGTATTGGGATGCTGGAAAAAGACCGCCAGTCGGGCTCTCCCCTGGAGAGACACCGACGACCTGACCCTCGTAGCTCGTCTACACGATGATGAGAACTGCCTAGTAAACACTCTCCCCCTCAGAGACAGCAACAGGATGACTCCTAAAGCCTGTCCCCATGATAACCTAGACATCGGCCGCTGCTGGAGAGGTCAAAGGCCGCGATTACCCAGAAGCGGGATCGTACTTCTCCCTGCAAAGAGCGGCGCCTCCCGTTCCCAAAAGGAATAAAGTCGGCGAGCAGCCGGAGAATTCAAAGAGTCGACCAAAAAACTCGTCGTGCCACGGCAAAAGCCCTCGGTACCACCATTCCCCACACACTCACCAATCTAGAGCGACAAAGACGACCCCCGTAGTCTGCTGTCCCGAACAATCATGGAGGCTCCCATCCCCGTCGGGGTGGAAAAATGACCAAGTATGGAGACCTACGATGACACGATGGACCTAGACGATCACATCGAGAACATTGATGTGATGCTCGATTACCGCAACGTCCGAGGCACCATCAAGTGTCGACTCTTCCTCACGACTCTAAGGAAGGGTGACATGGCATGGTATAAGAGCCTCGACCCTAAGTCTGTTATCTCCTGGAAGGACCTGAAGACGCAGTTCACCGGGTACTTCACCATCTCTCGTCAACACCCGAAGTCTGAGGCGTCGCTCAAGGCCATCATTCAGGGGAAGGATGGATCTCTCTGAGACTATATAGGAAGATTCAATCGAGAGGCCGTTCAGATTGCCACGACTGACAGGATGAAGAGATACCTGTTCAAGCGAGGGGCGCCCCCGCAGCGACTTCGCCAAAGCAGTTGGCATCGAGATGCCCTATTTGTTGGACGACCTCCTCTTCAAGGCCCAGGCCTACATCCAATACGAGGAGAAAGAAGCCGCCAACAATGCCCGCAATTCGCCGAACCGAGAGAACACAAATCCCTCGAAGTACGACGACTCGGCAGCTCCCCGACATGGTGGGAAGAAAAGAAGAGGATACAAACCCCACGACTCCCGCGAACAAAGGGGACCAGCGGGCCACTTCACTGAGTATACATTATTGACCTCTCCCCATGAGTGCATCCTGGATGAGTGTATAAACTTATATTTCTAACAGAGTGGGGATTGTTTTCCCAAGCCGAACATCGACAAGTCCAAGTATTGTCGATTCCACATGAGCCACGGGCATGTCACGGAAGACTGCATCCACCTTAAGGATGCAATCAAAATCCTGATCAAGGAAGGGCGCCTGAAACAATACCTCAAGAGGAGTGAGGCTCATCGACAGGCTATCTGTAAAGCGAAGAAGGTTAATGAATAGATACCATCTTCTGACGACGCCGGGTTACAGGTCACTCTGTGCGTCTCTAGGCCCGAGGACTTCTACGTCCCCGACGAGGTCGCCCTGCCGTTGTCTACTCACAACACCTAGGAGAACTTCCCTTCCGCTGTGGCCATATCCGGCGGAGGGTTTAACAAGCTCACCATGGGGTAGGTGAAAAGAAAGTTCGACGAGCTGATCAACGCGAGCTCGAAGTAGAACGCAACCCTCGACAGGTTTCAGGGAAAATTAAACCCCATCACATTCTACCTAAAGGAGCTACCGAGCGTTGCTCCCAACTCCGACATTCCTTTGCTCATCAGAGCACAGATGGCGAACTTCGACGTCCGCTGTATCCTGGTCGACCAAGGAAGCTCCATGGACATTATGTATGCTCGCATGTTCACCACTATCTAGCTTGACGAGAGGCATTTGACACCGTATGTAGGCTCTGACCTGCAAGGCTTCAATGGCACCACCACTAAGCCGTGGGGCCATGTTGAGCTGCTCATCGCTTTCGGGTCTGAGGAAACTGCCAGGAAGGTCAAATCAAAGTCCAATTCTTGGTGATAGAGTGTCTGTCTCTATACCAGTGCATCCTGGGAAGACTAACTCTGGCCGAGCTGCCGTCCACGGTCCACTTGAAGTTGAAGTACTATACGGCCAGGGGTTGCGTTGTCACTCTCCATGGGGACATTAAAGCTGCTAGAAGATGTTCTGAGGTAGCCATAAGGGGCTGAACTCAATCAACATGATAACCAAGAATGCCACCAAGTCATCCCGTGTAAAGGAGCAGAAGTCGTTGCCTCGTGTCAACTCGGTCGACCTCGACAGCCGCTTCGCCAATAAGTAGGAGCACAACAGAGCAACATCAGACGCCTCTCCAACATCTGGCAGCGTCGGGCAGCCTCCCCATCCTATGCGCCTCATCCCAGATGGTGAGTTCGAGCTCATTACCCTCGGCGATGACCCAGACAGGAGCGTGAAGATTGGCACAGGACTCCCCGACTTGGCGAGGAAACAACTGAAGGCCTGCCTCAAGGAGAATGCTGACTTGTTCGCATGGAGCGCTCCAGAAATGCTCGAGCTTGACCCCGACATAGCCTGCCATCAGCTAACCATAGATCTGGCCACTAAGGTCGTAGTACAACGTAAGCGTAGGTAGTCTCCCGAAAAAGCGGAGGCTGCTGAATTAGCTGTAAAAGACCTCATAGAGGCAAATTTTATTTTTGAAGCATAGTACACAACCTGGCTGTCTAATGTTGTACTTGTTAAGAAATCGAATGGAAAATGGCGAATGTTGTAGCACCCCAAAATTTTCCCTACATTTTTCTGGCTTATGTTTCTTTCTCATTTTGCATCTCATTTGGTCATGACTCATAATCATATCGTCACATTGGTTTTCTAAGACATGGGATTGAAGAGTCTTCATGCTATTGGTATTTTCCTATTCAGAGGTTCATCAAGATCCAAAGTTGTTATATTCAGAGGTTCGCCAGGTTTCAGGATGTATGTAAATAAGGGTCATGGTTTCTCATTCTTGGTTGGATGTGTAGGGACACTTATCAATGGAAGATCGGGAGATTTTGAGGAAATCAATGGTTATCAAGACAAAGCATTTATGGATTAATTTGAGGAGCACTGGGTCATGGTTGATTGAGCTTACTGATTGAATTGTTGGAATTCATTGAAGATATGAGTTTGGTGTAGAATTGGGCGTGTCAAGATTAGTTGTGTGGGCTACTTGGAATTCAAGTTTCTACAATAAACCCATTAGTCATTTTCATTTTTTTTTATCCATTTTTATCTTATCATTATCCATTTTATTAATCCAATTAAATCCATTTTTCCTTAAATCTTTTTTCTAAATCCAAGCCATTTCTAAAACCACCCTAAACCATTTTTATTTTAATTTTCATTCCACATTTTAAATTCATTTAGATCCATTTTTATCCACTTAATTTTCCAAATCCAATACAATTCAAAACTCCAAAACCACATTTTCATCCAATCCATATCCATTTTAATCATTTTATTCAAAATTCAATTACTTTGTTATCCATTTTTCAATCTATTTTTCCCCTTTAACCAATGTCCATTTTTCATTAGTTTCTAATCCAACTTTCAAATATCCATATCCAAAAAATAATAATAAAGGTAAGCTCATGGCCTACATGAAGTTTTACAAACCAACACAAATTCAGAAAAAAGCCTGATTCACATTGCAAAACTTTTTAACAATTGAAAAGCTCCATATATCAGAAAAATCTCTAATAGAAATTAACAACTCAATTCAGTTACATCGAAATCCTAATCCTTTCTAACGGAACCAACTGTCAAAAACCACCATAACCAACCTCTAACATAATTTTTTCTCTAACAATTCCTCTAACCAAAAATTCATCTTCAACCTCCAATCTCTAACCTCCCATAACAAAAATTCCAGAGATTCACTCTAACAAAAAAACGGACAGAAACTCAATAATGATTTCTATTCACTCTTCTTGAATCTTCATCCTCTTCAATTCACTTTCATCATCTCTATCTTCTCTAATCATCATCATCATCGACTAAAAAATCCTGCAAACTCAAACCAAATCGATTCAATCAATGACAATTCAACACAACTAATTCAACGTTCAAGAATTATTCATTCGCAACACGGAGCAGAGAAAAATTGAAGAACAAGAAGCAACAGCAAAATTGAAGAAGAAGAAAGTTCAGAGTCAACGAAGGGTGACGTGTTCGGCTAATCGAAGAAGAAGAACGTGAATTTAATATCGATACATCGCAACAGAAGGAGAAGCGAAGAAGGAGTATAAGTGTTACCTGCGAAATTGTCGACGCCGATCGAAGATTCAACTTAGCCACGTGCAAAATTCAAGTTCTACAACCGATTCAAGAACTTGAATTCATCGCAACAACGACTTCGGATTCGCAACAAGAAGTGGAAGAACGAATCAGATTTGAGGCATTCGTCCACGTCATCTTTAGCTTCGATTCACAGGTGCGCTATCATTCGAATCCAAATCTGATGCATGTTAGATCTTGAATAGCGATGTACTTCTTGGACCTCCGCCGCCGTCAGCTTAAACCCACAGCGTGGCAGAGTGATTGCTTTACCGGTGACACCGTGTGTAAACGAGGACGCGAAGGTGACGATGAATGGAAGAAGGAGGAGCGAGCGATGAACTCTTAGAGGAGAATGATCGTAGAATCAAAGGAGATGAGCGGATGATGAATTAAAGTGTAAAATATGTACAATGTGTTGGCTGCAGAAGTTAATTGTTCTCTCCATGGTTTCCTTGTGTTTCTTTTTAGGTTAAGGTGCATAATATTGGACCGGGCTCCATGGAATTACTTTTTGCACTGCTCTCTTACTTGTCTCACCCCCCTCTTTTATGTTTTTATTATTTGGTTGTTAATTAGAAGTTTATGTTAAAACATAATTTTGGTTAGTTAGATTTAATGCTAGATTAGTGTTGTTTTAGAATTAGATTTTGATGATAGTATTAAAACTAGGTTTTAGAATTAATTCTCCATTTAGAATTTGTTTCAAATAGAACTTAATTTTGATTTTAATTGACATTTTAACATGGTTTAGTAGTTGACTAATGGCCGATTAATTCCAATTAATTTTCGTTTAGAAACTAATTTTGACTTTAGTTAGATTTTTAGATTAGAAAATAATCTTGATTTAATTTGACTAATTAGTTTTAAATTTGACTAACTAGATTAGCATTTGATATTGGTTTTCTATTAATCGATTTTTGCCTAATCATTCCATAATCGATTTTTGCCTAATCATTTCCTAATTGTTTTTTGCTTACTTGCGCGCTAATTGTTTTGTAGAATTAGAAACAACTTTGAACTAATTGATATAGTTTGATTTTACTTTGTTTTAACAATGACTAAACATAAATTTTAATGCTAACATTGACTATATCTTTTTAGTAATTTCGTTTAGTTAACTTTGTTAATAGTCCTTAATACTTGTTACATGTTAGTTTTTGACTAAGTGTTGTTTACATTTTAGTATTGACTTCATTTACTTCTTATTTGACGATTTCCATTTGAATTTTGACTAACTTTTGAGTTTGTTTTGTAGTGATTCTCATTTGATTTGATAAGTGGTTTAAATGTAGAAGTTGATGTAACATACACTGTTGTAATGGACAAAGTGTGCTGTAAAATGTTGATATTCTGCCTGATTGCATACACACCTGTCCTGTTATGGAAATAGTAGCTATTATAGGCTGTTTTTGCTTGTTGCTATTTTTTATAGCTATGCAGGTGCTGGAGCGCTGTTGTTGCTGCTGTTTATGGCTTATTGCCTTGTTTTATTGTTTTATCCATGCAGGGTGAAGAGCATTTGGTTCCATATCTTTCACGGATCCGTTTCGCTTTCTAACATTTTTGTTCATTTGTGCTAGGTTACTAGAAGTTTGCCGGTTTGCTAATACTTTGCTTACGTTGCCACAGATTGTTATCCGTTCGGTATTACTTCTCTTCTCTTTTACTAATTCCGCATTTTTTCCTTTTGATGCCATGAGAAGTAGGATTGGGAGTCTGTGCCACTTGGCCGGCAATGCTGGAAGTCCTCAAAGGAGGATCTGTTTGTGATTGTTTAATATTGTGCCTAAGACCTCCAAGAGGCATCCCATTCCCGTATCCCCTTGTAAGACCTCACAGAAGGCATCAGGCGGAACGAGAGTCCGCAATCGACTCCCGCCATTTCTAGTCCCAGGTCGTTCTTAGCTCGCATTTCATGTTGATGCTTTGAACATAGCTTACTCTTGTTATCGAGTCTGTCAAGTGGAAAAGGGTTTTTCAATCAAACCCCTATGCCTTGTCTATAGCTCACATTGACCAATGCTGATGCTTATGTGATCTTATTTACACCCCCCTTACTCTGCTCTCCATGGTTCTCAATACCATTGGATGAGTACCATTATTTCCCACAGCTAGCTTGTTTGCCTCGGTTGATATGACCCCTTGGCTAAAGCTTCCTCTTTTTCTTATTTTGACTGTGTGACATTGCTGACTTACACTGTTTATTCTTTCGTTGCTTTTAGTTCATTTTGCGATTGATTTATCCTGTGTTTACTTGTCTGGTGACATGATCCCCTTAGGATTCCTCGCTCCACTTAATTTTTGATTAAGTTGGAGGTAGGAGAGACATTATGATAGCAATCCATGCCTGACAACATTAGGTAGACTTCTCTTGATCCTGACCTTAGGGCCACATTTGCATGCTGATTTATAGGTTCAGTTTCCCTCTTAGACTATCTGTGTGACCTTCGTGAGTCCCGACTCTTTTCTCTCGCACCCATGCGATCGAGACTGTTTCCTATTCACCCGTAGTACCGTGAACTACGGATGCTCTGATTCCTCTTTCTTTTCAGATTGAGGATACGTAGGCACGAGATGCGATATCTCGGCGAGCACACTAACAACTAACTTCCCTTTTCCCTCGCACCCATGCGATCGAGACTAATCACCTAGCACACTAATAACTGACTTCCATTTTCTATTACACCTTTGAGTCTCTCTTTCTCATCTCAAAACAAAAAGGCAAAATATCTAATAAAGGATTACCATGTATTGCACATGAGCCTTGCATATGGGAAATGGAAGGAGAAGGGTTTCCCTTCGCCTTTCTAGAGTGTTTAGCATACGTCATGTTAGGACGACCATGCGACGCATTCGTTCCTATGTCATAGACTTTAGTGCAATACTTGTCATAAACACAAAATAATCAAAACACTTCTTCTTAAAAGACAAAAACAAATAATTCTCTTCTCGTCTCCATCACTCTCATTGTAAAGGATGCGTCATTTCCGTTCTACCGCAAACAGGCAAACACGTAAGACTCCAAGCAATGAGCGGCAACACCTAAACTGCTAGAATGCAAACGTTGGCGTATTCCACTTAAAACACACAAACAAACCAAGCATCCCTAGTGAGGGGAACTACGTCGCTATGATTCTCGCTTGCGAACGGGATACGTAGGCAGGAGATCGTGCGAGATCTCTTCGAGCACAATCCTTTCTTTTCCCCCAAACCGTAGTCCGAACTACGTTGACTCTGACTTTCTCATTGCACAAGGGAATACGTAGGCCTAGGACTCCGAGGACGCCCTACCGAGTCACTTCTTTTCCTCTTCTTCCGGCTCTCCTTTCTTTTTCATTCCTGTTCCTTTTCCTTTCCAGTAGCAGCAGAGCTCCAGATGACAACACCCTTTGATCGAGACAGCAAGCATGGATCCCATTGAGTACGATGGACGCGTGGGGGTGCTAATACCTTCCCCTCGCGTAACCGACTCCCTTACCCATTTCTTTTGGTCGCGAGACCATGTTCTTTTCCTTTCCCTCAGGTTTATGTAGTGTTTCCTTTCCCTCTCTTGGGATAAATACACATTGCTGGCGACTCTGTTTCCACGCCACTTTCACGTTTGTACCTGGATGAAAATCCCGGGAGCGACAAATGTGTGTTGACTATACCAATCTCAATAGGGCATACCCCAAAGATGTATATCCTTTGTCTAACATCGAAAAATTGGTCGATAATTATGTAGGTTTCAAGCTATTGTCGTTCATGGACGTGTACTCGGGGTATGACCAAATCCCCATGGCAAAAATGGACAAGTAATACACGGTTTTCATGACCGAGTTGGGCAACTATTACTACAATGTAATGCCCTTCAGCCTGAAAAAAGTCGGTGCCACTTACCAACGGATGATGAATAAGGTCTTCCACGGTGAGATCGGGGACATGCTCGAGGTCTACATGGACGACATGATCGTGAAATCCCAAGAGGAGACCGATCACACCCTCCATATCAAAAGGGTCTTCGACACGGCGAGAAGGTGCAGGATGAGGTTCAATCCGAAGAAGTGCACCTTCGGTGTTCGAGCAGGAAAATTCCTCGGTTTCTATCTGACAGAATGAGGAATCGAGGTGAACCCCGAAAAATGCAGGGCTTTCTCTGAGTTTTCAACACTGAGCTCGAAGAAATCAATCTAATCCCTAAACGGGATGCTTACCTCGTTGTCCCGCTTCGAGGCCAAGTGTGCCTAATACGCACTTCCATTTTTCAAACTTTTGCGCAAGGGAGTCACGTTTGAATGGACCGGGGAGTGCGAGCAAGCCCTCCTCCTTCTAAAACAAGTTCTTTCACAGCCACCGGTCCTCTTGCGACCAGAAAGCGTGGAAACATTGTACCTCTACCTCGCCGTCGCAACCGAGGCTGTTAGCGTGACCCTCATTTGCGAAACCCCCGAAGGGTAGAAACCTATTTACTTCACCAGTAAAGCCTTGCTAGGCCTAGAGCTTAGATACCAGCAGATCGAAAAGGTGGATCTAGCCCTCATCAATGCGGCCAAGAGGTTGCGACATTACTTCCTTGCCCACACGATTATGGTGGGGACGACCAGCCTGTAAAGCAACTACTCGTCCATCACGACATGGCCGATAGGATGCTCAAATGGTCACTCAAGCTCTCTGAGTTCGACGTCTGGTACAAGAGCAGGAAGGCCCTCAAAGCTCAAGTGCTAGCCAACTTTGTGGCAGAAATGACCACTCCGATCTCCCCAACAGACGGAGCCCACAGGTGGACCATCTACATGGACGGGGCATCCAACTCGACAGAAAGTGGAGCGGACATCATTATTGAGAATGAAGAAGGCATCATGATTGAAGTATCCCTTGCTCTATCCTTCCCGACCTCGAATAACCAAGATGAGTATAAAGCCTTCCTCATTAGGCTACGCTTAGCCGAGGACCTAGGCACAAAAGAGGTAAAGATATTTACCGATTCTCAGCTCGTCGCCTCTCAGGTACGGGGAGAGTAACAAGCCAAAAACGACAACCTCGTTGAGAACTTAACCCTGGTAAAAGAAAAGATTAAAAAGTTCGACTCCGCAGAGGTAAAGCATGTTCCCCGCGAATACAACACCTGGGCAGACATCCTGTCGAAGCTTGTGAGCACGAAGAAGAAGGGCAGAAACAAGTTTGTCATCCAGAAGGTACTTCCTCGACCGAGCATCGAGAAACCCACTGCGACCATTGACGTGAATGCTATCGGTGACATCGACTAATGGATGACCCCGGTGTACACGTACCTCACCACTAAGGAATTGCCCAGGGACTCTAAGGAGGCTACACAGTCAGACGTCGAGCTTGCTTTTACGTCTTGATCAAGGACAAGTTATACAGGCGGATATTCTCGGTTAGACGATGGCTAGGATCTAGAATGGGGGTTGAATAGATCCCTCGAGTTTTACACGCAAATGGCTTTCCAAAAAATTTGTTTTAAAAGTTGTAACGGAATCAACCACTGAATCACGTCTACAACGAACCTCTACTAAAAGGATCGAATATGCACGACAATACTAGGAATGAAATACGGATGAGAAAAAATTCAGATTAATCAACAAAATTAAACGCAATCAATAATGTTTTATTTGCTTGATATTAATCCAATCCAACGAGATAGGTTGACAAACAATTAAATGCAAATGCGTTTGATTTTGCTTTGAAACAAATTATCGAACACTTTGTGTGCGTAGACACACAAAGTGCAGATTTCCAAATAATGTGATGTTAAGCTAATCCTAAATACAATCCAAGAGATTATATCAAATTTACAAAACAATTTATCAGCTCAAGATTACACTATCTCAGAAATTTCGATTAATTTAAAATTCGCAAATTCGAATGATATCAAACATAAAGAGTTAAGGGAAAGAGAGAACAAACACGATTTGATTAGGCAGTTCCCCAATCGCCCTCGCTTTGAGTACCTCTGCCCCTAATTCCACAATTGGAATTGATATATATATATATATATATATATATATATATATATATATATATATATATATATATATGTTGCTGTTTGCAAATTGTTTATACAAGAGAAGAACTATGAACATCCAAACTCTCAAACGTCTTTGATTGTTGATGCAGAGTCTTCTCTCCCCTTGATTCAAGATGAATCAAGTGCCTCGAATTCGGTTGAACAAGTCACCGTCCCACGCTACTAGACTGCAAGAAACCACCGTTCTTCAGTCACCTTCACTCGGTCGACTTCGATTCTCCGCAATTCGATCCCCAAGCCTTTCTTTTACGATCCTCTGACTGTAGCTACTAAACCGAACGAATACTCTGTTCTTCGGTTACCTTTGCACGACTGAATCCTTGTAGAACGAAACGGTTTGTGCCAAAAACCCCCAAAATCACCTTGATTCTTGGAGGATAAAACCTAAGGTTTTATTCAAGAAACACCTACCAATTCTCAACCCAGAAATGAAGATCACAAACTTCCTAATTCTGAACGTTATCACTTCAAAACAATGGGCGACACAAACAAAAATGATTATGTGTAATTGTTTGTTTACTCAAGGTTGAAGATGAAGATAAAGAGAAAGATTGGTATAAATTTTCACGTTTCTTGTTGTTATGAAATGTGAGCTAACCCAACTATTTATAATGAATAAAATGACCCACAATATGAACAAAAATAACAAAAAAAATAAATGCAGAAAAATCAGTTCAGACAGAGTTGGGTCGACCGCCCCTTTAATGAGGGTCAGTGTGAGCTATTCTATAGGATTGTCTACGCAAATTTTGACACCATGCGTCGACCCATCAATACCTTGCATCAACATAAGCCTGCAGATTTTACAGAAATTCAAATTTCCAGAAGCATGCGTCGACCCATGCACCAGGGGGGTCAGCGTGCACTTTCCCGAGCTTTTCACAAAATTTGTTCAAACCAGCATGAGTCGACTCATGCTCACCTTGGGTCGACTCAAGACATGAAAATTTTCAAAAACTCATTTTTCTGTATGTTTTTGCTTACCAAGACTCGAAACAAGTATACCAAACATCAATATTATGATCATGCACATGTAGAAATTATGTAGACTTCTTCCTATATGTTTAGACACATGAACATTGATGGTTAGATGCAATTTGCCTGACCTAGAAGTGATACCGCTCAAATTACAATCTAATGACTATCTTATTTGTTGACATCATTAAAACCAAAATAGATGAAAGACCTTAGCCCTCACATACTCCCCCTTTTTTATGATGGCAACACTGTTTATCTTTCTCTTGATTGAAATTTGAGGACGGAGAAACTCCCTCTATCTTTAACACTTTAATATATGTTGCTTTAATAATATTTTCTGCTGCTAGTATCCTTCTCCCCCTTTGACAACATCAAAAAGAGTAAAAGAAGGTGGTCAAAGAGATATCATCATATCAAGTAATGGTTCATTCACCAATTTGCAAAATAGCGACACTAGCAAGCATCCACATATGATACAGTTAATGTGATACTATAAACGGATAAATATAGAACGCAAGAAGCAAACACAATATATAGTTCAAAACATAGATTCAATAACAAACTGAAACATAGTTCAAAGTAAAACAAACCAAAATAACATGCAACCAAACAACAAAACATAGAATCAAAACACAAGTAATATGATGCACTAAGAATGATGCTAATCTCTATGGTCTCCTCCCCCTAAATGGGTGACCTCTTCCCCTGTAATGGTGGCCTTGTGGTGGCAGCTCCTCGAGAGACTGATTCAACTCTATCAATGTGCTGTTGAGAATGCCTAGACTGTTGGTCAGGTTTTGAGTCTGAATTGTCATGGCATTTTCCAAATGAGTGAATCTGGTCATGGAGGCAGCAACAAACCTAGTGAAGTTTTGTGTATGAGCAGCCAACTGATTGGAAAGTGAAATGAACATCTCATGCTGAGCATTGTACCTCTGATCTTGTAATTCCCGTAATTACTCTTCTTCGAACTACATCTGGTTCAGCATGGCCAGAATTTCTTTAGAGGCCTGGAGATCTTGTTGTGGCTGCGGAGTTGGAGGTGTAGAATATTCAGGCTGTTGCCAGTCATATTCGTCACTTTGTTGCCAACCATAGTTTGAAGGGACATAAGCATCCCCAAGAGCAGTCCAACTGTTGTTTTACCATTTACCCCATCCCTGATCATCAGAATTCTCCTCTGGTTGAGAATTGCCCATCCATGCCTCATTATCTGCGTCTTCCATATGCACATCAACATTGTCACCACCTTGATCGTCAGGAGCATTAGGAAAAGGGTGAGTGGATCTAAATTTGTACTTGTACTCATTTTCAACCGGATTCCAAGCATTGCTGAAATTGATGCTCAGATGAAATGTGGACATAGCGAATGTTCGGAACAGATATACCAGCCTTATTCAAAATATTTTGAATACATGATGCATAACCCAAAACCGTACCTTTTGTGGAGTCGCGAAGGGCAAACATGCGGTATGTGAAATAATATGGCCAATTGATTTTGATCTTGTTCTTCAGAATGTAGATAAGATAAACCTCAGCTTTATCCACTCTAGAAAAACCTCCTTTCTTTGGTCGCAATATGCGAGAGACAATCCACTGCAGAATGCGGTCAGCAAACTTTAGATGACATGTTGTAACATTTTTCAGAAATAACTCGCTTGCTACAATATCATCTGGGTATGGTTCACGCAGCATAGAGTTCAAAGCAGTTTTAAACTCATAGTTGGGAGCAAACTTGGTGTCAGTCACTTGAGGAAGATTTTCATTAGTATCCAAACTAAACAAACTAGTCCAAACATCATTTTTCATAGAATGAGGCGCATTATTCATAGAATACGTAAAATTGGTACCTTCAAATATTCCCTCAATCCCGCAATAGAATAAGCGAACCAGATCACAGTTGAACTTATCATCACATTCAAGAAATTAATCAAAATTCTAAGATTTAGCATGTCAATTACCTCGTTGAGATGATAGTCGTGAGCCATCAAGGGGTAGTATGCATGTTGTCGAATAACAGGACGGTTGCAGAAATCATTATTGAAAAACTCAGACAGAGCATTGGAGAGTAGAGATATAACATTTACCGGAGTTTAAGAAGTTCCAGCTTTGGATGTTGAAGTTCTTGTTGTTCGTTTACCAGTAACACGTTGAGAGGCCATTATTGAAGAATTGAGGAAAATGATGAACAGTGCACGGTGAACAGTGAGCAAATGATGAACAATTGATAGAGTGCTTGCTTCCAAATACCTTGTGAACCTCCTTTCTTGTAAACCTTGTGAATTCAAACTTTGTGGGTTTTGAGTTTTAGGGTTTTAATGGAGCTTTGATGGATTTTGAATGGGAATTTGGAAGAGAAAGAGAGGAGAAGACCAAGAAAGATCAAATTTATGACATGCAATGAAGAAATATTAAGTGCATTGAAAGTATGTAGTGAATTTTAGAAACACTAGGTCAGCGTGCGCGTTCCCAATAAAAGGGATTCAGAATTCGTCAGGTGTGCGTTGACCCAAGCATTGGATGCGTCGGCGCAAGCTAACGTGTTTTTGAAAAAAAATTAAAAACTTGAGATGCGCCGACCGCAGGTAGGCGCGTGCTAACCCGATTGCTTTTCTTAAGAAAAAATTTCAGTTCATGAGCCGACCCATGGTATCCTTTGGTCGACTCATCCAAGTGAAACATCAAAAAATTAAATTTTTGCATATAAATGTTCCAAAATAAGATAAATAAACATGCAAACACATAGATCAAATATCCAAATGAATAATATATGCTAAAATATGTAATAAACATCAATTGTAAAGCACTCAACATGGTACATATACTTAAAAGGAATTTACAAAGCGGAACGATATTACCTTGATCATGATGAACTGTGAGAGCCTTCACATATAGCTCAATGACTCTTTGTATTGTTAGTCAAAAACATAAACAAGCATATATATATGTGAAGAGCAAATATCTTAGAGGAATATCAAACACGATTCGAGATGTCGAGAATGCCAAGTTCCCTACGGATGTGAAAGAAAGGCTCTGTAGCTAGTGGCTTTGTAAAAATGTCAACAAGTTGATTTTTTAGTATCAACATGCTCAAAGACCACATCATCTTTCTCTACATGATCCCTAAGGAAATGATGACGTATATCAATATGCTTGGTGCGTGAATGTAATACGGGGTTCTCAGTTAGGTTAATAGCACTAGTGTTATCGCACAAAATAGGAATACACTCAAGTTTTAAATTGAAATCAAGCAATTATTGCTTAAGCCATAGGACTTGAGAACAACAACTGCCTGTGGTAACGTATTCCACCTTGGCTGTTGACAAGGCAACAGAAACCTGCTTCTTTCTATGCCAACTCACCAAGGAATTTGCGAAAAAGTGACATGTGCCATTAGTACTTTTCCTATCCGATTTGCACCCGACAAAGTCGGAATTGGAATAGCCAACTAAGGAACAAACACTACCTTTAGAATACCACAACCCATACTTTAGAGTACCGAAAAGGTATCGAAGTATGCGCTTAACTGCTTTTAAGTGGGATTCCTTGGGATGTGCTTGATACCTCGCACACATGCATACACTGAACATAATGCCGGGTTGTGATGCGGTAAGATAAAGAAGAGATCCAATCATACATCTATACTTCTTTACCTCTACATCCTTACCATTTTCGTCACGATCAAGATTGGCACAAGTATGCATATAAGTATCTATTACCTTGCAATTTAGCATGTCGAAGCGTTTGAGAAGCTCAAGACAATATTTTGTTTGACTCACAAACGTGCCCTCTTCGATTTGTTTGATTTACAATCCGAGGAAATAGTTGAGCTCCCTCATCATGCTCATTTCAAACTCTCCCTGCATCAAACTAGAAAACTCCTTGACCAAGGTCATGTTAGTAGACCCAAAGATAATATCGTCAATATAAATTTATACCAAGATTAAATGTTTTCCTTGACGTTTAATAAAGAGGGTTGTGTCAACCTTCCCTCTTGAATACCCTTGATCAAGTAAAAATTTGCTTAGACGTTCATACCAAGCCCTAGGGGCTTGTTTAAGTCCATACAAAGCACGTTTAAGTTCGTAGACATGATCACGATATTCAAGGGATTCAAAACCCGGAGGTTGGGCAACATAAACCTCTTCATTTATATATCCATTAAGGAAAGAACTTTTAACATCCATTTGGAATAATTTGAAGTTCTTAGTAAAAGGCGTATAGCCTTGAGTCGGGAAACCGGCGCATAAGTTTCCTCATAGTCGATTTCGTCCTCTTGGTTATAGCCTTGCGCTACAAGTCGCGCTTTGTTACGTGTTATAACCCCGTTTTCATCAAGTTTATTCCTAAACACCCATCGGGTGCCGATTACTTGATGATCTCGCGGAGGGGGGACAAGGTCCTAAACCTCATTTCTCCTGAATTGATTTAGTTCATATTGAATTGATAAAAACCAATGCTCATCGAGTAATGCCTCCTTTGTGTTTTTAGGTTAAACTTGTGACACAAAAGCGGAGTAATAACAAAAGTTACTAAGTTTAGAGCGAGTGGTTACTCCCTTAGAGATGTCACCGATGACATTGTCGATTGGATGGTATTTGGAAGAGTTCCATGCTGGAGGAAGGTGTCACTCCTGAGGATTTGCATCCATGGTACAAACGCGAAAATGATGCGAAAATGGCCCTAAAGAAGTGACTCGATAGGACATCACTCGTCCTACGCCTACGTATTACCTCGTGCAATGGGAAAGTCAGAGTCAACGTAGTTCGGACGCGAACTAAAGGGGGAGGTTGCTCGCCAAGACATCGCCGTCTTGTGCCTACGTATCCTCAATCGGACTAAAGAGAGGAAATCAGAGCAGTCGTAGTTCGACCTAACGAGGTCGGTTAGTGTTTTTTATGAGCGACGTTAGACTCGCGTCCGGCAGTTAGGGTCGATGCCTGTTTGGGACGAGACGGAAGTAACGTACCCTTTTCTGAAAATGATTTGAGATTAACGATCCCGAAGGATGAAAAAAGGTTTGAGTTTATTTTTGTGTTTTTTAGACAGAAGTGAATTGAAGTTAGTTCGTAACTTACATTGCACTAAAGTCTATCATGCGGGAACGAGTGAATCGTATGGTCGCCCCCAAATGGGACGTATGCTAAACACTCTAGAAGAGGAGGGGAGGCCCCTCATTCTTCATTTCCTACACTTAAGGCTCAAGCACAATATTCGTTATATTTATTAAGTGTTTTAGAAGTGTTAAGAGATGAGAAGAGAATACCCAAAGGAAAACACTAAGGGAAACTAATTATTCCTAATGTTGTCATGCAAAGGTGGCCCTATAGTTGAGGTTAAAAGGGAAACGTCTACCTAAGTTAGCATGCAAAGGGAAGTCTAATGCTAATCCTACTCCAAGCTTAATCAAAAATTAAGTTGGACTAGGTAGCTCTAAGGAAGTAAATCCAAGACTTAAATAAGTCTTGAGACTCAATGAAAGGAAAGAGTGAAAAAGATGAAGAAGGAAAGAAGAAAAGAACAAAAACAGCAGCTACAATAGCGCGTCTGCAACAACACAGCAGTAAAAAGCAGCACACAAGCAAGACAACTTTCCACAGCTCACAATTCAGCACAAAGATAGGTGTAAAATGTCAACCAGCAGCACATACAACAACATGCATGCATATAGACGGCAGTAGAAATAGGGAAGCATGTGATTCGCTTGAATACAACTCAAACATGGCAAAGCAAGTATGCATCAAGCATTACATTTCACAATTAATCATGATAACAATCACGTCATACACCATGGTACACAATACTTGAATTCATTAAGAAAGAATGCACATCATTTGATAATGGACAAGTCAAAAACAAGCATGCATCTCATGAAGTTAAGTGCAAGTAATCATGTTCAAACAAACAACTCCAGCAACATCAACAACAAGTCACAATCAACATGCTCAAGAAGTGTGTGCTATGTGTTTATCGCATCGGGAACGCAACATCGCAAACATGATCATAAACGATAAAATCCAAGAGTCGCGTGTCGAAAAATTGTGTGCATACAATGGTGTGAGGTGCAACAGCATCAAAACAGTCATTAAACATGTATCATATCAATCCATGAAGATTAAAAATGAAACGGGATCGAAACATGCTAAAAAATGCACAAAAAACACACTCTGCAGCAGTGTTAATCAATTAACCAATTGCAGTGCAATTGTGTTAATCGATTAACAGCTTTGAATATGCACATTTTGCACTGGTTAATCGATTAACCTAATTGTACTGCAATTGGTTAATCGATTAACACTGTAAAATCAACACAAAATCAGTTTGAAAAATCACTTCCAGCAGCAAAAACACTTATGCAATCATCTCCAATGATCATGTAATCAACAATGCACGAAAATTAAGTTCAGAAACAACATTCAAACATCATTTAAATTCAATAATCATCAACATCCACAATCAAGATCAACCAAATGAATCAAAACACATTAAAATTCATGGATCTACATTGTATAAGTTGCAATTAAGCTAAAATGAGTATGGATATGAAATTAACCAACCTACAAAGCTGAGATTTGCTTTGGTAAGTGTTGTAAACATAAATGGATGAATTCAAGTAGAGAAATCCAAGATCCACAAGCTTCTTGCACTCAAAAGTTGAAGATCCAAGCAATAAGCAACCAAAGCTTCAAAAGCACTTCCAAAAAATCACTTCTGAAAATTCAGAACCAGATCCAAACGAAAATCCAAATTGAAATGCAGCAATGTAACGATGATGAGAGGCTTTAGCTCAAGAATTAACAAGTTCCAATGAAGAACTTGTTAATCTTTGAAAGAGAGCTTTGAGTGTGGTTGAAAATGGAGGTTGGGAGTGAAAAAGTGAGAGAGAATTGAGAGAATTCTGAAAATTGAGAGTGAAAATATGATCTAGGTTTTAGAGGTTTGGAATGAAATGGTTTAAATAACCCCTAGGTTAGGAGTTAAGTTTGGGTTTGGAGTGAGGTTAAGTGAGTGGAAATTGGGATGAAATGTGAATTAGGAAAGGAAATGTGGAATTGGAGTGGAAAGAATTTGAATTTTTGAATGGAAAATCAAATCCTTCTACTGATGTGTAGAATTAAAATGGGTGATTAAAAATTGGATTAAAAAGAAACAGTTATGAAAATGCAGCATTTGGGCAAAATTCACAATGGTTAATCGATTAACCTAATTGCACTGTAATTGGTTAATCGATTAACACATTCAAAATTTGAATTTTTGCGCCAAAAGGAGGAAAACTTGGATATTCGTCTGGTTCTACACGTTCTGAACCACGATAGACCTCTAAAACTTGCCATTTGATATTATCACTGGAATACACTTGAAATATACCGTGAAATGTTTTTTTGCACTCGGATTAAACTGCTGATAACAACTGTCTGGTGCTGAATAACTGATCAAAAATTGACTGCCAGAGTTTCTGATCATCCAGTCATTTAATGAGCAAAATAAATGCTCAAAAATACTTGGAAAGCTATCTGCTTGGCTCTGAACACCATTAAAAATCATACTGGAACTGATGACGCCGTGAGCTGCTGAAAGAAAACCTTAATCCCATGCCCAAAAGAAAAATGCAAATGCAAAAATGATAATGCAAATGAAATGAAGCATAAGCCAAAAGGGTGAGAAACAATAGGGCAAATTTTGAGGTGTTACAGCTGCCCCTATTCAAACTTCTTGGATCCGAGGGTATGGAAGCAACGACTTTCAGACAATCGGGATACACGGAGATTGAATACCAAAATAACCTGGAAATTTGCAACCTGTGGGGATGATGAAATAACGCGAATACGAGAACGACCGAAGGCGAACTCGAAAAGGTAGACCGGCCGAAGGCAGATTAAACTGGGGATACAAGGATACTACGAGAACGACCGAAGGTCGACTCGAAAAGAAAGACCAAGCCGAAGGTGGGCTTCCAAACAAAGGATACGAGACCATGCCGAAGGTGGGCTCGAAAAAAGAAAGACCAAGCCGAAGGTGGGCTTTCAAAGAAAGACTATGCCGAAGGTAGACTTTCAAAAAAAGGATACGAGACCATGCCGAAGGTGGACTAAAAAAAGAAAGGCCAAGCCGAAGGTGGGCTTTCAAAGAAAGACTATGCCGAAGGTAGACTTTCAAACAAAGGATACGAGACCATGCCGAAGGTGGACTCGAAAAAGAAAGACCAAGCCGAATGTGGGCTTTCAAAGAAAGACTATGCCGAAGGTAGACTTTCAAACGAAGGATACGAGACCATGCCGAAGGTGGGCTCGAAAAAGAAAGACCAAGCCGAAGGTGAGCTTTCAAAGAAAGGACACGAGACTATGCCGAAGGCGAGCTCGTAAAAGAAAGACCAAGCCGAAGGTGGGCTTTCAAAGAAAGACCATGCCGAAGGTAGACTTTCAAACAAAGGATACGAGACCATGCCGAAAGTGGGCTCGAAAAAGAAAGACCAAACCGAATGTGGGCTTTCAAAGAAAGACAATGCCGAAGGTAGGCTTTCAAATAAAGGATACGAGACCATGTCGAAGGTGGGCTCGAAAAAGAAAGACCAATCCGAAGGTGGGCTTTCAAACAATGGATACGAGACCATGCTGAAGGTGGGCTCGAAAAAGAAAGACCAAGCCGAAGGTGAGCTTTCAAAGAAAGGACACGAGACCATGCCGAAGGTGGGCTCGAAAAAGAAAGACCAAGCCGAAGGTAGACTTTCAAACAAAGGATATGAGACCATGCCAAAGGTGGGCTCGAAAAAGAAAGACCAAGCCGAAGGTGGGCTTTCAAAGAAAGACTATGCCGAAGGTAGACTTTCAAACAAAGGATACGAGACCATGTCGAAGGTGGGCTCGAAAAAGAAATACCAAGCTAAAGGTGGGCTTTCAAAGAAAGACTATGCCGAAGGTAGGCTTTCAAACAAAGGATACGAGACCATGCCGAAGGTGGGCTCGAAAACGAAAGACCAAGCCGAAGGTGGGCTTTCAAAGAAAGGACACGAGACCATGTCGAAGGTGGGATCGAAAAAGAAAGACCAAGCCGATCGTGGGCTTTCAAAAAAAGACCATGCCGAAGTTAGACTTTCAAACAAAGGATACGAGACCATGCCGACGGTGGGCTCGAAAAAGAAAGACCAAGCCGAAGGTGGGCTTTCAAAGAAAGGACACGAGACCATGCCGAAGGTGGGCTCGAAAAAGAAAGACCAAGCCAAAGGTAGACTTTCAAACGAAGGATACGAGACCATGCCGAAGGTGGGCTCGAAAAAGAAAGACCAAGTCGAAGGTGTGGTTTCAAAGAAAGACTATGCCGAAGGTAGACTCTCAAACAAAGGATACGAGACCATGCCGAAGGTGGGCTCGAAAAAGAAAGACCAAGCCGAAGGTAGACTCTCAAACAAAGGATACGAGACCATGCTGAAGGTGGGCTCGAAAAAGAAAGACCAAGCCGAAGGTAGACTCTCAAACAAAGGATATGAGACCATGCCGAAGGTGGGCTCAAAAAAGAAAGACCAAGCCGAAGGTGGGCTTTCAAAGAAAGACTATGCCGAAGGTAGACTTTCCTAGGGAGAACAAAATAACAGTGGGTGCGAGGATGGCCGAAGGCGAACTCGAGAAAAGAGAAAGACTAAGTCAAAGGTGGACTTTCAAAGAAAGACTAAGCCGAAGGTAAACTTTCAAACAACAATATGTAGAATTGACAGTTCCACAAAGATGACTCCGTCGGGAAAAAGAGAAATCTAAACAGACAACTCTGCGGGGGAGTATTGGAAGGACCAACAAGAAGGACGAATCCACTGGTTGCAGTGTAGTGTAAAACAACGTCTCCTGAATTTTGTTACTTTCTACTGGGGAAAGAATATAGTAAAGGATAACAAACCTGGCTTATACTTCGAATGCATATGTTTGAAATTTATGGCGTAATGCTCCATACGAAATGGAAATGCTACGCATTTGGGAGGATGCCATGCAAAAATGCTTATGCAATGCAAAAGAGGCGTCTCAGCAAAATAAATGCTGAAGACCAAGGCAGCTCCGCTGGGGATGACAAACTGAATTGTCCTCTGAAATAAAAGATCCTGCTGAGAAAGACTTCACTCTGCTGAGGAAGATCCTGATCGCACACTCTGCTGGATATGAAAACTCCGAGAGAAGATCCATTATGCTGGAGATGGATAAGAATGAATAATGAAGATGGAAACCAAAGAGAAATTCTCTCCACAGGGGATTACTAATGACTTCCATCGAAGACAGAACTCAACACCTGGATTTGAAATATGCCAATAACCATTGGACTTAAGACCTGTTGGGGGTTTCAACTGCTGTTGAACAAACCACTGTGAAGATCACCATCAAACTTTGCTTGGGGAGACAAGTCAATAAATCCAAACCTGCTTGGGGATATCACCGAACTCAGCCTGTTGTTGGGAGATGCCCTTACTTTTACCCTGCCGGGGAATATCAGTACTTTTACCCTGCTGGGGAGTACCGGCCATGACCAGCAAACCTGCTTGAGGAACGGTAGATGCTGACATCCACCCTGCTAGAGGATAACATCAAGCTTACTCATCTAAGGGGATTAACTCATACCGTTGCTGGTGAGGAAAACGTTTCTCGACTAGCTGAGGAGAATGAGTGCTCAGGCCCTGCGGGGAAAATAACGTCTTTGTCCAAAGAAGATATTCTACAAGTCTCCGGCTGGGGATGCAACAACATCAACTTCTGATTGCTTGCAGAAAGAGTAATGAAACAAACACAACTCTAGCTGGGGAAATAATCCTTTGTACTCTGCTGAGGAAGATAATCCTCGACACCCTGGCTGGGAAAACAACAACCTGCCGAGGAGGATGAACTTTTCAATGTCGAGGAGAGTAGCTCTACTGGGGAAGAACAAACCTGTTACCCTACAAACAGAATCGACAGAAAGTTCTATATGCAAAAAGGCTACTTCTATTACCATTACAACGACCGTTGCCTAAGCAATTTCCACTATTTTCTGATATGCTTCACAGAGCTTAACATTTTCGCATGCAATGTTTTTTCAAAATATCGGACGTTTTCACAAACAAAACAGTAAAAGTAAAAACACAAACGGAAAGCTTTTGAGTGAAATGAAAACTTTATTGAATGGATTGGCCTGTAAATAGGTATTTACATCTGGAAGCAATTCCTGAAAAGAGGTAATTGCACAAAAGAAATAAAAGAAAATACACATGTCGGCAATGTGGGGAACATAAATCCACCATGATTCAATTCAGCTATAACTCAGTATGCCTCGCTTATCCGCAGATGCTTTGGCCTTTGAAAAGACTGACTGGACTTATCCCTTTCCTTCGAAATTTCCATGCATTAAAAGTGTTCACAGATCGAACGCAGCTCGTAGCCTCTTGCTTTCAAATCCCTAACTTTTGCCTAGATCGCCCTTTTTGGGTTTTCAATCCACCGGGATACCCCTTTTTGCCAAAGTTGCCTTTTCAGGTTTTCAACCTTGCGGGTTTATTCTTTTTCTTTTTTTTTATCCCTAATTTTTGCCCGAACATTTTCTCTCTCTCTTTTTTTTATTATTTTTTTTTCTTTTATTTTTATGGTTCGTCGGGATGCCCCTTTTTTGCCTGGACTTTCTTTTTGTGTCCAGCAGGTCTTCTTTTATGCAAAGTATTTTTTGACTACGTCTGCGTTCACAGGGGACGTAAAATCTTCGCCATCCATAGTTGAGAGTAATAAGGCTCCACCAGAGAAAACCTGTCTTCTACATATGGCCCTTCGTAATTTGGAGTCCATTTGCCCCTGTGATCTATTTGAGGAGGAAGGATCATTTTCAAAACCAATTCACCAGCCTGAAAACACCAAGGACGCACTTTCTGATCAAAGGCTTTCTTCATCCTGCTCTGATATAACCGACCATGTGCAATGGCTGCCAGTCTCTTCTCTTCAATAAGGTTCAGCTGATTTAGTCTAGAACGCACCCACTCAGCTTCATCAAGCTTCACGTCTGCCAGAATTCTTAAAGAAGGAATCTCAACCTCTAATGGTAGAACTGCTTCCATACCATATACCAGTGAGAAAGGAGTTGCCCCAGTTGATGTGCGTACCGAAGTACGATAACCATGTAAAGCATAAGGCAATATCTCATGCCAGTCTTTATAGGTCACTACCATTTTCTGTACAATCTTCTTGATGTTCTTATTTGTCGCTTCAACAGCCCCATTCATCTTCGGGCGATAGGGAGAAGAATTGTGATGTTCAATCTTAAAGCTCTGACATAGCTCCTTCATCATCTTGTTATTCAAATTTGAACCGTTATCAGTAATGATTCTCTCTGGGACTCCATACCGGCAGATGATGTCCTTCTTGATAAATCTGGCTACCACCTGTCTGATAACATTGGCAAACGAGGCTGCTTCCACCCACTTCGTGAAATAATCGATGGCAACCAAAATGAAACGATGCCCATTGGAAGCAGTAGGTTCAATCTTTCCGATCATATCAATGCCCTACATGGCAAAGGGCCAAGGCGATGACAGCACATTCAGAGGAGTAGGCGGTACATGCACCTTATTAGCATAAATCTAGCATTTATGACACTTCCGAGCGTATTTGAAACAATCAGATTCCATAGTCATCCAATAATACCCCGCTCTCAATAGTTTTCTGGCCATAGCATGCCCATTAGCATGGGTACCGAAAGATCCTTCATGGACTTCTTCCATCAACAGGCTTGCCTCGTGTTCATCAACACAACGTAGCAAGACCATATCAAAGTTCCTCTTGTACAGTACATCGTCTTTATTCAAAAAGAAATTTCCTGCCAACCTCCTCAGAGTTTTCTTATCTTTGGTGGATGTACCCTCTGGATACTCCTAACTCTTCAGAAAAACCTTAATATCATGATACCAAGGTTTGCCATCTGACATATCTTCAATTGCAAACACAAAAGCTGGTCTGTCCAGACGCATGATTCTAATCGAAGGAGTTTCATTCCAACGATTCACCTGATACATTGAAGATAACGTTGCCAACACATCTGCCATCTGATTCTCCACCCGAGGTATATGATGGAAATCGACTCTGTCAAAGAACGGTAACAACCTTCTGGCATAGTTGTTATAAGGCACCAAGTTCGCTTGACGAGTCTCCCATTCATCTGTAATCTAATTAACTACCAACGCAGAATCACCATAAACATCGAGGTTCTTGATTCTCAAATCAATTGCTTCTTCTAACCCCGTGATGCATGCTTCATACTCCGCCTCATTGTTGGTGTATATGAATGCTAACCGGGCAGTGAAAGGTAAATGAGAACCTTTCGGAGTTGTAATGACTGCCCCGATTCCATTACCGTATGAATTAACAGCCCCATCAAAAACTAACTTCCATTGGGACCCAATTTCTGGCCCTTCATTAGGTAGAGGCTCTTCACAGTCTTTCATCTTCAGATACATGATATGCTTATCAGGAAATTCAAACTTCATCGGTTGATAATCCCCAATTGGTTGTTCAGCAAGATATTCTGACAACACACTTCCCTTGATGGCTTTTTGGGAAACATATTGAATATCGTATTCTATCAGAACCATCTGCCAACGGGCTATTCTACCAGAAAGCGCATGCTTTTCAAACACATACTTAATCGGATCCATCTTCGAAATCAAGAGGGTTATGTGGTTTAACATATATTGCCTCAAACGTTTAGCTTCCCAAGCGAGTGCACAACATGTTTTCTCCAGCATTGAGTACCTTGACTTACAATCAGTAAACTTTTTACTCAGGTAGTAGATGGCATGCTCTTTTCTACCTGACTCGTCGTGTTGACCGAGCACACACCCCATTGAGTTCTCAAGAACCGTAAGATACATAATCAATGGCCTTCCTGGCACTGGCGGCATAAGGACCAGAGGTTCCTGCAAATATTCTTTTATTTTTTCGAACGCCTTTTGACAATTCTCGTTCCACCTGACCTCTTGATCTTTTCTTAACAACTTGAATATTAGTTCACACGTGGCTGTAAGATGAGAGATGAATCTAGCAATGTAGTTCGACCTCCCTAAGAAACCACGAACCTCTTTTTCTGTTCTTGGTTCAGGCATTTCTCGAATGGCTTTTACTTTAGCAGGGTCAACCTCGATACCTTTTTCACTGACAATAAAACCCCGTAACTTTCCAAATCTCACCCCGAAGGTGCACTTGTTCGGATTCAACCTCAGTCTAAACTTTCTCAACCTTTCAAACAATTTTTGAAGATTAACCAGATGTTCTTCCTCCGTCTGTGACTTTGCAATCATGTCATCAACATAGACCTCAATCTCTTTGTGAATCATATCATGACAGTGAGTCACCATCGCCCGCTGATATGTTGCCCCAACATTTTTCAATCCAAAGGGCATCACTTTGTAACAAAATGTTCCCCACGGTGTTATGAACGTCGTTTTCTCCATGTCCTCTGGGGTCATCTTGATTTGGTTATACCCAGAGAAGCCATCCATGAAGGAAAACACAGAATACTGAGCAGTGTTGTCCACTAACACATCAATGTGAGGAAGCGGGAAGTCGTCTTTTGGGCTTGCTCTATTCAGATCTCTGTAATCAACGCACATCCTGACCTTTCCATCCTTCTTAGGTACCGGTACAATATTAGCAACCCATGGAGGATAATTCGTTACAGCAAGAAACCCAACATCTAACTGTTTCTGAACCTCTTCTTTAATCTTGACAGACATTTCCGGTTTCGTCCTTCTCAGCTTCTGCTTAATCGGAGCACATCCTTCTTTGAGCGGCAACCGGTGTACCACGATGTCAGTGTCGAGCCCAGGCATGTCTTGGTAAGACCAGGCGAAGATATCCACATACTCTCGGAGCATTTCAATCAATCTTCCCTTGACAGTGTCTTCCAAAGCAGCCTCAACCCGTACCTCTTTCTTTGCGTCCTCGGTTCCCAAGTTAACAACCTCGATTTCCTCCTGATGAGGCAGAATGACCTTTTCCTCCTATTTTAACAGCCTGGCTAATTCCTCTGGTAAGGCATAATCTTCATCAGCCCCCTCTTCAGCCTGATATATGGGATTATCGAAGTCATACCGAGCCATAGCCGAATCATGATGGGTGGAATTTGAACAAGAAAACCTGCATGATTGATGATATATGTTTATTATGGATGCATCAAACAAAAACACATTGCCATTTTGATGTGGTTTTAATGCAAAAATAAAAACAGAAAAATAGGGATCAAAACATTTGAATGTGAAAACGTCCTTTATTAATGATAAAGAAAAGCATACAAAAACATTCAAGCCCTACAAACAAGAATCACTACGTCTTGGGCAGAACGTAGGATTAACATAGATGATAAACAGAAGCAATTACTCTAGTCCGGTCACTTGAATGGCTCTCTCTGACGACCAGTTGCGAAGACTTTAACCTGGGATACAGGGACAGATCCAACTATCCATATCATAATCACTATTCCCATCCTCCTCAATAGCATTGACTCTGTCAAAGAACACACCAGCACTGGTGAAATGAACTGGACCATAGAACTTGGGAGGCTCTTCAGGATGCCTGGGTGGCTTATAACCCAGTCCATGAGTATTCCGCTTTTCCTGGACATCAATAACCTGACCCCACTTTTGTGAACCGCCGACTTCAACCACGACCCGAGCATCTTTGAAGGAAGACATAGAAATCTCCGGTTGATGTACCATTGTAGGCTACACCACTTCAGATTGGCTACCTTCCTTGAGAGGCTTCTCAGTGATCTTCACTGCTTCGAAACTCTAACATAGAGTTTCATGTATTTCGCCATCTACCTCCACATACTTGAAAGTAGATAGCTAGCTTATCATGACATCCTCTTCTCCACAAACCGTCACCACATGTCCGTCTACCATGTACTTTAACTTCTGGTGCAATGTAGACGTCACAGCCCCAGCACTGTGAATCCATGGATGACCCAGCAGACAGCTGTAGGTAGGTTGGATGTCCATGATATAGAAGGTAGCATCGAAAACTTCTGGCCTGACCTTAATTGGTAGCACAATCTCACCGAAAACAGACCTCTTCGAGCCGTCGAAAGCGCGCACCACCAAATCACTAAGTGTGCATATCAACCCTCAGGTGTCCAGCTTCATCAAGGCTTCCTTAGGCAGAACATTCAAAGAGGATCCAGTATCCACAAGCATATGAGACATCAACGATCCACGACACTCAACAGAAATATGCAAGGCATTATTATGGTTTCTCCCAGTTGGAGTCAAGTCAACATCAGTAAAACCCAAACCATTGCCTGCATTAACATGGTCCACCACCCCCTCCAACTGATTAACCAAGATCTCCTGGGGTACGTAAGAAGCATTCAGTACTTTTACCAGTGCGTTTCGGTGTGCCTCGGAACACAATAACAGGGACAAGATGGAAATCTTAGACGGCGTCAGATGCAATTGATCAACAATTTTATAATCACTTTTCCGAATCAGTCTCATAAACTCTTCTACATTTTTGGAGAATAATATTATCAATTGGCCCTGCCGTGGAGTCATTCACTACTGGCGCTTGCACAGAACTATCTACAACCTGCTTCCCTTTGTCTTATTTAGAACTACCAGCTTGATCATTTGAAAGGATAAAGATTCTACCACTTCTCGTGATTGCCCCTGCCTCAAAATTGTTTTCAACACAAGAGTTCACTACAGAAGTTCCCACCAGCTCTTGTTTCTGTCCATTGACAAACACTTCGGCTCCATAATTCCAAGGAATGGCCTTGGTACTCTCATATGGTATGGGTCCAGGAGCTGTAATAATAACCGGTGCTGGTCCTACCGGCCCTGAAATAGTGATTGTTTTGAAAGGGATAGTAATAGTAGCAACCTTGCTTTTCCTGCTAACAACTTCTCTCTGTTGGTCACATCGGTCAAACTGCAATCGACCTTCATCTATCAACTTTTAAATTCCTAACTTCAACAAACCACACCCATTCATTTGTGACATACAATCTGAACAATTCTCATCACATCCGGGGGACACCCCACCCCTCAACAACCTCTCCTTTACCACCATCAAAGGAGTCTTTAATTCATTAACATCCATAACCAACTTCAAAGATTCATTCTTCTCTAACACAACATTAACCCTCGGCCCACCGTGGTTCGGTATTGGGTTTTGGATGACATGTGGCCCATCATTTGAAAAGTTAATGGCCTTTGAATCCACCAAGTCTTGGACTACGTGCTTAAAAGCTTTGCAGTCCTCAATATAGTGTCCGGGGGCCCCAGAATGAAAGTCACAGTGGGCATTAGGATTATAACCCGGAGGTGGATTACCGGTGGGAGGAACTAGAGTCCTTTTCTGGATTAACTGCAACTGTAGCAAATGCTGAAACAACTGTGAATATGGTAGAGGTGGAGTATCAAAATGTCGGTTCTGCTTAGGCCTTGGTTGATATTGGCGTGGAGCCTGATTTTGCTGCTGCTGAGGTGGAAGCGCTGCAGGAATTGTCACTGAACCTACTTGCTGGTTATAACTCTGATGCTGATTTCCTTTACCTCGGTGAGACGACACATAATTTGTTTCCTCCTTTTTCTTGTAATTCGCATAGGGTTTCTTCCCTTGACCAGAAGACAACCCATCACTACTTGCTACCTTCCCCGCTTTGATTCCACTCTCTAACATTTCCCCGACCATGATCAAATCAGCAAACTTGTCTGACTCGCAAGGTAACAGTTTCTCATAATAACGCCCCGGCAAAGTATCCATAAACAAATTCAGCATTTCCTTTTCCAACATGGGCAGCTGTACCCTTGCTGCTAGTTCACGCCATCTCTGCGTATATTCCTTAAAGCTTTCGTTATTCTTCTAAGACATATTCTGTAGCTGGGTCCTGTTGGGAGCCATATCAGTGTTATATTGGTAATGCTTGATGAAGGCCTCGACCAACTCTCTCCAATTACAGATATGGCATCTCTCCAATTGCATATACCATTCTAAGGATGCCCCAGACAGGCTGCCCTGGAAGAAATGCATCAGCAATTTCTGATCTTTAGAATACGCAGCCATCTTTCGTGCATATGCCCTGACATGTGTCTTGGGACAAATGGTACCATTGTATTTCGCAAAAGTGGGCACCTAAAATTTGTGCGGAATTACAACTTCGAGAACCAGCCCCAAATCCTCCAGATCCATTCCTACAGAATTCTGATTCACCACTCCCCTTAGTTGTTCTTCAATGAGTCTGAACCTTTGATCATTGTCGGCCTGAGGACCAGCATCCCCGCCTGGCATAGAGAAAACGTCATCTAGTTGGTCTTTGAAACGACGACTATGAACAGCACAAACACTTCCTCCTCCCACAACAGAAGGAATCACAAGCTGCTCTCCTCCGCCCAGAGGGATCACAACACCAGGAATGGGGATCTCTACGCCCACAGGACCTCCCTGAGCACCGTTACCAACAACGCCATTATGGACTCCTCCATGAAGAACCCCGTCTTCATCCACTCTTGCCACTAAGGGTTGGACCAGAGTCCTCAATTGCTTTTTCCCTTGGGCAACACCTTGCATCAGCTCCATGAATTGGTCTATACGGGCCTGCATGGCAGTCATATCAACCTGCATATTCTCCATAATTCTCTTCTGATTTGATCTAGTAGAATACCGGTGAAACAACTGGTTATCAATCCTGTCTGTAATAAAATAAAGGTTAGAAAAACTCGGGACGAGGACCTGCTATGCAAAAAAATGATTATGATTATGCATATGCAAGTAAACATGTTTGAATATTTGCAGGGCGATCCACCCCTTGATTCCAGTTTAAAACAGGATGAAATTGCTGCTCATATAAATTAGAGAAACTCACTGTCAGAGATTACAACCCAAAATAACAATAATAAGTCTGAAACAAAAGAAGCAAAGATCCCAGCCAACAATTCTGGTGGTGACCCAAGATACAAAGAAAAATAAACTATAGAGTATCACCCACTGCCTAAGCTAGAGCCTTCACCCCTAATCCTCTTCACTTCAGCTCGTATCTTCAGCTCTTCTATGGTTGCTATGGCCTCTATGGTTGCTATGGCCTCATTCAGTTGCTCCTCAACTGCGTGTCTCTGGAACGTCCCCGATAAGATCTCCTCGTCTTTCTTCCTGAGCTTCGTCTTCAAACTCTCGATCTGATCCAAATACTTATCTTTTTTCTATTTGTTGGTTGTGATTGCAGTATCTCGGTAAGCGTTCAACTTGTGAATTTTTGACCAAGCCTTGGCTAGGTCTTCCTTCTTGGATTTGAGAATCCTGCTAACACCTTTTAAAGCTTGCCCTACCTTCTGTCTGGTTGTGACCTCTTAAACTAGCTCTTTTTCTTTCTTAACGAGAAGCTCTGTCTTCAACTTAGCAACGTGAATAGCTTCACCTCGCTCACGCTTCAGCTGGTAGATTTCTCTTTGCAGCTCACTATTCTCCTCTCGAAGCTTCTCCTTTTCAGCCCATAGTTTGTTATACTTCTCTATCTCAATTGTGGTCGGAGATTCAATCAGCAGGGGGTAAGATGGAGGTTCTCTGCAGAATGGTAGAAGTACATTCTCTACTCTCCTCTGAATCCAGTCCTCGTATGTAGGGAAGGCTTTGTTGTTACACTTTCAAAAAGAAGTCTTTCCTTTCTTATGGTGATCTCTCCAAGTATTTGCAGCTTCTTTTAACACTTCCAGATTGGCTTCCCCACTCACCAATAGAGACTCTTGAACGTCTTCGTCCTTTGGCGGCTCTTTCAAAGCATACCCAAATTGCCTAATAGCCAGAATAGGGTTGTAATTAATTCCCCCTTTTCTTCCTATTAAAGGTACGTTTGGGTAACCTCCACAACTAATTAGGATCTCTTGGCCTAGCAAATCACGATTGATCCAAATCAAGTTGTCAGCTCTTAACCCCATCAATCTCCTTGACCAATCCAATGTTTCTTTGGTGTCTACGAATGCCCCAGATTTGGGAAGGCGATCAGTAAACCACTTATAGAAAATTGGAGCGTAAAAGTAAAGAGGTCCTCATCTCCTCTTCTCATTCTTATAGTGCATCGAATAGTACAGATCCCCAAGCAAGGTAGGTACCAGATTCTTCGTGGTGAATATTCGGATAGCGTGCACATCTACAAAATCCTTCACATCAGGGAACAACACCGTTCCATAAATGCACATAGCCAGAATCGCATTGAACACCGATCAACACTTAGCCTTAGCACAAATAGCAGCCTGCTCGATCAAAAACTTCGTGTGAAAGCCTTTATAACCTCCTTTACTAGCAATATTTTTCTTTAGCAAAGACTGATCCAAACGTAAAGCAGCAGAAACCTTTTCCAGATCGGGAAACTCCTTAGAAAGATAGAAGGGAACTTCTTCTTTGACAGAAACATCCAAAATGAGAGCATACTCTTCCAATGTCGGAGCTAAAAGATGATCAGCAAACAGAAAACACCACAGGTGAGGGTTATAGAACTGCACCAGAGTGTTCAGAGCCCTGAACTCATAGTTGGTAACATCACGGGCAAAACTCAGAATTCTTCCATATTCTCTTCTAAAGTCTGCCAATACCTCAAGTTTTGCCATAGCCGAGATCTTATGAACAACATCTAAATGAAGCTTTGGGAACTCGTACGGGATGATATTCTTTCTCTCTCCAGTGCTAGTATTCATCATGGACAGTCTTCGGACAACCAGAATCAAAGTTAGGATGCAACCCTACAAATGAACAAACATGTTAGAATGCAAAATGATGATGCAAATGCAAACATGGGATCAAGGTATCCATGATGCTCAAAACTGCTGATGTTCTGCTGACTGAATAAAACCCCAAATATCAAAAACCCAGAAATCTAGAATAACGGCCCATTCAAACTGACAGAAAAATCAGGATGATAACAGTACACTGATGAGAAATCCAGAAAACCAGGTAGGTTGAAGGCCAAAGTCACCTGCAAACCTGCAAACACCCATCCCCTCTCACATGTGGGTTCTAGAAGACGGGATCCTCAGTCTCGGATTCTCGATTTGAGAAGCAATAGTACATTCATCCCTCGGGGTACAATACTATCGCCAAACAAAGAGGTCGTCCACTGATTCCCCCCAAAAAAGGTCATCCTATAGTAAGTTCCCAACATTGGGTCCTCGGATCTACAAGTGTAATGGGTTTTCCATTTCTGGACTGCCATTATCACATGCCGGGAGGAGAGGCATTGTTGAGCCCTCGGGAGACGGTCGCCAGAGTCGACAGTTTTCCAGGTTATATTCCATCGTCTGCCCCAAATGCGCAGGATAGAATATTACCAAGGAAACCTCGTCTGGATGTGGAGTTTTTATGTATACTAAGTCTGGCCAAATGCTAAACAAGTCACACTACTTTCCACGCTAATCATATGTGTATGCTCAAGCCTGGGTATTGGGCTTTTCTCTCATGAATCCAACCCACCCTACAAACAGAAAATCCAGTAGCAGAACAGTACATCATATGACAGTAATGAAATGAAATGCAATAAATGCGGTAAATACAGCAATACAGTAATACAATAATATACAACAAAGTAAAGCACAATAGTACACACCCAATGAAAATAAACAAACAAGTGCTAAGATTGACTCGCAAAAGGGATGGACCGGCAAGAGGTCAACCTATCCCCAGCTGTCGCTCATGAGGATTTGCATCCATGGTACAAACGCGAAAGTGGCGCAAAAACAGAGTCACCAGCAATATGCATTTATTCCAAGAGAGGGAAAGAAAACACTGCGTAAACCTGAGGGAAGGGAAAGAGCATGGTCTCGCGACCAAGAGAAATGGGTAAGGGAGTCGGTTACGCGAAGGGAAGGTGTTAGCACCCCACACGTCCATCGTACTCGATGGGATCCATGCTTGTTGTCTCGATCAAAGGGTGTCGTCGTCTGGAACGCGGCCGCTACTGGAAAGGAGAAGGAACGGGAACGGAGAAGAGCGAAGAAACAAAGAAGAAAAGAAAAAGAAGTGACTCGATAGAACATCGCTCGTCCTACGTCTACGTATTCCCTCGTGCAATGGGAAAGTCAGAGTCAACGTAGTTCGGACGCGAACTAAAGGGGGAGGTTGCTCGCCAAGACATCGTCGTCTTGTGCCTACGTATCCTCAATCGGACTAGAGAGAGGAAATCAGAGCAGTCGTAGTTCGACCTAACGAGGTCGGTTAGTGTTTTTTATGAGCGACGTTAGACTCACGTCCGGCAGTTAGGGTCGATGCCTGTTTGCGACGAGACGGAAGCAACGTACCCTTTTCTGAAAATGATTTGAGATTAACGATCCCGAAGGATGAAAAAAGGTTTGAGTTTGTTTTTGTGTTTTTTAGACAGAAGTGAATTGAAGTTAGTTCGTAACTTACATTGCACTAAAGTCTACCATGCGGGAACGAGTGAATCGCATGGTCGCCCCCAAATGGGACGTATGCTAAACACTCTAAAAGAGGAGGGGAGACCCCTCGTTCTTCATTTCCTACACTTAAGGCTCGAGTGCAATATTCGTTATATTTATTAAGTGTTTTAGAAGTGTTAAGAGAAGAGAAGAGAAGACCCAAAGGAAAGTACTAAGGGAAACTAATTATTCCAAATGTTGTCATGCAAAGGTGGCCCTATAGTTGAGGTTGAAAGGGAAACGTCTACCTAAGTTAGCATGCAAAGGGAAGCCTAATGCTAATCCTACTCCAAGCTTAATCAAAAATTAAGTTGGACTAGGTAGCTCTAAGGAAGTGAATCCAAGACTTAAATAAGTCTTGAGACTCAAGGGAAGGAAAGAGTGAAAAAGATGAAGAAGGAAAGAAGAAAAGAACAAAAACAGCAGCTACAACAGCGCATCTGCAATAACACAGCAGTAAAAAGCAACACACAAGCAAGACCGCTTTCCACAGCTCACAATTCAGCACAAAGATAGGTGTAAAATGTCAACCAGCAACACATACAACAGCATACATACATATAGACGGCAGTAGAAACAGGTCAGCATGTGATTCGCTTGAATACAAATCAAACATGGCAAAGCAAGCATGCATCAAGCATTACATTCCACAATTAATCATGATCACAATCACGTCATACACCATGGTACACAATACTTGAATTCATCAAGAAAGAATGCACATCATTTGATAATGGACAAGTCAAAAACAAGCATGCATCTCATGAAGTTAAGTGCAAGTAATCATGTTCAAACAAACAACTCCAGCAACATCAACAACATGTCACAATCAACATGCTCAAGAAGTGTGTGCTATGTGTTCATCGCATCAGGAACGCAACATTGCAAACATGATCATAAACGATAAAATCCAAGAGTCGCGTGTCGAAAAATTGTGTGCATACAATGGTGTGAAGTCCAACAGCATCAAAACAGTCATTAAACACGTATCATATCAATCCATGAAGATTAAAAATGAAACGGGATCGAAACATGCTAAAAAATGCACAAAAAACACACTCTGCAGCAGTGTTAATCGATTAACCAATTGCAGCGCAATTGTGTTAATCGATTAACAGCTCTGAATACGCACATTTTGCACTGGTTAATCGATTAACCTAATTGTACTATAATTCGTTAATCGATTAACACTGTAAAATCAGCACAAAATCAATTTGAAAAATCACTTCCAGCAGCAAAAACACTTATGCAATCATCTCCAATGATCATGTAATCAACAATGCACGAAAATTAAGTTCAGAAACAACATTCAAACATCATTTAAATTCAATAATCATCAACATCCACAATCAATATTAACCAAATGAATCAAAACACATCAAAATTCATGGATCTACATTGTATAAGTTGCAATTAAGCTAAAATGAGTATGGATCTGAAATTAACCAACCTACAAGGCTGAGATTTGCTTTGGTAAGTGTTGTAAACAGAAATGGATGAATTCAAGTAGAGAAATCCAAGATCCACAAGCTTCTTGCACTCAAAAGTTGAATATCCAAGCAATAAGTAACCAAAGCTCCAAAAGCACTTCCAAAAAATCACTTCTGAAAATTCAGAACCAGATCCAAACGAAAATCCAAATTAAAATGCAGCAATGTAGTGATGATGAGAGGCTTTAGCTCAAGAATTAACAAGTTCCAATGAAGAACTTCTTAATCTTTGAAAGAGAGCTTTGAGTGTGGTTGAAAATGGAGGTTGAGAGTGAAAAAGTGAGAGAGAATTGAGAGAATTCTGAAAATTGAGAGTGAAAATATGATCTAGGTTTTAGAGGTTTGGAATGAAATGGTTTAAATAACCCCTAGGTTAGGAGTTAAGTTTGGGTTTGGAGTGAGGTTAAGTGAGTGGAAATTGGGATGAAATGTGAATTAGGAAAGGAAATGTGGAATTGGAGTGGAAAGAATTTGAATTTTTGAATGGAAAATCAAATCCTTCTACTGATGTGTAGAATTAAAATGGGTGATTAAAAATTGGATTAAAAAGAAACAGCTCTGAAAATGCAGCATTTGGGCAAAATTCACAATGGTTAATCGATTAACCTAATTGCACTGCAATTGGTTAATCGATTAACACATTCAAAATTTGAATTTTTGCGCCAAAAGGAGGGAAACTTGGATATTCGTCTGGTTCTACCCGTTCTGAACCACGATAGACCTCTGAAACTTGCCATTTGATATTATCACTGGAATACACTTGAAATATGCCGTGAAATGTTTTTTCGCACTCGGATTAAACTGCTGATAACAACTGCCTGGTGCTGAATAACTTATCAAAAATTGATTGCCGGAGTTTCTGATCATCCAGTCATTTAATGAGCAAAATAAATGCTCAAAAAGACTTGGAAAGCTATCTGCTTGGCTCTGAACACCATTAAAAATCATACTGGAACTGATGACGCCGTGAGCTGCTGAAAGAAAACCTTGATCCCATGCCCAAAAGAAAAATGCAAATGCAAAAATGACAATGCAAATGAAATGAAGCATAAGCCAAAAGGATTAGAAACACTAGGGAAAATTTTGAGGTGTTACAGAAGGTCATCTTCATTAGTTGGATGATCCTCCTAACTCTTCATAGGTTGGTGATCCTTTTCCTCCTCAATACGCACTGCTTCGGGCTGATCAGTTCCTTTATCAGTGTCCTTGAATATGTCTTCTGAAGATGCACCTGCACCATGAAAAGAACTACCTTCTCCGACATTTTTCGGATAAGACTCATCAAAAGTAACGTGTACCGACTCTTCAACAATTCGTAACCTTTTATTATGAATTTTATAAGCTTTACTTGACTGAGAGTATCCAAGAAAAATACCCTCGTCAGCCTTGGCATCAAACTTACCAAGTGTCTCTTTCCCATTGTTTAACACGAAACACTTGCAACCAAAGACATGAAGGTGAGAGATATTTGGCTTAGGCCTTTTTAAAAGCTCATACGGTGTCTTGTTTAGTATAGGCCGGATGAGCACCCTATTCAAAACGTAACAAGTCGTACTGATGGCGTCGGCCTAAAAGTATTTTGGAAGTCCACTTTCATTGATCATAGTCCTTCCAAGTTCCTCCAAAATTCTATTTTTACGTTCCACTACCCCATTTTGTTGAGGGGTACGTGGTGCGAAAAAATTATGATCAATTCCATGGGATTCACAAAATGCTTCAAACAAATGGTTTTCAAACAAATGGTTTTCAAACTCACCCCCATAATCACTTTGAATTAACACAATGTTCGTGTTTAACTTGTTTTGAGATAACTTAGAAAATTTTTCAAAGGCTGAAAAGGCATCACTCTTATTTGCTAAGAAAATAGTCCAGCAAAACCTAGAAAAGCATCGACTATTACAAAACCATAATAGTTACCACCTAGGCTTTTAATCCTAGATGGTCCAAATAAGTCCATATGGAGGAGCTCAAGGGGTCTCATAGTTGAAACACTGTTTTTAGATTTAAATGAGATCCTTGTTTGCTTCCCCATTTGACAATCATCACAAAGATGATCCTTTGTGAATTTGATTTTGGGCAAACCGATGACTAGGTCTTTAGAGACTATTTTGTTAAGCAAATCAAAATTGATGTGAGCCAACCGTCTATGCCACAACCATGAATCTTCATTCATAGTGACTAGACACTTGTCTCTATTCAACGATACCTCATTTAAGTCTAGCATATAGACATTGTTCACCCTCAAGCCCTTAAACACATCCTTTTTATCACTATCTTCAACTATGCAGCAATCTTTTGAAAATGATACTTTATAATTCTTGTACATAGTTGACTAATACTTAAAAGGTTGTGTCTAAGGCCTTCCACAAGCAGCACATCGGAGATAGTAGTAGATGAGGGGTTACCTACACTACCTTTGCCGATAATCTGTCCCTTATTGTTATCTCCGTAGGTGACAAATCCCTTTTTCTTCGCCACAATGTCGATGAAAAGAGATATGTCTCCTGTCATATGTCTTGAGCAGCCACTATCCAGAACCCATCTTCTTTCGGTGGTCTCAAGACTTTGTACCTACAAAAATAATCAAGGGATAGTAGGTACCCAATTCTCATTGGGTCCTTTGCAGTAAGTGAAACCAAGATCGCACTTGGGCAACCATTGATAAATGCCTTTTGGAACAAGAAATCTTCTAAAACGAAATTTAGCAATAGTATGACCAGGCTTGCAACAATATAGGCAATCACGATTCATTTGGAATTTACCTTTGCTATCTCTATCTCGAATCACATACGTATACTTTTGATACGGATTATTCATACTTTCTCGATAATGTGATCGATCAATAGCAAACGTAACTTTAGGCTTAAGAGCCTTGTCTAATTTGGCCTTAAGGGTTCTCACCTCTTTTTGCCAAATATGACAAGTATCACAGCCCCCAAACTTGAACCATGGAGACTTATTCTCATCAATATTAGCTTTTGATGCATCCACCATGGAGTTTTTAAGAGCTTCCAATTCCTTTTCGGAATTGGAAACCTTTCTCTCCAAGTATTTAAAAATCTTTTTGTTCGAAGCTAAGCGTTGAAAAGCTTCCTTAGCCTCGTGGTGCAACATATCAAAAGCCTTTTGTAATTCTAAATGAGACATAGTATTAGAATGATCATATTTAGAGTGTTTTACCTCTTTCTTCTTGTTGTGACGTGCCATAAGACATAGATTAACGGATTCACTTTCGTCACTTGAGTTGTCATCCTTTTCCGACTCACTATCACTCTCCCAAGCGATGTATGCTCGTATAGACTTGTTTGACTTCTTGTGTTGACGATTCTTATCCTTATCCTTATCCTTGTCTTTCTTAAGTGATGGACAATCTGGCTTATAGTGCCCGGATTTTCCACAGTTGTAACACATTCCTTTAACCTTGCCATTCTTGTTGCCTTCCTTTTTAGATTGCCTCCTAAATTTGACTAGATTTTTATCCGAGTGTTGAATCTCATTCTTCCAAACGTATCTATTGTATCTCTTTACAAATAGACTCATGTCATCATCGGAGTCATCATCTTCGTCATTGTTGGTTTCATCATCACTTTACTCTTGAGATGTGGACTTTGAACAAGAAGCCTTAAGAGCAATCGACTTCTTTTCCATATCTTTTGTTTTCTCCTTCTTTATACTCTTTTCATGTTTATCAAGGCTAATGAGCACTTGCTCATGCTCATCGAGTTTTCCAAATAATGTGGTGAGGTCTAGAGTAGCTAGATTATTGGCCTCCTTGATCGCGGCGACCTTCGGCTGCCATTCCCAGTTAAGACACCTCAAAATCTTATTAGTAGCAACCTCATTTGGAATTGGTTTACCAAGTACATGCAATTTGTTGATAATATGAGTAAATCATTTTTGCATATCCGCAATGGTTTCCCCTTGCTTCATGTAAAAAAGATCGAACTCTTGCGTTAGTGTGTTGATACGGGCCATTTTGCCATCATTAGTGCCTTCGTGGGCTACTTGTAAAGCATCCCACATGGCTTTGGCCATTTCATAATGAGAGACTCGATAATATTCGTCAACTCCCAAAGAGGAGAACAAAATATTTCGAGCCTTCCCGTCATAGCTGTACTTTTTCTCGTCCTCCTCATTCAATTGAGCTTCGGGTTTGGGAACGACAACGCCTTCAGCATTGGTCATTGTAATTTCCATGGGACCGTTTAAAATAACGTTCCAAACCTTCCGATCTATGGAATTTATATGGGCGCGCATACAATCCTTCCAGTAGCTATAGTTTTCGCCTGTAAAAACTGGAGCTCTATTATAAGCCCCTTTAGGTTCGTTCGCCATATTCCAAGAAGTTTTACCGAAGCACCAGATAAACCGGAGCTCGTGATACCACTTGTTAGACGATGGCTAGGATCTAGAAGGGGGGTTGAATAGATCCCTCGAGTTTTACATGCAAATTGCTTTCCAAAAAATTGGTTTTAAAAGTTTTAACGGAAGCAACCACTGAATCACGTCTACAACGAACCTCTACTAAAAGGATCGGATATGCACGACAATACTAGAAATGAAATACGGATGAGAAAAAATTCGGATTAATCAACAAAATTAAACGCAATCAACAATGTTTTATTTGCTTGATATTAATCCAATCCAACGAGATAGGTTGACAAACAATTAAATGCAAATGCGTTCGATTTTGCTTTGAAACAAATTATTGAACACTCTGTGTGCGTAAACACACAAAGTGAAGATTTCCAAATAATGTGATGTTAAGCTGATCCTAAATACAATCCAAGGGATTGTATCAAATTTAGAAAACAATTTATCAGCTCAAGATTATACTATCTCAGAAATTCCGATCAATTTAAACTTCGCAAATTCGAATGATATCAAACGTAAAGAGTTAAGGGAAAGAGAAAACAAACATGATTTGATTAGGCAGTTCCCAAATCGTCCTCGCTTTGGGTACCCCTGCCCCCAATTCCACAATTGGAATTAATATATATATATATATATATATATATATATATATATATATATATATATATATATATATATATATATATATATATATATATATATATATATATATATATATATATATATATATATATATTGCTGTTTGCAAATTGTTTACACAAGAGAAGAACTATGAACATCCAAACTCTCAAACGTCTTTGATTGTTGATGCAGAGTCTTCTCTCCCCTTGATTCAAGACGAATCAAGTGCCTCGAATTCGATTGAACAAGTCACTGTCCCACGCTAATAGACTGTAAGAAACCACTGTTCTTCAGTCACCTTCACTCGGTCGACTTCGATTCTCTGTAATTCGATATCCAAACCTTTCTTCTATGATCCTCTGACTGTAGATACTAAACCGAATGAATACTCTATTCTTTGGTTACCTTCGCACGGCTGAATCCCTGTAGAACAAAACGGTTTGTGCCAAAAACCCCCAAAATCACCTTGATTCTTGGAGGATAAAATCTAAGGTTTTATTCAAGAAACACCTACCAATTCTCAACCCAGAAATGAAGATCACACACTTCCTAATTATAAATGTTATCACTTCAAAACAATGGGCGACATAAACAAAAATGATTATGTGTAATTGTTTGTTTACTCAAGGTTGAAGATGAAGATGAAGAGAAAGATTGGTATAAATTTTCATGTTTCTTGTTGTTATGAAATGTGAGCTGACCCAACTATTTATAATGAATAAAATGACCCACAATATGAAGTATCAAAAATAACAGAAAAAATAAATGTAGAAAAATCAGTTCAGACAGAGTTAGGTTGACCACCCCTTTAATGAGGGTCGGCGTGAGCTATCCCGTAGGATTGTCTACGCAAATTTTGACACCATGCGTCGACCCATCAATACCTTGCGTCGACGCAAGCCTGCAGATTTTGCAGAAATTCAAATTTCCAGAAGCATGCGTCGACCCATGCACCAGGAGGGTCAGCGTGCGCTTTCCCGAGCTTTTCACAAAATTTGTTCAAACCAACATGAGTCGACTCAAGCTTACCTTGGGTCGACTCAAGACATGCAAATTTTCAAAAACTCATTTTTCTGTATGTTTTTGCTGACCAAGACTTGAAACAAGTATACCAAACATCAATATTATGATCATGCACATGTAGAAATTGTGTAGACTTCTTCCTATATGTTTAGACACATGAACATTGATGGTTAGATGCAATTTGCCTGACCTAGAAGTGATATCGCTCAAATTACAATCTAATGACTATCTTATTTGTTGACATAATTAAAACCGAAATAGATGAAAGACCTTAGCCCTCACATTCTCCATCCCTCTTCTCAAGTGTGTCGAGGAGTCCAAGGCCCCCCATATACTTCAAGAGATCCACGAAGGAATCAACGCCCAGCACCTCGGAGGACGGTACCTCGCCCGGAAGGCCCTGCGAGCAGGTACTATTGGCCCACCATGCAGTAGGACGCAAAAGAGCACGTCAAGAAGTGCGAAAAATACCAACGTCACGGGGACATACACCTGGCACCTCCTAGTGATCTCAAAACGCTCTTGTCCTTGTGGCCTTTCGCTTGGTGGGGATGGATATCCTAGGCCCCTTCACCATGGGGTCGTACCAGAATAAATACTTGATAATCGGTGTCGACTATCTCACAAAGTGGATAGAGGCCAAGGCCCTCGCCAAAATCACATCAGATAACATACTCCATTCCTACAAAAGGAACATACTTGCCTGGTTCGGTGTACCCCAAGCGCTCATCACTGACAACGAGACGCAGTTCACCGACAAAAACTTCAAGGACTTCGTTGCCAAACTGGGCACAAAGCAACATTTCACGCCTGTCGAGCACCCGAAGACAAACGGGCAGGCTGAAGCCACGAACAGTGTGATCCTGCGAGGCCTAAAATGAAGACTAGGCAAAGCCAAAAAGAGGTGGGTCGAGGAGCTACATAGTGTACTCTGGGCTTACAGGACGACCCCACACTCGACCACCGGACCGAGGCAATTATTCTGGTAGAAATTAAAGAGCCCTCTAGGAGGACCGAATCTCCCTTCGACGAGCAGATGAATTACGAGGTGCTAAGGGAGGAACTCGATCTGGTCGAAGAAATTCAGTCGGGGGCAGCCCTCCATGAAGCCTCGTTGAAACAAAAAATAACTTTGTGACATGACAACAAAGTCATTAAATGCGGGTTCCAAATTGGCAACCCATTCCTGTAGAGAAATAAAAAAGATTCACGTGAAGGCAAACTCGCCGCGAACTGGGAAGGCCCCTATCGTGTCCGCGTGAAAACGGAAAATGGGGTCTATTACCTCAAAAAACTTCACGGGGAGGAACTTGCTTGACCATGGAATGCTGAAAAGCTCAAACAATATTACAGCTAGACATCGCAGTCGGCGTACTTCGTTCGACGACAACAAAGTATGTTCTAACCGTAGAGGCGTGCTAAGGTACAAGCACAACTTCCAAACTTGAAACAAAAAGGCAAGTGTCCGCTCTTGTGCGTGTGAGCAGATTCTTGACCCAACGGGGACACCTCAACCGAGCTCCGCCATTGCCGTACCAATAGGGCAGAACTCCCAGCTCACGATGGGAAGTTCACGCCGCGAAGCAAAGACCTCGACCGAGGTCTTAGCTCCGTCGTCGATCCAAAGCAAACTCCAATCACTCGACCAGTTCCCTACACAGTCGAAGACCAATTATGTCGAGCAAAGTAGGGATGGCAACAGGTCGGGTGCGGGTTTCACACTACCCAGACCCGCACCCGAAATCACCACCAGAACCCGAACCCGAACCCAAAAGCTATTCGGGTGGCAAAATAACACCCACGCCCACACCCGTTGGGTTCGGGTTTTTCCACCCAAACCCGAACCCGTAGCAAAAACACAAAAATACAACAACATTGAAATTATTTAAAATTATATATATATATATATATATATATATATATATATATATATATATATATATATATATATATATATAGCGGGTGTGGTTTCGGGTTTCGGGCACGGGTTTCACACTACCCAAACCCGCACTCGAAATATCGGGTGGCACCCGAACCCGAACCCAAACCCAAACCCAGTCAACTCGGGTTTTCACCTGTTGACTCGGGTTCGGGTGCGGGTGGGCCCCGCGGGTTTGGGTCTGCCTTCCATCCCTAGAGCAAAGGCCCCAAACACTTAGTAAAAATAAGCAAACACAATATTGCATACTCATCGACGAGGAAAATAAGCATTCGTCTAGCAATACACACAATAGCAAACACAAATGGCAAAAAGACAATTATATTTGAATTGCAAAGCAAATATTCAAGTACAAAAGAAGGGTAAAGCCTGCTATTCAGATATTACAAGCCATGGGGCGCAGTCTAGACCAAAGCAAAATACAAAATGTGGCGCGCAGGCCAAACAACTAAGTAAAAACTAAACATCTGCTTCTTCGACAGGCTAGGACTCCCCTCGGCTTGGTCAGTGATGAGTCCAAGCCCTTGAGGTTGGCATTAATTTTGATAAAACTAACTTAGCAGAAAGATGTTGGACAAGATATCCTGACATGATGAACTAACTGCAGGTTGAGATGTTAGACAAAATGTCCTATCAGGTGGATTCGACATCTTTGTCTGTTATAGTTTTGGGATGACTGTATAACTATTTTTTTATTCTAGGTGCGATTGGAATATGACTTGATCCCAGGTGGCATCTGAGATTGTGGAATCAGAGATTCTGATTCTAAAAGGAATATGCGGTTTCCTTATAAGGAGACATTTTTGGAAACTTGGGATTGAAGAAAAGATTAGGTCGCAGATTCCGAGGAGCAGCCTTTGAAGCCCAAATCCAGTTCTGTTTTGCAATATAAACATGATGGATTTAACCTAGTTTAGGTATTGAATACTGCAACTATTTTTAGAAGTACTAGGGTTTATACTTTTGTGAGCTTCTCTTGTATTGTGTGAATACCAGAGAAGGACAATTTATTGAGTTATAATATTTTTAGTCACTGCTGTGATTGGAAGGGAATTGAGAAGGGTCTCATACCTAGGAGTGTCTTCGGTAGAAATCTAGGAAGGGTAGTTTCTAGGTGCTAAGTTGTAAACGTTGGAGTTTAGCTTAGAACCAATTCTACTTAGTGATTTCATTCCTGGCTTGGTAGCCCCCAGACGTAGGTGTTGTTGATCACCGAACTGGGTTAACAATTTCTGTGTGTTGTTTTCTTTCTATAGTTTATTTATGTTCTTCCTTAATCCTTGTGAAAAATAGAGATCAAGTGTCACGACATCCTGTCTGACATCTTAGTGATCTGCTTAACCAGAATTTTAATTGGTATCAGAGCAGGCATCCTGCTTTGTATCTGGGTGAGATTCAGGGATGCTACTCTCTGGTTCGATGGATAAAGAAGGAGGAATTCTGAATAGACCACCATACTTGATGGTTCCAATTATGAATATTGGAAAGTGCGCATGGTGGCGTTTATCAAGTCAATGGATGGAAAAGCTTGGAAGTCTGTGGTTAAAGGGTGGGATCCACCAAAGATCAAAGATGAAGATGGGAAGCTCACTGATGAGCTAAAACCGGAAGAAGATCGGGATAATGAAGATGATAAGCTTACTCAAGGAAATTCTAAAGCCTTGAATGCCTTGTTCAATGGTGTGGACAAGAGAAGCTCCTTCTCGTGGGAGACTCTTGTATTTTTAATTTAGAGCTTAGGCCGGGGACGACGTCCTCGGCCCTTTGCGCGCCCTTTCACTTGACCAGCGGTGGAAGGGTGGATTTAATTTTGTGTCGAATTCACTTTTGTCCTCTGCTTTTCAGGTGATGGCAACAGGGCCCGACGAGGAAATTTTAATAGATTCATCCAAGGAGAGCTCTTCGGAGAGAAGTAGCACGAAAGCTTCAACCGTCCCCAGCATAATCGTGGAGGAGCTCGAAGAGAATCCTGCTGAGGAGTGGTTGGTGGCTGAGCCTGCTGAGCACGAATCCATCTTTGCGACTTTTACCGGGGACGTTTTCACGAATGTTAGACCGGAGGGGGAATGAAAGGTACATTTCCACTCCCAAGATGATCGAATATGTTCGGACTTCGGGGAGAAATTTGCCATGTACGAATATGCCTTTAAGGAGCTGGGGTTGAGGCTTCCCTTTACTGATTTCCAGCAGTCTGTCTTCGTACACCTGGATCTGGCTCCGTCGCAGCTGCATCCCAACTCGTTGGCGGTCATCCGCGCCTTCGAGTTGATCTGTGAGTTCCTGCAGGTGGGAGCCACGTTGCCTTTGTTTTTCACCATATTCCATCTTCACCGGCAGGTCACGGGGAGGAGATATGGCTGGGTGTTGTTGAAGCAGCAAAGGAAGTTGTTCAAGCCTTTCTCGGAGTCAATCCGAATGTTTAAGGAGAGGTTTTACATTATAGATCCTGTGTCGGAGAAGGCTCAGGACAACATGTATGTCTAGGCGGTGTCGATTGACGAGAATGGAAATGACATGCGCGACGAGAACGGGAAGCTGATCAGGGACAGAGAGTTCAAATTTCCCTTTCAGTGGAGTGGGAATCATTTCTCTAAGGAGCCCAATGGTTATGTTGCTCAGCCGAACATGCTGGACGGGCGGGATCTGGCCGGCTACAAAAAGCTGGTGAAATATGTGAATTTTTTTAGACTTGCTGAATGTTGGACGAAGAAGGGGAGTCCTATTTTCGAGGAGGACAGTAGCCAACGGGTGGAGTACCGGTATATTAATACAAAGGCGCTTTTGGAGTGCAAGACTTCCGCAGAGTTTGCTCGTCCCATAAGCAGAAACTGGCCGACGTTGTAAAATGGATCGTGCTTACACCGAGGCACGATCCTGTGACCGAGCCGTCTCCCCGTTTAGGGGAGATCTCGTCGGCAGTTAGTCCGACCTCGTAGTTGGTTCTAACTGTAGTATTGTTTGAGGTTTTCGGCGTTCCATGGTCGAGCAAATAGTTCTCCGTCCAAAGTTTCTAAATAGTAGACTCCGAGGCCTGTAACGCCCCGATTTAGTTAATCGTATTTATTTATTCCATTTATGTGAATTTGGTGAATTGTGTAAATTAAATAAGTTTTACCTGTTAATTGGATAAATTCTCTGATAGGTAAAATAATTGCAATTGATAATATTTTCTTATTAACTTTTAATTCCTGATATATTTTGCATCGCTGTTTATGTTTTATAGCATTTTGAGAGCGTTTGGGAGATATTTGAGTAGAAGGGTAAAATGGTCATTTGATTAGTTAGATATTTTAGAAAATATAAGTTATTTTGTTTATAAGAGAAAGAGAGAGTTTATGAGAAATAGAGAAGAGAAAAGAAGAGAAAGAGAAAGGAAGGGATAGAGAGGAGAAGAGAAAATCATCAAAACAAAGCTTGGATAATCGATTAATCGGGTAAGGGTGCGAAACTCGGTTATTCTATGCTTGTGTATGATTATGTATGTGTGTGGTTGAATGTTTACTTGTTTTTCCATAGTTTTCATTTCTAGGTTGAAAATGAGTAATATGAATAGAAATCAATGTTTTTACGGACGAAAGTCAGAATAGATCGTATAGTTTAGTCGAGTGATGTTAGAACGTGATTGGTTGAGTTCGTTTGATTGAATTTGGTTGATTTTTGTAACTTTTGGGTTTGTGATATATATCGATGTTTTGTGCGAATTGATGTTGTGATCGAGTAAAAGTGTTTGGATATGTCTGGTAACATTGGTATAAGTTGATATTTAATCGGGTGGTATTGTTGGTATGATCTCGAGTGATTTAATCGGGTTTTGGTTGGATTTTCTGCCATTAAAATAGAGTTTTTGTGGTTCTACAACAGTGTTAACAGGTTAACCAAATGTGTTAACCGATTAACACGTGAAAATTTGGGTGTTTTTACGTTAGTTTCAACAGTTAACCAAATGTGTTAACCAATTAACCAAAATGCCTCTAGCCCCTGTAAGTCTCCAGTTAACCGGTTAACCAAATGTGGTAACCGATTAACCAAGGCAAAATTTTAAAAATCCGAAACTTCAAAAATTCATATCTTTCAAACCGTAAGTCCGTTTTGGCCGCCGTTCGAAGCGTTGGGAAGCTAATGAGATGTTCTTTCTTATAAAAATGGTTTTGATATTAGTGGCCGATTTAATTGTGTCGGGAATTTGGAAACGTGTTGTTTTGTCGACTTTTACCGTCGTAATTGTGTGTGATTGATGTGTTATCATGCGATATGCTTTTGATATATAACGTATAGCTTGTGTGTTGTTATATGACATGAATATATATGATGAAATGTTGTGATGATGGTTTGTTGCCTTATGGCAAATAAATGCATTGTTTTGGGTTTGATTACAATGCATGATTATTGATGTTGAGATGGTTCACATGGTTATATATGTATATGCATTTGATTGTCATGAATCATTGGTATGCCATGCAACACGAATATGCACCATGTGATGTTGTGTGCCCTTGTGGAGTGTGAGCGACGAAACGATTCCAGAGGGAATCTGCTGTAACGGTCATGTGCCTTATACAAAGAGGACCTAAAGCGACGTTATAGACGATCATGTGCCTTATACAAAGAGGACCTAAAGCGATCCATAAACATCGTGAGCCTTATACAAAGAGGACCTAAAGCGACGGGGAACATCGTTTGCCCGACGGGGAGTTACACTAAGTAACAAGCGATGATTCCAATAATTCCTGAGTGAATTAATGATGATGAGAATGGTGGATGGAATGGTACCACATACATAGAGTCGTTGTGTCAGTCTCTGTGCATTTGCATAAATCATGAATGGATTGATTATGTGTGGGAAATCATGAATGGATTGATTATGTGTGGGAAATTGTGAATGGATTGATTATGTGTGGGAAATTGTGAATGGATTGATTATGTGTGGGAAATTATGAATGGATTGATTATGTGTGGGAAATTGTGAATGGGATTGATGAGTTGATATACATTGGTGATAAATGTATTGAGCATGATTGATATGCCTTTATGATGGATGCATGAATTATGAATTGTTTTGTTTTGTATTTGAATTATGGTATACGTTGTGGTGAGAATGTTTTTGCATGCGTATTTCATGTTATTACATATTTGTATGAAATTATATTATAATTGTGTTTCTCACCCTTATGCTATTTTAAATGCTCTATGAGGCATTGCAGATTAGATGTTGGAGGTCTTTTTGTGAAGATTATGTCTTCATTCTTTTGTCGGTCGGCTCTGATATGTGGCACCGGGTAGTCGGGGAGATTGTTATGTGATTATGTGTATATATATCTTTTTTAGATTTTGCATGTATGACTCTGTATATGACAGACAAACTTCTATGTTTATATATGAGATTTCAGTTGCAGATTTTCCGCTTTTATTCTGTATCTGAATTGTGGGTGTTAGGAACTGAGTTCCTCTGTTTATGTTGCTACCTGATTGTTGCATATCTGTATGAGCAGGTTGTTATAATTCATTGCTTTGATGTGACGCTCCCGTCTATGCCATGAATGTTTTAATTATAATCTGATTATTTGTTATCGTTTTAATTACTCGGGGTATAGATTAGGGGTGTCACAATGTCCGTTTTGGATTTGACCCTGTAGGGTCCTTCCCAGTTCGCGGCCAGCTTTCCTTCGCGCGAATCCTTCTAGTTTCTGCGCAAGACTAAGCTGCCAATGGGGAAGTCGCGCTTTATGACTCTAGCCCGTGGCGCAAGGTTATTTGTTGTTTCAGCGAAGCTTTGCAGAGAGCTGCCCCCGACCGTATCTCTTCGACGAGATCGAGCTCTTCTCTCAGGGCTTCGTCATTTATCTCCTCGTCGAGGGGAGCCTGCGTTTGTCTGGAAGGTTCCTTGATCTCCACCGGTATCACCGCGTCCGTTCTGTAAGCTAGTCGGAAAGGGGTTTCCTCGGTGGTGGAGTGTGGTGTTGTTCTGTAGGCCCAGAGCACGCTATGTAGCTCCTCGACCCATCTCTTTTTGGCTTCGCCCAGCCTTCACTTTAGGCCACGAAGGATTACCCTGTTCGCGACCTCCGCTTGTCCGTTAGTCTGGGGATGCTCGACGGAGGTGAAATGCTGCTTCGTGCCTAATTTGGTGATGAAGTCTTGGAACTTCTTGTCCGCGAACTGGGTTCCATTGTCGGTCACCAGGACCCGGGGTACCCCGAATCACACGAGGACGTTCCTTTTGTAGAATCGCAGTATGTTGAAGGTTGTGATCTTGGCGAGGGCTTCGGCTTCGATCCACTTAGTAAAGTAGTCGACGGCCATGATCAGAAATTTGTTTTGATAAGAACCCATTGTAAAGGGGTCGGGTATGTCCATCCTCCACCTGGCGAAGGGCCAAGGCGAGGATAGAGTCTTCAACTCATTGGGGGGTGCCAAGTGCATGTCTCCGTGGCGCTGGCACCGGTCACACTTTTGGACGTGCTCTTTGGCATCGTGCTGCATGGTCTGCCAATAGTATCCTGCTTGCAAGGCTGTTCGTGCCAATGATGTCCCTCCCAAATGTTGCACGTTGATGCCCTCGTGGATCTCTTGGAGGATTTCTGGGACTTTGCTCTCCTCGACACATTTCAGGAGGGGAATGGAAAATCCTCACCGATAGAGTTTGTCCTCAATCAGCACGTATGAGCAAGCTCTTCGTTTAGTCACATTGGCCTCTTTGTTGTCCTCGGGAAGCTCCCTGGTGAGGTAATCGTACATGGGGTCATCTAACAGTGACTGTCCCTGACGGCATTAACTTCAAGCAACTGCGACAGTTTCTCAATGCTGGGTCAGGCGAGTATTTCTTGAACGATGGATTTATTGCCGCTTTCTTCCTGGTGCTAGCCAGTTTGGACAAGATGTCCGCCCATGTGTTTCATTCGCGGGGGATGTGTTGGACTTTCCACGCGTCAAACTTGGTGATTTTCTCCATCATCAGTGTCAAATATTCGACTAGCTAGTCGTTCTTCGCTTGGAACTCTCCCCGTACTTGGGATGCTACGAGCTGGGAATCTGTGTAAATCTTTACCTCCTTGGCGCCCACGTTCTTTGCCAGCCGTAGTTCTGCAAGGAAGGCCTCATATTCGGCCTGGTTGTTGGATGTAGGGAAGGACAGGACTAGAGATACCTCGATTAATATTCCTTCCTCATTTTCGAGGATGTTACCTGCGCTGCTACCCGAGGGACTGGATGCCCCGTCCACGTAAATGGTCTATCTCTGCGTTCTGCTTGGCGGGGACGATGGAGGCGTCATCTCAGCCACGAAGTCAGCCAGAACTTGTGCCTTGAGGGCCTTCCTGCCCTCGTAGTGAATGTAGAATTCTGATAACTCCAAGGACCATTTGAGCATTCTGCCGGTAATATCTGGTCGGCGAAGCAACTGCCTGATGGGTTGGTCCATATGTACTGCTATGGTGTGAGCCAGGAAGTAGTGTTTGAGTCTTCTCACGGTGGTAACGAGGGCAAGAACGACTTTCTCTATCTGCACGTACCTGATTTCTGGCCCTTGCAGGGCCTTGCTGGTGAAATAGATGGGTTTTTTCCCGTCCATTATTTCGCAGATGAGCGCAACGCTGATGGCTTCGCTGGCAATAGAGAGGTATATGTACAAGGTCTTCCCGTATTCTGGTCGAGAAAGCACATGCGGTTCAGAAAAGGCTCGCCTAAGGTGGGTCAGAGCTTGCTCGCACTCCTCCGTCCATTCAAAATTGGCCTCCTTTCTGAGGAGTTTAAAGAAGGGCAGGGCGTGTTTAGCATACTTGGCCACGAAGCGGGAAAGTGAAGCGAGCATCCCGTTGAGGGATTGTATGGACTTTTTCGATCTAGGTGTGGGGAACTCCATGAATGCTCAGCACTTGTCTGGATTTGCCTCTATTCCCTTTTCGGTGAGGTAGAATTCGAGGAACTTCCCCGCACGCACGTCGAAGGTGCATTTTTCTGGATTAAAGCGCATTCTGCACTTTCTGGCCTGATCGAAGACCTTTTGCAAGTGGGCTGTATGGTCGAATTCCTCTTGGGATTTCACGATCATGTCGTCCATGTAAACTTCGAGCATGTCTCCGATCTCTAATCAGAAGACCTTGTTCACCATGCGCTGGTATGTGGCCCCAACATTTTTCAGACCGAAGGGCATTACATTGTAGTAATAGTTCCCCGAGGAGGTCATGAACGCGGTGTACCTTTTATCCTTTTCGGCCATATGGATTTGATTGTACCCCGAATAGGCATCCATGAAGGACAAAAGTTTAAAACCTACAAAGTTATCTACGAGTTTTTCTATGCTTGGTAAGGGATAAGCGTCTTTCAGGCAAGCCTGGTTGAGATCAGTATAGTCAATGCATATGGGCCATTTTCCACTATGCTTTTTAACAAGTACAATATTAGACAACCAGGTTGTATACCTGGCCTCCGAAATGAATTTCGCCTCTAAGCGGTCTTGTACAAGTTTTTCGGTAGCCTGTGCCTTTTCGTCGGATTATTTCCGCCCGCGCTGTGTAACGGTACGGGCGGCTGGGTCAATGGTTAAATGGTGGCATGTGGTCTCAGGGTCCAAGCCGGGCATGTCTGCGGCGCTCAAAGCAAACAGATCAGCGTTGTCATCCAGACACTTCTTCAGTTGTTGCTTGACCTCGTCGGGCAGTCCCGCACCAATCTTCACCCCTCTGTTGGGGTTATTGCTGAAGGCGATGACTTCAAACTCTCCGTCTGGAACTGGTCACATGAGGGCTGACGTGGAGGAGCTGGTCGTCGCCATCGACACCCCTTCACCGCTATCTTCCTCGCCTTCATCTGAAATTCGGCTGTCAAGGTTGACAGTGTGTACAGGGAGTGTCGACTTCTTGTCCGGTTGGCCGTCTTCAAACGGATGATCTTTCTACCGTGCCCGCTTGGCTGCTTTGGGTGCTGCGCCGATCTGGTTTTGTCCCCGGGTCGCTGCTTTGAAACATCTGCGGGCAGCCTCTATGTCCCTGTGCAATGTCGCGACGTGACCCTTCTCCGTGTAATACTTTAACTTGAGGTGGATAGTTGAAGGGACAACAACTAACTCTGCAAGGGGCTGTCTCTCCAAGATACATTGGTACAGTGACGGGCAATCAATCACCAGGAATTGGGTCTTGATTGACCTGGACGCCTCTTCTTCCCCGAATGTGACTGGGAGCTCCACGTACCCCCAAGGTCTAGCCGTGGCTCCGTTGAACCCCTGCAAGTCGGATCCCACGTATGGTGAGAGGTTCTTCTGGTCCAGCTTGAGGGCCCAAAACAGGCCGGTGTACATTATGTCCACCGAACTAACTTGGTCGACCAGGATTCTTCTGACGTCGGTGCTTGCCAATCTTGCCCCGACGAGCAAGGGGATGTGTGAGTTGGGAGAGCCTCCGGGCAGCTCTTCGCGGTAAAAGGTGATCGACTGGGATCACCCCTTGACCTTTTCCAATGTGGATAACCGGCTAGGGCTGTAATCAATAAGCTGCTCGAACTTTCGCTTGACAGATCCCACTGTCAGCTCATTGTACCCCCGCACGAGATAACCATGGTTGCAGGGAATGCTTCCTAAGTGCTGAGCGCGAACATTTGGGACGGCTCCTCGAAATCATCTAGGACGGCAAAGTCCTCTGGTCGCGTGATGGACACAGCGACCTGCGGGGGAGGACTGGACGGGGATGATTCTGCTTCCTTCTTGGAATCTGACGCCTCCTGTTTTAAAGATTCACCTTTCTTGACATATTGCTTCAGATGACCCTCCTTGATGACGATCTCAATAGCATCTTTAAGGTGCACGTAGTCCTCGGTCATGTGGCCGTGGCTGCGGTGGAAGCGACAATATTTGCTTTTATACACGTTGCCTTTGGACGTCGTCGGTTTGGGGAACCTGACGCCTCCCTACTTGAACTCCGTATTGATGCATTCGGAGAGAATGCGCTCGCAAGGAGCGGTAAGCAAGGTATACTCTGTGAATCGGCTAGCAGGCCCTTTACCTTCTCGGGGGAGATCGTCTCGTCGCCTCTCTTTTCCATGTCGGGACGTCTCCGGCTCATCTTTTTTTGGTGCCAGGGTATTTTCGCGTTCTCTCGCGTCCCGGGCATGGTATGAGGCCTCCTTCTCTTCGTACTGTATGTACGCTTCAGCTTTCCGGAGAAGTTCCGTTAATGTTCGAGGAGTCTCGATTCCGAAGGCCTTGCGAAACTCGCTCTTTGGTCTCAAGCCCTTCTCGAGAAGATATTTTTTCATATGGTCCGTAGTACGGACCTCCACGGCTTCTTTGTTAAACCGTTCAATATATACCCACAAGGACTCATCCTTGCCTTGTATGATAGCTTCCAAGGTGGCCTCTGACTTGGGATGTCGTCGGGAAGCCGTAAAATGCTGGGCAAACCGGCTCTTCAGATCTCTCCACGACGTGACTGACCCTCGGGGAAGGCAATTGAACCAAGCCATAGCCCCCTTCATGAGGGTGATTGGGAACAACCTGCATTTTATGGCCCACTTACGTTGTGGTAGTGGAGCATTGCCTCTATGTTCTTTATGTGCTCGTCGGGATCGGAGGTCCCGTCATAGGTCACTAAAGCGGGGGGCTTTTCCAACCCGTGAGGAATTCTGGTGTCCATGATCTCTTGCGAGAGGGGCCATAGACGTCGTCGTCACTGCTTGTGTTCGGGGAACAGGAGAAGGAATGGCTCCAACCGCTGCTCCTGCTTCGCCGTGGAGAATGCCTACACGAACGATGATGCTCGTACTTTTCTGAGGGACTGGATTTCTTTGGTGCGGGGGAACGTCTTGACTTCCGCGAAGGAGATCGACGTCGTCTTCGTGGAAGATCGGACATGGGCTCTTCCGATCTTGATCGTCTTCTCTCCAGGGAGAGGCTTCTGGATCTGTCATGACTTCGTTTCTGAGAGGGAGACCGGGGACGTGGAGATGGGCTGTGAGGCTTCTCCGAGGACAGACGCTCCTGGAGGACGTGCTTGAGAGCGTTGATCTTTTCACCTTGCTGGAAGATCAAGAGGTTTAATCTGTTGAGGGAAGCTATGAGAGCAGCTGTACCGGGGTCAGTGTTTTGCGGAACCGGAATAGGCTCGAAAACACGGTCAACATCCTGTGCTCGAGGCTTCACGTCATCGGGAGTAGGGGAGGCGGTCTTCCCGTCACGATGATCTGTCTCCAGGAAAGCAGCTCCAGAGAGGATGTGGTTGGCGTTATCGGGGATAACAGTGAGAGTAGATTCTTGACGGACAACATCATTCTTGGTGGAGGCCATGATGATCGAAAAGGGTTTGAATAGAGCTTTAGTCTTCGAAATGAAAAAGAGGGGATCTTGAATCAAAAGAAGGGGAAGCTAGTTTCCCAGAGACGGCACCACTGATCGGAGGTGATCAGAATGGATCGTCGTGGCCTTCGCGTATGGCAGATGATGCTTGTAGGAGAGGAGGGGGTGTACCTGCAAGGCACTCTGACGCTCAAGTAAGAAAGGGTCAGAGAAAAGGGAGCAAGTACAAAATGTGTTCTTAGGATGAATATTGGATACTTGACTCTCTCGAATGAGAGGGTTTTTATAGTGCCCCCAGCGCGTGGCCTGTAACGCCCTAAATTCCCCTGAATAATTTAATAAAAAAATTAGAGTAAAGTGAAACAACTCGGAATAAAAGGGTATTACTTTCAACAAGAACTTGCTCACAATAAGACATGTAGCATATAATAAATATTAATGCAACTTTAATCCAAAAATCATCTTTATTACACAGCGGAAATTCTTCATTGTGATCAACAAAATATAACGGTTTCAATTAATCAAAATATTAGTTTTCAAAAATGTAAAGGCAACTGTAATTCTTTAACAAAGTAAAATCATGCATAAAGCATTCCCGACTCCCAATGTTACATATCAGGGCAGACTCCAACTAAAGTGAAGCACCTCGTTTTCACCGACCACGACTTCCACACTACTCCTGATTATCTGTACGTTACCCACGTGGAGGCAACATTCAAATAGAATGGGTGAGATTTCACATTCATTAATACAAGGCAATAACTCGTATAAAGGAATTAGCAAACCATAACATCATATAACTGCACAACTCATCATTATCAATACTTCGCATAAGTCCAACAACAAATCATCACATAACTTCGCTCAACAATACAACAACACGACTCAACGGATGCAATACAGTGCAATCATGCATGTGGTACCGTTGGAGCAGAACTCCCAACTTAAAATTTTCCAATTAATAGAGACATCAACAAGGCATAAGCCTTCAACTTAATATTTTGTCAATCCAGGCCAACTTACCGAGCAGCAGCTCCAGCTTGATATGCTATGCAATGCGACTCAACATGAACGTCAAAATAACAACAATGATAGTTATATATCAACACAACAACAACTCAACATTGGCCGTAGGCCCACAACTTAACTCTTGCCAATAATTAGAGGCAATGCAACATATTTCACACCTGCAACTTTATTAATCCCAACAACAATATCACAACAACTATAACATACTCTGTACCGACTAATATATACTACAAGCAATCACGACTTCACAATTAATCAACATTATTCTTCGCAAATAAACAATAATTTCATTCACACACTTATAATTACAAAACTCAAGCATGTATACTTTAATAAAAAACGCTTCAAAAGCAGCTCAAGTACATGACGAAATAATTATTAAAATACACCTAAATTCATCATTAAATACAAGGAATCACGTTCTGAATTTATTTCATAATCTGGAAAATTTTCAATTTCGAAATCGCGCTAAAACTCAAACTTTCACTTCGCCAAAAATCAGAATTTTAACACTATGATTCCATTTTAGTTATTCCACACAAGATAACTCGCCCTTGGGCCATACACTGTTATTATAAGATAGCGCGTCTCGTTATCTTTCCAACGCTTCGAGCGGCGTACGAATCGGACTCCCGAAACTCAAGTTACGAATTTTCAAAGTTTCTAAAATTCTGCACTAACATAGCTACGGATTTGATCAATTTTTGCCCAAAAACCCATCCGAAACTTCGATTTAATTCGCGAGACTCTTATTTTAACTTAGTTATACCTATTAGAACTCATCGGTAGCATAAAAACTAATTTTCGCGAGGATGAATTTCGCACCAAAATTTCTAGGTTTCATTATTCCTAACCCAAAACAGAATTTCCTCACATTATTCTCATAGAAACACTACATCATAACGATAACATTATAATTCAATCATTGCAAACTCCTAACATCAAATTGGGTTCAAATTCCTAATATCAAGATACTAATTTAACACGTATCAATCAATTTCATTCATCTCTAACAACAACAACTATCAACCAATATCTAACTCAATCCCTTTCATGATTATTGAACCCGTATTAGAGAAAGCTAGTCTCACCCTTACCTTAGATTCGATGACCTTTTTGAATCTCTAAACTCTAGTCTCTTGCCTTCTCACGATCGTTCTTCTCTTATTTCTTCTCACTTCTACGGTTTCCTCAAAAGTTGTATTCACGTTCTATTGTGTAACTTCCTCAAACTCCTCATAACATATTCCCCTCATTCCAACTTAGCCCCTAGAACCCCTAAGTTCCCTCTACTGTGGTTTACCTCATTTACCCTTACTCATCTTCATAAAATTACTAGCTCGCCCTTCAAATCTCTACACATCTAATATTCCATTTATTTTATTTCATTATATTATTATTATTATTATTATCACCCAATCCAACTAATGAAATAATAATAATAATAGTTTCCACCAATTATTTAATTAACTTAATATTCACCTAATATTAAAATTAACTAAATATTAACTAATATCATTTAATTAGTTTTACTCACCACACCACCAATTTCTACGCTTTTGCTCCCACACCCCTAACACCTCAAAATCTTATTCTTATGGTCACTACCCTTCACTACGGGTACATAAAACATAACAAATACATAACAACCATACAATCAACTACAACAACTCATTATTATATTCACAAATAATAATTAAATAAAAATGGAGCGTTACAACTCTCCCCCACTTAGAATATTTTCGTCCTCGAAAATTCACCTGATGCGAACTACCCCGGATATGTCCTCGTATCCGACTAATCAATTCCCATGCCATGAAAGGCAACACTGCGGTTAACACAAAACAACAAACTACCTTATTAACGACAACAACAAGATGCAATGCTCACGCAATGCACTCGACGACCAACTCGAGACACAAAGAATAACCAAGTTAAGAACACACAGGTTCACTATGAACCAGAACACAACACGATCGTTACCATCACCATAGGCAACACTCCCCTAATTCCCCATCATAGGAATTAGCTACTCGCACTCGAACCATCACCATAGGTAACGAGGCAACAACAAAGATAAAACATAAAAGTCCATAACACAACCTCAATGTAACCAAACTACCAACATCGTTGTTACACACGTACGAACAAACTGCACTACACCATGCTTTCGCTGCGCACTCGAATTACTCGCAACTATCAAATCTACCAAGTTCACATCCAACTTCTGACCATCAAAGAAGACATAAGAAACGACTTTCGACTTAACTCATCGGGAATTTCGACCAAACAGGTATTCTACACTCTTGTGATTAATAAACACTTCGGACCTAGATTCATAAAAATAATTCCTCCGGATACTTAACACAATTACAACCTCAGCTAATTCCAAATCTTGAATAGGATAGATACTTTCATGAATCTCCAACTATCGTAAAATATAAGCTACAACTTCACCATCTTATATTATCACACTGTCTAAACTCATCTTAAACACATAACAGCATCCCAATACCATAACCGCATAAGGATACATATTTCCAATTAATTTCTACAAAAAAAAACCACCTTTTTTCACTCCCAGACCGCGCTAAGTGGGATCTGACTCGCACTAAGCGCACTCGCTTCTGCCTCGAGAGGGCGAGAGTCTTCCAGACCGCGCTGGGCGTGCTCAACGGCGCTAGGTGTCCTTTGCGATTCCTGCTACAAAATTCTGTGATAATAGCCGACTAAGTCCAAGAACATTATACTCCCCTTAATCCACTGCAGAGCTTCCTCATTGTAGAACTACATCTACTTGGATGGATCCACAACAATACCCTCATCTGAATTAACACAACCAAGTAAACTCATCTCTACTAACCAAAAATCACACTTTGGTAACTTAACATATAACTCCACTTCTTTCAATACTTGTAACTCAATTCTCAATTACTCTACACGTTCTTCTTCCGATTTTTATAATAGATCCGAACATCCACAATGAACACCAGTTCTAACTTATCCAAATAAGTATGGAAGATACGATCCATACTCCCTACACACACTTTAAGGCGTACTAGTCACTACTATCCTCTACCAAACATCCTTGGTTAAATCATGGTCTCGCGTTTCCATTTATTCCCTCACTGGATCATCTTTCAAATGCTTTAAGTTCCATGTCTATCAGATTCTTGATTCATCTCAAATCAAAACTCAAGCTACCCCAGACACAACTGTGAGTTTCCATACTACTCATCGATCCATATGCAACCTCATACTGTCATCCTTTTCTTTACTAATAATAATAAGGCTCTCCACGGCGACACCCTTGGCATATCTTTAGTCAGCACGTTGCTCTCTGCTTCTGATAAGTAACTATCAACATCATCTGATTAACATACAAAAGCCTCGAATCCACCTCATCTTCAAATATAGGAATCTGCATCGACTAATCAAATAATCCACAAGCACTTGGCTTGACTTCAAACAATTCAATGTACATACTATACTAGCTGGCAAGACACATCTATCCCATCCAACATGATCCCGTCTACTATCAACAAGAGATTAAGGGTGATCAGTTCCTCAATTTGTCAATAGGTAGCTGGCAATCATAACGGTGGCATACATCATCATTACCCAACTACAATAGCATCCCTAACTTCATTCCTAAAGTTACCTAAGCATAATGCTCCACCATCTCTCTAAGGCTTACAACCGTTTTCTTAATTTCTTCTTTTCAACCTCGTCAATGATATATAAATGCCCAAAATCCATTACATATTCTCCGATACACGTTTGTAACACAACACAATTGTTAAATATTCTCCCAAAACCAGAAATGCTACTACTTCAAGTACAATCCAAATCGGTCCGCTCTAAATGAAACATTTATCCAAATAGAGGACTTTAACAATACTAATAAATCCTTCGTCATTTCTTTAATTTCACAATCTCGATGATCTGTATAGTTTCACATTTGGTCTCATCCTAATCACAATCTTAACAGTACCATCTCATCATCTGGTTGGTCATAGAAGCTTTCCAAAATCTTCCTGACACATGTTGACACCATGTCATCAATGACACACAATCCACGTTACTATTCAACCTTCTCCATTCCTCAAAATCTCTCCACTCAAATAATTATGAACTGGAATACGCCGCATCTCCATGTGCTTCTCTGAGGTCCTCACCTCCGTCCTGTTACCAAACATCTTATACCTGACCTCATCTTACCCATTTTCAGCAAGATTCATTCAACTTCAAACGCAATTATCTCCTTCAATACAGACTTTCTTGATACAAAATTATATGCCAAAATGAAGGGAGTTTCCTGTAGATTCCAGAAATTCAAGAATCGCTTTAAACTGAGTTTTGATTAAAAAGTTATCACCTGCGCAATGGAGGCTGATCAAGAAATCCTGTATACCTGCCTTCTCAAAAATCAGAATCAGACCCAAATATTCAAATGCATTTTTCTCTCTCGTAAAAAACATGTCGAAGACAAAGTTTATATGCAAACCGTAGGGAATTTCGTAAGTTTTCCAAAAAGTCCAGAATTTCTCTCATCGGAGTTACCAGCAAAAAGTTATCACCTGTTTAGTGAAGACTATTCCATAAGTGCGAAAATGAAAATTGGAAATGATGAACATGAGTTCCACATTTTCCTCTTACTCCCAAGATCCTCCAACTATTCTCACTTTTCACCCAAATCTGAAGATAATCCGACTTCAATTCCATTATACCGAAAACACACTAGCCCACCAGTTGGTCCATCAAATCATCAACCCCGTTGAAATAGATATTTATTCTCAACCGTCGGTAACCCACACACCATCTCGTACTACCTTCTTCCTTCTTAACTAATAACACCGAAGCTACACTTGTCTCAACAACACACTACACCACTCATTTAAATAATTGGTAAACACATGGTTTATCTCCACCAATTCGTCCAAAAATGACATCATCTCGTTCTAACTAAAGATAACTGTGCACCTCCTAAGGAAACATGTCAGGATACTCCACACATCCCCGACCTATCTCTAGCCACAACATCGCCTTCCCCCTCACAAGGAAGCGAACAACGAAAATACCTGACCGTTTTCCCTCAAGGATCACACCATTCTCAAACAGTTGGACAATCTAACACTGCACTCCCTCATGCGACAACATGATATCCAATCCCTCAACCACTGGAATATCCAAGAGAAGTAGATACTTCTCTCCCACTTGTTTCATTCCCCACCTGCAAATGGAAAACAAAACAAGCACCGGCAGTGTTTTCACACACATGTCGCATACTAGGGAACAACATAATTAGACAACCTGGCCGGACGGACCAACCAGACTTTGATACCACTTGTAACGCCCTAAATTCCCCCGAATAATTTAATCAAAAAATCAGAGTAAAATGAAACAACTTGGAATAAAAGGGTATTACTTTCAACAAGAACTTGCTCACAATAAGACATGTAGCATATAATAAATATTAATGTAACTTTAATCCAAAAATCATCTTTATTACACAGCGGAAATTCTTCATTGTGATCAACAAAATATAACGGTTTCAATTAATCAAAATATTAGTTTTCAAAAATGTAAAGGCAACTGTAACTCGTTAACAAAGTAAAATCATGCATAAAGCGTTCCCGACTCCTAATGTTACATATCAGAGCAGACTCCAACTAAAGTGAAGCACCTCGTCTTCACCGACCACAACTTCCACACTACTCCTGATTATCTGCACGTTACCCACGTGGAGGCAACATTCAAACAGAAGGGGTGAAATTTCACATTCATTAATACAAGGCAATAACTCGTATAAAGGAATTAGCAACACATAACATCATATAACTGCGCAACTCATCATTATCAATACTTCGCATAAGTCCAACAACAAATCATCACATAACTTCACTCAACAATACAATAACACGACTCAACAAATGCAATGCAGTGCAATCATGCATGTGGTACCATTGGAGCAGAACTCCCTACTTAAAATTTGCTAATTAGTAGAGGCATCAACAAGGCATAAGCCTTCAACTTAATATTTTGCCAATCCAGGCCAACTTACCGAGCAGCAGCTCCAGCTTGATATGCTATGCAATGCGACTCAACATGAACGTCAGAATAACAACAATGATAGTTATATATCAACACAACAACAAATCAACATTGGCCATAGGCCCACAACTTAACTCTTGCCAATAATTAGAGGCAATGCAACATATTTCACACCTGCAACTTTATAATTCCCAACAACAATATCACAACAACTATAACATACTCTGTATCGACTAACATATACTATAAGCAATCACGACTTCACAATTAATCAACATTATTCTTCGCAAATAAACAATAATTTCATTCACACACTTATAATTACAAAACTCAAGCATGTATACTTTAATAAAAAACGCTTCAAAAGCAGCTCAAGTACATGACGAAATAATTATTAAAATACACCTAAATTCATCATTAAATACAAGGAATCACGTTCTGAATTTATTTCATAATCTGGAAAATTTTCAATTTCGAAATCGCGCTAAAACTCAAACTTTCACTTCGCCAAAAATTAGAATTTTAACACTATGATTCCATTTCAGTTATTCCATACAAGATAACTCGCCCCTGGGCCAGACACTATTATTATAAGATAGCTCGTCTCGTTATCTTTCCAACGCTTCGAGCGGCGTACGAATCGGACTCCCGGAACTCAAGTTACGAATTTTCGAAGTTTCCAAAATTCTGCACTAACATAGCTACGGGTTTGATCACTTTTTGCCCAAAAACCCATCCGAAACTTCGATTTAATTCGCGGGACTCTTATTTTAACTTAGTTATACATATTAGAACTCATCGGTAGCATAAAAACTAATTTTCGCGACGATGAATTTCACACCAAAATTTCAAGGTTTCACTATTCCTAACCCAAAACAGAATTTCCTCACATTATTCTCATAGAAACACTACATCATAATGATAACATTATAATTCAATCATTGCAAACTCCTAACATCAAATTGGGTTCAAATTCGTAATATCAAGATACTAAATTAACACGTATCAATCAATTTCATTCATCTCTGACAACAACAACTATCAACCAATATCTAACTCAATCCCTTTCATGATTATTGAACCCGTATTAGAGAAAGTTAGTCTCACCCTTACCTTAGATTGGATGACCTTTTTGAATCTCTAAACTCTAGTCTCTTGCCTTCTCACGATCGTTCTTCTCTTCTTTCTTCTCACTTCTACGGTTTCCTCAAAAGTTGTATTCACGTTCTATTGTGTAACTTCCTCAAACTCCTCCTAACATATTCCCCCTCATTCCAACTTAGCCCCTAGAACCCCTAAGTTCCCTCTACTGTGGTTTACCTCATTTACCCTTACTCATCTTTATAAAATTACTATCTCGCCCTTCAAATCTCTACACATCTAATATTCCATTTATTTTATTTCATTATATTATTATTATTATTATTATTATTATCACCCAATCCAACTAATGAAATAATAATAATAATAATAATAATAATAGTTTCCACCAATTATTTAATTAACTTAATATTCACCTAATATTAAAATTAACTAAATATTAACTAATATAATTTAATTAGTTTTACTCACCACACCACCAATCTCTACGCTTTTGCTCCCACACCCCTAACACTTCAAAATCTTATTCTTTAGGTCACTACCCTTCACTACGGGTACATAAAACATAACAAATACATAACAACCATACAATCAACTACAACAACTCATTATTATATTCACAAATAATAATTAAATAAAAACGGGGCGTTACATGACCAATGGTCCTTATTTTCAGGGCGAAATAACCGTTTCCCAAAAAATAGGTAACTGCCAAAAACTAGCTGTTATGCCGGGCAGGCTGCCCAAAACTAGCCGTTATGTCTGGTAAAGGCGTAGTTTCGGACACATGCCCATGGCTGTCCGGGGATTGACGAAACCATGCTTGAAGGGCAGGTGTTCCGGGGAGGAGCGAATGTATCTGAGGCTCATTCGTCCAAGATTGCCTGGTTGGAGGGCAGAAAGGTAAATTATGCCCTTTGTGGATTGTGCTTAGACAATTGAGCCGTTCTGGTAGCAGAAGTGGATTAGACCATACCTAGCCATTGATCAAGTTCAGAACAAGAGTGAAAAAAGAAATTGCCTATTTTTTTTTCGGATCAAACTCAATTCATTGCATTTAGACCATAATAAGTTACACGGTTGGGTCGGATATTCTATACACCTATTTTGTGGTTTCTTAATACTAGGTATCTGAACTTATTTAATTTATTGTTTATTTAATATTTATTGTTTTTTAGTTATAATGAAACTTTTCTTCATTTAATTTTAGTCAATAGTAAAATTAAATTTGTTTAATTAGTTTTCAACTTTTCAACTTTTAAATGACTTTTCAAATATATTTAGAATATTATAAAAGTTTATATACTAAAAAATAATATAGTTTTACAAATGTCAAATATTTAAAATAAAATACCAAAATTGGATTTAAAAACCATAGTTTAATTTAATTTTGTGCCATTAAAGTTTTTATAATATTTTAAATTTTAATGACTCCATATCACCTAAAAATAAAAAGTCAAATATAGTTAATCTATAAATAAAATTATGGCCGGCCACTAGTCAAGTCTTGAACTGAGTGGTCATTCCCTTCTCTCTAAATCAATCGTCTCCATTTCTTTCCATTTCCCTCTAGCTATTTCTTTCCTTGCGACTCCTTTGAATATCCTTACCCTAAGACTTACCATAAACATGTACAATCCGAACCTAGATTCACATCACCCGCAGCAAGGTCCTAATAGCAACGCCGACCCTCAGGTTCCGCTTCAGAACCTATCCCTGGTTCGAACCAGAATCGATTCTCTACGAACATTTCTCTCCCAATCCATCAACACCAACACTCCCTTCACCAACGATCAAATAACCGTTGTCTCCAACCAGATCGTCTCAGCCATCAACCACACCATAGTCAACGCCGCCGCACTTGTCTCTTACTATCAAAATCTCACCGTTCCCGCAGCCTCCGTCCGCCTCAGACCAGAACCATCCGCCGTGTATAACGCCAAACAACAGATGCTCGATTCGAAAATTGAACCGCCTGACAACAACTACCTCACAGTGGATGACTCCGATTCCGACTGCGAAATCGTAGAGCTCGACGCGATGGAACTACTTGCGGAACATCTCCATTTCTGCGAGATTTGCGGGAAAGATTTCAAGCGAGACGCGAATCTCCGGATGCACATGAGAGCGCACGGGAACAAGTTCAAGACGCCGGAAGCGTTGGCGAAGCCTTTAGACGGCAGCGCACGCCGCGGTTCAACGCGGTTCTCGTGTCCGTTCGAAGGATGTAACAGAAACAAGAAGCATAGGAAGTTCAAGGCGTTGAAATCGGTGATTTGTGTTAAGAATCATTTCAAGAGGAGTCATTGTCCGAAGATGTATTCGTGTGATCGGTGTCATAAGAAGTATTCGGTGCTTTCGGATTTGAAGAGCCATATGAGACAGTGTGGTGGAGAGCGTAGGTGGAAGTGCTCATGTGGGACCACGTTTTCTAGGAAGGATAAGTTGTTTGGACATATTGGTCTGTTTGAGGGTCACATGCCTGCTGTTGGTTTGGAAGATGAGGAGAAAGGGAAACAAGTTGTGGTGCAGGAGAGTGAATTGGATTTGGATTTGGATATGGATATGGACGAAGAGTTCTTTGATGATTTTGGGTCTATTGATAACTATTGTTTGAGGGAAGTTCTGGGATTTTCTGATAGCTAGCTAGTTTCACAGAATGGTTTCTCGTGGTTTTGTTACATTGGATTCAGACATTACCCAATTTGTGTATTTATTCTATTCTAGTAGGATATTTGTATTTATGTCTTAGTTAGCTGTTGGTTCTACCATGGCCAAATTTGATTTTGATCGAGTATGTCTTTATGTTAGCGTTGGATTTGTCGATCACAGTGAGTCCCATCACTTTGCCAATTATAGTTTGGGCATGATCAGACCGAATAAGGGATGTGATGAGACGCAATAGAACTATTTTAGACTCTTGTTCAAGAGGGTCCATTTTGTAAATTGATTAGTAATTTCAGTAAAAAGTGAGTTTAAAGCATGTTGTCTAATTTTGTTAACAGCAATGCCATCTTGACACCCACACTTACATTATATTGTATGTACTCTTCACAAATCCCGTGAAAAGTGTCGTAAACAGTAAATCTATACATAAATAGTGATGTGAATAGTATTTGTGAACAGTAAATTCGTATATGAATAGTACTGTGAACATTGTCTGTGAACAATATGCGTGAACAGTGACTTTTAATAGTAAATCAAAATTGGTTAATGAAATGTAAAAAATTGGTTAATATAGTGATGAAGTTAGTTAATAAAGGTCCAGATATTAAAAATAATTTTTACTAGTAAAATAAAGTTGGTTAATACAATGTAAAAAGTTGGTTAATGAAGTTATGAACTTGGTTAATAAACGTTCAGATGTAAAAATAATTTTTAGTAGTACAACAAAGTTGGTTAATGCAATGTAAAAAGTTAGTTAATGCAGTTATGAAGTTGGTTAATATTCATTCAGATATTAAAATTAATTTTTAACAGTAATTAAAGTTGGTTAATACAATGCAAAAAATAGGTTAATGAAATTATAAAGTTGGTTAATCTCACAATTCTATATCAATATTTCTTAATAAAAAAAATTTTAAAATAAAAAAAAAAATAATATTATTATAATATTTTACTGTTTACCGTATTAGTAAATAGTAAAATACGGTGTATGTGTAGGAGAGTGGTGTAGGAATATAATTTCTCTTTTGTTAAACATATGTGGAGACATTTCAAGAGCTTAAACATATGTGGAGACATTTCAAGAGCTTGCTTAGAGTATAAAGTGCAATCTATTAAGTCATCTTATTTTAAAACAACTCATTCAATTTTAATTTTAATAGTACAAGAATTCATATTGATTTTCATAACTTTACTCTAAATATCAGTATTTTATTTATATTAAATTTTGCTTAAAATATTAAATTTAAATGATTTTAATTAATATTAATATAGAAAAAAATTAAGAAATAAATAAAATTTAAATTTAAATTTTATATCAATAATTAAAATTATCCTTAAAGGCATGAAATATATAATTAAAAATGATAAACATAAATGACCTCACATAATTCGTTAAATTTAAATTTCGTTACCCTTATGGTAAAGACGTTCTCAAATATATTCTACTAAATTTGTTTGAAGTTTTTGATGAATTTGTTTTTCATGAAATTTTGCACTCATTATAGTCTTATTGTAAGATTCATGTGAGGACAATTAAATATTTTAGTTGTTAAGACGTCAATATCTATAATATCTATCATAAGAGTAATCAAAATCACTTCCACCTCCATATGCGTCGTTCGTCTTCAACAATTATATTGTCTAATATGATATAAGTATATATGGTATATGGGAGGATTTTAATGTGCCAGGCGTGCGAAGGGCCATGAATAATTGAAAATCAAGATTGAAGTACTCTAAATGAGTGTTCAATATCCTTTCAAGCTAATTCTTGATGTTGGGCGAATTGTTTTGTCTTTCCTCCCTGCAACATTGACAAATTTACCCCCCTCAAAATATATACCTTCAACTAGATAATACTCTATATTATATAAAGTCTTATTGACTGTTTATTGCAGTGTGAGAGTTGATCCTTCAAAAATATCATTATACAGGTCCGGCCCAACGGGTAGGCAACCTAGGCCACTGTTTTGGGTCTCCAATTTTTTTTACTAAAATTTAGTTCTAATATATAGTGGTATACAATAGTGCAACCATTTTACCAATTTTTTTGCTAATATTTAGTTCTGATATATAATGGTATACACTAGTGCAATTAATTTTTTTTACTAACATAGGCCTTATCCGGTTTTAACGAATTAATTTTTAATTTAAATTTAATTTGGAGAAATAATTAGCAAATAGATTAGTAATAAAAGACGCTGAAAAAAATTGTTGAAGCACCGTAGATAAGCAATATGGATCTAGCACCATACGTTTTAATATAAATATACTTTTGATTGTAAAACTATTTAAGATTTTTTGTTCTACCATTTTATTAGTTAATATTAAAATTAATACAATTTATTTAAGATAACAGTTTCTCAATATAAATTGAATAGTTTTACTTTATTATATATATATATATATATATATATATATATATATATATATATATATATATATATATATATATATATATATATATATATATATATATATATATATATATATATATATATAAGTAAAATCAATTAGATAAATTTAATAAATAACTTTAAATTTTAAAAATCAAATACAAAAATATTAATATTTTACATTAAATTTCATTTTTAAATTTGCCAGGGCCTCATTATGTATTGGGCCGGCCCTGTCATTGTACACATTGGATATGTTTAACATGTTAATGTCATTATTCGAACATGCAATACCAAATCAAAGCTACAAGTCTTGTGATGCCAACTGATATTTTATCCAGAGTAGTTATGTGCAATAACTTGCAGTTGAGATGTATTATACTTCTGTTGTAGACAAAGCAATGGTTGCTTGTCTTTTACTAGCGCAAGATATTAGGTGTTCACCTATGAATTGAAAGCTTCCATTGGTGAATTTTCTATTGATTCTATCTTTAACATAGTCAGCATCACAGAATCCAACTAGCTTACAATCTAGGTATTTTTTTTATAAATAAACCTTATATTGGTTGTTCCCTTTAGATACATAAGGATCCTCGTAACAGCTATTAAGTGAGTCTCTCTAGGATTTGACTGAAATCATGCACACAGACAGACACTGAATAAAATATCTAGTCTAGAAGCTATTAAATAAAGCAGAGAGCCAATCACACCTCTATATAACTTCTGTCAGACCTTGATGGTGCTTTCCTCTTTGCTTAGGCTGTAGGTTAGATGCATAGAAGTTCTCATGATCTTGTAATCATCAAGCTTTAACTTCTTCAAAAGGTCATTTGTATACTTAGACTGATGAACATAGACTCCCTCTTTGTATTGATTGATTTGAATACCAAGGAAGAACTTCAGCTTTCCCGTCATACACATTTCAAATTCAACTTGCATTGTCTTAGAAAATTCTTGGCAAAGAAATTCATTAGTTAAATCAAATATAATATCATCGACATAGACTTGAATAATTAAGATATCATTATACTTGCGCTTTCTGAAATCATTTTTTTAACAAAAAATTACCCAGTCTCTCATACCAAACTCTATGAGCTTGTTTGAGTCCATATAATGATTTCTTCAGTTTTAAGACATAATCTGGGTGGACTAAATCCTCAAACCCAGACGGTTGTTTGACATACACATCTTATAAAATGACACCATTTAAGAATGCACTCTTAACATCCATTTGGTATAAAATAATGTCATGATTAATAACATAAGAGAGAAGTAACCTGATTGCCTCTAACCTTGCAACTGGTGCAAAGGTTTCAGAGAAATCTATACCTTCTTACTGATTATAACCTTGAGCTACAAGTATAGCCTTATTCATTACCACTTATCCTTGCTCATTGAACTTATTTATGAATAAAGGTGAGAAAAATACACAAGAAAGGGGGGGGGGGGGGTGGTTGAATTGTGTATGCCAAAAACGTTTCGCTTCTGAAAATGCAACTTCAGAATCTGAATAACGTTTAGAGTCTGATATCAAAATTAGTAACAGCAACAGAAATAATAATGATCATAAGTAAAATCAAGTAACACACAAAGATTATCCTGGTTCCTCTCTTCAACTGAGAGTAGTCCAGTCCCCTTGGCTCAACAAGAGCTTTTCCCTATAACAAAACAGATTACACTTTGTCAAGCACAATTGCAAGAGACTTCGATGCTCAATCAACCTAGAAAGAGACTTCTGATCAAGCAACCTAGCAAGAGACTTATGCTCAATCAACTTAGAAAGAGACTTCACTGCCCATACACACAAGCGCGAGACTTCAATGCTCAAGCACGCAGCCAAGAGACTTCCTCTACTTTATATAAACAATTTAGTTGAAAAGATAACTACTATACTTAGATACACAATCATAAAAGTAGCAGTTGTGCAACAACCACAAAGGTTCTTAACCTTTAAGATTTCTAAGATATACAAAGATAAGAAATCTTAAGATCTTATGCAATAACAATTATAAATAAAAACTCAGATGTAACACCCATATATAATATAATACATCAAAGCATCCATATCATACATGAATTCACGTTGTGGTACTGAAATACCATAAGTCCCTAGTTAACACATTATACATATACATGCCCAAAATACCTAATACAAAAACTATGGCATCATATATATACAAGATGTTCCAACACTAAGAACTAGATCAACTAATGATCTCAAAAATCTTCACAACGGAAGTCTTGCCACACAAAGCTACGATCCGCAAGGAAAAGTCAAACAACTTTATCCTTACCCTTCGCCGAACCTGTAGTACCTGTGATGTAAACAACAACATGGGGTGAGATACATCAATCTCAGTGAGTTCCCTATCTTATACGTCCTCTCGGCTTTACAAGGTTTTAATAAGCCTAACTCAAGTCAAAAGGGAAGGGAAGTGACTTTGAGTACTCACACACTATAAGACAACACGTTATCGAGTCCGCTAACTCGAAAGTGGATCACTATCGTCGATCGTGTCAAGGCATCCCCTTTCTCCCGCCCTCTTTTACGTCTAGAAGTAGGAACGAGTCATGGACCCTTGTAGATTACTTGGCATATGAGATGGATTCGGAAATAAGGGACACATTATCACCTTAAATCGTCAATTCACACGACCCGTACACTGTCACAAGTCTCTTTACCCGTAGGCTCCATTCGTACTCTAACATTTAGGAATCAAACCTACCAAGTAATCGTGCATTCATTACAGAGGAGCTCGTTACTCATGAAATGGCACATAATAGAATAATGGTTTCGATTTCGTGACTCCACATACAACCGTAATTGTATATAACATTTCTACACCGTCCGGTAATAGACGCACGCCTCGACCTCTCATGCATGAGCGTCGTCGTTATGTTATTCATCATTTTTCCTAGCCGTTACTAGGTTCCAACATAGTTATGGTAATATTCCTCACTTTACCTATTTCATACTTTTAGCATGCATTTTCACCCACAATCATGTTAAATCAATAATAGGACAAGCAAAACATATAATAATTGCACAATAGAAACACATATATTAATTTATCAATATTGTACCACTTCGGGTCTCCTCCGATTATTTAATCGGGCAATAAAATCGACTTCTTTTACCGTTATCATAAATATTATTTCCACAACTTTCTATTGATATCAAGAACGCTAAAAGCGGATAAACGGATCAAAAGTTATGGATTTTAAAAGAAAATGGGACATTTGGAAAAGTCCCAGGAGCGCCCGGTACTCCAACCATCGCCCGACAGCGTCCCCCTTGGCCTCTGCTTCGCCTGGCGAAGCAGGGGCGTAAACACTCTTCCAAAAACTTGAAAGTTACAGAGGCGTTACATGTTGCGCCTCTTGGGCATCGCCCGGCGAAGCAGGGGCGCTTGCCTCGAATCGCTCGACGCTCTGCACCAGAACAACCATGCTCAGCTGCGTTTCCCTCTTGTTCCAAGGGTTAAAACCCATCTTTCTCAACTCAAAACATTCTCACACAGCACAAACAAGCATCACAATTGTTCATAAGCATAGTGTGATCATTTAACACAGTTTATATCGATTTTTAACCGTTAAATCCATTGATTCCACATTTCTACCCTAAATCAAACATTTTTCCAAAAACTCTAAAACTAAAATTTCTAACTAGAACCCACCTCTTAGCAAGATGAAGATGAAGATGAGATTGAGTAAAGATTGGATGAATTGATGATGATGATCCTTGGTGATGAGCTTCAAGAGTTTCTTCTACTTCTTCTCTAACTTCTCTCTTCTTTCCCTCCTCAAAACCAAGTTATGTTACTATCTTTAGTAACATGGAGGAAAAAAAAAGATATAGTAAGAATACCCATTAATTATTAATACTACTAAATGCCCAAAAAGTCTCTAAAGCTCCAATAATTTATTACCTCAGAGTCAGATAATATTAATTGGATTTTCTCCGAGTTCAACAGTTACTCTAATTATTTTTTTTGTAAATAATTTCTCAGAGTACACTGGGACTCCGTTGATCACAAATAATATTATCCAGAGCAATTTAAAAAAATTACGGGGTATTACATCCTCCCCCCCTTAAAAATAATGCGTCCTCGAATTAATAAGATTACCTGAACAGATGAGGGTAGGCCTCTCGCATCTCCGATTCAAGTTCCCAAGTAGCATCGCCCGGATGCGTCACATCCCATTACACCTTAACAAGAGGAATGTCTTTGTTCCTTAATACCTTCGTTTCTCTTCCCACAATGCGACTCTGTTAAGGCTCAAACGTTAAGTCTGTTTCTATTTCCACTGATTCTGGTAGAACTGGCTGAAGAGGATCAGGAATAAAATTCTGTAACTGAGACACATGAAAAACATCATGCATTTCTGACAGAGAGGGCGGCTAGGCCAACCTGTAAGCTACTTCACCAATCCTATCAAGAACTTGATACGGTCCCACGTATATCGGACTTAACTTCCGTGGCTTAAACGATCCTTTCACTCTCAATCTCGGAGTAACTTTCAAAAACACATGATCACCTTCCTCAAATTCTAAAGGTCTTCTACGGTTGTCCGCATAACTTTTCTGATGATCTTGTGCTTGTTTAACTTTCTCACGGATCATTCGAATCTTTTCCGTAGTCTATTGGATAATTTCGGGCCCCAAAATTCTATCTTCACCAACTTCCGCCCAACATAAAGGTGTTATACATTTTCTTCCATACAACGCTTCATAAGGAGCCATACCGATGCTCGCATGGTAACTATTGTTATACGAAAATTCAATCAACGGTAACAGTTCCTTCCAATTTCCTCTACTCTCTAGCACACAAGCTCTCAACATATCTTCCATTGTTTGTATTGTTCGCTCAGTCTGACCATTCGTCTGAGGATGATTCGACGTGCTCAAATGCAACTTCGTACCCATAGCTTGTTGAAAGACTCTCCAAAACCTTGAAGTAAACTTTGGATCTCGGTCGGACACAATATTAGAGGGAATACCATGCAATCTCACAATTTCAGCTATGAACAACCTTGCAAGATGACTTGCTTTAAAAGTAGTCTTAACGGCTAAGAAATGCACAGATTTCGTTAGTCGATCTACAATCACCCAAATCGAATCATATCCACCTTGCGTACGGGGTAAGCCCACTGCAAAATCCATAGAGATACTATCCCACTTCCAAACGGGAATTTCCAAAGGTTGTAACAGGCCGCCCGGTCTTTGATGTTCGATCTTTACCTGTTGGCACACTGCACATTCCGACACATACCCCGCAATATCCTTCTTCATTTCGGACCACCAATAATCTCTCTTCAAGCCTTGATACATCTTTGAAGAACCAGGATGTATCGTAAAAGTACCTTTATGAGCTTCATCCAAAATCTTTCTTTTTAACACCGTATCGTCCGGAACACAAATCCTTTGATTAAACATAATAATTCCGTCGATAGCTTGAACAAAACCCGGTTGGAGTAACACTTCTTGCAACTTCTCATCCAACATTTGTCCTTGTTGAATCTCAATTCTTAGAGTAGAATTGACATTCAAATTTCCCATAATTACACCATTTGGAGTCCACACAAATTGAAGATTAAGATCCCTAAACTTTTCCAACAGAGCATACTCCAATATCATCAATTCTGCACTATGAACTACTTTCCGACTTAATGCATCTGCCACCTTGTTTGCTTTTCCTGGATGATACTTCAATTCTAAGTCATAATCCTTTAAGTACTCCATCCACCTTCTTTGTCGCATATTTAACTCCTTCTGGTCAAATAAATACTTCAAACTTTTATGGTCACTGAACATTTCAAAACATACATCATACAAATAATGATGCCACACCTTCAGTGCAAAAACAACCGCTGCTAGCTCCAAATCATGAGTTGGATAATTCTTCTCGTGAACTTTCAATTGTCGAGAAGCATAAGCTACAACTTGACCGCCTTGCATCAGAACACCCCCTAATCCCATCTTAGAAGCATCGCAAAATACTTCGTAAGAGTGGTTAGGGTCAGGAATAATTAACACTGGAGTCGTCGTCAAACTTTCCTTCAATTTCTTAAAGCTTTGCTCACAACCCGAATCCCACTCATAAGCACAATCCTTCAGAGTAAGCTTGGTCATTGGTAAAGCCAATTGAGAAAACCCTTTGATGAACCTTCTATAATAACCTGCCAATCCTAAGAAACTTCTAACTTCTGAGGCATTCCTCGGTCTCTCCTAATTAATCACTGCTTCTACCTTCGACGGATCCACTACCATACCCCCCTGAGATATAACATGTCCAAGAAAATTAACTTCCGACATCCAGAATTCACACTTACTTAACTTCGCAAAAAGTTGCTTTTCTTGTAATACCGATAAGACAATTCTCAGATGTTCTCCGTGCTCTTGTGGAGTACGAGAATAAATATGAATATCGTCAATAAAGATCACAACAAATTGGTCCAAGAAAGCTTGAAATATATGGTTCATGTAGTCCATAAAAATAGTTGGGGCATTAGTCACACCGAAAGACATCACCAAGAATTCGTAATGACCGTAACGGGTTCTAAATGCGGTCTTAGGTACATCTGAACTCTTCACTCGAATTTGATGATAACCCGACCGTAAATCAATCTTTGAGAACACACAGGCTCCCTTCAATTGATCTAACAGGCCGTCTATCCTGGGTAAGGGATACTTGTTCTTAATGGTGACTTTGTTCAACTTACGGTAGTCGATGCACAGACGCATCCCACCATCTTTCTTATTTACCAACAAAACTGGAGCTCCCCATGGTGAAACACTAGGTCTAACAAAATGCTTAGCCATTAAGTCTTCCAATTGGTCCTTTAATTCTCTTAATTCAAGCGGTCCCATCCGATACGGAGAAACGGATATAGGAGCCGTTCCCGGTACCAGGTCAATAGAGAATTCAACCTCTCTCTCCGGAGGAAGAGAAGTAATGTCCTCGGGAAAAACTTCAGGAAACTCACAGACTACCAGAATACTCAGCACTTGCTGGTCACTACTCCCCTCCTTAGTAAGAACCAGTAAAATAGATTTCTCCTTCTCAAACAAGAAATTTATCATTCCCACCGTACCTTCTAAAATAGTTGTTAACACATCCTTTGGGGTAGCCTCAACAGATGGAATGATGATTAACTTCTCCTCACAACCGATAAACACTGAATTAGCAGAAAGCCAATCCATCCCCAAAATGACATCAACTTTCTTTAGCGGTAAACAGATAAGGTCAATCTGAAAAACTCTATCATTCACAGACAAAACACAATTCTCACACATCAAAGGTGTTTCCACTATCTCGTCCATGGCAGTAGTAACCACCATGGGTAAAGACAACGTAACAGCTTGCAACCCAAGTCGTTTCACACATTGCACCGATACAAAAGAGTGTGTAGCCCCACAATCAAATAACACAAAACAAGGATGTCCATTAACGAAACACGTACCAGCAATCAAAGAGTTGTCACCCTTTGCTTTCCTCGCATCCAAGGTATATACTCGGCCGGTATTCCTTTCCTGCATTTGATTCTTATGTTAAGGATAATCCTTCGCCATATGGCCCACTCTATGACACCGATGACACTCCACTCCTTTGAAGCGACACCTACCGAAATGCATCCTCCCACAAGTACGGCACACCGGAGGTGCACTAGTCCTAGAACTCTGAACTTGCTTCCCTTTGAAAGCTTGTTGTCTTAGTCTAAATTATTGATTTGATCTTCCTCGATCACCTTGATTCGACTTACTCAATTCTCCTTCCGCTTGCACCTTCTTCAAACTGTCTTCTGCCATGTAGCACTGCCTTAACAATTCGGCATAACTAGTGAACTCTCTCTGAGACACGCTATGTGAAATTTCAGCCCTCAACCCAAAAAGAAACTGATCAATCTTCCACCTCTCGTCCGGAGCATACATAACCTGCCTAGAATAAGCAGCCATCACCTCAAACCTCTCCGCATAAGCGGCCACAGTCAAGTTACCCTGTCTCAACTGTTGAAACTCGAATTCCTTATGAGACCTTAAGGAACTTGGGAAGTACTTCTCCATAAAATTAATCTTGAACTGCTCCCAGACCTTGGGTACCTCTTGAATGGTCATCAAGGCTGAGGCACTATCCCACCACCTCATGGCATGGCCCTTTTGAAATTCTGGTATCAGATATGTGATGTTAAGTGTGATGTCACAACAACACAATCTGCTATATGAAACAAGGCAATAAAAATAGTCAATCAACACAATGAATTGTTCACCCAGTTTGGTCTAACTACCTACGTCTGGGGGCTACCAAGCCAGGGAGGAATATCACTCTTAGTAGAATTAAATTACAGACTCAACAATCCCAGTTGACAAACTCCTAATTTAATCTCTACCCAATGACCCTTCTACCTAAGAACCACTTAGATATGAGATACCACTCACTCCCCCTTAATCACCTCAGTGATACAACTCAAACAAACTATACCAATTCAAGCATGAATGGCTTACAAAACACAAACGAAAACTCTAACAACTAATACTCAGTATACACTCTCTAGTCTCTCCCCTATCAAGTAGGGTTGTGGCTGCTTTAAATAGAAACTCAGACTTGGGCTTGGACTCCTTGAAAATCTCTGATTGATTTGAAATTAAAACTGATTTAATACTTCAAATCTTTTCATATCATTCAACCCTAAAAACAGAAACACGATCTGCTCCACATATGATTGCACCAGAATATATTTTTACCAATATATTCGCCTGCAATCTTTCACTCACTTAAGCAAAAATCTCATCACCAACAAAAACACACGCAACCCTAATAACACATCAGACTGATGTTCTGATGTTCTGTCACCTGATGTCAAGACATCATGTTTAACATCAACATACAAAACTGCAACCCTAAATAACTTAACATAAACTGAATATTAGTAACTCATGTTAAGACATCACACAAGGACATCTTCAACAACAACGACATTGTTTTACCAAAATTGCAACCAATACAAGAACTAACAATCTCCCCCTTTGGCTAATTTTGGCTAAAACAATCTCAGTCAACATCAGAAAAACTTACAGCGGATAAATTAAAGCAGCACCAACTTCAAAAATACCTGCAGTTGATAAATTAAAGCAGCACCAACTTCCAAAGCTGCACACCTCAAAACAAGAACTAACTCCCCCTCAAAACAAGAGGCTAGGCAACAGCCAACAGCAACACAAGAGGCTAGGCAACATCAAACAGCAACACTAGGCTGACTCTCCCCCTTTTTAGCCACAATTGGCCAACCATCAAACGTTACTTCCTCTCACTATTGCCAAAAACTACCAGTTAGTCCTAGGCTAGCTCTCCTTATCAGTTAAAAGAAGGTATCACATGAAAAGACAAATCAGAGAACAAAAACCAGATAAACAAAACAGAACCATTATCCAAGATACAAAATAAGTACTCAAGGTGCAGAAAAACAAAAAAATTAAAACAGCGCAGCTAGCTCAATCTGAATCATCAATAGAAACATCTTCATTATCCTCATTCCCAGTTGTTGAATCACCTTCCTCAGCACCTGAACCTTCAGCATTGACATCCTCATCATCTCCATCCTGTTCCAAAGACTTGATCAACTGCTCAAGTTTCATCTTCCTGGCAGTGCTGGTGCTGATCACCACATCTAAATCCTTGCAGGCAGACTTCAATTCTTTTATCATATCAGCTTTGGAACATGCCTTCTTGACACTAGAACCTGATGTTGAGACAATGTCTGGGACATGACTCCCTACAAACAACTTGGGATGCAAGGATAATGCAGACTCCCTCTTGCAAGCAGTGTCTGAAGTAGTCAATATTCCAGGATGTTGCTTCAGGATCACTCCACAAATGAGAGAAGGAAATGCTATAGGCATTTTAATAGCATTTGTTGAAACATGCTTCACAGTTTGATAAAAAATGTAGGACCCATAATCAAAGTCTTTCTTTGTCCCAACATCATAAATCATCTTCCCCAAGCCAACTGAGATAGTAGTCTTGTGATTAGTGGGGACCCAATTTGCAGCACCTATCCTGTGCAGGACAGCATATTTGACACTAAGAAGACTAGCATACAGCTTTCCTTTCAAAGGCCACACCTTCACTTGAGTTGCAGTGATCTCCTTGCACACCTCATTGTCAGTCACTTCCAGCTCTCTGTAATCTTGCTCAGTTCTTCCTAGGTAGGTGTTGATAACCTCAGGAGAAAATTCAATACACTTACCTCTCACATATACTTTTCTAAAGTCCACACTCCTTATGTCAATAATGTCCACAGGAATGTTTACAACAAACTCCTTAACTAGCCCATCATAACATTTGGAGAATCCAGAAACAATTTTTATCAACCCAGCAAACTTAATCAGCTCCATAACTTCTTTAATCTCCAGAGCATCTTTGCCAAGCTCTCTTTCCAGAGCCAATCTTCTTTGACACACAAACTTCCACATGTGAGCACTTCCAGCATAGTGAAAAGAGATGTTGTCCACAGGTACATCAGGGACCTTATCAGCAATCCTCTTCAAAATTGACCTTCTCACTAGAGTGATGTCTTGAACATCCTCATCAACATCAAACTCAGAGTCAAATTCTTCCCTTATCTTCCTCTTTTTGGATGAGACAGACACCTTGCTCCAAGACTTTGCAGGGCCAACAACAGGAGTCTTCTTCTTTTTGCTTTCAGTTCTCATTTGAGGAGATGAATCAACAGTCTTCCCTTTTCTAGACTTCAATCTTATTGCAATACCTGGAATTGCATTACCAATAACCTCATTGTCTGACAGATTCTCAACATTCACAACCTCAACAGGCTTCTTTCCTTTGGGGCTGGAAGAAACTTCCCTAGCAGGTGATGTTCTAACATCAGGTTCAACATCAACCCTAGCTCCACCATTAGGATCAGCATCAGTTTCAGCTTCAGTTTCAACATCTTCAATGACAAAAATAGCCAACATGTGAAGATTGGTTCCAGCTGGTTGCATGTCATCCTTTTTACCTTCAGATTGCACAGCAACCATTTGAGCCAAAGGTCTTGATATTCCAGCCACAGGAATCCCTTTCTCAAAAATCTTAGTGACAATCTGACCTATACTTTTATCAACATCTACAGTCTCTTCCTCATTCTGATTTCCAACAGCTTGAGGAGTATAGGTCCGAGGAGCAGATTTATCTCCAAACAGAATACCAGTAACAAACTCTCTACTTTTCCTATCATCAAATTTTTACCAGCAGAATGATCAGACGATTTACCTGATGTATCATGAGAAGGCCTTTTTTTTTGCAGCTTGTCAGGTTTAGTCTTAGAAGCTGGGATTATTGAGAGAGGGGCTATATCCAAAGCTTCATCCTCAGAAACCCCTTTCGTCGAAACCCTAGGTTTTGTGTGTGAGGGACTCTTGGATGCAGACTTCTTGGAGGGAGACGACATTTGTGGAGACATTGTTCCTCTGTAGCAACTGATGAACAAAGATGTGTTGAGACTTCTATTCTTTGGGGAGAAGACGAACAAACTATGAGGATTGAAGTAGCGTGTGGAGGCAAGGTGAGGAAATGATTGCATAGGGTAGGAGGGCTGCTTTTGTTGAGCACTTAAAAGCCAATAAATGTAATTTCCCCACCAAAATGTATCACATTTCAAATTTTTGAATTTTAATAAATATTCAGCACACATCATTAACCTCTGTTGTCTTTTACACATACCTAGTTTTCCTCTTACGACATCACAATGTTCAACACATATCTCCTTAGAGAAACTGTCATTACACCTCCTTCCTGTATGGTTATCCTCAATGATCTTGCTTTCCCTAAGATTAACCCTAGAGTGTTTGGTGATACTTGGAATGTCACAGTAGGATGTCATGACATCATGCTTGACATTGCGATCAATCAGACTTTGTTTTACCTCTAGATGTTCTCCCTTTTTATCCCATAGATAGCAGTTGTCTTTGGACTTAGCACCCTTCATGACAACTTCACCTTTCTCATTAGTGACAATACATTCAGCTTTAGTAAAGTGAACTTTAAGTCCTTGCTCACATAGTTGACTAATACTGATCAAGTTGGCCTTCAATCCTTTGACTAATAACACATCATCTAGTCTAGGAGCACCTGCATAGTTTAGTCTTCCCACACCCTTGATTTCTCCTTTGACTCCATCTCCAAAAGTAACACAACTGGAGTAATGTTCAATATTCAACAACAAACTCTTCATACTTGTCATGTGCCTAGAGTAACCACTATCAAAATACCAGTCCTCTTTGTCAGAACCAGTTAAGGACATATGAGCTAACAAACAGGTGGCACCATCCTTGGGAATCCATTGCTTAACAACAGTAGGACTATCCTGATTCTGTCTAGGTTGGGGATTAGGTTGAGGATATCCATAGAGCTTGAAACAGAAAGATTTCAAGTGACCAAATCTTCCACAATAGTGACATCTCCAGCTTTGAAACTCTTCTCTGAAGTGATTAACATGCCTTCTCTCTTGAGGATGTTTTCTGTTATACTGCTGAGGCTGCCATCTCCCATAGTATTGAGACTGTCTCTTCCCATAGTATTGAGATTGTTTTCTGTAATGATGATTAGGCTGTCTTTTCCCATGATGATGGGGCTTTCTTCTGCCATAATAGTGAGGCACAGTATTATTAGGCCCATACATTTTCCTTTGATGCTGAGACATGGGTTGGGACATGTTATGTTTAGGTCTAGAGGCATAACCTTTCCCATGGTTTTGAGTCTTCTGATGAGGTACATATTGCTTGGGTCCTGACATATGAGCTTTCCCTTGATGTTGAGACATCTGATGGGATAAGTTCTGTTTGGTACCAGAAGAACTAGCATCTGAAGAGGATTTCTTTTCACCATTAAATCCTAGACCAGTCTTATCACTTACTCCTTTTCCAGCCTGAAGGATTTCATCCAGAGTCTTAGTTCCACTATTCAACATTCTGATGGATTTGGTCATTTGATCAAGCTGGGATTTTAACAACAGAACTTCATTCTCAAGTTCAGCTTTATCAACCTTAAGCTGAATAATAATTTTCTTCTGCTTCTCCCTTTCTTGACAAACCTCTTCACTTTTCAGACACAACTCTTTATAGAAGGTTGCTAGCTCTTCAAAAGTCAGATCATCATCACAAGACTCTCCATCAGAAGTACATATTCCAGTCAATGCCCTAACATGCTTGGCAGTCTCTTCATCACTCTCACTCTCAGTATCAGACCAGGAAACAAATAACCCCTTTTTCTGCTTCTTGAGATATGTAGGACATTCTTTTCTGACATGACCATAACCTTCACATTCATAGCATTAGACTCCTTTGTCAAGATTAGGCTTCTCCTCAGCTGTAGTTCTCTTGTTGATGTCAGGTGAGATGTTCTTAACATTTGGTCTATAGTTCCTGTCCATTCTTTTTAACACCTTATTAAACTGTCTTCCTAGAAGAACAATGGCATGGGACAGCTTCTCCTGAGACTCAGGACTATTCTCTTCCTTAGCATCTTCATAACTAGATACCAAAGCTATGCTTTTGGTCTTCTTTTCAGGTTCCTCATCCATCCCTAATTCAAACATTTGAAGAGAACCAATCAACTCATCCACCCTCATCTTGCTGATGTCTTGAGCTTCTTCTATAACAGTCACCTTCATTTTATATCTCTTGGGAAGGGATCTAAGAATCTTCCTTACCATCTTCTCTTCAGTCATTTTCTCTCCAAGGGCACTAGAAGCATTTGAGAGCTCAAGAATATTCATGTGAAAATCATGAATGGTCTCATCATTCTTCATCTTCAGATTTTCAAACTTTGTTGTCAGTAGTTGAAGTCTTGACATCTTGACTTTGGAGGTTCCTTCATGAGTAGTTTTCAAGACATCCCAAGCTTCCTTAGCCACTTCACAAGTGTTGACCAGCCTAAAGATGTTCTTGTCAATACCATTAAAAATGGCATTCAAGGCCTTAGAATTTCCAAGCGCAAGTTCATCTTCTTCCTTGGTCCATTCTTCCTCAGGTTTCAGCTTAGATGTTCCATCTTTTTCAACAATAACAGGATGTTTCCATTCTTTTAAAATAGCCTTCCAAGCTCTACTGTCCAAGGACTTCAAGAAGGTAACCATGCGAGGTTTCCAATAATCATAATTTGAGCCATCTATAATAGGGGGTCTATTCACAAAACCACCACTCTCCTTGTCCATAGTACCAGAAAGTAACAGCCCTAGATCTCACCCAGATGCAGAACAGGATGCCTCCTCTGATACCAATTAAAATTCTGGTATCAGATATGTGATGTTAAGTGTGATGTCACAACAACACAATCTTCTATATGAAACAAGGCAATAAAAACAGTCAATCAACACAATGAATTGTTCACCCAGTTCGGTCTAACTACCTACGTCTGGGGGCTACCAAGCCAGGGAGGAATATCACTCTTAGTAGAATTAAATTACATACTCAACAATCCCAGTTGACAAACTCCTAATTTAATCTCTACCCAATGACCCTTCTACCTAAGAACCTCTTAGATATAAGATACCACTCACTCCCCCTTAATCACCTCAGTGATACAACTCAAACAAACTATACCAATTCAAGCATGAATGGCTTACAAAACACAAACAAAAACTCTAACAACTGATACTCGGTATACACTCTCTAGTCTCTTTCCCTATCAAGTAGGGTTGTGGCTGCTTTAAATAGAAACTTAGACTTGGGCTTGGACTCCTTGAAAATCTCTGATTGATTTGAAATTAAAACTGATTTAATACTTCAAATCTTTTCATATCATTCAGCCCTAAAAACAGAAACACGATCTGCTCCACATATGATTGCACCAGAATATATTTTTAGCAAGATATTCGCCTGCAATCTTTCACTCACTTAAGCAAAAATCTCATCACCAACAAAAACACATGCAGCCCTAATAACACATCAGACTGATGTTCTGATGTTCTGTCACCTGATGTCAAGACATCATGTTTAACATCAACACACAAAACTGCAACCCTAAATAACTTAACATAAACTGAATATTAGTAACTCATGTTAAGACATCACATAAAGACATCTTCAACAACAACAACAGTGTTTTACCAAAATTGCAGCCAATACAAGAACTAACACCTTTAACAAGTGAGAAGCGTAAACCACCTTATTTTCCTCACTACATTGGACTATTAGGAAGATCCTTTCCATGCCGGCTATCCACTCGTGAGCCTTTACCGGATCTAACCCTCCCTGAAATTCCGGAGGATTCATACAGATGAAATCCCTAAAGCTTCCACCTGTAACTTCTGGAACAACCACTGGAGGATGCAGGCCACCAGCCATTTGCTGTACCATTTGTTGCACAAACTGATTTTGTTGTTGCTGCATCTGTTGCATGAATTGATACAAAGGGGCATTCCCCTCGTCACCTGGTGGATTTATCCCTGCTGGAGTGGTTCTCGGTCTACCACGGTTGTTTTTGCGCCTGTCAGCCATGTTCCTGAATGTCATACAGATAGGATTAAGTTGATCAGGCTCAATACCATAAATATAACACGCAAGACCAATGGCGACACCATGCATATGAAACGGAAAGAAATACTTATACTATTTCATGGCTAGGTCGAGGATACGACTTGCTCTGATACCAACTGTAACACCCATATATAATATAATACATCAAAGCATCCATATCATACATGAATTCACGTTGTGGTACTGAAATACCATAAGTCCCTAGTTAACACATTATACATATACATGCCCAAAATACCTAATACAAAAACTATGGCATCATATATATACAAGATGTTCCAACACTAAGAACTAGATCAACTAATGATCTCAAAAATCTTCACAACGGAAGTCTTGCCACACAAAGCTACGATCCGCAAGGAAAAGTCAAACAACTTTGTCCTTACCCTTCGCCGAACCTGTAGTACCTGAGATGTAAACAACAACATGGGGTGAGATACATCAATCTCAGTGAGTTCCCTATCTTATACGTCCTCTTGGCTTTACAAGGTTCTAATAAGCCTAACTCAAGTCAAAAGGGAAGGGAAGTGACTTTGAGTACCGACACACTATAAGATAACACGTTATCGAGTTCGCTAACTCGAAAGTGGATCACTATCGTCGACCCTGTCAAGGCATCCCCTTTATCCCGCCCTCTTCTACGTCTAGAAGTAGAAACGAGTCATGGACCCTCGTAGATTACTTGGCATACGAGATGGATTCGGAAATAAGGGACACATTATCACCTTAAATCGTCACTTCACACGGCCCGTACACCGTCACAAGTCTCTTTACCCGTAGGCTCCATTCGTACTCTAACATTTGGGAATCAAACCTACCAAGTAACCGTGCATTCATTACAGAGGAGCTCGTTACTCATGAAATGGCACATAATAGAATAATGGTTACGATTTCATGACTCCACATACAACCGTAATTGTATATAACATTTCTACACCGTTCGGTAATAGACGCACGCCTCGGCCTCTCATGCACGAGCGTCGTCGTTATGTTATTCATCATTTTTCCTAGCCGTTACTAGGTTCTAACATAGTTATGGTAATATTCCTCACTTTACCTATTTCATACTTTTAACATGCATTTTCACTCACAATCATGTTGAATCAATAATAGGACAAGCAAAACATATAATAATTGCACAATAGAAACACATATATTAATTTATCAATATTGTACCACTTCGGGTCTCCTCGGATTATTTAATCGGGAAATAAAACTGACTTCTTTTACCGTCATCATAAATATTATTTCCACAGCTTTCTATTGATATCAAGAACGCTCAAAGCGGATAAACGGATCAGAAGTTATGGAATTTAAAAGAAAAGGGGACATTTGGAAAAGTCCCAAGAGCGCCCGACGCTCCAACCATCGCCCTGCGGCGTCCCCCTTCGCCTCTGCTTCGCCCGGCGAAGCAGGGGCGTAAACACTCTTCCAAAAACTTGAAAGTTACAGGGGCGTTACATGTTGCGCGCATCGCCCGATGAAGCAGGGGCGCTTGCCTCGAATCGCCCGTCGCTCTATGCACCGCCCGACGCTCTGCACTAGAACAGCCATGCTCAGCTGCGTTTCCCTCTTGCTCCAAGGGTTAAAACCCATCTTTCTCAACTCAAAACTAGGGCTGGACATCGGTCGGTCTGGGTTGGATTCGGGTCAAAAATTAAGATCCATCCCAAACCATGGTTCCATTTGCTAGATCCAATTTCGACCATAGGAATTTCGGTTTTTATCGGTTTCGGTTAAAACGGTTTAACGAATTGATTGGGTGAGTTCAATCGGTTTAAAACTTAATGGACCAACAAAAATATTTGCCTCATTTTCATTAAAAAAACAGAAAGCAAACTTTTTTATTTTATTATTACATAGATAAAATACTAAATTCAATATTTTATCACATAAATCTAACTCAAATATAACAATTTGATTTTCTTAGTCATAAACTATCATAACAGCAGAAGTGATATTTTGATTTTCATAATTATAAACTATCAATGTATAAATTCCAGTCCTCCATAATTATACTAAAACTATAAATATACTCATTCTTTAAAATAAAGTCTTCAATCAAGAGGTTGTTGCAGCAGCAGCACTTGTTTGATGATTATAGCAGAATGCACACTACAATGAAAGATCATGAAAGACTATGTTAAATTATAACTTATATATGATTCCAATAATAAATTGAATGAGTGAAATATTTATAAATAAACAATTAAACAAAACTGTATAATAAAACTAATAATAAAACAACATGCACACAAAACTCACAATTCTCCAGGAATCCAACATCAATGGTAAATGTTAGAAACACAGAACAATAAAAAACCCAACAGAAGAATTCACCCAGATTAATTAAAAACTCAACAGAAAAAACACAACAAAAATATTCACACAAACACAACAATATTCACCCAAACCTAGATCCAATTTCTGTAATATTATTATTATGTACAATTAATTATTAACTGATAATATAAAAGACCAAAAACAAAGGGATCCAACAATAACAAACCTACACTTATTAGTTTGAAACAACCCTAAAATCAGCCCTTTTAGTTTTGGTCAAACATACACTCATATGTTTGTTCAATTGGAATTAACAAACATCAAATATCAAACATTAAACATTAACTTTTGTCCAACAAAAAATAATTTCATCGGTGGAGAAAGAAGAAAGATATAGAGAGAGAGAGGGAGATGGAAAAAGGGAAAGAGAGAGAATGAGAAAGGAAGAGGCAAATAACTTACATCGATGGTGCTTCGTGTTTGAATGGTGGAAGGTGGCGGCAATTCGTGAGCGGCGGCGATGATTCGTTGAAACCCTAGCAGAAAGGTGGAAATGTGTTGGTGTGAACTGAGATTGAGAAGTGAGAATGTCTGTGGTTGTTTTGTTAGGTTTGTGGGTGTGTTGTTGGATTACAAAATTCTGGGCCAGGAGTGTTCCAGCCCAATAAACCACAACAGTTTACTAGGCCGGTCGGTTTAGGATTTCGGTGGGTTCAGAATTTCAAACCTAAACCGACTGGTTTAATCCATCTGAACCCTTTTCTTCTCAAACCGACAACCCGAAAATCTGACCCATCCGAACCGGTAGCTAACGGGCCACATGGATTGGTCGGTTTGGGCTGGTTTTCTTTTTTCTGTCCAGCCCTACTCAAAACATTCTCACACAGCACAAACAAGCATCACAATTATTCATAAGCATAGTGTGATCATTCAACACAGTTTATATCGATTTTTAATCGTTAAATCCATTGATTCTACATTTCTACCCTAAATCAAACATTTTTCCAAAAACTCTAAAACTAAAATTTCTAACTAGAACCCACCTCTTAGCAAGATGAAGATGAAGATAAGATTGGGTAGAGATTGGATGAATTGATGATGATGATCCTTGGTGATGAGCTTCAAGAGTTTCTTCTTCTTCTTCTCTAACTTCTCTCTTCTTTCCCTCCTCAAAACCAAGTTATGTTACTATCTTTAGTAACATGGAGGAAAAGAAAAGATATAGTAAGAATACCCATTAAATAGTAATACTACTAAATGCCCAAAAAGTCTCTAAAGCTCCAATAATTTATTACCTCAGAGTCAGATAATATTAATTGGATTTTCTCCAAGTTCAACAGTTACTCTAATTATTTTTTTGTAAATAATTTCTCAGAGTACACTAGGACTCCGTTGATCACAACTAATATTATCCAGAGCAATTTAAAAAAATTACGGGGTATTACAGTTATGCTCAAGATATTATATTGTGTTGTAGTGTTGTAACCTTCCTTCAAATCTTCAGCTTACTTTTATAGAGGTAGAGAAAGATTCGTTGGAGGGTTTGAACATATGATCTAACTTAGTGAAGAAGCATGCCAAGAGAGACGTTGGAGGATGTATCTGGTTAATATCATTGTCCACTGAGTAATAACTTTGTTCACAACACCTTTCGAAGTACTAGGTATCTACCAAAAGGTAGAACAAACTAAAATTGTCACACCACCATTCCTTGAGCCTTGCATAAAAGAAACCCTAGTTGACTCTTTCTAGAAATCTGGTGCTTTGACAAGACTGGTCTGTTTTTGGTACAGGGTACAGATCAGAGGTACCTTTGGCCTACAGAGTTTGAGCTGTCACCAAAGTCTGTAACACATTACTAGAGTCTGAACCTTCAGAGGCTGATGAGCACATTTAGAGTCACCAGATTCTGATCAATCAGAATCACCAAATTCTAATCATTTAGAATCTGAGTAACATTGCTTCTCCACATATGCTTTCATCAAGATTAATTCATAGCGAATTCTAAGCTTGTGATCTGCACACTTGAACATATGTTAGTATACCCATTTGTTCTCTAAATACTTTGTTATCATCAAAACCCAAGGGATGTGAATAATCTTTTTCCAAAAACCTCCCCCTTTTTTATGATGACAAACAAATGTATTTAAGAACAATGGTTGGTCAGTTTTAACTAACTTGACAACATTAGAGTCTGAGGTTTGTAAGTTACTCTTGAGTCTAATAATCCAAAGATTGAGTTTGTAAACTCCCCCTAAGTTCTATCCAAGTTAATTTAAACTTATTTTGATAGAATAATGTTTAGATGAAAGCAATATCAAAATAATTGAATAATTATTAATTAGGGTTCATTCAAAAATACTTTTAATCTTCTTAAATACTCCCATGAATTCCCCCCCCCCCCCCCCCCCCCCCTTTTTCAACAACAAAAAGTGAGTTCGAACATGTCAGCATAGAAGAAGACAAAAATATTTAGGAATGAAAAATATGCGGGAAAAATGTAATTCGAATAACACATAGCAAGAACAATATTTCCTCTTCCCAATAGATAGAAACGACTATAATGGTTGAAATATTTCTGCATTTCTCAAGACGACCACACGTCATTCAAGAATATCAACCGTTAGAAGGAATCATTGCACACATTAAATCACCAGATGTTGAATCTTCCAATCGCAACGTACAAGTCACTCAACCTCCTCTATAAAAGCACAACTTCATAGACAGACTTCTCATCTCTTCAACCAACTCTTTTTATCTTCCTAGCAACATGAGTTCTCCATCAGAGAAGGATAAAAGCATTATCTCAACAATAGTCACTGTTGAAAGCAAAATCGTCACCACGATACAACACCATCAACAGTCCACTGAGGAGGCCCAACCATATAGGTCGACTACTGTTAGGGATGCACTGATGGTGAGGAAATCCAAGAAGAAGAAGAAGATGCTGAATGTAACACCTCAAAATTTGCCCTCCTATTTATACCATCAATAAGTGACTTTCGCTTCATATACATTTGCATCTTCACTAGGTCATAACTGCATTGATCATATCATTTGAATTGGTCCTCTAAAACATGGGATCAAAGGGTTTCTTATTATTGGTGTTTTCCCTATTCAGAGGTGACTCAGTTGGTTCCTACTTCAGTCAAGTCGAAACGAGGGTTTGGTTTTTCAACAATTCAAATCATTTGTTCATTCGATGTATATCACCGAGGATTAGGGTTCTTATTCAGAGGTGAGTTTGTGGACAGTCATTAAGTGAAAATCATGAGATTAGGGTTTCAGGTCAAGGAGATCAGTGGTCATCAGGATAAAGCATTTATGGGTTGATTTGAAGAGCATTGGGTCATGGTCCATTGAGCTTACTAATTGAATTTTTGGGATTCATTGAGGATAAGAGTTTGGCGTGGATTGAGAGTGTGATTGAAATTAGGCATATCAAGATTAGTCGTGTGGGCTACTTGGAGTTCAAATTCAGAAAACCATATTCCAACCCATTCTATTCAAATCCATTTCCTAATATACTTTTTATCCATATCCATTTTACCATATATCCAGATCCATCTTCACGTCCATGTCCATTTTGCTTAGAATTTAAATCCATTCCAATTCATTTTATATCCATCCGTCCATTTCACCAATTTCCAAAACCAAATATCCAAAGTTAAACCCACCTCATATTCTTAATATCCACATTCAAATAAAATCCAAAGTTACACTATTGTCCACATTTAAAACCATTTTTTTTTACTCTTAGAAATCACCTTTTAATCCATATTCAATTTTTGATCCAATTTCACATCCAAGAGTCCATAAACCATATTCCACTTTTGATATCCATTTCTAAACATCCTTTTGCTCATTTAAAACCCAATTACCCAAATCCCTGTCCAATTTCAATGCAATGATCCAATTCTAAATTCATTAAACTTTTCTTCTTGAGTTTTCTTTTTATATGTAACTCTTTTTGAGTACACCAACCTTTGGATTTAAATTTGGCTCTTACATTCCAAGAAAGGTTGAAATGACTGGAAGACCTAGTAAGCCATCATATACACACAGGGCATCATTGATGAATACGAGGAAGACATGCAATATCACAATGGTTTCTAACACGCTGACAAGGGTGTATGACTCTTTAAATCGGATGGGGAGGTACTGTTTTGGGGATGTGAACTACCACTTGCCCTACGGCCCACTTTTCTGGCGTTTAGCTCTCTTATCGGTCAATGTGGAACATTGGACTTAGGGAATGAATGGAGAACTGTGGACAAACAACTGTATCATTTTGTTCCATATAATGATTCTTCCCAACTTGACAAAAAAAAATGGCTCACGCTTTTACTCTAATTGGTGATAGCTTCGTAAGGGAGCTGAAGAAATGAGAATAGATACGGCCCGATATGTTTGATAGCTACACAAAACGATAGGCATCAATAACTTCCAGTGACATCAAATTAACAGGGGTCATTGGGATTGATGAAGGCTATGGCGTCTGGAATTTTGCTCAGCATCAATGTGGAGCTTCTTTGGACTGTAGATCCTGATGCACTTCTCTATAATATAGAGACATTTGTAAACTGGTTTTCAGATGACTTCTGGTATATGATTCATACTAACACAACAGAAAATTGAAGGCAGAAAATAACAACAGACAATTGAAGGCGGAAAATAATAACAGAACATTGAAAGAGAAAATTCATAACAGCATCCAATAGGCCTTAACAAAAATCCATAGCAGAACATTACACTTGTAGAAATTTAAAAAAGAGAAAAAGAGAATGTCCATAGCAGATAGATAACAGAATCTCATTTTTTCTCAGAGGCTGATAACTTTTAACAGTTAACCATAGCAGCTTCTAACAGAATCAAAAACAGCTTCCTAACCAACTAATTCCTCTAACAGCCCCTAACTAATTCTCATATCAGAAAGATTCTACAAAAAAATTCTCACAACAGAAAACTCACCATAACACTCTAAAAAATTCATTCCCTAACAGTTCCAATAACCATTTTTCCTACCAGAAACAAAAAGAAGAAAAAGGTTTCTTCTGGAACCTTTGATTCTTCTTCTTAGAACCCTCTCCCTCTTGATCACTCTCAACTCTCCAATCATCTGGGAGACTCTGGAATTCGCCGGTAGAAACGATTTTGCGAGCCTCAACATTCTTCAATTGGCATCAAGCTCCAGCCTCCAATCATGAATCTTCAACACCTTCTTCAAGCTTCTGCGCCAACTTCCATTATCGTCTTCAATTCTCTTCAATTCTCGCCAATCCACGAACCTACAAGAATTCACAGCTCAAAAGTTCAACAGAGATTCAACGAATTCAACACGTGACAACTGCATCATTTACAAACACCACGCAACACCAATGACGAATCAGGCGAAGCACTGGAGAAGAAGTAGGGGAGTATGATTCGTAACGAAAAGAGAAGAAAGAAAGAAAGCGAATACCGAGTTCGTCGTTTACGTCATCGTCACAAGGTACGAATTCATCTCCATCTTTAGCTGTGGCCTCAGATTTAGAATCCGTTGTAATTTAATGTTATCGCGTTGAGCTCATTTGACTTAGTGACGTTGGATTTCTTTGATTCGATCTCGCCGTTTGGTCGAGTTTTTGAGAGAACCGTCGCCGGATTTGGAATAAGAAGGAAATTTGGAGGGGGGGTTAGTGTAGACGGTTTTGAGGTTGAAGGTGGTTGGCCAGAGAAGGACGGCGGCGGCCACCGCGCGCCACCGCCTTCTCTGGCGAGATTAGGGTTTTAGAATTTTATTTGCAGAAGAGAGAGAGATAGGTTAAAGAGGAGAGTGTTAGGCAAAATGACTGAAGTGCTTCTGAATGCACTAATGTTAATCCACTGCCCCTTTTTAATGAGAAAGGATAAGAGCATGTTTTCATGGCCACTCCGGCGGTGACATGTGTCACAACGGTGGACACTTGTCACCGTCCGGTCAGATCTCCTTTGCCACCATGCGTGTGCTTCCACAGTTACTACCATGTACCCGCGCATCAAGTCCCTTTATTGAATCTCCACGTTGGATCAAACGGCTCAGATTGAGTCATGAGTCAATGAGGACCACCATGCGCCCTCAGGCCCTAAGCTCCTTGGGTCTAATTTTCTAGTGCTATCCACACCTCCCTCGGTGGCCCATGAAAGAGCTTGAATTAAGGAAATCTGCTAGTAACACCCCCTCCCTCTTTTGTTTTCCTTTTAATTTTCTTTACACATGCTTTACAAATTCGTTTAATAAAAATACCAAAAATCTTGATAAAATTCTGATAAAATTCAAGGGAGGCCTTGATGATCTTAATTAATTTTTAGATATTTTTATTTTCATTTTTAGGCTGCTCTTATTTTTTTTCACAAATTTTAGAAATGTTGTGTGTTCTAAGTGACACCTTGTGATGTAAGCTTCCAAAAGGGGCCTTCCCTCAATATTTTGGCCCTAATTTTTGACATGTTTCTTGGTAATTGGATGGTTAACATGTTGATGGCTTCCCTGTGCATAGTTCATGTGTTTTAATTGGATTTTTGAGCATTGTTTTGTGACTTGTGCTTACATGATCATCAATAGGGACATGCTTGATCTTTACATTTATTTGAGCACTTTTAATACATTTTTTGGTTCAATATCTTGTATACAAGTACCTATTGACAGGGCCGTCTTTGAGGGCGTGCAAGGCGGGCTACCGCACAGGGCCCAAAATTTTCCAGGATTAAATTGTGGCTAAAAAGGGCCTCACAAAATATTTCTTATAATTTAAACATAACAAAATAGGGCCCATATTTATTTTTCCGTAGTCAAAGCATGAAAAACTACACAGGGCCTCCAAAATTTTGTGACGGCCCTTCCTACTGACTTGGGGATGGCATGATTAATTGATCCCATTTTTAAAGGGTTTTCTCATATTTTTCACCTATTTGTCAAGTTGAACATGTGTATATGAACATACTTTGGATTAGGCCATAGTTTGAGATTTGTATGAGGCTCCTTAAAGCCAACTTTGAGAATGATTTAGGGCACTCACATGAGTTTATTTTGAGGCCCCAATTGAGACATGTTTAATGTTGTCTATGTTCATAAGTCATGTGCTTTAAGTGCACTTAATTTGAATGCTTGATGATGCTTAATGGTTGGTTTGATGCCTTGGCTTGCTCATGCCTTTATGCCTCCCCCCTTTGGATGTCATTTGTGCACTTTTTCACACTTGTTATAACATGGCATAGGGCCTGCCCACATGTATTGGTAGGCCATTTCTTATGCACTTGGTTGATGTTTGTTTGTGTGTGAATGATAACATGAATGGTGCTTCCTAATGCCTAATGTTTTGTGCTTACTTGTTTGGATGCCCTTGCACATTTGTTTTAGGATTCAATTGAGATGTTTTACAAGGTCATTCACCTTTGGCCTAGATACTTGGATACCACTTGGCCATGCCTTTCCTTTCCTTTTGCTTGTATGCTAAGTAACATGCTTATAAGAGATGTTTTGCTTGCATAGTGTGAATGAACTTTGAGAAGAGCATTTGTTGTAACTTGTATGACATTTCAATGATGATTTGGAGCTCTTGTTTATATCATTTCACCTCTGACCTTGATGCTTACACATGCTTACATGGCTTAGGTGTTGCACCTTCATCTTATTTGCAAATTACAAGTTCTTAGGAGATGTTTGGTGCTTGTTTGATACCTTAATTGTTATGACTTCCATAAGTGCATTTCCTTGAATACTTTCATGAGGAGTTGAAATCAATTGTGGACACCTAAATATGCATTCCTTTCTGATTTGTATGCTTACTTCCATGTTTGTTCATGATTTGTGTGAATGAACATACTTGTTGTATCATAAGTAAACTACTTATGCAAACTTGTGCAACTTTTCAAGATGTTTTAACTTGACATTCCCATGACTACTTGGAATCATTTGCACACTTTGAATACATGTTGTATGTTCTAGTCCATACTACTTACTTGCTTATATCACTCTTGTATCACTTCTATTTCATCTCTCATTTCTTTCTCCTCCCTTGAATCTTAAGACTTGTTTAAGTCTTAGATTTACTTTTGCGTATTCCCTTAGGCTTCCCTAATCCAACTTAATCTTTGGATTAGGATAGACATTAGAAGTTAATCCATGTATGCTAACATTAGGTAGAATTCCTCTTCTTACCTCAACCATAGGGCCATCATTGTATGATAACATTAGGACCTAGTTTCCCTTTAGCATTTTTCTTTCAACTTTGAGTCCGTCTTCTCTCATCTCAAAACAAAAATAAAAAACATGTAATAAATACAACGGGTATTGTACGCCATGAGCCTTAACTACATGGGAAATGGAAGGCAGAGGGTCTTCTTTCGCCTTTCTAGAGTGTTTAGCATACGTCCTGTTGGGGACGACCATGCGACGCATTCGTTCCTATGTCATAGACTTTAGTGCAATATGAGTTACAAACATAACCAAGCAAAACACTTTCTTCCAAAAAACAAAAACAAACAATCGTCTTCCTCTAGGATTCTCTTCTCATCTCCCTCACTCCATTCTTAAAGGATGCGTCATTTCCATTCTACTGCAAACAGGTAAACGCGTAAGACTCCCACAACGAGTGGAAACACCTAAACTGCAAGAGCGCGAATGTTGACGTATTCCACTTAAAAAACACAAACAAAACCGAACCTGTTAGTTCAAACTACGACTGCTCTGATTTCCTCCTTCCGGTACGATTGAGGATACGTAGGCACGAGACGCGATGTCTTGGCGAGCAAACTTCCCCCTACAATTTCGTAGTCCGTCGAACTACGTCGAATCTGATTCTTCGTTCGTCCACGAAGATACATAGGCAAAGGATTACGATGATCCTTGCGAGTCCTCTTTTGGTTTTCACCTTCCCTTTTCTCCCGTTCCCTTCCCTTTGATCGATAACAACAAGCATGGATTCCATCGAGTATGATGGACGCGAGGGGGTGCTAATACCTTCCTCTCGCATAACCGACTCTCGAACCCAGGCTATGATTGCGATGACCATTCCTTTCCCTTTTTTGAGGTTTTCTTCGATCGTTTCCTTTCCCTGCGTCGGGATAAATAACGTTCAGTGGCGACTTTTCTGTTCTTTTCCACCGGTTGATTTTCGCAGATGCGACACTGAAGAAGAAAAAAAAAAGGGTGCCGAAGAAGATTTTTTTTACTATGACTCAGATGAGGGAAGTGAAGAGTGAGTCATTGAATGGGAAGATTCCTTTAGTGCTAGGGGTTATTGTTCCAATACGGACAAACTTATGTAATCCAAGAAATGTTGCACTCTTTCCATTTTATTAATGAAAAAATGAATTTCCTGTTTGCAATAATTTTTCTGATTAGTTGCATGATTCTATTTGAATGCATCAATCGTCCAAGAAATTTCCAGAAATAATTCATCCAAAAGATAGCTTAAAGAAAGTAAAGATTATTTTTAACATTTATCTAAAAAATGATTCCCAGATAAATATAGCTTAGAGTAAAAACATATGAGCATGCAAAAACATAACAGCAAGACGAATCGCCAAACAATATGGATGGATAAAAACAAATAATGGCATATATCAAACAATAGTTAACACAAGATAAGTTCATAAAACATAAAAATGGGTTTTAGATCCTAAGCCTAAGGTTTCTTCAGAAGATCCAACACAGCCTGGAGATCTGCACCCATGATGTCTTGTCATTAATCCATAGACTTCATCCTTTCATCCATCTCATTATGCTTTACTGCCATGACATGTTGAGTAGTAGCAACAGAGGCCAGGTTCTTCTCCAAAATATCTTGTCTAGAGCAACGAGATGCAAAAGACTCTGAAGTGACATCCTTCAGATTCTGAATATATGATGCAACATAGGTTTGAAGAGAATTCCACTTAGAAGAATATGCTACTGGGTCAGATGCAAATGGTCTCTCATTGGCCAGACTCTGTAATTTATCTAAAAATACATTTTTTTATTACATCCATGTTGGTTTGGATAGTTTGTGAGAGGGATGTTGTGTTTTTATAAGAGGGGCCAAAAGATTGATTTTTAAGGATAGGTATGTTTAGGGATGTTTCAGGGTGAAGAAAGTCAAAAGGAATTTGTTCATACTCAACTCTAGGTACAGAAGCACATTGAAATAGAGATAGATCCTGAACAATTCATTTAGTTTCCATCTGAAGTTCAAATACTTTTTGACCTTGAAGTTGATTCTGATAAGGGTTAGGTTCTTTATCAGGTGATGCTTGGAGTGAAGGTTGAGGCGAGGGTAGAGGTGATGGTTGAATTCTTGGAGGGGAAGTAAGTTTTGGTTGAGTATGGGTTACTTGTTCAACTTTAGGAGCAGAACATGTTTGGTTAGTAGGTTGGTCTTAGGGAGAGATAACTTGAATGGGAATGGCTGGGATAGGTTCAATGGGAACAAATTTAGGAGTAAAATATTTGAGACCCATATGAGCTATGAAACTAGCTTTATCATATAATGACTCAGGACTGGAAGCATATTTCCCACTAGAGATTTCTATGGGAGGTTCGAACATAGTGTTTAAAGGTGATGGTTAATTAGAAATAGAAACCAAAGTTAACTGATTTTGATCACGAGTAGGTGAAGAAGGGTGTATGGGAGAGGAAATAGGTGAGGGAATTGGTGAAGGGGTTGGTGATTTATGGTTAAGGGTGGTGTAATCTAAATCATCTCCAGAGATTAAGTTCAGATTAATACTTATTACACCAGTATTCAGAGCTTCTGAAGCAGCAACAACTTATGAGGTGACTTCTTCTGAAGCATTAGAAGCTTCAGTCACAACAGACTTTAACCCGGTCATTACTTAATCAGCCTGAACCTCAACAGATTCCAATTCACCACCACCAACAACAACAACATCTTGATTCGTAGCATTAAAGATTTCTGGATGCTTCTCCGACTGATCAAAGATAACAAATGTTAACAGTTGAGCACTCTTGAAGATATGCTCAATTAAACTCTTTTGAGCAGTGTCATCTGTAACTTTCTTTTTCCTGATCAAGGACACACCAAAATCCCCTTCTTCTTTTTCCTCTTTAATCTCAGATAACTTCCTCAATCTCTTCTTCCTTGAAGGTGCTTCTAAAAAGACAGGACGAAAAGTAACCTTCATGGGAGACTTTCCACTTCTTGTTTTGGAGGGCATCAACTCAGTAGATGCAATAACTTCTTCAATCTCCTTTTCAATCTTCTTCTGATGTGAAAATATCTTTTTAGAGGGTTTCTGAACATCTTATGAACAACTGAAGCCACCCGCTTCCTCTTATTAGAAGGCTTAAACACATTAGTAGGCTTGTTAGGAATATCTTTGTATCTGATAACTTTTCCTTCCTTGAATGCTTGTTCGATGAAATTCTTGATTACTTCGGGATTATACATCTTGGTGAAGATAAGATAATCCTCAAGATAATCATAATTGGTACATCTAACAGAGAGAGGTACCTTTGAAGCGATAACATCTCCTTTCTTCATAAGCTTCATGTTAGCAAGAACAGAAGCATATAAGATGTTTCCATAGATCTCCTTCTGATCCCCAGTGTCAGGCAGGTTTTTAAGGGCATCAATTAGATGACCCTGATAAAATAGTTCTGACAATAATCTAGCATAAGGCACATTCTTCTTGTGAAGCTTTATGCTATCCTTGATTTATTCACACAGGTGATTGAATATGTAAGCAAATAAATTTGTCTTATCTTCATTCTTCAAGTAGAAAATGAAGTGTTTGTGATCCCATGAAATATGATTAGTACTTCCTTCTCTGGGGATCAGACTTCCAATTAAAATCTTAAATAGAAGCATGGATTCTTTCTACATGTTCTTGACCTTTCCAAAATCAGAGGAACGGAAATTTTCACACTATCAAACAAATAGCTCTTAATAGCATCTGCTTCAGGACTGTTGTCTTTAGTGCCCATAATAATCTTCTAGAATTTGGTGCTCTTAAAAGTTTATCAATCGTCTTCTAACTGATGACCATATCAACACCCATCACAGCATAACTAATTTAAACTTCTTCAAACTTCTTCAAATTAACTTCTTCTCTACTCTTCCCTTTTAAGGATTTGTCATTCTCTACTAACAGTCCCAGTTCCTCAGAAGCTGCAAGTTCATCAAAGACTTCTGTCCTAACCCATAAATCATTCACATGATAAGAATAAGTTGGTCCATTCAACATCTCAATGAATTTAGACCACTATTGTACTCTGAAGTAGCTCCAAAGATCATACCCATTATGATTGAACGAATCAAAATCGACAATGTGTTCCACCAATAAATTTAGATAATCCTGATTCAAATCCATGGATTTGGGCTTGATAGTCATACTTTTGTCGGACACGATGACCATGTGTGCATGTTGAGAAATTGAAGAGAACGCTATTGTTGCGAGAAGCTTTTAGGGTTTCTAGGGCTCTCTTTTTGAAAAGGGGTTTTCAGAGGAGGTTAGAAAAAAAAGTGTAGGTAGTGAGATAGTGAAATGTGTGTTTCTGATATAAGTAGAATGTTTTTAGTGAAAAAGGAATTTTAAACAAAACACAACATAAATTCTAAAAGAAATAAGAAATAATGAATTAAATGTATATAACCAAGAACATAGGAGTTTTCACTGAACAACTACAATCCACGTGTTAAAAGACATTTCAAATTTATGACACATAATCGGACAGATGCCAGAGGCCTTTACCACGAAATATCCATTTGTGTGCATTTCAGAGGCATTTAATCTTATTCATAGTATCAGAAGCTAAAATGCTTCAGAGGCTTTTTATTCATCAGAAGTTGATTTAAAGCTTTTGATAAAAGTGACTTCTGAACATCATCAGATTCTGATATATAACAAGATTCCTTGCACAATTGGTAAAAGTAGAATTATCATAGTGAAGTGTAATTATTTTTTCACAAATATGAAGTTCTTCTGACCGACATTTAAAATGCCAGGATTATAAACTGTTGCATAAAAACACAGAGATAATCATACCTTTTCGTTACAATTTTAGCTTTTGTGATTGTTTAAGAGGAACACGATTGTTCAAACAATATTCTTCTGAGCACCACTAGAAGCCTTTTCAGACTTCCCAAAGACAACTGGATATGCTTCAAAAATAAACCCAAGAGTTTGAAATACCAGTTCAAAGTAGAAGAACATCACTCTTTCCAGTACCAGTAGTATTATCTTACTGATTTCTTCCAGATTACATAGTTTATTCCTCTTTCAGAGTTATGATTTGGAATGCAAGCCTTCTTCTTATTGAAGGTTTTAAGCAACCATTATCCTAGAGCAGTTGTTGCTTTGTTTTTTTTCCTTAAGCAAATTTGCACCAAAAACAATCTCATTCTTTGGTACCCATACTCTTATGGGTCCTCTGAGGTTAATTTTATAGGGTTTCCTTTTACTTTGTGCCTTAGCCTTATAGTAAGGACTAGACTCATTCCAGAATTTTTTCCCATAAGGATTTTGTGTAGGATAAGTGTTGACATTGACTTCTGAACCTCTTGTAACCTTAGATACAACAATCTTGAGTTCTGAGTTCTTCATAACCTTTAACTTGAGAGTCGTAGGTTTTAATTTACTTAGAACTTTTGACCATTGAGTCTGAGATCTTGATTCCTTCAGAACTTGTGAGTTATCTATCACAGGTTCTGATTGGTTCAGAATTTTATCGTTTTCAATAGTAAGCATAAAGTAAACATTCAACCCCTTTTGAGCAGTCATGATGGAAGCTGTATTTTTCTCAAGATCTTTTCTACACCACTGTTAAGTGTTAATGTACAAACCAGGCTTTGATGCCAACTGAAGGTGATAAAAATACACAAGAAGGGGGAGTGAATTGCGTATGCCAAAAATGTTTCGCTTTTGAAAATGAAACTTCAGAATCTGAACAACGTTCAGAGTCTGATATTAGAAATAGCAACAACAAAAGAAATAATAGTGATCAGAAGTAAAAGCAAGTAACACACAAAGATTATCCTGGTCCATCTCCTTAGCTGAGAGTAGTCCAACCCCCTTGCCTCAACTAGATCTTTTCACTATAACCAAACAGATTACACTTTGCTCAGGCACACTTGCAAGATACTTCAATACTCAATCAAACTAGAAAGATATTTCTGATCAAGCAACCTAGCAAAAGACTTTGCTCAATCAACCAGGAAAGAGACTTCACCGCTCAAGCACACAGACGAGAGACTTCAATGCTCAAGCACGCAGACAAGAGACTTCTATACTTTAAACAAACAGTTTAGTAGAAAAGATAATTACTATACTTAGATACACAATTAATAGTATATCAGTTATGCAACAACCACAAAGGTTCTCAACCTCTTAAGATTTATAAGATATACAAAGATAAGAAATCTTAAGATCTTATGCAATAACAATTACAAATAAAAGCTCAGAGTTTTGCTCAAGATATTATACTGCGTTGTATTGTTGTAAACTTCCTTTAAATCTTTAGCTTCCTTTTATAGAGGTAGAGAAAGATTTGTTGGAGAGTTTGAGCATAAGAGCTAACTTAATGAAGAAGTATTCCAAGAGAGATGTTGGAGGATGTATCTGGTTAGTAGCATTATCCACTAAATAATGGCTTTTTTCACAACACCTTTCGAAGTACTAGGTATCTACCAAAAGGTAGAACAAACTGAACAAGTCACATCACCATTCCTTGAGCCTTGCAAAAAGGAAACCCTAGTTGACTCTTTCCAGAAATATGACGCTTTGACAAGACTGGTCTGCTTTTAGTACAAGGTATGGATCAGAGGCACCTTTGGCCTATAGAGTCTGAGCTATCACTGGATGTTGGAACACATTACCAGAGTGTGTACCTTTAGAGGCTGATGAATACATACAGAGTCACCAAATTCTAATCAATCAAAATCACCATATTCTGATAATTAAAAATCTGATTAACATTGCTTCTCCACATATACTTTCAACATGATATATTCATTGTGAATTCTAAGCTTGTGATCTTGCACACTTGAACATATGTTAATATACCCATTTGTTCTTTAAATACATTGTTATCATTAAAACCCAAAGGATATTAACAATCTTGTTCCAACAATGAATACCCGTTTTGTTCCAATAATGTTCATGCACAAAGGTTTGGGTACTAGATTTCATACATCATTTCTTTGAAACTGATTCATTTTTTCTTGCATATCCTCAACAAAAGTGGATTCAGTCATGAAAAGTAATCCTAACATTGAATGCTCATCTCTGAAGGCAGACCTTGTCTTTCTAGGGCTATCTTTGTTTCCAAGAATTAACTCTTATGGATGAGAGGACTTGTACTTGAAGGTCTTCTTGGATTGTGATGCATCTGAGGAGCCATCTTGAGCTTCTTGAGATTCTTCAATATCTAGATGAACTTCTAAGGTTTGATTAACTTATGATTCCTGAACTGAACAATTATATTTATTTCTTGTGTTTTATTGGCATATGTTTTAATCTTAGTCTAATCATCTTAAGGTTAAATAAAAGTTTATTGATTTGTAGTAGTGTGTAGTAAACGAATTTCAATAACTAATATGGTAAAATTGTAAGTAGGCATACATTACTTACTTAATATCTTTAGAAAAATAGATTAGGGTCTAAGGGTAAACATGACAAGTTTTATTTGAATTGTAATGGTGCTAATAACGACTTAGACATGATATAATTTAGTTATTGCAGATTTTCACATTGTTTACAAACATGACAAGATTTAGCTCTTTTTTTCTTTCTTTCTAAAAGCCAATAAATATTATCGAGTACAAGGGATACTCAATCCCAATACAAACTAAAACAAAAGAGGAAATTCTCAACTAACACCAACTTGCTTAATCAAATATAAGGGGCTAAGCAAAACTCATACAAATTAGAGTTGGAATTAGAATTTATTGTAATTTGACATGGCACCCCCATGTTAGCATACAATATTAGATGAAAGTTTATCATTGTCCACCATCTTTGCTTCTTATATTTCAATCGTTGACAGCTTTTATTTGCCACTAGTAGAAGACCTGTGCGTCCGCACGGGTAAGTTCATTAAGAAAATTTTAATTTGAGATAGAAGAAGTATAAGGTTTACCATATTAAGTATAAACTTTATAATTGTGAATTGAAAATCATCCAAGGAAATAGTCATTTAGACTTGGTAGTATATAAGAAATAGTAAATAATATTAAGTAAGAGTTTAACATTAAATGAATAGTCATGTAGAATTAGTAGGTTATAACATGAAGTAAAAATGTATCATAAAAAAATATATTAAGTAACAAAATATTTGTCAAGACCTAAACAACATTATGAAGAACTTATTTGAAAACAACATTAGTTGTTTGAGCTAAAGTTTTCTTGTCTTTATCATGAATTAGGATCTTCAACCCATCCTTGGTCTTAACTCTTGACATTGCCACATATAGTTGACCGTGGCTGAAGACATCTTTGGGCAAATATAAACCAACAAAGTCTAAATATTGACCTTGAGATTTGTTTATTGTCATTACAAATGAAACAATAATGGGGAATTATCGGCGAATAAGTTTGAATTGCCAAGGAGATTGAGAAGGAGACAAAGACATTATGGGTATGTAAATAGTATTTTCAATATGGGAACCTGAAATAATCTTTGCTTCAATGACATGATTTGCTAGTCTAGTAAGCGTCAATCTTGTACCATTACAAAGTCTTTCGTATTGATCCAATTTCCTTATCAACATGATACATGTCCCAATTTTTATCTTCATTGAATGATTTGGCAAAACAGAAGTCTTCAAGCAACTTAAGAATTCCGGAGTTAAATGCTCAAAACCATCATTGTCATTTTCTTTTGATCTCTCAATGAAATCACTACTCAAGAATTCTTTTGACTCACCTACAAGATTGAAATTATGTAGTTAGCATAAATGTAGGTAATTAAGGTGAATAAAAAATAGATGGAGAAAGGTATGTAACCATTTTGATTACTTGGTAGAAGATTTATTATATAATCATTGATTTCATCCACAATCTCAATGGTTGATGCTAATATAGCTCTACTTTGAAAGAAAGAAGTATTTGTGTAATTGTCAAGGATATTAGGATAAGTACTTGTAACAATCCTCTCTATTGGCTCATCAAAATCTGTTAGAAGTAATTCAGGTGGAATAATAATTTCTGCATATCCATCATTTGGTTCAGATAGCTTTCCATCTCCAACTTGTAAAGTCCATTCAGAAAACTTGTGTATCTCTGCGGCATTGGTTGAATTTGTCCCAACTTCCAAACGCATATTTTTGGTTAGTTTTAGAACTTTGTAATGATCCCAAATATATGATGCATTTATTGTGGAATAGACAATGTCAGACCTAGTTCCTCTAGGGACTACAGATAGAATTTGTCTAAAATCACCACCAAAGACCACAACCTTGCCTCCAAAAGTTGTCTTTGAAGCTACTCTGTCATCACCCATTATATCTTTCAAAGACTTGTCTAGAGCTTCGAAACAGAATTTGTTAGCCATAGGAGCCTCATCCCAAATGATTAGATTTGTTATTTGCAACAACCCTTATAGGTCTAATTTTTTTCTCAACGTTACAAATTGATGATTCCATGCATGGTACTGGTATTTTGAATCTAGAATGTGCTATTCTCTCTCCAGGTAATAGTAGGCTTGCAATTCTACTTGAAGCAACATTCAAAACAATGTCGCGATTAGAACGCAAAGCTGCTGAAAGTGTGTTCCACATGAAAGTATTTCCAGTTCCACCATAACTGTATAAAAAACACACCTCATTTTTTCTTTTATTGCGTGCATGATTTTGTTATAAATTCCTATCTGTTCATCTAGAAAAAAAAAGAATAAAAAAGCATGACTATAAATAAAACAACATGACAATATTGCCAATATAGATGAAATGCAGCAATAGGTTTCCAGTTTCAAATATTCTGTAACAGCATGGCAATATTGCATTAGTTGCTGCATATAATATACATATTGTTCCTCGCGTGCATAGTATTTAGTTCCTGAGTTACTGATACGACGAGTAAATAATATAGTGGTTCGCATACATATAAAATAATACGACATAGCAGTATAATGAAAGCAACAACATTAAGTGGTTCGCATGGCATGTCAATATAGTGGTTAGCATGCATATAAAATAATACGGCACGTATAATATAGTGGTTCACATGAAAATAGTAAGCATAACATATAATATAGTAAGTATAACATTATAACAAATATTGATTCACCTGAGGAGCCATCTTAAGTGTTGCAGTGAGAATCGGATATCAAGCTATTAATTAACTTGAATCACACATCTTTGAAATTCACCACTGAGCTTTGATTTATCCAAAGGAAAGGGTAAAGATCGAAGAAAACCCTAATTGCACTATGTGAAGACACAACTAAGAGATCTAAGGTTCGGGGGTTGGTTATACTAAGGGCAGGTATTAGCACCCTAAGTATCTGTAGTACTCTACAGGAACCTCTTGTTAGTATTTGTGTTATGTTAAGGTTTGCTTGCTAAGGAGTCTGCTAAGGGAAAAGGTAAAGACCTGTGGTAAAGGTAAAGACCTAAAGGTAAAGATAAATGCTAAAGGTAAAGACCTAAGGGTATTATCGTAACCCGAAATTTGACCTCCTTTTTTTCTTTTCGCATAAGCACGTGCATTCGCATCGCTGGCATGCGCATCCGCACTTTTTCTCTTTGGTTTTGTTGCAGGAATATTAAGGTTTCAAGCCCGATTAATCGCATCCTCACAAGGTTATCACATCATCCAAACAAGCACAAAATATTGGTTTCCATGCTTATTTATCAAAACAAGAGGTGAAAAATCGAAATCAGGACTTCAACACTTGTTCCTGAGCAATCTGGGAAAATTTTTCCTAGAGTAACCGGTTACTCAATATAGGGTAACTGGTTACTCAGTACAGATTTGCAGATTCTGCTGCATTTTTGGGACAGCAGCTCTGCACTCTATTTATTCTTGGATTCTACATAGTTCTAGCAGCATGTGGAACATTCTAGACATCTCTAGACATTTCAAGACTATTCAAGACACTCCACTTACATTTATTCTAATGCCTCACTTTAAACTAAGTGCACCATGTTCCTTGATTTCCAAGCATGTCAACCTTTGATTTGAAGCATACATTGGGATTGCTACCGAGTTAACTTCCTAACTAACCGAGTTAACCGCTTGAATCGGTGAGTCAAGTGTAACTAACCCCTAGCCTAATTCCAAACCACCCTAAGCTAGCTCCTAGCCTAATTCCAAACCTCTCACACTCCAAACCAAACCTCTATATAAACAAAGCTTTACTAGTTTCACAAATCCTCCACAATTTCTCAACCATTTCTCACACTTCACTCTCAATTCTCTCACATTCTCTCTGAATTTTTCTGCAACTTCTTCATCTTCAATCTCAATTTTCTTCCCAAACCTCGCCATAGCTCTTCACTATTGAAGAATAATCACTTTTCACATCGAAAGTGATTATTTCTTGAGCTTAACCTTCATCATCTTGCAATTATACTTGGATTTCTAAAGTTTTATTAGCTTTCAGATTCATCTCAAGTGTTTGATTCAAGATTCAACAGTTCGAATTCGTATTTCGGAGTTTCGTCGCAATTTGCTCGGTTTCGGTACGTTTCGGTTATAATTGAAGATTCCTATGGTTTTCTTTAATTATCTGCACCAAGATCTCTTTGCAACAATTACCAAGCCAATCCTCCGGCTTGTAGGTTGGTAGATCTCACTCATTTTACTGTTTCGAACGTTTTCGTATCATTCGCGATGTAGTTCGTTACTTTTTGTGCGCGAATTAATTATGCCATTACATGATCCTTGATCTTGATGGTTTAGTTAATTCCATCACTGTTCATTTGCTGCTTTTAAGCTTGATTTTCGTGCACAAATTCATACCCTAGCATGTGGTAATTTAAATAAGTGATTTGGATGCTTTAAGTGCTTTTTCAAAAGCTATTTTTGCCATTGTTACAGTGGTAACCGGTTACTCAATATAGGGTAACCGGTTACTCTGCACAAATTTCACCAGATTTGCTTTTTTTTAATTGAGTAACCCGTTACTCAATATTGGGTAACCGGTTACTCTGCACAAATTTCACCAGATTTGCTTTTTTTTAACTGAGTAACCCGTTACTCAATATAGGGTAACCGGTTACTCTGCACAAATTTCACCAGATTTTCTTTTTTCAAGCAAGTAACCGGTTACCCACTTTGAAGTAACCGATTACCACTGTACAAAATGTGTTTTTTTTTTCTTCTTTTCAAGTGTGTTAGCCATGCTCTCTCCTTCTAACTTCCATGGATTAATATGATTGATTTTTATGGATATTTTAGGTGTTGTTACGCTTCAGTTTAAAGCATGATTGTGAATTTACCGATCTTTCAATTTCATAATTATGCTCATTCTTGACATTGCATGCACATGCTCATTCTCACACATTTTTATTCACATAATAACATGATTTATGATGCATTTTAAGTAACATTTGGTATTGTTTTGCACTTTGCATTCATGTTTGAATTAAGCTTGTTCTTCAAGGAATAAGCTTAATCTTGTATAATCAATAATGCACCCTGTGCTTTAATAATTTTTCAATTCATTTTAGGAAATTATTAGCATATTCCTCCCTTTTGATTAATTAATCAAAACTTCATTTTGATTATTGATCTTCCCTTTGGCGCTTCTCTTTAGGCTTCCTTTAGAGCTTTCTTTCTCCCTTCCCCGCAGAGTCAGAGATTTGCACCACGCACTGGAGCACAGTACAATTTGGAGTTGTTACGATGTCTATTTCAACTTCTGTACTACACCCTGTGTGTTAGAGAAGGGATGAGAATGGAGAATTTCTACTCTCATTCTGACCACTTCAGGTAGGGGATGAATGACCCTGTGCCTGGCTTAGTCACCTCTATCTCCAGGCGGTAGCGTATCTCCTTCCCCAGTTGAGTCGATCCTCAATCACTCTTATCTCTTTCAATAAGTCCTTTGATCTATCACCATTCCCTTGGTTCACGATCATTAGTAATCTTCAGAGAGTCAATCTCTTGCTCTTGTTCAATACCTTTCCTTCTTCTCTTCAAGAGAGTTTCAATTACCTTTTCTTGTGGCTAGTCATTTCTTTTGCTGATTCCCCATGAGAGTTGTAATCATTCTTCCTTTGGTTGATCACAATCATATTGTTAAAACCAATGCTTTATTCCCCTGCAATCGCGCTCTTTCTTTGGTTAAACACAGTTTTCCTGTTAAACACGGAAACCCTTGCGGAGTTTGCAACCTTCTCTTGGTTCTTCTCCCTTTGATTGGTTAACCACTGTCTGTTAGTTAAAACACCAATTTGCGCGTCTTCTCAGTTAATCACAGTCTATCTGTTAATACTGAGTTTCTTTTGAGTTAATCATCTTCTCTTGGTTAATCACTCATTCTTCTCGGTTAATCACAGTCTTTCTATTAAAACCGAATCCCCAGCAGTTAGCAACCTTCCCTTGGTTTGAATACTTGCACCCTTAGGTTTGTAATCTTTCTTTGGTTCAAATACCCTTTCTTTGGTCAGGTACTATTTGTTCAGTCAGTGTACCGAACATCCTTTGGGTCACGACCTTTGCTTGGTCCCACACCCGTCCTTTGGGTTACGAAATTCGCTTGGTCCCACACTTGTTCTTTGGGTCACGACCTTTGCTTGTTCCCACACCCGTTGTTTGGGTCACGACCTTCGCTTGGTCCCACACCCGTTCTTTGGGTCACGACCTTCTCTTGGTCCCACACACGTTCTTTGGGTCACGACCTTCGCTTAGTCCCACACCGTCCTTTGGGTCACGACATTCGCTTGGACCCACACCCGTCCTTTGGGTCACGACCTTCGCTTGGTCCCACACCCGTCCTTTGGGTTACGACCTTCTCTTGGTCCCACACCCGTCCTTTGGGTCACGACCTTCGCTTGGTCCCACACCCGTCCTTTGGGTCACGACCTTCGATTGGTCCCACATCCCCTTTGGGTCACAACCTTCGCTTGGTTCATTCTTTTGGTTGATCATAGTCTATCTGTTAAAACATTTCTCCCCACAAAGTTGCATTCTTCCCTTTCCTTGGTTAACCATTGTTTATCAGTTAAGATATCGAAAACCTTTCAGAGTCAAACACCTTCTCTTGGTTCATTAATCTCTCCTTTTTGGTTCATCACAGCTTGTTTTTATCCCCTCCCGAGTTGTTATCTCGTTTTCTTTGATTAATCACTGCCAGTTGTAATACCCCAAAATTTGCCCTCTCATTTCTTCATATCATTTAGCATGAGCTTTCATTTCATTGCATTGCATTCAAGCATGGAAAAATAAAACATAAAGCATTGCATTGCATCTTGCATAAGGGCATGGGATCAGGTGATTATCTAAGGTGTTGATCATCCAAAGTAAAGGAACAAGAGCCAATGGTCTTCAAACAATCCTCAAGGGTCTCTTATGTCATATATCATCCCCCTTGATCTCACAAGTCATTGAAAGAAGGGAAATCATCCAGAGGATTGAACAGTGCATCATCTCCTATACAAAACAGTCTAAAATGGGGATCTGACTCTCAAATGGGCAAGCTCTGTGGGTTTTTATCACCTCCAAATGTCATATCTCCTCTTTGTTAGATAGGATATAGATCATGTTCAGAGGAATTTGGGTTTGGAAGATGTGTTTTTTCCTCTTAACCAGAGGGTACCAAGATTAGGGTTTTGGATTCAAGTGGTCTCCTGATGAAATTTTGATTCAAACTTGATCTCAATGTTTTCTACATGATATCAAGTGTCTAAGGATGGAAGATTGGCCATTGATTCATTTCAGAAGAGGTTCAATTGATCAGTTGCTTGATAATCAAGAAATTGGGGAAAAAGTCAAATGTGCAGTGAAAAAAGTCAACTCCTGACTTTTTAAGGTCAAATTCATGAAATTCATGTTATATAGGTTCATTGGACAAGATTTAATCAAGAAATGATGGAGGAATTATGAAAAATCAAGAAATCACAAAACTGCCAAAAATAGAAACTTTAGGGTTTCCAAAAGTGGCAAGTTTGGACCATTTTGCACCCTACTTTGAGGCTCTCTTTCTCCAAGATAAAAGCTCCAAACCTCAGGCCCAAGTTGAGCCAATTAAAGTTCACATTCTAAGCTTCAAATCCATATAAAGAACTCCTCCATTGGATCAATATTGAGAGAGTTATGATTGATCAAAGTTTGATAAAACTAGGTCAAAAACCAAGTCATGGCAAGGCAAGACTAGGCCCACGCGCCATAATTTTGACAAACACATGGTGTGCCAGATGTCCAGCCACTTTTCTCAATAATGGAAGCTCCAAATGAAAAAATGTTGAACATCAAAGTTGTTCATCTCAATGTCCTCTTCAACTTTGATGTTGGACAAATTTTTATTTGAGCAAGTTATGATGAAGTTATAAGGGTTCAAAGTTGGTATGATCATGCTGAATTCCTTGCACCAATGACATGCCACAACCTAGCCTCGCCCATGATGCAGTCCCAAACCTTGATATTCCAATAAATTTTCCACCCTTTTCCAAACCTCATTTCAGTCCAAAACCAACATCAAACTTGTTCCATGATACACCATCTTTCCATTGACATCAAAAGTAGCTATTTTCATTCACTAACAAGAGAGAAATTCCTTCTCAAACTTGCACATTTCCATTGAACCTTGGGCTGCTACAAAATCAGAAAAATAAACATTGTTGTTGTTGTTGGTTCAAAGTATTCACACGCATACTTCTCCACATTTCTCTTTGCCTCATTAAGCCAAACACATTTCATATACACCATCCTTGCCATGCTATATCATACACAAGAAAGGAAAGGAATAAAAGCTTGTGCAGTAAGTTTCTGCTACACCAAGATAACTCCATCACCATTGATTCATCTCCACTCCACCATAAACATCATGAATACACTACACCATAGCATTACCCTTTCCATTCGCCCTAACTAACTTGACTCAGTTAGTTAGGGCAACTCAATTAACCTCACATCAACTCACTAAACTCACTCAGTTAACCATGAGTTAACAGTTTAAACCACACATATAAATTGAAATTTCACTCACAAATCCATTTCTAACTTCATTTTTTCACTCTCACTCAAAAAACTCTCTCAAACTCTCTGTGATTTCTCTCTAACCTCACACGAGTTCATCACCTCTATCACTCAACTTCATCTCTATCTTCATCCATGGTGTATGATTGAAGCCAGAATCAACATAATCAGCACAAAGTTTCCAAGTGTAGCTTCATCAAACTTTTGAATCTCTCTCTGTTCTCAAGATTTCAAGACTCAGCTGCATTTATTTTGCACGCCTTAAGCTCAAGATCAAGTGGTTTCCTCTGGCTTTCTTACAACTTGAGTTTCTCTACAGTTCCAGGTTCTAAGTTACTCAACCTTATTGCTTCGTATTCATATGAGTTCAATTTTTTTTCATGGCGTTTATAGCTTATTAGAAGCTGCGTGAGTCCTGGCTAGTTGATAGGTCTCTTAGAGGCATAGTTTCAAAACCTAGGGCAACTTTAATCTCCTCGATTCTCTGTATATATGATTGATCTATGGAAAATGTTTGTGGATTGGTGTTGTGCGTAAGTTCCTCTACATTTTGGTACCATTTTTGTGGATTTATGGACATGTGAAAATTTGCAGGTGGTGGTTGCTCGCCGGAGAAGATGACCGGAGGTCCTTCTCCGGCCGGTGGTTGATTTTGCTAGGGTTTCTGAACTTTATAACGTAGCCGTTGGATCAGTTTAATCGCATGGTTGGTATTGTGCCAGCACATTAAAAAACATGTGCATCGCACGTGCTTCATTTTGACCTCTGATTTGATTACGTGTGTGTGTGTGTGTGCATCATTCTTATTGTGTGATTGCGTACTGATTGGCATGATATAATTACTTGTATGATCATCTGGCATTGACTTTGATCCAATGGTTTAAATTGTGCCACCACATTAATGAGCCAACCTCTCTCTCACGTGCATTTTATTTGGATTTCAGTTGACTTGTGTGTGGGCGTGTGTATGATTATTACCCTATGCTTGCATTCTGGTTCACGTGATCTTTTTATTATTTTTAATGATTGTCTGTTGATTGATCTAAGGGCTCAGATGAAGTCAAATCTTTGACTACGCATGCACACTCATCACACACAATCACACGCATGTTGGACTGGGTTCTAATTCCTATTTGCACACCCTATTTGAAGCCCAATACACTTTTAAACGTGCCTTTTACTTCTTTTGCACCCCCACTCCATTTTCTTTTGGTTTTTAACTTCTTTTCCATATCTGTTTGGTTTTTGATTTTTAAAAATAGTAAAACACTTCTAAAAATCATAAATAAATTCACGTGGGTTCTCAATACATTTAAATAATGTTTTCTAATTTTTAATTCTGACTTTGGTATTTTTGAGCATAATTCCAAATTTGCCCTTTAATTTCTTTTGAATGACATTCTTCATTGATGATCCAACTTGTACATTTTGTTTCTCACATTCCACACAACATTTTCAATCCATTCCTTTTGCATTGGTTAGACAACATCTTGAAGAATGTAATATAATTTTCATTTGAATTTTTAATGTCATTTTATTATGTGCTTTGATGTTCTTATTTGATATTTCTTTTGAGATGTTTCAAGGTGAATTTGTGAACCTAATTGAGCATGATGCTTGTTGAGTTTTGTGCTATACTTTTAATATATGATCCCATTCTGACTTAGTTGATTGATGCTCTATTTTAATTTTTTTACAAATTCATTTGCTATTTGTTTATACATGTTAGATTAGAGGAATGTTTGTGAAATTTTGCTAGCATCTAAGCTTTAGTTTTTGATGAGGCATTTATGCCACCCTTTAATGTTTGTTTGTGCATCTTATATAGATCCTTTGCATGATATTCTAAGTCATTTTAGTTCCATTATAGGTCACCTTGATGTGCATTTGCATTTGGCATGAGTTTATGTGTTATAACTTGAAACTTTGACATGTTTTCATTCCTTATCTCTTCTTGTGCACTACTTGCCTTATGCTTGCATTTTGTATGATGTTTTGCACATTCCATTAGCATCTTATAATTAGCATGCCACTGCCTATATGCATTCTCTAATCATGTTACATGTTATGCATCTTTAATATGTCATTTTGTGCATCTAATTGAACATGTTTCTTTTTTCTTACTTCTTCTTCATCTTATCCCTTCTACTTGTAATACTTTAAACATGAGTGGTGTGATATTTCATATACCTTATAAGACATTTGTGAATGGAATGTAATTCTGACTTTGGTCTTTCATGAGGCATGATTGCATGATCACCTTGCATGTTCACCCATTTTTCATCTATTTCTTCCATGATTCACTTATTTAATGATTAGTGCTTTGTTTGTGCATAATTCATGTGTGTTTGAGATCTTAACATTAGAGATCACTCTTATTGTTTAGATTCTGACTTTGGTTAGTTTGTATCTCTTAAGACCTTTGGTCCTTGGTTCTTAATTGATTTGATCATTACTTGTTGTTTCTCCCTTTATTTCCTACTTGTAAATAGTTTTGTAAGCTAACCTTTTCATGTAGGTGCATGGTAAGTAAGGGAGTGGACTTAGTTCCACATACATTCCTCTTCCTCATCTTTTCTTATCACTTTTAATAATTCAACTTGTGATTTTTGTTGAGCATTTACATGCTTTCCTTGAATAACTTCTTCTTCACCCCTCTTTAAGATCAACTTAACTTCCATTTTGGAAGTAAGTTGATTCTTTTGCTCTTCTTCTTCTTTCTTTTAGAAGTAGGTTTGTTAAACCACATTAACCTTAGGATCTCCATGTATGATAACTCTAAGGTTGAGTCTTAGTCTCCCTCATTAGATTTTATCTTTCTCTACCATTTGAGTCTCCATCTTTCTTCTCACCTCAAAACAAAAGTAAAAAACACTTAATAAAGGTTAATACATATTGCATGTGAGCCTTGTATGTGGGAAATGGAAGAAGGAGGGTTTCCCTCTGTCTTTCTAAAGTGTTTAGCATACGTCCTGTTAGGACGACCTTGCGACGCATTCGATCCTATATCATAGACTTGAATGCATTACGTGTTATTAACATAAAGATAATCAAAACGCTTCTTTCTTAAAAGACAAAAACCAACAAGCAAATTCTTTTCTCATCTCCTTCATTCTATTCCTTAAGGGCTCGTCAAGTCCGTTCTACCGCAAACAGGTAACGCCTAAGTCTCCCAACAGTGAGTTGCAACACCTAACTGCTGGAACGCGTACTTTGACGTTTCCACTAAAAAACACAAACAAAGCGACCCTCGTTGAGGGGAACTACGTCGCTCTGATTCTCATGTTCCCGATGAGATACGTAGGCAGTGGGGTAGGGCCCATTTGAGCACTTCTTTTATTTTCCCTACATTTGTTCCTCTTTCTCTTTTCATTCCTTTTCCAGTTCCTTTTCCAGTATCATTTCCTTATACCCTTTGATTGAAGCAGCAAGCGTGGATCCCATCGGGTACGATGGACGCGTGGGGGTGCTAATACCTTCCCCTCGCGTAACCGACTCCCGAACCCAGTTCTCTTGGCCGCAAGACCATGCTCTTTCCTTCCCTCAGGTTTACGCAGTGTTTCCTTTCCCTCTCTTGGGATAAATACACATTGTTGGAGAATCTGTTTCGATGCCACTTTCGCGTTTGTACCTGGATGAAAATCCCGGGAGCGACAGCTGGCGACTCTGCTGGGGATCGAACCTAGAATCTCTGGTTTCCTTAGCGAGTCAATCCTAGCGCTTGTCTGTTTTTTCTTTCATTGGGTGTTTGCTGTGATGCTGTGTTTTGCGGTTTATCATTTTTACTGTACTGTTATTTACTGTATTACTGTACTTTACTGTATTTAGCGCATTTTACTGCATTACATATCATTATTATACTGTGCTGTGTTGGACTTTTCTGTTTGGTGGGCAGGGTGTTTTGAGAGATAAGCCCACTACCCAGGCTTGAGTACACACCTAGGTATTAGAGTGGATAGTCATGACGCTTGCGTGGTGGTGACCACGTATTGTTGTTCATGAGACCCACAACCAGACGAGGTTCTATCAGGAGCTTTCTGCTACTGCATGTTATGCAGGCTAGGAGTTATTCTCTTGAGGAACTGTCGACTCTGGTGACCATTCCCAAGGACTCAGTTGCGGCACTCCTCTCGAGATGTGACAGTGGCAAACCACGTTCTGTGGCAAACCCATTGCACATTCTCGATCCGAGGACCCAAGGTTGGGAACTTGCTATAGGATGTCCTTTTTGAAAGAGAATCAGTGGAGGCACTCCTCGATTGGCGATAGTACTGTACCCCGAGGGATGAATGTACTATTGCTTCTCGACCTCAGTGCCAGAAGCTGAGGACCTTTCGTTTTGTGAATCAGTTGAGGCCTTCTCGATTAATGATGATGCCAAACCAGAAATGGTGAACGTATCATCATTTCTCGACCTGAGAGCCCGGGATACTGAGGATCTTAGTACCCACATGTGAGAAGGGCGGGTTGTTTACAGGTTTGCAGGTAACCATAACCTCCTACATACCCGATTTTCTGGTAGCATTGCACAAAAGGAGAATTCATCCTATTGTATTCAGATGGTTCCTATCTATGGTTCTATATTAGTCTCAGAGCTACACTGACACCGTGCACACAGTCCAGCACAAACACTTGGCACCTTGATACCATGCCCTTTGCATTGCATTATCATATCCTAACATAAATGTTTATTCATTTCCAGGTGCATATTTTACCCCCGATTTCAGTCATCAGGTTATCACAAGGATGAATACCAAAGAGAGGAAGAATATTATCAGTTACAAGTTCCTCACGCCTACTCTGGGCCCTATTATCATCCTGAAAGGAATGGCGAGCCCTGAAGTGTGGACAACTTTCGAAGAAAAATATGGGTGGATCTTATCTTTTGTGTACAATGTCAGTGACTACGAATACAGGGGTCTCCATACTTTGATGCAGTTCTACGACCCTCCGCTGCGGTGTTTTGTATTTCTCGATTATTTGTTGGTACCTACTTTGGAGGAATATTCCAACATGTTAGGGATTGCTATCAAGGAGGAGCCTCCTTTTTTTGGGTCTGTGGGCGATCTTGACTTTGGAAAAGTGGCTGGTGCTCTTTATTTGAGCAAATCAGAGTTAGAAGCCAATATCTCCAACAAAGGAAATATTCGTGGTTACAAGCTGGAGTATCTGATAAAAAGGCTCAGGAGGCAGCTAAAGGCGAGAAATGGGTTGTTTTTAATGTTTTGCTAGCCCTTTGTGTATACGGCATTGTATTGTTTCCCAACGAGCCGGATTTAGTTGATACGGACGCCATACGGATATTCATGATGAAAAATCTGGTACCAACACTGTTGGGAGATCTTCACTACGCCCTATATAATAGAAACGAAAAGAAAAGAGGAGGGGTAATTCGTTGATGTGCACCTTTGTTCTATAGGTGGTTTGCAAATCGCTTACCGCAATCAGGGGCTTTTGTGGATTTTAAAGATTCTCTAGAGTGGAGTCAGCGCTTAATGGGATTAGTTGCCAAGGACATCATATGGGTAGATCATGGGCTGATTGGCAAGAATATTATCCACAACTGTGGTGAGTTCCCTAATGTTCCACTGATAGGAAGAAAGGGAGGAATTAATTACAACCCTTCCTTGGCTATCCGACAATTTGGGTACGCTCTGACAGGTCCGCCCATTAAGAGAGATGTGGAGGACTCCCTGTACTTTCATGTATCAGATGGTTGGGAAACGGCACAAAAAGCTTCTGAAAGCTGGGTTAGCGTACTGAAGAAAGGGAAGGTGGCTCTGGGAAAACCCAACAATCGGGCTTATCCAACCTATGAAGAGTGGGTGAAGAAAAGGGTTGAGGATTTTCATTTGCCTTTTGGTAAGGCACCCCTTCTATATCCTGAGGGGGAGAAAGAAAGAAGTAATGCCACTGTGGAAGAAGTTGACAAGTTGCAAGCCTCGGTGAAAAAGCTTCAAGGTAGCCGTCTTCAAGAAGCACTATTAACTAACAAAAGATTGAAACAGAAAGCTCAAGATGCCGAACAAGTTTTAGCAGCAAAAGAAAAGGATTTTGCAGAAAGAGCTCAACATTTCCAGAAGATTAGTAAGGGTGTCAATGCTGCTACTCAAGCTCATAAGAAGACCAAACAGGCTTTAGCCCAAACTAAAGACACGTTAGCCAAGCTTCAGCAAGCCTGGGATGAGGTCAGAATGGAGAATACAGAGTGGCGAGAGCGGTTAAAAGCCAAAGACGATGAGCTTCTTAGAGCGCATGAACAACGCAGAAAGCATCAGGAAGACTTTGCAAAGAGCCAGGAGCAGCTGGAGAATGTTAATGATGAATTAAAGAGGTCCAAGGCAAAGCTTGAGGATGCCATGGTGGAAATGGGAAGACTCAAGATACAAGCTGGGGTGAAAAGGTTTAAGGAAGTGAGTACTGATGAAGCTCTCCTGATGCACGCAGATTCATTAGCCGGAGCTCTGAATAGGAGAGACATTATGATCAAAGAGTTGATTGAAAAGCCGGGCCATCAGCGTACTAGAATCCTTTTTGAAGAAATCAAGCATTCTAGTGAGAAATTGAAAGATTTGGAGTTAGATGTTTGATCTTAATTTCCCATACTTTTAATATAGTTTTGTTGATGTATTGTTGGCTACCATCAGGCTTGTTGATGGAGTCATCTTTTTGATGTATTTCCCATTTACGAACTCATTGTAAAATGTTTCAGCACTTATTAGCTTTCTGTTCAATGAATGGCTTATTCAAAGGGGTTTCTTCGGCATCACGATTATTCACCAGCAGATTATCACAACACAGTTCTTCGCAATACTTTTCTCTCAATATTATGTGACTATCATTGAGATTCTTGTGATTAAGACTGGAATCAGGGTGTGAAATGTCCTGGAAGTGATAAACATGGCATTTGCATTGCATATCATTTTGCATATTGGTTGCTTGCTTTTCAGGTACTCGTGGCAGGGTCTCTAACCTTTATTTGGTTTCAGGCATTATAGCTGAGAATCACATTCACTGATACTCAACTCGAAGATATCAAGCAAGGATAATGGATCAAATGCAGAATGATTTGGCTGAAATGAGGGCACGCATGGATCAGTTCATGACTCTCATGACGGGTATGGCACTGGCTCAGGAAAGATTGAGGCTTCTGGTCGAGCGTCCAGAAACCACGCCTGAAGGTAATCAAGTTGACAATTTATAGACAAGGGGCACTCCTCCTCCTATTGGTAATCCTCCTCCTGGTTGTAATCTGGGTAATGGAAATGGCAGGAATGTTGGTGGTGTTCAGGAAGACCAATTTACCCTGCTAGATGCTGATATGGGTAACCCTGGTGACAGAAGGTATGATGAGTTGGCTGAGAAGATCCGGGCTATAGAGTGCAAGAATTCTATGGGTATTGATGTTACTAGTTTAGGGGCTGGTCCCAGGAGTCAGAATTCCTTCGAAGTTCAAGCCGCCCACTTTTGACAAATATCATGGCAATACGTGTCCCCAGACACATCTTCAGGCTTATTTTGGGAGGATTTTAACCCATACTGACGATGAGAAGTTATGGATGCATTACTTTCAAGACAGTCTGGCTGGAGCTTCTTTGACCTGGTATATGAAATTGAACAGAGCTGCTGTGAGAAGTTGGAAAGATCTAGCAGAAGCATTTCTAAAGCAATATCAATACAATATTGACATGGAACCCAACCGCACTCAACTGCAAGGGTTGTCACAGAATGCTAAGGAAAGTTTCAAGGAATACGCTCAAAGGTGGAGAGAGATGGCTGCACAGGTTCAACCTCCTTTGCTGGATAGAGAAATGGCAGATATGTTTATGGGCACCCTGCAAGGGGCATTTTTTGAAAGATTGGCTGTGTGTCCATCAACCGGATTTTCTGATATCGTGATTGCTGGAGAAAGGATCGAGAGTCTGTTGAAGCTTGGGAATATCCAAGATGTAAGTGGGGCTGGCTCTTCTGGGACGAAGAAACCATTTGCTAGTGGTCAGAAAAGAAGAGAAGGTGATACCAACGCTGTGTATAGAGGACGAGGAAGAGGACGTTCTCAAGCTTATCACCAAGTAGGGGAAGTAACAATCCCAACACCATTTGTTCAGCAACAACAGCCACAACAGCAAGCTCAGCAGCAACAGCAGCAATCTCCTTTCCAACAGAGGTCTAGGCAGAGGGACCGTAAGATTGACCCTCTCCCTATGACTTATTCAGCGTTGTTACCTCAGTTACTCAAATTGAAGTTGGTTGAGCTTCGTACTATGAGACCTCCTGCCGTTGGCAACTTGCCACCTAATTTTGATGTTAAACCTCGCTGTGATTTCCACTCAGGTGCTCAGGGGCATACCACTGAGAAGTGTTGGGCATTTTAGAACAAGGTGCAAGACTTGATCGATGCCAAAGCAATCAATTTCTCGTTACCTCCTAATGTTCTCCAGAACCCCATGCCTGATCATGGTGTGGCAGATGTGCGTGCTATTGAAGACGGAAAGAGGTTAAACTTGGTAGCAGACATCAGTCAAGTGAAGACTTCATTGCTATTGGTGAAGGATCGTTTGTTGAAGGGACAGGTGTTCCCAGGTTGTGAGCAAGATTGTTCTGAGTGTATGAGTCAGGAGAATGGCTGTAATAAATTGAGAGTTGGTTTGCAGAGTTTGATTGACGAGGGCCGTCTACAGTTTGACCGGGTTGTGAAAGATATTGATGAGGTGTCAACTGTGACCATCTATTATACTCCTGCGGAAATTAAGGTGCCTGCGAGTACAGCTCATGTAGCAAGTGTTGTGCCAGAAAGATCCAGTCTTGTTACCATCACGGTGCCAGGACCAGTTCCGTTTACATCTACGAAAGCAATCCCATGGCACTATGGGGAAGACGTGTATTATGAAGGGAAAAAGCAGGAAGTCGGGACATCAGCCAGTTCAAATATTGATAATGTGGGTGGTGTAAGTGGCTTTACTAGGAGCGGAAGGTTGTTTGCTCCCCAAACTTTGCGAAGTGATAAAGAAGTTGAAGCTGCAGCAAAAGCTAAAGGAAAACAGGTGGTTGAGAGCGTGCCTGTGCCTGAAACAGAGACAAAGATTACCTTTGACAACGAGGTAGAAGAGTTCATGAAGATAATAAAGAAAAGTGATTACAAGATTGTCGATCAATTAAACCAGATGCCCTCGAAAATCTCAATTTTGTCATTGTTGATGTGTTCTGACGCGCACCGAGAGGCTTTGTTGAAAGTGTTGAAGCGAGCCTATGTTCCACAGGAAATTACCGTCAATTAGCTTGAAGGTGTGATCTCTAATGTCAATGTCAGCCACGGATTGGGTTTCACAAGCAGAGACTTGACTTCTGAAGGGAGAAACGACAACAAAGCTTTGCACATTACAATGGAGTGCAGGGGTGTAGTGTTGTCTCACGTATTAGTAGACACTAGTTCATCGCTCAATGTCTTGCCTAAGAAGGTGCTGATGAAGCTAGAAGTTGATGGTTTGATTTTAAGGCCAAGTGATTTGGTTGTCCGAGCGTTCGATGGAACGAAAAGATCTTTGTTTGGTGAAGTGGAATTACCCATGCAAATTGGACCACAAGTGTTCAAATCTACATTCCATATGATGGATATACAGCCTGCTTATAGCTGCTTATTAGGCCGCCCATGGATTCATGCGGCCGGGGCTGTTACATCCACCTTACACCAGAAGCTGAAATACGAGTTCGAGGGACAAGTTGTGACAGTGTGTGGTTAAGAAGACATTTTTGTCAGTCATTTGTCCACGTTCAAGTATGTTGAGATGGACGGGGAAATCCACGAAATTCTTTGTCAGTCGTTTGAAGCGGTGAATATTGATAACGTGCCTGAATCTTCCCTTGCACCAGATAGAGCTGGTACATCCATTTCGTCCTATAAGCAAGCTGTCGAGGTTGTCAGATCAGGCAATGCCCAAGGCTGGGGCAAGCTGATAGAGACACCAATGAAGGAGGACAAGTTTGGTATTGGCTATCATCCTTCTATGACTTCAGTTGCAGAAAATAGTGGACCCATCACTTTCAGCAGTGGGGGAATCATTTACCCAGACCAGTCTTGTGCAGCTACAGAGGATGGCGTTGACAGCGACTATGACTTGGACAACTGGGTACGCCCACGTGCTCCGGGACAACCAGTGCAGAATTGGTCCGTTGAAGAAGTCATCCGAGTTACTCTTCAAACAGAGTAATTTTCTTTGTTTTTCTAACCATAATGCATGTTAAAATCTTGCGCTCTGCCCAAGGCGTATAGATTCATTTGTAGGGCCACCCTGTTTGCATTTGCAATTTTAATCATCAATAAAGGACGTTTTGCACTCAAATTTCGTTCTCTGTCTTTCATTTTTATTTTTGCACAAAAAGTAATAAAATGGCAATGTTTCGTTTCTTTTTGTTTTAAAAATAAATTCTAAAATAAAGCATGAACCCATTCGTGCAGACTTGATTCTCCGGATTCCATTGATAACGGTTCTGCTATGGCTATGTATGACTTTGAAAAACCGATTTATCAAGCCGAAGAAGGGGATGAGAAGGGCTGTGAACTCCCTGAGGAATTGACCAAATTGTTAAAACAAGAGGAAAGGGTCATCCAGCCTCATCAAGAGACTATAGAGATCATCAATATTGGTACCGAGGATGCTAAGAAAGAGATCAAGATTGGTGCCAGCCTGAAAACAGATATGAAAAAAGCTTTAATTGAAATGTTGTGTGAATATGTTGACATCTTCGCCTGGTCGTATCAAGACATGCCAGGGTTGGATACTGATATTGTTGTGCACAGACTGCCATTGAGAGAAGAATGCCTGCCAGTCAAGCAGAAACTTCGTCGGACTCATCCTGATATGACCATAAAGATCAAAGAAGAAGTTCAGAAGCAGTGGGACGCAAGGTTTCTTGCTGTGACCAATTATCCTCCCTGGGTAGCTAACATCGTGCCGGTACCAAAGAAATACGGAAAAGTGAGAGTGTGTGTGGATTATCGAGATCTTAACAAAGCTAGCCCGAAAAATGATTTTCCACTACCCCACATCGATGTGCTGGTTGATAATACAACTCAGTTTTCAGTGTTCTCGTTTATGGACAGTTTCTCCGGGTACAACCAGATTAAGATGGCACCTGAGGATATGGAGAAGACCACATTCATTACTCCATGAGGTACATACTGTTATAAGGTGATGCCTTTTGGATTGAAAAATGCAGGGGCAACGTACCAGCGAGCAATGGTAACATTATTTCACGACTTGATCCACAAAGAGATTGAATGTTATGTGGATGACATGATTGCCAAGTCGCAAACGGAGGAAGAACATCTGATTAACTTGAAGAAGTTGTTTGAAAGGTTGATAAAGTTTTGATTAAGGTTGAATCCAAACAAGTGCACTTTTGGGGTGCGTTCTGGAAAGCTGCCGGGTTTCATTGTGAGCGAAAAAGGGATTGAGGTTGATCCTGCCAAAGTGAAAGCAATACAAGATATGCCTGAACCGAGAACAGAAAAAGAGGTTCGTGGTTTTCTGGGTAGATTGAACTACATTGCAAGTTTCATATCTCACCTAACAGCCATGTGCGAACCAATATTCAAACTGCTTAGAAAAGATCAAACGGCCAGGTGGAATGACGATTGCCAATTGGCGTTCGATAAAATAAAAGAATACTTGCAGGAACCTCCAATCCTCATGCCTCCAGTTGCAAGAAGACCTTTGATAATGTATTTGACAGTGCTTGAAGGTTCTATGGGTTGTGTTCTCGGTCAACACGACGAGACAGGTAGGAAGGAGCATGTTATCTATTACCTGAGCAAAAAGTTCAATTACTGCGAGTCCCGGTACTCAATGCTTGAGAAGACATGCTGTGCACTTGCATGGGCTACTAAGCGATTGAGGCAGTATATGATCAGGCACACAACTTTGTTGATTTCAAAAATGGATCCTATCAAATACATCTTCGAGAAACCAGCACTAACATGCAAGTTGCACGGTGGCAAATGGTTTTGGCAGAATATGATATCTAGTATACTTCTCAAAAGGCCATCAAAGGAAGTATCTTGTCAGACTATCTTGCGCAACAGTCAATCGATGATTACCAACCCATGAAATTCGATTTCCCTGATGAGGACATCATGTTTCTCAAAGCTAAAGATTGCGAGGAACCACTCCCGGAGGAGGGGCCAGACCCTGAATCCAAATGGAGTTTGATGTTTGATGGGACTGTCAACATGAATGGGTGTGGAGTTGGAGCAGTCCTTATCACGCCGGAATGTGTTCATATGCCTTTCACTGCCCGAATAACTTTCGAATGCACCAACAATGAAGCAGAATATAAAGCTTGTATAATGGGGATTGAAGAGGCGATTAATTTGCGAATTAAGACCCTTGATATCTTTGGTGATTCAGCTTTGGTAATCAATCAAGTGAAAGGGAGTTGGTACACGCACCAAGCTAATCTGGTTCCGTATAGAGATTATACGAGGAGATTGCTGACATTTTTCACAATAGTGAAGCTGTACCATATTCCTCGAGATGAGAATAAGTTTGCTGATGCCTTGGTCACATTGTCTTCCATGATTAAAGTGCAAAGGTGGAACTATGTACCTAAGATTGAAGTGTCTCGTCTTGACAGACCTGCATTTGTGTTTGCTGTTGATACAACGTCTGATGACAAACCATGGTTTCATGACATTAAGTGTTTCTTGAAAAGCCAAGAGTACCCGCCCGGGGCATCTACTAAAGATAAGAAGACGTTGAGAAGGTTGTCTGGTAGCTTCTTCTTGAATCAGGATGACGTGCTGTACAAACGGAATGTTGACATGGTTCTGCTCAGATGTGTGGATAGACACGAAGCAGACATGTTAATGCAGGAAGTACATGAAGGCTCTTTCGGTACCCATGCCAGAGGACATGCAATGGCTAATAAATTATTGAGATCGGGGTATTATTGGTTGACAATGGAGGCAAATTGTTGCAAGTACGCCCGCAAATGTCACAAATGCCAGATTTATGCAGACAAAGTGCATGTGCCTCCAAATCCGTTGAGTGTCATGTCCTCTCCTTGGCCCTTTGCCATGTGGGGCATTGACATGATCGGAAAGATTGAGCCTACTGCTTCAAACTGCCATCGTTTCATCTTGGTCGCCATTGATTATTTCACTAAATGGGTTGAAGCAACATCTTATGCCAATGTCACTAAGCAGGTGGTAGCTCGTTTCCTGAAACGCGATATCATTTGTCGCTATGGAGTGCCCGAGAGAATCATTACTGATAATGGTTCTAATCTGAACAATAAAATGATGGCTGAGCTGTGTCGGGACTTCAAAATTGAACACCATAATTCTTCTCCGTATCGCCCGAAGATGAATGACGCTGTGGAGGCGGCCAACAAGAACATTAAGAAGATTGTGCAGAAAATGGTTGTCACATATAAAGATTGGCATGAGATGCTACCGTTCACCTTGCATGGGTACCGAATGTCAGTGCGCACGTCCACTGGGGCCACACCCTTCTCACTTGTATACGGTATGGAGGCAGTACTACCGGTTGAAGTTGAGATTCCATCCCTCAGAGTCATGATGGATGTCAAGTTAGACAAAGCTGAATGGGTTCGTGCCAGATTTAATCAGTTGAGCCTTATTGAAGAGAAACGACTGGTAACTGTGTGTCATGGGCAGTTATACCAGCGGAGGATGAAGCAGGAATTCGACCAAAAGGTGCGTCCTCAGATTTACAAAGTGGGAGATGTGGTACTCAAAAGGATCCTTCCTCCTAGTACAGATCACAGGGGCAAATGGACTCCCAACTATGAAGGTCCATTCGTGGTTAAGAAGGTCTTCTCGGGTAGAGCCTTATTACTTACAACCATGGACGGCGAAGACTTTTCATCCCCTGTCAACTTAGATGTAGTCAAAAAATACTTCGCATAAATAGACCCGCTGGACAAAAAAAAGAAAAGTCCAGGCAAAAAAGGGCATCCCGGCGAACCACAAAAACAGAATAAAAGGGTTCGGGCAAAAATTAGGGATATAAAATAAAAAATTTGTACACCCGGTGAGTTGAAAATCCGCAAGGACAACTCAGGCAAAAAAGGGTATCCCGATGGATTGAAAACCCGAAAGGGCGGTCCATACAAAAGAGGGATTTTAGTGAATGACTACGGTCTGAGTTATTTGTACTCCATCACCGTTTCAGCAACTGACCTTCCAAAGGGTAGGAATCAGTCTAATCACTCCTCAGAAGGCAAGGTCGGGGAGTCTTGAAGACATACTGGCCATAGCAGAATTGAAACTCAGTGGAATGTCGTTTTCACATTGCCATTAGGACAGCTTCTTTTCTTAATTTACAGCACTCTCCTCTTTCCAGGGTTTGCTTCCCAATTGTACTTGCCTATTCTGGGACTTTTCACTCAATAAATTGAATTTTAGTTAATAGCTTCTTATTTTGTTTTTACTGCTTTGTTTGCAAAAACGTCCTAATTTTTGTTAAAACATTGCATTTGAAAACACTGTGGCCTTACAAATAAAATGCGCAGAAAAAACATTTAAAATCACTTTGAATGTTGAGTAATCCTGGATGGTGGATTCAAACCACGCAATATACCGGGGCATGTGTGCATATTCTTTTGTTGCAAATAACAAGTACGAGTAATCCAAGAGCAGGAATCATTTTTTCTAGACGAGTAATCACTTATCCGCATGTAGAAGACTGGGGAAGGCAGGTTCAAGAAGGGTCCCCACGTCACCTTTTGTCACAAAGTTTAATGATTGAGTCCATCTTCGGCCGACGATCACTCACGACGATTCGATATCGACAAGTCTATTCCAACTGGGATCGTTGTATCTTATTAAGTCGATTCTCCTATTCAGTACTTCCAACAGCTACAAGATTTTCTGTGTCGATAACGGTTGCAAATTCCCCAGTATAGCTGCCTCGCTGTTAATGTTCAGGAGTTTGAAGATGCCAAGTCTTCTGTAAAATCCTCTTGGGACGTTTTCTTCAGATCAGTCGTGTAATCTGGGGCGAAAGCAAGTTGTTGAACTTCCCAAACATGGGGCATCATAAAATTCCCCAGTGAGATGTGTTCCAGATCTATTATCTCCAGTAGAGTGACCTCTCAAGTCTCAACATCCGTCCAAGAGTTTGAAGATGCGTGGTCTTCTGTAAAATCCTCTTGCGAGACATTCCACAGCGAGACGCTTGAAGCGGTTTTCCCCAGCAGAGTTTGTTGTAAGCTCATTATCCCCCAGTGGAGTTACCTAACATGGGACATTGTGGCTCTTATTCTAAGCTTTACAGCTTTGTTCCTCAGCAGATTACAATGGATTTCCTGTGTGTTCTCCCAACAGATCCCTAAGGACTCTTTCCCAGCAAGTCACAACGGAATGTCTTCTGACCAGGATTTGTGTCTCCCTGACAGAGTAGTTCTGGTCCCCAGCAAGATCGTATTTCTGGTAATTGTATTCCCCACAGAGTTCTCCCCACAGAGTTCAGCATTGAATCTTGTCAACAATACTCCCCAACTGAGTTGTTTTTCTTCCCCGCAGAAGTTTAGCAGGTCAACAGAATCTCTTCCTCAGCAGAGTGTTAGCATATTCTCCTCGGGTTTGATAGACCCCCAAGTAGAGTTTTAATGACTTGTCTTCTTCAACAGAGTGTTAGTACATTCCCTCCCCAACCAAGTCAGAAAATTCTCATCCCCAGCGGAGTTGCTATGACCAGAATTTGTTCCCAGTCAGTTGAAGTAATTCCTGGCAGAGTCATCATTCTCCATATCTCAAAGTCCAATTTATTTTTGGCAAGCGTGACAATTCGAAGCAAACAGATTGTTCATTCATTCTCCAACAGAGATACCATCCTTTCAGGAGTCTCTAAAGCCAAATCATTGATCACTATTCTTCAGCAGAGTCAGCAAGGATGTCTGACATGCATGCAGAGTGTAATCCAGTATTGGAAGCATCAAAGTCCAACCGCAGATTGGCAAAAGTCCATCTTAGGGTGGCAAATCAGCAAAGTCCAACCGCAGATTGGCAAAAGTCCATCCAAGGGTGGCAGACCAAGTCAAAGTCCAACCGTAGATTGGCAAAAGTCCATCCAAGGGTGGAAAGTCATCAAAGTCCAACCGTAGATTGGCAAAAGTTCACCCGCAGTGTGGCAAGTCAGTAGTCGTCTAACTCCCTTTAAAAGACCGTAGCTAAGTCCAACCGTAGATTGGCAAAAGTCCATCCAAGGGTGGCAAATCATCAGTAAGTCCAACCGTAGATTGGCAAAAGTCCACCCGCAGTGTGGCAATTCAGCTGCAAAGTCCAACTGTAGATTGGTGAAAGTCTACCCGCAGTGTGGCAAGTCAGTAGTCGTCTGACTCCATTCAAAAAGACAGTCCACCCGCAGTGTGGCAAGCCAGTAGTCGTCTGGTGTTGTACAAAAGACATTGTTAAAGTCCACCCGTAGTGTGGCAGGCCAGTAGTTGTCTGGCATTGTACAAAAGACATTGCTAAAGTCCACCCGCAGTGTGGCAAGCCAGTAGTCGTCTGGCGTTGTACAAAAGACATTGTTAAAGTCCACCCGTAGCATGGCAGGCCAGTAGTCGTCTGGCATGGTACAAAAGACATTGCTAAAGTCCACCCGCAGTGTGGCAAGCCAGTAGTCGTCTGGCGTTGTACAAAAGACATTGTTAAAGTCCACCCGTAGTGTGGCAAGCCAGTAGTCATCTGGCGTTGTCCAAAAAGACATCCCTTCAGTGTTATTCTTCTCATCAGAGTTTTATCCGAGCAGAGTTCATTTGGTTGGATTTATATCCCTTTTCTTCTTCTCCACAGAGTGCAAATTTTCTGGTTATTTTCGGTATTCAATCCCTCCATACCTTGAAAGTCTGACAGCAATCGCTATCATCCATTCAAGTCTACAGTGATTGAATATGGGCAGTTGTAATACCCCAAAATTTGCCCTCTCATTTATTCATATCATTTAGCATGAGCTTTCATTTCATTGCATTGCATTCAAGCATGGAAAAATAAAACATAAAGCATTGCATTGCATCTTGCATAAGGGCATGGGATCAGGTGATTATCTAAGGTGTTGATCATCCAAAGTAAAGGAACAAGAGCCAATGGTCTTCAAACAATCCTCAAGGGTCTCTTATGTCATATATCATCCCCCTTGATCTCACAAGTCATTGAAATAAGGGAAATCATCCAGAGGATTGAACAGTGCATCATCTCCTATACAAAACAGTCTAAAATGGGGATCTGAATCTCAAATGGGCAAGCTCTGTGGGTTTTTATCACCTCCAAATATCATATCTCCTCTTTGTTAGACAGGATATAGATCATGTTCAGAGGAATTTGGGTTTGGAAGATGTGTTTTTTCCTCCTAACCAGAGGGTACCAAGATTAGGGTTTTGGATTCAAGTGGTCTCCTGATGAAATTTTGATTCAAACTTGATCTCAATGTTTTCTACATGATATCAAGTGTCTAAGGATGGAAGATTGGCCATTGATTCATTTCAGAAGAGGTTCAATTGATCAGTTGCTTGATAATCAAGAAATTGGGGAAAAAATCAAATGTGCAGTGAAAAAAGTCAACTCCTGACTTTTTAAGGTCAAATTCATGAAATTCATGTTATATAGGTTCATTGGACAAGATTTGATCAAGAAATGATGGAGGAATTATGAAAAATCAAGAAATCACAAAACTGCCAAAAATAGAAACTTTAGGGTTTCCAAAAGTGGCAAGTTTGGACCATTTTGCACCCTACTTTGAGGCTCTCTTTCTCCAATATAAAAACTCCAAACCTCAGTCCCAAGTTGAGCCAATTAAAGTTCACATTCTAAGCTTCAAATCCATATAAAGAACTCCTCCATTGGATCAATATTGAGAGAGTTATGATTGATCAAAGTTTGATAAAACTAGGTCAAAAACCAAGTCATGGCAAGGCAAGACTAGGCCCACGCGCCATAATTTTGACAAACACATGGTGTGCCAGATGTCCAGCCACTTTTCTCAATAATGGAATCTCCAAATGAAAAAATGTTGAACATCAACGTTGTTCATCTCAATGTCCTCTTCAACTTTTATGTTGGACAAATTTTCATTTGAGCAAGTTATGATGAAGTTATAAGGGTTCAAAGTTGGTATGATCATGCTGAATTCCTTGAACCATGTTGCCATGACATGCCACAACCTAGCCTCGCCCATGATGCAGTCCCAAACCTTGATATTCCAAGCAATTTTCCACCCTCTTCCAAACCTCATTTCAGTCCAAAACCAACATCAAACTTGTTCCATGATACACCATCTTTCCATTGACATCAAAAGTAGCTATTTTCATTCACTAACAAGAGAGAAATTCCTTCTCAAACTTGCACATTTCCATTGAACCTTGGGCTGCTACAAAATCAGAAAAATAAACATTGTTGTTGTTGTTGTTGATTCAAAGTATTCACACGCACACTTCTCCACATTTCTCTTTGCCTCATTAAGCCAAACACATTTCATATACACCATCCTTGCCATGCTATATCATACACAAGAAAGGAAAGGAATAAAAGCTTGTACAATAAGTTTCTGCTACCAAGATAACTCCATCACCACTGATTCATCTCCACTCCACCATAAACATCATGAATACACTACACCATAGCATTACCCTTTCCACTCGCCCTAACTAACTTGACTCAGTTAGTTAGGGACAACTCAATTAACCTCACATCAACTCACTAAACTCACTCAGTTAACCATGAGTTAACAGTTTAAACAACATATATAAATTGAAATTTCACTCACAAATCCATTTCTAACTTCATTTTTTCACTCTCACTCAAAAAACTCTCTCAAACTCTCTGTGATTTCTCTCTAACCTCACCCGAGTTCATCACCTCTATCACTCAACTTCATCTCTATCTTCATCCATGGTGTATGATTGAAGCCAGAACCAACATAATCAGCACAAAGTTTCCAAGTGTAGCTTCATTAAACTTTTGAATCTCTCTCTGTTCTCAAGATTTCAAGACTCAGCTGCATTTATTTTGCACGCCTTAAGCTCAAGATCAAGTGGTTTCCTCTGGCTTTCTTGCAACTTGAGTTTCTCTACATTTCCAGGTTTTAAGTTACTCAACCTTATTGCTTCGTATTCATATGAGTTCAGCTTGTTTTCATGGCGTTTATAGCTTATTAGAAGCTGCGTGAGTCCTAGCTAGTTGATAGGTCTCTTAGAGGCATAGTTTCAAAACCTAGGGCAACTTTAATCTCCTCGATTCTCTGTATATATGATTGATCTATGGAAAATGTTTGTGGATTGGTGTTGTGCGTAAGTTCCTCTACATTTTGGTACCATTTTTGTGGATTTCCGGACATGTGAAAATTTGCAGGTGGTGGTTGCTCGCCGGAGAAGATGACCGGAGGTCCTTCTCCGACCGGTGGTTGATTTTTCTAGGGTTTCTGAACTTTATAACGTAGTCGTTGGATCAGTTTAATCTCATGGTTGGTATTGTACCAGCACATTAAAAAACATGTGCATTGCACGTGCTTCCTTTTGACCTCTGATTTGATTACGTATGCGTGTGTGCATCATTCTTATTGTGTGATTGCGTGCTGATTGGCATGATATGATTACTTGTATGATCATCTGGCATTGACTTTGATCCAATGGTTTAAATTGTGCCACCACATTAATGAGCCAACCTCTCTCTCACGTGCATTTTCTTTGGATTTCAGTTGACTTGTGTGTGGGCGTGTGTATGATTATTACCCTATGCTTGCATTCTAGTTCACGTGATCCTTTTATTATTTTTAATGATTGTCTGCTGATTGATCTAAGGGCTCAGATGGAGTCAAATCTTTGACTACGCATGCACACTCATCACACACAATCACATGCATGTTGGACTGGGTTCTAATTCCTATTTGCACACCCTATTTGAAGCCCAATACACTTTTAAACGTGCCTTTTACTTCTTTTGCACCCCCACTCCATTTTCTTTTGTTTTTTAACTTCTTTTCCATATCTGTTTGGTTTTTGATTTTTAAAAATAGTAAAACACTTCTAAAAATCATAAATAAATTCATTTGGGTTCTCAATACATTTAAATAATGTTTTCTAATTTTTAATTCTGACTTTGGTGATTTTTGAGCATAATTCCAAATTTGCCCTTTAATTTCTTTTGAATGACATTCTTCATTGATGATCCAACTTGTACATTTTGTTTCTCACATTCCACACAACATTTTCAATCCATTCCTTTTACATTGGTTAGACAACATCTTGAAGCATGTAATATAATTTTCATTTGAATTTTTAATGTCATTTTATTATGTGCTTTGATGTTCTTATTTTATCTTTCTTTTGAGATGTTTCAAGGTGAATTTGTGAGCCTAATTGAGCATGATGCTTGTTGAGTTTTGTGCTATACTTTTAATATATGATCCCATTCTGACTTAGTTGATTGATGCTCTATTTTCATGATTTTCTAAATTCATTTGCTATTTGTTTATATATGTTAGATTAGAGGAATGTTTGTGAAATCTTGCTAGCATCTAAGCTTTAGTTTTTGATGAGGCATTTATGCCACCCTTTAATGTTTGTTTGTGCATCTTCTATAGATCCTTTGCATGATATTCTAAGTCATTTTAGTTCCATTATAGGTCACCTTGATGTGCATTTGCATTTGGCATGAGTTTATGTGTTATAACTTGAAACTTTGACATGTTTTCATCCCTTATCTCTTCTTGTGCACTACTTGCCTTATGCTTGCATTTTGTATGATGTTTTGCACATTCCATTAGCATCTTATCATTAGCATACCACTGCCTATATGCATTCTCTAATCATGTTACATGTTATGCATCTTTAATATGTCATTTTGTGCATCTAATTGAACATGTTTCTTTTTTCTTACTTCTTCTTCATCTTATCCCTTCTACTTGTAATACTTTAAACATGAGTGGTGTGATATTTCATATACCTTATAAGACATTTGTGAATGGAATTTAATTCTGACTTTGGTCTTTCATGAGGCATGATTGCATGATCACCTTGCATGTTCACCCATTTTTCATCTATTTCTTCCATGATTCACTTATTTAATGATTAGTGCTTTGTTTGTGCATAATTCATGTGTGTTTGAGATCTTAACATTAGAGATTACTCTTATTGTTTAGATTCTGACTTTGGTTAGTTTGTATCTCTTAAGGCCTTTGGTCCTTGGTTCTTAATTGATTTGATCATTACTTGTTGTTTCTCCCTTTATTTCCTACTTGTAAATAGTTTTGTAAGCTAAACTTTTCATGTAGGTGCATGGTAAGTAAGGGTGTGGACTTAGTTACACATACATACCTCTTCCTCATCTTCTCTTATCGCTTTTAATAATTCAACTTGTGATTTTTGTTGAGCATTTACATGCTTTCCTTGAATAACTTCTTCTCCACCCCTCTTTAAGATCAACTTAACTTCCATTTTGGAAGTAAGTTGCTTCTTTTGCTCTTCTTCTTCTTTCTTTTAGAAGTAGGTTTGTTAAACCACATTAACCTTAGGATCTCCATGTATGATAACTCTAAGGTTGAGTCTTAGTCTCCCTCATTAGATTTTATCTTTCTCGACCATTTGAGTCTCCATCTTTCTTCTCACCTAAAAAAAAAAGTAAAAAACACTTAATAAAGGTTAATACATATTGCATGTGAGCCGTGTATGTGGGAAATGGAAGAAGGAGGGTTTCCCTCCGTCTTTCTAGAGTGTTTAGCATACGTCCTGTTAGGACGACCATGCGACGCATTCGATCTTATATCATAGACTTGAATGCAATACCTGTTATTAAGACAAAGATAATCAAAACGCTTCTTTCTTAAAAGACAAAAACCAACAAGCAAATTCTTTTCTCATCTCCTTCATTCTATTCCTTAAGGGCTCGTCAAGTCCGTTCTACTGCAAACAGGTAACGCCTAAGTCTCCCAACAGCGAGCTGCAACACCTAACTGCTGGAACGCGTACTTTGACGTTTCCACTAAAAAACACAAACAAAGCGACCCTCGTTGAGGGGAACTACGTCGCTATGATTCTCATGTTCCCGATGAGATACGTAGGCAGTGGGGTAGGGCCCATTCGAGCACTTCTTTTATTTTCCCTACATTTGTTCCTCTTTCTCTTTTCATTCCTTTTCCAGTATCATTTCCTTATACCCTTTGATTGAAGCAGCAAGCGTGGATCCCATCGGGTACGATGGACGCGTGGGGGTGCTAATACCTTCCCCTCGTATAACCGACTCCCGAACCCAGTTCTCTTGGTTGCAAGACCATGCTCTTTCCTTCCCTCGTGTTTACGCAGTGTTTCCTTTCCCTCTCTTGGGATAAATACACATTGCTGGCGACTCTATTTCGGTGCCACTTTCGCGTTTGTACCTGGATGAAAATCACGGGAGTGACACCAGGAAGTTAACCTACCGAGTCCTGTCTCTCTTGGTTTTGACGTCATTCCTTTCGTTCTTCCCCAGCGCGGTCACCCCTTTTCTACCCGTGTTTCCCCAGTAGAGTTCCCTTTTTCCCATAAGAGTTTTATCTCCTTTCCTCTCCGGTTAACCACTGTTAGTCAGTTAATATACCGAGCTTTTATCCTTTTGATCCCTAATAGGGTCACTACCTTCTGGTCCCCAACACTGTCGCTTTGTTCTCTTACCTCTCCAGTGGAGTCTTTTCTATCATCTTTCTTCATTTCTCCTTTCTTGGTTTTGACATCATTTTATTTTGTAATCCCCAGTGGAGTTTCCTCCTTCTTGCGCTCTTGGTTTTGACACCGCTTTTCCTTTCCTTTTCTATTTTCCGTCTTAGTTCCACGAACTACAGAAGCTCTGATTCTGCATTCATTCGAATGTATGATACGTAGGCACGAGATCGCGATGTTCTTGGCGAGCACACTTCCACCTTTCCATCCTTCTTCCATTATTATTCCCTTTCCCCGATTCCTCTGAACTACAGTGCTCTGATTTCCTCATTGCACTATAAGGGTACGTAGGCACGAGGGCCCCGATCCTCCGCGAGCACTTTCTTTCTTTCTTTCTTTTCTCCTCTCTCTCCCTTCCTTTTTAGCTAGAAGCCTTTAGATAGATAACCATTTCCAGCCTAGAAGCAAGCGAAATGGCTCCTGTCGAGTACGGTGGATGCGTAAGGTGCTAGTACCTTCCTTTCGCATAACCGACCCCCGTTCCCGTTTCTCTTCCCCTTGGGTTTTATCGATATTTTCCCTGTCCTTTGGGACTAAATAAAGTTCGGTGGCGACTCTGTTGTATCTTTGAGTGTGCGATTCACTCAAGTATAAACCAGCCATCTTCCGCTGGCGACTCTATTAAGGAGACCTTGCTCTTGCGAGTTGGGATCTAGCCTAGTTTTGTTTGCTTTCTTACTTGCTTGAGTGTTTATCTTTTACGCTTTACTCGCTTTATTTTACTTGCTTTAGCTTTATGTTTATTTACTGCATATATTTACTGCTTTGAATATTCATATGCTGTATATTCTGGATATCTGCTATATATTCTGTTGTTGTTGGGATGGGTAGATATTATTGGAGAGAAAAGTCCTAACACCGAGCTTAGCATACATATAGGCTAGAACGTGGATTGTCGTAAGGCCTGCGTTTTGCGTATTGGGTTACCACGAGAGCCACATCCCAGATCGTGATTCGCTTGAGAATACTTCTATCCTGTGAGAATTCACTATGGTAGGGTGTTTTCACTCAGAGTCCTATGGTTTGAGCGACCTTTCTAAGGACCACCTTATTGTGTCTAGATCACACCTCTGAGGGTCATGGGTTTTTGCAGGAAACCAAGCCACTTCATACCTTTATTCTCTCACGTGCGTCAGATCTTTGCACCAACACAGAGTTGTATATGCAGATTATCCAGAAGATGTTGCATCCCTAACTTATTGCATAACGTTATTGCATAATGTTATTGCATCATCATATGTGTGCTGAACTTTTGCATCATCTACCCTTTACATCATTGGGTGTTGCGTATCTCATTTGCATTCCATCTGCATAAACAACATGTGCATACATACATTTACATTGCATACATCCAAACCAGAGAAAGCTCACTTTCTTCCCTTCATCAGCCCAAAGACAATGAGTCTCCGACGCCGAAAGCTAAAGAATCATGGAATAGGTTGGGTATGAGAACACAATACGCAAGGAAGGCAAGGTTGACATGGTTGTGGAATTACTTCTGGACAGTATGACAATGAACTCCTCGGATCGGGTTGTGACTGAGGATAAAGCCTAGAATGGACAGAAGGTGGATAATATCGCGAATGCGAATGCAAGCAATCAGCCGGTTCACCCCTTGCCTAATCAGAAGACCACTAAACGCAATCAGAAACAAAAGCGTAAGCAAATCAGTAAAAGGAACAACAATCAAGGGATGAGACGTCCTCGTCTTGATCCAATTCCTGTGACTTACACGTATCTATTTCCTGTTCTGATTCATGTTGGGGAAATTATTCCTAAAGTGATTGAGCCAGCCAAGTTCCCATATCATCCTATGCATGATACTAGTGCCACATGTGGATACCATGCTGGATATGTGGGGCATTCTACAGAAGCCTGTGTTGTCTTTAAGAACAAAGTCCAAGAGCTCCTTGATCAGAAGTTGCTTTGCTTTACAGAGAAGCCTTTCCAGAACTATGCACCTGCGATTGCTAAAGCATCAGCTGAGGCAAAGAATAGAGGTCATCCTACTCATGTGTTGATTCCTCCAGTCGTCCAACCTGTTGGGCAATACCCATACCAAGGTGTTCAGTCTGCTAACTTTGGAATACCTTTTGCCTATCCTGGGGCACCCTCTGTTGTTACAACTCCAGTTGCTTATTTTGAGGCACCCTACGCACCGTATGGGATCCAATTTGGTCAAACTATTAATCATATGGTCAATCCTGGTTTGATGCACTCTGCTCAAGTGTTCCCGCAATACGCTACTCGTCAGATTCATCCTCAAGCACCTCTGGATCTTACGCCGTACTATTCATTCTCGCATGTTGCTGCAAACCAACATCAACAGCCTCCTCAAACTCATAATCAGCAAGCCCGAGACCGAGAGCGCCAGAACCAGCACAAGCCCCGAAATAATCTAGAACGAATGAATACTAATCTAGATCTGATTCCAGTGACATACAGTCAACTTCTCCCATATCTGGTTCAGAACTCGCTTGTGGTTCCCAAAGCTCTGAAGCCCCCGCCAGAACCATTCCCACCTGGGTATGATCCCAATTTACAATGCGGATATCATGCTGGGTCGGCTGGACATTCGACTGAGGGTTGCAACGCTTTCAAAGCTAAAGTCCAATAATTGATTGGCGAGAAGCACTTAATTGTTCAAGATGTTAAACTGTGGGTGAAGGACAATCCCTTGTCCATGTAAGGGCCAAGATTGCAAAATAATCCCTTGAATAAGCCTGAACATCGGTAATCATCATGTCATTCCATCTTTTCCATTTGTAATCTTTTTATTTGTCAAGCATTGTTCACTTGTAAAACTTGTGTGTTTTTGAATGATAATAATGATGAAATAAATATGCATGTTTTGAATAAATTCATTCGTGTTCACTCATACTTTTCATCAATATCGCACATTTGATCAAGCAAAATCAAAAAGAGAATGATGAAATCAAAAAGACATGAGATCACTGTCTGTATGCTTTCGAATAAAACCTTGCTGACGATGTAAGGCATTTGTTCAAATCCCCAAACACTGGAGTTATAAGGAAGATAATCCCTAGTCAACCCCTTTGGGCCTTGAAGTAAGAGTTTCTTTTTGTACACATAATACCCTCAATCTTAACCAGGGGCAAGGTAGTCTTCAACTAGTTTGACCATGCGTTCAAATTTCAAAAAAAGAGTACCCCGTTCTGAGGATCAACCACATCCTATCGCTTACAAGAGGTCGGAAAAATCACAAATCCACATTGGTTGTCCCTCACCGACCAAAGGAATGAGGTAGTCACAACTCACCCTTACAAATCAAACAAACACATGTCACACGATTTTCTTAAAAAAAAAAATCAAAATCAAAATCACAAAAGCAAAAAAGAAAAAACAAAAAGCCAGCTAAGTAAAAAATAAATGACTTAGGCAAAAATTAGGGCATCTAGGTAGACTGCAAATCCAAAATAATTGGTCGACGCAAAAATTAGGGAAACAAAAAGAACAAAACAACAAATAAAAAGAGAAAAATCTTCAATAAGAACAAGTTTGTGTGGTCATATGTGACGAAAATAAAAGGTGAGTGGCTGCCGCTCCAAAACCCTCGTCGGTTCCTCTACCATCACAGCTACCATTCAAATCCCTTTTTTTTGAAAGGGTGAACGCTTGTGTCAAACTAGCTGAACGTAGGACTGAAGAACATCAAGGAGAATGGGTGGGGTTAAAATAAATTTTGAGCCTTATATCCTTTCTTTCTGAAACCGTGAACCAGGCCACGTTACAACCCTCAAAAGACCTAACTGAAGCAGGGTTTATTTCAAAATCATATTACAATGGGATCATGTCAGAGCTGACTCCCAAAGATTTGCTTATCATTTGTGCCGATACTGACATGTCATTTTAAATGGTGATCCATTCACTATGTGTCATAATCTTAGTAAACATACTTGGATTTCAAAACTGACATATGCATGGCATTAGCATTATCACTTTCAAAACAAACACTTTTTACTTGCGAACAAGCACTTGACATCAAGAAAGTTTCCACAATGGAAAGTTTGATCATCTCAAGGGGCAAAACACTTGAAAACTCTGTTGAGCAGAAAGAGCCTAGCTATCTCAAGATTCAGTCTATCTGGGGCAATCACGTCGAGATTCAGAAAATCTCTCAAAGATCAGTTGGTCAGGTACATTCCTCCAAAGATCGATCAGAAAAAGGTAAAATCACTTCTGAGCTCACATTGGGGCAGGCCACATCAAGAGCACAAGAAGTCAACCTCTCCAAGAGACGGTTAATCAAGGGCATACTATTCCGATACACTGGGGCAAGTCAGATCAAGATCATCCTATGACTTGTGAGTGGGGCAATTCGTGCAGATACCCAACAGACTGGGGCAGATATATGCTACCAAAGTACAAGTTCTCTCCCTATTTGAGGCAAGAGCAATGGTGCATCAACAACTGCTGATCCTGAAGTAGGTGTCGGGGAATCACATCTTTACGACTGAACCTTAACCTAAACTCTTTCACCTCCCACAACAAAAGCACTTGAACCCTTGCATAGACCGCTCTCGTACATTAATCATGACGCTTCACTCATGTATATAATTCATTTTGCATAGCATGAAGCCTTGACATAAGTGTTGAACCCTAAATTTTTACCCCTAAGATTTCGTACATTTCATTTGCATCTCATACCACAAAGAAGATCACAATCTTTGTTTCTCCTGAGCATCTGTATATTATTCTCACTTGCTTTATTATCTGTTTACTAACCTCTAATCAAAATACCAAAAATATGTTGCAGTTTGCCCGTTCTTCTCTCTGTACTTCCAGGGTTTTGCAGGTTTTTCAAAGCAAGGGCATGATTTCAAATCGAGTGTGGTTGTTCAGCTTTGATCCAGTTCAGATGGATGTTAGACCTAATCTTGGTCAAACTATCAAGTAATTGTTCCAAGTGCAAGTTATCCGTTTCAGTGGGCTATTTCTCAAGCAGTGATTGTCAAGTTGTTGTGTGGTGATGCCCATCAAGTTCATATGAGTTCACCAGTCCAGATCGGGTTCATCTGTGGATTTATTTTCCCAGAGATTGATTCAGAAGAATTTTGAAGCGATTCAGAACTTATTATCAGATATTCAAGAGATGTTGGATTCAGATGTTTTGTTTCCAGTGGCAAGATTGTTCAGTGGTAGTTGTGTGCACTTTATCATAGGCTTGTGAAAAAGTTTAGAATTGGTTTTGGATTCATTTGGTTATCTATTTACTATACCATGTTCTTATCCATCTTTTAATTATCCACATCATGAACCATTTCTCTTTTAAACCAATTTCTAAGCCCATTTTATCTTATCCATATTTTCTAATCCAATTTCCAATTTCCAATTATCCATTTACACAAACCATATTTTTAATCCATTTAAATATCCATCTCCATGAATCATTTCTCATTGTCCATAAAAGTCCATATCTTTTTCTTTTCATCACCATTCCTCATTTCTACTTCACATCCCTTTCCATTTCTTTATAAAAAGTTACTAATATTTTCTTTTGGTTCTAATTTGGTTTTCACTTTTTTTTTTCAATTTTTTCAATTTCTCTTTTATTTGGATCGATGAAAGTCTTATGGATCTTAGAATTTCTTTGTTGAATTCTTGATCAAGACGAGATCGTTACCTATTTTCTTTTCGTGCGGTATTGCTTTCGGATGACGATTTACATATCGTTCATCTAGCATGCATTAGCACAAATATCTATTGACCTGCCTCGTTGTAGGGTAATTACTCCATAAATTACTGGGCGATTGCTTAACATAGCGCAACATATGTCCCCTATCGGAAAACGATCAAGGATGGTTGATTATTTGTCTTTTGGTTCAATACTTATGAAACTTGTTGTTAGGAGGCTTTGGTCATATCAATCCTCTAATGAGTTTTCATTAACCTTGACCTAAGTGCATTATTCAATCATTATTGATCACTTACTCTAACAACTAATCACTAACTTCTAACTTTACCTTTATCTCTCTTTACTTTTTATGCTTTATGTCATTATTATCATTTCATATCATGTTTATGCTTCCGCAATTTTTCCTTTGTCCGTTGGACACATGTTTATGCTTCCGCAATTTTTCCTTTGTCCACTTGGACACATGTTTATGCTTATGCCTTTTTCTTTTTGTCCACTTGGACCAAAAAACATTAATAAAGGCCAAAACCTCTAAAAAACTTGTGTTTCTAATCTAGGACTATGGTTACTATCCTTTGCAATGGACATGGAATTTTGCACCTAGACCATGGACTTCAATGTTATTCTTGGATCCTTGGACTTAGAACTAGGACCTTTTCCCTTTGCTTTGGAATTATGGTTGGAAGACTTTGAAGCCTTGTGCTTTTGCTTGGTTTATGGTGAAGATAACTATATCTGTGGTTAGATCTTTCGTATCCTTAGCTTTTACTTTATGCTTTAGGATAGTCACTTCTTCTCCACCCATTCTTCAATTTTTAAAACTCCCTCTCTTTTTCAAAAAATATTCTTGATTTCAAACTATCACCTCTTTCATAATCAAACCTTGACTTTGTCAAGTGATTTTAACTCTTTTCTTTTCATTTCTTAACAAATGCTAAACTACATAAGCATATTGACAATTTTTTCAAAAAAGACTTAAAAAAAACACCAAACTCATTCAAACTCCTTTTGTGCCCTCGTGCACTTTTCCTTTAAAACTTTTTCATAAGTTTAGACATGATTCATTTCTTTAAGCGGAATTATTCGCTTGGAAATGACGACTTGTCTTTACATTTAAAATCAACCAAAACAAACAAATTTCATTTTTTGTACCACGAACTATGGGGTTTTGATCCTACATTGCACATCGTGGGTACGTAGGCATGAGACGACAAGTCTCCCCAAACACAAAAGTCTTAAAAAACAATTTCTCTTCTCATCTCCTCAATCTCTTTTCAAGCAAACCTTTTCAAACCAAAAGTGGTAGATATTTCAAAGGGTTCCTATAAAGTACTATAGACGTTTTGGGTGCTAACACCTTCCCTTAACGTAACCAACCCCCTTACCCAGTCTCTGTTCACTTGTTCTTGTTGTAGAGCTTGTGTAGGTTTTGTTCGCTCTTTTCCCTTTCCTTTTTGGATAAAATAAAAGTGCGGTGGCGACTCTTGCTTTTCGAGTTAAGTTAATCAATAGCTTACACTCATGATTTTGCCGCTACAGAAAAGTGGCGACTCTGCTAGGGATCACTCCCTTGAAGGGTTTAGCCTACTTTGATTTATTTACTGCTTTTCGTTTGATTTGCTTGTTACTTATTTGTTCTGTTTGGGAGTTTCTCTGTGTGTGAGATAGGTCCTATACCCGGACCAGAGGGTACTTTGAGATTGGAGGATGGTATAGTCAAGGGAGCTTTGAGGGAGTTGAATCCCGAAAAAGTAGAACTTGAGAATCTATCCACTCGGTGGTTGCCTCTTTGGAATTACTGATGCCGATCGAGCGATCATTGAAGGCATTACTTTTTCCATAGAAGCCTATAACACTGAGGACCGTAGTAACCCTTAACCCATCTTAGCCTTTTTAGGATCGTGGCGCGGAAGCTACGAGGATGCTAATCCGACTTAGCTGTTACACGATGCCACACTCAGGTTAGATTCTCTTGAGGATAACTACTAACCTCCGAGTAAATCGGTGCGCTGGTGTGTCTGATAGTGGATTGTGGACCCTGGGTACTCTGTTAGAACCGCTATTTTCTACAGGTACAATGAAGACAAAACCTTAGTATATACCATTGAGGGAGGTTCTTAACCTTGGCTTCATACTCGTGACTTGAACCTTGACCCGTGTGCTTTGCGTGATCTTGTTTGTGGTTGTTGCATCCATGCACTCTTGCATCCATGAGCATACATCTGCATTCTTCCTAGTTGTCTCAGAAACTCATTTCAACTGTCTCCTTCTTCAGTTATCTGTTCACCGTCAAGCTGTTTCCTCAACACAACTACGGAACTAGAGCTGCTGTCAGATTGAGAATGGAAAAACAAGAACAACACAATGCTGAAGTCAGAATGGAAATTGACGAGTTGAAGTCCGACATGACCAAACTCACAGAAATGATGCAAGTTCTGATTGCTAGAGGTGAACCACCTCAGAGGACTGTGATCTCTGAAATCTTACCTGCTGCTGTTGACCCCCCACTGACTCAGCAACCAGCTTCTACTTGGCCAGAATTTGGGTTACCTTCAAATTACTCGCCACCCTTTGTAACTACTCCTGTGTTTGTCCCGTCTGTACTGCTAGTATCTTCAGCTCCACTGTTCACTGAACCTCAGCCTGTTGTGCATTCTGTCGCTCAAGCTATTCTTGAGAATCCTCCTTTCATGTACCATGCTGCTGGCCCACAATCCGAAAGTCAGGGAGAACCTGGATTCATTGAATAAGTCAGGGAGCAATGGCAAACTCTAGACAAAAGGATAAGAGTCGTGGAAGGAAGTGACGTCTTTAGTGCTGCCGCAATGGACATGTGCTTGGTTTCAGATTTGGTTATGCCTGCAAAATTCAAAAATCTTGATTTTGAGAAATACAAGGGACACACCTGTCCCAGAAGCCACTTGGTGATGTACTGCTGCAAGATGGCTGCTTATACCAAAAATGACAAACTGCTCATTCACTGTTTCCAAGACTGCTTGAGTGGGGCTTCAATGAAATGGTATATAGGACTTGAGAAAAACCATATCCAAAGCTGGAAGGACTTGGCTGATGCTTTCTTAAAGCAGTATAAGTACAATCTGGACATGGCACCTGACCGCCACCAATTGTAAAACATGTCTCAGAAAGAAAAAGAATCCTTTAAGGAGTACGCTCAGCACTGGAGAGATCTAGCTGCTCAGGTAGAGCCACCATTGGTTGAAAAGGAGTTGACTGGATTGTTCATGGACACTCTTCAGCCACTCTTTTGGGAAAAGATGATAGGCAGTGTATCATCTGGTTTTGCTGACCTAGTCATTATTGGAGAAAGACTAGAAGAAGGTATCAAGAAAGGAAAGATTGCTAATGCTGAAGCCTTTAGTGGTGCTAAAAAATATGCTGGGAATTTTCCAAAGAAAAAGGATGGTGATACCCATGCTGTTTCAGTTGAAGGGAAACATCGCCGCAGACAACAACAATATGTAGCTGCAGTTGCTCCTGTTGTCAATGCTCAACCAGTTCAAGTTCCTCGTCAGGCTGTTAGACAGAATCAGAATCGCAATAAGGTTAACTTTGATCCTATCCCGATGTCCTACACTGAGTTGTATCCATGTCTTGTAAAGAAAGGTTTGATTACAACGAGGGATTTACCTCCTTCTCCAAATCCTCTCCCAGCCGGCTATAGGGCTGATCTTCACTGTGATTTCCATCGAGGTGGGGCAGGCTATAACTTGGAAGGTTGATATGCATTGAAAGCTAGAGTACAAGAATTGGTGAACTCAAAGGTTCAGACTTTTCTTGATGACAATCCCAATGTTGTCAACAATCCTTTGCCAGAGCATGCCATGTGAAGTTTGAGTCAGTTCAGACAGATCATCTCTTAAAGCCAGTGTTTCAGACAGGACAGCTCATCCTTGTTGCTGATTAGTCACTAGGCCTTGTTTCTTTCTATTTGTATTTTTCTTTGATTATACTGAATGTTTGTTTTCGAACTTTATTTGTACTTTCATGGTAATTTCAATGAAATGAGCATTGCAATGTTTTGATTCAATTCAGTTATATTCATTGTGTGCACCTTTATGCTTTCTTTTTCACAAAACAAAAATATATCTCATGTTCACTTTCTTTATCAAACTTCTGTTTATGCAAAGATTGAAGGGAGGATGATGAAAACGAAATACCTAAAATTACTGGATTGTATACTTTCAATTAAAACTTGGCTGATGATGTACATGCATTGTTTCAACTCCCAAACACTGGAGAAATAAGGAAGTTAATCCTTTGTCAACCCCTTCGAGCCTATAAGTTGGAGTTTCTTTCTGTACGAAAAAACCTGCAATCTTAACCTGGGGATGGGTAGTTCTCAGTTAATTTGACCGTGCATGCAAGACACCTTCCAATAAAGGTTGCAATCACAAGCTTTCCTTCGCACACATCAAAGAAGTGTCAAATATGTCTTTCAAATCAAAAGCCAATGATGGTTCACCGTAATCATTAAGCCAGGCAGTCACTATCTTTCAAAAAAAAAAGAAAAAGAAAAATCAAAATCAAATGAAAGGCCCGCTAAGTCAAAACCTATGAAGGAGACTTAGGCAAAAATTGGGGCATCCCGCTGACTGTAAGCTCAAATGACACAATTTAGGCAAAAGTTAGGGATAACAAAAAAATAAATCAAGAGGTTATCAAAATCCTCAAAGACAAAACGAGTTGACTAAGGTCCTCATCAAAAACAACAAAATGTTGTAAGAAAGAGTGACTGCCATCTCAAAAATACCAAGGCCCTTGAGCCATCATCATAACAGTGTTGCAATTCCAAAATCTCCTGGAACCTGAATGCATAGTTTGAATTAACAGAGCATAGGACTGAAGATCATCACAAAGAATGGGTTGGGTACAAATAAACTTTGAGCCTATATCCTTTATTTCAAAAACTGTGAACCATACCACGTTACAACCTTCAAAAGACCTAATTAAAGCCAGGTTTATTTTGAAAGCATACTACAACAAGGTTGCGTAAATTGACTCCCAAGTTTGTTGCCAATCATTTAGTTTAATGTCATACCTTTGCTTTCTCTTTCATTTTGAATGTCTAAATCACCGTGTTTTGGCAAGTGATTCATTTTTCTTTGCATCTATAATATCATTCCAAAAATGATTTTTGATTTCAAAATTGCATTGAGATTTGCATTAAAATTACCATGTTTGAATGGTTTCATTTGCAGACAAACTTTCCTCATCAAGAAATTTCAAACAGTTGAGAAACTTAGTCAGTGATCCTATCAGAGGCACATTACTTCTAGATCTTGTTCAAGATTTATTGCTCAGTGCAATTTATTCTCAGGATTGGTTAACCAGAAGATCTCTTTCAAGACCCATACTGAGTTTAGCCTTCTCAACATTTGTTTCAAGAATAGAAGCCATGATCAGTTCATCCCCAACAATAGTCAAGCTGAAGCCATGATCAGTTTATTCTCATTTCAAGAACTGAAGCCATGATCAGTTTACTCTCAGCATTCATTTCAAGAATTGAAGCTATGATCAGTCTTTTTCCCTGCAGCAGTCAAACTGAAGCTATGATCAATTTTTCTTTATCAGCCAATCAATCTAGGGCAATCTTCTTCAAGAATCCTCAAGATGTCTTTCCTCAAAAGACCATCAGCCTGATACAATTCATAAGTATGACAGAGATATGTTCAACATTTTCTCTCCAAGCGAAGTGGGCAGTGTTCCCTGTGTTGAGGAATCATAGTTCCTTTCTTCCCCCACAAAGGAGTCTATCTCAGTTGTCCCTATCATCTGCATTGCATACATAAATAATTCATATATCATACATAGAAAGATTTTCATAGCTTGAAGTGTGTTTCGCGCTCATATGCATTTTTCCGAGGTCCTGTTGCTTTCAACATCTTACCTTGTGATCAAAGTCCAACTTACTTGGCGCCTACCAAAACAGTTACCTGCCTTTTCATTCAGTGCCATTCCTAAATTTTGTCGTTTACCTATCTTCTTTCTTTCCAGTGCCATTCCTGGATATTGTCGTTTCTCTGTGTATCTATTGCTGTTGTTAGATGTTTGTTTTCTTCCATTCTAGTGTTATTCCTGGATCTTTGCCTTCTTTCACTCCAGTGCCATTCCTGGATGTCTGTCTCTTTTGATCTCCAGTGCCATTCCTAGATATCTTGTTCCTCTTGTTTATCCCAGTGCTATTCCTGAAATTTTTATCTTTCTTTTGTAATCCCCAACATATTAGCTTGGATATCTTTCAGTGCTATTCCTGAAAGTTTTATCTGTTCATTCAGTGCCATTCCTGAATGAGTTTTCTTCTTTGCATTCAGTGCCATTCCTAGATGTCTTTCTCACTATCATTCAATGCCATTCCTGAATGTAGTGATTTACCTTTACCTTTCAGTGCCATTCCTGAAAGTCCCTGCTCACTTTATTCAATGTCAGTCTTGGATATTGTGAACTCTTTTTATCCAATGCCATTCTTGGATAATTCTAATATATTTTTCCAGAACTTTTCTCACTTCATCTAATGCCATTCTTGGATGTTGAGATTCCTTTTGTCCAATGCCATTCTTGGACACATTTTCCCCAGCCAAGTCTAATGCTATTCTTGGATATCTCTGATATTTAACCTTGCCATCCAATGCCATTCTTGGATGTCCCCAGTGAAGTTTTCAAATGGAATTTTGTTTATGTCCAATGCTATTCTTGGATGTCTCTGATGTTTGCTGTTGCCCCATTCAATGCCATTCTTGAATGTTGTAGTTCCTTTCATCCAATACCATTCTTGGATACCTTATCCCCAATATAGTGTTTTTCACCTCCAATGCTATTCTTGGATGACGTTGTTGTTTTTACCAGAAACTTTCTTGTTGTTGTCCAATTCCATTCTTGGACATTTATCGGCATACTTTTGTCTCATTCGTAGTTTCTATCCAATGCTATTCTTGGATGTCACTACTCGTCTTCTCAGGGTCTTGTCCCTCTCTTTCCAACTATTGATGGATACTTCTTGTCACCTTGACAGATCTCCAAAGATAGCTTGTGTTCCCCGACATGTCTTTTCACGTTTTCTCACTCAATTTACCGTGAATCCCTTGTTTCAAGTTTCCCCGCAGTCTGTTTCATCATTTGCATTCATATCATCTTGTGGCATCTTAGGGCTAAAAATTTGGTTTTCTGTATTTAAGTATCTTCAATCTTGTCGAGACGAAGTTTTCAACCTTCATATCTCCGGATAGAAGAAGCTTAAATAGGGGCAGCTGTTGAACCCTAAATTTTTACCCCTAAGATTTCGCACATTTCATTTGCATCTCATACCACAAACAAGATCACAATATTTGTTTCTCCTGAGCATCCGTATATTATTCTCACTTGCTTTATTATATGTTTACTAACCTCTAATCAAAATACCAAAAATATGTTGCAGTTTGCCTGTTCTTCTCTCATTGCTTCCAGGGTTTTGCAGGTTTGTCAAAGCAAGGGCATGATTTCAAATCGAGTGTGGTTGTTCAGCTTTGATCCAGTTTAGATGGATGTTTGACCTAATCTTATTCAAACTATCAAGCAATTGTTCCAAGTGTAAGTTATCCGTTTCAGTGGGCTATTTCTCAAGCAGAGACTGTCAAGTTGTTGTGTGGTGATGTCCATCAAGTTCATATGAGTTCACTAGTCCAGATCGGGTTCATCTGTGGATTTATTTTCCCAGAGATTGATTCAGAAGAATTTTGAAGCGATTCAGAACTTATAATCAGATATTCAAGAGATGTTAGATTCAGATGTTTTGTTTCCAATGGCAAGATTGTTCAGTGGTAGCTGTGTGCACTTTATCATAGGCTTGTGAAAAAGTTTAGAATTGGTTTTGGATTCATTTGGTTACCCATTTACTATACTATGTTCTTATCCATCTTTTGATTATCCACATCATGAACCATTTCTCTTTTAAACCAATTTCTAAGCCCATTTTATCTTATCCATATTTTCTAATCTAATTTCCAATTATCCATTTACACAAACCATTTTTTTAATCCATTTAAATATCCATCTCAATGAATCATTTCTCATTGTCCATAAAAGTCCATATCTTTTTCTTTTCATCACCATTCCTCATTTCTACTTCACCTCTCTTTCCATTTCTTAAAAAAAAGTTACTAATATTTTCTTTTGGTTCTAATTTGGTTTTCACTTTTTTTTTTCAATTTTTTCTATTTCTCTTTTATTTGGATCGATGAAAGTTTTATGGATCTTAGAATTTCTTTGTTGAATTCTTGATCAAGACGAGATCATTACCTATTTTCTTTTCGTGCGGTATTGCTTTCGGATGATGATTTACATATCATTCATCTAGCGTGCATTAGCACAAAGATCTATTGACCGGCCTCATTGTAGGGTAATTACTCTGTAAATTACTCGGCGATTGCTTAACATATGTCTCGTATCGGAAAACGATCAAAGATGGTTGATTATTTGTCTTTTGGTTCAATACTTATGAAACTTGTTGTTAGGAGGCTTTGTCTTATCAATCCTCTAATGAGTTTTCATTAACCTTGACCTAAGTGCATTATTCAATCATTATTGATCACTTACTCTAACAACAAATCACTAACTTCTAACTTTACCTTCATGCTTCCTTCTCGCTCCCTATCTCTCTTTACTTTTTATGCTTTATGTCATTATTATCATTTCATATCATGTTTATGCTTCCGCAATTTTTCCTTTGTCCGTTGGACACATGTTTATGCTTCCGCAATTTTTCCTTTGTCCACTTGGACACATGTTTATGCTTATGCCTTTTTCTTTTTGTCCACTTGGACCAAAAAACATTAATAAAGGCCAAAACCTCTAAAAAACTTGTGTTTCTAATCTAGGACTATGGTTACTATCCTTTGCAATGGACATGGAATTTTGCACCTAGACCTTGGACTTCAATGTTATTCTTGGATCCTTGGACTTAGAACTAGGACCTTTTCCCTTTGCTTTGGAATTATGGTTCGAAGACTTTGAAGCCTTGTGCTTTTGCTTGGTTTATGGTGAAGATAACTATATTTGTGGTTAGATCTTTCGTATCCTTAGCTTTTACTTTATGCTTTAGGATAGTCACTTCTTCTCCACCCATTCTTCAATTTTCAAAACTCCCTCTCTTTTTCAAAAAATATTCTTGATTTCAAACTATCACCTCTTTCATAATCAAACCTTGACTTTGTCAAGTGATTTTAACTTTTTTCTTTTCATTTCTTAACAAATGCTAAACTACATAAGCATATTGACAATTTTTTCAAAAGACTTTAAAAAAACACCAAACTCATTCAAACTCCTTTTGTGCCCTCGTGCACTTTTCTTTTAAAACTTTTTCATAAATTTAGACATGATTCATTTCTTTAAGCGGAATTATTCGCTTGGAAATGAGGGCTTTTCTTTACCTTTAAAATTAACCAAAACAAACAAATTTCATTCTTTGTACCACGACCTACGGGGTTTTGATCCTACATTGCACATCGTGGGTACGTAGGCATGAGACGACAAGTCTCCCCAAACACAAAAATCTTAAAAAACAATTTCTCTTCTCATCTCCTCAATCTCTTTTCAAGCAAACCTTTTCAAACCAAAAACGGTAGATATTTCAAAGGGTTCCTATAGAGTACTATAGACGTTTTGGGTGTTAACACCTTCCCTTAACGTAACCAACCCCCTTACCCAGTCTCTGTTCACTTGTTCTTGTTGTAGAGCTTGTGTAGGTTTTGTTCGCTCTTTTCCCTTTCCTTTTTGGATAAAATAAAAGTGCGGTGGCGACTCTTGCTTTTCGAGTTAAGTTAATCAATAGCTTACACTCACGATTTTGCCGCTACAATAAGCACGATTATACTTGACATCTTTTCAAAACCCGATCGCTAACATTCTGCATATAGTAATCATCATTGTAACGCCCCAGTTTTAGTATTTTTATTTAATTGAGTCGTTTTTGATTATTTTATTATTATATTATTTTATTTCTGAATTTTATTTGGAAATATATTATTTTTCATCGTGAATATATTTTATCGCGTTTTGGAAACGTTTGCGAGAAATTTGAGTGTAGGGGTATTTTGGTCTTTTCGGGTGGTTAGATATTTTGATTTTATAAAAATAGAGAGAAAAGTAGAAAGAAAAGAAAATAGAGAGAAAAGAGAAGAAGAAAAAGGGGAAGAGAAAGAGAAGAGGAAAAAGAAGAAAAAGAGGAAAAACTTGTGGATTTAGGAATCGATTCAACCGACTTTTCAAACGCGAATTAATCGGGTAAGGGTGCGAAACTCGATTATACTATGTTTGTGTATGATTATGTATGTTTGTGTGGGAGTTTTGTTGGTTTTTCAAATATAGGTCGAAAGGAGATAAACGAGTAGAAATCGATGTTTTCACGGTCGAAAATCGATATAAACTGTATTGTATGATCACACTATGTGTATGAACAATCGTTGATGTTTGTTTTGCTGTTGGAATTGAATTTGGGTGAAAAATGGGATTTTTGGGGTGGATTTTCGAAGAGGGTTTTTTCTGAAAATCGTAGAGCCCGCTCAGTGCGCAGAATGCCCGCTCAACGCGCTCCTGAAAAAATGTAACCTCACCAGGCAGTGGGGAGCCCGCTCAGCACGCTAAAAGCCCGCTTAGCGCGGTCTGGGACTTCAAAAAATTTATCTGTTTTCTAAATTCCGTAACTTTTGATCTGTAACTCGGATCGGGACGTTCTTTATACCGTTGGAAAGCTTATGAAATGTTCTTTCTAATAAAAATGGGTTTTGAGGTCGTTGGCCGATTTAATTATGTCAGAAATTGGGAATAGTGTTGTTTTGTCGACTTTTGCCGTTGTAATGGTGTGAATTTGATGTGTAATGTACACTGTGCTGTTGATATGAATGTTGTATGACGTGTGTGCTGTGGTGTGATGAGAATACATGTTGTGATGATGATTTGTGGCCTAAGGGCAAGAAAATACTATGTGTGGTATTTGATGATAAATGCATGATTATGGAAGGTGTATATGTGTGCATATTAAATGTCATGAGTCATTGTATGCCAAGCATCATGATATGCATTGTTGTGACGTCCTGAGTGACGGTTTGGTTCCAGAGGGAATCTGCTATAACATCGTGCGCCTTAAACATAAGAGGACTTAAAGCGATTTGATATATCGTGTGCCTTAAAAATATAGAGGACCTAAAGCGATGGTTATAGACGATCGTGTGCCCATGTGGGGACCTAAAGCGATCGGATTGTGTGCCTATGTGGGGACCTAAAGCAATCCATAAACATCGTGTGCCCATGTGGGGACCTAAAGCGACGGGTGAACATCGTATGCCCGACAGGGTGTTACTTGAGCGACCCTCAGTAACGAGCGATGGTTCCAATAGTTCCTGAGTGAACTGGTGATGAGATATGAAACATTGGAAGTCAGTACAGCATGGCATGTGCATAGAGTCGTTGTGTCGGTCCCTGTGCATTTGCATAAATCATGGATTACTTGTGTATGGAATTGTGAATGTGATTGATGAGATGGAATATGTGTAATTATATTGATGATTAGTGTATTGTGTATGGTTGATGTGTTGTGTTGTGTTTGATTGTGGTGCATTTGTGGTGAGAATGTTTTACTTGTGCATTTCTGTGTGAATATATAATTATATGCAACTGTATTATGATTGTTTTTCTCACCCTTCTGCTGTTTTATAATGCTCTATGAGGCATTGCAGATTAGAGTTGCTGGAGGTCTTTTTGTGAAGCTAGGGTCTTCATTCTTTTGTCGGTCGGCTCTGATATGTGACACCGGGTAGTTAGGGAGGCCGTTTGTGATTATTATGTATTATGTATTATGTATATATATCTTTTGGCTTGTGTATGTATAACTTGATGTATGAAAAAATTTTCCAGTGATATATATATATATATATATATATATATATGATATTCAGTTTTAGATTTTCCGCTTTTATTCTAAAAACTGAAATGTGGGTGTAAGGAACTGAGTTCCTCTGTTGATTGCTACCCCACTGTTGCATATCTTTATGAGCAGGTGTTGTATGTTTTGTTTCAATATAATGTGATTCTCCCTGTCTATGCCACGAAAATTTAAATATACTCTGATGAAATTTTGAATTTTTCTTTTACTGCTTTAATAGCTTGGGGGTATAGATTGGGGGTGTTACATTAAGTGGTATCAGAGCCAGTCCGTGTCAGTTGTGTCAGTCCTTGTTGGTCTTTGCGGTTCAGTGAGTTGTTTGTTTAACCATAGTTGCTGTTATTGGGAATGAACAGAATATGGCTGGAAGGAACGATGCTGCTTTAGCTGCTGCGATGCAAGCTATGGCTCGGGCTGTGCAGGGTGCACCGAATGTTGCGGGTAATGATGAGTTCAGGAAGAATAAACCGCCTGTCTTCAAAGGAAGATATGATCCTGATGGTGCACAGATTTGGATGAAAGAGATTGAAAGGATTTTCCGAGTGATGGATTGTGACGAGGATCAGAAGGTGAGACTGGGTACTCACATGTTACTGGAAGAAGCTGATGATTGGTGGGTTGGTAATCGTCATGTGTTGGAAGCTGCAGAGGAGGAAGAGATCACTTGGGAAGTGTTTAGCCGGGAGTTTCTGAGGAAGTATTTTCCCGAGGATGCTAGAGGAAAGAAGGAAATAGAGTTTTTGGAATTGAAACAAGGTAATATGTCTGTTGTTGATTATACTGCTAAGTTTGTTGAGCTGGTGCAGTTTTATCCTCATTATGCGGAAGCGACTGCAGAGTTTTCTAAGTGTGTTAAGTTTGAAAGTGGGTTGTGTCCTGAAATTAAGCAAGCTATTGGTTATCAGAGGATTCAAAGGTTTGCAGACTTGGTGGATTGTTGTAGGATTTCTGAAGAGGACAGTAAGGCTCGTTCTACTCATTACAAGAGTTTAAGTCAAAGAAAAGGGAAGCAGCAGTTTCTTAGTGGTCCGTATGTAACGCCAGCTGATAAAGGTAAACAAAGGGGTAATTTTGATCGAAGGTCAGGTGGAGGAGGTATGTCTAATTCTCCGAGGTGTTTTAGATGTGGTGAATTGGGACACCGTCAGTCCGAATGTAGGAAGAATTTAGATAAGTGTTCTAATTGTGGAGGTGTAGGGCATGTCGTAGCTGATTGTAAATGGAAGAATGTGGTGAAGTGTTACAATTGTGGCGAACCTGGTTACATTAGCACGAAGTGTCCGAATACGAAGAAAGCTCCAACTGGTGGGAAGGTATTTTCATTAGCAGGAACTCAGACTTCAAGTGCAGATCGTCTGATTAGAGGTACTTGTTTTATTAATAGTACGCCTTTAGTTGCTATTATTGATACTGGAGCGACTCATTCGTTTATTTCGTCTGAGTACGCGAAGCATTTGAATCTTGTGTTGTCTTTGATGGATGGTGAGATGGTTATTGATACTCCAGCGATGGGGTCAGTAACTACTTCTTTGGTTTGTTTGAGTTGTCCTTTGACCATTTATGGTAAAGACTTTGAGATGGACTTAGTGTGTTTGCCGTTGGAAGGTTTGGATGTGGTTTTGGGAATGAATTGATTGCAGTTCAATCGGGTTCATATTGGTTGTTATCATAAGCTGGTAAGGTTTCCTTCTCTTGAGGAAGACGAAGAATCGAGTTTCTTATCTACCAAAGAGTTGAAGAAACTTTTGGCGGAGGAAGCGCAGTTGTTTGGGTTGTTTGCATCTTTGACTGTGGATAGTCAAGTTTCATTGGGTGTGTTTCCTGTTGTGTGTGATTTTCCGGAAGTGTTTCCTGAGGATATTTCAGATGTGCCGCCAGAGAGAGAGGTGGAGTTTTCTATAGATCTAGTTCCTGGTACTAGGCCTGTTTCGATGACACCTTATAGAATGTCGGCATTTGAGTTGGTGGAGTTGAAAAAGCAGTTGAATGAATTGTTGGAGAAGAGGTTTGTGAGGCCAAGTGTTTCTCCTTGGGGTGCGCCAGTTTTGTTGGTGAAAAAGAAAGATGGAAGTATGCGATTGTGTATTGATTATCGCCAGTTGAATAAGGTGACGATTAAGAATAAGTATCCTCTTCCGAGAATTGATGACCTGATGGATCAGTTGGTTGGTGCTTGTGTGTTTAGTAAGATTGATTTGAGATCGGGGTATCATCTGATTAGGGTGAAAGAGGAAGATATTCAGAAGACGGCTTTTAGGACACGTTACGGTCATTATGAATATTCTGTGATGCCGTTCGGGGTTTCTAATGCGCCAGGTGTGTTTATGGAATACATGAATCGTATTTTCCACGAGCATTTGGATCGATTTGTTGTTGTGTTTATTGATGACATATTGATTTATTCGAAGTCTCGCGAGGAGCACGCGGAGCATTTGCGTATTGTTTTGCAGGTTTTGAAAGAAAAGAAGCTTTTTTCCAAATTATCCAAGTGTGAATTCTGGTTGTCGGAAGTGAGTTTTCTTGGACACGTGATTTCAGGTAACGGTATTTCTGTGGATCCATCTAAAGTAGAAGCAGTTCTACAATGGGAGGCTCTGAGATCTGTTACTGAAATTCGTAGCTTTTTGGGTTTGGCCGGTTATTATCGACGGTTCATTGAAGGGTTTTCTAAGCTAGCATTACCTTTGACCCAGTTGACTTGCAAAGGTCAAGCGTTCATTTGGGATATTCGGTGTGAGGAGAGTTTTAATGAGCTGAAGAGAAGATTGACGACAGCTCCGATTTTGATTTTGCCGAATCCTAATGAACCATTTGTGGTGTATTGTGATGCATCTTTGATTGGTCTAGGTGGTGTTCTGATGCAAGAAGGTAAGGTTGTGGCTTATGCTTCGAGGCAGTTGAGAGCGCATGAGAAAAATTATCCTACTCATGATCTTGAGTTAGCGGTTGTGGTTTTTGTGTTGAAGATTTGGAGGCATTATCTTTTTGGTGCGAGGTTTGAAGTCTTTAGTGATCACAAGAGTTTGAAATATCTGTTTGATCAGAAGGAGCTGAATATGAGGCAACGTAGGTGGTTGGAATTCTTGAAGGACTATGACTTTGGCTTGAATTACCATCCTGGTAAAGCTAATGTGGTAGCTGATGCGTTGAGTCGGAAATCGTTGCATATGTCGGCTTTGATGGCTAAGGAGTGGGAACTTTTGGAATCGTTTAGAGATTTGAGTTTGGTTTGTGAAGTGACGTCGGATAACGTGAGGCTGGGAATGCTAACGATTACTAATGATTTTCTGACGACGGTTAATGAGAAACAGAAGTTGGATGTGAAAGTTGTGGATTTGATGTTGGCGGGAGAAAAAGATGCGAATAGTGATTTTCAAGTGGATTCTAATGGTGTTTTGAAGTTCCGTGGGCGAATTTGTATTCCCGATGATTCGGAGTTGAAAAGGATGATTTTGGGAGAAGGACACTGGAGTAGTTTGAGTATACATCCGGGAGCGAATAAGATGTACCAAGATTTTAAAAAGATTTTCTAGTGGTCTGGTTTGAAAAGAGATGTAGCTCAGTTTGTGTATGCTTGTTTGACTTGTCAGAAGTCGAAAGTGGAACATCTAAGGCCTAGTGGTTTGTTGCAACCGTTGGATATTCCGGAATGGAAATGGGATAGCATTTCGATGGATGTTGTAACGGGGTTGCCAAACACTCAGAGAGGGCATAATGCTATTTGGGTGATTGTTGATAGGCTGACTAAATCGGCTCATTTTATTCCGATTGACATCAGTTTTTCTTTGGAGCGGTTGGCTGAGATTTACATCAGTGTGATTGTGAAATTGCATGGGGTTCCATTGAGTATTGTTTCCGATCGAGATCCAAGGTTTACCTCGAGATTTAGGGAAAGTTTACAGAAGGCTTTGGGTTCTAAGTTGAGGTTGAGTTCGGCTTATCATCCGCAGACGGATGGTCAGACGGAGAGGACGATTCAGTCGTTGGAGGATTTGTTGAGAGCGTGTGTGTTGGAACAAGGTGGTGCATGGGATAGTTATCTTGCGTTGGTTGAATTCACGTATAATAACAGTTTCCATTCTAGTATCGGGATGGCACCGTTTGAAGCATTATATGGACGAAGGTGTCGAACACCGTTGTGTTGGCACGAATCTGGTGAGAGAACGGTGGTAGGGCCGGAGTTGGTGCAGCAGACTACGGATAAGGTGAAGTTTATTCGTGAGAAAATGAAGGCTTCTCAGAGTAGACAAAAGAGTTACCATGATCGGAGACGGAAGGATCTTGAGTTTCAAGAGGGCGATCATGTATTTTTGAGGGTTACGCCGGTAACGGGTGTTGGTCGTGCATTGAAGTCGAAGAAACTTACTTCTCGGTTTATTGGTCCTTACCAGATATCCGCGAGAGTGGGTGCTGTGGCTTATAGGGTGGCGTTGCCGCCGAGTTTGTCGAATTTGCATGATGTGTTCCATGTTTCACAGCTTCGGAAGTATGTTCCGGATCCGTCGCATGTGATTCCAATGGATGAGGTTGAGGTAAGGGAGAACCTTACGGTTGAGGCTTTACCAGTTAGGATTTTAGATCGCGAGGTGAAGCGGTTGAGAGGCAAGGATATTGCACTTGTGAAAGTGGCGTGGGGAGGCGCTGCTGAGGGCAATTTGACGTGGGAGTTGGAGAGTCGGATGCGGGATTCGTATCCAGAGTTGTTCGTCTCAGGTATATTTTCGAGGACGAAAATTTCTAAGTGGGGGAGAGTTGTAACGCCCCAGTTTTAGTATTTTTATTTAATTGAGTCGTTTTTGATTATTTTATTATTATATTATTTTATTTCTGACTTTTATTTGGAAATATATTATTTTTCATCGTGAATATATTTTATCGCGTTTTGGGAACGTTTGCGAGAAATTTGAGTGTAGGGGTATTTTGGTCTTTTTGGGTGGTTAGATATTTTGATTTTATAAAAATAGAGAGAAAAGTAGAAAGAAAAGAAAATAGAGAGAAAAGTGAAGAAGAAAAAGGAGAAGAGGAAAAAGAAGAAAAAGAGGAAAAACTTGTGGATTTAGGAATCGATTCAACCACCTTTTCAAACGCGAATTAATCGGGTAAGGGTGCGAAACTCGATTATACTATGTTTGTGTATGATTATGTATGTTTGTGTGGGAGTTTTGTTGGTTTTTCAAATATAGGTCGAAAGGAGATAAACGAGTAGAAATCGATGTTTTCACGGTCGGAAATCGATATAAACTGTATTGTATGATCACAATGTGTGTATGAACAATCGTTGATGTTTGTTTTGCTGTTGGAATTGAATTTGGGTGAAAAATGGGATTTTTGGGGTGGATTTTCGAAGAGGGTTTTTTCTGAAAATCGCAGAGCCCGCTCAGCGCGCAGAATGCCCGCTCAGCGCGCTCCTGAAAAAATGTAACCTCACCAGGCAGTGGGGAGCCCGCTCAGCGCGGTCTGGGACTTCAAAAATTTTATCTGTTTTCTAAATTCCGTAACTTTTGATCCGTAATTCGGATCAGGACGTTCTTTATACCGTTGGAAAGCTTATGAAATGTTCTTTTTAATAAAAATGGGTTTTGAGGTCGTTGGCCGATTTAATTATGTTGGAAATTGGGAATAGTGACGTTTTGTCGACTTTTGCCGTTGTAATGGTGTGAATTTGATGTGTAATGTACACTGTGCTGTTGATATGAATGTTGTATGACGTGTGTGTTGTGGTGTGATGAGAATACATGTTGTGATGATGATTTGTGGCCTAAGGGCAAGAAAATACTATGTGTGGTATTTGATGATAAATGCATGATTATGGAAGGTGTATATGTGTGCATATTAAACGTCATGAGTCATTGTATGCCAAGCATCATGATATGCATTGTTGTGACGTCCTGAGTGACGGTTTGGTTCCAGAGGGAATCTGCTATAACATCGTGCGCCTTAAACATAAGAGGACTTAAAGCGATTTGATATATCGTGTGCCTTAAAAATATAGAGGACCTAAAGCGATGGTTATAGACGATCATGTGCCCATGTGGGGACCTAAAGCGATCGGATTGTGTGCCCATGTGGGGACCTAAAGCAATCCATAAACATCGTGTGCCCATGTGGGGACCTAAAGCGACGGGTGAATATCGTATGCCCGACGGGGTGTTACTTGAGCGACCCTCAGTAACGAGCGATGGTTCCAATAGTTCCTGAGTGAACTGGTGATGAGATATGAAACATTGGAAGTCGGTACCGCATGGCATGTGCATAGAGTCGTTGTGTCGGTCCCTGTGCATTTGCATAAATCATGGATTACTTGTGTATGGAATTGTGAATGTGATTGATGAGATGGAATATGTGTAATTATATTGATGATTAGTGTATTGTGTATGGTTGATGTGTTGTGTTGTGTTTGATTGTGGTGCATTTGTGGTGAGAATGTTTTACTTGTGCATTTATGTGTGAATATATAATTATATGCAACTGTATTATGATTGTTTTTCTCACCCTTCTGCTGTTTTATAATGCTCTATGAGGCATTGCAGATTAGAGTTGCTGAAGGTCTTTTTGTGAAGCTAGGGTCTTCATTCTTTTGTCGGTCGGCTCTGATATTTGACACCGGGTAGTTAGGGAGGCCGTTTGTGATTATTATGTATTATGTATTATGTATATATATCTTTTGGCTTGTGTATGTATAACTTGATGTATGAAAAACTTTTCCAGTGATATATATATATATATATATATATATATATATATATATATATGATATTCAGTTTTAGATTTTCCGCTTTTATTCTAAAAACTGAAATGTGGGTGTAAGGAACTGAGTTCCTCTGTTGATTGCTACCCCACTGTTGCATATCTTTATGAGCAGGTGTTGTATGTTTTGTTTCAATATAATGTGATTCTCCCTGTCTATGCCACGAAAATTTAAATATACTCTGATGAAATTTTGAATTTTTCTTTTACTGCTTTAATAGCTTGGGGGTATAGATTGGGGGTGTTACATTAAGTGGTATCAGAGCCAGTCCGTGTCAGTTGTGTCAGTCCTTGTTGGTCTTTGCGGTTCAGTGAGTTGTTTGTTTAACCATAGTTGTTGTTATTGGGAATGAACAGAATATGGCTGGAAGGAACGATGCTGCTTTTGCTGCTGCGATGCAAGCTATGGCTCGGGCTGTGCAGGGTGCACCGAATGTTGCGGGTAATGATGAGTTCAGGAAGAATAAACCGCCTGTCTTCAAAGGAAGATATGATCCTGATGGTGCACAAATTTGGATGAAAGAGATTGAAAGGATTTTCCGAGTGATGGATTGTGACGAGGATCAGAAGGTGAGACTGGGTACTCACATGTTACTGGAAGAAGCTGATGATTGGTGGGTTGGTAATCGTCATGTGTTGGAAGCTGCAGAGGAAGAAGAGATCACTTGGGAAGTGTTTAGCCGGGAGTTTCTGAGGAAGTATTTTCCCGAGGATGCTAGAGGAAAGAAGGAAATAGAGTTTTTGGAATTGAAACAAGGTAATATGTCTGTTGTTGATTATACTGCTAAGTTTGTTGAGCTGGTGCAGTTTTATCCTCATTATGCGGAAGCGACTGCAGAGTTTTCTAAGTGTGTTAAGTTTGAAAGTGGGTTGTGTCCTGAAATTAAGCAAGCTATTGGTTATCAGAGGATTCAAAGGTTTGCAGACTTGGTGGATTGTTGTAGGATTTTTGAAGAGGACAGTAAGGCTCGTTCTACTCATTACAAGAGTTTAAGTCAAAGAAAAGGGAAGCAGCAGTTTCTTAGTGGTCCGTATGTAACGCCAGCTGATAAAGGTAAACAAAGGGGTAATTTTGATCGAAGGTCAGGTGGAGGAGGTATGTCTAATTCTCCGAGGTGTTTTAGATGTGGTGAATTGGGACACCGTCAGTCCGAATGTAGGAAGAATTTAGATAAGTGTTCTAATTGTGGAGGTGTAGGGCATGTCGTAGCTGATTGTAAATGGAAGAATGTGGTGAAGTGTTACAATTGTGGCGAACCTGGTTACATTAGCACGAAGTGTCCGAATACGAAGAAAGCTCCAACTGGTGGGAAGGTATTTTCATTAGCAGGAACTCAGACTTCAAGTGCAGATCGTCTGATTAGAGGTACTTGTTTTATTAATAGTACGCCTTTAGTTGCTATTATTGATACTGGAGCGACTCATTCGTTTATTTCGTCTGAGTACGCGAAGCATTTGAATCTTGTGTTGTCTTTGATGGATGGTGAGATGGTTATTGATACTCCAGCGATGGGGTCAGTAACTACTTCTTTGGTTTGTTTGAGTTGTCCTTTGACCATTTATGGTAAAGACTTTGAGATGGACTTAGTGTGTTTGCCGTTGGAAGGTTTGGATGTGGTTTTGGGAATGAATTGATTGCAGTTCAATCGGGTTCATATTGGTTGTTATCATAAGCTGGTAAGGTTTCCTTCTCTTGAGGAAGACGAAGAATCGAGTTTCTTATCTACCAAAGAGTTGAAGAAACTTTTGGCGGAGGAAGCGCAGTTGTTTGGGTTGTTTGCATCTTTGACTGTGGATAGTCAAGTTTCATTGGGTGTGTTTCCTGTTGTGTGTGATTTTCCGGAAGTGTTTCCTGAGGATATTTCAGATGTGCCGCCAGAGAGAGAGGTGGCGTTTTCTATAGATCTAGTTCCCGGTACTAGGCCTGTTTCGATGACACCTTATAGAATGTCGGCATTTGAGTTGGTGGAGTTGAAAAAGCAGTTGAATGAATTGTTGGAGAAGAGGTTTGTGAGGCCAAGTGTTTCTCCTTGGGGTGCGCCAGTTTTGTTGGTGAAAAAGAAAGATGGAAGTATGCGATTGTGTATTGATTATCGCCAGTTGAATAAGGTGACGATTAAGAATAAGTATCCTCTTCCGAGAATTGATGACCTGATGGATCAGTTGGTTGGTGCTTGTGTGTTTAGTAAGATTGATTTGAGATCGGGGTATCATCAGATTAGGGTGAAAGAGGAAGATATTCAGAAGACGGCTTTTAGGACACGTTACGGTCATTATGAATATTCTGTGATGCCGTTCGAGGTTTCTAATGCGCCAGGTGTGTTTATGGAATACATGAATCGTATTTTCCACGAGCATTTGGATCGATTTGTTGTTGTGTTTATTGATGACATATTGATTTATTCGAAGTCTCGCGAGGAGCACGCGGAGCATTTGCGTATTGTTTTGCAGGTTTTGAAAGAAAAGAAGCTTTTTTCCAAATTATCCAAGTGTGAATTCTGGTTGTCGGAAGTGAGTTTTCTTGGACACGTGATTTCAGGTAACGGTATTTCTGTGGATCCATCTAAAGTAGAAGCAGTTCTACAATGGGAGGCTCTGAGATCTGTTACTGAAATTCGTAGCTTTTTGGGTTTGGCCGGTTATTATCGACGGTTCATTGAAGGGTTTTCTAAGCTAGCATTACCTTTGACCCAGTTGACTTGCAAAGGTCAAGCGTTCATTTGGGATTTCGGTGTGAGGAGAGTTTTAATGAGCTGAAGAGAAGATTGACGACAGCTCCGATTTTGATTTTGCCGAATCCTAATGAACCATTTGTGGTGTATTGTGATGCGTCTTTGATTGGTCTAGGTGGTGTTCTGATGCAAGAAGGTAAGGTTGTGGCTTATGCTTCGAGGCAGTTGAGAGCGCATGAGAAAAATTATCCTACTCATGATCTTGAGTTAGCGGCTGTGGTTTTTGTGTTGAAGATTTGGAGGCATTATCTTTTTGGTGCGAGGTTTGAAGTCTTTAGTGATCACAAGAGTTTGAAATATCTGTTTGATCAGAAGGAGCTGAATATGAGGCAACGTAGGTGGTTGGAATTCTTGAAGGACTATGACTTTGGCTTGAATTACCATCCTGGTAAAGCTAATGTGGTAGCTGATGCGTTGAGTCGGAAATCCTTGCATATGTCGGCTTTGATGGCTAAGGAGTGGGAACTTTTGGAATCGTTTAGAGATTTGAGTTTGGTTTGTGAAGTGACGTCGGATAGCGTGAGGCTGGGAATGCTAACGATTACTAATGATTTTCTGACGACGGTTAGTGAGAAACAGAAGTTGGATGTGAAAGTTGTGGATTTGATGTTGGCGGGAGAAAAAGATGCGAATAGTGATTTTCAAGTGGATTCTAATGGTGTTTTGAAGTTCCGTGGGCGAATTTGTATTCCCGATGATTCGGAGTTGAAAAGGATGATTTTGGAAGAAGGACACTGGAGTAGTTTGAGTATACATCCGGGAGCGAATAAGATGTACCAAGATTTGAAAAAGATTTTCTGGTGGTCTGGTTTGAAAAGAGATGTAGCTCAGTTTGTGTATGCTTGTTTGACTTGTCAGAAGTCGAAAGTGGAACATCTAAGGCCTAGTGGTTTGTTGCAACCGTTGGATATTCCGGAATGGAAATGGGATAGCATTTCGATGGATTTTGTAACGGGGTTGCCAAACACTCAGAGAGGGCATAATGCTATTTGGGTGATTGTTGATAGGCTGACTAAATCGGCTCATTTTATTCCGATTGACATCAGTTTTTCTTTGGAGCAGTTGGCTGAGATTTACATCAGTGTGATTGTGAAATTGCATGGGGTTCCATTGAGTATTGTTTCCGATCGAGATCCAAGGTTTACGTCGAGATTTAGGGAAAGTTTACAGAAGGCTTTGGGTTCTAAGTTGAGGTTGAGTTCGGCTTATCATCCGCAGACGGATGGTCAGACGGAGAGGACGATTCAGTCGTTGGAGGATTTGTTGAGAGCGTGTGTGTTGGAACAAGGTGGTGCATGGGATAGTTATCTTGCGTTGGTTGAATTCACGTATAATAACAGTTTCCATTCTAGTATCGGGATGTCACCGTTTGAAGCATTATATGGACGAAGGTGTCGAACACCGTTGTGTTGGCACGAATCTGGTGAGAGAACGGTGGTAGGGCCGAAGTTGGTGCAGCAGACTACGGATAAGGTGAAGTTTATTCGTGAGAAAATGAAGGCTTCTCAGAGTAGACAAAAGAGTTACCATGATCGGAGACGGAAGAATCTTGAGTTTCAAGAGGGCGATCATGTATTTTTTAGGGTTACGCCGGTAACGGGTGTTGGTCGTGCATTGAAGTCGAAGAAACTTACTTCTCGGTTTATTGGTCCTTACCAGATATCCGCGAGAGTGGGTGCTGTGGCTTATAGGGTGGCGTTGCCGCCGAGTTTGTCGAATTTGCATGATGTGTTCCATGTTTCACAGCTTCGGAAGTATGTTCCGGATCCGTCGCATGTGATTCCAATGGATGAGGTTGAGGTAAGGGAGAACCTTACGGTTGAGGCTTTACCAGTTAGGATTTTAGATCGCGAGGTGAAGCGGTTGAGAGGCAAGGATATTGCACTTGTGAAAGTGGCGTGGGGAGGCGCTGCTGAGGGCAATTTGACGTGGGAGTTGGAGAGTCGGATGCGGGATTCGTATCCAGAGTTGTTCGTCTCAGGTATATTTTCGAGGACGAAAATTTCTAAGTGGGGGAGAGTTGTAACGCCCCAGTTTTAGTATTTTTATTTAATTGAGTCGTTTTTGATTATTTTATTATTATATTATTTTATTTCTGACTTTTATTTGGAAATATATTATTTTTCATCGTGAATATATTTTATCGCGTTTTGGGAACGTTTGCGAGAAATTTGAGTGTAGGGGTATTTTGGTCTTTTTGGGTGGTTAGATATTTTGATTTTATAAAAATAGAGAGAAAAGTAGAAAGAAAAGAAAATAGAGAGAAAAGTGAAGAAGAAAAAGGAGAAGAGGAAAAAGAAGAAAAAGAGGAAAAACTTGTGGATTTAGGAATCGATTCAACCGACTTTTCAAACGCGAATTAATCGGGTAAGGGTGTGAAACTCGATTATACTATGTTTGTGTATGATTATGTATGTTTGTGTGGGAGTTTTGTTGGTTTTTCAAATATAGGTCGAAAGGAGATAAACGAGTAGAAATCGATGTTTTCACGGTCGGAAATCGATATAAACTGTATTGTATGATCACAATGTGTGTATGATCAATCGTTGATGTTTGTTTTGCTGTTGGAATTGAATTTGGGTGAAAAATGGGATTCTTGGGGTGGATTTTCGAAGAGGGTTTTTTCTAAAAATCGCAGAGCCCGCTCAGCGCGCAGAATGCCCGCTCAGCGCGCTCCTGAAAAAATGTAACCTCACCAGGCAGTGGGGAGCCCGCTCAGCGCGGTCTGGGACTTCAAAAATTTTATCTGTTTTCTAAATTCCGTAACTTTTGATCCGTAACTCGGATCAGGACGTTCTTTATACCATTGGAAAGCTTATGGAATGTTCTTTTTAATAAAAATGTGTTTTGAGATCGTTGGCCGATTTAATTATGTCGGAAATTGGGAATAGTGTCGTTTTGTCGACTTTTGCCGTTGTAATGGTGTGAATTTGATGTGTAATGTACACTCTGCTGTTGATATGAATGTTGTATGACGTGTGTGTTGTGGTGTGATGAGAATACATGTTGTGATGATGATTTGTGGCCTAAGGGCAAGAAAATACTATGTGTGGTATTTGATGATAAATGCATGATTATGGAAGGTGTATATGTGTGCATATTAAATGTCATGAGTCATTGTATGCCAAGCATCATGATATGCATTGTTGTGACGTCCTGAGTGACGGTTTGGTTCCAGAGGGAATCTGCTATAACATCGTGCGCCTTAAACATAAGAGGACTTAAAGCGATTTGATATATCGTGTGCCTTAAAAATATAGAGGACCTAAAGCGATGGTTATAGACGATCATGTGCCCATGTGGGGACCTAAAGCGATCGGATTGTGTGCCCATGTGGGGACCTAAAGCAATCCATAAACGTCGTGTGCCCATGTGGGGACCTAAAGCGACGAGTGAACATCGTATGCCCGACGGGGTGTTACTTGAGCGACCCTCAGTAACGAGCGATGGTTCCAATAGTTCCTGAGTGAACTGGTGATGAGATATGAAACATTGGAAGTCGGTACCGCATGGCATGTGCATAGAGTCGTTGTGTCGGTCCCTGTGCATTTGCATAAATCATGGATTACTTGTGTATGGAATTGTGAATGTGATTGATGAGATGGAATATGTGTAATTATATTGATGATTAGTGTATTGTGTATGGTTGATGTGTTGTGTTGTGTTTGATTGTGGTGCATTTGTGGTGAGAATGTTTTACTTGTGCATTTATGTGTGAATATATAATTATATGCAACTGTATTATGATTGTTTTTCTCACCCTTATGCTGTTTTATAATGCTCTATGAGGCATTGCAGATTAGAGTTGCTGAAGGTCTTTTTGTGAAGCTAGGGTCTTCATTCTTTTGTCGGTCGGCTCTGATATGTGACACCGGGTAGTTAGGGAGGCCGTTTGTGATTATTATGTATTATGTATTATGTATATATATCTTTTGGCTTGTGTATGTATAACTTGATGTATGAAAAACTTTTCCAGTGATATATATATATATATATATATGATATTCAGTTTTAGATTTTCCGCTTTTATTCTAAAAACTGAAATGTGGGTGTAAGGAACTGAGTTCCTCTGTTGATTGCTACCCCACTGTTGCATATATTTATGAGCAGGTGTTGTATGTTTTGTTTCAATATAATGTGATTCTCCCTGTCTATGCCACGAAAATTTAAATATACTCTGATGAAATTTTGAATTTTTCTTTTACTGCTTTAATAGCTTGGGGGTGTTACAATCATCGCATAGCATTGCATTTTCGAACGCATAACATATCCATCAAGTTGAAGCATTACGCTATACAGGTTCAAACTTGCGTCCCAATTAAAATCCAGTTCTCATCTGGTAGTCACTTCTCGTCTGATTTGTCTCTTCTAATCCCAGTTCTCGTCTGGCCAACTTTATCAACGTCCGATTTTCATCTTGCACATCTTTTCTTTCCAAGTTCAGTTCGTGGCTGGCAAAATTTTTCAAAGTTCTTCCCTTATCTTGGGCCTGGCCCAAACATTCCCAGTTTCTCTGGTCCGTCCAGACTCTGCAAACCCGCAACACTTTACCTTAACTTGCACCGTTGCATAACATGATATCAAGCATCAAGCACATTCCCTTCCTTTTGGCCCTGATTCATCTCCCCAACAAATATTCAGCCAACTTCTCACCTACTCAACTCTCTACACTTGCACCTCTTCTTTTGTCGCCGTCGGCCAAATTTTCGAGCTACTCTTTTATTTAATCCCCTTTTACCTCGAATCATCGAAAAGTTGGCGCAATTCGTACATTCAGGTCTAAGAGGATTAAATAGGGGCAGCTGTCATAACCCAAAATTTGACCTCCTTTTTTTTCTTTTCGCATAAGCACGTGCATTCGCATCGCTGGCATGCACATCCACACTTTTTCCCTTTGATTTTGTTGCAGGAATATTCAGGTTTCAAGCCCGAATAATCGCATCCTCACAAGGTTATCACATCATCAAAACAAGCATAAAATATTGGTTTCCATGCTTATTCATCAAAACAAGAGGTGGAAAATCGAAACCGGGACTTCAGCCCTTGTTCCTGAGCAATATCTGGGAAAATTTTGCCTAGAGTAACAGGTTACTCAATATAGGGTAACTGGTTACTCAGTACATATTTGCAGATTCTGCTGCATTTTTGGGACATCAACTCTGCACTCTATTTATTCTTAAATTCTACATAGTTCTAGCAGCATGTGGAACATTCTAGACATCTCTAGACATTTCAAGACTATTCAAGACACTCCACTTACATTTATTCCAATGCCTCACTTAAAATTAAGTGCACCATGTTCCTTGATTTCCAAGCATGTCAACCTTTGATTTGAAGCATACATTGGGATTGCTACCGAGTTAACTTCCCAACTAATCGAGTTAACCGCTTGACTCGGTGAGTCAAGTGTAACTAACTCCTAGCCTAATTCCAAACCACCCTAAGCTAACTCCTAGCCTAATTCCAAACCTCTCACACTCCAAACCAAAACTCTATATAAACAAAGCTTCACTAGTTTCACAAATCCTCCACAATTTCTCAACCATTTCTCACACTTCACTCTCAATTCTCTCACATTCTCTCTGAATTTTTCTGCAACTTCTTCATCTTCAATCTCAATCTTCTTCCCAAACCTCACCATAACTCTTCACTATTGAAGAATAATCACTTTTCACATCGAAAGTGATTATTTCTTGAGCTTAACCTTCATCATCTTGCAATTATACTTGGATTTCTGGAGTTTTATTAGCTTTCGGATTCATCTCAAGTGTTTGATTCAAGATTCAACAGTTCGAATTCGTATTTTGGAGTTTCGTCGCAATTTAATCGGTTTCGGTACGATTCGGTTATAATTGAAGATTCCTCTGTTTTTCTTTGATTATCTGCACCAAGATCTCTTTGCAACAATTACCAAGCCAATCCTCCGGCTTGTAGATTGGTAGATCTCACTCATTTTACTGTTTCAAACGTTTTCGTATCATTCGCGATGTAGTTCGTTACTTTTTGTGCGCGAATTAATTATGCCATTACATGATCCTTGATCTTGATGATTTAATTAATTCCATCACTGTTCATTTGCTGCTTTTAAGCTTGATTTTCGTGCATAAATTCATACCCTAGCATGTGGTAATTTAAACAAGTGATTTTGATGCTTTAAGTACTTTTTCAAAATCTATTTTTGCCACTGTTACAGTGGTAACCGGTTACTCAATATAGGGTAACCGATTACTGTGCACAGATTTCACCAGATTTGCTTTTTTTTAAACTGAGTAACCTGTTACTCAATATAGGGTAACCGGTTACTCTGCACAAATTTCACCAGATTTGCTTTTTTTTAACTGAGTAACCCGTTACTCAATATAGGGTAACCAATTACTCTGCACAAATTTCACCAAATTTGCTTTTTTTAAGCAAGTAACCGGTTACCCACTTTGAAGTAACCATTACCACTGTACAAAATGTGTTTTTTTTGCTTCTTTTCAAGTGTGTTAGCCATGCTCTCTCCTTCTAACCTCCATGGATTAATATGATTGATTTTTATGGATATTTTAGGTGTTGTTACGCTTCAGTTTAAAGCATGATTGTGAATTTACCGGTCATATTTATGCTCATTCTTGACATTGCATGCACATGCTCACTCTTGCACATTTTTATTCACATAATAATATTATTTGTGATGCATTTTAAGTAACATTTGGTACTGTTTTGCACTTTCCATTCATGTTAGAATTAACCTTGTTCTTTAAGGAATAAGCTTAATCTTATATAATCAATAATGCACCCTATGCTTTAATAAATTTTCAATTCATTTTGGGAAATTATTAGCATATTCCTCCCTTTTGATTAATTAATCGAAACTTCGTTTCAATTATTGATCTTCCCTTTGGAACTTCTCTTTAGGCTTCCTTTAGAGCTTTCTTTCTCCCTTCCCCGCGGAGTCAGAGATTTGCACCACGCACTGGAGCACAGTACAATTTGGAGCTGTTACGATGTCTGTTTCAACTTCTGTACTGAAATTCTGGTACCAGTCATGTGATGTAAAGTGTGATGTCACAACAACACACTCTGCAATGGACAGTGCAATAACAGCAAAAAATTGAACACACAGAATTGTTCACCCAGTTCGGTCTAACTACCTACGTCTGGGGGCTACCAAGCCAGGGATGAAATTCACTACTTGTAGAATTAAATTACAGACTCAACAACCCAGTTGACAATCTCCTAATCTTAATTCCTACTAGTGACTTTCTACCTAAGAAACCACTTAGATATGAGAACACTACTCAATCCCTAAAACACTTCAGTGATACAATTCAAAGATCACACACTTTGAATAACACTACTTGATTCTGCTTCACAGCTTTGATCAAGAACAACTCAAAACAACAATACCAATTCACACTCGAATGGTTTACAAAACATACACAAAGACATAAACGACAAACAGTCTTTAGCTCTCTTTCTTCGTCCCGTTTCCTTCAGGAATGATGCGCATTATATAGCTATCTGAATTGGGCTTGGACCTGCTACAATATCTGATCTGATTTGTTGTTTAAAACTGAATCTTCAAAACAGATTTTCTCTCTCAAAATCTTCTTAAATCTCAGCTTTTAAACCTCCTACAAATCTGCATCAAATCTCTATGCAACAGAGAATATCTATCCCAAGATATCCGCAACCAATGAGACTACCTGCTCTCCACAATTCTAGCTAACACGCAAACCCTAACAACATCACAAAACCTGATGTTATTAATTCTGCAGATCTAATGTCACAACATCGCCAGTGACATCAGACATCCAACTTAACTCTTAACACAACCCAGTGTTAAGACTCAATGTTGTGACATCACCCATATGACATCAAACATTGAACAACTTCACTACTTAACACAACCCAGTGTTAAGACTCAATGTTGCAACATCACCACCTTGACATCAACATTGAACAAACTTTGTTTTACCAAAATTCTAGCCAATCCAAGAAACTAACAATCTCCCCCTTTGGCTAATTTTGGCTAAAACAACCTCTGCACCTTCAGAGAATTCAGCAGCGGAATAAACTTGAGTATTTTTTATTCTTCAAGCAGCAGCATCTTCAATACATAAAGACTTCACTACACACAAAACTCTGCTGCAGCACCATCTTCAACAGCAACTTGGCAACAAACAAAATGGTGCTCCCCCTCAATCATGAACCAGCATACCAGCACTTACTCCCCCTCAATATCTGCACTTCTGTACTATAACATCAGCAATCAGCTATATCCCCAGCTGCATATTTTTTCTTGACTTCATTCCTTAGTAGCAACAACCATCAGCATTTGTCATATCAGAATATTCGACAACTTTCCAACTCCTTGGCTACTTCTCCCCCTTTTTAGCCACAATTTGACAACATGTAGACTCTTTGTTTGTAACCTTTTATGAACTCCAATCTTGTATGCCTTCAGCAGTTGAATCAATTTTCAGTAAAGTACACAACTGCACAATACACTCTTCATCACATTTAATCTTCATAAATGCAAATTCCCAATTTACTTCTTAAACTTTCAAATTGGTTTGCATCTAAGGCTTTAGTGAAAATATCAGCTAATTGCTTATCTGTAGCTACATGTTCTAAGATAACAACTTTGTCTTCAACCAACTCTCTTATAAAATGATGCCTTATATCAATATGCTTAGTCCTGCTATGCTGAATACGATTCTTAGAAATATTGATTGCACTCAAATTATCACAGTACAATGTCATGACATCTTGCTTGACATTGTATTCAGTCAGCATTTGCTTCATCCAAACAAGTTGAGAACAACTACTTCCTGCTGCTATGTACTCAGCCTCGGCAGTAGAGAGAGACACACAGTTCTGCTTCTTGCTAAACCATGATATCATATTATTCCCCAAGAAGAAACAACCTCCTGAAGTGTTTTTCCTATCATCTGCACTACCAGCCCAGTCAGCATCACAATATCCCCTTAACTCAGTCCCAGATCTATGACTATACAATATCCCATAGTCACTAGTGCCATTAACATATTTCAGGATCCTCTTCACTTGATTCAAGTGACTAGCCTTAGGTTCAGATTGATATCTGGCACAAACGCCAACAGCAAATGCAATGTCAGGTCTACTAGCTGTGAGATACAATAGACTCCCAATCATGCTTCTATATAAACTTTGATCCACACTGACACCATGTTCATCCTTGGACAATTTTAGATGAGTAGGAGCAGGAGTCCTCTTGTGATTAGCATTCTCTAGACCAAACTTCTTCACTATGTTCTTTGCATACTTGCTCTGTGAAATGAATATGGAGTCCTCCATTTGTCTAACTTGTAGACCAAGGAAATAGTTCAGCTCACCAACCAGACTCATTTCAAATTCAGACTGCATCTGTTCCACAAAGTGTTTCACCATAGCATCTGACATCCCACCAAATACTATGTCATCAACATAGAATTGAGCTATCATCAGTTTTCCTCCTTCCTCTTTAACAAACAAAGTCTTGTCAATCCCTCATTTTCTGTAGCCATTCACAACCAGGAATTCAGTAGGTCTTTCATACCAAGCTCTTGTTGCTTGCTTCAAGCCATATAGAGCTTTCCTTAGTTTATACACATGGTTAGGAAATGTTGGATCAATAAATCCTTTTGGTTGATCAACATACACCTCTTCATTTAAGTAACCATTCAAAAAGGCACTTTTAACATCCATCTGAAAAAGCTTGAATTTGAACTTGCAAGCCACCCCTAAGAGCAATCTGATAGACTCCAATTTAGCCACAGGAGCAAAGGTTTCACCATAATCAATTCCTTCAACCTGAGTGTATCCCTGAGCAACTAATCTGGCTTTGTTTCTGGTGACCACTCCTTGTTCATCAGATTTATTTTTGTAGACCCACTTGGTGCCAATCACATTTACTCCATCAGGCCTAGGTACAAGCTCCCATACTTCATTCCTCTTGAATTGCTCCAACTCTTCATGCATTGCATTTATCCAAAACTCATCAGTCAATGCTTCCTTGACATTCTTTGGCTCAATTTTGGAGACAAAGCATGAACTTGCTATAACATCTCTCGACCTTGTCCTCACTCCAGAGTTTGGATCACCTATAATGAGCTCTTTTGGGTGGTCCTTCTGCACTCTGATGGAGGGATCCTTTTGAGGTTGCTCAGTTTCAGGCTCAGCAGCAGCAACACTAGGAGTTGGACTTCTGTCTTCAGCTTCTGGAGCAACTTCACCAACTGATGTTCCAACATCATCATCTTCCTGTCTGTCACTGTCATCAATCACCACATTGATTGACTCCATCATCACCTTGGTTCTAGAGTTAAACACCCTATATGCTCTGCTGTTAGTAGAATATCCCAAAAATATTCCTTCATCACTTTTGGAATCCAATTTTCTTCTCTGTTCTCTATCAGCCTGAATATAACATCTACTTCCAAAAACATGAAAGTATTTAACACTAGGTTTTCTTCCCTTCCACAGTTCATACAGAGTGGATGAAGTGCCTCTTCTCAGGGTAACCCTGTTGTGAATGTAGCAGGCAGTATTCATGGCTTCAGCCCAGAAATGATAAGGAAGTTTCTTGGCGTGGATCATCGCTCTAGCAGACTCTTGGATGGTTCTGTTCTTCCTCTCAACTACTCCATTTTGCTGAGGAGTAATAGGAGATGAAAATTCATGACTTATACCTTCAGCAGAGCAGAATTCTTCAAACTTGCTATTCTCAAACTCTCTTCCATGGTCACTTCTTATTCTGATAACCTTACTCTCCTTTTCTCTTTGGAGTCTTTGACAAAGATCTTTAAACACATCAAACACCTCTGATTTGTCTCTGATGAAGCTCACCCAGGTGTACCTTGAATAGTCATCCACAACTACATAAGCATACTTCTTTCCACCCAGACTTTCAACCTGCATAGGTCTCATCAAGTCCATATGAAGTAGTTCCAAGACCTTGGAGGTGGTGTCATGTTGAAACTTCGGATGAGACATCTTTGTCTGCTTCCCCTTTTGACAGTCTTCACACACTTTTCCTTCCTCAATATTAAGCTTGGGAATTCCTCTGACTGCTTCTGAGGAGATGATTCTCTTCATTCCCTTCAAGTGAAGATGTCCCAACTTCTGATGCCTGATTTTGACATCATCTTCTTTAGCAAAAACACAAGTGGAAGAACTTGAGTCTTGTGGCACCCAGAGATAACAGTTGTCCTTAGACCTGGCTCCTTTCATAATAACTTCTCCTTTATCATCTTTGACAATGCATTCAGACTTTGTAAAGTCAACTTTGAATCCTTGATCGCAAAGTTGACTAATGCTAATTAAATTAGCTGTCAGTCCTTTAACAAGAAGAACATCCTCCAGTTTGGGAGCACCAGCACAGTTCAGTTTACCACTCCCCTTGATCTCTCCTTTGACCCCATCACCAAATGTAACATAGCCTGAAGAATGGAGCTTCACATCTACCAACAGATTCTTTACTCCAGTCATGTGCCTTGAACACCCACTGTCAAAGTACCAGTCTTCTTTGGTAGAAACCCTTAAAGAAGTGTGAGCTATCAAGCTGGTAACCTTAACTTTAGGAACCCATTACTTCTTAGGCTTGGGAACCTGCCTTCCTTTATAACAGTTCTGTTTGGGAACAACCTGATGAGCCTTCTGTGGATACCCATGTAGCTTATAACAATAAGCCTTAATGTGTCCAAAACATCCACAATGGTGACACCTTCAGCGTCTGTATTTCTTCTTAGATGGAGTTCTGTCATGATGACTTAACATTTATTTTAACATCACGGGTTTTGGGGTGATAGAACCTGCATCACTGGTGAATCCCAAACCACATTTGTCTCTAGCCATCTTCCCAATACTGAGAATGTTGTCTAACGCATCAGTCCCATTGTTCAACATTCTGATAGTTTTGGTCATAGAGTCCAGCTTATAGTTAAGCATACTGACTTCAACTTCAAGTTCAGTCTTTTCTGCTTTTAACTGAACTATGGCATTCTTCAGCTCTTCAAGACACACTTGCTCACTTCTCACGAAAAGGTCTTTGTAAGTGACAACAAGTTCATCTTAAGAGACCTCATCATCATAAGACTCCTCATCTGACTCATAAACCCCAACCATAGCTCTAACAAGTTTAGCTGAATTTTCTTCAGATTCACTCTCACTGTCAGACCAAGAAGCTGATAACCCTTTCTGCTTCTTTAGAAAAGTGGGACATTCCTTCTTGACATGTCCATACCCTTCACACTCAAAGCATTGTATCCTTTTGTCATTGCTAGATTTTTCTTCATCTTTAGACTTCTTCCCTTGTTCTCCTGATCGGTTGATGTCAGAGGTAATGTTCTTGACATTGGGATTATAACTCCTATTTATCCTCTTCATAACTTTGTTGAACTGTTTACCCAGCAAAGCAATAGCCTGAGACAACTCCTCCTGAGAATCATCATCTGTAACTTTCTTGGCTTCAGCAGGAGTGGAGACCAAAGCTATAATCTTGGGCTTTTTTTCTGGTTCTTCCTCATTCAACCCAAGCTCAAAAGTTTGAAGAGATCCAATGAGCTCATCAACCCTCATCTTGCTGATGTCTTAAGCTTCTTCAATTGCAGTCACCTTCATCTTGTACCTCTTAGGAAGTGACCTAAGAATCTTCCTTACAAGCTTTTCTTCTGACATTTTCTCTCCAAGAGCACTAGATGCATTGGCCAGCTCAAGAACACTCATGTGGAAGTCATGAATAGTCTCATCTTCCTTCATCTTCAGGCTTTCAAACTTAGATGTTAGAAGCTGAAGTCTTGACATCTTAACTCTAGACGTACCTTCATGAGTAGCCTTCAAAATATCCCACGCTTCCTTAGCAACTTCACAGGTATTTATCAACCTGAATATATTCTTATCCACTCCATTGAAAATTGCATTTAGAGCTTTGGAATTACCAAGGGCAAGCTCATCTTCTTCCTTGGTCCATTCATCTTCAGGCTTCGGCTTTGAGGTGCCCTCTTTATCTTTCCCAGCATCATCTTTTTCAAACACAACAGGTGATTTCCATTCTTTAACAATAGCCTTCCAAGCCCTGCTGTCCAAGAATTTCAAAAAGGTGATCATCCTTGGCTTCCAATAATCATAATTCGAGCCATCCAAAATAGGGGGTCTGTTGAAAAATCCTCCAACTTCTTTGTCCATCTTTACACCAGAAAGTAACTTCCCTAGATCTCACCCAAAGACAGACAGGATGCCTGCTCTGATACCAATTGAAATTCTGGTACTAGTCGTGTGATGTTAAGTGCGATGTCACAATAATACACTCTGCAATGGACAGTGCAATAACAACAAAAAATTGAACGCACAGAATTGTTCACCCAGTTCGGTCTAACTACCTACGTCTAGGGGCTACCAAGCCAGGGATGAAATTCACTACTTGTAGAATTAAATTACAGACTCAACAACCCAGTTGACAATCTCCTAATCTTAATTCCTACTAGTGATTTTCTACCTAAGAAACCACTTAGATATGAGAACACTACTCAATCCCTAAAACACTTCAGTGATACAATTCAAAGATCACACACTTTGAATAACACTACTTGATTCTGCTTCACAGCTTTGATCAAGAACAGCTCAAAACAACAATACCAATTCACACTCGAATGGTTTACAAAACATACACGAAGACATAAATGACACTCAGTCTTTATCTCTCTTTCTTCGTCCCGTTTCCTTCAGGAATGATGCATATTATATAGCTATCTAAATTAGGCTTGGACCTGCTACAATATCTGATCTGATTTGTTGTTTAAAACTGAATCTTCAAAACAGATTTTCTCTCTCAAAATCTTCTTAAATCTCAGCTTTTAAACCTCCTACAAATCTGCATCAAATTTCTATGCAACAGAGAATATCTATCCCAAGATATCCGCAACCAATGAGACTACCTGCTCTCCACAATTCTAGCTAACACGCAAACCCTAACAACATCACAAAACCTGATGTTATTAATTTTGCAGATCTAATGTCACAACATTGCCAGTGACATCAGACATCCAACTTAACTCTTAACACAGCCCAGTGTTAAGACTCAATGTTGTGACATCACCCATATGACATCAAACATTGAACAGCTTCACTACTTAACACAACCTAGTGTTAAGACTCAATGTTGCAACATCACCACCTTGACATCAACATTGAACAAACTTTGTTTTACCAAAATTCTAGCCAATCCAAGAAACTAACATGTACTACACCCTGTGTGTTAGAGAAGGGATGAGAATGGAGAATTCCTACTCTCATTCTGACCACTTCAGGTAGGGGACGAAGGACCCTGTTCCTGGCTTTGTCACCTCTATCTCCAGGCGGTAGCGTATCTCCTTGAAAATAAAGTGTATTTGATGAAACATACAGTGGAATGATTAAATAATCAAACACAACGCGGATCTGGTCATTTATGGAATGACAGATGAGGTAATCAACACACACCGTTAGCAAAGATCATTAGGAGTCAGGTTATCCAACCTTGATGTAGTATGCTTTCAAAACAACCTTACCTCAATTAGGTCTTTTAAGGGTGGTAACGTGGCTTGGTTCATGGCTTATAAAACAAGGACAAAGGCTCAAAGTTTGTTTGTCCCCACCCAATCTTCATGATGAACTTCAATCCTACGCTCAGTCTACTCTGACTATACATTTGGGTTCCTACATGCTAGGAATTGAACTGATGATAGTTGGTGATGATTCAGACACCTAGGGTAGTCATTACTCCCTTACAACATTTGGTTGTTTTTGCCGTTGAGGACTTTAAGAGTGAAAGCTTTAAGTTCATCCTCCTCTGGTTGTCATACAAGTCTTTTTGTATAAAGCAGGTCATGAGCTTCCCATCTTTCTTGGATTTTGCCTTGAAAGGGACTCGGCTCATTCCTTGGGTAAGGATTTCTTAGTGGTCCTTCCTTTTTGGTTGCCATACAAAACTTTTTGTATAAGGCAAAGTTTTGAGCTTACCATCTTTCTTAGCTTTTTCCTTGAAAGGGACTCGGCTCAATCCTCGATTAAGGATTTCTTAATGATCCTTCCTTTTTTATCACTTTGGGAACAGACTTATACAACATTTTCACTTGATTTAAGAGAGTTAACTGGAGTCTTGCATGAAGCTCTTGCATTCGAATGCATAACCAAGTTAAATTGAGAACTACCCACCCCATGGTTGAGCTCACAGGTTTTTTGTAAAGAAAGAAAACTCATACTTCTAAGCTTGAAGGGGTTAACAAGGGATTATCTTCCTTATTTCTCCAGTGTTTAGGGGATTTGAAACAATGCCTTACATCATCGGCAAAGTTTAATTTGAAAGCATACCAACAGTAGTTATGAATATAACGTTTTGTCATCCTCTCCATTCTTTGCTTAAAGAACAGTCGATAAGGATAAATGTATGGAAACAAAATAAAATATTTTTTTACCTTTTTTATGACAATAAAAGAAAATGAGTGAATACGAATGGACTTAATCAAAAGATGCATAAACATTTCATTAGTCTTGCCAATTTAAAAAATACAACAGCTTACAAGCAAACATGAAATCAAAAAGCAAGGAAAACACAACTTAAAATACTGAAATAAACAAAATACAGCCAGCTTTGGGAGAAATGACTTCAGCAGGCTTCAAAAGACTTCAATTTCAAGGTCTAAGCAGAGGAACATCTCCATCATTGATTATTTGCTCCTTGTGGCATAGAACCTTAAGAGGCCTTACAAGTCTTTTGTCTTTTGCTTCGAGAGTCGAGACATTGGCATCTGACTTACCTTCTTGAGGTTTCGGAAGCTCTAGCAAACTTAGCAGTCTCACTTTAAAACCCTTGCATTCTTCAACTGGATGCCTCATTGTCCCAGTATGAAATTTACACTCAACTTCTGGGTGATCTTCTTCGAGGATCAGATCCTTGTCATGGAACAACTTTTGCACAATAGCTTCTAAGGCCAAGCAGGTGTCCAGGTTGTGCCCTTTAGCCCCTTTGTGAAACTCACAAATCAAGTTTGGATTGTGCCAGGGTCCTAGCACAGGGTTGAGAGGTCGCGGAGTTACCAACGAGTTCTGAATCAACAGGGGATAAAGTTTGATCAGAAACACAAGAATTGGCTTGTAGTGAGCCTTGTTTCTTTTGAAAAAATACATATTCTTGTTCTGGCTTTGAGAACCTTGAGGGGAAACAACCATTGGAGGCTGAAACGTTCTTTTAGTAGCCACCTGATGAGAATGGCATTTGGGCGCAAGACCAAATGTTGGTTGATGCGAGGTTCCTTCGAGGGCATGTCCTTGGTATGGGAGGAACATAGGAGGCAGCGAAGGGTTGCTGACTCGAATGCCTTGAGGCGTGAATGAGAACATATTGGAGTCAAGCAGAGTCTGAACCTTGCTCTTGAGTACCTTACTGTCTTTAGTTGAATGCCCATGTGCCCCAGCGTGGTAGTCACATCAGGCATTGACGTCAAAGCCTGGTGGGTATGGAAAAGGCATTGAATCCATCTCCTTTGGCACTATCAACCCACCTTTGATAAAATATGGAAACATCTGACTGTATGACATTGGTAATGGAGTGAAATGCCTTTCTGGATTTCTTGGCCTTTATCGAGCGTGTTGACGTGGATGACGGCGGTCTGGCCCTTGATACTGAGGGGGTCCTTGAGTTGGAAGAGCCACAGGAGACGACGAAGTGATAACTTCTCTGGAGTAACAGGGTGAGCGTGCCCTTCCTTCTTTATCAAGTTCTGCAAAGTCTCCAAGACCCAGTTCATCTGACTTTTGAAGACTCTGATCTCCTCCTTCAAGGCTTCCTGATTTTTCAAAATCTCGTTCATCGTTGTCATTTGTCCAAAGTGTGTGCTAGGTATCCTTCTAGAAATATGGGAAGAATAAGATGAGACTCAAGGCTGAGAAACGAGATGCAATGCAAATGTGATGACAATGCAAATGCAATGCAAACCAAATGGTTTCGAGGAGCTCAAAAGCAAGTTGCAAACATTTTTTTGGAAAAACAGAAGAGTTTCACTTTAAAATCCAATGGTCTCTATTGATTTTGCAAAGGAAAGAACATCTGAATTCCTTGAAACCAAAGGGCTATCCATGAATGGATAATTGTATACACAAACACACATATACACATATTCACAAATATGCTGACAAGCAAACAAGGGCCTAGGTTTGAAGATCACGAGCATGGAGCCATGGTCTACCCATCCCAAGAGGTATGAACTATGGGTTCATGATCTACAGAATATGTTTCCAAAAAGTTCCAAGAGTTAACAACCCATCTTTAAGATTTTATTGATTTCCCAAATGACTCGATAGTCAATAAAATTCTCAAGAGAATCTTGTCTGAGTGTAGTATCGCGTATCAACCATTTTGGGAATAGACTCCCTCATAGTCATCGTACTACATCCTAAAAGGCCAAGTGTGGTTAAAGGTGACTAATGGTCATCAGTGTCATGGGCTCCTAGGTCGAGAGTAGTAACGTTTTCACGAATTGACTCGTTCAACATGACTAACTCTCAAGAGGGCCTCAACTGAGTGGTGGTTTCTCAAGTCAACTTTTTCGGGAATCGAATCAATTAAAGTCTCCTTGAATATACCACCTTCCTATCATAGGTGCACTCCAGTCCGGGTATAGGACATCCTCACCTCTCAAAGTAGCAACCCTGCAGACAGAAAACCCAAGCACAACAGATATAAATACAGATATAAATATATACAAGTATATAGGCAAGCAAACATATAAAATAACACAAATGCAAACAAGGTAGGCTTAACCCTCTTAGGGGATTATTCCCCAGTGAAATCGCCATTTCTGTTGCGGTGAGAATCAGATATCAAGCTATTAATTAACTTGAATCACACATCTTTGAAATTCACCACCGAGCTTTGATTTATCCAAAGTAAAGGGTAAAGATCGAAGAAAACCCTAATTGCACTATGTGAAGACACAGCTAAGAGATCTAAGCTTCGGGGGTTGGTTATACTAAGGGAAGGTATTAGCATCCTAAGTATCTGTAGTACTCTACAGGAACCTCTTGTTAGTATTTGTGTTATGTTAAGGTTTGCTTGCTAAGGAGTCTGCTAAGGGAAAAGGTAAAGACCTGTGGTAAAGGTAAAGACCTAAGGGTAAAGATAAATGCTAAAGGTAAATGAAATTCTGGTACCAGATATGTGTTGTTACGTGTGATGTCACAACAACACACTCTTCAATGGACAATATAACACAACAGAAAAGACACAAATAATTGTTCACCCAGTTCAGTTAAACAACTTACTCTGGGGGCTACCAAGCCAGGGATGAATTTCACTATCAGTAGAATTAATTTACAGACTCAACAACCCAGTTGACATCTCTAAACTTAATCACTACTTAATGAATATTATACCTAAGAGACCACTTAGGTATGAGAACACTACTCAATCCATAAATCACTTCAGTGATATAATTCAAAGATCACACACTTTGAAAAACACAACTTGATTCTGCTTCACAGCTTTGATCAAGAACAACTCAAAACAACAACACCAATTCACACTAGAATGGTTTACAACACATACACGAAGACATAAACGACTCTCAGTCTTTAGCTCTCTTTCTTTGTCACTTTAACTTAGGGTTGAGGCTGCTTTAAATATCATTCTGACTTGGGCTTGGACCTGCTCCCAAGATTCAGATCGATTTGTTATTGAAATCAGAAATTAATGCAGATTTGATCTCCTAAATCTTTTCAAATCAGCCCTAATGTTTGTTATATGATTTGCTCCATGATCTGCTCCATCTCTGATTGCCAATATCTTCTCCAAGAAATTCGCATCCAATCACTCTAACAGATCTCCTCAAATCTTACTAACACGCGCAGCCCTAAAACATCACAAACTGATGTTCTGGTATAGTGATGTCAAGACATCACTTATAACATCAGCATACAAAACTTCCAACCCTGCAACAGCTAATGATAAGAACCAATGTTATGACATCAGACATATGACATCAACATTGTTCAACTTTGTTTTACCAAAATTTCAGCCAACACAAGAACTAACAATCTCCCCCCTTTGGCTAATTTTGGCTAAAACAAACTCTGCCATCATCAGAGAACCCAGCAGCGGATAAAAATTGATAAATTTTTAAACCATAGCAGCACCTCTTCAACAAGCTGCACAAACTCACTAACCAGCAGCAACAAAAACCAACAAGCTGCATAAACTCACTTTCACATCAGCATAGGGCAAACTCCCCCTCAAAACAAGAACCAGCCCATAGCTGTTCAGTCTAGGCAACACATAGGCTAACATATACCTTCTCCCCCTTTTTAGCCACAATTTGACAACATCAAACACAAATATCTGACATCCATTAAGACATGGTCAAAAGCAAGCTTCCCAAGGAACACAATATCCCAAAAACTTTGACTGGTCAGGCGATACAACCTATGGATTCTTATAGTACTATAAAGTCCATGCCTTCTTCCTTCTAACAGTACCAGACACCAACCAAGAATAAGCCAGTCAAACTCCAAAGATGCAGCAAAGAACCTCAAGCAGGAGGACAAGAAACCAGATCCACTGAAGAAGAAGAGCAAAACACAGACAACAACTGGAACTTCTTCAGGAGCAACAAGAACAGGCAAAACATCTGAGACAAGGATGAAGACCATCAAGAAACCTCCAGTGCAACAATATGATTCCGATGAAGGAGATGGTGATGAGGACTGGATTACATTTAAAAACTCAGAAGGTTGGGACAAATTGAATAAGAAGAAGAAACAAAACTCTATGTTTAAAGCTTTAGATGAACTAATACTTCCAATCTTGTAAACTTTCTGCAGTTGAATAATTGTTATCTTTAATCACACACATAAGACAACTGCATCCTAACACATCTTCCAACTAATCCTTATATATGCAACTCCCCAATTTTAAACTATCAAATTGGTTTGCATCTAAGAACTCAGTACAAATATCTGCTAATTGCTTTTCAGTAGCCACATGTTCCAAAGCCACCTTATCTTCAACCAAGTCCTTTATATCAATATGCTTTACCTTACTGTTTTGAATAGGATTCTTGGAGATACTCATATCACAGTGCAATGTCATAACATCTTGCTTGACATTGTTTTTAGTCAACAGTTGCTTCATCCAAACAAGTTGAGAGCAACTACTCCCTGCTGCTATGTACTTTGCATTACCATAACCTATAAGCTCAGTCCCTGATCCATGATTGTAATTCTTCTTAGATCTATTCTCATAAAGAGACTTCTCTAGTCCATCAAAAATAGTTGTTTTGTGATAATGAGGACCAATTTTGTAGCAGCCATCTTGAGAACGATGACATAATTAATACTAATACGCCCAGCAGATAATTTTCCCTTTAGGAATCAAATTTTTGCGGATATGTCTGTATCCTTCAACTCACATTCATCTCTCTCACTTCTTCTATCAGCAATGTCAACAGAATTGAATTCATTGACAAGTCTCTCATAGCACTTGTAAAAACTAGGACCAGTTTCCATCAGCCTAGCAAACTTAATCATATTCAGAGCATCTTTACCAAATTCTTTTTCCAGATTAAGCCCTCTTTGAAAAACATACTTCCACCTTTTTATGAAATGCAAAGGAATGTTATCTAGTGAAGCCTTTTGAATTTTCTCAGAAGTTCTAACAACAACAGCTTTCTTCATATGAGAGATGTCCTTAATAGCTTTCCCTTTCCTTGATTTCAGTCTTTTAGCAACCCCAGGAACTACTTTTGCAATCAGCTCATTGTCAGATAGATCAACCACTTCAACATTCTTCTTTATTTTAAGGCTAGGAGATGTTTCAACCTTAACTCCAACATCTCCATCTTCCAAAACAGAGATTGCCAACCTGTGATGGTTGTCTTGTGAGTTATCAGTCTGCTTATCATCTTGCTTTCAAAACTTCTTAAGGTCACCACTACCAGCACCCATATCTTCAGAGAATTCGTCATTACTCTTCATATCTGAGTGATCATCCTCTATGACCTTAGGTTCCTCAAGATTTCCTGTGAACAATTGCATAACACTGGGTTGTTTGGTGATCCTTCTGATGTCACAGTCAGATGTCATAACATCATCCTCAACATCACTTGATGAGCTGAACTCTTGAGGTACCCATTGATAGCAATTATCTCTGGATCTGACTCCCTTCATAACTACCTTATTCTTCTCATTAGTCATCAAATACTCATCCTTAGTGTAGCTGACCTTGTGTCCTTCATCACAAAGCTGACTTATGCTAATCAAATTAGCACTCAAACCTTTGACAAGAAGCACACTGTCAAGATCAGGTCCATCATGACACTTCACTTTTCCAACACCTTTTACCACCCCTTTCTCTTCATTTCCAAAAGTAACATCAATTGAGGAGCAAGAATTGACATCCACCAATTGGTTTTTGAATCCAGTCATGTGCTTTGAACAACCACTGTCAAAGTACCATCCATCCTTAGCAGAGTGTCTATCTGAAATATTAGCCAATAGACATGTAACCTCAGCTTTAGGAACCCACTGTTTAACAACCTTGGGCCTGTTATCCTTCTGTCTAGGTTAAGGGATAGACTTGGGATAACCATGAAGCTTGAAGCAAGAAAATTGCATATGGCCAAATCTTCCACAATAGAAGCACCTTACTCTTTCTTCTCTGAAGTTGTTAAACTTCCTGCCACCTTGATGATGAAACTGCTGTGGCTGCCATCCATAGTACTGGTGCTGTTTTCTTCCATAGTTTGCCTGTCTCCTGTAGTGAGGATTCTGTCTCTTAGGCTGTCTTCTATGGTGATGTGGCTTCCTTCTTCCATAATAATGAGGCACAACATTATTATATTCAAAGCCATACATATTCCCCTGATGTTGAGACATCTGATGGAACATGTTAAACCTAGAAGTATGTACCTTCCCTTGATGAGGACCATGAGCATACCTTTTCCCTTGATGAGGACCATGAGCATACCTTTTTCCAACATTTTGAGGCTGTTGGTGAGCAACCTGCTTAGGTTTAGGATTATGTCTCTTTTTGTTATGTTGAGACATTAGTTGAGACATATCCTTTTTGGTTCCTGAAGTACTAGCTTCAGCTGAAACCTTCTCCTCAACAACAAATCCTAAGCCAGACTTGTCTCCTGCTACCTTTTCTGCCTGAAGGATCTTATCAAGAGTATCAGATTCACTGTTTAACATTCTAACAGATTTTGTCATTTGATCAAGTTGAGATTTAACTAACAAGACTTCATTTTCAAGATCAGCTTTAACAGTCTCAAGCTGAACAATTTGTTTCTTTTGTTTCTCACTCTCTTGACAAACCTCTGCACTCCTCAGACATAGCTCTTGATAGGAGGTTGCTAACTCCTCAAAAGTCAGTTCCTCATCACTTGATTTTCCATCAGAAACACAAGTTCCTGTCAATGCTCTAACATGCTTGGTTGACTCTTCTTCACTTTCACTGTCAGTATCAGACCAGGAAACAGTCATGCCCTTCTTCTGCTTCTTAAGGAATGTAGGACATTCTTTCTTGACATGTCCATAACCTTCACACTCAAAGCATTGAATCCCTTTGTCTTGAGCAGTCTTCTCTTTATCCTTCTCTTTTGACTTGCTGATGTCAGAGGAGATGTTCTTAACATTAGGTTTGTAGTTCTTATTCATCCTCTTGAAAACCTTGTTAAACTGTCTTCCCAGCATAGCAATGGTCTGAGACAGCTCCTCCTGAGATTCAGCACCATTCCCTTTCTTCTCTTCTTGAGTATTGGATACCAAGGCTATACTCTTGGTCTTCTTTTCAGGTTCCTCCTCATTCAACCCTAACTCAAAAGTTTGAAGAGATCCAATAAGCTCATCAACCCTCATTTTGCTGATGTCTTGAGCTTCTTCAATTGCAGCCACCTTCATCTTATACCTCTTGGGAAGGGATCTAAGGATTTTCCTCACCAGCTTTTCTTCAGTCATCTTCTCTCCAAGAGCACTAGAGGCATTCGACAGCTCAAGAATACTCATATGAAAGTCATGAATAGTTTCATCTTCCTTCATCTTTAGACTTTTAAACTTTGATGTCAGAAGTTGAAGTCTTGACATCTTAACCTTTGAAGTTCCTTCATGAGTAGTCTTCAAGATGTCCCAAGCTTCCTTAGCAACTTCACAAGTATTGATCAACCTGAATATGTTCTTATCAACTCCATTGAAAATAGCATTTAAAGCTTTGGAATTACTATGGGAAAGCTCATCTTCTTCCTTGGTCCATTCTTCTTCAGGTTTCAGTTTTGAGCTGCCTTCTTTTTCTTTCCCAGCATCATCTTTCTCAACAACAACAGGTGCTTTCCATTCTTTTATGATAGCCTTCCAAGCCCTGCTGTCCAAGGATTTCAAAAAGGTAATCATTCTTGGTTTCCAATAATCATAATTAGAGCCATCCAAAATAGGGTGTCTATTCACAAATCCACCAACTTCCTTGTCCATCTTTACTAGAAAGTATCAGCCCTAGATCTCACCCAAATGCAGAGCAGGATGCCTGCTCTGATACCAATTGAAATTCTGGTACTAGATATGTGATGTTACGTGTGATGTCACAACAACACACTCTGCAATGGACAATATAACACAACAGAAAAGACACAAAGAATTGTTCACCCAGTTCAGTTAAACAACTTACTCTAGGGGCTACCAAGCCAGGGATGAATTTCACTATCAGTAGAATTAATTTACAGACTCAACAACCCAGTTGACATCTCCTAAACTTAATCACTACTTAATGAATCTTCTACCTAAGAGACCACTTAGGTATGAGAACACTACTCAATCCCTAAATCACTTCAGTGATATAATTCAAAGATCACACACTTTGGAAAACACAACTTGATTCTGCTTCACAGCTTTGATCAAGAACAACTCAAAACAACAACACCAATTCACACTAGAATGGTTTACAACACATACACGAAGACACAAACGACTCTCAGTCTTTAGCTCTCTTTCTTTGTCACTTTAACTTAGGGTTGAGGCTGCTTTAAATATCATTTTGACTTGGGCTTGGACCTGCTCCCAAGATTCAGATCTGATTTGTTATTGAAATAAGAAATTAATGCAGATTTGATCTCCTAAATCTTTTCAAATCAGCCTTAATGTTTGTTATATGATTTGCTCCATGATCTGCTCCATCTCTGATTGCCAATATCTTCTCCAAGAAATTCGCATCCAATCACTCTAACAAATCTCCTCAAAGCTTACTAACACGCGCAGCCCTAAAACATCACAAACTGATGTTCTGATGTTCTGGTATAGTGATGTCAAGACATCACTTATAACATCAGCATACAAAACTTCCAACCCTACAACAGCTAATGATAAGAACCAATGTTATGACATCAGACATATGACATAAACATTGTTCAACTTTGTTTTACCAAAATTCCAGCCAACACAAGAACTAACAGTAAAGACCTAAGGGTATGTACACTAAGTATGCTCGCCAAGACATCGTATCTCGTGCCTACGTATCCTAATGAGGATGGAATCAGAGCATTCGTAGTTCACCTAGCTACGGGTGAGGAACCATTGACTATGGTCAAAGTTCCAGGGGGAAATGAGTACTCATAATCATGATACTCACATAGAGTTAAAGAACTCTCTAAGTCTAAGTTGTAAGGGTAAGTGAATACTCATGATGAGAATCACAAAAAATTTAAAAACTTTATCCTAGTTCTAAGTTGTGGGGGTGAATGGCTCTTATAAGGCCAAAGGAAAGGTAAGGCTCTTATGAGGCCAAGAGAAGATGATGGCTCTAATGAGGCCAAGGGGAGAAGATGGCTCTAATAAGGCCAAGAGAGTAATGATCTATCTATGACTTTGAGGTCAATAGAGAGACTTTCCTTTGGAAGGAGGGGAAGGCAACTTCTTGTAAAAACAAGTGTTGAAAAGGTGATTACAGTATGAGTGATAAGAAATAAGGGTCAAAGGACTCAAGGAGGATAAACATCCAAGAATGGAAATAACCTCAATCAAGCATAAATCACATATATAACATCAAAATGTGAAGATAAACATCCATGTGAATCATCCCTAGGCACGAGCAAGATTAAGTATGACAAGACATAATGAAATGATGTACAACAACTTAATCATGAACAAATGATCAAATATGCAACCTTGAACCAAAAGGGCAGTGGTGAGACTTCCTCATTTAACCATGAATAGACACAAGTTCAAACTACAAAGCACTTCAAGAAATGTTACAAAGAAATTAGGTCAAACTAGGTTAAAACCAAAGGTGGAAGGAGGATTACATTAATGAGGTGTTAAAAATTAGAAAAGGGGTGGACAAATCCAAAACCAAAGCCTAAACTCAAGTTTTAACCTTCAACAAGGTGTGTGTAAAGTGCTATGCAAAGATATGTAAAATAGCCATCTCAAAATCAAACTTCAATGTGAAATACCAAAGGCATTGAGCAATGAATTGAGGGTTAAGCAAAGGCAATCAAAACTAAACCAAAAGACCTCATTCAAGGTCAACAATCAACCTTAAATTATCCTCCTAATGTACCCTAAGACACTCTAAAAAATCAACTACAGAAAATAAAGGGAAGTGGTCTTTTTGAAAGAGGTTCACAAACTAGGTTAAAATCTACTCCTAATTTTATAAAATCAGAAATAAATATTAAAATAAAGTGAAAATGGAAATAAAAATTTTGGAAAATTAAATTAAACTCCTAAATGTTAGCTTAAATTTTCTAAGAATTTTTATGAGGAGAAACTATTTTTAATAAGACAAAATTGGAATGAAATAAAAATAAGAATATTTGAGGAAGGCCAAAACAGGGAGGGTGCATTAGTAAAAACAAGATGAACTAATGGCAAGTTGTATGCGCATTGGGCTTTACAGATGGGAGGTGTTATTAGCGAAACGACAAAGGCCCAGGGTCAAAAGAATTATTCTTCAGCCAAGTGAAATATTACACGGTCAACGTACAAAATAAACATGTAAACATTGCATCAATCGGTCACTAGTCCTTTAAGTGACTAAACGACAAAACAATAACCCGACCACTCATGCCTTTCCAGCTCATCAATTTCTTCATGCAAAACCATGACAAACCCTAACCTTTTTCAGCCATTTTCACCCTCTTCTCCCAATCAAAATCAATGAAATAAGATAGCATGGTGTAGTGTTCAGAGGGTAGAACAAACTCAGACCTCATACATCTCAAAATAGAAACTTAAACATAAAGAAAATAGGAGTTAAAACTAGACATTTCATGCTGGGCCACAAAACTGAACCATGGGAAACAATCATAAACTCACATCACTGGCCATGCTAACATCTTAAGTTAATGTAAGTGCAAAGTATGAACACATGATATCATTCAGAACTGATCAAACTTAAACATGAAAGCATGAGGACATGGGAGAAAACTTACCAAGTGGAGATAGTCCACTGCTTCTTCAACTTAGGAGCTTAAATTTATGGATATTTTAGGTGTTGTTACGCTTCAGTTTAAAGCATGATTGTGAATTTACCGATCTTTCGATGTCATAATTATGCTCATTCTTGACATTGCATGCACATACTCATTCTTGTACATTTTTATTCACATAATAACATTATTTGTGATGTATTTTAAGTAACATTTGGTACTGTTTTGCACTTTCCATTCATGTTTGAATTAAGCTTGTTCTTCAAGGAATAAGCTTAATCTTATATAATCAATAATGCACCCTGTGATTTAATAATTTTTCAATTCATTTTGGGAAATTATTAGCATATTCCTCCCTTTTGATTAATTAATTGAAACTTCGTTTCGATTATTGATCTTCCCTTTGGAACTTCTCTTTAGGCTTCCTTTAGAGCTTTCTTTCTCCCTTCCCCGCGGAGTCAGAGATTTGCACCACGCACTGGAGCACAGTACAATTTGGAGCTGTTACGATGTCTGTTTCAACTTCTGTACTACACCCTGTGTGTTAGAGAAGGGATGAGAATGGAGAATTCCTACTCTCATTCTGACCACTTAAGGTTGGGGACGAATGACCCTGTGCCTGGCTTTGTCACCTCTATTTCCAGGCGGTAGCGTATCTCCTTCCCCAGTTGAGTCGATCCTCGATCACTCTTATCTCTTTCAATAAGTCTTTTGATCTATCACCATTCCCTTGGTTCACAATCATTAGCAATCTTCAGAGAGTCAATCTCTTGCTCTTGTTCAATACCTTTCCTTCTTCTCTTCAAGAGAGTTTCAATTACCTTTTCTTGTGACTAGTCATTTCTTTTGCTGATTCCCCATGAGAGTTGTAATCATTCTTCCTTTGGTTGATCACATTCATACTGTTAAAACCAATGCTCTATTCCCCTGCAATCACGCTCTTTCTTCGGTTAAACACAGTTTTCCTGTTAAACACGGAAACCCTTGCGGAGTTCGCAACCTTCTCTTGGTTCTTCTCCCTTTGATTGGTTAACCACTGTCTATCAGTTAAAACACCAATTTGCGCTTCTTCTCAGTTAATCACAGTCTTTCTGTTAATACTGAGTTCCTTTTGAGTTAATCACCTTCTCTTGGTTAATCACTCATTCTTCTCGGTTAATCACAATCTTTCTGTTAAAACCGAATCCCCAGCAGTTAGCAATCTTCTCTTGGTTTGAATACTTGCACCCTTGGGTTTGTAACCTTTCTTTAGTTCAAATACCCTTTCTTCGGTCAGGTACTGTTTGTTCAGTCAGTGTACCGAACATCCTTTGGGTCACGACCTACGCTTGGTCCCACACCCGTCCTTTGGGTTACGATCTGCTTGGTCCCACACCCGTTCTTTGGGTCACGACCTTCACCCGGTCCCACACCCATTCTTTGGGTCACAACCTTAGCTTTGTCCCACACCTGTCCTTTGGTTCACGACCTTTGCTTGGTCCCACACCCGTCCTTTGGGTCACAACCTTCGCTTGGTCCCACACCCGTCCTTTGGGTCACGACATTTGCTTGGCCCCACACCCGCCCTTTGGGTCACGACCTTCGCTTGGTCCCACACCCGTCCTTTGGGTCACGACCTTCGCCTGGTCCCACACCCGTCCTTTGGGTCACGACCTTCGCTTGGTCCCACACCCGTCCTTTGGGTCACGACCTTCGCTTAGTCCCACACCCGTCCTTTGGCTCACGACCTTCGCTTGGTCCCACATCCCATTTAGGTCACAACCTTCGCTTGGCTCTACACCCGTTCTTTTGGTTGATCACAATCTATCTGTTAAAACCTTTTCCCCACAAAGTTGTAATCTTCCCTTTCCTCGGTTAATCACTGTTTATCTGTTAAGATACCAAAAACTTTCAAAGTCAAACACCTTCTCTTAGTTCAGTACTATCTCCTTTTTGGTTCATCACAGCTTGTTTTTATCCCCTCCCTAGTTGTTATCTCATTTTCTTCGGTTAATCACTGCCAGTCAGTTAACCTACCGAGTTCTGTCTCTCTTGGTTTTGACGCCATTCCTTTCGTTCTTCCCCAACACGGTCACCCCTTTTCGGCTCGAGTTTCCCCAGTAGAGTTCCCTTTTTTCCCATCAGAGTTTTATCTCCTTTCCTCTCTGGTTAACCACTGTCAGTCAGTTAATATACCAAGCTTTTATCCTTTAGATCTCCAGTAGGGTCACTACCCTCTGGTCCCCAGCACTGTCGACTTACCTCTCTAGTGGAGTCTTTTCTATCATCTTTCTTCATTTCTCCTTTCTTGGTTTTGACATCACTTTATTTTGGAATCCTCAATGGAGTTTCCTCCTTCTTGCGCTCTTGGTTTTGACACCGCTTTTCCTTTCCTTTTCTGTTTTCCGTCTTAGTTCCACGAACTACGGAAGCTCTGGTTCTGCATTCATTCGAATGTATGATATGTAGGCACGAGATCGCGATGATCTTGGAGAGCACACTTCCACCCTTCCATCCTTCTTCCATTATTCTTCCCTTTCCCTGGTTCCTCTGAACTACGGCGCTCTGATTTCCTCATTGCACTATGAGGGTACGTAGGCACGAGGGCCCCGATCCTCCGCGAGCACTTTCTTTCTTTCTTTATTTTCTCCTCTCTCTCTCTCTCTCTTCCTTTTTAGCTAGAAGCCTTTAGATAGATAACCCTTTCCAGCCTATAAGCAAGCGAAATGGTTCCCGTCGAGTACGACGGATGCGTAAGGTGCTAGTACCTTCCTTTCACATAACCGACCCCCGTTCCTGTTTCTCTTCCCCTTGGGTTTTATCGATAATTTCCCTTTTCTTTGGGACTAAATAAAGTTCGGTGGCGACTCTGTTGTATCTTTGAGTGTGCGATTCACTCAGGTATAAACCAGCCATCTTCAGGTATGTACACATAGAGTTTAAAAACTCTATCCTAGTTCTAAGTTATGGGGGTGAATGGCTCTTATAAGGCCAAAGGAAAGCTAAGGCTCTAATGAGGCCAAGAGAAGATGATGGCTCTAATGAGGCCAAAGGGAGAAGATGGCTCTAATAAGGCCAAGAGGGTAATGAGCTATCTAAGACTTCGAGGTCAATAGAGAGACTTTCCTTTGGAAGGAGGGGAAGGCAACTTCTTGTAAAAATAAGTTTTGAAAAGGGGATTACAGTATGAGTGATAAGAAATAAGGGTCAAAGGACTCAAGGAGGATAAACATCCAAGAAGGGCAACAACATCAATCAAGCATAAATAACATATATAACATCAAAATGTCAAGATAAACATCCATGTGAATCATCCCTAGGCACGAGCAAGATTAAGTATGACAAGACATAATGAATTGATGTACAACAACTTAATCATGAACAAATTATCAAATATGCAACCTTGAACGAAAAAGGCAGTGGTGAGACTTCCTCATTTAACCATGAATAGACACAAGTTCAAACTACAAAGCACTTCAAGAAATGTTACAAAGAAACTAGGTCAAACTAGGTTAAAACCAAAGGTGGAAGGAGGATTACATTAATGAGGTGTTCAAAATTAGAAAAGGGGTGGACAAATCCAAAACCAAAGCCTAAACTCAATTTTTAACCTTCAACAAGGTGTGTGTAAAGTGCTATGCAAATATATGTAAAATAGCCATCTCAAAATCAAACTTCAATGTGAAATACCAAAGGCATCGAGCAATGAATCAAGGGTTAAGTAAAGGCAATCAAAACCAAACCAAAAGACATCATTCAAGGTCAAAAATCAACCTCAAATCATCCTCCTAATGTGCCCTAAGACACTCTAAAAAATCAACTCAAGAAAATAAAGGGAAGTGGTCTTTTTGAAAGAGGTTCACAAACTAGGTTAAAATCTACTCCTAATTTTATAAAATCAGAAATAAATATTAAAATAAAGTGAAAATGGAAATAAATATTTTTGGAAAATTAAATTAAACTCCTAAATGTTAGCATGTATTTTATGAGAATTTTTAATGAGGAGAAACTATTTTTAATAAGACAAAATTGGAATGAAATAAAAATAAGAATATTTGAGGAAAGCCAAAACAGGGAGGGTGCATTAGTAAAAACAAGATGAACTAAGGGCAAGTTGTATGCGCATTGGGCTTTACAGATGGGAGGTGTTATTAGCGAAACGACAAAGGCCCAGGGTCCAAAAGAATTATTCTTCAGCAAAATGAAATATTACACGGTCAACATACAAAATAAACATGTAAACATTGCATCAATCGGTCACTAGTCCTTTAAGTGACTAAAATACAAAACAATAAGTCGGCCACTCATGCCTTGCCAGCGCATCATCTTCTTCATGCAAAACCTTCACTCACAAACCCTAATCGTAAAACCAGAAAAATACCATGAGAAATCCTCACCTTTCTCAGCCATTTTCACCCTCTTCTCCCAATCAAAATCAATGAAATAAGATAGCATGGTGTAGTGTCCAGAGAGTAGAACAAACTCAGACCTCATACATCTAAAAAAAATCTTAAACATAAAGAAAATGGGAGTTAAAACTAGAAATTTCATGCTGAGCCACAAAACTTAACCATGGGAAACAATCATAAACTTACATCACTGGCCATGCTAACATCTTAAGTTAATGCAAGTGCAAAGTATGAACACATGATATCATTCCGAACTGATCAAACTTAAAAATGAAAGCATGAGGACATGGGATAAAACTTACCATGTGGAGACAGTCCACTACTTCTTCAACTTAGGAGCTTAGGAAATCCAGGTAAGTTCAACTTCTCCACTTCAATGATGAAAGGATAAGTCAGGGATCCAATCTTTCTTGATGATATACAAGTCACTGAAGAAGTTGGCAAACTCTGTTGTTCTCACGAATTCACTCTCCTTTCTTATGATGTATTGGTTGTGTGTTGATGGTGTTCTGTCTGTTTAAGTGATAAGGGTTGGACTCCTTTTATAGGCAGAACAGGGAGAGTTCTTTCATGAAGACACAAAGGTTATATGCTTTGTCTAAGAGGGAATGATGATAGGTTTCAAGTCCTACATGCATGGCTTCTATTCCTATCCATCTTGAGCCAAGTGAAATCTTGTTTATTGCTTGTATTAAGGTTCAAGTCAGAAAAGTAAAAGCCAAAAACCAACGTGTTGTGGTACAAGCATGGCAACTTTTGTATGTCAACTTATCAAGTACAAAAGTAGTTGGAACTTTTGATCCATTTTCACGGGTTTTATGGTATAATACATGTTGGAAACTGAAAAGAAGATTAATAGGATGTACTTGGCAAGGCAAAGGATTTTAGTTCAGAATTTGGTTCAAAATAAAGGCATGGTTCGTGTAATGAAACTAAGTCATGGCCCTCACTTTGGTGCACGATAACTTCTTGTCCAATGAACCAAATGGAGTGGTTCTTTTTCCTCTTGAAAGATGGCAGGTAATAGAGTAACTTTGATGTTGGAGAGAGGTTTGGATAAAGCCTAGAAACATATGAAAAGTGGTGGTAAAGTTTAGTGAAGCAAGTGGAGAAAACAAGTAGAGTCAGAATTTTTCTAAGTAACATTTCATCATTGCAACCTCACCACTTTAGGGCACCATAACTTGGAGAATACTTCACCAATTCTTGAGATCTTTGGTTCAATGTAAAATAGGGAGATAATAGAACAATTCTCATGTGAAAAACAACTTGAGATGAGGCTTGGATGATTGAGAGGAAGAGCCATAAAATCGTGTACCACATGCTGTCCAAAAGACTTGGAAAAATTCTAAGTTAAAGATTCTTCCAACATTGAAACACCAAACTTTGAAGCAACATAACTTGGGATTGAATGATCCAAATGGAGAGTTCTACACATGCTTGGAAAGCTTGAAGAACAAGGAACAACTTTAATGCCCAAGAATTTTGGATTTGAAACTTGGAACAATGAGAAAAATGGACATGAAGTTATGTGAAACTAGAGCCAAAATGAGAAAATTTTCACCAAGTCATAAATATATTTTGGCTTCCAAGGCTCATAACTTAAAAACCAAGTCTTTTTTGAAGAAGGACCCTCTAATACACTTTGAAGTTCATGGTGAGAGCTTAAATTTGAGCTTTGAGTCACAAAATTTGGATGAGTGGTTTGAAAGTTATGACTCTTTGAAGTTGGCACAAGGAGTGAATTTTTCAACACTTAGAAAATTTCAAGAACCAAACCTTGCCCTTTTTGCAAGAAACCTTTCAAATGCTAATATTTCATGCTCTAACTCAATAAACAAGCATGTCTTGATGGAAAATGACTTGAATAATTAATCTTGGATCAAAATATCAAAAGTCAAAGGTTTTGACATGTCAGTCAAAAACCCTAATTTCTTTAGCAACTCTACTGTGTGATCCTTGATGATCTGGCTTTCTCAATCTTTTCAAATACCAATGGATGGCCTCTAGGGATGTTTATGAACATATGGAATCATGTCCCAAGGCTTGGGATCATGCCTTGATCAAAATCAAAGGCAATGGTTGACTTTCTTGACAAAAACCCTAATCTGGGCCAGATGAAACTTGAGGCTCATTGAACTTGTGATGGGAGCCAAACACACTTGATTTCTTGATAAACAAGATCTCTTGAGTGTATGTAAGCTCAATTTGTTGATGAACCAATCAAGGCATTGACTGATCACACCAAAATTCCTCTGTACTTCTTCAGGTAAAAACCCTAGTTCCACAACTCTTGATCTGATGGTCTCTTCTTGATTTCTCTTGATCCAATCAGATGAGATCATGGCATATGATTTGATAACCTCATGATTTGTTTTCAAGACCAAATGGTTGAACTTTGGAGCCTCAGTTGACTTTCTTGAACATATGACTTCACACACTAATCTCAATCCACTAGTGAACACTTGTGATGGATGTATGGGCCAAGGAGTGTCTTAGGAGACCTTGAAGCATGTGAGAGCTTGGCTTATTGAGCTTGTCCTCTTTTGTGCCAACCCTAGCTTTCACATAAGAGAAAAAACTAGAAAAATATGGTGGTTAGTTAACAATGCATAGATGATTGAACCTTAAATGCAAGTGCAAGATGTTATGACATCTAAGCGGTAAAATTTAGGGTATAACATTAAGCTTATTTAGATTCTTCAATATTTAGATGAACTTATGAGGTTTGATCAACTAATGATTCTAGAACCGAACAATTACATTAATTTCTTGTGTTTTATTGGCATATATTTGAATCTTAGTCTAATCATCTTAAGGTTAAATAAAAGTTTATTGAATTGCAGTTGTTCGTAGTAAACGAATTTTAATAACTAATATGGTAAAATAATAAGTAGGATTACATTATTTTTTTAATCTCTTTAGACACAAAAGATTAGGGTCTAGGGATAAACATGACAAGTTTTATTTGAATTGCAATGGTGCTAATATCGACTTAGACATGGTATAATTTTAGTTATTGAATATTTTCACATTGTTTATAAACATGATAAGATTTAGTTTTTTTTCTTTCTAAAAGCCAATCAATATTGTAGAGTACCAGGGGTACGCAATCCGAATACAAATTAAATAAAAGAGGAAATTCTCAACTAACACCAACATGCTTAATCAAATTAAAGGGGTTAAGGAAACTCATAAAAATTAGAGTTGGAATTAGAAATTTCTCCTAATCTGACATGGCACCCTACGTTACCATAGAATATTAGACGGAAGTTTATCATTGTCCACCATCTTTGCTTCTTATATTTCAATCGTTGTCTGCTTTTATTTGCCATACCAAAAGTAAGCTATTTAATATCCATATGAAGTCTTGAACTTTCTTCTTATTATGGTATTTCCTATTTCCACGATTCTTAAAAAACCAACCTCCATTTTTATTAGATGATTTAGGTTTTTCATTAATTATCTTGAAATTTTATTTATTTCTTAAAGAGACATATTTTTTTATACTTTAATTTTCCTTTCTTTCACTTTTTCTTTATTTTTTCAAAATCACCTTTCTTGGAGTGACCATACAAAGAAATTTTGGTTGCATTTTCAGTTTTTATTTTGGTTTTTCTCATTTCATAAGCCTCGCAAGTTCATTAAAGTTCCCCAATCTTAATTTGGATGAGACATTTAGTTTTCTCAATTGTCATTACTAGTCTACTTTTATGTCATATTGAGGCGTTAGAGAGCATAACACCTTTGTAAGTGGAAAAATTCACCGATCAATTATATGAAATTAGAACATCAATACTTACTTGTTGAAGACATGATTTGAAAATAAGGGTTGTCGTTCTTGTCATCTTGATTCGGAATCCTAAAAAAGATGAGTGACTGGATCTTCATTTGTATCTCACACTCCCGTTCACAACTCTCAATGTAGCAAGTTGTGGAGCCGTCAATTGTCTTTCTAATTCTTGTGATTACAGAGGGGACCTAGTCATATAATATATATAACCCTAGTCCATAGCCATTATGGGATCAGGGTTAAAGCCCACACTTTTGTCCACATCAATCAGGTTTCAGATACTCAACCTTTAATTAAAAAAATTACTTAACCAATAAAAGAACTTATTTATGCACCCCCATCAGAATCACGATTAACCCGTTTTTCACAAACTAAACAACAATTCATTATAGCCCATAAAAAATTAGAAAAATCTAACACCTTTTCTAATATCAATTGTTTAAACATTGTCTTTCATGAGTTTTTTAATCTACTTAGTTAGTGTCATTAATCTTTAAAAATAGTAAGCTATAAATTCATCACTCTTCATTTGTAGCATTTCATAATGTTCTCTTTGCCTTTGCATCTCCACCACAATACTTCACTAGCATATCCCAATCGCCTTTGGATGTGTTTTTTTCCTACAAATTTATCAAACACTTTCTCATCAACACATTGACGTATGTAACACTACTACAGAAAATACATATAATAACGTCCGCGTTACTACGGATATTCAATCAACCGTTGTAATATGTGATATTCAGGTGCATTTTATTTTATTTAACCACCTATAACTACAATTGATTTAATACCCGTGGTGAAAAGGGGCGTATGGTCATGGGTTCAAATCGTACCACCAACATTTTTGGTTATTTACTTATTTTTAAAAAATGCTGACAGACCTTTCACCACGAGTATTTAAATCAACTGTGGTTATATGTGACGCCTTTTTTTAAGCTATATATAACGCTCTTAGTTCATTCACTTTTGCTCTAGACGTACCCAGACAAACTTCATCTTCTGCCTCCAAACTTCTTCCATTTACGAAACATTATTTATCCATAAAACCAAACTTGAAAACATCATTTATTCCCCAAACGAAACTCAGAAACATTGCTTCCATTAACGTGTTACAATTTGTTCCTATTTAACGATTTTGCAGGTAAAATGTTATTGTTTAATGATTTGATTTATTTATTTATTTTATTGTTGTTCGTGTTGTTTTTGTTATTGTTGTCGTTGTTGTTTTTGTTGTTGTTCTTGCTGTTGTTATTGTTATTGTTATTTTTATTATTGTTGTTGTTGTTTTTTTTGTTGTTATTGTTGTTGTTGTTATTGTTCTTGTTGTTGCTCTTGTTGTTCTTGATGTTATTCTTATTTTTGTTCTTGTTGTTGTTATTGTTCTTGTTGTTCTTGTTATTGTTGTTGTTGTTGTTGTTGTTGTTGTTATTGTTTTTATTTTTGTTCTTGTTGTTGTTATTGTTCTTGTTATTGTTCTTGTTGTTCTTGTCGTTCTTGTTGTTGTTGTTTTTGTTGTTCTTGGTGTTCTTGTTGTTCTTGTTCTTGTTCTTGTTCTTTTTGTTATTATTCTTATTATTCTTGTTAATCTTGTTGTTCTTGATGTTGTCGTGTTAAAATATTTAATATTGTATATTGTGATGAAAGTTATAAATGTAGTCAGACAAAACATGTGGCAAAAAAAATGCTGACAGACATTTTACAATGGGTATTTAAAACAACCGTATTGTTTCTAACCAGGGGCCCTAGTAATCCAGAACTTGTGCCGAGAGGTACTGACACTGGCCAAGTATTGTTCCTACCAGGAATCGAATTCGGTATTCCCCGAATCTTCATCCTTTAGCAGGAGCTTGTTTACCACTCGAGCCCAAGTACTTTGGTTACTCAATTTTTTTTCTTGTTCTTTAAAAAATTTACTCACTTTTCTTCCTTTGAATATGCTCTAAATGCTAGTTTATTACAAGTTAGCCTTACCCATATTTTTAAATAATAACTTAGTAAAATCATTAATTAATGGGTTAATACCCCTTTTGTCCCCTGCCATATGGGCGAAATCCCAAAAACAACCCTGTAAAAAAAAACACAGATTCCCCCCTTGTCATTTGAAGATTCTACTGTTTTGACCCCTCTTGAAATCCAGTCAACAATTTCTATGACGTGACAATATTTTTTTTATTTTTTATTATTATTTTTAATTACGTGGACGACTTATGTGGCATTTTTTATTATTTATTATTTTTTAAATTTCATATGGCATTTTTTTCGTATTATTTTTTATTTTTAATTTAATTCTATTTTTTTTCAAATTAATAATTTAAAAACTATTTTATTTGGGCCAAGTACACATTCCAAATTTATTAGCTAAAGTACATATTCCAAATTTATTAGCCCAAGTATTTTTCCATTTAATATACATTACACAAGTGTCTTATATAAAGCCTTTATTTTTTCCTACATCAAACGTTGTGGGACAACAGTTCTCTTCATCATCAATTTGCATCACACTGTTCATCAATTTTTCCTGCATCAATTTTCAAAATAGTTTTTACTTGTTGCTGCTGCTGCAATTTTTTTTACAATCTAAGAAGAAAGTGTTTCTATCTCACTTTATAAACCCAATCCTGTGATTGACCTTTAGAAGCCATCTTGCCTATAATAACAGCCATGGCAGCACCTGACACAGCGAGAAGTGGAATAGTCAACATCATAACAAGAGTAAGAAGCCATCCTTTGACCATCATCATTTGAATGTGAATTGAAGATAATGAAGCGAAGAATCTGTGCTGAAGGTTTAGCTTCTCGTGTTGCTAATTGATGCAGCAGTTGCAGGTTGATGAATTCAAGAGTGAAGAAGTGGAACAAAGATGGTAAAGAATTTTCAGAATGAAAAGGATCCTCCTCAATTCAGCTACAGTTTGAATTTATATCAGGATTTAGGAGGGTAAAATGGTTTTTTAATTGAGTTGGTTAGAGGCTAGTTTGTTAGGAGAGTTTTTTTTTCAGGTTGTGAATGTTGTTATCGCAAATTGGTTAGAATGAAAAAAACTGTTATGGAACTTTATTTCACTGCTTATGAAAATTCTACTGCACTACACTTTTTACACTTTCTTTTCTTGTTATGATATTTTGCTATGTATTTATTTCTTTTCTTGCCAAGGACTGTTGCGATGAAGCTTTGTTTCGATGCCTTTCGTACTTTCGTGTTGGGACCTTGCTTGTTGTGATACATTAATGCAGGTTTTTTTTTTCTTTTTGAGGCTCTCAAATGTGGCTAGAGATTGACGGCTCACCATTTGTTGTGGGGTAGACTTTGACATCATGTATTGGCAATGGAAATGGCAATAGAAATTGGGGTAAGACCTCATCAGGATGAGCCCCCCCATCTTGATGTGTTGAAAAATTGATGAACAGTGTGATGCAAATTGATGATGAAGAGAATTGTTGTCTCACATCGTTTGATATAGGAAAAAATAAAGGTTTTATATAAGACACTTGTGTAATGTATATTAAATGGAAAAATACTTGGGCTAATAAATTTAGAATATGTACTTGGTATAATAAATTTGGAATGTGTACTTGGCCCAAATAAAATAGTTTTTAAATTATTAATTTGAAAAAAAATAGAATTAAATTAAAAATAAAAAATAATACGAAAAAAATGCCATATGAAATTTAAAAAATAAAAAATAATAAAAAATGCCACATAATTCGTCCACGTAATTAAAAATAATAATAGAAAATAAAAAAATATTGCCACGTCATAGAAATTGTTGACTGGATTTCAAGAGGGGTCAAAACAGTCGAATCTTCAAATGACAAGGGGGGAATCTGTGTTTTTTTTTTTGCAGGGTTGTTTTTGGGATTTCGCCCATATGGCAGGGGGCAAAAGGGGTATTAACCCTTAATTAATTTCACAAAATTTAAAATAGAATAAGTTGTAACCCCAAACTTATTTATCTTTTATAAGATCATTAGTTTATTGGGCAATGCTAACCAGTGTCCCTGGGGCACTGGTTAAGGATCATTAATTACATATTAATATGTATTATATGTGAGAGAAATAAGTGTATTGTATTTATTATACAGAGTAAAATGGAATATATTATATGAATTGTATGAGAGAGAAAATGAATGTATTAAATTTATCTAAGATAATTAGTATTTAAGTATATTTAATTATACATTTTCTAAAAGAATTAAATGTAATCAAAGACAATTTAATACTTCTTATCCAGTGCTCCTGGGGCACTGGTTAGCAAGACCCTAGTTTATTTAACCAAAAAAAGAAATAAAATGAAATAAGTTATTATATTTGTCTAAAATTTAATAACACACTCTTAAATAGATTCTTAAATTTGAATATTTCAAAAATATCTGAGTATTAATTTTGTTTTTATATTTCTTAAATAGATTTGTTAGAAATTAAACTGACGACAGGATATGCGTTCGCATTTGCATCACTACCTCGATCATCAGCGTATATTATCACATGATTCATAATTCATAAGTGTAACAAACAATTAAGAGAAATAAAAGAGTGATTTGACTAGGAATATTCTTGCTCACGAGTGTAACGCCTATGATCTCTCGTCTGTTTTGAATAATTTCTTATTCAAATCATGATATGTTCAATTTTTAGAAAGCCAAGTCAAAAATATTTTGTCGGATCAAAACCGATCTCCTTATGATACGATTTCTTCTTTCTATATATAGCAGATTTATTACTCCAAATGAGATCACCCATATAAAAAAAGACATTCCATCTTGAACAAACGAGAATAAATTATTTTTTAGTGAACAGTGTTACTGAAAATGGCGGTTTCTTTAGAAGCTTTGACCATGGCAGGAGTCAGTTGTGTGGAATTTGGCATGAGTGTTGAAGAATTGGAACGCAGAGATTTGGATCCATATCCACCATCGCATTTACTAGCGGAAGAAGAAGATGAAAGAAGCATCAATGAAGAAGAGTGTCGTGTCACATTCACCAATCATGACAAAAAGGGAAGAGAAAGCAGGAATTAAGGAGTGTGGAAAAATGCTCCGGGACGATTAAATTAATGGCAAGAGCATTTGGAATGTTGTTATCATTGTCTTGTCTTATAAGAACAAGAGATTAGGGTTTTTATTATTTTTTTTAATAATCTTGTGTTCATATTAGTAGACATTTATACAAATTAATGTAATTTGACATTTATCAATGGTAACCAAACTTGTTATTAACACCCGGGTTGGCATTTGGCATAGTGGTATACTACTCGTGTGTTAAGTCTATACAATGTCAATTTCAATGTCAATCTTTAAACAATGTCAATTTCAATTTTGTAATTGACCAGTGAGATTAATCCTTTTAATTACTCGCCAATAGATACAACACTTCAAAAAAAAATCTTTGAAACCTAAAGTTACCTCCTTAATTAAGAAAGCATGTTTGCTATATAGATAATTGTATTCTATTTTTTCTTTTTCTTTTTTTCGGATTAACTAGAGATAACCTGCAGTTATGGTCATTAAATAATGAGATTTTGGTTTTAATTATTTTAAAAAGTTAAGAAATTTTTTATATTTAACATTTATTTTGGATTGTTGTTTTAAATTTATTGTCTCATTAATATTGTATCTTAGCTTGTTTCATATTGTCCAACTATTGAGATACAACATGCCTCGTGGATCTGGCATAGGCGGAAGAAATAGCAGCACCTGTTGGGTAGCTTCTATGACTGGCTGAAAACATGTAGTTGGTCATAGGCTGTGCTATTATGTTGGTTACTATTATGTCTGTTTTAGGCTGGTGAGTGTACATGTCTGTTTTTAGAGTGCTGTGTTGAGGTTAGGCATGTATGTTGGTTTTTCTGCTATTAGCAGATCATGTAGCTGATTTTCAGTTTTCCTTGATCATAGTCTTGTTTGGTCAAGTGTTATTAGATAGCTCTTCCATTTGTATTGTAAAGTAATTGGCAATAAAAATGGTTTTGATTGTTCAAAAAAAATATTGTCCAACTATTAGGATCAGAAATAGAGGAGACAAATTAACCTAGTGTTGTAATTTTAATTATAAGAAAATATTTTTTAAAAAATAATTAATTTTACTGTTATTATTATTATTATTATTATTATTATTATTATTATTATTTATGAAACAAATAAATTAGTTTGACTTGATTTAGTCCAATTCTCTACCCTTCTTTTATATATATATATATATTAGTCATTTTCATCTTATTAGGGACGGAAAAATTCAAAAATCTGTCGCTAATAAGACAAAAGGACTAATATGGAACGTTTTGAAGAGTTAAGGGACCAAAATGACACTTTTTAAAGTTAATGGACCAAAATGAACCTCGGGATAACGTTAAAGGACCAAAAAGAATATTTTGCCTAAATTTTATCATGTTAAATACATAATTATATTTGAATGGTATTTAATTAAAAAAAATTAATAAGATAAATTGGGGAACTTTTATTTTTTTTATAGACAAATACAAATATTCAAAATGAAGAGAGGTACTAGGGATACCTCAATCCAACCGGCAAAAGGCCCAAGCAAAAATACTCCTACAAAATAGGAACACAACAACAAAGACTACAACCCTACATAAAGTCAGTAGGACATTTGGTCTATTCATAGAGATTACACTTTGGTCTAGCATTGGAACAAATGACCAACCAACACCACCATGTATTAATCGATCTTTGAACGATTTCTTCCGCATTACCAATAACGTCATTAATATTATTTTGATTTCGACACCACCAAATACTCCAACAATTTGTAAATCAAATTATACAAGCAAAATGACTTCTCGCTTTCCTTTTGATTTTGACAAACCACTCCAAAAAATGATTTATACAGTTAGACTCAACAAGAGGTTCAATGCCCACCCAATTCTCAACCGATTTCCATAGAACACGTAATCACGGGCAACCAACGAAAAGATGGTTCATATCTTCTTCCACATTAAAACAAAATACACATACTTTTTCATAACAGTTTGAAATAATACCTCTTGCAAAGAGTTTTTCCCGAGTCGCTAATCTGTCCATCAACAACCTCCACCCGAAGATATTAATTTTTAAAGGGATATTGGTTTGCCACAACACCTTCAAGACTACCTTTAAGTTCTCACCTAAGGCCAGCGAAAAGAATCAGGCATACCACAAGTTGGTTTGAACTCAGACAGCAGAATAACAACCTCATCCTGCAGAATAACAGCTTCATTCAAGAAATTAATACCAAGCTTTCAACTCCAAGAATCTCCCACCCAAACACCCATCTCACTTACCAATTCCTCTTTTTTAGACGAAGCTTCAAATAGAGCAGGAAAAATGTCACATAATTTGACTGCAGGAAAAATGTCACATAATATGACTTTGCCAAGCCAACCAAATGTCCAAAAAGGAACTGTCGCACCATCACCAAGCTTGCAAGATAAATGATTGATAAACCCTGTCCCATCCGTAGCATCTCCTAAAGCCATAACATCCCTACACCATAAGGATTCTCCACCAGCCACACTATGTCTAACCTTCCCAATGATTATCTTTATGGTATTCCCATATCTCCAATCGATAATTCCCCTCCAAACTGCATCTGATTCAGACAAAAATCTCCACAACCATTTCAAAACCAAAGCTCTATTAAATAAGCCCATATTCTTAATTCCCAATCCACCAATTTCCTTGGATTTATAGATTTTTGCCCAACTAACCCAAGATATTTTACGCTTACAATCTGAGCCAGACCACATGAATCCACGTTGAATGGATATTAGAACATTAATAACTTTAACCAGCACAGTAAAGAACAAAAGGTGGTGTACTGGCAGATTTGTTAAAACTGAATTGATGAGGGTAACTCTACCCGCGATTGACAGCAATTTCCCTTTCCACTTCGACAGTCTTGCGCGAAAACAATCAATGAATGGATTCCAAAAGGAGATCCTCTTGTGATTGCCCCCGATGGTGATGCCCAGAAATTTAGAAGGAGGAATCGCAGATTTACAGGCGAGAAAATGGGTTGCAGCGCTAAGAAAATGATCATCGACACCGATACCGTATAAACAACTTTTCCAGAAATTTATTTTTAATTCTGAAACCATTTCAAATCCCCTCAACACCACCTTTGAACCCCAAAAGCTTGACCAAGAACAATCACAATCACTAAAGAGAATGGTATCGTCGACGAATTGTAATAAATTCATGCAATGTTCACCATTAGTCTTGAAACCTCACAGGATATTATTATTGGCCGCCCTCCTTACCAAAACAGCTAAACCCTCCACAACTAATGAGAATAAGAATGGTGATAATGGATCACCTTGTTAAATTGTAATTCATAGTGTGTCGAAACTAGCATGTGTCGAATTACCTAGGAGTGTCGAATTGTTTCGACAGATGCATCTTAGATTAGATTTGATTGGATTCTATTTTGATTAGATTAGATTTTATATGATTTAGATTATATTTGATATTTTGGGCTTTAAAGTTTTTGGGCCTTTGTAAATCTAAATCTATATAAAGGGAGTATCCCTTGCATTGTAAACACAACAATTGCATTCACAGTTTGCAGATTAACAAGTGAATAATAGCAATAGAAGAAATCCCACAGTTCGTGGGTAGAAACATTTTTCTCCAAATATTTCTCTTCTCTCTCTTTTCTTTCTTGCTGTTAGTTTTTTTTCTTCTTCTTTCTTTGTTCTTCATTGTCATTACGTATTGTTTGTGGGTTGGTGATCAATCTTGAGATCAAGATTGAAGCGAAATCATCATAGGGTGTGGTGAATTTCCAACATCTGGTATCTAGAGCCCCGGTTGCGATTCAAGGAGGAAAATCGTGGTGGCTATGAATCATTCAAATGGATACTTTCCGGCGACCCTACCAATTCTCAAGAAAGATAATTATGAGAATTGGTGCAAGCAGATCAAGGTGGTTTTCTGTTATCAAGATCTGTGGGATCTTGTGAAGGAAGGAGTAACACCGCTTGGGGAAAATGCGACAGATTAAGAAAAGGCTGCACTCAAAGATTTGAAGAAGAAAGATTATAAAGCGTTGTTTATAATCCATCAATGTGTTGATCCAGATAACTTTGAAGAAGAAAGACTCTGAAGACTTAAGTTTCTGAAGACCAAGTTCTGAAGACTCTGAAGACAAGGTTCTGCTTAGGGATGGCAAGCAGACCCAAATCCGCGGGGCCCACCCGCACCTGAACCCGAGTCAACGGGTGAACACCCGAATTGACTGGGTTCGGGTTCGGGTGCCACCCGATATTTCGGGTGCGGGTTTGGGTAGTGTGAAACCCGCGCCCGAAACCCGAAACCACACCCGAATCATTATATATATATATATTTGTGTTTTTGCTACGGGTTCGGGTTTGGGTGAAAAAACCCGAACCCAACGGGTGTGGGCGTGGGTGTTATTTTACCACCCGAATAGTCTTTGGGTTCGGGTTCGGGTGGTGATTTCGAGTGCGGGTTTGGGTAGTGCGAAACCCGCACCCGACCCGACCCGTTGCCATCCCTAGTTCTGCTGAACAAGTTCTGAAGACTCTGAAGACTTATGGTTCTGATAACCAAGGGTTCTGAAGAAGGAGTGCTGAAGGCTCTGAAGACAAGGTTCTTCTGAACAAGTTCTGAAGACTCTAAAGACTCAAGACTCTAAAGACCCAGTGATCTATTCTTCTGATCATGCTTTAACCATATCAATTCAGAAGCCTCTGATGAATAAAAGAAGATGAAAGGTTTGCGAGGGAAAATAGTACATAGTACAGATCAAACACGTTCTTTTCCACTACCATTCCACTACCCTGATTTGGTGGTACAAAGGACAATTTTAGTGTACGATTTTCATCCCAGCATAACGACATTATTTTAAGTCGCCAGTGATTTTACTGATATTCCTGATCTGCCCTTCAACGGATCTTTTTCTGGATATATAAAGACTTGATCATTCAAAGAACCATGTGACACCAAGTGTGAAAAAGATATATACTAAGACACTGATTCATACGAGAAAGAAACACATAAATACAAATAGAGAAATCCCTGAGTGAACAATAAAGCACTACAATACAAAGAAGAAAATTGACCTTACTGTATAGATTTTCTCTAAGTTAGTTTGAGCTAGAAATTGTGTTTATATCATCTTGTGTAGAAGCACTTCATTGTAAAGATTTTATTTGATCAAATAGTTGTTTGTATTCCTTAAGGGACCAGTTGGGTCAGAATCCTTAAGAAGAGACAGTTAGTCTGTGTATGTTAGTCACCAGCAGTTGCTAGTGCAGTTGTAATCAGTTTGGTTATAGTGGATTAAGTCCTTGTGTATAAGGTGAAATCACCTTGGCGGGTGAACTGGAGTAACTTGATAGTTTTCAAGTGAACCAGGATATATCGCGTGTCTTTCTCTATTGTTAGTCTATTTGTGATCTTTGTTTGAGTATCACAAAAAGCTTTCATTTTAAAAACTCAATTCAAACCCCCATTTCTCGTGTTTTTTCTCACACCTTCAGTTATATTTTATTTCATCACGTAGTTGGAAACAAAACCTTGAGATGTGTCATCCCGAGAGTTGATGCTTATGTAGAGCTCCTTTGGGATGTACACACTAATACTTTGGCAGGAGTTACCTTAACTGAATGGAGCCTACAAGTAAAAGGCTTGAGATGGGTAGAGTCTCATGGGAAGCGAAGATTCATACGAGAAATACCTTGAATCCGAATCCATTCGTATGTCAAAGTATAATACAAGGATCTGTGACCCATGCTAAAAGTCCTAGACGTAGGTGGGGCGGCGGGGAAGTTTACCTTGGTATAGTTTTCGGTTAGTGATTGTTTGAGATGGTGAACTCAAGAGACATGTTTTCATACATTGCGAGTTTTGTAAGCTCAAGTCTTATTTCCCTTTCCTCTTTGACTTGAGTTAGAATTTGATTAGAACCCTATAGATCCGAGTGAACCTATAAGATAGGGGAACTCACTGAGATTATTATCTCACTCCATTATTGTTGTTGTTTTTTAAGTATTGTTTGCAGGTTTAGTTAGAATTGGAGTTATGCATGGATGTTTCAAGAGAAGCTCAAATTGTGATCTTTCCATATTTTGTACCATAGATGGTTTTATTGTTTAGAAACGGTCAAGTATGTAAATGTTTTCAATAGGCACTTAAGATTGGGTCAGTACCAAATAATAACACTTAGGATACACTACAGGAATCTTCCCAATCTACGACTCGCTCCTCACTATCCTCATTTGAGTCATAGTAAACAATCTTCCTTGACACCTTTCTCTTCTTCTTCTTCATTATCTTATTCTTCTTCTTCTTGGCCTTCATCATCTTCAGTGCATCCCTGACAGCAGTCGACCTAGATGGTTGGACTTCTTCAATTTACTGCTGATGGTGTTGTACTGTGGTGATGGTTTTGTTCTCAACATCGACTTCTGTTGAGATAATACTCTTAACCTTCTCAGATGGAGAACTCATGTTGCTATAGGAAGTTAAGAAGAAAAGGTTGAAGATAAGGAAATTCAGTATATGAAACTGTGCATTTATAGAAGAGGTTGAAGATGAAACTTCTGGTGATTTAATGCTTGCAATGATTACTTTTGATGGTTGATATTCTTGAATGACGAGTGACCATCTTGAGAAACGAAGAAAAAAATTCAATCATTAGTCGTTTCTCTCTTTTGGGAAGAGCAAAGGTTGTTCTTGTTTTTTTAATCAAAATTCAAGTTTTCCCACAAATTTTTCATTTGCAAAGAGAGTAGTGCATCGGATCTTTGCAAATGGTTATCACATATGTCTAAGTTTAATATAATTACTTGGAGTGCCTAAGTTTTTTATGTCAATTGTTCTAACACTATATGGTCAATTGTTCTTCAAGGTAAACATCTTCTCGATAGTACTGATGAAAATAAAGCATATGAATAAATGAAGAGGGGATATGAGAAAACTAGTAAGTAAATGTTTTATATCCCTTTGAAATTTATAATTAATCATTTTACTCCTTTTTAATCATTGTAATATATATATATATATATATATATATATATATATATATATATATATATATATATATGTGTGTGTGTGTGTGTGTGTGTGTGTATATATATATATATATATATATATATATATATATATATATATATATATATATATATGAGAAAAAGGAAAATGCACTGACAATGTAAAATTTTTTACACTGTCGACCAATGAGAGACATGCATCAGAATAAATCCCAGTTTTATTTTTAAAATTCTGAAATGACATGGCAAATATAAGAGTTTTAATTGGTTGCATGTGCAAAACTGTCTTACACTGACGGTGCACTACCATTAAACCATATATATATATATAAAGTTGTTGTTGACTGGCCTAATTAGTTTCAAATGTTGTTCAAACTATAAGTGCTTAAGGACCAGTGACAAATTCTATTAGACAACCTACAAAATTTTCCATTTTGGTTATTGTTTTTGTTTCATAATCCTTTGTTTTAGTTTTGATAATTGTTATTTAATTGGTTATGTAATACAGGTTCCAAAAAATATGGTTCTATAATCCTGTAATTTGTTCTAAAAAGACCGAGTTTTGATGACGGGAATCAAATCCACAACCTTGTATTTGGTTCTAAATATGTTTTATTTTTATTTTATTATTTGTTTTATAATAACTATTATATTTTAATAGATCTGTTTTTAATATATAATTATAATTTCTGTGTTTACTAAATAAACATAAATATGTTTTTAATAAATCAATATATATATATATATATATATATATATATATATTATTAAAATAAAATATATTTTCGGATTAAATAATATATAATTTTTTTTTATAATATATAAATTTAATATTATAATTTTTAGCCTAATAAAATATGAAAAAGATTAATATCAACTAAAAATATAACACAACAACAACCAACAACCATATATTTCATTCATAAAAATTTGGAAAAAAAATGAAATTGCAAGCATACCTCAATGAAGCAACAACAAAGCTTAAACAATTATTTTGAGTCTCGATGAGATCTTGAATCTTGTAAATATTTATCTTTGAACAACATGTTGGTTTTCTATTAATTAACATACATTAATTCATACTCAATTCAAGATGAAATAGAATGTGGAAGCGTACCTTTAGGATGCATCTAATTTCAATGAAAAGATGATGATCTTGATAGAGCAATAACCTTAAATTGTAGATTTTTTTAATTCCTTAGTTCCTATTTCAATGGGATAAAGAGAATAAATATTTTGTAATATTTTTTAGTGTCTGCAATTGGGGACCATAACCCCTTATTTATAAGAATCTCATGCCCTTTCATGAAGAGTCATGTTTGTTCAAGTTTAGAATCTCATGCCCTTTAATGAAGGGTCATGATTATTCAAGTTTTCTTATTCCAATTTCACCCATCAAAAAATAGAAATAAGACTTTTGGTATTTACACAATATTTTTCATGACAATTATATCCATAGTCATAAACCTTATATTAAATAGATCACTTTAATTTGAGTAATTAAATAATGGTTCTAACACATTAATTTATTACATGTATGGCCCAAAATAAAATTCTAACAATCTCCCACTGGTCATATATGTAATCCTATAAATGTGTTAGACTTTATGAGCTCAAAAATTTCCATTATAAACATTGAACATATCCTTATCTCGTCCATTAGTTATATTAATATATAGAACCAAAGCGGTTTTCATTATATCAATCATAATTAAACCCATCAATGATCACAAATATAAATACAGCTAAATGACATAGATTAATTATGAAATCTGCAACATCAAAATCACATGAAGGTGATCAATACATGTCAATTTTCAACTGGTCCTCCTTACTTTAATGAGATCAATATTATCATACAAAGTGTAATAAACTGAATAACCAAACTTTATTTCCGATTATAATGTAATACAAATATATGAGTACGTATATATAATATCAACTATAGAACATAAGTAACAACAATAACTAACTCCCACTAAACCAAAGGATCTCCTGATTGTATAACACCCATGTGAGTAGTTTTCTCATGAAAGACCTTGGGAGGAAGTCCCTTTGTTATAGAGTCCGCTATAATCGAGTTCGTCCCTAAATGTTCTATATAAATCTGTCCACTTTGTACTCTGTCCTTCACAACCAAGAACTTGATGTCAATATGTTTCGACTTTGTCGAGCTCCTATTGTTATTGGAGTAAAAGACGGTTGATTTGTTGATACAAAATAACTTGAGCGTACTTTCGATTCCTTCTATAATTCGCAGTCCTGTGACAAAGTTCTTCATCTAAATCCCATGGTTTGATGCCTCATAACATGTTACAAACTCCGCCGCCATGATGGATGAAGCTACAAGAGTTTGCTTGGCACTACGCCAAGAAACTGCACCACCAACAAACATATATATATATATATATATATATATATATATATATATATATATATAGCCTGAAGTGGATCTTCTGGCATCTAGCAAAATCGAAGTCAGAATACCCAATGATCTCCATAGAATCTGATCTCCTATATGTGAGCATATAATGTTTTGTTTTCTTTAATTATCTCATAACTCTTTTAGCTGCTTTCCAATGATCCATTCCTGGATTGCTTAAATATCTGCCTAACACTCCAACAATGTATGATATGTTTGGACGTGTACAAACTTGAGCATACATTAGACTTCCTACAGCTGATGCATAAGGAATCTTTTACATTTCTTGAATTTCTAAATTTCCTTTTGGGCATTGATTTAGACTAAAATTTTCTCGCTTAGCCACCGGGGTATCTCCTGGTTTGCAGTCATGCATGCCAAACCTTTTAAGCACCTTATCGATATAGCCCATTTGTGATAATCCTAAAGTACCTCGAGAGCGATCTCGATGTATCTGAATCCCAAACACAAAGGAGGCATCACCAAGATCTTTCATGTCAAAATTTCTTGATAGAAATCTCTTAGTTTCATGCAACATACCTATCTCATTGGTGGCAAGTAACAAGTCATCAACATACAATACCAGAAAAATATATTTGCTTCCCATGAATTTATGATACACACATTCATCAATTACATCTTTTGAAAACCAAATGAGAGAATTACATGATGAAATTTTTTATTCCACAGACGAGATGCCTGTTTCAGCCTATAAATGGATTTGGTCAATTTACAAACTATTTTCTTTGGATCTCCGGACACAAAGTTTTATGGTTGCACCATATAAATTGTTTCATCAATTTTTCCATTAAGAAACGATGTTTTGACACCCATTTGATGAAGCTCTAAGTCATAATGTGCAAAAGAGCCATGATTGTCCTAAGAGAGTCTTTCGATGAAACTGGAGAGAAAGTCTCTTTAAAGTCAATCCCTTCCTTTTGAGTATAATCCTTGGCTACAAGACGAGCCTTATACCTTTCCACATTACCTTTGGAATCGCTTTTGGTCTTAAAAATCTATTTGCAGCCAATAGGTTTCACACCTTCAGGTAATGGGACAAGTTCCCAAACTTTATTATCTTGCATAGACTTATACTATTCATTCATTGCTTCAATCCACTTTTCTGAATTAGAATCTCCTAGGGTTTGACGAAAATTAATTAGATCATTTTCCATCATGCCAACATTTTCCTCATGCTCTTGCAGAAATACAACATAATCATTTGGAATATCATTTATTCTTTCTCTTATGGGTCGCCGCAATGGCATTGGTTCTTGAAGCATTGGTTCTTAAGGTGGTGGTTCTTGAGGATCTTCAGTTTGTTCTTCAGTATCAATGGATTCATCTTGAATGGGAGTTTGAATGACCATGTTTTGAAGATATTCTGAATTTATTTCGTTAGAGGCAAATGAATCAATCGGTCCTGGAATTGAAATTAATTCTTCTTCATAATCAAAGTCTTTAACCTTATGTCTCCCCCCAAACTCAATGTCCTAAAAAAAATATGGCAGTTCCCGTCTCAAATTTGTATTTAATTTGGGATTATAGAACTTATAGCCCCTGGATTTTTCATAATAACCAATGAAGTAGCTGCTCACTGTTCGAGGATCTAATTTCTTTTCATTCGGCCTATAAGGTCTGGCCTCGGCCGGACATCCCTATATATGTAAGTGATTTAGACTAGACTTTTTGTCTGTCCAAAGCTTATAAGGTGTTTTGGCAGCTGCTTTAGTTGGTACTCTATTCAGAATGTAAGCTGCAGTCTTTAGTGCCTCTCCCCAAAGTGACTCTGGTAAAGTAGAATGACATATCATGCTTCTTACCATATCCTTAAGAGTCAGGTTTCGTCTTTCAGATACACTATTCATGCTAGGTGAACCTGGCATGGTGTACTGTGGGGAGATCCTACACTCCTCTAGGTACTTGGCAAATGGACCAGGACGTTGTTCACCGGAACCATCATATCTACCATAGTATTCACCACCACGGTCAGATCTGACACACTTAACTCTTTTGTTGAGTTGATTCTCAACTTCAGCTTTAAATGATTTAAAAACGTTCAATGATTGAGACTTTTCATGTATAAGAAATAAGTATGCATATCTTGAGTAATCGTCTATGAATGATATAAAATATTGTTGGTCATTCCATGACGGTGTCGGGAATGGCCCGCAAATGTCTGTATGTATCAATTCTAAGACATTTGTAGCTCTATATGCACCTAATTTCTTGATTTTGGTATATTTTCCTTTAATGCACTCAACACAAACATTAAAGTCCGTGAAGTCAATGGAATCTAGGATCCCATTAGACACAAGTCGCTTAACTCTATTTTTAGAGATGTGACCTAGACGCCTGTGCCACAGTGCTCCTGAATTTGTGTTTTTGATTTTACGCTTAGTACCACGTGATTCCACATTCAAAGTTTCATTATAAGAAGCATAAGTATCAAGTAAATATAGATTATCATATGCCATAAGAGTACTAGATCCAACAAAATTTGAATTAATAGATAAACTAAATTTATTATTTCCAAATGAACAATGGTAACCAAATTTATCCAATGAAGAAATAGAAATTAAATTTCTTCTAAATGACGGTACAACAAAAGTATCCATTAAATCCAAATAATAACCATTACTTAATAACAACCTAAAATGCCCTATTGCCTCTACTTCTTCCGACTTTCTATCTCCCACATAAATGCATCTTTCAGCATCATTTGGCTTTCAGTAACTCAGGCAACCCTGCATTGAACACTAATGTTAGTAGTAGCACCGGAGTCTAACCACCATGTGTTTCTTGGTACTGAAGCAAAATTTACCTCAGAATATACCAAAGTAAGAAACATACCTTTCTTTTCACGTCATGCATGATACTTGGCACATGCCTTCTTTGCATGTCCAGTCATTTTACAAAAGAAACAACCATCGCCCTTATTTAGCTTCTTTGGTTTCGGACCCTCAGCAACTTCATTCTTTACATTCTTATATTTCTTCCTTTTGCCCTTTCTTTTAGAGGCACTTGCCAAGTGAGCACTTTCTGTCCTATCTTGCTTCATCCTTTCTTCTTCTTGCACACAATATGAAATGAGCTCGTTAAGAGACCACTTATCCTTTTGACAATTATAGCTTATTTTAACTTGACCAAATTGTGCAGGAAGAGATATTAACACCAAATGCACGAGTAAATCATCCGACAACTCAAGTTTTAATGCCTTAAGTTTGGAAGCAATGTTAGACATTTCCATAATATACTCTCTTATATTTCCTTTGCCTTTATACTTTATAAAAATCAAGTTTTGAAGGAGTGTGCTTGTTTCCGCCTTATCACTTTTAGCAAAGCACTTTTCAATTTCAGGAAGGAAGTCTTTGGCACTTGTTATTTCTTTAGATATAGTACCCCTAAATGCCTCTGGAATGTCGCGCTTTATGATCATAAGACTCATGCGATTGGAGCGGTCTCACTTCTCATAATTTTTCCTTTCCTTAGGGGTAGTGGAGTCTGTAGGAGAAGGGGGTTGCTCTATCCTTAATGCAAGGTCAAGATCCATGCAACCAAGAACAATTAAAATGTTCTCCTTCCAGTCCTTAAAGTTTGTACCATTAAGAACCGGGACTGAATTCATGTTAGCAGATATAGCACCAATATTAACTGTAAAGAAAACAAAATAAAAATAATATAGGCTAAATTACCTACCGGGTCCTTTAACTTATTTAATTGTAATACTTTGGTCCTTTATGTTTGTTTTGCTTCAAGTAGGTCCTTTATGTTACATAACTGTTGCAATGTTACCCTTTAATAAACTTCCGTTAAAAAAACGTGATGTGGCACAAACGTTGCTTATGTGGCGTTTAACAGTGCTGAGGTGTAATTATTCAATTTATTATTTATTTATTTTATTACCAGGTGAGAAAATTAATAGGTTAACTATAAAATCCTCAAATTAGAACTCTAATGTTCATCTCCTTCATCTCTCCATCTATGGCATCTCTCTGTAGCAGTGGTACAAATCGAAAAATTGAAAGCGGAAGTACAATCATGTGTTTCTGTATATTGTTTACTTATTGTGGTTTTTGTCACAAAGATGTATACTCTAAAAGTTATTTGGCCAGGAGCATATATATTAAGCAGAACGGTAGCAACATTCTTAAGAGAACACTATGCATTAATCCAACATAACTATTCCTTTTCTAACAATATAGAATAAGATTAACGCTTTCTAGAGATTGATCCAAATAAGAATTTTTTGAATTTTGAGGTTGAACTAGTTAGTTATTTCTTTTCTCATGGGCCATGACAAAAACAAATTAGCTTCTTTTTCGGTTTTGCACATCTTAAAATCCTTGATCTACAGGATAAACATTAGAAAGAAATTGTCTTGCATCTTTCTAAAATACAGTTTCGGAATCAATCAGGCCAACCCATTAAATGAAACATGCTTTATTTATCAATAGAACAAAGTTGTAAATTAGTTATGTATCTTGTTTTAATATAATCAATTTAGAAGTTTTAAATTGCTGTTAGGTGAATGTGAAACTTGTTTAGTCCATTTTGAAGTGCACACAAAGGGAACCTGATTCAGGTAACATGATGCTAATGTGTTTTGTTTATCTTTTTTTTTTAAATTACATTTCATTTCAGATTGGTTCATTTCTTATGGGATGGTTTGGTGTTGAATTCAAAAAAGACATATCTCACGTGTCAGAGCATCTAGCCATAGGAATAACGACTGGTTACTTGGGGAGCCTTACAACTTTTAGTGGTTGGAATCAAAAAATGCTTGAACTTAGTGCTTCTGGCCACTGGGTCATCTCTGCATTAGGCTTTCTAATAGGTAAGTAAGTTCATTTCATGAAGGTGTGCTATTATTTTAAGCTTATATCCCTTTAATTCTGTTTTTTTATCTTTTCAGTTTTGAATTTTGATATTTATCACAAGTAGGTAAATCGAAAATTTTCCCCCATCAGGATGACTTAATTGATAAGATGTTTTACAATTGGAAATTTTCAGGTTTATCTCTTGTTGCCGCCTCCATCGCATTTGGGGTTGAATATTACATGTCCAGAAAATAGCATCTCTAAGATCAACAAATCATCATGTCCATCTGCACCAAGACAATCTCAACCTGCCAATGTTCAATCTCATGTCCATCTGTAACACAAATAACATTAAATGCAAAACTGATTACACATATTGCAGTAACAAGACTGGTATACAAGTGCAACACAAATAACAGAGATGCAAAACAAATTACACATATTCTCAATTGTCATCACCACTTCTTAACCAACATACTTACTAACATCACCACTTCTTAACCAACTTACTTACTAACATCACCACTTCTTAACCAACATACACATCAAGATTACTAAAATGAAAACTAAACAAATTATGTCATAAACTAATATCTTCAAAATCTTTAACATGTTCTTCAACATCTCCTTATTGTATTTGTCATCCCTTCTAAGCATGTCGATTTGTACATCCTTTTCATCACACTTGGAACATTTTGAACTGTATGTGTCTTGTATCTCTGGTTTGCCTTCATCACTTTGTTGGTTTACGTACCACTCAAAAAAATTGCAACCAAGATTATCATCTTCACTCTGTCAACAAAATTATTGATGGAGTTAAACATACTATTCACTCAGACACAGAAAAATGAGATAAAAAACCCAGACTATTCACAACTCACGTACCTGAAAATATCTACATCCCCAAAATAGTTCCCCACATTTCTTCCTTGCTTCTTAACCTTCCTTATCACTGCTTTGGCACCAATGGAACAGTTTGGTTCGATTGCAAGTGGAGATGATCTCGAAATGATTGTACTTCCGCTTTCAATTTTTCGATTTGTACCACTGCTACAGAGAGATGCCATAGATGGAGAGATGAAGGAGATAAACATTAGGGTTCTAATTTGAGGATTTTATATTTAACCTATTAATTTTCTCACCTGGTAATAAAATAAATAAATAATAAATTAAATAATTACACCTCATCACTGTTAAATGCCACATAAGCAACGTTTGTGCTACATCACTTTTTTTAACGAAAGTTGATTAAAAGGGTAACGTTGCAACAGTTATGTAACATCAAGGACCTACTTGAAGCAAAACAAACATAAAGGACCAAAGTGTTACAATTAAATAAGTTAAAGGACCCAATAGGTAATTTTGCCAATAATATAAATATGCTCACATTATCAATTATAAATAACCTCAAATAATATATGTTCAAATAATGTCATAATTAATTTCAAGATATCTAGTGCAACATTAATATAAATGTCTTTGGATAATATTATTAATTGCTAGTGATACTCTTGTTGTAATGATCAAATATTGACAATAATGTATGTCAAATAATAAATTTATCTTTGGATTGATTTATTATTCACATCTAAAACCTTATAATTATCACATATTTATAATCACATGTGTATATTGGAATAATATAAGCAAGTGTGAGTAAGTAGGGAAATAGTCCCACATTGGATAAGAATGTGGTGACTTGAGCATTTATAAGTGGGAGAACCCACTCACCTATCACCTTAAGGTTTTAGGTGGACAAGTGGTGTGTCTCTCACAAAGGTGCCTAGTCCTACACTATGTATCAATGCTCCCTAGTGAACTCCCCCAACAAATGGTATCAGAGTCTGGTTCGAGAAAGGGACCGGGGTGTATCGAAATGCCCAGGAAGTGGTGTCCCGTTGAAATCGAAACGCCCAAGAAAGAGGTGTATTCGAAATACCTAATAAGAGGTGCCTTGAAAAAAAGTGTCAACGGCGGTACAAGTATAAAAAAAGGAGGAACATTGTGGACTCACACTTGTGGGGGAGTATTGGAATAATATAAGCAAGTGTGAGTAAGTGGGGAAATAGTCCCACATTGGATAGGAATGTGGTGACTTTAGCATTTATAAGTGGGAGAACCCACTCACCTATCACCTTAAGGTTTTAGGTGGACAAGTGGTGTGTCTCTCACAAAGGTTCCTAGTCCTACACTGTGTATCAATGTTCCCTAGTAAACTCCCCCAACAAATGGTATCATGAGCCTTTGGTTCGAGAAAGGGACCGAGGTGTATCGAAATGCCCAGGAAGTGGTGTCCTGTTGAAATCGAAACGCCCAAGGAAGAGGTGTAATCGAAACACCAAATAAGAGGTGCCTTGAAAAAAGGTGTCAACGCGGTACAAGTATAAAAGGAGGGAACATTGTGGACTCACACTTGATGGGGAGTATTGGAATAATATAAGCAAGTGTTAGTAAGTGGGGAAATAGTCCCACATTGGATAAGAATGTGGTGACTTGAGCATTTATAAGTGGGAGAACCCACTCACCTATCACCTTAAGGTTTTAGGTGGACAAGTGGTGTGTCTCACACAAAGGTGCCTAGTCCTACACTATGTATCAATGTTCCCTAGTAAACTCCCCCAACAAATGGTATCATGAGCCCTTGGTTCGAGAAAGGGACCGAGGTGTATCGAAATGCCCAGGAAGTGGTGTCTCGTTGAAATCGAAACGCCCAAGGAGGAGGTGTAATCGAAATACCTAATAAGAGGTGCCTTGAAAAAAGGTGTCAACGGTGATACAAGTATATAAAGGGGGAACATTGTGGACTCACACTTGAGGGGGAGTATTGAAATAATATAAGCAAGTGTGAGTAAGTGGGGAAATAGTCCCACATTGGATAAGAATGTGGTGACTTGAGCATTTATATGTGGGAGAACCCACTCACCTATCACCTTAAGGTTTTAGGTGGACAAGTGGTGTGTCTCTCACAAAGGTGCTTAGTCTTACACTATGTATCAATGTTCCCTAGTAAACTCCCACCAACAAAAATGGTATCAGAGCCTGGTTCGAGAGAGGGATCAGCTTACTTTTATCAAAATGCCCAGGAAGTGGTCTTTCGTTGAAATCGAAACGCCCAAGGAAGAGGTGTATTCGAAATACCTAATAAGAGGTGCCTTGAAATAGGTGTCAACGGCAGTACAAATATAATAATGGGAGAACATTGTGGACTCACACTTAAGGGGGCGTATTGGAATAATATAAGTAAGTGTGAGTAAGTGGGAAAATAGTCCCACATTGGATAAGAATGTGGTGACTTGAGCATTTATAAGTGGGAGAACTACTCACCTATCACCTTAAGGTTTTAGGTGGACAAGTGGTGTGTCTCTCACAAAGATTCCTAGTCCTACACTATGTATCAATGTTCCCTAGTAAACTCCCCCCAACAAATGGTATCATGAGCCTTTGGTTCGAGAAAGGGACCAGAGGTGTATCAAAATGCCCAGGAAGTGGTGTCCCGTTGAAATCGAAACGCCCAAGGAAGAGGCAATCGAAATACCTAATAAGAGGTGCCTTGAAAAAAGATGTCAACGACGGTATAAGTATAAAAAGGGGGAACATTGTGGATCACACTTGAGGGGGAGTATTGGAATAATATAAGCAAGTGTGAGTAAGTGGGGAAATAGTCCCACATTGGATAGGAAAGTGGTGACTTTAGCATTTATAAGTGGGAGAACCCACTCACCTATCACCTTAAAGTTTTAGGTGGACAAGTGGTGTGTCTCTCACAAAGGTGCCTAGTCCTACACTATGTATCAATGTTCCCTAGTAAACTCCCCCAACAAATGGTATCATGAGCCTTTGGTTCGAGAAAGGGACCGGGGTGTATCGAAATGCCCAAGAAGTGGTGTTCCGTTGAAATCAAAACGCTCAAGGAAGAGGTGTATTCGAAATACCTAATAAGAGGTGCCTTGAAATAGGTGTCAACGACGGTACAAGTATAAAAAAGGAGGAACATTGTGGACTCACACTTGAGGGGGAGTGTTGAAATAATATAAGCAAGTGTGCGTAAGTGGGGAAATAGTTCATTTGTTTAGGTAAATAGTTCATTTGTTGGGGGAAATAGTTCAATGCTCCCTAGTGAACTTCCCCCAACAGTGTATATATAAATTTTGTCAAATATTAACATTTTCTTTGGAAAAATTAATACTCACATGTATAAACATACACACTAACATTCAACATTTTTCGTGATCAAATCCATAAAAAAAGGGTCACTTTGGTGATTTCTAGTATCAATTGAATCATTTAAAATGTCAAATTATTATATAAAATACTAATCATAACCAATAATTTGAACATAAAAGAAAATACTAAATTCAATGGACAAAAAATTTGAGGGACACCGTACATTCCAATATAACATGCCCACTGTCTCTTTAGTTTATAAGAAGAAAAAAAACAACCAAATTTGCAGGAAATAAAAAATGCAATTATCGTAATGTTGTAATAATTACGTGAAACGGTACAAATAGATAAAGAGAATAAATATTTTGTAATATTTGCTAGTGTCTACAATTGGGGACCAAACCCATTATTTATAAGAATCTCATGCCCTTTCATGAAGAGTCATGTTTGTTCAAGATTAGAATTTCATGTCCTTTAATGAAGGGTCATGATTATTCAAGTTTTCTTATTCCAATTTTACCCATCAAAAAATAAAAATAAGACTTTTGGTATCTACACAATATTTTTCATGACAATTATATCCATAGTCATAAACCTTATATTAGATAGATCACTTTAATTTGACTAAATTAATAATGGTTCTAACACGTTAATTTATTACATGTATGACCAAAAAAAAAAATGAAATTGCAATCATACCTCAATGAAGCAACAACAAAGCTTGAACAATTATTTTGAGTCTTGATGAGATCTTGAATCTTGCAAATATTTATCTTTGAACAACAAACATAAAAAATTTCAAATCAGAAAATATTATGATAACGTTTAAAACGAAATTAAAAATTAAAAACTGTACAAGAATTAAGAAGAAAGAACTACTAATAATACCTTTGATGCAAACTGAATGAAGAATTAAAATGGAAGAATCTGAAAAATGGGGGAGTGAAGAGAGGAAGCAGTGGAAAAAAAGTGAAGGAAATGAACAAGATGAGGATACTGGAACAATGAGCCAGCGCTGGAAATATATAGTTCATTCAGTGACGTGAAAAACACGACGCAACACAGTGACGTATTTTTCACGTCGCAACAAGATAACAATACTAATTTAGTGATGTGTTTTCCATGCCACTAGCAAAAATTGTCAGTCCCATTAATTCCCAAGTCAGACATATTTCCCACTATGTTTTTTTATTTTTGAATTTGACTTACTGACGTGAATTTAACACCACTACCAAAATTCTAAAAATTTCAAAGTTTCTACCACGTGAAAGCATAATGTTTTTATTTTTTAATTTTAGTTATTTATGTTGCGACGGAGAATCCACATCACAACATATTTTTTTTGAAAATATCTCTGACTCCCCCATGTGCAAACATTAACTCTATTTTTTTTATTAATATACACACTTAGTGACGTGATATACACGTTGCCACCCCTCTTTTTTGCCACATGTATATCATGTCACTATAATACGTGGCTAATGAGGGTTTACCCAATCAAATTGGAGGCCCAATTCTAATTTGAAAATGAGTCAAATTAAAAAAAAATACAATTAGAAAAATTAAAAATGACACATAAAAAATATAATTATTTATCAATTAAAATAAAATTTAATAATTATTATTTTGACTTTGATCAATCTCATTTTTTTAATGTATTGCATTTTTATTATAGCATTTTTAATTTATTTAATTTATTTTATAATATTTTTTATATTTATTAATATTAATATTATATATATATATATATATATATATATATATATATATATATATATATATATATATATATATATATATATATATATATATATATATATATGTGTGTGTGTGTGTGTGTGTATGTATATCTTCGGTTTTGTTATTAAATCAAGAGATATATAGTGTTAGTTTGAAAAATATAAAAAAATATTGTTAGGATTCGAACTCATGACTATTAAAACTAACATCTCGGTTATTTTTAAATCGAAGAGTAAAGTGATAGTTATTTTTAACGTCCTGCACTACCTTGCCGTTTTAACCGAAATTAAATTAGTTTAGCGTCCAAAATTACGTATGTTTTTTTTAGTCGCGCTGGCCGCTATTGGCAACATAAGCTAAGGAGAGGTTATTGTATATTTTAAAATAGGGAGGATGTCAGTGTAGTTTTCCTTTAAATTTATGCTTGTTACTCTGAACTTTTTTTTTTTATTAATGATAATTTCATAATGATTTGTCTCTTTGAGTTAATGGTGTCAAGATAAACTGAAATGAATAACATTTTCTAATATTGCTTACTTTTCTTCTTTTTTTCCCAAAACATTCAATTTATTGTAAAATAAATATCTTTGAAGATACCAATTCAAAAAGAATTACCTTATACTGTGTATGATGAAAGATATGTCAAAATTTGTCTCATTTACCAATTTTAGTCAGACAATTATTATCCATGTCCGTTGCTAGAAATAAACGCTCGTGCGATCAGAGTCAGAAGTTTGAAGCTGAATAAAAGTCCAAAGCCTAATCAGAAGAATTTCAATTTTCTTCCCTTTTAAGTTACACGAAAAGCCCGTGAACACATTAACTAACCTTTTAGCAGCCACAAATGAACCTTATGTTATAACACACTTCTATTACTATATATACATACAATGCACGTACATTAATGTTTTGTACCTAAAACAATTCATTTGTTTATTTCTCTGTGTTGTATAGAAATATGTCCGTTGAAGCACTTGCAATGGCTGGTGTTGATTATAGGGAAATGGAGCAGAGGTTTACAAAGATAATAACAGAGTCACCAAAGGCTAAACGTGAGAGTGATGAGGTTAGTTTGGGCAGTCATGGGGTGGTTGGGACGGATGATGAGTGGGTGAAATTGAAGATGCGGGAATGGGCTGCAGCTGTTGCATCAAACAATGAAACCAATGCTAACCGTAGAGTTTCAGAGATTCTTCGTATCATGAATAATCATCGTCACAATCACATGAGACGGAATTAAGCCAGATGATTGTCCCTCATTTTTGTTGTAATTTTAGTTGTTTTTTCTGGATATCATCCTCCATATATTCTTTTTGTTGTAAATTTATTTGTTCTTTCTGGATATCAGCGTCCATATATTCTTTTTGTTGTAATTTTATTCATTCTTTTTTTTTTTTTCTTTCTATTACTCATCGTCGATATATTCTTATTCTATTGTATTAAATTTTGATACCTAAGTTAAATGTAAACTTTGAACTAAGATTTTTCATATTTTTAATTTTGTTAGTCATCTTCTCACCTAAATTATCTTTATTGAAAAAAAGTTATTGATCACTAAACAAATTTTTGGTGTTGTTTTATTGACCTTATGATTCATGGTCAGCTCATTATAAATCGTCAGCCCAATTTGAAGGATAGCCAACTTAAAATTTCAATTTGGTTCAAGATTATTTCGTACAAAATTTCTGTTTGTATTAGAGACTAACCGTTTGAAGTCATGTTCGCTATTTGACTTAAAGACTAACCGTTCGAAGCTATGTTCGTTGTTTGGCATGAAGACTAACAGTCTCATTCCACTATTCGTTGTTTTTTTTTTAATAATCAAAGCTTCATTCATTAAGGCAACATGATACAATTACACAATGAATGAGACCTTTCTAAGTTCTATTAGCCCAACTATAAACAAGGCTTAAAGAACAAAGAAAGCAAGAAGAAATTTTTTTTCTTGTATAAGGGGGTTTGTGGGATTAGCATGTGAATAAAAGTTCTTCTTGACCTTAGTTATAGTTTTGATAAAGACAAACACATCAATAAAAAGAAGACAGAAGTTTGTCTAAGAAGAAAAAGATTGAAGGCTAGCACAAATCAAATAAAAGATTCAAGATGGTTAAAATATGCATTACAATTCATATTATATATCTGAATCGCTCATAAGTTATAATGCATATTCATCTCAAAGTTTCTTACATCATGTTGCATTAAGCCTTTTGATCCATGCCATGAAAAACAAGTTTTTAGCACTTTCATCACAGGTGTAACCGATTACACAAAACCTATAATCGATTACATGTTTGAAAAAGGTTCATACATTTGAATTCAAAATCACCTCTTGCATACATTATTTTTACATCATTCAATTAACTCTTTTAAAATGTAGTTTTCAAATCAATTCAAACAAAGTTGTTAGGTGTTCACATATTTTCAAATGAAACTTTGTATGAGTGCATTCTTCAACATAGCTATGTTTTGAATGATGTTAAAACTAGGAGTATGACTTAGCGTTTTTTGTATATTGGACAGTATCAACCAAAGTTTAGATGTGCATTGAATCATTTTAGCCCTAGGATGCATAAAAAAGTTTTTGAAAAGCCTTAGGCATGCCATACACATTAAACACCAAGTTATATGTGTAAACACAGCTGCATAGGCCGACAGGAGTCCGCGGTGCGATTTTGGCAGTTTTACGCTAAAAGTCATCTGAACCGCAAGAGAAAAAAGTATGCAGTTTGGTTTAGTGCGGTTGGCTTTTAGAAATAAAACCGAATGCGGTTTGGGTTGGTTCGGTTTTTTACAAAAAATTATCCAGTCATACATACACATATAGAGAACAACATAACTTTGTGTTTAGTCATTAATACATTAATAAATAAAAACAAAACTCATCACATTTAGACAAACTTCTCATTAAATATACAAAAATAAGATTAGACAAACGTAGAATAAAAAAATATAAAATAGTAGCATAAAAAATCAAAAACATTATAATAAATTAGAAAAAATAGAGGACATGAGAGATTAGAGAAGATTGAAAAGAAATAATATAAGAGATGCGAGATTAGAAAAGAAATGTATAAAAAGGTAATTGGAAGAGAGAACGGTAACATAAATTGAAAAATGAAAAAGAAAGAACATAAGAGAGGAGATATTAGAGTAGAAGATGTGAGACATACATGACAAAGAAGATTAGAAGAATACACAATACTACTATGAGAGATTTGAGAAGGTTGAAACTGAAACCCTAAGCTTGAGTAAGAGAAAAGCGTTCGTAACTGTAAGGTTAATGCATAATAGATTCAGGTTTCGATTTGAATGTGAGATAACTAAAATTTGGGTTGTAACATAATACGGTTTGGTTTGGTTTAGTTAGGTTTGCAAACACTAGTGCAAAGCGACGAATATAATTTTAAAATTTACACCCATTATACTGAAAACGGGTGTAAATAATAAACGCGGTGGCAAATTTATAAATAAAATGTCAGTTATAGTAGTAGTACGTGACAATAGACACCCTATTTTAAAAAAAAGTGTAAATTAAAAACATTATTATAATAAATTAAAGGGTCATGCTAACCAGTGCCCCTGGGGCACTGGTTAAGAATTCTAAATAGAAAAAATATTATAACTCCGGTGCATTGAATATACATCATATCTTTAAAAAAAGTTACTTATTTCTATATTCAGCGCATTAAATACATGTATTTTTAGAAAAAACATATATTTTTAGTTTCTTAATGAATGTTCAACTTTCCTATTTAGTCTCTTAACCAGTGCCCCAGGGGCACTCGTTAGCATTTCCCTAAATTAAAATCACTATTATAATAATATCTTTATTACTCTCATTTAAGAAAAAACGGGTGTAATTATTTAAGTTTAATAACTCTAAATACTAACCTTTAATATATTAATAAACTACACTATATTTTATTAAGTGATATTTGAGTAAATAAATAAATTGAAGGGTGTAAATTTATTAATTAATATTTTATAAGTAAAATAATAACAAAACACATATCAATATCAAATTTAGTTTCTCTCTTCACAAACACACACCGTTAGGGTTTCTTTCAATTTGTTGTTACTACTTTCTATAATAGGTGTTGGAATTCCAAACGATGAATTGAAGAAGAAACTCGACTATTTAAATCTCGAACACCATTCAAATCTCCAACAACACTAACCATAAGCCCTCCTCCTCATTGATTTCCTTCTCTCCGACTTCGTGAAAGCGGGTTAAATCTTGATAATATCACAATCATGGAAGATAGTTTCAGAGTATGTTTAGAGAAAGCTTTTGTTTCTCTTCTAATTCCTTCTTCCGCTTCTCTCTGGTCTCTCTCCGAAGACGAAATCATCAACAACAAACCCAAACCACAACCCAAAACCAAACCCTACCCAACTTCTTCCGGTCTCGAAGGTGACCTGGACAACGACCTCGACGAAGACGAAAACGCCGCACCATCTAAGCCCTCCGATTACAATGATGAATAGTGGCAAGTTAAATCTGGTATCGGTCTCGATTGTACCCTCAATTTTGAGGTACCAATTCATCATTCCTCTTTATTATCACAAATTTGATGTTTATATTATGTAATTTTACTTAATAGTTTTGATTTTTTGATGTTATTTAATTTGAATTTGGCCTAGTTGTTCTATCAATTAGAAGACCTAAATTTAATTTTCTATATGTTAAAAGAAATTGGCTAGTGTTAAAGTGAGAAAGTTCTGTTTTTTCAAATTCTAATGGAACCAGTTTCACTCGAGTTATTAAAGTTTTACATGAGTTTTTCTTTCTTGAAGTTTTACATGAGTTTTTCCTTCTTGAAGTTTGGATTGAGATTGAACGTGAGAAAGAATTTGACTGAATGGCTATATGCAGGAAGAGGAAAATCATTATGACAAACAAGCTTTGGGCCAAGATGACTTGGGGGATCGTTTGTATATGAATGCTATAAATGAAAATGGAATCGGGATAAGTTCTCTTGCGTTTGGAGATTTTTCGAGAGACCCGTGAGCGAATCATGTGTGTAATTCCCTGTATAATATATATCTAGAATAATACAATACAAGCATTTAATTTGGTACTGCCACCATCAAAAGTGCCTATTGGCATAATTCACATACTTGTCCATTTATAAATATAAATACAACATATGGCACAAGCTATGGAAACTAGCCAAAACAATAAAAAACTAAGATAATTATACAATATTCCTCATTGTACAAGAAAAATAATACACAGCGGAATAAGCTCAACTAAGCTTCTCTTGAAACATCCAAGCATAGATCCACTTGTAAATCAAACCTGCAAATACCTCCTGAAAATAATCAACAATAGTGGGGTGAGATACATCAAATCTCAGTGAGTTCCCTATCCTATGGATTCTCTCGGCTTGACAAGGTTCTAACCAATCCTAACTCAAGTCAAGGGGAAGGGAAATGACCTTGAGTTCACAATCTCACACTATATGGAAACATGTCATGAGTTCATCAACTCAAAATATCACTAATCAATAACCTGTACCAAGGCATCCCCTTTTCACGTCCGCTTCTACGTCTAAAAGTCGACCCGAGTCATGGATCCTTGTAGTTACTTGGCATACGAAATGGATTCAGAAATAAGGGACATATTATCACCTTAAATCGTCACTTCACACGACCCGTACACTGTCACAAGTCTCTTTACCCGTAGGATCCATTCGTACTACACACGGGAATCAAACCTGCCAAGTAATTGTGCCATGTTTCAGAGGAGCTCGAGACCCATGAAATGCACTCACATGAAATGGTTACGATTACGTGATCATACACACAAATGTGATTGTATTCGACAATCATAAGGCCAATTCGCCTTAAGGCCTCTTTTTCCTTTTCTCATAAAACACAAAGGTTTCCACATGTTCCATACTAGTGTCTCACTCTCTCCTAGACCAACCTCCTCACGGATGTACCTTCCTACATCAGGTGCCCGACCCTTGCCATCGAGGTTATCTACTCCAGTCCAGAACTCGTCAATGAATGCACGAGCGTCGCCATCCAAAGTTTCTATCACAATTCTATTCATAACCTAGAATTATAACAATCTTAACTATGCCATTTGTTTTGGGGTAAAGTTTCCTCACTCTTCCTAATTCATATTTTAACATGCATATTCCCTCACATTCATTTTTAATAACAATTAGATAGACATGGTATAACATAATTGGCATATAACAATATCACCCATAAAACACACATAAAAGCATAACAAGTCACTACTATCCCCTACCAAACATCCTTGGTTAAATCATGGTCTCACATACCATTTAATAGCACACTGTATCCTCTTTCCAAGGCCTCAAGTCCCATATCAATCGGCTTCCCGATTCATGAATTTGGTGGAAACATAAACCCCACGTTTCACGTCATCACAATATTTCCTCTATTCTATCAATCCATGACATATAACCAGGTTTCTACTTCACCATCACAAAGAGCATTGAAATAGCTTTCCAACTTCCGACCGTGCGTCAATCCGAGTTACAGATCAAAAGTTATGACGAAAATACGAAAACAATGTTTTGTTGTCCCAGCCAATTTCGCTCGGCGAATCCCTGGCGAAGCAGACTCGCCTCTAGCTCTCCTGGCGAATCTGGACGAACCAGAACTCTCCCAAAACGTGTTTGGGACCTAAAAATGATAAAATCCTTCAACCCATATGATATTATAGCATCCAATGACCCAAAATAAGATGTTATAACACAGTTAGACATGCATTTCATCGAATCATCCGTTAGATTTCATTGATTTATCCGCTTAATCATTTTCTCTCAAATCTAACCTTAGTTCTAAACTTATATTTCTAGAACTTAGAGTGTCTAACTAGAACCCACCTGATAATCGAAGTGGAGGTTGATGAAGATGATGAATGATGATCCAAACTCCTTCCCAAGTTTCTTCCTCTTTCCCTCTTCTCTTCTTTCTCTTTTTCTTTTTCTTTCTCTTCACAAATATATATATATATATACACACACACACTAGTAAAAAACCCGTGCGGACGCACGGGTTATTGTTGTTTGGTTTAAAATGAAGTAATATAAAAACATTAAAAAGTAAATACTTGGAATAACAAAATTGGATAGAAATAATTTTGGAATATACAAATTTTTTACAAATACACGGGATAGAAATAATTTTGTACTTGAGATTGAGATACAATGAAAGAAACGTGCACTACAGTTGAAATGTGTACGACTTGGGTTAAGTAGTTTTATAATGTTGTTTTATAAATAAAAAATATTAATTATTTTTAACAATTTATTTTTGGAAAATACAAAAAATAATATGACCCGTACGTTCGCACGGGTGATCGTTGTTATGTTTAAGGTGGTTAATTAAAAATAAAAATATGTATTAACAAATATCACTAATATAATATAAATATTTACGAATACTTTGTTGATTAAAATAAAAATAAAAAAAGGTATTGTGGTGTTAGTGTCCCGTGATAAAAGTTACAAGAGTTGGTAGTTTAGTGTTTTCAATGTAATCCAACAGATTCTCCAGGTCTTCATCACACATAGGTATTGTTATGGTAGTGACCCGTGAGGACCAACATTACCAAAAATAATCATCATTACAAAATAATCAACAATTCAATTTAATCATAGAATAAATGAATCAATAAAAAGAATTATGCTATTAGCAAATTTATATTAAAAAAAATAATTACCTTATTAAATTTTCAAATTTGTGTTGACTTCTTAACCATTAGCATTCTACTTATAAGACAATACTTATTTGAATTGATTGGTTTTGTAGTTGATTTGATAAATATTAAATAAAATAAAATTTAATATATAATATTTTGTATAACTAATATTAAATAGTAATATCACTTATGATATTATGTTACCATATTATAACAAAATAGTTAAATCAATCCGTCATTCAAATGAAATTAAACATCTTAAATAATATTATTGTAAATCAATAGTATAATCAATTGTCTTTATTTTTCATAGTATTCTCGAAACAATCTATCAATCCCTATTTAATGCTCCAAAATATTCAATTGCTTTTAATTTTATTATAAATACAACAAATTTAGAATAAATAGGATTGAAGACAACTAAAATTAATTCAAAAATAATACTTTAATATATTTATAATTAATAAAAATCTTGTCCAAAATTAAAAAATATTTAAATTTAAAATATAAATTAATGCAAATTATTGAACCATATTTGATGTGACTACAAAGTGCAAGCGCGTATAATTTTTAATTAAAAGATTTCATTAATATATATTTAATTTGCAAACAAAATAATCATATATTTAATATGTTATAAATTGAATACACAATTAATACTAATTTAAAATTTGCTTCATTTATAATAAAAAGAGTTTTAGACAAAAAAATTTAATACTATTTGTATCACTTCTATTATAAAAAATCGTTATACAATTCTATTTCGAAAATACAAACCCAAAATAATACTACGTATATAAAAAAAAAATCAAAATCACAATTTATTTCTCTTGACATTACTCAATTGCTTTGTTTTTTTATAAATAAAATATTCAATTGTTTTTCTTTTTATTATAACTACTTGAATAAATAAGATTAAGATTAAGTACAACTAAAACTAATAACAAAATATTTTAATATATTTATAATCAATAAAAATCTAGCATAAAATTAAAAAATATATTTAAATTTAGAATAAAAATAAGTGTATAGCATTGAACTATATTTCAAGGTGTAAGTGCATTTAATTTTTAATTGATATATATTTATCTTGCAAATAACAGAACCAAAGCATTTAATATGTTATAAATTAAATAGATAATTAACACTTCTTTTTTTTAAAACTTGTTATATTTATGACAAAAAAAATACTATTAATAATACTTTTAATATAAAATATCTTTGTTAAAAACTAAAGAGACTTGATATAGCATCAAATGAAAGATGTGTATTGAAGCTCTCGTGAGAAGATCCATACTCACATTCAATTGGCTTAGTTGGTGGTACACTATTATCTTTTTTTTAAAAGGAAAAAGTGCTAAGGATTAATATTGGGCACAAGAAATGCCATTGTAAACATACAACTAGTTCAACATTGACATTACAAACTTAAAACACCACAAAATAATACAAAGCTTCACCTAAACAAATCTGGCAGCAGCAATAATATAATGTCCCCCTACCAAAGCAAGATGGACAAACTTAACCCCAGAAATTTAATGGCCACCAGAACCAACACCAGGCACAGCAGAGACAGCAACAAACCACAACCATATGAATTTTGCAGAAAAAGTACAGACCAAAATGAAGAATCACCTATCAACCAGTGAAGTTCAACTACCAATCTCCAACTCCAACTGCTAAGGTCATGACAAACCAAAATAGCTCGAAAGCAGCGCCACAACAATGCCCACCAATATACGAGTTCCCTACAAACAAGCAGACTGAAACAGAAGGAAAACTCGCTGAATATGTTTCCTGATCAGCAATTTGAATGTGCATTTGAAAGTTGCTATCACATGGATTTTTAACATTATTTTTGCGGTTTTGCCATCAAGAATAAAACTGCGAGGCTCCAAAATAACAGAACCAAAGCATTAATTTTAGGCACATTTTTCAGGCAGTAAAACCTCAAAAGATTCATGGGTTTGATAGGTATCCACCAGCAAGATTTATCATCAACACAATCCCCATTTGTAGGCAAGTTATGTTTCTCCCAACCAATCATATGTAGAACCTCACCATGACTATCAGTTATATCTTGACGCCCTGCACTTGTGAGTTTGGTACTTCTCCACCAAAATGGTTTATCATCGACGAGATCCGCACTTGTAGTCAAGTTATGTTTCTCCCAACCAATCATCTGTGGACCCTCAACATGACTGACAATTACATCCTGACACCCTGCATGTAAGAAAATAATAATCATATTTATATTGTAGATGAAAAGTTGATTTTCTATTTAGCATCATCAAAATATTGGAAAGAAGGCTTACATTGAAAAATATTTTCAGTAGACAACATTTCAATTGGAGACAAAAGCCTCATACAAGTTTGAAACATTAATCTTGAATTACTGGATGACTAAAAATGCTTAACCAACAAAAAATTGCATTGCAAACTACTGTTTCATTTATCTATTCTCTTCTTCATGTTTGATTATTTCAAATAATGTATATGTTTCCTTATTCAGGTTTTCTGCTTACCAATACATTATATAGTCATTCTTAGTAAAAAAAATACCCTAATGAGATTATACGAATACTATCAACATCCCATCAAACTATTATAAAGAAAACATCAATAATATTAAAGAATAATCTTGTAATAAGGACCAAAACATATTTAAGTGTGCTTCATATAAATGATTTAAAGATTAAACCACTACATTCTTTGACAACCCATAAATTAACAATATGAATGCGATCTTCTAAAGTTGTAGGGCACACAAATATAGACAAACACTAAAGTATATATGCTCAATAGGTCATAACCAAAGTAGAACAATGGGTGATGCAAACAAATAGTTCATGGAAGTTTCACTTAGAAGTAAAATGCCATAGAAACATACATGAGAGTGTTGTGCACCAACTCTAGCAGCAGCACCATTGGGTCCTCTAAAGATAATAGGTACAGACATTTCCCCCAAACATGTAATTTTATTTTGCAGCAGAATTAATTATATGATCTATTGCCTGCAACACAAATCAAGATGATGAAGGGGATGTTTAGATTAGTCTTTGGATAATTGCTTTTGAATGAACTTGACTTTATATAATTGATTTTAATCAAAATCCTTTTCAAGTGAATGTATTAATGTTGCATAAAAAAATGATTTTAACATAAAGGAACTATCTTCGCTCAACAGTACAACGAAAAATTCATAGAGGAGTGAAACAAACAAAAGTGCAGAATTGAACACAACCCACATATCAGTTAGAGGGTTCTTTCAAATGCTCATTCCCGACAAGGCGTTTCTCAAGGCCATTGTCAAAGTAATGAACTAAACTCTGTGGTGCATCCCCAAAAGGTGAAGAATGTTTCCTAATTTGCTTCAAAAGTTCATTAGCATTTCTGTTGTCATAAGCATACACAGATTATAAACACAGAAGTAAAAGATTCCTTAAATAGATGGTCTCATTTTTCTTGCTTTGTTTCTTAGTACGAGCCTTTCCTCCATTAGATGAAGGTGATTGCTCCATTTTCACTTGTCCATTCTGTAAGCTATCATTTTCATTTCAAAGTGGCAAATGCTTCACACTATAAAAACTATAAAAACTATAATATTTGAAGACCAAAATGTGCAACTATAAAAACTATAAAAGATTATAAGAGTCATGTTAACATTGCTACATAATACATACTCAGTCAATATGAGTAGAGAATTGATAACAATATGATACAAAATCATTATAGTAAATTGATAACTTTTAGGTTAATACATGCTCTTCTGAATGTAAAATGACAAAAAGTTACCAAACAGCCAACCTCTGGCAACAACTTCTTCATTGTATTCCTATAAAAATTTATGAAGCAGAAGGTGTATCACACCTGCAACAATGTGAGTCAATAATTCACTATTTAAATGCATAAAAGTATTAATTTTAAAAGCTAATGAGATTTATATTTTCAAAATCCAACAGATAAAATCAAAGTTTAAAGTTCCACAACAATGATCCCCACACATTAACAGATCCCTTCAACTAAATCCAAAATCCTCAGTAACAGATCCCTACACATATCCATATAAAAAATCAAACCTAATACCAAAACCATCAAAAACTCTAGAAGTTATTGAAAGTATGTTGTATGAAACCTAAATAATTTCAAATCAGTTTTAGAAATCAAACAAAAATGATGATTTGTCTATAAGGTGCGGATAATCCAGTGGTTACGCTTAGTGTAGCTTTATAATATGAAGCAGCAGCAGCCACCATGTTCCTGCATCACCAATTTCAACCAAGAAAATTCAAATTCTCTCGCATAACCCACAAACTACTCCCATTAGCATGAAGATAGAAGGATCACATACCATTCCATGTATATATTTCCAAGATTGGTCAACGCTTGTGGATGGTTGGGCTGTAATGAAAGGCATTGTTTCATAGTAACAAAAAAATAAGTCGAGTAAGAATCTAATGGCTCGAAAGCATAATGAACTAATGACTAAATACATGTAAAGCAGAAAAGCCATACATTGTAGCACTGGACTACTTCCTCCACTCTGCCAACATCTTTCAAAGCATTACCCTAAGAAAACAAAGATAATATTATCCAATTGCATCAAATTTATAATAGCACATTTAGAATCTGGATTTTGTTTCCATCTGTTGCTTTTGGTTTTATTTTTAAAAAAAATACAAAATTATTTTATTTCCTGTCTTCAAAGTTTTGTATGGAAACCGGTGAAAACAGTAAATAAAAAAATTGAATAGAAAACCTTAAAAGACAAAAACAAAGTGGCAATTTTGCAATTAAAACTGAACAAAAATTCCCCAAAACAAAACCCTTGGAGTCTTAAACTGAAGAGCGGTAAGAAAAGAAACCAACTAAATTATTGTAAGCTTCCAAAAATCTGGGGTCACATGCAATAGCTTGTTTGTAGTGTAGAATTGCCATGTCCAGTTGACCTTGCTCATAATGTATACTGGCCAAATTACCTGTAACATCATTTGTAACCCGGTAAAGACAATGTGATTATTATCTTTTCACTGGATTTCTCACCATCACCATCCAAAATTGGTTTCTTCCCAGAACTTTCACCGTCATTATTATCTTTTGAACTCATCCATGATGGAAGGTTTCTCTTGGAACCTTTGTTAATATCAGACATGACCCGTGCGAATATATGTAAGGTGAACCTCCTTGAAAGCGCACGAGGGATTCTGCATAAACCTATACAAAACAAACAACATTATATGATAATGATTCCAAAAGCAGCAGAATGTTACTGCTATTGAAAGTAACAATGTTGGATTATATTGAAAACAACACGACCTTCTTGCATTATATGTATCTTTTCCAGACACATCAGATGGTTTAAACTTTGGTTGCAGTTCTCTTTGCCTCCAATTTGTTCCAATTGATTGTCCTGAACCACTTATGATTTTTGATCTGTTCATCTCCATTTGGCCCACTGACATAACCTTGTAGATGGATCCTTTTGCAACAACTATAGCAAGTAAACAGAAATTAATTTGCAGTCTCAAATGAGTTAAATTATTCAAATAGAATGTATTTAAGGTTCCTTTTTGGAGTAAAGAAGAAGACTGGTATATGGTTACCCCAAAAAGAAAATAATAAATTCGTAAAAAGGAACATCGGCATTCGGCACAAGAGAACTCATCGACATAAAAATTTCATTGACTGAAAGCAATTCAGAGAGAAACAATACAATGACAACAGCTAATCAAAGGAATCATAAATCCAAACAAACAATAAACAGCTCATCTTCCAAATGGAATGACTACTTAACTGAAGACAATGACAAGTTATTTTTTGTACATTCACCTGAAACATAGAGTTAATCAAGTATAGCTTAAATCAGCAATGATGTGAAAAAAAGCTCCACAAAAAATCTACCATTTAGAATGGAATCATCAGCAACAATGATACAATCTCGACTCACAACCTCAACCATCTGAAAAATTTTAAGAAATACACACTTAAATCAATGAAGAGATTACCATTTGCCATAAAGGTTATAATATTTATCAATCATGCTACAATACACATAAACTAAGCAGGTTTATGCTGTCATTTGCTCAAGTCAAAGTGAAGAACAACAAACACAAATTGGATTATTTCAATGTTCTCACTCCTAACTTCTTTTGAAAAACTTTAGTTTCAAAACACAAGAGTTAGGTACACATAAACAATCAACACAGTAATCCATATACAATTAGGTACTATCACACATTTTGATAAATTAAAATTACAAACCCTAAATCAGTTCATAATTTAATAAATATAATGATAAATAAAATAAATAGCAATTAAGCATGGATAAGGCTGTGAAATGAAAGCAAAAGAAATGGTTACCCTGGTCATGAAGAAGCTGAGGAAGTTTAGTCCGATTTGAAGCCCGGCCATCACAAGTGTGAAGCTCAACCTCAGCAGACCTGCGATCCTCCATGATCTGATCAAAATCTCTCTCGTCCTCAACAGAATCGTCCAATCCAACAGATTCGAACAGTTCTGGCATGACCTTGTGAGCCTTTAACTGTAACCTGCACAAAATAGCTTATCTTTAACATAATCTTTTAGTTTATTTTTTGTATACATATTACTTACACATTTGAAAATATTCTTTTACTTTCAATCGTGTCTGTCTAGCTATGCCTTTAACAACACCAAGTGGGAAACCAACTTCTTTTAGCACAGGACCCTGCTCAATGTGAAGCTGCAACTCTATAAACGAATAACACAAAAGGTCGTTATACCTCGACACAACACCAAACAGATTTTGGATCATACTTGACCTGCAAAAACATTTATTTTGAGGCTTCTATTGAGTTCTCTTTAAGAATCTCTTTTATTGTTACTTTTCTAAAAGGCCTCTATAAGTAAATATATTTCTTACATGAAATTTCGCAATAGCCATAATCAGAAAGGTCAAAGTTGATACCTCTTATCAGATATCTCTAATGTCGTAACAGGTAAAATACACGCTATAGCCCCACTACCTAAAAAAGTAGTTTGAAATCTCACAGCCTCTTCATCGCAAAACGCAATCACCTGCACGTTTAGATGACATTAGAATGAATCCAAATTCAAGATAAGATTCATGTCTATCCAAATAGACACACATTAGAGATTTTTACTGTTTGGATTCAATTTAGTATTCACTCACTTACTGTCATAGATTATATGACTCACACATCAATGTTATTGTTGGTAATATTTACACTCAAATCTTTGTTGTATTCATTAGCTGGTTTCTGTTTTGGTGTAGGCATACTATGCTTTGAAAGTTGTCTGGTTGCATTTTCCTGTGACTTATGCAAGTTTAAACCGACATTCGAGTGAGAGAAATAACTGCTCCGCCAATGCTAATAATCACCGGATCAGAATCCAATAACAGATAACCTCCTAACAGAATGAAACAGGTCTAAACTGTCCTAAAACAACATGAGTTATAGTAGAAGTAGCCCTGCATCAGAAAGAAAGCTATCTGTTAAAAACAGCGCATCACTATTTTCTATTATTAAAACATGAAAGTGGAAAGAACTTTCACCCCAATCCCAATGCACCTGACCACTGTAAGAGAAAGGAATTGATTTAGAAGGAGGAGACACCGGAAGCACCGATATTATTTTGAAAATTGCAAGTAGAACCCATGTGGTGACGTAGTGAACAAATGTGAGGAAAATTTGAAAGTTAAACGCAACATAATGATGATAAGTTACACGCAACATAAATGGTTCTGATTTCTTACCAATTTGTTTGCCATGATGATTCCAAGTGCAACCCTGAATGTACCCAAGAACAGACCACAACAGTAAAACAGATAGAACCATAATACCATTAGTGTAAAAGATAACACTCCATATATGCAAGAACACATTAACACATTTACAGACACGAACAAATCGAAAACTCAAAATAAATTGGTGAAACAGATAGAACCATAATACCATTAGTGAAAAATCAAACCATTTAACCATCTTGGGCTTGCAGCAGGTAGATAAAATGTGTAAAGCTGAAGCAACAATGTCGTAATTTCAACAGGAGTAATTCTAACAATACGCTTTTCAACACTTACAAGGTTGAGGCAGAAGGCCCTTCTCATGGACAACACCGCCTGCATTAAAAATTAACCAGAAATAATTGATCTGCATTATCAAGGACAGAATTTTCAATTCATCTTTGGTAATCATTAGTGAAAAACATAATATCAACTTTTTCTGCTTCACAGGTTCCAATTTCATTCTCATGGCTTCTGTTTCCTGAAGAACATAATATCAAAATCATGAGAAGAGCTTTTCCATAATCTCTTAAACAGATTAGCAAAAAAGTCCTCTACAACAATCTCAAACAAAATAGCATGTGAAACAAAAACTAATAAGCTTCAACATGATATACGAAACAAAAACTTCAAAAACTAATAAGCTTCAACACCAAAACTTGATGAAATTGTAAACAAGAAAAGCTACAAAATCACACTCCTATAGAACAAAACAACGAAACCCTAAGAGATACAGAAAAACCACAAAGATGAACGTCAAAACACATCATCAAATCAAGATCGGAGGTTAAATAAAAACAATCATCAAACACCAATATCAAAACATAAGATCCCCTTATTAATTTCTCCAACAATGAGTTTCTGCATTTGCGAGATCGCTTCATATTCCATTTCACAGAGATTCGGCGGTGGCGTGCTAGGGTTTGTTGGCCAAAGAGAGAGGAAAAGAGAGAAAAGAGAAAACGGGTGAGGGAGAGAGAGATAAGAAAATGAGAGAGGGGGAAGAAGGAAGAGAGAAAGACGGTGAAAGAGGGAGACAAGAAAGAGAGAGAACGTGAGAGAAAGAGAGAGAACGTGAGAAAGAGAGGAAATGTGAGAGAAAGAGGGAAAGGAGAAGAAATTTTCAAAATATTTCTTCCACGTGTACACATTTGATAGGTGGGAGTAATTAACACTTAGTCAATTACTAAAATGGGCATGGAGTGGTCATAAAATAAAAACAAGAAAAGGGCATAGATGGGCATGCCTAAGCATGTTCCAATCTTTGGTAGGTAGTTGATATATATATATATATATATATATATATATATATATATATATATATATATATATATATATATATATATATATATATATATAATACTATTATTATATAATATAATCCAATAGAGTAAAATATCTCCAATTGATATTTTGTCGTCTCAACCAATTGATCAGTTATTAAAGTTACCTTAAAATCCTTTCTTGAACTATCAATTATTAATCCGTCTCTTTAATAAAATAATTAATCTCTTCAAAATTCATTAGTTTCTCTATTGATCCCAAATGTCAATACTTAAAGTAATTAGAGGATTCCATTAATCCAATTATCCCAAGATAGAGCACAAAGGCACTCATCTGATATCCAATTGAGCATTTAGATAATACGGGGTATTACACTCTCCCCCCCTTAAATTGAAATTCGCCCCTGAATTTCCTCTACTCGACAACAACTGCAACTTATATCCTTGTCTTAGATCCACACTTAACTTTACTTCCATTAGAACTTCTGACGTAATCAATTCCAATTTGACTTCACAGTTCAAAATCCTTATTTTCACAATTTATTAAACTTCGTGTCCTTAGTCATACTCTTGTTCCAATATTGGTTTAACTTTCAACCTTGCTTCTCCTCAATTCGTTTGTTGTTTCTTACTAAAACACTTGGTCATATCTCATCTTCGGAAGAAATATACCATTCTATACCCTCCCACTGAGTAACAACACAAAACCATAATTCCTTTAACGTTCAAACCCACTTCATAAATTGTTAAACTACTCAATTACCAATTCCATCTAGCCTGAAGTTGTACACTATACTCATTCAATCCGATATTTCCTTTCTTTTGTGCCACACCAAAGGTAACACAAGTTACACTGTGACTACCATAACATATACAACTCCAAAATTCATTATAACTTGAACCAATACATCCCAAAATAACTTAACAACTTTTAGTTCTGGTTATCACATTCCAAATCAATCATTCCTAGGGTTTCCAACTTACTCAAGGTTCCTTGTTGATTCTAGATGTCGACCCAAAACGACGTAACACCAACATAGAACTTCAATCATACGCAAGTCACCACTTATCGGAAACTTAAACTGTCCAAAGCACAATTGTGAGTTTCCATATTACTCACCAATTCACGTACAACACTCCGCATACACACACACTTTCGAAGTCCATACTGTAGCGAGCGATTTTGGACGCGGTTCTTAAGCGCTGGTCGCTCTCTGCGGTTTAGGCTTAAACTACAGGTCGATTCATTTTTTATCCTATTGTGAGCTGAATAAGGAAGGGAAATAGATGTCTCCAATTAACCCTGCTTTGCATACTGAGCTTGAACAGTGGTCTGTTAGGTTACGAATGCTATCAATGTGGGGGGGCCTTTGTACTGGTTATTTGTATTTTCGCCAATACAGTTTGTTTCTTTTTATCTAGACAGAAGGTTTCTGGCGGGGAACAAGGATTAGGATGTTAGGACTGATGTTTTGAATTAATGCTTTTGATTGATGGAGATATGGGATTTGGTTTTTTTTTGTTTAGTGTGCTCGCTAAGATTTTTCTTTCAATCTTATGCCTACGTATTCCCGTTTACCGAAACAGGGAAATCAGAGCGTTCGTAGTTCCTCCTATTCTATGGGAGGAAATGGGTTTTTGGTGTCTTGTTCAAAGCCCAAGACGTGAAGCGAAAGGTGGTTTATATCTTGATCAAAGCCCAAGATGTGAAGCTGAAGGGTTTATTTGTATCTTGTTCAAAGCCCAAGATGTGAAGCTGAAGGACCTCGACTTTAGAGAGAATTTGTCATCTCTAAAGAAGGGTTTGAGGAGAATTACTTTAACTGGGATACGCGGATCCTAGCAATGCCATAATTTCCTTTATAGGGGGTTTTAACCCGAATGAGAAGACTTTAACTCAGTGTAGAGCAATGTTATCTTTCCTTAGGAATTTCTCATGCTAAAAGAGGGACAGTGGCATGGAAGTAGACGATCCAGAGGCTTGCCGCTTACAGCGATTAGATGGATGTTTGCGTATTGTGATCAAGGCACAGCTTTGATGCTAAAAGGTTGATTGGATCAACCAGTGGTTTTCTTATACAAAGCCTAAGAGGAGGCTAATATGTGTCTCGTACAAAGCCCGAGAGAGAGGCTAAAAGGTTGTGACCCGACGATGGAGTTGTTTGGTATCTCGTATAAAGCCCGAGATGGAGGCTACTTAACAAGAGAGTTTTTGTATCTCGTACGAAGCCCGAGATGGAGGCGAAAAGGTTTTTGACTCAACGAGGGAATCTTTTATGTGTCTCATACAAAGCCCGAGAGAGAGGCTAGGGTTACTGTTTCAGTCGAGTGGCAGGTCCAGTATACTGATTTTAAAAGAGAAAATCAGTTCTTATATGAGCAACACTGTACTCAAGGATTTGATTCGAGGATCCGGGTTATTCCTGTTCTTTAAGGAAATGGGAAATCCGAAGGGTATTGAGACTGTCCGAGTCTGCGGGTTTCCTTCCTATTTAACGAAGGGTGCTTGAGAATGTCTTTGAGACTCAAGGGAATTAGACTGTCCAAGTCTAGAGTGTCATCTTTTGTACTATGCTTTGAGAAATAGTAGTAGACTCTTTGAAAGGATTGTTCTATTAAGATGACTAGGTTATGTTCCTATACCTCTAGGAGGTCGTCGGGACAATTTGTATGAAGCCCAAGAGGAGGCTGGAAACTTTTTAAGAAGCCAACGGGTCCTTGTACGATGCCCAAGAGAAGGCTATCATTCCCGGAGGAAGAGATCATTATACGAAGCCTAAGAGGAGGTTGTGATTACTTCTAAGAAGCCGTAGGGTCCTTGTACTAAGCCCAAGAGGAGGCGGGGTTGCTTTTAGGAAGCCTGTGGGTCCTTGTACAATGCCCAAGAGGAGGCCGATGCTTTTAAAAAGCCCGTGGGTCCCAAACCAAAGAAACGTTCAAGAAAAGTTTCACCAAGAATAATTCATTTAGTGAACAGTTCTGAGGTTTGAAGAAATTCAAGAGAAGTTTCACCGAGAATAATTCATCTCTGGGGAATAGAATTTCTTGACAATTCCTAATGAGGACAGCCGAAGAGAAGACTGTATCTGGTGATCCTATTGGGGATCTAGTTGTCTATTTCTACGAACAAACGAAACGGCGTCACCTAGTTCTAGACGTAGTTGCCGGGGAAACTCGAAATATCTATACTATTATTACACAGTTGATATGAGTTTATGAAAGAATACTTACAGTGAAAACAGCCCCACAGTATAGTTATATATATATATATATATATGTGTGAAAGCGGTAAATGAAAGCGTATAAACACTTACTCGGTTGTAGAGCTTCCATGTTGTTTGGTTAGTTGTTCAACAAAGAAAGATTGAAAACAACAGTATATTCAAAATCAAAGGAGAAAGTGCTTTGAAAAAGAAAGATTTGGGGCTTACAGCTCAAGGAGAGGCCCAGGGTTTTATCAGTGAGCGCACTGTTTGAATTTGTACAGAGGGACTTATACAAGTGACTGTGGCCCAAAAATTGTTTTCTGTACAAAGGGATGGGTCTTACACTCTCTCAAGAGGCCCAAAAAGTTTAAAAAAAGAGTGGGGCTTATAACACGAGGGTAGGACCAATTGATTTTTTCGTTTAAAAATGGCGATCGCGCCGAGATTTTCTTTTAACGCGGAGGGACTTATACAATAAGTGAGGCCCAAAATGATTTTGGTTAAAAGGGGATTGGGTCTTACACTCTATTAGAGGCCCAAAATGTTTTGAATGGGTCTTATAGCTCGAGGAGAGGCCCAAGGTTATTTTTCAAAAGGCGACGATCGCGCCGTTCGTTTTTTGACGGTATCGGGACTTATACAATACACTAAGGCCCAAAAATGTTTTGGTCAAGAAAGGATTGGGTCTTACACTCTATTTGAGGCCCAAAGTGTTTTGAAAATGATTTATGAGGGTTGAATTAATCCAAAAACCCTAATTTGTTTTCAAAAATGTATTTAATTGAATAAAAATTCAATTAAAATGATCAAAATTGTTTAACATGTGAAAAACAAATTGTGATTTTGGATTAATGCTTCAAAAATTAAGTATTGACCTACAAAATAATTAGAAAGCATTAAAAGTTTCAAAATCAATGTAGAAAAAATATTTAAAATGTCAAAAACAATTAAAATATTAATTCTTTGCAAAAATATCAATTATACAAAATAAATAATATTTTTGGGATTTTTTGATAAAATAAAATATTTTAACATTTTTGTGAATTATTAAAAAAAGAATCAACTCAAAATCATTAAAACTCAGAGAGAAATTAATTTTTGAATCAATTAAACAAAATCACAAAATTCAAATATTTGAATTTGGAAAAAAGGCGCCAAGAACAAGCTGAAGAACACGCGCGTGTTCTGGGTTTGGCTGATTTGCGTTTTCCATCCAATCTCACTGAATACGTAATCATATCATGCAATCCACATATCATTATGCTCGTCTCAACCTCACGATCATGTTTATAACACTTAATTTCATTTAAATTAAACATATAACATGAAATCATGAAGAAACCTCAAGAACCCTAATTTTTGCATGAAGGCTAGGATTTTTGATACACGATTCAAACAATGCAATTAATTGAGGGAAAACATTCCATGCATGATTATGAACATATGGCCAAATTATTGTGCGAGGAAATATGCATAGATTGAGAGATGACCAAGTATGTGCTTACCTCCAAGTCGTGACAGCAAGTGCAAGGTGATTTTTGATTTGGAAGTGTTACAGATGAGTGGTGATGATCTGAACAGCTTCCCTACACCCTATGGAGTGTGTTTGAATGGTTGGACTTGATGGAAATTGGCTAGATCACTTTGTGGTACCTCAGCTGCAACTTGTTTGAAAATTTGAGCAACCAGCTGGTGATTTTGTGAAATTGGTGTTTCAGAAGTGATCTAAGTGTTTGATCAGCTCATATGTGATGTATATGAGGTGTGTGAGTGATTGGTTTGATTGGAATTGCTCTCAAACTCAAAACCCGATAGCTACCTTGCTAAGAAAGGCATTTTTGCCAAGAGAAAGAGATTTTGAGGAAAGAATCTGTTAGATGGCTTTGGTGTACTCAAACTGATCACAATTGAGCTCTATTTATAGTAGAGCAAGTTTGTTTTGCAAGGAATAGTGAATGGCAGCTGGTAAGTAGGTTTGGCCAATGTTGGCAAATGAAAATCCAAGTCTTCTCTAGCCATTGACTAGAGGTTAGGGCACAGAGCTTTGGTTCCCTTGGTCTTGGATAAGTCTTGACTGATTTCAGATGAGAATGGCTCAGTCCATGCCACCTTGATGCTTCCATTGAATGCTTCAATCCAAATTTGGAGTCTTGTCCCTATTTTTGGCCATTCTAGGTTCAACATGCTATTTCTTGTTCCATGGACTTTGGAGGCTTGGCTCAGTGATTGTCCCCTTTAGATTCAATCCTCAGATGTGTCCAAGTGGATAGGAGCATTTGAATTTGGCTGATTTTGGCAAATCGAGCAAAATTGCAAATTCTGCCTTGCCTTTGACAGATTTCAGCAAGGCAACTTGGCAATGTCATATCTCATGGTGTAAGTTGAATTTGGTAATGCTCTTGACCATTTTGGAAAGCCCTTACATGATACAACAACTGTTTGAACAAGTTTGGTTTTGATCTCTTTTGATTCCAAGTGAAAAATCCCTCTACATTTGGCAAAAAGTGAAGCAAAATCTGACTTAGTGAAATTTTCACCAAGTGTTGGAACAAAGTGTGATTTCTTGATTTTGATCATTCCATAACTCAAAAGCCTTAATGAATTGGACTTAGGTCTAGTTAAAGTTTTTGTAGAGGGTAATGAGGGCTACAAATCCATCTTTGGATGAGAAAAAATGGCCATGTGGTTTAGGAGTTATGATCCTCCAAAGTTAGTGTATTAGTGGTACTTTTTCCATAACTTAGAAAAATTTCTAAGTTTTATGGTTACCCCTTTTACAAGTTATCCCACTTTCTTTGGTTTTTCTTGATGAATGATGATTCAAATCATACATTAACATCATTTTAGGGTTAAAAATCCATTTTGGTGAAAAATCTCAAAAAGTCAAAGTTGACTTTTGTGCACAGTTGACTTTTTATCAGATGAATTCCAAACTGTGCAATTCTTCAGGAAATCATGTCCTTGACCTAAATCAAACTTGGTGGACATGTTCCATGGGTGTCATAGGGTATATTGAATCATGTCTTAGGGTTTGGGAGCATGTCCTGGTCAAAAGTCAAAGTTACAGTTGACTTTTTCCTTAAAACCCTAATTGTGGGGCAGATGAAATTGAGACTTGTTGCTCAAGCTTCTTGGATTAATCCATTGTTCCAAATGGATCAATATAGTTCATTTGAGACCCTCAAACTCTCTCTTGAGGTCTTGGCTCATGATTTGCCCCAAAAGTCAACTTAGGGGTGAATTAGGTCAAGAAACCCTAATTCTTGATTTTTGAGGTATGCATCCCCTGAGGCCAAATTGACTTGATGATTGGGTCCATGTGGTTCCATGGAGTATATTAGGTTGTGTTTTGGATCATTGGCTTGTGCCCAGATGAAAATTTCCATCTGGAGGCCCTGGTCGACCAAAACCCTAATTTGGTGACACTGTCAATCTTGAGACTTAATCCACTTAGAAGGGAGCAACCTTGTGCTTAATCCTTGATGTGGGAGTCCTTTTGATCCATTGTGGATATTTGAGAGGCTAGACAAATTGAAGATCATGTCATTTTTTGATTGATCATTTGTCTAAGAGCTCTGAGAGGGCTTGAAACCCTAATTCTGATTGTAGTGAATGCTCAACAATTCCTTGAGGCATTTGATAAGGCATGATGATTCATCCATATTGTGATGATGATTTGCACAATGATGGGAAACTTTAGTGGTCAAAATTTGGGGTATTACACATACCACACCTCTCAGTCAAATCAACTCTTCTCATTCGTTCCGTTTCATAAACTATTCCCAGTTACATACTTAACTTCGGAACGTCCAATTCTTACTAGTACTTGGAAAGATAACGTACAAATTCCTTCTCTGGTTAGAACACAACTGCACACAACTGGTACCCGCTTTCACGGGGTCTAAATCCAAAACCATGAACTCACGGAAGATAGTAATTACTAACTCCGACCAACCGTTCGTTCCTTAATAACACCATAAATTAAATTACCGAAACGATCTTTACAAGATCAACACTTCGAGAATATTTTCCAACTTCGTCCTTAAAACTCGCAACAGCAATAATAACAATACACCTAATACTTTCTCACACTCAACACAGTTCACAAGATTACTTTCCCAAAGTTAAACTCCCTCGTCGTCTAAACAAATGGTCAATTACGTAACACCCTTCAGAAGTTCCGATTTCAAAACACAAATCCATATTTCATTTACTTACAATCTCGTTTTCCATTCACACAATACTCTCCACTCGGAGCATCATGAGGTAACAAAACACAGATGATGGTTCCTAGGGAATTTCACAATTCACACACACGTTAATCGATTACCCATCTGAGGTTAATTGGTTAACTCCTCAAGTTCAGCGCTAAATATCATCCTTGCACGTGTCAATCGATTAACTCCTCAAAATTCAGTACAAAACACTAGTCTTGCACGTGTTAATCGGTTAACCCCATTGTGTTAAACGGTTAACACTGCTGCAGAAGCTGAAAAACCAATTCCTTTTAGTTCAAAAGCCCTTCCTACTCAAAACCATCAATCCGGTTTGTTCTAACCCACAATATCATTCTCAAATCGTGGCCTTTTAACTTGTATAACAATTCACCAGCCATGATTCCACTCAAGGTAAAACCGACAAAGTCAAAACATTCAGACGACACACTCCAACAAAGTGACAAGGCAAAATTCCAAATCTGATGCGGTCACACCACAAACTTCAGCGGGGTAGTTCATTTTCTACTCACACAACCAGTATACAATACTACAAAAGCGATGGACATATCATGTCAGCATACAACCTTGTGTCTCTCACTTGAATTTCCTTGGAGAGAAATAATACAACAACGTTCTTAGTCCAACAAAAGCTAGATTTCGAATACTCCGATTATTCACAATTACAGAAGTTTCTCTATACTCAAAAATAAATCGGGGCAATGCATCCTCTTGAAGAACCTTTCCATCACTTCACACACATTAACAGGGATTTCTTACCCTTCAATATTCATTACACATCCCACTTACACCAAATTACTTAATGGAAAATTCGCAACCGACAATTTTAATCAACTATTTACAAAACTTCTCTGGTGTAAACCGTTCCATGATTTACACTTAGTCCATAATAAACCCTGATTCGCTTCTCATTATTTTACCGTAATCCTACTTCTTAAAACACAATACTCACTACTCAATAAATTACGTCCCTTAACATTCGCCTCAAGGTTAAGAATCCATCACGTACACTTGTGACCACGGTGTTACTACTAAGCTCGTTCTTAATACCAAAGTGTAACTTTCTCATAACATACTGTTAATACCGTTTATTCGACATAATCGAATAATATCCACCTCATAAACAATATTTTCACTTTCCACAGCATAGAACACTTTCATAGCTTCATATCGATATAAAGAACGCTTAAATCGGACACCCGAGTCAAAAGATATGAATCTTCGAAGAAAAGAAAATTATTGAGCAACAGCCAGATTCGCCTGGCGACTCAAGATTTCACCTAGCGAATCCCTCTTCGCCAACACTTCGCCTGACGAGCCTGTGGCGAAACACAATTTTTGAAAAACCCAAGAGTTTTAATAGCTAACATATTTCTGTCTCCCCATTTTCGCCTAGCGACTTAGGATTTCGCCTAGCGAATCACCCTTCGCCAGTACTTCGCCCGGCGAACCAGTGGCGAGACCCCATTTGCCTGGCAATTCCTAATTCGCCTGGAGAATCGCACCAGAAGCAGATTTTCTGCTGCGTTTTTCATGGTTTCCACACCTCAAAATCCAACTTTTCCAAACCAAAACATTTTCAAATTCCAACTTGGTCTCTCATCGAATACAGAAAATCCTGATGTAATATCTCGAACTTAATATCTCTTCATAACCGAAGATACACAATTTATCTCCTACTCTTCATCCGACACATACTTATCTCGCTTGAAGTATGTAAACACATCCTTGTGTTCCTTCTCACACTTCTCTACTACTTTAGGTTCCTATAAAAGCCGAACTTCCTTAACTTTCAACTTTTAACCAGTTGGAATATATTGTTCCGAACACCCTCCTTAAAGTACTCTCGTCCATTTAAGATACCATAACAACCTTAGAAACTAAAGTACCAAAACTTATCTCACTTCCGGACCTTACGCCACGCGTTCCACAAAACAACCTTTCTTTTTCACGGAATGAGATTACTTGAAATCCTTATCCATACTAGTGGTCAATCCAACTCCACTAGTGACTTTACATATTTCTTGATACCTTAGCCAATCGTCCAATAGAGATCCTTAACTTTCGGACTCCATCCATTCCTAAGGATTACTTGAACAACACACTACTCTTTAATTTCCATGCTACCCAAGCACAACTTCTATTAAAACCTCACTGAGCTGACCCAAAACTCTTCACTACTAACTCTTGGCTTGAGCTTACCCTCACAACACAAGTTCCGACAACACTACAGAGTCCTCGTGGTCTCTCAACCATGATTCTACCTATCACATACATAGTATTAGGTTGATCAGGCCCAACACTACATAGTATGATATTAAGATTCATGCTGGCAAGACACACTTAAGAGGCAGGAATAGATTTACTTATGATGTTTCAAGGCTAGGTCGAGGACACGGCCTGCTCTAATACCAACTGTAATGCCCTGTATAATATATATCTAGAATAATACAATACAAGCATTTTATTTGATACTGACACCATCATAAGTGCCTATTGGCATAATTCACATACTTGTCCATTTATAAATATAAATACAACATATGTCACAAGCTATGGAAACTAGCCAAAATAATAAAAAACTAAGATCATTATACAATATTCCTCATTGTACAAGAAAAATAATACACAGCGGAATAAGCTCAACTAAGCTTCACTTGAAACATCCAAGCATAGCTCCACTTGTAAATCAAACCTGCAAATACCTCCTGAAAATAATCAACAATAGTGGGGTGAGATACATCAAATCTCAGTGAGTTCCCTATCCTATGGATTCTCTCAGCTGGACAAGGTTCTAACCAATCCTAACTCAAGTCAAGGGGAAGGGGAATGACCTTGAGTTCAAAATCTCACAATCTCACACTATATGAAAACATGTCATGAGTTCATCAACTCAAACTATCACTAATCGATAACCTATACCAAGGCATCCCCTTTTCCCGTCCGCTTCTACATCTAGAAGTCAACCCGAGCGATGGATCCTTGTAGTTACTTTGCATACGAAATGGATTCGGAAATAAGGGACATATTATCACCTTAAATCATCACTTCACACGGCCCGTACACCGTCACAAGTATCTTTACCCGTAGGCTCCATTCGTACTATGCACATGAATCAAACCTGCCAAGTAATTGTGCCTTGTTTCAGAGGAGCTCGAGACCCATGAAACACACTCACATGAAATGGTTACGATTACGTGATCATACACACAAATGTGATTGTATTCAATAATCACAAGGCCACATTCGCCTTAAGGCCTCTTTTGCCTTTTCTCATAAAACACAAAGGTTTCCACATGTTCCATACTAGTGTCTCACTCTCTCCTAGACCAATCTCGTCACGGATGTACCTTCCTACATCAGGTGCCCGGGCCTTGCCATCTAGGTTATCTACTCCAGGCCAGAACTCGTCAATGAATGCACGAGCGTCGCCATCCAGAGTTTCTATCACAATTCTATTCACAACCTAGAATTATAACAATCTAAACTATGCCATTTGTTTTAGGGTAAAGTTTCCTCACTCTTCCTAATTCATATTTTAACATGCATATTCTCTCACATTCATTTTTAATAACAATTAGATAGACATTGTATAACATAATTGTCATATAACAATATCACCCATAAAACACACATAAAAGCATAACAAGTCACTACTATCCCGTACCAAGCATCCTTGGTTAAATCATGGCCTCACATACCATTTAATAGCACACTGGATCCTCTTTCCAAGGCCTCAAGTCCCATATCAACCGGCTTCCCGATTCATGAATTTGGTGGAAACATAAACCACACTTTTCACGTCATCACAATATTTCCTCTATTCTAGCAATCCATGACATATAACCAGGTTTCTACTTCACCATCACAAAGAGCATTGAAATAGCTTTCCAACGCTTCCGACCGTGCGTCAATCCGAGTTACGGATCAAAAGTTATGCCGAAAATACGAAAACAATGTTTTGCTGTCCCAACCAATTTCGCCCGGCGAATCCCTGGCGAAGCAGACTCGCCTCTAGCTCGCCTGGCGAATCTGGACGAACCAGAATTCTCCCAAAACGTGTTTGAGACCTAAAAATTATCAAAACCTTTAACCCATATGATATTATAGCACCCAATGACCCAAAATAACATGTTATAACACATTTAGACATGCATTTCATCGAATCATCCGTTAGATTTCATTGATTTATCCGTTTAATCATTTTCTCTCAAATCTAACCTAAGTTCTAAACTTTTATTTCTAGAACTTAGAGTGTCTAACTAGAACCCAACTGATAATCGAAGAGGAGGTTGATGAAGATGATGAACGATGATCCAAACTCCTTCCCAAGTTTCTTCCTCTTTCCCTCTTCTCTTCTTTCTCTTTTCTTCCTTTCTCTTCTATCTTTTTTTCTTTTTCTTTCTCTTCACAAATATATATATATATATATATAGGCTAAATTACACGCTGGGTCCTTTAACTTATTTAATTGTAACGAAGTGGTCTTTTATGTTTTTTTTGCTACAGTTAGGTCCTTTATATTAACTAACGGTTGCAGCGTTGACCTTTAACACATGTTCCGTTAAAAAATTGGTGATGTGTCACAAACAGATGCTTATGTGGCTTTTTATTTTAGTTTTTATTTATTTATTAATTCTACGTGGATTTTAATTTATTTTTTAAATCCATATGGATTTTAATTTATTTTTTATTTATTTTTTTAATTTAAAAAAAAAATTAAAAATTTTTTTTATTAATTTTTTTTATTTGTACGCCAGTTAAGACTGGAATGACCTGATTGTTACAATTTTAAAACATTAAGGACCTACTTGTTACAATTTAAAAACATGAAGGTCTTGCTTGTTAAAATTTAAGCATTGTTATAATAAGATCCAAATGATACAAAAGACATACAGAATTGCAGAAAGGCACCAAGACATTTTACTAACAGTTCCCAAAAGTGACATTGTTATAGTAAGGGCACAAAAAACACATTGTTAAAGATACAAAAGAAGGGCACCAAAACACATTGTTAAAGATACAAAAGAAGGTTCCAAAATACAGAATAAAGTGATAAATTTCTATTTGGATTTTCTCTTAATAGGTAGCTTTGGTCTCTGACTTCTTGGTGGCTGCAATGTTGTTGTTGCATTTCTGGACCTTCGCATGGAAAGTAGCTGAGCAACTGTGATGGAATGTCTTGTTTGAACTCTTTGTGAAGGAAACTACTCAGTTGGGTCTTCTTTCCTATCTTGGTTGCAACAAATGGCATAGTAGCAAGGAATTCCAGTAAGCATCCAACTTCTGCATGAGCACTCATGGCTTTTTAGATCAACTGTAATTTACTTGCAGAAGTTCTTCAAATACATCTTCTAGAGTGATAATTCCAACCACCTCACCATCTTCAATACTTTCTGTAGGAATACCATTTGTTGCGGCATCATTACGCTGCAAAGCAGATAACTTGTTCATGCTTGGAGGTCTTGAAGGTTTGTCAATGTCAACAACAATACTTTCAGTTGTCTCATCCTGCTTATGTAGCAACGGCGTAGTCAACTGTGAGTCGACACCAACTCTCTTGTTTTCTCCATATTTCTCCCAATCAGTCATTTGCGGAGGCAATTTTCCTTTTACACTAGCCTTGACAACAGCAGCCATATGACTGCTTCCTTTTTGGAACTCATTCAGTATATCATAGAGAGGCATATCTGCTAGAACTCTTTAATATTAACCACAAACAGACCCAACAAACAAATAAGCAACAAAACCTAAGAAGAACATTACCACAGTTAACCCTAAACAACTATCACAGTTACCCCTTATCTAAATTCACATGTTTACCCTAAGCTAAAATCAAGGATAACCCTAAACTAAAATCACAGTTAACAAAACGTACCTCTGCTTCGCGATTTCTTCACCTTCAACAGCGTATCCTTCTACCTTCTCCCTTAATGGCGTATCCTTCTACCTTCTCCCTCAACGACGTCCTCGTCGTTCTACTGCATTCTCTGAATTACGGTTAATTAGGAATTAGGGTTGGATAAAATGATTTGTAATTTTAATTGAAAATGATTTGTGACACTTCAGTAATCATAATTATCCTATTCAGCACAGTTAACAGACACCTCAGCATCCGTTTGTGACACATCACCAATTTTTAACGGAAGATGTGTTAAAGGTCAATGCTGCAACCATTAGTTAACATAAAGGACTTAACTGTAGCAAAAAAAAAACATAAAGGACCACTTCGTTACAATTAAATAAGTTAAAGGACCCAGCGTGTAATTTAGCCATATATATATATATAATACCATTATTATATAATATAATCCAATAGAGTAAAATATCTCCAATTGATATTTTGTCGTCTCAACTAATTGATCAGTTATTAAAGTTACCTTAAAATCCTTTCTTGAACTATCAATTATTAATCAGTCTCTTTAATAAAATAATTAATCTCTTCAGAGTTCATTAGTTGCTCTATTGATCAAAAATGTCAATACTTAAAGTACTTAGAGGATTCCATTAATCCAATTATCCCAAGATAGAGCACAAAGGCACTCATCTGATCTCATCTGATATCCAATTGAGCCTTTAGATAATACGGGGTATTACAATGTGGCTGCTAAGATTAAGCTGGAGCAAGCTGAAAAATAAATAACACAAGCAAGGGAAAATAAATAACACATTCATTAGAGGCCATGCCTTGGAGATTTTGAAAAATGGGAGAAGGCTGAAAATGCTCTCAGAGAAGCTTTGGATGAGTTTGGAAAGCCATAGCAGGTATTTTATATTTCTTTAATGTCAGTTAATGGATGTTACTTTAAAGCCTTCCTTATAATTCCGACTAAATTTAATCTCAAGGCATCTGAAATTGATGTATGCTTGTCGTTTTGAATTCAACTGTAAGCTTGATTGATACCATATGTAAATAGCTGTACATATTGCACAAGGTATGTAAGTCTACCTAAATAATTGGGCGTAATATTCAACTGTAGGCTTGCTTGATACCATATGTAAATACCATATGTACTGTTCTGAACTCCCTCTACATTTGTTAATTTGTCAGTAACAGGTTGGGGATCTAGATGATCTTCTCTGACACACGACTCATGGATACTTTGTACTATTAAAAAGGCAAGGTAGAGTACCCAGTACATACCTTATACTGCTGTGTTGTTTCGTATTCGTTTATGACAGTTGAAGATCGTGTTCGTTTGTGACAGTTGAAAGAGATCAAAATCTAACAATATTATCATTATTTTAATATAATGTAAGACTATTTGTATATTTGAATTTCTTTGTTTGTTGTTGTAGCCATACTTATAAACTATAGGCTGGACACTTCCATATGTTATATGTGTTGTCCTTGGATTTGAATTGAAGATTTATTGTATGTTGGGTTCCATTTTTGGAGGAATCAAATTGAATCTTGATGTGTAAATTGATTTTGACATTTTGGATGTTCTGTGTATAACTGATTTTGAAAATTGATTCCAATTTCAGCTAGATGTGTATAATTGATTCTAATTTCGGCTAGATGTGTGTAGAATCGATTCTAATTTCAGCTTATTTGTAGAATCGATTATGAAAATTACCTTAAATTAACTTCACTTATGTCCAAGTATAATAATTAATAACCATATTCATTTGAACTGATTTTTTTACTGCTGACACAAAGTTTTTCTTCTGCAGACTTTCTCTAATACAGTTGAAGAGAAGGCCAAATGGGTTTTTAACAAACTCAAAGGTATGGATGCATTTTGACCTTGAATGTTCTTGCGAGTTTACACATTCATCCAAGAATTTATGGACTTGTTTTTAACAAACTGTATTTTGATCTTAAATGTTTTTAACAGGCTGCATGTATGATTTATCAAATTCAACACATGTATAAAGACATGTTATGGATGTGTATGATTTTGCTGTCCTGTTTTCAATTGCAAGTTTTTTTTGCTCCTATACAGAGTAGATTCTTCAGAGGTTACATAAATTTAGTGAATTTGAGGTAAGTGTATCTTCACCATTTTATTATCTTTCTTTGATGTTCAGTTTATCACAATTTACTTGAAATGGACTTGTTTATAGTTGTGTTGTTTTGAAATAATATGACCAGAACTTGGAAGACATAAATGTCCAAGAATAATTATAGTATTAACTTGTTGCAATAGCAATTTAGCAAAAACTTCAATTTCTCCATCTTCTTCTTTCTTAACTCCAAGTTGAAGAGGTTCCTTTCTGTTGCTGATAAAGGGGTTACTTGAATCAACAAAAGTTTCTTTCTTGTTGTTCAAGTAAGAAGAGAAAGAAGCATCACAGAGGTTAATGAGTTTTTAACTTTGATTCCATATTGTAACATTTCTCTATCTGCTTTCAATTTTTGAGAAAATTGGATCAAATTCTTTCAATTGCCATAAGCAGTGGCAGCTTCTGCATTTATAGTGAAACTGTCAAAGGGGTTAGTTAAACCTTCCACCTAAGCTCTATTGTATGCTCTATGAAAAAGTGATGCATAGAATATCAATATGGATTTTTTTTTTTAGTATTATGGTGAATTGGTGATTGAATGTGTTTGAATCAATTTATTTTGTAAAAGAATGAAAAATACTGCTGAAATGAGAGTTGTCTTGGCTTGTTTTTGAGTTGAGTCATGCTATGAGTTTCTTGGCTTGTTGAGTTGTTTTTTCATGACTTGAAACATTAGATATGAATAAGTATATTTTTGAATTCAATCATGACAAAACAAAGTGACACAATGGCTATGTGAATTCTAGATCCTTATCAAATAAAAGAGTGGAAGAGTATTGGTAGTATAGAAAATAGAGATTATGATGTTTAAATGGTGATGACACTATGCATTCTTGCTATATACCTCATCTTATCTTTAAGGGAAAATTCCACTTATTCTCTCATGGAAGATTGATTTTGTTCTGAGAGGTGAAAGTGGTTGTTGAGATAACCATGGTCAAGTACAAAGAAAAGTGGTAAAGACAAAGATACTATAAGTAGTATATAACAGTTTGAGAAATGAAGTAAAAGAAGTAAAATTATGAGAACTTTTTGGAGTGGAAAAGGGTCATAAGAATTTGAAAGATACTTAAAGGAATACTCATTTATGTGAAGGAAAGGAAGTAGATGCAAGAGAGGATTTAAAATGAATAACATATTTAACAGTAGCTCTATAAGTAGGCTAATGGAAGATGCAAATTATCAAATTTGTAGGACTGTATCCATGTAGCTTAATTGACTATATATATTATAGATAGTAGTTGACTAATTTGAGATTTTTTTAATGAGTTTGTGATTTTGATTTAAATTGATTTGTAATTTTGATTGTGAAAGGAAATAGGAAATGATTTTTTTAAGTAAAAAATTTATGTAAAATATTATATTAAAAAAGTCTTAAAAGATGCTAAAAATAAGTTTAAAATGTTTTTTATTAAACAAAATATAAAAAAAAATATAACGGTTCGGTTCTTTAACAAATGGTTCGGTTTGGAAAATATTGTCTTCTAATGGTTTAGTACAGTTCGGAGTTCCGAACCGTTATGCCAAACCAAAAATTTTGGTTCAGTTCAGTTCTGAAAAAAATGAAAATGGTTCGGGTCAGATGACCTTATATAATGTTTTACAATAATAGTTGCTGCAAAGGTTATAAGTTCCATTTCAAAATTAAATGTTTTAGGTGTATTTAAATAATTGTTCTGCAATGCAGGTACTTCGATTTCGTAATATGGATGGTGATAATAATTCAATTGCAAGTCCAGTTATAGAACAAACGTTTCATGCTATTTCGACTCGATTTCATGGCGATGTTAATGTTTTGTTGTGTGTGTTCTGTACTGTGATTAACATTGTTGAAAAACTCATGCGGTGCTCCTGTCTTCTTCCATTGACAAACTCACTCGCGTAAAGTTCGATATTTCTTTTTGGATCGAGTTTCGTTTATGTTTCATTATTTCTGTGTGGGTTATGTTTCATTATGGGTTACACTATAGTTTACATTGTTTAACGGCTTAATTTGGTTACGGTTATGTTGTGATCCAATTGGTTATTGTTAGTTTAGTTGGTATTCATGTCTGTTTTGGTGTTGATTTTAGTTTGTAAGAGACACTCTGTTCTTTTCGATACACTGCAGAAGGTAATAACTTTGTGTGAAATCTCAAATTAGTTGAAGTCAGCAAAGAATGTTCAAGGCAAAAATCAGCTTAGTCTGCTATTATAAAGTGAATTATTTCCTACTATTGTCAGCACCATAAGATTCTCATAGCACACGCATTACAAATGTGGCAGTTAAAAAAGCTAAGGTATATGCAATATCTTTTTTTTATAGAGTTGTCACAAATGATCTAGAACTTTTTTTCATCGACAGAGAAAGTACCTCCACATCATCAAGAAGTTGATAAAGAAGACTATGCAAACGTCTGCAAGGGAAAGAATCATCAGTGCCTAAAAATTCAGCATCATATCAAAGGGGACAAAGTCAACTAATTTTCAATTAATTATTTATTATTATAAATTAATTAGATTAGGAGCTATTGGGCCAATTTCACTAGTTTTCTAAACTCACTTGATATATGAACCTCATAGTTACTCTCCTTTACAAAATTGTTGCCTTATTATTTCAATCCGATTGCATCATGTTTTAATCCATGTACATATTGTTTATCTTTGATGATATATTTCTTATTAATATTGATATGATTTTGTTTTGTTCAGATTGTAGAGGATGAAAATGTAGGACCTGATTCCAAATTCCGTGCTTTACTCGCAGAGTGAGGATGAAATTGTCGAGGTGTCCATCAGGAATTGTAGTTCTGATGTTGATTCATGTTATTAGAAATGTATTACGTGACATTCATTATCTAGACAAAGCATAATTACTGTATGTTTATGTGTCTCATGCTGTATTTTCTTGTTTCATTGGTATTGATAACTCAACGGTAAGGAAACAAAACGTTTATGTAGTTGTTTTGTATTGCATGTATTTAATGAAAAACATGTAGTTGTTTAACTTATTATATGTAAACATGATGTTAGGATGGTCGTTTTGATTGTACTTTTTGTTTATTGAATGTTTAGTGGTATACAAAATATTTGAATAAATAAAATTATAGGTTCTAAATCTAATTAAATATAATATAATTATGAAACTAAAACAAACATTCTATTTAAAGAAAATAGGGTGTAAAAATGTCAACATCAATGGTAAAATTGGGTGTAAAAATGCTAACATCAATGATATAAAATCGGGTGTAAAATGCCAACATCAATGGTAAAATCGGGTGTAAACATCCGATGTTTATGAAATTGGGTGTAAATTTGTTTGATTGAAATGCTATTATTTACACATTTACACCCGTTTTCTATAAAATAGGGTGTAAAGTAGAATATATATATACATCCATTTTAAACAAAAAAGGGTGTAATATACCATCTATAAATGTATATATTCAAAAATTTACACCCGATTTCTATAAAAAAGAGTGTAATATAACATCAAATTTACACCCGTTTTAAAACGGGTGTAAGTTTGTCAGACATTTCTCACCTGTTGAATTCACACCCTCCAATAACGGGTGTTAAATGAATAAAAAACGAGTGTAATTTTATATTTCTGCATTAGTGAAAATACAAACCGCAAACCAAATCGGACCGCCCGGTTAAAATTGGCCCAAACACAACCGAACCAAATGAAATTTTTTGCGGTTTCGATTTGGTTTGGTTTGCGATTTTCTATTGGGTTGGTTCGGTTTTGAACACCCCTAGGTCGACCTATACGAGCTTAGTCCGACCTATAGAAGCTTTTGCTTCAATACAGGTGGCACATACAATTACAGGTCGACTCCCATGCTCCAATATGAAAGTCTGTGGATTCCCATAGGTCGCCTCTTTTTGGCCGACCAGAACACCTTGACAGGCCGACCTATTGCTTTCATAGGCCGACATGTAGCCTTCAAAAACTCAAATTTTGTTTTGCATCTTACTTTTTCTGACATCCTTGTTGCCTAATACCATATATATATATATATATACTCATACATGCACCTTTTTCTAGCAAGGTACTAGTGAATTACCTAAACGAAACCAGATTACAAAGCATTCCCATCATCTTCAACCTCTCTTCTATGCATACACACAATTGAACTACACATAATTATTTTTCGATTGGGTGACCATCTAGATTAGGGTTGATAACATCCAATTAGGTTGGTGTAACTAAGAATATTGGGCTGGGATCTTTGTGCGTTTCAAATAAGAAAACCAAGGTTGGGTTTTCCTTCAAGATCGGTGTGATTTGAAGGTTTTGGACAAGATCACGTCAACACGGATTTGACTGAGTGAAGGCCTTGGGACAAGGTGGTTTCCTTGCAAGGGAGTATCCTGAGACGGTGAATCGTGTTCGGGAATCATGGGTTCAACAAGTGCGTGCTCAAGATAATCGGAGGATTGTGGCCGCATTATTGGTTACTTGATCAAGCTTTGATCAAGGGTTTGGAGGTGGTTGAATCAACAACAAACCATAGGGTTTGTAGGGTTAGAGTTCTTCACCTCTTGTATAAACATTTTTGCAAAGACAAGGTTAATTGCAAGTATCTCAATTCGATTTAGGATTGAGGGCAGACCTACCCATAACAAGGTCGATTGGGGAACTGCCTAAACAAATCTTTGTGTATCTTTATCGCTTTATTTCTCTTTAAATTATTGTTCTTGTAAATTATCAATTTCGTCGTTGTTTCGATTAATTCGATTGGAAATTGTTTTCAACTATGTTCTAAAATGTTGTTGTTGTTTATATAATCACAATCACTTTGATTGTGATTGGCTTTTTACATCAACAAAACAAATCGAATTTCCAAACGTGATCAATCGCACACAAAGTGTTTGATAAATTTTCTTTGAGTATTTTTATCATTTTGTGTTCATTGAAAATAATTTTTACGAATAATTTTGCATTTGATTGATCCGTGAATTAATCATTGTTGAACACTTTGTGTTCATTATCATTCCATCGGTTTTCATTACGCATATCCGAGCTTTTTGATAGTAGGTTCGGTTAGACGATTCGATTTGGGTTTTTTTCCGTTGTGCCATATATTTTTGAAAACAAATTTTTGCCAAGAGTTTTTGGTTTTAAATTTGCGATCTATTCACCCCCTCTAGATCAAAGCCTATTGTCTAACGCTTTGTGCATGAACTATCACATCATTTAAACAAGTTTCATTCATATTCAGTTTTGAGCACTTAAGTTTATATGTTTGTATTGTGATCAAAGAGAAAGAGAAGAGGCAAAACTTTCATATATCTTGTAATGCCAGTAAGTCAAAATAGATACAAACTCAAGAGTAAATTTTAAATTATTGTGATCATCAAGTTGTTGATGATTATTGTAAAAAGGTCCTTTGAATTGATTTGATTCAAAGTCCACAATAGTTGTTAGTGTTGTTGTAAAATCAAGGAAGTGGTGTGATTCTTTGTTGTTGTTAGAAGATTGTAGGAGAAGTCTTGGTGTGAGGCTTGTACAAAGATCTAACAATAGTGAAAATCTCTCACATGGTGTGAGGGGACTAGATGTACCCTTGGTTGATAAGGGAAACTAGTACATATCTTTGTGTCATTTACTTTTCTGCACTTTAATTTTTCGTATAACTTTATTCTAATCAAGTTGCAACACTTAACTTGTTTTCGGAAAAGTAAAAAGAAAAGGAACTTGCTTAAAATCCAAAAAAATCCAGCAAGTCTAATTTAGCCCATCCTTAGATTGCGTACTCTAAATACTTACATAGCCTTCTAAAAGTTCTCAAGCATTATTGAATACTCTCAAGATCAGTTGTTATGGAGAGAAATAGGTGACTTCATTAATACTGAACCTCTATAAATTTATGGTTTTATCTTCATTCCCTCAATTTTTTACTTTTTGCATATTTTCTTTTTGTTGATTATCCAACCGTTTTTATTAAAATGTTCTCAAACTCTGATTTTGAAAGCTATTTTATTTTAAACTATCAATTTTCAAGCCTCCACAATTCACCTCCCTCTAGTGTATGAAGTCACATGTTCAACAAAAACCAGGTCACTGCTTCATATGAACTTCTTCTTCTAGGGGTCTATTAAGGAAGGTTGGTTTTACATCAAGTTAGTGCATCTTCCAATCTCTATATGATGCAATCGCTACAACCAATCATATTATTTCAAGTCTATAAACTTGGGGCATGAACTTCATTGAAATCAATGACATGCTTTTAAAGAAAGCCTATTGCCACCAATCTTGCCTTATGTTTGACAATTTCACCATTTGGCTTCAACTTCAGCTTGTAAATCCACCTGACATTTATTGCCTTCTTATTTAAATAATTGACCAATTCCTAGATCTTGTTCTTTTTAATTGCCTTGATTGCTTCATTCATTGTAATGGCTTCACCATCATTCATTTACAGATTCTCATATTTTTTTCTCCAAGATTGCAACTTTACTTTCTTCAATTTATCATCTCTATGATACAACTTCTCGAGAGTATCATACACATCTTTGATCATTTCTTGCTCAATGATCTTCTTAAAGACATTTGAATCAACACATTTATGGATCAAGAATAAGCATGTCCCATCTTTCTTAATATTTTCAAGATGATTAGTTATTTGTGCCTAAGTGGCATTTGCCTCTAATTCCAAGAAACCATCAATCACGATTTCAATCACATCTTGAAATATGAAAATTAATTTCATCTGTGCACACTGTCTATCATAGTTTTCACCCTTGAAAACTAGAAGATTCACTGGGAACTGGTTGGATGTTGTACTCCCATTTGCCATAGATGAAGATTTATTGATCAAATCGGTGCTTTAGATGCCAATTTGCTGGATAACATGAATCACAAGTTTTTTGCAAATTGAGGAAAATATAAAGGAATAAAGAGAAATTGAAAGATAGAAGTATTATTGTAATGTAATTAAGTGTATTACAAGCATGTGTTACATAATTTATATAGCATCATACTACTAATTCACTAACTTCTAGTTAGCAACCATATACAGAGTTAGCAGTAACCACATGTATAACTAGCAGTATCCGTATAACTATCAGTAACCACATGTCTGTTAGTAACCATATGTAAACACATGTATAGCTATCAGTAATCATATGTATAACTATCAGTAATCATGTGTATAACTAACTTCTAACTTCTAAATTATTTTTCAAATTTTATTTATTTAACTAGTAAGAAACTCGTGCCTACGCAGGGGGTACGTTTGTGGGTGGGATATGGTTTTGGACGCGCATTTGTTTGCAAACTGTCATAAAAATTGAAAGTTGAAAATAGAAAAAACTTAAGAATAATAGTAAATTTAAGTCGAATTAGTAATACATGTAGAAGATGAAAGGTAAAAACCAATATCAATAATAATACATGATTAAAAAACTATTGAAACTTGTATTAGATAAATTAATCGTTTATGTTTTTTAACAAATAAGACTATTATGTTATAAGAGAGAATATAACGGTCAATAAATTTCTATTATTCAGTATTTGGATCAGTAGTAAAGTTGATCCCGTTTATAATAATAGTGTTTCCGTATAAAAAAATATTTTAATCAACGATGCATTTTTTCCGTATATAAATATTATTTTTGTTTTGACATTATTCAAAAATATATTTGAATCAATAGTAAAGTTGTTCCCGTTTATAAAAATATTTGAATCAAAATATTATTTTTGTTTTGACAATATTTATAAAAATATTTGAATCTATAGTAAAGTTGTTCCGGTTTATAACAATTTTCTCCCCAATATAAAAATATTTTAATCAACAATATATTTTTTCACGTATATAAATGTTAATTTTAATTTGACACTATTTATAAAAAATATTTGAACCAATAGTAAAGTTGTTACTGTGCCTACGCACATGGTACGTTTTTGGGTGAGATATGCTTTTAGACGTGCATTTGTTTGCAAACTGTTATAAAAATTGAAAGTTGAGAAAAAAAAAACTTAAGAATATCATTAAATTTAAGTTGAAATAGTAAAAAATGTAGAAGATGAAAGTTAAACAACAATATTAGGAATAATATGATTACAAATTAAAACTACTGAAACTTGTATTAGATAAATTATCGTTTTAGATTTTTTTACAAATAAGACATTATTTTATAAGAGAGAATACAATTTTTAAATATCTACTCAATCTTTTTTAAATAAGTTCCCTTAACTTTTTTCACATATTTGTAAAATATGATCGATAAATTTGTATTATTCAATATTTAGATCAGTAGTAAAGTTGTTACTGTTTATAAGAATAGTATTTTTTACCGTATATAAAAATATTTTAATCAACAATGTATTTTTTTCGTATATAAATATTATTTTTGTTTTGATATTATTTATAAAAATATTTGAATCAATAGTAAAGTTGTTCCTCTGTATAAAAATATTTGAATCAACAATGTATTTTTTTCCCGTATATAAATATAATTTTTGTTTTGAAAATATTTATAAAAATATTTGAATCAATAGTAAAGTTGTTATCGTTTATAACAATAATTGGATCATTTGTAAGGTGAGAAAGCAATATAGTTACAATATACAATTTATTTAGAACAATCTTTAAATTTAAAATGAGTTATATAATTGTGAAATGAGCAATAATAATATAAATGCAATTGTATTAAAAAAAGAGATAAATATACTTCACCCCCTGCCAATGTAGGGAGTTTTTGTTTTAACCCCCGAAGTATTTTTTTTAATCCCCCTTCACCAAACCAAGATTCTAATTTCACTCCCCCCAGTTGTTGAGTGGATGAGGGAATCTGCTGACTGGACGAGAGAATCTGCACATGTGGTATATATTAATTTGCTGACTGGATTAATTTTGAATTAATTTTTTTTTTAATTTTCGTTTTAGTATTAAATTTTTTTTATTTTTGTTTTGTTTTTTAAATATTATATATTAATTTTTTATTATGAATTCTAAATTTGATGTTTAATTAATTTTTTTTAAGTTTTATTTTGTTTTTAAACTAAGAAATATATTATACAAAATATATATTAAATACATTGGGCTCATGGTCTATATACCTAGAGTCCATTTTCAATTCTATTAGGTTGGTGTGTGTTTGATATATAAACACTAATATTGTTATTAAAAAGATTAATGTGGGACTTCACATAGCATTGGAAAAAACACAAGTGAAAGAACAGCTTTCCGATGTGGGACTGTTTTGGATTAATTTCAGAATTGTCTGGTTATGCCTCAAAATACTTTATAAGATTTTAATTTCAATTCCATAGAATATAAAACCAGGTTGTTGGGGATCCTTTTAATAATAGAAAGAGTAGTTGGATATTGTCATTAGCAAAATATAGTGGAGTTTGCTTTTGGGATGAGTTAAGTTCAATATAAAGTCAAAACAAGTCAACTAAAATTTCATTGTTCAAGAAACACAAATGATTTTATTTGTTACAGTTTTTTGTAGGAACCTTTCAAGTCTATACCTCTTATATGGATCATTCATGACAATGCTCTTAGTTTGAATCCACTACAAATTTAGCAGTTAAATAAAAAACCTGTAAGAGAAACTAATAATTAGATGATAGGGAAGAAGATGCAATATCTTGTTATCTTGTTATTAATAAGAGGCAATAGGAAAGAAGAAACTGATAAAAAACCTGTAAAAAACCTGTAAGTTGTTGAGTAATTCTCGTTGATGGAAGAAGAGGTAATATCTTGTTATCTTGTTATTAATGCTATAAATGGGTTTGGGTGTAATATATGTCCCACATCGAAAGTTTTAAAAACACTAGTAGTGTTTATATATCAAACACACACAGACCAATCTTAAATGAAAATAGACCAAAAGGGGTAGGAATCTGCTTTGTGTGTATATATCTTTGCCCATTTAAAATAATTTTTAAAATAATAATTTAAAAAATATAATCAAATTAAAAAAATATATAATAAGAAAAAAATTAATTAAAAATACCACTCATAAAAATAAAACGAATAAAAATAATTAATTTCATAAAAAAGATTTAAGAAAAAGTAATAAAAAATAATACAAAAAGTAAAAAATATATAATTCATAAAAAAAATTAAAAAAATTAAAAAATTAAAAAAATATTTTAATAAAATCATAATTAAAAAAATGACGTGGAATTTTAAAATTAGGTGGTATAAATTATAACACAGTCAGCATAAATTAATACAGTCAGCAAGGAAACATAGGCCACATGTGCAAATTCCCTTATCCAGTCAGCAACAGGGGGGAGTGAAATTAGAATCTTGCTTTGGTGAGGGGGGATTAAAAAAAAATACTTCAGGGGGGTAAAACCAAAACTCGCTACATTGGCAGGGGTGAAGTATATTTATCCCTTAAAAAACCATACAAATGAAATTTTGGTTACAAATTGTAGCGCGATTTTTGTGTGGTTTCGAAACACGATCGTCTTGGTACTACAGTTCGATTCATTTTTATCCTATTGAGCTGATTAAGGAAGGGAAATAGATGTCTCCAATTAACCCTACTTGTATACTGAGTTTAAACAGCTGACTGTTAGTTTACAGATGCTATCAAAATCGTGGGTCTTTCTTTGGTTATTTTGCCTAAGAACACAGTGTCTGGACTATTTGTGAGGTTTTTGGTAATGTGTTTAGATTTGATGCTTTTGGGTTTATTGATGGGGTACTGGATTTTGAGTTTTTTTTATTAGTGTGCTTGCTAAGATTTTGCAATCTTATGCCTACGTATTCCCGTTTAACGAAACAGGGAAATAAGAGCGATCGTAGTTCCTCCTATTTTAAGGGAGGAAAAGATGTTTTCGTGTCTTGTTCAAAGCCCAAGACATGAAGCTAAATGGTTTATTTGTATCTTGTTCAAAGCCCTAGATGTGAAGCTGAAGGGTCTTTTTTGTGTCTTGTTCAAAGCCCAAGATTGAAGCTAAAAGGTTCGACTGAGAGAAAACTTGTCATCTCTAAAGAGGAACTGTTGATGTTCGTATGCCTTTATTAAAGCACAAGTTGATGCTAAAAGGTTGATTGACTCAACCGGGGATTTCTCTATACAAAGCCTAAGAGGAGGCTATTGACCCAACAAGAGGATGTCTTTTATGTGTCTCGTACGAAGCCCGAGTTAGAGGCTAAAAGGGTTGACTCAACAAGAGAGTACTTTTTATCTGTCTTATACGAAGCCTAAGACGGAGGCTAAAAAGGTTTGACTCAACAAGAGAGTCGTTTATACTCAATAAGAGAGTGATTTAGTGTCTCGTACGAAGCCCGAGATGGAGGCTAAAAGGAGATTGACTCAACAACAGAGTCCTTTATACTTAACAAGAGAGTGATTTGCTGTCTCGTACGATGCCCAAGATAGAGGTTAAAAGGAAAGTGACTCAACCAAATAGTCTTTTATACTCAACAAGAGAGTGTTTTAGTGTCTCGTACGAAGCCCGAGATAGAGGCTAAAAGGAAAGTGACTCAACAAGAGAGTCTTTTATACTCAACAAGAGAGTCTGAAGAGGTTAGCTTTGTTAGGGAGAATCATTGTACAAAGCCCAAGAGAAGGCTAACTTTTCTGAGGAAAGGATCATTATACAAAGCCTAAGAGGAGGCTGACTTCTGCCGGGGAATTATTGAGATCCCGAGAGAGGTCCAAGTGGGAGAGCCCTCATGAGAGAGGTCGGGTTTCTGCTGGAGATTGGTCCAGAGTGTCCAAGTCTACTGGTAGAGTTTTATCTTTTGTACAATGCCCAAGAGGAGGCACGGGCATTAATGGATGAGTATCAACCCTAAAATGGCTGGAGTTTTGATGCTGGAAAGACTGCTCTAGCAAAGGATAACTAAGTTCTGTCTTATACCTTTAAGAGGTCGTCAGGGTCCTTGTATCAAGCCCAAGAGAAGGCATGAGAACTTCTAAGAAGCCAAAGGGTCCTTGTACAACGTCTAAGAGGAGGGGGGATGCTTTTAGGAAGCCCGTGGGTACCTAAACCAAGAGAAGTTCAAGAAATGCAATTCACAGAGAAGAGATCATTCTAGAAAAGTTCGAGAATTTGGAAGAAACTCAAGAGATGCTATTCACGGAGAATAGATCAACTCTGGGGAGTAGAGTTTCTTTGACAATTTCTAAGGGTGATAGTCTGAGAAAAGGTTCATCGAGAATACTGTCTTTCTCTTTGTTCCATATTGTTTAACCCCAAGGGAAGGGAAGATTGTATCTGGAATCCTACGGGGGATATAGTTTTGTTTGTATTTAAGAGTGACCAATAGGGCTTTACCTAGTGCTAGACGTAGTTGCCAGGGAAAACTCTAAATAACTATATTAGTATTATACAGTTGATATTCGACAAGTATATAAAAGGATGTGAAAGAAGACTTACAGTGAAACAACCCCACAATACAGTTATATACATATGAAAGCGATAAATGAAAGCGGATAAACACTTACCCGTTGTAGAGCTTCCATGTTATTTTGTTAGTTGTTCAACAAAGAAAGTTTTGATAACAACATATATTTGAATTCAAAATCAAAGGAGAAAGTGCTTTGAAAAGATCGTTGGGGCTTATAGCTCAAGGAGAGGCCCAATGAGGTTTTTATTTACAAAGGGGATGGGTCTTACACTCTAATAGAGGCCCAAGGAAATTTAAAGAAAGGAAATGGGGCTTATAACTTGGGGGTAGACCCAGATGATTTGATTTTTGAACTGGCGATCACGCCGAGATTTTTCTTTTAACGCAGAGGGAAATCAACTCAAAATCATTGAAACTCAGAGAGAAATTAATTTTTGAATCAATTAAATAAAATCACAAAATTCAAATATTTGAATTTTCAAAAAGGGCGCCAAGAACATGGCAAGAACACGCACGCGTTCTGAGTTTTGCCCAAATTTGCATTTTCTCTCCAATCTCACTGAATACTTGATGAAATCACACAATCCACGTATCAATCTGCTCGTTTTCACCTCACGATCATGTCTATGGTCTTTAATTTCATTTATTTTAAGCATGGAATAAGAAATCAAGACAAAACCTCAAGAACCCTAAAATTTGCATGAAGGCTGAGAATTTTGATACACGATTCAAACAAAGCAATTAATTGAGGGGAAACATTCTATGCATGACTATGAACATTTGGCAAAAGTATTCTGCGAGGAAATATGCATAGATTAAGAGATGACCAAGTTTAGGCTTACTTGAAGGTCGTGATAGCAAGAGCAATGTGATTTTTGAGTTGGAGGTGTTACAGATGTATTGTGATGATCTGGACAGCTTCCCTACACCATATGGAGTGTGTTCGAATGCTTAGACTTGATTGGAAATGGTTGGATCACTTCATGGCATCTCAACTGCAACTTGGTTAAAACCTTGAGCAATTGGCTGATGATTCTGAGAAATCAGTGTTACAGTTGTTGTTTAAGTGTTTGGATCACTTCTATATGATGTTTATGAGGTGTGAGTGTGTGTGATTAGTTTGGTTAGAATAGCTCTCAAACTCAAAACCCGATAGTGACTTGCTTTGGAAGGAAAATTTGGAAGTGAGAAAGTGATTTTGAGAAAAGCATCTGTTTGATGGCATTGGTGTACTTAAATTGAGCACAAATGAGCTCTATTTATAGTAGAGCAAGTTTGTTTTGCAAGGAATAGGGAATGGCAACTGCAGCCAGTGTTTTAAAAATCGGATCGGTCATTAAACCGATGAGGGTACTGGGTCACTGGTTTATCGGTCGAACCACTGGGTCATTGGTCGAACCGCATGACCAAATCGGATTAAACTGGATAACTCGGTTGAACAAACCTGTCATTATAATAGGTATAAAACCGGTAAAACCGGTCGAACCGGATGATTCAGTCTCTAAAAAATATAACTAACACTTAAATTTTTTGAAAATATCATATCATAAATTCACATGTTCATAATTTAAATTCAAATTTTAAACAGAGTCTAATTGTAAATTTTAAACAGAGTCTAAATTAAACAGAGTTTAATTTAAATGCATAGTTTTAATGTTAATAGAAAATCAGTTTTAATGTTAATAATTAAAACAATACAAATATTAACATTATTCTAAATAATAAAATTTCCAAGTCTATATATATATATATATATATATATATATATATATATATATATATATATATATATATATATATATATATATATATATATATATATAATGAAAATCAGTTAAGTCTAAAATTATATTATATTTAGTTTTTTAATCTGTGTTCTTATATTTCTATACAAATATTTGTATGATGATTTTTCAATCAATATAAATACAAAATAGTAAAAATAGTTTTGTGGATATTACAAAACTTAATTTGTGTATCACTTGAATCAAATGAGTGATCACTATTATTCTTGGAGAAAAGTTCCTATGTATTTGAGTAAAAAAAAATTTTTTTTAAAAATTAAAATTTTTTTTTTTAAAATAAGCAGTTGAACCACCGGTTTTGAAAAACTGCCGGTTTTCCCGGTTCGCACCGGTTCACACCGGTTCCCTCCGGTTCGAAGACATGGCCGATCGAGCAAGTGAACCCGGCCGATTACCTGGCCGGTTCCCGGTCCAACCGGCCGGTCCGGTTTGGTTTTTAAAACACTTACTGCAGCAGAGGTTTGGCCAATGTTGATCAATAGAAATCCAAGTCTCCTCTAGCCATTGACTAGAGGTTAGAGCAAAGGCATATGGTTCTTTGGTTCAGATCTTATCCTTGACTCATTCAGTTAGAAATGGCTCGGTTCATGCCACTTTGGTGCATCCATTGAAGGCTCCAAAACAAAATTGGAGTCCTGACCCCTCTTTAGGCATTTTAGGGTTGGCATGCTACTTTGGGAATCTTGGACTTGGGAGGCTGATGGATCAGTGTTTGTCCCCCTTTGGTCTCCCCCTGAGGTTTTCAGATGGATAAAATTGTTTGTCATTTGCACAAATTGCTCAAATCGAGCAAAATGCCCAAATCTGCCTTGCCATGACAGTTTGCAGCAAGGCATATTGACATTGTCATATCTCATGGCTTAAGTGGAGTTTCATGGGGTTCTTGTCCATTTTGGAAAGCTCTCATATGATACAACATATATGTGATCATAGTTTGTCTTGACACTTTTTGGATCCAAGTGAAAAATGCCCTTACATTTGGAAAAAAATGAAACAGATTCTGACTTAGTGAAAATATCACTAAGTGTTGGAAAAAAGTGACATTTTCACTTTTTGTGATTTTGGTCATTCCATAACATAAAATCCATGGAGAATTGGAATGAGGTGTAGTTGAAGCTTTTGTAGTATTCCATGAGAGCTACAAATCCATCTTTGGATCAGCCAAAATGGTTGCTTGGATTTCAAGTTATGATCCTTGGAAGTTGGTACCCTAGCCACTTTGTTCCATAACTTAGAAAATTTCTAAGTTTTTATGGTTATCCCTTTTACAAGTTATCCCACTTTCTTTGGTTTTTCTTGATGAATGTTGATTCAAATCACACATTAACATCATTTTAGGATTAGGGAACCATAATTGATAAAAAAAAAAAAAGTCAAACTTTGACTTTTGGGCATAGTTGACTTTTTATCAGATGAACTCCAAACTGTGCGATCCTCTATAAAATCAAGTCCTTGACCTAAATCAAACTTGATGGATTGATTTCATAGGTGTTATAGGGTGTATTGAATCATGTCCTAGGGTTTGGGAGCATGTCCTGATCAAAAGTCAAAGGTACAATTGACTTTTCCTTCAAAACCCTAATTGTGGTTCAGATGAAATTGAAACTTGTTAATCAAGCTTCTTGGATAAATCCATTGTTGCAAATGGATCAATGTAGTGTATTAGAGACCCTCAAATCATGTCTTGAGGTCTTGGCTCATGCTTTGTCCCAAAAGTCAACTTAGGGGTGAATTAGGTCAAGAAACCCTAATTCCTGATTTTTAGTGAATGCATCCCCTGAGGCTAAATTGACTTGATGATTGGGACCATGAGGTCCCTTGGGGTATCTTAGGTTATGCTTTGAAGCATTGGCTCATTCCCAGAGGAAAATTTCCATCTGGAGGCCCTGGTTGACCAAAACCCTAATTTGGTGACACTAGCGATCTTGAGGCTTAATCCACTTGAAATGTTGCAACCTTGTGCCTAATCCTTGTTGTGGGAGTCCTCTTGATTCTTTTTGGATGCTTGAGAGGTTAGACAAGTTAAATATCATGTCATTCCTTGATTGATCCTTTTTCTAGAGCTCAGAGAGGGCTTGAAACCCTAATTATTGTTTGTGGTGAATGCTCACCCATATTTGGGGAGACTGATGAGGCATGATAGTTCATCCATATTGTGATGATGATTTTCACAATGATGGGAAATCTTAGTGGTAAAAATTTGGGGTATGATAGATGCCCCTATTTAATCTTCTTGGACCCGAAGGTGTGAATGGCGAAGGTATTCGGGCATTCGGGGTGCAAGATGATTAAATATCGGAATACCCGAAATTTTGATGGTGGTCATGAATGGCAGTTAGCGCACCCATCTTCTTTTGCTAAGAAATGATACTTAGAAAAGATAAACTTCCCCTTGATCCTGGTTTCCTACCAAGGAACTGGTCTAAGTTTCTGATATAAACTTCCCCTCGATCCTGGTTTCCTACCAAGGAACTGGTCTAAGTTTCTGAAATAAACTTCCCCTCGATCCTGGTTTCCTACCAAGGAACTGGTCTAAGTTTCTGAAATAAACTTCCCCTCGATCTTGGTTTCCTACCAAGGAACTGGTCTAAGTTTCTGAAATAAACTTCCCCTCGATCCTGGTTTCCTACTGATAAGTGCAAATTGTAGCTATTGTTGTACATAAGCTTTGTTGCACTTATCGATACTTTTTGTTAAAATCGTTCGAATAAACCCCACTTTGTATGTAAATGTGTATATTTAGTGTATAATCAATTTTTAGAGTATTTGTGTACTATTTGATAGTTTTCTACTCATTTTGTAGATATTGAAGTGTATTTGGAGCATGGGCAATAAAGTGTCGAAGACACGGCTTCAAACGCGCGATTTTGAGCAACTCATCAACGAATAAGGCTCAAAATGAGGATAATATAAATCACCAATTTGGTTTATATTTATGCATTGTTAGATAGGAAATTGAATAAGCTTTCCAACGCTTCGAACCGGGCGAAAAACGGAGTCACGGTTCTCAAGTTATGGCCGAAACATTTTTCATGGCAGCAGGTAGCGCGCTTAGCACGCTTTTAAGGCGGTTTAACATTAATAAGGGCGCGCTTAGCGCGGTCTGCGATGATGACAGCAATAAATATGGGTAAAAAACACATTTTTAAGGATGGTTTTGGGGTTTTTTGCTCCCAACTCCATCAAACTTCATTTTTCTTGTAGATTAGCTTAGAAAACATCATTGGAGCTTGCATTTGGATGATTCGGAGTCGAATCTCTCGTCGATTGGTCTTGACAAACCAAGAAATGTTTGGTTCCTCTTCTCTCTTCTCTTTGTAATTTCTTTGTTGGGTGTTTGTATAGTTACTTTGAACATATGTATCTTTGTTGATCATAATATTATATGAAATTTGCTTTACAAATCATTATCGATGTCTTCCTTGATCTTTTTGCATTTATGTTTGGATTTGTGTTGTGTTAGAGATAAACATCACGAATCTTGATTAGGGATGGATATCTATTGTCTAGATGCTAGAGATAGATTTAGATGATAATCTTTTGGGTGTCAGAACTTAATGTCTTCCGTGTTTCGAGGCGTCGTTCGCGAGAGTGACAACGAGAGTAATACGGTTATCTCTCAGCTCAGTGTGCCAGAGATGGATACTGTTCTGAGTGATGCTGGATGATTTTGACGAGTATTGCAGGTGGAGTATAATTGATCGGTAAATTTATGTTTGTGACGAGTGGATTATATGTATGCTTGATAAGTTCGTCTTGTTGAAGAATGAATTATTTTTATGTTTTTATTTACTTTTCTGTTTTTACGCTTTAAACCATTTTAAAACCAAACTCACTAACATTGATATTGTCGAACGACAATTCAGTAGCACCGATCTCTATGGACATGATAAATTCCCAGAAAAATACTTCCAAATCTTTTTGTTTGCTTGCTCTATATTGCAACCAACAAAATGGCGCCGTTGCCGGAGATTGGTGGTTTTATTGGATCGCATTGCGATAGTTTCTTTGTTTTTGAGTTTTGTAGATATTGTATATATTGTCTATTTTCACTTGTTGATATTGATACTTGTATATGTTTACCATATTTGTGAATTTTACATGTTTTGCATACTTGTAAGTTTAGTGTATATGTTTGTTTCTCTTCACGTTTGCTAAGTGTTTGGTTAGGTTTCGTTGTCGGTGAGCACTAACCGTGTAAAGAGGCAACTTGGAGAAGTGTGTATAAATAATAGGCGTCGAGCTTACGACGTAAAACAAGCATGTTTTATCGTTTTTTGTTTCGTTATTACTTCTTCATTGTATATGAGATTGTGTAGGTGTTAAGTGGAGGCCTACACCAGAACCTTGTTGTTGTACTGGTTTTTCTGCTTCTGGTGTAGCGCGCTTAGCGCGGGCTTGCGCGCTTAGCGCGCTCTGCTGTGCTGAACCAGTGAATTCTTTTAATTGTTCACTTGGTTCCCCCTTCTTCCCACTTCCACCAAGGCCTTATATATTAGTAATTATTAGTAATTTTTCTAATTCTTTTGTTGCTGTTTGGACTCAAATTTTGGCTCGATTGCTTGAAGTCGCATTCGATGATTTTCCGATTTTGAGTGTTTCAACTTGCGAATGCGTGGTAATGATAGTGTTTAAAGTTTTGTACACGTTCAAGGTATTTGTTTATCGCTTTCTTGACTTTAGCATATTCATGATACTTAGGCTTTTTACAACTTCTATGCCATTCATTCTTTCGTATACTTGTTCTTATTGTGAATCACTTTAGTTCCCACCTTTTTGTGAGGTGACTTTCCATTGTTTATATATGCTCGGAGTACCGACAATTTTGTTTTACTGGATTTTATTATGTTGAATCTGTTATTTGTATTGCTTATATGAATGCATGAAAAGTATCAAGGCATTTTGTTTCATTTTGAGCACAACTACCTAAGCCAAATAGTCAATTCACCTTGTGAGTGTGTGATCATTTGTAAACCCTTTAAGCCTTTGGTCATTATCCATGTTGTTTGAGTTTGATTCTTGTCTATGAGTGTCAAATTCATTTTTTGTGTGGATCTTGATTGTTGTTTTTTCTTGAATCCTCAACTTTGTGTTGTTGTATGAATTTTTACCTTGCCTTAGAAAGTAGGGAGTTTTCACATGATGATGTGGTTGAATTCAAGTTGGGGAGAGCAATGTTTTCTCACTTATGTTATTGGTTGCTATGAGGTTGAAAAAGAAAAGAAAAAAGAGAAAAATATGACAAGAGAAAAGAAAAAGAAAAAAGAAAGAAAAAAAAATCCTTGAGAAAGGAAACAAAAAGAGTTCCAATAATTGTGCTAAATAAGTTGTGTGTTTTATGTAACACTTGGGATTTTGGAAGAAGTTTGATTGAAAGTTTTGGTTTGAGTCTTTTGTGAGTTAATCACTCCTTTAGGTTTAGGCAAGTTTTTGTTTCGATTAGCTTTAGGAATTACCCCTTGTTTGTTTACCCGACCACATTACAGCCTTGAAAGTCCTTGTGATTCTTGCCTTTGTATGTTCAATGTGAATTTTTGGATGGATGCATAATTTAGTCTGTTGTTTGCAGGATTATTGTGTGAGTGAAAAATCCCTTATGTATGTTTTTCATCTATCGATGATTGTTTTTGCTAGGTGTGATTCGCATTTGAACTTGTGTTGTTTTAGAATGTTTGGCATGACTTTTGTATTTAGCATTTGTTTCGGGATTATGTTATTGTTGTAGTTTAGTGGTAAGTATTTACTTTGTGTGTACCGTTTTCGATTGAACCATTGCATTTGTTTTAGTTTGTAAAAACTTGTTGATTCATGATTCTTTGGTTATTGTTTTTGTGTTTTTAAGTTTGTTTGGCTTTGTTTGAGGACAAACAATTATGTAAGTTGGGGAGAGTTTGATAAGTGCAAATTATAGCTATTGTTGTATATAAGTTTTGTTGCACTTATCGATACTTTTTGTTAAAATCGTTCGAATAAACCCCACTTTGTATGTAAATGTGTATATTTAGTGTATAATTAAGTTTTAGAGTATTTGTGTATCGTTTGATAGTTTTCTACTCATTTTGTAGGTATTGAGGTGTATTTGGAGCATGAGCAATAAAGTGTCGAAGACACGGCTTCAAACGCGCGATTTTGAGCAACTTATCAACGAATAAGGTTCAAAATGAGGATAATATAAATCACCAATTTGGTTGATATTTATGCATTGTTAGATAGGAAATTGAATAAGCTTTCCAACGCTTCGAACCGGGCGAAAAACGGAGTTACGGTTCTCAAGTTATGGCCGAAACATTTTTCATGGCAGTAGGTAGCGTGCTAGGAGCGCGCTTAGCGCGCTTTTAAGGCGGTTTAACATTAATAAGGGTGCGCTTAGCGTCCAAAAGCACGCTTAGCGCGGTCTGCGATGATGACAGCAATAAATATGGGTAAAAAACACATTTTTAGGGATGGTTTTGGGGTTTTTTGCTCCCAACTCCATCAAACTTCATTTTTCTTGTAGATTAGCTTAGAAAACATCATTGGAGCTTGCATTTGGATGATTCGGAGTCGAATCTCTCGTCGATTGGTGTTGACAAACCAAGAAATGTTTGGTTCCTCTTCTCTCTTCTCTTTGTAATTTCTTTGTTGCACTACTAAAAAATTCGGTTTTAGTGACCAATTTAGTGACTGAAAAATTTCGGTCACTTTAGCCACCGAATTAGCCACCAAACTTTGACATCGTGGTAATAAAATATTTAAAATCGCTAAATTGGTCACTAAATAAAGTTAGCCACCGAATTAGTGACCGAAATTTTGTGACTGTAATATTCAGTCACTAAATATATTTTTTCACAAAATTAATTTATTAAAAAATTTCAGTGACCGAAATTTTGGTCACTAATAACTTTGATGGTTTTATTTTCTAAGTTACTATTTCCCTCATAATTTTCTCTCCTTTTTAAATATTTTAAGTTCATCTTAATTTTTAGTTTTTAGTCAAAATTTCACATTTTTTTGTAACAAATAAAAAATATATTTATTTAAAAAAATTGATAAACATAAATTTATTAATGTAACAAAAAAATGTAAATTAAATGACATTATAACAATTTAAATAAATTTTAATAATATATACCAATTTAAATATGAAATTGACAATTGTTATGATGCGTCCTAGTGGTAACGTGTGGACTCTACAACCCATGGTCATGGGTTCGATACTTGAATGTGGCAATTATTTTCATTTTAATTTTATTTCCTTAACACACTAAAAACGGTGGCTAAATCGGTCACTAATTCGGTCTCAATTTCGGTCACTAAAATTCGATCACTGAATAGGTTGCTAAACGTTAGCGACTAGCACTTTTCCACCGGAAAATTATGGTCACTTTATTGGTTGCTAAACATTATAGTGACCGATTTTTAAGCTTTTTCGGTCTCTATTTCGGTCACTAAAAGCGAAGTTTTTAGTAGTGTTGGGTGTTTGTATAGTTACTTTGAACATATGTATCTTTGTTGATCATAATATTATATGAAATTTGCTTTACAAATCATTATCGATGTCTTCCTTGATCTTTTTGCATTTATTTTTGGATTTGTGTTGTGTTAGAGATAAACATCACGAATCTTAATTAGGGATGGATATCTATTGTCTAGATGCTAGAGATAGTTTTAGATGATAATCTTTTGGGTGTCGAAACTTAATGTCTTCCGTGTTTGGAGGCGTCGTGCGCGAGAGTGACGACGAGAGTAATACGGTTGTCTCTCAGCTCAGTGTGCCAGAGATGGACACTGTTGTAAGTGATGCTGGATGATTTTGACGAGTATTGCAGGTGGAGTATAATTGGTCGGTAAATTTATGTTTGTGACGAGTGGATTATATGTATGCTTGATAAGTTCTTCTTGTTGAAGAATGAATTGTTTTTATGTTTTTATTTACTTTTCTGTTTTTACGCTTTAAACCATTTTAAAACCAAACTCATTAACATTGATATTGTCGAACGGCAATTCAGTAGCACCGATCTCTGTGGACACGATAAATTCCTGGAAAAATACTTCCAAATCTTTTTGTTTGCTTGCTCTATATTGCAACCAACACCTACCAAGGAACTGGTCTAAGTTTCTGAAATAAACTTCCCCTTGATCCTGGTTTCCTACCAAGGATCTGGTCTAAGTTTCTAATATAAACTTCCCCTCGATCCTTGTTTCCTACCAAGGATCTGGTCTAAGTTTCTGATATAAACTTCCCCTCAATCTTGGTTTCCTACCAAAGAACTGGTCTAAGTTTCTAAAATAAACTTCCCCTCGATCCTGGTTTCCTACCAAGGAACTGGTCTCAGTTTCTTTTGTCAATAAACTTTCATGACAAGGGACGCTATGTGTAGCAGTTTTCCTCAAACTTCTCGCCGAATTTTCCTAGGGAAATTCCATTTGATAGAAAAAATTTTGATGTCAGACTTGCTGGGGGACCCATTCGTGTGAGTTGTAGAGGTGCACAAACTTCTCTGATGGAGACGCCATTTGTTGATTCTACTGGGGAAAACGAGTCTCTTGAGAGACTGCTTCCGGTTTGGGGATATTACATCATACTTTTCTTCGAGATCTTCTCGGAGAAATGCCATACAATGTATCCCAATTTTAAGGTGCTGATGACTTCATTAACATTGACTCTCTTGGAGATAAAAATCAATGTGTTGCTGAGAGTCTTTAGTTGTGAGGCTTTCTCTGGGGATTTTTCCTTAATCCGGGAAAGCGAGGATATCATCTTCAATGGCGAAGAGTGACATTTGTTGAAGGTTTTCTTGTTTTTCAGAGGTTCAAGTTATCAAAGTGGTCAAGGGATCAACTTCATCCTAGAAATAAACTGGAGGAGAGATCGTTTAGATGGTTCACTTCCTGACGAGGAAAGAACTGACGACTCGATTGAGAGGACTTTTATCACTTGGGGATAAGACTGACCAGAGTGATAGTGATGCAATATGAATGTGAATGTAAATCAATAATGCATGATGTATATATATTTATGCTGACAAAACTGACGCGACATACAGACTAGTAGATGAACACGACTAGATACTCGGCCACAATGGGAGATGAAAAGTATCACTGGTTCATGATAGCAATTCTGCCTTGCTTAGGAGAGATAGTCCCGGTGGGGAACCACCGTTGGTCGGGCTTAGGAGGTAAGAACTCGGCCGGGGGTATCAGATGAGAAAGTCGCATCTGATACAGCTGGTCCTTCATTCAGGCGCACTGGTTTAGAAGGAGTACTTTGATTCTGCACTTTGAAGCTTAATCGCTTTTGGAGTAGCGATCGATGTTATTTCGATGTTCAACAGTCAAAAGAATTGCCATCTTTATTTTAAAAGCAGAAAAATTTGACAAGTAAATTCATTTTTGTTTTATTTCAAGAATCATTAATCATGTTAAAACGTCGTTCTGTAAAGCTAAAATAAATAAGAACTGCAAACAAAAGCACAAGGGCTCAAATTTTATTGATAAGATGGAAATTAGCCAAACGTGTGATTCCATAGAGTATTTACAAAGTTAGAAAATGGTAATTTAAGGGGAAAGGGCTGCGTTGAAACATAACGACCACTATCCTTCTACCAACTTTGAATTCTGGGCATCCTGAGCTTCTGTCGAAGATGACCTTGACTGGAGTTTTCTGATGGATGGCATGACTGCTACTGGGGGATTTGCCCCTGTTGGACGTAGTTACTTGCCATTATCCCTAACTTTTTCCTGGACTGTACTTTGAGATTTCCAATCCACCGGGATGATTTTTGATTATGTCTCTAATTTTTGCCTGGACCGCCCTTTCGGATTTTAAATCCACCGAGACGTTTTTTTTATTTAGGCGAAGTATTTCTTGACTACGTCAACATTTGTGGGGTAGGTAAATTCTTCTCCATCCATGGTTGTGAGTCTCAAGGCGTCGCTTGAGAAAGCTTTCTTGACCACATAGGAGCCATCATAATTCGGAGTCCATTTGCCCCGGGAATCAGTGAGAAATGATTGTATCTTTTTGAGCACAAGGTCTCCTTTCCTGAAGACGCGAGGTCGGACCTTTTTGTCAAATGCCTTCTTCATTCTTTGTTGATACAATTGACCGTGACATAGAGCCGTTATTCTCTTTTCTTCGATCATATTCAGTTCGTCGTGTCGACTTTGACACCATTCAGCCTCTTTTAGCTTAGCTTCCATCAATACCCGGATTGATGGAATCTCTACTTCTATGGGGAGAACTGCTTCCATGCCATATACTAGAGATAAAGGGGTTGCCCTTGTTGAAGTGCGAACAGATGTACGATAACCGTGGAGAGCAAAGGGTAGCATCTCGTGCCAGTCTTTGTAGGTTACAACTATCTTCTGAACAATCCTCTTGATGTTCTTGTTAGCTGCTTCTACTGCTCCGTTCATCTTGGATCGGTAGGGAGATGAGTTATGGTGTTCGATTTTAAACTCAGGGCACAACTCTTTCATCATCTTATTGCTCAAGTTAGATCCATTATCCGTAATGATCTGGCTAGGAACACCATAACGGCATATGATATTGTTTTTGATAAATCAGACCACCACTTGTCGGGTTACATTGGCGTACGATGCTGCTTCGACCCACTTGGTGAAGTAATCAATGGCTACTAGGATGAACCGATGTCCGTTTGAAGCCTTGGGTTCAATCATGCCAATCATGTCAATTCCCCATATGGAAAAAGGCCATGGGGAAGAGAGAACTTTGAGATGCGTTGGCGGTACATGAATTTTGTCTGAGTATTTCTGACACTTGTGAAACCTCTTCATGTACTTGTAGCAGTCGGATTCCATGGTCAACCAATAGTACCCTGCTCTTAGAATTTTTCTCGCCATCATGTGTCCATTGGCATGAGTGCCAAAGGATCCTTCGTGAATTTCTTTTATCAGCATGTCTACTTCTGGTTTGTCTACGCATCGGAGCAAGACCATGTCAAAATTTCTCTTATAGAGTGTGTCACCGCTCAAGAAGAAACTGTCAGCCAGCCTTCTGAGGGTTTTTCTGTCTTTCCTTAGTGCCCCAGGTGGGTACTCTTGTTTCTAAAGGAAGCATTTGATATCGTGATACCAAGGTTTGTCGTCTATGGCTGCTTCGATCGTGAAGATGTAAGGGGGTCTTTCTAGGCGCATTATGTCGATCTTAGGTAGGTTGGTCCATTAACCTACACTAATCATGGAAGAGAGTGTGGCTAAGGCATCAGCCATGTGATTCTCGTCACCCGGGATATGATGAAACTCGATTCTGTTGAAGAAGGGTAGCAACCTTCTTGCATAATATTTGTAAGGAATCAGTCCTGATTGGTACATATTCCAATCTCCTTTGATTTGATTGATAACTAGAGCCGAGTCGCCATAAACATCCAAGTTTTTTATTCTCAAATCGATTGCTTCCTCGAGACCCATGATACAAGCTTCGTATTCGGTCTCGTTGTTTGTGCACTTGAATGTCAGTCGTGCGGTGAAATGAATATGGGTACCCTGAGGTGTTACAATGATTGCCCCGATTCCATTTCCATAATGATTGACAGCTCCGTCAAAGATAAGTCCCCATTGGGATCCTGGTTCTGGCCCTTCATTGGGTAGCGGTTCATCGCAATCTTTCATTTTTAAATACATGACATCTTCGTCTGGGAAGTCAAACCGGATTGACTCCTGATCATCAATCGATTGATGACCCAAATGATCGGCTAAAATACTTCCTTTGACGGCTTTTTGAGCGTGGTATTCTATGTCATATTTTGATAACAGCATCTGCCAATGGGCAATCCTTCCCGTGAGAGCAGGCTTTTCAAAGACATACTTGATAGGATCCATTTCGGAGACTAACCAAGTAGTGTGACGAATCATATACTGGCGAAGATGTTTGGCTGCCCAAGCCAGAGCACAGCAAGTTTTTTCAAGCATAGTGTACCGAGTCTCGCAGTCGGTGAACTTCTTGCTCAAATAGTAGATAGCAAACTCTTTCCTTTTTGTTTCATCTTGTTAGCCAAGTACACAGCCCATGGATTCTTCCAAGACTGTTAAGTAGATGATCAGTGGTCTTCCTTCCACTAGAGGTGATAGAATCGGTGGGTTCAACAGGTATTCCTTGATACTTCCGAAAGGGGTTTGGCAATCTTCTGTCCAAACACAGTCCTGGTTCTTTTTGAGTAATTTGAAAATTTTCGCGCTTGTCGCGGTCATAAGGAATATAAATCTGGAGATGTAATTCAGACGTCCCAGGAATCCTCTGACTTGGTTTTCAGTTTTCGGAGAAGGAATTTCTTGAATGGCCTTGACCTTGTCAAGATCAACCTCAATTCCCTTCTGGCTGACGATGAACCCCAAAAGTTTCCCTGAACGGACACCGAATGTGCACTTATTGGGATTCAAGCGGGGTTTGTATTTTCTCAACCGCTCGAATAGCTTTGACAGGTGGGTCACATGCTCCTCTTTTGTCTTAGATTTGGCAATCATATCATCGACATATACCTCGATTTCCTTGTGTATCATGTCATGAAAAAGAGTAGTCATGGCCCTTTGATAGGTTGCCCCGACGTTCTTTAAACCGAACGACTTTACCTTGTAACAAAAGGTACCCCATGGGGTAATGAATGATGTTTTCTCCATGTCCTTCGGCGCCATTGTTATCTGATTATAGCCCGAGAATCCATCCATGAAGGAGAAAACTTTGAACTTTGTTGTACTGTCTACCAGCATGTCAATGTGTGGTAAAGGAAAGTCGTCCTTTGGACTAGCCTTGTTTAGATCCCTGTAGTCTACACACATTCTGACCTTTCCGTCCTTTTTTGGAACTGGTACTATGTTTGCTAGCCATTGAGGATATTCTGATGTAGTGAGGAAACCCACGTCAATCTGTTTCTGTACTTCCTCTTTGATTTTGATGGCCATATCCGGATGAGTCCGTCTCAACCTTTGTTTTACTGGTGGACATTCTGATCTTAACGGTATATGATGTTCCACGATGCTGGTATCCTACCCTGGCATGTCCTGATAGGACCAAGCGAATACATCGGGAAACTCTATGAGAAGCTTTGTCAAACTCTCTTTGGCAGTTGGACTGAGCAGTGCCCCAATCCTAACCTCTTTTCTTTCCTCTTTTGAGCCCAAGTTGACTGTTTCCAACGGCTCCTTGTGAGGTTCAATGGACCTTTCCTCCTGTCTGAGTAATCGGGAGATCTCTTCTGGAATTTCGTTGTTAACTTCTTCTTCAACCCCAAATACCGGGAATTCAAAGTTGGGAGAAGGCATTGGATCGTATGTTTCAATGGGGTTTAAAACAAGAAATCTACATGATGTGATGATTGTTTTTAGAAGAGATAGAAAGACTGCAAAAGTGTGTGCAGTGTATTTTTTGATAACTGCTTGTTTTTTATTATTGAGTTGTTTTTTTTAGGATTACCATTTTCTGAAAAAACGAAAAGAGAAAACAGCAATAAATGCGAAAATTAAAGAACAACGTTATTTTGTTTATGATTTTGTCGATTCTTGAAACTACAGCCCTATAAAACAAAACTCTGTCGCTTTGGACGAAGCGAAGAGGTATATTTACAGAAAGTAAGCCCTATCAAAACAGCCGTTTCACCTGGGCAGGGTGAAAGGTTAAAGTAAAGACGGCACTTACTTAGACTTATGAACAATCTTTGAGACATCGACAGCAACCCATTGGCGGCGGACTCCTCAGTGAATCACAAAGTCTGGTACCTTCCTTGATTTGTCTTCAGAAATAACGCTGATTTCTGGTGGATCAGGATCATTGGAATCTGTCTCCCAGGCAGAGTTGTCGTAGGAGGATTCCTTTGTTGTAATTTACATAGTATTTGTGTTCTCAGGTAAATCTCCCCATCCAGTTGGCTGGATGTCTTCGAGCCTGATACGAGAGCTTTCAGGAGCGGTGTACTTGACCAAGTAGTCTAACTTACCACTCGGTTGTCCTAAGGTGTCCCACACTTCTTTGGAACTGGAGGAGTCATCCCTTTCGATGACATTGACCTCAGGAAAAGCATAGTTATTGAATTATAGTCCTGCAAGCTTTGCAAATTCATCGTCGTGCTGGATATGTTCTGAATGCCCAGAGTGTTGATCCCATGCCGTGGTGGGGACACATGTATTATTTTCTATGATGCTCAATTGATAAGCATCGTTCGGCTAATTCTCTTGCCCCAAGTTTCCTGGGTATGGCTGCCAGATAGGCAGGCCATCCATTGGGGAATAATAGTCGTGGTCAAAGTTGTCTTTCATTAGAGTGTCTTCTTCTAATGAGTTTGGTGGAGCACGGCATACTTCCGGATCACAATCTCCATATATCATTCTGACATATGACGTGGGTATAAATCTCGGACTCTGTGCGAGATTGCAAAATGGCGTAGGCACCTCTTCCTGAGACATATAACCGTCCTCATTAAGATAGGACTTCCATTCTTCATCCGTACCGGGGGAGTCTCATTCGTTGATGGTATGGACTTATTGAGATATTGGGTGAAGGAAACCTCCACTATGGAAGAAATCCCGAATGGGATGAAGACTTTCACCATTAGTAGCTGTCTGGGTACAGGTTGAAGAAAAACCAAGACCCTTCTTTGTTTTGTTATCAGTAGGAATGATAAGTTGTTCCCATCCCTTTGTATTGTTATTTTTTATCACTTCGAGAGCATCTTTGTATGAGGAAATCAATGTTCTTTTTTCTGATTGATTCTCATTGCTCACCGAAAGTGCTTGGAACTGAGTTCCGACAACCTCCTCGGGTTCTACACAAGTGGATAATGAAAGGTTACTCACGATCAAGGGTTGCTCCCCACAGACCATGACTAGTTGATCGTTCTTGACAAACTTTAGTTTCTGGTGCAGTGTCGAAGTGACTGCCCCAGCCGGGTGTATCCAACGTCTTCCTAATAAACAGTTGTATGCTGCCCGAACGTCCATGACCTGGAAAGTGACTAGGAAAGTGTGAGGACCGATAGTTATGGAAAGATCGACTTCACCGATAACTGCTTTCCGAGACCCATCAAATGCTTTGACAATGACCTCATTGCCCCTCATCGGGGATCCTTTGAATGATAGTCACATTAATGTAGACTTCGGCATAACGTTGATGGCCGATCCGGTATCTACCAGTACGCTGGCTAAGGAATCGTCCTGGCAATTGGCTGTGATATTAAGCGCCATGTTGTGACTTTTGCCTTCCCCTGGCAATTCCTCGTTACTAAACCCCAAGTAGTTGCAGGAAGTGATGTTAGAAACGATGCTATCGAACTGTTTTATTGTTACATCCTGTTCCACAAAGGCTTGCTCTAAGACTTTCTGCAGAGCCTCCCTGTGAGCTTCAGAACTGAGTAATAGAGATAACACGGAGATTTTTGAAGGAGTTTGCAACAGTTGATCAACAATGTTGTATTCACTCTTTTGGATGAGCTTCAGCATCTCATCATTGTTCTTTGAAAGGTCGGGATCATCGGATTGACCGACTGGTTGATTAAGAACTTCCGTTTGAGGTTCCTTTTCTTTGCTAGGTTCTCCAACTCCTCGGTTGAAGATTCGACCACTCCGTGTTACTCGACTAATGTCTGAAATATTCACGACGGAGGGTAATAGAGTTTCCTTTCCATTCTTAATTATTGTTGCATCGTACTTGTAAGGGATCGCCTTATCAGATTTGTATGGTACTGGTCCCGGCAGATAGATAACTACAGAAGTCTTCGGATTTCTCTGACTGTCGTAAGTAACTTCAATCAGTTCCTGGTTAAGAATCTTCGATTTGTCAAGTAGATGGATGATGGCGCAAACATCTTTGGTCCTTTCGTGATCAGAGATTACAACGACATCTTTGATTTGATCAGCGAAATAGTCGGGCATCAAGTTGATGGACCCCGAAACTGGACATGGTTGAATCTCTTTGCGGTCCAACTGACCTTGAAGGGCTGCTCGTACGAGGTAACATCCTTGATTATCTTCTGAGCAAACTTTACAGCATTCATAGTTGTGTGGTGCCACCCGACCACATCTGCTTTTAATGCAGTGTAGCCTTACTAGGTCTGTTTTTACTGACCGAACATCGTGACTCTGATGCCTAGTAGGGTTCCCGTCGATCATACTAACTTGTTGTGTATCTTCATCTAGATAGATCGGAAGCCACCAGTGGTTTAACAAGTGTTGCAAAGTTTTTTGAACGAGAGTACATCCCTGGTCACTCTCACAACATCCTTTACAGTTCTGATAATTATACGAAGTCAGAAAACCAAGCTGGACTTGCTTAGCATGTAATTCTACCAAGATGGTATTCATTAAGCAAATATCAAAGATCTGAATCATGTTGACCTGATAAGGATTTTCATCATGGTAGTCCTGGATCCACCCAAGATCCATCTGACGCTGGAGGACCTCTTGTATAAAAGAGCATCCCTGATTGTTTACCGAGCAAATCAGACAGGAATTATAATCGTCTCGCGGCAGATTATGACACTGGCTTTGCCTTGAGTGCATTGCCACCAGGTTTACATTCATCGCACGGATGTCGTGGCTCTGAATGATGTTAGAATTCATATAAGTCATGTTGACCTCCCGAATTCGATGTTCTTGGATCCACCTAAGATCCAATTGTTCCTGTAGAGCTTATTGCACGACAGAACACCCTTGATTGTTCTTAGAGCATATATCACACTGGTGATAGTTGAAAGGTGGAATATGGCCATACCCGCACTGTGTGCGATGCATCTTGACCAAATTGGTCCTCAATAAGAGTACATCATGAATTTGATAACTGTTGTTAGACTCTTCTTATATCAAATTTACTGCAGCTTTCTCGTGTTGAGGCAACGGGTTCGTGAGAACATTCGGATTCATATCTTTGAAAGATAAGACCCCGCTCCTAACAAGCTTTTGTACGTCGGATTTGAAACTGAGACAGTTCTCTATGTTATGCCCTGGCCCTCCTTGATGGTAAGAACAAGTCTGATCCATTTTGAACCAAAAAGGCGAATTTTCTGGTACTGTAAGAGGAGACCTGGTTTGGACATGCCCCTTGACCAGTAATAGTGGAAACAGTTCTGTGTACAACATCAGTATGGGGTCAAACCCTGGTGGTCGTGTTGTACGGTTATTGTTGTACTGAGGATGTGCCTGCTAAAGAGGCTGTTGTGTCCTTTACTGATATTGCTGTTGATTCGGTTGGCATTGCGTAGCCTGAGGTTGATACGTTGGAATAGGCGCAGGGTTAATAGCAGGAGTTACAGCTGCTACTGGTTAGTAACGTTGCCTTTGCTTTCCGAGAGAGATATTCCCAATATCCTGCTCTTTTTTCTTAGGGAGAGCATTACTGTATCTTTTTGTACTACTTGATGATCCAACATCCTTAACTAAACGTCCTTCTCAGACTGCTTCCTCAAGACGAACTCCCATGCCCACCATCTCGGTGAAGTCACTGGGTGCACTGGCGACCATTATGTCGTAATAAAACGAGCTCAAGGTTTTCAAGAAAATATTTGTCATCTCTTTTTCATCAAGAGGTGGACAAATTTGGGTGGCAATTTCGCGCCATTTGTGAGCATACTCCTTAAAGGTTTCTTTGTCCTTCTGCGACATGGCTCTGAGTTAATCTCTGTCAGGTGCCATGTCCAGATTATACTTATATTGTTGAACGAAGGCAGCGCCAAGATCTCTGAAAGTAGCGATCTTAGTGCGGTTTAAGCCCATGTACCACTTGAGTGCGGCACCGATTAAAATGTCCTGGAAGTAATGGATCAGTAGCTGGTGGTTCTCTGTCTGAGTTGACATCATCCGAGCGTACATCACTAAGTGACTTTGAGGGCATGAGTTACCCTTGTATTTCTCAAATTTGGGCACTTTGAACTTGTGCGGAACTTTCACATTGGGGACCAAACAAAGGTCAGCAGCGTCCTTTATAAATAGATCCTGACCACGAATGGCTTACAGTTCTTTCTGCATTTCCAGGAACTGTTCCTGGAACTCATTCATTCTGTCGAACATACTTTCGTTTCCACCAGATGGTATCTAGGAAACCTGTTCTTCCAAGACAGTGTGTACCACGGGTGGTGGTATAGTCATTACGACAGAGACTCTTGGTGCCTTCCGAAGTTTGTAACCTTCAGGAGTTGCTGTCATGCCCCTGGCATCTTCACTTTCCCAAAGTTTGTAACCTTCAGGCCCAGCGGTTCCTGCTACAGTTTCCGGATCTTCCATGATCGGCGGAATATATCCTTCCGGGATCTAGTTGAGTGGCATGCCCCAGAGACGATCATTCGGCATTTTATACTTGGGATCATAATTTTCCACTATGGGCGTAGATGTGATCTCTGAGATCACAGTCCTTCATTGTTGCATCTGAGCTACAGCTAGAGCTTGCAGGTCGTTATAAAGCTTTCTCAGATCTTCTTTCAGAGTGTCGATCTCTTCTCTCAACTCTCTATTCTCTTCCTCGAGATCATCCATCTTTTTCTATCGATTGGCCCGAGTATTGTACGAATGAGACACTTTGACTCTAGAATCGAGACACAACTTGAGATTCGCAGGGAAGAAGAATGCGTTACGGGCGAATGATGAATGCAATAATTATATTAATTAATAATTTTGTTACTAATCAAAAGAAACTTTGACAATAGGTTTGCAAATATCAAACAGTGGGGAAGACCCCGTTTTATTGAATTCAAAGATTGCGGAAATGGAAATACAGTAGATCACAATGTGATGTAAAAGGAAATATCTAGACTAATGGATCCTGAGTCCTTCCTGAGGAGAGCTCAGGTGCTGGTTCCGATGCTTTCCTTTTCTTTGACCGGGACTCTAGAGCCGTTGTCGGGTTGTCAGTCCTTTGCCAAGTGAAAGAAGCGAGCAAATTCCTTTGGTCATCCTGATTTTCTACAGCATGTTACTTTAATATCTCAATCAGAGCATCCTTATCTTTCAATAGCTGTTGTATTTTCTTACACTCCACATTGAGAATGCGATACTTGTTCCTCCGAGACCTCCTCTCCTGTTGAACTTTGGTGAGGGTAACCTGAAGTTTTTCCATATCAGACATAAAATAAAGGACAGGGTCCCTTAATGGAAGAACTTCCTGACGAGGGTAAGGCATCCTCGGTTTGAGAGCTCTAGTTTGTACCTAGTGGAGATAAGGCTCCACCGAGACACAGTCCAGTTTCCCTAGAGACTCTCTTCCTTTCCTATGAACATGTTTCCAAGTATGCACTATTTATGTCTTTAGTGCCCTGTCATTTTCCCCTTCCTTGAAGAAAAGACCTTCCAGATGAGCATTACGCAGGACATGCCTCATCGGATATCTGAATTGACGAAGAACTGAAATCGGATGATAATTGATTCCTCCCTTAGTTCCTATAAGGGGTACATTTGAGAAATTTCCACAACGGTCAATGATTTTGATCCCGTCATAGATTTGATTGTACCAATCGATGTCAGAGTTGGTATGAGACATGATTCTCTGTGACCAGCGTAAAGTATTCTTTCGATCCTAAAATGTGGCAGACTTGGGCAAGTGGGAAATGAACCATTTGTACAGCAGAGGTACACAACATGTGATCATTCCTTCGCTGTACAAATTCCTTAAGTGTACAGAATGATACGCATCTGCGAGCAAGGTTGGTATGGGATTTCCAATCAGAAATATCTTAATGGCATTGATATCTACGAAGTTATCGATGTTGGGAAACAAAAATAACCCGTAGGTGAGCAAAACAAAGATGCTCTCGCAAGCGGCCACGTTCCCTATACTAGCAAAGTACAGAGCTTTCTTTATCAAGAACTGGGCTGGCAAACCCTGGATACCACCCTAAGTGGTCATATGAGTCCTGACCTCTGACTCGTCCAAATAAATTGCTCTTGCAATGGTTTGATCTTTTGGAATTTCTTCCAGTCCAGAAAAGGGAGCTTGATCAGTGATATATAAATCAGTCAGGTGAGAATACTCCTCCAGTGTTGGTGCTAGCTGATAATCCAGGAATGTGAAACAGTGATAAACCGGATCGTATAACTGAATGAGCGTGGACAGGACTCCTTCCATTACATGGACCCTTAACAGAGACAACAGTCCTCCATACTTGGCTCTGAAAGCCTCAAGGTTGGTGATCATTCTCGCCAAACCTCTTAAATCCTCTAATTTTGGAACCTTGAAGGTATACTTGTGAGTCTTTCTTCTAACGAAATCCATAACACAATCTCTTTCTCTGATATTTGCAAACATTGTCTTAGTTTAATTTGAAAAAGAGAGACTAGAAGAGAAAAAATTTCTTTGTTTTAATGTTTTTTAAATGAATGTATGAATGCAGCACACAAAAACATAGAAAAAACATGGGGTCAAAGGGTCAGTGTCATGAAGTCAAGGCTCTACCCATCCCCAAAAGTTTATACTGGTGATTTTTTGTACCTGTCCGCAAAATCATTGAACCCTCTTGGGATAACAACAGCAAGCGAATCGCCAGTGAGCTGATGTATCTTAGAGTAATCTTAAATGAGGGTAGTATCGCGTGACAACTATTCCCGATAGCTTCCGCACTACAAAATGGTTTCAGTCTACAAAAACCTCAGCTTCTCAGATAACCCAATCGACCACACTACTTTCAACAACCGAAGTCATATAAGTAATGTATATGCAAAAGGAGTCTCCACTGAGTTTGATGGTCGACCGGGGACTCTTAACTGGGATTCACTCCCCGTAAGATTACCCGTATAATGCCATCCCTATCTTAGGTGTAAACTCAATCTTTCCACATGCGGCATCACACGCATTCCCATTAGCAGAAAAATAAACACAGATATAAATTAGGAAAAGCAGTATATATATTGGTCTTAACATCCTAGACCTCTAGTCCTATCATCCTATACAGACAATGACTCCCCAGCAGAGTCACCATTTCTGTGATACTTTGTGAATTTAGGGCACTCTACCCAAGAATGTGAGAGAGAAATGTCTCCCCCGTAAGACTGCAAGAGATAAATACCTCCCACTGTGGTCGCCATTCTTCTGTAGCGCGATTTTTATGTGGTTTCGAATCACGATCGTCTTGGTACTACAGTTCGATTCAATTTTTATCCTATTGAGCTGATTAAGGAAGGGAAATAGATGTCTCCAATTAACCCTGCTTGCATACTGAGTTTAAACAACTTACTGTTAGATTACATATGCTATCAAAATCGTGGGTCTTTCTTTGGTTATTTGCCTAAGAACACAGTGTCTGGACTATTTGTGAGGTTTTTGGTAATGTGTTTAGATTTGATGATTTTGGGTTGATTGATGGGGGTACTGGATTTTGAGTTTTTTTTATTAGTGTGCTCGTTAAGATTTCGCAATCTTATGCCTACGTATTCCCGTTTAACGAAACAGGGAAATCAGAGCAATCGTAGTTCCTCCTATTCTAAGGGAGGAAAAGATGTTTTGGTGTCTTGTTCAAAGCCCAATACATGAAGCTAAATGGTTTATTTGTATCTTGTTCAAAGCCCAAGATGTGAAGTTGAAGGGTTTTTTGTGTGTCTTGTTCAAAGCCCAAGATTGAAGCTAAAAGGTTCGACTAAGAGAAAACTTGTCATCTCTAAAGAGGAACTGTTGATGTTCGTATGCCTTGATTAAAGCACAAGTTGATGCTAAAAGGTTGATTGACTCAACCGGGGATTTCTCTATACAAAGCCTAAGAGGAGGCTATTACCCAACAAGAGGGTGCCTTTTATGTGTCTCGTACGAAGCCCGAGATAGAGGCTAAAAGGGTTGACTCAACAAGAGAGTACTTTTTATCTGTCTTATACGAAGCCTAAGACGGAGGCTAAAAAGGTTTGACTCAACAAGAGAGTCTTTTATACTCAACAAGAGAGTGATTTAGTGTCTCGTACGAAGCCCGAGATGGAGGCTAAAAGGAGATTGACTCAACAAGAGAGTCCTTTATACTCAACAAGAGAGTGATTTGCTGTCTCGTACGATGCCCGAGATAGAGGCTAAAAGGAAAGTGACTCAACCAGAGAGTCTTTTATACTCAGCAAGAGAGTGTTTTAGTGTCTCGTACGAAGCCCGAGATAGAGGCTAAAAGGAAAGTGACTCAACAAGAGAGTCTTTTATACTCAACAAGAGAGTCTGAAAAGGTTAGCTCCGTTGGGGAGAATCATTGTACAAAGCCCAAGATAAGGCTGACTTTTCTGGGGAAAGGATCATTATACAAAGCCTAAGAGGAGGCTGACTTCTGCTGGGGGATTATTGAGATCCCGAGATAGGTCCAAGTGGGAGAGCCCTCATGAGAGAGGTCGGGTTTCTGCTGGAGATTGGTCCAGAGTGATCGGTATTTTTCCTATTTTATAAAGGAACTTGAGAATGTCTTTGAGACTCAAGGGTATTAGACTGTCCAAGTCTACTGGTAGAGTTTTATCTTTTGTACAATGCCCAAGAGGAGGCACGGGCATTAAGGGATGAGTATCAACCTTAAAATGGTTGGAGTTTTGATGCTGGAAAGACTGCTCTAGCAAAGGATGACTAAGTTATGTCTTATACCTTTAAGAAGTCGTCAGGGTCCTTGTATCAAGCCCAAGAGAAGGCATGAGAACTTCAAAGAAGCCGAAGGGTCCTTGTACAACGCCCAAGAGGAGGCGGTGTAACGCCCCGATTTGTTTAATTGTATTTATTTATTTCATTTATGTAAATTTTGTGAAATGTGTGAATTTATTGTATTTTACCTGCTAATTGAGTTAAATGGTTAATTTCCCTGATAGGTAAAATATTTTCAATAAATTATAATTTCTTTTCAAATTTTATTTCTCGAAATATATTTCATCGCTGTTTATGTTTTATCGCATTTTGAGAGCGTTTGGGAGATATTTGAGCGTAAGGGCAAAATGGTCATTTTGGGTAGTTAGATATTTTGTTATAAAAAGAGAAATAGAGAGAAAAGAAAGAGAAAGGAAAGAAAGAGATAAAGAAGGAAAAGGAGAGGAAAGAAATGGAGAAGAGGAAAAGAGGTGGAAATCGACATAGCTCTGTTTAGAGCGCGAATAATCGGGTAAGGGTGAGAAGTTTCGATTATCTTACGATTGTGTATGTATATGTGTATGTTTTCTCGGATTGTTTGGTTGTGTTCCTATAGTTTTCATTTTAGGTTGAAATGGTAGAAATGAATAGAAATCGATGTTTTCACGGTCGAAAGTAAGAATAAGTCGCGTAGTGGAGTCGAGTGATGTTAGGTCGTGATTTAGTATGATCGTTTGATTGAATTGGGTTGAATTTGTAACTTTTGCGTTTTTGATATATATCGATGTTTTTGTGCAAATTGATGTTGTGATCGAGTATAAATGTTTGGATATGTCTGGTAACATTGGTATAGGTTGATATTTAATCGGGAATGGTTGTTTGTGTGTTTTCGAGTGGTTTCGATCGAGTTTGGAATTGAGTTTAATTGATAAAACTATGTTTCAAAATATTTCAACAATGGAAAATGTGTTGGATGGCTTTTTAATGGTGAAAATATTGTAGTACGTTGAATTCTGACATCGCAGCTTTTTACGGAATCGAAAATGGATTTCCGGAAGTCTTTTAATGGTGTTTTTAAGGCCAAATTATGCTGAATGTACGCAGGTAGCGCGCTTAGCGCGGGGGTCTGAGCGCTTAGCGCGGTCTGGGCAAAAATGAAAAATTTCCGAAACTTCAAAAATTCACAACTTTCAAACCGAAAGTCCGTTTTGACCCCCGTTCGAAGCGTTGGAAAGCTAATGAAATATTCTTTCTATTACAAATGGTTTGGAGGGCAGTAGATGAATTATTTAAGGTGTGGTTTTGTAAAAGTGTTGGGTTGTCGGGTTTTTATCGCGTTAAATGCGTGTGGTAGGTGTTTTACTGTGTGTTGTGTTATTGTTATATAACGTGGAGCTTTTATGTGGTTTATATGATGTTGATGCATATGATAATGATGTTGTTGTGTGGTAAAATACATTGTTTGATTGAATATCAATGTATGTTGTTAAGAGGTTTTGCGGGATTGTTGTGGTTTATATGATGTTGAAGCATGTGATAAGTTGTTGTAATTGTTGTTGTTTGTGGATTATGATGGAATGCATTGTTTATGTGAAATTCAATGTTGTGATGATTGTTTGTGGCCTTATGGCAAATAAATGCATTGTGATGTGTTTGATTGTATATGCATGATTATGGATGTTGAAATGGTTCACATGGTTGTATATGTGTATGAATTTGATTATCATGAGTTATTGTATGCCAAGAATCATGATATGCATTCTTGTGATGTCGTGTGCCCTTGTGGGGTGTGAGCGACGAAACGATTCCAGAGGGAATCTGCTGTAACGGTCGTGTGCCTTATACAAAGAGGACCTAAATCGACGTTATAGACGATCGTGTGCCTTATACAAAGAGGACCTAAAGCGATCGGATCATGTGCCTTATACAAAGAGAACCTAAAGCGGTCCATAAACGTCGTGTGCCTTATACAAAGAGGACCTAAAGCGACGGGGAACATCGTTTGCTCGACGAGGAGTTACACTAAGTAACAAGCGATGATTCCAATAATTCCTGAGTGAATTAATGATGATGAGAATGATGGATGGATTGGTACCGCATTGCATTGCATAGAGTCGTTGTGTTGGTATCTGTGCATTTACATGAATCATGAATGGATTGATTATGTGTGGAAAATCATGAAAGGATTGATTATGTGTGGAAAATCATGAATGGATTGATTATGTGTGGAAAATTATGAATTGATTAATTATGTGTTTAGCTCGTGATAGCATTGGTGATTTGATATGCATTCGTGATAAATGCATTGGTTGTGGATAATATGTTTTATGTATAGACATATCCTAGGTGATGTGGTGGTGTGCTTCCATATGTCATAACTTTGGTATGCATTATGTGTGAATATGTTATTATGTTGGTATAATTAATATATGCTATGTGGTTGGATTATTAGAAATATGTTAAGTATCTGTGGCATGATATATGTATTAGTATGTGATGCTTGTGGTGAGAATAGTTGTGTATGTGAATTCTTATGTGTTTGCATATTATTATGTAATCTTGATTTAGTTGTTATTTCTCACCCTTCTGATGTGGTTTATTGCTCTATGAGGCAATTGCAGATTAGTATCTTGGAGGCTTTTGTGAAGATTAGTTCTCCATCCTTTTGTCGGTCTGTTTGCTTTGATACGTAACACGGGAGTCGGGGAACGCTTTTGTTCTATATGTATACATTTGTTGGATCTATTTTGTATTACCTTTGTATGAATATTTTGATGTTACAAAACTATTTATTTTGTAAAACAAGTCAGTTATGGATCTTTCCGCTTTATTCCATAATTGAACTTTCCTTTTGTTGGAAAAAGTTTCCCTTTTATGTTTATTCCATTTTGTGTTATGTATCAAATTTATGAGCAGGGATTGTGTTTTCTTTCTTTATATGTGGCATCCTTGTTTCTGTCTAAGAATAAAAATTTTATTCACTCTGATTTATTTATGTATTATTTATTCGCGATTGGAATTGGGGTGTTACATTAGTGGTATCAGAGCAGGTCGGTCCGTCCGGACAAGTTCTTGAGTCAGTTGGTGTGACAGTTGAATACTGTCGATGTTGTTTGTCCCTTAGTACGTGATACGTGTGTGAAACACTGTTAGTGCTTTCTGGTTTTCTAATCTTTTGTCTTCAGGATTAAGAATGAGATAAGTGGGGGAGAAGCTTGTACTTCTCCAAGTTGCTTCAGGTGTGGAGCCTTGGCTCAGTGTGCCGTTGGTTGCAAGAGTGTAAGTCTTGTTTGGACAGTGTTGTTCTCGAATTCCAGAGGGAATGCGGAGGTAAGGTTTATGTCAACTAAGGATTTGTGCCTTAGGTAGTTTGTGCACAAGATGCAAGAAATGCTATTATAGTTTGGTAAAGACGGTCTATGCCCCATCATGATTGTCAGTTGTCTATTGACAAATTGAGGAACTGGTCACCCTTAATCTCTTGTTGATAGCAGACAGGAATTATATTGGATGGAATAAACGTGTCTTTCCGGCTTAGATAGTGTGTGCAATGAATTGTTTGGAATTAAGTAAAGTGTTTACGGATTATTTTGATGAGTTGATGAAGATTCTTATATCAGAAGATGGGGCGGATTTGAGGTTTTTGTGTGTTGGTCAAGTTGGGAAGTCATTGAGAGAGAACGATTGGGTATTGTTGATGGCTGCTTCTCAGAGAATAGAGAGTGAACTTAAATTGGACGAAGGCAAATAGTTGAGGTTTATATCTGCTAAGTAAGTAGAAAACTCTTGGGAGATGAGACTAAGATGTTTGTCATGTTTGTGATGATAGTTTTCTAGAGATTGGCAGAAAGGCCACAGTGATGGGCTGCCAGTTGTGCGTGATTTTCATATGTATTTCCGGATGGAATATTGGATGTTAGCATTAGAAGTACCCGGACTGATAGAGCAGTTGGAAGATTTACTGAAAAGGAGGGATGATTGAACGGAATAATAAGCATGATGTGTATAATGGTATTGAGACTTCGGAAAGCGAAACTTAGAGTTCTGGTGAGGTTTGGAGTCTTTGGAGTTTTAGAGCATTAATGGGAATCTTGAGAAAACCCTTATGTGTAGATGTAATATTGATATTAAGAGTTCCTTTTGGTGGTTGTTGATACTTGTTATGCTGGTTGGAACTGATTTGAGATGAAAATGGTGAGTTTTGGGAAGGACTGTCGAAGGGTTATTTTTCTGAAAATCGCAGTGCGCGCTTAGCGCGCAGCCGGCCGCTTAGCGCGGTCTGGAGAATTTGCAACCTCTCCAGGCAGTGAGGAGCGCGCTTAGAGTGACCTGGAGAAAAAATTAAAACTTGTTTTTTTTCTAAAATCCATAACTTTTGATTCGTAACTCGGTTGAGATGTTCTTTATTATAAAAACGGTGTTGAGATTTAGTGGCCGATTTGATTGTGTCGTGAATTTGGATAAGTTCGTAGTGATTTTAATTGAAGATATTCGGATCTGTTATAAACTCAGAGGAAGAACAGGTAGAGTGTTTGAGAGTTGACTTACAAGTGTTGAAAAGAGACAAAGTGTTATGCTAAGTTATTCAAGTGAGAATTTTGGTTGAAAAATGTTAGTTTTCTTAGATATGTTATTTCAGATGAGAGTATGGTTATGGATCCATCGGAAGTAGATGCAGTTCTACAATGAGAGGCTCCGAAGTTGGTTAAGGAGATTAGAATCTTTTTGGACTTTAGTTGGTTATAACTGGAGGTTATGGAAGGTTTTTCCAAGTTAGCATTTTTGTTACTTCGATTGACTTGCAAAAGGGTGATTCATTTGGTTTGGATGTTCGTTGTAAGGAAAGTTTCAGAGAGCTGAAGTAGGAGTTGTCTACGACTCCAGTTCTGATTCTGTGTGATCCCAATCAACCTTTGGTGAGGTATTGTAATATGTCTTTGAGTAGTTTAGTCAGTGTGTTAATGCAAGAGGGTAAAGTCGTAGCTTATGCTTTACGACAATTGAGGATTCATGATTTCAAGAGGGTTGCGGTTACTTTTGTGTTAAGAATCTGGAGGTATTATTTTTATGGTTCTTGGTTCGAAGTGTTTAGTAATCACAAGAATATTGAGTACCTGTTTGGTCGAAAGGAATATAGTATGAGACAACTAGGATGGTTGGAATTTGTGATGAGTTATGCCTTTAGCTGGAATTATCCTATTGGTAAAGTTAATGTCGTGCCTGATGAGTTAAGTTGAAAGTTGTTATACATGTCTGTTTGATGGTCGGGGAGTTAGAATTATTGGAGCAGTTCAGAGTTGTGTCTGGTGTGTGAGATAACACAGTAGAGTGTGAGGTTGGGTATATTAAAAGTGAACAGTGAGTTTTGGCGAATATGAGAAGGAGTTAGACTTTGGACGTGGAATTGGTAGTTTTGATGGTTACGAGTAATCAAAGTGCGCATCGAAAGCGTGATGTGGCACATTTCGTATATGCGTGTGTGACTTGTAAGAGTTCATAGGTTGAACATTGGAAACATGTAGGAATGATGAGACCATTGGACGTTTCAGAATGGAAGTGATAGGTGGAAGGTTTCAATATTAATCAAGTACTAATATGTAAATGGATGTATTAGTTACATGTTTGATGGGTAAATCACAACGTTGTTGTATTGATGTTATGTTTAGTATTCTGGTTTTGTTGATGTTGTTGAGATGATATTATGTCACGGGACTTTAGGTTCTTGTCTTTGTTGTTGCCTCGTTTCCATGGTGATGGTTCGAGTGTGGGTAGCTAATACCTTGTGGGAGATTAGGGGAGTGTTACTTGGGTGTTTGTGACATGGTCTTCTTTGAGTCGTAAGTTAGTCGTCAAGTGCATTGTATGGGCTTTGCATCTTGTCGTTGTAGTTGTCGTCGTTGTCATGTCGTTTTTGTAGCTGCTGTTAGCAAGGTGGTTTGTCAGTTTGTGTTATTCGTGGTGTGCCTAGTGTTGGCATGTTAGTTGGTTAGTCGGATGCGAGAGTCGTATCCGGAGTCGTTCGTCTCAGTTATATTTTCGAGGACGAAAATGTCTAAGTGGGGGAGAGTTGTAACGCCCCGATTTGTTTAATTGTATTTATTTATTTCATTTATGTGAATTTTGTGAAATGTGTGAATTTATTGTATTTTACCTGCTAATTGAGTTAAATGGTTAATTTCCCTGATAGGTAAAATATTTGTAATAAATTATAATTTCTTTTCAACTTTTATTTCTCGAAATATATTTCATCGGTGTTTATGTTTTATCGCATTTTGAGAGCGTTTGGGAGATATTTGAACGTAAGGGCAAAATGGTCATTTTGGGTAGTTAGATATTTTGTTATAAAAAGAGAAATAGAGAGAAAAGAAAGAGAAAGGAAAGAAAGAGAGAAAGAAGGAAAAGGAGAGGAAAGAAATGGAGAAGAGGAAAAGAGGTGGAAATCGACATAGCTCCGTTTAGAGCGCGAATAATCGGGTAAGGGTGAGAAGTTTCGATTATCTTACGATTGTGTATGTATATGTGCATGTTTTCTTGGATTGTTTGGTTGTGTTCCTATAGTTTTCATTTTAGGTTGAAATGGTAGAAATGAATAGAAATCGATGTTTTCACGGTCGAAAGTCAGAATAAGTCGCGTAGTGGAGTCGAGTGATGTTAGGCCGTGATTTAGTATGGTCGTTTGATTGAATTTGGTTGAATTTGTACCTTTTGCGTTTTTGATATATATGGATGTTTTTGTGCAAATTGATGTTGTGATCGAGTATAAGTGTTTGGATATGTCTTATAACATTCGTATAGGTTGATATTTAATCGGGAATGGTTGGTTGTGTGTTTTTGAGTGGTTTTGATCGAGTTTGGAATTGGGTTTAATTGATAAAACTATGTTTCAAAATATTTCAACAATGGAAAATGTGTTGGATGGCTTTTTAATGGTGAAAATATTGTAGTACGTTGAATTCTGAGATCGCAGCTTTTTACGGAATCTAAAACGGATGTCCGGAAGTCTTCCAATGGTGTTTTTAAGGCCAAATTATGTTGAATGTACGCAGGTAGCGCGCTTAGCGCGGGGGTCTGCGCGCTTAGCGCGGTCTGGGCAAAAATGAAAAATTTCCGAAACTTCAAAAATTCATAACTTTCGAACCGTAAGTCCATTTTGACCCCCGTTCGAAGAGTTGGAAAGCTAATGAAATATTCTTTCTATTGCAAATGGTTTGGAGGGCAGTAGATGAATTATTTAAGTAGTGGTTTTGTAAAAGTGTTGGGTTGTCGGGTTTTTATCGCGTTAAATGCGTGTGGTAGGTGTTTTACCGTGTGTTGTGCTATTGTTATATAACGTGGAGCTTTTATGTGGTTTATATGATGTTGATGCATGTGATAATGATGTTGTTGTGTGGTAAAATACATTGTTTGATTGAATATCAATGTATGTTGTTATGAGGTTTTGTGGGATTGTTGTGGTTTATATGATGTTGAAGCATGTGATAAGTTGTTGTAATTGTTGTGGTTTGTGGATTATGATGGAATGCATTATTTATGTGAAATTCAATGTTGTGATGATGGTTTGTGGCCTTATGGCAAATAAATGCATTGTGATGTGTTTGATTGTATATGCATGATTATGGATGTTGAAATGGTTCACATGGTTGTATATGTGTATGCATTTGATTGTCATGAGTCATTGTATGCCAAGCATCATGATATGCATTCTTGTGATGTCGTGTGCCCTTGTGGGGTGTGAGCGACGAAACAATTCCAGATGGAATCTGCTGTAACGGTCGTGTGCCTTATACAAAGAGGACCTAAAACGACGTTATAGACGATCGTGTGCCTTATACAAAGAGGACCTAAAGCGAACGGATCGTGAGCCTTATACAAAGAGGACCTAAAGCGATCCATAAACGTCGCGTGCCTTATACAAAGAGGACCTAAAGCGACGGGGAACATCATTGCTCGACGGGGAGTTACACTAAGTAACAAGCGATGATTCCAATAATTCCTGAGTGAATTAATGACGATGAGAATGATGGATAGATTGGTACCGCATTGCATTGCATAGAGTCATTGTGTCGGTCTCTGTGCATTTGCATGAATCATGAATGGATTGATTAAGTGTGGAAAATCATGAATGGATTGATTATGTGTGGAAAATCATGAATGGATTGATTATGTGTGGAAAATTGTGAATTGATTGATTATGTGTTGAGCTCGTGATAACATTGGTGATTTGATATGCATTCGTGATAAATGCATTGGTTGTGGATAATATGTTTTATGTATAGACATATGCTAGGTGATGTGGTGGTGTGCTTCCATATGTCATAACTGTGGTATGCATTATGTGTGAATATGTTATTATGTTGGTATAATTGATATATGCTATGTGGTTGGATTATTAGAAATATGTTAAGTATCTATGACATGCTATATGTATTAGTATGTGATGCTTGTGGTGAGAATAGCTATGCATGTGAATTCTTATGTGTTTGCATATTATTATGCAATCTTGATTTAGTTGTTATTTCTCACCCTTCTGCTGTGGTTTATTGCTCTATGAGGCAATTGCAGATTAGTATCTTGGAGGCTTTTGTGAAGATTAGTTCTACATCGTTTTGTCGGTCTGTTTGCTCTGATACGTAACACGGGAGTCGGGGAACGCTTTTGTTCTATATGTATACATTTGTTGGATCTATTATGTATTACCTTTGTATGAATATTTTGATGTTATAAAACAATTTATTTTGTAAAACAAGTCAGTTATGGATCTTTGCGCTTTATTCCATAACTGAACTTTCCTTTTGTTGGAAAAAGTTTCCCTTTTATGTTTATTCCATTTTGTGTTATGTATCAAATTTATGAGCAGGGATTGTGTTTTCTTTCTTTAAATGTGGCATCCTTGTTTCTGTCTAAGAATAAAAATTTTATTCACTCTGACTTATTTATGTATTATTTATTCGCGATGGGAATTGGGGTGTTACAGGCGGGGATGCTTTTAGGAAGCCTGTGGGTCCCCAAACCAAGACAAGTTCAAGAAATGCAATTCACAGAGAAGAGATCATTCCAGAAAAGTTTGAGAATTTGGAAGAAACTCAAGAGATGCTATTCACGGAGAATAGATAAACTCTAGGGAGTAGAGTTTCTTTGACAATTTCTAAGGATGATAGTCTAAGAAAAGGTTCACCGAGAATACTGCCTTTCTCTTTGCTCCATATTGTTTAACCCCAAGAGAAGGGAAGACTGTATCTGGAATCCTACGGGGGATCTAGTTTTGTTTGTATTTAAGATCGACCAACAAGGCTTTACCTAGTGCTAGACGTAGTTACCGGGGAAAACTCTAAATAACTATACTAGTATTAGACAATTGATATTTGACAAGTATATAAAAGGATGTGAAAGAAGACTTACAGTGAAACAACCCCACAATAAAGTTATATACATATGAAAGCGATAAATGAAAGTGGATAAACACTTACCCGTTGTAGAGCTTCCATGCTATTTTGTTAGTTGTTCAACAAAGAAAGTTTTGATAACAACAGATATTTGAATTCAAAATCAAAGGAGAAAGTGCTTTGAAAAGATTGTTAGGGCTTACAGCTCAAGGAGATGCCTAAATTTTAACGATGATCGCACCGTTGTTTTGAATGTCGTATCGGGACTTATACAACGACTGAGGCCCAAAGAGGTTTTTATTTACAAAGGGGGTGGGTCTTACACTCTAATAGAGGCCCAAAGAAATTTAAAGAAAAGAAATGGGGCTTATAACACGAGGGTAGGCCCAGGTGATTTGATTTTTGAACTGGCGACCGCGCCGACATTTTTCTTTTAACGCAGAGGGACTTATACAATATCTGAGGCCCAAAATTGTTTTGGTTAAAAGGGGATTGGGTCTTACACTCTATTTGAGGCCCAAAGTGTTTTTGTACAAATGATGGGGCTTACAACTCAAGGAGAGGCCCAAGTTTTGAACTGGCGATCACGCCGAGACTTTTATTAAAAAAAAGTGTTGGGTCTTATATAATGACTGAGGCCCAAAATATTTTGGTTTCAAAAAGGGATTGGGTCTTACACTCTATTAGAGACCCAAAAAGTTTTAAAGTGATTAATGAGGGTTGAATTAATCAAAAACCCGAATTTTGTTAAAAAGGAATTAATTTTGTTTAAAAATTAATAAAAATTGATGAAAACATGTGAAAAATGAGCGGTGACCTAGGGTCAATGTTTCAAAAATCATGTTTATATCCACAAAATGATTGGAAACCAATTAAATTTGGAAAATCAAGGAGGAAAAAATATTTTTAATGTTAAAAAACAAATAAAAGATTAATTCTTTGCAAAAATATCAAGTATATGAAATAAATAATATTTTTGGGATTTTTTTGTAAAATAAAATATTTTAACATTTTTGTGAATTATTAAAAAAAGAATCAACTCAAAATCATTAAAACTCATAGAGAAATTAATTTTTGAATAAAATAAATAAAATCACAAAATTCAAATATTTGAATTTTCAAAAAGGGCGCCAAGAACATGGCAAGAACACACGCGTGTTCCGAGTTTTGCCCAAATTTACATTTTCTCTCCAATCTCACTGAATACTTGATGAAATCACACAATCCACATATCAATCTGCTCGATTTCACCTCACGATCATGTCTATTGTCTTTAATTTCATTTATTTTAAGCATGGAATAAGAAATCAAGACAAAACCTCAAGAACCCTAAAATTTGAAAGAAGGCTGAGAATTTTGATACACGATTCAAACAAAGCAATTAATTTAGGGGAAACATTCTATGCATGATTATGAACATTTGGCAAAAGTATTGTGCGAGGAAATATGCATAGATTAAGAGATGACCAAGTTAAGGCTTACTTGAAGGTCGTGACAGCAAGAGCAATGTGATTTTTGAGTTGGAGGTGTTACAGATGTATTGTGATGATCTGGACAGCTTCCCTACACCATATGGAGTGTGTTTGAATGCTTAGACTTGATTGGAAATGGCTGGATCACTTCATGGCATCTCAACTGCAACTTGGTTAAAACCTTGAGCAATTGGATGGTGATTCTGAGAAATCAATGTTACAGTTGTTGTTTAAGTGTTTGGATCACTTCTATATGATGTTTATGAGGTGTGTGTGTGTGTGTGTGATTGGTTTGGTTGGAATAACTCTCAAACTCAAAACCCGATAGTGACTTGCTTTGGAAGGCAAATTTGGAAGTGAGAAGGTGATTTTGAGGAAAGCATTTGTTTGATGGCTTTGGTGTACTTAATCTGAGCACAAATGAGATCTATTTATAGTAGAGCAAGTTTGTTTTGCAAGGAGTAGGGAATGGCAACTGCAGCAGAGGTTTGGCCAATGTTGATCAATAGGAATCCAAGTCTCCTCTAGCCATTGACTAGAGGTTAGAGCACAGGCCTATGGTTCTTTGGTTCAGATCTTATCCTTGACTCATTCAGTTAGAAATGACTCAGTTCATGCCACCTTGGTGCATCCATTGAAGGCTCCAAAACAAAATTGGAGTCTTGTCCCATCTTTAGGCATTTTAGGGTTGGCATGCTACTTTGGGAATCTTGGACTTGGGAGGCTGATAGATTAGTGTCTGTCCCTCCTTGATCTCCCCATGAGGTTTTCAAATGGATAAACTTGTTTGTCATTCGCACAAATTGCTCAAATCGAGCAAAATGCACAAATCTGCCTTGCCTTGACAGTTTGCAGCAAGGCTTATTGCCATTGTCATATCGCATGGCTTAAGTGGAGTTTCATGGGGTTCTTGGCCATTTTGGAAAGCTCTCATATGATACAACATATGTGTGATCATAGTTTGTCTTGACACTTTTTGGATCCAAGAGTAAAATGCCCTTACATTTGGAAAAAAGTGAAACAAATTCTAACTTAGTGAAAATTTCACTAAGTGTTGGAAAAAAGTGACATTTTCACTTTTTGTGATTTTGGCCATTCCATAACTTAAAATCCATGGAGAATTGGAATGAAGTGTAGTTGAAGCTTTTGTAGTATGCCATGAGAGCTACAAATCCATCTTTGGATCAGCCAAAATGGTTGCTTGGATCTCAAGTTATGATCCTTGGAAGTTGGTACCTTAGCCACTTTGTTCCATAACTTAGAAAATTTCTAAGTTTTTATGGTTACCCCTTTTACAAGTTATCCCACTTTCTTTGGTTTTTCTTGATGAATGTTGATTAAAATCACACATTAACATCATTTTAGGGTTAGGGAACCATAATTGATCAAAAAATCAAAAAGTCAAACTTTGACTTTTGGGCACAGTTGACTTTTTATCAGATGAACTCCAAACTGTGCGATCCTCTATGAAATCAAGTCCTTGACCTAAATCAAACTTGATGGATTGATTTCATAGGTGTTATAGGGTGTATTGAATCATGTTCTAGGGTTTGGGAGCATGTCCTGGTCAAAAGTCAAAGGTAAAGTTGACTTTTCCTTCAAAATCCTAATTGTGGTTCATATGAAATTGAAACTTGTTAATCAAACTTCTTGGATCAATCCATTGTTGCAAATGGATCAATGTAGTGTATTAGAGACCCTCAAATCATGTCTTGAGGTCTTGGCTCATGTTTTGTCCCAAAAGTCAACTTAGGGGTGAATTAGGTCAAGAAACCCTAATTTCTGATTTTTAGTGAATGCATCCCCTAAGGCTAAATTGACTTGATGATTGGGCCCATGAGGTCCCTTGGGGTATCTTAGGTTATGCTTTGAAGCATTGGCTCATGCCCAGAGGAAAATTTCCTTCTGGAGGCCCTGGTCGACCAAAACCCTAATTTGGTGACACTAGCGATCTTGAGGCTTAATCCACTTGGAATGTTGCAACCTTGTGCCTAATCCTTGTTGTGGGAGTCCTCTTGATTCTTTGTGGATGCTTGAGAGGTTAGACAAGTTGAAGATCATGTCATTCCTTGATTGATCCTTTGTCTAGAGCTCAGAGAGGGCTTGAAACCCTAAATATTGTTTGTGGTGAATGCTCATCCATCTTTGGGGAGACTGATGAGACATGATAGTTCATCCATATTGTGATGATGATTTGCACAATGATGGGAAATCTTAGTGGTCAAAATTTGGGGTATGACACAAATGAAATATTACCGTATTTGCACAGGAACATTCATTAAAAATTTTAACAATTGAAAATAAATGGCATTATAAATAAGTCATACAAAGTGATTTATATATTTTTCGAAATTAGTGTATTTTATTTTTGTAATGTCTATTATATACTTATGAATGTTTTTTTTCAACAAAATATAGTTAGACAAAAGGTTATTGGTCTGGTTTAGTAATGTGTCTTGATTACTTGGAAAATATTAGTTTCCATGCTAATTATGGGTTAACAAATTGAAAGAAAGTTATAGTTCAGTCCTAATACAAAGTTATGAGAAAAATATGAAAAAAGGTACATTTGTGGTTAGACTTATAGGACCTACATATTGATATTGATATGAGATTTCCACACTGTATATTATAAATATGGAAAAATATTTGTTAGTTAAGTACTCTGAGATGTGTTGGACAGACAACACCTATCCCTCCTATGATTTTGACAGGTACTTTATGCAAGCTAGAGCTAACATATTGTATATTGTAGGCTAATATGAATAAAATATCACATAACAGGTTATGACAGTACATTTGTGATAGCTATTTAATGCAAGCTAGAGCAAACTTGCACTGTATATCGCATGCTCAAGTTGATTCAAATAATAAATCACATACTTAATTCTACAACCCTTGGTCTCAACCATAATTTTTTGAATATTTTGAAAAATATTTCCAATAAATACGTTTTATACACCTTTTCAAAACTATTAGTGTGAAAAATTATGTTATCTATTAGTTTAAAACAGTAGAAACAATTTCTATTGATGAAATAAAGACATTTCTTCCACTAATGCAATAAATTTTCAATAAATACTCATGTAAATCAATTAAAAAAAGTAGGTGATATAGGAAGAACATAAGAGTAATTAATCTTGAAATAGAAATCTAGACTAATCAATATTAGTTTCAATATGCAAGGTATTGATTATTGTCAATGTATACCAATGATCTTTAAATAGAAATTCAAATAGCAATTGCTTAGATACTTTTTTTTATGAACTCAGCATAAACAATGACAACAAGTGCTTAAACTCCAGTTAACCATGCTTAAACTCAAAGGAAAGATCATATGCAATCAACAAAAGATTACTACAGTTAGCCATGCTTAAACTCCATTTGAATTAAATTGAATTGAATTTGTATACATCAATCAATTTTACATTATTCTCATACCAACTACTCTAACACACTTTTCACTTTGCATTCTGCAGCTGTCAAATCTATAAGATCTGTAAATGAACTTCTTTTTATTTCAAATTATTGTGTATTTCCCCATTTTTCACTCCATGTATATGCTACAACAACAATATTATCAATCTCTTTATTTCTTTTTTGCTAATATGGAAGCATGTTGCTTAAAGTATTCTCTGTTGTTAATCTCTATCAGTCTGCATTCAAATTCTTTCACATAATCATTAATTGCAATAAATACACATATGGCTTGTTTGTGATATTAGACACTTTATCATAACTTAAATATCATACATACTAATGGCGCGGTCTTTTGCAAACGGGAGTTCATTGTCAACGCTAAGGTCAGACTCGTCCTTTTTCCTCGATCTCGAAGAGGTCCTCGGTGCCATGTATTTAGCCTTAGATACAGTCATTACTTTTAGAAAGAGATCTAGAGGGCTCCCATCAGCTGAACACAATAATCTGACCTTGTTCTCATATATCACCTATTGTAACCACAATCAAACAAACTATTTCTGGTATAAGCCTCACATTCTTCAAATATATTTAAAATTACAATTATTGGTATACAACTTTGATTCATAAGAGTTATTAACTAACAGCTGCAAATTTAAACATTTAAGACATTGAAAAGAACTTACATCAACCAAAGTAACTAACCTATGTGCAGCTGATTTATTGCTAAGCCAAAAAATATGGATGTCGTCTAGTGCAGTAACATATTTGTTTCAACTGATTTATGCTATTGCAATTACAATTACATACGCTATTGCAGCCAAAATATTATTGTTGCAGTAGCCTCTACAATGGCATCGCACCATAATTATGGTGCGATTTGTAATCATGCGTGTGGCCACATCATAACAGTGTCAGAAAATTTTAGCCATGTTACATCAAATCATCTCACCAAAAATTGAAATAAAAAAAACTCCAAATTTCAATCTGCTTCAAATCTAATGAAATTTTTTACATTTAACCTTCTCTTAACTGTGTATCTCAAGTACCTCTAAATTAGTATTTACGAAACAAACTAAAACTCTGATATGGTGTGTAAATAGTGTAGTGTCGGTGGTGTCATTTTATATAATTTGTGAAAATTTAAAATTATTTCACACCACAATCGACTGCAATTTTAATGCATTTTTGCACCAACAACAATCGTAATAACATCAATTGTAATTTAAAACCATGTACATAGTTATCACAATTCAATATTGTTATCTTTCAAACTCGTCTTCTTTCAAAAATAGAGTTTTAAAAACAGATATTTTATTTGAAGATCAAATTGTGACAACATAATTTGACATTTTTTAATGGTCAATGATGTTCACAAATTTGGCCAATGAAATGTTGTTTACTAATAGTAACTATTAACCATAAATTTAAAAGTTTTCAATTCTACCACATGTGTGAAACTCCAATAAAAAATACAGCAGCTGATGGTGAAACTCCACGTCAACACGAACCGATCAATTCACCAAACCTACGCAATTGGCACTAATGACAACCCGTTATACAGATATGGGCGCAATTCATCTTCTCTGCAGTTTATAGGTTGTGTGACTTTGAATGTGAATTCGAAAAAACACATGTATAAAGAGATCAAATATTATTTGTAGAAAAAAAAAACACATGTAGAAAGAGAACATATTGAGCAGTTAAGAACAACAATATATAACTTGACAAAAAACATGAACAGGACAAAAATTTATATTAAGGCATGTGAAATCATTGAAATAATGTGATAATGAAATAGAAAAAACCTTGAATCACTGTCGGTAATGCACATCAATTCCTTCCATATTATCAATGCAAATGTAGCAATCATGCCTGAAGCAAAAAAATAGACCACCACACTAAATATAATTTACATAAACAAATTACAACTAAACCCATAAACCACACAACATGAAAAACCTTGAATCTCAATTGGGACTATTAAAATTAAACCCTACATCCTAAAATTAAAAAAAAATCATGGCTCATTATTGATAGAACATAAACCATAAAATGAAGATTTTACATTTAAAACATCAAAATTATACGTTTTCAGAATCGACACACATGAATGTAGCTCCCGGATTGAAGTTAAATAACGTAAAAACATAATTTTGAACGAACTAATACTAATACCCTAAGTGAGGGCCTAACAGACCTGAAGAGATTTGATAGAATCAACAATCTCACCATTCATATCCATAGCTTCTCATGGATAAAACACAAAATATATCTTGTCATTAACAACAATTTTGAACTTCGACTGCACAAAATCAAAATCAAACAATTTGAGAGAGGGTTGAACAAAAGAAGGCTCAAATTCACCTTTTCTCGGACATGCGAGAGAAGAGGTCCCCAAAGGCCGCGTCTAGCATATGCGCGAAGTACAAAAAATGTAATTCCACAAACACATAATTACCTTGCTGTAATACCCCAAAATTTGCCCTCTCATCTTTCATATCATTTAGCATATACTTTCATTGCATTGCATTACATTCAAGTCATAAAAATAAAACATTCATCATTAGTTGCAAAGGGCATGTGATCAGTTGTTTTCAGAGCATTGACTATTCATAGCAGGAGAGCTAAAGCCTAAGGTCTTCAAGCAAGCCTCAAAGGTCTCTTACATCATATGTCATCTCATTTGATCTCACAAGTCATTGGAAGATGGGAATTTATCAAGAAGTTGGACAGTTCATCATCTCCTAGCAAAAGCAGTCCAAATTAGGGTTTTGAGTTCAAGCAGTCTCCTGATGAAATTTTGGTTCAAACTTGATCTCAATGTTTTCTACATGATGTCAAGTATCTAAGGATGGAAGATTGCCCTTTGGTTCATTTCAGAAGGTTTTCAATTGGTCAGTTGCTTGAGAATCAAGAAATCAGGAGAAAGTCAACTGTGCAGAGGAAAAGGTCAACTCCTGACTTTTTGAGGCCAATTTCATGTTCCACAAGTCCAATGTGTTCATTGACGAAGATTTGATCAAGAAAATCCAAGAGGTTCACGGAAAAATCAAGAAATCACAAAACTGCCCAAAATAGAAACTTTAAGGTTTCTAAAAATGGAAAGTTTAGACCATTTTGCACTCTACTTCAAGGCATTCTTTCTCCATGATAAAAGCTTCAAACTTCAGGCCCAAGTCGAGCCAATTAAAGATCCCAAGCTTCAAATCCATACCAAGAACTCTTCCATTGGATCAAAATTGAGGGAGTTATGATCAATCAAAGTTTGGTAAAATCAAGGCAAATTCCAAGTCATGACCAAGCAAGACTGGGCTAGCACGCAGTCATTTTATCAAACATGTGGTATGCCAAATGTCAAGCTAATTTTCTCCATCAAGAAGACTTCAAATGAAAAATTGTTGAACATCAAAGTTGTTCATCTCCATGTCCTCTTTAACTTTGATGTTGGGCATTTTCTCATTTGAACAAGTTATGGAGGTCATATGAGAGCTCAAACATGGTGGTCTCACCCTGAAATTTCCATAGGCCATGTTGCCATGCATGTCACAACTTGCCTCGCCCATGATGCAATATTGGACCCTTGTGTTTCAAGTTATTTTCCATCACTTTCCAAGCCTCCATTTAATATGATTCCAACAACAAACATGTTCTATGATGTATCTTCAATCCATAGCCATCAAAAACTCACCATTTCATGCAGTGTGCATAGAGAATTCCATCTCTAAACTTCCATGTTTTTACTGATGTGGGGCTGCCAAAATAGAATGTTTGCATTGTTGTTGTTGATTCATGTTATTCTACATGCATACAAACACCTTCCCAGCCTTTGCCTCATTTGAACACACACCATCTTACACATCAACATCAACACCACATCACCATCATCATCTCTTCCTTATTTATTCATCAACAACAACACAACACACGGTTCTCTTCCCCCTCATTATTCAAATTACTTAGCACACCACTCTTCATTGCTTCTAACACCATACTTAACTCAACCTGAGTTCTAACCATCAACTGAGATGGTTAACTCCTAACCACACATATAAATGGTTTCCTAACAGAATTTGCAAGGAGGACAATTCATTTTCTTCATTTCACAAACCCCACTCTCTCAAGTTTCTCTCTGAATTCTCTCTCTCTTTGCACGAGTTCATCCATATTTCATCATCATCATCATCAATTGTTCATCATTGCTCAAGAACAAGCAAGAACAAGATCAATTCCTCAAGTGTAGCAACTTTTCCAGTTTGAATTTCCATCTGTTTTCTTCAAGATCTCAAGCATTAGAGCATTTATTTTGCTCTTTGGAAGATCAAGAGCAAAGGATTCTCCTCTCTGGTTTTCTTGTGATCTAAGTAGCTTCAACTTCAGGTTTGATATTCAAATTATCTTACACGATTTCTACTGTTTAAGCTATTTTTTATGTTGATTATAGGTTAATAGAAGCAATGTGAATGATTCGGCTAGTGATAGGCACCTTAAGTGCTTAGATTCAAATTCTAGGGCAAAATGTTGGTGCTCGATTTTCTCTGTACATGCATGATCTGTGACAACTAAGTGTGGATTTGTGTTCCTCTTGACTTCAGCTTCATTTTGATATAAGGCATGTGTTTTTTTGATGACCTGAAAATGTAGCCTCGCCGTAGACTCACCGGAGAAGACGACCGGAAGTCTTCTCCGGTCACCTGATTCTTGTTCAGGTCAAAACCCTAGCTGTTGCTTATTTTAAAACGTGGTCGTACGATTTGTTTGATCCAACGCATGATAAGTTGCCAGCGCATAAATGAGGCTCGTGCCTTTCACGTGATTCTCTCTCTCTCAAAGCTGACTTTGACTCATCCTGTGTGTGCGCGTGCTTGTTAATTACTGTGTGCATGTCTTCTGATTCGTTGGATCTGATTACTTTGATGATTGATTTTGATTGACTGCATCATGTGGTTGTGAGTGAGTCAACTATTGACTGAATATCCACCATAATTCCATGTGCCACACGTGTATTTGGACTGGACCTCAATTGTTATTCCCACCCCTATTTTTGGGCCCAAGGATGTTTTGAACTGCACTTTTACTTGCGTGGCACCCCTGCATTATTTTCTTTTACCTTTTATTTTCTTTTCTATACATGTTTCATTTTCTTTTATTAAAAATACCAAAGTTCATCCAAAAATTCCAAATAAATTACCTTAGCACTATAACACATTTAAATAATTTTTCACATTTTTTAATTCTGATTTTATTGATTTTAGCTCATATTTTCATAATTTTCTTTTATTTTCCTTTTAAAGTGCATTCTTCATGATACTTGGTTCATTTTCATTTTAATTGAACTAGTTTCTTTCTGAATTTTTGAATGGCATTTGGTATGATTATATTGCACATATTGATGCATTTCATCCATATTTTTGTTGATTTGTAAGGTCATGTTATCTTAGGGTTTAGAGGTGATGTTTGTGCATTGTACTTGATTGATCTTGGTGAACTTGTGAAGCATATTTGAATATGATCTTTAAGAGGTTTTGACCTATAATTTTGTAATGTGTTTTCTCCCTAGTTGTACTTCATTTGATATGATTCTTGTAATTTTTTCCATCTCTCTAATGTGTTTTTAATTCATCTTAGGTGCATTAATATATGTTGATCCTTAAGTGAATTGTTTTGGAGTTTTGTGTTTGGTTTGAACAAGTTGCTTTGCATTGATTGTTGAGATGTTTTATAGGTAATTTCTTTGACATTAAGTCATCTTATATCATGATTATAGGTCATTTACATTGTGATTCCATTTGGTTTGTGTTTGCTCTCTAAATGCGTCCTTACTTGAAATGTTTGACCTAAACTTGCTTATCTTTTCTTCTAATGCTCAACATGACTTGTTTGTGCATCATCAATGCCTATTCATGCATCTCATTTGCATTTAATATTGAATATGCTACTGACTCATAATCATTTCATGCATTCAAATGATCATTCATCTCAAACTTGTATACTTGTTCATGTTTGATACAATTCATCTTTCTTTCTTAACTAGTTTCAATGTGATTTGCATATGCATGTTATGTGATTAATCCTTGCAGTTTGATTGCATCTTTAAAATCATTTGGTACTGACCTATAATCCATGATCATTTATCTTTGAGTTTGAACTTTGACTTAGGTTGCAAGTTATTCTTTCCATTATGTGAAATTTGTTTCTCTTCTTCTTACTTCTTCTTCATCTAACTTCTTATACTTGAACATCCATTCTCATGATTTGTATGCTTTTTCATAGAAATTATAGGATATTCAAATATGATGTTTAATTCTGACTTGCATTCATTTGCATTTATTTTCATGTCCTTTTCAACCTTGTCTTGCATTACAAGTTTGTCAAATCTTTTGAACTTGAACATTGTTTGAACTTCTTTTTATCTTGTCTTCTCTTCTTGTATCATTTCACTCATGCCTTGTATGATCATCCATCTACATCTATACGTATTGTAATATGTCATTCACTTCTGACATTAACATTTCTTCATGCATTCATTCATGTTTGTATGCCATACACATTCATACTTCATCTTTGATGCATGCCTTGAACTTGTGTGACTCTTTGGCACCTTTCTTAACATAGTTTGATCTTGTTAGGTACCCTAATCCTATTAGAACATCCTTAGACATAGCTAATGACTTTAGAAGTCCTTGGACACTTAGGGTCCTTTCCTTTTAGGTTTAGGCTTTGTTTGATTCATAAGTTCATTTCATGAGATGTTTGATGTTTAATTGTCCTCCTTCTTTCAATTATGCTTTCTTATTCCATTATTGAACTAACCTTTGCTTGTAGGGGGCTAATGGTAAGTTGAGTGTGTGGATGTGCTTCCACACACACCTTCTTCCTTCATCTCTTTAAAGCTTTCTCTTTTGTGTTCATGCAAAGCATTTCAATGCTTTCTTTGTTCAACTTCTTTCTTCTCCCTCTTGGTTCATAACTCATCTTCTATCTTAGAAGTGAGTTATGTTACCTCTTGTTCTCTTCTTCTCTCTTCTTTTAGACTTAGGCTTCTAAACCACACTAAACCATTAGGAACATCCAAGCTTGATAACATTTGGGTAAGTCTTAGTCCCCTTTACTATTTACCTTTGTTTCTTTTGAGTCTTTCTTTTCTCATCTCAAAACAACTTCAAAACACCTAATAAAGGTTGAAACATCTTCATGTGCCATGAGCCTTATTCCATTGGGGGCTTGTATACATTCCATCTTGGAATGTGTTGTAGGTTCTCTAGCATGATGTACGAGTCTTTAACATGAAGTGATTTCACAAACAAAACTAAAAATACTTCTTCATTTAAAAACAACAAAAACATTTAATTAAGGGAATAGGCTAGTGTACTTAAGTCTTTAACTTTGGAAGTAAGTTTGAGGGTCTTCCTCATACTTAGTGTACTTCATCATTATTTCATTTTGGAATGATGCATGAGATGCACATTCCATTGAAAAAGACTTAGGTACACTCTTCTATGCAAAACACTTCAAATAAAAAACTTCTAAAACATTTCAAACAAACAATAACGTCTTTACTTCGGGAATTCTCTTCTCATCTCCTTCACTCCTTTCTTAAGGATCCGTCATGTCCGTTCTACTGCAAACAGGTAACGCCTAAGTCTCCATACAGCGAGCTACAACACCTAACTGCTGGGATGCGCACTTTGACGTTTCCACTAAAAACACAAACAGTTTTCCCTTAGTTAGGGGAACTACGTCGCTCTGATTCTCATATTCCCGATGAGATACGTAGGCAGTGGGGTAGGGCCCATTCGAGCACTTTTTTTATTTTCCCTACATTTGTTTCTCGTTCTCTCTCAGTTCCTTTTCGTTTATCACCCTTTGAGCAGTACTTCAAGCGTGGATCCCGTCGAGTACGACGGACGTGAAGGGGTGCGATAACCTTCCCTTCACGTAACCGACTCCCTTACCCTTTCTCTTTGGTTCGCAAGACATCGTTCTTTCCTTTCTCCCGGGTTTGTGCAGCATTACCCTTCCCTTTCTTTGGGATAAAAATGCCTGGCTGGCGACTCTCTTTCTTTCTTTTGCGCCACTTTCGCGTTTGTACCTGGATGAAAATCCTGGGAGCGACAGCTGGCGACTCTGCTGGGGAAAGTTGACCTTTTGTTGGTCCCTCCCCGATGCGAGTCTCTCCTAACGCTTGCTTGTTTTTTCTTTTTGGGTGTTTGATTTGTGTTTGCTTTAGTTTAGCTTTACTACTTTTACTTACAGCTTTATCGCTTTACTTTACCGCCTTTATTACATTTTATTTATATCATGCATTATATATTCTGGACTGTCTGGTTTCCTTTGGCGGGATGGGATTGTTACTGTGAGATGAGCCCATTACCCAGGCTCGAGTGTACTTTAGGACTTAGAGTGGACAATCACAGGGCTCTCATGGTTTTTTGCCATGGAAGTAGTTGTGAGTTCCACAACCAGAGTGCGACTTTCTTAGGATTATCTTGCTTTGAGGGTTTTCCTCATTCAGGGTATGACTTTGAGGGTTATGTGCATCTGGTGACCGATCATTGAGGACCTTAGTGGAAACATCCCTCTTTAGTGGTGACAGTGGCAGACCACATTCTGTGGCAAACCCATTCGCACCCGAGGGCCCACTTTCGAACTTGCATAGGATGGCCTTTATTTTGTGGTGAATCAGATGACGATCTATTTGTTTGGCGATAACATTGTATCCTACGGGCTGAATGTGCTATTGTTTCTCATTCTGGGATCCGAATCTGAGGATCCTACCTTTTAGAACACACCTGTGAGATGGGGGGTTGTTTACAGGTTTGTAGGTAACCTTGACCTTCTACCTACCCTTTTGTGTGGTTCTCATATGATCAATGATTTGGGTACTTTGTTCTAGTATTCTGGATCTGGTTCTTTACTGGTGCTTGGGTCTGATATTCTTGATATGATGCTACACAGACACTTGGCGCACTCACAGTTATTGCACCGACACTGCAGATTCTGGCTCTGATCACATGCCTAGCTGCATCACATTGCATACATCATTAACATTTTATGTTTTTTCTTTCCCAGGTCTCAGTATTGTTTCCGATTCCGGTGGGTATTTTCTCTATTTCAGATGGAAGGTCCTCCGAGAAAGAATAATGTGCATTACTGGTTTTCGAAGCCTAAAGTGGGACAGATCAAAGAAGTGGCAGATTTAATGGACGGTAATCAGCTGGATAGTTTCAGAAAGAGGTTTGGGAACATCTTGAGTTATGTGAGCCTTCTTACTCCAAATCAGCATGATACTCTGCACACACTCTTGCAGTTTTATGACCCTCAGTTGCGTTGCTTCACATTCAATGATTATCTGCTGGTACCTACCATGGAAGAGTTCTCTGATATTCTGAAGATTTCTGTCAAGGATACTCCTCCTCACTACAGTTCGAAGAAGGCTATTCCTGACAATGTCATTGCAGAGGCTATTCATTTAAGGGTATCGGTGGTTAAGGATAATGTTAAGGAAAATGAGGGCTGTAAAGGGTTCCCTTTAGACTTTCTGATTGAAGAGTCAAATAAGAGTTTTGCTAATGGTGATTTGTTTACCTCTAATGCAATCTTAGCTCTTTGTGTGTACGAAATTTGTCTGTTTCAGAATATAGCTGGATTTATTGATATGGATGCAATCAGTATCTTTGTCAAGAAGAATCCCATCCCAACTTTGTTGGGCAATGTATACCATTCCGTGCATTACAAGAATGAGAAAAAATGAGGAAGATTGGTAGTATGCTGTGCTCCCTTATTCCATGTTTGGTTTTATAGACATTTGCCAAAGATAGGAGCTTTTGTGGATCTCCGAGGAACTGTTAAGTGCTCCAAGAGGTTGATGGGTTTGACGGCTGAAGATATAGTCTGGTGGCATCGGAAAGACATGGTGGGTATACCTATTCTTATTAGTTGTGGAGCTTTTCCAAATGTGCCTCTGGTAGGAAGGAGGGGAGGAATCAACTATAATCTTGTCCTCGCGCTGAAGCAGTTTGGATATGCATTAAAAGAACCTCCTTTGGAAAAAGATGTGGCAGAATCCTTGTTTTATCTTGCCAAAGATGGCGAACAGGTGTCTTTTTATATTGCTGAAGCCTAGAACACGTGGGTTAAGAAAGGTAAGATGGAGTTTGGGAGACCTGATCCCATGACTTATCCTCCTTACATTGGGTGGCTGAAGCATCGGGTAGCCGTCACACTGTTTCCATTCTCTGTCGAGCCTCCGTTATATCCCAAGGTAGTGGAGCCAAGGACCTCAGTGCCAATTGAAGAATTCCGAAAGCTGGAAGTTTTAGTTCATGAGCTCAGGATTGAGAATGCGGACGTCACCAGCCTGTATCAGAAAGCTGCATTTGATAATAGAGGGTTGGAAGAGAAAGTCCACATTTCTGAGAAGATGGCTAAAAGCAGGAAAGAAGAACTCGAAGGGAAGCTGGATTATTTCCAAAGACGGGGCTTAATTGATAAGAATAATGCCAGAGAACGCCAAAATCTCAAGAAGGCTTTGAAGGAAGCTAATGAGGTTATTACCATGTGGCAACAAAAATGGACCGATGACCAGAAGCGCCAGGACAAGGTAGAGGAAGAGTTTAAAGCTAAGGTTGAAGAATTGGAAGCTAAGGACAGGACCTCAGATGAAGAATTGAAAGCTGCACATGCTCAACGATGGGGTTACTAGGATAGTTTGAAAGAAAGTCAAAACCTATTACAGGAAACTCAGGCTGAAATAGCTGATCTCAAGATCCGGGCAGAAGTGAAGAAGTCCAGGACAGAGCCAAGCTATGGTAGTACTAATGGGGAAGAATTGTGTTAGAATATCAACACTTTGTACTAATCCTTCAGTTTGAGAGAACGCTTGATCAGAGGCCTGATTGAGGCGCCGGAAGATCCTGAGAATGCTGTGCTATTTGAGGAGGTCAAGAGGCTCAGTCTAGGGTTACAGGATGTGGTGTTTCATCCGTTTTAGCTTTTATTATGTTGATGCTATCCGATTACCTACAGAATTGTTGTAGGAATCACTGCTTTAATTTCTGAATTTGGGTTGCATGTTTTCAAATATTTGTCTAGACTCAGTTCCTTTGGGCTTTCTTCCAGTTATGATATGCTCAGTATTTTCTCCAGTGGCTTTCCTGATATTACATCACTGTTCACTGACACTTGGTCACGACACCGCTTCACAGGGTTCTACACCTATCTGTGCACTCGTCTGAATGAATGTTTTTATCAACTGCTATATCTCGTGTGTTATCTGAATGCTGCAGACTTCTAAAATACCATAATCGGGGCACGAAAATGCCTGGGAATAAAAAACATAACATTGCATTGCATGCATTTCATTTTTTCATTTTGTTTGCTTTTTAGGTACCCCCTATCTGGTTCTCATGGTTATTCTATTTCGGGAAGTATTGCTACCGATCACATACATCGCTACTCCACACGAGGCAATCGAAACAGAATGGTTGATCAAATTCAGAATGATTTGGCTGAGATGAAGACCCGTATGGACCAGTTCATGGATCTCATGACTGGTATGGCACAGAACCAAGAGAAGTTAAGACTTATGGTCGAGCGTCCAGAGGTCACAGCGGAAGGTAATCACGTTGATAATTCACAGCAAAAGGACACTCCTCCTCCTATTGGTACTCCGACTCCTAATGGTAATCTGGTTACTGGGGCTGCCAGAAATGTTGGTGTTAATCCTCCTCTGGAAGATGTTCAGGAAGATCAATTCACCTTGCTGGATGCTGACCTGGGTAATCCCAATGACAGAAGGTATGATGAGCTGGCTGAGAAAATCAGGGCTATGGAGTACAAGAACTCTCTAGGCATTGATGTTACTAATCTGGGTCTGGTACCAGGGGTTAGAATTCCTCCAAAGTTCAAGCCACCCACTTTTGACAAATATAATGGCAATACGTGTCCCCAGACAGATATTCAGGCTTACTTTGGAAGAATCTCAGCCCACACTGATGACGAGAAGTTGTGGATGCACTATTTTCAAGATAGTTTGGCTGGAGCTTCATTGACTTGGTACATGAAGTTGAACAGGGTTGCTGTGAGAAGCTGGAAAGATTTGGCAGAAGCGTTTCTGAAACAATATCAGTATAATATCGATATGGCTCCCAACCGCACTCAGCTACAAGGGTTGTCGCAGAGTGCTAAGGAAAGCTTTAAAGAGTACACGGAGAGATGGAGAGAAATGGTCACCCAGGTTCAACCCCCTTTTGCTTGAGAGAGAAATGGCGGATATGTTCATGGGTACCCTGCAAGGGTCATTTCTTGACAGATTGGCTGCTTGTCCATCGACAGGATTTTCTGATATTGTAATTGCTGGTGAAAGGATTGAGAATTTGTTGAAACTAGGGAAGATTCAGGATGTAAGTGGTGCTGGTTCTTCAGGAACAAAGAACCCTTTTGCTAATGGGCAGAGAAGGAGAGAGGGCGAGACAAGTGCTGTGTACAGAGGACGGGGAAAAGTACGTTCTCAGGCTTATCACCAAGTGGATGCAGTGACAATTCCAACACCACCTGTTTAGCAACAGTAGCCACAACAGCAGGTTCAACAACAGCGACCACCGTTCCAACAAAGGTCTAGGCAGAGGGACCGCAAAATTGACCCTCTTCCTATGACTTACTCAGCATTGTTACCCCAGTTACTCCAATTGAAATTGGTCGAACTTCGTACCATGAGACCTCCTGTTGCTGGTAACTTGCCACCCAATTATGATGCTAATGCCCGCTGCGATTTCCATTCAGGTGCTCTGGGGCACACCACCGAAAAGTGCTGGGCATTTCAAAATAAGGTGCAGGATCTGATAGATGCTAAAGCAATAAACTTTTCTCCACCTCCTAATGTTATCCAGAACCCTATGCCAAACCATGACGGGGCAAATGTGCACGCCGTTGAGGATGGAAAGAGGTTGAACTTGGTGACAAATATCAATCGGGTGAAGACTTCATTACTGGTAGTGAAAGGTCGTCTGTTGAAGGGACAGGTGTTCCTGGGTTGTGACCGAGATTATTTGGAATGTATGGGTCAAGATAATGGTTGTGACAAACTGAGGATTGGTTTGCAGAATCTGATTAGTGAAGGCCGTTTACAGTTTGACGGTGTTGTGAACGATAATGATGAGGTGTCAGCTTTGACAATTTATTATACCCCTACTGAAATTCAGGTACCTGCAAGGGCAGCTCCTGTAGCGATTATTGTGCCGGAAAGACTCAGTCCTGTTACCATCACGCTGTCGGGGCTGGTTCCGTTTACCTCTGAGAAAGCAGTCCCATGGCACTATGGGGAGGATGTGTACCATGAGGGAAAGAAGCTGGAAGTTGGAACATCGGCTGGTTCAGATATTGATAATGTGGGTGGTTTAGGCGGCTTTACTAGGAGTGGAAGGTTGTTTACTCCACAAACTCTTCGAAGTGATAAAGAAGTCGAGGTTGCGACGAGAGCTAAAGGAAAACAAGTGGCTGAGAGTGTGCCTGTGCCTGAAGCAGATCCCAAAATTACTTTCGACAGCGAGGTAGAGGAGTTTATGAGAATAGTAAAGAAAAGTGATTACAAAATCGTTGATCAATTGAACTAGACGCCCTCAAAGATCTCAATTTTGTCATTACTGATGTGCTCTGATGCACACCGAGAGGCTTTGCTGAAGGTATTAAATACGGCTTATGTTCCACAGGAAATTACTGTCAATCAGCTAGAGAGTGTGATTTCTAATGTCAATGTCAGCCATGGGTTGGATTTCACGAGCCGAGATTTGACTTCTGAAGGTAGAAACCACAACAAGGCTCTGCATATTACAATGGAGTGTAAGGGCGCGGTGTTGTCCCACGTGCTGGTAGACACTAGTTCTTCGCTCAATGTCTTGCCTAAGAAGGCGTTGATGAAGTTAGAGGTTGATGGATTGATTTTGAGGCCGAGTGATCTGGATGTCAGAGCATTTGATGGGTCGAAACGATCTGTTTTCGGTGAAGTGAAATTATCTGTGCAAATTGGACCTCAAGTGTTCAAGTCTACATTCCACGTGATGGATATACAGCCTGCTTATAGCTGTTTATTAGGTCGCCCATGGATTCATGCGGCCGAGGCTATTACATCCACATTACATCAGAAGTTGAAATACGTGTTTGAAGGACAAGTAGTAACTGTGTGTGGTGAAGAGGACATTTTTGTCAGTCACCTCTCCACATTCAAGTATGTTGAGATGGATGGGGAAATCTATGAAACGCTTTGCCAGTCGTTCGAGGCAGTGAATATTGATAAAGTGCCTGAATCTTCTCATACACCAGCCGGAGCCGGCACGTCAATTTCTTCTTATAAGCAGGTCATCGAGGTTGTTAGAGCAGGTAATGCCCAAGGTTGGGGCAAGCTGATTGAGACATCAGTGAAAGAGGACAAGTTTGGTATTGGCTACCAACCATCTCTGGATTCGGCTGCAAAGTACACAGGACACATCACTTTCAACAGGGGTGGAATCATATCTACAGATCAATCTTGTGCGACTGCAGAAGATAGCATAGACAGTGATTGTGACTTGGACAATTGGGTACGCCCACGTGTTTCGGGACAACAATTGCAAAACTGGTCCGCTGAGGAAATCATTCCAGTTACTTTTCAAACAGAGTAATTTTCTTTGTTTTTCTCTAATCATCATGCATGTTAAAATCTTGCGCTCTGCCCAAGGCGTACAGATTCATTTGTAGGGCCACACATTTTCATTTGCAATTTTTAATCATTAATAAAGGACGTTTTGCATTCAAATTTCGTTCCCTGTCTTTCATGTTTTTTTTATTTTTGCACAAAAAACATTAAAAATGGCAATGTCTTGTTGTCTTTTTGTTTTTCAAAAATAAATTCTAAAATAAAGCATGAACCCCCTCGTGCAGACTTGATCCTCCGGATTCCACTGATAACGGTTATGCTATGGCCATGTATGACTTTGACAAACCGATTTATCATGCCGAAGAAGGGGATGAAAAAGACTGTGAACTTCCCGAAGAATTGGCTAGATTGTTGAAACGGGAGGAGAGGGCCATTCAACCTCACTAAGAGACAATTGAGGTTATCAACATTGGTTCCGAGGACGCAAGGAAAGAAATTAAGATTAGAGCCAGTCTGCAGACTGAGGTAAAGAAAGAGCTGATCAGTATGCTGCGGGAATATGTCGACATCTTTGCTTGGTCATATCAAGATATGTCGGGGTTAGATACAGACATTGTTGTGCATAGGTTGCCGTTGAAAGAGGGTTGTCCTCCTGTCAGATAGAAGCTTCGGAGAACTAAACCAGAAATGGCTCTCAAAATCAAAGAGGAGGTACAAAAACAGTTAGATGTGGGATTTCTGGCCGTCACCAATTACCCACCATGGGTTGCAAATATTGTTCCTGTGCCGAAGAAAGATGGTAAGGTCAGAATGTGCGTTGATTACCGGGATCTAAACAGAGCAAGTCCGAAAGATGACTTTCCTTTACCTCATATCGACGTGCTGGTTGATAATACAGCTCAGTTTTCAATATTCTCATTCATGGACGGTTTCTCCGGGTACAATCAGATCAAGATGGCACCTGAGGATATGAAGAAGACCACGTTCATTACCCCATGGGGTACATTCTGTTATAAAGTGATGCCTTTTGGGTTGAAAAACGCAGGGGCAACGTATCAGTGGGCAATGGTAACATTATTTCACGATTTGATTCACAAAGAGATTGAATGCTATGTGGATGATATGATTGCCAAGTCGCGAACAGAAGAAGAACACCTGATTAACTTGAAGAAGTTGTTTGAAAGGTTGAGAAAGTTCCGTTTGAGGTTGAATCCAAACAAGTGCACTTTCGGGGTGCGTTCTGGAAAGCTGTTGGGTTTCATCGTAAGTGAAAAGGGGATTGAGGTCGATCCTGCCAAAGTGAAAGCAATACAAGACATGCCTGATCCGAAAACAGAAAAAGAGGTTTGTGGTTTTCTAGGTAGATTGAACTACATTGCAAGGTTCATATCTCACCTAACAGCCACGTGTGAACCAATATTCAAACTGCTAAGAAAAGATCAAACGGTCAGGTGGAATGATGATTGCCAAGTGGCATTCAATAAAATAAAAAAAAATACTTGCATGAACCTCCAATTTTAATACCTCAGGTTCCAGGGAGACCTTTGATAAGGTACTTGACAGTGCTTGAAGAGTCAATGGGTTGTGTTCTCGGTCAACACGACGAGACAGGTAGGAAAGAGCAGGCTATCTACTACCTGAGCAAAAGATTCACTGACTGTGAGTCCCGATACTCAATGCTTGAGAAGACATGTTGTGCACTGGCATGGGCTGCTAAGCGACTGAGGCAGTATATGCTCATGCACACAACTTTGTTAATTTCCAAAATGGATCCAGTCAAGTACATTTTCGAGAAACCAGCACTGACAGGCAGAGTTGCACGGTGGTAAATGGTTTTGATAGAATATGATATCCAGTATACTTCTCAGAAAGCCATCAAAGGAAGTATCCTGTCAGACTATCTGGCGCAACAGCCGATTGATGATTACCAACCCATGAAATTTGATTTCCCTGATGAGGACATCATGTTTCTCAAAGTTAAAGACTGCGAGGAACCACTCCCGGAGGAGGGGCCAGACCCTGAATCCAAATGGAGTTTGATGTTTGATGGGGCCGTCAACATGAATAGATGCGGAGTTGGAGCAGTTCTTATCACGCCGGAGGGTGTTCATATGCCCTTCACTGCCCAAGTAACTTTCGGATGCACCAACAATGAAGTAGAATATGAAGCTTGTATAATGGGGATGGAGGAGGCGATTAATTTACGAATTAAGACCCTCGATATCTTCGGTGATTCAGCTTTAGTAATCAATCAAGTGAATGGGAACTGGTACACGCACCAGACACATTTGATTCCGTATAGAGATTATACGAGAAGACTGTTGACGTTTTTCACAACAGTAAAGCGGTATCATATTCCTCGAGATGAGAATAAGTTTGCTGATGCCTTGGCTACATTGTCTTCTATGATCAAAGTGCAAAGGTGGAACCATGTACCCAAGATTGATGTGTCTCGTCTTGACAGACCTGTATTTGTGTTTGTTGTTGATGCAATGTCTGATGACAAGTCGTGGTTTCATGACATCAAGTGTTTTTTAGAAAGTCAGGAGTACCCGCCTGGGGCATCTACTAAAGATAAGAAGACTTTTAGGAGATTGTCTGGTAGCTTCTTCCTGAACCAAGATGACGTGCTGTACAAACGGAATTTTGACATGGTTCTGCTCAGATGCATAGATAGACACGAAGCAGACCTGTTAATGCAAGAAGTGCATGAAGGCTCTTTCGATACCCATGCCGGAGGATATGCAATGGCAAAGAAACTATTGAGGTCGGAGTATTATTGGTTGACAATGGAGACAGATGGTTGCAAGTACGCCCGCAAATGTTTCAAGTGCCAGATTTATGTAGACAAAGTGCACGTGCCTCCGAATCCGTTGAGTGTCATATCCTCTCCTTGGCCCTTTGCAATGTGGGGCATTGATATGATCGAAAAAATTGAGCCTACTGCTTCGAACGACCATCGTTTTATCTTGGTTGCCATTGATTATTTCACGAAGTGGGTTGAAGCAACATCTTATGCCAACGTCACTAAGCAGGTGGTAGCTCGTTTCCTGAAACGGGATATCATTTGTTGATATGGAGTGCCCGAGAGAATTATTACTGATAATGGCTCTAATTTGAACAACAAAATGATGGCTGAGCTGTGCTGGGACTTCAAAATTGAACATCACAATTCTTCGCCGTATCACCCGAAGATGAATGGCGCTGTTGAGGCGGCCAATAAGAATATTAAGAAGATTGCACAGAAAATGGTTGTCACATATAAAGATTGGCATGAGATGCTACCGTTCGCCTTGCATGGGTACCGAACGTCAGTACGCACGTCTACTGGGGAAACACCATTCTCACTTGTGTACGGTATGGAGGCAGTCCTACCGGTTGAAGTTGAGATTCCATCCCTCAGAGTCATGATGGATGTCAAATTAGACGAAGCTGAATGGGTTCGCGCCAGATTTAATCAGTTGAGCCTTATTGAAGAGATGTCTGGCAGCTGTGTGTCACGGGCAATTATACCAACGAAGGATGAAGCGGGCATTTGATCAGAAGGTGCATCCTCGGGTTTACAAAGTCGGAGATGTAGTCCTCAAAAGGATCCTTCCTCCTAGTACAGATCACAGGGGCAAATGGACTCCCAACTATGAAGGTCCATTCGTGGTTAAAAAGGTCTTCTCGGGCGGAGCCTTATTGCTTGCAACCATGGATGGCGAAGACTTTCCATCCCATATTAACTCAGACGCAGTCAAAAAATACTTCGCATAAATAAACCCGCTGGATAAAAAAAGAGTCCAGGCAAAAAAGGGCATCCCGACGAACCATAAAAACAGAATAAAAAGGTTCGGGTAAAAATTAGGGATATAAATGAAAAAATTGTACACCCGGTAAGTTGAAAACACGAAAGGGCAACTTAGGCAAAAAGGGGTATCCCGGTGGATTGAAAACCTGAAAGGGCGGTCCATGCAAAAGAGGGATTTAAGCGAACGATTGCGGTCTGAGTTATTTCTACTCCATCACCGTTTCAGCAACTAACATTCCAAAGGATATGAATCGGTCCAATCACTCCTCAAAAGGCAAGGTCGGGGAGTTTTGAAGACATACTGGCTATAGCAGAATCGAAACTCAGTAGAATGCCGTTTTCACATTGCCATTAGGATAGTTTCTTTTCTCAATTTACATCAATCTCCTCTTTCCAGGGTTTGCTTCCGAATGTATTTGCCGATTTCAGGCATTTTTCAATAAATTGAATTTCAGTCAAAAGCTTCTTATTTTGTTTTTACTGCTTTGTTTGCAAAAACGTCCGAATTTTTGATAAAACATTGCATTTGAAAACATTGCGACCTTACAATAACATGCGCAGAAAAACATTTAAAATCACTTTGAATGTTGAGTAATCCTGGATGGTGGATTCAAACCACGCAATATCCTGGGGCATGTGTGCGTATTCTTTTGTTGCAGGTAACAGGTACAAGCCTTTTCAAGAGCATGGGTCATTTCTTCCAGACAAGTAATCACTTACCCTTAAGTCAGAATACCGGGGCAACCATATTCAGGAAAGGGTTCCCATGTCACCCTTTTGTTGCAACTTTTATTGATTGAGTTCACCGTGTGATCGACGGCTGCTTACAGCAAGATGAGATCAATGAGGCAAAGCCAATAAAGGATCGGTGGATCCTATTAAGTCGTTTATCCCATTCGGAACTTCCAATAAGTACAAGTTTTTCTGTGTCGATAACGGTTGCAAATTCCCCAGAAGAGTTGCTTCGCAGACTTCGCAGTTAATGTTTAAGACTCAGTGAGTGTCCAGGAGTTTGAAGATGCCAAATCTTCTGTAAAATCCTCTTGGGACGATTTCTTCAGATCAACCGCGTAATCTGGGGAAAAAAGTGAGTTTGTGATCCCTCCCAAGCATGAGGCATCGTGAAATCCCTCCGACAAGATGTGTTCCAGATCTATTATCTCCAGTAGAGTGACCTCTCAATTATTGTATTTTTAGCTCAAGTCTCGGCATTTGCTTAAGAGTTTAAAGATGCTTGGTCTTTTGTAAAATCCTCTTAAGGGGCATCGCCAGCACGAGACGCTTTGAAGCGGTTTTCCACATCAGAGTTTGTTGTAAACTCATTATCCCTAGTGGAGTCGTCAAGCGGAAGGTTTGCCTAGCATGGGACATTGTGGCTTTTATTCTAAGCTTGACAGCTTTGTTCCTCAACATATTACCGTGCATTTTCTTTGTGTTTTCCCAGCAGATCTCTAGGGACTCTTTCTCAGCGTGTTGTAACGGAGTGTCTTCCAACCAGGATTGGCGTACCCCCCGACGGAGTAGTTCCGATCCTCAGTAAGATCGTATTTCTGGCAGTTGTATCCCCACAGAGTTCAGCATTGAATCTTGTCAATAATACTCCCCAGCTAAGTTGTTTTCTCCCCGCAGAGGTTTATCAGATCAACAGAATCTCTTCCTCAGCAGAGTGTTAGTACATTCTTTCCCCAGCCAAGTCGGAAAGTTGTCATTCCTCCAGCGGAGTTGCTATGATCAGAATTCATCCCCAGACAGATGATATAATTCATGGCAGTGTCACCACTTCCCCATATCTCAAAGTCCAATTTATTTTTCGCAAAGCGTGGCAATTTGGAGTAGATGGATTGTTCACTCATTCTCCAGCAGAGATATTATCCTTTCAGGAGCTTCTGAGGTCAAATCATTGATCATTGTTCCTCAGCAGAGTCAGCAGGGATGTCTGATATGTATGCAGAGCATAATCCAGTGTTGAATTTTTGCAAAAGTTCACCCGCAGTGTGGCCAGTCAGTAGTCGTCTGACTCCATTTAAAAGACAGTTTCAAGACCAACCGCAGATTGGCAAAAGTCCATCTTAGGGTGGCAAAACAGGGTAAAGTCCAACCGTAGATTGGCGAAAGTCCACCCGCAGTGTGGCAAGTCAGCAGTCGTCTGACTCCATTTAAAAGACAGTTTCAAGACCAACCGCAGATTGGCGAAAGTCCACCTGCAGTGTGGCAAGCCAGTAGTCGTCTGGCGTCGCGTCGTTTAAAAGACATTCTTAAAGTCCACCCGCAGTGTGGCAAGCCAGTAGTCGTCTGGCGTCGTACAAAAGACGTTCTTAAAGTCCACCCGCAGTGTAGCAAGCCAGTAGTCGTCTGGCATCGTACAAAAGACGTTCCTAAAGTCCACCCGCAGTGTGGCAAGCCAGTAGTCGTCTAGCGTCGTACAAAAGACATTTTCCGAGTCCATCCGCAGTATGGCAAGCCAGTAGTCGTCTGGCGTCGTTCAAAAGACAGCTCTCCAATGCTATGGTTATCATCAGAGTTTTATCCGAGCAAAGTTCACGTGGTTGGGTTTATATCCCTTTTCTTCTTCTTCACAGAGTGCAAATTTCTAGTTATCTTCAGTATTCAATCCCTTCATACCTTGAAAGTCTGAAAGCAATCGCTGTCATCCATTCAGGTCTACAATGATTGAATAGGGGCAGCTGTAATACCCCAAAATTTTCCCTCTCATTTTTCATATCATTTAGCATATACTTTCATTGCATTGCATTACATTCAAGTCATAAAAATAAAACATTCATCATTGGTTGCAAAGGGCGTGTGATCAGTTGTTTTCAAAGCATTGACTATTCAAAGCAGGAGAGCTAAAGCCTAAGGTCTTCAAGCAAGCCTCAAAGGTCTCTTACATCATATGTCATCTCATTTGATCTCACAAGTTGTTGGAAGATGGGAATTCATCAAGAAGTTGGACAGTTCATCATCTCCTAGCAAAAGCAGTCCAAATTAAGGTTTTGAGTTCAAGCAGTCTCCTGATGAAATTTTGGTTCAAACTTGATCTCAATGTTTTCTACATGATGTCAAGTATCTAAGGATGGAAGATTGCCCTTTGGTTCATTTCAGAAGGTTTTCAATTGGTCAGTTGTTTGAGAATCAAGAAATCAGGAGAAAGTCAACTGTGTAGAGGAAAAGGTCAACTCCTGACTTTTTGAGGCCAATTTCATTTTCCACAAGTCCAATGTGTTCATTGATGTAGATTTGATCAAGAAAATCCAAGAGGTTCATGAAAAAATCAAGAAATCACAAAACTGCCCAAAATAGAAATTTAAGGTTTCTAAAAATGGAAAATTTAGACCATTTTGCACTCTACTTCAAGGCATTCTTTCTCCATGATAAAAGCTTCAAACTTCAGGCCCAAGTTGATCCAATTAAAGATCACATTACAAGCTTCAAATCCATACCAAGAACTCTTCCATTAGATCAAAATTGAGGGAGTTATGATCAATCAAAGTTTGGTAAAATCAAGGCAAATTCCAAGTCATGACCAAGCAAGACTGGGCTGGCACGCAGTCATTTTATCAAACATGTGGTGTGCAAAATGTCAAGCTAATTTTCTCCATCAAGAAGGCTTCAAATGAAAAATTGTTGAACATCAAAGTTGTTCATCTCCATGTCCTCTTTAACTTTGATGTTGGGTATTTTCTCATTTGAACAAGTTATGGAGGTCATATGAGAGCTCAAACATGGTGGTCTCACCCTGAAATTTCCATAGGCCATGTTGCCATGCATGTCACAACTTGCCTCGCCCATGATGCAGTATTGGACCCTTGTGTTTCAAGTTATTTTCCATCACTTTCCAAGCCTCCATTTAATTTGATTCCAACAACAAACATGTTCTATGATGTATCTTCAATCCATAGCCATCAAAAACTCACCATTTCATGCAGTGTGCATAGAGAATTCCATCTCTAAACTTCCATGTTTTTACTGATGTGGGGCTGCCAAAATAGAATGTTTGCATTGTTGTTGTTGATTCATGTTATTCTACACGCATACAAACACCTTCCCAGCCTTTGCCTCATTTGAACACACACCATCTTACACATCAACATCAACACCACATCACCATCATCATCTCTTCCTTATTTATTCATCAACAACAACACAACACACGGCTCTTTTCCCCCTCATTATTCAAATTACTTAGCACACCACTCTTCATTGCTTCTAACACCATACTTAACTCAACCTGAGTTCTAACCATCAACTGAGATGGTTAACTCCTAACCACACATATAAATGGTTTCCTAACAGAATTTACAAGGAGGACAATTCATTTTCTTCATTTCACAAACCCCACTCTCTCAAGTTTCTCTCTGAATTCTCTCTCTCTTTGCACGAGTTCATCCATATTTCATCATCATCATCATCAATTATTCATCATTGCTCAAGAACAAGCAAGAACAAGATCAATTCCTCAAGTGTAGCAACTTTTCCAGTTTGAATTTCCATCTATTTTCTTCAAGATCTCAAGCATTAGAGCATTTATTTTGCTCTTTGGAAGATCAAGAGCAAAGGATTCTCCTCTCTGGTTTTCTTGTGATCTAAGTAGCTTCAACTTCAGGTTTGAACTTCAAATTCTCTTACACGATTTCTACTATTTAAGATGTTTTTTATGTTGATTATAGCTTAATAGAAGCAATGTGAATGATCCAGCTAGTGATAGGCACCTTAAGTGCTTAGATTCAAATTCTAGGGCAAAATGTTGGTGCTCGATTTTCTCTGTACATGCATGATCTGTGAGAACTAAGTGTGGATTTGTGTTCCTCTTGACTTCAGCTTCATTTTGATATAAGGCATGTGTTTTTTTGATGACCTGAAAATGTAGCCTCGCCGTAGACTCACCGGAGAAGACGACCGAAAGTCTTCTCCGGTCACCTGATTCTTGTTCAGGTCAAAACCCTAGTTGTTGCTTATTTTAAAACATGGCCGTACGATTTGTTTGATCCAACGCATGATAAGTTGCCAGCGCATAAATGAGGCTCGTGCCTCTCACGTGATTCTTTTTCTCTCAAAACTGACTTTGACTCATCTTGTGTGTGTGCGTGCTTGTTAATTACTATGTGCATGTCTTCTGAGTCGTTGGATCTGATTACTTTAATGATTGATTTTGATTGACTGCATCATGTGGCTGTGAGTGAGTCAACTATTGACTGAATATCCACCATAATTCCATGTGCCACACATGTATTTGGACTGGACCTCAATTATTATTCCCACCCCTATTTTTGGGCCCAAGGATGTTTTGAACTGCATTTTTACTTGCGTGGCACCCCCTGCATTATTTTCTTTTACCTTAATTTTCTTTTCTATACATGTTTCATTTTCTTTTATTAAAAATACCAAAGTTCATCCAAAAATTTCAAATAAATTCCCTTAGCACTATAACACATTTAAATAATTTTTCACATTTTTTAATTCTGATTTTATTGATTTTAGCTCATATTTTCATAATTTTCTTTTATTTTCCTTTTAAAGTGCATTCTTCATGATACTTGGTTCATTTTCATTTTAATTGAACTAGTTTCTTTCTGAATTTTTAAATGGCATTTGGTATGATCATATTGCACATCTTGATGCATTTCATCCATATTTTTTTTTATTTGTAAGGTCATGTTATCTTAGGGTTTAGAGGTGATGTTTGTGCATTGTACTTGATTGATCTTGGTGAACTTGTGAAGCATATTTGAATATGATCTTTAAGAGGTTTTGACCTATAATTTTGTAATGTGTTTGCTCCCTGGTTGTACTTCATTTGATATGATTCTTGTAATTTTTCCCATCTCTCTAATGTGTTTTTAATTCATCTTAGGTGCATTAATATATGTTGATCCTTAAGTGAATTGTTTTGGAGTTTTGTGTTTGGTTTGAACAAGTTGCTTTGCATTGATTGTTGAGATGTTTTATAGGTCATTTCTTTAACATTAAGTCATCTTATATCATGATTATAGGTCATTTACATTGTGATTCCATTTGGTTTGTGTTTGCTCTCTAAATGCATCCTTACTTGAAATGTTTGACCTAAACTTGCTTATCTTTTCTTCTAATGCTCAACATGACTTGTTTGTGCATCATCAATGCCTATTCATGAATCTCATTTGCATTTCATAATGAATATGCTACTGACTCATAATCATTTCATGCATTCAAATGATCATTCATCTCAAACTTGTATACTTGTTCATGTTTGATACAATTCATCTTTCTTTCTTAACTAGTTTCAATGTGATTTGCATATGCATGTTATGTGATTAATGCTTGCATTTTGATTACATCTTAAAAATCATTTGGTACTGACCTATAATCCATGATCATTTATCTTTGAGTTTCAATTTGACTTAGGTTGCAAGTTATTCTTTCCATTATGTGAAATTTGTTTCTCTTCTTCTTACTTCTTCTTCATCTAACTTCTTATACTTGAACATCCATTCTCATGATTTGTATGCTTGTTCATAGACATTATAGGATATTCAAATATGATGTTTAATTCTGACTTGCATTCATTTGCATTTATTTTCATGTCCTTTTCAACCTTGACTTGCATTACAAGTTTGTCAAATCATTTGAACTTGAACATTGTTTGAACTTCTTTTCATCTTGTCTTCTCTTCTTGTATCATTTCACTCATGCTTTGTATGATTATCCATCTACATTCATATGCATTGTAATATGTCGTTCACTTCTGACTTTGACATTTCTTCATGCATTCATTCATGTTTGTATGCCATACACATTCATACTTCATTTTTGATGCATGCCTTGAACTTGTGTGACTCTTTGACACCTTTCTTAACATAGTTTGATCTTGTTAGGTACCCTAATCCTATTAGAACATCCTTTGACATAGCTACTGACTTTAGAAGTCCTTGGACACTTAGGGTCCTTTCCTTTTAGGTTTAGGCTTTGTTTGATTCATAAGTTCATTTCATGAGATGTTTGATGTTTAATTGTCCTCCTTCTTTCAATTATGCTTTCTTATTCCATTATTGAAATAACCTTTGCTTTTAGGGGCTAATGGTAAGTTGAGTGTGTGGATGTGCTTCCACACACACCTTCTTCCCTCATCTCTTTAAAGCTTTCTCTTTTGTGTTCGTGCAAAGCATTTCAATGCTTTCTTTGTTCAACTTCTTTCTTCTCCCTCTTGGTTCATAACTCATCTTTCTATCTTAGAAGTGAGTTATGTTACCTCTTGTTCTCTTCTTCTCTCTTCTTTTAGACTTAGGCTTCTAAACCACACTAAACCATTAGGAACATCCAAACATGATAACATTAGGGTGAGTCTTAGTCCCCTTTAGTCTTTACCTTTGTTTCTTTTGAGTCTTTCTTTTGTCATCTCAAAACAACTTCAAAACACCTAATAAAGGTTGAAACATCTTTGTGTGCCATGAGCCTTATTCCATGGGGGGGCTTGCATACATTCCATCTTGGAAGGTGTTGTAGGTTCTCTAGCATGATGTACAAGTCTTTAACATGAAGTGATTTCACAAACAAAACTAAAAATACTTCTTCATTTAAAAACAACAAAAACATTTAATAAAGGGAATAGGCTAGTGTACTTAAGCCTTTAACTTTGGAAGTAAGTTTTAGGATCTTCCTCATACTTAGTGTATTTCATCATCATTTCATTTTGGAATGATGCATGAGATGCACATTCCATTGAAAAAGACTTAGGTACACTCTCCTATGCAAAATACTTCAAATAAAAAACTTCTAAAACATTTCAAACAAACAATAACGTCTTTCCTTCGGGAATTCTCTTCTCATCTCCTTCACTCCTTTCTTAAGGATCCGTCATGTCCGTTCTACCGCAAATAGGTAATGCCTAAGTCTCCATACAGCGAGTTGCAACACCTAACTGCTGGGACGCGCACTTTGACGTTTCCACTAAAAACACAAACAATTTTCCCTTAGTTAGGGGAACTACATCGCTCTGATTCTCATATTCCCGATGAGATACGTAGGAAGTAGGGTAGGGCCCATTTGAGCACTTCTTTTATTTTCCCTACATTTGTTTCTCGTTCTCTCTCAGTTCTTTTTCGTTTATCACCCTTTGAGCAGTACTTCAAGCGTGGATCCCGTCGAGTACGACGGACGTGAAGGGGTGCGATTACCTTCCCTTCACGTAATCGACTCCCTTACCCTTTCTCTTTGGTTCGCGAGACCTCGTTCTTTCCTTTATCCCGGGTTTGTGCAGCATTACCCTTCCCTTTCTTTGGGATAAAAATGCCTGGCTGGCGACTCTCTTTCTTTCTTCCGCGCCACTTTCGCGTTTGTACCTGGATGAAAATCTCGGGAGCGACATTTGCCATGAAACATGTAACACCCACATATATGTCTAGAATAATTCATATTATACATGGTTGCAAATTTGGTACTGAAATATACATAAGTTCCTAGTGACACATTATACATATTACATGCCCAAAATACCAAAATACTAAAAGTGGCATAAATATATACAAGATGTCCAAAACAACTAAGAACTAGATCATATCAAATTATCCCAAAATAGAGCCTTCGCAGCAGAAAAACCATCCAAAAATGTTAAGACAAGTAAAGACATCAAACAACTTTGTCATTACCCTTCGAAGAATCTGAACTACCTAAAAAATAATCAACAACATGGGCTGAGATAATAATCTCAGTGGGTTCCATATCTTATGGGTCATCTCGGCTTTACAAGGTTCTAACTGATTTCTACCTCAAGTCAAAAGGAAAAGGATAAGACTTGAGCTCACAAACCACACACTATATGGAGACATGTTGCTTGAGTTCAATAACTCAAACTATCACTAATCGAAACCCTTACCAAGGCATCCCCTTTTCCAGTCCTCTCCTACATCTAGGAGATCGACACCAGTCATGGATCCTTGTAATGTACTTTGACATACGAGATGGATTCGGATCTAAAGGAAACATGGTCCAATAAATCATCACTTCTCATGGAAACATGGTTCATCACAAGTATCTTTACCCGTAGGCTCCATTCGTACAACGGGACTCAAACCTGTCAAAGTAATAGTGCTTACATTCTGGAGGAGCTCTCTATATAAGTCTCCACTCTCAGAATGGCATATCTCAAGGGAATTGGTTCCGACTACGTGAACACATACACAAACATGATTGTATTCAACAATCACAAGGCAAGCACATTCACCTTATTCTCAATGTAACACAAAATCAACACATGTTCCATATAATGTCTCACCTCTCCACTAGACAACTACTTGTCAATGATTCTCACCTAAGCATCAAATGCACAAGCATTATCATCTAAGTCATATATCATTTCCTAGTTACATAACTAGGTCATTCCATTTAATTGTGATAAGGTTTTCCTCAATTTCTCTATACTTTTTCTCATATTTTATCATCATACATAAACATCCAAACACTCATGGTAAGCATGCATATTACTCATAATAATCAAAGTAAACAATCCATGGTAACAATAAACATGCATATAAAGTAACCAAGGAAGCAACAAAGCAAATGGGGAAAAACTTGTCAGACTCACTGTGCGAGCTCTAGGAGAGGTCGCCTCGCCTGCACTTTACTGTGCAAGGCCTGAGAGAAACAGGAAAAATCTGAGGTAGTAGTGAAATGTCTCAGCGGTCGCTCTGTGACCACGGGACAAGGTCTCACCTTCACCTCGTTGGAGGCTCGTTGTGCGAGCGTAGCAGACTGATACGGTCGCTACTAGCTCGCTTTGTGAGGTCTGCATTCCAGAACTTCTGACCTACAAAAAGTGTCTATTTCAAAGGGGTTTCCAATCCCCACCTCAACCCAACTCAAAATCAACATGTCTATAGCAATTACAACCATAAAACAACACAATAAACATGGTCAGTATCATATTTACATAGATTTCATGATATTAGAATCAACACATATGAAAACCTAACATTTATCATTTCTATCTATCAACCATAATCTTAAAGCATCTACCTATAACCCACCTCTTAAACAAGATGAACATGAAGAATTTGTGATTGATGAAGATGACATGATGAATAATGAAGACTTTCTCTTCTTCCACTTCTAGGTTTTCTTCTTCTTTCCCTTTCTCCTGTTTTCTCTTCTTTTCTTCTCACTAACTTTCTTCTCATTCTTCTTATACATACATAATATATGCTTTTAATATAATATATTATAAGGATATAAAATATCTCCATTTAATATTTTGTCATCTAACACCAATTGACCAAATATTATAGTTACCAAAATATCCTCTCTTATACTTATTAATATTGGTCTGTCTCTTTTCATCAATAATTTATCTCTACGGAGTTCACTAGTTACTCTATTGATCCCAATTGACAACATATATAATACATAGGAACTCAGTTGATCTCAACTGATATTCAATTGAGCATTTAAAGGAATATGGGGGATTAAAAAACAACTCTCCACCCAATGTCCGATTCAATTATTAAAAAAATCATCAATGTCTTGTTATCAAAGAAGATGAAGAACAAAATGAAGAAGATAACAACATTGCCTTGTTATCGTAAAAGAAAAAGAAAAAAGTTAACATTGAGAAACATATAAGGTGCATTAAGCGTGTATGTGTTGAGAGTTGTTTACAAATTTTATTGAGATCTATTATCGGTTACCACAATAATAATTAAAAAGGCAACAACTCTCAAAACAACCTTAACTTTGAGTGTAAAACTTCATACTTAAACCACTTTGTAAAACATAATTAAATGTTTCACAAGAGAGCTAAGATTCACTTTTTCTCAAACAGTAGGCAGAAAATCCTAAAAAAAGATTGATTTCTCTATTTATGTAATTTGGGAAGCCAAACCCTCAAGCACCAACCTGTGAATGGAAAGGAAAAGAGAGAGAAGATAGAGGAAGATGAAGAGGGCAGAGAAAGAGGATTAACGAAGAAAGAGAAAAGAGAGAAGAGGAAAGTGAAAAGTGAAAAGTGAATTACATATGTCATTGGGGGAAGAGAAAAGAGAAAAAATTGAATTGGTCAAGTTAATTTGGAACCAAATAGAAGCATGTGACATCATCAAATGAACAAATCATTACTTAATTGTATAAACATGTAGTTGAAATAGAACAAATTAACATCATCGGTTGAAAAAAAATAATATTTGGACACAAAAAAACCCCTCAATTTGATGAGGTGGCAGAATAAGAAAGTAGGACATTAGATGATTTTTCAGAACATTAAATTTTCTTATATTATAGATTTGTATGATTTTGTTGAATAACTTATATAATTGTATAGACAAAATTACACTAGAGATCCTTTAAGTTGTTTTTTTTAACAAGTTGGTCCTTTAAATTTTTTGTAACTATTTGGTCCTTTAGGGTGATTTCTACACCATTTTTCTCACATTTTAAATATTTAGAAATTGGTAATTGTTGTCTTTTTTATTGCACTTAAACATTTTTATACCACTCAAAATAATTGTATCTACAATAAACACATTTACCTGTTAAAAAAAGTAACGGTGTACACGTTTTGAAACTTCAAGGACCAAGTTGTTAAAATAAAAAAAAAACTTAAAGGATCAATCTATTTAAAAAAGAATAACTTAAAAGACCAAGTTTATGGTTATGGTACTTTATTAAGTTAATTTAACATATTTTGATTTTATTAGTAAATTATATTTTGAATTATTAAAATAGTTAAAATATTATACAAATTCAATATCATGTATATATTAATTTTAATATAAAATGATATCGTATGAGTATAAATTCAGTATAAGAATCAAGTTTACGAATTAATATTAGTGTTTTAATATGTTGCTTAATTCTATAGGATTGACCCATCATATCTTAAATCAAAGATTCAGTTGGGTGGTTAATACGACCGATGATTCACAGGTCTATTCAATTAGACAATAACTAACTCAGTTAATATTCTAAACTTTAAATCTTAAACTCTAAACCATCGGACTAATAAACCGGTTGAATTTTAAAACATTGATCTATACTTCACCATTACTTAAGAAAATAAAATATCATATTGACAACAGATGAAATCATTGACGGGTTGGTTCACTCGTTAACTGATAACAACTTGCTATTCAAAAAAAAAAAAAAACAAAAAAGTCATATACCTATTGACCTTTTGGATTTGACTACCATTGATTTATATGTTGATATTTATATTTGAATGACGTTGCCTGATATTTGTTTTTTTAAATGACATTCCCGTGCTACTGCCCCAAGCTGTTTCGAAAATGATCACTTTTAAATTTAGGATTCAATGTTCAAAAAAAAAAAAAAAAAAAAAAAGGGATTCAATGTTCAAAGTTCAAACACAACCTGATATAATTAACGATCACGGGTATTTTGAACATGTTTCTTGCATGCATATATACAGTTATGACGTAGTTGCTGACCCAAATAACAATGTAATGTGCCAATGCAACATCCATGAATTGTTTCATTTTTTTTTTATAATAAACAAGATTTCATTGATAGCGAGAACAATGGATTCTCGAACCCACTTACAAAAAAACGAGGTTAACCACGAGCCAAAAAGAAAATTACAACCCAATTAAGCTTTAAGACAAGTAGTACAAAGGAAACCTACTAAACTCATAAAAGTTAGAATTAGAGCGGGTAATTTTCCCGATGAAAGACCATCTCCAAATTATTGTCTTAATGTTCCAAACGATATCTCACACATTCCAATTATCATTCCTAAAAATAATTCCGTTCCGCAAATTCCACATATACCAAGTCGTAGCCAACCAAACACAACCAACTTTCCCTTTCTTCACCCTCTTAAGTTTAGAAAAAGCACACCACTTTAAAAAACTTTCTTTAATGTTATTTGCTCCCCATTTCTCAAAACCGATCCAAACGGCCAACTCCTTCCAAACCAACTTAGCAACACAACAATTCAAAAAAATATGGTCTAATGAATCCTCCGCCGAAGAGCAAAAAATGCACTCCATACCTCTACCCGGAAAAACGCAACCTCTTCCAAGGAGAGCAATCTTAGTAGGAAGCCTATTCAAAAAACTCCTCCATCCAAAAATCGAATAACCCTCCAAGGGACGCCTAATCCAAACAACCGTTCCCACGTCATCGTGGACCGGACGAACATCCTCCAACAAGGAGCGCAACCGAACCATCTCCGCGGCTTCAACATCAACCAACGGACCGGCCACCCCAAAATCACTCCAACACCACCCCTCTTCTATCCACCCTCCCATGCTAGCCACCGAAACACCTTTAAGACAAGATAAGTGAAAAAGAATAGGAAAACTATCCTTTAAACAACACTCGCCAATCCACCAAGAGTGCCAAAAGGACAATAAAAAACCATTACCAATGGAAAATTTACAATCAGAAGCAAAACCTTTACCTGGTAAACCTTTTTCCAAACTACATAAATCTCTCCACCAAAAGGAAGAACAATTCGCCTTCAAAGGAGAACAACTACTATCCACTGATAGTTCCTGGATTGGCTGGAATTTTGGTAAAACAAAGGATATTCAATGTTGATGTCAAGGTGCTGATGTTGTAACATTGAAGTCTTAACACTGGGCTGTGTTAAGTGGTTAATTGCTGAAGTTGGATGTCTGATGTCACACAGGTGATGTTGTAACATCAGACCTGCAGAATTAATAACAACAGCAGGTTATTAGGGTACGCATATTAGCTGGAATTGTGGAGAGTGGTTGACTCATTGGATGAGAATATCTTGGGATAGATATTTTCTGTTACATGGGAGATTTGATTGCAGGTCTGTTGGAGAATTAAAAGGTTGAAGATTTAAAAAGATTTTGGGGATAAAATCAGTTTTGAAGATTCAGTTTTAATTAACAAATCTGATCAAATATTGTGACAAGTCCAAGCCCAATTCAGGAGCTATATAAAGCGCACAAGACCAAAGGAAAAGGTACAGAAAACATTCAGAAGATCAAGAGCAAAAGGCTTAGTGTCTAGAGTTTGTTTAAAGTGCTTGTATTTACACTATTCTAGGGTTTGAATAGGTGTTGAGTTTCTGTCCTCTCTAAAGCTGTGAAGCAAAGAGAGTTGTGTGATTTGATCGAAGCTGTGAAGTAAGATCAAGGGTACTCAAAGTGGTTTCTTTGAGTGTTTGTAAGGGATTGAGTGGTGTTCTCATACCTAAGTGGTTTCTTAGGTAGGAAGTCATTAGTAGAGTATAAGTTTAGGAGATTGTCAACGGGTTATTGAGTCTGTAAATTATATCTACAAGTAGTGAATTCCATCCCTGGCTTGGTAGCCCCCAGAGTAGGTTGGTTGTAACCAAACTGGGTCAACAATTCTTGGTGTTATTTTACTGTTATTACTGTCCATTGTGCAGAGTGTGTTGTTGTGACATCACACCTTAACATCACACGTCTGATACCAGAATTTCAATTGGTATCAGAGCAGGCATCCTGTCTGTCTCTGGGTGAGATCTAGGGAAGTTATTTTCTGGTGAAAAGATAGACAAAGAAGTTGGAGGATTCGTCAACAGACCCCCTATTTTGGATGGATCCAATTATGACTATTGGAAGCCAAGGATGACCACCTTCTTAAAATCCTTGGAAGTGTAGGGCTTGGAAGGCTGTTATTAAAGAGTGGAAAGCACCTGTCATGTGTGAGAAGGATGATGCTGGCAAAGATAAAGAAGGCACCTCTAAGCTAAAGCCTGAAGAAGAATGGACCAAGGAGGAAGATGAGCTCGCCCTTGGAAATTCCAAAGCTCTAAATGCCATCTTCAATGGAGTGGATAAGAATATCTTCAGGTTAATCAATACCTGTGAAGTTGCTAAAGAAGCGTGGGATATCTTGCAGGCTACTCATGAAGGAACATCTAGAGTCAAGATGTCACGACTTCAGATTTTAACATCAAAATTTGAAAGCCTGAAGATGAAGGATGATGAGACCATTCATGACTTCCACATGAATGTTCTGGAACTGGCTAATGCATCCAGTGCTCTTGGTGAGAAGATGTCAGAGGAAAAGCTCGTAAGGAAAATCCTTAGGTCCTTACCTAAGAGATACAAGATGAAAGTGATTGCCATTGAAGAAGCTCAAGACATCAGCAAGATGAGAGTAGATGAGCTCATTGGATCTCTTCAGACTTTTGAACTTGGTTTAAATGAAGAAGAACCAGAAAATAAACCCAAGGGTATTGCTTTGGTCTCCACTCCTGCAGAAGATAAGGTAGTCAAAGATTCTCAGGAAGATTTGTCACAAGCCATTGCAATGTTGGGAAGGCATTTCAACAAAGTGTTAAAAAGATGGAACAATAACTACAAGCCTAGTGTCAAGAACAGTTCCTCTGATACCACCAATCCAAAAGAGAAAGATGAAGAGAAGACTGCTCAGGATAGAGGTGTTCAGTGCTTTGAATGTGAAGGGTATGGACATGTCAAGAAAGAATGTCCCACATTCTTGAAGAAGCAGAAGAAGGGCATGTCAGTTTCCTGGTCTGAATCTGATAGTGAAAGTGATGGTGAGTCTGCAAAGCATGCTAGAGCCTTAACAGGAACTGTTGTATCTGATGATGGTAGTAATGAAGAAATAACTTATGAGGAGCTAGCTTCTACTTATCGAGAGCTGTGTTTGAAAAGTGCTGAGATTTGTCAAGAAAACAAGTATCATAAGCAACAGATTGCTCAGCTTGAAAATGAAAAAGCTGATCGAGAAAACGAAGTTGTGCTAGTTAAGTCCCAACTGGATCAGATGACTAAATTCATTAGGATGATGAACAGTGGTACTGCTGATCTTGATAAAATTCTTCAGGTAGAGAAATCTGCTGGAGATAAATCAGGCATAGGATATGTGGCTAGCACTTCAGGAACAAAAAGGGAGATGTCTCAACCGTTGTCTCAACATCAACCTACGAAACAGGGCCCTTCCCCAAAGAAGGTTGTTCAGCCCCAGAATGCTGAGAAGAAGAATGGCCCACATCAGAGGAAGATACAGCCCCAAGGAGCTAGTCAGTATATGCCTCCCCAATATCACCAGAATATGCAAGCTGTCAAGTTCAAGCAGAACATGTCTCAGCAGAGGTATCAACATCAGGAAAAAGGGTATGGTTATGCGTACAACAATGCTGTGACTTATGGAAGAAGGAAACCACATCACCATAGAAGACAGCCTAAGAGACAACATCATCAATACAGCAGAAGACAATTCAACTATGGAATAAGGAGACAACGGTATGGGTGGCAGCCACAGAATTATCAAAGTGGGAGAAGATTTAACCACTTCAGAAACGGCAGAGTCAGATGCTTCTATTGTGGTAGGATTGGTCATATGCAGTCCTCGTGCTTCAAGCTTCACGGATATCCTAATTCTGCTCATCAACCCAAAAAGCAAGAGGTTAGGCCTAAGGTGATGAAGAAATGGATACCTAAAGTTACCAGTTTGATAGCTCACACTTCCTTGAGGGTTTCTACCAAAGATGATTGGTATTTTGACAGTGGGTGTTCAAGACACATGACTGGAGTAAAGAATCTACTTGTTGATGTGAAACCTCAGTCTTCTGGCTATGTTACATTTGGTGATGGGATCAAAGGAGAGATAAAGGGAATTGGAAGACTAAACTGTGACAGTACCCCCAAGCTGGAGAATGTTCTTCTTGTTAAAGGACTAGCAGCTAATTTGATTAGTATTAGTCAACTTTGTGATCAAGGATTCAAAGTAGACTTCACAAAGTCCGAATGTAATGTGAAAGATGACAAAGGAGAAGTCATTATGAAGGGAGCCAGATCTAAGGACAATTGTTATCTTTGGGTGCCGCAAAATTCAAATTCCTCCACGTGTGTGCTTGCTAAAGAAGATGATGTCAAAATCTGGCATCAGAAGCTGGGACATCTTCACCTAAAGGGAATGAAGAGAATTATCTCCTCAGAAGCAGTCAGAGGGATTCCCAAACTTAGTATTGAGGAAGGAAAGGTGTGTGGAGACTGTCAAAAAGGAAAGCAGACAAAGATGTCTCATCCGAAGCTTTAACATGACACCACCTCCAAGGTATTGGAACTCCTTCATATGGATTTGATGGGACCTATGCAGGTTGAAAGTCTGGGTGGAAAGAAATATGCTTATGTAGTTGTGGATGACTACTCAAGATACACCTGGGTGAATTTCATCAAAGACAAATCTGAGGTGTTTGATGTCTTTAAAGAGCTCTGTCATAAACTCCAAAGAGAAAAGGAGAGTAAGGTCATCAGAATTAGAAGTGATCATGGAAGAGAGTTTGAAAATAGCAAGTTTGAAGAATTTTGCTCGTCTGAAGGTATAAGTCATGAGTTTTCATCTCCTATCACCCCTCAGCAAAATGGAGTTGTTGAGAGGAAGAACAGAACTATACAAGAGTCGGCTAGAGCAATGATTCATGCCAAGAAACTACCTTATCACTTCTGGGCTGAAGCCATGAACACTGCCTGCTACATTCACAACAGAGTTACCCTAAGAAGAGGCACTTCATCCACTCTATATGAACTATGGAAGGGAAGAAAACCTAATGTTAAGTACTTCCATGTGTTTGGTAGTAAATGTTACATTCTGGCAGATAGAGAGCAGAGAAGGAAATTAGATTCCAAAAGCGATGAAGGGATATTTTTGGGGTACTCCATCAACAGCAGAGCTTATCAGGTCTTCAACTCCAGGACCAAAGTGATGATGGAATGAATCAATGTTGTGATTGATGATGTAGAAAAGCATGAAGTTGAGGATGTCATAGAAGATGTTGGAACATTAACTGATGAGGTAGCTGTTGAAGTTGAAGAAAGAAATCCATCCCCTAGTACTGCTGACACTGAGCCTGAGCAACCTCAGAAGGATCCTTCTATCAGGATTCAGAAGGATCATCCTAAGGAGCTGATCATAGGTGATCCACATTCTGGAGTAAGAACTAGGTCCAGAGAAATCATAGCTAGCTCGTGCTTCGTATCCAAAATTGAGCCAAAAAATGTCAAGGAAGCTCTGAAAGATGAATTTTGGATAAATGCTATGCAAGAAGAACTGGAGCAGTTCAAGAGAAATGAAGTCTGGGATCTTGTGCCAAGACCAGAAGGGGTGAATGTTATTGGAACAAAGTGGATCTACAAAAACAAGTCAGACGAGCTTGGAGTGGTTACAAGAAACAAAGCGAGACTTGTTGCACAAGGTTATACTCAAGTGAAGAGGATTCTGAAATATGTAAATGGCACAAGTGACTATGGAATGTTATATAGCCGTGATTCTGGGACAGTTTTAAAAGGATACTGTGATGCTGATTGGGCTGGAAGTGCAGATGATAGAAAAAGCACTTCAGGAGGGTGTTTCTTTCTAGGGAACAATCTGATTTCCTGGTTCAGCAAGAAGCAGAATTGTGTATCTCTCTCAACTGCTGAAGCAGAGTATATAGCAGCAGGAAGTAGTTGCTCTCAGCTGGTTTGGATGAAACAGATGTTGAGTGAATACAATGTTAAACAAGGTGTTATGACTTTGTACTGCGATAATCTGAGTGCAATTAATATATCTAAAAATCCTATACAGCACAGTAGGACAAAGCACATAGACATAAGGCATCATTTTATAAGAGATCTGGTAGAAGAAAAAGTTGTTACCTTGGAACATGTAGCCACAGAGAACCAGCTGGCTGACATATTCACTAAAGCCTTGGATGCAAACCAATTTGAAAGGTTAAGAAGCAAATTGGGAATCTGCATTTATGAATACTGAATCTGCTAGAGGGGTTGTGGGCAGTTGGGGTGGTTCTGAAAATGTGTAGTCAACTGCCAGGTGAAGTTTGCCTAATTGTGGCTAAAAAGGGGGAGAAAATAGCCAAGAGTGTCATTGCCAATTACTGTTAATGTGATACAGATATTAAGGGGGAGTCATGACAGTTGAAGAGTGCAGCCAAGCAGATATCAAGGGGGAGAAAAGTGCTGCATATTGTGAGCTACTGAACAGCTGTGATGCTGGTTCATGTTCTTGAGGGGGAGCACCAATTGGCTGTTGTCAATAATGAAGATGGTGCTGCAACAGATCAAGTGATGAAGACTGTCAATTGTCAAACTGCTGCTAATGAGTTTCAAAACTTTTGAAGATTATTCCGCTGCTGAAATCTCTGAAGGTGCAGAGTGCAGAAGTTGTTTACAGAGTGCAGAGATTGTTTTAGCCAAAATTAGCCAAAGGGGGAGATTGATAGTTCCTGGATTGGCTGGAATTTTGGTAAAACAAAGGATATTCAATGTTGATGTCAAGGTGCTGATGTTGTAACATTGAAGTCTTAACACTGGGCTATGTTAAGTGGTTAATTCCTGAAGTTGGATGTCTGATGTCACACAGGTGATGTTGTAACATCAGACCTGCAGAATTAATAACAACAACAGGTTATTAGGGTACGCGTATTAGCTGGAATTGTGGAGAGTGGTTGACTCATTGGATGAGAATATCTTGGGATAGATATTTTCTGTTACATGGGAGATTTGATTGCAGGTCTGTTGGAGAATTAAAAGGTTGAAGATTTAAAAAGATTTTGGGGATAAAATCAGTTTTGAAGATTCAGTTTTAATTAACAAATCTGATCAAATATTGTGACAAGTCCAAGCCCAATTCAGGAGTTATATAAAGCGCTCAAGACCAAAGGAAAAGGTACAGAAAACATTCAGAAGATCAAGAGCAGAAGGCTTAGTGTCTAGAGTTTGTTTAAAGTGCTTGTATTTACATTATTCTAGGGTTTGAATAGGTGTTGAGTTTCTGTCCTCTCTAAAGCTGTGAAGCAAAGAGAGTTGTGTGATTTGATCGAAGCTGTGAAGTAAGATCAAGGGTACTCAAAGTGGTTTCTTTGAGTGTTTGTAAGGGATTGAGTGGGGTTCTCATACCTAAGTGGTTTCTTAGGTAGGAAGTCATTAGTAGAGTATAAGTTTAGGAGATTGTCAACGGGTTGTTGAGTCTGTAAATTATATCTACAAGTAGTGAATTCCATCCCTGGCTTGGTAGCCCCCAGAGTAGGTTGGTTGTAACCGAACTGGGTCAACAATTCTTGGTGTTATTTTACTGTTATTGCTGTCCATTGTGCAGAGTGTGTTGTTGTGACATCACACCTTAACATCACACGTCTGATACCAGAATTTCATCCACCATCTCCAAATTTATATTTCCATATCTAGCTTTTAATACAGTATACCATAAAGCATTTTTTTTCCGTTAAAATCCTCCATCTCCATTTGTTGATAAGAGCCAAATTGAAATCATCCACCCTTCTCAAACCTAAACCACCTTTATAGAGTGGAAGACACACTTCCTTCCAACTTACCTAATGAATTTTCCTTTTCTCCTCCTTACTTTCCCAAAGAAATTTACTTTGAATACGCGTAATCTCTTTGACCACCTTCTTCGGAGCTTTGTAGAAAGAGAGCATAAAAATTGAAACACTAGAAAGCACCGATTTTAACAAAGTAAGCCTTCCTCCAAAACTAAGGAATATATTGTTCCAACAAGAAAGCCTCTGATTCATCTTCTCCACCAACTCCTTCCACATATCCATTCTATTGAAATTGAAACCAATAGGAATTTCAAGGAACACAAAATGACTATCCTCCCTCTTGCAAGAGAGAAAAAAAGAAGCAACCTCCAAAAACCTATTTTCCAAATTAACACCAATAAGTTTGCTCTTATGAAAATTAATTCCCAAACCGGAAACTAATTCAAACCCTCTCAAGACTGCTTTAATAGCCCAAAGATGCTTCCAACTTCCCTCTCCAAACAAAAGGGTATCATCCACAAATTGAAGGATATCAACAAGGCACTTACCCTTTACATTAAATCCCTCAAACTCTTCATTCGCCACCGACCTAGAAACCATACCCTTCAAACCTTCCGCAACTATGACATAAAGAAAAGGAGAAAGAGGATCTCCTTGTCTCAAACCTCTTTCCACAAAAATTCCTTCGTAGGACTACCGTTAACAAGCACCGACATTTTACTTGAAAAAATCAAAGCTTCCATCCATTTCATCCAAATCTCCCCAAAACCCATTTTACGTAGCATAAAACGAAGGAAGTTCCAACTAACCTTATCGTAAGCTTTCTCAAAATCAACCTTGAAAAGCAAACAACTTCTACCTTTCTTCTTAGCAAGATCTACCACTTCATTAGCCACCAAAACGCCATCGAGTAATTGCCTCCTCAGGACAAAAGCACTTTGACAATTGGAAATAACCGAATTCAAACCAACTTCAATCTAGCCGCCAAAAGCTTTGATAAAGCTTTATAAACACACCCGATGAGACATATGGGCCTATAATCGTCCAATACCATAGGATTAGGAGATTTAGGGACCAATGTCGAAAAAGAAGATACAAATGCCTTAGAGAAAAAGGCTCTGGAGTGAAAGTTCTGGAAATAACAAATAAAATCATCTTTCATGAAGGACCAACACTTTTTAATAAAAAGGAAGGTGTATCCATCGGGACCCGGACTTTTAAAACCCACACAACTCCAAACCGCCTCCTTAATCTCCTCCTCCGAAAAAGGGGCTTCAAGAAGAGCTTTCTCCATAAGGCTAATGGCTTTGAAATCAATGCCATCAAGTCTCGGTCTAACTAAATCCGTTTCCAAAAATTTAGAAGCGAAATGATTCCTCACTTCTTCCTTTACCTCCTCTACCGTATCAATAATACCATTTTCTGACCGAATAGAGCCGATGAAGTTTCGCCTCCTCCTCTCTTTCATCACTCTATGAAAATAGTGACTATTAGAATCCCCGTCATTAAGCCACTTCAATCTAGCTTTTTGAATGAGCATATTTTCCTTAATCTTCAAATTCACCCAAAACATGCTACTAGCCCTTTTTTTCTTTCTCAAGAGTTCTTCCTCCTTAAACTCCCCTAAATTCACCTCTTCGTCATCCCCTTCATTCAAAACCTTAACGCCCTCCTCCATTCCCAAATCGAATTTTCCAAAAATATTGATGTTCCACCACTTTAGACTTTCTTTTAATAACCGCAACTTTTCTTTAAGGACAAAATCTTTCCTCCCTGTCACATAAATATTTTTCCACTCCTTTTCGACAAAAGGAAGGAAAGAAGAGTTGGAGAACCATTCGCTATTAACTCTAAAAGGTTTTGGGCCCCAATCCGATTTATCAACTAAGAGCCAAATTGGACAATGATCGGAAATGTCCCTTTCACCAATCAATTGGCCCACCGCCCCCATTCTTCCACAATACCATTTGTTACTAAGAAACGATCAATCCTACTTTTAGCCTTGCCGTCCTCACCATACCAACTAAACCTTTTCCCCCTTACAAGGTAAATCCACCAACTCTCCCTCCAAAATGAATTTCTCGAACTCCCTCCACTCAGAACACGAGTTGAAAGCAGTTCTCCCTCTCCTCTCAAGAGAATTTTTAACCGCATTGAAATCTCCTCCGAACACCCATTCACCATCCACGAAATTACTTTTCAACTCAAGCAAATTCTTCCAGAAAATTCTTTTCAAGGAAAGAGAACAAGGAGCATAAATGTTAACAACAAAGTAAACTTTATTTTTCCACCTCACCTTGACACCCAAGAAACCCGGACCTCTAAAACTACACACCACTTCAACCGAGCTAGCTTTCCAAAGAATGAGAAAGCCACCCGACCTCCCTTCCGAATTAATAAAAGAGTATTCAACTTCCTCCCTTCTCCAAAAACTCTGAGCCACATTGTCCGATAAATCTTGAATTTTTGTTTCTTGAATCAAAAACATGCCCGCTTTGCCCTTAGCGATAATATGAGAAATCCTACTCCTTTTAGCTCTGTTGCACCCCTCTCTAATATTCATAGTTCCCACAATCATTACAAACAATTTAAATTCGTCTTCCCACTAATCAAATTTGCTTTATCAACTCTCTCCATTTCCGATAATCTTCTTTGAAAATCCATTTGATTCGCCCTTTTCAACTCCCAAATTAGAGATAGCCTTCCATAAAAGATCGCCAATATTAGAATCTAAATTCTCCAAAATTCTTAGATTGCATCTATCGATTCCCGATTCTGCCGAGTTTTCACCGTGAAACACCGTCCTTAAACCAGAATCTCTGTTGTCCCTACTACTTTCACTATACTTCTTCCCTCCTCCCAACTTCAACGAAAAATCACAATACCCTCCCTTCCTCCCTATAAAGCTCCTGTGTTTCCTTTGTTTCTTATTCCATGTTGAAAACTGTCCACCCACCTCATAAAGGTGTTTCAATTTTAAACTTTTTAATACATTCCTTCTGCTAATTTTGCAAGAACTTTTCAAATGATTCACATTATTTAATCCCTCTTCAGACAAGTTTTCCGTAGGCAAAAAGAAAGGGTATGCACAAGGTACAGTGGGCCCACTATAAGTCTGCGCTATCTCCCCAAAAGCAGGCATAAAGTTTGAATTAATACAAGGAGCCGTAAACCCCACGTTTTCTTGCAGACTTCTTTCTACATCCACAACTTTCTGACACCTAGGGATATGCGATTGAGAAAGGCACTTTAAAGAGGATAAAGCATTATCAAAACTCCCTGCATCTGCACCTGTCTATATCACGCGATACATATCCCTGCATCGAATTATCCTTTGGACCATTCACATTGACCGAATGGCAAGAGGAATCCGACGTGTCACTGGTATCAACTAGCACATCGTCTTCTTCCTCAACCGGAGAGAGAATATGAGGATCCAAGCACTCCGGTAGAAAATCATCATCAACACCCTGGAAGCCATTGAAACAACTCCTTCTTTCATCTTCTGAACCAGACACCTCCGATTCAGTTTCAGAAACCACAAATTCACAAATCACCGATGATCCCCTCACTGGCTCTAAAACAACTTCACGGATAAAGATCTTGAAGGGAATACCATCAATAATAACGTCTAAGAAATCCTTAAATATGAAGCCAAAAGGAACCTTAACCAGAATTTTGGCCACATCTTTAAACAGCCCGAAAACAGTGGCTTCATCGGCCTTAATGAACGTCCCGAAAGAACTCGCAAAGACTTCGAAGAAATCCAGATCCCACGCATAAACCGGGACTCCGCACAATCGCAACCAGACCACCCTCTCAATATCAACAGCAGTTTCCTTCCAAGGCTTTATATCCAGGAATCATTTCTTCCAAACCGATTGACCATTTTCAATCAAGTTGAAAATTTCACCATCCGCAGTTTCTTCCAGATGGCAAAGAGAAGGCCCGATCGGAGTGATTTCAATGGTGGTGTACCCCTCCAAGACCAAACCAGGCTTCACCTTATAAGACAATCCGGGCATGATAACCGAGCCAATGTAAGCTTTCCTGAGTATTTCTTTCCTCAAACTATCCGATGAATAAACCACGCCAGGCTTTGAACCTTCAATCACATTATCCTTATCCGAATATCCCGCTTTTCGAACCACCTCAGCATAAGAACTTCCACCCTCTTTCCATGGAGTAGATAATTTCTTGGGCATCTCAGAACGATGATCAAAACGCCGATGATGGCCTTCAAACACTTTTCCACCATCCATTTTCGATTTGAACCGATTACCTCTTTCAAACTTAGGAATATTAGCATGAATCTTCCGTCCATCAATCTGAATATTATCGATCTTCACCGCGAGGACTCTTTCATCTAACACATCAGTAAACCTAGCGAAACCGAAATGTTTGCCCAGATTGTTCCGCCTTGGAGAGATCAGCACCTCCACCACCTCACCTTCACAACCAAATAACTTAAAAAATTCCTCAGAGTTCATGCGATCAGGGAACTCAGAAAAGTACACGGATACAATAGAGGAACCATCCCAAGAACATTTCCCCTTCGAAAAAACATCCCATTTTGGCGAAATGCAACGAAACCCTTTCTTAGAAACAATCTCCCAAACCATGCTAATGGAGCAGACCAAAAACCTCACCCAGACTAAAAGTTCAAACCGATACAGGAAAAAGAAAACACCACAGGCACCACAAGTTAATCAAGATGCGAAGGTCCCTAATTTGAAAATTAGGAGTTTAAACCGAACACACCCCAATAACCTATGATAAACCCATAATCTTCTCGGAAAAACAAGATCAAATACACCTACCCTAAAGGCTTCTGAGACTCCTTGGTCTCCTTCACATAGAATTTTTTTTTTTGCACAAACATTTTTTTATCTATACTATCGCTACAAATATTGCTACAAGTCAGAATGTTAGAGAACGTCTGTCTTTTCTCTAACTTTCTCTTTTCGTCCTGGCTTTCTCTTTATAATGGTCGTGGATGGAGATCAAGAGGGTGGTAGAGGTAGTTGGACTAAGGTGTCCTATAAAAAGCCAAACAGATCGAATCGTAGGTGGGATATTGAGGTGAATGCGAAGGGGAAGAAGGAGGAAGTGTCAACCACAATATTCTTTACTGAATTCCTGGATCATTTCAGAGCCAAGGACTTGTACATGTTGTTTGAGAAATTTGGGATTGTCGAAGAAGTTGTTATTCCGCCCATAATGTACAAGAGAGGAAGAAAATATGGTTTTGTTCGTTTTCTTGAGATAGCAGATGTGAGAACTTTAGTGTTGAAGCTGGATAATATGATGATCAAAGGGAGAAAGTTGTATGCGAATCTTCCTAGATTCTAGAGAGCAGCTGAAGGCATTTTTTCATCAGATAAAGCTAAGGTGAAAAGTGATAGAGGTAGAGGTTTCAAAGGAGGAAGTGGGACTAAGAAGACGTTTGGGGATCGTTCTAGGCCTTTCAATGTTGTCGGGTTTCGCGAAGAAGGAAGGATTTATGCTGAAGTTACTCGTACTCCTTTCTCTAAGAAGTATAAGCCTAGTGATTCGAGCAAGTTTCCTTCTCAGCTTGTTTTCAACGTGGAGAAGGAGGAGATGCTGAGGTTTCAGAAGGCGTACGTAGGAAGAGTTTTGAACCCTGGTTCTTCGTATAATATGCAGAGTACTTTTTATTCTGAGGGTTACTTCGGCCTTAAAGTCACCCCAATGAGAGCTAACTTGTGCCTTCTGGAAAAAGCGGAAGAGGGTGAGTTAGAGACTCTTGTGGATGGTGCAAAGAGTTGGCTTTCTCAGTGGTTTTCAGATGTTAGCTTATGGAAAGAAGGGATCGTCGACTAGGAAAGGATCACGTGGTTGCGTTGTTACGGTATCCCTTGCCATGCTTGGTCTGTCCCTTTCTTTGAATTCATTTCTTCAAAGGTTGGGAAATACATGTGTTGTGAAGGATGTTCTTCTGATTTTTCGAAGATGGACGTTGCGAGCATTATAGTTTGGACTTCTTGTGGTATGATGATTAATGAGGTTTTTAATGTTAAGATTAATGGCCTCTCTTATAGAATCAGAGTCGTTGAAGAAACTCTTGGTCCATCTTCTAGGATGGTGAAGAAACTCAAATCCTCTCTTTGCTCAGATTCGGAACTTTCGCTATCCTCTGAGAGTTCTACTTGGGCGGAGCCTGAGAGGCACTCCTTCAGCGATGAAGAAGATGAAGTGCGGGCTTATCAAGAATGCAGTGGTGAAGGGATTTTTCGGCCAGTTTCCAAGGTTAAGGATGGTAAGGTCGTTGTTGCCTCTGACAAGGAAAATGCTATTTTTGACGAGATTAAGCTTTTAGCTGGTACAGATGATGATGTCTTAGGTTGTAAGTCCAAGGTTATAGGGGTCAATGAGGGATCTTTTGGCTCTACGTTTTCAGCTGTTGACCCTACGTTTAAGTTAAAGAAGGGGCCCACTTCGAGTTTGGATTCAGATAATGTAGTTGGGGATCACAGTGGTGCTTTGGTGGGCTGTTTTGATAATATGGTCAAAGCCCAAATTCGCAAGGCCCAAAGTGTTAAATCGTCCGTGGGTTGTTTTCCCAGTAGTAGAGTTTCGTCTCATGGGAATGAAAAGGGAACTATCATTTTATCCTCTTCAGGGGTGATTGTAACTAGCGACTCTTGTGGTGGTGGGTCTTTTATTCGCCAAACCTTGGCGATGTCAGATACTATGAAGGGTCCAGCGTCGAGTGATTCTGATCATATGTGCCTTTCTGTGACGGATTCTGAAGTTAATCAAGGAAACAAGAGATTCTGGGCCCTAATGGATTCCAAAGTTTCAGAATTTTTTTTGGAGATTATCTCGTCATTGGGTATTACCGGGGAGGGTAGTAAGGAGGCTTTGGAGGAGGAAATTGTGAAAATGGAAAAATAGACAAGGTATGGAAGGTCAAGAGGGAGAAATCTAAAGCGGTTAATCGATGAATATTCTGTCTTATAATATCAGAGGGGGAGGTAGTTTTATCAAAAGAAAAAAAATAGCTTTTCATATCCAGTCTGGCAATTTTGATGTTTATTTTTTACATGAAACTAAGTTTAGTGAGTTGAATTTCAAATTAGTGTCTTCTTTGTGGGGTAATGGTGATGTGGAGTGGTCTGAAGTTGGAGCTTCAGGTTCGGCAGGAGGATTAGTCATCCTATGGAGGAAGAATCTGTTAAATATCTCCTTCAGGTTTAGAGGAGAGGGCTTCATTGGGGGTAAATGCGCTTTGGAGGGGCCAGGAGATTTTTTTGTGTGAATGTTTACTCTCCTTGTAACTTTGTGCGCAAGAAGAATCTTTTGTTGGAGTTGATTGTTGAAGATGGCTGGAAATCTACCTGAGTGAATCGCACACTCAAAGATACAACAGAGTCGCCACCGAACTTTATTTAGTCCCGAAGGACAGAGAAAATATCGATAAAATCGAAGGGGAAGAGAAACGGGAATGGGGGGTCGGTTATGCGAAAGGCAGGTATTAGCACCTAACGCATCCGTCGTACTCGACGGGAACCATTTCGCTTGCTTCTAGGCTCGGATGGGTTATCTATCTAAAGGCTTCTAGCTAAAGAAATGAGAGAGAAAAGAAAGAGGAAAAAGAAAGAAAAGAAAGAAAGTGCTCGCAGAGGATTGTGGCCCGCATGCCTACGTACCCTCATAGTGCAATGAGGAAGTCAGAGCGCCGTAGTTCTTGGAACCAGGGGACAGAGAAGAAGAAAGAAGGGTGGAAGTGCGGAAGTTTGGAAGTGTGCTCGCCAAGACATTGCGTCTCATGCCTACGTATCTGACATTCAGAAGAATGCAGAATCAGAGCTTCCGTAGTTTGGGGAACTGAACGGAAAAGGAAAACAAGAAAGAAACAAGGAGACGAAAGAAGTGGTGTCGAAACCAAGAGCAAGAGAAACTCTACTGGGGAAGACCACACAGTAAGAGTGTTTGCACAAAAGAATAGGAAAAGAATGGTGTCAAAACCAAGAATGAAAGAAACTCCGCTAGGGATAGCAAAGAGAATTGGTGTTGAAATCAAGAAAGTAAGAGCAAGGGGGATAGGAAGGACTCCGCTGGAGATCCAAATAAAGGGATGGTGTCATAACCAAGAGAAAAAGGGGACTCGGTATATTAACTGGCTGGCAGTGGTTAACCGAAGAAAAGAGAATAGAGCCCTGGCGGGGAAAAGAAGCTGGTGTCAACAGACAGACTGTGATAAACCAAGATAAAGAGTGCTGAACCGAGAGAAGGTGTTTGACTCTGAAGGGGCCTCGGTATATTAACTGGTAAACAGTGGTTAACCAAGGAAAGAAAGGACTGCAACTCTGTGGGGATAGAGAAGCATTGGTTTTATCAGAGAAAACTGTGATTAACCAGAAAAGCGGGAGTAGGACCAAATAAAGATCATAACCCAAAGGACGGGTATAGGATCGAGCAAAGGTCGTGACCCAAAGAGGTTCGGTAAACTGACTGAACAAACAGTACACAACCGAAGAAAGGGTATTTAAACCAAAGAAAGGGTGCTAACCCAAGGGTGCAAGTATTCGAACCAAGAGGAGGTTGCCAACTGCTGGGGGTTCGGTGTTTACAGACGGACTGTGACCAACCAAATAGAAAAGCGATTGATTAACCAAGAGAATGTGATTAACTTGAAAGGGTTCAGTATTTTAACAGACGGACTGTGATTAACTGAAGAAAATGGTGATTAACCAAGAAGAGGTGATTAACCCAAGAGGTGCTCAGTGATTAACAGACGGACTGTGATTAACTGAAGAGACGGGTGATTAACCAAGAGAAGGTGATTAACCCAAGGGTTCAGTATTTTAACAGACGGACTGTGGTTAACTGAAGAAAAGGGTGATTAACCAAGAAGAGGTGATCAACCCAAGAGGTGCTCAGTGATTAACAGACGGACTGTGATTAACTGATGAAAAGGGTGATTAACCAAGAGAAGGTGATTAACCCAAGAAAGGAGAAGAACCAAGAGAAGTTTGCGAACTCCAAGGGAAAAATGGTCATGACAGGAAAACTGTGTTGGACCAAAGAGAGAGAATTGAGACTCTTCAGGGGAATCAAAAAGCAATGATTGATTACAAGAAGAAATGAGTGATGGAATAAAGAGAGATTGCTAGCGCAAGAATAATGATCTCAACCAAGGAGTATGGTGATTGATCAAAAGGAGAGATTGAAAGAGATAGGAGTGATCGAGGATCGAAAAGGATCTTAAAGAGAGAAGAGTCATCAAGGATCAAAAGGGATCGCAAAGAGGGAAGAGTGATCAAGGATCAACTTGATTGGGGAAAGAAAGCACATTACCGCCTGGAGATAAAGATGACTAAGCCAAGCACAGGGTCATTCGTCCCCTACCTGAAGTAGTCAAAATGAGAGTAGGAATTCTCCCTTCTCATTCCTTCTCTAACACACAGGGTGCAATGTAGAAGTTGAAATAGACGGCCCAACAACTCCAAGTTGTACAGTGCTCCTGCGTAGAGAAACGGACAGCATAACGGTGTCAGTTTGTACAGTGCTCCGATGCAAGGCGCAGCGCGAAACTCCAACTCCACGGGGGAAAGAGAGAAAAAGCTCTAAAGGAGGCCTAAATAGGGGAAAAGGGAAGATCGATTAATCGAAACAAAGTTTCGATCAATTAATCAAGGGAGAAACATGCTAACAACTTTTCAAAGAGGATGAAAAGTCATTAAAGCAACAAGAAGTGAATTAATGATTATACAAGATTAAATTTATCCATGAAGAATAAACCTAATGCAAACTGAAATGGAAGGTGCAAAACAGTGCCAAATGATCATTAAAATGCCACACAAAATCATGTATCACGTGAACAAAGATAGTGCAAGAATTGCTATGTTCATACAATGCCAAGAACATGAAACAAATGAATAATCGAAAGTGTGCATCGAAAGTTCATGAATTTACTTCAACCAGAAGTGCAATGACATTAAAAACATCCATAAAATCAAGCATGACAATCAATGGAAGTTAAAATGAAGAAAGCATGGCAAACAAGCTTGAAATTGCAAGAAAATGGCATTCTGTACAGTGGTAACCGGTTACAGCATATGTGCTCAACGGTTACATGCTTAAAAATACGTGTTTTTGGGGAAAATTGCACTGTGTAACGGGTTACAGCATATCTGCTAACCGGTTACCACTGTAACAGAAGCAAAAATAACAGTAAAAACAACTTTTCAAAATAGTTTCCAACACATAATCACTTATGCCAACCACCACATGCTAGGAACTGCAATTGTGCACGAAAATTGAACTTGAAAACAACAAATAAACGGTGATAGAATCAACTAACATAATAGGATCATGGATCAAACAAATGCCGAACCAAATCACACACAACAATTATCGACTACATTGCGAGCGATACGAAAATGCGCAAAACGATAAAATTAGTTAGATCCACCAACCTACAAGCCGGAGATTTGGCTTGGTAAGTATTGCAAAGAGATCTTGATGCAGAAAATCAAAGAAAACCAGAGGATCCTTAATTTGTAGACGAAACGCGTCGAAACCGATCAAAAACGCGAAAATGCACCGAAATCGAACTTGCACCAAATTAAAAGTTGTAGAACTCTTGGATTGAAGTAGAATAAGATGTAGTTCCAGAAATCCAACCAAAGAATGCCAAATGATGGAGGTTAAGCTCAAGAATTAATCACTTTCAATGTGAAAAGTGATTATCCTTCAAGAATAAGAGTTTTTGGTGAGGTTTGGGAAAGAAGATGAATTGGAATGTGTAGAAGTTGCAGAAAAATGCAGAGGAGAATGAGAGAATTGAGAGTGAAGAAAGTGTGAATTTGTGTGAATGATTGTGGAGGAGTTGCAAAGTGGTGAAGCTTGGCTTATATAGAGTTTGGGTATGGAGTGTAAGAGGTTTGGAATGTGGTTTGGACTTAGCTTTGGGAGGTTTGGAGTTAGTTACACTTGACTCACTGAGTCAAGGCGGTTAACTCGGTTAGTTAGGATCACCTCGGTAACAATCCCAATGCGAGCTTCCACATCCAAAGGTTGACATGCTTGTAAATTAAGTAACATGGTGCTCTTAATTTAAAGTGGTGCATTGAATAAATGAAAGGGAAATGTCTTGAATGGTCTTGAATTGTCTAGAATGTTCCACACACTGCTAGAATAATGTAGAAACAAAGACCAAAGAGAGTGCATAGTTGATGTCCCAAAAATGCAGCAGAATCTGCAACTTTGTACAGAGTAACCGGTTACAGCATATGTGCTAACCGGTTACATGCTTGAAAAATTGCGTAAATTTGTGAAAAATACACTGAGTAACCGGTTACAACATATTTTCTAACCGGTTACTTCAGCCAAATTTCCATAAAATTTGCAAAAGGATGATGTTGAAGTCCTGGTTCCGCTTTTCCATCTCTTGTCTTGATAAATAAACATGGAAACCTTTATTTTGGGCTCGTTTTGGTGATGAAATAATCTTGAGAGGATGTGATTAATCGGGTTTGGAAAACCTGAATATCCTGCAACAAGAAACACACAAAGAAAAGTGTGAATGCGCATGCCAACGATGCGAGTGCTTATGCTTATGCAAAAGGCCAAAAGAGGGAGGTCAAATTTTGGGTTACGACAGCTGCCCCTATTTAATCCTCTTGGACCTGAATGTACGAATTGCACTAGCTTTTCGATGATTCGAGGTAAAAGGGGATTAAATAAAAGAGTAGCTCGAGAATTTGGCTGACGGCGACAAACAGAGCGGTGCAAGGTAGAATAGGTAAGTGCAAGGTTTGGCTGAAAATCTACTGGGAGATAAGTCAGGCAAAAAGAGAGGGAGTATGATCGATGCATATGCTATGTATGCATTTCTACATGATGCTTGATATCATGCAATGCAAAGGCTCAAGATAAGGCACAGTGAGAAGTGTTTAGGTAGAAATCGTAGCAAAACGACTTCGACACCCTCGGTCGGGGAGAGGACCCGCAGATGAAGAGAATCTCTGCTGGAGAAGAAAGTTCACAAAGGATGATGATCCTGCCGGGGAAAGAAACTGAGAACATCTCATGTTTCTAAATCACCATGGCTGTCTCTGTTAGGGATGAAAGAATCAAGTCAATTCTTTCTTCCGAGACTGGCTCTGCGTGGGGAAAAGAAGTTCCTGAATCACGTTGACTCAGCTGAGAAGAAACCACTGTTGCTGGTGACAGATAGTTCCTAATCATTGGAGAAGATGCACAACCCTTGCTGGGGAAAAGAGGACAAAGTGTCTTTGCTAGGGAACATCTTGGCAACCTGTTGGGGAGAATGACGACTCTGCCGAGGAACTGCTAAGGAGACAACAACTTCTTCATAGAATCATCCCATTGTCGGCCAGGCGTTAGGCTAACCAATGGATATTACTGATTATCCTGCAGGAGTTACCAGTAACACATGCGATGCATAATGCTTTCTCGGTGAATTTAGATTTTTATTGTTCTCAACGTTTTTTAGTATTATGTGATCACAAATAATTGTTTATTTTGCAAACAAAATACTGGAATGAAAACAAATTGGGATAACAAAAAATGCATTTTATTGAATGTGAAATTTTTGTACATAAAGTGTGTACAAGGATGCAAAATCCTTGATGAGGAAATTTGCAATAAAATTGAAAAACAAATGTAAATGGCAAAGGGAAATCATGCTTTGCATTGATTACAACATTGGCCACCATCCATAGTAAGTCTAAATTCCAACGCCTTGCACCAGTCGATGATGATTGGAATGTTCTGTTACTGTCTGAGGTCCAGCCATGAGGAAGAGAGGCTCAAGTGTTCACAGTCAATGCCTTTATCCCTAATTTTTTCCTGGACATGTTTTCACATTTTTTCCGTCCACCGTGTCGCTCCCAGGATTTTCATCCAAGTACAAACGCGAAAGTGGCACGGAAACAGAGTCGCCAGCAATGTGTATTTATCCCAAGAGAGGGAAAGGAAATACTGCATAAACCTGAGGGAAGGAAAGAGCATGGTCTTGCGACCAAGAGAACTGGGTTCGGGAGTCGGTTACGCGAGAGGAAGGTATTAGCACCCCCACGCGTCCATCGTACCCGATGGGATCCACGCTTGCTGTTTTGATCAAAGGGTGTAGGAGGCTGGATATCAACTGCTAACCGAAGAACTGGAAATGAAAGGCAGAAAGGAGAAGGGGAAAAAGGAAAGAAGTGACTCGATAGGACATTATCGTTGTCCTAGGCCTACGTATTCCCTCAGTGCAATGGGAAAGTCAGAGTCAACGTAGTTCGACGGACTACGGGGAAAGGTTGCTCGTCGAGATATCGCATCTCGTGCCTACGTATCTTCAATCAGACGAGAAAAAAGAATCAGAGCAAACATAGTTCGGCTCAACAAGGGTTTCTTTGTTTGTGTTTTTTAATGGAAACGTCAGAGTGCGCGTCCCAACAGTTAGGTATTGCAGCTCGCTGTATGGAGACTTAGGCGTTACCTGTTTGCGGTAGAACGGACATGACGAGTCCTTAAGGAATAGAATGAAGGAGATGAGAAGAGAATTTGTTTTTTTTTTTGTATTTTAGAAAGAAGTATTTTGATTATTTTGTGTTTACAACGCATATTGTATTTAAGTCTTTCACGTAGAATCGAATGCCTCGCATATCGACCCAAGACGAGACGTATGCTAAACATTCTAAGAAAGTGAGAAAATACCCCTCACTGTCTTATTCTCACATGAAAGGCTCAAATACAATATATGTTATGCCTTTATTAAGTGTTTTTTGCTTCTTTTTTTTTTGTTTGAGATGAGAAGAAGAGAGACTCCAAGGTTAAGAAAGGTAAAAGTCTAAAGGGGAGACTAACAAACCTATTTGTTATCATGAATGGATGTTCCTAATGGTTAAGTGTGGTTTAGAAACCTAAGTCTAAAAGAAAAGAGAAGAAGAGTGAGTTCTAACTTACTTCCAAGATGGAAGTTAAGTTGAGAACTCAAGGGAATGGAAGAAATTGAACAAATAAAGCATTGAAATGCTTTGCACAAACACAAATTGAAAGCTTAAAAGAGATAAAAGAAGAGGTTGTATGTGGGTGCGCACCCACACACTTGACTTACCATTAGCCCCTGAAAATGTTAGCAAGAACAATTTACAAGTAAAGAAATAAGGAAAGAATAACAAGTAAAGATCAAACAAGACAAGAACTAAAGAAGAAAGGTTCTAAGGGTTGAGAAGTACTCAAGGTCAGTATGTACACCATAAGGAATCATACCAATGGATACATGTCTTATGAAATCAAATAAAAGCTAACTATATGCCAAACAATTGCATAAATGTAAGTAATGTGCTACTAATGTAAACTAGGTGCATAAGAAATGTAAACATGTACAAATTCAAGAACATAGCTCAAGGTCAGAATTAAGATTCATTAAAGGATGCATATAAAGGTCATGGAAGTATCATACAAGACATGAGTGCAATGATTCAAGTAGAAGAAAATAGATGAAGGAAGAAAGAAAAGGATAGAAACAAGTTCAATTAGATGCACAAATTTACATGTTAAAGATGCATGACATATGAAATGAGTATGAGTGCATATAGACCAGTAGCATACAATTGATGATATGTAAATGATATTAATGAAATGGCATACACAATGCAAACACAAATCATGTAGAGCACAAGAAGAAATGAGATGTGGAATTAGGACAAAAATGCATAAACACACATCAAAGGTAAACACAATTCAAAATGACTTATAAATGCACCAAGAAGGACCTATAATCCTCTAAACAAATCATATAATCTCACACAAAGCAAGCATAATAAGGTGGCACAAGTGCCTCATCAAAATCATGTTAAATGGAAGTAGAATAATAGGCACAAATGTTGCTTCAAATGCAAGGTATCAAAAAAATTAGCAAATCACATGAGAAAAATTTGAAAATAAATCTCAACCAACCTAAATCAGGGGCTAAACATGCATCAAAAGCTCACACAAAAATTCAAAGAGAACCTAGTTCAAACCACTCCACAAAGTCATATTGAAACATGCCAAAAGAATGCACAAAGACGACTATCAAAAGGTAATATAAAATGACTTTAAAAATAAAATGAAAATTTTTTTAGATGCTCTCAGATGTTATTTAACAAGTCCAAAAAGAATGAATGAAAAAGATTGTGTGAGTTAAGAGAAATAAAATGGGGAAGGTCAAGTATTAATGAAGAACATCATTTAAAAGGAAATTAAAAAGAAAATTTGAAATTATAAGCCAAAATTAATAAATTCAGAATTAAAAATAATAGAAAATTATTTTTATGTATCAAGATAACATATGAATTTATTTGGAATTTTCAGAGTTGAATTATTATTTTTAATAAAAGAAAATCAAACAATATAAAAAAGAAATTAAAAATGTAAAAGAAATGGAGCAGGGGGTGTGGCGAAAGTAAAAATATTGTTCAAAAGTGTTTGGGCTCAGAACATGGGGGTGTGAATAGCAATTAGGGTCCAGTCCAATACAGCGCGTGTGTATATGCAATCATGGTGGAACTTAGTCAAACATTTGACTCAATCTGAGCCACACATTCAAGTCAACAAGATCAATCATCAAAAGTAATTCAATCCAACGTTTCATAAAGCATGCACATGGTAATTAACACGCACGCACACACGTGCAAGCAAATCAGAGAGAAAAAGAGGCACGTGAATGGAAACATCTTCATTAATGTGTTGACAAGGTGTGAACCATTGGATCAAAAACATCTGACGGTTGCGTTTTAAAGTTACCAAAACCCTAGCTGAAACCCTCACCGGCCGGAGAATGACCTCCGATCATCTTCTCCGGCCACCTCCGGCAACTGTAGATGCTCAAATGTTCCAGAAATGTGTAAAATGCACATCATTCGAAAGAGGAAGTTACGTAGATCACGAATCCAGCAAAGATTTTCACATATCAGGCATATACACAGAGAATCGAACGAGAGAAATTTGCCCTAGGTTTTGGATCTAAGCTTCTAACAAGCTCTATCAACTAGCCAGAGTTCAAGAGCTTCTAATAAGCTATAAATCAATCAAAACAAAGCTAAATCAGTGAGATACGATGCAATAGAGTTTGGAGAAATTTGAACCTGAAGCTTGCAGAATCTTGAGTTTGCAAGAAAACCAGAGGTGGTGCTTGATCTTGAGCTTCCAAGGAGCAAAATAAATGCTCTGATACTTGAGATCTTGAAGAGGATAGAGAGAAAATTTGAATTGCAGTGAAGATGTACTTGAGGAAGTGATCTTGTTCTTGTTTTCTCTTGAACAATGATGAACTATTGATGATGATAATGATGAAATGTGGAAACACTCGTGCAAAGAGAGAGAGTTCAGAAAGAAATTTCAGAGAGAAAAAGTGAGAGTGATTTGTGAAATGTGGGAAAATGAATGAATCTCCTTCAATTATGTTAGAGTTTTGCTTATATAGGTGTGGTTGGTTCTTAACTAGGATGGTTAACAGTTGGAACTCAAGTTAACTGAGTTAGTTAACTGAGTTGTGAGTTAACTAATTGAGTTAAGTTAGTTGTGCCACGAGTTTCAAGGTCTAGATATAGTATGGAGTGATCATGCTACTTATGGTGGGAATGATGAAATGAGAGGTGGTGATGTATGTGTTGCTGCAGCAAGACTTGCAAGGCAAGTTTGTTCACTTTCCACTTTAGTGTATGGACATGTATGTGTGCATAATGTGTAAGATGCGCGTGTGTTTAAATGAGGTAATGTGTGACTGGTGTGTAGTGCAAACAAACTGAACAACAACAATGCAAACACTTCATTCTTGGCAGCATGATATCAATGGAACTATGGAAGTTTGATGATGAAATTCTCTACGTACACTGCATGAGATGATGAGATTTTGGTGGCTATGGAAAGAGAATACATCATAGAACATGTTTGGTGTTGATTTTGGATTGAATAGAGGTTTGGAAGATGATGGAAAATGGCTTGAAACTCAAGAGTGCAAAACTGAACCATGGGCGAGACAAGTTGTGGCGTGCATGGCATCATGGCCTATGGACATTTCAGTGTGAGACCCCCAACTTTGGGCAACCATATGACCTCCATAACTTGTTCAAATGAGAAAATGCCCAACATCAAAGTTAAAGAGGACATGGAGATGAACAACTTTGATGTTCAACAATTTTCCATTTGAAGCCTTCTTGATGGAGAAAACTAGCTTGACATTTGGCACATCAAGTGTTTGATGAAATTATGGCCTGGGGGCCTGAACTTGCCTTGCCATGACTTGGAATTTGCCTTGATTTTACCAAACTTTGATTGATCATAACTCTCTCAATTTTGTTCCAATGGAGGAGTTCTTTATATGGATTTGAAGCTTAGAATGTGATCTTTAATTGGCTCAACTTGGGCCTGAAGTTTGAAGCTTTTATCATGGAGAAAGAATGCTTTGAAGTGTGGTGCAAAATGGTCCAAACTTGTCATTTTTGGAAACCCTAAGTTTCTAAAAATGGGAACTTTGTACATTTCTTGATTTTTGATGAATCTCTTGACATTTCTTAATCAAATTTTGTCCAATGAACATATGTGACTTGAATTTCATGAATTTGACCTAAAAAGTCAGGAGTTGACTTTTTCCTTTGCACAGTTGACTTTTCCCCCAATTTCTTGATTCTCAAGTAACTGACCAATTGAACCTCTTCTGAAATGAACCAATGGGCAATCCTCCATCCTTAGACACTTGACATCATGTAGAAAACATTGAGATCAAGTTTGCACCAAAATTTCATCAGGAGACTGCTTGAACCACAAACCCTAATTTGGACTGTTTTTTATAGGAGGTGATGACCTGTCCAACATTTTGATGAATTCCCCTCTTCCAATGACTTGTGGGATCAATTGAGATCATATGAGACATAAGAGAATCTTGAGGCTTTTTGGGAGACCCTTGGCTCTAGCTCTCTTGCTTTGAAAGATCAATGCTCTGAAGCCCACTGATCACATGCCCAAATGCAACATGTATGAGGTATGAGATGAATTGAAATGCAATGCAATGAAACATAAGGTAGGCAACAACAAGAGGGAAAATTTTGGGGTGTTACAGCTTCCCCTATTCAATCATCTGTTAACCTGAGAAGGATGAAAGCGACGACTATTCAGACGATCAAGGTGAATTGTGATTGAATACCCAAAACAACCAGAAAATTTGCACGCTGAATGAAGAAGAAAAGGAATATAAACCCTTCTGGAGGTGTCAGCAAATAACTGCATAGATTGAAGTATATCAAAATAGGGATACGGACGAGTATCCATGACCATACGGACGAGTATGGAAAGAAAACACAGACGGATGTTGAAAGGACACGGACGAGTGTCAAAGGTCAACGATGCGGACGAGCATCGGACAATCATCAAAGGTACACGACGAGTGACCGAGTCGATGATACGGACGAGTATCGGACGATGATTAATAAGATACGGACGAGTATCTCAAAAGTTAATACGGACGAGTATTGGCGAAAGGTTCAGACACGGACGAGTACTGAAAGGACATGGACGAGTGTCAAAGGTCACCGATGCGGACGAGCATCGGGAAATCATCAAAGGTACACGACGAGTGACCAAGTCAATGATACAGATGAGTATCGGACGATGATTAATAAGATACGGACATGTATCTCAAAAGTCAATACGGACGAGTATTGAATTAACACTGTACGATCAAGCGTTGTAGTAAGCTTTGCTGGGGTTGCATGACCATGTCTTGTCTACTAATTGCTCTGGCTTGCAGGTAAACAGTTGAACCTGGCTTATGTTTCATATGCATATGTTTGAGTTTTGCCGTAATGCTCCATATCAATGGAATGCTACGCTTTAGAAAAATGCCATGCAAACTATATGCAAGTGCAAAAAAAACTCCGGACGAGGAATCCAACTCCGCGGGGAAAGATCATTGTTCGATCTTTCAATTGCTCTGTGGGGATTAACCCTTCTGCTGGGGATAACGCTTGCCAAAAATTTCCAAAAACAAATTGGCTTGCAGATACACCGAGGTGTGATGATCCTGTTAAAGTAGTTTCCACTAGAATGACTCTTCCATCGAGAGAGATTATTCTGCCCATGGAACTCCATTGGGGGTGAGAACCTTCTGAATGACGTTATGCTGAGGAAAAAGAGTCATTAAAAATTTTGCTTGGGGAGCTATCAAACCCACGATCCCTTGCGAGGGATAATCAGCCTTCTGACTCAGCTGGGAAGTGCTCCGATTCTGACACTACTGGGGAATCAATAACTGTTATCGAGACAGGAAAGCTTGTAGCTGTTGGAAGTACTGAATGAGAGAATCGACTTAATAAGATACAAAGATACCCAGTGGAAATTAACTTGTCGATATCGAATCGTCGTGAGCGACCGTCGGCCAAATGATGGACTCAGTCAGTAAAAGTTATGACAAAAGGGTGACATGTGACCCCTTTCCTGAACGTGTTTGCCCCGGTCTTCTGCATGGGAATAAGTGATTACTTGTCGGGAAGACCCGATCCACGCTCTCGTATCTTTGAAACCGCTTCAATCTTGCTTTTGACCCTGATACGAGGCTGCTACCTGCGAGCAAAAGATATGTGCATATGCCCCGTGCTGGATATGACTTCTGCAACTGAGAAAATCCAAATCTGAACCATCACTTGTTGGGGAGAGCACCCAACAATACTTTGTGTTGAAGATGACTTCCTGTTAGGCTTCTGCATGTAAACCTGCAACAAAAGAAATGCGCACATGTGTCCCGGAGACTGCATGGTTTGAATCCACCGTCCGGGGTTAATCAACATTCAAAGCAATTTTAAATGTTTTCCCTGCACATGTTATTATAAAGCCTCAACGTTTCAACAATGCAATGTTTTTTATCAAAAATTCGGACGCTTTTGCAAACAAAACTGTAAAATGAAAATAAATAAGAAGCTTTTTTACTGAATAACCAACTTTATTGATTGAAATGCCCAGAATAGGCAAGTACATCAAGAAGCGATCCCTGGAAATAGGTGATCGCTGAAAATTGAGAAAAGAAACTATCCTAATGGCAATGTGAAAACGGAATTTCACTGAGTTTCAATTCTGCTATGACCAGTATGTCTTCAAGACTTTCCGATTATCTTTGCTTTCTAAAGAGGATGATTGGACTGATTCATATCCTTTGGAGATTGCCAGTTTGAGTGAAACGATGAGGTAGTACAGATGACTCAGATCGCAGTCTTCGCTTAATCCCTCTTTTGCGTGGACCGCCCTTTTAGGGTTTTCAATCCACCGGGATACCCATTTTTGCCTGAGTTGCCCTTGCGGATTTTCAACTCACCGGGTGTATAAATTTTTTATTTTTATCCCTAATTTTTGCCCGAACCTGTTTATTCTATTTTTATGGTTCGCCGGGATGCCCTTTTTTTCCTGGACTTTTCTTCTTTTTTTTTCGTCCAGCGGGTCTATTTATGCAAAGTATTTTTTGACTGCGTCTGAGTTGACAGGGGATGGAAAATCTTCACCATCCATGGTTGTAAGCATTAAGGCTCCGCCAGAGAAAACCTTTTTAACCATAAATGGACCTTCATAGTTCGGTGTCCATTTTCCCCTGTGATCTGTGTTTGGAGGATGGATCCTTTTAAGTACCAATTCACCAACTTGATACTCCCGAGGTCGCACTTTCTGATCAAATGCTCGTTTCATCCTTCTTTAATACAATTGACCATGGAAAATAGCTGCTAATCTCTTTTCCTCCACTAAACTCAGCTCATTGAATCGGGTGCGAACCCATTCTGCCTCATCCAGTTTGACATCCATCATAACCCTCAGCGAGGGAATCTCGACTTCAACTGGAAGGACCACCTCCATACCATACACAAGTGAGAACGGTGTTGCCCCAGTAGATGTCCTTACGGATGTTCGGTACCCATGCAAGGCAAACGGTAACATCTCATGCCAATCTTTATAAGTTACCACCATCTTTTGCACAATCTTCTTGATGTTCTTGTTGGCCGCTTCAACAGCGCTATTCATCTTTGGACGGTACGACGAAGAATTGTGATGCTCAATTTTGAAATCTCGACATAATTCTGCCATCATTTTGTTGTTGAGATTAGAACCATTACCAGTAATGATTCTTTCGGGCACTCCGTAGCGACAAATGATATCTCTTTTCAGAAATCTGGCTACCACCTGCTTGGTGACATTAGCATAAGACGCTGCTTCCACCCATTTGGTAAAATAATCAATAGCGACCAAGATGAAGCGATGGCCGTTGGAAGCAGTTGGCTCAATCTTTCCAATCATATCGATGCCCCACATTGCAAAGGGCCAAGGAGAAGACATGACATTCAACGGATTCAGAGGTACATGAACTTTATCCGCATAAATCTGACATTTGTGGCATTTGCGGGCGTATGAACAACAGTCTGCATCCATAGTCATCCAATAGTACCCCGATCTCAACAATTTCTTTGCCATTGCATGTCCTCCGGCATGAGTACCAAAAGAGCCTTCGTGCACCTCTTGCATCAACATGTTTGCTTCGTGTCTATCCACGCATATGAGCAAAACCATGTCAAAGTTTCATTTGTACAACACGTCCTCATTCAAGAAGAAACTACCAGCTAACCTCCTCAGAGTCTTTTTATCGTTGTTGGACGCTCCAGCCGGATACTCTTGACTCTTCAAGAAGCATTTGATATCATGAAACCACGGCTTGTCATCAGACACTGCGTCAACAGCAAACACATGTGCAGGCCTGTCAAGACGAGACACCTCAATTTTAGGCACGTGATTCCACCCATTCACTTGAATCATGGAAGATAATATCGCCAAAGCGTCAGCCATTTGATTCCCATCTCGAGGTATGTGGTACAATTTCACTGTTGTAAAGAAAGTCAACAACCTCCTTGCATAGTCTCTGTAAGGAATCAAGTTTGGTTGATGAGTATGCCAATCTCCATTGATCTGATTGATCACTAAAGCAGAGTCCCCAAATATTTCAAGAGTCTTGACCCTTAAATCAATGGCCTCTTCAATGCCCATAATGCAAGCTTTATATTCTGCTTCATTGTTGGTGACATCAAAAGTTAATCTGGTAGTGAAAGGTATATGAGACCCTTTCGGAGTGATAAGAACTGCCCCAACTCCGCATCCATTCATGTTGACGGCCCCATCAAACATCAAACTCCATTTGGATTCAGGGTCTGGCCCCTCCTCCGGGAGTGGTTCCTCGCAATTTTTAGCTTTGAGAAACATGATGTCTTCATCAGGGAAATCAAACCTTATGGGTTGATAGTCATCAATTGGTTGCTGCGCAAGATAATCTGACAAAATACTTCCCTTGATGGCTTTCTGAGAAGTATACTAGATATCATATTCAGTCAGCACCATCTGCCAACGTGCAACCCGTCCGGTCAATGCTGGTTTCTCAAATATGTACTTGACATGATCCATCTTTGAAATTAACAAGGTTGTATGAGTGAGCATATATTGCCTCAATCGCTTAGCAGCCCCTGCAAGTGTACAACATGTCCTCTCAAGCATTGAGTATCGTGATTCGCAATCATTGAATTTTTTGCTCAAGTAGTATATGGCGTGCTCCTTTTTTCCCGTCTCGTCATGCTGACCAAGAACACAACCCATGGATCCTTCAAGCATAGTCAAATACATGATCAATGGTCTCCCTGGTACTGGAGGCTTGAGAATTGGAGGTTCCCACAAATACTCTTTTATTTTCTCAAAAGCCCTTTGGCAATCGTCATTCCACCTGACCGCTTGTTCTTTTCTTAACAGCTTAAATATTGGTTCACAAGTGGCTGTGAGGTGAGATATGAACCGTGCAATGTAGTTCAATCTACCCAGGAAACCACATACTTCTTTTTTTGTTCTTGGTACAGGCATTTCTTGTATCGCTTTTATTTTGGCAGGATCAACCTCAATTCCTTTTTCAATTACTATGAAACCCAGCAATTTACCGGACCGCACTCCGAAAGTGCACTTGTTCGGATTCAGCCTTAGTTGAAACTTTCTCAACCTTTCAAATAACTTCTTCAAGTCGACCAGATGCTCCTCTTCTGTTCGAGACTTGGCAATCATATCATCTACATAACATTCAATCTCCTTGTGAATCATGTCATGGAATAATGTTACCATCGCCCGCTGATACGTTGCCCCCAGCATTTTTCAACCCAAAAGGCATCACCTTGTAACAGAAAGTACCCCACGGGGTAATGAACGTTGTCTTCTCCATGTCTTCCGGCGCCATCTTGATTTGATTATACCCGGAGAAGCCATCCATGAAGGAGAATACCGAGAACTGAACGGTGTTGTCAACCAGTACATCAATATGAGGTAAAGGAAAGTCATCTTTCGGACTTGCTCTGTTTAGATCCCGGTAATCAACGCACATTCTGACCTTACCATCTTTCTTCGGCACAGGGACAATATTTGCAACCCATGGTGGGTAATTGGTGATGGCCAGAAATCCGGCATCTAATTGTTTTTGTACCTCCTCTTTGATTTTGAGAGCCATTTCTGGTTTAGTTCTCCGGAGCTTCTGTTTGACAGGAGGACATCCCTCTTTCAACGGCAACCTGTACACAACAATGTCTGTATCTAACCCCGGCATATCTTGATACGACCAGGAAAAGATGTCAACATATTCCCGCAGCATCCTAGTCAGCTCTTTCTTTACCTCGGCCTGCAGACTGGCTCCAATCTTAATCTCTTTCTTGGTGTCCTTGGAACCAATTTTGATAACCTCAATTGTCTCTTGGTGAGGTTGAATGACCCTCTCCTCCTGCTTCAACAATCTGGCCAATTCCTCGGGAACTTCACAGTTTTCTTCATCCCCCTCTTCGGCTTGATATATTGGATTATCAAAGTCATACTTGGCCATAGCAGAATCGTTATCAATGAAATCCGGGTGATTAAGTTTGCATGATTGAGGGTCATGCTTTATTTTAGAATGAGGCTTTTTGAAAAAAGAAACAACAAAAATAAAACATTGCCATTTTATTGTTTTTTCTGCAAAAAAAAAATAAAAAAATGAAAGACAAGGAACACAAAATTTGAATGCAAACGTCCTTTATTAATGATAAAAAACCTTGCAAATGCAATTATGAGGCCCTACAAATGGATCTACACGCCTTGGGCTGAGCGTGAGATTTTAACATGCCACAGAGAAAAACAAAGAAAATTACTCTGTTTGAAGAGTAACTTGAACAATTTCTTCAACAGACCAATTGCAAAGCTCTTGACCCGGTACACACGGGCGCACCCAATTGTCGAGATCACAATCACTATCGACGCCATCTTCACTTGCAGCGCACATCTGATTTGGATTAATGGTTCCCCCGCTATAGAAAGTAATCGGTCCCTTACGCTCTGTTGCAGCAGCTTGATACGGATTATAACCTATACCGAACTTATCTCCCTTGGCAAAGACTTCAATCAATTTGCCCCAGCCCTGGGCACTACCTGCTTTGACTACTTCCACTGCCTGTTTGTTAGAAGCAATAGAAGTACCCACCTGTTCTTCGCCCTGAGAAGATACCGCCTGTGAAGACGAATCACCAATATTGACTGCCTCAAATTCTTGACTCAACATCTCATGGATCTCTCCATCTATTTCCACGTACTTAAAGGTAGACAACTGACTTACGAAGATGTCTTCCTTTCCACATACAGTCACCACTTGACCATCAACCACATATTTCAACTTTTGGTGCAGCGTAGACGTCACTGCCCCATAGGCATGAATCCACGGTCTGCCTAACAAGCAACTATATGCGGGTTAAATGTCCATCACGTAAAACACGCATTTAAACACTTGAGGACCAATTTTTACTGGGAGCTCTACCTCTCCGAATACAAAACGTTTCGAACCATCGAAAGCCCTCACTACCAAATCACTTGGTCTTAGAATAATTCTGTCAGCGTCTAACTTCATTAAGGCCTTCTTTGGTAACACGTTTAGGGAAGACCCCGTGTCTACCAATACATGAGATAATACTGCCCCTTTACACTCCAGGGTGATGTGTAATGCCCTGTTGTGATTGCGACCCTCCGTAGTCAAATCATAATCTGTAAAACCTAGCCCATGGCTAGCATTGACATTAGAAACAACAGACTCCAATTGATTCACAGTAATCTCTTGAGGTACATAGGCCATATTCAAGATCTTCAAAAGTGCCTCTCAATGAGCTGCAGAACACATAAGCAACGACAAGATAGAAATCTTTGATGGCGTTTGGTTCAGCTGATCAACCACTTTATAATCACTCTTTTTTATAAGTCTCATGAACTCCTCGGCCTCTTTCTCAAAAGTACTTCTCTGTACAGATTCAGGAACAACAACCTCTTTTGTAGCCACCTGTTTACCCTTGGCTTTGGCTGCTGCCTCAGCTTCAGCGTTACTTCTCAAAGTTTGTGGAGCAAACAAGCATCCACTTCTGGTGAAGCCACCGAGACCTCCAACATTATCAATACTGGAACTACCTCCAGCTGTAGTTTCCACCTATTGTTTTTCCCCTTGGTAGTAAACATCTGCATCGTAGTGCCATGGGATAGCCCGCTCACTAATATAAGGAAATGGTCCTTGTGTTGTGATAGTAACAGGACTCACTACATCAGGCACAATGATAGCAGCAGGCGATGGCACTTGAATTTCAGCTGGCGTAAAATAAATGGTAACAGTTGACACATCATCGTCTTTTTGGTCCTGCTGATCAAACTGTAGGCAATCCTCATCAATCAAATTCTGAATACCGACCTTCAGTTTATCACAACCATTAATCTGATTCTTGCAATCAACACAACCTTCTTCACAGCCAGGGAACACTTGCCCCTTCAACAACCGAGCCTTCACCAAACTCAAAGGAGTCCTCACCCTGTTCACATCAGTTACAAAATTCAAAACCTTCCCATCTTCAATGGCGTTGACCTTTGGCACATTATGATCTGGCATAGGATTCTGAATCACATTCGGTGGAGGTGCGAAATTAATTTCCTTGGCGTCAATCAAATCCTGTACCTTATGCTGAAATGTCCGACACTTTTCAATAGAATGACCTGGAGCCCCATAATGAAACTCACAGCGGGCATTACCATCTTAACCCTTTGGTAATACAGTAGGAGTCGGGCCAATCGTACGAAGCTCCACCAGATTAAGCTTCAATAATTGAGATAACAAAGTTGCGTAAGTCAAAGGCAAAGGGTCCATACGCCTATCAATTTGTCTCTGCTGATATGATCTCCGTGGCTGTTGGTTATTCTGTGGCTGAACATTCTGTTGTTGTGGCTGCGATTGTGGACTGGGAATGGTAACATTAGCAACCTGATTATAAGGATCCAGATAGCCTCTACCTCTTCCCCTATTCTTATAAACAGCACTGGTCTCCCCATCTCTCTTTCGGGTAGCTCCAGCAAATGGCTTCCTCACTCCTAAAAAACTAGCACCGCTGACATCTTGTATTTTTCTAAGCTTCAACAAGCTCTCAATCCTTTCCCCAGCGATTACAATGTCCGCAAACCCAGTTGAAGGACAAGCAACCAACCTATCAAGATAAGTCCCCTGAAGAGTACCCATAAACATGTCGGCCATCTCTCGGTCCTGCAGTGGAGGTTGAACCATGGCAGCCAACTGGCGCCATCTCTGAGCATATTCCTTAAAACTCTCCTTCGCATTTTGAGCCATACTCTGCAGCTGAGTACGGTTTGGAGCCATATCCATATTGTATTGATACTGCTTGATGAAAGCATGAGCTAACTCCTTCCAGTTCCTCACAGAAGTCCTGCTCAACTTCATATACCATTCCTGAGATGCCCCAGTAAGGGTGTCTTGGAAATAATACATCCACAACTTCTCGTCATCAGTATGAGCGACTATCCTCCCCACATAGGATTGAAGATGAGTTTTAGGACAAGTAGTGCCATTGTACTTGTCAAATGTTGGTGGCTTGAACTTGTGTGGGATTCTTACTCCAGGTACCAACCCCAAGTCGGAAACATCAAAACCAAGAGTGTTTTGGGATTCAATAGACCTGATTTTTTCAGCGAGCTCGTCAAATCTGCGAGCGTTCTCATCCTCAGCATCCACCAGAGTGAACTTCTCATCCTGGTTGTCTTCCACAACATGAAGAACCCCAGTATTTCTCGGAGGGTCACCGCCTGCATTAACACCTGTCTGATTACCAGTATCTCTGTTATTACCGTTGCCATTCTGTACCTCTACTTGTGGCCACTCGACCATTGCCCTGAGTCTTTCCTGGTTTTGGGCCATACCAGTCATTAGTGTCATGAACTGGTCTATCCTGTTCCTCAGCTCAGCCAATTCAGTTTGCATATGATCCATGACCTTAGCTTGGTTTCTGCGAGTTGCGTACCGGTGGACGTGGTTATCAGCTATAGTGCCTAAAACCAAATAAAGGTTAGAGGACCTGCGACGTGTACCTGTCATGCAAAAATGATATGCAATGCAATGCAAATGCCATGTTTATCATTTTCGAGGTGCCTTACACCCTGATTCTAATCTTAACCACAGAAATTTGAAAATCAGAAATCGTGATATGAAGAGACATGCCGTGAATATGTGCTTGTGTACAAATAACTGCCAAAGGAAAATATTTCTGAATAAACTGCTTGCTTTCAATTAAAAAGGAACCAGACATACACATAGCGTTCAATAATGAGTTCAAACAACATACATCAAAATAGTGGATTCATCAACAGGCCTGATGATATCCATTAACAAAACTACATTAAGAAAAAGAGAGAAAAACTGTCAATATGATAACTCTAAATCCTTCAACTTTTCACTTGAATACTTGACCTCCTCGAAGAGTATGCGAGTGCGCTGGTGATTTGGTCTTTCGATCAACTCCTTAATCAGAACATCTCTCTTCGTGAGAGCTTTAGTCAGCGAACCCATATGCATCAAGAGAGCTTCATCATCACAGACCCCTTTATGCCTTTTCACGCCAGCTTGCGTTTTGAGTTTCCCCATATCTACCATAGCCTCTTCAAGCTCCTTCTTGGAGATATTCAGCTCCTCTCTGGCGCTTTCCAATTGCTCTTGGCTTTTGCCAAGGTTCTCCCGATACTTCCTCCGTTGTTCATGTGCCTTTTTAAGCTCGTCATCCTTGATCTTTAGTTGTTCCTGCAACTCTGCGTTTTTGATTCTAACCTCATCCCAGGCTTGCTGAAACTTGGCTAGCGTGTCTTTAGTTTGGGCTAAGGCCTGTTTGGTCTTCTTATGAGCTTGAGTAGAAGCATTGGCACCTTTACTGATTTTCTAGAAATGCTGAGCTCATTCGGAAAAATCCTTTTCCCTTGCTGCTAAGATTTTTCTGGTTTCTTGGACCTTATGCTCCCACTCTTTGTTGGCATGTAAAGCGTTTTGAAGAAGACTACTCAGATCTGAATTCTCCACCCGAAGCTCCTTCACCAACTTCTGCAGCTTGTCAAATTCCTCAATGGCTACCGTGGTAGGCTGCTCTGGCATTACGGGATATAAAGGGGGTTCCCTTGAAAAAGGCAAGAGTAATTTGTTTACCTTCATTTCAATCCAATTTTCATAATCAGGATAAGATCTGCAATCCATTTTTCCAAAAACTGTTTTTCCAGTTTTACTCGAGTGCCCCCAAGCATTCACAACTTCTCGCAGCATTTCCTCATTTTCAGTCCCTGTAAAGAACAAAGATTTCTTAACATCCCGATCTGCGGGAGGATACGTGGAAGCGTATCCAAACTGTCTAATGGCCAGGATCGGGTTATAGTTGATTCCCCCTTTCCTGCCAATTAGAGGCACATTGGGAAAATTCCCACAACTGGTGATAATCTATATTCCCAGCAACTTACGATCAAACCAAACAATGTTATTAGCAGTTAATCCCATTATCCGTTTGGACCATTTTAAAGAATCTTTTGTGTCTACAAAAGCGCCTGTTTGAGGTAAATGCTTCAAAAACCAATTAGATAAAAGTGGAGTGCAACAGTTGACAGATCCTCCCCTTCTTTTTTCATTCTTGAAGTGCACAGAGTAGTAAAAATCTCCTAACAAAGTGGGAACCGGATTTTTGAGAACAAACACTCTTATAGCCTGCATATCCACAAAATCCTGTTGATTAGGGAAAAGAACAATGCCATATATGCAAAAAGCCAGGATGGAATTGTAAACTGCCCAATTCTTTGCTTCAGCAGCCTCTTGAGCTTGATTGGTAAGAAAGGCTAAGTGAAAACCTTTGACCCCATTTTTGATAGTCACGTTTCCTTTTAGCACTGAATCTTTCACCCGTACCATAGCTACAATCTCCTCTATGTTAGGATGACTACCAGAAAAGAACGGTACTGCTAATTCGACCGGAATTCCCAAAATAAATGAGAACTCTTCCAACGCCGGCATCAAAATGTAATCAGGAAAAAGAAAGCATCTCAACGAAGGCTCATAAAACTGTAGCAAAGTGTGAAGAGCATCATGTTCATACTGTGTGATTCTGTGGACCATCTCAACCAATTTCTCATATCTCTTCTGGAAGTTGACAAGAACACCCGGGTCAGCCATAGCTATCACCTTATGCAGTAAATCCAAAGTAGGTTCTGGGAACTTGTAGGCAACGTTATTCTTTCTCTTGGCAACTGTCTCTGTCGAGCCCATTGATTGGAATCAGAAGTGTAATAAGCACATGTAAATGACAAAAATGAATGTTATGACATGATAATGCAATGCAAAAGGGCATGGTATCAGCGTGCTCTGTGTCTGTGCTGGACTGTGTGCACGGTGTCTGTACAAATCTGAGAATAATATTGTAGATAGAAACCCACTGACTGTAATATGTTACATCATCTGTCTGTGAAAATACCAGAGTATTAGGGTATGTGGGAGGCCTGGTCACCTGCAAACCTGTAAACACCCGCCCATACTCACATGTGGGTACTAAAACAGCGGTTCCTCAGTTTCGGATTCTCTGTTTTGAGAAGCAATAGTACATTCATCCCTCGGGGTACAGTACTATCGCCAAACAAAGAGAACGTTCACTAATTCCCCAAAAATAAAGGCCATCCTATGCAAGTTCCAAAGTGGGCCCTCGGGTGCGAATGGGTTTGCCACAGAATATGGTTTGCCACTGTCACCACTAAAGAGGGATGTTTCCACTAAGGTCCTCAACGATCGGTCACCAGAGTCGACAGCTTTCTAGGTTAACACTCCAAAATGCACAGGACGCGCAAATCAGAACATCTCCCCAGAAAACCTCGTCTGGTTGTGGATTTTGTGTAAACCATACGTACCAAGACGCTACGTAGGCCACACTACTTTCCACTCCAGTCCTATGTATGTACTCAAGCCTGTGTAATGGGCTTATCTCTCAGAATACCCATCCCGCCAAACAGAAAGCCATCACAGCACAGTCCAGTATAATAATGATATGTAATGTAGTAAATGCGATAAATACGATAATATACAGTAAAGCAATAATACAGTAAATGGAAATACAGTAAAAAAAGTAAATACAGCATCAAAGTAAACACCCAATGAAAGAAAAATAGACAAGTGCTAGGATTGACTCGCTTAGGGAACCAGAGATTCTGGGTTCGGTCCCCGGCAGAGTTGCCAGCTGTCGCTCCCGGGATTTTCATCCAAGTACAAACGCGAAAGTGGCACGGAAACAGAGTCACCAGCAATGTGTATTTATCCCAAGAGAGGGAAAGGAAACACTGCATAAACCTGAGGGAAGGAAAGAGCATGGTCTTGCGACCAAGAGAACTGGGTTCGGGAGTCGGTTACGCGAGAGGAAGGTATTAGCACCCCCACGCGTCCAACGTGCCCGATGGGAACCACGCTTGCTGTTTCGATCAAAGGGTGTAGGAGGCTGGATATCAACTGCTAACCGAAGAACTGGAAATGAAAGGCAGAAAGGAGAATGGGAAAAAGGAAAGAAGTGACTCGATAGGACATTATCGTTGTCCTAGGCCTACGTATTCCTTCAGTGCAATGGGAAAGTCAGAGTCAACGTAGTTCGACAGACTACGGGGAAAGGTTGCTCGTCGAGATATCACATCTCGTGCCTACATATCTTCAATCAGACGAGAAAGAAGAATCAGAGCAAACGTAGTTCGGCTCAACAAGGGTTGCTTTGTTTGTGTTTTTTAATGGAAACGCCAGAGTGCGCGTCCCAGCAGTTAGGTGTTACAGCTCGCTGTATGGAGACTTAGGCGTTACCTGTTTGCGGTAGAACGGACATGACGAGTCCTTAAGGAATATAATGAAGGAGATGAGAAGAGAATTTGTTTGTTTTTGTATTTTAGAAAGAAGTATTTTGATTATTTTGTGTTTACAACGCATATTGTATTTAAGTCTTTCACGTAGGATCGAATGCCTCGCATATCGACCCAAGACGGGACGTATGCTAAACATTCTAAGAAAGTGAGAAAAGACCCCTCACTATCTTATTCTCACATGAAAGGCTCAAATACAATATATGTTATGCCTTTATTAAGTGTTTTTTGCTTTTTTTTTGTTTTGAGATGAGAAGAAGAGAGACTCCAAGGTTAAGAAAGGTAAAAGTCTAAAGGGGAGACTAACAATCCTATTTGTTATCATGCATGGATGTTCCTAATAGTTAAGTGTGGTTTAGAAACCTAAGTCTAAAAGAAAAGAGAAGAAGAGTGAGTTCTAACTTACTTCCAAGATGGAAGTTAAGTTGAGAACTCAAGGGAATGGAAGAAATTGAAGAAAGAAAGCATTGAAATGCTTTGCACAAACACAAATTGAAAGCTTAAAAGAGATAAAAGAAGAGGTTGTATGTGGGTGCACACCCACACACTTGACTTACCATTAGCCCCTGAAAATGTTAGCAAGAACAATTTACAAGTAAAGAAATAAGGAAAGAATAACAAGTAAAGATCAAACAAGTTACGAACTAAAGAAGAAAGGTTCTAAGGGTTGATAAGTACTCAGGGTCAGTATATACACCATAAGGAATCATACCAATGGATACATGTCTTATGAAATCAAATAAAAGCTAACTATATGCCAAACAATTGCATAAATGTAAGTAATGTGCTACTAATGTAAACTAGGTGCATAAGAAATGTAAACATGTAAAAATTCAAGAACATAGCTCAAGGTCAGAATTAAGAGTCATTAAAGGATGCATATAAAGGTCATGGAAGTATCATACAAGACATGAGTGCAATGATTCAAGTAGAAGAAAATAGATGAAGGAAGAAAGAAAAGGATAGAAACAAGTTCAATTATATGCACAAATTTACATGTTAAAGATGCATGACATATGAAATGAGTATGAGTGCATATAGACCAGTAGCATACAATTGATGATATGTAAATGATATTAATGAAATGTCATACACAATGCAAACACAAATCATGTAGAGCACAAGAAGAAATGAGATGTGGAATTAGGACAAAAATGCAAGTTAAAATGCATAAACACACATCAAAGGTAAACACAAATCAAAATGACTTATAAATGCACCAAGAAGGACCTATAATCCTCTAAACAAATCATATAATCTCACACAAAGCAAGCATAATAAGGTGGCACAAGTGCCTCATCAAAATCATGTTAAATGGAAGTAGAATAATAGGCACAAATGTTGCTTCAAATGCAAGGTATCAAACAATTACCAAATCACATGAGAAAAATATGAAAATAAATCTCAACCAACCTAAATCATGGGCTAAACATGCATCAAAAGCTCACACAAAAATTCAAAGAGAACCTAGTTCAAACCACTCCACAAAGTCATATTGAAACATGCCAAGAATGCACAAAGACGACTATCAAAAGGTAAGATAAAATGACTTTAAAAATAAAATGAAATTTTTTTTAGATGCTCTCAGATGTTATTTAACAAGTGCATAAAGAATGAATGCAAAATATTGTGTGAGTTAAGAGAAATAAAATGGGGAAGGTCAAGTATTAATGAAGAACATCATTTAAAAGGAAATTAAAAAGAAATTCTGAAAATATAAGCCAAAATTAATAAATTCAGAATTAAAAATAATAGAAAATTATTTTTATGTATCAAGATAACATATGAATTTATTTGGAATTTTTAGAGTTGAATTATTATTTTTAATAAAAGAAAATCAAACAATATAAAAAAGAAATTAAAAATGTAAAAGAAATGGAGCAGGGGGTGTGGCGAAAGTAAAAATATAGTTCAAAAGTGTTTGGGCTCAGAACATGGGGGTGTGAAAAGGAATTAGGGTCCAGTCCAATATAGCGCGTGTGTGTATGAAATCATGGTGGAACTTAGTCAAACATTTGACTCAATCTGAGCCACACATTCAAGTCAACAAGATCAATCATCAAAAGTAATTCAATCCAACGTTTCATAAAGCATGCACATGGTAATTAACATGCACGCACACACATGCAAGCAAATCAGAGAGAAAAAGAGGCACGTGAATGGCAACATCTTCATTAATGCGCTGGCAAGGTGTGAACCATTGGATCAAAAACATCTGACGGTTGCGTTTTAAAGTTACCAAAACCCTAGCTGAAACCCTCATCGGCCAGAGAAGGACCTCCGGTCATCTTCTCCGGCCACCTCCGGCAACTGTAGATGCTCAAATGTTCCAGAAATGTGTAAAATGCACATCATTCGAAAGAGGAAGTTACATAGATCACGAATCCAACAAAGATTTTCACATATCAGGCATATACATAGAGAATCGAACGAGAGAAATTTGCCCTAGGTTTTGGATCTAAGCTTCTAACAAGCTCTATCAACTAGCCAGAGTTCAAGAGCTTCTAATAAGCTATAAATCAATCAAAACAAAGCTAAATCAGTGAGATACGATGCAATAGAGTTTGGAGAAATTTGAACCCGAAGCTTGCAGAATCTTGAGTTTGCAAGAAAACCAGAGGTGGTGCTTGATCTTGAGCTTCCAAGGAACAAAATAAATGCTCTAATACTTGAGATCTTGAAGAGAATAGAGAGAAATTTTGAATTGCAGTGAAGATGTACTTGAGGAAGTGATCTTGTTCTTGCTTGCTCTTGAACAATAATGAACTATTGATGATGATGATGATGAAATGTGGAAACACTCGTGCAAAGAGAGAGAGTTCAAAGAGAAAAAGTGAGAGTGATTTGTGAAATGTGGAAAAATGAATGAATCTCCTTCAATTATGTTAGAGTTTTGCTTATATAGGTGTGGTTGGTTCTTAACTAGGATGGTTAACAGTTGGAACTCAAGTTAACTGAGTTAGTTAACTGAGTTGTGAGTTAACTAACTGAGTTAAGTTAGTTGTGCCACGAGTTTCAAGGTCTGGATATAGTATGGAGTGATCATGCTACTTATGGTGAGAATGATGAAATGAGAGGTGGTGATGTATGTGTTGCTGCAGCAAGACTTGCAAGGCAAGTTTGTTCACTTTCCACTTTAGTGTATGGACATGTATGTGTGCATAATGTGTAAGATGCGCGCGTGTTTAAATGAGGTAATGTGTGACTGGTGTGTAGTGCAAACAAACTGAACAACAACAATGCAAACACTTCATTCTTGGCAGCATGATATCAATGGAACTATGGAAGTTTGATGATGAAATTCTCTATGTACACTGCATGAGATGATGAGATTTTGGTGGCTATGGAAAGAGAATACACCATAGAACATGTTTAGTGTTGATTTTGGATTGAATAGAGGTTTGGAAGATGATGGAAAATGGATTGAAACTCAAGAGTGCAAAACTGAACCATGGGTGAGACAAGTTGTGGCGTGCATGGCATCATGGCCTATGGACATTTCAGTGTGAGACCCCCAACTTTGGGCAACCATATGACCTCCATAACTTGTTCAAATGAGAAAATGCCCAAAATCAAAGTTAAAGAGGACATGGAGATGAACAACTTTGATGTTCAACAATTTTCCATTTAAAGCCTTATTGATGGAGAAAACTAGCTTGACATTTGGCACACCAAGTGTTTGATGAAATTATGGCCTGGGGGCCTGAACTTGTTTTACCATGACTTGGAATTTGCCTTGATTTTACCAAACTTTGATTGATCATAACTCTCTCAATTTTGATCCAATGGAGGGGTTATTTATATGGATTTGAAGCTTAGAATGTGATCTTTAATTGGCTTAACTTGGGGCTGAAGTTTGAAGCTTTTATCATGGAGAAAGAATGCTTTGAAGTGTGGTGCAAAATGGTCCAAACTTGCCATTTTTGGAAACCCTGAGTTTCTAAAAATGAGAACTTTGTACATTTCTTGATTTTTGATGAATCTCTTGATATTTCTTGATCAAATTTTGTCCAATGAACATATGTGACTTGAATTTCATGAATTTGACCTAAAAAGTCAGGAGTTGACTTTTGCCTTTGCACAGTTGACTTTTCCCCCAATTTCTTGATTCTCAAGTAACTGACCAATTGAACCTCTTTTGAAATGAACCAATGGGCAATCCTCCATCCTTAGACACTTGACATCATGTAGAAAACATTGAGATCAAGTTTGCACCAAAATTTCATCAGGAGACTGCTTGAACCACAAACCCTAATTTGGACTGTTTTTTATAGGAGGTGATGGCCTGTCCAACATTTTGATGAATTCCCCTCTTCCAATGACTTGTGGGATCAATTGAGATCATATGAGACATAAGAGACTCTTGAGGCTTGTTGGGAGACCCTTGGCTCTAGCTCTCTTGCTTTGAAAGATCAATGCTCTGAAGCCCACTAATCACATGCCCCAATGCAACATGTATGAGGTATGAGATGAATTGAAATGCAATGCAATGAAACATAAGCTAGGCAACAACAAGAGGGAACATTTTGGGGTGTTACACACCGGAATGCCCATTTTTGCCTAAGTCGCCCTTTCGCGTTTTCAACTTAGCGGGCTATTATTGTTTTTTTTCATTGTCCCTAACTTTTGCATGAACATTTCTTTTTTTTTGGTCCATCGGGACGTCCATTTTTGCCTAGATTGTCCTTGCGGATGTCAATCTAGCGGACTCTTATCCCTTTTTTTTTCAGGCATAATATTTTTTGACTGTATCGGAGTTCACGGGCGATGGCAACTCCTCCTCATCCATTGTGGTGAGGATCAAGGCTCCGCCTGAGAAGGCTTTCTTGACAACAAAATGTCCTTCGTAATTGGGAGTCCACTTGCCTCGTGGATCCGAGTGAACAGGTGAATATCTCTTGAGCACGAGTTCGCCTTCACAGAATGTTCGAGGAAGAACTTTCTTGTCAAAAGCTCGTTTGAGGCGTCTCTGATACAATTGACCATGACAAACGGCTGTAAGGCGCTTCTCTTCGATGAGATTCAGCTGGTCGTATCTGGATTGAACCCATTCGGATTCGTCAAGACCTGCCTCCATGATGACTCTGAACGAAGGAATTTCGACTTCGATGGGTAAAACTGCCTCCATACCATACACGAGCGAATACGGAGTTGCCCCAGTAGAAGTGCGAACTGAAGTTCTGTAGCCATGCAGTGCAAAGTGAAGCATTTCATGCCAATCTTTGTAAGTCTTGACCATTTTCTGGACAATCCTCTTGATGTTTTTGTTTGCTGCTTCGACGACACCATTCATCTTGGGCCGATATGGTGAAGAGTTGTGGTGCTCGATCTTAAATTCTTGACACAACTCCTTCATCATGTTGTTATTCAGGTTGCTTGCATTGTCCGTGATAATGCTGCTAGGAATTCCATAACGACAGATTATCTCTTTCTTGATGAATCTAGCAACCACTTGTCGTGTATCGTTTGCATAAGAAGCAACTTCAACCCACTTGGTGAAGTAGTCGATAGCAATTAGAATGAATCGATGATCGTTGGAAGCCTTCGGCTTGATCATTCCAATCATATCTATACCCCACATGGAGAATGGCCATGGTGAAGTCAAAACATTCAATGGAGTTGGAGGCACTTGGATCTTGTCTCCGTAGATTTGGCACCTGTGACATCTTTTGGTAAAGTTGTAACAATCTACCTCCATCGTTGTCCAGTAATACCAAGCCCGAAGGATCTTCTTGGCCATAACAGGACCTTTAGCATGTACACCCTCGCAGCCCTCATGTATGGACCTTATGATCGTGTTTGCTTCGTGTCTATCCACGCATCTGAGCAACACGGAATCATAATTCCTCTTGTACAGTATACCACCACTTAAGAAGAATTTGGCGCAAAGCCATCTAAGAGCCTTCTTGTCAGTGATAGTGATACCCTCGGGATATTCCTGTTTTTCCAGATATCTTTTAATGTTATAGAACCAAGGCTTGTCATCAGACTCATCCTCGATTGCTAAACAGTGTGCTGGTTCGTTCAAGTGATTAATGCGGATATGAGGAGCTTCATTCTTCCACTTGACCTTGAACATGGATGCTAGAGTGGCAAGAGCATCAGCTAGTTGATTTTCCTCTCTGGGAATATGATGAAAAGTGATCTCATCACAGTAAGGAATCAACTTCGCTATGTGTTATTGGTACGGAACCAGCTTGGAATCTCGAGTCACAAAGTTCCCTCTGACTTGACCGATGACCATGGCAGAATCTCCATAGACCTCAAGGATCTTGATTCTTATGTCAATGGCCGCTTCAATACCATAGATACATGCTTCGTATTCAGCCATATTGTTGGTGCATGCAAAGCATAATCTGGCAGTGAAGGGAAGGTGAAAACTCGTTGGAGAGATGAGGATAGCCCCAATTCCACGACCTTTGGCATTGGAGGCACCATCGAACACGAGCGTCCATCGCGCCCCTAGTTCGGGTCCTATATCAGGGTTTGGAGTCTCATAATCTCTGATAAACAGAACATCCTTATCGGGAAAGTCGAATTTCATCTGTTGATAACCCTCTATAGGTTGATGAGCAAGGTAGTCAGACAAGACACTCCCTTTTATTGCTTTCTGGGTAACATGCTGGATATCATACTCAGTTAATAGCATCTTCCACCGAGCAATCCTTCTAGAAACAGCAGGCTTTTCAAATATGTACTTTATTGGATCCATCTTGGATATCAACAAAGTAGTATGGCAAATCATGTATTGTCGTAGGCGTCGAGCAGCCCAGACCAAAGAACAACAAGTTTTCTCCAAGAGTGAGTATCTGGTCTCACAATCAGTGAACTTCTTGCTCAGATAGTATATTGCATGTTCTTTCCTGCCAGTGTCATCATGTTGACCCAATACACATCCCATTGATTCATCGAGGACGGTGAGATACATGATTAAAGGCCTACCAAGAACCGGAGGTACTAAGATCCGTGGCTCTTGCAAGTATTGTTTTATTTTGTCAAATGCTTCCTGACAATCATTATTCCACTCAACCGATTGATTTTTTCTTAGTAATTTGAACATTGGTTCACAGGTAGCCGTCAAGTGAGAAATGAATCTTGAAATGTAATTAAGTCTGCCCAGAAAGCCACAGACTTCTTTTTCTGTTTTGGGAGGCGGCATGCCCTGAATTGCCCGAACCATATCAGGATCAACTTCAATGCCCTTCTGACTTACAATAAAGCCCAATAGTTTACCAGATCGAACTCCGAAAGTGCACTTTGCAGGATTCAACCACAGTCTAAACTTCCAGAATCTGTCAAACAGATTCTTCAGATGAACCAAGTGATCATCTTTAGTTTTGGACTTGGCAATCATATCGTCCACGTAAACCTCAATCTCTTTATGAATCATATCGTGAAAGAGGGTTGTCATGGCATGCTGGTATGTTGCCCCTGCATTCTTTAGACCGAATGGCATGACTTTGTAATAATATGTACCCCATGGCGTGATGAAAGTAGTCTTCTCCATATCAGTTGGGGACATCTTGATCTGATTATATCCTGAAAAACCGTCCATGAAGGAAAAGACAGAGAACTGCGCAGTGTTGTCTACCAAGACATCAATATGAGGCAAAGGAAAATCATCCTTCGCGCTTGCCTTGTTGAAATATCGATAATCCACACACATTCTGACTTTGCCATCCTTCTTGGGAACCGGGACAATGTTGGCAATCCATTCAGGATACTCGGAAGTGACTAGGAACCCAGCATCAAGCTGCTTTTTTACCTCTTCTCTGATTTTGAGTGCCATGTCGGGTCTAGTCCTTCTGAGTTTCTGCTTGACAGGAGGACATCCGGGCTTGAGTGGTAAGTGATGTTCAACGATGTTGGTATCCAACCCAGGAATATCTTGATAGGACGAGGCGAAGATATCAACATACTCTTTCAATAACTTGACCAACTCGGAGTGTACATGCTTAGCGAGGGAGGCGCCAACCTTGACTTCTCTTCTGACCTCATTAGTACCAAGATTGACAACTTCCACTGGCTCTTTGTGCAGCTGAATCTCTCTATGCTCGTGCTCAAGGAGCCTTGCCAGTTCAGCCGGTAATTCACAATCTTGCTCACCATCTTCTTCGGCTTGGTTAATTGGAATTCCAGAATTACAATGGATGTTTGCCATGTTGTTATCAATGCTTTTATTAGTTCTGCATGTTTATGAATAGAATGAGCTATTTAAAAGTGAAAAGAAAAGAAACTTTTGCCATTTGTTTTTGCGAAAAAGTAAAATAAAGAAAGAAAATAGAGCATGATTTTGAATGCAAAAACTTTTATTTATTGATCACATAATATTGCAAAAGCGTGAGGCCCTTTACAAGCTATCCATTCGTCTCGGGCGAGGACGAGGGAATGAGAAAGCAAAATGAATTACATGTTATATGGGAAAACCACAGGAATCACGGTAGATGTCCAATTGTTGAGCTTGAAACCCGGCGGACACTTGCGCACAAAGCTCGAAATCTGATTACTGGGACCAGTATCATCAGCAGCTGCCACGACATCACCCTGCTAGAAACCCGCGCTATGGAACTTGATTAAGTTGCATCGCTTCTGATCAGAGGAACCAGATTGACGACCAGGATGATACCCCAATCCAAAACGATTATGCTTCTCAATCACATCAATCACGTGCCCCCAGCTTGGCAAAGCACCTTTCTGGATAGTCTCTTTAGCACTCTTAGCAGACGCTAAAGTCAATTATGGTGATCTACTTTGACTAGTTGAAGCAGAGCTAACATCTTCGAACTCGAGACACTGCAATGGCACCTCAGCTATGCCTTCTTCGGTCTCGACATATCGGAAAGATGATAACTCGCTCACAATCAGATCCTCTTTACCACAGACAATGACAAGCTGATCGTCAAACATGGATTTCAACTTCTTATGCAAAGTGGAGGTAACTGCCCCTGCAGCGTGGATCCATGGACGACCCAATAGGCAACTGTACGCTGGATTAATATCCATCACTTGGAAGGTAATGGTAAACAAATGTGGCCCAATAGTGATGGGTAAGTCCACTTCTCCAACGACCTGTCTTCGAGAACCGTCAAAGGCTCTGACAATTAAGGCACTTGGTCTCATCTCGATTCCTTCCACTGGTAATTGACTCAATGTGCCCTTAGGCATCACATTGGGAGAAGAACCGATATCCACTAGAACACGAGATAACAAGATGTCTGTGCAGGTTACAGATATGTGTAGCGCTTTGTTGTGGGCAGTTCCTTCAGGAGGCAATTCCGATTCATTGAAACCCAAATACCGACTTGCAGTTATGTTGGCCACAACATCATCGAATTCGACGACGGATATATCTTGCATAATGTGAGTGTTGTTCAACACTTTCAACAAAGTTGATCTGTGCGCAGGCGAACTCATGAGTAAGGACAAAATTGAGATCCTCGAGGGAGTCTGACCCAGCTGATCCACGATCTTAAAGTCACTTTTCTTGATCAACTTAAGGAACTCTTGATCCTCAAGGGTCTCCTTGCTCTTTGAAACATCCTCAGACGGGATATTCGGCACTGGAACTGTGGTAGAAGATGCCCTTTATTGAACAGCAGGGGTTGCAGTTGCAGATGTTTCCTTGGGATGGACAATAGTTAGAACTTGAACAGGCTTCGTAGTGACCTTCGGAGCGAACACTCGTCCACTACGAGTCATGCCTCCACCAGCTGTAAAATTTACGATCTTTGATTCAGCGAACCTTATCTCTTGACCTCCGGAAAACACGGTAGACCCATACTTCCAAGGTACCTCCTTAGAATTCTGATACGGAAACGGCTTTGGCGGACAAACCACGATGGGTTGCACCTTCTTCTGCTTAGGGGATTCCACAGGAACCTTCCTATAGACGATGGTGAATGGCTCGATGGCAGCAACTTCCTCAACAGGTTTAGATCTGGAAAATTTCACTTCGCCACGGTTCATCAGAATTTGGACACAACCCTTCAGCCTTCGACACTGGTTGGGATTATCGTCATAAATCTGACACTTACCATGCAACCCTTTCAACAGCCCATGTTCCTTCAATCTCTTGAAAACCAGAGACATCAGAGTCTTTACCTCGTCAACATCCAAGATCAATTCAGCCCTTGAACTATCCTCAATTATGTTAACCGCAGGCCCACCGTGATTCGGCAACGAATTACTCTGAATGTTAGGTCGTTCCTCAACGAAAGTCAGAACCTTCTTATCAATGAGTTCCTGAACCTTGGTTTTGAAAACAAAGCAATCCTCTGTTGCATGGCCTATGTATCCAGCATGGTAAGCACAAGACACATTTGGGTTAAGCTTCGGGCCAAATGGAGGAATTGCAGGTGCAATCTGCTTGGAGACAATTGCCCCTTGGTGAACCAAGTAATGAAACAACTCGGTGTATGACACAGGAATCTTGTCAAAATTCGGACGCTTACGGTTTCCTTGATTATTGTTGTTCTAACGATTCTGATTCTGCTAATTTTTGTTATGTTGATTCTGTTGCTGATTCTGAGCATTATGAACTGGTTGTTGCAGATGATACTGATATAGAGGTTGTTGATACTGTGCAGCAGCAATGTATGGATACAGATAGTACGGCATGGGAGCCATGGGAGCTTGATACTGAGGAGAAACTTGAGCTGTCACAGCGTTGGCTTCACCTTCCTTTTTCTTGGAATGACTGTTCTGAGATTTCCGAGTGGACGGCTGCTGGGAAGCAGCTCCAGGAATCTTTCCAGTCTTCAAACCGTTCTTAATCCTTTCACCAATGGTTACAACATCAGCAAAGTTCGATGAAGAACTACCCACCATTTTCTCATAGTAAGATCCTTGCAATGTACCCATAAAGATGTCAACCAACTCATTGTCAGAGAGAGCCGGTCGCACACGAGATGCCATCTCATGCCATCTTTGTGCATACTCCTTGAATGTTTCAGCTGAGCGCTGTGACTAATTTTGCAATTGCAACCTAGTTGGCGCCAGATCAAGGTTATACTTGTATTGTCTCACGAACGCTTCAGACAAATCCCTCCAAGTACGGATTTTACTGCGCTCCAAGCCCATGTACCAGTCCAATGAAGCACCAGACAAACTATCTTGAAAACAATGAACAAGCAATTCATCATTATCAATATGGGATGCCATCTTCCTGCAGTACATAGTGGTGTGACTACGCGGGCAGCTTAAACCTTTATACTTTGGCAAATCAGGTATTTTGAACTTCTGCGGCAACACAACATTTGGAACCAGACACAAGTCTTTGGCTTCCATGCCAAAAGCAGAGAACCCTTCTATAGCTCTGATACGGTCTTCCAACAACTTGTAGTCAACAGATCTATTCTGATTAGTGGGCCTAACAAGAATCTGAGGATTTGGCAACTGAGAAGTGGCAGGAGCATTCACTTGCGGAGTAACAAACTGAGAAGGATACACCAAACCAGGATTAACCATCTGACCAACATTCTGACCCATCGGAACACTATACAGATAATTTGGAGGAGGTACCCCAGCAGCTGAGGAAGATGCCCCAGGGTATAACATCCTAGGATGAGCATTCGGAACAGCAATTTGAGCAACTTGAGACGGAACCGGAACATGAATAGGAGGTCCCCTATACACATGCTCTTCTTCCACAGAAGTTTCAGTGTCGACCAATCCGGCAGTCTGATGAGTTTGAGCCTGAAGATTCTCAGGATCATCATTCACCACTGGAGGCGGGACTGGGGTAGGCATGACCCATGGATAGGCGGCAGCATTCCCATTAGGCATGGGTGCAACAAAAGGCTGATATGGCATGAAGGCACTACCATTATTTGCAAGCTGAGGAGTGTAATTCGGAGGCATGCCCCAAGGAAAACCAGCGGGCATCTAGTTCAAACCGGGTTGAACAGCAGGCTGATTCACAAGCTCAACTGGCACTTCAACTCTAGCAGGAGAAGGAACAACAACAGCAGGAGTAGCCGTAACAATAGGAGGAACAGTCACAGGAGTGACAATAGTTGTATCAGTAGTGGTTGCAGCAACAGTGGCAGCAGCAGCAGTATCCCTCTGGGCACGAAGGAGTTCCATAATGACATCCATGTTCGTCTGGAACTGATCCATCCGACCTTGGAATTGAGCCAAAGTTTCCTTGTAAGCAGCGTTCTCAGCTTCGAAGTCATCCATGATTCGGGATTTTCTTAAGCGAGTAAAATACCGATGTCGAGTCGTCGTCTTGCTACAAGGAAGGCGAACAAGGATGAGCAACGGTTTCGGACGAAGGGACGTGCATATGTGTGCAAATGAATGTATGATATGCATGCAAAAATAAAGTTTTAAATTCCAGGAATTCTTAAACTTATCTTTGTTGACAATATCATAAAGCATACGAGTAAAGGCATAAGATAGAGTGAGCAAGCATCTTCATTCATTCATTCAATAGAGGAAAGAAGTACAAGTCGAATACAAGTCAAATATCTTCCTTTTGTGCTACAACAAAATCCGCACGGATCCTATCAAATACCACCCTACACACAGATAAGAAATGAAAAACTGCCCAAGGAAGCCGGTATGGCAATTCATCAGCATATGCATCCCTCAACAACCCCGGTAGGTCCTCCAATGCATGCTCAGCAAATCTGGCTAGACGACCATGCCTCTTATTCCAATACTTCGCATCCTTCATGAGGTTACGCAGTAACGAATGATTAGGTCCCTGAAGCATGTCCTGAAGAAATGCCTCTTTCTGATCCAAGAGGTTCTATAGATGACGGCTTTGATGCTCCCAATGAGTGCTCTCTGTGTTGAGCTGAATAATCTGCTCTTTGCTCTGATGTGCTTGATCTTGCAGCTTCTGAATCTCACCAAAGACTTTGTCGAGCTTAGCTTGACATTGGGAAAAGTCCTTTGCTAACTGATTAGCACGGTCTTGTTCACTTTGCCACTTCGTCTTGAACTCAGATAACTTCCCTCGAAGCTCTTCAAGTTGCTTGTTGTAGCTTAGCTCCTCTTTGTAGGCTTGATAATGAGCATCGACGAGTTGTCTCTTCTTTGAAGCAATTCCCTCATAGGTGCTCTTCAAAGCATCACCCACCTTCCTACGCTTGTTCTGTTCAACCTCCACCTCTTTGAGCATGCGCTCGCGCTACTGATGGAGTTCAATCTGTAGGCTATCCTTCTCGAAAGTGACTCTATCAAGGTTGAGACGAAGATCAACATTCTCCTTCTTCAACTTCTCAACAATCAGCTTGAGTTGATCGACCTCAGATGGAGGAACAATGGCAAGTTCAAGAAGCTTGGCATTCATGGAGGGCTTAGGAGAGAATGTCAACAAGATCTCTTTGACGCGCTCTTTGACCCAAAGTATGTAAGCTTCTTTGGCTACGCAATTCTTCTTACCCAAATTGGCTCTACCTTCGAGATGAATCTGAGTCCAAGCGGCACTAAACCTCTTTAGCAAACCCATGTCATCAACCCTTCCACTACCTCAAGATCAGGCTTGTCAACCATAGGATATCCCAGCTGTCGGAAGGCCATTCTCGGATTGTAGTTAATTCCATCCTTTGTACCCAAGAGAGGCACATTGGAGAATTTCCCACAATAAAGAATGATCGGAATGTCGTCGAATGCTCGAGAATACCAAGAAATGTCGTCAGCAGTAAGAGACATGATTCGTTGAGACCACTTGAGATTATCCTTATTCTCAACAAAGGGACCCTTCTGTGGAAGGTGCGACATGAACCATCGGTATAACAAAGGAGCACAACAGACAATAGTTCCCTTCTTCTTTTCATTCCTGGAATGAATAGAATGGTAGGTATCAGCAAGAAGTGTTGGAACAGGATTCTTGGACAAGAAAATGCTGATGGCAGCCTGATCTACGAAATCCTCCATGTTCGGAAATAAGACAATCCCATATACCAGCAGAGCGAGAAAAACGTTGAAAGCCTTCCAGTTTCCATCCTTAGCAAAAGAAGTGGCCTTGTCAACCAAGAACTTCGAAGCAAAACCTCGAATACCTTTCCCTTTGGTCTTGAGATTATCCTCCACATCTTTCTTACTAATGCAAATCACATCAGCAATCAGATGAAACTTCGGACAACCACTAGTGTAAACATAAGGAACCTGCTTCTTGATCTCAACCCCCAGAATATAAGCATACTCCTCAAGTGTAGGTGCTAGCTGATAATCCTGAAATGTGAAGCACCTATATGGCGGGTCGTAGAACTGAACCAGAGTATGAATAGCAGTGATGTTGACTTCAGTGTTGAGGATGGACAACAGATTACCATAAGTACCTATGAAAACCCCTCTGTGATCTCTAACCAACAAAGATGCCAAACCTCTCAAAATACCCAGCTTAGGCTCCACAAACTTGTAACTGAAGATGCCACGACAACCAGTACTCATCTCTATGATAATGTCAACAAAAGATAAGCCCTCGAAAACCTGGAAATGCACATGCAAAAATTAATTTACATGATGAAATAATATGCAACACAGCAACAAGAAGCCAACACTATCTAAATAATCAAATCTGAACAATTCGGATATCTGCATATAATCTGTGTCAGTGCAACATGATCTGATGTGTCGGTGAAGAAATCTGGCGTGTGTGAGAACAAGGGTATGAAGTGGCTTGTTTTCCTGCAAAAACCCATCCCCCTCACAGGTGTGGTCTAGACACAACAAGGTGGTCCCTAGAAAAGGTCGCCCAAACCATAGGACTCAGGATGAAAATCCCCCGCCGTAGTGAATTCTCACAGGATGGAGGTATTCTCAAATGAATCACGATCTGGGATGTGGGTCTTGTGATATCCCAACACGCAAAACGCAGGCCTCACGACTATCCACATTCTAGCCTATGTGCATACTAGGCCCGGTGTTAGGACCTTTCTCTCCAATAATATCTACCCATCTCAACAACAGCAGAAAATACAGCAGATATCCAGAGTATGCAGTATATGAATATTCAAAGTAGTAAAGAAATGCGATAAATAAACATAAAGCTAAAGCATGAAAAGAAAGTGAGTAAAGCGCGAAAGATAAACACCCAAGCAAGCAAGAAAAGCAAACGAAACTAGGCGAGACCCCTCAAGGGATGGACCAGTAAGAGGTCAATCTGTCCCCAGCAGAGTCGCCAGTTGAAGATGGCTGGAAATCTACCTGAGTGAATCGCACACTCAAAGATACAACAGAGTCGCCACCGAACTTTATTTAGTCCCGAAGGACATGGAAAATATCGATAAAACCCAAGGGGGAGAGAAACGGGAACGGGGGGTCGGTTATGTGAAAGGAATGTATTAGCACCTAACGTATCCGTCATACTCGACGGGAACCATTTCGCTTGCTTCTAGGCTCGGATGGGTATCTATCTAAAGGCCTCTAGCTAAAGAAATGAGAGAGAGAAGAAAGAGGAAAAAGAAAGAAAGGAAATAAAGTGCTCGCGGAGGATTGTGGCCCTCGTGCCTACGTACCCTCATAGTGCAATGAGGAAGTCAGAGGGCCGTAGTTCTTGGAACCAGGGGACAGAGAAGAAGAAAGAAGGGTGGAAGTGCGGAAGTGTGGAAGTGTGCTCGCCAAGACATTGCGTCTCGTGCCTACGTATCTGACATTCAGAAGAATGCAGAATCAGAGCTTTCGTAGTTCGGGGAACTGAACGGAAAAGGAAAACAAGAAAGAAACAAGGAGACGAAAGAAGTGGTGTCAAAACAAAGAGCAAGAGAAACTCTACTGGGGAAGACCACACAGTAAGAGTGTTTGCACAAAAGAATAGGAAAAGAATGGTGTCAAAACCAAGAATGAAAGAAACTCCGCTGGGGATAGCAAAGAGAATTGGTGTCGAAACCAAGAAAGTAAGAGCAAGGGGGATAGGAAGGACTCTGCTGGAGATCCAAATAAAGGGATGGTGTCATAACCAAGAGAAAAAGGGGACTCGGTATATTAACTGGCTGGCAGTGGTTAACTGAAGAAAAGAGAATAGAGCCCTGGCGGGGAAAAGAAGCTGGTGTCAACAGACAAACTGTGATAAACCAAGATAGAGAGTGCTGAACCGAGAGAAGGTGTTTGACTCTGAAGGGGCCTCGGTATATTAACTGGTAAACAGTGGTTAACCGAGGAAAGAAAGGACTGCAACTCTGTGGGGATAGAGAAGCATTGGTTTTAGCAGAGAAAACTGCGATTAACCAGAAAAGCGGGCGTAGGACCGAATAAAGATCATAACCCAAAGGACGGGTATAGGATCGAGCAAAGGTCGTGACCCAAAGAGGTTCGGTAAACTGACTGAACAAACAGTACTCAACCGAAGAAAGGGTATTTGAACCAAAGAAAGGCTGCTAACCCAAGGGTGTAAGTATTCGAACCTAGAGGAGGTTGCCAACTGCTGGGGGTTCGGTGTTTACAGACAGACCGTGACCAACCGAAGAGAAAAACGAGTGATTAACCAAGAGAAGGTGATTAAATCGAAAGGGTTCAGTATTTTAACAGACGGACTATGATTAACTGAAGAAAAGGGTGATTAACCAAGAAGAGGTGATTAACCCAGGAGGTGCTCGGTGATTAACAGACGGACTGTGATTAACTAAAGAGACGGGTGATTAACCAAGAAAAGGTGATTAACCCAAGGGTTCAGTATTTTAACAGACGGACTGTGGTTAACTGAAGAAAATGGTGATTAACCAAGAAGAGGTGATTAACCCAAGAGGTGCTCAGTGATTAACAGACGAACTGTGATTAACTGAAGAAAATGGTGCTTAACTAAGAGAAGGTGATTAACCCAAGAAAGGAGAAGAACCAAGAGAAGGTTGCGAACTCCAGGGGAAAAATGGTCATGACAGGAAAACTGTGTTGGACCAAAGAGAGAGAATTGAGACTCTTCATAGGAATCAAAAAGCAATGATTGATTACAAGAAGAAATGAGTGATGGAATAAAGAGAGATTACTAGCGCAAGAATAATGATCTCAACCAAGGAGTATGATGATTAATCAAAAGGAGAGATTGAAAGAGATAGGAGTGATCGAGGATCGAAAGGGACACAAAGAGAGAAGAGTGATCAAGGATCGAAAGGGATCACAAAGAGGGAAGAGTGATCAAGGATCAACTCGACTGGGGAAAGAAAGCACATTACTGTAACACCCCCAATATATACCCCCACTTAAATAAAGCAGTAAAAGAAAATTCAAAATTTCATCAGAGTATATTTAAATTATCATGGCATAGACGGGGGAATCACATTATATTGAAACAAATCATACAACACCTGCTCATAAAGATATGCAACATTGGGGTAGCAATCAACAGAGGAACTCAGTTCCTTACACCCACATTTCAGATTTTAGAATAAAAGCGGAAAATCTAAAAACTGAATATCATATATATATATATCACATGAAAAGTTTGTCATACATCAAGTTATACATGTACAAGCCAAAAGATATATATACATAATACAGATAATCACAAACGGCCTCCCTAACTACCCGGTGTCACATATCAGAGCCGACCGACAAAAGAATGAATTCCTAAGCTTCACAAAAAGACCTCCAGCAACTCTAATCTGCAATGCCTCATAGAGCATTATAAAACAGCAGAAGGGTGAGAAACACAATTATAATATAAATGCATATAATTATATATCGACATAAAAATACACATATCAAGTATTCTCACCATAATTATCACATGCCAACCCATAAAGCATATATAGATTATACTCACATAATCACATATTCACACATAATGCATATGTTTATACACAAAACATGTCATTCATAATTCAATGCATTTTACACGAATGCACATCAATTCACAAATGCTATCACAAGCTCAATCACATAATTAGTCAATTCCCAATTGCATATTAATTATGCACAATACATTTATCACAAATGCATATCACCATGTCTCACACATAATCAATTAAATCATGATTTTCCACATATAAACAATGCAATCATAATTCATGCAGATGCAAAGAGACCGACACAACGACTCTATGCAAATGCATATGCGGTACCGACTCCATCATTACCAGTCCACTCAGGAACTATTGGAACTATCGCTTGTTACTACAAGTAACACCCCGTCGGGCCAACGATGTTCACCCGTCGCTTGCAGTCCTCATTGTATAAGGCTCACGACGTTTATGGATCGCTTGCAGTCCTCTTTGTATAAGTCTCACGATCCGATCGCTTGCAGTCCTCTTTGTATAAGGCTCACGATCGTCTATAATCATCGTTTTCAGTCCTCTTTGTATAAGGCTCGCGATGTTATAGCAAATTCTCTCAGGAATCAATCTGTCGCTCACACCCCACATGGGCACACGACATCACAAGATGCATATCATGATGCTTGACACACAAGAACTTATGACAACCAATGCATCTTCACACATATATGCCACCATAAACATGCATATATAACCAAAAACAACACATTGCACTTATTTGCCTTTCGGCCACAATTCATCACCACAACATGTCATCACATGCATTCACATCATATATCATCACACAAGTCATACGATATCCATATTAAAAGCACATTACATGAACACATCAATTACACACAATTACAACGACGAAAGTCGACAAAACAACACCATTCAAATATCATACATCCATCACCAATGTGTATCAATCATGCACAACATTTCATCACATATATTCACGCCATATAACAGCACACAAGCTATACGTTACATATCAAAAGCATATAGAATGATAACACATCATTCGCACACCAATACGACGGTAAAAATCCGACAAACCAACACTTTTCCAAAACCATGACCTAAATAAATCATCTACTGCCCTCCAAACCATTTTTAATAGAAAGAATATTTTACTAACTTTCCAACGCTTCGAACGGGGACCAAAACCGACTTACGGTTCAAAAGTTATGAATTTTTGAAAATAATATTTTTCTGAAACTTACAGTTGTAACCGATTACTCACAAATCGTTAATCGATTACTCGCTTTGCAGAAGCAAAAAAACCAGATTTTTATGATGCAAAAACCCCCCAAACTCATCCTTAAACCCCCCGATCATACCGACAAGTATTCCCGACTAAATCCTATCATTTCCAGACTATTCTACGCGAACTATTCCGCATTCTAACCGTTAAAACATCGATTTCTATCAATATCTAATCAATTTTATCAAAAATGGGTTTACTAAAATATTTCCATTTCAATCCAACAAACATCACAAATATACATACATAATCATATACAAGTATACAATAATCGAGTTTCGCACCCTTACCCGATTAAATCGATTCTAGAAGTTGAATTTAATCCAACCTAGCTTTTCCTCTTTTTCTCTTCTCTTCTTTTTCCTTCTTCTCTTTTTCCTCTTCGTATTTCTTTCTCTCTATTTTTCTCTCCTTTCTATTTCTATCTCTTTTCTTCTCTTTTTCTTTCTAAGTTATAAAAATATAATATAAAATGACTAAAATGCCCCTACTCTCAAATACCCCGCAAACGCTCTCAAAATGCTATAAAACATAAACATACCGATGAAATATATTTCGGGAAATAAAAGTTTAAAAGAAATAATAATTTAATACAAATATTTTATCTATCAGAGAAATTACCCAATTAGCTCAATTAGCAGGTAAAATACAATAAATTCACACATTTTACAAAATTCACATAAATGAAATACATAAATACAATTAAACAAATCGGGGCGTTACAATACTCCCCCACTTAGACATTTTCGTCCTCGAAAATATCACCGAGACAACAACTCCCGATACGACTCACGCATCCGACTAACAAACTAACATGCCAACCAAAGGCACACCACGAACAACACAACTGACGAACCACCCCGCTAACAGCAACAACAACAACAATGACACGACAACGGCAACAATCACAACTCAAGAATACACAAGTTACGAACACACAGGTTCACTCAGGAACCGAAACACAACAAAAGCATTACCATCACCATGGAAACGAGACAACAACAAGACAAGAACCTAAGTCCCACGACTTAACAACATCCCAACAACCTCTTCATAATCGCCATACCAACGTCCTTGTCACACAACAATATTACCGTAATGCTACGATTCCCCAATCGAACATATAACCAAAACATCCATCTACATAGTAGCCCATGAATAATATTTAAACCTTTCACTTAACACTTCCATTCTGAAACGTCCAATGGTCTCATCATTCCTACATGTTTCCAATGTTCAACCTATGAACTCTTACCAATCCCACACGCAAATACAAAATGTGCCACGTCACGCTTCCGCTGCGCACTCTGATTACTCGAAACTATCAAGTCTACCAATCTCACGTCCAAAGTCTAACTCTTTCCCATATTCACCAAAAATCACTATTCACTTTAATATTTCCAACCTCACACTCTCCTGTGTTATCTCACACACCAGACATAAGCCTCAGAACTACTCAAATAATTCTAATTCTCTGACCATCAAAACAGACATGCCTAACAACTCTCGACTTAACTTTTCAGGCACAACAACAGCCTTTCCCCAAGGATAACCCCAAACCAATTCATAACTCGCCACGAATCCTAATCATCCTCGTTGTCTCTATTCCTTCAGACCAAACCAGTACTCGATATTCTTGTAATTACCAAACACTCCGAATCTAGAGTCATAAAGATAATACTTCCAATATTCCAACATAATAAAACTGCAACCAAATTCCAATTCTACAATAGTACTGATTCTTTCACGAATCCTCAAATGTCGAAAAACATAAGCCACGACTTTACTCTCTTGCATTAACACACTAACTATACCCATCAAAGATGCATCCCAAACAATCGACTTCCCCTTTGCAAGTCAACTGAAGTAACGAAAACGCTAATCTTGGAAAAGTCTCCCATACCCTTCGGTAATAACCAACAAAAGTCCAAAAAGTTCCTAATCACCTTAACTAACTTCGGAGCCTCTCATAGTAACACCGCATCTACTTCCGATGATAACAAATATAACCCGTCACATAAAGTCGATCAAAGCCTCAATTCAAACAAATCACCACTCTTATCAAACATTCCAACAATTGTAATTCTAATCAAACTCAACCAAACCATTCCAGTTACCTAATCTTGAAAGTGAACACTTATTCTCAATCGTCACCCTATACCACTGTCCGTAATCCATACACAATTTCTTCTCTTTACAATCCAAATTTCAACCTATCGCAACAACCAACCAAAAGAACTCTCAATGACTTCCCAACTTAACTATCATACAAAAATCTTGATTCCGCATCACCGTCAGATATAAAATCTTCCTCAACTTGACAAAATAATCCGCAATCATTTCCTTAAATTTCAAGTAATCCATTCCGCACCACTATCAAAGTCGGAAAGACACGTCCATTCCATCCAACATAATTCCCGTCTGCTATCAACAAGAGATTAAGGGTGATCAGTTCCTCAATTTGTCAATAGACAGCCGACAACCATGATGGGGTATAAACCGTCTCCACCAAACTATAATAGCATTCCTTACATCCTGTGCACAAAACTACCTAACGCACAAATCCTTAGTTGGCATAAACCTTACTTCCGCATCCCGTCTTGAACCGGGAACCACACTTATAATCTTGCAATTCACAACACACTGAGCCAGCGCTCTACACCTGAAGCAACATGGAGAAGTACCAGCTTCTCCCCCACTCATCTCATTCTAACCCCTCCAACTGTAAACACACTAAATCCATCACAAGTCTTTACCATAACTGGTCAAAGAACAATTTAAACAAATCAAATAAGTAATTACCGACCCTAAGCAGAAGTATCGATAACCATCTCACCACCCCAAGAAGACAAAAACAAATTCAAACGCTTCGCGCACTCATACGAAATAAACAAATGAGTCGCTCCAGTACCAATAATAACAAAATAAAGGCGTACTATTTATAAAACAAGTACCTCTGATCAGACGATCTGCACTTGAAGTCTCAGTTCCTGCCAATGCAAAACCCTTCCCACCATCCTAAGCTTGCTTTGGTTTCGTACACCTCGTACTAATATGACCTGTTTCACCACAGCTGAAACACTTCACCACCTTGTTTTTACAATCAGCTGTGACATGTCCCGAACCTCCACAATTGGAACATTTCAGTTTATTCTTCCCACAATCAAACTGAAGATGTCCTACTTCACCACACTTGTAACATCTCGGAGGATTAGACATCCCTCCCCCACTTGCCTTTTTCTCAAAGTTACCCATATGCTTACCATTGTCAGCGGGTGTCACATAAGGACCACTACGAGACTGTTGTTTCCCTTTCCTGTCATTCACACTCTTATAGTGAGTAGCACGCGCCTTACTATCCTCTTCGTAAATCCTACAACAATCCACCAAATCAGAAAACCTTCTAATCCTCTGATAACCGATTGCCTGCTTAATCTCAGGACGCAATCCGTTCTCAAACTTTACACACTTAGAAAATTCCGCAGTCGCTTCAGCATAATGTGGATAAAACTGCACAAGCTCCACAAACTTAGCAGTATAATCAACAACAGACATACTACCTTGTTTCAACTCTAAGAACTCAATTTCCTTCTTTCCTCTTACATCTTCAGGAAAATACTTCCGCAGAAACTCAATGCTAAACACCGCCCAAGTGATCTCTTCCCCTGCAGCTTCCAACACATGACGTGTACTAACCCACCAGTCATCAGCTTCTTCCAGTAACACATGAGTACCCAGTCTCACCTTCTGATCCTCAGCACAATCCATCACTCGGAAAATTCTTTCAATCTCTTTCAGCCATATCTGAGCACCATCAGGATCATATCTTCCTTTGAAGACAGGCGGGTTGTTCTTCCTGAACTCATCATTACCTGCAGCATTAGGTGCACCCTGCACAACCCGAGCCATAGCTTGCATAGCAGCAGCCAAAGCAGCGTCATTTCTACCAGCCATATTCTGTTCATTTCCAATAATAGCAACTATGGTTAAACAAACAACTTACCCCAAACACCAAGACCAACAAAGGACTGACACAAACAAACACGAACTGACACGGACTGGCTCTGATACCACTTAATGTAACACCCCCAATATATACCCCCACTTAAATAAAGCAGTAAAAGAAAATTCAAAATTTCATCAGAGTATATTTAAATTATCATGGCATAGACGGGGGAATCACATTATATTGAAACAAATCATACAACACCTGCTCATAAAGATATGCAACAGTGGGGTAGCAATCAACAGAGGAACTCAGTTCCTTACACCCACATTTCAGATTTTAGAATAAAAGCGGAAAATCTAAAAACTGAATATCATATATATATATATATATATATATATATATATATATATATATATCACATGAAAAGTTTGTCATACATCAAGTTATACATGTACAAGCCAAAAGATATATATACATAATACAGATAATCACAAACGGCCTCCCTAACTACCCGGTGTCACATATCAGAGCCGACCGACAAAAGAATGAAGTCCTAAGCTTCACAAAAAGACCTCCAGCAACTCTAATCTGCAATGCCTCATAGAGCATTATAAAACAGCAGAAGGGTGAGAAACACAATTATAATATAAATGCATATAATTATATATCGACATAAAAATACACATATCAAGTATTCTCACCATAATTATCACATGCCAACCCATAAAGCATATATAGATTATACTCACATAATCACATATTCACACATAATGCATATGTTTATACACAAAACATGTCATTCATAATTCAATGCATTTTACACGAATGCACATCAATTCACAAATGCTATCACAAGCTCAATCACATAATTAGTCAATTCCCAATTGCATATTAATCATGCACAATACATTTATCACAAATGCATATCACCATGTCTCACACATAATCAATTAAATCATGATTTTCCACATATAAACAATGCAATCACAATTCATGCAGATGCAAAGAGACCGACACAACGACTCTATGCAAATGCATATGCGGTACCGACTCCATCATTACCAGTCCACTCAGGAACTATTGGAACTATCGCTTGTTACTACAAGTAACACCCCGTCGGGCCAACGATGTTCACCCGTCGCTTGCAGTCCTCATTGTATAAGGCTCACGACGTTTATGGATCGCTTGCAGTCCTCTTTGTATAAGGCTCACGATTCGATCGCTTGCAGTCCTCTTTGTATAAGGCTCACGATCGTCTATAATCATCGTTTTCAGTCCTCTTTGTATAAGGCTCGCGATGTTATAGCAGATTCTCTCAGGAATCAATCCGTCGCTCACACCCCACATGGGCACACGACATCACAAGATGCATATCATGATGCTTGACACACAAGAACTCATGACAACCAATGCATCTTCACACATATATGCCACCATAAACATGCATATATAACCAAAAACAACACATTACACTTATTTGCCTTTCGGCCACAATTCATCACCACAACATGTCATCACATGCATTCACATCATATATCATCACACAAGTCATACGATATCCATATTAAAAGCACATTACATGATACACATCAATTACACACAATTACAACGACGAAAGTCGACAAAACAACACCATTCAAATATCATACATCCATCACCAATGCGTATCAATCATGCACAACATTTCATCAAATATATTCACGCCATATAACAGCACACAAGCTATACGTTACATATCAAAAGCATATAGAATGATAACACATCATTCGTACACCAATACGACGGTAAAAATCCGAAAAACCCACACTTTTCCAAAACCACGACCTAAATAAATCATCTACTGCCCTCCAAACCATTTTTAATAGAAAGAATATTTTACTAGCTTTCCAACGCTTCGAACGGGGACCAAAACTGTCTTACGGTTCAAAAGTTATGAATTTTTTAAAATAATATTTTTCTGAAACTTACAGTGGTAACCGATTACTCACAAATCGTTAATCGATTACTCGCTTCGCAGAAGCAAAAAAACCAGATTTTTATGATGCAAAAACCCCCCAAACTCATCCTTAAACCCCCCGATCATACCGACAAGTATTCCCGACTAAATCCTATCATTTCCCGACTATTCTACGCGAACTATTCCGCATTCTAACCGTTAAAACATCGATTTCTATCAATATCTAATCAATTTTATCAAAAATGGGTTTACTAAAATATTTCCATTTCAATCCAACAAACATCACAAATATACATACATAATCATATACAAGTATACAATAATCGAGTTTCGCACCCTTACCCGATTAAATCGATTCTAGAAGTTGAATTTGATCCAACCTAGCTTTTCCTCTTTTTCTCCCTTTTTCTCTTCTCTTCTTTTTCCTTCTTCTCTTTTTCCTCTTCCTATTTCTTTCTCTCTATTTTTCTCTCCTTTCTATTTCTATCTCTTTTCTTCTCTTTTTCTTTCTAAGTTATAAAAATATAATATAAAATGACTAAAATGCCCCTACTCTCAAATACCCGGCAAACGCTCTCAAAATGCTATAAAACATAAACATACCGATGAAATATATTTCGGGAAATAAAAGTTTAAAAGAAATAATAATTTAATACAAATATTTTATCTATCAGAGAAATTACCCAATTAGCTCAATTAGCAGGTAAAATACAATAAATTCACACATTTTACAAAATTCACATAAATGAAATACATAAATACAATTAAACAAATCGGGGCATTACAATTACCGCCTGGAGATAGAGATGACTAAGCCAAGCACAGGGTCATTCATCCCCTAACTGAAGTAGTCAGAATGACAGTACAAATTATCCCGTCTCATTCCTTCTCTAACACACAGGGTGTAATGTAGAAGTTGAAACAGACGGCCCAACAACTCCAAGTTGTACAGTGCTCCTGCGTAGAGAAACGGACAGCATAACGGTGTCAGTTTGTACAGTGCTCTGATGCAAGGCGCAGCGCGAAACTCCAACTCCACGGGGAAAAGAGAGAAAAAGCTCTAAAGGAGGCCTAAAGAGGGGAAAAGGGAATATCGATTAATCGAAACAAAGTTTCGATCAATTAATCAATGGAGAAACATGCTAACAACTTTTCAAAGAGGATGAAAAGTCATTAAAGCAACAAGGAGTGCATTATTGATTATACAAGATTAAATTTATCCATGAAGAATAAACTTAATGCAAACTGAAATGGAAGGTGCAAAACAGTGCCAAATGATCATCAAAATGCCAGACAAAGTCATGTATCATGTGAACAAAGATAGTGCAAGAATTGTTATGTTCATACAATGCCAAGAACATGAAACAAATGAATAATCGAAAGTGTGCATCGAAAGTTCATGAATTTGCTTCAACCAGAAGTGCAATGACATTAAAAACATCCATAAAATCAAGCATGACAATCAATGGAAGTTAAAATGAAGAAAGCATGGCAAACAAGCTTGAAAATGCAAGAAAATGGCATTATGTACATTGGTAACCGGTTACAGCATATGTGCTAACCGGTTACATGCTTGAAAATACGTGTTTTTGGGGAAAATTGCACTGTGTAACCGGTTACAGCATATCTGCTAACCGGTTACCACTGTAACAGAGGCAAAAATAACAGTAAAAATAGCTTTTCAAAAGTAGTTTTCAACACATAATCACTTATGCCAACCACCACATGCTAGGAACTGCAATTGTGCACGAAAATTGAACTTGAAAACAACAAATAAACGGTGATAGAATCAACTAACACAATAGGATCATGGATCAAACAAATGCCGAACCAAATCACACACAACAATTATCGACTACATTGCGAGCGATACGAAAATGCGCTAAACGATAAAATTAGTTAGATCCACCAACCTACAAGCCGGAGATTTGGCTTGGTAAGTATTGCAAAGAGATCTTGATGCAGAAAATCAAAGAAAACCAGAGGATCCTTAATTTGTAGACGAAACGCATCGAAACCGATCAAAAACGCAAAAATGCACCGAAATCGAACTTGCACCAAATTGAAAGTTGTAGAACTCTTGGATTGAAGTAGAATAAGATGTAGTTCCAGAAATCCAACCAAAAAATGCCAAATGATGGAGGTTAAGCTCAAAAATTAATCACTTTCAATGTGAAAAGTGATTATCCTTCAAGAATAAGAGCTTTTGGTGAGGTTTGGGAAAGAAGATGAATTGGAATGTGTAGAAGTTGCAGAAAAATGCAGAGGAGAATGAGAAAATTGAGAGTGAAGAAAGTGTGAATTTGTGTGAATGATTGTGGAGGAGGTGCAAAATGGTGAAGCTTGGCTTATATAGAGTTTAGGTATGGAGTGTAAGAGGTTTGGAATGTGGTCTGGACTTAGCTTTGGGAGGTTTGGAGTTAGGGTTGGACTTAGTTACACTTGACTCACTGAGTCAAGGCGGTTAACTCGGTTAGTTATGATCAACTCGGTAACAATCCCAATGCGAGCTTCCACATCCAAAGGTTGACATGCTTGTAAATTAAGTAACATGGTGTTCTTAATTTAAAGTGATGCATTGAATAAATGAAAGGGAAATGTCTTGAATGGTCTTGAATTGTCTAGAATGTTCCACACACTGCTAGAATAATGTAGAAACAAAGACCAAAGAGAGTGCATAGTTGATGTCCCAAAAATGCAGCAGAATCTGCAACTTTGTACAGAGTAACCGGTTACAGCATATGTGCTAACCGGTTACATGCTTGAAAACTTGCGTAAATTTGTGAAAAATACAATGAGTAACCGGTTACAGCATATCTGCTAACCGGTTACTTCAGCCAAGTTTCCACAAAATTTGCAAAAGGATGATGTTGAAGTCCTGGTTCCGCTTTTCCATATCTTGTCTTGATAAATAAACATGGAAACCTTTATTTTGGGCTCGTTTTGGTGATGAAATAATCTTAAGAGGATGTGATTAATCGGGCTTGGAAAACCTGAATATCCTGCAACAAGAAACTCACAAAGAAAAGTGCGAATGCGTATGCCAACGATGCGAGTGTGCGTGCTTATGCAAAAGGCCAAAAGAGGGAGGTCAAATTTTGGGTTACGACAATTGCTTTTAAGAAGAAGTTCAACATGGGGGATTGGATAGTGGGGGGATTTTAATGCAGTGTCTTATCCTTCTAAAAGGAAAAGGGCGAGTTGTATGTCTAGAAGAGGGGAGATGAAGGGTTTTTGTAGGTTTATTTTTTATCTCTATTGCATTGATGTCCCTTGCATTAGCGGTCGTTTCACTTGGTTCAATAGATCTGGATCTGCGATGAGCAGAATTGATAGATTTCTTTTATCGGATTCCCTAGCTGACAGGTGGAAGATTGTGGGTTAAGTGGTAGGAAGTCGTGACATCTCGAATCACTGCCCAATTTGGTTAAAGGATTATGTGGAGGATTGGGGGCCGAAACCGTTCAAATTTAACAACACTTGGTTCAATCACAATATTTTCTTTAAGTTCATCAAAGATGAGTGGTTATCGTTTGACGTATCGGGCCGTGGAGATTTTGTTCTGAGAGAGAAACTTAGAATGTTAAAAGGAGGGTTGAAGAGGTGGAACATTGAGGTTTTCAGTTGGTTAGATTTAAAAGTGGACGAAGCGGTCAAGGAGTTACACGAGCTGGATCTTCTTGTTAGCAACCCGTGTGTTATTGTTGGAAATGTCTTATTCGCTAATAGGGAGGCTGCTACGAAGGATGTCTGGAGGAACCTAAACCAGAAGGAAGGTTTCCTTAGGCTTAAATCCAGGGCATTGTGGGTTAAAGAAGGCGATAGGAATTCATGTTATTTCCATAGAATTATGAAACCGAGATTGAGGAGGAATTTCATTTCCAGCGTAGATTCGGCAGCGGGCGAGAAAGTTAAAGTGGATGAAGTCAAGGGAGAGATAAGGAATTTCTTCAAGGATAACTTTCATGAGGCTAATTACTCGAGGTCTCAAATGACAGGTATTGTTTTTTAGTGTCTCTCTGTCAATAGTAGAAGCATGCTGGAGGTTGAGTTCACTGAAGCTGAAGTGAAGGAAGCGATGTGGAGCTGCAACGGATCTAAGAGTCCGGGGTCGGATGGCTTCTCCTTTTGTTTTTTTTCAAAATTGTTGGGAGGTGGTGAAGGATGACATTTTTTGTTTCGTGGCAGACTTCTATATCAGGCTTACTCTTCCTAAGGTGTTAACGGCATCTTTCATTACCCTCGTCCCCAAGGTTCCCTGTCATGCATCATTAGCCCAGTATATGCCTATTTGTTTAGTTAGTCTTTTTCAGAAGGTTTTGTCAAAAAGTTTAGCAAACAGGCTTAAAAAGGTTGTTGGGAGTCTCGTTTCTTGTGAGTATGCAGCTTTCGTGGCGGGTAGGAGCATGTTTGATGGTGTTGTGGTTGTAAATGAAATTTTGGATCTTGCTAGATGGTTGAAAAGGGAGTGTATGGTGTTGAAGGTAGATTTTGAACATGCTTATGATTGTGTTAGTTGGAACTACATCAGATTTCTGTTGAAGAAGATGAACTTCGGAAATAGGTGGCTTTCGTGGATGGAGGCCCTTGTTTACAATGGGCCCATGTATGTTTTAGTTAACGGAAGTGTTATGACAGATTTTAAGGTGAGCAAAGGATTGAGACAAGGTGATCCCTCATCCCCTTTCCTTTTTATCTTAGTCATGGGGGGTCTTACGAGGCTTATGAAGAAGGCGTTGGATACGAGATTGTACGGAGGTTTTAAGGTGAATGAAGAAGTATCTTATAGTATTGTGCAATTGTGGATGACACACTTTTTGTAGGGGAGGGGATTTGGTCCAGCCTTTGGTGTGCTAAAGCTTTACTTAGAGAGTTTGAACTGGTCTTAGGGATTAAGGTCAATTTCAACAAAAGCAACATTGTTGGAGTTAATCTGAACCATGAGTTTTTTGTAGCTGTATCTGAATTTTTGCACTGTGGGATTAATTCCATCCGGTTCGAGTTCCTTGGTATTATGGTGGGTGACAATCTAAGGAAAAGAAAGTTTTGGGCTAAAGTTGTCGATACTGTTAGAAATAAACTAGTTATTTTGAAAGGGAGAAGACTTTTGATAGGTTGCTGGGTGGTTCTAATCAACTCTGTTTTGAATGCGTTGCCTATTTTTTCGCTCTCGTTTTACAAGGCTCTGGTGGTTGTTCTTAAAGAAATTGTCAAGATCCAAGCTAACTTCTTATGGGGTGTTAACTCTAACCGAAAACAAATCCATTGGATTAGTTGGAAGACCGTTTGCCTTTCGAAGGAGAAGGGAGGACTCGGGGTGAAGGACATCTTTGATTTTAACAAGGTTTTGTTGTTGAAGTGAAAATGGAGATTCATTAAGGAGGATAACACTTTTTGGAAAGGTATTCTTGAGTATAGGTATATGAAGTCGGCATCCAATTTAGCTTTGAAGGTTTTGAGTTCAGGTAAAGGAGGCTCTCTCAAATCAGATTCTATTTGGTGGAGAGATTTATTGAAGCTGGGTTTTGTTGAAGAATCCTTGAGGGATGATTTTGTTGCGAACATTAGAGGAGAGTTGGGTGATTGTAGTAAGATTTCATTTTGGCACTGTAATTAATTAGCATACCAGACCATTAAACAAGATTTTCCTCTTCTTTTAGATGCTTCTTCTGATCAATTTTGTAGTGTGGTTGCTGCAGGTTATAGATTTAATTTGGATTGGCACTGGTGTATAGCAGAACCTGCTAATGATGAAGTTCCTGAGTTACAGTGTGACTATGATAAGTTAATGTCATTGCTGGATGGTAGGAAGCCTATGTTGGATAAGCCTGATGGTTTCAAATGGTTTCTTGAACCCTCTAGGTTGTTTTCTATAAGCTCCTGTTATTTGCAGGTTTTACAAACTAATCATGCTATTGTTCTTCAAGACGAGGCGGTTGTTACTCTTAAAGATATGTGGAGATCAAAGCTTCCGTCAAACATTCATATTTTTCTGTGGAAGTTGTTCTTGGACAGGATCGCTACCAAGGACTGTTTGGTGTCGAGAGGGGTTAATTTAGAGGGCGAAGATTTGCTCCGTGTTCTATGCAGTAACTATGAGAACAAGATTTGGTTCTGCAATATTTCCTCTGAGTTTTGATGATATCAAACAAGTATGTTTCTATGAACAATTTTGTTAGTCTAATGTTTGTTACTTTTGAGAATCTAACAAACAGGATCTGCTTCCGTTGAATGGCGTGGATATGTTGTTAAAAGAGAATATTTCTCCTACGAGCTACACTTGATTTGCTAAATAGCGGTAACTGCTTCAGGAGAATCTGAAGATTGCAAGACTCTGATATAATATGGAAAGAGAACAAGTTCTGAAGATCTGAAGACAGAGGTTCTGATAAACGAAGTTCAGATGCAGAAGACCTACGCTCTCTAAATAAAGGTTCTGAAAACCTAACTATAGTATCTACTCATGCTTCAACTAAATACCATTAGAAGCCTCTGAAGATTTGAACACAATGTTCTGAATAGACAAGGTTCTGAAGACCAAGTGCTGAAGACTCTGAAGAAGCAGTTCTGAGTATTCCAAGACTTGAAGATCTTAAGAACCAAGCTATGTTTTCCCTTTTTACTCATGCTCGCAGAAGCCTCTGAAGTTAAGAAGATAAGAAGACCAAGCAAGAAAGTGCAACTGTACAAACAAAGATATCTTGAAAATAGTGCAACACTGCAAACGAAGATATCCTGACAAGACATGACACAAAAGTATTATCTGACCTCACGCCTCCATCAAGCCGTCGTCGGTCTAGATAGCTATCATGATTACTCCTCAACGGTTACTTTTTTACAAGGCTATATAAAGACGCGAAGACTTGAAGAAATATATACGAATGCTCACTGCAAGAATACTCTCTTACTAACATCTTTCTTAAGTCATTTAGATTCAAAAATTGTTTACATTTCAGCTTGTATAAGAAGCATTATTTTGTAAACGAAACACTTACAAACTTAGGTTTGGTTCCTTGAGAAAGACCGGTTAGGTTTGATTTCTTGAGAAGTCTAGGACTTGGTGTCTTAGAGGTTGTTCCTTGAGAAAGACCGGTTAGGTTGGATTTCTTGAGAAGTTTAGGACGTGTTGTCTTAGAGGTTGTTGTTAGTCACCAACAGTTTGGCTCGTGCATTTTATTAATATGATTGATTAGTGAATTAAGACCTCGAATGAGAGAGGCAAAATCACCTTGGCGGGTGGATTAGATTAGCTTGAGGATTTCTCAAGTGAACTAGTGTAAACATACAGTATTATCTCTTTCTAGCTTCATTAAGGTTATTACTCAAAAGTGAAAGTATTATTAAGGGGAGTTGTTTTTAAAGAAAAGATTTTATTTTGAAAAACCAATTCAAACCCCCCTTTCTTGTGTTTTTCACACCTTCAATTGGCATCAGAGCTCCGGTTCTGAGGTGATAAAAAGGTTGAATTTTTATCAAGCACTTAACAGTGTTCAGTACCGATCCAAGTGTGAAAAACAATGGCCGCACTTGAACCAAATGTTGTCACTCTTGATAAATATTAAAGAGATTCATATAGTGCAAAACCTCCTATCTTTGATGGTGAGAAAATTGACTATTGGAAAGATAGAAATGAGAGTTACTTTCTGGCTTTTGACTTAAATCTATGGGATCTGGTAGTTGATGGCTACATTTACCCAGTAGACTCTGAAGGCAAAAAGATTGCCAGAAGCGCATTGACAGATGCTCAAAAGAAGATCTACAAGAATCATCACAGAGCAAGAACAATTCTGTTAAATGCAATTTCATATATGGAATATGAAAAGATCACAAACAAAGAAACTGCAAAGTCTTCTTTTGATTCTCTCCAAATGACTCATGAAGGCAACGCTCAAGTCAAGGAGACAAAGGCTCTTGCCCTAATCCAAAAATATGAAGCCTTCAGAATGGAAGATGATGAATCTGTGGAAACTATTTTTTCAAGATTCCAGATGCTTATTGCAGGACTCAGAGTTCTGGACAAAGGTTACTCTACTGCTAATCATGTCAAGAAGATTATCAGAAGTCTGCCTGTCAAATGGAGACCAATGGTAACCGCTTTAAAACTAACAAAAGATCTGAACAGCATAAGTCTTGAGGAACTAATTAGTTCTTTAAGGAGTCATGAAATAGAACTTCAAGAAGATGAACCTCAGAAGAAAGGTAAATCTATTGCTCTAAAGGCTAAGTCTGAAAAGAAAAAAGCTTATCAAGCAGAAGAAGAACCAGAAAAATCCGAAGAAGATTCAGATGAAGATGAACTGTCTCTCATATCAAGGAAGATAAGCCAACTGTGGAGATACAGAAAGAATAAGCTCAGAGGACCAAGAAGAACTAAAGGTGGATCTGAGTCTACATTTGGTCAAAAGAAAGCCTATGGAAAAGAAGTTACATGTTTTGAATGCAAGGAGCCTGAACATTTCAAGAATGATTATCCAAAGTTCAAGAAAGATGGAAGACCTAAGAAAGCCAAAAAGGGCCTTATGGCAATGTGGGATGATGCAGAGTCAAAAGAAGATTCTGATGGAGAACATGCCAACGTAGCATTCATGGCTAAGACCAGCACAAACGAAACCCTATCAGAAGGTGAACTAATACTTGATGAAGAATCAGACTCTGATGACGACAGAGAGGTATTTTCTTCCTTATCTCGTTCTAAACTTGAAATAGGATTATCTGAAATTATGAAAAGATATCAACTTCTTCTAAGAAAACATAAAACTCTGAAAAAGACTTTTGTGGTTCTTTCCGAAGACCTTACTAAAAGCATGCAAACCATTTATGAACTAAACGAAAAATTATTCGTCTTAGAAAAATCAAATGCTGCTTTAAAAAGTAAAGTCTCTAAATTAGAAGAAGAGATCATCTCTGACATAACTGGCACTAACAAAGTGGTCAGATATGATAGAGCTTTTCAAAACTTCCTGGCTAAAAGCATAGACAGAAGCAAAATGGCTTCAATAATCTATGGAGTTAGCAGAAATGGAAGTAGAGGTCTGGGATATTCAGGACCTTCAAAACCATATGATGAGATTAAGAGTATCAAACTAATACCTCTGTATAAACATTTTGTGCTCGCTGGCACTAAATTGAAATGTCCATAACCAGAAGGTTCTAAGTCTACTGCACCACAGACACAGACACGGAAGAAAACTTCTAAGCATAAATATCATGCACAAATTCCACACTATTATCCTGCTACACGGAAATCCAAAGGTGTCAGAACCTCTGGAAACATTAATGAGAAAGGACCCACAAAATGTGTACCTAAGAATAAGATAATTTATGTTGCAGATATCCTTGATGACGCCACTGAAACACCAGTCATGGTACCTGGACAGTGGATGCTCGCGACACATGACGGGAGAAAGGCATATGTTCCAAGATTTGAAACTAAAGCCTGGAGGTGTCGTCGGTTTCGGAGGAAACCAAAAGGGAAGAATCATTGGCTCCGGAACTATTGGTAATGGTAAACTTCCTTCTATTAATAATGTTCTTTTAGTTGAAGGACTAATGCATAATCTGTTGTCAATTAGCCAACTTAGTGACAATAGTTATGATGTTATTTTCAATCAAACGTCATGTAAGGTTGTTAGTCAGAAGGATGGATCTGTTCTGTTCTATGGTAAGAGGAAGAACAATACTTACAAAATTAAATTATCAGATTTAAAACATCAGAATGTAAAGTGTCTTCTGTCTGTCAATGAAGAGCAATGGGTCTGGCACAGACGTATGGGTCATGTTAGCTTGAGAAGAATCTCTCAGCTGAACAAGCTTGGACTTGTCAGAGGTTTGCCTAATCTAAAATACTCTTCAAATGCTCTTTGTGAAGCATGTCAGAAAGGCAAGTTTTCAAAAACTTCTTTTAAAGCAAAGAATATTGTTTCTACCTCTACACCATTGAAACTTCTTCACATTGATCTTTTTGGAGCAGTGAAAACTGCTTCTATCAATGGTAAGAAATATGGACTAGTCATCGTTGATGATTACAGTCGTTGGACATGGGTAAAATTCTTAAGACACAAGGATGATTCACATTCTGTGTTTGCTTCCTTCTGCACCCAAGTGCAAAACGAAAAGAATTGCAAAATCGTCAAAGTCAGAAGTGATCATGGTGGAGAATTCGAAAACAAAGATTTTGAAAAACTTTTTGATTCACATGGGATATCTCATGATTTTTCTTGTCTTAGAACTCCACAACAAAATGGAGTTGTAGAAAGAAAGAACATGACTTTACAAGAAATGGCTTGCACCATGATCCAAGAAACTGACATGGCTAAGCACTTTTGGGCAGAAGCAGTTAACACAGCGTGTTATATTCAAAATAGAATCTCTATAAGACCTATTTTGAGTAAAACTCCTTATGAATTATGGAAGAATAAAATTCCCAACATTTATTATTTTGATCCTTTTGGGTGTATTTGTTTTATGTTGAACACTAAAGAAAATCTTGGCAAGTTTAATTCCAAAACAGAGAAGTGTCTATTGTTAGGATACTCTGAACACTCTAAAGGCTACAAAGTTTATAACACAGAATCACGGATTGTGGGAGAATCAATTCATGTCAGATTAGATGATAAGCTTGACCCTGAAAAGTCAAAGCTAGTTGAAAAGTTTGCAGATTTGGAAATCAGCTTTTCAGAACCTAAAGAAAAGGCAGAAGAAGTTAAAGCTTAAGAAGTTCCTACTTCTGATAATATTGATGTATCGTCTGATACTCCACAACAAAAGAAGAGGAGAATCTCAACTTCACACCCTGAAGAACTAATTATGGGTAGCAAGGACGCTCCCATCAGAACCAGATCAGCTTTCAAACCTTCTAAAGAAACACTTCTTAGATTGATGTCTTTAATTGAGCCAACAACAGTTGATGAAGCTCTTATGGATAACGACTGGGTTCTAGCAATGGAAGAAGAACTTAACTAGTTCTCAAAGAATGATGTATGGGATCTTGTTCCAAAACCTAAAGGTGTCCATGTAATCGGAACCAAATGGGTATTCAGAAACAAGCTCAATGAAAAGGGTGAGGTTGTCAGAAACAAGGCACGACTTGTTGCACAAGGTTACAGTTAACAAGAAGGGATTGATTACAACAAAACTTTTGCTCCAATCGCCAGACTTGAAGCAATACGATTATTAATTTCCTTTTCGGTAAATCATAACATCATCTTATACCAGATGGATGTTAAGAGTGCATTTTTGAACGCCTATATATCAGAAGAAGTTTATGTCAAACAACCTCCTGGTTTTGAAAACTCAGAAAAGTTAGATTTTGTTTTTAAACTAAAAAAATCTCTCTATGGTCTGAAACAAGCTCCTAGAGCTTGGTACGACAGATTGAGCAAATTTCTTTTAGAAAATAACTTCACCAGAGGCAAAGTTGACACCACTCTCTTCTGTAAATCGTACAAAAATGATATTCTTATAGTTCAGATTTACGTTGATGATATTATTTTTGGTTCTGCTAATTCCCCTCTATGCGAGGAGTTTTCAAAATTAATGCAAGCAGAGTTCGAAATGAGTCTGATGGGTGAGTTGAAGTTCTTCCTGGGAATTCAGATTAATCAGAAACCAGAGGCTACTTACATTCATCAAAGTAAGTACACTAAAGAACTTCTGAAGAAATTCAACATGACAGGTTGTAAAACAGCAAAGACTCTAATGCATCCAACATGCATCATGGAGAAAGAAGAAGTAAGTGGTAAGGTTTGTCAAAATCTCTATCACAGTATGATAGGCTCTCTTCTGTATTTAACTGCTTCTAGACCTGATATCTTATTCAGCGTACATATGTGTGCTAGATTTCAATCAGATCCCAGAGAATCTCATTTAACTGCTGTTAAACAAATTCTAAGGTATCTGAAAGGAACTACTAACCTTGGCTTGATGTATGAGAAAACATCAGAGTACACTCTTTCTGGTTACTGCGATGCAGAATATGTTGGAGACAGATTGGAAAGAAAGAGCACATCTGGAAACTGTCAGTTCCTAGGGAAAAATCTGATCTCATGGTCAAGCAAGAGACAATCAACAATTACTCTCTCAACAGCAGAAGCATAATACATATCCGCTTCCTTATGTTGTACGTAGATGTTGTGGATGAAAAATTAGCTAGAAGATTATCAGATACACAAGAGTAACATTCCTATCTTCTGTGATAATACTGCTGCTATCTGTTTAAGTAAAAACCCAATCTTACATTCTAGGGCTAAACACATAGAAATAAAACACCATTTTATCAGAGACTATGTTCAGAAGGGAATTTTATGCTTAAAATTATTGATACAGACCATCAATGGGCTGATATTTTTACAAAACCCTTGTTGAAGATAGATTTAAAATTATTTTAAAGCATCTGAAAATGGACTATTGTCCAGAGTAAGTGTGCGTCAAAATCAAATGTGTTTAGTCAGAGAAAGTATTTGTTTAAACCATCAGAAGCTACTTCGGTCAAAAGTGTCTCTGATCTGATAAAAACTTTTGGGTTGTCCAGATTCTGAAGTCAATTTATTTAGAAAATGATTTTTGCATGTAATTTCGATTATATCTAAATCATTACATTTACCTAAATTAAATGAACAATAATTTTCTTAGAATTGACTTAGAACATAATTACATTCATTAATTCCCAGTACGGTGTTTATCCCCTCAGTTTTCAAAAACATTTTATATACCCACTCAATCTGTCTTATTTGTACCTCCACTCGATTAGAAACCCTAAAACCCTAAATCGATTTGCTCTATATCTCTCTCAATCATTCATTCACCATCTTCGTCTTCATCGATCTCAAACCATCATCATGATGAATGATATTTAGCAAGCAACTGTTCGCTTCTCCAAAGAAATGGAAGAGTCACTGAATCCCTCCAAAAAGTCACTGTCTTCATCTGTTGCGCCTTCTACAACCACCGCAACTGTTGTTTCGACTTCATCATCTATTCCCACGATTGATGAAAACCATGTAACGCAAAAAAATCCCTATGTTACTTGTGTTGTTCATGCAGACGACTTAACTGTTCTCAAAGAACTAGATGTCGACTTTGACAATCTTCGTGATAATGGGTTTAACCTTCATGATCAACTAAACACTCAAGGATGGAAAAGTTACTTTGACAGACTTAGAGGTCCCACCTATGAAGCCCTAGTAAAAGATTTCCGGAGGCAAGCTGAAACTGACGATCTTCATGTTGTCTCCTTTGTTATGGAACAGAAGATTGTTATCACTGGGAGGTCAATCTCAGATCTACTAGGAATGAAGTTCTTGGAAGGCAAACGAGTTTATGGAAAGAACAAAAAATCTGACTCTGTCATCAACAAAGCAATTTTCACAAATTGTCAATCTGGGAAAACAGAGTATAAAAGCAAGGACTTGTGTGATAATCTGAGAATCTGGCACAAGATTATTCTTGGGTGTATCAATCCAAGACCTTCAAAGAGTGCTGCAGATTTCTTCAATGCAAATCAAAAGTACATGTTGTACTATTTGCACAAAAGTGAGAAAATGTGTATACCATCTATCCTGTTCTACTATCTCAGGGATATGGTGCGCAAGACAAGAACAACAGCCTCGCCAAAAAAGAAGATTGTAAATTACATTCCTTTTGGAAGACTGCTCTCTGATATCTTTGTTGAAAGTGGCTTAGTGACTTATCTAGTTAAAGAAGCCAGATATACAAAATATCTAACTGCAAGCATAGGAGAGGCCTTCAATGCTATGAACCTTAAGCATTAGAAAATGATCACGAACGTTGAAGTGAAACCTTTGTCTATCTCTCATGACACTGTAATCAAACACAGACTTCCAGTAGCGAACTATCCCTTCTATCACAGAGGAGATCATATACAAACAATTGCTTCATTCGTTGCAATGATGAGAGAAGAAGGACATGAAATGTCTAACTTCAGAATTGAAGATGTCGCTCCTAAACCTAAATATGTTACCAGGAGCAAGAGGAAGCAAACTGAAGAGGATTTTGAGCTTAAGAAAAGGAAGAAGGATAACAAGGCTGAATCTTCCAAGACTTCCACTCTTCAGTCTCTTCTTTCTGAGAAAACTAGTAAGTCTGCTATCAATTCTTCCGTTTCAATGAATGTTACTGCATCATCATCATCTCAAACTACGTTCTTTCCTACCTCCAATCCACAAGTAAAGTTTAACCACCATCTTTTTTCGATTCCTCCTCCAACTACCACTATCCAACCGCCTCCCATTCCATCAATCAGTACACCAATTTCATCTGAAGCCATTCCTACCTACACCTCGATAATAACCTTTGCACTCATTTAACCGAATAAACAAGGTTCTCCGAACCTACTCTCTGATTCTCAAATCCTTAACATTGAATCAGGCTCTGAGGAAACCATCTCTGAAACTCTAGAAATTGTCACATCTGAACCTCTCACGATTTCAGAAACCTTTGAGTTATCATCTCCTACTGATCAACCAACGTCTAAACATGTTCATACTGAGATTGTTTCATCTCAACCAGCACCGTCTGAAACTAACTCTGTTGAGCCTGACCTTGCCTTGGTCATCTATGACATACCCTTTCCAACAACTCTTGAAGAATGCATTGGTTAGTTTCGTAACAAGGCGCTAAAGAAGGTTGCGAAATTAAGGGCAGAAGTAAGCACAAGTGTCAAGCCTCTGGAGCTTGAGAACTCTTGGAAAATCTTCTAGAAATGGTTGGATTCTGAATTTGCAAGAATTACAAGCTTTTCAGACGCCACTAAAACTATTGGAGTTCAGGTGGCAAAGGAAAAAGCAGAAGCTGAAGAGCAGATAAGGGAACTCAAGCTTTTGGCCGCGAAACAGAAAGAAGCTGAAGAAAAAGCTGCTGAAGAAGCCAGACTTCTAGCAGAAAAAGCTGCTGAAGAAGCCAGATTGACGCAAGAAGCAGAAGCTACAGAAGTGGCTAAGCAAGATGCTGCAGTTGTTTCCTCATCTGATCCTGCTGTAATATGCTTGGAAAACGCAATTGAAGAAATCAGAGGAGAACAACAGATTTTCAGAGAGAATTTTGCCGAACAAAAGTTTGTCAATGAAAACTTTCAGAGCTTGCTTCAAAAGATTCTGGACAAGATGTCTTCTGGAGGCACCTAAATTTTTTTTTGCTTTATTGACTTAGGACTTTGCTTTTCACCCTTTGCTACAAAACTTTTTGATAATGACAAAAAGGGAGAGAATTAATGAATGTGATATTTCGGACTCATAGTCAATCTCTGAAAAATAATATGTTGTTTACATTCTAACCAATAAACTGCTATTTCTAATAGATTTTTTTTTCTTTTCAGGAATTATGATCCAATTAAACATCATGAAGTTGATCTTCAGAAAATCAGAACTCTGTTGAAGAAATCAAAATATTTTGGCTCTGATAGATCAAGTCTTTGAGTTTTGATAGAAACAAGGTTCTGAGAGAAAGACCTGGGTTCATGTCAAACTCTGAAGGATCAAGTTTGAAATTGAATCAAGACTATGATGATTTCAGTATCTGACCTATTGAAATCAGGGGGAGTCCATCCAGAGAAATTCACAAGTCAGAATAATTGATCTTCACCAAGTCTGAGACTCAGGGGGAGTATTTCATACGAAGGATAAGCATTTCTTAAACCTTTTATTTTGATTACCCTTGCATTATGTACAAAATTGTGTCATCAAAATACATAGTTTTGTCATCATCAAAAAGGGGGAGATTGTGAGTACAAGATTTGGTTCTGCAATATTTCCTCTGAGTTTTGATGATATAAAACAAGTATGTTTGTATGAACAATTTTGTTAGTCTAATGTTTGTTACTTTTGAGAATCTAACAAACAGGATCTGCTTCCGTTGAATGGCGTGGATATGTTGTTAAAAGAGAATATTTCGCCTACGAGCTACACTTGATCTGCTAAATAGCGGTAACTGCTTCAGGAGAATCTAAAGATTGCAAGACTCTGATATAATATGGAAAGAGAACAAGTTCTGAATATTTGAAGACAGAGGTTCTGATTAACGAAGTTCAGATGCTGAAGACCTACCTGCTCTAAATAAAGGTTCTGAAAACCTAACTATAGTCTCTACTCATGCTTCAACTAAGTACCATTAGAAGCCTCTGAAGATTTGAAGACAACGTTCTGAATAGACAAGGTTCTGAAGACGCGGTTCTAAGGATTCCAAGACTTGAAGATCTTAAGAACCAAGCTACGTTTTCCCTTCTTACTCATGCTCGCAGAAGCCTCTGAAGTTAAGAAGATAAAAAGACCAAGCAAGAAAGTACAACTGTACAACGGTACAAATGAAGATATCTTAAAAACAGTACAACACTATAAACGAAGATATCCTGACAAGACAGGACACAAAAGTATTATTTGTCCTCACGTCTCCATCAAGTCGCCGTCAGTCTAGATAGCTATCATGATTATGCGAAGACTTAAAGAAACATATATGAACGCTCACTGCAAGAATACTCTCTTACTAACATCTTTCTTAAGTCATTTAGATTCAAAAATTGTTTACATTTCAACTTATATAAGAAGCATTATTTTGTAAATGAAACACTTACAAACTTAGGTTTGGTTCCTTGAGAAAGACCGGTTAGGTTGGATTTCTTGAGAAGTCTAGGACTTGGTGTCTTAGAGGTTGTTCCTTAAGAAAGACCGGTTAGGTTGGATTTTTTTAGAAGTCTAGGACGTGTAGTCTTAGAGGTTGTTGTTAGTCACCAGCAGTTTGGCTCATGCATTGTATTAATCTGATTGATTAGTGAATTAAGACCTCGATTGAGAGAGGCAAAATCACCTTGGCGGGTGGACTAGATTAGCTTGAGGATTTCTCAAGTGAACTAGTATAAACATACAGTGTTATCTCTTTCTAGCTTCATTAAGGTTATTACTCAAAAGTGAAAGTATTATTAAGGGGAGTTGTGTTTAAAGAAAAAAATTTATTTTGAAAAACTAATTCAAACCCCCCATTTCTTGTGTTTTTCACACCTTCAGTAACTCTGTAAAAAATGTTAATCATTTGTTCTTGTTTTGTCCTTTGGCAACTGGAGTTTGGAAAGGGGTGTAAATCTGGTTGGGAACGAAAATTGTCGGAGGCCTTAGCATTGTCGATTCTGGTGAGTCTATGCCTTTGAGGTTGGCATCAATTTTGGTAAAACTAACTTGACAGCGAGATGTTGGACAAGATGTCCTAACATGAAGAACTAACTGAAGATCAAGATGTTGGACAAGATGTCCTATCATGATAATTCGACATCTTTGTCTATTACTTTTTAGATTTTAGTTATGTTATTTTTAATTCCATATTTCATATTTTTCTGGGAATAATTGTTTTTCCTAGGTGGCGTCCAAGATTGAGGAATCAATGATTCTGAGTATAATTCGAAGATGTTGTTTCTAAGTGTGGAGACACTTTAGGAAACTTAAGTTTGAAGAAACTATTCTAGAGGAGAATTAGTTGCAGATTCTATGGAATAGAATTGCTGCGTTGCTGAAGCCCAAATCCAGTCATGTTTATGATTATAAATATGATGGATTTAACCTAGGAAAAGTGTGGAAAAAAACATTATTGCCTAGTGAGTTTAGGGTTTGTATTTTGTGAGCCTCTCTTGTGTCATGTTGATACTAGAGCTGGACTCTTTACATTGAGTTATAACTTCTCTCACTACTGTGATTGAAAGGGAATTGAGAAGGGTCTCATACCTAGGACGTGTCTTAGGTAGAAATTAAGCACGGGTAGTGATTAAGTGATAAGTTGTAAACCGGAGGTGTTTAGCTTAAAATTAATACTATCTAGTGGATTTCATTCCTGGCTTGGTAGCCCCCAGACATAGGTGTTGTTGTTCACCGAACTGGATTGAATGCCTTGTTCAATGGTGTTGACAAGAACATCTTCAGGTTGATAAAAAATTGTACTGTTGCCAAGGATGCTTGGGAGATTTTGAAGATTGTGCATGAAGGAACTTCTAGGGTAAAATCTTCAAGACTTCAACTTCTGACTACTAAGTTTGAGTATTTGAGGTCGACGGAGGATGAAAGTATTCAAGACTTTCATATGAACATTAATGATATTGCCAACACTTCAAGTGATCTTGGAGAGAAAATTCTAGAAGCCAAGTTGGTTCAAAATATCCTAAGGTCACTTCCAAGGAAATTTGATATGATGGTGACTGCTATTGAAGATGCCTAAGATATAAACACTATGAAGGTGGATGAGCTCATGGGATCTCTTCAGACTTGTAAGCTGGCAATCAGTGAGAAATGTGAGAAGAAGAGAAGTATAGCTTTGGTGTCTAATCAAGAAGAATGTGATCCTGATTCCAATGAGGAATTGTCCAAGGCTGTGGGACTTCTTGAAAAACAGTATAACCAACTCTTGAAGAAACTAGACGAGAAGTCAGGATTTAATGTCAAGGCTCAGTCTTCTGACATCAACAGAAGGAAAGATTTTGGAAGAAGAACTAACAAGGGAAAGGGAATCCAATGTTATGAGTGCGAGGGGTTTGGACACACAAGAGCAGAGTGTCCTACCTTTCTCAAGAAGGAGAAGAAAGGGTTGTCTACTTCTTGGTCTGAAGATGACTCCTCGAGCGACGGTAAAACTGCTAAACATGTTTCTGAACTTACTAGAGTATATGATTCTGACAAGGAATCAAATATTGAAGATCTCACTACTGATGAACTGGCTGCCTCTTATAAGGAGATGTGCATCAGAAGTGCTAAAGTTTGTGAATTAGGGCAGGGTCAGTAGGATCTTATTGCTCAACTATGTGATGAAAGACTAAAGCTCTTGGCAACCATTTCTGATCTGGAGGATGAAGTTGTGTTGCTCAATTCAAAACTTGACAATATGACTAAGTACATAAGAATGCTCAATAGCAGTTCATATGTGTTGGATGAAATTCTTAAATTAGGAAGAAATACTGGAAATGTTAGAGGACTTGGTTTCAATGATCAAGTTGGGAATAAAGGACAAAGGCCTGGTGTGAACTCTGTTCAACAGAAAAGAAAGCAGGGTCAAACAGTGTCAAGTAGGATGTCCCAACATCGTCAAAGACCTCAGAAGAACTCCTCAGGAAGAAAGAATCAAGACAAGAAGTGTCACCACTATGGTAAGTATGGTCACATAAAGCCTTACTGCTATAAGTTGCATGGTTATCCCAAATCATCAACTCGACCCAGAAGGAGAAAGGAGGCTGCTAAAGGAAAGAAGAAGTGGATTCCTAAGAATGAAACTGTCGCCCTTATAGCTCATACCTCTCTGAGAGCCTTTGCCATAGAAGACTGGTATTTTGATAGTGGTTATTCTAGACACATGACTGGTGTCAAGAAGTTTTTGGTTGATATTAAACCACATTCCACTAGTTATATCACCTTTGGAGATGGGTTAAAAGGTGAAATAAAATGTGTTGGGAAACTGAATTATATTGGGCAGCCTAGCCTGGATAAAGTGTTGTTTGTCAAAGGGTTGACTGCTAATCTAATAAGCATTAGCCAGCTGTGTGACCAGGGTCTCAAGGTTAACTTCTCTAAATCTGAGTGTCTAGTAATAAACGATAAAGAGGAAGTTGTCATGAAGGGTGCCAGATTCAAGGATAAGTGTTACTTGTGGACTCCTCTTGAAATGAAGTGTCCCCCACCTGCTTGATATCAAAAGAAGATGAGGTGAAGATGTGGCATCAAAAACTTGGCCACTTACACCTGAAGGGAATGAAGGAAGTCTTGTCTAAGGAGACTGTCAGAGGTATTCCTAATCTAAAAATTGATGAAGGAAAAGTATGTGGCGAATATCAAATTGGAAAGCAGCCGAGGATGTAACATAAGAAGCTTCAACATCTGACCACTTCAAAAATCTTGGAGCTACTTCATATGGACTTGATGGAACCTATGCAGGTTGAAAGTCTTAGAGGAAAGAGGTATGCTTATGTTGTGGTGGATGACTTCTCTATATACACTTGGGTGCTTTTCATCAAGGATAAGTCTGAAGTATTTGAAGTGTTCAGAGGATTGTGTCAAAAACTTCAAAGAGAGAAGGATTGTGGCATAGTTAGAATCAGAAATGAGCTATGGAAAGGAAAGAATCCAACCGTGTAATACTTTTATGTTTTTGGAAGTAAATGTTACATTTTGGCTTACCGTGAGCAAAGGAGCAAAATGGACCCCAAAAGTGATGAAGGAATCTTTCTGAGATACTCTACAAATAGCAGAGCATACAGAGTTTTCAACTCAAGAAGTAAAGTTGTGCTGGAATCCATAAATGTGGTGGTTGATGATTCAACTACAGAAGCTGGTGGCATAGATGATATTGGAGCTTTCTTTCCCATGAGTGATGAAGACGTCACGGAAGATGTTGGAACATTACATGATGCTCCTGAATATGCTGCAGACTTAAATAATGTTAATCCTGAATCTGCAGAGACTGAAAAAGTAGACAAGGGACCCTCCACCAGGTTCAGAAAGATCATCCTAAGGAGCTTATAATAGGAGATCCAGATGGAGGAAAAGTGACCAGATCAAGAGATGTTGTTGTTGGTGCTTGCTTTATTTCAAATATGAAACCCAAGAATGTCAAGGAAGCCTTGAATGATGAATTCTGGATCAATGCCATGAAAGAGGAATTGGGACAGTTCAAAAGGCATGAGGTTTGGGATCTTGTGCCAAGACCTGAAGGGTCAAATATTATTGGTACAAGATGGGTGTTTAAAAATAAGTCTGATGAGCAAGGTTTGGTCACTAGAAACAAGGCTAGACTTGTTGCTCAAGGGTACACTCAGATTGAAGGAGTGGAATTTGATGAAACTTTTGCTCTGGTTGCTAGATTGCTCTCTGTTAGACTGTTACTTGGAGTAGCTTGCCTGTTGAAATTCAAGCAATTTTAAATGGACGTTAAGAGTGCTTTTCTGAATGGACACCTGAATGAAGAAGTTTATGTGGAACAACCTAAGGGATTTGTTGATCCTACATTTCCAGATCATGTGTTCAAATTGTAGAAGGCCTTGTATGGGTTGAAACAATCTCTAAGAGCTTGGTATAAGAGGCTAACTGAGTTCCTCGTCAACCATGGTTACAGAAAAGGCGAAATTGACAAAACTCCCTTTGTTAAAGAGAGGGATGGAAAACTCATGATAGCTCAAATTTATGTTGATGATATTGTGTTTGGAGGGATGTCGGATGAGATGGTTCAACACTTTATCAAGCAAATGCAATCTGAGTTTGAGATGAGCTTAGTGGGTGAATTAACCTACTTCTTGGTCTCCAAGTAAAACAGATGGAAGACTCCATATTCTTGTGTCAAGGAAAATATGCTACGAGTATTGTGAAGAAGTTTGGCTTGGAGAATGCTACCTGATCAGAAAGGAACCAGTGGCCAGCAACGTCGTGAGATCAGCAACTCCGGTGATGATGAAACGACCGGGGGGGTTGTACCTGCAACGTACTCCGATGCCAAAGTCAGGAAAAGGAAGTAAGAAAGTACAGAAAAGCAAAGGGTGAGTTAGAGAATATTGCGTAACCTGACCCTCTCAAGTGAGAGGGTATTTATAGGCTGCCCCCAGTGCGGGGCCAACGGTCTCCTGCACTAGGCTGGATTACAAGGCCTAATCCAGGTGACTGCCAGGGCTTATGTGGCATAAGAAAGGCTAGCACATGGTCTTTGCCCTGGGGTAACGGTCCCTAGATCTCCGGAAGAAGGGCAGACCGATTCTTTTGGAGGTGGGAGGTTACATGGTGACGTGTCCTCATGAGGAGGAGTATGTGGAGATCATAGGGAAATGAGTGACCTCTCCTCGGCGTGTACAATCTCTGCTCGACATCGTACGTGCTCAGCATTGGACAGACTTGGGTCTTATTGGGCCGCACCAGTAATGGGCTGGGCCTGCCCGACAGAAGGGCAGGCGTATGCCCCGTCCAGAACACTACCCACAAAAGGACTCCTGCTCCTACACACTTGAAGTTTTCTAAGGATGAAAAGGGTGTTAGTGTTGATCAGAGTTTGTATAGAAGCATGATTGGTAGTCTTCTATACCTTACTGCGAGCAGACCTGACATAACTTTTGCTGTCGGAGTCTGTACTAGATATCAGGTTGAACCTAAAGTTAGCTATATGAATCAAGTCAAAAGAATTATGAAGTATATGAATGGTACATGCGACTATGGCCTGTTATATTCTCATAGTTCTAATTCCTTGTTAATAGGATATTATGATTCTGATTGGGTTGGTAGTGCTGATGATAGGAAGAACACCTCTGGTGGATGTTTCTTTCTGGGAAACAATTTGATTTCATGGTTTAGTAAGAAACAAATTTGTGTTTCTTTGTCTACTGCTGAGGCTGAATACATAGCTGCAGGTAGTATTTGTTCACAAATGATGTAGATAAAGCAGATGCTGACGGAGTATAATGTCAACCAAGATGTCATGACACATTTCTGTGAAAAATTAAATGCCATTAATATTTCAAAGAATCTTATTCAGAACAGCAGGACCAAACATATTGACATCAGGCATCACTTTATTAGAAATCTTATGGAAGACAAAGTCATAACCTTGGAGCATGTTGCCACAGAGAATCAGTTAGCTGGCATCTTCACTAAAGCCTTAGATGCTAATCAATTTGAAGTGTTGAGGGGCAAGCTTAGAGTTTGCCTGTCTGAATATTTGTAGCAGTCAACTTGGTGTGGGAATACTATTCAAGTAAGTGTATATGTGTTCTCACCAAATAGAGAGAGGTCTTCAAAGACAACTCTCAGTTTCATCATTACGGGTCAATTGTATCATGATATGGAGAAGAGGAAGAGGATGATGAGGAAACTGAAGATGACATATGAATGTTGTCTTATTTTTTGTGGTTATGTAAGGGCTTAATGCCCAGGATATTTTTTTTTTGGCATTTTATGTGCTTGTTTTGTACTCTAATACTTTATGGTATTGCTTGGTTATTTAGTTATTTTAACTGCCTTTGTCATATTATGGCTAAAAAGGGGGAGTATTACTAACTTTACTAACCATTGTTAACCACTGACTGCTGATGCTGCCACTGAGGGGGAGTGTATTAATCTATTGCTTGCAGAAGAAGGAACTTTACTAACCATTGTTAACCACTAACTGCTGTTGCTGCCATTGAGGGGGAGTGTGTTAATCTGTTGCTTGCAGAAGAAGGAACTGATTGAGGGGGCTGTAGTTTATCCGCTGTTGATGTTCTGATGTTCTGATTTTTGGCCTCAGACTATGTTTTTCTGTCTGCTAGTTTCATTTAGTTAGTTTTAGCCAAAATCTGCCAAAAGGAGAGATTGATGAGTCCAAGCCTTTGAGGTTGGCATCAATTTTGGTAAAACTAACTTGACAGCAAGATGTTGGACAAGATGTCCTAACATGAATAACTAACTGAAGATCAAGATATTCGACAAGATGTCCTATCATGATGATTCGACATCTTTGTCTGTTACTTTTCAGATTTTAATTATGTTATTTTTAATTCCAGATTTCAGATTATTCTGGGAATAATTGTTTTTCCTAGGTGGTGTCCAAGATTGAGGAATCAGTGATTCTGAGTATAATTCGAAGATGCTGTTTCTAAGTGTCGGGACACTTTAGGAAACTTAGGATTGAAGAAACTATTCCAGAGGAGAATTAGTTGCAGATTATGTGGAACAAAATTGTTGCGTTGTTGAAGCCCAAATCCAGTCATGTTTATGGTTATAAATATGATGGATTTTACCTAGGAAAAGTGTGGAAAAATACATTGTTGCCTAGTGAGTTTAGGGTTTGTATTTTGTGAGCCTCTCTTGTGTTGTGTTGATACTAGAGTTGGACTGTTTACATTGAGTTGTAATTTCTCTCACTGTTGTGATTAAAAGGGAATTTAGAAGGGTCTCATACCTAGGAAGTGTCTTAGGTAGAAATTAAGCACGGGTAGTGAGTAAGTGATAAGTTATTAGTCTGAGGGTTTAGCTTAGAATTAATACTATCTAGTGGATTTCATTCCTGGCTTGGTAGCCCCCAGACGTAGGTGTTGTTGTTTACCAAACTGAGTTAACAATCTTTATGTGTTTGTTTATTTTTTGAATTTTGTATTATGCTCCTTATTGTCCTTGTGTGTGAAGCAGAGATCAAGTGTCTCGACATCTCTTAGGACATCTGAGATCTGCTACCAAAATTTCATATTCCTTTAATAGATTCGTATCGGTAATGCTTAAGGAGGTAGGTAATATCCATAAGCTGTTATTTGGGCTTTTGTTGTGTGGATTTTGTGGAACGGTAGGAACAATAAGATTTTTAGGGAGTCTCCGTTCATTGTTGAGGAAGCCTTGTATTCCTTAAAATTCCTCTCTTGAAGGCGACTTCAATCAGAATTTAAATCGTCTTTTTCTTTTGTTTTTTACGAATGGTTCTCTAACCGGTTTGTTGTCTTAAGGGTTAATGATTTCCTTTTTGATGTTTGTTTTGTGAGGGTTTTGAGCACCCCTAGTGCTCCTTGTTAATTCCATTGCTTATTAAAAAAAACAAATATTGCTACAATTGCAATTTTGGTTGAAATGAGATATCTGTTGACAACATAAAAATGTTTATAGAAATTTATGTTTCCTTCTCATCTTCCACCCGACAACTCGTTGGCATCTGCCATCTTGGTTATGAATTGAATCTTCTCTCTAGGAAAATCTTCTTTCTAGTCTTTCAGAGTCTTTGCCTGCGACTAACCTCCATGTGCTGCCATTCTTCCCACCTTTTAGTCAGCCCCTACCCCTCCAACATTCTTACAACCTCTGGCATTGTCGGATGATCCTCTTACATACCTTATCCGCATAGTAATGCAACTTGTATCATCATTTCAACCTCTTTTATGTTGAAGTCTTTTTTAAGGTTGTTGTCAACAACATCATCTAGTTTTTTTCTCCTGTTGTAACTTATTCACCTAAATAAAACACAAATACAAAAAAACAGCAGCCAATAAGTATTAATTGATTCTGTTAAAATTAATGTGTTGTAACCACCACTATTTTTAGTAAGCATTATGAGAGAATTGTAACCATCACGTTATAATTATTGTCTTTATTTAGAATTATGGCAGAGTTGTATCATTAAGATTGAGAGAAGCAAAAAATCCTCATCTTGATTACCAACTTATTACCTCTGTCGGTTTCCTTCAAGCCTATATAAAGGCTTTTTAATGCTAAGTTGTTAGCAAGAGAAAAAAGAGTGTGTGGTGAATTCAATAAAATTAGAGTATTTCAAAGCCTAACCTTCGCCAATGGAAGTTCAGTGAAAAACGTGACTTAAAAATATTTTCTTACTCTAAATTTTGCAAAAATATATTTTATCACATACCACCTCTAGAATACCACTAACAGTGTGGTATCAGAGCATCAGATCCTTGTAGTGGCAGCAAAAACAACAAAAAATATGTCTTCCACAAGCAACTCTTCCACAACTTATAGAAATTTTAATGTTCCTTTGTTTAAATGAGAGAATTATGATTTTTAGGTTGTTAAAATGGAGACTCTATTCACCTCGTTGGATGTCTTAGAGTTCGTCCAAAACGTGTATGAAGAACTAGCACCAACAGAGCCTGGAGAATCAAAAGAAAAGGTTGAAGAATCAAGCCAACAACTTGAAGAATTAAAGAAGAAGAAGAAGAAGAAGAAGAAGATCACATATGCTGGAGTTCTTAGGATGATTCAAAGAGGAGTCTCTCTGTCCATTTTTTCAAGGATTACGAGAGAAAAAACATCAAAGGAAGCATGGAATATTCTACAACAAGAGTTTGAAGGAGACTCAAAGGTGAGAACTGTGAAACTTCAATCTCTTAAGAGTGACTATGAAAATGAAAGAATGAAAGAGAATGAGAGTTTGAATGAATACTTTAATAGACTCTCTAAATTGGTGAATCAAATGAAGTCACATGGAGATATAATAGATGTACGCTAAATTATTGATAAAATTCTAATTAGTTTGACAGAAAAATGTGATCCTTTGTTAGCTGTTATAGAAGAAACTAAGGACTTATCACCTATGTTTTTTTCAAGGGTTGATGGGGTCTTTGAAGTCCTACGAGTAAAGGTTGCTACGACACTCTGAAAAATCAGTTAAGAGTGTCTTTCAATCTAAACTCAACATTCAACCCAACAATGGCAAAAATAAGCCCGCAAAATAAAATAGAGGTAAGTCTTCTAGAGGTGGCAAATTTGGAAGAGGCAGAGGCAGAGGAAGAAACTCATGAGGAAGAGGAAGAGGCGCGAATGACGGAAGATGACATGAAAGAGCGTCAAATAAATGGTGCAAAATTTGTAAGAGGTAACACTCACGACGAGAAGGATTGCTGGAACAAAGGCAAACCACAATGTCACAATTGTAAGAGATTCAGGAACATTCAAAAGGATTGTCGTTTTGCCGATCAACAACATGCTTCATTTGCTGAAGGAGAAAATGATGAAGGTAATTGTTCTTTGATTGTCAAAAAGCATTTCAAGAAGATAAAAATGTGTGGTATTTAGATAGCTGCTGTAGCAATCATACGACCGGAAGAGAAAGAAGCTTTCATCAACATTGGTTCTTCATTTGGCTCAAAAGTTAAGTTGGGCAATGGAGAACCTGTTGAAGTAAATGGAAAAGGCAGCATTGGAGTTACAACAAAGTAAGGAAGCAAAATCATTCATGACACTCTTTATGTGTCAGAGTTAGATGAGAACTTGCTAAGCATTGGAAAGCTTTTGGAGCATGGCTATTCTCTAAATTTTGAGAATCGAGAGTGCAAAATTTTTGATTCAAAGAGAAGAAATGTTGTTGTTGTAAAAATGACCATCAATAGAAGCTTTCCACTTTCTCTTAATTATAAGAAAAATTTCAGCATGATGGCTAGAGAAGATAATGACTCTTGTTTGTGGCACAAGAGACTTGAGCACTTGAACTACAATAGTCTCAAGTTGCTTTATCAAATGAAGATGGTGTATAGGCTGCCAATAATTGAAGAAAAATTTGGTGTGTGTGTGAAGGATGTATACTTGGAAAACACCACCGCCAACCATTTCCAAAGGAAAGAGCATGGAGAGCCAAACAAGTGTTGGAACTTGTACACACAGATGTGTGTGGACCTATGAATACTTTGTCTCATGGAAAAAACGGGTACTTTATCTTATTTATTGAGGATTTTACCCGCATGACATGGGTATATTTTATGAGACAAAACTATGAAGTTTTTGTAACTTTTAAGAAGTTTAAAGCTTTTGTTGAGAAACAAAGTGGTAGGTTTATAAAAATGTTGAGAAGTGACAGGGGGAAGAAGTACACCTCAAATGAATTTCACAAATTTTGTGAAGATGAAGGTGTTGAAAGACAGCTCACTGTTGGTTATACACCTCAGCAAAATGGTGTATCTGAAAGAAAGAACCAAACTGTGATGGAGATGGCGAAGTCTATGCTAATTGAGAAAGGTTTGCCTAAAACCTTTTGGCCCGGGGTTGTTAATATTGTTGTGTATTTGCTGAATAGATGTCCAAAAATGGTTGTATGGAATAAGACTCCATTTGAAGCTTGGAGTGGAATAACACCTTCAGCTAACCATCTTCAAGTTTTAGGGTGTGTTTGCTATGCTCAAATTCATAAACAAAAGAGGACAAAGTTAGAAGAAACAAGTGAAAGATGTGTCTTTATTGGCTATAGTTCCATGTCAAAGGGCTATAGACTTTACAACTTGAAGACAAACAAGGTGATCATTAGCCGGGATATTGTATTTGATGAGAGAACTTCTTGAAATTGGGAAGAAGACAAAATGAAGGAGAAAATAGTCCCTGCAATTTTATTACAACAAAATTCAATAGCTGGAAATGAGCAACCAACCCCATGTACACCAAATTCTTTATCCTCTCCAAGTTCACCAATTTCAAGTTCATCATCTCCCAGCTCAACTCCAATAAAATTAAAGGATTTGAGTGATATTTATGCAAGGTGCAACTATTATGTTGTGGAACCAAAATATTTTGATGAAGCAATTAAATAAGATGTTTGGAGGAATGTTATGTAAGAAGAAGTAAATACAATTGAGAAGAACAAAACATGGCAGCTAGTTGAAAAGCCAAATGACGAAGAAGCTATTGGAGTAAAGTGGGTGTATATCCAGATGGTTCAATCCAAAGAGCCAAGGCTAGATTAGTAGTCAAAGGCTCTGCACAACATCCTGGAATTGACTATAGTTAGACTTTTGCTCCAGTTGCACGTTTGGACACAGTGAGAACAATCATTGCGTTAGCAGCTCAAAAAGGTTGGAATTTGTACCAACTTGATGTGAAGTCAGCTTTCTTGAATGAAGAATTAAAAGAAGAGGTGTATGTGCAGGAACCTCAAGGCTTTGTGACTAAAGGCCAAAAGGAAAAAGTTTACAAGTTAAAGAAAGCTTTCCATGGGTTGAAACAAGCCCCTAGAGTGTGGTATAGTGAAATTGTCAGCTACTTCATTCAGCAAGGATGTCAAAGAAGTCAAAGTGAGCCTACCTTGTATGTTAAGCATTAAGGTAAAGATGATATCCTTCTTGTTACCCTTTATGTTGATGATTTGGTGATACGAGTAACAACAAGAAAATGATTGAAAATTTTAAAATAAAAATGATAAAAAAATATGATATGAGTGATCTTGTCTTGCTGCATCATTTTCTTGGTATTGAGGTTTACCAAAATGAATTTGGAGTTTTTATTTGTCAAAAGTGATATGCTGAAAATATTTTGAAAAAGTTTGGCATGTATTGCTGCAAACCTGTTGATATTCCTTTAGTCGTGAATGAAAAATTAAAGAAAGAAGATGGTGGAAGATTAGTAGATGCAAGCATATATAGAAATTTGGTTGGAAGCTTGTTTTATCTTATAGCTTCAAGGCCTGATTTAATGATTGCTGCTAGTTTACTCTTAAGATTCATGAGTAAACCAAGTCATTTACATCTTAGGGCAGCAACAAGAGTTCTAAGGTATGTCATGGGAACCCGGGAGCATGGAATCAGATTTGAGAACTATTCTAAACTTAAAGCTAAAGGCTATTGTGATAGTGATTGGGCCAGAAGTGTTGATGATATGAAGAGCACTTCAGGTTATGTATTCAACCTTGGTTCAAGTGTGATCTCTTGGTGCTCAAAGAAGAAACGTATTGTGGCACAATCTTCAGCTGAAGCTGAGTATTTAGCAGCTGGTTTGGCTACACAAAAATCACTTTGGTTAAGAAGAATATTAGAAGATATCGGAGAGAAGCAAGAGGGAAGTCTACAGCTTCATTGTGACAACAAATGAGTTATTGCCATGGAAAAGAATCCTGTTTTTCATAGCCAGTCCAGACACATTAACATAAAGCATCACTTCATTCGAAGTGTGATTTGAAGAAGGAGATGTGCAGTTAGCTTTCTACTGTTCGCAAGAGAAGCTTAACGACATTTTTACTAAAGCACTACTAAGAGGGAAATTTCAGCAACTTAGAGAAGTAATGAGAATTAAAGAGCAAAACATTAATGGGGAGTGTTAAAATTAATATGTTGTAACCACCACTATCTTTAGTAATCATTATGAGAGAATTGTAACCATCACATTATAATTATTGTCTTTATTTAGATTTATGATAGAGTTGTATCATTAAGATTGAGAGAACCAAAGAGTCCTCATCTTGATTACCAACTAAATGTATTCTCTGTCATATTCCTTCAAGCCTATATAAAGGCTTTGTAATGCTAAGTTGTTAGCAAGAGAAAAAAGAGTGTGTGGTGAATTCAATAAAATCAGAGATTTCAAAGCATAACCTCCACTAGTGGAAGTTCAGTGAAAAAAGGGACTTAAAAATATTTTCTTACACTAAATTCTTTAACAATATATTTTATCACATACCACCTCTAGAATACCACCAACAGATTCTTGTCACAAAATATATTAACTGAATTATACAGAGCTTATTTTAAGTTATTAACCATTATGAAGGAAAATCATGTGTCTTTTCAAAAGTTAATTCTGCTCATCAACAACATGATGGAGATAAAAGTGTTCAGAAGCATGCACCTTTAAAATGTCATTATCATAAACACAACACACTTGGGGATAGTGCGAAAAAGCGTGTAATCTTTAAAATGTCATGATCATTAACACAACGCACTTCCGCTTATTGCAAAAGCGCAGCATACTTCAAGATTATCATTGTAACATTTTGTAGTCTTTGACAATTCCACAAGTACACAGAAGTATCCTAATAACATAAAAGAATATTGAACCCACAAAGACCAATTATCAAGCATGTCTTTATCTATTTCTATGTAAATCTAAGGCTATCGAAAATAATTAAGGGTGCAAAATTATTGGTGCATAAAATGAAGAAGATGAAGATGGAGGAAGAGAGAGAATTGAAATAACAAACTTCCACTATTCTTCCAAAAGAGTTACTATGAATGGTTACTCCACTGCTTCAACTATTGATAGTCACACTTGTATACATACACAAACAATAATGCCACGTAGGCAAAATGCTAACCTACACTAGCTAGGTTAAGCTTAATAAAACTAATACTATTACTGAATATGAATTACTTCTAACACCATCTCTTAATTCATATTCAACAAATCAAAACTAACAACACCAATTCCATCCCTCAAGTGGAGAAATTGATCAGTATTGACCGCTTTCATCAGAACATCTGCCAGCTACTTCTAGGTGATACAATGCATAACTTCTAACACTCCATTTTGGACTTGGCTTCTTAGAAAATGATACTTAGTCTCCATATGCTTGGTTCTCCCATGAAGCACTAGGTTCTTGGCAAGATTGATTACAGACTTGTTATCAATCATCATCTTCAGGGGTTTGTTTAGCTTGATCTTCAGATCCTACAGTAAATTGAGAAGCCAGACAGCTTGACATGCAGCCACAACACCTGCAATGTATTCAGCTTCACAGGTTGACAAAGAAACAACCTCTTGCTTCTTAGAACACCAATAAATAGGACCTCCTAGATACATAAATAAATATCTAGAAGTACTTCTTCTGTCAAATTTATATCCACACCAATCAGAGTTTGAGTAACTCTTCAACTCTGAATTATCCTTTTCACCAGAAATGAAAAACACTCTATACTTCAGAGTCCCCTTAATATACCTCAAAATCCTGACAACAGCTTGATAATGAGGCCACTTCAGTTACTCATGAACCTACTAACCATTCCAACTGCATATCAAATATTAGGTCTGGTATTATAGAGATACCTCAAAGATCCAACCAACTGCTTGAAATTTGTAGCATCTACATCCTCACCCTCAGGATCAGAATCCAATTTGTGATTTGTTTTTGAAGGTGTGACAACAGCCTTACAATTCAATAGCTCAAATCTCTTCAGAAGCTCAAGTTTATATTTCAGCTGATGCAAAATGATACTCTTTTCAGAGTACATAATCTCCATCCCTAGAAAATATGTCATATTTCCTAGATCAGTCATCTCAAAGTCATTTATCAACCCTTTCTTGAACTTAGTTATCTCATGTTCACAACTTCCTGTTAGCAATATATCATCAACATAGAGACACACCAGAATAATATTGCCTTAAGAAGTTTGTTGAACATAAACGCCATAATCCATCTCACACTTTCTGAATCCTTGGAGCTTGAAAAATGAATCAATTTTCAAATTCCAAGCTCTATGAGCTTGTTTCAATCCATATAATGCTTTATGTATGTAATATCCAAAATTTTAACCACTAAGATTTCCCATCATTGTGCAAATCATCATCACAATATGGGTAAACCATTATACCTCATCAGTCTCCCCAAAGATGGGTGAGCATTCACTACTATCAGAACTAGGGTTTCAAGCCCTCTCAGAGCTCTTAGACAAAGGATCAATCAAGAAATGACATGATCTTTAACTTGTCTAAGCCTCTCAAACATCTACAATGGATCAAGAGGACTCCTACTTTAAGGATTAAGCACAAGGCTGCTCCCTTCCAGGTGGATCAAGCCTCAAGATCGCCAATGTCACCAAATTAGGGTTTTGGTCGACCAGGGCCTCCAGATGGAAATTTTCCTCTGGGCATGAGCCAATGCTTCAAAGCATAACCCAAAATACTCCAAGGGACCTCATGGACCCAATCATCAAGTCAATTTAGCCTCAGGGGATGTATTCATAAAAAATCAGGAATTAGGGTTTCTTGACCTAATTCACCCCTAAGTTGACTTTTGGGACAAAACATGAGCCAAGACCTCAAGACATGATTTAAGGGTCTCTAACACACTACATTGATCCATTTACAACAATGGATTGATCCAAGAAGCTTGAGCAACAAGTTTCAAGTTCATCAGAACCACAATTAGGGTTTCGCGAGAAAAGTCAACTGTATCTTTGACTTTTGACCAGGGCATGCTCCCAAACCCTAGGACATGATTCAATACACCCTATAACACCTATGAAATCAATCCATCAAGTTTGATTTAGGTCAAGGACTTGATTTTATAGAGGATCGCACAGTTTGGAATTCATCTGACAAAAAGTCAACTGTGCACAAAAGTCAACTTTGACTTTTTGAGATTTTTCACAAAAATGGTTTTTTAACCCTAAAATTATGTTAATGTATGATTTGAATCATCATTCATCAAGAAAAATCAAGAAAAGTTGGATAACTTGTAAAAGGGGTAACCATTAAAAACTTAGAAAATTTTCTAAGTTATGAACAAAGTGGCAAGGTTACGAACTTTGGAGGATCATAACTCCCAAACCACAAAGCCATTTTTCCCCATCCAAAGCTTGATTTGTAGATCTCATTATCCTCTACAAAAGCTTAACACTGACCCCCTTCCAAATTCCTCACGGATTTTGAGTTATGGAGTGATCAAAGTCACTAAAAACATGAAAATACAACTTTTCCAACACTTAGAAAAATTCTGGGCAAGGCAGATTTTTGTTGAAACACCAAAACTTGTGAGATCTTTTCACATAGTTGCAAGCTGAATCAAGGCCAAAGGTAAACATCAATGTTGTTGCATATGTTGCTAAGAATTCAAAGAGCTTATCAGCATGAATTGATTCAACTTGAGCCAAGAGAAATCCATGCCCAAAGTCATGCTGCTGCAAGCTGTTTTGGAAAAATCAGTTTGCATGTTTGCTTGCCACACACGATTTCTGAACCAAAACTAAGGATCATTGTGCCACATGTACTCAAACCAATCACAAGGCATCTGATCCAACTGATAAGGCTGAGTCACGAAGCCAAGGAATCTTCCAACTTAAAGTTCATGCATTTTATCCCATTTCACCTTGAATTCAAAGAGCATTAATGTGGAATAGTGCATTGTAAAGATTCTTACTCTCCTCAGTCAAGTTCTCTGATTAAACAACAATAAAAACATCTGAAGAATGTGAATTTAGTCAAGGTATAGCCCTGCACTTGGGAGGGGCTAGGTTGCCTTGCATGAGAAGAAATGCCACCAAGCCAAAGCCTTTGAATGTGATCTGATCCAGCAGCCATTCACTATTCCTCCAAGACAAGAATTAATCACCTATAAATAGAGGTTCCAATGGATCATTCAACTCACACCAAAGGCAATTATAGCACTGTTTTCTCTCACTCTCTCTTAAGTGCCAAATTTCTTTGTTTTTGAGCAACCACTATCGGGTTTTGAGTTGCAGCCACAAGCAATCCATTCCAATTGCTCGGACACATCACATATGATGTATTTGAGGTGTCCAAACACTTAAACACCAACTGTAACACCCCTAGCTCAAAATCATCCTTCAACCTAGCCATTATGCCTCAATTATGCAGTTGGAGTGCTCCAGTTTGATCCAAAGACTTTCAAAGTGTTCCAAAGCTTGCAACACACTCCACAACATCCATTGAAGCTCTAGGGATCATCAAATCACATCTGGAATACCATCTGTGCAGAGTTCCATTTCAGCTTGCATCAAGGTAAACCTCAAACTCCAACTTCATGATCCATGCATATTTCCTCACATGATATTTTTGCCAATTGCTTGCCATCATATGCTGAGTGTTTTCCCTCAAAAAATTGGATCATAGCCCTCATAACCATGCCTGCATGATTACTTTTGCAAATTAGGGTTCATCTGTGTTCATCATGATTATCTCTCTCCACACTAAAAAAGAATAAAATCAAGTATTGCCATCTTGTTCCTTGTGAAAAAACACACGAGTTTGGTGTTTGAATCATGTCAAATGGTGAAGAGATGAGGGAGATAGAGTGCTTCATGTACGAGCTCGAGGAAGAAGGTGGCCATGGCGCCATTTTCAGAAAATCCAACTTGTTTACTATATAATTATTGTTTGGCATGTTATATTTGATTGGCATTGCGCCCTAGTGGTAACACTAGTATGTTTGTGTGTGTGAGCGAGTGAGAGGTCTGGAATTCGAATCCCCCTCGCCCCAGATCTCTTTTTTACCACTTTTTCCTATTTTTGTTATTTTTCACTTTTATTTTAAATAATTTGAAAAATTAATAACTCACTCAATTTTAATTATTTTTTATTGGTTCTTTTTGCAAAAAATTACAAAAATGTTGAAATATTTTATTTCACAAAAAAACTAAGTTTATATTAGTTATTTAATATAATTAGTATTTTTGTGAATAAATTCCTTTTTAATTGTTTTTAAACATTTTAAAAATGAATATTTACTTTGAAAATCAAAACCAAATGAGTTTTAATATCTCTTGTGATTAAACCTCATTTTTCAAACCTTGAACAAAAATCACAAGTGGTTATTCAAACCTATTTGGTATTTTTATCATTTTAATTGATTTTTCTTTTAATACTTACTTTCAAAAGAAAATAAATTAAGGATTCTTTGATTTTCACCATCACAAATCATTTAAAATAAATCTTTGGGCCTCTAATAGAGTGTAAGACCCAATCCTTTGTAAATACACCATTCTTTGGGCCTCAGTCATTGTATAAGTCCCCCTGTATTTTCAAAAACAAACGACGGGATCGTCGCCTCTTTTAAAAAAATATCTGGGCCTACCCTCGTGTTATAAGCCCCATTTCTTTTCTTTAAAATCTTTGGGCCTCTAATAGAGTGTAAGACCCAACCCTTTGTAAATACAACCTACTTTTGGGCCTCACTTATTGTATAAGTCCCGTTGTATTTCAAAAATCCCGGCGCGATCGTCGCCTTTTCAAAATAAAACCCTGGGCCTCTCCTCGAGCTATAAGACCCATTCAAATCTTTTGGGCCTCTATTAGAGTGTAAGACCCAACCTTTTTTGAAAACCAAACAAATTTTGGGCCTCAGTCATTGTATAAGACCCACTGCGTTTTCAAAAATCTCGGCGCGATCGCCATTTCAAACAATTCTCCATGGGCCTACCCTCGTGTTATAAGCCCCATTTCTTTTCTTTAAAATAAATCTTTGGGCCTCTAAAAGAGTGTAAGACCCAATCCTTTGTAACTACAAAACCTTTTGGGTCTCACTTATTGTATAAGTCCCTCTGCATTAAAAGAAAACCTCAGCGCAATCGCCAGTTGAAAAATCAAACCTCTGGGCCTACCCTCGTGCTATAAGACACATTCTTTAAACACTTGGGCCTGTTGAGAGAGTGTAAGACCCACCCCCTTGTACAGAAGACCTTCTTGGGCCTCAGTCACTTGTATAAGTCCCTCTGTACAAAACGACAGTACGATCTCTGATAAGCCTTGGGCATCTCCTTGAGCTGTAAGCCCCAACATCTTTCAAAACACTTTCTCCTTTGATTTTGAATATACTGTTGTTTTCAATCTTTCTTTGTTGAACAACTAACCAAACAGCATGGAAGCTCTACAACCGAGTAAGTGTTTATATGCTTTCATTTACTGCTTTCATATATACATAACTGTATTGTGGGGTTGTTTCACTGTAAGTCTTCTTTCATAAACTCATATCAACTGTGTAATAATAGTATAGATATTTAGAGTTTCCCCGGCAACTACGTCTAGCACTAAGCCCTGTTGATCACTCTTAAATATAGACAAAACTAGATCCCCACAGGATTACCAGACACAGTCTTCCCTCCTCCTGGGGTTAAACAATATGGAGATGTGAAAGGCATATTCTTTTTGAATCCTTTCTCAGACTGTCACCTTTAGAAGTTGTCAAAGAGACTCTACTCCCCAGAGATGATCTTTTCTCCGTGAATGGCATCTCTTGAGTTTCTTCCAAATTCTCGGACTTTCCTGGCTTGATCTATTCTCTGTGAATAGCCTGTCTTGAATTTCTCGGGGTTTGGGGACCCACAGGCTTCCTAAAAGCATCCCCGCCTCCTCTTGGGCGTTGTACAAGGACCCATCGGCTTCTTAGAAGTTTTCACAGCCTCCTCTTAGGCTTCGTATAAGGATTCTTCCTTCGGGAATGATAGTCTCCTCTTGGGCTTCGTACAAATTGTCCCTCGGCTTCTTAAAAGTTTCCAGCCTCCTCTTGGGCTTCGTACAAATTGTCCCGACGACCTCCTAGAGGTATAGGAACAGGAATAAAATAGTAAATATAATATTAGGCACATGCAAGTATTATTTGGAAAAGTGATAAAAAGAATAAAATAGTAAATATAAGAACCAGTAATGCAGAGACAATACATGGTAAAATAGAAAAAGCTCTAATAACAAATACTGAATAATATTAGAAATAAGCTTCAGAATTCTGATGTCGGCAATATTACAACGCGGACGATTTATTAACTGTCTGAAAATTTACAGAAAGTTAAACTAAGGTGCATATATTTCTTAGTGTGAGAAGATAACTACTTTACAAAGCGCTAAATTTATGCCTAAAATTAAATATGAAAAACTTGATGATTTCTACGTACAAAAGAGGTCCTATTTATAGCCTAGAATGATGTTTATAACTGATAAAATCGTGTCCCTTGTAGTGGAGAAAAATTTGGAAATGGGAGAGAAAAGTGGAGGAGAATTGGACTGAGAGCTACAACGTGGGTCTTTCTTTCCGTTCTTATAGTCCATGGAGGGCACCATGGCCATGGCGACCTACCTGTCATGAGCCAATAAGCCATGACAGGCGCCATGACCATGACGGGTTACCCGTCATGAACCTAAAACATCACTTTTCTTTCTCCTTTTTTGTCTTTTTTGGTGGCCCCATGGGCTTCAGGGGGTCATGGCGTCCTCCATCACCTTGCAATGGGCACCATGTAGCTACAAATGCCTATTTTTCTTCTGTTATTTTCATTTTTCATCGTTTCCTCGCACTGATGCCTCTAAGCGATTAATACCTGAAATGGACATAGAAATACCAACATAATACCATAAAAGAAATGGTAAAAGACTAAAACACGTATGTGAATCAAGTAGAAAATACGGTAGTTTCCTGAGTTATCAAACTCCCCTACACTTGAAACATTGGTTGTCCTCAAGCAATTTAGCTAGCATAAAATCAATGAATTGCAACAGCATGATAGAAAAGACATAAGGCATAACAAAGTATCAAAACTACTCATACGTGGATGAGGAAGATTAGCTCAGCTAAGATCGACTCAATAGGTACTAATGCAATTCTAAAGGCATTGTAACAACACAAACCACTCTCGTGGACACAAGTCTCCCTCCTATGCATATTAGTTCCAATCATGTCATTGAATAAAAGTCTTATTTCCTTTTTTAATCCTCTTTCATTCGTTACAGTCACATTAATGCCCTTTATCTCTCATACTACATGGTACGCGGTCTGTTAGTGATTATGATCAAGACATCTTTTTTAAAATTTTAAAATTTTCTTTCTTTTTTTTTTTCAAATATGCATTTTTAATTTTAACCACTTCTTTTGTGATAAATGACAGAGTGAAGGTCACCTAACTTAGTAAATATGATTTAATATTTTTATTCATTTTTTCTTAACAAAGGAGCATTCACTTATTATTCGTCGATCGACCTTCTTGGTGACTATAGATGGTGCCTGACTGGGTATAAAAACTACTTTGAGGATTTTTCAAAAATAGAAGCTTAATACTAAAACTCAAAGGAGATTTAAACTAGCATGCATATTTGGGAGGCTTTAGGTGTTGGGACAATATCGATTTTGTCGGATTTTCCCAAGTCTCCTCGGTCTAGCCTTACTTCTTTTCACAACTTGTAAAACAAACTAAGCAAGCTTCCCAAGTATTTTTGAAATTTTTGGTTGGGCTCAAGAAAACAAGATATTCAATAAACAATAGGAAACCACGCATAAATGAGTCGACAGCACATGCAAAGACTCGAAACATACATTACGCTATAAAAATAACAACGAAATACAAAACATATTCAATAAACAACGAGAAACCAAACATAAATGACTAGACAGACAACACATGTAAAGACTTTAAACATGCACTATGCTATAAATAACTCGTCATTAGTATCACCACCCGCACCAACATGCTCAGGAATATCCATATGTACATTTACCAGTGTCAGCGGGGGCAGATAATCATATAGCCAATTAGCCTCAATCTGAACATTAGTGCGTTTAGGGCAAGGCAAAATGATGTTGTTAACCTTTTTGTTGTTAACTATTAGGTTGTACTTGTCGTTCCCCTTATATTTAAATAAGCATTGTGATTAGCAAGCATGAATGTCTAAGTCGGCGCCAGTTAGGGGTACTAATGTTAACACCTCGGCCCCTAAATCTAAAGCACGAGCAATGGAGGTAATTAATCCTCCAATGCCTATGTTGCCTTTTGTAGCGGTCACTATCTGACGTATGTGTGCTAGCATGAAAGTGGTGGAATGAACTGGCTGGGATTTAAATATACAATCGATAAAAAATAACTCCTTAGAGTTAACATTCCCATTATTATCACAAGAAAACAGGGAATGTGCCAAAATTTGCCTAAAATACCGAATATACAGGTTGTGTATGTGGGAAGATTTGTTTCTTTCCTAGATATCAATAAACCCCCCGATTAGCGGTTCCCAAAAGCATCCAAAATCAACTACCCAAGGGCTCCACTGATGCATGGGATGTCGGCTCCCTGTGGAAAACAATTTGGTCCTGAGTAAACTCATACTCCCTATTAACCATTATAAAATAAATAGTCCTCGTTGTGCTTTCACTTGCGATATCTGTGTTATAGGTGTATTAGTTGAGGAGCTCAAGTGTGAGACGCATGTAAATAGGGTCTCTCAAGGCAGCAAAATGAGCCCATCCTAGAGTCATCTAAATACCTCGTAGAAAATTTGTTGCCGAAAGAGAGATTCATAACGCTTGCACTATCGTTCTCCTGCTGATTCGTCCCGGAACTGAATATTCATGTAATCAACTTCAACTCTTTGAGGCATGTTTTAAAAATTCTGAATTTTGATAGTAGGGTATGGTGGAGGATAGCATGAGGTGTATGTGGGTGAGTTGTTGGTTTTGATTTGGTGAAACATTGGGAGGTTGAAGGTTATGAGAATGGAGAAAGTGGAAAAGATAAATGTTTGGATTTATGAAGATGAAAAGTGGGAAGTGAGATGGAGGGAAAAGAAAATGCATGGGTTTTTAAAGAAGAGAAAATCAGAATTTTTTGAATTTAGTGGGGTTTTACAATTGCCTTGGAAAATAGTAGGAATAAATGATGACTGGTAGGGGGGTTGCAATGGTTAGAATCCGCATTAAGGTCCATGGAGGGTTACCCGTCACAGAACTTAAATGGGTAAAAACAAGTTTATATTTTAAGGGTCAGGCAAACGCGATGTTAAGGTTCATGGCGGGCGACATGACAATTGCGAGTTACCCGTCATGGACCTCTAGGTAGCATTAATTGTTTGATTCTCTGGGTGATATAAACGGGAATGCATTTTATGGTATTTTAAGTCTCACGGAGACATTTTTATCACGATAAAGCTCATTAACTGCCAGTCTACTCATGATCGGGTCTAACAAATATTAGTGAAAATTAAAATAACTTAAAGAGAAATAAAAACTCGAAACTCGTGGGTTTCCTCCCACGCAACTTCATTTTACATTGATATCTTGAATGCTCGGTCCTCAAGGGGGGACAAAAGTACAAGGTACAACCTCATTCTAGCACATTATCAGAGGGATGATAGTGCTTTAATCATTGACCATTTCTTTCCTGTGGACTCATTCCACACCTCAATAGCTCCTGACTGACTTACATGGGTTACTTTGAAGGGTCCAGACCATCTAGACCGAAGTTTCCTAGGGAACAATTTTTAACCTAGAGTTAAATAAAAATATTAGCTCCCCCTCGTTGAACTCTCTACTAGTTATACGTCTGGCATGCCATTTTTGGGTTCTTTCTTTATATATCAAGGCATTTTCATATGCATCTAAACGTAGTTGTTCTAGCTCATTGAGGTCTAACATCCTCTTCTCTTCGGCGGCAGTAGGGTCCATATTTAGGGCCTTGATTGTCTAATAAGATTTGTGTTCCAACTCTACCGGTGAATGACAAGGTTTTCCGTTGATGATCTTAAAATTGCGGTTCTAATAGGAGTTTTGTATGTTGTCCTATAGGCCCAGAGTGCATCATTAAGTTTAGAAGACTAATCCTTTCTCGAGGCGGAGATAATTTTTTCTAGAATTTGCTTAATCTCCCTATTGGAGATCTCTGCCATTCCACTGGTATGAGGATGATATGGGGTAGCTACTCTGTGTCTCACTCTGTATTTCAACAGAAGATTCTCAAAACATTTTGATATGAAGTGTGAACCACCATCGCTTATGACTAATCTAGGGGTACAGAATCTAGGGAAAATAATGCTCTTAAACTTCGTAGTGACAACCTTTGCATCGTTAGTAGGAGAGGTGATTGCCTCAATCCATTTAGACACGAAGTCTACAGCAAGAAGGATGTATTTTTTTCCCATCGAATACATGAAGGGTCACATGAAATCAATTCCTCAAACATCAAAGACCTTAACTTCTAAGATAGGTGTCTGTGGCATTTCATCACGCCAAGAAATGGTTCGAGTGTGCTGGCACTAGTCACATTCGATATAGAAAATGTGGACATCCTTAAAGATAGTGGACCAATAAAGTTCAACATGGAAAATCTTTACAGCAGCCTTTGCCATACTCATATGCCCTCCATAAGGTGAGGAGTTGCAATGGGTGATGACACTATCGATCTCATCGTCAGGAAAACATCGACGGAAAATATTGTTGGCACCTCTTTTAAAAAAGAGAGGTTCATCCCAATAATACTGCTTAAGATCATGGAAAAACTTCTTTTTTGTTGGTAAGTTAAGTCGGGAGGCAGGACACCAGAGGCGAGGTAGTTGACAATGTCAACATACCATGTAACTGCAAATTTGGATATAACAGCTGCCTCCTTAGGTTTCTTCTTAATACCAGAACAACCTTCCTTAAGATAATCAGTGAGGTGAGCCTAGCGAGGTGCTTCAGCTATAACGAATGCAACTAGTATATAATAGGGAAAATCATTGTTAATGGGTACATGCTCAAGTTTAGTATTGTCGAGCCTAGACAAGTGGTCTGCCAGCACGTTTTCAGTTCCTTTTTTGTCTCAGATTTCCAAGTCAAACTCATGCAGTATCAAGACCCACCGAAGTAACCTCAACTTAGCATCTTTCTTGCTTAGTAGATTATTAATAGTTACATGGTCCGTGTAAATAATAATTTTTTATCCTACTAGGTAGGAGAAAAAATTATCAATCGCGAAGACAACAACTAGGAGCTCTTTCTCAGTTGTGGCATAGTTACCCTTGAAGGTGAGAACAATACACAAGAAGAGGGTTGAATTATGTGACTAAAAATTGTTCTACTTTTGAACTCAGAAGTTTAGAGTCTGAACTACATTCAGAGTCTGTTAACAGAATGAATAGCATTAAAAAATAAAGTTTAGGAGTAAATGCAATCAACACACAAAATTTATCCTAGTTCCTCTCCTAAACTGAGAGTAGTCCAGTCCCCTTGCCTTAACAATAACTTTTCACCATAACAAAACTAATTACAAATGCTTAGCCACTGCTCAAGACTTCTTGCTCAATCAACTCTGAATGAGACTTCCTTACCTAAGCCACTACTCAAGACTTCCTGCTTAAACCGTCAGGTTAATCAAAAGATGGGTCATGAGTCTAGGGTCTGATGAACATGTTTAAATTCTGATCTTCTAGAATCTGAGTATTGCTTCTTCACTTATGCTTTCAACAGGATTAAAAATTAATTCTTTGGTTTTTGATCCTGCACACTTGAACATATGTTAGCAAACCCTATTGTTCTTTCAATACTTTGTTATCATCAAAACCTTTTAAGGGTATAATAAAATCTTGTTCCAACAATGTCCCCCTTTTTTATGATGACAAACAAATGTATTTAAGAGCAATGGTTGGTGATTTAATTAACATAGTCTAACATCAGATTCTGAGGTTTGTAAGCTCCCCCTAAGTTAGACAGTACTTTAAAGTGAGGTTGGTAAGCTCCCCCCTAAGTCTGATAGTCCATTAAGAATAGGTTTGTAAGATGCCCTTAACTCCATATTTATGATAATTCAACCTTATAACTTAATTACCAGATTCTAACATTAGGTTGAGGTATGTAAGCTCCTCTTGAGTTTGACAGACCTTAGGTTGAGGTTTTTAAGCTCTTCCTTTAGTCGGATAGTTCTTAAGTTGAGGTTTGTAAGCTCCCCTTAAGTCTTATCTAAGTTAATTAAACTTTTCATTTTAAGAAAAATGTTTAGATGAAATCATTTACCCAAAATAATGAATAATTTAGGGTTCAAGTAAGATACAAGCATTTAAGGGAATAAAAACATATTTTTATTTCAATACTTTGTTATCATCAAAACCTTTTAAGGGTATAAAAATATCTTGTTCCAAAAATCCTTCCCTTTTTTATGATGACAAACAAATGTATTTAAGAACAATGGTTGATGATTTAATTAACATAGTCTAACATCAGAGTCTAAGATTGGTAAGCTCCCCCAAGTTAGACAGACCTTTAAAGTGAGGTTGGTAAGCTTTGTTAGACGACGACAATTGATCTAGAAAGGGGAGGGGGGTTGAATAGATCACTATTTTTTAAGGGAGAGTCGGCGCTTAAATTTGATTTTAAAAATTATTTGCGGAAGCGGCCGAGGACTATATCGTCTAAACAAACCGGTTACCAAAAGGACCGGATATGCGTAAGCCAAATGGAACGATAGGCCTGATAAGAAAATTGAATCACAACTTTTACTATTAATCAATTTACCAACAGCACTCAATGTTATGCAATTTCCTATGACCAATCAAATATTAAACCAAATTGACAATTTATCAAACACCTAGTAAGCGTTCAATTTATCGAGCACTTGGAGTAAGAAACACTCCAACCTATAACTTCTATGTTAGTAAGTGTCATTACTACAAAACGCCCAAACAACAACGCCAGGTTTACAACAGCATCCTATACACCGTTGTTATAGTGCGTACTGGATGCGCACACATTATTTTAATTAGAAATTTCAAGGGTATAGTAACGGTTGTTATGAACACCGTGGTGATACAATCAAGCTTTCATGGGTTCGAACCTCATCGCCCTCAAATAGTTTATTCCTTTGACGTAAATGCGTCCTTTTTAAGTTTTATTTATATTTAACTAAAAAATAATAAGGATATCACTACGGTTATTTCTTAAAATCGTTGTTACAAACTGATGCTTCTTTTTATGTATTTTAAACACCAAGTATATATCAATTTATCCACTGAAAAAAGAAACAAGACGAAACAACCCTAACACCAACGATGTCACCATTGTCGGGAAGAAGACAACAACAACAATAAAGTGTTCTATTTTAAGGTGTTGCAATGTCGCATTTGAAGACAAAATCATCCAAAGGTGTTTCTATGTCTTCTTCCACTGTAAAAACTCAATCTGGAAATTTTTGTGGTTGTGATGGTCGTATGATTTCGTACCAATGCAAGAAGGAACAAAACAAAGGAAGGCTTGTTTGGAGATGTCCATTTTGGAGGAGCGATGAAACATGTAATTTGTTCATATGGGATGAAGACGTGGGAGAAAGAGATGGAAATGAAGATGAGAGCATTATGAAGTCAGAGTTGGAAGTTGTGGGCTATTTGAAGGTTATGTATGAGGATTTAAAGAAAAAGAACAAGAATTTGAAGAACAAACTGAAATCAGAGATATTTTTTGGAAATCTCAAAATGTTATGTTTTCTTGTCTCCTTTATGTTTAATGTTTACTTTGTTATGAAATGTAATAGTTGATATAGTTGATATAATAAATAAATACATATCTATACGGTTTTTATTTATTTTAAAATTCACAGATAAAAGGGTTATCACTACGGTTCTTCTTGTTAACCGTAGTGATATATTTATAATAAATAAATACCTATCTATACGATTGGTATTGTTAACCGTTATGAAATAGTTTACCCATATATAAGCGAAATAACTTTCACTTATTGACAGTAGAGTCGTTGCCTTCAAAGTGAAACCATAGAACCCACTTTTTATCTTCGTTTCCACCATTAGCCGTGAATCTTGTGCTTTATACATTAATGTATTCTTCCTCTTCCATCTATTGTTAGATATTTCCTATTATCTCGTTTGTTGCATGTTGTTTTTGTTGATTGTTCTCATTTTTTCAGATTCGTTTTCACTACCTTAACAAAGACCATAATTTGGAAACTTCATAATGTTTGTGTAGCTATGGAAAAAAAGTATAAGAAGCATGAAGCTATGATGGAAACTTCATCCACCTTATACTTTTTCTTCATAGCTTCACGAACAAGATGTTAGTAAATGAAGAAATAATAGTGTAAGCAAACTTCATCTAGTTTTAGAAACAATGAAAAGAAATATAAGAAGTATGAAGCTTTTGTGTAAGCTTCTTCCTCCTTGTATTTCTTTTTCATTGCTTCCCAAACTAGTTGAACATCATAATTCATTCATGTTCCGCGATTAGTTTCATTAAAAGGTACGTTATTCCTGTTCCTCTCTTTACTCTTCATTGGATTATGGTTTTAGGGTTTGTTTTCAACTGAGGATGCTCATTTTTGAAGTTTGATGTGTTTCCTTACAGGTTAAGGGGATGATACAGGGTGATGATGTTGGTGGTAGCAAGCGTATTATATGAGTTTATAATATATGGATCTGGTATAGAATGTTGTTTGAGTTTATTATATTCTATGTAGATTGTTTGTTTCACTAACCCTCACTTAAAATACATTCATTTAATTTGACATAGATACTTATATTCTGCAAATTAAGTTGTATTTGAAAACCAACTTATATGAATCAATGTTTTCGAATTGCATCCCTCTCATCGTTCATCTCACGATGTTTAATATATATATTATGGTATAATAATTTGGCTCCTTAGATGCATCACCATCTTCCATTATAGTTAAATTTCATTAACAACAAATTATTATTTAATCTGCCTCTCCATCAACACTTATAATCGTAAAACTTCCGATTATAAAAATTATGATGATAATTGATGATGATGAGGCAGATTATCCAATGTCTTGTTCTTATGAAAATTTAACTATAATCGAAGATAGCGATATATCGAAGGAGTCAGATCAATAAACCACAATATATATGTAAAACAGCGTGAAATGCACGATGAGACGAATGCAATTAGAAAAAATTGGTTTGTTTAAGTTAGTTTTCAAGACCAGTTTAATTTGCAGATTGAAATTCTGGTACCAGATATGTGATGTTAAGTGTGATGTCACAACATCAATATCTGTTGTATGAACCAGACACTAAAAGCCTGTGATGTTATGTGTGATGTTACAACAACACACTCTGCAATGTAAAACAACAGAAAAGCACACAAGGATTGTTCACCCAGTTCAGTCTAACAACCTACATCTGGGGGCATACCAAGCCAGGAAGGAAGTCCACTATCAGTAGTATCAAATTACAGACTCAACATACCAGTTGACAATCTACCTAATTTCATCACTACCCAATGACCCTTCTACCTAAGTCCTCCCTAGGTAAGAGACTCCATCTCACTCCCAATCATCGCAATGATGTCTAGCAGTCAACATCTCCGCCACTGCATCAACAACTTGATATCCAACAACTCTCCAAACACATAGAAGTCACACTTCCATGACACACCTTGAAGTTGCTTCAAAGCTTCCTCCAAGAACAATACAAAACTCATTACCTACAGCTTTCTGAGTAAGAACAACCCGAGTGGTTCACTTAGACTAAGCCCTAATGATCTACATATTGGACCCGTACCTATTCTAGATTACAAGCATTCTATTTATACCTTTTTCCCAACTGGAATTTGGCCTTCAAATCTTCTGCAACAGATTCTGCTCTTCAATAGATCTTCAATTAAATCTTCATAATAAACTCTGATTATTCTCCATATCTTTTTGCATTAAATTAGCAACAAACTAATCTTCTTCATTAATGATTGCACCAAGAAATTCGCAGCCAATCTAACTAACAGATCTCCTTAAATCAACATAATGCGCTCAGCCCTAAAAACATCACAACCTGATGTTTTAATGTTCTGGTATAGTGATGTCAAGACATCGCATGTGACATCACTCTTCAGCACTTTAACACCTTAACTACTTTCACAAAACCAGAATGTTAACCAATCATACCAATAATGTTAGAAGCTCATGTTGAAACATCAACCATGACATTAACATTGTTTTACCAAAATTTCAGCCAATCACAAGAACTAACAATCTCCCCCTTTGGCTAATTTTGGCTAAAACAAATATATAAACATTACAGCTCTAATTACAACAGCAATTACAACCCTATACTGTTGTTAGAAGTCATCTGATCCTAACAGTAATCATCAGTAGCTAATGTGTACAGCCACCATGGAGAATCATCTTCTTGGCTAATTTTGAATGATGTTAGGACATCATGTTGGACATAACATCACCATAGCACAGCAACTTCAGGCAGCACATCAGGACCTAAGAAGTAGACAGTCCTGTATTCATTTGGTGCACATGAGGAAGAAGATATCTGACACTCCCCCTCAATACAAAACATTTCTTTTTCCTTCCAGGACAGACCCAGAACAATTGTAGAAGACTCCTCCAGAAAAGAAATGTCTGTCTATACATAAAAGCCCAATGGTGGCATAAGAGAATTCTGCACACCTTCATTGATCAGACACTAGGTTTAATCTGTGGCATAAGATGAAACTTAAGAAGTGCCATTCTGCCAACCCAGGTAACTCAGAACACAAGTCACAACTGTGTTCATAACTCAGGACACAAGTCACAAAGACTCAACACCAACCTAAGGTTAGGACATCCTCTTCGACACCTCTGAACCACATCTGGAACTGCAGACTCCAGACAAGTATCTGCGCAAACCATTTAGCAAAACCCTTTCCTTTCTCCCCCTTTTTAGCCATAAATTGGCAAAGGAAGCCCTCACAGAACCAGACCCAAGTAGTGCTCACCCAAAAATGAACAAACGCCATAAAACTTATGAAACAAGAACACTCACTGGCTGAAGGAGAAAAATTTAACCTCTATAAATAGCCGACCAGTTACTTTGGAATTAACGAGCCTTGAATAGTCAAAGTTCTTGGTCAAGGAAACGCTATTTTAGGAACTAAAAACTCCATCCAAATTCAATGTCCATCATCCAAAACAATCTTGACCGCCTTTATTGCCTCTAACTGATACTTACCATAAAAACAATTCCATGCATAGTCGAAGACACGTGTTTCACCTTATCCTTACACCACTGTCCAAAATAAATCCTTGTTTGGCTCAAGAAAAACATGTCCTGTACTATGTTCTGACATCTTATCACACAATGTCTGCATGCTCACAGTATTATCAATCCAAGGCATCCACAGAAGATTATACATGCCAAACCAATAAACTTGTCTTCAGACTTCTTCTCAGACACATGTGCACACATGATTCACATGACTAGAACCAATAGTCTTAACAACCACTGCCAACCAACAGCCTAATGTCATAACATGTTATCTGACATTAGATCCTCATACGAGGCAACCAATCTCCACAAGCTTGACCATCATGCAAGCTTCACAATATATGCACCTTTGCTGCAGAATCCATAGACAAGTACTCCCCCTATCATGGTTAACCAATGCTCTAGATGAAGATGAACATTTGAGCACACTTGCTGAGCACATGCATATTGGTACCATTGTCCCTTTTTCCAAAGGTAGTCATTCCCTATCATACTCTTCATCTTCAGACTTCCTAATCTACTTCAGTCTTCTATACATTCTCCATCCAAGGCAGACCTTCTACTTCATCATTCTCTCGTATGACTATGTAGACGCTCCTTAGGCATAATGTAGGCATTACGCTTCTGAACCATAGCACAATCATCCTTCACCAAGGATCTCCAACCAGATAATGTTCCAACACAAGTTAGAACATCTGCCACACACCAAGATATCATCACCCTGATTCTTGATATGCTCCACCAACTGAACTTACTATTGAACTAGAGAATTAAACTTTCATCCACCTTCAAGAAGAATAATCTCCTTGAGTCTTCAACTCATCACCCTTCTGCTCAAGACAATCCTCAATAATAACCAGCTGCCACCCTCTGATTATCTTGATTCTTCGAATCCACTTCTGAGATCAAACAAATGCCACATTTTGACCTCTTTCACGTTTGTCAGAACTCTCACAAAGATATCTTGATCCACCAAGGAAACTTGATCTTCAAGTCACATGTTCCACTTGCTCAAGAGCAAACGCACTTAGACTCCCTAAGCCATGGTCATGTAACATCTTCTCCTTCCTGCAGCTCCCGCAAACTGCCATGAGAACGATCTTTTTGAAGCATCCTATTGTTCATTCTTGTAGATCACCCTATCATTAGCTGATGTGCCACGTCACCAGCTGAGACTCCTAATGTTAAGTTAGATGTCAGAACATTATGTCATCCAACTGTTCAGTTCAGCTCTTCCTTTTTCCACTTAGAAGAACCTCCTCCCTTTCCAGAAACAGATATCCATGCTCTCATAGACTTGATTCAATAATCAAGTTTGAGTAGACAACCTCCATCCTGCTCAGAAACTCCAAAGACTTCAAACCTACCACATCTGAATCTTCAGAAAATAAGTAGTCCAAGACTACCCCATAGCAATACTAAAGAAAGTCACTTCCCTTAGTAGAGCCGTCAGTAGAAAGCCAGAGATAACTGCCACTTATCCTCGACCTTCACAACCAGAGCAAACACCATGCTCCAAACCACTTAGATCAGAAATAAACTGATCCAGACTATAACCAACAAGATTATGATGTCTTCATAGTCTTCCGTATTCATCTTCAACAGCACCACCATCTGGACAAGTCATTCACAATACTTTCTAGGAACAAATGCTAAGCAATAATCCCAGGTCAACACCTAGGCGACTTGTGAGCGAATGTAGAACCCCTCCCATGATTCTCCAAACCTCTGATGAAAAAATGTTAAAACAATTGACAGAACATCCTTAATCTTGTCTTTCAAGGATAATCAATTAAATACTTGTGAATATCACAAATAGCAATTGATCTTAAATCCTTGTGGTTTAACCCTTCTTTAGATTCTAGCATCTTCTGAATCTTCTTCATGACAACCATTATGACAACCATTCATACCACAAAAACATTCCAGGTTAGGTCAGTGTCTTGACCTTTCACTCCACCCTGAGCAAAGAACTGAAATGATGTTTCAACATCAGTTCCGACATTAGTCTAAATCACAGTAAACATCTCCTATGGATTTGGAGACTACAACCATATTCATCCACACATATCTCTTGTAGGGAACACACGAGAACATATCAACTTCCAAGATCAGACCAACAAAACTGCAGTAACTTGCATAACACACTCTTCTAGAAGCTTCTTCTTATAAGCACAAGGTTCAGACCTCTTGTCTAACTTAAGAATGATAATTGCCATCCTTCTGCATAAACATACCATAGACAATCTGCTACTTCCAATACTTCAAGCCACAAAACTGAATGAGCTCATGAAAACACCAATTGACCACAGGTTGATTTACACAGCTACTGCACACAAACTCTTGGATGCATTTTCCCTATAAAATTGTCCTCAGACATTTTAGTTTAAACAAGGATCATTTCCTTTCTCTTCTGCTATCAAGATAACTACCTTTTCTTCAACCAACTCCAACTGAAATGCTATGACATTATAAACATCATCTCAAACATTGTTCAACTTCACAGCTTCAGTGATCCTTCAAAATAACTACAATCTAATAGAACTTTGACTTAGCATTTACCATAAACTGCTGATGTGTAGCCCGATGTCAAGACATAATAAGCTCAGCTTCTTCCTGATGAAACTTCCTCCTCATTAGGTCACCACAACTAGGCTCAAGAGATAACTTATCCAGATCTTCACTCTCGCATGAAAGATTTGACAATGATACTCTTTTGCTTTGGCTCTACACTCTTCTTTCACCATCAAGAAAGATGATAAAGAAGGAATCACTGTTCTGAACAGATTGGTCTTCAATGTCTGACTTGAAATATATTCTTCTTCTTATCCTTTCATGTCAAACAGTCTTTAGAAGATCCATTCACCTTATGAACACTTCTCTCCCAAACAAGGATATGAGATAATCCTCAAGTAACTTTGGCATCTCTAACCAACCGGTTGTAGCTGTCTTGCATAAAATACAACATCATAAAATATCCTGCTGAGGAGACCAAACCCTAATGTCTTTCCAAGAGAATATCTTCCTAGAATCTCAACACCTGAGATACAAGAACCAACCAGGGTACAACAGATACCATGCAGCGGAACACATACCAACTCCTCAACAACCTTCAGGCACTACTCAAAAAATCCTTGCACACTACCACGTGCCAACAATACTTTATCATGAATAGTCCATCCTTCACTCCAAGGGATCATCCAAACAACTCTCTTCCTTGCTCATGAACCAGAAAGTATCTTCCCTAGATCTCATCCAGAAATAGACAGGATGCCTGCTCTGATACCAATTAAAATTCTGGTACCAGATATGTGATGTTAAGTGCGATGTCACAACATCAATAGCTGTTGTATGAACAAGACACTAAAAGCCTGTGATGTTATGTGTGATGTTACAACAACACACTCTGCAATGTAAAACAACAGAAAAGCACACAAGGATTGTTCACCCAGTTCGGTCTAACAACCTACATCTGGGGGCATACCAAGCTAGGAAGGAAGTCCACTATTAGTAGTATTAAATTACAGACTCAACAAACCAGTTGACAATCTACCTAATTTCATCACTACCCAATGACCCTTCTACCTAAGTCCTCCCTAGGTAAGAGACTCCATCTCACTCCCAATCATCGCAATGATGTCTAGCAGTCAACATCTCTGCCACTGTATCAACAGCTTGATATCCAACAACTCTTCAAACACATAGAAGTCACACTTCCATGACACACCTTGGAGTTGCTTCAAAGCTTCCTCCAAGAATAATACAAAACTCATTACCTACAGGTTTCTGAGTAAGAACACAGTGACCATCTCACAACCCGAGTGGTTCACTTAGACTAAGCCTTATTGATCTACATCTTGGACCCGTACCTATTCTAGATTACAAGCATTCTATTTATACCTTCTTCCCAACTGGATTTGGGCCTTCAAATCTTCTGCACCAAATCTGCAACAAATTCTGCTCTTCAATAGATCTTCAATTAAATCTTCATAATAAACTCTGATTATTCTCCATATCTTTTTGCATTAAATTAGCAACAAACTAATCTTCTTCATTAATGATTGCACCAAGAAATTCGCAGCCAATCTAACTAACAGATCTCCTTAAATCAACATAATGCACGCAGCCCTAAAAACATCACAACCTGATGTTTTAATGTTCTGGTATAGTGATGTCAAGACATCGCATGTGACATCACTCTTCAGCACTTTAACACGTTAACTACTTTCACAAAACCAAAATGTTAACCAATCATACCAATAATGTTAGAAGCTCATGTTGAAACATCAACCATGACATTAACATTGTTTTACCAAAATTTCAGCCAATCACAAGAACTAACACAGATTATAGACTTCTTCATCAAATTGATTTCATGTATATTTCTTTAGTGAGGTGTTTGGAAAACAAGCAATCTACATTTAATATAATAAACCCAGGGTACTTACAACAACGGTTATCTATTGTAACCGAGATCATAGGTAATTTATGTTTTACATAATTCACTGCTGATGGGTTTCGAACCCAATACCTAAGTGTATGTATCACAACGGGTTATTATCATAACCATTGTGATAAATGGCGCGCATCCTGCCTTTCAATAACGGTTTCCAGACCGTTGTAGAAACAGCGAACTTACAACGAAAATCTACATAACAACGCCTTCGCCCGCGTCATTATATGTCATTCCCAACCATTGTTAAATGAATTTTTCATAGTAGTGTGCTTAATTTTCACCAAGCACAATCCAAGATGATTGTAATGTTTTCAAAACAGTTTTTCTGCACTATACTATACCATAATTTTTATCGATCAATTGAACAATCACAAGTGTAAACAATTCAAAAATATAAGAGATAGGGAAAGAGAGAATGACACCAAGTTTGTTTAGGAAGTTCCCCTTTCGTCCTCGCTTCGGGTACGTCTGCCCCTAATTCTAAATCTAGAATTGAGATATCTATAATCTTGTTGCAAATTGTTTTTACAAGAGAAGCCTTAGCTATCACACACTCAATAAACTCCGTTGATGTTGATATTATGTCTTCTCTTCCCTTGGTTCGAGTCAAATCAAGTGCCTCGAACGTGTTGAATGAACCTCCGTTTACCGCTACTAGATTGAATGAACACATCGGTCTTCAATAACCTTCGCTCGGCCGATTCCAATCCATACACAATTCAATCCCCAAACCTTTGTTGCACAATACTCCGGTTGACGCTACTAGATTAGCAGAACCTATCGTTCTTCAATCACCTTCGCTCGGCTGAATTCAATGCACACAAAGATCTGAACCAAAAACCCCTAAATCCAATTGATCTTGGAGGACAAAACCCTAGAGGTTTTATTCAAGAAAAAACCCACTGAAAAACTCACCCCAAACAAGATACACTCCTATGTTTGGATGTTATCACCTCATGATGTAAAAGATCAACAAAAATGGTTATGTGTATTTGTTGAGAAAATGCAAGAATGGGGATAAAGATGATGAGAGAAAACTTTTAGTGTAAATCTTTCACTTTTTCTTGTTGTTGTGTAAAAATGAAGAACAAATTATATATATGATGCAAGGACCAACTATCAAAAGTAATAGCTTTTTGAAACTTAGAAAAACCAGAAAAATGACCCTCATTTAGCGAAGAGTCGACCAAACTTCTATGAGGGCCAGCCTGCGCTGACCCGTGGGCTAGACTGTGCAAGTTTGAGTACCTTGCGTCGACCGCCATAGGGTCATGCATCAATGCAAGGCTGATGAAAAAACACAATAAAGAAATAGCTCTAGTATGCATCGACTGGTGGGTCGACGTGAGCTAACCCGCGGGAAAAGTGACAAAATGCACATTTCATGAGTCAACTAAAGCATGGTTTGGGTCAACTCAATTTACGAAAACTCCCAAAATTTAGTTTTTGCACATGTTTTCATCTACCTAGGCCATGTTAATGTATACCTATGACACATAGCATGATCACACACATATAACAGATTTATAAGACTCTTCCTATATGTTTGGACACATGATTATTGATTATTTATGCATTGTGAAATACGGATGCCAACTATGATGAGATGACACCGTCTAAATTACATACTACGAGCTAGTACATGTTTTGACATCATTAAAATAAAGATCGAGTGTAAGACACCTTGCCCTCACATACTCCCCCTTTTTTATGATGGCAAAACTTCGTTAGCTTGTCTTGTAATTTGAAGCTCATCATCCCCATAACTTTGTGCATTCGTCTAAAATTCAATTTGATGATGCTTTTGCTTGCTTGTAGATACCCTTATCCCCCTTTGACAACATCAAAAAAAGAAAATGACATGGTCAAAGAATAACATACTACATACTTATGAATTCACTCATCAATTTGCAGCCAAGATACATTAACACACATCCACATATAATGATGTTAATGCAAAGATAATATGGATAATTAAGGAAAAATAACTCATATATAGAAACTCAAGATACATTCCATAACCAAAAAATGTCAACAAACTCCAAGTCATACAGAGTACAAAAGCAAATCCAAACATATAATAGTCATGCAACATAAAACAAAGTATGAAATGCATTAAGCTAAACATCCTAGTCCTCAAGGTCTCCTCCCCCTGAATTGGTTGCCCCTTTCTCTGAAGTAATGGCCTGGAGGTGGAGGAAGCGGTTGCTCATCCAGATGCTTGTTAAGCTCAAACACAACCCGATTAATAGTATTAAAACTATTAGTCAAGCAACGAGTCTGACTTTCAGCAGTTGTAGCCATAGTGTCAAATCTAATCATTACTGTAGAGGCAAATCGGTTAAAGTTTTGATTCTGAGCTTCTAACTGGTTTGTGATAGCAGTGTGCCTCTCCTCTTGAGCAGTCATAATGGTCTGTTGCTGGAGTTGCATTGATCGCAACATTTCTAGGACTTCCTCATTGTTCTGTGGCGGTTGCGGTGTAGGAGTAGGAATGTAATACTCTTGCTGACGCCACTCATGCTCTTGCTGGTGTCACCCATTGGTTGGAGGATTATAGGATGAACCAAGTGAAGTCCATCCAGTATGTTGCCACTCACCCCATTCCTGATTAGCATAGGGATCTTGAGAAGGAGAGTGACCCATCCACTCAGCATTGTCCTTTTCCGCATTATGATCATTTGTTTGCATTTCATCACATGCTTCTTCTTCTTGCTCATTTGCTTCTTCATCTTCGTCTTCATCCTTGTCAACATATTAAACACCTAAATGTGTAGTTCTATGCCGAAACTTGTACTTTTTCTCTTGATTATCCTGGAAGTATCCCATCATTGTGAGTGTTTTCTAGCTGAACTCTTGATGAGAGGTCAATGAAATATAAGGAATACCTTGAACTACTACTTCAGCTTTGTTCAAAATACATTGAATAAAAGATGCATAGCATACGCCCGTACCTCAACTTGAGTCACGGAAAGTAAACATCAACCTTGTGATATAATGAGGACAGTCAATACGCTTCTTATTTTTCAGCAAATATATCAAATGAACCTTAGCCTGATCAACCCGGGAGTATCCTCCCTTCTTAGGACAAAGAATGTGAGCAATGATCCACTGTAGGATCCTATCAACAGTCTTCAAATGCCTAGTTGTAACCGTCTTGGGAAACAAATTACTATTTAAAATGCTGTCAGGATAAGGATCTCGCAGCATAGAGTTTAAAGCAGACTTAAATTCATATCCATCAACAAACTTAGAATCAGTAACCTTAGGAAGAGTAGATCCCTGTGGATCTATATTGATCAAATTCTTCCAAACAGTTGCATTAACCGAGTACATTTTACCACATATCTCGTATTTAAAAGCAGAACCTTCGAACTTACCCTGAATTCCTGCGTAGAACAACTTAACCAAGTCCTCATTGTACTTGGTATCACACTCCCAGAACTCATCAAAGTTTTGAAAATTCAGCAGTTCAATAACTTCAGTCAAATGCAAACGCTCGTCCCTCAAAGGATAATAAGCAAATTGTTTGACAATAGACCGGTTACGAAAATTCTTGTTGTAAGCTCAGTTAAATTTTCAGATAACACAGAGAGAGCATTTACCGGCATAGTAGACCTAGTTTGAGAGGTACTAGCTCTTGAAGTAGAAGCTCTTGATGTTCCCTTTCTGGTGATCCTTGTAGAAGCCATTGAAATATACCCTTTTTGACACAGATGAACAGTACACGAAATTCTTGATGATGATTAATAATGTTCGAACCTTGATGATGATGATGAACAGTATAGGAAACCTTGATTTTATGTTCAGAAAACCCTTGAATACCTTTTAATTGTGGAACTCTTGTATTCTTGAGGAACTATTTGTAATGGGTTTATAGGGTTTTTGGAAGGTTGAAGGAGAGGAGAAGAATAAGGAAAGTTTGTAGATGCAATGTATGATGATGATGAGACTTGGAAAATGTAATAGACCATTAAATTGGTCAAATTTTCTTACATAAAAGGGGGCGCGCGTCTTTCCAAGAAAAAATTCAGATTCTGTCAGTGTCGCATCGACCAAAACAGGTATGCGTCGACACATACTGAAAGAAATTGCATAATTTCAAAATTTAAAAAGTTGTGTCGACCATAAGGTCGACATGCGCTAACCCGCTTCAAAATGTGAGAAAAATTGGCATCCATGAGTCGACCCATGCTCTTGTTTGGTCGACTCAACCAGTTAAAACATGGAAAATGCACATTTTGAGAACATTATGCATCAAGTAGAGATAAATAACAAGCCACACACATACCAAACTTAAAAAATGGATCAAAATTAAATCTAAACATGAATTAAACATCAATCCAATCCATATTTTGGTACAATAGGTTACACATATAATTGATCAAGAGTAGTAATCTAAAAAGGAACGATATTACCTCTGACGATTGATGATAGATGCCCTCACATGTAGCTTAATCTTTTCAATATTGTTAGTCAAAGAAAAATATAGACAAGCAATAGTATAGAGCATGCAATCATATATACATAATCAAACGCGATCCAAGATATCGAGAACACCAAGTTCCCTTCTGATATTAAAGAAAGGATCTGTCGCAAGAGGTTTGGTGAAAATATCCGCAAGTTGATTCTCAGAAACAACATGCTCAAATACCACATCACCTTTCTCAACATGATACCTAAGGAAATGATGGCGTATTTCTATATGTTTCGTGCGAGAATGTAATACCGGGTTTTCGGTTATGTTAATGGCACTTGTATTGTCACACAAAATAGGAATACGTTCAAGTTGAACATTGAAATCGAGTAATTGTTTCTTAAGCCACAAGACTTGAGCACAACAACTACCGGCCGCAACGTATTCCACCTCGGCTATTGACAAAGTAACGGAAACTTGCTTTTTGCTATGCCAACTCACTAAGGAATTTGAGAAAAAGTGACAAGTACCACTATTGCTTTTCCTATCCGATTTGCAACCGACAAAGTCAGAATCGGAATAGCCAACCAAAGAGCAATCGTTTCCCTTGAAATACCAAAGCCCATACTTTGGAGTACCGCATAGGTATCTAAGTATGCATTTCACGGCTTTTAAATGAGATTCCTTGGGACACGATTGGTACCTAGCACACATGCAGACACTAAACATGATATCTGGTCGGGATGATGTAAGATAGAGGAGAGAGCCAATTATACCTCTATATCTCTTCACATCTACATCCTTACCATTCTCATCTCGACTAAAGTTGACGCAAGTAGGCATCGGAGTGTCAATAGCCTTTGAGCTAGCCATGTTGAAGCACTTGAGTAACTCAAGATAATACTTCGTCTGGCTCACGAATGTCCCTTCTTTAAGTTGATTGATTTACAATCCGAGGAAATAGTTTAGCTCCCCCATCATGCTCATCTCGAACACTCCCTGCATTAACTTAGAAACTCTTTGACCATATTTATGTTAGTAGAACCAAATATAATATAGTCTACATATACTTGTACTAAAATTTGGTGTTTTCCTTGACTTTTAATGAAAAGGGTTGTGTCAACCTTCCCTCTAGGGTACCCTTGATTAAGTAGAAATTTGCTAAGACGCTATACCAAGCCCTAGGGGCTTGTTTGAGACCTTACAAAGCACGTTTGAGCTTGTAAACGTGATCGGGATACTCATGGGATTCAAATCCAAGAGGTTGGGCTACGTAAACCTCTTCATTAATGTAACCGTTTAAAAAAGCACTTTTTACATCCATTTGAAATAATTTGAAGTTTTTCGCACATGCGTAGGCAAGCAACGAGCGTATAGCCTCAAGTCGGGCAATAGACACATAAGTTTCCTCATAGTCTATGCCTTCCTCTTGGTTATAACCTTGCGTAACTAAGCGCGCTTTATTTCTAGTTATAACTCCATTTTCATTGAGCTTGTTCCTAAACACCCATCGGGTGCCGATTACTCGATGGCCTCGCGGAGGAGGGACAAGGTCTGAAACCTCATTTCTTTTAACTTGATTCAACTTCTCTTGCATTGGAAAAAGCCAATGTTCATCGTGTAAGGCCTCTTTTGAGTTTTTAGGCTCAACTTGCGAAACGAAAGCGGAGTAATAACAAAAGTTACTTAGCTTGGATCGAGTTGTTACTCCCTTTGAGATGTCACCGAGAATGTTGTCGATAGGATGGTCTTTGGAAGACTTCCAAGCTGGAGGAAGGTCATCTTTATTAGACGGATGATACTCCTCACTCTTCACAGGTTGGTGATCTTTTTCCTCCTCAACATTCACTGCTTTAGGTTGATATGTCCATTTATCAGTGTCCTTGAGTATGTCTTCTGAAGATACACCTGCACCATGAAAAGAACTACCGTTTCTGACATTTTTTGGATAAGACTCATTAAAAGTAACGTGTACAGACTCCTCAACAGTAAGTAACCTCTTATTGTAAACCCTATATGCCTTACTAGACTAAGAGTATCCAAGAAAGATACCTTCGTCGGCCTTAGCATCAAACTTACCAAGTGTCTCTTTACCATTATTCAACACGAAACACTTACAACCAAAAACGTGAAGGTGAGATACGTTGGGCTTCCTCCCTTTTAAAAGCTCATACGGTGTTTTGTTTAGAATAGGACGGATTAGCTCAAGAATGAGATGCCTTGCTTTAAATTTTTTAATTCCCACCTCTTATAACGGATATTTGGATTTTTTAAACTTTGCACTTAAAGTATTAACAATAAATGGACTTGAAACTTGAAATACACTTGATCATGGCTTGAAACAATGTTCATCATATCTTGGGTCAACTTGACGCAAATCTTAATCATGTCAGGATTCTCTTGAGACACTACTTGCTCGCAAGTTACAATAACTCATTAACCTTGGAAAATAACGCAAACTTGGATGAATCGAGAATGTCCATTCCTTAGCTTGTTTAACCATATAACCTCAGTGTCACACTTGTAATATGGTTAACAATCTTCTTGATCATAGCTTAAAACTTCAAGTGCCTAGTCTTGAGAAAGTGAATTCTAATCATTGTGTTTAATCTGCTAGAATCATTTTGAACCATAACCTAAAAATCAACTTGAAACCAATTGACCATATCTTCATCATAAAATTAATGCCCAATCCTCCTTTATCTTTTCTTGAAACCAAAGAAATCCAGCAAGAGCTAAACAAACACTTCAAACACATACAAGACCCTGAATCTTAGAAGGCGGTGGCCAAAGGTCAAGAAATCTTGCATTAGGTAGGATAAATTTGGGGTATGACACTTCCTCAACATCTACTTTTGTTACTTCCACCATAGACTTTTTGAGAGCCTCTAATTCCTTTTTGGAATCAGAGATCTTTTGCTCTAAATGAGAAAATATTTGTTTATTTGAAGTTAAATGTTTAAAGGCTTCCTTAGCCTCATGGTATAGAGTATCAAAAGCATGATGTAATTTAGAATAACACATTTTATTAGAGTTTTCATATTTAGAATGTATTAACTTTTTGTTATTTTTCCTTTGGTGAGCGGAAAGGCAAAGGTTAACAGACTCTCCTTTGTCAGTTGAACTCTCATCACTAGATGATTCACTATCGCTTTCCCAAGCGATATAGGTTCTTCTATGTTTACCTTGTTTCTTCCCTTGACGACTTTTATCCTTTCCTTTGTCATTCTTCAACAATGGACAATCCGGCTTATAGTGGTCGACTTTTCCACAGTTATAATAAGAATCCTTAGTTTTTCCACTCTTTGTGTCTTCATTCGTAGAAGACCTTGATTGTTTTCTAAAGTTGACGATGTTCTTTTCCGAATGTTGAATACCATTTTTTTATATAGCGATTGTATCACTTCACAAATAATCCCATATCCTCATTCGAATCTTCTTGCTCGTTATCACTAGATTCACTCTCGCTTAGCTCATTCGCGGAGGACTTTGAACTAGAAGCCTATGGAGCTATTGACTTCTTTTCCGCATCTTTGGTCTTGGTCTTTTCCTTCTTCTCCCTTTTCTCAAATTGGTCTAGACTAATGAGCATTTGCTCATGTTCCTCAAGCTTTACAAATAAAGTTGTGATGTCTAACGTCATGAGGTCATTGGCTTCTTTTATGGCGGTTACCTTTGGTTTCCAATCCCTGGTAAGACACCTCAAGATTTTATTAGTAGAAACGTCATTAGGAAATCGATCTACCAAGTGAGTTAAGTCTATGGATAAAATGAGTCAACCTCTTTTAGATGTCGGTAATGGTTTCCCCTTGCTTCATGTGAAAGAGGTCAAACTTTTGAGTCAAAGTATTGATTCTAGCTAGCTTGACGTCGTTAGTTCCCTCATGGGCAAATTGTAACAAATCCCATATAGCTTTAGCACTCGTACAATGTGAAACTCTATAATACTCATCAACACCCAATGAGGAAATTAGAATATTTCTAGCTTTCCAATCGTAGTTGTACTTTTTCTCATCTTTTTCATTCTATTGTACTTCCGGCTTAGGTACTACCACGTTATCCGCATTGGTCATGGTAATTTCCATTGGACCATTTTGTATAACGCTCTATACCTTCTTATCAATAGAATTGATATGCACACGCATACAATCCTTCTAGTAACTATAGTTCTCACAGTTAAAAATTGGTGCTCTATTGTAAGCCCTTTTCGGTTCGTTTTCCATTTTCTAAAAAGTTATACTTGAATCACTAGATTAACCGGTGCTTCTGATACCACTTGTTAGACGACGACAATTGATCTAGAAGGGGGGTTGAATAGATCACTACTTTTTAATGGAGAGTCGGTGCTTAAATTTGATTTTAAAATTGTTTGCGGAAGCAGCCGAGGACTATATCGTCTAAACGAACCGGTTACCGAAAGGACCGGATATGCGTAAGCCAAATGGAACGATAGGCTCGATAAGAAAATTGAATCACAACTTTTACTATTAATCAATTTACCAACAACACTTAATGTTATGGAATTTCCAATGACCAATCAAATAGTAAACCAAATTGACAATTTATCAAACACCTTGTAATCGTTCAATTTATCGAGCACTAGGAGTGCGAAACACTCCAAGCTATAACTACTATGTTAGTAAGTGCAGAATTTTCACCAAGCACAATCCAAGATGATTGTGCAATGTTTTCAAATCAGTTTTTCTGCACTATACTATACCAGAATTTTTATTGATCAATTGGACAATCACAAGCGTAAACAGTTCGAAAATTAAAGATATAGGGAAAGAGAGAACGACACCAAGTTTATTTAGGCAGTTCCCCATTCGTCCTCGCTTCGGGTATATCTGCCCCCAATTCTAAATCTAGAATTGAGATATCTATAATCTTGTTGCAAATTGTTTTTACAAGAGAAGCCTTAACTATCACACACTCAAGAAACTCCATTGATGCTGATACTATGTCTTCTCTTCCCTTGATTCGAGTCGAATCAAGTGCCTCGAACATGTTGAATGAACCTCCGTTTATCGCTACTAGATTGAATGAACACACCGATCTTCAATCACCTTCGTTCGACTGATTCCAATCCACACACAATTCGATCCCCAAACCTTTGTTGCACAATCCTCCGGTTGACGCTACTAGATTGACAGAACCCATCGTTCTTCAATCACCTTCGCTCGGCTGAATTCAATGCATACAAATATCTGAACCAAAAACCCCCAAATCCAATTGATCTTGGAGGACAAAACCCTAGATGTTTTATTCAAGAAAAAACCCAATGAAAAACTCACCCCAAACAAGATACACTCCTATGTTTGGACGTTATCACCTCATGATGCAAAAGATCAACAAAAATGGTTATATGTATTTGTTGAGAAAATGCAAGAATAGGAATGAAGATGATGAGAGAAAACTTTCAGTGTAAATCTTTCACTTTTTCTTGTTGTTGTATAAAAAATGAGGAACAAAGTATATATATGATCCAAGTACAAACTACCAAAAGTAATAGCTTTTTGAAACTTAGAAAACCCAGAAAAATGACCCCTATTTAGCGAAGAGTCAACCAAACTTCTATGAGGGTCAGCCTGCGTTGACCCGTGGGCTAGCTATGCAAGTTTGAGTACCTTGCGTCGACCGCCACAGGGTCATGCATCGACGCAAGGCTGATGAAAAATCACAATGAAGAAATATCAGCAGTATGCGTCAACCAGTGAGTCGGCGTGAGCTAACCCGTGGGAAAAGTGACAAAATGCCCATTTCATGAATCGACCAAAGCATGGTTTGGGTCGACTCAAACTACGAAAACTTCCAAAAATTAGTTTTTGCACATGTTTTCATCTACCTGGACCACGGTAATCCATACCTATGACACATAGCATGATCACACATATATAACAGATGTATAAGACTCTTCCTATATGTTTGGACACATGAATATTGATTGTTTATGCATTGTGAAGTACGGATGCCGACTATGATGAGATGATACCGTCCAAATTACATACTACGAGCTAGTACATGTTTTGACATCATTAAAATAAAGATCGAGTGTAAGACATCTTGCCCTCACAAGCTCCCCCTAAGTTTGATAGTCCATTAAGATGAGGTTTGTAAGCTGCCCTTACCAAATTCTAACATCAGGTTGAGGTATGTAAGCTTCTCCTGAGTTTGACAGACCTTAGGTTGAGATTTGTAAATTCTTCCTTTAGTCGGATAGTTATTAAGTTGAGGTTTGAAGCTCCCCTTAAGTTCTATCTAAGTTAATTAAAATTTTCATTTTAAGAAAAAATTTCAGATGAAATCATTTACCCAAAATAATGAATAATTTAGGGTTCAAGTAAGATACAAGCATTAGAAAATACTTTTATCCTTCTTAAATATTTCCATGACTTTCTGCCCCTTTTGCCATCAACAAAAAGTATGTTTAGACATGTCAGCATAGAAGAAGAAAAAAAAATATTTACTAACAAAAGAAAATATATGGGAAGTATTTATTCTGGTAAAAACATAGTATGAACACCCTTTACACATCCCAATACTGATAAACGGCTAAAATGGTTAAATTGTTTTTCTGTGTTTCTCAAGATGTCGCATGTCATTCAAGAATATCAACCATCAGAAGTCATCATTGCAAGCATTAAAAGCTCAGATGTTCAATCTTCCCATTGTAATGTTCAAGACACTCAACCATGATCTCACAATAGATATGTCTTTCAGAGAGCTTACAAACCTCAACTTAAGAACTATCCGACTAAAGGAAGATCTTACAAACTTCAACCTAACGACTTTGTTGCAACCAAGTAGGCTAATAATCACTTGCTACTAGTTTGACAATGTATACTTACACATACAAAGTATACAACAAATATTCTTTGTGACTTGAGTGAATGATGGCTCAACATAGAAGATCATTTGTCATCTAGGTACTGGTGATCAACTTGAATTTAATGTATATGATTAAGTCGGTGTAGGTACAAATGATCATGAATAATTTGAGGTATAGGTGGCCAACCTTTCTAATTTTTGCACAAGTGGTTAGATTTGATTGTTTAGGTTTAGATGATCATATTCCCTTTTTCTTGTAGATGATCATTTTTTTTACACGTGAAAACAAACACATTAGATTATAAATTGTTAATTATTATATTGTTATCATCAAAAGTTTAAATTAGAGGTTATTATTCTACAAATCATTCTTTGTTCAAGAAAACTAAAGGGGTGCAATGGTTCATATTCTAATAATAAAAACATCGCGTGACAAGTGTCAAACGTCTAAAAAGTGATGACATATTGTTAGATTAAGTGCGTGCGCAGAGAGAATAAAGTTGTAGTCTACTATAAAGCAATTAGAAGAAAGTGCATTGCTTTTCCATTTGTGCCCTTTCCACAAAATTTATTTACACTAACACAAGGGCAAAACGGTAACAGAGCAATTCAACACATTTTCTTGCTCTTCATACCCAAAGGAAGCCATTTGTTTCACTCTCATTGGTTGACATGTCTAATCATTTTTTCCCTCCACACTCTTCTTCATAACATTGCACGAGACACTGCTTCTTCTTACAACACTTTTCTTCTTACACCTTCATTTTCACCTTCATTGCCTCTCTCTCTAAGCACTGCTTCTCTCTTCAACCGCAGGTGAGTTCTTCCGCATTTCTCCATTGATTCTTCACCTTCATCGATGCTTCTTCTTCCACCCGCATGATGATCCTTCACGGTTCACTTTTTATTCAAACTGTTTTCATGTTTTCATGTTTTCCTGTTATTGTTTTTCTGTGGAAATACTCTATGTTTTAATCTTGCTACACCAAGTTGTCGTTGTGTTGTCATGAACATCATCCCTGTTTTGCTCTCTCTGTTTTTTTCCATACATTGTGTTGCTGAATATGTACGAGTTCGTAAACACGTAAACGTAGAACATACATTCTGTTGATGTTTCGTTGGTGTTGTTTTGCTGTTTAATATTTTTATGCAACGCATTATACTGCTTATATGTCTAACAAAAGAACACGTTTTCTTGTCATTAACGTCATCCCTGTTTCATATTCCTGCATAATGTGTTCAATATGAATCTGCAGTTATTCTTATGTAACACGTTGTACTGCTTGTATGTTTAGGAAAAGAACTATGTCAAGAGCTCCCATTCTTATTAAGGATCTGGTGAAGGGAAACCAAGTTTGGAAGATGCTCATTAGGGTTGTTGATATGTGGGTTGTTAAGGAGATAAATGGTCAAGAACACGTTGAAATGGTCATTCAGGATGGAACGGTAAGATTATTTTGACACATTTGTGACATGTTTCTGTCTAACTGAACATTTGTTGTTAATAACATTCACAGGCAGACCAGATTCATGTTACCACCAGAAGCAGGGACCTCAAAGATTGGCTTGAGCAGCTGAAAGAGAATGAAATGTATGCCCTCTACAATGGAGAGCCAGTTGTTAATGATGGCCCTTTCAAGGTCTGTTCTAACCCACTGAAACTGTTCTTCAATGGAGGAACTACCGTGACTAATGTGCCGATACCACAGATACCTACCCACAAATTTCACTTTCACGCTATACAGAATTTTCTCAATGGAAAATTCAAACCTGATTTGCTGTATGGTGAGTTTGTAATTGTGCTTATGTTGTTTGGCCTGTGTATTTTGCATTATAGTCAGTTTAGACTTGTGCTGAAGTTGTTTCCCCTGTGTTTTTTGATATTACATTGTTACAGATGTTATTGGTGTTTTACAAGATGTATTGAAGACACAGATGGGAGGTGGTGGTAAGAAGTCTTGCGCCAATATCACATTGCGTGATATTGAAGGCAATGTCATTGAGGTTGCGTTGTGGGATGACTATGCAAAGAAATTCATCAATTACGATAACCCTAACAAAGCCACTGCTCCTACCATTATCATCTTGACACATGCTTGGTGCAAGACAAATAAAGGTTTCAAATTTTCATTTTCCTGCAATGTTTCTCAATACATGTCAATCATATACTATTTAAGTTTTGTAACTGCCTCTTCCTATGGTATGTCACAGTTTCAGGATTACCAAGTCTATCAAACGCATGGAACGGTTCTAAACTACTCCTAAACTTGGATCATCCACAGGTTGAAGAGTTCAAGTCCAGGTTATAGCCAATGCATACACTAGATAGTTATGTACTATGTCCCTTAACAAAGAATTTGACGTCTAACATCTTACGTAATTTTGTTACAGGTTTGGAGCAACTGACTTACCAACTGCACCTGCACTTTCTCAATCTGTAACATGTGATTCATCCATTCAATCCACAAACAAAAACTGGACCAGCCTAAACGAGGTCAAGAGTATTCGTACTATATATGAAGCCGGCAGGGTCTGTTTACTCTTCAAATTATTTACATAATTATGAATGCTTTCTGTATATGTGTTTTATTATTTGTCCGTTATCAACTATTCTTGAACACAATAGGATTGTTTTGCAACAACTATTGGCACTACGAAACGGTTCAAAGCTTCAAAGTTTGGTTGGTATTTTGAGACTTGCCCTGACTGTAAAGCTTCTAACAAGTCTGTTGGTGCAAAATTTGTGTGTTCTTGTGGAGTTACTGATGTAGAACCTGTCACAAAGTACCTATGTTGTTGCTTACATGTTTTATTTCAACTAAAAACATTGTCTGTCATTTAATTGACGTTTCCTATGTTTTGTTGCCGTAGATTCAAAATTGAAGTTGAAGTTGAGTATGAAACCCACAGAGGAACCTTCGTGTTTTGGGATAAGGATTGTATTCCTTACAAAAAGAAGTCTGCAAAGGAATTACGACAAATAATGAAGGCGGTTAGTATTGTGGAGCATTACTTAATGTATGATTTAATATGAAAGGTTGTCCTGAAAATTATAACCATTGAGATACTAATGCTTTTTTTTTGCGTAGGCTGGAGAGGACAATCCTAAAATATGGCCTGCTCGTCTAGATGTCTTGTTGAATAGAGAGTTGGTTTTCCGTATCAAGTATCAATCCTTTTACGAACAATTCTCTGTGGTTACCATACTCAATGAGGACAATCTTTACAATAAGCTGCACAACTTCCTCACTCCAAATGAGGTGCTTCATTTGTGTTTTTAAGAATCACTGTTTCATTAGTTCCTGCTTTATTATGGTTTCATTTTGTATGTTTAAACATTTGCAGCATACTTCATGTCCAACTGCTATGGAAATCTCCAATTCCTCTCCAATCAATGAACCAAAACAACTCTTGGTATGCCACCTTATCTAAACTGTTATACATGATTCTTAATTAATCTCAAAGATTTGTGAATATTTACAAAATGGCATATGTAGGTTACTGATTCATCTCAATAGTCACAGTCTGCAGAACCATCCTCTGCTGCAAGCCATCCTTGGAGTCCTTCTACAAGCTCCAACACTACACCTGCGAAGAGGGTTGCCATACCAAGCTCTGCAAATGATCTCAATCATGCTGACGAAATTACACCCAAACAATCTGCAACTAAGGGCAAGCCTGGGAGGAAGGCCAAAGTTATCAAGACGGAATGAAATGGTTTGCGGACCTCGGGAGACATCCAATTTTTTATGCATAATCACAAACGGGACGCTTTTTTAATTGCTAACTTCCAGCTTTGATGCCATCTGTTGACTGTTTTGTGTTTTTATGCATTTGCTATGCAATTTCATTTGTATTTTGACACCTGAATGTTGTATTTCAAATTAATGTTGCAATGAATCTATTAAGTTTATTTCAAATTAATGTTGTAATGAATCTATTTTGCAGTAATGAATCTATTAAGTTAATGACTCTATTAAGTTAATTTCCTTATCCTACTCTATGTTTTGTATACAACATAAATTAAAGACATACTCTAACCAGTAAACAGCTCTATAATTTTATCATCATGCTATAACGACTCAAACAACCAGACCCCATATTACAAACTCTAATCCTTCAACAACCAGCCCCCATAATTTAATCACTATACTGTAAAATTAATTATAGTTCATATGTACTTTTTATTATCATATAGCCATTGCTATGACAGGAAGTCCGGTAAAAAACCCTTCAAACTACTGGTGGTTTTCAAAAAATTCAAGTTTGCATTCGGACTCCCAGTTGAGGATTATGTAAATATGGTTTTCCACTTAACCTGCTTTTTCAAACCATCATAGTTGCTAAACTTTTATAGACTTTCAGAAACATGTTGATGTGAAGTTGCTCTTGGAACTATATTTTTCCCAAACCTATGGACAATTTAGCCTACATTGGGAACTGCCAATAACCTAAACCTGTACATTTTCCTGCTACAAGTCAGAAGAGAGAGATTGTTATTTTCAATTTTTTGTTAATATATTTGCTATATGGTCAGATCAACCATAAATGCATAACACTTTATCCTATGTGCAGCCTGCGTCATATTAGTTTATCATGGAACTTTGTTAGCCATTTGACAAGTTTAAGTACACTTTTACCAATCACTACTTTGTGTAATGTCAGAATTTAAATTGTTTTTTAAATGTTTTTCCCTTAAATGCAGTCGGTTAGCAGATTGTCATGATAAACTATATCTGACCAAGGTTTGTAGGAAAAGTTTGAGTAAGTCCTTCCAACTAGGACCTTTTTAGTTGGTGTTAGTAGTTAAGTTTAACAATATTTGCATAAGAGCCCTCAATATAATATTATACATTGGTTATACTCAGTGAATGAGCAATATTTGTTGCTGAAAAACAACGAACATAATCAATGCCATACCTGAGAGTGGACCTTCCATTGAAGTTTTATGATTGTTGCTGACCAACATAGCCAACAAGTTTCTTGCTGTTAGAGAAATATTTCTGCACGACGGTGAGTATATTAATTGGACAGACAATGCTTATCTTTGCTTCAAGTATAACATATCTCTAAATATCCACACGAAAACATGAAAATGCTCATTCAATTTCGATTACATAACATAGCACTAATAAGGTTACCTCATTATATATGTTGGACATGATTCACAGTGTATGCTAAAACAATGGATTACAACCACAATCCTTTTTTATAAGTTGCGCAGAAGCACATATAGAGTAAGAAATTTTTGTATCCCTTCCACCAATATCTTAGAATCTGTCCAATATAGAACCACTTTTATAGGAAAATTTGGATATTGGTAGTTGGTTGAACGCATTTATGATGCAGCACCTAACTCAATAAATGACTCAATTACATGCTTTTCAATAAGAGATTTTACTAAGCTTCTATTACCACCATGTAACTTTCTTTGATGATAGTTATATTAAATGACATTATGTGAATATCATTATTGCTGTTACATTTTTTTTCTTAACATTGAGAATAACATTATATAACAGGTGCTTTGAGACAACAATAATGGACCCTATTGACAACATTGGGTCAGGTAAAAAAGCAAGAGCCAGACGCTCGATGATACTGAAAGAAAACCGTTCAAAGCGACAACGACATACTACTCAAGAGATGCTTGGTATGGAGGGCAGTCATAGTACTCTTAATATTTTTACAAATAGACAACCGTTGTCCGAACTCACCACGTCGTTTCAAAATATCGGCCCTATCTCACAGACAAATGGAGAGAGTAGTATATTAATGCAGCGATACTCGGTTCTGAACCAAGCCTCTCAAGACACGGTTTCAAGACACATTTAAGGTCCTGCCAAATACACGCTTTGGGAACAAATTTATTGTCAAAATTTTCGTCTGATTCCAATGCCAAATCATCTGAATTTGTTACCCCTTCAACAATCAATTATACGCATCATTGATTTCCATTTCGTCATAAGACCGTCATTGAGTTTGGGAGCTCTTCTCATACAATCACGTAAGTGAAGTACTTTTTTTTATAGGTATAAAAATGTATGGTATTCTACATTGATTTATGCTATGTATGTTCTACATTTATCCACTACATTTAACCGAATAATTGTTTATGCTGAACTTTGTTATAATATAACGGTTTATACAGAAATACAAGCACAAATGCATCAGGTCGGGACAGGCATAGGCAACGGTTGGGTATTCCACATCGCGCGTTAGAGTCTGGCTTAAATAATCCTGTTAACACAAATGCCACAGAAGCTTATACTTCTAACACAGCTAATCCTGTTAACACAAATGCCACAGAAGCTTATACTTCTAACACAGCTGTCGGTTCAAGCTCTAATGCTCGGTAATCGTTCATTAAATATCATGACATTAACAGGATTGTGTTACTTAATGTCACACCACTGTAAACAACATAAGGCGTTCATGTAAGAAAAACCAACTGTCAAGTTTTCTCCTTGTGTAAACAGGGTACATACCAAAAACAAACCAGGACGTGGGAGGCGTAGGACAGTTGGGGTCCCAAATCTTGCGTTTAACTTGACCAGAAATTTTCCACACGAAGCAAACAATCATATGACAAACAGTTCAACAGAAACTAGGTACATGTCATTATAATGAAACAAGTAACATGTTAAACTCACTTTACTCATTTGTAATTAGTCGCTACGACATCCATCCTCCTAACTATAAAATTTCTTGCCAGACAAGGCAGAGTACTTAAAACAGTGATCCGTGGTCCAAATGTACCCCATGAAGGGCATCGACAGGGTTTCCCCGTGGCTACAACAGTTTCACATTCTGCATATATTCCAAGGCAAACCTCTCAGGCTACATGCCCTGTTTTTACACCTACAGTCAATTTGGATTTTAATAGCGACTTCGATAATGACTCAGATGGTGACCCTTTTGCAGGTACGTATACAACTTGGTTTCCGACTGTCCTAACAATTTTTTGAATCATTCTTTTAGGTAATCCTGACAGTGAATAAATAAATTATAATGTTTCTGTTCGTGAATAGCATATCTATCTGAAGATGAGGTCGATTCAGAATCAGATGAGGTCGACGCACCGTATACAATTCATGCCAATTCATCGAGAACTTCTGAAGGTATGCCATTGTTACACCATATGTTGTGACATTACAACCTTCCTTGGATTTTGTATATAATGGTTATTCGTAAGATGCAATGATTACTTCTGTAGATTATTATGACATCGGGGACCCTCTTATTGAATGTCCTTACTGTAATGCCATTATGTGGTATCAAGAGAGGATGCACAAGAATAGGCACTCTCCCAATCCGCAATTTATGTTGTGCTGTGGTAATGGCAAAGTAGAGATACCAAAACTAAAACAACCTCCTAGAGTTCTTGCAAAGCTTTTGTTTGATCACAATGATTTAGTTAGCAAGAAGTTTCATCAACATATCAAAACTTACAATATGATGTTTGCATTCACATCACCTGGGGCAAAGTTGGACAATCGTTTTAATAATGGATGTGGTCCTCCAACAATAAGGATACAAGGTCAGACTTGTCATCGAATTGGAAGTTTGTTACCTCTTGATGGTGAACCACCTAAGTTTGCTCAACTATATATTTATGACATAGAAAATGAGGTCCAAAATAGAATGCAAGGTTTGAGGTAAATTCCTGTTACTGAACATTGATCTTTGTAGTTCATAGTTCCCATCACTATATATATAATTACCAAATAAACATTGCTAACCATTACGCTAACCATTTTCATTATCGTAAATTCTTTAGGAACACCACGAATATTAATCCGTTAGTTGTACAGCAATTGTCTGAAATGCTGTATGAATACAATGCTCATGCAAAGTGTTTCTAAATGGCTAAACAGTGGTTACATAGCGGTGACGCTCAAAACATGAAGTTGAAACTAATTTCAGACAGATCCACAGATGGTAGAGTATATAATCAACCAACGGTTTCTGAAGTTGTTGCGTTAGTAATTGGTGATATTGACACCGCGGAAATGAGGGATATAATCATGCAAACAAAAGGAGGAGGACTTCAGAGAATCAATGAGCTCCATGCGAGTTACATGGCTTTCCAGTATCCTTTGATATTTCCGTATGGTGAGGACGGATATAGACCAAATATTGCTCATAGAGACAGGTCGTTCAACGCGAATAGCATAAGAAATAGGCTAACAATCAGAGAATGGCTTTCATATCGCATTCAAACCAGAGCAGCTGAGGCAAAGACTTTGTTATGCTCGCGAAGGTTGTTCCAACAATTTCTGGTAGATGGATACACAATGTTAGAGTCAGAGAATTTAGAATGGATTCGCAAAAATCAACCAAAGCTTAGGGTGTCCAAGTACAATACTCTATGTGAAGAAGGAGATCAAAGTCAAACTCCCGGTTTAAGCATAGGTAAAAGAGTTGTTCTGCCCTCTACCTTTGTCGGCGGTAGTAGATTTATGGATCAATTGTACTATGATGGGATGGCCATATGTAGTAAAGTCGGATTTCCTGATTTGTTCATAACCTTTACTTGCAATCCAAATTGGCCTGAGATTCAAAGAGTACTTGCACCGCTTCATTTGAAACCACAAGATTGGCCTGATATCATTTCAAGAGTATTCAAAATCAAGTTTGATGAACTTCTATCAGATTTAACCAAGAAAGGTGTCCTAGGCAAAGTCCTAGCATGTGAGTTATTTCTTCCTCTATTGTCATATTTTTTTATACTACTGTTTCATGTATAAATTCATACTTTATTCACTTCTAACATTAGTTAATTCCAATGCTAGATATGTACACAATTGAGTTTCAAAAGAGAGGACTTCCACATGCACATATTTTGATCTTTTTGCATCCTTCAAACAAGTATCCAGGTCCTGAAGACATTGACAGGATCATTAGTGCTGAAGTTCCCGATCCGTTGATACACCCCCGGCTGTACAATTTGGTTAAATCTCATATGGTTCATGGGCCTTGTGGTTTGGAAAATCTTAATCTCCTTGCATGAAAGATAGAAAATGCTCCAAGTATTTCCCAAAAAAATTTCAACCAACAACTATAGTGGACCAAGATGGCTATCCTGTTTATAGGCGAAGAAACAATGGAAACACAATTGAGAAAAACGGTGTCATTCTACATAGTGGTCATGTAGTTCCCCACAACCCAGGTTTATTACTAAAGTACGAAGCACACATCAACATGGAATGGTGCAATCAGAGTACTTCTATCAAATACCTTTTCAAATACATTAACAAAGGTTCTGATAGAATTTCTGCTGTCATACAAGGTCAAGACAAAAACAACGTTGATGAAATCAAGCAATATTTGGATTGTCGATACATCTCTCCGAGTGAGGCATGTTGGAGGATATTTTCTTATTCCATACACGGTAGAAAGCCAGCCGTTGAGAGATTATATTTTCACATGGAAGGTGAAAATTCGGTTTACTACAAAGACTACGAACGAGTTGGAAATGTTTTACTCAAACCAAGTGTATCCGAATCTATGTTTACGGCTTGGTTCGAGGCAAACAAAACTTATGAAGAAGCAAGATTACTAACTTATGGTGACTTTGTTTCTAAATTTGTTTATGATAAGCGAGGTAGGAGTTGGAAGCCACAGAAACTAGGGTATACAATTGGTCGTCTTATTTGGGTTCCTCAATGTACAGGTGAACTATTTTATTTAAGGATGATGCTAACTATCACGAAAGGGCCATTGTGTTATCAAGACATCAAGAAAGTTGATGGTAAACAATACAAAACTTTTAGAGGAGCATGCTTTGCTATGGGTTTTTTACAAGACGATAGGGAATTTGTTAAGGCAATTAAATAGGCGCATGTTTGGGGATCCGGTTTGTTCTTACGTAAGTTATTTGTAACGTTGTTGTTGTCATCATCCATGAATAGACCCGAACATGTATGGAGAAAGACTTGGATGTATTTAGCTGATGGTATTCTCTACGAACAACGAATGTTGACAGGAAATCGAGGTTTCACAATTTCTATCATTTTTCATTTTTCTACTACATTTGTTTACAAGTTATAACACTTCTGTTATGCCACTTATATGTAACGACTCATGTAGCAAGGTATAAACAAGTGGACAAATAACTGCCTGTATGTATTATACTTCATGCCAGTGTGCTTTAAAAAATAGCAGCAGTGCAACCATGTATCTGCCTTGCAGGCTGCTATAAAAATATAACTTCAACACAATCTGTTGGTGCCTTGCATAAACTTCTAAAAGTAACAGTTAACATCTAATCTGGAGAAACAAAATACAGAAATTCAACCTGTTGCGGTCGTTTCATTGAGCAATATGCCGATTCAAATTTCAATTACGTTGCAATAATTTCATACGCAGGTTTCGTATCAGTTGTATTAATTCCTTATTTCTTTGTAGGTTTGACCCTAAATGATGAGGAGCTCAAACAACTTACACTGGTGGCAATTGAGAAACTGTTATAGAATAATAATAAAAGTCAGAATGACTACAAGACAATGCCATATCCAAGAGATTATGTTGTTGTGGATGTAGGCAATAGACTGCTTTTTGAAGAGTGTCAATATGATCCTGTTGCTCAAGAACAACTTTATTTAAATTTGTCCTCTTCTCTTACAGGTACCTAGGTTATGGTTTAAGTTGTTTAACATTAAGAATTAGTTTTATTTCATTGACATGTAAACGAATCTTCCATAATTTTTAGCTGAGCAGAGAGGGATTTTTAACGAAATCATGGATGCGGTAGAAAGGCAACAAGGCGGGGTGTTTTTCTTATATGGCTACGGCGGGACTGGTAAGACTTTTATGTGGAACACTTTATCAGCAGCACTTCAGTCTAAGAGAAAAATTGTCTTGCCTGTTGCCTCGAGTGGAATTGCAAGTTTATTGTTACCAGGTGGAAGAACAGCTCATTCTAGATTTAAGATACCAGTTCCTACCTTAGAAACTTCTATTTGCAACATTAACAAAAAGGATGATCTTGCTGAGCTTCTAAAGATGACAGATCTTATCATATGGGATGAGGCTCCTATGGCTAACAGGTTTTGCTTTGAGGCTCTTGACAAATACTTAAAGGATATTATGAGTGGAGTGCCAGATGCATCTAAGAAAATATTTGGACGTAAAGTTGTTGTCTTTGGAGGTGACTTCAGACAAATTCTCCCCGTTGTACCCAGAGGTACTAGATCTGATATTATCCATGCAACCATCAATGCTTCTTATATTTGGAATGACTGTAGAGTCTTGAAGCTTACGAAGAACATGCGCTTGGAAAGTGGTGCAACTACTTCTACAGTTGAAGACATAAGGGGATTTTCAGAGTGGATTTTAAAAATTGGAGACGGAACCATTTCTGAGACAAATGAAGGTTATGCTGATGTTGAGATTCCACCAGAGTTTTTGATATCAAATTTTTCTGATCCAATTCAGGCAATTGTGGAGGACACATACCCTGATCTGATTCATAATTATCTTGATGCTGAATATCTTCAACGTCGGGCAATATTAGCTTCAACAATTGAAGTAGTAGATGATATAAACCAATACATCACAAACCTTCTTCCAGGTATGAAACTCGCATTTATTTAACGATTCTTATGGGATTAATAATAAGTATGGTTATATATCTTACGTTGTCATTAATTATATTTTCTCACATATTGTAGGAGATGAGAAAGAATACTTCAGTAACGATTCCATAGATAAATCTGATGCTACTACGTTTGATGCTTATGAACATGTCACACCCGAATTCCTGAATGCTCTTAAAACTTCTGGATTACCTAATCATTCAATTAGGTTGAAAGTAGGGGCAACAATAATGTTAATGCGCAATCTAGATCAGACTGAAGGGTTGTGCAACGGTACACGACTCACTGTAACGAGACTTGCCAATCATGTCATTGAGACTAAGATCATTTCTGGAAAAAATATTGGCAACATCATTTATATTCCTAGAATGTCTTTGTCCCCGTCATAGTCACCATGGCCTTTTAAATTGGTGAGACGCCAGTTCCCTATCATTGTATCATTTGCCATGACAATTAACAAGTCTCAAGGACAATCTCTTAACCATGTTGGTTTGTACTTGCCAAAAGATGTTTTTAGTCATGGCCAATTATACGTGGCTATTTCTAGGGTTACTTCAAAAAATGGTCTCAGGATTCTTATTCATGACAACGATAAAAAGGCATTGAGTACTACAACCAATGTGGTCTTCATGGAAGTGTTCCAAAACATTTAAAAGGTATATTTTTATGAGAACGTCTTTTCATTCATACTTACAATGGTCAACATTTCAAACTTACATACCTAACATTATAAATGGTTTCTTTATCCATTTTCAGGTTTAAGGAACAAATTGTTTTGAACATGTCATTCAATTTTGTGATATAAGGCTGATGGTTCATGGCAGTCTGCTATAAACAACAGCAGCAGTGCAACCATGTATCTGCCTTGCAGCCTGCTCTAAAAATATAACTTCAAAACAATCTGTTGCTGCCTTGCATAAACTTCTAAAAGTAACAGTTTTACGGCTGTAGTTGTTTATTTCTATCATTGTTTTTTGTAATTCTATCAATGGTACAATACATCTATATATTAGATTTTGGCGACCGAAACTTTTTCTTTAATGGAAACTCTATCAATGTTGTCTTTCTATTCATGATTTAATGTTTGCTAGATGTCTATAATGGTTAATGTCTTTTCTGTTATCTTCTTTTGAAAGCTTTAGTGGTTTGTTGCAAACTCTTTGAATGTTGTAACAGAGGTTACTTCAATATATTATGAGAACATTAGCCAAAACAACATTTACTGAGATAACCACCTCACAAATTCAAAGATAGAACTCAAACAGCTTCCTGTCACTTAAATTGGACTGTCAAAATACATGACAGTCTACTCATAATCTCCAAACCACATCAAACTGAATCACTGATTAGTTTCAAAGGATGTGCACAGTATCACCCTAACCTCTAAAACACACATAACAGCAGGAAAATTTAACACAACATATTAACCACCCCATATATTTTGGCAGTGCAAACTTAACAGGCAGATAGATGGTCCAACTAAAAAACATATTTTGCCTAACCAAATAACCAGGCTTATAGCTGCTTATGACTCCAAGTGTTCACACAATTTCCAACATATTAAAACATGACAATCAAAACGAATTAGCCGTGCCACAGTCGAACTACAACCCACTTACGGGAAGAAAAACTGCGAGATCACGGCGCAGACTTAAAAGTTGTGGCCATCCAACCATTTAAAAAAACCAGAATTTGTAATAAGCAGCGTGAATCATCAGCCTAGATTATCCTTCACGATTCACTTCTTCTTCAATGCTGACTGGGCTTAAGTCCTCCACATGGCTCCTTCTTCTCCACAGCCTTGACGACTAAAACAGGCACATTTTTAATCGTCACTTATATAGGAATCATCATTTATATACCAGAAACACCATGCTTCAGGAATTTGGGCACCTTTTCAAGCTCCTCAACCAATCGCCTGTCAATCTTGGTAAGAAGCTCAGCAAACATTACATAAATGTGGCAGGGGCATATCCGTTCCCAATCTGACCAACATTGGCACGAGGAAAAACATATATGTTCAACCATGACCTCAAAAGTTCTAACATTACAGTTTTGGATGGAAATTCAACTTCTAATTCGATGGAAACTCACAATCCTTGAAACTGCATGTTGTTTTTCTGATTTTCACATAAGAGAAAATCAGAAAAAACAATCTGTTTTTCAAAGATTTATTGTATATAACAACTGAGTTTAAATTGTTCTACTCCACATGCCCATACACAATAAATTAAACCAGCTGATGAATGCTAACATAATGAAACAGACTGCAAACTTAAATACGCACTTTTTGGCGCACAAATGAATATTGATTTCTCATTCACCGTTATATTATGGTTTAGACACACAGTGATAGTAATAATATAGCATTCAAATTATATGATTGTATATTACATCCAGCCATCCTCAAAATACATACATAACGAAACTTAAATACCACAAACTTAACTTAAGTTTTGACCACCACATTGAGTTCAAACATAACTTATACATAATAGACTTAAATACTAAATTGGTTGTCTAACTGCTTCCCACCATCTACCATTACCAAGCAGCGGTTCACATTCTTCAAATGATCAACGGTTTAACAGCTGCACCACGATCTTGTTGCCTGGAGTGTCCTTGAGCATGAATCGCAGTTTATCGCCTCTTCGCAGTTGCTTCTTTTTCACAAAGTCTTTCCACCCTTTCCAAATATATTTCTCGACAGATGGATTTCTTCGTGAACTGAGGAGCTCACACTCATACCTCTCTCTGATGTCGAAGTCATACAACACCATTTGTGGCCCAACTCTCTCTAGCGCAGAGGCGATATATTTCTGAGGAAAGTGCTGCAAATAACACAAACACACAAATATCAATACATTGCAATGTCTATTATCCAGGCTTCTATTAACAAAATGCAATTGAACGAGACACACCAGAATGTTATTCGCAACTTTTCTTGCAGAAGATATCTGCTTATTCCACAGATAGATTTTTGGCCTCATGCACAGATCTTCATCACTTAAGCCATCCACAGACCTGGCATAACACGTAAGATATCATCTTTCAATGCTACAAAACTGGCGTACGTCACGGACAAATCAATCTGAACGACTTAAAACTTACAGAATAAAATGAAAGATAACTTGTCTCATTTTTGATAACTTGCGATTACGCTTTATCCTATAAACCGCATGCATTGACTGGGTATTACAATTCCACTTTTCAGACTAATCGTATAACAAGCATCATATCCCAAATCAACATATACTTTCATTGATATATAACTTTTATTTCTAAATACTATTCTTCAACGTTAAAACACGCTTAATAAGAAATCTGGGGCACACATATTGTAATGACGTTGCATGAACACTCAATCATACAAGCAAACCGGATAATAAACATGCATCAACTTTCTGAAAAAACCAAACAACTTTCTGTAAATCCGACCCATAAGAAATCCGAACCATATGAAATCCTAACATTCAACATTCTGTAAAAACCAAACAACATATACATTCAGAATGCAAATGAACAAAACCACTAGCTTTACCTTACGTCGTCTTGCATTTCGCTTTTCACATAAATCAGCCACGAACCCTCGCGACTTCAAGCGGCAGCTTCAGATTTTTGCTGAGTTGCCTCGCCTGTGAAACACGGTTGAATGTTGGGGGTAACAAAACCATTACTCACCTCCTTTTTTTACTGATGGTTGAATGAAATGGGCCACAAAAACCCTTACTATTACATGGCCCATTTACATTAACCCAAACTTGAGCATGTTGATAATTTAAACAATTTTTTTTCTTTTTCAAGCTTTTATTTAACTATCACTATATTTTCTATTTCTTTACCACTTTTTTTATATTACATTTTTCATTTTTTTTCATTTACTTTTAAAATGGTAAGAAATTTTCTAAAAATTTACTATTTTAGTACCCACTTTTCTTATATTATATTTTTCATTTTTTTCAATTACCTTTTAAAATCATAGCACTTTTTCTAAAAATTTACTAAATATAATTATTTTAATATTTTCTACATTTTTTCAGACTTATTTGTATTAAAACAATTATTTACCTTTTAGAATTACCCGCATTTACCCGTGCGGGAGCACGGGTGTTTGACTAGTTGCATTAAAAAAACATTGTTTTGCATGGGACGCAATAAGAAACATATGAAATCGACCACTAAAGGTCTTTCCATCAACTATGGACTGCGATCAAACACGTATATATCAATGACCAAAGCATTTCCATCAACCTGGGGGTTCCAACAATTCATAACTACCCCACATTCGGAGGGATATGGTACATTATTAAGCTCAAAATCCTCGAAACAATCACTTAAGCATTTCATCTTTACATGCCTTATGCTCGGGAATTGTGGACCATCATAGCTTCTATAAATTAACTAGGGCTCTGTTTGATAAAATTAGCTTATAGTTGATAGTTTGTAGCTGATTATTGATAGCTTATAGCTTATAGCTGATGGCTAGTAGCTGATAAGTTAATTTGAATGTTTGGTAACTTAGCTGTTACACTAGCTGATAATTACAAAATGACCTAACAGAAAATTTTTAATTAAGAAATTGGTGATTTCATTATCTTACTATATTGTATTATTAAATTAATTTTTATTCGATAAAAGTAAATGTATTAATAACAACATGCAAAACAATTTTGATATACATGAAAATTTGAAAATATCATCAAAATATATAAATTTGTACATAAGTTTTATGAGTTTTACTATTTATTATGAGTATATTGACAACGAAATGAATAAAAGAACCAACAAACCATACACAAAGCAGAGGTATTTCATAAAGCCATTAATGAGAACTTAAAAGTAAAAGTAGTCATAATAACTACAATTCTTGGTCTAGTTAACTCATTCTTTTGTAAAATATAGCTTTTTTTTTCCTAATTTCATAGTGAAATTTAATAAAATACGCGAAATAATAACATTGTAATTTTGAATTTAGTTAAATTATACTAAAATAATACCAAAAATAAGTTTATTGTCTAATATTTTACAATAAAACTCTGAATTTTCTTCACCTTTGTTGATTTCATTGATTCTCCTCTGATGTTTCACTAATATGAGAATTATCAACACTATTTCTAAATTAATTATATAATTTATATTTAATAAATGAAAATAATGTCTAATAAAGTAGAGAAAAATAGTAAAAATCTCATATAGCATTCTTCAAAATCTCTATAAGTTCAATCTTTTAAAATTAATTTTTGGCTAAAATACAGTTTTGGTCCCCCTATTTAGCAAAATTCACGGTTTTGGTCCCCTTGTTTTTTTTTTTAACAGTTTTGGTCCCTCACCCCTCACTGTTCCTGTACGGACGTACACTGTTCATGTACGGACATGTACGGACAAGTTACTGTTCATCACTTTTTCTGGGCAAAAATTGGAGTGGGGGACCAAAACTGTTAAAAAAAAAAACAGGGGGACCAAAACCGTGAATTTTGCTAAACAGGGGGACCAAAACTGTATTTTAGCCTTAATTTTTTAATAGTATATATATATATATATATATATATATATATATATATATATATATATATATATATATATATATATATATATATATATTTAAAATAATAAGGGTATAATTGGAATAAAAAGTCATAAGCTAAAAGCTATAAACTCAAAAACTACTTCAAATAGCTTTTGAGAAAAAAGCTAAAAACTATTTGAAAAGCTATAACTTAAAAGTTAAAAGACAATTATGTAACAAAGCTTTTTAATTATAATGAGCTAAAAAAATGTTAAAAATTCTTTTTTTTTTATCTTACCAAACATACTCTAGGTCTCTGGGCCACGCAGCGGATTACATGTTCCAATGACTTTAGCTTTATTTAAACATTTCTCTCTTATAAGTCTCGTGCTTGAGAGTTAAAAGACTGTAATAAATTTCTCTTATCTACTTGTTTGTACCACACAAGGCCTCCAGGCCCATCGTTGATTAGATGAGTCCAATATCCAAGTAAGATTAGTTCAAACTAGTAACTAACCCGTGCGTTCGCACGGGCATGTATGTTCAAGGATTTTATGTTACGGACACGTAATTGTTAATCAAATTGAAAAAAGAAATGATAAAATTATAAAAATATATATTATTTAAATTAAAATTTTGTATTGGTAAATATAAGAAATTGTCGAGAATTTTGTATTATTCAAAAATTGAATTAGTAGTCTAGTTGTTCCCGTTTATAATAATAGAAATTGTTTCTGTATATAAAAATATTTTAATCAAGAATGTATATTTTCCCGTATATAAATATTAATTTTGTTTTTACACAATTTATACAATAAAAATAGTATTTGTTTCGTAGATCAAAAATAAAGTTGCGTTCGTTTATAACAATAGTATTTGTTTTGTATATTAAAAAATTTTAATCAAAATTAAAATTGTGTTCGTTTAAGACAGATGTATTATTTTTTTTGTATAACAAAATTTGAATGAAACAAAAAGTTGTTCTCGTGGATTACAGTAGTATTTTATTCGTAAATTAAAAATTTGATTCAAAATTAAAATTGTGGTCGTTTATAACATATGTATTTTATTTGTATATAAAAAAATTTGAATCAAACAAAAAATTGTGTCCGTTGATTAACATAATTTTATGTTTCGTAGATTAAAAATTTGAATCAAAATAAAAGTTGCGCTCGTTTATAACAATAGTATTTGTTTCGTATATTAAGAAATTGTATTGAAAATTAAAATTGTGTCCGTTTAAGACATATGTATTATTATTTTTGTATAAAAAAATTTGAATCAAACAAAAAGTTGTTCCCGTGGATTACAGTAGTATTTGTTTCATAAATTAAAAATTTGATTCAAAATTAAAGTTGTGGTCATTTATAACATATGTATTTTATTTGTATATAAAAAAAATTGAATCAAACAAAAAATTGTGCCCGTTGATTAACATAATTTTATGTTTTATAGATTACAACATTGAATCACAATTATAGTTGCGCTCGTTTATAAGAATAGTATTTATTTGGGATATTAAAAAATTTGAATCAAAAATACAATTGTGTCCGTTTCAAACATATGTATTATTTTTTTGTATAAGAAAATTTGATATCAAACAAAAAGTTGTGCCCGTGGATTACAGCAGTATTATTTTCGTATATTAAAAAATTGATTCTCAATTAAAGTTGTGCTCGTTTGTAACATATGTATTTTATTTGTATATAAAAAATTTAGAATCAAACTAAAAATTGTGTCTGTTGATTAACATAACGTTATAAGAATTTCAAACTAAAAAATTTAGAATCAAACTAAAAATTGTGTTCGTTTATAAGAATTCTTGTTTAGATTGATTTTAAATTTAATTTTAATCTTAATATTAGGTAATAAATTTATTATATAATAATTTTGTATTAGTGTAGATATAGGAGTTGTTTGCAATTTATATAGGTGTTACACAAATATAGAATAACATCATAAGTATTGTTTGCAATTTAACGTTTACAACATCATAAATATTGTTACACAAATGTATAAAATTATTCAATTAGTTCATAGTTTTTATTAGTCATAATTCAGAAGTACAAGCAAAGCATCGTGACATAAAGTAGAACAATCTCAAGGTGGGTAATGAAAATGGAGTATAGACCTCTTCTTCATCTACCAAGGTCTTCAAAATGACGTCAATTTCACATGTAAAGATCCCACAGGCCATGATTGGAAACCTAAATCATAGAACAATTATCAGATGCTAAATCGGGATATACAAGAAAGTTGAAACATTGAAACATAAGCTCTTTTGAAACAAAATATTTGTTAACACTGCATACTTGATGAGCCGTTTATACAATTAAACTTACTCTCAGCTGACATAACGCTGAAGCTAAAAATGGACAGATACAAAAAATAAGTAAAACAACAACAACTAAGCCTTGGTTTTCACTATATACATTGATCCTTCAATATCATTAGTTCATAAAAAAAGTCCATTATTTTGAATTGAACAGAAACATACAAGTTAATGAGACGATTGTTGAAGGCCTTGCATTCCTGGATTATTTCGTCTTCATCCAGAAGCTCTTCCAAAGTGTAGTTATCCTTCTCCAATACTACCTCGACCTGCAGATCATCAGCAACGCAAAATGAGACAAAAGAGAAGTGTTATTGCCAAACATGATTTTCCACGTTTTGACAAATTAGGCCATTAAGATGTGTATATTCGTTCTCAAATCAGAATGACGAGTAGCAAGAAGAAGTGAAATGTTGTTTTAACATGCATTAAATTCAAATGTTGTTCAGGTAAAAGCAAGAATAAGCTTACTGCCAGCCCAGTCCAAAATGTACATTCACGGTGAGTTTTTACTGCAATTTCCACTCCAGCCCTAACCTTCAATGCTCTACAAATTGAAAGTGGAATATCCAAACAACAAAAAGGAATTCATACATTTAAACAACAAAAAACTGTATTTGTAAATATGTAACGCAGAAAAGGAAATCAAAATATCAAAACCAATTTCATTCATATGAATTGAAATCTACATCATTCAAAAGTGGTCCATTCAGAAACGAAAGTTACAACATTAAGAAAAATAAAACTCCTAATAGTCAAATCTATAAGGCCTGAACGACATGAAATTGCTCCAACCTATTGGTGTTAAGTCTTCATCATCTGAATCAATCGTACGTTTCTTCTGTATCCTTCTTGCTCTGTTATATCTCCTCCTCCTCTGTCTTCTTTCAACTGAGGCCGATTGTAGCCTCTGCACAGCTTCCTCAGGTTGGACTTGTTGGGTGTGAACAGGTTGTTGAACATCAGAAGTAGGTATTTGAACATCTGAAGTTGGTTGTTGAACATCTGAACTTTGTTGGGTTTGGGCAACTTCATTGGAACTCATGTTCGTTTTCCTTCTTGAATGATGCTGGTTGTGTGATAAAATGAAGAGGAAAACGTTTATATAATGGTTTACGTTGACATTCTAAATGTTTTTTTTGGGCTGTAATTATTGGTTGGGAAGTTCAATAACCAGTGCTGGTAATTGAATATGAATGGTTAAGTTTATCATTTATTTTAAAATACATTATTATTTAAAATGGGGCATTGGGAAGCAAAACATTGTATATTGTTATTATGGGCCCAAAACCTATTTACATCGGTGGTAAATAGATTTCAAAGGCATAACGATTGGTTGACCATGTAGATTATTTGGTATAACGAAATTAAATACCAAACCATTAAGTCTATAAAATGATCTTCTAAATAAAAGAATATAGAAAGAAATCCTAATGCCAGGAAAAATTTATGCAGTACAATGACTGTAAGCACCACAAAGTTTGGACAAAAGGTGCACATACCATAAGAGTTCTTAACAGATCATATCTTTGCACATGAGTATCCCCGCCAATTCACTGGTAACGAAACAAATATTGCAAATAAGTAACAGAGTCTAAATAGCCACATATATATTTTATTCACAACACTAGTTCACAGTTTATACATTTGGAAAAAAGAGAACATAAATAGCTATTACTGACTAAATTAAGTGTATGCTTCATATTCTGGCTGCGAAAATAGACATTATGCCATAAGGTAAATATAACACATATAGATATATTAGATTGCAGGTGTACCAGGACCAAGAGCATATCATGTATCATGTGTCAATAAAAAATTAATATCAGTAATACCTATAAGATCCTTTCTAAGGGAATGAAGAGGATCTAATGTAACATCTGTCACATTCCAATAATGAAACAGTTAGTAGAACAACAGATTCAGGAAGGAACATCATCTGCAAAATATTAAGGAAAGATGTTCAACGATATTTACACTATTCAAAAAACACTTCATTAACTTAGGGTTACGTCATTGGATTTTTACTGGCATCAGATTACCTTATAAAGAAGGTTATAATCAAATGGGGCAAGTTATGTTTGTATGGTCGCATCATCCAATCTGTCGACCATCTGAAAAAAAGAAAAAACATTAATATAATTATAGATTGAGTTATGTATTCAAACATTACAGTGTCAGAAATAAATAACACAACACTACCAATGTTTAAACACAAATGGAGTTACAAAGTTAGTAATCCATCTATTTCAAATCAATTCAATGTGTCCATTTTAGAAGGATCTTGTAATTTCGTGTTTTACGCTTGAGACAATCAACAAAAGACAACTATAGGCTAGTTGACTTGCTAGCTTCAGTGCAATAAATGTATTTTCATATTAGTATTATCAATTGCTTACACAAACATTTAATCAAACATCTACCATTCGTAGATTTTCATCACAAACAACCCAAGTGCCTCAACCTTCAAAGTTCAGGTTTCTGATTTCAACATTAAATGAAAGAAGAAAAATAATGAAAACCAACTTATCTCTTTATTATACGGCATAAGCAATTACTACGGATGCTATCTCCAAAGCACCACTTCTTTTCTCAGGTCCATTTTTTTCCATAGAACTTTTCAACTGTTAAGACATAAAGAAAATGTTTTGTCATTAAGACGTTTATATTTATGCACAAAACATAAAGACGAGCATCTACAAGAAGTGAAATGTTTTTTTAACATGCTTTAAATTCAAATGTTTTTAAGTTAAAAGCAAAAACAAGCTTACCGCCTCTTCAGTCGAAAATATGAGTTCCTACTGCCTTTTTCACTCCAACCCTAACCTGCAATGCTCCATATATTGAAAGTAATAGATCAAAAACACAAAATCCAAAAATCAAGATCCAAAATAATGCCTTCAATGCTTCAAAATTTAAGATCCCTAACCTACAAAATCCAAATGATGAAGAAGGTGGTTGGATAAAAAAAACATTGCATCGATAAAAAATAACAAACCAATGAGGGGACACAAGCTCAAAGCAATCCAACACTAACATAAAAACAGAAGAGGCTCAATGTAATGCCCTGTATAATATATATCTAGAATAATACAATACAAGCATTTTATTTGGTACTGACACATCAAAAGCGCCTAATGGCATAGTTCACATACTTGTCCATTCTAAAACATAAATACACTACATGGCACAAGTCATGGAAACTAGCCAAAAATAATAAAACTAAGAATGATATACAATACCCTCAATTGTATACAACAAAAGAATACACAGCGGAATAAGCTTAACTAAGCTACTCTCGAAACATCCGAGCATCGCTCCACTTGTATATCAAACCTGCAAGTACCTGAAATATAGCAACTATAGTGGGGTGAGATACATCAAATCTCAGTGAGTTCCCTATCCTATAGGTCCTCTCGGCTTTACAGGGTTCTATCAATCCTAACTCAAGTCAAGGGGAAGGGAAATGACTTTGAGTTCACAATCTCACCATCTCACACTATATGGAAACATGTCATGAGTTCATCAACTCACAATATCACTAATCGATAACCGTACCAAGGCATCCCCTTTTCCCGTCCTCTTCTACGTCTAGAAGTCGGCCCGGGTCATAGATCCTTGTGATTACTTGACATACAAATTGGATTCGGGATCATCAGCCCGTACACCGTGATCCGTCACTTCACACGACCCGTACACCGTCACAAGTCTCTTTACCCGTAGGCTCCAATCGTACTATACGCGGGAATCAAACCTGCCAAGTAATTATGCATACGTTTCAGTGGAGGTGCTCGAGTCTCATGAAACTACACCGCAAGATAAATGGTTATGATTACGTGATCAAAACACAACGTGATTGTATTCGACAATCACAAGGCCATATTAGCCTTAAGGCCTCTTTTGCCTTTATCAATAAAACATAACATATACACATGTTCCATACTAGTGTTTCACTCATTCTATACCATTCGGTAATGGACACACGCCTCGGCCTCTTCTGCACGAGCGTTGTCATTACGTTATCTGCTCTAGGCCAGAACTCGTCAATGAATGCACGAGCGTCGCCATCCAGAGTTCCTATCACAATTCGAATCACAACCTAGAATTATACCATTTTGTTTTGGGGTAAGGTTTACTCACTCTTCCTAATTCATATTTTAAACATGCATATTTATTTCAATCAAGTTAACATTAATAACAAGCAAAGCATATTACAATTGCACATTTGAATCACATATAATAATTCAATCACATAAAACATCATTTCGGTTTTTCCTCCGACCCATTTAATCGGGTAACGAAATCAATATTCTCACTCTTATCCCGTAGGATATTTCCACAGCTTTACATCGGCTATTACTATGCCGAAATTGGACTTATGATCCAAAAGATATTAATTCCAACATTTCACAAAACATTACTTTCCTTCATTTTCCCCTAAATGAAATACCCCACATCATACCCAAAACATCATACCCAGATAGAGGGTCGTCATAGCTTTCTAATGACACCAAGAACGTCTCGATCCGAGTTACGGATCAAAAGTTATGAAAGAAACAAGTTGGATGTTCTGTCATGTTCGCATTACGAAGAAGCCAGCGAATGCCCGCTACTTCATTCGCAGTACGAAGCGTCCAGTGAACGCCTAGCTAACACTCGTTCGCTGCACTATTCGCAGTGCGAACGCCGGCGAACCAAGGCAGTGGCAAAAACAACGTAAGGTTCGTAGGGCGAACCACTAGCGAACGTTCGCTACTTTACTCGCAGTGCGAAGGTGCCAGCGAGCCCACGATTTCCCCTTCGCTGGGGGATTCGCAGTGCGAATCTGGGAAAATGAAAAAGTTCATCAGCGTAACAGCTGATCTCCCATGGTTCCAAAACCCCACCAAAACATATCCAAACATCCCACAATCAAACATAATTTATTCTACACTCCTATAACTCATACTACTCAGTTTATAACACATTTCAACCGTTAAATTTCATCGATTACCAGTTTAAGCAATTTCTCACAAAACCTAACTTAAGCTAAAATCATCTCTAATTCTAGAACTTAAGTTTCTATCTAGAACCCACCTGATAATCGAAGAGGAGTTTGAAGAAGATGCTGATGATCCATGGGTTTCTCTTCTTCATCTTCTCCATTTTCTCTCTTCTTCTTCTTTACTACTTCTTCTTTTCTCTTTTTTTTTCTCTTTCCAAATATATATATATATATATATATATATAAAAATCAATATTATATAATATAATCCAATAGAGTAAAATATCTTCAGTTGATATTTTGTCATCTCAACCAAATTGATCAATTATTAAAGTTACCTTAAAATCCTTTCGTGAATTGAAATAATTGATCTCTTCAGAGTTCAACAGTTGCTCTATTGATCCCAAAAGTCAATACTTAAAGTACTTAGAGGGTTCCATGAATCTCATTTACCAAGGATAGAGCACATAGATGCTCATCTGATCTCATCTGATATCCCATTGAGCATTTAGATAATACGGGGTATTAAACTCAACAAAAGAGGTCAAACATATTTTTTCAACCAAACATAAAAACATAACGGACCCAAACATATTTTTTGGTTAGGGTTCAACAAAAGAGGCTCAGATTCACCTTTTCTCAAATAATAGAGGAAGTTTGCAAAGGCTGCGTCAACAATATATGTGCAATGTGTAACACCCCCTTTCTATACCCCCAAATAATCAAGTAAATCATTTAGGCACGTATTGGAAATTTCATCAGAGTATAATTGTAAACACGGCATAAAAAGGCATGTCACATTATGCTTGAAATTAAAACATACAACACCTGCTCCATAAATGATATGCAACAGTGGGGTAACTTTCAACGTAGGAACTCAGTCCTTACACCCACATCTCAATATTTAGAATAAAAGCGGAAAATCTAAACATTGATAACATCAAACATATATACATTATATATATATATATATATATATATATATATACATCAACAAGTATGATACAACAACATTATTCGTGTTTATATACACAAATTCATCAGCAAGATACATACACGAATGTATCACAAAAAGGAATCAAACATAAGCATCCTAGCTACGCGGTGCTACATATCAGAGCCAACCGACCAAAAAGGTATGAAGACACACTTCACAAAAGACCACCAGATACCTAATCTGCAATGCCTCGTAGAGCATCATAAAACAGCAGAAGGGTGAGAAATATTATCATAATAACAATGCATATAATCATATATCTCAACACAAAAGTATACACATAACACATTCTCACCATTCTACCATTCCACATAAACATACATATTATATTCATTCTTCAATGCATCATTACCACGATACAATTCTTATCACAATTCATCACATCTCATTCAATATACATCGCAAGGCATACATATATATATATATATACATATACAAAACCAAGCATATTCATCACAATGCTTATCATTCAACATAAACACATATATTCATGTTCATTCATCCATGCACAAATACAAGGATGGCCAATGCAAATCATAGAGACCGACTCACGACTCTATGCAAATGCAATGCGGTACCGACTCATTTCATCTCAAGTTCAATTGAAGAACTTATTGGAACCATCGCTCGTTACTTAGTATAACTCCCCGTCGGGCATACGATGTTCACCCATTGCTACCACCTCTCGAAAGGCTTACAATGTTTATGGATTACCCCCACCTCTCAAAAGGCTTACAATCCGATTGTTCCCACCTCTCAAAAGGCTTACAATCATTTGTAATCATCGCCCCACCTCTCAAAAGGCTTACGACGTTACAACGGATTCATCTTAGAACCCCACAATGCAAGAATGCAATCATGATGCTTCACATACAACATGACTCATGATACTCTTGACATGCATACATATTCACAATATAGTCATGCATTCATCACACACAATCCACATACATTCACATCAATTGTGCCAAACGGCAACCAAACGTTTTCACAAATAACCAAACAATTCGATTTACGGTTTACCGGAAAAGTCGGTTAAAAGTCGGCTAAAAATAATATTTTCCATCATCATCAAAAAGTACTCCCCCACAGCTTCGATTCTATATAAAGAACACTTAAATCCGATAAACAACGAAGAAGATATGTATATTTCAAAATAACGCAAAAACATAAACCGAAGGCCCGACACTACGAAACGGTTCGAAAATACTGTTCCAATTGGACCAGTTTTAGACCTCAAAACTATTTTTCCTAGAAAGAACATCTTGTTAGCTTCCCAACGCTTCGAACGGGGGTCAAAACCGACTTACGGTTCAAGAGTTATGAATTTCCGAAGTTTCCCCGACAAACCAGAATTTTCTGGTTCAGCACAGTATGTATCGATACATAGGCTTATGTATCGACGCATAGAGGCCACATGTATCGATACATAACACGCATGTGTCGACGCATGCTGTAGTGAAAATGTTGTTTTCTCAAATTTCTTCAGTATGTATCGATGCATAAGGGTTATGTATCGATACATAAATCATTTCGTATCGATACATAGCTGTTATGTATCGATTCATAGCCCTGTTTTTCTCAAAAATCAGATTTCTCAATTTTACACACTTGCTGTAACTTTTCCGAAATGCCCGAAACTCGACTAAATCGAACATTTTCACCGAAACAAACATATACGCGCAACCACCAAATACATAAGAACAATTTAGAACACATAAACGAAATTTCTACGACGTTCGATTTTTCGATTAAATTTCAACCTTTCAAAAACCAGAATTTTCAAACATCACCAAATCGAATAAAAAGCACGTTATACGACGACCTAACCTTACTCGATACAACTACGTAATTTATTTCGAATTCTAACCGTGAAAACATCGGTTTCTATCGATTTCCTACGATTCGACCTAAACGGAAACAACAACGGAAACATACCGAAAACTAACCGAAACATAACCAAACTTCATGAAACTTTAAACAACAGCTCACATACCTATATCCAACCAACACATGTATTTATACGACTTTTCGACCGTAAAAAACATCGGTTTCTATCGATTTCGTCAAATACGGCATAAACGGAAACATATGGAAAACCAACCAAAACATCCACACAAAACACATACATAATCATACACAAAGTTAGGATAACAATATTTCACACCCTTACCCGATTAAATTCGATTCCTAGAGTTGTCTTGACGATTTCCTAGCTTTTCCAATCTTTTCTTCTCTTTTTCTTCTCTTGCTCTTCTTTCTCTCTATTTTTCTCTCTAACTCTCCTTTTCTCTCTTTTCTAACTCTTATACTTTTCTTTCTATTTCTTTTCTTACTACTTTCTTTTCTTTACTTTAAATATCTCACAAATACCCTTAAATCATTCCTCACTAAAATTCTAACTTAACAATAATTATGAAATGTCTAAAATACCCTCCAATCTAATTTCCCCCCGAAAACTCTCAAAAACGGTAAAATAATATAACACGCCAACATATCAGATTAAAACACCAATTTCACAATAACATTATTATCACCCAAATTAAATAAAAGACTCAACAAAATAATACAAATTAGCACAAAATGGAGATAATCATAATCGGGCTGTTACAACTCTCCCCCACTTTTGAAATTTTCGTCCTCGAAAATATTACCTGATTCAAACAACTCCGGATACGACTCTCGCACCCCACTCTCTAATTCCCAAGTCATATTGCCCTCCGAAGCGCCTCCCCACGCTACTTTCACAAGCGCAATATCCTTGCCTCTTAGCTTCTTAACTTCACGATCCAAAATCTTAATCGGTAAAACTTCAACTGTAAGATTATCTCTCACTTCTACCTCGTCCATAGGAATAATATGTGACGGATCCGGAACATACTTCCGAAGTTGCGAAACATGGAAAACGTCATGCAAATTCGAAATATTCTGAGGCAACGCCACACGATAAGCCACAGGGCCAACACGTGCAGTAATCTGATACGGACCAATAAAACGAGAAGTCAACTTCTTCGACTTCAAAGCACGACCCACACCCGTAACCGGTGTAACTCTCGAAAACACATGGTCGCCTTCTTGAAACTCAAGATCCTTCCTTCTCTTGTCATGATAGCTCTTTTGTCTACTTTGAGAAGCTTTCATCTTCTCCCGAATAAACTTCACTTTCTCCGTCGTTTCTTGTACCAATTCCGGTCCAACAATCGCCCTCTCACCAGTTTCATGCCAACACAAAGGTGTTCGACATCTCCGACCATACAAAGCCTCAAATGGTGCCATACTAATACTCGAATGAAAACTGTTATTATAGGTGAACTCAATCAACGCTAAATAACTATCCCAAGCACCACCTTGCTCTAGCACACAAGCACGCAACAAATCCTCCAACGATTGAATCGTCCTCTCGGTTTGACCATCTGTTTGCGGATGGTAAGCCGAACTCAATCTTAGCTTAGAACCCAATGCCTCTTGTAAACTCTCCCAAAATCTCGATGTAAATCTCGGATCTCGATCCGATACAATACTCTTAGGAACACCATGTAACTTCACAATCACACGAACATAAATCTCGGCTAACTTGTCCAAAGGATAACTAATGTCAATTGGAATAAAGTGAGCAGATTTAGTAAGCCTATCAACAATCACCCAAATAGCATTATGACCTCTTTGCGTATTCGGCAATCCCGTAACAAAATCCATCGATATACTATCCCATTTCCATTCCGGAATATCCAACGGTTGCAACAAACCACTAGGCTTCTGATGTTCCACCTTCGACTTTTGAAAAGTCAAACACGCATACACAAATCGAGCCACATCCCTCTTTAAACCGGACCACCAAAAGATCTTCTTCAAATCTTGATACATCTTATTCGCACCCGGATGAATACTTAAATTACTTCGGTGTCCTTCCTCTAAAATCATCTTTTTCAACTCCGCGTCGTCGGGTATACAAATACGACCACGGAATCTCAAAACTCCAAAGTTATCAACCTTGAAATCCTCATATTCATTTATCATTAAATCAACGAACTTCAAATCCAACTTTTGCTTTTCACTAACCGTTGCAAGAAAATCATTCGTAACATGTAACATACCAAGTCTCACACTTCGCGGCGTCATTTCACAAACCAAACTCAAATCTCTGAAATCCTCCAAAAGTTCCCATTCTGTCATCATTAATGCGGACATATGTAACAACTTTCGACTTAAGGCATCGGCTACCACATTCGCCTTACCCGGATGGTAATTCAAACTAAAATCAAAATCCTTCAAAAGCTCTAACCATCTTCGTTGTCTCATGTTCAATTCTTTCTGATCAAATAAATATCTTAAGCTTTTGTGATCACTAAAAACTTCAAATCTTGCACCATAAAGGTAATGCCTCCAAATTTTCAAAACAAACACCACCGCCGCTAACTCCAAGTCATACGTAGGATAATTCTTTTCATGCACTCTCAATTGTCGTGAAGCATATGCCACAACTTTTCCATCTTGCATCAGAACACCACCTAACCCAATCAAGGAAGCATCACAATACACCACAAATGGATCTGTAGGATTCGGTAAAATCAAGATCGGAGCCGTTGTCAACCTTCTTTTTAGCTCAATGAAACTCTTTTCACAATCTATATCCCAAATGAAAGCCTTTCCTTTACAAGTCAATTGCGTTAACGGAAGTGCCAACTTCGAAAATCCTTCAATAAACCTCCAATAATAACCCTCCAAGCCTAAAAAACTTCAAATTTCCGTAACCGATCTAGGAGTCTCCCACTGCATCACCGCATCAATCTTGGATGGATCAACACTAATACCACTCTCGGAAATAACATGTCCAAGAAAACTTACTTCCGATAACCAAAAGTCACATTTTGACAACTTAGCATACAATTGTTTCTCTTTCAAAATTTGTAACACAATTCTCAAATGCTCTTCATGCTCCTCTTGAGACTTAGAGTAAATCAAAATATCATCAATGAACACAACCACAAAACGATCCAACTGTTCATGAAAAATACGATTCATGTATTCCATAAACACCCCCGGCGCATTAGAAACCCCGAATGGCATCACGGAATATTCGTAATGACCATACCGTGTCCTAAATGCCGTCTTCTGAATATCCTCGCTTTTCACACGAATTTGGTGATATCCCGATCTCAAATCAATCTTGCTAAAGATACGCGCACCAACCAATTGGTCCATCAAATCATCAATCCTTGGAAGCGGATACTTGTTCTTAATTGTCACCTTGTTCAACTGTCGATAATCAATACATAACCGCATACTTCCATCCTTTTTCTTTACCAACAATACCGGATCACCCCAAGGAGAAACACTTGGCCTTATAAATCTTTTGTCCAACAAGTCATTCAACTGCTTCTTCAATTCTATCAACTCCGATGCCGACATACGATACGGTGCCATCGAAATCGGTCTAGTGCCAGGAACTAGATCAATAGAGAACGCAACTTCTCTTTCCGGCGGTACATCCGTAATATCCTCCGGAAACACTTCTGGAAAATCACACACCACTGGAAACACATCAATACCAATCTTACTCTCCACTGACCATGATGCAAACAACCCAAACAATTGAGCTTCATCCTCTAAAAGTTTCTTCAACTCTTTAGTAGATAGAAAACTCTCATCTTCATTATCTTCCAAAGAAGGAAACCTTACCAACTTATGATAGCAATCTATATGAACTCGATTAAATTGCAACCAGTTCATACCCAAGATTACATCCAATCCCTCCAACGGCAAACACACTAAATCCATAATGAAGTCTTTACCATAAATGGTCAAAGGACAACTTACACACACCAAAGACGTAGTTACAGACCCTGAAGCAGGAGTCTCAATAACCATCTCAATACCCATCAAAGACAACGCAACATTCAAACGCTTCGCGCACTCAGACGAAATAAACGAATGAGTCGCTCCCGTATCAATAACAGCAACTAAAGGTGTACTATTAATAAAGCATGTACCTTTAATCAAACGGTCTGCACTAGAGGTCTGAGTCCCCGCCAATGCAAACACCTTTCCGCCCGCTTGAGCTTGTTTCGGCTTAGTACACTTAGTACTAATGTGACCCACTTCTCCACAGTTAAAACACTTCACCATATTCCTCCTACACTCAGCAGTAGAATGCCCCATACCTCCACAGCTAGAACATCTCCCAACGGCCTTCCTACACTCAGTTGCTTTATGACCCATTCCACCACAATTGAAACACTTAATGAACCCAGAACTTCTTCCTCCAGATCTCTTATCAAAGTTTCCCTTATATTTACCCTTATCAGTGAGGGTCACATAAGGTCCACTTCTAGCTTGCGGTTTCCCTCTCCTCTCATTCACACTCTTGTAATGGGTAGAACGAGCTTTGCTATCTTCCTCGAAGATTCTACAACATTCAGTCAAATCTGAAAACCTCCTAATCCTTTGATATCCCACAGCTTGCTTAATCTCAGGACGCAAACCATTCTCATATTTAATACACTTTGAGAACTCAGCAGTAATCGCAGCATAATGAGAATGAAATTGAACCAATTCCACAAACTTAGCAGTATAGTCCACCACTGACATACCACCTTGTTTCAATTCCAGGAATTCCATCTCTTTCTTCCCTTTCACACTTTCAGGGTAATACTTCAGCAAAAACTCGGTACGAAACAATTCCCAAGTTACCTCTTCATTATCCACCTCAAGAATTTCACGCATACCGACCCACCAATCGTCGGCTTCTTCCCTCAGCATGTGAGATCCAAGCCTCACCTTATTCTCTTCCGCACAATCCATGACTCTGAAGATTCTTTCAATCTCTTTCAGCCAAAGTTGAGCACCATCGGGATCAAATCTTCCTTTGAAGACCGGTGGTTGATTCTTCCTGAACTCTTCATTAGCACTTACATTCGGCGCACCCTGCACCGCCCTAGCCATTGCTTCCATAGCAGCAGCCATCGCATTATCGTTTCTACCAGCCATATTCCGATCACTCCCAAAAATAACAACAAAGGTTAAACAACAGTTCAACCAACACAACAACGAGACAGACACGACTGACTCAACCTTGGCTCTGATACCACTTAATGTAACACCCCCTTTCTATACCCCCAAATAATCAAGTAAATCATTTAGGCACGTATTGGAAATTTCATCAGAGTATAATTGTAAACACGGCATAAAAAGGCATGTCACATTATGCTTGAAATTAAAACATACAACACCTGCTCCATAAATGATATGCAACAGTGGGGTAACTTTCAACGTAGGAACTCAGTCCTTACACCCACATCTCAATATTTAGAATAAAAGCGGAAAACCTAAACATTGATAACATCAAACATATATACATTATATATATATATATATATATATATATATATATATATATATATATACATCAACAAGTATGATACAACAACATCATTCGTGTTTATATACACAAATTCATCAGCAAGATACATACACGAATGTATCACAAAAAGGAATCAAACATAAGCATCCTAGCTACCCGGTGCTACATATCAGAGCCAACCGACCAAAAAGGTATGAAGACACACTTCACAAAAGACCACCAGATACCTAATCTGCAATGCCTCGTAGAGCATCATAAAACAGCAGAAGGGTGAGAAATATTATCATAATAACAATGCATATAATCATATATCTCAACACAAAAGTATACACATAACACATTCTCACCATTCTACCATTCCACATAAACATACATATTATATTCATTCTTCAATGCATCATTACCACGATACAATTCTTATCACAATTCATCACATCTCATTCAATATACATCGCAAGGCATACATATATATATATATATATATATATATACATATACAAAACCAAGCATATTCATCACAATGCTTATCATTCAACATAAACACATATATTCATGTTCATTCATCCATGCACAAATACAAGGATGACCAATGCAAATCATAGAGACCGACTCACGACTCTATGCAAATGCAATGCGGGTACCGACTCATTTCATCTCAAGTTCAATTGAAGAACTTATTGGAACCATCGCTCGTTACTTAGTGTAACTCCCCGTCGGGCATACGATGTTCACCCATTGCTACCACCTCTCGAAAGGCTTACAATGTTTATGGATCGCCCCCACCTCTCAAAAGGCTTACAATCCGATTGCTCCCACCTCTCAAAAGGCTTACAATCGTTTGTAATCATCGCCCCACCTCTCAAAAGGCTTACGACGTTACAACGGATTCATCTTAGAACCCCACAATGCAAGAATGTAATCATGATGCTTCACATACAACATGACTCATGACACTCTTGACATGCATACATATTCACAATATAGTCATGCATTCATCACACACAATCCACATACATTCACATCAATTGTGCCAAACGGCAACCAAACGTTTTCACAAATAACCAAACAATTCGATTTACGGTTTACCGGAAAAGTCGGTTAAAAGTCGGCTAAAAATAATATTTTCCATTATCATCAAAAAGTACTCCCCCACAGCTTCGATTCGATATAAAGAACACTTAAATCCGATAAACAACGAAGAAGATATGTATATTTCAAAATAACGCAAAAACATAAACCGGAGGCCCGACACTACGAAACGGTTCGAAAATACTGTTCCAATTGGACCAGGTTTAGACCTCAAAACTATTTTTCTTAGAAAGAACATCTTGTTAGCTTCCCAACGCTTCGAACGGGGGTCAAAACCGACTTACGGTTCAAGAGTTATGAATTTCCGAAGTTTCCCCGACAAACCAGAATTTTCTGGTTCAGCACAGTATGTATCGATACATAGGCTTATGTATCGACGCATAGAGGCCACATGTATCGATACATAACACGCATGTGTCGACGCATGCTGTAGTGAAAATGTTGTTTTCTCAAATTTCTTCAGTATGTATCGATGCATAAGGGTTATGTATCGATACATAAATCATTTCGTATCGATACATAGCTGTTATGTATCGATTCATAGCCCTGTTTTTCTCAAAAATCAGATTTCTCAATTTTACACACTTGCTGTAACTTTTCCGAAATGCCCGAAACTCGACTAAATCGAACATTTTCACCGAAACAAACATATACGCGCAACCACCAAATACATAAGAACAATTTAGAACACATAAACGAAATTTCTACGACGTTCGATTTTTCGATTAAATTTCAACCTTTCAAAAACCAGAATTTTCAAACATCACCAAATCGAATAAAAAGCACGTTATACGACGACCTAACCTTACTCGATACAACTACGTAATTTATTTCGAATTCTAACCGTGAAAATATCGGTTTCTATCGATTTCCTACGATTCGACCTAAACGGAAACAACAACGGAAACATACCGAAAACTAACCGAAACATAACCAAACTTCATGAAACTTTAAACAACAGCTCACATACCTATATCCAACCAACACATGTATTTATACGACTTTTCGACCGTAAAAAACATCGGTTTCTATCGATTTCGTCAAATACGGCATAAACGGAAACATATGGAAAACCAACCAAAACATCCACACAAAACACATACATAATCATACACAAAGTTAGGATAACAATATTTCACACCCTTACCCGATTAAATTCGATTCCTAGAGTTGTCTTGACGATTTCCTAGCTTTTCCAATCTTTTCTTCTCTTGCTCTTCTTTCTCTCTATTTTTCTCTCTAACTCTCCTTTTCTCTCTTTTCTAACTCTTATACTTTTCTTTCTATTTCTTTTCTTACTACTTTCTTTTCTTTACTTTAAATATCTCACAAATACCCTTAAATCATTCCTCACTAAAATTCTAACTTAACAATAATTATGAAATGTCTAAAATACCCTCCAATCTAATTTCCCCCCGAAAACTCTCAAAAACGGTAAAATAATATAACACGCCAACATATCAGATTAAAACACCAATTTCACAATAACATTATTATCACCCAAATTAAATAAAAGACTCAACAAAATAATACAAATTAGCACAAAATGGAGATAATCATAATCGGGCTGTTACAACTCTCCCCCACTTTTGAAATTTTCGTCCTCGAAAATATTACCTGATTCAAACAACTCCGGATACGACTCTCGCACCCCACTCTCTAATTCCCAAGTCATATTGCCCTCTGAAGCGCCTCCCCACGCTACTTTCACAAGCGCAATATCCTTGCCTCTTAGCTTCTTAACTTCACGATCCAAAATCTTAATCGGTAAAACTTCAACCGTAAGATTATCTCTCACTTCTACCTCGTCCATAGGAATAATATGTGACGGATCCGGAACATACTTCCGAAGTTGCGAAACATGGAAAACGTCATGCAAATTCGAAAGATTCGGAGGCAACGCCACACGATAAGCCACAGGGCCAACACGTGCAGTAATCTGATACGGACCAATAAAACGAGAAGTCAACTTCTTCGACTTCAAAGCACGACCCACACCCGTAACCGGTGTAACTCTCAAAAACACATGGTCACCTTCTTGAAACTCAAGATCCTTCCTTCTCTTGTCATGATAGCTCTTTTGTCTACTTTGAGAAGCTTTCATCTTCTCCCGTATAAACTTCACTTTCTCCGTCGTTTCTTGTATCAATTCCGGTCCAACAATCGCCCTCTCACCAGTTTCATGCCAACACAAAGGTGTTCGACATCTCCGACCATACAAAGCCTCAAATGGTGCCATACCAATACTCGAATGAAAACTGTTATTATAGGTGAACTCAATCAACGCTAAATAACTATCCCAAGCACCACCTTGCTCTAGCACACAAGCACGCAACAAATCCTCCAACGATTGAATCGTCCTCTCGGTTTGACCATCTGTTTGCGGATGGTAAGCCGAACTCAATCTTAGCTTAGAACCCAATGCCTCTTGTAAACTCTCCCAAAATCTCGATGTAAATCTCGGATCTCGATCCGATACAATACTCTTAGGAACACCATGTAACTTCACAATCACACGAACATAAATCTCGGCTAACTTGTCCAAAGGATAACTAATGTCAATTGGAATAAAGTGAGCAGATTTAGTAAGCCTATCAACAATCACCCAAATAGCATTATGACCTCTTTGCGTATTCGGCAATCCCGTAACAAAATCCATCGATATACTATCCCATTTCCATTCCGGAATATCCAATGGTTGCAACAAACCACTAGGCTTCTGATGTTCCACCTTCGACTTTTGACAAGTCAAACACGCATACACAAATCGAGCCACATCCCTCTTTAAACCGGACCACCAAAAGATCTTCTTCAAATCTTGATACATCTTATTCGCACCCGGATGAATACTTAAATTACTTCGGTGTCCTTCCTCTAAAATCATCTTTTTCAACTCCGCGTCGTCGGGTATACAAATACGACCACGGAATCTCAAAACTCCAAAGTTATCAACCTTGAAATCCTCATTCTCATTTATCATTAAATCAACGAACTTCAAATCCAACTTTTGCTTTTCACTAACCGTTGCAAGAAAATCATTCGTAACATGTAACATACCAAGTCTCACACTTCGCGGCGTCATTTCACAAACCAAACTCAAATCTCTGAAATCCTCCAAAAGTTCCCATTCTGTCATCATTAATGCGGACATATGTAACAACTTTCGACTTAAGGCATCGGCTACCACATTCGCCTTACCCGGATGGTAATTCAAACTAAAATCAAAATCCTTCAAAAGCTCTAACCATCTTCGTTGTCTCATGTTCAATTCTTTCTGATCAAATAAATATCTTAAGCTTTTGTGATCACTAAAAACTTCAAATCTTGCACCATAAAGGTAATGCCTCCAAATTTTCAAAACAAACACCACCGCCGCTAACTCCAAGTCATACGTAGGATAATTCTTTTCATGCACTCTCAATTTTCGTGAAGCATATGCCACAACTTTTCCATCTTGCATCAGAACACCACCTAACCCAATCAAGGAAGCATCACAATACACCACAAATGGATCTGTAGGATTCGGTAAAATCAAGATCGGAGCCGTTGTCAACCTTCTTTTTAGCTCAATGAAACTCTTTTCACAATCTATATCCCAAATGAAAGCCTTTCCTTTACAAGTCAATTGCGTTAACGGAAGTGCCAACTTCGAAAATCCTTCAATAAACCTCCGATAATAACCCTCCAAGCCTAAAAAGCTTCGAATTTCCGTAACCGATCTAGGAGTCTCCCACTGCATCACCGCATCAATCTTGGATGGATCAACACTAATACCACTCCCGGAAATAACATGTCCAAGAAAACTTACTTCCGATAACCAAAAGTCACATTTTGACAACTTAGCATACAATTGTTTCTCTTTCAAAATTTGTAACACAATTCTCAAATGCTCTTCATGCTCCTCTTGAGACTTAGAGTAAATCAAAATATCATCGATGAACACAACCACAAAACGATCCAACTGTTCATGAAAAATACGATTCATGTATTCCATAAACACCCCCGGCGCATTAGAAACCCCGAATGGCATCACGGAATATTCGTAATGACCATACCGTGTCCTAAATGCCGTCTTCTGAATATCCTCGCTTTTCACACGAATTTGGTGATATCCCGATCTCAAATCAATCTTGCTAAAGATACGCGCACCAACCAATTGGTCCATCAAATCATCAATCCTTGGAAGCGGATACTTGTTCTTAATTGTCACCTTGTTCAACTGTCGATAATCAATACATAACCGCATACTTCCATCCTTTTTCTTTACCAACAATACCGGATCACCCCAAGGAGAAACACTTGGCCTTATAAATCTTTTGTCCAACAAGTCATTCAACTGCTTCTTCAATTCTATCAACTCCGATGCCGACATACGATACGGTGCCATCGAAATCGGTCTAGTGCCAGGAACTAGATCAATAGAGAACGCAACTTCTCTTTCCGGCGGTACATCCGTAATATCCTCCGGAAACACTTCTGGAAAATCACACACCACTGGAAACACATCAATACCAATCTTACTCTCCACTGACCATGATGCAAACAACCCAAACAATTGAGCTTCATCCTCTAAAAGTTTCTTCAACTCTTTAGTAGATAGAAAACTCTCATCTTCATTATCTTCCAAAGAAGGAAACCTTACCAACTTATGATAGCAATCTATATGAACTCGATTAAATTGCAACCAGTTCATACCCAAGATTACATCCAATCCCTCCAACGGCAAACACACTAAATCCATAATGAAGTCTTTACCATAAATGGTCAAAGGACAACTTACACACACCAAAGACGTAGTTACAGACCCTGAAGCAGGAGTCTCAATAACCATCTCAATACCCATCAAAGACAACGCAACATTCAAACGCTTCGCGCACTCAGACGAAATAAACGAATGAGTCGCTCCCGTATCAATAACAGCAACTAAAGGTGTACTATTAATAAAGCATGTACCTTTAATCAAACGGTCTGCACTAGAGGTCTGAGTCCCCGCCAATGCAAACACCTTTCCGCCCGCTTGAGCTTGTTTCGGCTTAGTACACTTAGTACTAATGTGACCCACTTCTCCACAGTTAAAACACTTCACCATATTCCTCCTACACTCAGCAGTAGAATGCCCCATACCTCCACAGTTAGAACATCTCCCAACGGCCTTCCTACACTCAGTTGCTTTATGACCCATTCCACCACAATTGAAACACTTAATGAACCCAGAACTTCTTCCTCCAGATCTCTTATCAAAGTTTCCCTTATATTTACCCTTATCAGTGAGGGTCACATAAGGTCCACTTCTAGCTTGCGGTTTCCCTCTCCTCTCATTCACACTCTTGTAATGGGTAGAACGAGCTTTGCTATCTTCCTCGAAGATTCTACAACATTCAGTCAAATCTGAAAACCTCCTAATCCTTTGATATCCCACAGCTTGCTTAATCTCAGGACGCAAACCATTCTCATATTTAATACACTTTGAGAACTCAGCAGTAATCGCAGCATAATGAGAATGAAATTGAGCCAATTCCACAAACTTAGCAGTATAGTCCACCACTGACATACCACCTTGTTTCAATTCCAGGAATTCCATCTCTTTCTTCCCTTTCACACTTTCAGGGTAATACTTCAGCAAAAACTCGGTACGAAACAATTCCCAAGTTACCTCTTCATTATCCACCTCAAGAATTTCACGCATACCGACCCACCAATCGTCGGCTTCTTCCCTCAGCATGTGAGATCCAAGCCTCACCTTATTCTCTTCCGCACAATCCATGATTCTGAAGATTCTTTCAATCTCTTTCAGCCAAAGTTGAGCACCATCGGGATCAAATCTTCCTTTGAAGACCGGTGGTTGATTCTTCCTGAACTCTTCATTAGCACTTACATTCGGCGCACCCTGCACCGCCCTAGCCATTGCTTCCATAGCAGCAGCCATCGCATTATCGTTTCTACCAGCCATATTCCGATCACTCCCAAAAATAACAACAAAGGTTAAACAACAGTTCAACCAACACAACAACGAGACAGACACGACTGACTCAACCTTGGCTCTGATACCACTTAATGTAACACCCCCTTTCTATACCCCCAAATAATCAAGTAAATCATTTAGGCACGTATTGGAAATTTCATCAGAGTATAATTGTAAACACGACATAAAAAGGCATGTCACATTATGCTTGAAATTAAAACATACAACACCTGCTCCATAAATGATATGCAACAGTGGGGTAACTTTCAACGTAGGAACTCAGTCCTTACACCCACATCTCAATATTTAGAATAAAAGCGGAAAACCTAAACATTGATAACATCAAACATATATACATTATATATATATATATATATATATATATATATACATCAACAAGTATGATACAACAACATCATTCGTGTTTATATACACAAATTCATCAGCAAGATACATACACGAATGTATCACAAAAAGGAATCAAACATAAGCATCCTAGCTACCCGGTGCTACATATCAGAGCCAACCGACCAAAAAGGTATGAAGACACACTTCACAAAAGACCACCAGATACCTAATCTGCAATGCCTCGTAGAGCATCATAAAACAGCAGAAGGGTGAGAAATATTATCATAATAACAATGCATATAATCATATATCTCAACACAAAAGTATACACATAACACATTCTCACCATTCTACCATTCCACATAAACATACATATTATATTCATTCTTCAATGCATCATTACCACGATACAATTCTTATCACAATTCATCACATCTCATTCAATATACATCGCAAGGCATACATATATATATATATATATATATATATATATATATATATATATATATATATATATATATATATACATATACAAAACCAAGCATATTCATCACAATGCTTATCATTCAACATAAACACATATATTCATGTTCATTCATCCATGCACAAATACAAGGATGACCAATGCAAATCATAGAGACCGACTCACGACTCTATGCAAATGCAATGCGGTACCGACTCATTTCATCTCAAGTTCAATTGAAGAACTTATTGGAACCATCGCTCGTTACTTAGTGTAACTCCCCGTCGGGCATACGATGTTCACCCATTGCTACCACCTCTCGAAAGGCTTACAATGTTTATGGATCGCCCCCACCTCTCAAAAGGCTTACAATCCGATTGCTCCCACCTCTCAAAAGGCTTACAATCGTTTGTAATCATCGCCCCACCTCTCAAAAGGCTTACGACGTTACAACGGATTCATCTTAGAACCCCACAATGCAAGAATGTAATCATGATGCTTCACATACAACATGACTCATGACACTCTTGACATGCATACATATTCACAATATAGTCATGCATTCATCACACACAATCCACATACATTCACATCAATTGTGCCAAACGGCAACCAAACGTTTTCACAAATAACCAAACAATTCGATTTACGGTTTACCGGAAAAGTCGGTTAAAAGTCGGCTAAAAATAATATTTTCCATCATCATCAAAAAGTACTCCCCCACAGCTTCGATTCGATATAAAGAACACTTAAATCCGATAAACAACGAAGAATATATGTATATTTCAAAATAACGCAAAAACATAAACCGGAGGCCCGACACTACGAAACGGTTCGAAAATACTGTTCCAATTGGACCAGGTTTAGACCTCAAAACTATTTTTCTTAGAAAGAACATCTTGTTAGCTTCCCAACGCTTCGAACGGGGGTCAAAACCGACTTACGGTTCAAGAGTTATGAATTTCCGAAGTTTCCCCGACAAACCAGAATTTTCTGGTTCAGCACAGTATGTATCGATACATAGGCTTATGTATCGACGCATAGAGGCCACATGTATCGATACATAACACGCATGTGTCGACGCATGCTGTAGTGAAAATGTTGTTTTCTCAAATTTCTTCAGTATGTATCGATGCATAAGGGTTATGTATCGATACATAAATCATTTCGTATCGATACATAGCTGTTATGTATCGATTCATAGCCCTGTTTTTCTCAAAAATCAGATTTCTCAATTTTACACACTTGCTGTAACTTTTCCGAAATGCCCGAAACTCGACTAAATCGAACATTTTCACCGAAACAAACATATACGCGCAACCACCAAATACATAAGAACAATTTAGAACACATAAACGAAATTTCTACGACGTTCGATTTTTCGATTAAATTTCAACCTTTCAAAAACCAGAATTTTCAAACATCACCAAATCGAATTAAAAGCACGTTATACGACGACCTAACCTTACTCGATACAACTACGTAATTTATTTCGAATTCTAACCGTGAAAACATCGGTTTCTATCGATTTCCTACGATTCGACCTAAACGGAAACAACAACGGAAACATACCGAAAACTAACCGAAACATAACCAAACTTCATGAAACTTTAAACAACAGCTCACATACCTATATCCAACCAACACATGTATTTATACGACTTTTCGACCGTAAAAAACATCGGTTTCTATCGATTTCGTCAAATACGGCATAAACGGAAACATATGGAAAACCAACCAAAACATCCACACAAAACACATACATAATCATACACAAAGTTAGGATAACAATATTTCACACCCTTACCCGATTAAATTCGATTCCTAGAGTTGTCTTGACGATTTCCTAGCTTTTCCAATCTTTTCTTCTCTTTTTCTTCTCTTGCTCTTCTTTCTCTCTATTTTTCTCTCTAACTCTCCTTTTCTCTCTTTTCTAACTCTTATACTTTTCTTTCTATTTCTTTTCTTACTACTTTCTTTTCTTTACTTTAAATATCTCACAAATACCCTTAAATCATTCCTCATTAAAATTCTAACTTAACAATAATTATGAAATGTCTAAAATACCCTCCAATCTAATTTCCCCCCGAAAACTCTCAAAAACGGTAAAATAATATAACACGCCAACATATCAGATTAAAACACCAATTTCACAATAACATTATTATCACCCAAATTAAATAAAAGACTCAACAAAATAATACAAATTAGCACAAAATGGAGATAATCATAATCGGGCTGTTACAACTCTCCCCCACTTTTGAAATTTTCGTCCTCGAAAATATTACCTGATTCAAACAACTCCGGATACGACTCTCGCACCCCACTCTCTAATTCCCAAGTCATATTGCCCTCCGAAGCGCCTCCCCACGCTACTTTCACAAGCGCAATATCCTTGCCTCTTAGCTTCTTAACTTCACGATCCAAAATCTTAATCGGTAAAACTTCAACCGTAAGATTATCTCTCACTTCTACCTCGTCCATAGGAATAATATGTGACGGATCCGGAACATACTTCCGAAGTTGCGAAACATGGAAAACGTCATGCAAATTCGAAAGATTCGGAGGCAACGCCACACGATAAGCCACAGGGCCAACACGTGCAGTAATCTGATACGGACCAATAAAACGAGAAGTCAACTTCTTCGACTTCAAAGCACGACCCACACCCGTAACCGGTGTAACTCTCAAAAACACATGGTCGCCTTCTTGAAACTCAAGATCCTTCCTTCTCTTGTCATGATAGCTCTTTTGTCTACTTTGAGAAGCTTTCATCTTCTCCCGTATAAACTTCACTTTCTCCGTCGTTTCTTGTATCAATTCCGGTCCAACAATCGCCCTCTCACCAGTTTCATGCCAACACAAAGGTGTTCGACATCTCCGACCATACAAAGCCTCAAATGGTGCCATACCAATACTCGAATGAAAACTGTTATTATAGGTGAACTCAATCAACGCTAAATAACTATCCCAAGCACCACCTTGCTCTAGCACACAAGCACGCAACAAATCCTCCAACGATTGAATCGTCCTCTCGGTTTGACCATCTGTTTGCGGATGGTAAGCCGAACTCAATCTTAGATTAGAACCCAATGCCTCTTGTAAACTCTCCCAAAATCTCGATGTAAATCTCGGATCTCGATCCGATACAATACTCTTAGGAACACCATGTAACTTCACAATCACACGAACATAAATCTCGGCTAACTTGTCCAAAGGATAACTAATGTCAATTGGAATAAAGTGAGCAGATTTAGTAAGCCTATCAACAATCACCCAAATAGCATTATGACCTCTTTGCGTATTCGGCAATCCCGTAACAAAATCCATCGATATACTATCCCATTTCCATTCCGGAATATCCAACGGTTGCAACAAACCACTAGGCTTCTGATGTTCCACCTTCGACTTTTGACAAGTCAAACACGCATACACAAATCGAGCCACATCCCTCTTTAAACCGGACCACCAAAAGATCTTCTTCAAATCTTGATACATCTTATTCGCACCCGGATGAATACTTAAATTACTTCGGTGTCCTTCCTCTAAAATCATCTTTTTCAACTCCGCGTCGTCGGGTATACAAATACGACCACGGAATCTCAAAACTCCAAAGTTATCAACCTTGAAATCCTCATTCTCATTTATCATTAAATCAACGAACTTCAAATCCAACTTTTGCTTTTCACTAACCGTTGCAAGAAAATCATTCGTAACATGTAACATACCAAGTCTCACACTTTGCGGCGTCATTTCACAAACCAAACTCAAATCTCTGAAATCCTCCAAAAGTTCCCATTCTGTCATCATTAATGCGGACATATGTAACAACTTTCGACTTAAGGCATCGGCTACCACATTCGCCTTACCCGGATGGTAATTCAAACTAAAATCAAAATCCTTCAAAAGCTCTAACCATCTTCGTTGTCTCATGTTCAATTCTTTCTGATCAAATAAATATCTTAAGCTTTTGTGATCACTAAAAACTTCAAATCTTGCACCATAAAGGTAATGCCTCCAAATTTTCAAAACAAACACCACCGCCGCTAACTCCAAGTCATACGTAGGATAATTCTTTTCATGCACTCTCAATTGTCGTGAAGCATATGCCACAACTTTTCCATCTTGCATCAGAACACCACCTAACCCAATCAAGGAAGCATCACAATACACCACAAATGGATCTGTAGGATTCGGTAAAATCAAGATCGGAGCCGTTGTCAACCTTCTTTTTAGCTCAATGAAACTCTTTTCACAATCTATATCCCAAATGAAAGCCTTTCCTTTACAAGTCAATTGCGTTAACGGAAGTGCCAACTTCGAAAATCCTTCAATAAACCTCCGATAATAACCCTCCAAGCCTAAAAAGCTTCGAATTTCCGTAACCGATCTAGGAGTCTCCCACTGCATCACCGCATCAATCTTGGATGGATCAACACTAATACCACTCCCGGAAATAACATGTCCAAGAAAACTTACTTCCGATAACCAAAAGTCACATTTTGACAACTTAGCATACAATTGTTTCTCTTTCAAAATTTGTAACACAATTCTCAAATGCTCTTCATGCTCCTCTTGAGACTTAGAGTAAATCAAAATATCATCGATGAACACAACCACAAAACGATCCAACTGTTCATGAAAAATACGATTCATGTATTCCATAAACACCCCCGGCGCATTAGAAACCCCGAATGGCATCACGGAATATTCGTAATGACCATACCGTGTCCTAAATGCCGTCTTCTGAATATCCTCGCTTTTCACACGAATTTGGTGATATCCCGATCTCAAATCAATCTTGCTAAAGATACGCGCACCAACCAATTGGTCCATCAAATCATCAATCCTTGGAAGCGGATACTTGTTCTTAATTGTCACCTTGTTCAACTGTCGATAATCAATACATAACCGCATACTTCCATCCTTTTTCTTTACCAACAATACCGGATCACCCCAAGGAGAAACACTTGGCCTTATAAATCTTTTGTCCAACAAGTCATTCAACTGCTTCTTCAATTCTATCAACTCCGATGCCGACATACGATACGGTGCCATCGAAATCCGTCTAGTGCCAGGAACTAGATCAATAGAGAACGCAACTTCTCTTTCCGGCGGTACATCCGTAATATCCTCCGGAAACACTTCTGGAAAATCACACACCACTGGAAACACATCAATACCAATCTTACTCTCCACTGACCATGATGCAAACAACCCAAACAATTGAGCTTCATCCTCTAAAAGTTTCTTCAACTCTTTAGTAGATAGAAAACTCTCATCTTCATTATCTTCCAAAGAAGGAAACCTTACCAACTTATGATAGCAATCTATATGAACTCGATTAAATTGCAACCAGTTCATACCCAAGATTACATCCAATCCCTCCAACGGCAAACACACTAAATCCATAATGAAGTCTTTACCATAAATGGTCAAAGGACAACTTACACACACCAAAGACGTAGTTACAGACCCTGAAGCAGGAGTCTCAATAACCATCTCAATACCCATCAAAGACAACGCAACATTCAAACGCTTCGCGCACTCAGACGAAATAAACGAATGAGTCGCTCCCGTATCAATAACAGCAACTAAAGGTGTACTATTAATAAAGCATGTACCTTTAATCAAACGGTCTGCACTAGAGGTCTGAGTCCCCGCCAATGCAAACACCTTTCCGCCCGCTTGAGCTTGTTTCGGCTTAGTACACTTCGTACTAATGTGACCCACTTCTCCACAGTTAAAACACTTCACTATATTCCTCCTACACTCAGTAGTAGAATGCCCCATACCTCCACAGTTAGAACATCTCCCAACGGCCTTCCTACACTCAGTTGCTTTATGACCCATTCCACCACAATTGAAACACTTAATGAACCCAGAACTTCTTCCTCCAGATCTCTTATCAAAGTTTCCCTTATATTTACCCTTATCAGTGAGGGTCACATAAGGTCCACTTCTAGCTTGCGGTTTCCCTCTCCTCTCATTCACACTCTTGTAATGGGTAGAACGAGCTTTGCTATCTTCCTCGAAGATTCTACAACATTCAGTCAAATCTGAAAACCTCTTAATCCTTTGATATCCCACAGCTTGCTTAATCTCAGGACGCAAACCATTCTCATATTTAATACACTTTGAGAACTCAGCAGTAATCGCAGCATAATGAGAATGAAATTGAACCAATTCCACAAACTTAGCAGTATAGTCCACCACTGACATACCACCTTGTTTCAATTCCAGGAATTCCATCTCTTTCTTCCCTTTCACACTTTCAGGGTAATACTTCAGCAAAAACTCGGTACGAAACAATTCCCAAGTTACCTCTTCATTATCCACCTCAAGAATTTCAGGCATACCGACCCACCAATCGTCGGCTTCTTCCCTCAGCATGTGAGATCCAAGCCTCACCTTATTCTCTTCCGCACAATCCATGACTCTGAAGATTCTTTCAATCTCTTTCAGCCAAAGTTGAGCACCATCGGGATCAAATCTTCCTTTGAAGACCGGTGGTTGATTCTTCCTGAACTCTTCATTAGCACTTACATTCGGCGCACCCTGCACCGCCCTAGCCATTGCTTCCATAGCAGCAGCCATCGCATTATCGTTTCTACCAGCCATATTCCGATCACTCCCAAAAATAACAACAAAGGTTAAACAAGAGTTCAACCAACACAACAACGAGACAGACACGACTGACTCAACCTTGGCTCTGATACCACTTAATGTAACACCCCCTTTCTATACCCCCAAATAATCAAGTAAATCATTTAGGCACGTATTGGAAATTTCATCAGAGTATAATTGTAAACACGGCATAAAAAGGCATGTCACATTATGCTTGAAATTAAAACATACAACACCTGCTCCATAAATGATATGCAACAGTGGGGTAACTTTCAACGTAGGAACTCAGTCCTTACACCCACATCTCAATATTTAGAATAAAAGCGGAAAACCTAAACATTGATAACATCAAACATATATACATTATATATATATATATATATATATATATATATATATATATATATATATATATATACATCAACAAGTATGATACAACAACATCATTCGTGTTTATATACACAAATTCATCAGCAAGATACATACACGAATGTATCACAAAAAGGAATCAAACATAAGCATCCTAGCTACCCGGTGCTACATATCAGAGCCAACCGACCAAAAAGGTATGAAGACACACTTCACAAAAGACCACCAGATACCTAATCTGCAATGCCTCGTAGAGCATCATAAAACAGCAGAAGGGTGAGAAATATTATCATAATAACAATGCATATAATCATATATCTCAACACAAAAGTATACACATAACACATTCTCACCATTCTACCATTCCACATAAACATACATATTATATTCATTCTTCAATGCATCATTACCACGATACAATTCTTATCACAATTCATCACATCTCATTCAATATACATCGCAAGGCATATATATATATATATATATATATATATATATATATATATATATATATATATATATATATATATATATACATATACAAAACCAAGCATATTCATCACAATGCTTATCATTCAACATAAACACATATATTCATGTTCATTCATCCATGCACAAATACAAGGATGACCAATGCAAATCATAGAGACCGACTCACGACTCTATGCAAATGCAATGCGGTACCGACTCATTTCATCTCAAGTTCAATTGAAGAACTTATTGGAACCATCGCTCGTTACTTAGTGTAACTCCCCGTCGGGCATACGATGTTCACCCATTGCTACCACCTCTCGAAAGGCTTACAATGTTTATGGATCGCCCCCACCTCTCAAAAGGCTTACAATCCGATTGCTCCCACCTCTCAAAAGGCTTACAATCATTTGTAATCATCGCCCCACCTCTCAAAAGGCTTACGACGTTACAACGGATTCATCTTAGAACCCCACAATGCAAGAATGTAATCATGATGCTTCACATACAACATGACTCATGACACTCTTGACATGCATACATATTCACAATATAGTCATGCATTCATCACACACAATCCACATACATTCACATCAATTGTGCCAAACGGCAACCAAACGTTTTCACAAATAACCAAACAATTCGATTTACGGTTTACTGGAAAAGTCGGTTAAAAGTCGGCTAAAAATAATATTTTCCATCATCATCAAAAAGTACTCCCCCACAGCTTCGATTCGATATAAAGAACACTTAAATCCGATAAACAACGAAGAAGATATGTATATTTCAAAATAACGCAAAAACATAAACCGGAGGCCCGACACTACGAAACGGTTCGAAAATACTGTTCCAATTGGACCAGGTTTAGACCTCAAAACTATTTTTCTTAGAAATAACATCTTGTTAGCTTCCCAACGCTTCGAACGGGGGTCAAAACCGACTTACGGTTCAAGAGTTATGAATTTCCGAAGTTTCCCCGACAAACCAAAATTTTCTGGTTCAGCACAGTATGTATCGATACATAGGCTTATGTATCGATACATAGGCTTATGTATCGACGCATAGAGGCCACATGTATCGATACATAACACGCATGTGTCGACGCATGCTGTAGTGAAAATGTTGTTTTCTCAAATTTCTTCAGTATGTATCGATGCATAAGGGTTATGTATCGATACATAAATCATTTCGTATCGATACATAGCTGTTATGTATCGATTCATAGCCCTGTTTTTCTCAAAAATCAGATTTCTCAATTTTACACACTTGCTGTAACTTTTCCGAAATGCCCGAAACTCGACTAAATCGAACATTTTCACCGAAACAAACATATATGCGCAACCACCAAATACATAAGAACAATTTAGAACACATAAACGAAATTTCTACGACGTTCGATTTTTCGATTAAATTTCAACCTTTCAAAAACCAGAATTTTCAAACATCACCAAATCGAATAAAAAGCACGTTATACGACGACCTAACCTTACTCGATACAACTACGTAATTTATTTCGAATTCTAACCGTGAAAACATCGGTTTCTATCGATTTCCTACGATTCGACCTAAACGGAAACAACAACGGAAACATACCGAAAACTAACCGAAACATAACCAAACTTCATGAAACTTTAAACAACAGCTCACATACCTATATCCAACCAACACATGTATTTATACGACTTTTCGACCGTAAAAAACATCGGTTTCTATCGATTTCGTCAAATACGGCATAAACGGAAACATATGGAAAACCAACCAAAACATCCACACAAAACACATACATAATCATACACAAAGTTAGGATAACAATATTTCACACCCTTACCCGATTAAATTCGATTCCTAGAGTTGTCTTGACGATTTCCTAGCTTTTCCAATCTTTTCTTCTCTTTTTCTTCTCTTGCTCTTCTTTCTCTCTATTTTTCTCTCTAACTCTCCTTTTCTCTCTTTTCTAACTCTTATACTTTTCTTTCTATTTCTTTTCTTACTACTTTCTTTTCTTTACTTTAAATATCTCACAAATACCCTTAAATCATTCCTCACTAAAATTCTAACTTAACAATAATTATGAAATGTCTAAAATACCCTCCAATCTAATTTCCCCCCGAAAACTCTCAAAAACTGTAAAATAATATAACACGCCAACATATCAGATTAAAACACCAATTTCACAATAACATTATTATCACCCAAATTAAATAAAAGACTCAACAAAATAATACAAATTAGCACAAAATGGAGATAATCATAATCGGGCTGTTACAACTCTCCCCCACTTTTGAAATTTTCGTCCTCGAAAATATTACCTGATTCAAACAACTCCGGATACGACTCTCGCACCCCACTCTCTAATTCCCAAGTCATATTGCCCTCTGAAGCGCCTCCCCACGCTACTTTCACAAGCGCAATATCCTTGCCTCTTAGCTTCTTAACTTCACGATCCAAAATCTTAATCGGTAAAACTTCAACCGTAAGATTATCTCTCACTTCTACCTCGTCCATAGGAATAATATGTGACGGATCCGGAACATACTTCCGAAGTTGCGAAACATGGAAAACGTCATGCAAATTCGAAAGATTCGGAGGCAACGCCACACGATAAGCCACAGGGCCAACACGTGCAGTAATCTGATACGGACCAATAAAACGAGAAGTCAACTTCTTCGACTTCAAAGCACGACCCACACCCGTAACCGGTGTAACTCTCAAAAACACATGGTCGCCTTCTTGAAACTCAAGATCCTTCCTTATCTTGTCATGATAGCTCTTTTGTCTACTTTGAGAAGCTTTCATCTTCTCCCGTATAAACTTCACTTTCTCCGTCGTTTCTTGTATCAATTCCGGTCCAACAATCGCCCTCTCACCAGTTTCATGCCGACACAAAGGTGTTCGACATCTCCGACCATACAAAGCCTCAAATGGTGCCATACCAATACTCGAATGAAAACTGTTATTATAGGTGAACTCAATCAACGCTAAATAACTATCCCAAGCACCACCTTGCTCTAGCACACAAGCACGCAACAAATCCTCCAACGATTGAATCGTCCTCTCGGTTTGACCATCTGTTTGCGGATGGTAAGCCGAACTCAATCTTAGCTTAGAACCCAATGCCTCTTGTAAACTCTCCCAAAATCTCGATGTAAATCTCGGATCTCGATCCGATACAATACTCTTAGGAACACCATGTAACTTCACAATCACACGAACATAAATCTCGGCTAACTTCTCCAAAGGATAACTAATGTCAATTGGAATAAAGTGAGCAGATTTAGTAAGCCTATCAACAATCACCCAAATAGCATTATGACCTCTTTGCGTATTCGGCAATCCCGTAACAAAATCCATCGATATACTATCCCATTTCCATTCCGGAATATCCAACGGTTGCAACAAACCACTAGGCTTCTGATGTTCCACCTTCGACTTTTGACAAGTCAAACACGCATACACAAATCGAGCCACATCCCTCTTTAAACCGGACCACCAAAAGATCTTCTTCAAATCTTGATACATCTTATTCGCACCCGGATGAATACTTAAATTACTTCGGTGTCCTTCCTCTAAAATCATCTTTTTCAACTCCGCGTCGTCGGGTATACAAATACGACCACGGAATCTCAAAACTCCAAAGTTATCAACCTTGAAATCCTCATTCTCATTTATCATTAAATCAACGAACTTCAAATCCAACTTTTGCTTTTCACTAACCGTTGCAAGAAAATCATTCGTAACATGTAACATACCAAGTCTCACACTTCGCGGCGTCATTTCACAAACCAAACTCAAATCTCTGAAATCCTCCAAAAGTTCCCATTCTGTCATCATTAATGCGGACATATGTAACAACTTTCGACTTAAGGCATCGGCTACCACATTCGCCTTACCCGGATGGTAATTCAAACTAAAATCAAAATCCTTCAAAAGCTCTAACCATCTTCGTTGTCTCATGTTCAATTCTTTCTGATCAAATAAATATCTTAAGCTTTTGTGATCACTAAAAACTTCAAATCTTGCACCATAAAGGTAATGCCTCCAAATTTTCAAAACAAACACCACCGCCGCTAACTCCAAGTCATACGTAGGATAATTCTTTTCATGCACTCTCAATTGTCGTGAAGCATATGCCACAACTTTTCCATCTTGCATCAGAACACCACCTAACCCAATCAAGGAAGCATCACAATACACCACAAATGGATCTGTAGGATTCGGTAAAATCAAGATCGGAGCCGTTGTCAACCTTCTTTTTAGCTCAATGAAACTCTTTTCACAATCTATATCCCAAATGAAAGCCTTTCCTTTACAAGTCAATTGCGTTAACGGAAGTGCCAACTTCGAAAATCCTTCAATAAACCTCCGATAATAACCCTCCAAGCCTAAAAAGCTTCGAATTTCCGTAACCGATCTAGGAGTCTCCCACTGCATCACCGCATCAATCTTGGATGGATCAACACTAATACCACTCCCAGAAATAACATGTCCAAGAAAACTTACTTCCGATAACCAAAAGTCACATTTTGACAACTTAGCATACAATTGTTTCTCTTTCAAAATTTGTAACACAATTCTCAAATGCTCTTCATGCTCCTCTTGAGACTTAGAGTAAATCAAAATATCATCGATGAACACAACCACAAAACGATCCAACTGTTCATGAAAAATACGATTCATGTATTCCATAAACACCCCCGGCGCATTAGAAACCCCGAATGGCATCACGGAATATTCGTAATGACCATACCGTGTCCTAAATGCCGTCTTCTGAATATCCTCGCTTTTCACACGAATTTGGTGATATCCCGATCTCAAATCAATCTTGCTAAAGATACGCGCACCAACCAATTGGTCCATCAAATCATCAATCCTTGGAAGCGGATACTTGTTCTTAATTGTCACCTTGTTCAACTGTCGATAATCAATACATAACCGCATACTTCCATCCTTTTTCTTTACCAACAATACCGGATCACCCCAAGGAGAAACACTTGGCCTTATAAATCTTTTGTCCAACAAGTCATTCAACTGCTTCTTCAATTCTATCAACTCCGATGCCGACATACGATACGGTGCCATCGAAATCCGTCTAGTGCCAGGAACTAGATCAATAGAGAACGCAACTTCTCTTTCCGGCGGTACATCCGTAATATCCTCCGGAAACACTTCTGGAAAATCACACACCACTGGAAACACATCAATACCAATCTTACTCTCCACTGACCATGATGCAAACAACCCAAACAATTGAGCTTCATCCTCTAAAAGTTTCTTCAACTCTTTAGTAGATAGAAAACTCTCATCTTCATTATCTTCCAAAGAAGGAAACCTTACCAACTTATGATAGCAATCTATATGAACTCGATTAAATTGCAACCAGTTCATACCCAAGATTACATCCAATCCCTCCAACGGCAAACACACTAAATCCATAATGAAGTCTTTACCATAAATGGTCAAAGGACAACTTACACACACCAAAGACGTAGTTACAGACCCTGAAGCGGGAGTCTCAATAACCATCTCAATACCCATCAAAGACAACGCAACATTCAAACGCTTCGCGCACTCAGACGAAATAAACGAATGAGTCGCTCCCGTATCAATAACAGCAACTAAAGGTGTACTATTAATAAAGCATGTACCTTTAATCAAACGGTCTGCACTAGAGGTCTGAGTCCCCGCCAATGCAAACACCTTTCCGCCCGCTTGAGCTTGTTTCGGCTTAGTACACTTAGTACTAATGTGACCCACTTCTCCACAGTTAAAACACTTCACCATATTCCTCCTACACTCAGCAGTAGAATGCCCCATACCTCCACAGTTAGAACATCTCCCAACGGCCTTCCTACACTCAGTTGCTTTATGACCCATTCCACCACAATTGAAACACTTAATGAACCCAGAACTTCTTCCTCCAGATCTCTTATCAAAGTTTCCCTTATATTTACCCTTATCAGTGAGGGTCACATAAGGTCCACTTCTAGCTTGCGGTTTCCCTCTCCTCTCATTCACACTCTTGTAATGGGTAGAACGAGCTTTGCTATCTTCCTCGAAGATTCTACAACATTCAGTCAAATCTGAAAACCTCCTAATCCTTTGATATCCCACAGCTTGCTTAATCTCAGGACGCAAACCATTCTCATATTTAATACACTTTGAGAACTCAGCAGTAATCGCAGCATAATGAGAATGAAATTGAACCAATTCCACAAACTTAGCAGTATAGTCCACCACTGACATACCACCTTGTTTCAATTCCAGGAATTCCATCTCTTTCTTCCCTTTCACACTTTCAGGGTAATACTTCAGCAAAAACTCGGTACGAAACAATTCCCAAGTTACCTCTTCATTATCCACCTCAAGAATTTCACGCATACCGACCCACCAATCGTCGGCTTCTTCCCTCAGCATGTGAGATCCAAGCCTCACCTTATTCTCTTCCGCACAATCCATGACTCTGAAGATTCTTTCAATCTCTTTCAGCCAAAGTTGAGCACCATCGGGATCAAATCTTCCTTTGAAGACCGGTGGTTGATTCTTCCTGAACTCTTCATTAGCACTTACATTCGGCGCACCCTGCACCGCCCTAGCCATTGCTTCCATAGCAGCAGCCATCGCATTATCGTTTCTACCAGCCATATTCCGATCACTCCCAAAAATAACAACAAAGGTTAAACAAGAGTTCAACCAACACAACAACGAGACAGACACGACTGACTCAACCTTGGCTCTGATACCACTTAATGTAACACCCCCTTTCTATACCCCCAAATAATCAAGTAAATCATTTAGGCACGTATTGGAAATTTCATCAGAGTATAATTGTAAACACGGCATAAAAAGGCATGTCACATTATGCTTGAAATTAAAACATACAACACCTGCTCCATAAATGATATGCAACAGTGGGGTAACTTTCAACGTAGGAACTCAGTCCTTACACCCACATCTCAATATTTAGAATAAAAGCGGAAAACCTAAACATTGATAACATCAAACATATATACATTATATATATATATATATATATATATATATATATATATATATATATATATATATATATACATCAACAAGTATGATACAACAACATCATTCGTGTTTATATACACAAATTCATCAGCAAGATACATACACGAATGTATCACAAAAAGGAATCAAACATAAGCATCCTAGCTACCCGGTGCTACATATCAGAGCCAACCGACCAAAAAGGTATGAAGACACACTTCACAAAAGACCACCAGATACCTAATCTGCAATGCCTCGTAGAGCATCATAAAACAGCAGAAGGGTGAGAAATATTATCATAATAACAATGCATATAATCATATATCTCAACACAAAAGTATACACATAACACATTCTCACCATTCTACCATTCCACATAAACATACATATTATATTCATTCTTCAATGCATCATTACCACGATACAATTCTTATCACAATTCATCACATCTCATTCAATATACATCGCAAGGCATACATATATATATATATATATATATATACATATACAAAACCAAGCATATTCATCACAATGCTTATCATTCAACATAAACACATATATTCATGTTCATTCATCCATGCACAAATACAAGGATGACCAATGCAAATCATAGAGACCGACTCACGACTCTATGCAAATGCAATGCGGTACCGACTCATTTCATCTCAAGTTCAATTGAAGAACTTATTGGAACCATCGCTCGTTACTTAGTGTAACTCCCCGTCGGGCATACGATGTTCACCCATTGCTACCACCTCTCGAAAGGCTTACAATGTTTATGGATCGCCCCCACCTCTCAAAAGGCTTACAATCTGATTGCTCCCACCTCTCAAAAGGCTTACAATCGTTTGTAATCATCGCCCCACCTCTCAAAAGGCTTACGACGTTACAACGGATTCATCTTAGAACCCCACAATGCAAGAATGCAATCATGATGCTTCACATACAACATGACTCATGACACTCTTGACATGCATACATATTCACAATATAGTCATGCATTCATCACACACAATCCACATACATTCACATCAATTGTGCCAAACGGCAACCAAACGTTTTCACAAATAACCAAACAATTCGATTTACGGTTTACCAGAAAAGTCGGTTAAAAGTCGGCTAAAAATAATATTTTCCATCATCATCAAAAAGTACTCCCCCACAGCTTCGATTCGATATAAAGAACACTTAAATCCGATAAACAACGAAGAAGATATGTATATTTCAAAATAACGCAAAAACATAAACCGGAGGCCCGACACTACGAAACGGTTCGAAAATACTGTTCCAATTGGACCAGGTTTAGACCTCAAAACTATTTTTCCTAGAAAGAACATCTTGTTAGCTTCCCAACGCTTCGAACGGGGGTCAAAACCGACTTACGGTTCAAGAGTTATGAATTTTCGAAGTTTCCCCGACAAACCAGAATTTTCTGGTTCAGCACAGTATGTATCGATACATAGGCTTATGTATCGACGCATAGAGGCCACATGTATCGATACATAACACGCATGTGTCGACGCATGCTGTAGTGAAAATGTTGTTTTCTCAAATTTCTTCAGTATGTATCGATGCATAAGGGTTATGTATCGATACATAAATCATTTCGTATCGATACATAGCTGTTATGTATCGATTCATAGCCCTGTTTTTCTCAAAAATCATATTTCTCAATTTTACACACTTGCTGTAACTTTTCCGAAATGCCCGAAACTCGACTAAATCGAACATTTTCACCGAAACAAACATATACGCGCAACCACCAAATACATAAGAACAATTTAGAACACATAAACGAAATTTCTACGACGTTCGATTTTTCGATTAAATTTCAACCTTTCAAAAACCAGAATTTTCAAACATCACCAAATCGAATAAAAAGCACGCTATACGACGACCTAACCTTACTCGATACAACTACGTAATTTATTTCGAATTCTAACCGTGAAAACATCGGTTTCTATCGATTTCCTACGATTCGACCTAAACGGAAACAACAATGGAAACATACCGAAAACTAACCGAAACATAACCAAACTTCATGAAACTTTAAACAGCAGCTCACATACCTATATCCAACCAACACATGTATTTATACGACTTTTCGACCGTAAAAAACATCGATTTCTATCGATTTCGTCAAATACGGCACAAACGGAAACATATGGAAAACCAACCAAAACATCCACACAAAACACATACATAATCATACACAAAGTTAGGATAACAATATTTCACACCCTTACCCGATTAAATTTGATTCCTAGAGTTGTCTTGACGATTTCCTAGCTTTTCCAATCTTTTCTTCTCTTTTTCTTCTCTTGCTCTTCTTTCTCTCTATTTTTCTCTCTAACTCTCCTTTTCTCTCTTTTCTAACTCTTATACTTTTCTTTCTATTTCTTTTCTTACTACTTTCTTTTCTTTACTTTAAATATCTCACAAATACCCTTAAATCATTCCTCACTAAAATTCTAACTTAACAATAATTATGAAATGTCTAAAATACCCTCCAATCTAATTTCCCCTCGAAAACTCTCAAAAACGGTAAAATAATATAACACGCTAACATATCAGATTAAAACACCAATTTCACAATAACATTATTATCACCCAAATTAAATAAAAGACTCAACAAAATAATACAAATTAGCACAAAATGGAGATAATCATAATCGGGCTGTTACACAATGAACCCAGAAGATTTCACACATACACTGAGCCATCATGCCTAGATACAAATCCTCACTCATGTTTGATTCAGTTGTTCAAAACATCACTGCCTTTCATTGAGATCTATCATTCGATACCACAACAACAGTGCGACAACAACTCTCAAAACAGATCCATAACTTGATAGAGAAAAGAGAGAAAGACGAGGAGTAAATCATAGAGAAGAGGATAATATGATTTGAAATCGGAAACACAGAGAAGGACGAGCGAGAATGATAGAGATGAATCTCAGAAAATGATTTCAGCTTTTCATTTAGGAGAGAGAAAGGAGTGAGGTCCAGCTACACAGTTTGTATTGGAACCCATTATTAGTTGAAATGGTACAACCAGATAGTTTATTTGAAACTAATGTGTGTTGAGATAATACATTTTGGTTTCAAAAAGTAATTAGAAAAAGTAATGTGTCTTGAAACTATATTGCAAAAGCATTAGAAAAAGTAACCTGGTTACAAAAAGTAATAATTAGACACCAAAAGCCCCTCATTCGATGTGGTGGCATTTTTTAAGACAATGGTAGTATAGGCTTTTTCAGAGCCATTTCTTTTCTTATATTATAGATAAGAGAATTTATTAATGCATCATAGATGTTTTTTAGACACCATATGAAATTTCAAAAATATTCTCAATTTTTGGAGATTCATCTTCAGACACACTCTATTACACACATTTAATTCATTTTTGAGTTACAATCCAATTTTATGAATAAATGTATTCCTAAAATATATCTCCGAAAAATTTCCAATAATATATTTCCTGAAACTACAAAAGAGATAGTACTTGTTTCAACTTTTTATTCCGTGTTTTTTTTATTTAGCTGTTGACAATATTTAAAGTTTATAGTACTCCATAAATCTTATAATTTTAAATTTTAAACTATATTTTAGTTTTGAACATTGAATGCTTGAAATCAGCTATTTGATCTACTAACTTTTTGCCTCTTTAACAGTTAAATAAAATAAAACAACACGGAAGAAAAAGTTGAAACAGAAACTATTTCTTTTTAGTTTTCGGAAATGTATTTTTAAAATTTTTTTGAAAATTTATTTTTGAAATAAATTTATTCATAAAATTAGATTGTGATTTAAAAAAGAATTAAATGTGTGTATTGAGAAATGTCAAAGATATTTTGTGAGATGTCAAAGAAATATCTAAAATGCATAGAAAAGATCAAATAATGGGGCACCAGACGACGGATGAAGAAGGTATAATGAGCATAGTAGTTATTTGAGGTCGGGGCCTTTACCAAGGCCACAATCAGGATGAATTTACAAATCCTTGATTTCCATCAACTCTAGGTCTTTAGTTTCTTTCTTTATTTATTTTTTAGAGTTTGATTTATGTTTCTCTTTATTTTCTTTTTTTATTAGATACTTTTATAATGATTTGTCTCATGAATAACATTTTTTTGATGGTGCGCACTCTCTTCTTTATTTTTTTTCAAAAAAATATATATATATTCAAATCTTTTTTTTAAATCGATATTTTTCTTTGGAGATATCAATTCAAAAAGATTTACCTATATATTGAATATGATGAAAGATATGTCAAATTTTTGTGGCAAATGAGATTCATTTACCCATTTTAGTCGGACAATTATTATATCATTTAAACTAGTACTAATACTTTTCTTTTTTGGTCTTGGTCGTCACCCCATAGACTTTTCATATTTGACATATCTGTTATGCAGGATGGACAAATTCCATCTAGGTCACTCATATCCCTCAGCATGCTTTATGAAGTACTCATCAACTGTCTTTATAGTCATTCAATTACGGATAATGTTTGATCAGCAATAAAGTACTTGACTCTGCATCTAGGGTTCATAGTGGTTTCAGGTCGAAGGGTGGTATACACCACTATCAACATGAGACTAATTTATGACACTTTGCATAACATTCTATGTAGTACTCTCATAGTGGGTTAATCCAGTATAAATATTACTCATAATATTCATACCTATGTTAAGACTTGATAACTCATTATCCATGATCCATGAGATGTGATCATCAGTCTATCTACATAATAGTCTTAATGCTTTAAGGTTATCCCATTTCACATTAAAGCTCGACTACAGATACTTTAAGAATAATGTCCTTATGTTTAATGGAATCTCATGACTAATCACACTTAATATTTCATTAATGGAACTAGCTATTCTAGGGACTTTATCACTTTGGAAAAATAAACATAATAAAGAAATGCCTTTTATTATTAATAAATAATTCGATACAAGTACCAAAAGTATTGGCCTGTAAGGCTTACACCAACATAATATAGCTATTTGCATTTTAGATTAATTAATTAAGGGTATTATTTTAACGGTTTATTTATCTACTAGTATTTAATAATTGAATTTTTATTGGGTTTGTTATTTAATTAGGTTAATTCCTTATTACTCTATAACTATCTAATGAAGGGATAATTTGGACAATTAAGCAAGGGATAAAGGATAGTCTATTAGGGTTTAAAGGGTTTAATCACAGATTGGAATAATTATCTTAATTAATTTAAGATTTATTTTTTTTACAAACATTAGGGATAAATGGGATATTAGGGTTGAAAATGGGATAAAACAAGATATAGAACAAGGGATAAAGATTTGGGATAAAACTCTTCGGTCCAAAGAGTATAAAAATTAAGATTTTGGATAAGGGATAAAGATTTGGGATAAAACTCTTAAGTCCAAAGAGTATAAAAATTAGGATTTTGGATAAGGGATAAAGATTTGGGATAAAACTCTTAGGTCCAAAGAGTATAAAAATTAGGATTTAGAATAAGGGATAAAGATTTGGGATAAAACTCTTAAGTTCAAAGAGTATAAAAATCAGGATTTGAGATAAGGGAAAAATATTTGGGATAAAACTCTTAGGTCCAAAGAGTATAAATATAGGACTAGGGATAGGGGATAAAACTCTTAAGATCCAAGTGTATAAATATAGGACTAGGGATAGGGGATAAAACTCTTAAGATCCAAGAGTATAAATATAGGACTATGGATAGGGGATAAAATTCTTAAGATCCAAGACTATAAATATAGGACTTGGGATAGGGGATAAAACTCTTAAGATCCAAGAGTATAAATATAGGACTAAGGATAGGGGATAAAACTCTTAAGATCCAAGAGTATAAATATAGTACTAGGGATATGGGATAAAACAACGAGATAGAAATTTTGGGATAAAACTCTAAAAATCCGAGAGTATAAACAAAGGACTAGGAGACAAAGGATAAAGGATTCTAAAATGTCGGAATAATTACAACTTAAACGTAAAGGGATAAGGATTAAAAAACATCAATCAAATAAGGGATAGGGGAGGTGAACTATGGAAACTCTAATCTTTCAAACTTGAGGGTACGTAGGCGTAGGGTTGTAAACCCTAGCGAGTACAATAATAATAAAAAACTTAGGGTTCCCCTGTGTTATCAAAGTCAACTTCTTTATGCAATAATAAGGATTTATGTAAATAGAATAAATAGTCAAACATTCAAGTAGTAAGCAAACATACCCTAGAACTTAAGAAGGATCCCATTGAGTACAATGGAGGTGAGGGGTGCCTAATACCTTCCACTCACTTAATCGACTCCCGAACTTAGTGTCTCACCCTTAATTTGTAGGTTTTATAATTATTTCCCTGTCCTTAGGACGAATAAAGAATGATGGTGACTCTGTCATTTTGCCGGCCGCGACATCATGTTTGCTACATCTTTCGATCAGGGGAGATTCCTAGATCATGAGAGGATTACCAAAGACGAGGCACTTGAGAAGATGGTAGAGTATCTTGGGTGCTAGTGCGAGATTTGAATACTTGAAGATGATCTATGAGGACGAGATACTTAGAGCATAGGAGGTTGATGGTGATACTGAGCAGGTGGCACTTCACAGATCACATGCATTGAGAGTATACATGCTTTATTTGGTTGGCACTGCGATTTTTGTGGACAAGAGTGTCACTTAGACATCTTCTACCTACGGTACTTCGTAGATCTCGAGTGGACCCATGAGTATAACCGTGGTACGCCTTGCTTGGTCTACTTGTATTCAAAGTTGAGAGACGACTGTATGTGGAAGACGAAGCACGTCACAGGTGTTACACCCCACTTTTCCCACTTTTAAAATAAGCAAAATAATCAATGAAATAATCAGAGTTTCTACCAAAATCAAGTAGGATGCCACATTTGCAAAACAACACCAAAACACCTTTATTAAATGAAACAAACAGCGGAAATATTTATTCATTTATTTAATTTACGGCCATCTGTCAAATACACCAAAATCCCACATAAAATCGTGGTCCACCAAAATAATCATCCAAAAGAAAGATACGTAACAAAAAGAATAACAAATAACAAAATAAATGAAAATCCCCAAAATAATCCCGTGTTACGTATCAGAGCACTCCTATAGACTCGATCAGCAACACCAATATCCAAGTTAGCTAAGTACCTGGATTATCTGTACTTCCGAAGAAGCGCAGACACAACAACAACAACAACAACAAAGGGGTGAGAAATCACGTTCAAATATTATAGGTGAATAAATACATGATAAACAGGTAGTCACCATACACAACCATCATCAATTATCAAACATGGCCTACTGCCCAATATCATCAACAACATCAAATAATAATGCAGTGCAACACAACACCATGCATGCGGTACCGACTCATTGGTTCATTCAATCGAACCCGGATAGGTCACATACACCTCTACTTGGCAATGATCTATCCCCACCATTCTCCATATAGGAGTACGGATGAATCGCATACGCTCCTCCTGAGCAACGATTCGTCCCACCAACCACCATGATTATGCAAGACTCAAAATGCATAACAAAACATGTATACAATATAAATACATGCACACGATCCTCCTGATCACACCATACATATCAACAATCACCATCGTTACACAATTCGCTTCAAAATACACCAAATACTAAATTAATTCATTAATTAATTAAGAATTATTAAAATCACTATTTTCATCTCCAATCCCTTATTTCTCAGCACCTGGCGCCTACTCCCAACCTCTCAAACCAAAGGAAACCGAATCGGACGCGAAACGGGAAAGGAATCGCGAAACGGTGAAATTCTCCACTCAGCCTATCCATACGCGTATTGACCTATGTCATACGCGTATGACTGCTCCCTCGCCCACACCATACGCGTAATGCCCAAGCTCATACGCGTATGGGCAGAACCCATTTCCTCTTCAATTTCCACCCTTCAAGTTTCCGTACGCGTAATACCTCCTTCCGTACGCGTATGCCTCACGATGCCCAATATCCTACGCGTATACCTAGTGCCGTACGCGTACGGACAGAGATGTTTTCCTACTGATTTTTCCCAATTTCTCACACCATACGCGTATCAGCCTCCATTACGCGTATGCCTAGCTCTCGTACGCGTATGGTTCCATTTCCTTCACTCTCATACGCGTATGGCCTAGCCCCATACGCGTATGGCCAGATCTCATACGCATTTCACCAAAAACCTCCCTATCCTGTAGTCTGCTACGATTTCTACATTTTTCCACTTCTAATTAGTCCTATAGTCGTTCCTACATTGATTTTAGGTCCAATTTTCATCTTTACTCTTGCATCTAGTCTTACTACAGATATTACAAGCCTAAAATCTCAAATCGTTCACCCAAATTCGCATCAAAAATACAGATCTGCAACAAGTGTTTATACAACAGTAACAACACCCAAAATTCATGAAAATACACTGTAATTCATGCACGGATCTCAGATTCACAACCAGCATACCCAACAATCAACAATTCAACAATTTACACATCAATTTCCTACAGGGTTAAGGACTCCCCACTACCCGATCATGAAATAAACACCAATATTAAACCCGTTTCTCCCCCTTACCTCGAATTCTTGCTTAATTCCTGCGAAAATTGATGAATGTTCCTTGCCCTAAAGCTCCCTTGTTCTTCCTCTCCTTAGCCTTTTCTCTTTCTATCTCTAACATTCAGACTATTCTCACTTTTACCAATTATCCCTTAATTAAGCTCCATTTACTAAAGTACCGTCACTAATCTCATTAACTCAATATCCACTTAATTATATTAAGTCCTATTTACTAAATAATCTTAATAATAATTATAATAACTAAAACAATAATAATACTAATAGTAATATTAATAATATGAAATATACTATTAAAATAATAATAATAATATTGTCATATTACTAATACCACCCTCTACACACTCAAACACGCACCCAACCAAAGCCAACAATTAAAATAATACAGGACACCTAAATAATTAAAATGGGGTGTTACAACTCTCCCCCACTTAAATTATTTTCGTCCTCGAAAATTACCTGATGGAAATAATTCTGGATACGACTCTCGCATCCTGCTTTCCAATTCCCAGGTCACACTGCCTCCTGCAGCACCTCCCCAAGCTTCTCTCACCAGAGGTATCTCCTTCCCTCTGAGTTATTTCATCTTACGATCCTCGATCCTCAGCGGCATCGTCTCTATGGTAAGATTCTCCCTGATTTGAACTGCGTCTCTCTGAATTACATGAGACGGATCCAAAACATACTTCCGAAGTTGCAACACGTGAAACACGTCATGCAAGTTCGAAAGCTCTGGTGGCAATGCCACTCTATAAGAAACTGCACCAACTCTCTGCAAGATTTGATACGGTCCAATAAACTTAGGATCCAACTTCTTGGATCTCAAAGCACGACCCACACCGGTCACTGGGTTAACTCTCAGAAACACGTGATCACCTTCACTAAATTCTAACTCTTTTCTCCGATTATCATGATAACTTTTCTGTCTACTCTGAGACGCTTTCATCTTTTCACGTATCATCTGAATCGCCTTAGTAGTCTGTTGCACAATCTCTGGCCCAAGCACCACATTCTCACCTGTCTCATACCAACACAGAGGCGTTCTACACCTCCTACCATACAAGGCTTCAAAAGGTGCCATTCCAATGCTAGAATGGTGACTGTTGTTATACGTGAACTCAATCAATGGCAACTGAGTATCCCACGCACCACCTTTCTCCAATACACAGGCTCTCAGCAAATCCTCCAACGACTGAATGGTCCTCTCTGACTGACCATCGGTCTGTGGATGATAAGTCGAGCTCAACTTCAACTTAGAACCCAAGGCTTCCTGCAGACTCCTCCAAAATTCTGAAGTGAACCTCGGATCTCTATCTGACACTATGCTCGACGGAACACCATGCAACTTCACAATTATCCTGATATAAATTTCTGCCAGCTTCGGCAACGGAAAGCTGATGTTAATTGGTATAAAATGGGCGGACTTCGTAAGTCGATCCACCACTACCCAAATAGCATCAAAGCCTCTCGCCGTATTCGGCAACCCAGTCACAAAATCCATAGCAATACTGTCCCATTTCCACTCAGGAACTTCCAACGGTTGCATCAGTCCAGAAGGTTTCTGATGCTCCACTTTTGACTTCTGGCATGTCAAACAAGCATAGACAAATTGAGCTATGTCCTTCTTCATACCGGACCACCAAAACAACTTCTTCAAATCGTGATACATCTTTGTAGCTCCCGGATGAATACTCAAGCTACTCCGATGACTCTCTTCTAATATTGCCTTTTTCAATTCCACATTATCCGGTACGCAAATTCTACCCCGAAATCTCAGCACACCAACATTATCCACTTTAAAGTCACTATCAGTGTCATCTCCTCCTGTAGGCATCAAATCTACCAATTTCACATCCAGCCTCTGATTTTCCTTAATCACATCCAAAAAGTCATTATTCACTTTCAGCATACCCAATCTGATACTTCCCGGTGTAGTTTCACAAACCATGCTCAAATCTCTGAATTGTTCAATCAATTCCATTTCCTTCACCATTAACGCAGACATATGGATTTCCTTCTGACTCAGAGCATCTGCCACAACATTAGCTTCACCCGGATGGTAACTCAAATTAAAGTCATAGTCTTTCAAGAATTCTAACCATCTTCTCTGCCTCATATTTAATTCCTTCTGATCGAACAAATATTTCAAACTCTTGTGGTCACTGAACACTTCAAATCTCGATCCATACAAATAATGCCTCCAAATTTTTAACACGAATACCACTGCAGCTAATTCAAGATCAGGAGTAGGATAGTTCCTTTCATGCACCCTTAATTGCCTTGAAGCATAAGCCACTACTTTGCCACCTTGCATCAACACACTGCCTAATCCCATCTTAAACGCGTCACAATACACTACGAAAGAATCATTTGGGCTTGGTAAAATCAACACTGGTGTTGTAGTCAACTTCTTCTTCAGTTCCTCAAAACTTTCCTCACAGGCAGCATCCCAGACAAAAGCTTGATTCTTTCTGGTTAATTGAGTCAACGACAATGCCAATTTAGAAAACCCTTCGATGAATCTTCTATAGTAACCTACCAAACCCAAAAAGCTTCTAACCTCCGTTGCGGTCTTCGGAGTTTCCCACTGAAGCACTGCACTTACTTTAGAGGGGTCCACCGCTATACCATCACCAGAAATAACATGACCCAAGAAACTCACGGTCTTCAACCAAAATTCACACTTCGAGAACTTTGCAAACAGTTTATTATCTTTCAACACCTGCAATGCAATTCTCAAGTGACCTGCATGCTCTTCGTCAGACTTAGAATAAATCAGTATATCATCAATAAACACCACGATAAACTGATCCAGATAAGAATGGAAAATATGATTCATATATTCCATAAATACACATGGCGCATTAGACACTTCGAAAGGCATCACTGCATATTCGTAATGTCCGTAGCGAGTTCTGAAAGCAGTCTTCTGAATATCACCTTCCTTTACTCTAATCTGATGGTAACCCGACCTCAGATCAATTTTGCTGAACACACGAGCTCCTACCAACTGATCCATTAAGTCATCAATCCTAGGAAGTGGATACTTATTCTTAATGGTCACTTTATTCAACTGACGGTAATCAATGCACAGACGCATACTACCATCTTTCTTTTTCACCAACAACACTGGAGCTCCCCACGGCGACACACTTGGTCTGATAAACTTCTTATCGAGCAATTCCCCGACCTGAGATTTCAACTCTGCTAACTCTGATGCAGACATCCTGTACGGTGCCATGGAGATAGGTCCGGTACCTGGTACAAGATCAATAGCAAATTCAACTTCCCTTGTCGGAGGCAATTCTGTGATATCATCTAGAAACACTTCAGGAAATTCATTAACTACAGGCAATTCATTAACTGAAGTCTTGCTTTCAACAGACAACGAGGTAAATACTGCAAACAGCTTCGCTTCATCTTCCAACAACGCCCTCAACTCTTTGCTAGATAGCGAATCTGCCAATGCTTCCTCTTCAGGAGTAAGAAACAGTAACGTCTTCCTGAAGCAATCGATATAAACCCGGTTGAATTCCAACCAGTTCATCCCCAAAATAACATCAAGATTACCGAGTGGCAAACAAATTAGGTCCACTCTGAAATCTCTACCAAACACGGTTAGCGGACACTTCAGACACACCAAAGAAGTAACCACGGAACCAATAGATGGAGCTTCAATCGTCATCCTCTGCTCGAGAGTAGATGGCACAATCCCTAATCTCTTCACACAATCAACAGAAATAAACGAGTGTGTTGCACCCGTGTCAATGATAGCAATCAAAGGAACATCATTAATAAAGCAAGTACCTTTGACGGAACGCTCCTCCTCAGTGGATTGGGCTCCCACTAAGGCAAACACCTTCCCACTAGTTTGAGACGCCTGAGACTTCTTCGGCTTCTCACAGTGAGTACTGATGTGACCCTTCTCTCCACAATTATAACAGGTAGGCATAGTGGCTCTGCAATCAGCTATAACATGACCTGCCTTGCCACATTTGAAGCACTTCTTCACCTCTTTCTGACAGTCGTTAGCACGGTGACCCGCGCCACCACATCTGAAGCACTTAAGAGTATCAGCACCTGCTCCCTTCTCCTTTTGCTTCTTTCCCCCATCAGTTTTCTGTTTCCCCTTATCAGCTGGAGCACTGTAAGGAGTACCTCCAAATCTCTGCTTATTTTTCTTCTCATTCACAGCTTTGTAATGAGCAATTCTGGCCCTGTTGTCATTATCATAAATTCTGCTTCTGCTTACCAGCTCTGGATAGTTTCTTATCTTCTGACAAGCAATACCCAATTTGATCTCGGGACGCAGCCCGTTCTCAAACTTCAGACACTTCGATGTCATAGCCTCTTCAGTATTATAATGAGCACAATACTGAACCAGCTCTTCAAACTTAACGGCATACTCAGCCACAGTCTTATCACCCTGCTTTAGCTCCAGAAACTCAACCTCCTTCGCACTACGAATGTCTTCCGGAAAATACTTCTCCAGAAACTCAGCTTGAAACACAGCCCAAGTAATCTCAGTACCTGCAGCTTCCAATCTTTGACGACTGCTGTCCCACCAAGCCTCAGCTTCCCCTTCTAGCATATGAGTACCAAACCGTACCTTCTGAGCATCACTGCATCCCATGGTCCTGAAGATTTTCTCCATAGCCTTCAGCCATTTCTGTGCAGCCTCTGGGTCCAAGATACCTCCCTCATATGTAGGCGGCTTGTTGCTCTGAAATTGTGCTAAGTCCCGAAACTGAGCACCTCCACCCTGATTGGCATTCTCTACAGCTTGTGCCATGGCTTGCATAGCAGCAGCAAGAGCAGCATCATTCCTTCCTGCCATACTGGACAACAATCATCACAAGGTCAGAACACTAAAATCAGCTCCTATTCTAAGGACAGACTCAACTACTACACTAGCCGGACGGACCGACCTTCTCTGATACCAATTGTTACACCCCACTTTTCCCACTTTTAAAATAAGCAAAATAATCAATGAAATAATCAGAGTTTCTACCAAAATCAAGTAGGATTCCACATTTGCAAAACAACACCAAAACACCTTTATTAAATGAAACAAACAGCGAAAATATTTATTCATTTATTTAATTTACGGCCATCTGCCAAATACACCAAAATCCCACATAAAATCGTGGTCCACCAAAATAATCATCCAAAAGAAAGATACGTAACAAAAAGAATAACAAATAACAAAATAAATGAAAATCCCCAAAATAATCTCGTGTTACGTATCAGAGCACTCCTATAGACTCGATCAGCAACACCAATATCCAAGTTAGCTAAGTACCTGGATTATCTGTACTTCCGAAGAAGCGCAGACACAACAACAACAACAAAGGGGTGAGAAATCACGTTCAAATATTATAGGTGAATAAATACATGATAAACAGGTAGTCACCATACACAACCATCATCAATTATCAAACATGGCCTACTGCCCAATATCATCAACAACATCAAATAATAATGCAGTGCAACACAACACCATGCATGCGGTACCGACTCATTGGTTCATTCAATCGAACCCGGATATGTCACATACACCTCTACTTGGCAATGATCTATCCTCACCATTCTCCATATAGGAGTACGGATGAATCGCATACGCTCCTCCTGAGCAACGATTCGTCCCACCAACCACCATGATTATGCAAGACTCAAAATGCACAACAAAACATGTATACAATATAAATACATGCACACGATCCTCCTGATCACACCATACATATCAACAATCACCATCGTTACACAATTCGCTTCAAAATACACCAAATACTAAATTAATTAATTAATTAATTAAGAATTATTAAAATCACTATTTTCATCACCAATCCCTTATTTCTCAGCACCTGGCACCTACTCCCAACCTCTCAAACCAAAGGAAACCGAATCGGACGCGAAACGGGAAAGGAATCGTGAAACGGTGAAATTCTCCACTCAGCCTATCCATACGCGTATTGACCTATGTCATACGCGTATGACTGCTCCCTCGCCCACACCATACGCGTAATGCCCAAGCTCATACGCGTATGGGCAGAACCCATTTCCTCTTCAATTTCCACCCTTCAAGTTTCCGTATGCGTAATACCTCCTTCCGTACGCGTATGCCTCACGATGCCCAATATCCTACGCGTATACCTAGTGCCGTACGCGTACGGACAGAGATGTTTTCCTACTGATTTTTCCCAATTTCTCACACCATACGCGTATCAGCCTCCATTACGCGTATGCCTAGCTCTCTTACGCGTATGGTTCCATTTCCTTCACTCTCATACGCGTATGGCCTAGCCCCATACGCGTATGGCCAGATCTCATACGCATTTCACCATAAACCTCCCTATCCTGTAGTCTGCTACGATTTCTACATTTTTCCACTTCTAATCAGTCCTATAGTCGTTCCTACATTGATTTTAGGTCCAATTTTCATCTTTACTCTTGCATCTAGTCTTACTACAGATATTACAAGCCTAAAATCTCAAATTGTTCACCCAAATTCGCATCAAAAATACAGATCTGCAACAAGTGTTTATACAACAGCAACAACACCCAAAATTCATGAAAATACACAGTAATTCATGCACAAATCTCAGATTCACAACCAGCATACCCAACAATCAACAATTCAACAATTTACACATCAATTTCCTACGGGGTTAAGGACTCCCCACTACCCGATCATGAAATAAACACCAATATTAAACCCGTTTCTCCCCCTTACCTCGAATTCTTGCTTAATTCCTGCGAAAATTGATGAATGTTCCTTGCCCTAAAGCTCCCTTGTTCTTCCTCTCCTTAGCCTTTTCTCTTTCTATCTCTAACATTCAGACTATTCTCACTTTTACCAATTATCCCTTAATTAAGCTCCATTTACTAAAGTACCCTCACTAATCTCATTAACTCAATATCCACTTAATTATATTAGGTCCTATTTACTAAATAATCTTAATAATAATTATAATAACTAAAACAATAATAATACTAATAGTAATATTAATAATATGAAATATACTATTAAAATAATAATAATAATATTGTCATATTACTAATACCACCCTCTACGCACTCAAACACGCACCCAACCAAAGCCAACAATTAAAATAATACAGGACACCTAAATAATTAAAATGGGGTGTTACAACAGGCAGCGTGACACTACTGACAATAATAATTATTGGTCTTTGAATTTTTTTTTTGTCATTTTCATTTCATACTTACGAAACCATTATTGATGATTCGTGTGTTCCAAACTTTTTATTTCAGGCTTGGATCTTCCAGCACTTCCCGCGCATCTTTGGCTGGGTGAGTGTGCCTGAGTATACTGACGATTTGCTGTGTGCTGCTGCTTTTATCCTGCTCAGAGGGAACCAGGCGGTCAAGCCTTTTAGAGTCTATCTTGATTGTTTACTTATTAAGGACATACACTTCAACAACTATGTTGATCACTGTTAGACGCAGCCATTTGACGAGATAATGCTATCTCTGGATGGTTGGCCTGCGGATCGCATCTCACTGCTCCTTATCTGCACAAGCGCATCATGCGGCAGTTCGGTTACACTCAGATCATTCCCCGCTACCATGTTGTCTCTGCCCCTCCTGCCTTGACACATAGACAGATAGAGGAGATGTTTGATGACTATCAGAGCCATCAGGTACCGAAGGAGGCACGGGCTACCATAGGTGGGAGCGACAGGAGCTACGTCGAAGGGTACATTAGATGGTTCTTCAGGGTGTTTCATCCCTACATCGTGCATGCTGCTCCAGGAGATATGTTGAGCCCAGTTCATCAGGAGATATTGATGATGTCTTGCCTAGGTGTCGACGCATAGTAAAGATTGCGCAGGCAGACATTGAGTCAGGTATCTTCCCGGATGGATCTGATGTCAAGCAAGTCCTAGATGTCATCATGACGGGGGCATATGGGGCATTGTTGTACCGGAGACATCGCCGGAGGACAGGGGAGATTGATGGCCGAGGAGGTAGATGAGGCAAAAGGAGATAGAGGAGAGGTTGTCAGACACACACAGTGGTCTCTTATTATATAGTTGTAGTACTATGATTTGTACTTTATTTTGATGGTCTTACTACTTTATTGATCTCGATTGTATGATATTTTCAACATTTATTGGTATTTTATTTTTGTATGGCATTATTGTCCATCTGAAATTATGTACGTCTATTTTTTTTCCTCGAGTGTGCATTATACTTCATCTGAACACAGATAAACAACTTATAGTAAGAAATACCTGTTCTGATACGTTTCGGAGATGTATCTCCGAAATATTCATGAAGATGTATTTTCGGTACAATTTAAATGTAAAAGACTTTTAAGTAAAATGAATTGAATGTTTTAAATTGTTTCGGAGATACATCTCCATAAATTAAAAATATTTAAATATTTTTGCGTGATGACTAAGAAGAATTTAGGATGCATTAAAAAATTCTCTTTATAAATCCTTCATTTCCATAACTATAGGCCTTTAGTTTCTTTCTTTATTTAATTTTTAGAGTTTGGTTTATGTTTCTCTTTGTTTTCTCTTTTTTTATTAGTGATACATTTATAATGATTTGTCTTATGAATAACATTTTCTGATGTTGCGCACTCCTTTCTTCTTTAAAAAAAAAAAAATTCAAACCTAATTCAAAAGGAATTACCTATATATTAAATATGATGAAAGATATGTCAAATTTTTCTGGCAAATGAGATTCATTTACCCATTTCAGTCAGACAATTATTATACCATTTAAACTAGTACTAATACTTTTCTTTTTTGGTCTTGGTCGTCACCCCATAGATAGTCATCCATGTCCGTTGCTAGAAATAGCCGCTCGTGCGATAAGAGTCATGAGATTTGAAGCTGAATAAAAGTCCAAAGCCTAATTCCAAGAATTTCATTTTTTTTTCCCTTTTCAGTTACACAAAAAGCCCGTGAAGACATTAACTAACCTTTTAGCAGCCAAAAAAGAACCTTATGCCTTAACAAAGTCCTATATATACATGCATGCAATGCACGTACACTCATGTTTTGTACAAAAGACAATTCATTTGTTTATTTCTCTAAGTTGCATCAAAATATGTCAGTTGAAGCACTTGCAATGGCTGGTGTTGATTACAGGGAAATGGAGCAGAGGTTTAAAAAGATAATAGCAGAGTCACCAAAGGCTAAACGCAAGAGTGATGAGGTTAGTTTGAGCAGTCACGGGGTGGTTGGGAAGGATGATGAGTGGGTGAAATTGAAGATGCGGGAATGGGCTGCAGCTGTTGCATCAAACAATGAAGCCAATGCAAATCTTAGAGTTTCTGAGATACTTCTTATCATGAATAATCATCGTCACAATCACATGAGACGGAATTAAGCGAGATGCTTGTCCTTCATTTTTGTTGTAATTTTATTTGTTCTTTCTGGATATCATCATCCATATATTCTTTTTGTTGTAATTTTATTTATTCTTTTTTTCTTTCTATTATTCATTGTCGATATATTCTCATTCTTCATGTATTGTACTAAATTTTGATACCTAAGTTAAATGTAAGCTTTGAACTAAGATTTTTCATATTTTGAATTTTGTTAGTCATCTTCTCACCTAAATTATCTTTATCGAAAAAAAAGTTATTGATCACTAAATAAATTTTTGGTGTTGTTTTATTTACCTTATGATTCATGGTCAACCAAATATAAAACCTCAGTCCAATTTGAAGGATATTCTTTTTAAAATTTCAATTTAGTTTTACTATAAGAAAAAGTGAAATTAGCTAGGTGAAAAACATTTCACAAATACAAATATCATCATGCAACGTAATTATTGTGAGGTGTATCAGACACCTCGCAAAAACGTTAGTCGCAATATGTTGCATAGAAAAAATCACGCCGCAAGTTAGCTCGGTGTTTTTCACCTCGCAACGTTGTCAGGTGAAATTCACCTCGCAACCCTTTTCCCAGAATTCAGAGTAGCCAACACGCATGTCAGAGCAGAGCAGGAGAGCAGATAAAACAGGCATAAAGTTGCGAGGTGAATTTCACCGGACAAATTTTGAATATACAAAATTTTGCTAAGTGAATTTCATCGGACAAAAATTTTGAATTTGTCAAATGAAATACACCACACAAACTATAGATAATATAATAAAAAAATATGATATATTTATATCATTCTAAATATTAATTTTAATATTCATAATAATATAAATATAATAAATAATTTAAATTTAGAAATTGATTAAAAATGTTAAATTCATAAATAATTAAAAATATTTAAATTCATTTTCAATTTAAAAAATCCACAATTAAATAAGTTTATAATTAATTCAAAATATTTAAATTCATCATCATTGATCCAAATAGTCCTACTCGTCACTCTCGTTTTCTTCATTATTCTCGTTTACCGCTCTTTGGTTACCAACTGCTCCAACTCCGCCACCACCATATTGTTGTTGAAACATTTGTTGTATTTGTTGCATTTGTTGTTACATTTGTTGTTGTGTACGAATTATTTGCCTTGTTGTTGTATTTGTTGTTGTGTACGAATTATTTGCTCTTGTGAAATTCTCAATGCTTCTTCTAACTCAATTTGTTTTCTTCTCATTTCTTCAAATTCAACGTTTTTTGCAGCTTCACGTGTCGCAGCTTCACGTGCTGCTTCACTTTGAGCTAACTGTCTAATTGTTTCAACCATTTGAGGGGTTAATGTCGAAGGGCGTGAAGACGCTTCCCCGTCTGCAATTCTCCTAAATAAAGAAAACCTATCCCCTTTTTTGTAGTTGTCAGCTAAAAGTCCAGTAGCATAAATTTTCCCATTTTTATTATTTCTCTTACTTGCTTTCAACCAAAGATATTGATCAACAAATGGATCAATAGGATGTTGCCCCCATGGACCACCTAACTCAGGATGTTGAGATAAAAATTCTTCCTTCAGTCTTTGGTACTCCGCCTACACATACGTAAAAAATTAAATTAAATAATAGAGTTTAGGCAATTAATTTAAATAAAAAAATTAAATATAACATTTAAATATCAATAGCATCTTACTTGAGTATTGCTAGCACACGTTCGTCGATATACTCTCCATCTCTTCTCCGATAAGTCTTCTCATGAATCTCTTGCATTAATGAGGTTCTTCCTTTAGCGTTAGTCTAATTAATGCACATAGAAATTCAATAAAAAATATGTCACAATTAAGAATATAATTTTAAAAAAGTAGTGAGATGAAAATATAATTACCATCCGTTCAACATGATCGACGATACTAATGTTTCTAGCCCTATGATTAATGGCTCCATTTTCTGATGCTCTATGTTGCTTTGCTTTTTCAGATTCTTTCTTAAACTCATATGTTTTCCAATAAGCAAGCATTTCTTTAAATATATTTTTGCCCATCCATGGAGGCTTGATCCCTCTTTCTTCCCAACCAAGCCTTGCAAGCCTAAGCATGTCAGAAAGTCGGGTTGTTGCTCTCTTCTTAAAATTACGCTCAACCAGCACTTCTCTTGCAATATTGAAAAAATTATTAGATAATTAAAAAACAAGATAGTTAGTAATTAAAAAATTAATTGCTTAAAGAAAATATTATACCCGAAATTTGTCAAACCATTTTTTATACTCCTCATAATCCTTCTTCACAAGTTGTCCAAAAGTCTTCCAAGATTGTTTATATAACTCTTGAATAACTTCTTTTATGCTAAGTGCAGCAGGCCTACCTTGCAAGAAACTAAACAACAATAATTTGAATAATTATTAATTAAATTTTAAAAAATGGAAACATGTGCATATGCTTAAAATATAAGAAAAAAATTTATGAGTTTCCAACATGCCTAATAACCCATCTTCCCTCAAACTTCTCATGTTGAACTTCCATCACAGCCACATCCACGTCCTCCTCCTCCTCCTGATCGAGCAATACATGGTCATCCTGCTCCTAATGGACTGATGTGGGTACCTGTGAGGTGTGTGAGCCCTTAGGGTGATGGGATGACGAGGATCCATGTGGAGAATGTGAGGTGCGTGAGCCCCAAGGGTGATGGGATGACGAGGATCCACGTGGGGGGTGTGGGATGCGGGATCCCTCGGGCTCGGGCTGATGGGATGATGAGGGTCCAAGTGGGGGATATGGTATGCTAGATACCCCAGACTGCATGTATGGTTGGGGTATGTCTGATGGTGATACATATGTAGGCTGGAATGGTGTGGGTATAAAAAATCTTGGTGGATCATCCTGTGAAGTGAGTAGTGAAGTGTAATATCTATGAGATGGAGAAGTGCTCATAGACTGAGGCATAGTCTGCTGAGCCCCCTGACTAAACTGGGGTGTAGTCTGCTGAGCCCCCTAACTAGACTGAGGCATAGTCTGACTAGACTAGGGCAAAGGACAATACATGGATGACTGAGGCACCTCAACTACACGTATCCTCGTGCGATGGCCTTTCTTACCCTTACATTTATTCTCAGGACAGGGTGTAATTTTACCTAATTAAAAGAAATGAATTTGTTTATAAAACAATTAATAAACAATATGTTGACACTGTATTAGTCCCATCATTCAAATACACAATATGTATTATTTAGTTTGAACATATTAAAGGCATGACAACAATATTTATAAAAAAAAAGCGATATATTCAAATTGTGTATCCTTAAAATCTTCATTATCTTCATTTGATTCAAAATTATCTTCGGATTTCGACTCTTCATCATCTCCATCCACATTATTTGCTGACAACAATATAGACGCATCAACTTGCTGACCCTCAACCTCGTTATCACACAAACTTGTAAGTTGTTCAACTTCAATCACATCATTATTTTGTGACATTTCATCGACTTGATAAGCAAGGTCTTCAATAAGTTCATTAATTTCAATATGGCCTATTGGTTTTGACTTTATTGCAACACACCAATCTCGCTTACCTCGTTGAATTGAAGGATAAGGGACGTAATAAACTTCCCTGGCATGATATGCCATGATGAAATTATCATAATGTTTGTACCTTCGATACATTTTAATCTCTACAATGTTGTATTTTTTATTTATTTTTGTGCCTCTAGCAGATGGATCATACCAATCACAATAAAACAAGACAACTTTGTTTTTTGAGTCCAAAAAATTGTTTTCCAACTCGTAAATGTGCGTAATGACACCATAGAAGTCGTCTTCACTGCCATCTATAACTCCTTTTACAAACACACCACTATTTATGGTTTTCTTTCCTTCTGTCCATTCATCAGTGTGAAATGTATATCCGTTTACAAAGTATATGTGCGATTTGTTCACACGTTTAACAGGGCCTTCAGACAAGTTTCTCAAATGGAGTAATTGTGGAGACGATTCAACATTACATGTCAATTGTTGCTTGAACCATGATGGAAAATAAGCATGTAAGTCAGTGGTTGTTGCTTGTTCACCGGTGAGTTCATAATAGTAGTTATTAAATGACCTATATTGAAACACATTAAAAGTAAGTTAGAAGGTAAGAAGTTTATATCCAATGTGTTCAAAATAAATTATTCACTTGGTATACTTACTCAATGTATGGTTTAACTTCAACGCAATTAATCAATACATGAACATGAGTAGATTGTAATTTCTTTTTGGTCAGTCAGTGCACATTCGTCTTTCCAGAACTTCGACCAGGAAGACCAAAGACTGATAAGGTGAGTTGACTTCTTTCTGTAACATTAACTTCATTTCTTATGATTCTCTGAATTAACATCATGTGATTGAAATAATGAGAGCAAAAATGTGATGTTTCCCGATGCAAATAATGTGCACATATTGAACCCTCAACTTTAGCCTTATATTTCACTGATCTCTTTGAATCACCCATGAATCTTTCAAAAGGATACATCCACCTATATTGAACAGGTCTGCCAAGCAAAGCTTCATATGCAAGATGCACAGGAAGATGTTCCATTGAATCGAAAAAAACCAGGTGGAAAAATTTATTCCAACTTGCATAGAATGAGAGGAATGTCTTGGTCCAACTTAATGAGGTCGTACACTCTTAAAATTGATGCATAAATATCTCTAAAAAATTGACTAATTTCAGTTAGTGGATTAAACACTTGTGTTGGCAATGAGCTGAAGGCAATTAGAATCAATCGTTACATGAAAACATGGCAATCATGACTTTTCATTCCATTCAACTTCCCAGTGTTGTCGTTAGCACACTTTGCCAAGTTAGAAGCATAACCATCGGGCATTCTCAATTCAGTTAACCATCGGCAAACAAGCATGGCTTCTTGGGGAGTTAGACTATAAGTAGTTTTGGATTTTAATAGTTTCTCATTCGGTAGAGTCCTCAACTCAAAATCTTTTCGATTACACAACAGTTTCATGTCCTTTCTAGCATTCTCATTATCTTTTGTCTTGCCTTAGACATCCACCACTGTGTTAAATACATTATAGAAAAAAAGATCTTCTCTATGTGCATAACGCCAAGATTATGTCGCAATAAATTATCTTTCCAATATGGGAGGTCCCAAAAAAATACTTCTTTTGGTCCAATTGTGTTTGTCCCTGTATCCTGGAATTCGGATCGCTTTTCCATTGTCTGTGAAATTTGGTAGATCACGAACCATGTTCCATACTTCAATTGATGACAAACGGTGGGGAGGCGGATCTGTTACTTTTACACCTTTTCTAAAATCATTCTTATTTTTTCTAAGTCCATGGTTTTCTGGTAGGAATCTACCGTGACAGACAAACCACAAACTTTTCCCTCCTTTTTCAAATGTAAACGCCTTCGTGTCATCCATGCAATGAGGATATCCCATTTTACCATGGGTACCCAAACCAGACAACATGGCATATGCAGGAAAGTCTTTAATAGTCCACATCAAAGTGTCATAACCCAAATTTTGACCACTAAGATTTCCCATCATTGTGTAAGTCATCATCACAATATGGATGTACCTTTGTGCCTCATCAATCTCCTCAAGGAATTGTTGAGCATTCACTACAATCAAGCTTAGGGTTTCAAGCCCTCTCAGAGCCTTTAGACAAATGATCAATCAAGGAAAGACATGATCTTCAACTTGTCTAACCTCTTAAACACCCACAAAGGATCAAGAGGACTCCCACATCAAGAATTAAGCACAAGAGTTCAACATTTCAAGTGGATCAAGCCTCAAGTTCATCTAATACAAAGTCAACTGACGTAGAAAGTCAAAGTTTGACTTTTGGTCAACTTTGAGCTTCACAAGCCATTACTCAAGAAAATATGATGGATGATTTAATTTGGACAAATTTAAATCAAGAAATCATGCAAAATTGCAAAATTGATCAAATTGAAAGAAACTTAGAAATTTTTTCTAAGTTAAAATCATGTTCAAGTGCACAACTTTTCAAGGTTGTAACTATTGATCCAAGCATCCATTGATTTTGCGTAAGAGCTACTTTTAAAGAGGGTATTTGATACTTCAACATTGTAGAAGGAATCAACTCAAAATATCATAAGGATTAAAAGATATAAGTGATCAAAGTTGGGAATTCTTAATGTCCAATGTTCTGACATTTCATAGGACATCATTAATATTTTTCCAGCAAGAATGTCCCAACTTCAAGGATGTTTTTCTCCATGATCCAAGTTGATTCAGGAAAAACCCTGGGCATGAAAGTTGAAGTATGTCATCTCACCTTTCCAGAAAGTCCTAGAAAGCTAATTTATCATTCTCGAGCAGAAAGTTATGGTCTCTGCAAAAGGTATTGATAAAACAGAATTTTCATGACAGCTTTTAGGACAGATTTGATCACACAAGTTCAAGGTCAATTTTTACAACTTTGCAAGCCTTATCTTCACAAACCTTGAACATCGAAGTTGAAGTACGTCATCTCAGCTTTCCAGAAAGTTGTAGAACGTCCATTTATCATACTCGAGCAGGAAGTTATGGACTTTATAAGAAGGCTTGCTGCAGCTGTTTTTTTTGGACAGATTTTGTGCACTTTTTCTTGTGCCACACAATTTTCAAGCTTTGTCACCATGCAGGACAAGCATCAAAGGTGCAATTCAATTTAACTCAAAATATCATAGTGGATTAAAAGATACAAGTGATCAAAGTTTGGAATTATTAATGATCAAAGTTGTCAAATGTTTCAACATTTCATGGGACATCATTAATAATTTTCCAGCAAGAATGTCCCAACTTCAAGGATGTTTTTCTCCATGATCCAAGTTGAACCAAGTCTAGGGTCAAACATCAAAGTTGAAGTATGTCATCTCAGCTTTGCATAGTGTCTTGGAATAGCCATTTATCATTCTTGAGCAAGAACTTATGGATTTTACAACAAGGCTTGCTGCAGCTGATTTTTAAGACATGTTTCAAGACAGATTTGCACATTTCTTATGCCACACGAATTTCCAAACCTTGCCATCATTTTGGATACATCTTAGGATCAAATCCAAGGGGGGTGATCTAATCCATAAGCCTCCCAAGTCCAAGATTCCGCAAGTAGCATGCCAAACCTAAAAAACCTAAAAGAGGGACAAGACTCCAATTTTGGTTTGGAGCATTTAATGGATGCTTAGAGGTGGCATGAACTGAGCTTCCTCTAACTAAATTCAGTTAAGATTCCTCCAACAACTAGGGAACCAGCAGCCTGTGCCCTAACCCCTAGTCAATGGCTAGAGGAGACTTGGATTTTCATTGGCCAACATTGAACAAACCTCTGTTGCAGCCACCATTCACTATTGCTGCCAAAACAAACTTGCTCTACTATAAATAGAGCTCATTTGTGCTCAGTTTGAGTACACCAAAGCCATCAAACAGATGCTTTCCTCAAAATCACTTCTTTCACTCCAAAATGCCTTCTTTAGTAAGGTAATTCTGAGTTTTTGAGTTAGAGAGCATTTCCATCACATCTCATGATCCTAACACCTCATAAACATCATATATAGGTGATCTAAACTCTCACAAGTGACCTGTAACACCAAAATCACAAAGTCGCCTCTCAAAACCTCAAAATTGGACTTTTTGCATTTTTCAAGCCATGTCTTGATTCAGTCACTTTCCAAACCAGATAAAACCTCAAACACACTCCAAATATCATCCTTGAACTGTCCCAAATGGTGCCACACATCTGGAACACCATTTGAGAGAGTTGCTATTTTGGCCACTTTAACCCCTTTTGCAAGAAAGGGCCAGTTTGTGTTTTTACAGGTTCCAGCTGATTCCAACCATCCTAAAAGCTTCTAAGAGGTCATTTGAGGGTGCCCAAAGCATCAAATCATTTCTGGAACAAAGCACTTGGTAGGTTGCACAAAATCTCCAAAAAAGAGGTCAAATTCACAACTTGAATTCTTTGAATCATGCTTTCCTTTGTTGTCCACATACATGCATCATATTGAACAATTCTTGAAGCAAAAATGTAGTCCTTAATGTGTATGATATGATCCTCCTACTGTTTGCACTTTAACATGTTTATATGTGGAGTTTATGTTGTTTTAAACTTAAGGTGCAGATCTGGTTTTTTGCCTTGTGTGTGTTGTACGTTAAGTTTCAGTATGTATGAGTGATACCATTGGATTCCTTGCAAAAAATTGGTCAAGATAGGTTCTTACGGATTTTAATTTCGTTAAAAATTGAGAGAGATATGAGTGTTGAAAGTTTGATAAGCAAAGATGTTTAAAATCATCATGCAGTTCTGGTTTTTTGCTTTGTGTGTTCTGTACATTAAGTTTCAGTGTGCATGAGTAATACCATTGGATTCTTTGCGAAAAACCGGTCAAGATAGGTTCTTACGGATTTCAATTTCGTTAAAAATTGAGAGAGTTATGAATGTTTGAAGTTTGATAGCAAAGATGTTGAAAACCAAGGTGCAGTTCTGGTTTTTTTTAAGATGTCAAATGTGATGTTGTGACATCTTCCCTTTTTCTCTTATGTTCAAAACTCATGAAAGATGTCGAATGTGATGTTGTGACATCTTTCCTCTTTTTCTTAGTTTATTTTCAAAACTCAACCAATTCTTTTACATAGCAAAAATCATCATTTTCCAATTCTATTTTACACACTTCTTATTCATACTCCATAATATTTTAATCCACAAAAAATCACAAAAAAATATTATTATTTGATATATTTTTAATATATTCAAAAATATTGTTTTAAATTGTTTTAAATGCTTTTAAAATGATTTCTTTTTCTTGATTTTTAAAACCAAAATGATTTTAAATATTCATGTGGATAAAATACTTTTTCATAAACCTTAATCATTGTTTATAACATGATTAATGATTTTATTTGATATTTTTATCATTTTTTTACTTGATTTTTCTTTGAAAAATGCCTTTAAAAAATGAAATTGGGGTTTCTTTGATTTTCACCCAAAAAAATCTTTTTTCAAAAAAGACATGGGCCTCTAATAAAGTGTAAGACCCAACCCTTTTTGTACAAAAATTTTTTGGGCCTCAATTATTGTATAAGCCCCGATACGTTAAAAATCTCTACGCGATCGCCATTTTCAAACTGAAAATCATTTGGGCCTCCCCTCGTGTTGTAAGCCCCATTTCTTTTTCTAAAATACACTTTGGGCCTCTAATAGAGTGTAAGTCCCATCCCTTTTGTAAATAAATATTTTGGGCCTCAGATATTGTATAAGTCCCTCTGTACATTTACAAAGTTCGGCGCGATCGTCGCCTCTTAACAAAAAAGACCATTGGGCTTCTCCTTGAGCTATAAGTCCCATTTCTTTTCATTTTTAAACCTTTGGGCCTCTAATAGAGTGTAAGACTCAATTCCTTTGTAAATACCAAAATTTTGAGCCTCAATCACTTGTATAACTCCCACGGTGTTTCCAAAACCTCGGCGCGATCGTCGCCCTTTTCAAAATCATCTGGGCCTACCCTCGCGTAGTAAGACCCGCTTCTTTTCTCTAAATCATTTTTTTGGGCCTCTTGAGAGAGTGTAAGACCCATTCCCCTTGTACAGAAAACTTTTTGGGCCTCAGTCACTCGTATAAGTCCCACTGTACAAACTCATATCACAGTGCAATCACTACTAAAACCCTGGGCCTCTCTTTGAGCTGTAAGCCCCAATCTTTTCTTTCAAAGCACTTTCTCCTTTGATTTTGAAATATACTATTGTTTTCAATCTTTCTTTGTTGAACAACTAACAAAACAGCATGGAAGCTCTACAACCGAGTAAGTGTTTATATGCTTTCATTTACCGCTTTCATATACATATAGCTGTATTGTGGGGCTGTTTCGATGTAAGTCTTCTTTCATAAACTCATATCGACTGTGTAATAATAGTATAGATATTTAGAGTTTCCCCGACAACGACGTCTAGCACTAGGTAAAGTCGTTTCGATCATTCTTAGAAATAGACAATACTAGATCCCCCATAGGAGCACCAGATACAGTCTTGTCTTCGGCTGTCCTCCTTAGGAATTGTCAAGAAACTCTACGCCCCAGAGATGATCTATTCTCCGTGAATTGCATCCCTTGAGTTTCTTCCAAATTCTCGAACTTTCCTGGCTTGATCTATTCTTTGTGGATAGCCTGTCTTGAACTTCTCGGGGTTTGGGGACCCACAGGCTTCTTAAAAGCATCCCCGCCTCCTCTCGGGCATTGTACAAGGACTCGTCTGCTTCTTAGAAGTATTCACAACCTCCTCTTAGGCTTCGTATAAATGATTTCTTCCTCCGGGAATGATAACCTCCTCTTTGGCTTCGTACAAATTGTCCCTCGGCTTCTTAAAAGTTTCCAGCCTCCTCTTGGGCTTCGTACAAATTGTCGCGATGACCTCCTAGAGGTATAGGAACAGAAATTAGTCATCTTAATAGAACAGTCTTTCAAAGAGCCTTGATCTTTCTACCGTGAATGTACTACTACTGTTTCTTTAAGCATAGTATAAAAGATAAAACTCTAGACTTGGATAGTCCAATTTCCTTGAGTCTCAGAGACATTCTCAAGTAAGGAAACACCCGCAGACTTGGGCAGTCTCAAATACCCTTTGGATTCCCCGTTTCCTTAAAAGAACAGGAAACAATCCCGATTCTCAGATCAAATCCATGAGTACAGTGTTACTCATATAAGAACTGATTTTCTCTTAACCAACATACTGGACTTGTCACTCAACTGAAACAGTAACCTTTTAGCCTCCATCTCGGGCTTCGTACGAGATACAAAGACTCTCTTGTTGAGTCAAACCTTTTAGCCTCCATCTCGGGCTTCGTACGAGATACAAAGATTCTCTTGTTGAGTCAAAACTTTTAGCCTCCATCTCGGGCTTCGTACGAGATACCAAAACACTCTCTTGTTGAGTATAAAAGGCTCTCTTGTTGAGCCAATCTCCCTTTTAGCCTCCATCTCGGGCTTCGTACGAGATACAAAAACACTCTCTTGTTGAGTATAAAAGACTCTCTTGTTGATTCAATCACCTTTTAGCCTCCATCTCAGGCTTCGTACGAGATACAAAAATACTCTTTTGTTGAGTATAAAAAATTCTCCTGTTGAGTCAACCCTCTTAGCCTCTCTCTCTCGGGCTTCGTACGAGACACATAAAAACTCCCTCTTGTTGGGCCAATAGCCTCCTCTTAGGCTTTGTATAAGGAAAACCCAGGTTGAGCCAATCAACCTTTTAGCATCAACGTTGTGCCTCGTTCACAGTACACAAACATCAACAATTCCTTCCCCTTCATCTAATCGCTGTAAGCGGCAAGCCTCTGGATTATTTACATCCATGCCACTGTCCCTCTTTTAGCATGAAAAATTCCTAAGGAAAGATAGCATTGCTCTACACTGAGTTAAAGTCTTCTCCTTCAGGTTGGAACCCCCCTATAAAAGAAATTATGGCATTGTCGAATTCACATATCCCGGTTAAAGTAATTCTCCTTTATAAACAGTTGTGACAAACAGACCCTCTTTAGAGATGACAAATTCTCTCTAAAGACAACACCTTTTAGCTTCACATCTTGGGCTTCGAACAAGATACAAATAGACCCTTCAGCTTCACATCTTGGGCTTTGAACAAGATACAAACCACCTTCAGCTTCACATCTTGGGCTTTGAACAAGATACAAACCATCTTCAGCTTCACATCTTGGGCTTTGAACAAGATATAGATCACCTTTCACTTCACGTCTTGGGCTTTGAACAAGACACCAAAACATCTTTTCCTCCCATAAAATAGGAGGAACTACGAATGCTCTGATTTCCCTGTTTCGGTAAACGGGAATACGTAGGCATAAGATTGAAATAAAAATCTTAGCGAGCACACTAATCAAAAAACCTAAAGTCCCCTATCTCCACCCAATCTGACAAATTCCCCATGAATAGTCCCAGTTTTCCACCTTAATAAAGTAAGAAGGAAGAAAGGCCCCATTACCATATAGCATCCGTAACCTAACAGATCGCTGTTTAAACTCAGTATGCAAGCAGGGTTAATTAGAGACATCTATTTCTATTCCTTAGTCAGCTCACAATAGGATAAAAAATGAATCGACCTGTAGTAAACCCCAGAGAGCGATAGCGCTTAAGAACCGCGTCCAAAATCGCTCGCTACACAAAGTAGCTGACATATTGAAATTTTATTTATGAGATATGTCATAAGTACATTCTTTAATCCACAACCTCTTTAAATCATTAATTAAAGGTTGTAAATACACATCAACTCCTACTTTTGGACTCGACGGCCCTGGAATGAGCAAGTCAAAAACATGTAAGGCTTTGTCATGCACATCTCAAGGGGGAGGTTGTAAGGGGTAACAATAACCGACCAACAAGAATATCCATTTCTCGACGATTGGACATATGGAGTAAAACCATCAGAGCATAATCTAAGTCTGACATTTCTAGGTTCTGCAGCAAAATCAGGATACATCCGATCAAAATGCTTACATGCCTCGCCATCAGATGGATGTCGCATAGTTCCTGGACTTGTTTTGTTTGTATGATGCCATGTCATTTGACTTACATTGTGCATTGAAGCAAACATTCTCTACAACCTTGGTATTATTGACAGATAAAATATTGATTTCACTGCTATGTGTTTTTTATTACGATCAATGGCTTTAGTGCGAACTACATACCTTGGACTGTTACAAAACTTACATTCCTCTAACGCTCCATCGTTTGTACCAAACTCATTGTCATAGAACAACATGCAACCTCTAATGCAATAATCAATCTTCCTTACTTCTAAACCTAACTTCATAATAACCAATCTCTTCACGTCATAATAACTTCTAGGCAAATTGTCTTTCGTAGGAGTCGCATCCAACATCATTTGAGAAAAGAATTCCAAACACATTAGGAACATTCCAGTTTGACTTCGCGGCCAATAATCTCACACACATAGATAATTTAGAGTTTAACAAACCCTCAAACAATGGCGTGTTTATTTCTTACAACAACTGATAAAATTTTTGAGCTTTCTCATTCTGCAACTCTTCCCCATCACTATCTTGTTGTTCATCGTAGGCCACGTTCACCCCTAAAGCATCGCCAATCATGTCATCGTGTAGATTAAATTGTTCTTCATATTCCATATGTGATCGACTACTTGAACTTTATTGTAAATTACTAGTCTCTAGCATATTCATCGGCATTTCTTTCCCATTTGATGTCCAAACCCAAGAATTGTCCTTAAATCCCTTTCTCTTCAAATGAGTTTCTACTTCTTTCGGATTACTTATTACACGTCTACATCCACATTTAAGACACAGACATCTTACTCCTCCTTCTCTCCGACAACATTCTTGATCAAATGCCCGTGTAATAAACGTTTTAACTCCTTGATCAAAATGTGGTTTAAGTCCGCGTCTTCCAGCATACATACGATCGTACATCCAACTACGATAGTACTTATAATATTTCATACGGCACGTTTATAATATTGTACCCATTATAATCACAAAAATGTTTTTAACCAAATGACAAATTCGTAAATTTTGGTCAATTATATAAAATAACAAGTATATATATAAATAATAACAAAGTAAATAATAACATAGTATAATTCTATGTTAAAAACATAGTAAATAATATAATTATGTTACTATGAATTACAATTCTATTTTAAAATTATTGTATAACGTACTATTTATAAAATAATAATGCTATTATAAAATTATGTCACAATACTATTTTAAAAATATATTATAACTATCATATAATAACAATATATTAAAAAAAAGTAACAAAATATTAATACAATATTTATGTTACTACAATATATATTTCTGTATTAATTATGTTTAGCCTAATATCATTAACTATGTTACTACAATATGCTACTTTAAAAAATATAAATTTATAAAACCTATTTTAAATAATAAAATAAAATTATGTTTTTAAATAATAATAATAATAATATTATGTTTTTAAAAAATTAATAAATAGTTTTTTAATAATAATATTATTCCGTTTTTATAAAATATATAATATTTCGATTTTAAACTTACATGATATTTTTCTGTTTTTTATTATTCTGTTTTTTAATAATAATATGCTATATTTACAAATATTAATAATATTCTGTTTTTTAGAATAATATATAATAAAAATACTGATATTCAGTTTTTTAAAATAAAAATATTATTCTGTTTTTATAAAATATATAATATTTTGATTTTAAAAATAATAATATGCTATATTTACAAATATTAATTGTATTCTGTTTTTATAAATTATAATAATATTCTGTTATTTAAAAAGTAATAATATTCCATTTTAAAAAAATAATATTTTTCTGTTTTTAAAAATATAATATTAATATAAATATATTGTTTTTAAAAAATAATATTTTTCTGTTTTTAGATATATAATATTAACATAAATATTTTAAAATAATAATATTCTGTTTTTAAAAAAGAATATTTTTATGTTTTTAAAAATATAATATTAATATAAATATTTTTAAAATAACATTATTTTGTTTTTAGAAATATAATATTAATAATAATATTCTGTTTTTAAAAAATATTATTTTTCTGTTTTTAAAAAATAAAATTATTCTATTTTTAGATATATAATATTCAGTTTAAATTATATATATATATATATATATATATATATATATATATATATATATATATATATATATATATATATATATATATATATATATATATATATATATATATATATATCAATAATATTATAATCCAAATCCAACAAGAAATTTGAATCTTTGATGTCTCTCGAAGTTTTGATTTTTGTTAAAATTTGGAGATTTGAGAGATTTTGAGGGGTTGGAAAAGAAAGAGAGAAAATGTTGCAGAGAAAGAAAGAAGAAGATTTGAGAGATTTTGTTAACATATATTCTATGATTCTGAAAATAGGGAAAGATGAAGCGGTGCTATTTATTAGGAGCTTGCGAGGTGAAAATCGCCCCGCAACTTTTTAAACCATTGCACGTTGCGAGATGAATATCCTCTAGCAACGCATGTGTCAGTCACGCCATCTGCTACTTTGTGTAAAAGTTAATGTTCTGACCGTTGGACATTGCGAAGTAAAAGCCACCTCGCAACGCATGTAACCGTTGGGACTTGCGAAGTAAAATCCACCTCGCAACTCTTGTGTCAGAAAAAAGCAAAAACACTCACCTGCCACCCTGACGCATCATTAATTGCAACATTTAATTCCCCCCAATTTTTTTAAACACAATTGCGGGGTGTTTTTCACTTCGCAACTTTCTTTTCAAGAATTTCAAATTTCCCTCCATCTACTGCGAGATGGAAAAACCTATATTTTTTATAAATAAAAAAAAACAACGTTGCGAGGTGAAAAACACCCCGCAAGTCCATTATTTTGCGAGGTGATTATCACATGGCATAATCACCTGGCTAATTTCACTTTTTCTTGTAGTGTTTGAAATAATTTCGTACAAAATTCCTGTTTGTATTAGAGACTAACCACTTGAAGTCATATTGGTTATTTGGATTAAAGACTGGCCGCTCGAAGTTCTGTTCGTTGTTTGGCATGAAAACTAACAGTCTCATTCCATTATTTGTTGTTTGGTTGGAAGTTAACCTGAAACTTCATTTTTCTTGTATAAGGGGGGTTGTGGGCTTAGCTTGTAAAGAAAAGTTATTTCTTGACCTTGGTTATAGTTTTGATGAAGACAAGCACATCAACAAAAAGAAGACAATAGCTTGTCTAAGAAGAAAAAGATTGAAAGCTAGCACAAATCAAATAAAATATTCAAGATGGTTAAAATATGAATTACAATTCATATTATATATCTTAATGGCTCATAAATTATCATGCATATTCATCTCAAAGTTTCTTACATCATGTTGCATTATGCCTTTTGATCCATGCCATGAAAAACAATTTGTTAACACTTTCATCACAGGTGCAACAGGTTACACAAAACCTGTAACCGATTACATGTTCGAAAATTTTATTTTATTTTTTAACAGCTGCAGTTGTAACTGAGTACAAGTATGAAAACTTATTTTTTTTATAATGTTACAAGATGTACGTCATTATGGTAACCGGTTACCACTGAACCAGAATAATTTTATCTGAACCAGCATGAGTCTAAAACGTTGAAAATCTTCATGGAATTGTTTCCAAACATATGCAACAATTCATAGAGGTATTTTATGATGTATATAAAGGTTCGAACATCAGAATTCAAAATCACCTCTTGCATACATCATTTTTACATAATTCAATAGTCACATTCAAAATGTAGTTTTCAAATCAATTCAAACAAAGTTGTTTAGTGTTTATATATTTTCAAATGAAACTTTGTGCAATAACTGTCACATCATTTCAACAAGTTTTATTCATATTCATTTTTTAGCACTTAAGTTTATATGTTTGTATTGTGATCAAAGAGAAAGAGAAGAGGCAAAACTTTCATATATCTTGTAATGCAAGCAAGTCAAAAGAGATACAAACACTACTACAAAAAACACATACAACAACGGTTAAAAAAGATATATTATCACGCATGACCGACCGTTGTTACATAGTGGGTGGTTGTATATGCGTTACTTACAATCACGGTCGTATGACCGTTGTAAAAAATTGAAAAAAAAAGGTGATATCTATAATCACTGTTGTTTTAAATATCCGTTGTGAAAGGTCTGTCAGTATTTTTTTTTTTTTTGCCACATGGTTTTCCTAACTACATTTATAACTTTCATCATAATATACAATATTAAATATTTTAACACAACATCATCAAAAACAACAAGATTAACAAGAATAATAAGAACAATAACAAAAAGAACAAGAACAACAATAATAACAATAACAACAAGAACACTAAGAACAACAAAAATAACAACAAGAACAACAAGAGCAATAACAAGAACAACAAGAACAATAACAACACAATAACAACAACAAGAACAAAAATAAGAATAATAACAAGAGCAACAACAATAACAACAAGAACAATAACAACAACAACAACAACAACAACAACAACAACAACAACCACAAGAACAACAAGAACAAGAATAAGAACAACAAGAACAATAACAACAACAAAAATAAGAATAACAACAAAAACAACAAGAGCAACAACAAGAATAATAACAAGAACAACAAGAACAATAACAACAACAACAACAACAAAAATAAGAATAACAAGCGCTGATAATGTCTGCCCTAGGACGGGATCTGAGCATGAACGCATTGAAGCAATTCATGAGCAAATTCTGGAACTTTGTCAAACTCCCTGACATGTTTTACCATGAGGAGGATACTTCTTGCTGAAATTCCACTCTTTCATAGAACGCGACATGGTCTTAACTAGAGGTTCCTTCATTATCCAAAATGTCCCCATGGTGCTGAAATAATGGAATCCAGGGTTCAATTTCAAAAGAGATATGCTGCGAACTTTGCCTATTTGGATCAAGCTCCCACAGCTTCCCTTACACTTGTGGGGTGCTAAGAGTCTAGGTAGGATTGGAAGTGCGTAAGGAAGACCTCTATTCACAGATGAGTGCACGGCAAATAAGCAAGAGTCTCTTATGTTAGGATCCTAGTGGAGATCGATGTCACCCAAAAGCTCAAGGAATATATCAATATTAAGGATAGTGAAAGAGAGAAGATGATTCAAATGGTCGAGTATGAATGGAAACCGAAGTACTGTGAAAGATGTCAGAAGGTTGGACACACCTATTCAAATGATAAGGCTACTGCTTTCAAACTGTGGAAGCCCAAGGTGGCAGAAGTGAAGGAGGTTGCCCAAGTCCAACTAAGTAAGCAGAGTGACAACTAGCAGAATTCGGATCGTACACCTAAAGATAGAGAGGACCAAGTTGGACCTTCTTGGACATAGGTGTCATCAAGCTGGAAAAACAAAGGTAAGAATGTAGTTATTGATAGCAATATTGTAGACTGTCACAATGAATTTGAGACACTTGGAATTTGGAATGACCCAAGTGTTCAAGAGGGAATTCCATGATCATCTCTTGGAATGTTAGAGGAATAAACAATGCTGGGAAGAGTAGAGAGGTGTTTGCTATGATCAATAACCTCAGCCCTGCATTGGCTATTTTAGTAGAGACTAGAGTTAAGTATTACAAGGCTCAAGCCATTAGAAATAAATTTGGAACAAAGTGGAACTATTTGGATAACTATGAGATGCATCACAATGGTAGAATTTGGATTTTGTGGGATGATTCTAGGTTAAAGGTGAGCAAGATCAAGAGCTCAGATCAGTTCATCCACCTAGAAATTGATAACTGGCAGGATGGGAAAAAGTATTGGTGCACATTTGTTTATGGTTTAAATACTCTTGATATGAGGAAGAGGCTTTGAAGGGATATTGAAAATCTCCACTCCATTGAGGAGTGGTTCATCATTGGTGATTTCAATTATGTCTGCAGTGCTTTGGACAGGATTGGAGGTAAGGATGTTGTGGAAAATTAGTATATAGATCATGCCAACATGATGGACAAGATAGGTCTCTATGAAAAAGACAGTGTGGGAGACCACTTTACTTGGTTTAATAAAAATGTGCAAGGAGCCATTTACTCTAGAATTGATAGGGTAATTGGCAATATGGAGTGGTCCAAAACAATATGAATATCACCCTGAAAGTTATGGAAGCTGGAGTCTCTGGCCATGTTATGCTTTGCCTTGAGGGAAGTAATGAGAACCAGCCTAAGAAATCTCTCTTTAAATTTCAGAATGCTGTTACTACTTTGGATGGTTTTCATGAAGCTATCAGTGCTAATTGGAATCAACAAATTGAGGGGTCTGGAATGTTCATATTGTGGAAGAAACTGAGGAACATAAAAAGTACCATCAGAGAGCTAAGTAAGCCTCTAAAAGGGATAAAGGAGAAACTTGAAGCAACTAGAAAAAAGTTAACTGAGACTCAACATCTTCTGGTTAAGGACAGGATGAATAGTAGTTTGATAGAGGAAGTCAAAACCCTTACTGAAGATGTGATCAAGTTAAACAGTATTGATGAGCAGCTGATTTATCAGAGAGCTAAAATCAACTTGATCAAATTGGGAGATGGAAACAATAATTTCTTTCATGCCTCCTTGAAGAGCAAAAACCATTACACCAAAATGACTACTCTTGCTGACAGTGAGGGGCATGTGTATAGCCAGCAAGACAAAATGGAAGAAGTTGTTTTGAATTTCTATGAGGACCTGGTGGGAAATTTTGCTCAGACCTTAAAGTGTATCAACCTTGTAGACATGAGAAAAGGCCCCCAGATTAATGATGACCAAAAGAAGAATCTGGTGGAACCTGTTTCTGAGAAAGAGGTTAAGAATGCTCTATTTAGCATTCATGACAACACAGCTCCAGGTATGGATGGTTATGGTTCCATGTTTTTCAAGTCCACTTGGAACATTATTAAAGAGGACCTGTTAAAGGTTGTTAGAGAATTCTTTGCCTCCTGCAGTATGCTTAAAGCTGTTAACTGCACCCGTATTACATTGATCCCTAAGAATTCTTTTGCTGCTAGAATTAATGAGTATAGGCCCATATCTTGTTGCTCCACCCTTTACAAGATAATAGCTAAGGTTTTGGCTAATAGACGGAGCAAAGTCCTGAGTAGTATCATTGATGAGAGCCAAGCTGCTTTTATTCCTGGTAAGAATATTCAGGACCATATTCTCCTAGCTTTTGAATTGATTAAAGGGTACAATACTAAAGGAGGTCCTCCTAGATGCATGATCCAAATGGACCTCCAAAAGGCCTATGATACTATGGAATGGCATGCCCTTGAGTCTATTATGCAAGAAATACGCTTTTCTCCCAAGTTTATTAGATTGATTATGGCCACAGTGACAATTGTTTCTTACAGGTACAAAGTGAATGGAGAGATCACTAAGCTCTTAAAGGCTAGAAGGGGGCTTAGGCAAAGGGATCCTCTCTCCCCCTTGCTTTTTATGATAGTGATGGACTACTTACATAGGAAGCTTCAAAGGCTTAGAATGAATCCCAATTTTAACTATCACTCAAAGTGTGAAAAATTGGGAATTATTAATATTAGTTTTGCTGATGATCTCCTTATGTTTGTAAGGGGAGATGTTATGTCTGTGGAGTTGCTTATGGAGGTTTTCAAGGACTTCTCATCTGCAACAGGTTTGGTAATTAATCCTAGCAAGTGTAAGGTTTATTTTGGTAGTGTGGATGATGCTACAAAGATTAATATCATGAATGTGACTGGTTTCTCCTAAGGTAGCCTCCCCTTCAGGTACCTTAGTATGCCTTTGTCTAGCAAGAGGCTCTCAATTGGCCAATGCTTGATTCTTGCTGAAAAAATCACCACCAAACTCAAGCACTGAAGCTCTAAGTTGCTTAATTTTGCCGGCAGGCTTCAGTTGATAAATAGTGTGGTGTTTGCTACCTCTAATTACTGGCTCCAATGTATCCCTTTGCCAAAGGCTGTCATCAATAGAGTTGAGACTATTTGCAGATCCTTCCTTTGGTCCAATAGTGAGGTTATTACTAGAAAATCCACTGTCTCCTGGAAAAATGTTTGTCATCCCAAATCTCAAGGAGGGCTAAATGTCATCTCTTTGATTGAGTGGAACAAAGCTTGTCTTGCTAAACTCTTATGGAACCTCAGTGGCAAGAGGGATAGCCTATGGATCAAATGGATCCATATCTATTACTCTAAGAACCTTAACATTCTGCAAATGCCTATCAAAAGCTCTAGCTCATGGATCCTTAGAGGCATTTTGAACCTGAGGGATAGGCTGCAGCAGACAGAAGAATGGAAGCAAATGTTGGAGGTAAACAAGTTCAATACTAGAAGAATCTACTTGGTCCTAAAGGAGCAGAATGAGAAAGTTGCCTGGAGGTATTTAGTTAGGTCCAATCTGGCCAGGCCAAGGCAGTTTTCACCTTGTGGCTGGCTTTCCATAGGAGACTTGCCACTAAGGATAGGCTTATCACTTTTGGTGTGAACATAGATGACACCTTTTGTTTTTGTAGTGAGAAAGAAACTGTTCAACATCTTTTGTTTGACTGTGTGGAAACCAGCTCTATTTGGAATTATATCCTGTCCTGGCTGCAAATTCAGCATCGTGCTCAAAATTAGAACATGGAGCTCCCTTGGCTGGCTGGTAATTGCAAGAGAAAAGGGTGGAGAGCTGAAGCTTTAAAGTGTGCAGTTGCAGAAACTGGTTATGCCATTTGGAACCATAGAAACAAACTTTGCTTTGCTGAGTCTAGTAGTAGAGACAAAGTTGTTGAGAACATTTTGAATTACATCACTCAAAGGCTATGGCTAAAACCAAAACTTAGGAAGAATGTTAGTAGTCTCATCATGCCTTGATTGGTTTGTTTGCCCTTGTTGTTTTTGCGGTTGGATCGGTTGATTGCTGGTGTTTGTAATCGTTTTTGGCTTAGTAATATAATTTTACGTTTTCCAAAAAAAAACAACAACAACACAAACAACAATAAATAAATAGAATCGTTAAACAATAATATTTTACCTGTAGAATCGTTAAACAACAAACTGTAACACGTTAATGGAATCAATATTTCTGAGTTTCGTTTGTGCAAGAAATGATGTTTTCGAGTTTGGTTTAGTGGAGGAATAATGTTTCGTAAATGGAATAAGTTTGGAGGTAGAAGATGAAGTTTGTCTAAGTACGTCTAGGGGAAAAGTGAATGAACTAAGAGCGTTATATATATCTTAAAAAAAGAAGAAAGCGCCACCTATAACCACAGTTGATTTAAATACCCATGGTGAAAGGTCTGTCACCTATAACCAGGTTGATTTAAATACTCATGATGAAAGGTCTGTCGACATTTATAAAAAATAAGTAAATAACCAAAAATGTTGGTGTTGGGATTTGAACTCATGACCATACGTCACTTTTCACCACGGGTATTAAATCGGTCGTGGTTATAGGTGGTTAAATAAAATTAAAAAAAATGAACGCGCCTAAATATCACATATTACAACGGTTGATTGAATATTCATAGTAACGCGGGTGTTATTATATGTGTTTCCCATAGTAGTGAAACTCAAGAGTGAAATTTGTATTATTGTGATCATCAAGTTATTGATGACTTTTGTAAAAAGGCCTTTTGAATTGATTTGATGTAAAGTCCACCATATTTGTTGGTGTTGTTGTAAAATCAAGGAAGTGGTGTGATTCTTTGCTGTTGTTATAAGATTGTAGGAGAAGTCTTGGTGTGAGGCTTGTACAAAGATCTAACAATAGTGAAAATCTCTCACAGGGTGTAAGGGGACTAGATGTACCCTTGGTTGATAAAGGAAACTAGTATATATTTTTGTGTTATTTACTTTTCTGCACTTTAATTTTCTGTATAACTTTATTTTAATCAAGTTGCAACACTTAACTTGTTTTCAAAAAAGTAAAAAGAAAAGGAACCAGCATAAAAACCAGAAAACCCAGCAAGTCTAATTCACCATTTCCCTAGATTGTGCACTTTAAATACTTACAATTGGTATTAGAGCGAGTTAAGGTAACTTTCTCCTCGATCCATATGGTTTCAGCAAAACAGTTTCTAGGAGAAGGTGGCAGCATAAACTGACCACCATGTTTTACCAGTGAATGTTATGATTTTTGGAAGATCAGTGTGCAAATGTTTCTTGAGGCACAAGGTTTATATGTTTGGAAAGCGGTCAAAATAAAGATGAAATGAAAAGATTGGCACTTTCAAAGAGCATCATTAATGATATCAATTTTGACATCAAATTTTTATGAAGAAGATAAGTGTCTGATTATGTGGTATTAATTTTCATCTATCATGATATATGTTTCCTATGATATCTATTTGCTTTGGATTTTATTCTATTTGTTCTTCTTTTTTATGATGTCAAAAGGGGGAGAAATAGTATGTATTGTACTTGTTCTTGTTATAATATTTTCAAGGGAGAAAACCTTGAATTGAAAAATAAAGGGGGAGATATACAAGATAAGGGGAGATTCTAGTTGCTGGACAAAATTGCAAAAGTCATATATTTTGAAGCAAATATTTGATGAATAATAAAATTTCAAAGGATGTTTGTCATCATCAAAAAGGGGTAGATTGTGAAGAAAAGTTCTTCTTGACCTTGGTTATAGTTTTGATGAAGACAAACATATCAACAAAAAGAAGACAAAAGCTTGTTTGAGGATAAAATTATTAAAGTCTAGCACAAATAAAATAAAAATTGAATATAGTTAAATTATGCATTACAATTCATATTATATATCTTAATGGCTCAGAATTTATAATTTATATTCATCTCAAAGTTTCTTACATCATATTGCATTAAGCCTTTTGATCCATGCCATAAAAAACAAGTTTTTAGCACTTTCATCACATGTGTAACCTGTTACATGTTTGAATTATTTATTTATTTTTTAACAGCTACAGTTGCAACCTGTAACGACCCAGTTTTCGTATGCGTTTTATTTAATCGAGTCGTTTGATTATTATATTATTATTTTATTTTATTTTCGACTTTTATCTGAAAATATGTTATTTTTCAATGTTGTGATATTTTATCGGGTTTTGGGATCGTTTGTGAGATATTTGAGTGTAGGGGTATTTTGGTCATTTTAAGATATTTTTGATTAAGTAAGAAAAATAGAAAATAGTAGAGAGAAAAAGAGAAAGAAAGAAAAGGAAAAGAAAGAAAGAGGAGAGAAAAGAGAAGAAGAAGAGAAAATAGTGGAAAACTTGGAAAAATCAAGAGAAATCAACTTCTAGTATCGATTTAATCGGGTAAGGGTGCGAAATTCAATTATTGTATGATTGTGTATGATTATGTATGTATATTTGTGATGTTTGTTGGATTAAAATGGAAATATTTAGTAAACCCATTTTTGGTAAAATTGAGTCGAAATTGATTAAATGTGTAGAAATTTATGTGTTAAGTGTTCATTCTTGTTGGTATATGATAGATCCTTGTTGCAATGTATTGTATGGGCAATTTTCTGGTGTGTAGGTGAGATTTGGAGGGTTTTGGGTTGGAACCCGTATGAACAATTATGCAGAAGAATTTTTCTGAGATTTCCAGGTCATACGCGTATGGGGCATGTTCATACGCGTATGAACCTTGGCATTACGCGTATGGTGGGCGAGCCATAGGGTCAATACGCGTATGGGCTGCTTGTTTTCTCGGCCATCTCCCCATTTGCGTATGATACGCGTAGCTTTTTAGGTCATTACGCGTACGGGCTTGGGCATTACGCGTACGGACATTTCAACGTGAACTTTGGGAAAAATGAGTCTCTGCTTATACGCGTATGGCTCATGGTGGTACGCGTATGGACAGGACTTTTGCAAAATGTGACTTTTCAAAATATCGTTTTTCGTTTTCGTTCGTAACTTTTGATCCGTTTGTCCGATTTTTACATTCTTGGTATCGCTGCGTAGCTATTGAGTTGTACTTTCTTATTATGATGATTTCAAATTTGTTAGCCGATTAAATTATGTCAGAAAGTCGGGAATAGTGTCGGTTGTCGACTTTTGTCATTATACTTGTACGTAATCGAGGTGTATTGTGCAAGGTATTGTTGTATGATGTAAATGTATGTGGTTAGATGATGTTGTGATGATTTTTGGTCGTATGGAAATTAAATGTATTGTTTTGGGCATAAGTGCAAAGTGTGATTTTATCGATGTAAATAAATACGTGTGGGTGTGTTTGCATATTAAATGTTGTGAGTCTTTGTATGCCAAGCATCATGATATGCATTGTGAAACGTCCTGAGTGACGGTTTGGATTCCAGAGGGAATTCGCTATAACTTTGTGTGCCCATGTGGGGTGTGAGCGATGATTATAGACGATCGTGTGCCCATGTGGGGTGTGAGCGATCGGGTCGTGTGCCCGTGTGGGGTGTGAGCGATCCATAAACACCGTGTGCCCATGTGGGGTGTGAGCGGTGGGGAACATCGTAGGCCTGACGGGGAGTTACAGTGATGTAACGAGCGATGGTTCCAGCAGAGTTCCTGAGTGAACTAGTGATGAGAAACAATGGAAGTTGGTACCGCATGTGCATATGCATAGAGTCGTTGTGTCGGTCTCTTGCCTTTGCATAAATCATCTATGGTTGGTTATGTGTGGATTTGTGGATAAATTGATATATGGATATGTGTGGTGATGGGAATATGTTTTGTGTCTTGTAATGCCTTGTGTTTTGAATTATAGCGTGAGTTGTGGTGAGAACCGTATACTTGTGTATTTTTGTGTTATCTATATAATTGTATGCAATTATATTATGGTTGTTTTTCTCACCCTTCTGCTGTTTTATAATGCTCTATGAGGCATTGCAGATTAGAGCTGCTGGAGGTATTTTTGTGATGCTTTGCGTCTTCATTCTTTTGTCGGTCGGCTCTGATATGTGACACCGGGTAGTTAGGGAGGCCGTTTGTGATAATTGTATATTATGTATATGTATATCTTTTGGCTTGAACATGTACAACTTGATGTATGACAAAATTTTCATGATATATATATATATATATATATATATATATATATATATATATATATATATATGTATGTTATTCAGTCTTAGATTTTCCGCTTTTATTCTAAATTCTGAAATGTGGGTGTAAGGAACTAAGTTCCTCTGTTGATTGCTACCCCACTGTTGCATATCTTTATGAGCAGGTGTTGTATGAATTGTTTTCAAATTGATGTGACCCCTCCGGTCTATGCCATGATAATTTAAATATACTCTAACGAAATTTCGAATTTTCTTTTACTGCTTTTTATTAATTGAGGGTATAGATTAGGGGTGTTACATTAAGTGGTATCAGAGCCAGTCTGCGTCAGTCCGTGTCAGTTGTGTCAGTCCTTGTTGGTCGTTGTGGTTGGTTGAGCAGTTTGTTTAACCATAGTTTCTGTTATTGGAAATGAACAGAATATGGCTGGTAGGAATGATGCTGCTTTGGTTGCGGCTATGCAAGCTATGGCTCGTGCTGTGCAGGGTGCACCTAATGCTGCGGATAATGATGAGTTCAGGAAGAACAAACCGCCTGTCTTCAAAGGAAGATATGATCCGGATGGTGCACAGATTTGGCTGAAAGAGATTGAAAGGATTTTCCGAGTGATGGATTGTGATGAAGATCAGAAGGTGATACTAGGTACTCACATGTTATTGGAAGAAGCTGATGATTGGTGGGTTGGTACTCGACGTGTGTTGGAAGCTGCAGAAGAGGAAGAAATTACTTGGGAAGTTTTTAGCCGGGAGTTCTTGAGGAGGTATTTTCCTGAAGATGTGAGGGGGAAGAAGGAAATTGAGTTCTTGGAGCTAAAGCAAGGTAATATGTCTGTAGTTGATTATACTGCTAAGTTTGTGGAACTTGTGCAGTTTTATCCTCATTATGCGGAAGCTACTGCTGAATTCTCTAAGTGTGTGAAGTTTGAGAATGGCTTGCGTCCTGAGATAAAGCAGGCGATTGGATATCAGAGGATTCGGAGGTTTTCTGATTTGGTAGATTGCTGTAGGATTTATGAAGAAGACAGTAAGGCTCATTCTACTCATTACAAGAGTGTGAGCGAGAGGAAAGGGAAACAACAGTTCCGTGGTGGTCCGTATGTGACACTAGCTGATAAAGGTAAACAGAGAGGGAATTTTGAGAAGAGGTCAGGTGGAGGAGGTATGGCTGGTCCTATGAGGTGTTATAAATATGGTGAGTTAGGGCATTGCCAGTTTGAGTGCAGGAAAGATTTGGGGAAGTGTACTAATTGTGGGGGTGTAGGACATGTTGCTGCTGATTGTGCCAGGAAGAATGTGGTGAAATGTTACAACTGTGGTGAACCTGGGCATATTAGTACCAAGTGTCCGAAACCGAAACAATCTCCAACTGGTGGAAAAGTGTTTGCATTATCGGGGACTCAGACTTCGAGTGCAGATCGTCTGATTCGAGGTACTTGTTTTATTAATAGTACTCCTTTGATTGCTATTATTGATACTGGAGCGACTCATTCGTTTATTTCGTCTGAGTGCGCGAAGCGTTTGAATCTTGTGTTGTCTGTGATGGGTGGTGGAATGGTTATTGATACTCTAGCAATGGGGTCAGTAACTACGTCTTTGGTTTGTCTAAGATGTCCTTTGACCATTTATGGTAAAGACTTTGAGATGGATTTAGTGTGTTTGTCGTTGGAGGGATTAGATGTGGTTTTGGGTATGAATTGGTTGCAATTCAATCGAGTTCATATTGATTGTTATCATAAGCTGGTAAGGTTTCCTTCTCTTGAGGAAGACGAAGACTCGAGTTTCTTATCTACCAAAGAGTTGAAGAAACTTTTGGCGGAGGAAGCTCAGTTGTTTGGATTGTTTGCATCTTTAACTGTGGATAGTCAAGTTTCACTTGAGGTGTTTCCTGTTGTGTGTGAATTTCCGGAAGTGTTTCCTAAGGATATTTCAGACTTGCCGCCAGAGAGAGAGGTGGAGTTTTCTATAGATCTAGTTCCTGGTACTAGACTTGTATCTATGGCGCCTTATCGTATGTCGGCATCGGAGTTGGTTAAGTTAAAGAAACAGTTGAATGAGTTGTTGGAAAAGAGGTTCGTGAGGCCAAGTGTTTCTCCTTGGGGTGCTCCAGTTTTATTGGTGAAAAAGAAGGATGGAAGTATGAGGTTATGTATTGATTATCGCCAGTTGAATAAGGTGACGATCAAGAATAAGTATCCTCTTCCAAGGATTGATGATCTGATGGATCAGTTGGTTGGTGCGTGTGTGTTCAGTAAGATTGACTTGAGGTCGGGGTATCATCAGATAAGGGTGAAGGAGGAAGACATTCAGAAAACGGCTTTTAGGACACGATACGGTCATTATGAATATTCTGTGATGCCGTTCGGGGTTTCTAACGCGCCAGGTGTGTTTATGGAATACATGAATCCTATTTTTCACAAGCATCTGGATCGATTTGTCGTGGTGTTTATTGATGACATTTTAATTTATTCTAAGTCTCGGGAGGAGCATGCAGAACATTTGCGTATTGTTTTGCAGGTTTTGAAGGAGAGGAAGCTTTTTGCTAAACTATCCAAGTGTGAATTCTGGTTATCGGAAGTGATTTTTCTTGGGCACGTAATTTCAGGTAATGGTATTGATGTGGATCCATCTAAAGTAGAAGCAGTTCTACAATGGGAGGCTCCGAGATCCGTTACTGAAATTCGAAGCTTTTTGGGTTTGGTTGGTTATTATCGGAGGTTCATTGAAGGTTTTTCTAAGCTAGCACTTCCTTTGACCCAGTTAACTTGTAAAGGGCAAGCGTTCATTTGGGATATTCGGTGCGAAGAGAGTTTTACTGAGCTGAAGAGAAGATTGACGACAGCTCCGATCTTGATTTTTCCGAATCCTAATGAACCATTTGTGGTTTATTGTGATGCTTCTTTGATTGGTCTAGGTGGTGTTCTGATGCAGAAAGGTAAGGTGGTGGCTTATGCTTCAAGGCAATTAAGAGTTCATGAGAAGAATTATCCTACTCATGATCTTGAGTTAGCGGCTGTGGTTTTTGTGTTGAAGATTTGGAGGCATTATCTCTACGGTGCAAGGTTTGAAATCTTTAGTGATCATAAAAGGTTGAAATATTTGTTTGATCAGAAAGAGCTAAATATGAGGCAACGTAGATGGTTGAAATTCTTGAAGGACTACGACTTTGGCTTGAATTACCATCCTAGTAAAGCTAACGTGGTAGCCGATGCATTGAGCCGGAAATCGTTACATATGTCCGCTTTAATGGTTAAGGAGTGGGAACTTTTGGAATCGTTTAGAGACTTGAGTTTGGTTTGTGAAGTGACGTCGGATAGCGTTAGGCTTGGTATGCTAACAATTACTAATGATTTTCTGATGACTGTTTGTGAGAAGCAAAAGTTGGATGTGAAATTTGTGGATTTGATGTTGGTTGGAGGAAAAGATGCGAATAGTGATTTTCAAGTGGATATTAATGGTGTTTTGAGATTCCGAGGTAGGATTTGTATTCCAGATGATGCGGAGTTGAAAAGGATGATTTTGGAGGAAGGACACCGGAGAAATTTGAGTATACATCCGGGAGCGAATAAGATGTACCAAGATTTGAAGAAGATTTTCTGGTGGTCTGGATTGAAAAGAGATGTGGCTCAGTTTGTTTATTCATGTTTGACTTGTCAGAAATCGAAGGTGGAACATCTGAGGCCTAGTGGTTTGTTGCAACCGTTGGATATTCCTGAGTGGAAGTGGGATAGTATTTCCATGGATTTTGTGACAGGGTTACCGAATACTCAGCGAGGGCATAATGCTATTTGGGTGATTGTTGATAGGCTGACTAAATCGGCTCATTTTATTCCGATTAACCTCAGTTTTTCTTTGGAACGATTAGCAGAAATTTACATCAGTGTGATTGTGAAGTTGCATGGAGTTCCGTTGAGTATTGTTTCTGATCGAGATCCTAGATTTACATTGAGATTTTGGGAAAGTTTACAGAAGGCTTTGGGTTCTAAATTGAGATTGAGTTCGGCTTATCATCCGCAGACGGATGGTCAGACGGAGAGGACGATTCAGTCTTTGGAGGATTTGTTGAGAGCGTGTGTTTTGGAACAAGGTGGTGCGTGGGATAGTTATCTTGCATTGATTGAGTTTACGTATAATAACAGTTTCCATTCTAGTATTGGAATGGCATCGTTTGAAGCATTGTATGGACGAAGGTGTCGAACACCTTTGTGTTGGCACGAATCTGGTGAGAGAACGGTGGTTGGACCTGAGTTGGTGCAACAGACGACAGAGAAAGTGAAGTTTATTCGTGAGAAGATGAAAGCTTCTCAGAGTAGACAAAAGAGTTATCATGATCGGAGACGGAAGGATCTTGAGTTCCATGAGGGCGATCATGTATTTCTGAGGGTTACGTCGGTAACAGGTGTGGGTCGTGCGTTGAAATCGAAGAAACTTACTTCTCGGTTTATTGGTCCTTACCAGATATCCGCGATAGTGGGTGTTGTTGCTTATAGGGTGGCGTTGCCGCCGAATCTGTCAAATTTGCACGATGTGTTTCATGTTTCACAGCTTCGGAAGTATGTTCCGGATCCGTCGCATGTGATTCTGATGGATGAGGTTGAGGTAAGGGAAAACCTTACAGTCGAGGCATTACCAGTTAGGGTTTTGGATCGCGAGGTGAAGAGGTTGCGAGGCAAGGATATTGCACTTGTGAAAGTGGCGTGGGGCGGCGCTGCTGAGGGCAATTTGACTTGGGAGTTGGAGAGTCGGATGCGGGAGTCGTACCCAGATTTGTTCGTCTCAGGTATATTTTCGAGGACGAAAATTTCTAAGTGGGGGAGAGTTGTAACGACCCAGTTTTCGTGTGCGTTTTATTTAATCGAGTCATTTGATTATTATATTATTATTTTATTTTATTTTCGACTTTTATCTGAAAATATGTTATTTTTCAATGTTGTGATATTTTATCGGGTTTTGGGATCGTTTGTGAGATATTTGAGTGTAGGGGTATTTTGGTCATTTTAAGATATTTTTGATTAAGTAAGAAAAATAGATAATAGTAGAGAGAAAAAGAGAAAGAAAGAAAAGGAAAAGAAAGAAAGAGGAGAGAAAAGAGAAGAAGAAGAGAAAATAGTGGAAAACTTGGAAAAATCAAGAGAAATCAACTTCTAGTATCGATTTAATCGGGTAAGGGTGTGAAATTCAATTATTGTATGATTGTGTATGATTATGTATGTATATTTGTGATGTTTGTTGGATTAAAATGGAAATATTTAGTAAACCCATTTTTGGTAAAATTGAGTAGAAATTGATTAAATGTGTAGAAATTTATGTGTTAAGTGTTCATTCTTGTTGGTATATGATAGATCCTTGTTGCAATGTATTGTATGGGCAATTTTCTGGTGTGTAGGTGAGATTTGGAGGGTTTTGGGTTGGAACCCGTATGAACAATTATGCAGAAGAATTTTTCTGAGATTTCCAGGTCATACGCGTATGGGGCATGTTCATACGCGTATGAACCTTGGCATTACGCGTATGGTGGGCGAGCCATAGGGTCAAAACGCGTATGGGCTGCTTGTTTTCTCGGCCATCTGCCCATTTGCGTATGATACGCGTAGCTTTTTAGGTCATTACGCGTACGGGCTTGGGCATTACGCGTACGGACATTTCAACGTGAACTTTGGGGAAAATGAGTCTCTGCTCATACGCGTATGGCTCATGGTGGTACGCGTATGGACAGGACTTTTGCAAAATGTGACTTTTCAAAATATCGTTTTTCGTTTTCGTTCGTAACTTTTGATCCGTTTGTCCGATTTTTACATTCTTGGTATCGTTGCGTAGCTATTGAGCTGTACTTTCTTATTATGATGATTTCAAATTTGTTAGCCGATTAAATTATGTTAAAAAGTCGGGAATAGTGTCGGTTGTCGACTTTTGTCGTTATACTTGTACGTAATCGAGGTGTATTGTGCAAGGTATTGTTGTATGATGTAAATGTATGTGGTTAGATGATGTTGTGATGATTTGTGGCCGTATGGAAATTAAATGCATTGTTTTGGGCATAAGTGCAAAGTGTGATTTTATCGATGTAAATGAATACGTGTGGGTGTGTGTGCATATTAAATGTTGTGAGTCTTTGTATGCCAAGCATCATGATAAGCATTGTGAAACGTCCTGAGTGACGGTTTGGATTCCAGAGGGAATTCGCTATAACTTCGTGTACCCATGTGGGGAGTGAGCGATGATTATAGACGATCGTGTGCCCATGTGGGGTGTGAGCAATCGGGTCGTGTGCCCGTGTAGGGTGTGAGCGATCCATAAACACCGTGTGCCCATGTGGGGTGTGAGCGGTGGGGAACATCGTAGGCCCGACGGGGAGTTACAGTGATGTAACGAGCGATGGTTCCAGCAGAGTTCCTGAGTGAACTAGTGATGAGAAACAATGGAAGTCGATACCGCATGTGCATATGCATAGAGTCGTTGTGTCGGTCTCTTGCATTTGCATAAATCATCTATGGTTGGTTATGTGTGGATTTGTGGATAAATTGATATATGGATATGTGTGGTGATGGGAATATGTTTTGTGTCTTGTAATGCCTTGTGTTTTGAATTATAACGTGAGTTGTGGTGAGAACCGTATACTTGTGTATTTTTGTGTTATCTATATAATTGTATGCAATTATATTATGGTTGTTTTTCTCACCCTTCTGCTATTTTATAATGCTCTATGAGGCATTGCAGATTAGAGCTGCTGGAGGTATTTTTGTGATGCTTTGCGTCTTCATTCTTTTGTCGGTCGGCTCTGATATGTGACACCGGGTAGTTAGGGAGGCCGTTTGTGATAATTGTATATTATGTATATGTATATCTTTTGGCTTGAACATGTACAACTTGATGTATGACAAACTTTTCATGATATATATATATATATATATATATATATATATATATATATATATGTATGTTATTCAGTCTTAGATTTTCCGCTTTTATTCTAAATTCTGAAATGTGGGTGTAAGGAACTAAGTTCCTCTGTTGATTGCTACCCCACTGTTTCATATCTTTATGAGCAGGTGTTGTATGAATTGTTTTCAAATTGATGTGACCCCTCCGGTCTATGCCATGATAATTTAAATATACTCTGACGAAATTTCGAATTTTCTTTTACTGCTTTTTATTAATTGAGGGTATAGATTGGGGGTGTTACACAACCGGTTACAGGTACGAAAACTTGTTTTTTTATAACGTTACAAGGTGTAACCAGTTACAACATTATGGTAACCGATTACTACTGAACCAAAATGATTTTATCTGAACCAACATGAGTCTAAAAGGTTTCAAACCTTCATGGAATTGTTTCCAAACATATGCATCAATTCATAGAGGTATTTTATGATGTATATAATGGTTCATACATCATAATTCAAAATTACCTTTTGCATACATCATTTTTACATCATTCAATAAACTCTTTCAAAATGTAGTTTTCAAATCAATTCAAACAAATTTGTTAAGTGTTTATATTTTCAAATGAAACTTTGTGCATAAACATTCACATCATCTAAACATGTTTCATTCATATTCATTTCTGAGCACTTAAGTGTATATGTTTGTATTGTAATCAAAGAGAAAGAGAATAGCGAAAACTTTCATATATCTTGTAATGCAAGCAATTCAAAAGAGATACAAACTCAAGAGTGAAATTTGTATTATTGTAATCATTAAGTTGTTGATGATTGTTGTAAAGAGGTTCTTCGAATTAGTTTTATTCAAAGTCCACCATAGTTGTTGGCGTTGTTGTAAAATCAAGGAAGTAGTGTGCTTCTTTGTTGTTGTTAAAAGATTGTAGGAGAAGTCTTAGTGTGATTCTTGTACAAAGATACAACAATAGTGGAAATCTCTCACAGAGTGTGAGGGGACTAGATGTACCCTTGGTTGATAAGGGGAACTAGTATACATTTTTGTGTCATTTACTTTTCCGCACTTTAATTTTCTGCATAACTTTATTCTAATCAGGTTGGAACACTTAACTTGTTTTTGGAAAAGTATAAAGAAAAGAAACTTGATTAAAAACTAGAAAAATCCAGGAAGTCTAATTCACCCCTTCCTTAGATTGCGCACTCTAAATACTTACATAGCCTTCTAAAAATTCTCAAGCATTATTGGATACTCTCAAGATCAGTTATTGGGGAGAGAAGTAGGTGACTTCATTAAGACTGAACCTCTATAAATTTATGGTGTTATCATCATTCCCTCATTTTTTTTACTTTTTTCGTTTTTTTTTTTTTTGTTGATTATCCAACCGTTTTTATTAAAATGTTTTCAAACTCTGATTTTGAAAACTATTTTATTTTAAACTATCAATTTTCAAACCTCCACGATTCACCTACCTCTAGTGTATGAAATCACATGTTCAACAAAAATTAGGTGACTACTTCACATGAACTTCTTCTTCTAGGGGTCCATTAAGGAATGTTGGTTTTACATCAAGTTAGTGAATCTTCCAAACTCTATATGATGTGATCGCTACAACCAATCATATTGTTTCAAGTTTATAAACTAGGGCATAAACTTCATTGAAATTAATTACATGCTTTTGAAGAAAGTCTTTTGCCCTCAATTTTGCCTTATGCTTGGCAATTTCACCATTTGGCTTCAACTTCAGCTGACATTTATTGCCTTCTTACCTAAATAATTGACCATTTCCTATATCTTGTTCTTTTCAATTGCCTTTATCGCTTCATTCATTGTAATTGTTTCACCATCATTCATCTACAGGTTCTCATATTGTTTCTCCAAGATTGCAACTTTACTTTCTTCAATTTGCCATCTCTATGATACAACTTATTGAGAGTATCCCACACATCTTTGATCATTTCTTGCTCAATGATCTTCTCAAAGACATTTGAATCCATACATTGATGGATCAAGAATAAGCATGTCCCATATTTCTTGATAATTTCACGATGAGCAGTTCTTTGTGCCTAAGTGGCATTTGTCTCTAATACCAAGAAATCATTAATCACGATTTCAATTACATCGTGAAATATGAAAATTAATTTCATCTGTGCACACTGTCTATCATAGTTTTCACCCTTGAAAACGGATAGATTCGCCGGGAACTGGTTGGATGTTATACTCCCATTTGCCATAGATGGAGATTTTTTTATCAAACCGGTGCTTTAGATACCAATTTGCTGGATAACTTGAATTACAAGTTATTTGCAAATTGAGGAAAATAGAAAGGAATAAAGAGCAATTGAAAGATAGAAGTATTATTGTAATGTAATTAAGTGTATTACAAGCATGTGTTCCATAATTTATATAGCATCATACTACTAATTCACTAACTTCTAGTTAGCAACCATATATAGAGTTAGCAGTAACCACATGTATAACTAGCAGTATCCGCATGTATAGCTATTAGTAATTACATGTATATTAGTAACCATATGTAACCACATGTATAACTATCAGTAAGCACATGTATAACTATCACTAATCATGTGTATAACTAACTTTTAACTTCTAAATTATTTTTCAAATTTCATTTATTTAATTTGTATAATTTTTTTTTAATAACTTATATAATTTTGTGAACAAAATTACACCAGAAATCCTTTAAGTTTTTTTTTTTAATATGTTGGTCTTTTAAATTATTTTTTTGAAACAATTTGGTCCTTTAGAGTGATTTTTACATCATTTTTCTCACATTTTAAACATTTAGAAATTTGTAAGTGTTGTCTTTCTGGGTGCACTTAATCATTTTCATGTCACTCAAAATAATTGCATCCACTTTAACACATTCACTTTGTTAAAAAAGAGTAACAGTATACATGTTTTGAAACTTCAAGGACCAAGTTGTTAAAAAATCTTAAAGGATCAATTTGTTACGAAAAACATAACTTAAAGGACTTCTTGTTTAATTTTTCCTAATTTTATGCAAGTTTATTATTATGGTACTTTATTATGTTAATTTGACATATTTTGATTATATTAGTAAGTTATATTTTGAATTATTAAAATAGTTATAATATTATACAAATTTAATATCATGTATATATTACTTTTAATATTAAATGAATTCGTATGAGTATAAACTCAGTATAAGAATCGAGTTTACGAATTTATATTAGTGTTTTAATATGTTGCTTAATTTACTAGGACGGACCCATCAGATCTTGAATCAAAGGGTATGACAGACTGGATGTTAGTGCGTGAGGCACTTTTAGTGAGGAGAGAAAGAGAGAATAAGGAAAATAAGGATTTCTATTATTCTATTGTGTGTAAATAATGATACAAGCTAGGTCTATTTATATACAACCCTAATTGGGCTTGGGCTAACACAACTTGGATTATATTTAAATATTAAATCTAATCAAATCTAATCATATCAAATCTAATTTAATATTTCAACACACCCGCATAATCCAAGTTGTCGAACCTACGCTAGTCGATCTGAACTATTCCTAATTTCTTTCTCAAATTTAGGAATCTGTCGATCTTCAATCCTTTGGTGAAAATGTCGGCCAACTGTGCTTCACTTGAGCAATGCCTAACTTCAAGTTCACCTCGATTTACCTTTTCCCTTAAGAAGTGAAATCTGGCTTCGATATGCTTACTCCTTCCATGCAGAACTGGATTCTTCGCCAGATTTATTGCTGACTTGTTGTCAATTTGCAACACAAGAGGTTTCTTCACTTCGACCTCCATTTCTTCAAGTATTGATCTGATCCAAATTGCTTGACATGCAGCATAGGATCCTGCTATATATTCAGCTTCACACGATGACAATGCCACCACAGGTTGCTTCTTCGAACACCATGAGATTGGGGCACCAAATACTTGAAAGAAATAGCCAGTTGTACTTCTTCGATCTTCCTTATCTCCACACCAATCTGCATCTGAAAAATAATTAACTATTGCTCCTTTGCCTTCAGATTCTCGTCGAAATATAATTCCACAATCTGTCGTTCCTTTTAAGTATCTTAGAATTCTTCTTGCAGCTTTCATGTGTGACACTCTTGGTTCGCTCATGAATCTGCTCACTAATCTGACTGCGAAACCTATATCAGGTCTACTATTGCACACATATCTCAGAGATCCAACTATTTGTTTGAACAAAGTTACATCAACTTTGTCTTCCTCTCCATGCTTCTCCAACTTCAAGTTTGGTTCGACAGGTGAGGATGCAGGATTCGAATCATCCATTCTGAATCTCTTGAGTATCTCTTTGACATACTTCCTTTGATGTAGCACCATACCTTGCTTCGACATATGAAATTCCATGCCTAGGAAATAAGACAATTTTCCCATATCTGACATTTCAAATTCCTTCTTCATCAGCTCTTTGAACTTCGACAAGTTCTTCAAGCTATTTCCAGTTACTAACAAGTCATCAACATATAAGCAGATGATTGTTATATCTTGTGCTACAACCTGAACATAGACACCATACTCAGACTTGCATTTTACAAATCCCAATTTGACTAAGTATGAGTCGATCTTCTTGTTCCATGCCCTAGGTGCCTGCTTGAGGCCATAGAGCGCTTTGTGCAACTTATATACTTTACTCGCTTCCTTCTGAATCACAAACCCAGGAGGTTGTGTGACATAGACCTCTTCGTCTAATGGACCATTCAGAAATGCTGACTTCACATCTAAGTGAAATGTTGACCAACCTTGGTTACATGCTAATGCTACCACTAGTCGAATTGTCTCTAGTCTTGCTACTGGAGCAAATACTTCAGAGTAGTCAAGTCCTTCTCTTTGAAGAAACCCTCGAGCTACTAATCTTGCTTTATGTCTAGCTATCGACCCATCAGCATTGTGTTTCAACTTGAACACCCACTTTACTTCGATAGCTTTTGTATGTGCTGGCAATTCGACTAACTCCCATGTGTTGTTTCTTTCGATTGCCTGTAACTCTTCGACCATAGCTAACTTCCATTGTTGAATCTTTAAAGCTTCGTTATGGTTGATTGGTTCAGCACCTGCAAGTAAAGAAAAATGAACTAATTCGCCATCTGGTGTGACTTCATCATCACCAGTCACTTCATAATCATGAAGTCTTGCTGGAGGAACTCTATTTCGTCGAGGTCGTTGGCTTGTTTCAGCCACATCCTCTGTATTGGGAATGTTAGCAACTGCTTCTACTTCGACTTCGACTTCATTTTCTTCGTCGAAACCATAGCTCATCAGTGGCATGTTAATTGAATTACTAGAATTCCAATCCCAGGCAGAATTTTCATCAATCACAATATCTCGACTTAACACAATCTTCTCATTAATTGGATTGAATAGCCTGTATGCACCAGTCTTATGATATCCTACCAGAATCATAGGTTCACTCTTGTCATCAAGCTTCCTTCTTCTTGCATCAGGAACATGCTTGTAACACATTGAGCCAAACACCTTCAGATGACTCACTGATGGTCGTTTGCCACTCCATACTTCTTCAGGAACCTTGTTCTTCAATTGCTTAGTAGGACACCTGTTCAGAATATAAACAGTTGTCGAAATAGCTTTACCCCATAAAGATTTTGGCAAATTCTTCTGCTTGAGCATACATCTCGCCATATCTACTATGGTTCTGTTTCTTCTTTCTGCAATTCCATTATGTTGAGGAGTATAAGGAGCAGTTACCTCATGATCAACACCATTTTCTGCACATAATTTTTCAAACATCTTCGAAGTGTATTCGCCACCTCCATCTGTTCGCAAAACTTTGATCCTCTTCTCACTCTGGTTTTCGACAAGCATCTTGAATCTCTTAAAGATTTCAAATACTTCGTCCTTTCTCTTGATCACATAGATCCATAACTTTCGACTAAACTCATCGACAAAAGAAACAAAATATCTGTTTCCACCAATGGTATGTTCTTCGAATGGACCACATACATCTGAATGTACAACTTCGAGAATGCAGGATGATCTCATTGGCATAGTCGAAACGAAAGAATTTCTGGATTGCTTTCCGACTAAACAACCTTCACAGAGTTTGTCAGGCATCTCAAGACTTGGAATACCAGATACCATATCTTGAGTAATTAACTGTTTGAGTAATCGAAAGTTCAAATGTCCAAACCTCAAATGCCACAACCAACTATCCTTGTGGTCGACAACAGTTTTTAGACATTGTACTTCAGTCGAACTGATCATGGTCTTAAACGTCCTGTTCTTCGACAACGGAGATTCCAAGACCAAATTGTTCTGGGTGTCGAACAATTTCAATACTCCATCTTTCATGACAACTGAGAAGCCTTTTTTGACCAGTTATCCAACACTTAACAGGTTGCACTTCATTCCAGGTACATAAAACACATCTTTGATCATAGCTTTCGCTCCATTACTTAGATGAAAAACTATGTTGCCAGTGCCTTCTGCTTGCAACGAACTGTTATCAGCAAGTTTTATCTTGCTCTTCTTCGACTCCTCAAAATCTACCAACCACTCCTTTCGACCAGTCATGTGATTTGAGCAGCCTGAGTCGAGAAACCAGATCTTAGATTCGACATGGTTATCTGCTACTGCAGCCATAACCACCATACCACCTTCAGAATCATCTGAATCTTGGCGTGCAAGTTTCGCTCCTTCGTCCTTGCCTTTTTCCGATCCATTGTCTTTCCTGTACCAACAATGTTTGGCCAAATGACCCCTCTTTTCACAGTTATAACACATTATACCTTTCCTATCTTCTTTGTCCTTTCGATAGTTTCCTCCTCCTCTTTTCGAGGATTCAGAATCTCTATCTTCGACCTGATTCTTGTGAGGGTTCGACCAAGACTTCTTTCCTTGAGTCTTGTCAAATTTGCCTTTGGATTTGTTGGAACCACCATTCCTTTTCCATGACTGAGCTTGCAGTGCTTGTATCGAATCCTGAACTCCCTTTCTTTCGACAATTCTCATCTCATGCGCCTCCAACGAACCAACCAAATCTTCCACTTTTAGGGTTTCAAGATTGTTGGATTCTTGAATAGCTACGATAACGTGATCAAAGTGAGAGGTCAACGTTCTCATTACCTTCTCAACTATCATCTTATCAGTTATGGTTTCGCCACAACCCTTCATGAGATGAACGAGTTTCTGAACCTTCGACACATATTCTGCAACTTTTTCGTCTTCTTCCATCGACAACAGCTCATATTGTCGACGCAAGGTTTGTAACTTAACAACTTTGACTTTCTCACCTCCTTCATAATACTTCACCAGAATATCCCATGCCTCTTTCGCCGTTTCAGCATGAGAGATTTTGTCGAAGTTAACAGCATCGACCGCCGTCTGAATGCAATAAGCAGCCTTGCAATCTTTCTTCTTGACTTCGTTGTGAGCTTTTTTCTGTTCTTCGGTTGCATTTGCAGCCAAAACAGGAACGCCACCGTTAACCACTTCTAGGGTTTCATGGAAGCCAAATAAGGATTGCATCTGTTTTTTCCATCGAATCTAATTCTTGCCGTCAAGCATTGGAAGGGAACTTGGAATGCTCTTATCACCAGTCATCTTCGCCGCGGTTGATTAACTTGCCCTAGAAACACGATCTCTGACGTGAAATTCTTGAAAACTTGATCAAGAACAATAACCGGAAGCTCTGGATACCAATTTGTTAGTGCGTGAGGCACTTTTAGTGAGGAGAGAAAGAGAGAATAAGGAAAATAAGGATTTCTATTATTCTATTGTGTGTAAATAATGATACAAGCTAGGTCTATTTATATACAACCCTAATTGGGCTTGGGCTAACACAACTTGGATTATATTTAAATATTAAATCTAATCAAATCTAATCATATCAAATCTAATTTAATATTTCAACACTGGAAAGGCCAAAAGATCAAATATGTAATTGACTTGATCGTTACAGATATGACACGGTTTGCTCACCAATCAAACCAATGATCCTAGTGAATTTGTTTGAATTGATGGCTTGTACTTCTTTTTTACTAACAATTTTGTAAGGAGTGAAAAAATCCGAAATGAAGCAATAGAGTTTTTTACCATCCTACCACACACCTAAAAATAAAGTCTTTGAATGTCACACTCTGATTTCTAATTCTCAAAATGCTACATTTTTTTTTGTCCTGTAGGGGCTATATTTTATTAGTTTTTAGACACCACCATTCGGCAACGTGTCAGAATCCTATTTATGGGTCCGCCATCTAGGCTGGCGCCCTCCTTTTTTTTTTGAAAATATTTAAAATATTTTTAATTGTTTAATTATTTAAATATTAAATAATAATATTATAATTAATATTTTTTTAATATTTTAATAAATATTTATTTCTTTAATGTTGTATTAATTAATGATATTATATTTAAGGAGAATATTATTTTTTCAATTCTTTATGTAAAATTTTTTTAATGAAGTATTTAATTTAAGATATTTAATTACTTTTTATTTAATAAAATTGAATATTAAATATTTTTAAATGACAACTTAGGAAAAAACAATATAATATATAGAATTATAAATTACAATAGGAATGTGCCACCAAAAAAAACTAATTTTCCTCTTCATTAAGGAAATGACTGCCAGTTCCATGTCTTACCGGAAAAGCGGTTGAAGTTGTGGCCGTATTGGTAGAGGTCGGAATGACGGGGGTTTGGTTTGAGAATATTTGAAATAGCTTGAAATTCTCAAAAAAGTCATTTGGAGGAATATCGTTAAATGCTTGTGAGAATTGAGTGGGGTTTGGGGTTGTAGGCTTGGTGGTTGCGACATAATAGTCGGACACATCGAGGGGTGAGGATGGTTAGTTTGTGTTTGATATTCGAAGTTTGGTTGTGGAATTGCTGTGTGGTGTCGTGGTGGCCGGTGGAGTCGTTGTTGTTGGCTTTGATAGCTGAAGTGTGATTGTTGTTGAGGAGTTTGGTAGGTGTAATGTGTTAGTGTAGGTTGATTCTGTGGTTGGTAATTTTGGGGTTGGTATGATGTGAATGTGGATGTATGCTGGTTTTGGAAATTCGATCGTGATTGATTTGGCACCTGCTGTGTGGGATAGCGTTCACGGGGGTCAATTAAGAATTGTTCCAGTGATGCGTATTGAAATTGGAGGGTATGAAACCAATTCAAATATTCTTGAGTTGGTTTCATTTCTCCTTGAAACGGTACCCCAGTTAAGCATAACCGTTGTCTGTAAGTCTACGTTCAGATTTATTTAGATCAGCAATTTAACCCTATCGGACTGATGCATCTGAACAATCCATAAACATAAGATATGGATGGTAGCATTCCAAATCAGTCGATCGCCAGTTTGTAATGGTGGATATTTAAGATATGGCCTCCACTTGAACTGTAAATGTATGAATAATAAATATTAGTTCGAGAAAAATATTAATTGAAATATATAAAAATAGTTAATGGTGGTAAAATTACATTTTCTGGTAACATGTGATCTATGAGGAGACGATAACCGTTGAGGTAATGACGAGGGTTGCGAGAGCAATTTTTCTTCTTCGTGGGGTGTGTAACTCATCTAATAAATAAAAGAAAAAATTAGCGTATTTAAAAATTTTAAATAATAGAGATAGAAGAGTAAATAGAAACTTATAATGTTAGGTACGGATATCTTAGTGTGTTAGAACTGACGGGTGCCAAAAATGGCATCCTTGAAAATCCCCACGCTTGTAAAAGAATAACACAACCCCTCATTCCATCAACAGTAACATGAGTTGCCTTGCATATTTCTCTATATAAATATGTCAATACAGCTGATCCCCAACTATAAGTACCACACTTTTCCAAGTCATTAATAAATGGAATCCACATAGAATTAATATGTTTGGCACCTTTGTCGGAGAACAACACGAGTCCAATGCATAATAAAATATACTGCCTTAGATATAAAGAAAGTTCATCGTGTGTTGAATTTTGTCTAAAAATTTGTTTCAACTAACTTAAACTTATACATCTACCTTTAATTACATTACTAGGTGGCTGGCCACCTAAAAACTCAGCCCATGTTGATAAGTGAAGCTCGGTAGGCCCCACCACCGAATTACCATTCACACGGAGACCCAAAAGCATACTAACATCTTCCAATGTTATTGTACACTCACCTGTTGGAAAGTGGAACGTATAGGCTTCGGGTCTCCATCGTTCGAGTAAAGCATATATGAAACTCGAATCGATGGTGATATCGTGCAAATGATATATATTTGCGAAACCTGCTTGTTCCAATAGCGGTAATATTAATTGTGGGGCTTCAAGTTGCTTGTGGTTTCGCGGTCGAAAATCTCTATCGGGTTCCACCTAATACAACCATAAATACAATAAGTATGTAGAGTAAAAATGTACAAGATTGTAAAAATAGAATAAATAAATAGAAGATTATAAAAAAATATACAAGACTGTTAATGGAAAAGTAAAGTATCGAACAATACAAATTTAGCGAATACTTACTAAACCACGAATGTTATTAGGAGTTCCCCTATGTTGTTTACCCCATCCGTTAGAGTTATGTAGGGACAATAATATTCAATTTTCCTAACGCATTGAATTGGACCACCCAACTGTCGAAATCCTGCATTGATGGCAGAAACCAATTGTTGAAACTTCCATTGTGGATTCAAAGACACCCTCATGTGTTTGTCTGTTTAAAAAAAAATAACACACGCCACAGACATGATTATGAAATAGACGAAACAACTAGGCAGACGGAAAAAATAGAATGATTTTTTGTGTATTCAACACTTCTATTTATAGTAGATCATAGGGAGGGGGAAAAATATTACACAACAAAATTGGCGGGAAAACTATAATTATATATTCTTAAATTATTCAATTTAAATTATTACAAATTAATTAAATGGATACAATTAAACAGCTAATTAATTATTTAAAAAATATTTGAAATTAAAGAAAAATATCACTTATTTAACTATTAAAAAAAATTTAATATAATAAAATTATATAATATTTAACTAATTAAAATATTAAAATAAAATTTAAAAACATTTTAAGTATTTTCAAAAGAAAAAAAACAAAAAGAAAAAAGGAGGGCGTCATCCCAGATGGCGGACCCATACTAGGGTTCTAACACGTCATCTGAGATGGTGGTGTCTGAATATTATTTAAATAGTAACAGAAAATGACAAAAAAAAAGTGACAATTTGGGTATTATTTTTGAGGGTGTGGCATTCAAAGAAAATGTTTTTAGATTTGTGGGAGGGAGGAAAAAATTTCGAAATAACATCTCCTACATGTTTCTCAACACAAAATATAAAATATTTAGAACCTTAAAAATCTATCTTGCTTTCATTAATATACTTTTTTATTATTTTATATTAAGATTTGTACTTAATATGATTTTGAATATGAAATTAAGACTATAAAATAATAATTTTGTGTTGCCACTGGATAAAGAAAGAATTTAATTTTACTTTATATAAATTTGATTTTTGAATTTTTTGAATTCTGAAATTTGAATACATATCTATGTATGAAAAAAAAATAGATTTTATTGAAGATTTTTAAAAAATTTGATAATCATAGTTTTATATCAATTAAAAAAATAAATTATATATTAAAATCATATAATACGACCGATGATTCACAGGTCTATTCAATTAGACAATAACTAACTCAGTTAATACTCTAAACCCTAAATCTTAAACTCTAAATCACCGGACTAATCAACCGGTTGAATTTTAAAACATTGATCAATACTTCACCATTACTTAAGAAAATAAAATATCATATTGACAACAGATGAAATCATTGACGGGTTGGTTCACTCGTTAACTGAAAACAACTTGCTATTCAACAAAAAAAAAAAGTCATACCTATTGACCTTTTGGATTTGACTACCATTGATTTATATGTTGATATTTATATTTGAATGACGTTGCCTGATATTTGTTTTTTTAAATGACATTCCCGTGCTACTGCCCCAAGCTGTTTCGAAAATGATCACATTTAAATTTATGATTCAATGTTCAAAGTTCAAACACAGCCTGATATAATTAACGATCACGGGTATTTTGAACATGTTTCTTGCATGCATATATACAGTTATGACGTAATTGCTGAGCTACATAACAATGTAATGTGCCAATGCAACATCCGTGAATTCTTTCATTTCTAGTTGCACAAACCTTTTTTTATCTATACTATTGCTACAGTTGCAATTTTGGTTGAAATGAGATATCTGTTGAGAACACAAAAAAATGTTGATAGAAACTTATGGTTCCCTCTCATCTTCCACCCGACAACTCAATGGCTTCTTGGTTATGAATTGAATCTTCTCCCCATGCAAATCTTCTTTGCAGTCTCTCCGAGTCTTGCCTCCGACTAACCTCCACGTGCTGCCATTCTTCCCACCTTTCAGTCAGCCCTTCTCCCTCCAACATTCTTACAACCTCTGACATTGCCGGACGATCCTCTGGCATACCTTGTGCGCACAGTAATGCAACTTGTACTATCATTTCAACCTCTTCTATGTTGTACTCTTTTTTAAGGTTGCTGTCAACAATAGCATCTAGTTTTTTCTCCCGTTGTAGCTTCTTCACCTAAATAAAACACAAGTATAGAAAAACAGAAGCCTATAATTATTCATACAAATAAGAAACAACCACAAAGGCAGAAAGAGGACAAGCAAGGACTAAAATGAGGTTCTCACATGGTCAAGCAATAACACATCATCTTCATCTTCCAAACGCGAAAAGTCAATTGCGCGTTGACCTGTAACAAGCTCCAAAAGCATAACCCCATAACTAAAAACATCTGTCTTTTCTGAAGACTTTCCAGTAGACAAGTATTCAGGAGCTATATGGCCCATTGTCCCACGAATTTGAGTTGTCACGTTAGTCCTTCGAACATCAACCAGTTTTGCCAAACCAAAGTCACCGACAACTGCTTCAAAATCTCCATCTAGTAATATATTTGCCGCCTTTACATCCCTATGAATAATTTTAGGATCGCATTGTTCATGAAGATATTCAAGGCCTCGGGCTGTTCCAAGAGCCACTCCTTTTCTTGTAGCCCAATTCAAAACGGATTCCCCAGGTTTGAGCTCTGAATCAGTATTCAACAAGGTCAAACATCACTGGAAAATATGCAAAAAGTTTACAAGTAATTGTAGAGAAAATATATTATACATACCCAAGCTAATAAATTATTATAGAAAATAAATTTTAATACTAGGCAGACCACTATGCTTGTATACATTATAACTAAATACCTCGTAGTCGAGAAGCAACACTTAAGTTCTGCATGAAAGGATAAACTAAGAGGCGTTCGGTTGGAGTAGAACAAAACCCAATGAGCCGTAAAAGGTTCCTATGGACAGCTACGCTTATCATCTCAACTTCCCGCTGGAAAGCTTGATCACCCCCGGGACTTTCATAATCAGTTAGCCTTTTAACTGCAATTTTTGTCCCATCAGCTAAAACACCTTTGTAAACCTTTCCAAACCCTCCCTGTCCTAAAACATTTTTCTCGCTGAAGTTGTCTGTAGCTATCTGTAGTTCTCTCCAGGAAAACTTTTTTATTTGACCTAATGTAATTCGCCGATCAACTTCACCTAATGAAACAAGAAATAAGTAGATTCAAATACAAGAGAAATTTCAGACAAAAACGGAAACAAAGTACTACAGCCCGATGCTCTTGACCATCACAGTGAATATGAGGATTTTCTCAAGAAAAATAATGCATTTCTAATAAATTGTTTGTGCGCAACGAGCTAAGAAATATACCATTCATATGAATCAATCTAAAATTTGGGCAATAATGTCTTGTATCGTAATGATTCATGAGTTTACAGTATTAGATCAGCTTGAAATAGAAGGCACGGGCAGGATTAACAGATTAGGAATTTAAATTGCTAGAACTAACAGTCAATAGAAACTTCGTACAGACTGAGAATGGATCACACACCTGGAACATCTTCATAAACTTCACGCTTGTACCCTTTGCACCAGAAATACAAAAGGCTACCAAGAAAAAGAAGAAGAATCAAACCTATAACTGTTCCAACTATGAGGCCTACTTTTGATTTGTGTGATGAACCTGCCAAGTAAAGGAAAATTAGTTTTGTGCCTGTTGCCTGTGGGAAGGTGAGGAGGTTAGGGAAAGAAATGTAACCTTGATTTGCATTATCAGATATGCAAAGATGCTGATAACCCACGCCACAATTCAACTTATTTCCAGTGAAACTGTGATAAGAAACATAGTGAAACAAATTTGAACTGGAACATATGCAATCTAAAGTATGAAAAATGAAAAAATCACATGAACCCTAAGTTCTATTTCTATCCATGGATGCTAAAAAACAAAACAAAACAAAAAACAACAGGTGTAAAGAAGGACTTGGGTCATAATAATGAGTGCTCTTAAGGAATTGATTGAGAAATGGGAGGTTGTCAAAAGATATTTATGCCTTAAACTTCTGTTTCAATATATTGTCATGGAATAAGGTATTTGTTGATTATTGGAACTTGATTTGTTGCGAAATTTATTACCAGATAAAATCTTGCTACTGACAACAGTCTCCCTCCCTACTACTAGTGATAACAAAAAATTCCTTTCTTGTTGAGAGTTTCATCTTTGGCATCCTTTTCTCCAGTTCAATCAATTCAAAAGAAGAACGTGTCGCCCAGAAAATGCTATGTCCATGTGTCAACCTTTAAGGTTTCATAGGGTGAGCATGTTATAGATACAAATAATAGCAACTCTGGCTACTCTTAAGCATTTTATGGTGATCCGTTTGTTTTCGCTAAAACTATCCATTTTTTCATGTGTTTTCAAGAAAGTAGAAAACTACTTCTTTTCTACTTTCCCACCATTTAGGTGGCAAACGGGCATGCCCGCCTCATTTAAGTCCAACTCGCCAAAGCCCAAACAAGAGACGGGGCGGGACAGGTATAGGTGAGGGTACGGGACAAAAACTTTGGCCCGACCGACAAGAAAATGAGGGTTGGGCGAGCATGCGGGCCTTGCACCCCTAAAGGCTAAAAATTACAAAAATTCTTGTTAATGCCTGCGCCCGAAATAAAACAGGGCAGGGCGAGCACGCCCAGCAAAAAAATGTGGGCAAAACGGCCATGCCTGGCGGGCCGGACCCGTTCTGCCACCCCTACCACCATTCAATAGTCTATAACAAGCAAGGTTGTCAAGATCGGGATCTTGCATAAGATCGGGACGCGATAGTAAGATCGTAACTAACATTGGAAGATTCTACCCAATTATTTTTGTAAGATTGGGAGGGGGTAGCAAGATCGTAAAACATATGATCGTAACTAAAATGGTAAGATATTACTAAAACAAAAAATAATACTATATATTTGAAGCTTTTTTACATGAAATTTTGGTAGGCAAGTGTATTCGTGGAAAAGTAGCCTCCACTGAACCGTAATTGTTGCGCCTTGGCATCTTGTCATTCTTCTCGGCTTGTAATGATGGTGATCGGAAAATGGTCAATCGTGGCTGGAACTGACCAAGATCGCACATAATCAATAGTTTTATGAGTTTTTTCACAATTTGGCAACAACACAAGATTCTACTTAATATCGGAATTGTTGGGGGTGAGTGGGATCGCAAAATCGTAAGATTTTAAGATCTAGATCATGATTTTGACAACCTTGATAACAAGTATGTGGAAAGAACTCAAGCTATGGGAACTCAAGGTACAAGTCTAGTTTGTTAAAAGTTGAAACTGAATCTGTGATTCTTACAAATTGTTTAAATGAAGACAAACTGAGTGAACCAGGGAAGACCATTAGAATCATAGACTACTATTTGATTAGGTTGGTAACAGTAATTGTTGTATATGATTATGAAGTTATGTATATGCGGGTCAGGTATAGAAAGTCATTAAACCGAGCTTTAAATAAATATTCAACATAAAACTAATTTACCATACATACTTGTACTTAGGAACATTGAATAACTGCTCTGGAATCTGTCCTCTAAGATTATTTGAATCTAACAGACTACAAAAGAAAAGTTTGAACAATCCATCAGATGGTCAAATGACAGCGAAATGTACTAAGAAGTAAAATAACAAAACACGGCGAAGAGTACTCGACTTACAGATTAATCAAGTTTGGGAGACTGCTAAGTGATTCTGGAATAGTCCCTTTGAGATTGTTCTGACTTAATGTCCTAGTTGCAAGACCAAAATTAGACATTTTTAAACATTACACAAGATAGTACATGCAACTTGCAAGGACGCATCATGTACTTACAAGAATTGAAGCTTTTTAAGATTACCAAGGGAAGATGGTATTTCACCGGTTAACATGTTGTTTTCCAGATCCAATCTCACCAAACTTGTAAGATTTCCAAATTCTTTTGGTATCTCACCAGTGATGCTATTCCCTTGTAAAGAACTGTGCGATAAATGTATAACTAACATTAATCAGTGATTACACTTATAAGTATTGTGTGTGTGCGCGCGCGCCTAGCTAGGATGCTTACAGAGTTGTAAGACGTTTTAGAGCTCCTATTCTCGGTGTCAAGGTTCCAGTCAATCCCATAAAAGCAAGTGAACTGCAATGAAATGAATAAAATCATCAACCATCAATAAGGTAAATATATTCTCCTGATCAAAGAACAATTGTTAGAGATCACATCAACAAAAACCCTTACACTTGAACGACATTGCTATTTTGGTCGCAGTAAACACTGGACCAAGTACAAGGGTTTACTTGATTTTTGTTCCAGTTTGTAAGCTGGCTGGGTGAGGCATTCAGAGATAACTTCAATGCATATAACGCATCTTCTGAAATGAACATCAAGTTCATAAACATTAGTCTGAGATTCAAAAGACACTTCCAACTTTGACAAAACTTTTGAGAAGCATCTACATCAAGAAAAACCTAGCAAAACAAAATAAAATTGCAGGTAACAGAAAATAGTACCTTGTAAATCAAGCTGAGGAAGCGCAAAAGAATAAACGCTAGCCAATAATAACAATAGAATAGACACTAGTTTCATTTCCAAATACATCAACCACTTCGAGAATGTGCATAATAATAACAATAATCAATTTGCTGAATATCAACAATCTTCATTTCAGCTATGCATAAGAATCAAACCTTTAATTAAGCTGCAACACGAATAAGAATAAGAGTTAAAGAAAACGGTATTCTTCAATTTACTGTTAGGTTCAACTATGGATAGAGAAACTCAATCCTGACAAACAGGGTTCAACAGTAGAAAAGAAGAGAACAAACAAAACATATGATTGAATGATTGAGAAGTGAAAAATGGAATATAATTATTTAGAAGTGAAGAGTTAAAGTTAGATTTTGTTAGGCAGTTTTTGTTGGTAAAAAAGTGGGTGGGTGGAAGTGAAGAGGACAGTTGAGGGGAAAACAGTAAGTAAATACAGCTCATAGAGGGGAAAACATGGCCGAACCTTAAGTACAGGAAATCTCAAACAGAAGCTTCTGTCCCTTCGCTTCTTCTTTCATGCTAGTACTTGTAAAAATTGTGATGTATTTTACAATTTTTCAAGGTCAAAACTCCATTTTTTTTTTAAGTTTCATATATTAGTGGAAGTATTTATCAACTTTTCTGATAATTAATTTTGGTAAGAAATCTAGCTCACTACATTTAGTAAAGCGCGCTTTCTTTTTTATATTTTAACTAGTGGGTTACCCGTGCTAACTCACGAGTTGTGTCTATATTCACACGCTACGTTGCGAAAATCACTTGTCAATCCTGTAATATTTTTTTAGATTCTAAATTTTATACAGCGTAACCACTTTAATAGGTTAATAAATATAATAGCAATAGTGTTGGAACTAGGGTTCAAGAAAGATGAGATTTGTAAAGAAGAAGAAGAAGAAGAAAACGAGAGAGAGAGAGAAAACTATATTGCAGAATTGTGAAATTGTATTAACTGTGTAACAACTATAAAACTGTAACAAACTGTATATCTGTCTATGACAAATTACAAACTAGAGGACCCTTTATATAAGTCATCAAGGCCCAGGCCCAAAACTACATTTCGACACAAACTGAAATATTCGACAACCATTGTATTCGACTCAGTCGAATACAGCTGGCACAATACAACAACAACTAACTCAATTTCGACATACACCTATACACTCAGACTTCGACAATACATTGAATTACAATTCCAACACACCCCCTAATTCATGTTGTCGAGACTTCTCATCCCGATGCTTCTCTTCAATTCGTCGAATCTGACTCTTCCCAGAGGTTTGGTGAGTATATCAGCTAGTTGAACTTCTGTCTTGCAATACTCCAGTTCCAGCTTCCCTTTGTTGACTTGATCTCTCAGGAAATGATACCTCCTCTCAATGTGTTTGCTTCGACCATGGCTCATTGGGTGATTCGCAGGTTGATAGCTGACTTGTTGTCTACAAACAACTTTACTTTCTTCGATTCCATTATCTTGAGTTCTTCAAGCAACATTTCGATCCATGCTGCCTAGCACGCAGCATATGATGCAGCTACATATTCAGCTTCACATGAGGACAAAGCCACAATGCTTTGTTTTCTTGAGCTCCAAGATATTGGGGCTCCTTCGATCATGAAAATGTAGCCTGCAGTACTCTTCCTTTCGTCTTGATCTCCGCTGAAATCAGAATCAGTGAACCCATAGACTCCTGCATTTGTATTATCTTTCGACTTCCTTGGCATCAACACACCATGATCAATCGTTCCCTTTATGTATCTCAGCACCCTCTTCACAGCAATGAGATGACATTCTTGGGGTTTCTCCATAAATCGACTTAATACTCCAACACTTTGACATATATCAGGTCTAGTGTTGCACAAATATCTCAAGGAACCAATGATTTGTTTGTACAGAGTTGCACTTACAAACTCATCATTAGTTTCCTTCTTCAACTTTGCTCCAGTTTCTAATGGTGTGGTTACTGTATTACAGTTGCTCATCTTGAATTTTTTCAAGATGTCTTGAGCATACTTCTTCTGGTGTAAAAATATTCCTTCATCTGTGTCCTTAAATTCCATCCCTAAGAAATATGACAACTTCCCTAGGTCGGACATTTCAAACTCTTGCATTAGCTTCGACTTGACTTTCTTTATCTCAGCTTCGTCTGCTCCTGTGATTAATAAATCATCGACATAGAGACATAGAATGATTCGACTGACACCGTCAACATCATTCACATACACTCCATGTTCAGAGACACATTTTGTGAAACCTGCTTCATTCAGAAAACTATCTATTCGTTTATTCCAACCTCTAGGAGCTTGTTTCAAACCATAGAGAGCCTTCCTTAATCTGTACACCTTCGACTCCTGCCCTTTGATGTCGAATCCTGGCGGTTGAGTAACATAGACCTCTTCTTCTAATGGTCCATTCAGAAATGCTGACTTTACATCCAGCTGATGTATCTTCCACCCTCGATAAGCAGTTGTTGCCACAACAATTCTGATTGTCTCCAACCTTGCAACAAGTGCATAAACCTCGTCGAAGTCAATGCCCTGTTTCTGCAGAAAACCTCTAGCCACTAATCTGGCCTTGTACTTGGCAATCTCACCATTTGGTCTTCGTTTCAACTTGTAAACCCATTTTACATCAATTGGCTTCTTGTTGGATCTTTCGACAAGCTCCCAGGTCTTGTTCTTCTCAATAGCTTTGAGTTCTTCTTTCATAGCTTCACACCACTTTGAATCACTCATGGCTTGATCCAAATCAATTGGTTCTGCTTCAGCCATCATCATGGCTTCTTCGATTAAGTCACCATCTGCATCAACTACTTGGTCTGGAAATCTCTCATATCCAGATAGTCTTGTCGACTCAGTTCTTGTATTCTGCTCAGGTTGTTCTTCATTTCGACTGGTTGAAGCTTTATCCTGTTCACTTCGACTGGTTGAAGCCTCATTCTGTTGATCTTCTTCAAACACAGTTGTGATTGTATCTGACTCCTGTCGAACTGAAGTTTGACTCCAGTCCCACCCTTTGCTTTCATCCACAAGAACATCTCGACTGATCACAAGTTTATCATCGTTTGGTGAATACAGTTTGTATGCACCAGTCGAATGATAACCTATTAGCACCATAGCTTGACTTCGATCATCCAGTTTTGTTCTCAATTGTTCAGGTACATGCCTGAAGCATATTGATCCAAAAACTCTAAGATGACTAACATTTGGTTTCGACCCTGTCCAAGCCTCATGAGGAGTCTTCTCTACTAACTTCTTCGTTGGACATCTATTCAGAATGTATACTACTGTCGAAGCTGCTTCAGCCCAAAATCTCTTTGGTACCTCTTTAGCCTTCAACATACTTCTCGTCATATTCAGTACACTTCTATTCTTCCTCTCAGCTATTCCATTATGTTGAGGTGTATAGGGTGCAATAACCTCATGCTCTATACCTTCCTCTTCACAAAATCTAGCAAACTTTCGAGAGACATATTCGCCACCACCATCAGTTCTCAGTTTCTTTAGCTTGTAGCCACTTTGCTTTTCGACAAGCAACTTAAACTTCTTGAACTTTGTGAATACTTCATTCTTACTTTCAATCATATAAATCCACATATATCGTGTGAATTCATCAATGAAGGTTAAGAAGTAACGCTTTCCACCATTCGACCTAACTTCAAAAGGTCCACACACATCAGAGTGAACTAGCTCCAGTTTTTGCCTTGATCTTATGGGCAAGTCATGTTTGAATGCTTTTCTGGCCTGCTTTGCTTTGCAACATTCTTCACATACCTGCTTTGGTTCCTTCAACTGCGGTAAACCAAACACCATTCTTTTCTGGTTGAGCATGCCTAAACTTTTGAAATTTAGATGTCCATACCTGTGGTGCCATAGCCAATTCTTGTCTTCTTCAGTCATTGAAGCAAGACACTTATGATCTGATGTGTTGAGTTCAACTTTGAAGGTTTTGTTTTCTGCCATAGGTGCTTTCATTATCAACTTCCCATCAGCCCTATGTACCTTCATGTAATTCTTCTCTAACTTCATATTGAAGCCTTTTGCAAGTAATTGACCTACACTTATCAAGTTACTTGTCATTGCTGGTACATACAATACATCAGTGATAGTTGCTCTTCGACCATCCTTTCTGACAATCGAAATATCTCCTTTACCACCTGATTTGATGTGCCTGCCATCTGCGAACTTTATAACCTTTTCGACTGATTCATCTAAGTTGGTAAACCAGTTTTTATTGTCAGTCATGTGGTTGCTGCATCCTGAATCTAGATACCACATGTTAGTTTGCTCAGTGTTCGACTGAGTGTTGACCATCAGCAACACATCATCAGAATCACTATCTCCAGCTCGTGCATATTGGGCTTCATCACTATCTTTTGCTTTTGCCTTCTTTCTTCTTCGACAATCTCGAGCATAGTGACCAAAGCCTTGACAGTTGTAACATTGCACGTCCTTCATGTCTTTCTTAGTCGAATCAGTCTTCTTGCTTGACTTCTCATCATTAGCAACATTCTTTGACTGCTTCGATTTCTCTTTTCCAGATTTCTTGGTGAATCTTGATTGCAGCGCCTTTTCAGTCACCTTCTCTCTTTGTGAGTTCCTCTGCTTCAATCTCATCTCATGAGCCTCTAAAGAAGCTTGAAGTTCTTCTAACTTCATCTCAGAAAGATTCTTGGACTCTTCTATTGTCACTACAAAGTAATCAAAATCTGCTATCAAAGATCTTAATACCTTCTCAATCTTTTGCAGATCAGTGAGTGATTCACCACATGCCTTCATCTGGTTTGTTAACATCACGATTCTTGAGAAGTATGCCGAAACTGATTCATCTTCTTTCATCTGAATCATCTCGTATTGCTTCCTCAAGGTCTGCAACTTCACCTTTTTCAATTTCTCATCTCCACCATACAAGCTCTTTAACTTTTCCCAAGCTGCTTTTGCCGATTCTTCTTCAATAATCTTTTCAAACACGTTTGGATCCACACACTGGTGAATCAAGAACAACGCTTTGCCATCTTTCTTCCTTTGATCCTTGTACGCAACTTTCTGTTCATCAGTAGCATTTGCCCCCAATTCCGTTACGCCATCATTCACGATTTCAACCACATCTTGAAATCTGAAAATGACCTTCATCTGCGCCACCCACCGTTGATAGTTCTCACCTTTGAAAATCGGTAGATTCGCTGGGAATTGTGTGGACGTTGTTGTTCCGTTTGCCATTAGAATCTCTCTGAATCGCAACCGGGCTCTGTAATACCAATTTGTTGGAACTAGGGTTCAAGAAAGATGAGATTTGTAAAGAAGAAGAAGAAGAAAACGAGAGAGAGAGAGAGAGAAAACTATATTGCAGAATTGTGAAATTGTATTAACTGTGTAACAACTATAAAACTGTAACAAACTGTATATCTGTCTATGACAAATTACAAACTAGAGGACCCTTTATATAAGCCATCAAGGCCCAGGCCCAAAACTACATTTCGACACAAACTGAAATATTCGACAACCATTGTGTTCGACTCAGTCGAATACAGCTGGCACAATACAACAACAACTAACTCAATTTCAACATACACCTATACACTCAGACTTCGACAATACATTGAATTACAATTCCAACAAATAGTACGTATAAATTATAAAATACAAAATTAACACTTCTTGTAGATTTAATATATGAACATTAAAACGACTCGTTTACAGCTGGTATATCATAAATACGTTCACATTCCAGCGATTAGCAAAACTCAGTTGAATTTAGATGAGTAAATTCTAAAACTACAACTCTAAATAAAATCATATTTCCAATTAAAATAATATTCGTGCTATCGCACGTGTCCCGTATGTATTCACACGCTACATTGTGAAATATCACTTGTCAAACATACAAACTTTTTTCAAACTCTAAAAATTTTACAGTGTAACCAACTTAATGGGTTGATAAATCCAACTACAATATTTATATCAACATGTAGGCTTTTTTCTGTTTAAAAAAATATTTTAATTTATTTTTGTATATAAAATTATTTACATCATATAAACTTTTTTCCGTTTATAAGCGCCTTGAATATGTGTGACAAATTTCAGTTGATTAACATTTATAATTACAAACATAAAAACATTTGTAACTTGTTCCCTTTTATATAAATAATAATAACTTATTCTCGTTTATAAAATTATTATAACTTTTTCCCGTTTATGAGCACCTTGAACCCGTGTGTTCATTTATAAAAATATTTGTAACTTATTCTTATTATACAAATAATTGTATCATGTAGACTTATTCTAGTTTTAAAAAAATTATTTTAACTTATTTTCGTATATAAAATTATTTACATCTACATGTAGATTTTTTTTCGTTTATAAGCGTCTTGAACCTCTGTGACAATTTATAAAACAATTTTTAATTTATTTATGTTAAAAAACAATTGTTTTAATACTTCAATTTTTCTCCTTTATAAAAATATTTGTAACTTATTCTCATTTACACAAATAATTGTATAAATAGTTGATTTATTATGTTTATAAAGTTATTTGTAACTTATTCCAGTTTTTAAAAACAATGGTAACTTATTCGGTTTATAAAAATGATTGTATCAATACAATTTAATATTTTATCATTAATTTTTTATGATTATCATTTATCATTAAATTTTCATGACTACCATTTAACATTTTTTTATCATGATTACAATTATAAAGTTAATTTGAAAAGATTCTGATAAGTTTAAGTATTTTTATATGTTTAAAAACAATTATATCAATACGTAGATTTTTTTCACGTTTATAAGTGGCTTGAACCTGTGTGACAATTTATCAAAATATTTTTAACTTATTCTTGTTAAAAACAATTTTTTTTTGCGTCTGGATTCACATTATACGTCTCTCACTCTCATTTGTCAAGTTTGTATTCATTTATTAAGTTGATTAACATTTATATTAAGTTGATTAACATTTATAAAAATATTAATTGTATAATTAGTTGAATTTTTTTGTTTATAAAAATATTTATAACTTATTCCCGTTTAAAAAAATTATTGTAACTTATTTCTATATATAAAAATATTTATATCAACATGTAGATTTTTTTTCCGTTTATAAGTGCTTTGAATCTGTGTGACAACTTATAAAACAATTTTTAACTTATTCCTGTTAAAAATAATTGAATTAATACTTAAAGTTTTTTCTTTTATAAAAACATTTATAACTTGTTTTCATTTATAAAAATATTTGTAACTTATTCTCATTTATGCAAAAAAAATTATATCAATAGTTGAGTTTATTCCGTTTATAAAATTATTTGTAACTTATTCCTGTTTATTATCATTTTTTTATCATGATTACAATTATAAAATTAATTTGAAAAGATTATGATAAGTTTTACTAATTTTATAAGTTTAAAAAAATTACAAAATCTCATAAACGGCTTGAACACGTGGGTCTATTTATAAAAATATTTTTAACTTATTCCCGTTATAAATTTTTTCCATTTATAAAAATATTTGTAATTTATTTCAGTTTATAATAATATTTTTAATTTGTTCCCGTTTATAAAAATAATCATATTAACTTGGAGACTTTTTCCCGTTTATAAGAGCCTTTTACCACATGATTATAAATAGATTTGATTCCTCATTTAAATCATAATTAAATCCAACAATTGACCTTAATTTCATTTAATTTTTTCAGTATTGATATGTGTTTATTAAAACTCGTACAACCGTTTTTCTAACTTCAATTACATAAAACAATTTCAAAAGAAACATATAAAAGATGGACATTAAAATGACCAGTCTACCGTCAGTATCTTATAGATACATTCATATCTACCCGTGTATCAACATATAGACTTTTTATCGATTATAAGCGCATTGAATCGCGTGTCAATTTATAAAAAATATTTGTTATTTATTCTCGTTTATAAAAATAATTTTATCAATAGTTGAATTTTTCCCGTTTATTAATATATTTATAACTTATTTCCGTTTATAAAAAATGATTGTAACTTATTCCTGTTTATAAAAAATAATTGTATCTACATGTAAATTTTTTTTTTCCCGTTTATAAGTTTTTTGTACCCGTGTGTCCATTTATAAAAATATTTTTAACTTACTCCTGCTAAAAATCCTATAGTTTTTTCTTAAAATATTTTTGAATGCTATTTAAAAGATATCGATATTATATAGTTTATTTTCATTAATTTAATTTAATTTTAATGATTCAATTAATATATTGAAAAGATTTTAATTGAATTAATTGGTCAATTAACTCCTTGATAAAGTATTTTAAGAAATATTAATAAAAATCAGACGATTTTTATTAATATTTTTTAAAAATACATGATTTTTATTAATATATCATAAAAATACATAATTTTTAATATTTTTTAATACGCTTCACATCTACCCATCAGTATATGCCTTCAAGAACCTTTATAGAATAAATAGTCTACAACTATTATTCTATAAGTATATGCCTTCAAGAACCTTTATTATGATAAATAGTCTCCAAAATCTTGATACATTACTTATTCAAAACAAAAGACTAATATAATTCGTCGCTAATTTAATAAAAAAAAATCTTTCAATCTAAAAGACTAATATGATAAGGGACTAAAATAAACCTTAACCTATTATACTAAAAAGATATTAAACCATAAATATATTAATTAATAAACTTTTCCTTTTGACAAATACTAATGTTAATAAACCATAGTATTACAAACATCATACGAATATCACATCAAATTAATGATTGAATCATGTACTTATACTTCTTCCAAACTTATCTAAGTAGTATACAATTTTTATCACATCAATTTTTTCAACATGTTTCATTTTATTTTAAAAAATAAAATGAATTTTTTAATTCTAAATATTTTAAAGAAATGTGCTTAAATAAATGTATTCTGAATATATTTTAATTAACCTTAAATATGCAGAAACTGATTTTCCAAATTGCACCCTCCCTCATTCTCGATATTCAATTTATTTATTTTATATTTGGTATATTTCAAAATTTAAAAAAAGAAACTGTAAGTTCTTAGTCTAAAAAGAAGTAAAAATGGAATGGAGAAAAAAATGAAGATAGTTTAGAATTTAACATTTTTTTGCCAGGGTGAGCTCAAGTTTGGGGTCTATGGGAGAATTTTCTTAAAATACAGTGACCATAGATATAGTTTAGCCAACTTTGTAAATGTTTTTTCTTTTGGTGATAAATCTGTATATATATTGTTCTATTAAATAATTGGAAATAAAATGTAAAATCATTTATTATTAGTCTATGATTAGTTAACTAATCTTATAATCTTTGAGAATAATGGCAGCAGAATTTAGAAGCAAATTTAGGGACATGGTCAGCAACAAAGAAGAGTATCATAATCTTCACTCAGTATCATAATCTTCACTCGTCTTGATATATGTTAAAGTTTAAGGAATTTTCATAAACATTGAGTTATAAATTATTTTTATCAGAAACCAAGAATAAAAGTAAAATCTAATCCAATCACATTAGTTTTATATTGATAAATCAAACTGCAATTACCATTGAAAAAACAGAGGCAATCTTGCGTCACAAAGTTCTGATTATTTCTATATTCATAATATAGTGAGCATATAAATTTGAGACGAGCATCCATCTCAAGCCCAATATCGAAAGCCAAAAATTTCAATCAACACCTATGTAAAAAGCTTTACATAACGCAACAGCACGGACAAGCCCATGTGAGATATGTCAAATGGCACAGCGATTTAATCAGATATCAGATTGGATATACATATAACATTGACACCCCAACAAAACTGCAGTAAGACCTCTTTGCAATCCGACGACGTTCACGAAGAAGTTACAAAGTTTCAAGTAAAAGTGCATTCTTCTATGGAACTCACTACAAAGATTTGAGTATTTTGTTGTCAACAACAATCAAGATACAATGGTTTAACCTGTAAAAGAAGAAAATAGTGTTATTAAATAACAACTTCTAATAGGCATAAGAAGTCATTAAAGAAACCTCGTGAAAGCATGAGCATAATTTAATGTTAGTAACAACCAATATGACTACATGAGCAATAGTTAACATTATATTATTTGTTATAGTTGGTAGAAGATAAAGATGCACACCAAGCTCCACACCAATCCAACAGAGGCAGCATTATTATACTAAAATAATAATAATTTAAAAGACAAATCACATAGGAGTAGAATTTATTCAATACAAATCCATTGCTTTTATGGGTGCACTCATTTCTTCATTTCCTGGCAATTTGAACCATATCACCAACACAGACATTTCATCAAACACTTAGTAGGCAATGCTACACTAATTAATTTGACGTTCATACCAAAATTAAACACAAAATTATTAACCCAAGTTTTCAAAAATGAAAAGAAGATAGATTAAAACGAAAAATTGAGCTTTGGGTTAAAATTACAAATTATAATTAAACAGAAAAGGGATTTGTACACTTACCGCTAGCAGAGAGATTCAATTTAATTACTGAATTTCAATTCTTCCCGGAATGCAAGAGTCTATACACACAATTGAAAAGACGAAAAGAATTTCTGTTGAGGTTAGTATACAACTTTTTTAAACAAAAATATACATAAACAAAATTTTAGAAAATAAATATATAGATTTCACCACTAATCAATTATTTACCCAATATATAAAATACAAATTTTCAGAAATTAAAAGCAATATACAAAGAATAAAATCACATATAACTCTACTAATCATCTCTGAAAAATTCAAGTTTTTTCTAATCTACAACACGAGTATTCCCTGCAAATCACAAAACCCTAAAATTAGGGACTTGAATTAGCGAATAATAGTAGTTAGTGAAATTGAAATCATAGAAGGTGAATTTGAACAAATCAAATCATTATGTTTGTGTTTGATTCGAGTTCTTGGAAGGTCTTTGGATTGAAAGAAGAATAAAACGAATAGATCATAATACAGCAAGCAATGAGAACAAAATCTTACCTTATAAAGTAAAAATCCCAAAAAAAATTGAAAAGTGATAAAAAGTGACAGTAAAATTAGGGTTCTGTTTCGATTTCAAATCTGATTTTGAATTCGTGTCAGCTTTTTGGTTGAGGAAAAGGTGAAGGGTTGGAGGAAGTGAGAAAGCTGGAGGAAGTGATATTGGAGAGTCATGTTTTTGTCATAGATCGGAGAATAAAATTGGAAGAGATTCGATGGTGATATTGAAGAGCCATGCATTTGTATCAATGCAGTTTCAACTTTCAAAGTCCCTTTTCAATATCCAATGTGAATACTGACAGCAAAATAGAATGGCTTTAGATATTCTTTTTTTTTTTTTTCAAATTTCAGGTTTTTAGCGGGAAAAAATGTCTTATAATTACGCATCAACAATAATAAATGCTAAATCCCTAATATTGATCTAATAATGTAATTAGTCAAAAACACCATTTTAATTAAGTTAAAATTAGAGTTTAATCAAAAGGGTATAATAGAGAGTTAGTGAGATCAACTTTTAATAGTTAGATATTAGAAGAAACTATAGATGAGAAAAAGGATGAAAATGTTTAATAAATTTATATTAATTAAAGTGAAAGTTATTATCATTAAAGTGAGACAATGAGATATTTGTATAATAAAAATATAATTAACTTTCATTCCGAGTAAATTCTCATTTAGAGATGATTTGGTGTGCGGTATTATTTTATTTCGAGATCGGATAATCTTGTTTGAACATGGTTTGACCATTATATCTTGGACCTCTTGAATCTAATTTCCATGTGTTTTTTGTCTGTTCTATAGGTAGTTGACTTAGTTTGGTTTCATATTTCTTTGTGGTTGGGTTTATATGGGCTTCTGCCCTTGGCATCGACAGAAGATTACATATTGGTTTTTTATCATCTCTAAAAGGTGGGATTAAGAAAAAGTACACGTTTTTTATCTTGGTCGTTGTTAATTGAGCTACTTGGTTGATTAGGAACGAGACTATCTTTAAGAGTATGCGATATTGTTCTCTTGGTAAAATATCTTTTATGAGATTGGTATCAATCTAGAATTAAAGGTGTATATGCCAAATATATTTGATGCCGAGTTGAGTAGTCGGATAAAGGTAAGTGTGGACTAGACTATGGTAGCAGGAAAGATCGTACAATGAAGAGAGCTAGACAAGCCTCATACACAACCCGGCCCGGCCAGGGAGCCCGACTCCCACCAAGTCGAGTTCTCACAAGGTCGAGTACCACACCTCATCAACCCGACACCGATGTCGGACACGAGCTCGTCAAATGTCACTCCAGCAGTTATAACGGTGACGGCACATCAATGCGGACGTTACCAGAGCTTCAAAGTCTGTATTCATGGAGGGAAGTTACGGCAATGATGGCCACATAATGTCAGAAGGCCAAGAGACTTCTCTTAATGACTTGTCTTAATAGAAAGCTATATAATTGGGCTCTCACATGAGGGTTAAGCAAAACATTCATTCTTGAGACAATATACAGCACTTGTATAGCTCTTAAATCCCCAAACATACTCTATAGTGTAGACAGCGTAGCTCTCCTTATCCAGAATAAGAAGAACTAACACTTTTGGTGGTCTAACCATTTTTTGCTAGAACATTTGGCGCCCACCATGGGGCCTAGGTAAAACTTTCTCAGGCCACACCTCACATTGACGACATGTCTTCTGATGGAGATCCTCCAGACATGGCTCAACTACTAGCTATGATATAGACCATGAGACAATAGAATGAAACGCTGCAAGACAGCATACAAGTGTTGCAGCAGCAAAGTCACTACGCCAAACAAGAGAAAAGAGGGCGCTTTTTTTGACCTATGACAGCGCTTAAAAGCGCTGTCTAAGCCTGCGCTGTCGTAGGTAAAGACAGCGCTTTTTTATTTATGAAAAAGCGCTCTCTAAAAGGGGACTTTAGACAACGCTTTTAAAAGCGCTGTCTAATGTATACGTTTAAAATTTTAAAGAATTTTTTTATATACTTTAGAGAGCGCTTTTTTCTTCAAAAGCGCTCTATAAAGGGGGACTTTAGACAGCGTTATTGAAAGCGCTGTCTAATGTATACATATAATGATTTTTTTATATACCTTTAGAGAGCACTTTTTCCTTAAAAGCGCTATCTAAAGTGGGACTTTAGACAGCGTTTTTTTCTCAAAAGCGCTGTCTTTTGTCTACGTATAATTTTGAAGATTTTTTTTTAAAATCCCATTTTAACCATTTTTTTTATGCAGAAACCTGTATAATTCACATTTCCATAAACCTGTATAATTCACATTTCAATAAACCAGTATGGATACGCATTTCCATCAACAAATTCTATTTCAAAACTAGAATTTACATTAATGTAGAATTCGTACAAATTCTATAAACTAGAATGTGTACATTTCAATAAACTAGAATTTACATGCAGAATTCGCACAAATTCTATTGTATGGTTTCAAACCTGTATAGAATTTACATTTCAATAAACTAGAATTTACATTCACAAAACTATACATTCAAGAAAGAATTCTTCTTGCAATAAAAAATTCGCACAATTCCTCCTTAGTATCTTGTAATTGTTTCCTCGTGTAATAAGGACACGCCATATCATCGAAATACTACATAACAAAACAAAATGCGCATTATTTAGTTAAAAATAATAAATTATATGACATATCCGATAAATATTAAAATAAATCCTAAGTTATAAAACCATGCATACTGTAATAGGAATCTCCAATTGTCCCATTTGAATGATTTCTCTCATGAACCTCAAAACGAAGTACCCGCAGTCTATGCCATTACGCTGACGAGGGCACTACATATAGACAAACAAATAAGAAATAATATATAGATGTTTTGTGTTATCAAGTAGCATCACTAATAAACAATATTGTAAAAATTAATATACCTCCACTTTGATCCATGTAATATTGGTTGCTCTAGCCCGTGCTACTCGTGCGTATCTTCCTGGTTACTAGACATTTGACCTGTAAGAAAGAAAAAAACAGAAATTAAATGACAAATATAAAAATCCATAATCCTAATCCATTGAATGATAAAAGCTATATTGAATGATATAAGCTATAATTTTACAACTAGTACCTTTTTCACTAACGTCTCTTTCTTTTCTTGTTTGGAGTATGTTCTACCCGTCTCTTAACAACACGGACGGTTGGATTGATCCAAATACCCTCATTATGATCATTTCTAGTATATGATTCATTCGCTATAATATTTTCATCTTGATCATTTCTAGTAAATGATTCAATATCAACATCAATATCACCTTGATCTCCAACATTTTCATCAATTACTTTGTTAGATAAAAGCACTATAGACCATTTTGTACTTGTCGGATCAGTGACATAGAACACTTGTTTAGCTTGAGAGACTAGAATAAAAGGCTCATCTTTGTACCCCACCCTATTAAGATCCACTTGCAAAAATCCTGACTTATCCATTCGTACGCCATTATTATTTTCAACGCACTTGCAACGAAATAAAGGAATCTGAAACTTCTCATAATCAAACACCCAAATGCGCTCGATAACCCCAAAATATGACAGATTTGCAAATTTGGGATTTAAGTCTTTCACACTTGAAATATGCATTGCTTCAGCTACCACGGTGACACCACTATTTTGCATAGTACTTTTATCATCTTGTTCTTTGGTATAAAATGTGTATCCATTAATTGCGTATGCGCTATAAGAAAACACGACCATACTTGGACCATATGCTAAACATCTCAACCTTTCTGTTATTGAAGCGCGGTCTGAATAATACTTTGAATAAATATGATCCTTAAACCAAGGTATGAAACTTCGATTGTGCTCTCGTACTATCCAATTCTCATTTCTATTCGGATTTAAACCTCGGAGAACATCCTTGTGCATTTTAACATACGGCTCAACCTCATTCTCATTGTGCAGAACATTCCCGTTAATTTTCTCACCATGCAAATTCCAACATGTATAACTTCTATCAATTCCACTCCTCAATAAATGCGATGCCAACTGAACCGCGTCAACCCGACTCCCAAAACAACAACCCAAGCAAGGACATATCATTCGACTGGGGTCTTTGGCGTGTGCAACAGCAAACTTAACGAATTCCGATACCCCATTGTCGTACTCTTTCGACAATCGACTTGAAGACATCCATTTCTTATCCATAGTTATACTAATTAAACTAAACAAAAACAAAAAGAAAAAATGTTATACCTGTAGGGAAACGATCTGACTTTCACACTTTGAACACAAGTAACCCCTATACACGTATCATAAAATGAAATATCATTAATTGACCAATTATGAGTCATAACTTGATAAGTGGCAACATGTAATCATAAACAAGCAATAATTAGAGGTAAACACCTACATATTCCAAGTACTCAAGAGCAAAATAAATACTTTAGAATCACTAAGTTTAGATAACAGATCAAAATACAAGAAGAAAGGTGAGAGACAACCATTAATATAGGCTCATTGACTTATAATATAACTTTAAAAACCACTAAAAATTATAATTTAAAGTATCAAAAAAATTCTCTCCTCAATAAGTATAAAGTAGACAATTAACTTATAACAAAAAGTCACAAGTTCTAGAAAATAAAAGAAATGAACTTGGAAAAAAAGGATAGACCAAACACAATCAATTGGAAAAACAGTACAACACAACTAGCGAAATACAATTTCAATCAATACTAGGTTGTTTATACTAATCAACTTTGCCAAATATACAGTAGAAAATATTTAAAAATAACCTTCCACAAAAAATTATGCAAATTACTTGAGATACATTAAACTATTTAATAAGAGGTCTCAGGTCATTTAAGTATAAATACATCATAATCTAAGTAATCAGCCAATGTAGGCAAATGAAGAGCATCACTGACCTCAAAGTTATTAAAACTGAATTTACATTAAAAATACTTCAAATAAATATATTAAATTTCAATTCACATGAAAAATAAAAGCAAAAAATAGTTTGGGAAAAATTTCCTCAACTTGAAATCAGAAGAGGGAGCTTTGTATCCATTAATACAGTAGAAAATAAAAGTAACCATTAATATAGGCTCATCGTGAAAAAAATTTCCCCATAAAAATCAAATCAAAAACAAAAATTAAAAACAGAGAAATGAATAATAAAAGAGATCACTCAGTTCAGCAACAACGTACCTTATTCGTTTTCAGAGGATAAGAGAATAAGAACAACAACAACAACAACAACGTTTTCACGAAATGAATACAACAATGACGGCAACAGTGACGACAACGGTGATGGCAATGGGAATGCAAGAACGACGGCAATGGCAATGCAAGAACGACAGCAAGGGTTTCAGTAGAAGAAACGGTCAAGAGAAGAAAATGAATAGAAGTGTCTGAAAATGTTTAGAAATTGTTTTATATTTTAATTCGTAAATGACCTTAGAGGGCGCTTTTAAAAAAACGCTTTCTTATGTGCAACCTATAAGAGCGCTTCCCTTAGAAAGCGCTTTCTAAAGTGAAAAGAATTTAAGACCTATAAGAGCGCTTTTCTGAAAGCGCTTTCTAAGGTTAACTTTAAACAGCGCTTTTTAAAAGCGTTGTCTAAAGTAATACCTATAACAGCGCTTTCCAAAAAAGCGCTTTCTAAGGTGGCATCAATTTATTGCATTTAACAGCGCTTTTTAAAAGCGCTTTCTAAAGCCTGTCTTTTACTGCGCTTTTTTTTAGCGAAATTTTTTTATTCTTTTTAGCAGCGTTTTTTTATAAAAGCGCTATCTTTTTGGTGCTGTCTATTCCTATTTTTGGCATAGTGAGTCAAGCTGATGGTGATAGTGAGGAGGAGGTTCTCGAACCTCAACCTCTCTCTCAAGAGATTTTGGACGACCACGTACCAGAAAACTTCAAAGCACGGTCATTAACCTCTTATGGTGGGAAGACAAATCCACGGGAGCATGTCATTGCTATCAACAATCAGATGGCCATAGTTGTCCCTTCAGACTCACTGAAGTGCAAACTTATGGCCGAGACCTTTAAGGCCGCAGCTTTAAGATGGTACATGAGTCTTCCTCGGCTCTCTATCATAAGCTATCAAGACCTAACTAAGAAGTTAGTGCAACACTTCTCGGCAAGCAAACGCCGGAAGGTGTCCGCGACCGCATTGTTCAGTGTCCGACAGAAGTAGGCAGAATCACCACGTGAGTATCTGGCTCAATTCAATGAGGAAACCCTCAAAGTATCTCATCCAAATCAGAAGCTATTTGTGGGGGCTTTTCAGCATGGATTACGAGCCGGGCAATTCAATGAGTCATTGGCTCAGAAGTCGGCTATCAGCATGGACGAGATCACTACCCAGGTTGAATGTTACATCAAGGGAGAAGAAAATAACCAAGAGAAAAGAGCCCGGGACAACAACGAAAAGACAAAGAGTAAAGAAGAGGTGTCAAACAGGAGGAAGGAGCATCCTCTGAGAGTTGCGCGCGAGCGACATGCTCCCAGACCATACAGACAGGCGTACGAGCCGGGCAGAGACCTCACCCCACTAAATACAAGCAGGGGAGATATCCTCAAAGAAGTCGGCCACGTGAATCTGTTACCAGGGCCTCATCGTCCAAAAAAATCCAACGCAATCATGAGAAGGCAACCTGAAGCTTGGTATAATGGGACATCACACCGAATATTGCCAGCAGCTGAAAAAGGAAAATGAAGCTCTAATCCAAAGGGGACACCTTTTAGCATACGTGAAGGATTCTCGACCGCAAAGTAACAAAAAAAGTCCTCGCCGAGATGATCAGGGACCAGAAAAGTCATCCCGGAAGAAAAGTTCAGATGCTGAAGAGGGTCACGAAACAAAGGCAGCCAGACACACCCTAAACACCATTTCTAGGGGGTTTGTTGGGGGTGGAGAGACAAGTTCAGCCAGAAAAAGATATGCTAGAGCAGTTATGCATATCGACCAGAAATTCCCAGAGAAACCAGAGGGCAACTTAGATGTTGTAACATTCTCCAAACAAGATGCTATAGGAGTCTTGGCTTATGAGAATGATCATATGGTTATCAAAGTACAAATAAGAGATTGGAGCGTGAAAAGGGTACTAATAGACCCTGGAAGCTCAGCCGACGTATTGTATTGGGATGCATTCAGAGGAATGGGGCTTGATGCGACCGAATTGCTACCATTCAAATGCAGCCTAGTAGAATTCTCGGGAGAACAGGTTCAGATGCTCAAACATCTAGCATTGCCGACAACCTTTGGAAACACGGTAAATGCAAAGACTATCCGGGTAAGGTACTTGATAGTCAATGCTGCTTCTCCCTATAACATCATTATAGGCGGGCCATCATTTAACGCCCTGGAAGCTTCGCTTTTAACTCTATATCTGACAATGAAATTCCCACTTGGAGATGGCCGGGTTGGAATTGTCAAAGGCGACCAGGGGCTGGCGAGAAAGTGGGAGCCCACAGGAGAAGCAGATCCCAAGAATTCCCTCAAAGTCAACCTAGTCGACATAGACCCGCGTGATGATTCAGTTGAAGAGAATATAGTGCCCAACGATGAAACAAAGCAAGTTCAAATTGGGCATCTAGCATCCCATGTTACACACATCGGAGTCAACTTGTCCCCGGAAGAAGAGAAAGAGATCGCCCAAGCGCTAAAGGACAACGTGGACCTTTTCACATGGAAGCTCTTATACATGCCAGGGATATATCCCAATTTCATGTGCCATCATTTGGCAATCGATCCGGACATCAAGTCGCTCTCTCAAAGAAAAAGAAAGGGTGGCAATGAAAAGAGGGAGGCAATTGCAGAAGAAGTCGAAAAGTTGTTACAGGTCGGGTTCATCAAGGAGATCAAGTATCCGGCCTGGTTATCCAACGTAGTGATGGTAAAAAAGAAATTCAGAAAATTGCGAATGTGTGTGGACTTTACGGACCTCAACAAAGAATGTCCTAAAGATCTGTATCCACTGTCAAATATTGACCGAATAATAGATGCTACATCAGGTTTACGTCTACTCAGTTTCATGGATGCGTACTCTGGGTACAACCAGATCCGCATGAATCTAATAGATGCACCAAAAACTGGTTTCATGACCCATCAGAGAAATTACTACTATGAGGTCATACCCTTTAGACTCAAAAATGCTGGGGCTACTTACCAGAGGTTAATGGATAAGGTATTCGCTACTCAGATAGGGAGGAATCTGGAGGTCTATGTAGACGACATGGTGATCAAGACGAGTCAAAACCGGTTACATGTGAAGGATCTAACTGAAACCTTCGCGTCCATTAGAAGTTATAACATAAGACTAATCTCGGACAAGTGTACCTTTGGAGTACAAGTCGGGAAGTTTCTAGAATTCATGCTCACCAACCGAGGAATAGAAGCAAACCCGGACAAATGCCAGGCAATAATAAATATGAGAAGTCCAACCACGAAAAAGGAGGTCCAACACCTGACAGGGAGGTTAGCTGCATTGTCACAATTTCTATCATGTGCAGGAGGCAAGTCAATACATTTCTGTGCAACCATTAGGAAATCTAAGAAGTTTGAATGGACAGAGGCATGTGAATAAGCTTTTCAAGAAGTAAATTGTTTCCTATCCTCGCCTTCTATCCTAGTAAGACCCAAAGAAAATACACCTCTAGTCTTATACTTGTCAGTCACGGATAAAGCCCTGAGCTCGGTTTTAGTACAAGATGGAGAAGATGGAGAGCGACATGTATACTTTATCAGCAAAGTTCTAAAAGGAGCAGAGCTAAGGTACCAGAAGATTGAATGTTTAGCGCTGGCAGTAGTCATCACAACCCGAAAGCTGAGACATTATTTCCAGGGTCATCCCATCACAATAAAGACGAATTACCCAATCAAACAAATACTGAGAAAGCCCGACTTAGCAGGATGGATGGTCAAATGGGCAATAGAGCTCTTCGAATACGACATCAACTTTTTACCTACGATCAGTATTAAGTCACAGACACAGGCCGATTTTTTGGTTGAGTTAAGTGCACCGGCCAGAGAAGAAATCTCAAACAGATGGATCCTTTATGTAGACGAATCCTCAAATCTCAAGGGAAGCGGAGCCGGAGTCATTTTGGAAGGACCCGAAGATCTAACATTAGAATACTCTTTATGTTTCAATTTTTAGGTTAGTAACAACCAGGCAGAGTATGAAGCCTTGATTGCTGGAATGAAATTGGCAAGAGAAGTCGAAGTAACACACTTGTTAGTGAAAATTGATTCCCAACTAGTGGTCGGCCAAATGAAGAACGAGTACCAGACAAAGGATTCCACCCTAATAAAGTACCTTCAAAAAGCTTCAGGGATATCCAAAGCGTTCTTAGAATTTTAAGTTATCCACATCCCAAGAGAAGATAATGTATGGGACGACCACTTAGCTCGGCTAGCCAGCTCAAAACATTCAGGAATTAATAAGACTGTGATTCAAGAAGTTCTCGAAGCGCCCAGCATTCAATCAGAAGAAGTATTAACCATAGATAATGTCCAAGGGTGGATGAGACCCATTATCAGCTATTTGACTCAAGAAGTATTACCCGAAGACGTCAATGAAGCCCAAAAGATTAAAAGGATAGCTTCCCGATATATCATAATCTCGGACACGCTGTATAAGATTGGCAGGTTGACACTTATGCTCAGATGTGTGTCAGAATCTGAGATGGAACTGGTAATTAAAGAGGTCCATGAATGAGCCTGTGGTAGCCACATCGGTGGGAGAACACTGTCTAGAAAGATCCTAAAAGTCGGGTACTACTGGCCACATATAACACAAGATTGCATTAAATATGTTAGCAAGTGTGAAAAGTGCCAAGTATTCGCTTCATTCAAACACTTACTAGTCGAGTCGCTCCATCTGATTACTTCCCCATGGCCATTCTACCAGTGGGGAGTAGATATCCTAGGTCCATTTCTAGTTGCTTCAGGACAACTCAAGTTCCTAATTTTTGCAGTCGATTATTTTACAAAATGGGTAAAAGCCGAGGTTGTTGCTCGGATCTCTGCTGAGAAGGTTCGCAAGTTTTATTGGAGGAACATCATATGCTGATTTGGTTTTCCAGGAGTCATAGTCTCAGACAACGGGGCTCAATTTGCAAGCACTTTAGTTGTAGACTTTTGTAAGGATTTTGGAATACAGAACATGTTCACATCGGTAGAACATCCACAAATCAGCGGCCAAGCAGAAGCCGCCAACAAGGTTATCTTAGGCAGAATAAAAAAGAAGCTAGAGGAAGCAAAAGGAATGTGGGTCGAGTACTTGTCAGAGATCTTATGGTCATACCACACAACACCACATTATACCACTAATGAAACACCCTTCAGAATGGTATATGGAGCTGATGCAATGATACCGGTGGAAATCAACACTCCGACTTGGAGACGAGAACACTTTGATGAAAATACCAACATGGAGAATTTGAACATCTCGGCTGATCTGATAGACGAAGTCAGAGAGATAGCACGGATTAGAGAAGCTGCTGCAAAGCAGAGGTTGGCAAGAAGGTTCAACCTAAAAGTCCGACAGAGGGAGTTCCAAGAATGCGACCTGGTCTTGAAGAAAATCACAGACCCAAAAAACAAAGGAAAGCTCGCCCCCAATAGGGAAGGCCCGTTCAGGGTAGTTCGAAAGCTAAACAATGGAGCATATAAGCTGGAAACATTAGAAGGAATAGAAATACCTAGGATATGGAATGTATCCAATCTTAGGTTGTACTTCAGCTAAATCTTATGTAATCCATTAATGAATAAAAGATCCGGGTTGCACTCTTTTCCCTTGCAAAGGAAAGGGTTTTTAACGAGGCACCTGGACTTAAAAAATTATTATGTCTTGTTTATAGGTAATCGGCTGGAAATGATGAGTTATAACTCAGAAAACTCCTATAAACGTGTCGACTTGCTCCGCGTACATAGGTCACCCACAAACAGGTTGATAAAACTCCTATAAACGTGTCGACTTGCTCCGCGTTCATAGGTCGCCCATAAGCGGGTTGATAAACTTCTATAAACGTGTCAACTTGCTCCGCGTACATAGGTCGCCCATAAACGGCTTGATAAACTCCTATAAACGTGTTGACTTGCTCCGCGTACATAGGTCACCCATGAACGGGTTGATAAACTCCTATAAACGTGTCGACTTGCTCCGCATACATAGGTCACCCACAAACGGGTTGATAAAACTCCTATAAATGTGTCGACTTGCTCCGCGTATATAGGTCGCCCACAAACGGGTTGATAAAACTCCTATAAACGTGTTGACTTGCTCTGCGTACATAGGTCGCCCATAAACGCTCCGTGTACACGGGTTGAACAAACATGTCTAATAGCTCCGTGCACTCAATTTGGACAATCTGATATAAAGATGATGAAACATCTAAGCCCAAAATAGGGGCTTGTAAGTAAAAAGTCATACATGACAAAATACTAATAAGAAAGGAGCAAGTCTCTGTTGAAAGGGCGCCCGAGAACATGCCATAATTGACGCCTAAGTCTACAAGAGTCCAGGACTCCCAAAAGTGTGAAGACTATACACACAAGATAACTAAAAGGCTCCTTAATAACTAGCTTCATAGTAAGTTACCTGAAAGGTCAGGAAAATCAAGCGAAAGCAAAAATAATACCCGACAATCTATAATCGGACACCCTAAGTTATTCTAACTTAGTTCCCGAGGGGCTGGATATATGTACGAGATTATTTTGCAAGGAAACAAACATGATAAACAGCAGTGACATAAACGAAAGCCTCAGAGGGGCCAAAAAATTGTACATTGCAAAGCCCGGAGGCTGAAAATTCATAAGCATAAGGGGGGACAACACCACACCCCCTCACCAAAATACATTAAAAATGCATCCAAAAGGATGACTAACTAATACAAGAAGGATTTCAAAAACCATTCAACAACAGAGGTGCCATTAGCGCCAGCATTATTCGAGGTCTCATTCCTGCCATTGACAGGAGTAGGAGTCTTCTCTGGATTATTCTTTTTAAGCTCGTCCAGAATTATAAGGTGGTCATCCTGCACCACCTTAAAGTAGTCAACTTCTGACAGATCCAGCCCAGGATGAAGACACAAAACTTGCTCCTTTACCCTGTCAAAGGCCTCGTCACCAGTGGAGAGAACTTCAATCTGAGCCTTCTTAAGAGACTCAGTGAGCTAGGTATTGGAAACTGAAAGCTCTTAGTGAGAGATTTTGACTTGCCTCAGCTCCTCAGCAACCTTGGACAGAGCCGACTTATCTTCAGATTCAAGAGCCTCTTTTCTTTTCTTCTCATCAACCAGGTTTTTCTTTAAACCAGAAAGTTTTTCTGATTGAACCTTGAGGACTTCTTGTAGCCTGGTAACCTCTTCTTTCAGCTTAAGCTTCTCCGCCTCAGAATCATCACTAGATTCAAATAGGCCCCTGGAAAGAACAACACACCACATGAGGTAAGAGCTAATATTTTGTGTAATCTTCTGCCAACCAATAGATTTAACTTTGTTAACGTCCTCAGTGGCGTTAATATGGTCGTACAGAAACCTAAGCCCGTCAAAGTTGTTGGACCAGAATTTAAACTCCCGGACGCAACACTCTCCCCAGGAACTTGCATAAGAAAATTGATCTCCATGTCGGCCTGACAAACTTCATCAGTCATGAGGGTTTTTAATCTCTTGGGAGCACCTTGTGAAGTTTCTTCATGGGCTGGAGGAGCAGAAGGTTGAGGTTCATTCTTGGTTGGGGTCGCCTTTGCACTAGTACCCCGGGTCTGTTTTGGTTGGCGGACTTACAACCCGCCCATATCCGACTTGGAAGAAGCAGCTCCTTCGGATCCTCTCCGAGCAGCACGAGCCTCCAACATTATTTTTTTCTATTCAGCTACTGACAATTTAGTCATGGTATCTGTAGAAAAGTCATAAATATTAGAACAAGAATAATTAAAAGTATGGACAAATAATAAGCAAGCAATTACCCAGAAAGGCAAGTAGTTGCTCGTCACTTAAGGGTAGTAATTCCTTAACCTTCATCATACGAAAAAAAATCAAGAACAATCAAAGATTGAGTTTCCAATTCTCTCAGTTTCTTGCAGTTGAAACTAGTGATTGACAAGGGGTTCTCGGCCCAATAAAAGGGAAAACGAGGTTGGAAATCCAGAGAGTACAACACTTGTGGACACCTCGGTCCACTCTTTACCCTTAGGAAATGATTCTTATCATTTTTGTAATTAGAAGTATATGCATGTAGGAAACTCCGCCCGGGAATCCCACTGATTTGTATCCAACTACAATTATCAACACCTTTCACCTCAAAGAAAGAGAAAAACAGACCAATTGTATGGGTGATATCTAAGACCTCACAAACCCGTTCAAAAGACTTTATGAAACCCCAACTGTTTGGACGAAGTTGAGAGGGAGCTATGTTCATGGTTTTCAGTACATCCGCTTCAAAATCAAAAAAGGGTATTTGTATATTAAAGTCTTCTAGAACCCTGACATAAAAGTAGAAGAAGTCTTCTTTAACGCCTTTGGGGTGTAGTATACAAACGCACTCTCCATGAATACATGATTTCAAGACAACATCATCTTCGGACCCAATTGAAGATATTTGCCTTAGGGACTGGAGTTTAGCGATTTCTACATCATTAAAGGTATTATCCTTATGGTTCATGACCTCAAGATCAAAATGAGCAGCAGTCATTATTGAAACCTCTACAAAACCTGAGGAAGATGAGCCAGAATCAAAATTATTCCCAGAAGTAAGAACATCGCCATAGATTTAGTTCATGACTCGTCTATACTCCTCTGGCCCTAAAGCACTTTCTATTTCCCACATGCATTGTTCTCATAACTCCTTTCTCTCCATGGCATTCATACGGACTTCGCTACTACTACACTCACCGTCTCGTTTACTAAAGACTACCATATTTTCTAAAAACAAAATTAAAAGAATAAAATTAGAAGTAATGGAAGGATACCTATGAGTAAAGAAGCCTTGGAGATTGGAAAGCGTTCTGGTTGAGGGAAGACGATTTGGATGTAGAAATGAGAAGAGGAAAAGGGGGATTCTGATAAAAGACTCAAGAGTAGCCTTTAATAGTCATCATTATACTAGGGGAATGGAAAGGACACGACCCTCCAAGAAATTTTTGACACGTAAAGATCTAAGAAGAAAAGCCGGTCTATAACCTGACACCTATATTCGGGCTCATGTTACTGCCGAGTACTGCACCCCTATAAGCGGATATAGTACTCAGGGGGCTTATATACATGCCAAATATATTTGATGTCGAGTAGAGTAGTCGGATAAAGGTAAGCGCAGACTAGACTATGGTAGCAGGAAATAATGTACAATGAAGAGAGCTAGACAAGTCTCATACACAACACGGCCCGGTCAGGGAGCCTGAATCCCACCAAGCCGAGTTCTCACAAGGTCGGGTACCATACCCCACCAACCCAGCACTGATGCTGGACACGAGCTCATCAAATGCCACTCCAACAGTTGTAACAGTGGCGACGTATCAATGCGGACGTTACTAGAGCTTCAAAGCTTGTATTCGTGGAGCGAAGTTACAGCAATGATGACCACATAATGCCAGAAGGCCAAGAGACTTCTCTTAATAGTTTGTCTTAATAGAAGGCTATATAATGGGGCTCCCACATGATGGTTAAGCAAGACATTCATTCTTGAGACAATATACAACACCTGTTAGCTCTCAAATCCCCAATCATACTCTATAGTATAGACAACGTAGCTCTCCTTGTCCAGAATAAGAAGAACTAGCACTTTTGGTTGTCTAACCATTTTTGGCTAGAACAAAAGGAATTGTGGTAGAAGATAAGAGTGATTGGTTTTTGGATCAGTTTTGTTGTATTCGTTAGTTTAGTTTCCAATTTTATCTTTCCTGTTGTTTTGAGTTAAGTACCCTTTATGCTTAGTTTAATTCAATTTTTTGTTTATAAAAAAATAATAAACTTTCATCTAGTGTAATTAATTTTTAACTAACTTGTCACTCATTTGTAACAAATGTTAATATCTCTAACACACACATACCTTAAATTAGAAGGTGTTCACAACATTTCCAACTTGGGAAGAACAACACAAATATAATCAACAATCAACAAAAATAGAATCAAAGTAAAAAAAATAACTCTAAATCGGTAGCAATTGAAGTGCGTAACTCTTAGAATTCTTGAACCAATATTTTGATCTCAACAATCATCTTCAGGCGTGTTACAATATTCACTCCAAAAGAAAAACAAGAAGACACTCTAGTCTTGGGAGTAACCTTCCAAAATGTCAAATAATGCAACAAATGTTTTACCATCAAGCAGAAACCAGAACTCAAGATTTTAACCACTTGAAATAAGCAACAATAATAAACTTAATCATCAAGCATAAGCCATGACTCAAGACTTAAATACATGGAGGAAGAAAAAATAAAGCCAATAAAGCACAAAACTTGAATATCTAAAGCACTCATCTATTTAAGATACATGCAAGCTAAGAAAGCATACTAACAACAATCAAGTTTTATCCCGCTAAGTAGGATTAACTACATGGGTCAACTTTTGTCATAATGTTTTATCTAATACTATACTTCTATCCAAATCGTTAATATCAATATCTTTCTTAATAACTCCATCTATAGTCTTTCTAGGTCTTCCTTATTGTTTAACTTCTCTCCATCTGATCTACTATCCTTACCACTGAATCTACATGTCTTCTTTCTACATGTTCAAATCACCTAAGTTTATTTTCCACCATTTTTTCTACTATGTGTGTTACTCATAATACTCTCTCTAATAGTTTTCTTTTTAATCCTATCATGTCATGTTTGACCACATATCCAACACAACATCCTCATCTCGACTACACTTACTTTATTCTCGTGTTAATTCTTAATTGTCCAACATTCTGTGTCGTACAACATAACAAGTCTTACCACGGTTCGATAAAATTTTCCCTTCAAATTTAGTGGTATACTTGTGTGTCACATAAAACCTATGAAGCCCTCATCCATTTCAACCACTCAAATTAAATTCGATGGTTTACATTCCCTTCTATTTCTCTATCATTTTGTATTACGGTCCTAAGATATTTAAAACGTGTGACTTGAGGGATGACATGGTCTCCAACTTTCACCTATTGATTCGGAAGACCACCATGAAAAGACCTCACTCCTTCCAAAATATTCTCAACACATGAGACTTATCATCTTGTTGATCACAAAATGTTGAATATGACTCATATTGTTGAGATAATTATGGGTCGTTGAAATAATTGTGGATTGTTAAGAGTATAAACTCATATTGTTGAGATAATATGGGTTGTTGAGATAATTGTTTGTTAAGGGAAACTAGGGATTAGAGTTTTAGATAAACTAAAACCTCGTATTATATATATGACAGGTATCAATGTAATCTATATACAATTCATGAGACATGCATAAAAGGAACTATAACTACTTTATAGTCGCATATGTAGGCAATTTGGCTGAACTGTGTGAACAAAGCTTTTGTGTGTTTCTCTTTACTCTGATCTGTATTCGCATTTATATTCTAACAATTGGTATCATATGACGCTTAATCTGGGAGGTGCGAAATTCGAAGTGGCTCGGTTTGACTCGGTTTATGTCAAATAAGGGGTAAGGATTTGTTGGCTTAACAAGGTTTACAGAAGGTGCTTCGTGATGAGAAAGGGACATACATCACAACTATTGATTCTAATGAGATGAAGGAGAAGGTTGCAGGTTTGATAAGACTTTGTGTTTATGATGACGCGATGAATCATATCTTGGACCTCATAACTTTTAAGGATGTCTGGGAAAATTTTGAAAATCAGTATATGTCCAAGATGCTCATGAACAAATTATTAGCGAAGCAGCGTCTTTATAGCCTGAAGATGCATAAAGGAGGCGATTTGCAGGCTCATGTCAATGCTTTCAACAACATCCTTGCTAATTTGACATGGCTTGGTGTGAAGGTTGACGATGAGGATAAAGACATTATTTTTCTGTGCTCTTTACCAAGCTCTTATGAGCACTTGGTGACCACTCTCACATACAGAAAGGAAACAATCACGTTGGATTCTATTTCTTCTACTCTTTTGCAACACGCACAATATCGCCAAAGTGTAAAGGAAGGTGAAGGAAGCTCAAGTGGAGGTTTTTTTGTGAAGGAAGGCCAAGACCATGGCAGACGCAAGGGCAGGGTAGTAAGTTCTCGAAAGAAAACGAGGTTCAAGTCCAAGGACAGAAAAACAGCAGAATGTTATAGTTGCAAGAAAATTGGCCATTGGAATAGGGATCGTCCAAACAAGTCAGGAAACAGATGTTGTTCAATCTGATGGCTCCTGTAGTGAAGAGGATTTTCTTTGCATTTCATCTACAAAGTGCACTAATGCATGGATTCTTGATTATGGGTGCTATTACCATATGACGTTAAACTAGGAATGGTTCAACTCTTTTAAATCAGGTGATTTTTGTTTTGTCCATTTAGGTGATGATAAAACTTGTACCATTACTGGAAAATGGGAAAATTAAAATTTCTTTGGTGATGGTGGCATGCGCATGTTGACTGAGGTGTGTTATGTTCCAAAATTGAGGAAGAAATCGATTTCTCTAGGTACTCTTCAAGCAAATGGTTATTCATTTTGGTTAGGTGGAAATAGAGACATCACGAGGGTTATTAAGGGTGTAGACAGTGATGACGACAAGGAAGACTACATGAAACATTTCTAAGTTGTTAAAGGGAACCGTTATAGGTGATGTAGCATCTGTAGAAACTGATAATGTGCAACCAAACTGTGGCACATGCACTTGGGTCATCTTAGTGAACGCGGGATGATGGAACTACATAAGAGGAATTTGTTAAAGGGTGTTCGCAGTTGCACAATTGGATTATGCAAGTATTGTGTTCTTAGGAAATAGTGTAGAGTTTGTTTCAAGACCAGGCAACACAAGACCAATGGAATCTTAGGCTATATCCATTCTGATGTCTTAGGGCATACAAAAAAATCCCTTGTTGGAGATTCCAAGTACTTTGTTACATTCATTGATGATTTTTCTCTCAATTTCTGGGTTTATTTCATGAAATATAAATCTAAGGCCTTTTCGAAGTTCAAACTATGGGAGGCGGAGGTTGAGAACCTGACAAGGAGAAAAAAAGTATTTGCAGTGTGATAATGGAACCAAATACACAGACAAGAAGTTCATGAATTTCTGTGAGGAGAATGGAATCCAAAGGCACTTTTCTGTGAGGAAGATACCACAACATAATGGTGTTACAGAGAGGATGAACAAGACTATGACGGAGAAGGTAAGGTGCCTTTAATTGAATGTTGGTCTTTCAAAAGTTTTATGTGCAAAAGCACTCAATATGGCATGTTATCTAGTCAATAGATCACAACAAATTTCAATTGATGGAAAAGTTGCAGAGGAGGTGCGAACAGGTAACCTCGTTGATCTAAGTAATTTGAGGATTTTTGGGTGTCCAACATATGTGCATATTTTCAATGAGGATCGATCTAAACTTTGCCCCGAGTCAAAAAAATGCATCTTTATTGGCTACAATAAAGGTCTGAAAGGGTATAAGTTATGGGATCCTGTTAAGAGGGATTAGTTGTCAGCATAAATGTTATATTTGACGAGCAATCGATATTGAAACACTTATATGTGAAAGTTGTGACAGATACTGATATACAAAGTTCCAGTCAAGATAAGATTTAGGTGGACATTGAGCCACCAGTGAGTCCAAGACAGATTGTAGCCCAACAATAGGATGAACCAGACTCAAATTCAGGTGGAGTGCAAGATTCAAGTGGAGTACAAGACTATACACTTGTGAGTGATAGGGAGCCCCATCGTATTACACCTCCATTTAGATATGGGTTTGAAGACTTAACAACATATGCTCTTCTTACTAGTTCAAGAGACCCTTATACCTTCCGAGAGGCTATGTATTTCCAGGAGAAAGATAAATAAATGGGTGTTATGGTGAAGGAGATGGAATCCTTGAAAAATAATGAGACATGGGATCTTGTTTAGTTGCCACAAAGAAAGAGAACTATTGGTTGTAAGTGGGTGTACAAGAAAAAGCCAACAGTAATAGAAAAGAAGGAGAAAACTTAAATGCTCGCCTACTTGCAAAGGGGTATTCACAGTATAAGGGGGTTGTGATGAGATTTTTCAGTTTGGTCGTTAGACACACTTCTATCGGAGCACTATTGGCCCTGGTAGCCAGCAGGAATATGCATTTAGAACAAATGGATGTGAAAATAGCTTTCCTCCATGGTAATCTAGATGAGAAAATCTAAATGGAGCAGTCATAGGGATTTAGTGATACTGGACATGGCACACTTGTTTGCAAATTAAAGAGCTCTTTGTATGCCTTGAAGCAGTCTCCAAGACAGTGGTATAAGAGCTTTGATTCATACATGCTCCGGATTGGCTATAGAATGTGTGATTATAATTGTTGTGTTTATGTGAGGAGCCTTGATGATGGCTCTTTTATTTTCCTGTTACTTTATGTTGATGATATATTGATTGTTGCCAACCATTTGCATGATGTAATAAAAGTTGAATACCATGTTGGGTAAGGAGTTTGATATGAAGTATCTGGGTGCTGCAAAGAAGATTATTGGGATGGAAATTCATAGGGACCGAGGAGCTAATAAATTATGGTTGTCTAAGAAAAGCTATGTTAAAGGTGTTTTGAGCATATTTGACATGAGAAAAACAAAACCTGTGAGTACACCATTGACAAATCATTTTAAGCTCTCTTCGAAACAATGTCTAAAGACAGACTCAGAGATTGAAGATATGTCTAAAATTCCTTATTCCAGCGTAGTTGGTTGTTTGATGTATGTTATGGTTTGCACTGGACCGAATTTGGAACAAGTAATTAGTCAAGTGTGCAAGTTCATGTCCAAGCCAGGGAAGCAGCATTAGGAAGCATTCAAATGGATCCTAAGGTACTTGAAAGGTACAACAGATCATGGTATCATGTTCAGCAAGGAGTAGGTGTTACATGAGTTGTGGGATATGTTAATTCTGACTACGTAGGTGATATGGATGATAAGAGGTGTACAACGGGATATGTCTTTACTCTTGCGGGGATCTATAAGCTGGAAATCATCAGTTCAATCCATAGTAGATATGTCTACAACTAAGCACAATACATGGTTGTAGCTGAAGATGCCAAGGAAGCATTATGGCTTATAGGGTTAGTGAAATAGTTGGGTGTTGAGCAAGGTGGAGTTCAATTGCATTGTGATAGTCAGAATGTTATATATTTGGTGAACAATCAGGTGTATCATGCTAGGACCAAGCATATTGATGTGAGGTTCCACATGATCAGGGAGTTGTTGGAACCCGAAAATATATTACTTTAGAAGGTTCACACTTTAGAGAATGTGGCTAATATGTTGAACAAGTCAGTCACCGGTGACAAGTTCAAACAGTGTATGGACTTATTACATATTTCTCAGTGTTTAGCAGGAGGTGTACCTCCTCAGTTTCCAGGACGAATCATTATGTAAGAAGCCTTCATATGGGTTTGATATTCGCCAAGATGGAGATTGTTAAATATGGCTCATATTTTTGAGATAATTATGGGTTGTTGAGATAATTATGGGTTGTTGAGAGTATAACTTATATTGTTGAGATTATTATGGGTTGTTGAAATAACTATAGGTTGTTGAGAGAATAGCTCGTATTATTGAGATAATTGTGGGTAGAGATAATTATTTGTTGAGGGAAACTAGGGATTGGGGTTTTAGATAAACTAAAACTTCATTATACATACATACACACACACACACACACACACACACACATATATATATATATATATATATATATATATATATATATATATATATATATGACTTGTAACACTGTAATCTATATGTAATTCACAAGACATAAATAAAAGGAACTATACCTCTCTATAGTCGCAAACGTATGCAATTTGGCCGAACTGCGTGAACAAATCTTTTTGTGTTTCTCTTTACTCTTATATGTATTCGCATTTCTATTCTAACACAAAAGATCTCAACTACAAGTACATCCAATGAGTCTCTACAATCGACTCCTAACAAATAGCGATTTCATTACTTCCCCCCCCCCCCCCTCTCTCTCTCTCTCTCTCTCTCTCTATATATATATATATATATATATATAGAGAGAGAGAGAGAGAGAGAGAGAGATAGCGCTAAACTGAGGCAAAAAGTTTCAAATTCAATTTGACTTCACTCTTCTTCCTCCCATATTGAGTTGAGTGTTGTAGTGCTAACTTTGCAGGTCCCCCCACTTCACTGCAACAGATACCTTAATCCACCATCACCACTCCCATTATTGGTTTACTATTGAAGAAAGTCCTTGATTCTTTCTCCTAAGCAAGACGATCTTCAATTCTCTACATGCAAGACATGCTCATTTCCTTATGCAAGTTTTGATCAATAGCTCATTCTTCTACCTTTTTCAAAACTCCCTCTCTCTCACTCTCTCTTAATTTCTAAAATAATGGACAAGGAAAGAATGTGTTGCGGTGTATATATCCCTTAGGGAAAAAGCAACAATGCCCTTAAATTTCACTAAAATTCCAAACTTGCCCTCAAGGTTTCCTAACTTATGAACTTGATTAATAGTGATCATATTCATTTGCCTCATGATAAAGAAATTTTTAGGAATGATATGGGACATTACAAGCAAACATAACCATGTACTCTTATACCATAATATACATACCAAAGTATATGGAAACAATTACACAATGCCTAATTCAGCAAAACAAAACAACTCTGGGCCACACGAGTTACTAAACTCCAGCAATAGTGAAACAACAAAATCAATTAAGGTGGATGCCATTCGTGATAGCAATTACCAAGCCTATTACAGCCAAATCAAAAATTCCAGTTCACACAGATGAAAAATCTGACGGAAAGAAATCAACCAGAACAACCATAATTCATACATTGATATACCCAACAATTGCATTGGAGGCGAAACAAAACACCTTGGACTCGTCAACCATTCAGTTACTTTGATAGTAAAATCTTTCCCACTTTCAAATAAAGCATCAAATTACACCCGATGTCCCACACAACTGATCCTTGAAAAAAGATGGAAAATAGATCGGCTTCACGATTCCTCCGATTGCACCTAACAACATGGCCATATAACTCTCTTGTGAAGTTTACTTTTTCAAGTGTGACAAAAATCCAGCTACTTGGTTTCTCAATGATTTCATTTAAATGAGAGTAATTTCTCTCTATACAGCATATACACTTCAGATGAAATGTGTGTTTGATTCCATTTGATATGTTACATTTGGATCTCAAAAAATCCATCGCATGTTATATACTGTCTTGATTTTTAGTATGTCTTGTAGGTAATGTGTGTATAGAATACCACAAGAGAAGAAATAACTAATTCCAGCACACTGCACAAGAATAAGAATAGAAATGTGTGTAAATCTTCCTAAGATTACCAAGGTTTGTTTTAACTTTTCTTATTCTCATAATTTTTATATTATAAGTTATTTTGGTCACATTTCCAATATTGTAATAACCTTTTAATAATAATGCAGCTTAAAACCACTAGCTTGACGGTCTATGCCTAAGGCACATCAGGCGTAAGGGATACCCTCACGCCGGTCAATTCACTTGTTGTCATACCTTTGTCAACCTTACTACCCTTTTCTTCTAGATGGTAGCATGTATCCAAGTCCTCCACATATGGTGTCTAGTCATACACCTTGAAAACCACTTTTTCTTTGTTGAACTTCAAGATAAGTTCACATGTCTCCGCATCTATCTTTGTTTTCCCGGTTGCCAAGAATGGGCATTCGAGAATAACTGGCCTTCTTGAATCTTCTTTCATATCAAGTACCACAAAATTTGTAGGAAACACTAAACCATCGACATGCACTAACATGCCTTGTAAGATACCAAGTGGATTAGTAACAAATGAATTAGCTAAAGTGAGAGTCATATTACTCGGTATGATCTCTCCCAAGATAAACTATTTAACCTTCTCCACCAATAGTATAAGAGATAGAAAACTTACCCGGGCCCTTTAGCTTTAATTTTAATGTTTTAGGAACTACCGTCTCATCCTTTTCAGTCATGTTTACGTGTTCCTTGAACACTTTCTGCTTCGTACCCTTTATTAACGCTTTCATAAATTTAGCAAACTTAGGCATTAGTTCTAAAACCTCATGGAACATAATACTTACTTGGAGTGTATTAAGCATCTCCTTAAACTTTGTAAACATCCTTGCCTCATCTTCATGAGTTGGTTTCTTATTTATTATTGGATACGGTGGATTGATGTAATCAGGTAGTTCTGGATTGGGATCATTGAGGATCTACTTCTTGGTTCTTCTCTAAGGGGAGTTTTTGTCTATTAATTGTTTGATGGTGACTCCCCTCTCTTCTTGGCCACCCTGAATTTCACTCTCCTCTTTTTCAATCCTTAATTCTCCTTTTTGCATTAACACCTCTTCAATTATTTCATCCTTACCCCTGTTGGCAATCACTTTAAAACCTATTTCCACAGTCTTGCAAGACTTATTCTTAGGATTATCTACCGTTTTTCTTGTGAATAGTCCATTCAATATTGGTAAAGCAGCTATTTTTCTAGACAACTGACCATTCTACATCTCCAAATTTTTTATGGATGCATCATGGTTTCTATTCATGGTATCATGATTCTTATTTACTTGATCAAAGCTACTCTGAGTGACATTGGTGAATTTTTGCAAGTTTCTTCCAACTGTGAAGGTTTTCTTTGGACGGGGGCTTGTTGGTTTCGTTGCATACCTTGGTTACCACTTGGATTCTGGTTATTGCCCCATCGGAAATTCGGGTAATCCTTCTATCCCGGATTGTAAGTGTTGGAGTAAGGATTATTCTAGTAGAAAGTGGAAAATTTAGCTTCCTCGCTTGAATATTCCAAAGAACATCTTCCATTATCATGTCCTCCTCCACAAAAATAACACCTAAGTGCTTGTACTCACGTTAGCTTTATTTAAGCTGCTTTCACCTAGCTGTTTTTTTTTAATAATTCCATTTGAGCTAAAAGTACAGTTTGAGTATCAACAACTAACAAACCTTTAGGGGTGCCTACCTTTTCAATTTGTACTGACTTTTTGCTCTTGGAATGGTACTCATTCAAGAACATCTTCTCAATTAGATCTTTGACTTGTGGTTCAATCATTGATCTGATCGTACCTCCCGCGGAAGCATCTAACTACATTTGTGTCTGACTCTTGAGGGCTTTAATGAAATTTTGCATTTGCTTCATATTATTCATATTATGGTTCATACAGTGATTCAATGTCTTGTTGCTCAAAATTCACAATTTCTACTCTTCTCTCAGTAAATTGAGTGGTGGTGAAGAATCTTTATAGGAACTTATCCTCTAGCTCCTTCCATGTTCGAATGGTTCCATTTGGAGGAGATAGTAACCAGTCTTTCACACTTCCAATGAGTGAGAAACCAAACAACCGTAGCTTGACTTGGTCTTTCGTGACATCATATGGTTTTCACATCGAGGCGGTTTCGTAGAAGCGTGCAAGATGAATCCACGGGTCTCTGATAGCATTTCTGTTGAACAGATTGTCTTTTAAACCTGAAAGCACAAAATTCTTAATATCAAAATTAGTGAGATCTGCCAGTACAAACCCTCTAGAAACCTGTCAGTCGTCGGCTGTTTTACAGTAATCCCCCATGGTTTGGGGTGTTGGTGATGCCATGGTATCTTATTCTTCAGTGTCTGAAGAATGTAGTGGTGGATCTTCTACTGGGATCCCATCAGCTAGAGTTGCTTCTCTAACTGCTTTTCTAAGAGCACGTGCAATTATTACAATTTTTGGATCAAATGGTATTAATGTTGATCCTGAGCTACGCATACAGAAATAGAAAATACCCTAGTAGCACTATGATAAACAAGAAAATAAAAAAAAATCAATAAAAATTAAAAACTTAAAATAAGACATTGCACAAGCATTGCCTTGTTGAAAATCAACAGTCCCCGACAACGACGCCAAAAACTTGATGAATTATCGACAAGTGTATCGATAATGTTTAAGTAATGCTTAAGATCGAATCCACATAGACTGCTTTTGAATAAGACACATTTGTGCAATGTATAGAAAATAGTAAATTTGGGGGGGGGGTTCAAGTTTGCAATGCGAAAAAGTAAATAGGTGTTTAGGTAGAATTACGAAAACGGCCAGGTTGTGTATTGAATCTCATATTTCTCTATTGTTGATGTTTGATGCCTTATATGAATAATATTATCATTAAGATCCCACGGCGAATTAACAAAGTTGTTATAACCACTCCCTTGCGAGATAGCCCATTAATCACTACTATAAGTTTCTTATCCCTAGTCCACTAGCGTAAGCAGGATTAGGTGATGCATAGAACGTTAATTCCCTATGCCACTACTTGGGCTCTCCTATTCTTATTCAACCAGCGTAAGTACAATAATTTCACATAGACTAATGGTCAGTATTCCTTATGTGTCCAAAATCAATTTAAAAGAGTATGTCACATAAAAAGCATTAAGAACAATAAGCAATTGAATAAGATTATAGATCAAAGGATTCACACGAAGTCAAATTAACATATTACCCAATAATATTGAAAAAGGTTCATCACACACAACTTAACCAAGAGGAGTTTAGCCACTCATGATTCAGATTACAATACCAATTGAATAAAGAAGAACAACATATGATTTCCTTTGAAAGATTTGCCTATAATGGCTTCAAATGCTCTCCAAATCACCATTGATGTTACAAAAATCGTACTTGCAGTGCCTATTTTCGTAACCCTTGTAAAAGTGCAAAATTTCCCCTTAAAAAGAGCTTAGAATGGATCAGGTGCGTCAAAAAAGCCCAAAAAAATGGGTCATCGGACGCGTGATGACCTGCATCGCACATGTGATGCTGCACATGATTATTCCAGTAGTTGCACGCTTTTACTCCCTTTTCACCTGAGTCCATTTTCTTCACACTTAGCTATTTTGTCCTCATTCTTTAGTCTTTCTTCCTCATTTTAGCTCCTCTTTCACTTGATTTGATCTAATTCTTTGACTAATTTCATGCAATGATGGAATGTCATCATCCATTGAGGTATGTCATGGAAGGAGTGGGATTTAAAAACTTAAAGGAGGACCGATGGGTGTGGATGGAAGGAAATGAACAAGGATATATTGTAAAAGAGACCTATAAGGCATTAATATCCAATATTTTGGTGATGATAAACCCGAAGCTTGCAAGGTTATGTCCAAAAGATATTCCAAAAAAGGTATCCATAATGGTGTGGAAAGTGATGCATGACAAAATAGCTACAAAAGATAATTTATGCAAATGAAATTTATTAGAACAAAATGAGATGCGTTATGTTAATTAATGCAGGAAGTTAGAATCAATAGATCATTTGATGTTCGAGTGCCAATTATTTTTTAGGGTTTAGTATGAGATAGGTCGTTGGCTGGGAATCAACACAACATTCCAAAATACCATTGAAGCACACTTATATCAATTTGAAGGCTTAAGTGGCAGGTGTAAGACACATGTCAAGAGAATGATGATGATATAGTGTGCTTGCGTTTAGATAATATGGAAAATTTTGTGGAGGAAGTGAAGCAAACAACTTGGAAATGGCCACATAAGAAATCCAACGAGTTGAATTGCAACATGTATCAATGGTTTTCGAACCCAATGAGTTGGATAAGCTTAAACTGATCACTTCGGGCAGTAGATAATATTGTAGTGTAGATATCAAAATTTCTGTAACTATGTGTTTATTGCTGGTTCATTTTCTCTATGTAGTTAGAGTGTGCAACTTTGTTAAGTTGATAGATTCTTTGGAGGAAGCAGTAGTAAATACTATTGTAGTGGTGAAATTAAATGTTTGTTGACTATGTTCCAGAGGTTGGCCATTATGTGTCACATTCAAAGTTTCAATCTGGAATTTTGGGGTTGATTATGTGTTTCAATATCTCCGAGTTTGGGGTTGTGTTGGTGTATTCATCAAATTTTGTAATTTAGTTGGCGTGTTTCATGGGGGATTTGCAGCCTGAACGGGTTGGCGCTTTCAATAGGCAACTCAAGTCCCATCGAATGGTTGTTGGTAACAGTTGTTGCGTGTTTGATTGTTAGTAGTTTTAATAATTCAACTCATTTGTTAGGAGATACTTTTGAACAAATGATACATGTTTGTTTTATTGGAGCAATGTGGATTGTTGAAATTGGATATCATCTAGAGAGATTGAACATTTTGACAGTTGAATGTAGTGTTGCCATTGGTTTTAGGGTGAATTAATTGGTTGGTGTGGAGGAATTTTGGTTTGATGTGAATTGATTTCTTGATCATTATCATAATTTAGGTGTCCCATTGTTTCCTTACCAGTTTGATTGTTTTAGATTTTTTCTGTTTGGCTTTGGTTGGCAATTTGCTTGTATCATATTAGAGTTTTGTTCCATTTTAGACATGGCATGTCTTATTTGTCTCTCTTATTTATTAATATAATTTTTTAGACTTTTCAAAAAAAAGGTCACAATTTAACCTTACTTTAAAGTTGAATTTTTTCCAATACCATTGACAAATAGTTAGAAGAGTTGAATAGCAGATTTAGTGAGAAGGTGATTGGTGGGCGAGTTCTCTCACTTATAAATGATCAAGTCACCACATTCCTATCCAATGTGGGACTATTACCCGCATTACCCACACTTGTAATTCTTTTTCAAAAGTCCCCCTGAAATGTGAGTCTACCACAATCCTTCCCCTCAAGTGGAAGCTCTTTCTTCCACATACGTGTGTACTGCCGTTGGACACTCTTCAACAGGACACTCAACCACAAACGGGACACCTACTCATGCCCAAGTGGGACACTTTCGATACAAGCAAGCCGGTCCATTTCTCGAACCAAAGACTCATGATACCATTTGTTGGGGGAGGTTTTCACTATGGAGCACTATACATTGTGAGACTTCCTTTTTTAGAGCAACACCTTTGTGAGACACGCACCACATATTCACCTAAAACCTTAAGGTGATAGGTGGGTGAGTTCTCTCACTTATAAATGTCCAAGTCACCACATTCTTATCCAATGTGGGACTATTATCCACACTACTCACACTTGTGATTCTTTTTCAACACTATGCTCATGTTTGGTTGCAACTGGACATGCTGAAATTTATTCTCGATTGATGGATTATTACGTCTTATCATGACTCTTTCAATTTCTACTACCACTAAGAGATTTTTTTGAATAATGAAAATTATTAAAACTAAGTTGAGAAAAAAGATGAATGTTGTATTTCAAGGAGATAACATGCCGATACACATTGAAAAGGATATTAGTCCAAACATTAGTTCCAAATCTATTATTATTATTATTATTGATGATTTCAAATCCCTAAAACGCTAAAACACTATTTAAAGTATTTTAAATCAATGTTATACTTATTAATTTAAATCTTTTATATAAATATTATTTACATTTTTATTTAGGGTTAAATATGTTTGTGGTATTTCTAAATATTTTAAATTTTGTTTTAGTCCCTCAAAATATTTCCTTCAAAGAATATTCCTTCTAAAATTTTTCATCTATACTTTTGGTCACTAATACTAAAACTGTCGCTAAAATGATTTCTAATTCAATCGTTAAGTAATAAACTGTTGCTAATTCTGTCGCTAAGTTGTAAAAACCGTCACTAAATTACAAAAGGGACCAAAATAGTGGATAAAAATTTTAAGAAAACAAAAAAAACAAAATTTAAAATATTTAGATGGAACACAAACATATTTAATCCTTTTATTTATAATCTTTGTTTTTATGTTAGAGGTCATCTCAATTAATTTAGAGAATTTCTTAACACACCCCATAAGTTTCTTAGGCACCTTGTGTGCTTACAAAAATACCCCTCTGTTCTGGATGTGCAAATCAGGACGCACTTTTTTTTTGAATTTTTCAGTTTTTTCAGGATGTGCACATCCGGTAAAAGTTCGTATTTGGCAAATACGGAATAAAACCAGATGCAAAATACCAAAAATCCAACAATGTTTCTCACATTCATAACATAAAATCGGGATTACATTCAGAAATTCGGCATTACATCGACATAAATTTAAATATTACAAGATCAATAGTCATCCTACGAATATATGCGAGCATGCTATCACGATCATCAAACTCTTGCTTGTTATTAAAGTCACCGCTGACATCAACCGACTTTATGATAATCCCTTCAACTTTCAGAAAAATCGTCGAAACTAATTTGATCATACCTGGATCAGACTGTTTGAAGGTGGCCAACAGCGTCTGGAATTGTTCCTACTTTAATGATGATGAAAGACGACCGGGGGGGGGGGGGGGGGGGGTTGTACCTGCAGGGCGCTCCGATGCTTTAGTCAGCGAGGGCACAGCAAATACAAAGAAAGTGAGTGAGAGTAAGAAGTTAAATATCCTGACCCTCTCAAGTGAGAGGGTATTTATAGGAGACCCCCAGCACGTGGCCAACGATCACTTGCAACGGGTGGGATCAGCGTGTAACCCGTTCCAAGTAACTACTAGGGCTTACGTGTAGTAATAATGATCAGCTCGTGGTCAACACCCTAGTGTAACCGTCCCTTTAATGCCATTAGTAGACGGTTACATGAAACGTACCTATGTAGATAAGACCGTTAGTGGACTCCTCGGGGTAGAGTATACAATGTCGAGGAGATATGGTGGTCGTGGTCTGGACATGACCTAACGGAGGAGAACCATGCTTGTCGAGGACCTATGAGTCAATGAGATTAGGAGTATTCTCGTGGGGAGAAGTTAATCTGTCGAGGAGGTCCATTTCATCAGGGTGTGATGTCTTCTTTTCCTGTTTGTCCTCTGATGCTCGACACTGTCAAGGTTCCAGGTGCCCGACATACCTTTGGCCTCGCGTATGGCAGTCATGTGTCCTTCTCTAGGACTTTATTGGGCTTCTTCAAGTTGTATGGATTAGGCCTGTTTGATTGTACGAAACCACGGCCCAGTCCAGAACATAATTCTTTTGAGATGTGATCGTACATGGATCAAACTGTTTGAAGGTGGCCGACGGCGTCTGGAATTGTTGCTACTTTAATGATGATGAAAGACAGCGGGGGGGTTGTACCTGCAGGGCGCTCCGATGCTTAAGTCAGCGAGGGCACAACAAATACAAAGAAAGTTATGAGAGTAAGAAGTTAACTATCCTGACCCTCTCAAGTGAGAGGGTATTTATAGGAGACCCCCAGCGCGTGGCCAACGATCACTTGCAACGGGTGGGACCAGCGTGTGACCCGTTCCAAGTAACTGCTAGGACTTACGTGTAGTAATAATGACCAGCTCGTGGTCAACACCCTAGTGTAACCGTCCCTTTAATGCCATTAGTAGACGGTTACATGAAACGTACCTGTGTAGATAAGACCGTTAGTAGACTCCTCGGGGTAGAGTATACAATGTCGAGGAGATATGGTGGTCGTGGTCTAGACATGACGTAACGGAGGAGAACCATGCTTGTCGAGGACCTATGAGTCAACGAGATTAGGAGTATTCTCGCGGGGAGAAGTTAATCTGTCGAGGAGGTCAATTTCATCAGGGTGTGATGTCTTCCTTTCCGGTTTGTCCTCCGATGCTCGACACTGTCAAGGTGCCAGGTGCCCGACATACCTTTGGCCTCGCGTATGGCAGTCATGTGTCCTTCTCTAGGACTTTATTGGGCTTCTTCGAGTTGTATGGATTGGGCCTGTTTGATTGTAGGAAACCACGGCCCAGTCCAGAACAAGAGCCCCCCAAGTCGTTGCTTTGAGGTATCAGAGTAATGAATTGAGAGCTGTTGAGTGCAGAATAGGGCAGGCAGCAAAAATATTTATTTTCGGAAAGAATTCCCTCCGGGATTTATGTCGTGTCCATAGAGATCGGTTCGAGGGAAAGAATGTCGTTCGACAGTCTCTCGCGTTAATGAGTTTGGTTTTGAATGGTTTCAAACAAGAAAACAGAAAAGTAAATATTAAAACATAAAAATAAATCATTCTTCAGAGAGAAAAACTCGCCCGGCAATGCATATAAATCACTCCTCACAAACTTAAACTTACCGACCAGTTATACTCCACCTACAATACTCCTCAATATCACCCAACATCGCTCACAACAAAGGTTATGTCTAACGCACAGTTGAGATAACAACCGTGTCACTCTCTTCGTCACTCTCACGAGCGAAGCCTCGAAACACGGAAGGCATTAAGATTCGACGCCTATTAAAGATTGTTAGCTCCTAAATCTATCTCTAGAGTCCAGAAACTAACAGACAATCATCCTCTCCCCAACTTACCTACTTGTTTGTCCACAAACAAAAATCAAACAAACTTGAAAATGCAAAAGCGATATCCAAAGAAAGACGAATCAACAGGGTTTGAAAAACGGAAACGAATGAATGGTTCAAATGAAAACAGTACACACAAAAAGTAAATACTTACCACTAAACTACGACGATAACATAATCACGAAACAAATGCAAAATACAAAAATCATGCCAAACATCCTAAAACAACACTAGTTCCAAAGTGAAGCACACCTGGCAAAACATCATCCCGGAAAAATACTTCCAAAATGTTTGTTGCTTGCCCTATTCTGCACTCAACAAAATGGCACCGTTGCCGGGGATCGGTTTTGATATTGAATCGCATTGCGATAGTTTCTTTGTTTTTGAGTTTTGTAAATATCGTACATTTTGTATATTTTCACTTGTTTATTATGATACTTGTACATTTTTGACGTTTGTTCAAGTGTTTGGTTAGGACGCTTGCTTTTGGTTGCGCGGTGAGACATCACCATGGCATGAATGAAGGAAGTTGCTAGCTAAGCATCGTAAAGGCGTCGAGCTTACGACGTAAAACAAGCATGTTTTATAGTTTTTCTTTTCAAATGTTTTTGGTTGTTGTTTGCTCACAAATTTTGATTGACTTATTTAAGGATGCTTTTGTGATTTTCTAAGTTGGTGCGTTTCAACTTGCGGAGGTATGGTAATGATTTTGTTAAGTTTTGTACACGTCCGAGGTATGTATTTATCGCTTTCTTGACTTTAGCATATTCATGATACTTAGGCATTTTACAAACTTTCATGCCATTCATTCTTTTGTATACTTGTTCTTTTGTGAATCACTTTAGTTCCCAACCTTTTTGTGAGGAAGCCTTCTATTGTTCATATATGCACGGAGTACCAACATTCTTGTTCTAACTGTATTTTATTATGTTGAATTTGTTGTTTGTGTTGTTTATATGAATGCATGAAAAAGATCAAGGCAATTGTTTCATTTTGAGCACAACTACCTTAGCCAAATAGTTAATTCACCTTGTGAGTGTGTGAGAATTCGTAACCCCTTTGAGCTTTTTGATCCATGTTTCTATTTGAACTTAATGCTTGTCTATGAGTATTTAGTTCACTTATTTTTGAATGGATTTTGTTTTTTCTTGGACCTCAATTTTGTGTTGTTGTATGGATTTTTTCCTTGCCTTAGAAAGTAGGGAGTATTCACATGATGGTGTGGTTGAATTCAAGTTGGGGAGAGGATGATTGTGTGTACTCATTGGTTGGATTTTATACGGATTGAAAAAGAAAAGAAAAAAGAGAAAAATATGACAAAGAAAAGAAAAGAAAAAAGTGAAAAAAAGAAAAAAGAAAAATCCTTGAAAAAGGAAACAAAAAGAGTTGCAATAATTGTGTTAAATAAGTATTATGTGTTGTGTAGCACTTGGGATTTTTGAAGAAGTTGGTTGAAATTTTGTGTGTGAATCTTTGTGAGTTTTCACTCCCTTAGGTTTAGGCAAGTTTTTGTTTCAATTACCTTGAGAAACTGCCCCTTGTTTGTTTACCCGACCACGTTACAACCTTGAAAGCCCTTGTGATTCTTGCCTTTGTATTTTCAATGTGAATTTGTGGATGTATGCATAATTTAGTCTTTTGTTTGCATGAGTGTTGTGTGAGTGTAAAGTACCTTATTGTGTGTTTTTCATCTACCGATGATTATTTTTGCTAGGTGTGATTCACTTTGGAACTTGTGTTGTTTTAGAATTTTTGGCACGATTTTTGTATTTTGCATTTGTTTCGTGATTATGTTGTCGTCGTAGTTTAGTGGTAAGTATTTACATTTTGTGTGTACCGTTTTCATTTGAACCATTCATTCGTTTCCGTTTTTCAAAACCTGTTGATTCGTCTTTCTTTGGATATCGCTTTTGCATTTTCAAGTTTGTTTGATTATTGTTTGTGGACAAACAATTAGCAAAAATATTTATTTTCGGAAGAATTCCCTCCGAGATTTATGTCGTGTCCACAGAGATCGGTTCGAGGAAAAGAATGTCGTTCGACAGTCTCTCGCGTTTATGAGTTTGGATTAAAATAGTTTACAAGTAAAAACAAACAGAAAATTAAACATTAAAACAAAAAGAACTCATTCTTCAGAGAGAAAAACTCGTCCGACAATGCATATACATCGCTCCTCACAAACTTAAACTTATCGACCAGTTATACTCCACCTACAATACTCCTCAATATCACCCAGCATCACTCACAACACAGGTTATGTCTAACGCAAAGTTGAGATAACAACCGTGTCACTCTCTTCGTCACTCTCACGAGCGAAGCCTCGAAACACGGAAGGCATTAAGATTCGACGCCTATTGAAGATTGTTAGCTCCTAAATCTATCTCTAGAGTCCAGAAACTAACAGATAACCATCCCTAATCGAAGTTCGTGAGGGTTATGTCTAACGCAACCCAAACCCCGCCCATAAAGCAAAAATCAGAGACAATCACCAATAAAGAGTTGTAAAGCAGATATCATATAACGCCATGGGCGACAAATATACATGAGTTCAGAATAAATACATATACATAACCCAACATAGAAGAAAAACACAAAGAAGAAAAGAAATGAACCAAACATCTCGCGGTTTGTCAACGCTGATCGAAGATCAATCCACCCCGGTTGATCCGTATGCATGCTTCCATGTTGTTTTCTAAGCTAATCTATCAAAGAATGAGGTTTGATGAAGTTTGGAGACAAAAATCACCCCCAAAACATCATCCCTTAACAAAAATGAAGTCAAATGAATTAAATACAAAATTTTGGTTCAGACAAATTCGTCTGGAGGATTGAAAATTGGCCAGGCGGATTCCCCTTTTTCTCTCACACAGCTGCACAATCAAACCGACTAGCAGAAAATATCTAGATTCGCTAGGCGGATTGAAAATTCGCCTGGCGGATTGCCCAAAATTCGCCCGGCGAACATGACGCGAGCACAAGACAGCAGCAACATGAATTTCCAACTTTTCTCTCGCCAGGGCCTCGCCACAGACTTGCCCGGCGAAATTCTCAAATTCGCCCGGCGGATTCAAAATTTGCTTGGCGAATTTGACAGAACAACATTTTTCTCAGCACTGTTTTATTCGTAACTTTTGAACCGTAACTCCGTTTTTCGCACGGTTTGAAGTGCTGGAAAGCTTATTCAATGCTCTATACAATAATGGCAAGACATCCTTGATTGGATACCTACAAGAATGAGATAAAATCAATTAAAATCAATGATATTTACAATATACACAATAGATACACTAAAACGTAAACTAAACGTATTTATAAACAAATCGGGTTTTATTCGCACGATATTTACCACAAAGCATCGATAAGTGCAACAAAACATATATACAAAAATAGGTACAATTTGCACTTATCAAGGGCCAATAATCGTGTCGGGGAAATGCCAGGGGATGATCTGAGGAGGATATCAGCATAGTTGAAATTTTCATGATTATCATGACGTCGGGCATTGATATCTTGCGGGCAATTATCATGAGGCGGGCACTGATAGCTTGCGGGCAACGAAGAGTTGCATCTGGTTGAAATGTTGGGGAGATGAGAAGTTTCCGTTTTGAAACGATGGGATGACGAAAGGACACGCGTGGATTTTTGACCGGTACAAGTGTGCCACGTGTCACTTGTCATCATTGCATAGGGTGGCTGCCTAGGGTAGAGTACTCGAGTGCCCCAGGCTTCTCGAGTTCCGTGATTTGTCTATAAATACTCTCTCTTTCCCTCATTTATCATTTTTCGCTCTTTTGTTCAAGAATCGTTTCCTCTTCCTTCTCCATTTTCTCATCTTCCGTTCGCCACCATCAACCACCGCAAGTCCGCCTTGAACCACCATGCTACGTCTTGTCGGAACCCTATTTTACCATCTACAAGGTATTTTCTTCAAAACTTTTGTTTTTTATGGCATTTCCTTTAAGTTTAACTTGCTTGAAATCGTTTCTCTGATGAACTGATGAAGTTCTCATGAGAAATGGAAGGATTCTTGGCGAATACGACATGGATCTTTGGTTGTTTTCTTAAGAGAAAGAGTGTATGAAATTTTCTCTGTTTCTGTTTTTGTTGAATAAAACCAAGTCAATGGATGAATATTCCGGGGACTTGTAGAAAATTACCGGGGGGCGTGATGAACATTGTGGGGACCTGGTAATGTTTTGGGTCCCCAACAATTACTCTTTTTCGTTGATTTCATGGGAAAAAGAGGCAAGATTTTCCGGGGAAGCAATGAGTTTCCCCAGGACCTCCGTTACTCGTCTCCGACCGGCTAGTTTGGTATGACTCGTCGAATTCACCTGTTCCCTTCTGCTTTTCAGGTTGATGGACAGATTGGCTGCTGAAGTGGCCGTAGGTGAATTCGAAAAGGATAACCAAACTGAAATTCCGATGGCCCATATGGCTTTTAGACAAGAGCGTCCGCTTAAGGACTGGGTGTGCGATGAGGCCCTCACTATGTCGTCTGTCTTCATATTCCCCGACGACAATGGATTTTGTACTGTCGAGCATAGGTTGCTCGATTCCGAGCAATCCTGGAAAGTGTACCGCCCTAACGAGGACCAGCGTATATGTACACCTTACATGGGAATGCGTTTCCCGGTGTATGAGTTTATGTTTCAAGAGGCGGGGTGGAGGTTCCCCTTCACAGACTTCCAAGAGGGGGTCTTCAAATGGTTAAAATTGGCTCCATCGCAAATCCACCCAAACTCATTGGCCTTCCTTCGGGCTTTTGAACTCGTCTACAAACACTTGGACATCCAGGCAATAGTGCCCATTTTCTTTCGAATTTTTCATTTGCAGCGGTCTACAACTGATGGTCGACACGGCTGGGTGTCGTTCAAACAAAATAAAGCTTTATTTCATACCTACTTGGACTCTGTTCGAGATTTCAAGTGGCGTTATTATTTTGTGAAGCCGGTCACTCCCGAGGCCATTAATTCAATATATGATCGGGTGACTCAAGAAGTGGATGGGTTGTCTACAGAAGTGATGGTGCCAAAGTTCCCCCTCTTCTGGACAGAAGAGCATTATAAAGAGGGGGTAGACAAATACAAAGTAAGACATAACAAGCTCAATGTCGAGGATCGCGACGCTTATGGCAAGATTGTCGAGTATGTGGAGAGTTTGAATAAAATTCCAAGCGTATCCGAAGACGGAGAGACTTCGACAGGTGGGGAAGAGCAGGTGACGAAGACCCGCCGCCTGATCAATACTCGTGTTCTGCTCGAGACTTTCTCCGATGAGGAGGCTGTCGAGCTCTTAGGTGGTGCAAAGATCCTCGACTTAGATTTCTCTCATGTTTGTGTATCTTGTTTTACTAATATTTTTCTTTCTTTTTGTAGGGAAAATGGTCAAAGCTGCAGAAAGATATTCGAGGCTAAGGGCAAAGAGAGCTAGGGAAGAACAATCCCGTCCGACCGAACAAAGAACCCCTCAGCATATCTCTTCTACGACAGTGCCTAAGAATACTCCCTCTACTGCAGTGCCAGAGGGTTCTGAGCAATCTCATTCTATTTTAACTGCAACTGTGAGCTCTGAGAATCAGTCCCCGGGGGCCCAAGGACATCTAAGCGGGCAAAGACTGCTGGGCCGCCCATTGTTGATGTGGAAGGTAGTTCCCCTCCCCCTCTTGCAAGCTTCGAGATTCCTCCGTGTTATCTCCAGCGTCGTTATTTCTCCGAGGTTACTTGTCCTCGTTTTGCCCCTGCTGAAGTCCAGGCTTTGCTGGGGAGTGCTTTGGAAGCGAGAAGGAAGATAATTATCGAGGATATGTCTGCCGTCATGCGGCTCTGTTCGGCTGCCCTCGTTCTGAATGACGAGAGTTGCTCTGCTGCTGAGCTTTCTCGACTGAAAGAAAGACTTCAGATTTTGGATACTGAACTGCTTGGCGTGCAGAAAGACTTGAAAGAATGCAGGGAGCTGAACAGAGAATAAGGCGAGCAGCAAAAACAGTCGGAGAAGAAGTTGAAGGAGGCTGAGGATGTGGCGAAGGGCTACCTTGCTCGGATCACTGCGTTGGAAGAGGAAGAACAACGTCTCAAGGACAAGATAGATTCATTGGAAGAGGCTGTTCGGCCGGCCGAGAATGAAACCGAGGAGGACAAACTATTGACCTCTCGAGCAGCCCTGATAGCCAAGCTCAGGGAAGTCGAGAAGGATCTTCGGTTGGCCGAAGATGATGCTCTAGAGTTTGCAGATGTCGGGTTCCAGAACGCTGTGGCGCAGCTTAAACTCATGAATCCGGACCTTGTAACCGATGGAGATGATTCCAAGTTTGAGGTGGTTGACGGCAAGATTGTGTTGCACGGACAAACAGTATACGCTGATGGGGGAAACGGGGAGCAGGAGAATCCTGAGGCAGTTGATGCTGTTGCAGATTGATAGTGTAGTCAGTTTGGCCTGCGTGCCAATTTTTTGTATTGATTGGCCTGCGTGCCGTACTTGCTGATTTTCCCGGCCTAAGAGCCAGGGCTTTATGTAATATTTTTACAATGGGCTTGCCCGACTTAGTATTTCCATTTTGCCTCTTTATCTGTTCTGTGTGTGGTATTTTACTTATTTTTATCTAAGTTATTTTGAAATTGCTGGCTATTTGGGAATTTGCTCGACTATAGTGATCCTCGACTACGAAAAGAGTTGGTCGAGGGGTCAGGGGTTGTACCCCGTGTTAGTTCTTGGATTGGCTGGAATTTTGGTAAAACAAAGTATGTTCAATGTTGATGTCAAGGTGGTGATGTTGCAACATTGAGTCTTAACACTGGGCTGTGTTAAGTATTTAAATTGCTGAAGTTGGATGTCTGATGTCACATGCGATGTTGTGACATTAGATCTGCAGAATTAATAACATCAGGTTGTGATGTTGTTAGGGTTTGCGTGTTAGCTGGAATTGTGGAGAGCATGCTGTCTCATTGGATGCGAATATCTTGGGTTAGATATTTTCGCTGCATAGGAGATCTGGTGCAGATTTGTAGGAGATTTAAAAGGTTGAAGATTTGAAAAGATTTTAGGAGAAAATCTGTTTTGAAGATTCAGTTTTAAATAACAAATCAAGTCAGATATTGTAGCAGTCCAAGCTCAATTCAGGTGGCTATATAAAGCGCACAAGACCTAAAGAAAAAGGACAGAAATACAGAGAGAAGATCAAGAGCATAGGCTGAGTGTCTTGAGTATTTTGTATGAGTTTTGTATACAGAATTCTAGGTTGAATTGCTGAGTTGTTTTCTGTCCTCTCTTAGAAGCTGTGAAGCGATAGAGAGTTATTTGATCAAAGCTGTGAAGTAAGATCAAGGTTGCTCAAAGAGGTTGTTCCTTGAGTATTGTTTTTAGGGATTGAGTAGCGTTCTCATATCTAAGTGGTTTCTTAGGTAGAAAGTCACTAGTAGGAATTAAGTTTAGGAGATTGTCAACTGAGTTGTTGAGTCTGTAAATTAATTCTACAAGTAGTGAATTTCATCCCTGGCTTGGTAGCCCCCAGACGTATGTAGTTAGACCGAACTGGGTGAACAATTTGGTGTGTTATTCTGCTGTTTATTTTGTCCATTGTGCAGAGTGTGTTGTTGTGACATCGCACCTTAACATCACACGTCTGATACCAGAATTTCAATTGGTATCAGAGCAGGCATCCTGTCTGTCTCTGGGTGAGATCTAGGGAAGTTACTTTCTGGTGTAAAGATGGACAAAGAAGTTGGAGGATTCGTCAACAGATCCCCTATTTTGGATGGATCCAATTATGACTATTGGAAGCCAAGGATGACTACTTTCTTAAAATCCTTGGACAGCAGGGCATGGAAGGCTATTATTAAAGAGTGGAAAGCACCTGTTGTGTGTGAGAAAGATGATGCTGGCAAAGATAAAGAAGGCACCTCAAAGCCAAAGCCTGAAGAAGAATGGACCAAGGAAGAAGATGAGCTTGCCCTTGGTAATTCCAAAGCTCTAAATGCAATTTTCAATGGAGTGGATAAGAATATTTTCAGGTTAATCAATACCTGTGAAGTTGCTAAGGAAGCGTGGGATATTTTGAAGGCCACTCATGAAGGTACATCTAGAGTTAAAATGTCTAGACTTCAGATCCTAACATCAAAATTTGAAAGCCTGAAGATGAAGGAAGATGAGACTATTCATGACTTCCACATGAATATTCTGGAGCTAGCTAATGCATCCAGTGCTCTTGGTGAAAAAATGTCAGATGAAAAGCTTGTAAGGAAGATCCTCAGGTCCCTTCCTAAGAAGTATAAGATGAAGGTAACTACCATTGAAGAATCACAAGACATCAGCAAGATGAGAGTTGATGAGCTCATTGGATCTCTTCAAACTTTTGAGCTTGGGTTGAATGAGGAAGAACCAGAAAAGAAGCCAAAGAGTATAACCTTGGTGTCAAATGATCAAGAAGAAAAAGGAAATAATTCTGAATCCCAGGAGGATATATCTCAGGCCATAGTTATGTTGGGAAGACAGTTCAACAAAGTTTTCAAGAGGATGAACAATAACTCCAGGCCAAATGTCAAGAACATATCTTCTGACATCAACAAGTCAAAAGAGAAGGATGAAGAGAAAACTGCCCAAGATAAAGGAGTTCAGTGCTTTGAGTGTGAAGGGTATGGACATGTCAAGAAAGAGTGTCCCACCTTCTTGAAAAAGCAGAAGAAGGGCATGACAGTTTCCTGGTCTGACTCTGAGAGTGAAAGTGAAGGTGAGTCAGCAAAGCATGTTAGAGCTTTGACAGGAACTGTTGTCTCTGATGATGATTCTAGTGATGGAGAAATAACTTATGAGGAGTTAGCATCTACTTATCAAGAGCTATGTTTAAAAAGTGTTGAGATTTGTCAAGAAAACAAGTGTCACAAGCAACAGATTGTTCAGCTTGAGACAGCTAAAGTTGATTTGGAAAATGAAGTCTCACTGGTTAAAGCTCATCTTGAGCATATGACCAAATCTGTTAGGATGTTGAGCTGTGGTACAGACACACTTGATAAGATTCTTCAGACAGAAAAAGTGGTTGGAGATAAATCAGGTATAGGATATGTGGCAAGCACTTCAGGAACAAAGGAGGAGGTGTCTCAACCAATGTCTCAAACAAAAAGACAGGATTCTACCCCTAAGAAGATTGTTCAGCCTCAGAATGTTGAGAAAAAGAATGGTCCCCATCAGAGGAAGATGCAGCTTCGAGGAGCTAGTCAGTATATGTCTCCCCAATATCACAAGAGTGTGCAAGCTGGCAGGTTCAAACAGAACATATCCCATCAGATGTCTCAACTTCAGAGAGACTGGTATGGATATGGATATAGATACAACAATGATGTGCCTCATCACTATGGAAGAAGGAAGCCTCATCACCATAGGAGACAGCATCCTCAGTACAGAAGAAGACGATCCAGCTATGGAAGAAGGAGACAACATTATGGGTGGCAGCCACAACATTATCATCAAAGTGGCAGAAGATTTAACCACTTCAGAGATGACAAAGTCAGATGCTTCTATTGTGGTAGGTCTGGACATATGCAGTCCTCGTGCTTCAAGCTTCATGGTTATCCAAATTCTGCTCCTCAACCCAGACAGAAGGAGGTCAGGCCCAAGGTGGTGAAACAATGGGTTCCTAAAGCTCAGGTCACATGTCTATTGGCTCATACCTCAGATGGACATTTTTCCATGGATACATGGTACTTTGATAGTGGATGTTCAATGCACATGACTGGATCCAAGGAGCAGCTGGTGGAGTTCAATCCTTGCCATGCAAATAAGGTTGTGTTTGGCAATGGAGAAAAAGGAGTAGTAGAAGGAAGTGGAAGAGTGAAGAATCTTGATGGTCTTACTCTTGATAATGTGATCCTTGTCCAAGGGTTGAAGACTAATCTGATTAGCATAAGTCAGCTATGTGATGAAGGTTACAAAGTCAGCTATTCCAAGGATGAGTGTCTGGTGACAAACAAAAAGGATGAAGTGATCATGAAAGGAGTCAGGTCCAGAGATAATTGTTATCTGTGGATACCTATAGAAGTTAGCCCATCTATCGATGTTAAGACTGATGTTTTAGCATTAGACTGTGACATCAAGTGTGAAAGGCTGTTAGAGTTAAGTACTCTTAAGTTGAATCCCTTCAAATCTGTAAAAGGAAAGCTTATTTGGGGGGAGAAAGTCATTGATTGGTCTTTAAAAAATACACAAAATCTGGCGCCTTACCTCAGACCCTCATTTCCTATTATAGCAAAATCACAATCCATCAAAACTCATATCTCCCGTCTGTTCGTCTCCTTCAACAAGAAGAATCATCTCAACCTATACTATCTCAAAGGAACCATGTCAAAACAGACATCTTCTCCATCGAAAAGTTCATCGCGGAATAAAGCTAGGGTTTCTACAGATAAGTACTCTGAAGACGACGCTCTGAATATACAACCCATCTTGGTAGTGCTCCCAGAGTCAGGTAAACCTAGACCCTTTAAACTTGCTTCTAAAAGGGCCGCTACTACCTATAAAGACACTGAGACAAAGAAGCTTGTTACGAGTATCCTATTTAGTGATAAATCAACACCTAGGTCATCCACGTCTCAAACTGTGGTAGAAAAGTTTAATGTTGACAAAAGTAGGGGGAATCTAGCTACCAAAATACTGGACAAAGGTATACCTGTGAAAGGAATTTCTATACCATTGAATCAGATGCCGACAGAAAAGGAAGACATGCAAGGAGATGAGTCTGATCTTCATAGACTTGCTATGTCTGTCATTGAAGATTCTGAAATAGGAGGGGAAGAAGATAATGTGCATGAAGAGACAAATGTTGAGGAGAATGTTAGAACATCTGCAGAACCCACTTCTGTTGGTAATGATAATGCTGATGTGATCAATGTAGATGATCTATCAGATGATGAAGTGATAGCAAGAGCTGTCCCAAGTATTGGAAAGAGATTAAAATCTAGGAAGGGAAAGAAGGTTGAACCCTCTCCTAAGAAGTCATCTAATGAAAAGAGGAAGAACATTGTTGTTGGACCAGCAAAAGCCTGGAGCAAAATGGAAGTAAATCCTAGAAAGAGGTAGGTCGTGGAGCATTCAGAGTCTGACTATGATGTCGAAGATGATGTCCATGACATCACACCAGTCAGAAAGACCATTTTAAAAAGAATCTCTGATAAGGTCCCTGAAGTGCCAGTGGACAACATATCCTTTCATTATGCTAGCAGTGCTCCCTTGTGGAAATTTGTATGCCAAAGGAGATTAGCTCTGGAAAGGGAACTTGGAAAGGATGTCTTGGAGATGAAAGAAATTATGGACCTCATTCATGTTGCTGGACTGTTGAAGACTGTGACCATTTCTCTAAGTGTTATAGTGGACTTGTTAAGGAATTTGTTGTCAACATCCCCATAGACATTTCTGACAATAAAAGTGTGAACTACATGAAGGTGTTTGTTAGGGGGCGGTGTATTGACTTCTCTCCTAGTACCATTAATAAATATTTGGGAAGAGATGAACAAGAGGGGTGTGAGCTGGAAGTGACTGATAATGAAGTGTGTAGAGAAATCACTGCCACTCAAGTTAAGGTGTGGCCACTGAAAAATAAAATGACAGCTAGCAAACTCAGTATCAAGTATGCTATTTTGCACAGAATTGGTGTTGCTAACTGGGTACCTACTAATCACAAAACCACCATAACTGTGGGATTAGGAAGGTTTATCTATGTTGTGGGGAAAAAGGTCAAGTTCAACTATGAGAACTATATATTTGATCAAGTGGTGAAGCATGGTGCCACCAATGCTATCAAGATGCCTATATCTTTCCCTTCCCTTATCTGTGGAATGATCTTAGATCAACATCCTGGAATCTTAACGAATACAGAGGTAGCATGTAAGAGGGAGTCAACTTTATCTTTGCATCCCAATCTGTTTGCTGGGAATCATGTTCCAGAAATTGTTATGACATCAAGTTCTGAAGTTAAAAAGGTCAGTACAAAATCTGAGTTGATTGAAGAACTGAAGGCAACCTGCAAGGATCTTGATATGGTTATCAGTACTAGCACTGTTAGGAAAATGAAGATTGAGCAGATGATCAAAGACTTGGAACAGGGAGAAGATAATATGAATGGCGATCCTGAGGATTCCGGGTCAGATGAAGGTGATGAAGATGCTGATGGTACCAGCTCGGATGAAGACTAACTTCCATCTACTATTATTAGATAAGAGTTTAGTTTTTTGTGTTTTGCACTTGTTATGTCGGTTTGTAATTTGAATATTGTGCTGTTATATGCACCCGTTATATTGTTTTTCTGTTCTATGATTTGTTTTGCCTGGTTACTAACTGTGAGGCTAACAATGAGAGCTAGGGTAGTACTAACTGCGGTGAGTAGGGCTCCTGGTTGAAGATTGTCTAATTGTGGCTAAAAAGGGGGAGAAGTAGCCAAAAGAGCCTAGATTATCAAAGAGTACAAAGGTCAGTGCCAAGAATACAAATGTTTAATACTGTCAAAAAAGGAGTTGATTGTTGCTGCTAAGGAATAAAGTCAAGAAATATGCAGCTAAGGATGTAGCTGATTGCTGATGTGAGAAGTGTAGATATTGAGGTGGAGTAATTGCTGGTTATTACATTAAGGGGGAGTGCTAATTGCTGCTAAAAATGAAATATGTGCAGCTGTTTGAATGTTTGAAGGAGTGTAGCTGTTGAACTTGGTGATTCAGCAGAGTTTTGTGAAGTGATTTGAAGATGTTGCTGCTGCTTGAAGTTTTAAAAATTATTGAAGTTTTTCCGCTGCTGAAGTCTCTGAAGGTGCAGAGATTGTTTTAGCCAAAATTAGCCAAAGGGGGAGATTGTTAGTTCTTGGATTGGCTGGAATTTTGGTAAAACAAAGTATGTTCAATGTTGATGTCAAGGTGGTGATGTTGCAACATTGAGTCTTAACACTAGGCTGTGTTAAGTATTTAAATTGCTGAAGTTGGATGTCTGATGTCACATGCGATGTTGTGACATTAGATCTGCAGAATTAATAACATCAGGTTGTGATGTTGTTAGGGTTTGCGTGTTAGTTGGAATTGTGGAGAGCATGCTGTCTCATTGGATGCGAATATCTTGGGTTAGATATTTTCGCTACATAGGAGATCTGGTGCAGATTTGTAGGAGATTTAAAAGGTTGAAGATTTGAAAAGATTTTAGGAGAAAATCTGTTTTGAAGATTCAGTTTTAAATAACAAATCAAGTCAGATATTGTAGCAGTCCAAGCCCAATTCAGGTGGCTATATAAAGCGCACAAGACCTAAAGAAAAAGGACAGAAATACAGAGAGAAGATCAAGAGCATAGGCTGAGTGTCTTGAGTATTTTGTACGAGTTTTGTATACAGAATTCTAGGTTGAATTGCTCAGTCGTTTTCTGTCCTCTCTTAGAAGCTGTGAAGCGATGGAGAGTTATTTGATCAAAGTTGTGAAGTAAGATCAAGGTTGCTCAAAGAGGTTGTTCCTTGAGTATTGTTTTTAGGGATTGAGTAGCGTTCTCATATCTAAGTGGTTTCTTAGGTAGAAAGTCACTAGTAGGAATTAAGTTTAGGAGATTGTCAACTGGGTTGTTGAGTCTGTAAATTAATTCTACAAGTAGTGAATTTTATCCCTGGCTTGGTAGCCCCCAGACGTAGGTAGTTAGACCGAACTGGGTGAACAATTTGGTGTGTTATTTTGCTGTTTATTTTGTCCATTGTGCAGAGTGTGTTGTTGTGACATCGCACCTTAACATCACACGTCTAATACCAGAATTTCACCCCGACCTTCAACGAAGCTAAGAGGTCGATCGAGGTCTTAGATTTGTGGCGTGAACTTCCCATCGCGAGCTGGGTGTTCTGCCTACAAGGTACGTCGACGATGAAGCTCAATAGAGTACTCCTCGCAGGATCAAAAGTTCAACGTTCACACAACGTGACTTTTGATCTTCGTTAGTATATAGAGGTGTCGTGCCTGTACCATAGCACGCTCCCCGTAACGACAACTTTTGTATAGTTACATTCAACTGTAATATTGTTTAAGCTTCTCAGCATTCCATGGTCGAGCAAGTTGTTCACCTTGGAGGTTTTCGAGGGAATAAGCACATGTCCCCGTCTTGGAAAAGATGCGGTAGGGGCCCTCCCAGTTTGCGGCCAGCTTTCCTTCACGTGAATTTTTCTGATTTAGCCGTAAGACAAGACTGCCTACTTGGAAATCTCGTTTGATGACTTTGTCATTATAACGCAAAGTTATTTTTTGTTTTAAAGAGGCTTCTTTGAGGGATGCACCCGTCCTTATTTCTTCGACAAGGTTGAGTTCCTCGCGAAGGGCTTTGTTGTTCGCTTCTTTGTCAAGAGGAGCTTCTGTCCTTCTCGAGGGTTCCCTGATTTCCACGGGAATTACTGCCTCGGTTCCATATGTTAACCGGAACGGGGTCTCCCCGGTCTTGGAGTGAGGGGTAGTTCGATATGCCCAGAGAACGCTGTGTAACTCCTCGACCCATCGTTGTTTGGCTTCACCGAGTCGTTGTTTGAGTCCTCGGAGTATTACTCTGTTCGCTGCTTCAGCTTGCCCATTCGTTTGTGGGTGTTCGACCGACGTAAAATGTTGTTTCGTACCCAGTTGGTAACGAAGTCTTGAAAGTTTTCGTCGGTGAACTGCGTCCCGTTGTCTGTGACAATGGCCTGAGGCACGCCGAATCGGGCGAGTATATTTCTTTTGTAGAAACGTAATATATTGAAAGCAGTGATCTTGGCTAATGCTTCCGCCTCGATCCACTTTGTGAAGTAATCTACCCCGACGATGAGGTACTTATTTTGGTACGATCCTACGACGAAAGGTCCGAGGATATCCATTCCCCACCACGCAAAGGGCCACGAGGATGACAATGATTTAAGCTCGTTTAGAGGAGCGAGGTGCATGTCCCCATGCCTCTGACAACGGCCGCATTTTTTGACGTGTTCCTTTGCATCCTGTTGCATAGTGGGCCAGTAATATCCTGCTCGAAGAGCTTTTCGAGCCAAAGATCTTCCGCCTAGATGTTGCGCGTTGATTCCTTCATGTATTTCCTAGAGAATCTCTGAAACTTTATTTTCCTCGATGCACCGGAGTAGAGGGATGGAGAATCCTCGGCGATATAGCTTACCTTCGACTATGGTGTATGCACATGTCCGCCTCTTAATTATCCCAACTTCTTTAGGATCGTCGGGCAGTATACCCGTCCTCAGGTATTCGTAAATTGGAGTTATCCAACAGTTTGCGTCCCCGATAACGTTCAACTCTGTGGTCGAGGTAGGTTTGTTGATGCTCGGATGGGTCAGTATCTCTTGGATCACTGATTTGTTCCCTCCTTTCTTCTTAGTGCTCGCTAGCTTGGAGAGCACGTCTGCTAGAGTGTTATGCTCGCGTGGGATATGAGCCACCTCCGTGGAGACAAATTTCTTCAACTTTTCTTGTACCAAGGTTAGGTATTCAATGAGACTATCATTTTTGGCCTGAAATTCTCCCCGAACTTGTGATGCTACGAGCTGAGAGTCTGTAAAGATTTTGACTTCTTTTGCGCCGAGGTCTTCTGCAAGTCGAAGTCCTGTGAGGAATGCCTCATACTCAGCTTGGTTATTTAATGTTTTGAAAGATAGCTCTAGTGAGACTTCTATCAATATGCCTTCCTCGTTTTCAAAGATAATGCCTGCCCCGCTGCCCTTTGCACTGGAGGCTCCGTCGACGTAAATTGTCCATTTTTGGGAGCCATTGGTCGAGGATTCGGGGAATGTCATTTCCGCTACGAAGTCGGCCAATACCTGAGCTTTCAAGGCTTTTCTTCCTTCGTATCGAACGTCGAACTCGGATAGCTCGAGAGACTACCGGAGCATTCTCCCCGCCATATCTGGCCGACTAAGGGGCTGTCTGATAGGCTGCTCAGTTCGTACCACAATTGTGTGGGCCAGGAAGTAATGACGTAGTCTTCTAGCTGCAATTACAAGGGCCAAGGCGACTTTTTCAATCTGTTGATATCTGAGCTCGGGACCTTGAAGAGCTTTGCTCATGAAATAAATCGGTTTCTGTCCATCGAGGGTCTCCCGTATGAGGACAACACTTACCGCTTCGCCGGTGATGGCCAGGTACAAGAAAAGTGTTTCCCCGTTATCTGGTCAGGACAAGACCGGGGGTTGTGATAAGACTTGTTTTAGATGGAGGAGGGCTTGTTCGAATTTTTCACTCCATTTAAATGTTGCTTTCTGTCGAAGAAGTTTGAAAAATGGGAGCGCGTATTGGGCAGATTTAGCGACAAAACGAGAGAGGGCAGTTAGCATCCCGTTAAGTGACTGTATCGACTTCTTTGAGTTCGGAGTAGGAATCTCGGAAAAGGCCTTACATTTTTCGGGATTCGCTTCAATTCCTCTCTCCGTAAGGTAAAAGCCGAGGAATTTCCCTGCTCGAACACCGAAAGTGCACTTGTCGGGGTTGAATCTCATGCGACATTTCCTCGCCGTGTCGAACATCTTTTTAAGATGAGCAGCGTGGTCGACTTCTTCTGCGGATTTGACGATCATGTCGTCCATATAGACTTCGAGCATGTCACCAATTTCTGCTCGGAAGACCTTGTTCATCATTCGTTGGTAGGTGGCGCCAACATTCTTCAGACCAAAGGGCATTACATTATAATAGTAATTGCCCGACTCAGTCATAAAAGTTGTATGCTTTCTGTCGGCCTCATCCATGGGAATTTGGTTATATCCCGAATAAGCGTCCATGAAAGACAACAGTTTAAATCCTGCAGAGTTGTCGACCAGCGGTCGATGTTAGGTAGTGGGTAAGAGTCTTTCGGGCATGCCCGATTAAGATCCGTGTAGTCAACGTACATCCTCCATTTTCCATTAGATTTTTTAACAAGTACAACATTGGACAACCAAGTGGTGTACTTGGCCTCTGAAATAAAGTTTGCCTCTAGGAGGTCTTTTACAGCTTTTTCAGCAGCCTCCATTTTTTCTGGAGACTGCCTACGCCTACGTTGAGCTATAGCCCTAGCATTTGGATCTATGGTCAGCTGGTGACAAGCCACTTGAGGATCTAATCCGGGCATCTCCGAAGCACTCCAAGCGAACAAATCTGCATTCTCTCAGAGACATGCCTTCAGCTGCCTCCTCGCCAGGTCGGGGAGTCCATGGCCGATCTTCACAGTTCGCTCTGGGTCGCCGCCAAGAGGGATCAGCTCGAAATCTCCGTCTGGGATGGGGCGCGTTGGGTAGAGAGGCTGCCCGATGACTTCAACTGGGAGGTCTTTACCTGCAACTTCTTCCTGTTCCCCGGGGAACCTGCTATCAAGGTCGACCGCGCTGACCGGCGGTAGTGGAACCTGTGCGACATCTGAAGTTGCTCTTCTGGGGTGGACGCCACCGACAGCACTTAGACCTTTGATCGCTGCATCGAAACATCTTCTAGCTGCTTCAATATCCCTGTGGAGGGTTACCACACGTCCTCGAGTCGTATAATACTTCATTTTTAGGTGGACAGTGGATGGTACAGCAGTTATTTCAACCAAAGTGGTCCTTCCCAAGATGCAGTTGTAGAGGGAAGGACAGTCGACCACTAGGAAACGCGTCTTCGCCTGTCGAGCTGTTTCACCTGCTCCGAATGTAACCAACAATTCTACATAACCTCGAGGTCTAGTATACGCGTCGTTGAAGCCTTGTAGATCGGATCCCACATATGGGGACAGGTGATGCTTTGTCAGCTGGAGAGTGTCGAAGAGATGAGTGTACATGATGTCCACCGAGCTTCCTTGATCGACCAAAATCCGATGCACATCAAAGTTGGCCATTTGTGCCCGAATTAGGAGGGGTATATTAGCATTCGGGGATCCCCCTGGTAATTCCTCGAGATAGAAACTTATAGGGCATGATTTTCCATGAGATAAGCTGAGAGTTGGGTCTCGAGGAGTGGATGTCCTTAGTTCGTCGAACTTTCTCTTTATTGAACCGACGGTCACTCGTTCAGGGTCTCCGCCCGATATGACTAGGGATTGGGGAAAACTTTCCCAGGTACTGCGAACACTTACTAGTTCTTCCGCCGGGAAGCTCTTCCACATGTTTCGAACAGCTTCGGCATCGCTAACATTTCCTTGGAAACTGAAGTCTTCAGGCCGTGTGATGCTTAAGGCAACCTGCCATTTTCCAGTGTCTGGATGGTTTGACTCCTTGGTATTTAGAGCTTCTTGGCCGGTGGGACGAGGAGCCTCGTCTTGTTTGGCGTACTTTTTCAGGTAGCCTTCTTTAATCAACGTTTCGATTGCATCCTTAAGGTGGATGCAATCCTCAGTAACATGCCCGTGACTGCGATGGAACCGGCAGTACTTGGATTTATCAGTATTTGGTTTGGGAGCTGTTGGTTTTGGGAAGCGGATTCCCCCTTTCACGAACTCCGAATTTGCACATTCACTGAAAATGTGTGCACGGGACACGCTTAGTGGAGTGTAATCTTTGAAAAGACCGGCAGGTCCCCGAGATTCGCGGGACTCTTTATTCCGATTTTCTTTTTTTCTCTCCCCGCCTCGCTTAGGTGAAGGGGAATCTTCTCTTCTCCTTTCCCCTCCTCGCCTAGGTGTATGGGAGTCTTCCCTGTTCCGGCCGCGGGGGCCTTCTCTGCTTCTTAAATCAAGGGCAATCTGGGCTGCTTCTGCTTCCTCGAATTCGATGTGTGATTGAGCTCGTTAGAGGAAACCTTCGAAGTTGCGAGGACGGTGTAATCCGACAGATTCTGCGAACTTGGAGCCGACTCGCAGTCCTTTGATGATGAGATATAATTTTATATGGTCGGTCGTATGGACCTCGACCGCTTCTTTATTGAATCTCTCTATGTAGCTCCAGAGAGATTCTCTCTTTTCTTGGAAGATGGCCTCCGAGGAGGATATGGTTTTTGGATGTCTTCGAGAAGCTGTAAAATGCTTCCTGAAACGTTCCCTCAGAGCTTTCCACGACGCTATTGATTCAGGTGCCAGGTTTTTATACCAAGCCATGGCCCCTTTCCGAAGAGTCGTAGGGAATAATCGACATTTGATAGCGCCGGAGACGTTTCTAAAGTCGAGAAGAGCCTCAAAGCTCTCGACATGGTCGTCCAGATCAGATGTTCCATCGTAAGTCCCCAAGGATGGAGGTCTCTCCAAGCCTTTAGGAATAGGAGCTTCCATTATTTATCTGGATAGAGGGGTCCGGTAATCGTCATCATCGCTGCCTCCCGGGGATACAAAAGGAGAATTATGACCACGAACATAGTGACGTCTCGGGGAGTTTTCTTTATGACGGCCTCTTGGCTCCTCGACATCAGGTTTACTATTCTTAGTCTTCAAGGGACGAGTGGGCCCTTTTGGTGGTGGGGAGCGATGACGCTTCTGTGGATGCTCGGTCTGGTCACGCTCTAAACGTGGCCTGCGACCTCTACTTACAGGGGAGGGGCTGCGAGATTCCACTGGAGATTGTGAACGTCCGGGATAAGGAGGTGGTGGATGTTTTCGCGGGGAAGTTCGACCACGACCTTTTTCTAGCTTCTTGATCCGTAAGCTTTGGTTGAAGATCATTTGATTGGTCTGATTGACCAACACAAATAAGGCAGCAGTGTTCGGATCTGCATTTGGCGGTGGATCCACAGGATGGTATGTGGGCTGGAAGATTGCTTCCTGTCCATCTTGTTGAGCAGTCTCGTATTCTACCTCATCGGAAGATGGGGAGGCGGTGATTCCATCTCTAACATCATTCTCCACGACAGGCTGAATAACATTGTTGTCGCCATGGGTGTTACCACCAAGTTGTGTGATGACATTGTCTATAGCTTGATTCGCCGATGGGTTGGCCATTGCTGGTAGTTGAATGAGGAAAGTTTGGTTTATCGCGAGGAAAACGGGGAAACTTACGAAGTTCCCACAGACGGCGCCACTGATCGTACCTGGATCAGACTGTTTGAAGGTGGCCAACGGTGTCTGGAATTGTTGCTACTTTAATGATGATGAAAGACGGCCGCGGGGCGGGGGGGGGGGGGGGTTGTACCTGCAGGGCGCTCTGATGCTTAAGTCAGCGAGGGCACAACAAATACAAAGAAAGTGAGTGAGAGTAAGAAGTTAACTATCCTGACCCTCTCAAGTGAGAGGGTATTTATAGGAGACCCCCAGCGCGTGGCCAACGATCACTTGCAACGGGTGGGACCAGCGTGTGACCCGTTCGAAGTAACTGTTAGGGCTTACGTGTAGTAATAATGACCAGCTCGTGGTCAACACCCTAGTGTAACCGTCCCTTTAATGCCATTAGTAGACGGTTACATGAAACATACCTGTGTAGATAAGACCGTTAGTAGACTCCTCGGGGTAGAGTATACAATGTCGAGGAGATATGGTGGTCGTGGTCTGGACATGACCTAACGGAGGAGAACCATGCTTGTCGAGGGCCTATGAGTCAACGAGATTAGGAGTATTCTCGCGGGGAGAAGTTAATCTGTCGAGGAGGTCCATTTCATCGGGTGTGATGTCTTCCTTTCCTGTTTGTCCTCCGATGCTCGACACTGTCAAGGTGCCAGGTGCCCGACATACCTTTGGCCTCGCGTATGGCAGTCATGTGTCCTTCTCTAGGACTTTATTGGGCTTCTTCAAGTTGTATGGATTGGGCCTGTTTGATTGTAGGAAACCACGGCCCAGTCCAGAACAAGATGTTATCGGGGTGCACCATATCTATTTATAAATAATAATAGAACAATAAATATATATAACTAAAACCTATTAAAAATTGCTTAAAATTAAAATTAATAAGTTCCAGACATTTTTTCTGATGTGCACATCCGAAAAAGTTCATGCTCAATACGTACCGGATTTACACATCCGGAAACCGCGTAATTTGTTTTTTTCAAAAAGTGGATTGATAATGTGAGCAATGTAGTGGATGAAGTTGAATATTTACCTGAAATTCAATCTTCTCTTGCTCCCTTTGATTTGTTGCACCAAAAAGTTGAAGTTTTTGAGTGAGAAATGATATTTGATGAAGTATGGTTTTTTAGGTTGGTGATGATGAGTATGGAAGAAGAAAGATTGGGAATGAGAAGAATAGAGAGAGTGATCATGCAGGTTCAAATATATCAACAATTCTTTCAGATCTACATATAAGAAAACTTTTGCGCGGTGTCTAAAAAACTTATAAGTGTATTAAGAAATTCTCTTAATTTATCCGGCTCTGCCACTGTCTACTTTGGTTGCCTGAATATCAATGTTTGATGATGACGTCATAAAATTAATGAGCAGAGTTTAATCCTTATGTAAAATTGTTTTCCTTACGTCACTCCACTTAACAAAGTGATGTATGCATGGATTATTTATTAAAGTTAATGACGTTTATTTAAGGCACAACGAAAAAGTAAGTAGATTGCATTTGGGTCTTAATTGACCTGAATTATTTTGATAAAGAAACTGTGTCATCTCTTTTGTTTTAACATGTATGACCATCTCAGCCACACGTAATCAAGTATGAGACAATCTAATCCAAATCAAAGAAAATATTGACTAATGACTACCTTTATTGATATATCTAGAGAATATTCATTTCACACTAAATACTTTGTATTGAAAATTTTAATTACTCCATCAATCTTTAAATAAAAAATATCTTAATTTTAACGTTGCTATTTACACACATATTTAAAAATGAATAAATACAACAATTTACAAAATTAGTTATACATAATTGCCTGAAACCTCTTGAATCCGATTCAATAGCAAACCAGTAAGACTTAGGGCATGTTTGTTTTAGTTTTAAAAAAAATAATTTTTTTTTATATTTTCAAAATTGAATTTTGAAAAACCGTTTTCAAAATATTACAAGTTTTTTTATATTAATTTTTTCTAAGTTGCAAGACTAATTTTGATATCATACAACATAAACATACATTATTGAAGATCAAAACATAGTCGAAATCTTAATTTTTAAAAAAAGTTGTATCTCAAAAATGATTTTTATGAAAAGCTATTTGAAATAGCTTCAAAATTGAGTGATTTTTTTAAATTTTGATATCCAAATTTTTTTTTGATAAAATGTTAATATATCTAAAATAACATTTTAAAAATAACAATTCAAACCAAATTTTTATTTGAAACTTTTATGAAAAGTTTATTTGTAAACTTTTTTTCCACAAAATTTTGTTACACTATAAAAATCATTTTTAAAAAAAACCAAAACAAACGGGCCCTTAATTGACTGAAACCTGGAATCGATTTCCAGCAGTCTTGATCAATAGCTTATTCTTCTACCTTCTTCAAACTTCCATGTTCTACTCCCTCTCTCACTCTCTCTCAATTTCTGTAACAAATGGACAATGAAGGAATGAGGAGAAAGTTCTCATGTTGCGGTGTTTATATCCCTCATGGAAAAGACAATAATGCTCTTAGAGTATGTTTGGATGATGTAATTAAAACTTTATAGGAAATTTAAAATTTTAAGTAATTCAAATGATTCAATTGAAATTCATTTATTTTTAAAATTTTTTGTTTCGATGGAGTATTAAAATGATTTATTGTTAAAATTTGTGGGTCATTTTTATAAATTTTAAAACTTTTGGGTCAAATTTAAAATATAAAAAAAATAGGGACTAATTTGCAATTTTTGAAAATTTGAAGGGACCCATTTATAAAATTTAAAAATTATTAGGAATTTATTTGCAATTTTTTGAAATTTTTGAGGGTGAATTTGAAATTTTCATAAAATATGAGAACCATTTTGTAAAATTTAAAAAATTAATAAAAAACAAATGTAACATTTGCATATTATATGTTGGAACATAAAAAAAAACTTCGAGGTGAATCAATGGAGATTAGGGTAAAATTGGAGAAGATGAAGTCGATAATAGAGAGAGAAAGAGAGAGTAATTTTTAGAGTGAGTGAGAATTATTTCATTAGTAATTTTGGGAGCAATACAATGCCTTATATATGAGGCAATTACAACTACAAATCAAAGCAGAACAAAACAACTTATCTAAATAAGCTGAAACAACAAAACTAAAAAAAAAACAAAATTTTGCACGCGCGTAATCGGTTATTCCAATCTGGTAATCGATTACGCACCCTCAATTTGCAGATCCTGGCCAACATATAACGTGGTAATCGATTACGCCAAACTGGTAACTGATTACCACAACTGAAATGCCAAAAAAACAGAATTCAACACACCACCTTATTTCAGTTGTTCCAAGTCAAGCATGTTCAAACTCTTCTTCGACCTCTTGAACACCTCATTTGTCACCCCTTTGGTCAACAAATCATCCACTTGGTCTTCGCTTCGACAATATCCTAAGCGCAACTTGCCTTCACTCACTAGCTCCCTCAAATAATAAAACCACATCTCTATATGCTTGCTTCTTCCGTGTGCAATCAGATTCTTCGCAAGGTTAATAGCGGAAACATTATCAACAAGAAGTGTGGTGGCCTCACCCTCAATACCACTCAATTCCTTCAATAGATTCATGAGCCACATAGCTTGACACGTACACAACGAAGCCGCAATATACTCGGCCTCACAAGACGAAAGTGCTACCACTGGTTCTTTCTTCGAACACCAAGAGATTGGTGGCCTACCAAATATAAAGATGTATTCAGTCGTTGACTTTCTATCATCTTTATCACCATACCAATTGGAATTGGTGAAACCAAGTAAATCACATTTTTGGCCCATGTCCGATGCGGGAAAGAGAATTCCGCAGCCAAGTGTTCCTTTAACATAACGAAGAATTTTCTTAACTGTTGCCAAGTGAGACACCTTTGGTCTCTCCATGAATCTACTCGCAATACCGACACCAAATGCCAAGCCCGGTCGCGTATTGCACAAGTACCGCAATGATCCAATCAAGCTCCTATATTGAGTTGGATCCACATCTTGCTCATCTTCATTCTTGGACAGCTGTAGCCTTGCTTCACATGGTGTAATGGCAACATTGCAATGCTCTATTCCACATTTCTTCAAGATCTCAAGAGCATACCTCCTTTGATGCATGAGCAGTCCCATTTTTGACTTGTGGAACTCTATGCCAAGGAAGTAAGTCATGATTCCAAGGTCCGTCATCTCAAACTCAGCCATAAGTTCATCTTTGAACCTATAAATACTTTTCTCACAACTGTCGCTAATTAATAGATCATCCACATACAAGTAAAGGATGATCACACCATCATTTGTATCCGATCTTACATAAACACCATGTTCGGATACACACCGCTTGAAACCAATGTTGATAAGAAAACCATCTATGTGTTTGTTCCAAGCTCTCGGAGTTTGTTTCAAACCATACAAAGCTTTATGCAATTTGTAGTACTTCATCTCTTGGTTCTACACTACAAATCCAGGGGGCTGCTCAACATAAACCTCTTCATCAAGTGGACCATTCAAAAAGGCAGATTTAACGTCCATTTGAAATATGTTCAAATTGTTGTTGTTTGCAATCGCAACAACCAATCGGATGGTTTCAAGCCTAGCCACAGGTGCAAACACTTCCTCAAACCCTATACCTTCGTGTTGCAAAAATCCCTTCACTACCAATCGAGCCTTATGCTTGATTACCTCGCCTTTGGGATTTGCCTTCACCTTATAAACCCATCTCACACCTATTGGCTTCTTTCCAAATGGTAGATCGACCAACTCCCAAGTACCATTTTTCTCAATAGATTCCAGTTCCTCTTTCATTGCACAAATCCACTTTGGATCGCTTAGAGCCTCTTCCGAATTCACCGGTTCAGGTTCGGCCATAAGCGCAAAGTGTACGAAACCACCATCATCATCGATTTCGTTATCCCGGAATACTTCACAATCTTGGATTCTTTGAGGCAAAGTTCTTTGCCTTGTTGGTCTTCTACTGTTTTCCCCCATTTCGGTTCGAATCTGTTGTTGTTATGGACTTCCAACTGGCTAAAAATTCTGATTTTCATGCCTGTAATCGATTACCCCATTCCCGTAATCGATTACTGCTTCTGCTACACCAGCCCCTGAACCTGCTGCAGAATCCAAAATTACACGTGGTAATCGATTACCTATTTTGCCGTAATCGATTACTGCATCAGACTTTTGGAAAATTCTGCTGCTGTCAAATTTCTGCAGCTCATCGACCAAAACATCCCGACTTATCACAATGCTCTTGTTTGCAACATCAAACAACTTGTAGCCTCCAGTGGGATGATAACCAACTAGCAACATCATCTCACTTTTGTCGTCCAACTTCTTTCGAAGCTGATCTGGAATGTGTCGAAACGCTATCGAACCGAAAATCTTCAAATGACTCAAGCTTGGTTTATGTCCAGACCATACCTCTTCTAGAGTAACTTTATCAAGCTTCTTTGTAGGACACCTATTCAACAAATAGGCAGTTGTAGAAACGACTTCACCCCATAGTTCATTCGGCAAGTCCTTACCCTTCAACATGCTACGAACCATGTTCATAATCGAACAATTTTTTCTCTCGGAAATACCATTCTATTGTGGTGTATAGGGTGCCACAATCTCACGCATCATACCCTCTTCATCACAATAGTTTCCAAACTCCTTAGAGGTATATTCACCTCCACCATCCGTTTTGAGAATTTTGAGTTTGCGACCACATTGCCTCTCCACCATGGACTTAAACTTTTTAAACACATCAAACACCTCATCCTTCCTCTTGATAAGGTAAATCCACAGCTTCCTACTAAAATCGTCGATAAATGTGACAAAGTACCTATTGCCACCATACGAATTGACTTGCATTGGACCATATACATCGGAATACACCACCTCAAGATGAACCTTTGTCCTATGACCCGCATCCTTGCTGAAATTACTCTTATGCATCTTTCCTTGCACACATTCTTCACATATCTCAGCTGGAATATTAATCCGTGGCAGCCCGGTAACCATACCATTCCTTTGTAACGCATCCAAATCACGAAAATTGAGATGTTCAAGCCGGTAGTGTCATAACCACTCTTCTCGACTTGCCGTTGTAGCTAAACACCTATGCTCCGTCACTTTCAACTCAACCTTGAAAGTCCTATTGGAAGCCATAGGAGCCTTGAGAATTAACACTCCGTTAGCATCAACAACGCGCAAAATCTTGTCTTCTAAGCGAATTTTGTAACCCCTCTCAAGCAATTGGCCAAGACTCAAGAGATTACATTTAATTCCCGAAATGTAGAGAACATCTTTGATCATAGAATGTTCACCATCCTTTTTCTTGATCAAGACATCACCGACACCTTCAGCCGCAAGAGTAGTATCATCCACGAACTTTACTCTACTTTTTGTGACATGATTAATTTGCACAAACTAATCCTTTATACCTGTCATATGCGTCGAACAACCGGAGTCCAAGTACCACGCTTCGCTGCCTTGAACACCATCTCGAACTGTGATCATCACATTTTGCTCCGAACGCGTTTCTGCAGTATTTTTCACACTGCTGCAGCTGCTGTCCCGCAACTTGCATCCACTGCTGCTGTTTCCCAACACCTTATTCATGCCATAAGTCTCCTTTGTGATCATAACTAAGAGTGTATTTTCATCATCTACCTCTTGACTCGCAACCTTGGCCTCATCTCCTTGGGAATCCCTCTGTTTTGCACCACATTCATTTGCAAAATGTCCAAGATTCTTACATTTCCAGCACTGAACCTTGCTTTTATACCTTGGTTTTCCGCCTCTAACGTTGCCTCGATCACAATTTCTATTGGAGCTGCTCTCACCCTTTTGTGCCATTGAAATCTTCAAATTTTGTGGATCATTTCCACCCAAAATCTGAGAATTTTGCTTCCCCTTCGAAGCCCATTTTCCTTTCGATCTTCTACTCTTCTCATTTAACCGTGTTTGCAAAGCAATCTCCGCTTTTGCTTTATCGCTTCCTCTCTCGTCCATTCTTTGTTCATGAGCTTCAAGAGAGCTTTGAAGCTCATCTTTGCTCAATGTCGCAAGATCCTTCGATTCTTCGATAGCCACCACAATGTTGTCGAATCTTGACATTAAAGAATGCAAGATTTTCGACACAGCATTCTGCTCCACGATAGTTTCTCCACATGACTTGATTTAATTCACCAAACGCGTGATACGGGTCACATAATCGTTGATCGTTTCCTTCTCTTCCATTTGCGTTAATTCGAATTGCCTTTTGTGAGTTTGTAACCTCACAACCTTTGCCTTAACAGCCCCAGCATAAGATTTCTCCAAGATCCCCCAAGCTTGCTTCGTCGACTCGCAATCGCCAACTTTCTCGAAATTGTCACTATCGACGCAAGAATGAATCTAGAAGAGTGCCTTGTAATCATTCTTCTTTTCTTCCTTGTTTGCAGCCTTTTGAGCATCTGTAGCTTCTGCCCCAAGTGGCGTGACACCATTGTTGATCACATCAAGAACCTCTTGATACCCAACTAGAACTTTCATTTATTTCGACCACTTGTCATAATTCTTTGAATCAAGAATTGGTAGATTGGTGAGAATTCGATCGTTGGAAACGGTACTCATTATTGCAGCGGAATAGGATCAGAACCAGTGTTCTTGATGCCAAATGTTGGAACATAAAAAAATCTTTGAGGTGAATCAATGGAGATTAGGGTAAAATTGGAGAAGATGAAGTTGAGAATGGAGAGAGAAAGAGAGAGAGTAATTTTGAGGGTGAGTGAGAATTATTTCATTAGTAATTTTGGGAGCAGTACAAGGCCTTATATATGAGACAATTACAACTACAAATCAAAGCAGAACAAAACAACTTATCTAAATAAGCTGAAATAACAAAACTAAAAAAAACAGAATTTTGCACGCGCGTAATCGGTTACTCCAATCTGGTAATAGATTACGCACCCTCAATTTGCAGATCCTGGTCAACATACAACGTGGTAATCGATTACGCCAAACTGGTAACCAATTACCACAACTGAAATGCCCAAAAAATAGAATTCAACATTATATAGAGTGAAGAAACAATTTGAATTTCTTTACTTTTTGTGTCATTTTAAATTTCCTAAATTTAATATGAATAAAATACTCCATAAATTTACATCATTTTGATAATTCTCTATATTTTTTATTCAAATAATAAATTTTGACCGAATCATTTCAAATTCACTCAAAAAAATTATTTTCCTTCATTAAAATACTTCATCTAAATACATTCTTAGGTTTTACTAAAATTCCAAAGAGAATAGTCTCAAATTTTTTTAGAGCACTTGTGTAAAAAGTTAAGTTAACTTGTATGAAGGCCTTATTTCCATAATTTAATCAAGGTTTTCTAACTAATGAGCTTGATTAATAGTGATCATATATTCATTTGCCTCGTGATAAAGAAATGCTTAGGAATACTAAAATATATGAAAACAATTACACAATGCCCAATTCAGAAAAATAAAACAATTATAAGCCACACGAGTTACTAAACTCCAGCAATAGCTAAAATCTAAAAACATGGCCATATAACTCTCTTATGAAGTTTACTTTTTCAAGCCTGTCAAAAATCCAGCTACTTGGTTTCTCAATGATTTCATTGAAGTGAGGGAAACAAAAATCCAGCAACTCAAGGGCCTGTTTGAAACACTTTTTGAAAACTGTTTTTTGATTTTCAAAAATTAAAAATTTAAAAACCTGTTTTTTGAAATAGTTTTTAGAAACTAATTTTAATTTTTCAGTTTTCAAATCTAAAAAACTAAAACAGTTTAAAGATGTTTTTGTTTTCAATTTAGCTTTTTAACTATCAAATAAATTTAGAATAAAACACAGGCAAAACTCACTGTTTTCATTAATAGCAAGATGGTAATTAATTAAACGTTTTTAATTTCTTTTACTTCTTCAATCTCTCAGCATTAGCTTGTCACTTCATCTGTGTGGTTTAATACATACACCCGCCCATTCTTCCATTGTCACTCCTGTAGCAAATAATTATGTCTTAATTTTTTTTAATTATTATATTCTTTTTAAATACTATCATTATTAATAAAATTAAAATGTTTATTAATTTTAATATATAATTATTTTTAACTTATTTATTCAATTATTTATAATATAACTAAAGGTCATTTTAATTATATATATATATATATATATATATATATATGATTTTTTAGACAACTATTTTTTTCAAAAATAATTCTCAAATAACCACCTTTTCAAAATACATACCAAATTAATCACTTTTCAAAAAAAATTAATTGATTATATGGTAAGCGAAGACACTGTCAGTTACGAATAGGAGACGTTATCTTCGAATCATGTGTATTGTCCGCCTCAACAGATGACAAATTTGGACCAGGGTGTAAATCCTCAGATATATTTTATAGTCCATATATGCAGACAGATGGAGCTTTAAAAGTGGAGACATGTTTCACACAAAATAAGACTGTATGAGAGCTATAAAAATGTTTTACATAGAAATCTCAGCTGATTTTAAAGTCGATCGAACTAATACGACGAGGTAAATCATTTTATGTCGTAACATTTTTTTGTGTAAGCAAGATATATTAATAGGGAGAATTAAGGGTTCTCCAACCTGATTACACAAAAAACTAAATAAACCCGATACTAAAGAGAGATTACAAACCAATTAGATTTACGAAATAAATAGCAAAGGGTCTTTACTAAATTCGTAGAAACTACAAGTGAAGTGGATAATTTCTCCACAAAAAGACAATTTCCAAACTAAAGCTTTTATACCCCACACTGTATTGTTAATATTCCACTCCTCCAACCGGAAGCAAGCATCATTTCTTAATAACCATAAGCTCCAAGTAGTGACTAGCCAAACTATCCCAAATTTGCCCTCTTTTACCTTTTTTACACGACAAAACGAGTATCAATCCATAAAAGTCGATAAGCACTCTTCCTCCAACTCCTCCGATTTACCTATCCAAATGGCTATTTCTCTCCAAATCTTCTTCACCACATAACAAGTTAAAAATGAATGCTTCATAGATTCCGGATGTATCCCACAAAAAACACACTTTATAGCATCAATACTAAAGTTAATACCTCTACAAGCCAAAAGATCCTTAGTCGGAAGTCTATTCACAAAAAGTCTCCAATTAAAAGCTTTTATCTTAAATGGCACATCCATCTTCCAAATTAAGCCCAAAGCCGCTTCATTCCTATTAAAAGGACCATAAGAAATACGGAAAGAAGCATAAAAAGCATAACAAGAAGCCACCGAATATCCTCCATCATGTTCAAGGACCCAAGAAATACCATCATTCCAATCTTCCTTAATATCGTGAGTACTAAGGCGCTCCGACATAGATGTCAACCTAGCCGACACACTCGGGTCTCGCCCCGCCGCTTCGGTAAGACCAAAATCCTCCCAACACCAACTTCCACCGCTCCCCCCCCCCCCCCCCCCCCCAATTCCACCAAACGGAATGAGAATTAATACTTTTTTTAACTTCTTCACAAAGAACCTTCAAAGAAATATCTTTATACCGAGCTCTCAAAAGATTATACCAAAGAGCGTTGTGTCTTTGAAGGATTTTCCATCTCCATTTGTTGAGAAGAGTTAGGTTAAAATCCACCAAATTTTTAATTCCTAACCCTCCTTTTTCAAAAGGAAAGCAAACATCCTTCCAACTAACCCAATGAATCTTTCTCTTATCTTCTCGTAACATGTTCTTTAAATTCTGACTGAAAGTTTATAAATTTAATTTTATATTTAAATATATGTATTTAAAATATATATTTTTTATACTACTAATATAATTAATGTACTTAATTAATATGTATATGTATATGTACGCTTGATTTTTATATTCCCACAAAATATATCATCGTATTTTATTTTTTATTACTTAATATTAATAAGTTATATTTAAAAACAAAATTATTATTAAATAAGCATTTTTTTCATTTAAAAAAAAATAGTACCAAATAAGTTTTTTCATTTCCTAATTTTAAAAACAGTTTTTAAAAAGTTTACTACCAAACAAATTTTATTTCATTTCTTTCAAAAAAACACCTTAGAACTATGGCTTAATACCCTTTTTGGTCCTCTAACTATAGGCCTGGGTCCAATTTGGTTTTCTTTCTTTTAAAAGTTCCAAATTGGTCCCTTACGTTATCTAACTGAATCAAATTGGTCTTTTCCGTCAAATATTTGTAACACCGTTAGAAATAAATGACGTGGCATCTGAGGTGGCGATTTTTGATGACGTGGTATAGTATTTATTAATTTTTTTATTATTTATAATTTTTTTTCATTATCCATGTCATTTTATTAGTAAATTATTAATTAATTTTTTTCATTAATTTTTTATTTTGAAATTCAAATAGAATTAAATTTATACAAATTTTAAAAACAAACTTATTGGATCCAAATGGCTGGCCCATTTCATCAGCCCACAAACTTTTATAAAGCAATGTTTGTGTTATATATATATATATATACATTCAATATAAACATCACCCACACAATGTGGGACTTTAAAACCTTCACTTGTTACTTCCCCCATTAAACTCTCAAGCTGCAGTACGCAGTAAACCCACACTACCAAGCATGGATCAAAATTTCAAGCCCATACTACCAAGCCTTTACAAGCTTATGCTTCACGTTGCTAGCTGCTACGAAAACAATTTCAGCATGACTTCAAAATGATTCACAACTCGAGCAAAGCAGATGATGATATCACGTGAAAACACTACAACCAAAATATCCTGGTTAGTATGTGTCTGTTTATGTTTTAAGAAACATATATATTTTTAAGAAACCACACTGCAGAAAATAATTCCTCGCATGTCTTTCAATCAAAATTAGCAGAGAATGATTTCTTTCTTAGTTATTATTTTGGGAATTCAAAATCGCCAAAGGTTCTGCATATTTCAATTAGCTGAATATCAAATATATTCTTAATTATAGCTTAACATATAAGAATAGTTATAGTAGAACTCTTTGAAATATAATCATAAATTCTTGAAGAATCTTCCATGCATTCCCAAGACTTTGTCCCATGTTCGCAGCAGTGTGACGCAGTGTTGGTTTTTAAGTGTAACGGTTCGTTGCGAAGCCTTTTCATTTTGGTGCGTGTTGCTGCTCATTTGCTGCAGGTCGTGGCAAATAGCGTGATGGTTTGTTGTGGGGCCTGTGTGTAATGCTTTGCTACTGAATGTGTTTGGATGGAAAATGATAAAGGTAATGGTTGGTGTGACGATTTTGTATGAAAGTTGCTACTTGTGTGTGTGGAATAGGGTGGGGTCATGTTACTTTTGTTTGTGTTGGTTTTGACGTTTTGGCTTTTTTTTGCAGCCGACTTGGTTATAGCAGTAGCATGATTATGATGTGGCTTCTTTAGTTTTTACTTTTATTGGAAAAGGTTTTGTAGGTATGTGTCTAGATTTAATTGAAGAACAGAAAAAGGTGTTGTGTTGTGAATGAGTATGATAGACCACAGCATGTTCATATCCTGCTGAGTTCATGGTTTGTTGAAGTTGTTGAAAAATGGATATGAGGTGATGTAAGGAGAGTAGTTTGCATGAATGTTGTGAAGTATGTATGGTGTGTTATGGTGGTTTATGTTGGTTGGAATGAGAAGAAGAAAATGGCCAAGTGGATATGCAGGTTAGAGTGTGAGATTTATGGTGATTCCAAGCTTGATGGTTTATGGTATGCATTAGTTTTCCAAGCTTGGAGGTGAATTAATAAAGTCCCACATCGTGTATTGGAGGCTGCTATTGATGGTATATATATAAAACACAAACAATGTTTTATAAAAGCTTGTGGGGTGAAGAAATGGGCCAATCATTTGATCCAAAAAATTTGTTTTAAAAATTTATATAAATTTAATTCTATATGAATTTCAACAAAAAAAAATTTAATAAAAAAAATTAATTAATAATTTACTAATAAAATGACATGGATAATGAAAAAAAATATAAATAATAAATAATTAATAAATCGTATGTCACGTCATCAAAAATCGCCACCTCAGATGTCACGGCACTTATTTCTAACGCCGTTATTGATTCGGTTAGATAACGTAAGAGACCAAATTGAAACTTTTAAAAGAAAGAGGACCAAATTGGACCCACCCCTATAATTAGAGGACCAAAAAGGATATTAAGCCTAAAACTAAAAAACAAGTGATTTATACGAGTCCTTGGTTTCTCAATGATTTCACTGGAGTGAGAGTAATTTCTCTCTATATAGCAAATACACTTCAGATGAAATGTGTGTTCGATTCCATTTGATATGTTACATTTGGATCCCAAAAAATCTATTAATGTGTGTCTAGAATAGGACCGTTTAATTCCCATTTGGATCCCAAAAACCATTAAAAATCCGACCTACCGGATTCGAACCAGTGACCTAAGGATTCCAGCACCAACTACAGTCCTCCGCTCTACCAACTGAGCTAAGGTCGGTTGTTGAATATCGCATTGTTAGTTATTTATATAAAACAAATAATAGTGACGTAGTGATTCCCTTTTCATTCATTTTGTTTTGATTTGCAACATTAAGATTAGTGATATGAGAGTGGATCTACGAGGTAAAAACCACTAATTCATTATCACGGGTCCTTCAAAATTAAGAACTACTATTTGTTATATATGTAGAAAAAAGTAACTGCTTGTTAATTTTTGTTTTACATTAAGTGTTTCTTACGGATTTTTTTTAAGATAACTTATTTATTCAAAAAAATTATCTAAATGGTGTGGTTTGAAAAACATTTAAAAGGGTGGCGTCATATCAGTCAAAGGGCACATCTCATCCCATATGGTGCTTTAGGCTAAATTAATCTGCCCTAATATTTTTTTAAATGATAGAAGGGAGGCGCCATACCATATGGTGCCTCAGTTCATGTGCTTTTTTTTATTTTATTTTAATTTGGAAATTGATTAAATTAATGGTGCTACAGTGTTTCATGTGTCTATAAATGAAACTGCACCCTCATTTGTTACTCCACAACACTCCTCACCGTTACCCTAATCTCTCCCATTCCCAACACTTCTCACAATTATCCTAGTTTCTCCCCTTCCCAACACTATGTCTGAGTGGTTAAATCGTCGTCCATCGTCATCATCATCAGCACCGGAGGAGCCGTTTCCAACATTTCCACTGATGAAAAGAAATGCCCTAGTTGTATTCTCAGCAACAAAGCCTCCGATGAAGGTCCTACTCTGGAACACGCATACATTGGAGCGTTTGCATAGGAAACTTTATCGTTGGCTAGAAGGAGAATTTGAGGCAGGTGAAAAGATCAGGTAGATTGAGAGATTGAGAGGCAGGTTGAGGAGTCTGGTCCAAATAGAGTTACCCGCACTTGGAGAAAAGTGCAAAATGATGTTGGTGTCCTTATGATGATGTTAACACCAAAGAAAATTAACTTGATGGTTGTAATTTCCTAGATAAGTTGATGCATTGGGTTGTTTATTTTGGGTATGTTGTTGTTATTTTCTGATTTGGTATTAGGTTATGTCGTTGTTATTTGTTGATGTTTAGCTATTAAGTTATGCTCTATTATGTTATGTCGTTGTAATCGCTTTGGTATGCCATCAGTGAAATAAAATTTGTTGTTGTTATAAATAGACAAATTTACAGTTGAAACTATGATGTTGTGCTAGAGCCCACATTGGGACACTTGGTACGATTGTGTCCTAGCTGGCGGCACAAACCACATAACCTCACCATTTTGTCTCCTGCATCCATCTCCGTTCGAATACGGGTGCTGTTAGGGCGACCGTTTTTATTTCTTCGCATCAAATCATTATGTCACACAATTTCGCCTTTGTATGGAGGCCAGTGGTCCTCCTTTGCTACCACTTGAAAGCTAGTGCCATAGACATTGCATAGAGTAATGACTTGGTGAAGAACATAGAGATAGTTGGTTGGGTCCAGCCGGGCCTTGGAACATGCTGCTATAACATGGGAGCAAGGCATACGAAATGCCTGAAACTTTCCACAGTCACACCAACTCCTATCCAGTTCCACTCGGTAACATCTCCTAGGCCTTCCTTCATTGTGATCAATAGACTCTGCAACACTGAAGTGACCTTTAGTATGGTCAAAGACCGTGACCACATGTGTGTTGGCCTTTGCAGCTTCGTTCTTCATGAATGTCATTGAACTATTACTAAACAACTGCCCAGATTGCAAGACCGAACCTCACTTTGTACGTCTGGTATCAAAGAGTGCAGCGAGCCTAAAATATGTTGACCTCACCAAAGCAGTTATCGGTAGGTTTCGGATTCCCTTGAATACAGAGTTTATAGATTCAACGAGGTTTGTTGTCATGTGGCCCGTCGCTGCCTATTGTCGTATGCCCTTGTCCACTTCTCCCATTGAATATTATCAATTCATCTCAATGCATATGCGTTTGTCAGTCTGATCTCGTCACAGTAGTATCTGAAGGTAGGCTCTGTTAGTGCATAGCCCGCGTTAGTAACCATCTTCTTTAGCCCTTTGTCCTTGAACTCCCGCATGAAATTTTGATAGACTTAGACGCCGCGCAAGAGCCTCGACATGTGGAACCGGTGGACGTTTAGATAGGCACGACCATTAAATTTTTGTTTACCATCAATTGTACTAATTTTTATTCTGAACATGGTTATGTATTTTTGGCTACCCTTATTTTTTTCCTTTAAAATTTTCAATTTCCAAATTAAAATAAAAATTAAAAAAAAGGAAATGACCTAAGGCGCCATATGGTATGGCGCCTCCCCTGTAAAATGAAAAAAAAAATAGGGCATGCACATTATTCTTGAGGCGCCATATGAAATGGCTTTTGGTGCATTTGCCTTTTGCCCAAGGCGCCATATGGTATGGCGCCACCCTGCTGCTTTTTTTTCAAAGTCCGTCATTTTAGTAAATTAATTGAAACAATGGATATTTATGTATTATTTTTGAATAACACATTATCATAGAATTGAGAAGAGTGATCCTACATCAACTATATAAATTTGATTCTAACAAAATTGATTAAACTTTATTAACTTGCTTCTCACTCTCGTGACGAAACAGTGTTAAATAACCTCTCTCTCTCTCGTGACAAAGCTATTTAAATTAAACTTGGAAACAAAGACCAAAACAGAATTTATTACAAGTTAACGTCAATTTCATTACCGAGTCCCGTCGGAACGACGGTCCTCACATACCGGACTCTAAACTATTTAGCCGAACATGGAATTAAATGAAAACGACATAAACATGGTAAATATAATCAATGACAGCATGCTTAAACAATTATGAAATGCAATAACAATAATAATAATAATAATAATAATAAAGCGATAAAATAAAGAACCTGTAAATACGAGAAAATAAATAGAGACTTGAAGTAAACGGAACTGGAAATAACTTCAATAAAATGATGGCAAGATTGTTGATCCAAGCAGTTACACAGATTACATGCCTAAAAACTAATGAGGGAGTAATTCCTCGATGTGAGAAAATACTCCTTTTACAATTGTAATTTTCTGCCTAAAACTACGAACAGCGCTTTCGCGCACAAAACTTGGATCCATCAAAATGTAAAGAAAACTACTATATATAGAGTAACAACAATGCGTCTGGTAACTCCCGAACATCATGTGTGAGTCATGGAGAAAGTGGGAGAAAACCTTCCCAGTAGGGTTGTAGTGGGTGGTTACAAGACCATGCGTGGAGAGAAATAAGGAACGTCATTGAAATATTCCGAGAAAACCAAGCCATGTCGGTCGCCATACGCCTTGTGACGAGGGTCACACTTTAGAAGGCGTTACAGTCGCCACATGCTTTGTGACAGTCGCCACACTAATTGAGTGCAGTTTTCTATTTTTCTGTCATCTGTCTTCTTTTCTTCTCATTCTTTCCTATTCTTTCTTCTTTTCTCTTCTTTTCTCATACAAGTTGGTCTAGATGAAATACCTGGAAATAAGCTTAAATACTTGCATAATAAAACATAAATCAAAGAAATTAATAAAAATTGCAACTAAAATTCATGCAAGTCAAGTCGAATATACGATACATTTTCGAGTTATCATCAACCAACTTTAAATCAGATTGCTGCCCTACTCTGATTTCTTCCAGAATACTACTAGTCAACTTCAACATTCCCAACTTCACACTGTCAGAAGTCGCTTCACACACCAAACTCAAATCTCGGAATTGTTCAAGCAACTCCAATCTTTCACCATAAGCATCGACATATGTAATGACTTTCTGCTCAATGCATCGGCCACTACATTTGCTTTGCCCGGATGATAACTCAAATAAAAATCGAAATCCTTCAACAGCTCTAACCACCTCCTCTGCCTCATATTCAATTCCTTCTAATTAAATAAGTACTTCAGACTTTTATGATCACTGAACACCTCAAATTTAGAGCCAAATAGATAATGTCTCCAAATCTTCAACACAAACACCACCGCAGCCAACTCCAAGTCATGTGTAGGATAATTCCTCTCATGAACTCGCAATTGTCTCGAAGCATAGGCAACAACTTGTCCATTCTGCATCAATACTCCACCAAGACCCATCTTCGACGCATCACAATACACCACAAAAGATTCACTTGGATTAGGCAAAATCAACACTGGAGCAGTAGTCAATCTCTTCTTCAATTCTACAAAACTCTCTTCACAAGTTACACCCCACACAAAAGCTTGACCATTTCGGGTCAACTGAGTTAAAGGTAATGCCAACTTAGAAAAACCTTCAATAAACTTGCGGTAATAACCCACCAATCCCAGAAAACTCTGTATCTCAGTAGCAAAATTCGGAGTCTCCCACTGTAACACGACATCAATCTTAGAAGGATCAACAACAATATCACCACTTGAAATCACATGGCCAAGAAAGCTTACTTCCTTCAACCAGAACTCACACTTCGACAACTTTGCATACAACTTCTTCTCCTTCAAGACTTGCAACACAGTCCTCAAATAATCGACATGCTCTTCTTCAGATCTAGAATATATCAAGATATCATTGATAAACACCACCACAAACTTATCCAAATACTCATGGAAGATCCGATTCATGTACTCCATGAACGCACCAGGTGAATTGGATACACCAAACGGCATCACAGTGTATTCATAGTGACCATACCTCGTCCTGAAAGCCGTCTTTGGAATATCATCAGGCTTAACTCGAATCTGATGATAACCAGACCTCAAATCAATCTTGCTAAACATATAAGCACCTACTAATTGATCCATCAAATCGTCGATTCTCAGAAGCGGATACTTATTCTTGATAGTCACTTTATTCAACTTCCGATAATCGGCACACAACCTCATACTTCCATCTTTCTTCTTCACTAACAGCACAGGAGCACCCCACGGAGAAACACCTGGTCGAACAAACCTCTTCTCAAGCAATTCTTCCAGTTGCTTCTTCAACTCACTTAACTCAGAAGCTGAAATTCGATAAGGAACCATCGACACGGGACTCGTGCCTGGTATTAAGTCCACTGCAAACTCTACTTCATGCTCTGGAGGCAAATCACTGACGTCATCTGGAAACACCTCTGGAAATTCACTGACAACAGGCAACTCCACACTCGCAGCTCCACAATCAATTTGCAACGATGCAAACATTGCAAACACCAAAGCTTCGTCTTCCACAAGTTCGTCTACTTGCTTAGCAGATAAGAACATCAACTCCCCACTATCACCAATCTCAAGAAACTCTACAGTCTTGTTATAACAATTGATATGCACCCAGTTGAACTTCAACCAGTTCATTCCAAAGATCACGTCAATTTGCTGCAAGGGTAGGCACACCAAATCCATCACTAAGCTCTTCTAAAAAATCATCTCAGGACATCTCAAACACACAAGGGTAGTAGTAACAGAACCATTAGCTGGAGTTTTTATTACCATATTAACATTCATATCATATAACTTCAAACTCAATCTATTAGCACATTCAAGCGAGATAAAAGAATGAGTAGCACCAGTATCAATAATAACAACCAATTCGATATTATTAATAAAACATGTACCTCGAATCAGGTTGTCCTTCTCTGGCACTTCTGCACCACTCAAAGCAAACACTCTACCACTGGTTTGAGCAGCAGTCGCAGTCTTCTTCAGCTTCTGACATTGAGTACTGATACGACCTTTCTCACCACAATTGAAACAGGTCGGACCCTCATCTTTGCAATTAGTAGCTCAATGACCCTTCTTACCGCATCTATAGCACCTCAGCACATTATTGGTGCACACATCAGCACGGTGACCTTGCTCGCCACACTTATGACGCTTTCCAGAAGTGGAAGCTGCTCCCCCACTTTCCTTTTTCCCATATGAAGCCTTCTACTTACCTTTGTCAGCTGAAGTTGTATAAGGCTTACCCCTATATTGCCCTTTCTTCTCACTTAACTGCTTGTAGTGAGCAGATCGAGCTCGGCTGTCCTCATCGTAGATTCTGCTCTTGTCAACCAACTCAGCATACCTGCGGATCTACTGATACCCAATTCACTGCTTAATCTCTGGTCTCAGCCTATTCTTGAACTTGAGACACTTGCACATCTCAGCATCAGCACGATTGTAGTGCTGACAGAACTTCACCAAAGCCTCGAACTTTGCGGCATACTCTGCCACAATCATATCTCCTTGCTTCAGCTCAAGGAATTCCACTTTTCTCTTGCCATGAGCATCCTCTGGAACATACTTCCCCTGAAACTCCTGCTTAAACACAACCCAAGTTATCACAGTACCAACATCCGTGAGTCTCTGACAGGTGTTATCCCACCAGTCCTCAGCTTCCTCTTCCAGCATATGCGCTCCAAACTGAACCTGTTGCTCATCAGAACACCCCATCACTCAGAAGATCTTCTCAATCGCTTTCAGCCACTTGTGTTCACTTGCTGGATCATGCGTACCCACAAAAGTCGGTGGATTATTCCTTTGAAACTTCCCTAAAGCACGAAACTCATCAGGAGCTCCACCATTTGGATTCACCTGCGCCACCACATTAGCAACCGATTCCAACGCATCAGCAATCGCACGATCGTTTCTTCCACCCATCCTGCACACCACCAACAAGGTTAGAAGAACTAAAACATCGACAGTGTACACACACTCGTCGACTAACAGGGGACTGACAACACGTAAAAACCTGGCCGGACGGACCGACCTGCTCTGATACCACTAATGTAACACCCTTTTCTACCCCCACAAATGTTGCAGCAGAAACAACTCAATTATCAGAGTAAAATATCAAAAATACCTCAAAGGGTGCACATTTTTCATTCAAATCAAAATAATACACTTGCCCTATAAACAAAGGGGTTTTCCTTAAAATAACTCAAAATCCTTCACATGGCAGCGGAACTCAAAATTCTCAATTAAAAGGTTTTCAACAAACATCATAATAATCAAAATAAAATCATATCATCAAATGACAACAAAAATAAGGAAACAACATAGTTCGACTCAAAAGACTCCAACCCGATGTTACACTATCAGAGCAAGACCCTCTAAATCGACCAAAAGCAAATAAACTTCAAGGTCCTCGAAAACATCCACAGCTAAACCTGATCACCTGCACGTTACCCACGTGGAAGCAATATTCAAACAGGCAGGGTGAGTAATCATAATTCATAATAATCATTATAAAACAAGATATACATAAAATGGCATTATCTTCATATACAACATCTTCAGGGTCACCACAAGGAAACATCAAAATCACGAACAACCTCATAAAATAAAGCAATGCCAATTAAGTGCGAATACATAAAAGGACTCATGCATGTGGTACCAATCGTCATAATAGATGGACACTAGGCCATCAACCCTCCAACGATCCCCGTTAGTAGGATCAATCCCGCAATTGGAACCTGAGCACGTCATAATTACCTCATATCCACACAATGGGAATGAAGTGTCGTCACAGAGTATGGATATGAATGTATGATACACAACATCACTAATCATTATCATCTAATAAACATCATAATATGCATCATCATTCATCAATTCTCATATACGTCATGTCATCACATATTCGTCAAATAATCACCAAAACACCATCATATAATAATCAGTAACATCATAGAAAATCATCATAGAAATCACAACATCAAGACATCACGACAGCACAACAGCATAAACAAAATTTCGCGAACAACAACAGTTCACTCCAGGATTCGCTAGGCGAACCTGTTCATTGTGACCTTCGCTTAGCGAAGCGGCCAGCGAATCCCACAGACCCCACACTCAACACCAAAAAACACAATCATCTATCATACTCGCTAGTTAATTCGCTTAGCGAACCCACTCGCTGATTCCTTCGCTTAGTGAAGCTCCCAGCGAAGTCCACCCTTCCTCTCCAGAATCACCTTTGTATACACCCTCATGTTATCACGCATTCGTTGCGCTACTCGCTTAGCGAGCCTTGCCGAACATTCGCCTAGCGAAGCGATGGTTCGCTTAGCAAACCTGCGATTACAACAAATCGCTGCTACGCATCAGTAGCCCCACAACCACCAAAGCACCTGCAATTACATCCCCAAATGACCCAAAATGATCCCTACAACAGTCCTAATATATCACAGATAGGAAAGGCCTAAAACTACGTCTGTTAGGTCGATTCAGGACACTACGGGAAACCTTAATTACCCTAAACCTTCAAAACTCTCAAGCTTCATATAAACTCCATAGATCCTTCACCACAAGGTTAAAATACAACAACGATGGGAAAATCAGCCCCAAGGTCTACTTTACCGGTTCAATTCAACATTATTAATCGATTCACAAAAATGCCCTTAAAATCATCAGTTTACCTCAAAACCCATAAACCCTTATAAACTTCAAAAATCCCCAAACTCCAATTTAATCAATCGAATCCTATAATGAAAACAATGCAAGGTAATTACTCCCCATACCTTAGATTATTGATCCGATGTGTTCTCTCTTGAGCCTTTGGAAACCTTCACGAATTCCTCGCCTTTTCCCTTTTTCCTCAGAGCTCTCCTTCTTTTCACGGTTAACCAAAAATGAACCCCATTCTCAAAATCCTCCTTAAATATTCAACCTAATCCTTGGGCCTCAAAATTGGGCTTTCTCCATAATGCCCTCACTAATTCTCCTCAAATGTCCGTCTTACCCTTAATTCCTATAATATTATTTAAAATAAATAATAATACAATATATTCCGTAATATATACTATTATTTAATTAAATAACCAAAACTTCACAAAAACACCGACATCGACGCAATCCACCAAAAATCACAAAAATTCACGAATATAATATTTAAATAAATTAAATAAATATTCTTACGAAATTTGGGGTGTTACAACCCTCCCCCACTTAAAGGATTTTCGCCCTCGAAAATTACCTCAAGGAAATAGAGTCGGATACGACTCCCTCATCTGATCTTCACGTTCCCAAGTCCAACTTTCGCCAGCTGGTCCACCCCACAACACCTTCACCAAAGTTATGTCTTTACCCCGCAGTTGCTTCATCTCTCGACCATCGACATGCACAGACAATGCTTCCACAGTCAGATTATCCCTCACTTGTACATCATCCATCTGAATCACATGCGACGGATCCAGAATGTACTTCCTCAACTGAGACACATGGAACACGTCATGCAAATTCGCAAGTGACGGAGGTAAAACAATTCGATAGGCTACCTCTCATATCCTCTACGATATCTGATATGGACCAACAAAACGTGGAGTGAGCTTTCTAGACTTCAAGGCACGACCCAAACCAGTCACTGGCGTCACCCTCAACAAATCCTCTAAAGATTGGATAGTCCTTTTTGTCTGAACGCCTGTCTGCGGATGATAGGCAGAACTCATCCTCAACTTAGTACCCAAGGCATCTTGCAAACTCTTCCAGAACCTCGATGTAAACCTCAGATCTCTATCCGACACAATACTCGAAGGTACCCCATGTAACTTCACAATCTCTTCAATATACATCTCGGCTAGCTTCTGCATGGAATAATTAATCTTCATCGGCAAGAAATGAGCCGACTTAGTTAATCTATCCATGATCACCCAAGTTAAATCATTTCCCTTAACCGTCTTCGGCAATCCCACCACAAAATCCATGGAAATACTATCCCATTTCCATTCTGGAATCCTCAACGACTGCATCATACCTAAAGGCTTCTGATGCTCAATTTTTGACTTCTGACAAGTCAAACACGCATAAACAAACTCCGCGACATCCTTCTTCATACATGGCCACCAAAACAACTTCTTCAGATCCTGGTACATCTTTGTAGCACCGGGATGAATGCTCAACCTACTTCGATGTCCTTCTTCAAGAATGCTCTTCTTAACATCTGGGGCATCGGGGACACACACCCTGTCTCTGAACATCATTACGCCATTCTCATTAATTCGGAATTCACCTCCGTTACCTTGGTTAATCAAAGTCAATTTGTCAACCAACTTTAAATCAGATTACTGCCATACTCTGATTTCTTCCAGAATACTACTAGCCAACTTCAACATTCCCAAATTCACACTGTCAGGAGTCGCTTCACACACCAAACTCAAATCTCAGAATTGTTCAAGCAACTCCAATTCTTTCACCATAAGCATCGACATATGTAATGACTTTCTGCTCAATGCATCGGCCACTACATTTGCTTTGACCGGATGATAACTCAAGCCAAAATCAAAATCCTTCAACAACTCTAACCACCTCCTCTGCCTCATATTCAATTCCTTCTTATTAAATAAGTACTTCAGACTTTTATGATCACTGAACACCTTAAATTTAGAGTCAAACAGTTAATGTCTCCAAATCTTCAACACAAACACCACCGCAGCCAACTCCAAGTCATGGGTGGGATAATTCCTCTCATGAACTCGCAATTGTCTCAAAGCATAGGCAAAAACTTGTCCATTATGCATCAATACTTCACCAAGACCCATCTTCGACGCATCACAATACACCACAAAAGATTCACTTAGATTAGGCAAAATCAACACTGGAGCAGTAGTCAATCTCTTCTTCAATTCTACAAAACTCTCTTCACAAGTTACATCCCATACAAAAGCTTGACCCTTTCGAGTCAACTGAGTTAAAGGTAATACCAACTTAGAAAATCCTTCAATAAACTTGCGGTAATAACCCGCCAATCCCAGAAAACTCCGTATCTTAGTAGCAGAATTCGGAGTCTCCCACTGTAACACGACATCAATCTTAGAATGATCAACAACAATACCACCACTTGAAATCACGTGGCCAAGAAAGCTTACTTCCTTCAACCAAAACTCACACTTTGACAACTTTGCATAAAACCTCTTCTCCTTCAAGACTTGCAACACAGTCCTTAAATGCTCGACATGCTCTTCTTCAGATCTAGAATATATCAAGATATCATTGATAAACACCACCAAAAACTTATCCAAATACTAATGGAAGATCCGATTCATGTACTCCATGAACACACCAGATGCATTGGATACACCAAATGGCATCACAGTGTATTCATAGTGACCATACCTCGTCCTGAAAGCCGTCTTCAGAATATCATCAGGCTTAACTAGAATCTGATGATAACCAGACCTCAAATCAATCTTGCTAAACACACAAGCACCTATTAATTGATCCATCAAATCGTCGATTATCGAAAGCGGATACTTATTCTTGATAGTCACTTTATTCAACTGCCGATAATCGACACACAACCTCATACTTCCATCTTTCTTCTTCACTAACAGCACAGCAGTACCCCACGGAGAAACATGTGGTCGAACAAACCTCTTCTCAAGCAATTCTTCCAGTTGCTTCTTCAACTCACTTAACTTAGAAGCTGATATTCGATAAGGAGCCATCGACACGGGACTCGTACCTGGTATTAACTACGCTCCAAACTCTACTTCATGCTCTGGAGGCAAATCACTGACGTCATCTGGAAACATCTCTGGAAATTCACTAACAACAAGCAACTACACACTCGCAGCTCCACGATTAATTTGCAATGACGCAAACATTGCAAACACCAAAGCTTCGTCATCCACAAGTTCGTCTACTTGCTTAACAGATAAGAACATCAACTCCCCACTATCATCAATCTCAAGAAACTCTACAGTCTTGTTATAACAATTCATATGCACCAGGTTGAACTCCAACCAGTTCATTCCAAAGATCACGTCAATTTGGTGCAAGGGTAGGCACACCAAATCCATCACAAAGCTCTTCTCAAAAATCATCACAGGACATCTCAAACACATAAGGGTAGTAGTAACATAACCATTAGCTGGAGTTTCTATTACCATATTACCATTCATATCAGATAACTTCAAACCCAATCTATTAGAACATTCAAGCGAGATAAAAGAATGAGTAGCACCGGTATCAATAATAACAACCAATTCGATATTATTAATAAAACATGTACCCCAAATCAGGTTGTCCTTCTCTGGCACTTCTGCACCACTTAAAGCAAACACTCTGCCACTGGTCTGAGCAGCAGTCATAGTCTTCTTTGGCTTCTGACATTGAGTACTGATATGACCTTTCTCACCACAATTGAAATAGGTCGGAGCCTCATATTTGCAATTAGTAGCTCAATGACCCTTCTTACCGCATCTATAGCACCTCAGCACATTATTGGTGAACACATCAGCACGGTGACCTTGCTCGCCACACTTATGACACTTTCCAGAAGCGGGAGTTGCTCCCCCACTTGCCTTTTTCCCATCTGAAGCCTTCTGCTTACCTTTGTCAGCTGAAGTTGTATAAGACTTACCCCTATACTGCCATTTCTTCTCACTCAACTGCTTGTAGTGAGCAGATCGAGCTCGGCTATCCTCATCGTAGATTCTGCTCTTGTCAACTAACTCAGCATACCTGCAGATCTGCTGATACCCAATTCCCTGCTTAATCTCTGGTCTCAGCCCATTCTCGAACTTGAGTCACTTGCACATCTCAGCATCAGCACGATTGTAGTGCGGACAGAACTTCATCAAAGCCTCGAACTTTGCGGTATACTCTGCCACAATCATATCACCTTGCTTCAGCTCAAGGAATTCCACTTCTCTCTTACCACGAGCATCCTCTGGAAAATACTTCCCCGGAAACTCCAGGTTAAACACAGCCATAGTTATCACAGTACCAACATTCGTGAGTCTCTGACGGGTGTTATCCCACCAGTTCTCAGCTTCCTCTTCCAGCATATGCGTTCCAAACTGAACCTATTGCTCATCAGAACACCCCATCACTCAGAAGATCTTCTCGATCGCTTTCAACCACTTGTGTGCACTTGCTGGATCATGCGTACCCATAAAAGTCGGTGGATTGTTCCTTTGAAACTTCCCCAAAGCACGAAACTCATCAGGAGCTCCACCATTTGGATTTAGCTGCGCCACCACATTAGCAACCGATTCCAATGCATCAGTAATCACACGGTCGTTTCTTTCAGCCATCCTGCACACCACCAACAAGGTTAGAAGAACTAAAACATCGACAGTGTACACACACTCGTCGACTGACAGGGGACTGACAACACGTAAAAACCTGGCCGAACGGACCGACCTGCTCTGATACCACTAATGTAACACCCTTTTCTACCCCCATAAATGTTACAGCAGAAACAACTCAATTATTAGAGTAAAACATCAAAAATACCTCAAAGGGTGCACATTTCTCATTCAAATCAAAATAATACACTTGCCCTATAAACAAAGGGTTTTTCCTTAAAATAACTCAAAAGCCTTCACATGGCAGCGGAACTCAAAATTCTCAATTAAAAGGTTTTCAACAAACATCATAATAATCAAAATAAAACCATATCATCAATGACAACAAAAATAAGGAAACAACATAGTTAGACTCAAAGGACCCCAGCCCGATGTTACACTATCAGAGCAAGACCCTCTAAATAGACCAAAAGCAAATAAACTTCAAGGTCCTCGAAAGCATCCACAGCTAAACCTGATCACCTGCACGTTACCCACGTGGAGGCAACATTCAAACAGGCAGGGTGAGTAATCATAATTTATAATAATCATTATAATACAAGATATATATAAAATGGCATTATCTTCATATACAACATCTTTAGGGTCATCACAAGGAAACATCAAAATCACAAACAACCTCATAAAATAAAGCAATGTCAATTAAATGCAAATGCACAACAAGACTCGTGCATGTGGTACCAATCGTCATAATAGATGGACACTAGGCCATCAACCCTCCAAAGATCCCCGTCAATAGGATCGATCCCGCAATTGGAACCAGAGCACGTCATAATTACCTCATATCCACACAATGGGAATAAAGCGTCGTCACAGAGTATGCATATGAATGTATGATACACAACATCACTAATCATCATCATCTAATAAACATCATAATGTGCATCATCATTCATTAATTCTTATATACGTCATGTCATCACATATTCGTCAAATAATCACCAAAACACCATTATATAATCATCAGTAACATCATAGAAATCACAGCATCAAGACATCACAACAGCATAAACAAAATTTCGCGAACAGCATCAGTTCGCTCCCGGATTCGCTAGGCGAACCTGTTCGCTGTGACCTTCGCTTAGCGAAGCAGCCAGCGAATCCCACGGACCCCACACTCAACACCAGAAAACACAATCATCTGTCATACTCACTGGTTTATTCGCTTAGCGAACCCACTCGCTGATTCCTTCGCTTAGCGAAGCTCCCAGCGAAGTCCACCCTTCCTCTCCAGAATCACCTCTGTATACACCCTCATGTTATCGCGCATTCACTGTGCTGCTCGTTTAGCGAGCCCTGGCGAACATTTGCCTAGCGAAGCGGTAGTTCGCTTAGCGAACCTGCGATTACAGCAAATCGCTGTTACGCATCAGTAGCCCCACAACCACCAAAACACTTGCAATTACAGCCCCAAATGACCCAAAATCATCCCTACAACAGTCCTAATATATCACAGAAAGTAAAGGCCTAAAACTACGTCTGTTAGGTCGATTCAGGACACTACGGGAAACCTTAATTACCCTAAACCTTCAAAACTCTCAAGCTTCATATAAACTCCATAGATCCTTCACCACAAGATTAAAATACAACAACGACAGGAAAATCAACCCCAAGGTCTACTTTACCGGTTCAATTCAACATTATTAATCGATTCACAAAAATGCCCTTAAAATCATCAGTTTACCTCAAAACCCATAAACCCTCATAAACTTCAAAAATCCCCAAACTCCAGTTTAATCAATCGAATCCTATAATGAAAACAATGCAAGGTAATTACTCCCCATACCTTAGATTGTTGATCCGATGTGTTCTCTCTTGAGCCTTTGGAAACCTTCATGAATTCCTCGCCTTTTCCCTTTTTCCTCAGAGCTCTCCTTCTTTTCACGGTTAACAAAAAATGAACCCCATTCTCAAAATCCTCCTTAAATATTCAACCTAACCCTTGGGCCTCAAAATTGGGCTTTCTCCATAATACCCTCCCTAATTCTCCTCAAATGTCCGTCTTACCCTTAATTCCTCTAATATTATTTAAAATGAATAATAATACAATATATTCCGTAATATATACTATTATTTAATTAAATAACCAAAACTTCACAAAAACACCGACCTCGACACAATCCACCAAAAATCACAGAAATTCACGAATATAATATTTAAATAAATTAAATAAATATTCTTACAAAATTTGGGGTGTTACAATGGCAGCCCAAGGTCACCTCTATCAAGGAGGCAAATGATCTTAAGTAGCTTGGTCTCACGACTTTGTTTGGTAAGTTGGAAGAGCATGAGCAAGAGCTCACTTGCTTAGCAAAATACGAAAAATAATGTGAAAATAAAATAAAGAAGGAGAAAGGGAAAGACAGAGAAGAGGGGAAGAAGCCCATAGCTCTAAAGACTTTTAGATCAAGGCCTTCACATTGTGAGCACAGTGATAGTGAAAGTGACGATGACTAGAGTTCGTATGAGGAGGATATGAGGTTGTTCGTAAAGAGATACCAAAGGTATATAAGGAAGAATGATGTTAAACATTCTGACAAGAGCATAGTCAAGTTTAGAAGGTTGACAAGCACCTCAAAGGATGATGAAATAAGGAAGAGTAAAATTAGAAGATCTTGATATCATTATGGTGAAGTCGGTCACTATAGACTGGAATGTCCAATGAGGAAGAAAGACAAAGAAAGAGACATCACAAGACTTTTAGCAAGTCTAGAAGAGCATATGCTGCTTGAGAGAGTGCAAGTGAGTCCTCTAGTGATGAAAGCACAACTTCAAGTGTCGAATCGGCTCAGATATGTCTTATGGCAAAAAGAAGGAAAAAGAAAAATGTAAGTCTTTCTAAGCTTGAGTATATTAACGATTTATCGTATTTTGAATTACAAAAGGCCTTTGAAGATCTTTATAGAGAAGCCTTAAAAGCTTTTAACAAGTTAGATTCACATGAAAAAGTCATTTTAAATTTAGAAGCTAAAGTGTTAGAACCCAAAGGAAGTTCGAAACTATTAAGAAATCTATGATAGATATTCAAAGTGACAAGAGTGAGGATATAAAACCTCCTAGGTTTAGTCATGAACATTGTCATAATAGACAAGAGGAAGTAAAATCTCTTCAAGTCAAATTAGATGATGCCTTGTAACCTAAGATGGTGTTTGCTATTGATCCTTCTAAGGTTGAAAAGCCTTTGAATCATTCTAAAAAGAAACATAGATATATGTATAAGGACTCAAATAGCAAGGACATGTCTCATAAAAACCTATCTTGTCACTATTGTTGCAAAAAGGGTCATAACATTAAAAGGTGCAAATTTATGAAACTATTTGTTCCTAAAGGAGTTGTTCAATGGTTGCCTAAGTGCAACTTTGATCTCACTCACTATCAAGGACTCAATGGAAATTGGATACCTATTTCCTTGGTTTAAGTTTTCAGGTTGAGTGTCTTGACTCTACCGAAAAGATGTGGTATCTTGATAGTGGATGTTCAAGGCACATGACGGGTGACATATCCCTCTTCATTGACTTCTTACCAAAGAGAAAGGGGTTCGTCACATATGGAGATAATAACAAAGGTGCTATTCTTGGAAAAGGTAGTGTAGGTAATCCCTCATCTACTACTATCTCTGATGTAATGTTGGTTGATGGCCTTAAACACAATTTTCTAAGCATAAGCCAACTTTGTGACAAGGGTTTTAAATTTACCTTTACAAAAACTTGTTGCTTGTTTGTGCATGATGAAAAGAAGGAATGTGTGTTTAAGGGCTTGAAGGTTAATAATACTTATATGATAAACTTAGATGAGGTATCCTTGGATGGAATTAAGTGACTAGCCACCATGAGTGAAAACTATTGGTTATGGCATAGATGCCTAGCTCATCTTAACTTTGACCTATTAAACAAAGTATCCTCAAAAGATTTAGTAATTGGTCTACCTAAAACAAAGTTCACCAAAGACCATCTATGTGAAGCGTGTCAAATATGAAAGCAAACATGAATCTCTTTTAAATCGAAAAATCTTGTTTCTACCCCGAGACCTATTGAGATTCTCCATATAGATCTTTTTGGCCCCTCTAGGACTAAAAGCATAGGTGGAAATTATTATGGTGTTGTTATTGTAGACGATTGCTCTAGATTTTGTTGGGTCTTGTTTTTGTCTAGTAAGGATGAGACCTACCCGACTTTTAAATAATTTGCTATACTATTCCAAAATAAAATGAATTTGAAAATCATTTCCATTCGAAGTGATCATGGAGGAGAATTCCAAAATCACCTCTTTGAGAAGTTTTATGCCAAATATGGCATTTAGCATAATTTTCCCTCTGCTAAAACTCCTCAACAAAATGGTGTTGTGGAACTTAAAAATAGAATTTTAGAGGAGTTAGCGAGGACTATGCTCAATGAAGTTAATTTTCCTAAGTATTTTTGGGCAGACACTATTAACACAGCTTGCTATGTCATGAATAGGATACTCATACATCCTATTCTAGACAAGACCTCCTATGAACTACTTAGAGGCAGAAAACCTATTGTTTCTCACTTATATGTATTTGGATGTAAATGTTATATTTTGAATAATGGTAAGGATAATATTGGTAAATTCGATGCTAAAGTTGATGAGTGTCTCTCCCTCGGATACTCACAATCTAGTAAGGCGTATAGGGTTTATAACAAGAGATTACTTATAGTTGGGGAGTTCGTACATGTTACGTTTGATGAGTCCTACCCAAAAGATGTTGGGAAAGGTTATTTTTTTCATGATGTATGTGTATCTTCTCAAGAAATTCTCAATGGAACCGAATAAGGAATTGATCAACCTAAAGCGGTAGACGATGAGAATAAAGAAGATGACGGTCATGAAGAGGATAAGGTTGAAAGTCCAGCTGCAGTGGAAGATCTACCTTTAACTTGAAAGACATCAAAGGATCACCCTGTTGACAACATACTTGGGGATATCACAAAAGGCGTGACTACACGCTCTAAGATAAGTAATTTTTGTTATCATTTTGCTTTCATTTCTCAAGTAGAGCCTAAAAATTCTAAAGATGCATTACTTGATGAGCAATGGCTTGTGGCCATACAAAATGAACTAAATTAATTTAAAAGAAACGACGTTTGGGACCTTGTCCCTCGTCTTAAATATCATTAAGTAATTGGCACCCGATGGGTTTTTAGGAACAAGCTTGACGAAAACGGGGTGATAACCCACAATAAAGCCCAACTAGTAGAGCAAGGCTATAACCAAGAGGAAGGCATCGATTATGAGGAGACTTATGCTCCAGTGGCTCGCCTTGAGGCTATACGTCTTCTACTAGCATATGATTGCGCTAAAAATTTTAAGTTGTTTCAAATGGACGTGAAAAAAGTGTTTCTAAATGGTTTTATTAATGAAGAAGTGTATGTATCTCAACCCCCATTTTTGAAAGTCACGAGTATCCAAATTATGTATACAAGCTCAAATGAGCTTTTTATGGTCTCAAACAACTCCCTAAGGCTTGATACGAGCAATTAAGCAAATTTTTAATTGATCAAGGATACTCAAGGGAAAAGTAGATACTACTTTATTCATTAAGCGCCAAGGGAAACACACCTTTCTAGTTCAAGTTTATGTCGATGATATTATCTTTGGATCAACTAATATACAACTTGTAGAAGAGTTTTCTAAGCTTATACTGGGAGAGTTTGAGATGAGCCTTATGGGGGAGTTGAATTACTTCCTTGGCCTTCAAATCAAACAACTTAAAGAGGGTACATTGGTGTGTCAAACCAAATATTGCAAAGAGTTTCTAAAGCGTTTTGGCATGAAAGATGCAAAGTCTATCGATACACATGTGGCCATAAATGCTAATTTGGAAAAGGATACAAATGGTAAGGATGTAGATGTGAATAAATATAGAGGTATGATCTGATCTCTTATATATATTAACGCATCTAGGTCGGATATCATGTTTAGTGTGTGCATGTGTGTCCGTTATCAATTGGCTCCTAAAGAATCTCACTTAAAAGTCGTAAAACGTATTCTTATGTATCTTCATGGTACCTTTCAATATGGGCTTTGGTATTCTAAGGGAAGTGATTGCACCTTGGTTGGATACACTGACTCCGATTTTGCCGGTTGCAAATCAGATAGGAAGAGCACTAGTGGAACTTGCCACATGTTTTCAAATGCTTTAGTATGTTGGCATAGCAAGAAATAAGTTTTTGTTGCTTTGTCAACCGCCGAGGCAGAATATGTTGCGGCCAGTAGTTGTTATGCCCAAATCTTGTAGCTTAAGCAATAATTACTTGATTTTGATATAAACTTACAACGTATTCCCATTATGTGCGACAACACTATCGTTATCAATCTAACCAAAAATCTGGTGCTACATTCTCGCACTAAGCATATTGATATTCGTCACCATTTCCTATGTGGCCATGTTGAAAAAGGCGATGTCGTATTTGAGCATGTTGATAGCAAACATCAACTTGCCGATATTTTCATAAAACCACTTGCGACCAAACCATTTTTCAACATCCGAGGAGAATTAGGGATACTTGATATCTCTAATATTTCCTAGCATATGATTTGTTGCGTGCACTTTATATACTTTTGCTCTAACTTTCATTCCAAGTTTCATCATATGAGAGTGCATTGTCCATCAATCTACATGAGAAGTAATATTGTTCCTTTTCTTTCTCTTGCTTAGTAAGTCTTTTAACTTTACTTGTTGCTAGTGTTCCAAAATGATTAATATTCTTGATGTATGAAGTAGTTCATCAATATTCACTTCCAAAAATCTCTATTGATTTGTGTCAATATGTTTATAGTGATATTGTGATATTCCTTATAATGCTTGAAATATACTCTTGGTGCATTTGGCTTGTTATGTGTTCTTGCATGAACCATGGTTAAACATGTTATGATGTAAAATGAATTCTTATAGTGTGTCATTGTTATGATAACATCTCTGTTTTTGGTTTGAGTGGTGATAACTTCGTGTATTGCCTTGCTAGAGCACATGCGTGTGCAGCATTTCGTGAGCACCAAAAGCATATGTCACGTAATCGTGTCGCTTTTGTAGATATTTAAGAGTTTGTGATTGTATTGTATCCTTCATTGTTCATTTTCTTGTTATGTTATTTGGAATTATGTGCAACAATTGTGTTCAATTGTTACTTGATTTACTTGTATTTATGTTTAAGCATTCTTAGTCAATGTGAATATCATTCTATGTTAGTGTTATCATATTGATAGTCTTATCTTTGCAAATTGCCTCTGTGTAGTATTTTTATTTGTATGTGGTTAATGATACTTCTCATAGTATGCTTGTTCTCTTTTTGAAGTTGTCAAAGGGGGAGAAGTTTACACAAGTTGAAGTCGGATGCACATATTTAGGGGGAGTCTTCATAAAGACAATAACATCGCGAAACACATAGTCTCATTTTTGCCATCATAAAAAAGGGGGAGTATGTGAGTGCTTTTGGACATTGAGTGATGTCAAAACTTGGATAATGTAGTGTTATATACGTTGGATGGTATCCTCTCATTCTAGATGAGCATCTTAATACTAGGGAGCATTTAAATGAGTTGGAAAAGGACCTTACATCATAAATGCATTGAAAACATGTTTTTGGATGGCCAAGTCATTTCTCGTCGACACATGCGTAAGTAGGTCGACCTATACAAGTTTCAGATTCAGTATAGGTCGACACGTAGAATTTCAGGTCGGTTCCCATGGATCAATATTAAAGCCTGTAGCCACTGTCCATAGGTCGCCTCTCTTAGGTCAACACAAGGGCGACACGAAACCTTCATAGGCTAACTCGAGACCTTCATAGGTCGGCCTGAGTACCTTGATAGGCCGACCTATTGCTTTGATAGGCCGACACATATGATATCCCACTTCAAAAAATTTATTTTTGCTTCACTAAATTGCACTCCTTTTGCTCATCATTTCCCATACCTATATATATTCAGACGTGCAACTTTTTCTAGTAAGGTACTAGTGTAAAACCTAAACGAAACCAAAATTACAAAGCTTTCCCATATTCTTCAACCTTTCTTCTATGCATACACACAATAAAATTACACATAATCATTTTTTGATTGGGTGACCATCTAGATTAGGGTTGATAACATCCAATTAGGTTAGCGTAACTGAGAATATTGGGTTAGGATCTTTGTGAGTTTTAAATAAGAAAACCAAGGTAGGGTTTTCCTTTAAAATCATTGGGATTTAAAGGTTTTGGACAAGATCACGTTAACATGGCTTCGACCGAGTGAAGGCATTAGGACAAGGTGGTTTCCTTGCAAGGGAGTAGCGCGAGACGGTGAATCATGTTCGAGAATCTTGGGTTCAACAAGTGCGTGCTAGGGATAATCCGACCGAGCGAAAACCTTGAAGACGAGGAGGCTTTGCAAGCAAGTAGTCAAGAACAGGTTGATTGTAGCAACATTGTTAGTGACTTGATCAAGCTTTGATCAAGGGTTTGGAGGTGGTTGAATCAACAACAAACCATAGGGTTTGCGGGGTTAGAGTTCTTCACCTTTTGTATAAACATTTTTGCAAAGATAAGGTTAATTGCAAGTATCTCAATTCGATTTCAGACTGAGGGAAGACGTACCCATAGCGAGGCCGATTGGGGAACTGCCTAAACAAATATCTCTTTCTCTCTCTCTCTCTCTCTCTATATATATATATATATATATATATATATATATCTTTAATTGTTGTTCTTGCAAATTATCGATTTCGTTGTTGTGTCGATTAATTCGATTGGAAATTGTTTTTTAACTATCTTTCAAAGTGTTGTTGTTGATATAATCACAATCACTTTGATTGTGATTGGCTTTTAACATCAATAAAACAAATTGAATTTCCAAACGTTATCAATCGCACACAAAGAGTTCGATAAATTTCCTTTGAGTATTTTTATTGCTTTGTGTTCATTGGAAATAAGTTTTACAAATAGCTTTACATTTGATTGATTTGTGAGTTTATCGTTGTAGAACAATTTGTGTTCATTATCATTCCATAGGTTTACATTATGCATATTTGAGCTTTTTGACAGTAAGTTCGGTTAGACGATTCAAGTCGGGTTGTTTCCGTTGTGCCATAAAACTTTTGAAAATCTATCATTGCCAAAAGTTCTGTTTTTAAATTTATGATCTATTCACCCCCTCTAGATCGAAGCCTATCGTCTAACAGAAAAGAGCACTCCAAACAAAAGTTAGGGATATTCAAAAGGCATATGACTGCAACATTCGAGCATATACTATGATAGGAACTCAGGTGGAAATGATCAGTCCAATCATTATATCTAAAAGTGAGGTATTTTAACTTTAAGGTCATATAGAAAATAGCATGTGTTGTAATTTAATGGGAACTCATTCCCATTGTTATTTGTCATTTATTTTCTCAGTAACTTTCTCTTATAGGAGTTGCCTTTTCATGCATTACTACCCATTTATGGGTAAAAAAATTCTCAATAAAATTTCCTTTTTTCAAGTCTTCTTCATTATTTTTGTTCTCTTTGCTTGTTCACAAAAATGTTGATCGTTTTCAGTAGATAATGCATTAAAATGTTGGATATAATCAAAAGCTTTCAAAAATGTATTTTTATTTTGAAAATTTCAAAAGAACACCATTAGCTTCTAGTATCGCATCTAAGGCGCTAAGCGCAAAAATCTCTTATCAGTCGCTACGACCTGGCCAATGTGAAAGTTATCCTTCCTTTCAAAGAAAAGCATCGTACAAATCAAAAGTCATGAATCACCTCAAAAACATATTTGAGCATCATTTTCTGATCATAATCCCGGTATCAAAGAGGATCGGAAGTTCAGTAAATTGTGTCTCACGTCTCAACATCCCTAAAAGCCATATCTCGTTGATAAGGAAAGAAATTATACATCTCAATCATGCATGTCATCTTGCACAAACATGCATGCATCAACTAAAAAAAAATATCAAGCATCAGCCTAAAGTATATCATAACATAAACAAGGATTCAGTAACCTCTCGTAGAAGTTCGATCCTCAGCCATATATTGTGTATCAACATGCATTTGCACAAAGCATGCATACATAACATGAACCAGGAATCGGTGATCTCTCATAGAAGTCCGATCCTTATTTGGTGCCATCCCTAAGCATGATTGCTTATCAATTCCTCAGTGAACAATTTCCCCACAGAGTCCCGACAGGGATATCTCCCTAGCAAGTAAGTCTCCCCAAAGAGCATCATCCAGCAAACCTTCTTCATAGGTTTCCCCTAGTAGATCCTTTGGAAGAATCTTCCCCAGTAAACGTTCTTTGTAAGGCCTGTCCGGCTGTCCCCTACAAGTCGCTTTTCTCAAGCATGTTTCCTCTGTAGAATTCCCTAGTAAGACTCTTTGAAGAAGTTCCCTCAGCGGACCATTTTTGTAGGATGTCCTCAATGAACCCATGCTGATTTAGGCTTCTTATATATGATCAAACTTTATCACCGGTCAAGACATATTATATCTTAGTCTTAGATCACTTCTTACACCACTGTCATTTTATTTTGGTTCTTATACTACTGTCATTTTATTTTGGTTCTTACAGCACTGTCATTTTATTTTGGTTCTTACACTGTTGTCATTTTATCTCAGTTCTCACACCGCCACCATTTTATTTCAGTTATTACACCACTGCTATTTTTATTTTGGTTCTTACACCGATATCATTTTATTTTGGATTTTAGACTGCCACCATTTTATTTCGGTTCTTACACCACTATTGTTTTTATTTTGGTTCTTACACCAGTGTCATTTTATTTCGAATCTTACACCGCCACCATTTTATTTTGGTTCTTACACCACTCTTGTTTTTGTTTTAGTTCTTACACCACTTCTGTTTTTGTTTCGATTCTTACACCATTGCCATTTTATTTCGGTTCTTACAGCAGTGCCTTTTTATTTCGGTTTTTACACCACTGCCATTTTATTTCGATTCTTACATCACTGCCATTTTATTTTGGTTCTTACACCACTGCTGTTTTATTTTCAGTTCTTACACCACTACCAATTTATTTTGATTCTTACACCACCGTTGTTTTATTTTGGTTCTTACACCGCTACCATTTTATTTCGGTTCTTACACCACCGTCATTTCATTTCGGTTATTACACCACTGTCATTTTATTTGGGTTCTTACATCGATGACACTTTATTCATGTTCTTACACTAGTAACCGTTTATTTAGCATTGATTCTTACACCAATAGCAATCGAGTTTTAACGTCAATTCTTACATCAGTGTCAATTGAATTTCTCATATACCCAGCATAGTCAAAACTTCATATAGGCCTGACAACTTTCATAACTGTTTATAGCGGACAAAATTTCAAGTCCTCTCGTATTAAATTACCTCCCACTCCGATTATATGAAGATTGTCAATGATCATGCTCTTGGCTGAAGGTAATTAGATTGGGGCAACTGCCATACCTTAAATTTTGCCAGAGTTCCCTTTTATGTTTTAAATGAGATTTTTATTTCAAATAGTTAAAATAACTTAGTTGGTAGTGTAGTGAGCTTGTTAAGCGTGAGGTATAGGGTTTGAATTCTACCAAGGTCTTTTTTCTTATTTTTATCTTTTAGGCTTTTTTTTTATTCACGTGTTCTATATTTTCTCATTTTTTTAATAATTATCCATGTTTTTTTAAAATTTTTTTTATTATTCACGTTGTTATTATTATTATTATTATTATTATTATTATTATTATTATTATTTTTATTATTATATTAGCTACTTTTGATTATTATAGAAAATTATATTATTATTATTATACCATTAATAACTAAATATCCCAAAAAAACACGGTTTCTTATTATTATTATCATCAAATTAAAAAAATTTAAATACCCAAAAACATAACAAACACTTTTTTTATTCATGCATTTCTAAATGTTCTCATTTTTTATAATTATCCATATTTTCCTTTTTTATTTTTTTATTTTTTATTATTCACATTGTTAATATTATTATAATATTAGTTACTTTTGATCATTATAGAAATAATTTTTCTCGTTATCATTATTACTAATTTGTATTATTATAATTTAATATTATTATTATTATTATACTATTGATAACCAAATATCCTAAAAGTAAAAAAAAAAAAACACGGTTTCTTATTATTATTATTATTACCATCAAATTAAAAGAATCTAAATACCCTAAAAACATAACAAACGCGTTCATCTCAACCTTCCCAAAATATTTCAAAGTCAATCCAAATTTAAAACTAAGATCATAACATTCAAAACATTTTTCAAGACTAAAATAGAAAACAATCAAAGTAATTACACGCAAAGTCAAACATTAAATTCCAAGTTCCCCAAATTTCATTATAAATTGAGAGAAAACTCACAGGGGATTCAGGGACAGAAACGATAAAGAAAAACAACAAAAAAATCACAGCAAAAGTTCATCCTCCCAACACATACCACCTACACGACAAACACAACAAAAACTCACAAAAAAAATTGATACAACCTTAACTCTGTTCCAAACCATTCACGCACACACTGATACGATAAAAAAGAACAAATTTTTATAACACACACTGATCCGCATACACTGACACAAACACACACACACACGTGAAAGGCATTAGAAAAATATGCAAAAACATAACACCTCCCAACACCTACACACTGTACACAATTAAAACAACAATCCATACACGTGAAAGCAGTGTTTTAAAAACCGGACCGGTCATCAAACCGGTGAGGATACTGGGTCACTGGTTTATCAGTCGAACCACTGGGTCATTGGTCGAACCGCATGACCAAACCGGATTAAACCGGATAACTCGGTTGAATAAATCTGTCATTATAATAGGTATAAAACCGGTAAAACCGGTCGAACCGGATGATTCAGTCTCTAAAAAATATAACTAGCACTTAAATTTTTTGAAAATATCATATCATAAATTCACATGTTCATAATTTAAATTCAAATTTTAAACAGAGTCTAATTGTAAATTTTAAACAGAGTCTAAATTAAACAGAGTTTAATTTAAATTCATAGTTTTAATGTTAATAGAAAATCAGTTTTAATGTTAATAATTAAAACAATACAAATATTAACATTATTCTAAATAATAAATTTTTCAAGTCTATATATATAATGGAAATCAGTTAAGTCTAAAACTATATTATATTTAGTTTTTTAATCTGTGTTCTTAAAGTTTTATACAAATATTTGTATGATGGTTTTTCAATCAATATAAATACAAAATAGTAAAAATAGTTTTGTGGATATTACGAAACTTAATTTGTGTATCACTTGAATCAAATGAGTGATCACTATTATTCTTGAAGAAAAGTTCCTATGTATTTGAGTAAAAAAATTAAAAAAAATTTTTTTTTTAAAAAAATTAAATTTTTTTTTTTAAATAAGCAGTTGAACCACCGGTTTTCCCGGTTCACACCGGTTCCCACCGGTTCGAAGACATGGCCGATCGAGCAAGTGAACCCGGCCGGTTACCTGGCCGGTTCCCGGTCCGATCCGGTTTTTAAAACACTGCGTGAAAGCATTAGAAAAATATGCAAAAACATAACACCTCCTCCCAACACCTACATACTGTACACGATTAAAACAACAATCCATACTACACAAAATAGCCAAGCACCTTTTCGCCTTCATCAATAAATTTACCCCTTTCATATATTATCACCAGCATTTGTAAACCTTTCTTCAACAATATCCCACAAACGTTCCAAATCCTTAACATCTCAACAACAACAAGGAGTTTCACAAAATTGAGAATCGGTGAACCAAAAGCATAGGAAGCAGAACGAAAAAAGAAACGGAAATCGCATAAGAAGAAGAAGAACCACTACTACGGAAAACACATATAATGACGGTTGCACATACGTTGTTAGGTAGCGTGTGGTTGTATGTATGCATGTTTTCACAACGGGCGTATGACAGTGGTTATAATCCAGGTAGTGCGCTATCTGTCATAAAAATTATATTAAAGACAAAATATCCTTCTTAGTCCCTTAACTTTACCTTGGGATCCATTTTGGTCCCTTAAGTTTTAAAAGTGTCAAAATGGTCTTTCAATTATACACAATGTGTCACATTAGTCCTTTCTGTTTACTCAGTTAGTCAAAGTCAATAAAATGACCTATGTGGCACTCAGAGTCAATAAAATGACCTATGTGGCACTGATGTGGAATTTGAAATGGTTAGGTGTAATTTTATTTTGTCTAAGGGGAAGTCATGTGTATGCCACATAATAAATCTTTATCTTCTTCAGATGATTTTTTTTCCAAACTGCAAATTGAGTAAGAAGAAACCTCTGCATATACTGTGATTTTATTCTCATATGAGCATGGCCTCATCATAAATTGAAATGTTAACACTACATTTCACTCACTTATTGTTTATGTCAATTTTGTTTTAAGCACTGGACAATCAAACTTTCTAAAATCTGCTGCAAAATTGAGCAACCGATATGATATTACAACTGGGCTGAGAAGCAGGATTAATTGTTTCTGTCGTGAAAAATGGGGGTAATTTTGCTACAACCACATTTTACACCTTAACAATTTCTTTTTCAATCGCATAAAGAGACAACCTAACAGTGTGTTAAGATATAGCCCATGGAGTTCATCCAAAAATTTCAGATAAGCATGAAGAACCACGGCCCAGAAATAGATTTTTATGTAATGCTAATTTCCCAAATTTAAATAAGAATCCACATACCAGAATTTTCGAATTTTTCAGATAAGCATGAAGAACACCACAAATCAGAAATAGATTTGTAAGAGAAATGAAACCAAGAATCTATAAATTAAAACCCAGAAACTAAAGAAATTGAAATCGAAACCCATAATCGAAAAATTAAAACCCATATTCCAGAAATCGAAACCCAAATGCCTTTCAAGAAAAATGAAATTCAGTTGCAGAAAACTTTTCTTCTTCTTCGCCGTTAACATATACCCAAATACCTTGATTTAGGGTTTTATTTACTGGGGAAGAAGATTTAAGAAAAAAAATGAAATGTAAATATATATTTCATTTGTAAATTAAAATTTCAATAGGTGAAATAGTCTAGTGGTAAACTATGTTGTATAACAATCAAAGGATCCTTGGTTTGAAACTTAGCTAAAGGATATTTTTTGGAATTTTGATTTCTCTTAATGATGGACAGATGCCACGCGTATTAACAGGTGCCACGTCAGATGCCACTAATGCAAAAATAGACGCCGTTAATGAAAATTGGACGGAAAGGACTTAAATGACTCTGTTTGAAGAGATAAATGACTAAATTGACACTTTTAAAACTTAAGGGACCAAAATGGACCCCGAAGTAAAGTTAAGGGTTTAAAAAGGCTATTTTGCGTATATTAAACAATCGTTGTGATTTATATTTAGGTCATGGATTTGAAACCCAGAACAATTTATTTGGAATATTATTAACATTTCAGCACAGTTACAGAAGATAACCGTTGTGGAAAGTACCTTGAGTTTATTATAAAATATGTAGATTGTTTGTTTTCCCTTACAACTCACTAAACATACAACCATTAAAATTGACGTAGAAGATACTACAAATGTTATTAATAATAATATATAAGTTACATTTATATGTCTTTGATATCCGCTCTCAAACTGGTGGTGAGTGGATCACACCAAGTTTATCTCTAAGTTGACTGAAGCGTGTGTGACTTAATGGCTTGGTGAGGCAATATACAATTTGATATGTTGTAGGGACATAAGCCACAACAACCACATTTTGTAGTACTTGATATCTGATATAATGAGCATAAATTTCAATATGTTTAGAACGAGAATGCAGTATTGGATTAGAGGCTAGTGCCTTGACACTTAATTTATCACACCATAATATGGGTTCCCTTGGCGATGAGAGTTTAAGTTCAATAAGTATTGAATGAATCCATGTTATCTCAACATATAGGTAAACTAAAGCACTATACTCTAACTATGTACTTGAAATTAATACCATTTTTGGTTTCTTGAAGACAGAAAAATGAGTGTTTCATATACTAATTTTAACTAATATATTAAAATATTAAATATCACAATGTAAAAAACTTCTCCACAACTTCACGCACAAACGCGCGGGTCAACATCTAGTTAATAATTTACATCACAAAAAGATATCACAAATGTAAAAATAAAATATATGAATTTCATCATGTTAATAATCTACAACATTAAAAGGTTTACAAATATAATTAAGTGAAAGTATATGAATTTTTCCACCACAAATAAATTTGTAACCATCGACATCATCAAATTCATATATCAAATCAAAATTAATTTATAAATTTATCAATTTAGATTGAACAGACATCAAGTTGCAACAAAACATAAAATAATTATTTTTAAGTAAAAAGAAAAAGAAAATATCTTTTATATAAATTACCCTGGAAAACTTATTTTTTGGTATGACCCTAGTCAAATAAAAATACAATGAATAATAAAGCTCGCAAGTTAAAATATATGAGTTTTGGTTAAGTTGAAAAAACTCTTGTAAAAATACCTTAAAAATAATATCATATGCTGTTTTTCTAGCAGCCCCAAATGCCAAGACGATTGATGCCTAATGAGTATGATACGCAAGATCTACTAACTTTTTTTATGGCGAATAGCTTTAAACTCGCTCAAAAAAATATGTGTAATCCTATTTAGAAATAAAAGCTTGAAAATATGTGTTCATTCTCGAACTAGGGAATGGAAGGAGCAAATGGGCTGGACCATCGAAGTCAATGTAGCTCTTCCCGTAAAACCAGGTTCCACGAGGTCTTGCTCAAGCATCTAACGTTGGCGGACAAAAGGATCTTCCTTCCTGAGGCACCTCGAGCTCAAGACTAATAACTTGAGTCCCCTCATAAATGAGTGGCGATGAGCGTGGGTCATCTTCCACTATGACCCGATTAGGAGAATTCCAGACCCCTTCATGCGATGGGGCCCCAATAGGGGGCCCATAGTTTGAAACCCCTACTAGTAGTTGGAGCATTGGTAGCATTCTCCATGAGAGGTATGAGTCGATGAGTCTTTTTAACTTGTTGCATTGATTTGTAACACTCCATTTTGTATGCAAGCTAATAAAAGACATGTTAAAAATTAAAACACCAAAGGACTATTAAAAAAAGGCTCCCATATGTTTCTTACCAAAAATGATTCGCCTAGCCTCTTTCGAGCCGTCGTTCACTAGCAAGCATGCCACTATGTACCGCTTCCCCCTTTTCCTCATCGTCGTATCAGCAGGGACAACACCTTCGACAGAGCCCAGACCCTCAAAGAAAGATACTGATTGACTTTTCAGGTAAACCTCCTCTTGGGACAAATCATCCATTTCATAAACATAGAATTCAGAATTCGCCAATAAATAACTTTAACGCCAAAACTTAGAGAGCACGTCTGAACATTTGTAAGGTGTAACATCCTTAATTTTTATGAATTCAACTTTAAGATTGCTAAATGTAAAAAATAATTGTTATAAAATTATTATTATTATTATTATTATTATAAAAACCAAAAGGTAGAAATGTGTAGTGGTGACCCAAACCCTATTAGAGATGAATAAGTAAGGAAAGCCTAATCTCGAATAATGATTTGCACAAATCACTAAACGAGGTTACACCAACCTTAATTATTTATCATAGGAACAATCTATGACAATTTTAGGCTGTATTGTGCTTCCATTATTTGATTAATTGTCTAAATATTTATTTGTGATTGTTAGACTAAGAAAATGATCTATTACTCATTTGAGGTGAGAAACAACAACATCGTTAAATATTAAGTGTTAGGTTCCCAATAATAGAAGGGAAGTTGGATATATTGAGTAGTTGTATTCGGTTGGGTTATGGCTAAGGAAAGACTTGGTTGACTATGTCCTTTACAACCTACCTCTCTTTTCTGGGAAGTGAACCATACACTATTCATTATACGTAGTAAACTTACTAGATAGATGTAAGGTTGTGAGATGAATTAATAATAAATACATTTTAAGGTCGTTAATGGTAATTGACACTCAACCTAGGTGCTTGGCGTAAGTAAGAACTAAAATGATGGACTCTTGAAGATTAAATTACTACTTGGGATTAAAGTTTCCATAATCTAATTGAGAGTGCATATAATTTACATTGAGGAATGTGTAAGTCCACTGTTGTGTGTATGGGTACACGAGGTTGATCAGTTTCCTGAATCCTGACGAGGATTATTACTGTGCGCTTGGCGAGATGGTAAGATCTTGGCCAATTTTCTTACGGGAGATTGAATTATAACAATTGGACTCCACGTGAAGTCAGGTGGCGTAGTTCTTGGTAATTAGGAGTACGTTGGTGGCATGTGATCTTGGGATATGTGATATTGTTAAATGAGATAGATATCCTTGACAACGCTTAGTGGCCCGAGTCAGCATATAGTTCAAGGATGCAATAAATAAAGAGAGGTTGAACAAATATATATACGTGATAAGGATATATTTATTTGTCTAATTGTGTTTGTCAAATATATTAATATTTTACACCCCATTCACACTTTCAAACTTGTATGTAAATCTTAGCCCTGTATTCTTTTTCTCTTGAATTTTTGGATTGATCTATGGCGATCAGACGGCGAGCCAAACTTTTAGAACAAGATTTGTTCATGACATATATCCTTTAGGTTTTGATGATAAAAAATTATTGAAAGAACAATGGTGTTATCTAATGTGTGTTCTAAGTATGCAGGTTCCAAAGCTTAAAGAGAATCTACTAAGAATCTGTTAAGAGAACACATTTGAGAGAAGCTAAGCTCTTGGCTTCTGATGGTTCAGAACTGAAGGACGTTATTAAGTGAAGTCTAATGATATAGGATTGCGTAGACTCTAAAGCTAGATGTACCAACATCAGAAGAACAATATGTTATTTCTACACTTATTGAACGTATCAGCTTCTGGTGATTATTCAGAACCATAGACAAAGCTATGTGACCTGTACTGCATAAAGCAAGCTACAATGTCAAATCAGTTTATCAGCTAGAGTTTGTGTTCACATGCCTCAAGGAGAGCTGGCACGCTTTACGTATATTCACTCTCAACGGATCTATAGTACAACTCACAAGGAAGACGCCACGGTTAAACAAGTTACACAATGGATAAAGATCTTTTTGTGTATCTATCTTCAACTTCTCTTAGTACTATGGAGTAACAAAGACACTTGTACAAGTTATTTCTTCCAATGAATATTCTTTTGTATCTGCTATTTAAGTAGTTAAAGATTCAATATGGATCAACAACAAGGAAAAAAGAAAGAGGGCCAAGAAGAAAAGGAGTGTCCCACGCTTCTATCAACATGGAAGAATAACAAGATCAACAACAACATCGAGTATGCAGAGTTTCTGTTATCTGTTGTAAGTTGTACAAAGCCTTAAGATTTCTCAAACAATGAAAATCGTAGAAATCTTAAGAGCTATGATCTTTGTTATAGTTATTGTCATGTACCTCTTATTGTATATCAAGTACACCTTGTGTTCTATTCCGCTAAATAAGTTGTTTAGTAGTTTAGAAAGAAAGTCTCTTGCTATGTGCTTGAGAATCAAAGTCTCTTGCTATGAGCTTGAGCCAAGTAAGTCTCTTGCTATGTGCTTGAGAATTAAAGTCTTGGTCAAATTGTTAATTAAGCAAGAAAGTCTTGGATTCGTGGAATCTGAGCAGGAAAGTCTTATACTCGAGGGTATGAGCATGAAGTCTTGAATCTGTGGGATTTAAGCAGGAAGTCTTGGATCATGAAATTTGAGTAGGAAAGTCTTAGACCGAGGGTCTGAGTAGGAAGACTTGAATTCGAGGGATTTAAGCAGGAAAGTCTTAGACTGAGGGTATATGCAGGAAGTCTTGAATCTGAGGGATTTAAGCAGGAAAGTCTTAGGCTGTGAGCCTGAGCAGGAAGTCTTGTACTTGAGGGTATAAGCAGAAAAGTCTTAGGATCTGAGGATCTAAGCAGGAAGTCTTGATCAGATGTTGATTGAGCAGGCAAGTCTTAGGCTGTAGTTCTGAGTAGGAAAAGTCTTATGCTCGAAGGCATAAACAACTGCAATCATGATTTGATTATAGTGAAAAAAACTCTTGTCCTGCAAGGGGACTAGACTACTCTGTTCAGAAGCAACGCAAATTGGAGAGCACAATTCAACCCCCCTTATTGTGTATTTTTCTCACCTTCATAGACTCCCTCTTATATCCCGACAGTTCATGATGGAAGGCCAGGGAGTGATGTGGAGATGGATTACGACGACGTCAATAATTAAGAGTTGTTAGCATTTTGTCAAACGCTGATCACATCGCTACTAGTACGTGATATTATGTATAGTAAGTATAATTGACAGTTCCGTTGGACTTAGGAGGTCCTTTTTGCTATTATTTCTTTTGGTTTCCTTTATGTACTTTTCTTTTAAGTTTTATCTACGTATTAGTGTCACTAGTCTTATCTGTGTCAAACAGTATGTAAAATATTGGAATTATATATATACACAATGCAATATATCTTAACTAGTCTAGTCTTAATATTTAGAAGTTTCAAAATTTTCAGTGTTTTTTTAAAGATTTCTAGGTTTTAATTAGAATTTCACTAATGGGACATAAGTCGTCTCATAAGGTGCCATGAGCTCTATGGTACATATATTAGCACCGGCCAACTCGTTGAGGGAGGTAACCAATAAATACCAATCTTAGAAATGTTTCACGCTCCCTGAGTAGACTTCTAACATCTTGGTAGACTAACAAAGAGATATCAGACCTTGTTTATGTGCCAAATCAACAAAGTTGCATTGGGCTCTGAGGAAATGAAAAATAATAACATGGTCAGTGCACCCTTCTTATATTGGTACAAATACTAAAAGGTTTTGATGTAAACCCAACTCACCGAGTGCGATTGTGAATGGAATATTACTAGATGGTTAAACACATTGACTTCAACATTGTTGAAGGGAAGATACAAACCTGTCGAGAAGAATAAGCATTCGTGAAGGGGAATGACATACCCATCATATTTATTGCATATCCTTTTGTCTTCTTCAAGGGGAATAATCCCATAATATTCAAAAGGTCTCACTAATGTGAAGGCATGGCCTAAGCTTTCATCACCAGGAAATGTAAAGACGATATCCAACATTTTTGGTCCATCCACACCAATGAGTTGTTCCCCATGGCCTTCAAAACTTTAACTTGAAAGTCGTCCATTGTAAGGGATCGTGTTAAGACATGAAAGAAATGAATATAAATAGCAACACGGGGCAAGTTCAAACCTAAGATTGGTGTTCCTGCTAGAATACACATAAAATAAACCACTAACTAGCAACATTATCTTCCATCAAACCTTGTGGCTCTCTTCTCCAGAAAACATAATAAAGAAAATAAGATTGAAAGAAAAGGATATTTGGGTGTTACCTTAAAATATGTAAAATTTAGAGGCCACACATTGAAAGAAGGAGTGTGAACTAGTCAGGGACGAATAAATATGCAAGAAAGCTTGCAACAATGGGAGAAATCACAAACAAAGGTGAATAAAACTTTCTCAAGCCCACAAGAAGCGAAAAAATATATAAGATTAGTAGTCTAGGAACTTCTTATATGTATTTCCACAATGGTGAATCCTACAATCTACCACATTGGTAAGTGCAAACCTCTTCACCAATAATCAAAATCTCGTCGAGAACATTTTAGAGAATTTAAGTATCCTAGGATAAAGAGGACATCATTACCATAAGGCACAAGGACACATGTCAAGATTTCTTTATGAAACATTGTTGATCAAGAAAAAGAGATTTAATGCATCAGTTCTTAATGCTAATGGCGTCCCATTAAGACTCCTTACTTGCTTCTTTTAATACACTACAAGAAAATTGGCAAGTTGCGACGGTTAATATTGGCAGATTATGGCGGTTTGAACCGCCATAATTTACTAGTCGCGACGGTTTTGCTTCTGTCGCGAAAACGTGTGTCGCCAGGTTATATCGCGACGGTTCCTAAAACCGCCACTCCAACCGTCGTTCTATGTTGCGACGGGTAAGGAACTGTCGTAAATTGAAAATTGCGGCGGTTAAAACCGCCATAAATAATTCTTTTTTATTATCCAGAAATAAAAACCATAGGTATTTCCAAAGGTAAATCCGCAAGAAATGTAAAATCCGCAGGTAATTCCGCAGCTAATATATTTCTAAAATTAAAAAAAATATATATCAAATGAACTTTTAGCACATACAGAGCATTGTTTTCATTTACGGTTTTATTTACATAACCTTATTATAAAAAACAATTGGTTTATCGAACAATGCAGAATAATTTAAAAAAAAGTGATTTGGAAATTAAATATCTTGATTGATATGCAAAGATCAAAGCAAGAGCTATTAGAAATGCAATATTTTTTTATTGAAAGAACAAAATTATTATTTAAATTGGCATAAGGCATGCCTAAACCAGTTACAACATCAGTACCCAATTTACACCAGAAACAGCCAGCCCAAATAAAAGGCTTAAACTAAACACCCCAGCAATCCTACCCTCCCAAAGAACCAAATACTGCTACATAAACATATCAAAAAAATAGGATATCTCTGCAAGACAAACACTACCCGTACAACTGCACCCAAAACCAATACCTGCAACAGCAGCAAGCCTAGACAGTCAAACAAAATAATCAACTCCAAAAACAAAGGGAGAGTGATCAGGATTTCAATTTAACTGTCAAAACTTAGCAACATAGATATTACAAGTCTACTCCCTGACCAAGCATTTTCAACATCTCATTAGAAATGCAATATTAACAACATCAACAACTCCTAGAAATCATGCTTGAAACCAAAGTAATCTCTCAAAAACTCTTCCACAGTTGTTACTCCTCCATCACTAGATTCAATCTTGTGTTTTACATCTCCATATTGTGATACCAACAATCCATACAAACTCCAAGCCACTGGATTTTTCCAACTATACCATCTCCACCACACTGGAATTTTCTGTCAGTCCAAGCCATAAAAATGCAGTAAAAAAGCTATATTCATCTATGCTTAACAGTAACTTGAAACTTGAGAGACATAAAATATGAAATTAAAATATGATAAGGATTTGAGGAAATTGAAAACTTACTGGTCTTGGGACTATGAATCCTGAGAAAAGATTCCATAGAGAGGCCTTGGGACTATGAATCTTGGGAAATTGAAAACTCTCTTTTATGCTACAGAGAGAACATTAGACATATAATCATTTTGTCTCTTGGAAACATGAAATTCAAAATAGAAAAACACATACCAAGCGTTTGGTTTCAGGAAGCGAAAGCCACTGGTGATAGAGTGTTTTGACGAAGGTGAAATTAGACTTGAGTCCCACAGTAGACACCTCTGGGAGCTGCAACAATTCAACCTCCAATGATGCCACATCGCTAACAACCTCCATTCTCATCAAAAACCAAATGTATCTCTGATGAACGAATCAAACCAAACAAATATCAAATTACAGATTAGGTTTTACAATGCGTTTGTGGAGAGTCAATGGAGGCAGTAGCTTCATCCAGAACAAGAATTTTGTTTCTCTTAAGTAGAACCTTCCAAGACAACAATTTGTGTTGTCCTAAGCTCCAATTTCCACCTTCATCACTCACTGCAAAACACTTCAAAATTAAGATTCCATAACATGTATATTCACAAAACCATATATATAAAGACTTACCAGATAGGAGAGTGTATCACACATACAAGAGAAGAATAGAAAAGTAAATTTACTCTTGAGTCTCAACATTGGTTCAAAGCATATTAAGTCAAGATCAATATTGTTTTGTAACAACCTCATAAGATCAGCATTTACATTCAGCCCTGAAATTGAAGCTTGAACATATTGAAGTAACTCTTCTCGTTTTGCCTGTTGAAAATATAAAGTGGAAAGGGAAAATGAGTATATGCGTACATGTTCCTCACAATGTGTGTAGGTTTATATTAATGATAAACGAATAAGTCTATAAAAAAGTATATTAAAACACTTACCAGTACTTCGTCTTCATATCCAAAAAATGCTTTTGCCAACTTCTGTTTAATGATAAACGAAAAAGTCTATAAAAAAGTATATTAAAACACTTACCAGTAGCTTCATTAACAAAAGAATAAGTAATATTTTTTTAGAAGGACAAACTATATTACTTATCATTTAATAAATTTCTTCTCTTCCTGCTTTAGACCTTTTGCATAAGGATATCCTTCTAATTTTCTATCATCTTATGATTGAATTCTCCACAAACAAGAACAACAACAAGTATCCATTTATTAATATTGATAAAGTCACTGCATTCAAATTTCAAACAAAAGCGCGCTGATTAAATGAACCACTTGAACTTGATTCTAATAAGAGCTGCATGATAGAATCTGTAGATTACCTGTCATCCTTCCAATATGAATGACGATCCAACTCAGGTACAACCAGCGTAGCATTAAGAATTCGTCCAACAACTACAACATCCGTTATCTGAATGAAAAATCAATCATAATTATCATTGCCACAGAAAAAACTTATTCATTATTATTAAAAATAACTTAATTTATCTGCATGAGCATGACTATGCAAGAGAACCTAAGGAAAAGCCCCATATTCACAGAAAATGACTGAATCGGAATCAACTAGATATTACAAAACTCTCATCATTTTCTGTTAATCTATAGGGGAGCAACTGAGATGGAAGATCCTAAACAAAATTCTCATTTCAGGATCTAGCATGTTACAAAACTTGTGTCATACTTACCCCAGTTCTTTGTTGATTCAATCCTCCACTAGCTGCAATAAGCAAGTAGCCATTTGACATCTGCTCAGGCACAACAGCTATATTATCTGGTTGTGAAAATAAGAAAGTTAGCAATGCAACCATTTCACGCATAACTGTCACGTGCATGCCCTGAAACAAACCCACAGCAACCTTGTAGCAAGCCACAAGCCATAATCGTCACGTACACATTCTTTTCCACACCATCCTGCTAAACCTTTAGCACTACGAACCATCACTCATCACAAAATCCAGCTGGTACAAAGCCTATGAAAACCTGTTAACGACAAAAAAATGATCACGTTACAATTTGAAAGATATTTCCAAAACCATTCATAAATTGACCCCACAACAGGATTATGGTAAAATGACACAACCTGTACGACGAGCAAAACAAATTCACAAAAATACACAGCATCATACTTCGTACTACCACGTCACATTTTTTCTGATTCTCAATCACAACGAATTCACAGCTCACTACCCTCTCCACTCTATAAATACTCTACAAATTCACAAAAAATACGCAGCATCATACTTCGTACTACTTGCAGCATAAACTACTGGATAACAACAAATACATACATGTGTTTCTGGGTGATTTAGCTTCAGACTATCACAAGCGTGTTTGTTTATGTCGACAGCCCGCCTCTTTAAAGTCAAAAACAAACAATATAAATTCAGTATTGAAAAATCCTCTGCAAGCAAACTTAAAATGAACTGATTATGCAAAATATTCTAAATATCATAACAAGATTGATGCCAGATATAGAAGCTCCAAAGCAAAGACTAGTGGACATAGCTCCACAGCCAGCATACAAATCTAATAATGTCCATTCTGTCTTTTTGGAATCCTTGTCTTGAACTAACCCTCCATTAGCAACACTATTCCCAGTAACACCCCTATTAGACCCAGATTTAGAATCTGATTCACTTGAAAGTGTAGATGTACCACTCTCTATTTTGGAGGAGTCTGTATCAATTAGGCCAAACAACAACCAACATAAGAAATTAAATACAGTGTCAACATAGAAACTATAAACAAACTACCACTAAATTAATGAATTCCATACCATTGATAATGTTTGAGAATGTTAAATAAGGAATAGTGTACTTCATATCATAATATAGCTCACAAGGAGGCATTTTCTTCTTCTGTGCAGCCAAGTTTACCTACAGTATAAAAAATACAAATTTGCAAACACTTCAAAAAAGTACATATTTGCAAACACTTCAAACATTTGAAATTAAAACAACAAACTACACAAACCAAATGGTACAAAACAACACTTACATCAGGAGTAATTAGGGCAATTTTCACTTTCCTAACAATACAATCAAGAGGATTTTCATCTTTGACATCAAATATAAAAACCCTCTTCTTATCAATAAGCTTAGGATGAATCTTAATAACCTACAACACACATTCAAATCTCCAAATTTAAACATAACCCTAAAATATAAACAAACAACAGTTAAAACAAACAATCTTACAGTATCATCAGCTCTATAAAACCATTGGGCAGTAAAATAGTAGATCGGCGGTTCTCAAATAAGGGTTTCGCATAGAAGGTTTTGGCAGTCGATGTTGCAATTGAAATCGTAACCCTTGATTTGGAGAGAAAAATAGAGTGTGGTTCAATTAGAATGACAGTGAGGATGAGATTTTTTTGGTTCGATGAGGGTGAAAGGCAATGGAGCTCGACGATGGTGTGGTGAGGTTGCGTTCAATTTTTAGTTCAGAGTTCTTGAGAGGGGTGAGAAAGAGGGATAACATGTTATTTATTTTTTAATTTAAAAATATGCAAAATTAAAAAATGGCATTTTTTAATGTTTTTACAAATTTAACGACGGTTATCCAAAACCATCGTAATATGTTTTACATTTTTAAAAAATTTAACGGCGGTTATCCAAAACCGTCGTAATATGTTTTAAATTTTTAAAAAATTTAACGACGGTTGTCTAAAACCGTCGTGGCAACCGCCGTAACTTACAAATGACGACGGTTTTTATGGAACTGTCGCAATCAATGTGTCGCAAAACACTATTTTTCTTGTAGTGATAGTTGGCTTAAAGATGTACATGAAAAAACCCTTATTCTACACAATAAAAATAAAGGTTTAAGAGACAACTGTTTTGGGTCATTTGCAAGACCCATAACAAAGGCCCAAAGAGCGAACCTCAAGTTAAAAAGTGCATAAATCAGGTATACCTTTGCATCAATCATCATTCAATTAAATTTGACAAGTATTCGCATAACACCCCACATCACACGCAAGCGGTTTCAATCGTTCTTGATATATAAGGGTAAAACATGTCATTTCAAGTATTCAAATTCATTCTCACTTACACATTTCTTATGATATCTCTCACTGACTTGAGTGTTGGAGTGCTGACTTTGAAGATCCACCCTGCTTCATTACATCAAAAGTTCTACTCAACGGCAACAAGACACGAGTTCAGCACCTCATATTTCCTTCCTAGTCTGCAACCAAACATTTTCCATAAAAATTATATTCATTTCACAACAATATTAATATAGTAACACAAAATCTTAATGCCATTTTTTTATGTAACAACAAAATTGTAGAAGTAGTTTATAATTTTTATTTATTTATTTATAAATTGCTAAAATGAATAGAATTTTAGGATATTAATTTTTTTTTAAATTGATATTAAAATGTTGTGTTACTATTATAATAAAAATATGATTTGTCATGTTAATTATAGGACCTTGACAAGCTAATGTATGTAGCATACAAATTATAAAGGCTAAAATATAGTTTTGGTCCCCCTGTTTGTCAAAATTCACGATTTTGGTCCCCCCATTTTATTTTTTAACAGTTTTGGTCCCCTACCCCTCACTGTTCATGTACTGTTCATGTACGGACGTGTACTGTTCATGTACGGGCATGTACTGTTCATGTACGGACCAGTTACTGTTCATCATTTTTTTGGGCCAAAATTGAGGTGAGAGACCAAAACTGTTAAAAAATAAAATGGGGGGACCAAAACCGTGAATTTTGATAAACAGAGGGACCAAAACTGTATTTTAGCCAACTATACACTTAGTTTTGAATTGATATTAAGATTAGCACGTCAAATTTCTTCTATCGAGAAAAAAAACCATAAACAAATTCATTTTTTTCCCCTAAAATTGACTATTTTCGTCTAAAATACTCTTAAAATCAACATATAATTTTTCATTAGTAAATATATTTTCAAGTTGTAATCTACTACATAAACATTCAAAGAGAATATTATGATAATATACGTTTAATTTATTTATTATTTGAAAAGAGATTTTAATAACTAACAAAATAATCTTTAAATTGAACGTCAATTTCAATGATATATAAGACATTGTGTGTTTAGAGTATCTTCTGTGCTTTTGTAAAAGAACTATTTTATGTCTCATCTTACTTATACTTAAGTAACTCATACATGTTCCAATGATAAAAAAGATTATATTAATGGTGAGATGATATCTTAATTATAAATTATGAATGTTAATATTATACTTTATTCAAATTAATTCTGTTAATTTTATAATACTTATTTTGACATGTCAAAATCTTTCAATAAAAAAAAGAACAAATTCACTTTTTAAAAAATTTCACTTAGATATTATCATTTAATATACAATTATAAGTTAATCCACAATTTTCCATTACTACAAATATTATTAAAAATATTTCTAAGTTGCAATGTATGCAAATCTTTCAAATTTTTTACTAACTTACCGCGTATTGCGCATGTCAATATCCAATTAATAATTTTTAACACCAAAAGAATGTCATAAATGTAAAAAAAAAAATCTCTCATTGCTCTTTCCACGCAACGCGCTCATAAGTTAATAATGAAAATACCCTAAATGTAAAAAACCTCTCACTTGCTTCGCGCAGTTTCCAGTTGCTAAGTTAATATTGCAACATCAAAAAAATATCATAAACGTAAAAAAAACCTCTCCCTCACTTCCCACATATAAAAAGTTAATAATGTCCAACACAAAAAAAATTGTAAATGTAGAAAATCTCTCCCTAACCTCACACGGGTTATAAGTTAGTAAATGTACAACATCAAAAGATATTATAAATGTACAAAACTTTCCCCTCGCTTTCCATGCAACACACGCGGGTTATCAAGTTAATATTACAACACCAAAAAATTTATAAATAAAATTATATATTACAACACCAAAAAATTTACAAATAAAATTATATATTACAACACCAAAAAATTTACAAATAAAATTATCTAAATTTCTCCACCACCATCGAATTTGTAACCATTAACATCACCAAATTCATATATCAAATCAAAATTAATTTATAAATTAATCAATTTAAATTCAACAAACATATCATTACAACAAAACATAAAACATTTATTTTTAAATGAAAAGAAAAAGAAAATCTATATTATTTTAAAAAACTTATTATTTTGGTATGACCCAAGTCAAAGAAAAATACAATAAATAAGTAAGCTCTTAAATTAAAATATATGCCATTGGATTAATTTGAAAACACTCTTATAAATATACCTTGAAAATAACATCCTAAATTGTTTTTAGGATTCTCATAAAAATACCTTGAAAACAACATCATAAATTGTTTTTACGATTTTTTTTAAATAGTTGTACAAAACTCTCAAAAGAATATTTTTTATATGTATTTTTATAAGAAATTTGAATCCCTCTTTTATTTTTCTTTTCATTTCTCTCCTTATTCTCTATCTTTCTTTTAATCTCACTCTTTCTTTATTATAAAACAATTTTTTTATTTAAAAAAAAAATGTGATTAAGAGGAAGATAAAGAGGAATGAGAGAATCCAAATTTACTTATAAATATCATTTTTCACTTTTATAATCCATTAAACTAAAATTACACATAAATTTGATTAACTATTTATTCTTAAAATCACCTCTATTCAATTTATAATTAAAAAACTTATTTTTTTTTCTTATTACCTGAGTTCTTATTTCTAGGGGTGTTAAAAATGGTCTGACCTGTCGTATATCTGTTTTGTCTGCATTTTTTTCAGGATAAATTAAAGGTTTAGACCCGCACCCTTTAATATGTCTGTTCCGTTCTGTGTGTTTTTTTGCGGGCGCGAACTTTTACATATAATTTTGTAACTTTTAAACCTAAAAGGTTTAATGCCAATAGGTCTGTTCCGCCTAACCCTTATTTTTATATATACATAATAAAGTTTTAAACCCGCACCTTCAAAAATATATTTGTCCTGCCTTGTTTTTTACCAGACTTTTGTAGAACTGGTCTGAATGGAACGGAGATGTTTGTTTACCATGCCTTGTATTCCAACCTTAAAAATTGTAGGGTTCGCTATAATAATAATAATAATAATAATAATAATAATAATAATAATAATAATAATAATAATAATGTAATAATAAAACAACATTCGATCACCCAGTTCATTTTCATTCATTCATTCATCCATCCATCCCTCCTTATAAAAGCCCCGACCAAAGCATTTAAAGAGAGAAAGAGTAAGAGAGAGATTGAGAGAACACCACTTTCCAAACACAACAAAACAGTTCCGCATCCTCTCATTCCAACTTCTCTGCACACTTCAGAGACTTCGAACCACCCCTGCTTACCACCACCAGGTTTCTCGTTCTATTTCTCTTGAAATTTCAAACAAAACACTCTCATCTCATCTCTTACAATTATACCACACAAACCGTTGTTTTTTTCTGCTTCTTATCTTGATTACCTACTGTCGTTTATTTGTGCTCGTCAAATTACGAATTTCTCTTTCATCGTTCTTTTCAATTTCACTCTCTTGTACTAATTCATTACTCATTATTACTAGGTTCATTTTTTACTACTTGGGGTTAGAGTTACCATAATCTGATTGAGAGTGCATACAGTTTACATTAAGGAATGTGTAAGTTCATTGTCGTGTGTATGGACACACGAGGTTGATCAGTTGCCTAAATCTTGATGAGGATTATTAATGCGCGCTTAGTAGGATGGTAAGATCTTAGCCAATAATTTTAGAGGAGATTGAATTATAACACTTAGACTCCACGTGAAGTCAAGTGGCGTAACTCTTGGTAATTGGGAGTACGTTGGTGACATGTGGTATTGTGATGTCTTATATTGGTAAATAAGATAGATATCCTAGCTAACATTTAGTGGTCCGAGTCAGCATATAGTTCAGGGATGCAATAAATAAACAGAGGTTCAATAAAGATATACATGTGATAAGGGTACACTTGTTTGTCTGATTGTGTTTGTTAAATATATTAATATTTTACACCCCATCCACACTTTTAAATTTACAGGTAAATCTTAGCCATGTATTCTTTTTCTCTTGAATTTTTGGATTGATCTATGACGATCAGACGACGAGCTAGACTCACTCTTATATCCTGACAATTCAGGATGGAAGGACAAGGAGTGACGCGAAGATGGATTACGATGACGTCAAGATTAAGGGTTATTTGTGTTATGTCAAACGCTGATCACATCGCTACTATTACGTGATATTATGTATAGTCAGTATAAGTGACAATCCCGTTGGACTTAAGAGGCCCTTTTTGTTATGATTTCTTTTGGTTTCCTTTATATACTTTTCTATTAAGTTTTATCTACGTAGTAGTGCCACTAGTCTTATCTGTGTCAAATATTATGTAAAAAATTGAAAGCTTTTAGACCAATACGGAGGCTCTGTTATATTTAAAAAAATAGGTCTCAAAATATTAATTTATATCGAGTTTTTTAAAAAAATCATAAAAATGCATATTTAAAAAAATATATATGATTTCAGACCTCTTTTTAAGAAACAGGTGTAAAATAAATTTTGAAAACAATAATTTTCCACTTTTTTTAGAAAAAATGGGTGTAAATATATTTTTTTGGAAATTAAAAAAAAATTGGGCCCTTTGAAATTTGGGGCCCAGTGTTGTAGCACAGGCTTCTACCTGCACTCAGCCGGCTCTGTATATATATATAACCTTGTCCATGTGCCAAATCAACAAAGTTACATTGGGCTTTGAAGAAATGTAAAAAGAGCGACATGGCCGGTGCATCCTTCTTGTATTGGTACCAATACTAGAAGGTTTTGATGTAAACCCAACTCACCGAGTGCAATTGTGAATGGAATATTACTAGATGGTTAAACACATTGACCTCAACATTGTTGAAGGGAAGGTGAAAACCTATCAAGGAGAACAAGCATTCGTGAATGGGGAATGACATACCCATCATATTTATTGCATATCCTTTTGTCTTCTTCAAGGGGAATAATCCCCTAATCGTCAGAAGGTCCCACTTATGTGAAGGCATGGCCTAAGCCTCTATCACCAGGAAAGGTAAAGACGATATCCAACGTTTTTTGGTCCATCCACACCAATGAGTTGTTCCCTATGGCCTTCGAAACTTCAGCTTGAAGGTTGTTCACTGTAAGGGATCGTGTCAAGACATGAAAGAAATGAATATAAATAGAAACACGAGGCAAGTTCAAACTTAAGATTGGTGTTCCCGCTACAATACACGTAAAATACACCACTAACTTGCAACAATCTCCTCCATCAAACCTCATGGCTCACTTCTACAAAAACCACAATAAAGAAAATAAGATTGAAAGAAAAGGAGATTTGGGTGTTACCTTAAAATATGTAAATTTTATAGGCCACACCCTGAAAGAAGGAGCATGAACTAGTCAGGGACGAAGAAATGTGCAAGAAAGCTTGCAACAATGGGAGAAATCACAAACGAAGAAGAATAAAAATTTCTCAAGCCCACAAGAAGCGAAAAAAAAAGATTAGTAATCTAGGAATTTCTTATATGCATTTCCACAATAGTGAATCCTACAATCTACCACATTGGTAAGTGCAAACCCCTTCACCAACAATCAAAATCTCATTGAGATTTTTTTAGAGAATTTAAGTATCCTGGGATTGTGAGGACATCATTACCATTAGACATAAGGACATGTGTCAAGACTTCCTTGTAAAACATTGTTGATCAAGAAAAAGAGATTAAATGCATCCGTTCTTAATGCTAATGACGTCCCATTAAGACTCCTTACTTACTTCTGTTAATAGTCGATTTAAAGATGTACATGAAAAAACTCTTATTCTACAGAATAGAAATAAGGGTTTGAGGAACAGCTATTTTGGGTCATTTGCAAGACCCATAACAAAGTCCTAAGAGCGAACCTCAAGTTAAAAGGTGCATAAATTAAGTATACCTTTGTTCTAATCATAAGTAAACAATTTCATCCTCTAGCGCATCAATCATCATTAAATTAAATTTGACAGTTGTTCGCATAACACCCCACATCACACGCAAGCGATTTCAACTGTTCTTGATATATAAGGGTAAAACATACCATTTCAAGTATTCAAATCCATTCTCACTCACACATTTCATATGATATCTCTGACTGACTTAGGTGTTGGAGTGCTGACTTTGAAGGTCCACACTGTTTCGTCGCATCAGAAGTTCCACTCAAAGGCAACAAGACACCGAGTTCAGCACCTCATATATCCTCCCTAATCTGCAGCCAAACATTTTTCATAAAAATTATATTCATTTCACAACAATATTAATATAGTAACACAAAATTTTATTGTCATTTTTTATGTAACAACAAAGTTGTAGAAGTAGTTTATAATTTATTTATTTATTTATAAATTGCTAAAATGAATATAATTTTAGGATATTATTATTTTTTTAAATTGATATTAAAATTTTTTGTTACTATTAGAATAAAATCATGATTTGTCATGTTAACTATAGGACCTTGACGTGCTAATGGATGTCGTATACAAATTATAAACTTAGTTTATGAATTGATATTAAGATTAGCACGTCAAATTTCTTCAATCGAGAAGAAAAAACAATAAACAAATTCATTTTTTTCTTTCTATAATCGACTATTTTCATCTAAAATACTCTTATAGTCAATATGTAATTTTTCATTAGTAAATATATTTTCAAGTTGTAATCTATTACATAAACATTCAAAGAGAATATTATGATACTATAGGTTTAATTTATTTTTTATTTGAAAGGAGATTTTAATAACTAACAAAATTATCTTTAAATTGAACCGTCAAAATTTAACATTTAGATATATATAAGATATTGTGTGCTTAGAGCATCTCCTATGCTTTTGTAAGAAAACTATTTTATGCCTCGTCATACTCATACTAATATAACCCATACATGTTTCAATGATAAAAAAAATTATATTAATAGTGATATACTATCTTAATTACAATTTATTAATGTTAATATTATACTTTATTCAAATTACTTCTACTAGTTTTATAATATTTATTTTTACATGTCAAATTCTTTCAATAAAAAAAACAAATTCACTTTTTAAAAAAAATTCACTTTTTAAAAAAAATTCACTTAGATATTATCATTAAAGATACAATTATAAGTCAATCCACAATTTTCCATTACTAAAAATATTTCTAAGTTACAATGTATACAAATTTTCTATATTTTCCCCTAGCTTTACGTGTAATGCGCAGGTCAACATCCAATTAATAATCTTCGATGCTAAAAAAGTATCATAAATGTAAAAAGAAACTTCTCATTCCTTTTTGCACTTTTCACGCAACGCGCTCATAAATTAATAATGTACAATATCAAAATTAGGGGTGGACAGCGGATAGGGTTGGATTCGGTCTCAAAAGCTCAATCCATCTCAAACCTCGGGTGCTATATGATAACCCAATTTCGACCATCCAAATATCGGTTTGATCGGGTTACATTTGTCGGGTTACCGGTTTATACGGTTCGGTTAAGCCGGATTACATGACTGTCAAATAATTGCATTCTTTGACAGAAATTCAAAAAATTCACATATAAAAAATGATACAGTAGAAAAATTCATAAATTATAATAAGCATTCTGATCATAATTATATCACATTCAGTTTTGGACATAAAAGCTACAACTTAAGGTCGTTTTTGTTGAAGCTTAAAATACTGTGTGAATATTTAAACTACATTCATCTTTCATATAAAAATTAACATTAAAAGCCAACATGATAACACAACCAACACTAATATAATTTATGTCCATCATCATACTTCCAACACTTAAGCGCCCTCTGTAAGCTTTATGCAGTCTCACTCAATCTGCAAGAGAAGAGAAGTGGTTCCTGCATGCAAAATGAATAGAGAACCAATGGTATTATTAAAGACTCAACTAACTAGTCATTTATTCTAATTCTACAAACCAAACATGACAAACATGAGGTATATACAATTATAATAGCAGCATTGTATATACATGCTACAAACAAAACATGAGGTCAACTTTAATTCTAATAATCCATAGTTTATCAACAACACAACAGCCAAATAGGAGTTGCACAAAACAAATATAATAAGTGGTTCAAGCAATCTTGTCTAGCATATATCTAAGTGGTTCAAGCAAACAAATATAGCAAGTATGAGAGAAAGAATGGTCTACAGACCTTGCGTAAGAGACCACCCTCTAGTTTCTGCCATAGCAGAGTTGTCTAAACTTTGGATCTACTGCAATGATCTTTATCATTATGTACATCATAGAAAAATGAGGGATCTTATGGTGTTGCTCTTCAATTACTCCAAGCAGATTTCATTGTCTCTTCCAAGAATTCTGTCTACATATCTCTATTCCATTTCCAACACCCTACAATGGATTTTGAGAAATATTTTTTTTAGTCTTAATAAGAAAATACTTCAATTTGCAGTAAACTATAGTTTTCTCACCTCAAAATGGATAACAAAAATTCCTCATGGCATATTCTCAAGGTCCAATTATGCATAAACCGGGCAACACTTCAATTTGCAGTAAACATTCATACTGCACTAAGAGTTTTGAATCAACATAATTAAAATGATTGGAATCAATTATTGAGTTATCCAATTTTATTTGCATACATGCTTAATATAGTTTTTTTACATGACATAAAACATAAATGACAAATTATATTGATTTGATCCTATTGCTCTGAGTTACCTGCAACTATCTGTTTTTTTACATGACATATTAACTTGGAGGAATTGATGTGGGGGACTGATATAGGCATCCTTGTGTTGTCCAGGCTATTTTTTTTAATGATATTTCCAAACATTGTCAATGAAATGTGCAGTTATGGCCATGTAACTAAGATTTTGAATTGAAGTCCAACAATCAGTGGTTAGTGCAACCCTAGCACAATCAGATTTAAAAAAGGCTTTGAGTTTTAACTTTTCGACTTGGTAAAGCTGAAAATAATCCCTAGCAACAGTCCTCCTTGAAGGGATAGTCATTTGTGGTTGTAGTTGTTTGCACAGTTTCTTAAAACCCTCACCCTCTACCACTCTAAAGGAATGCTCATCAAGAATGATAAAGGAAGTAACAACCTTCCTACATGCTTGAGCATTAAACCTTTGGCATGTTGAACCTAAAAAACCATCCTCACCACTTACAAGGTTTCTTTGTGAGGGATCTTTCTGTAAAAGGTTAGGATTTTTGTGACACACTTTTGAGTGAGCTAGCATGTTGGATGTTCCATGTGTTTTAGGGTTGCATCGGTATCTTTTGTGACAATGTTTACACGCGGCTATTGGTTCAGGTTCATCAGGTAAAATGTTAGGTTCAACAAGCTAGCATGTTGGATGTTCCTAAGTGCAGATTCTGCCTGTGTAGGTTCAGCATAGGAAACCGGCTGTTCCGGCACTGAAAATATACAAGTAAACTAAATTAAAAAGTTCTACGACTTAACACAAACAATAAACAAATTTTAAACACACAATAAACACATAAACAAACACTAACAACCAAACATAGACAAACAACCAACATATATCATTTTTTTACACAATAAACACACAAACATATATATTTAAAAAATTGTTAGGAAAGTTTTAAACCAACATATATATTTATCATGTTATATACCATTTTAACATAATTTGTTACTTCTCAACATTAAATGTACACTTTCGTACAGTAGAAGAAAACATTAATTAATACACACAATTTATAATATTTTCTAAAACCAGTAGAAGAAAACCTTAGGCAAAAAGGCAGCAGGGGTCCTTTAAGTTATTTAATGTTACCACTTAGGTCCTTTATGTTTTTTTTGTAACGTTTAGGTCCTTTAAGTTTAAAACCGTTTGCAACGTTAGACTTTTTTGGATATTCCGTTTAAAAAATGCACAGGTGGCAAAAGTTGCTCTGAGGTGGCTTATTAGGTTTGATGACTGGGCAAATGTGCTGGCGTTTTAAAGTATTAATTGATTTCAGACATAAATCCCCAAATCAACATGCTTGAACCCTAAAACTGATAATACGCTGCAACAATGGCCTCTCAAGGTGGTAGTTCAACAAATCGTAGGTATATGAAGACCAATACTTGCGTTTCTCATGTACCTCAAACTGGAATGGAGAAGAAGTGTTCGTGTGGATCGTCAGCCGTGCTACGAACTGTTAAGAAAAAAGGAAGAAATTTTGGGAAGCAGTTTTGGGGATGTAGATTATTTGAGGTACGTATGAAGCTCAAACTATTTAGCAAATTATGGTTTTGGTTTATGGTATTAATTTTCGTTTTGGTTTATGTAGAGTGAAGCTTATAATGTGGGATGCAATTTCTTTGAATGGTATAAACACAATGTCAGTGATGAAGTCAATGCAGAGTTATATGCCCCACTTATTTCAAAATGTCCCAAATGTGAAGAAAAGGATGTTGAAATTAAGTTGCTCAGAAAGAACATTGATAATGAAGAGGGATACACTAAGGAGGTTATGAAGATCATGGTGAAGATGTTGAAGATGTCAGGATATGTCATTGTGTTGTTAGGTCTTATTTTGTTAGTGTTATGTGTTATTCTGTTTTGGTTGATGTAATTTGTAACAAAGAATGTAATTTGTAACAAAGAAAGGGATGTTGAGTGATTGCTATGTATGTTTTGTTGACAGTACTTAATGAAACTTCTTTGTGTTGCATTCTGTCAAATTGTTGCCTCTGTGTGTTTTGTTTTCAATTAAGTTCAGTTATTGTTAATAGGGAAGGGCTATGTCACATTTTAAAAACAGATAGGACTAAGTTGTAACATTTTAAAAACATATGGGACTATATTGTTACATTTTAAAAACATGAAGGATGTGATTGTTACAAATTAAAATCTTGAAGGACCAATTTGTTACATTTTAAAACAAAACTAAAACTAATTGCAAACGCAAATGTGCACATTAACATATCCCTGCATTGAGAATTACATAATCCAGAACTATTACAAAACACAATTGTCATGACTTCCCAAAACAAGTGCAAAACATAATTGTCATTACATTCCAAAACAATTTCAAAACAGAAGTGTCATCACATAATCCAAAATGTAAAACAGTCCTAAATCCAAAACAGAAATGCTATTTATTGGTGGTCTTCCTCCTTATAGCCAATTTTGGCCTCAAAGTTGTTGGTGGCTTAAATGCTGCTGTGCCAGATTGCCTTCTCACTGCAAGTAGCTGTGACACTGTCATAGATTGTCTTGTTTGGATTCTTGAACTTGATGCTGACAGCCTTGTTTGAATTCTTGGAGTTGGCTGTGACATAACTGATGTTGCTGGAGTAGTTTGTGATTGTTTTTTCTGAACCATTGGAGTTGGTTGTGACTGGACAATTGGAACTGGTTGACTTGTTTGTGTCTGTACAGTTGGAACTGGATCTGTTGTTTGGGATTGGTTAGTGTTGGCAGTCTGGGTCTCTCTTGGTCTTGCTGGACATGAGGCATTATTATGCCCAGAAAGACTGCATATGGAACACTTATTTGGCAGCCCCTTCCTTGAGACATTCACTGCATCCTTTCTCTTTTCATCAGCATCTTTATTTCTTCTTCTTTTAGGCCTCCCTGGTGCTCTTCTAGAAGGTGGTGGCAGTATGTCAGGGTAAGGTGTTTTTTCCCACAAATTATCTCCATTTGTTGGATATATTATATGTTGGTAGCATGCTTTGTAAGTGGCTTTCCTATAGCAGTCTGGAATGAAGTTAGCTGGTTCTAAAGATCTATGTTGCATGCAAGAGATAGCATGGTAGCAAGGAATGCCTTTAAGCATCCAACTTCTACAAGAGCACTCCAATGTCCTAAGATCCACTGTGTGTTTTTCTCCAATCATACTTGTATGTCTCACTTCATAAATCATGTCACCTGATAACCTATAAATCAAATTTTAAGTGTTAGTTTTAAAAACATCACATATTTAAAATAGATTCCTCAAAAAGATTGAATTACCTTGGTATAAAAAACCTAGAGATTTCCTTTCTTCTCTCAAGCATCTTCCTGATTCTTGGCAGGACAGATTCCTCATAGTCATCAATTTTGGCTCTATTTTTGGCCCACCTATCCATGAGATATCCTCTAACATTGACACAATTGGCTTATCTCTTGCTCCAATGATAACACTGTTAAAAGTTTCAGACATGTTGTTGACCAACACATCATATCTTGCATTGTACTTGAACCTGGACTTGCTCCAATATCTAGGAGGTATTTTAATCAAGTGTTTGTATGCCTCCTCATTAACCTTCCTCATTTCCCTTATTTCATGTTCCCATGCTCGAGGATATGTTGCCTTGGCTGCCTTCCACATTAACTCCTTCAACTGTTTACCTGGAAATCTCTTTCTGAAGTTACTATAGAGGTGTCTGACACAAAATCTCTGATCAACTCCTGGTAATAGCTCATCTATTGCAGGCAACAATCCCTAATGACATGCAGCAATGCAGTACCAACTTGTTAAAATTTTAAATCTTCAAGGACCACTTTGGTACACTTTAAAAACATGAAGTACCAACTTGATACAAACACTTAACAACTTAAGAGCAAAGCTATAAAGGAGTTACTTGATACAAATTTAAATCTTCAAGGATCAATTTGATACAAATTTAAATCATATAGGACTTAATTGAAACAAATATAAAAAGGGAAGAACTAACCTTCTGCTGATATGAAAGAAATGTGATGTGCTTGCAAACTTCTTGCCCTCCCAAGTCACGAACTAATAGATCAAAGAACCATGCCCATGAATCCTCTGTCTCTGCTTCAACTACAGCAATGGCAATGGGCAATATCTGATCATTTGGATCTCTTCCCACTGCTGCAAGAAGCTGGCCTCCATAAATACCTTTTAAGAAACAACCATCTACTCCAATTATGGGCCTGCAAACTCCAAAAGCCTTCTTGCATGCATCAAGGCACATGTACAATCTATGAAAACTTGGTAATAGTGGTCTCTCAACAGAAACTTCAGATTTAGCTTGTGGTAGTTCAGTTGCTTGGACATTTAACTTGATGCTGCTGTTTGGATTAGACCTCAATAATTCATGTGCATAGTCATACAACCTGAGAAATTGCTCCCTAAAAGACCCTTCAACAAGACCCAGAGCTGTCTTCCTTGCCCTATATGCTTTCATCCTACTCATACTAGTGTTCCATTTACAACCTGAGAAATTTGGAACACAATGCCACCCATGGACACCCTTCCTTGCAACCAACTCTGACCCTAGTTTTATCATTTTTAAGATACCTTAAATCCCTCCCATTGTGTACAGCATAACTAGAAATGGCTTCCTTGAACTCCTCTTTTGTTGAAAACAAGCTACCCAAAACCCACTTATAGTCATTAAATCTCTTAGGATTAATAAATGAATGATATTTAACTCTATCCCCATCCTCACTCTCATCCTCACTCTCTAGTTCTTCACTTGAATATTCAGGGTCAGACAAACCCCTTGGCACCTTCTTGGCTTTATTTCTTGTCATGTCTACATCGACAATAACATCTTCATCACTTATTGCCTCATCATTTCTATTTTGGGCTGAACCTCCTTCATCCACACCTTTTTTCTTAGGTCTTCCCTTATGCCTTTTGGAACTAAACTTTGCCTTCTTCTTAGATGGTCGGCCTCCCTTCCTCTTTTTTGTTTCAATAGTATCATCACCTAGGATATCAACACTAGTTGTATCAGCAGGTAAGTCTTCTCCTACCAAGAGTTCAGAAAAACCATCATTCAATATCTCATCATCAGAGTCAACAAAGTCTACATCTGCTAGTGCACTGTCATCACTTCCATCCTCAACTCTAGCCTCAACATGTTCTGCCTCTACATGTTCTGACTCAACATTTTCTGCCTCAACATTTTCTGCCTCAACATTTTCTTTTTCACAGTGGTCCCCACCATCATTCACATGTGCTCCCTCCACTCTCTCTTCCTCCACATGGTCCCCACCATCACTCACATGTGTTCCCTCCACATTCTCTTCCTCCACAAGGTCCCCCACCATCATTAACAAATTCTACCTCATTTTGGGCCTCACAATTAGTTTGGGATATGGGTAAAGCTACTATTTCATCGGGTTCCTCAACTGGGTGGACTATAAAGATATCAACCTTTCCAATTGTCTTTGACCAATTCAAAGCTTCTATTGCCCCAAAATCATCTTCCAACGCCTTCAGGGTTCCAGCAAAGTCATACCACATCTCTTGCACTCCTCGATACTTCATCTCTTTAACAACCCCAATATTTCAAAGTAACTCCACCTGTCACCATCACATTTCCAGTTTGAGACTTCACCCCCAATATATTTGTCACCTTCGAAATACCCTCCATGATGAAAGTCAACAAAAAATTCATCCATAACCATGTTGTTCCTGTTTAAATCACCTAAACCATAAGTAACCTATTTTCTATCTACTTACACACATAACTATTTTAAAAACCGAAACAACAATGACGAAGAAGCGTACGAACCTGATACAATGCGTTTTGCAGAGAAGGTTAGAAATTTCACCGACAACCGATTAGATGGAAAAAAGGAGACGAGAATGTTGTAGATCAGATTTAGGGTTGGAGAAGATAAGACGACAATTAGTTTTGGAGAAGAGAAGACGAGAATTAGATAACTGTGAAGAAATAGGGTTGGAGATGAAACGACACAACTGTGAAAATACTAACCAGCCATGTCATCTCACTTAATTGACAACTCAGCACCGTCTAAGCCACATATACTTTTTTTAACGGAATTTCCAAAAAAGGTTAACCAGACAAACTTTTTTAAAGTTAAAGGACCTAAACGTTACAAAAAAAACGTAAAGGACCTAAGTGGTAACATAAAATAACTTAAAGGACTAAAAGTGCCTTTTTGCCAAAACCTTATAATATTTTATAAAACAGTAGAAGAAAACCTTATATGAGTTAATTAACAATATATGTACTTTTCAAACCTGTAGAAGAAAACCTTATAATATTTTCTAAAACAATTTATACACACAATCAATGAAAAATGTTTTACATAATTAATTAATTAGAAATATTGGGAGGAAGGTAACTTAACTCATATGAGTTAATTAATCTAAAGGATGATTTAAGGTTACATCTATACTAAATGCATTTCAAAATTTAGTGTTGATAATATAAAACCTTGAAAATGCTAATGAGCACATCAGAAATACTCTTTAAGAAATTTAGTGTTGATATGCTGGTTTCAAACATATATCATTTTAATGTTAGGAAAGTTTCAAAAACAAAAAACAGTAAGCTAATCAAGCATACATATATCGATACACACACAAATACCTATATCAGCACTTCCAATTCCTTGCAAACTAGCACTTCCAGCTCCTTGCAAGCTCCCTTCTCTAACCTATAGCAAATTCCCTTATTTATCTCCTTCCAAGCTCTCATGTCCAGCACCTTGCATACTCCCATGTCCAGCACCTTGCATACTCCCTTCTCCATGTTCCATCTTCCAATAAAATAAAACACAATGGATTAACATCAGCAACCATATTTTAAACCATAAATAAACATAGCAAGCAACAGAGACGGAGAGAAAGAGAAGGAAACAGAGACGGAGAGAAAGAGAAGGATAATGAAAGAGAGAAAACGAGATAGATAAAGAGGAAATTACACCGGTGGATTTTCGTGATGGCTTCGTGGTGGTCGTCGATGACCAAATGGTGAAGGCTTGCTGATGTTTTTCTCAAAAACCTAGCGCCGCAGAGAGATGTGTTGATGAAATAATTTTGGAACGGTGAGAATGAATGAAACCCTAGGTGATAACAACATATATGTGTTAGTTAAGTATTTGGGCCGGGTAAAATGTATCCAAACACAGATAGCCCATAAAAAACTTCAGTTTCAGGAAGTCACATTTATCCTCCACAAATAGGATCGGTCGGTTATGGATATTTGTGGGCCCAAATGATAAATCATAATCCGACCATATTAACCCATGTGAGACCATTTAGCTGCCAATCGGTTATCCGATGATCCGCTATACCCGACCCGCATGCTTTCGGGCCCTATAGGTAGGTCGGTTTGGGCCGGATTGACAAAATCTGTCCACCCCTAATAATAAACATACCATAAATGTAAAAAAACCTCTCACTTGCTACGCGCACAATGCGCTACCAAGTTAATATTGCAACAACACCAAAACGATATCATAAATGTAAAAAACCTCTCCCTCACTTCTCAGACAAAAATTAATAATGTACAACACCAATAAAAATATTGTAAATGTAAAAAAAAACCCCTAGCCTCATACGGCTAATAAGTTAGTAAATATACAGTATCAAAAAATATTATACATGTACAAAAACAATTATTTTTAAATGAAAAGAAAAAGAAAATAAATTTTATTTAAATTATTTAAAAAAATATATTATTTTGGTACGGCCCAAGTCAAAGAAAAAGACAATGAATAATAACCTCTTAAATTAAAATATATGCCTTTGGATTAATTTGAAAAGGCTCTTATAAACATACCTTGAAAATAACATCATAAATTGTTTTCACTATTCTCTTATAAATATACCTTGAAAATAACATCATAAATTGGTTATACGATTTTTATATGTATTTATAAGAAATTTGAATCCCCTCCTTTCATTTTTCTTTTCGTTTCTCTCCTTCTTCTCTATCTTTATGTTAATGTCACTCTCATTTCATTATAAAAGAATTTCTTATTTTAAAGAGAATGCGATTAAGAGAAAGATAAAGAAGAATGAGAGAATCCAAGTTTACTTATAAGTATCATTTTTCACTTTTGTTATCTATTAAATAAAATTACACATAAATTTGATTAACTATTTATTCTTAACAACACCTTTGTTCAATTTATAATTTATATACTTAAATCTTTTCACTTGTTTCTTGGGTTATCTTATTTCTAAAGATGTTAAAATTGGTTTGACCCACGCATATTTATATATTGTTTTTGGATAAATTAAAGTTTTAGATCTGCACCTTTTAATATGTTCATTCTGTTCCGCTAGTTTTTTTTGCAGACACAACTTTTATATATGATTTTGTAATTTTTAAACTTAAAAGATTCAATGCCACCCGATCCGTTCGGTCTCGTTTTCACTTTTATGTAAATATAATAAAATTTTAAACCCGCATTTTTAAATATATCTATTTTTTTTTTCTTCGAACTTTTGCAAAACTAGTCCGAACAGAACAAAGATGTTGGTTTACCATTCCTTCTATCCCAACCTTAAAATTTGTTAAAATTTGTAGGGTTGTCTCAATAATAATAATAATGTAATAAAACAATACTCGACCACCGGTTCATTTTCATTCATTCATCCATCCCTCCTATAAAAGCCGCGACCAAAAACATTTAGAGAGAGAAAGAGTAAGAGAGAGAGATTGAGAGAACACTTCTCAAACACAACAAAACAGTTCCTCATCCTCTCATTCCAACTTCTCTCGCACACTCCAGAGACTTCGAACCACCTCCGCCACCACCACCAGGTTTCTCTTTCTCTTTCAATTTCAAACAAAACACCCTCATCTCATCTCTTACAATTACTCCACACAAACCGTTCTTTTTTCTTGTTTCCGCTTCTTATCTTAAACTACTGTTGTTTATTTGTGCTCGTCAAATTACGAATTTCAATTTCATCGTTCTTTTCAATTTCACTCTCTTGTACTAATTCATTACTCATTATTATTACTAGGTTCATTTAGCTTCTGCTTCAGAAGTGCTTTTTGTTAGCTCTATCTTATTGTTTTTGTTTTCTTAATATATTTGCTGAGCCAGTGGAATTTCTTCAAGAATTTCAATATTTATCAGATGGCAGTTACACCTTTTGGTAATACATCAGCTACTCAATGGGGAATTCGTCCTCAGCTTCTCGCCAGATCCACCACCATGGCCAAGTTTGCATCTGCAACCCACAAGTGAGTCCTATTTTTAATTCTTAATTTTCATGTTCTTGTCTATTGGAATGAGCTTGGTTATGTGTAATGTTTTTTTCTTTATAATCTATCATATTGTCACTTAATAGCTGTTTGGTTAAACCCTAAGCTTTTATTGGAGTTAGATAAATGGGGTTGAATAATTTGAATTTTGTTCGGTCAATATTTGCAATTGGAAATAAATCAATTTTGTCTGAGTTGAAGTTGTGTTTGGATTCACGGCGAGTATGCGGAATCACAGTGTCATGCAAAAACTACCTTTTAGAACCTTAACAAAATCACGGTGTCACTGTGATTTAGTTAAACTCGCGCGGTGCCAAGCAAAGTGAATGTTTTTAGCTTTTCTGCTGAGTAGAAATGGTTCTTGGTGTGCGACTTGCACTATTATTCACATTTGTGATTCAAAGTGATTTGACTTTATTATCAATATCCATGCAAAATCAACTTTTCTAAACTCCATTTCATTCACTTGGTTCTTTTGCTCATATTCGCATTCAAGATGATTCGATTAGTCAATGGCTGTAATTTTTTCTCTTCAGGTCCTTAGCATATCATTTTGAAACAAATCAATTATTTCAACCATTATTTTGCACATTTTGGTACACTTTAGCACGCAAAGGACTTATATCATGTGATGAATAAAAAATCTAATCATACAATTTTTATCATCGATATGATATGAGTTGCATGATTAAACAATTTGTGTTTTCAGCTTGCTTTTTTGTCACCAATTCTCATCTAAGAATTTGAAGAATCAAACAGCTTACATTTTTCGATGTAAAAAAAACCTAAGGCTATGTTTAGATCGATGGAATGAGATGGCGCGAAATAGTGGTGACGCGGCTTCGAGCAGCCGAGACTACCGTGTCTGGTTTTTCCCTTGATTTTAAAATGCTGAGAGGGCTATTTTGGACATTTTAACATTTAAAAAAAGCCCCAATACAACTCGCATCAGCTTTTGAATCTACAACACATACCTCTCTCTTTGCATCACACCTATTGCGCCCTCTTCCTGTTCCTCTTCTCCTTCTTGCTTCCATTCATCTGCCAGCTGACATTCCACATGATGTTTGAACTTTTAGTAGAGGTTTTAATTAAGTGTTTGTTTGTGAATTTTATTCACATTTGGAAGTATTTTTGTTTACGACTTATGGTTTTTATTTATAATTATGAATGCTTCGTGAATTTTGAGTAATTTATTTTAGTTTTTTACAATTATGCGTGTGTTAGTAGTAAATACATTAGTGTCCACGTCACTAAAATAACGTCTGTTCTGTTCCGCGTTACCGTTCCGTTCCATTTTTTGGGATGGCCGTGCCGCGCTGTTATCCAAGTTTAACAGCCTAGGTGAAGTCATTGCATTAAATAGTTTAATAATCATTTATATGATATATTTGAAGTTATTTTTCATTGATATTTTGGATCTTACTAAGTGTTATCAAATATCCGCCATGGCGGATATACACGCGGTTTTTGGGCCCTCCGCAATGGTGAATATTGGCCAATATTGCGGGTTTTTCCGCCATAATCCGCTATAACACCACAGGATTTTGGCTCTCCGCCATCCGCCATTGACAACCCTGCTTACAAATACGATTTACGATGCATTATTCAGATATTAGATTTGTGATTCACTATTTTATAACTTTAGCCTCAATTATTAATAAATCATACTCAATAAGCACACAGCTTCTCAACATAATTCAATCATTTTCCTTGCAGTGCTACAAGCAGGGTAAACTTTATGGCTGCCCCAAGTTCAACCTTTTTTGCTCGGGAGTCCTTGCGTTTTAACGTTGGCTCATATCAAACTTTGCATCGTCGAAGGGGATCAAGGTTGATAGTTAGAGCAGAGACAGTAAGTTTTTATTACTCATGCTTTTCTAAGTAACAGCGATTTCTTTTCTGGATCTTGGGCACAGGAGTTCCTTATGAAAGTTATATTATTATCACGAACATTTGATATATTGGCTGAATATCTAATATGTACCCACATGCAGGATTACTACACTGTCCTTGGGGTGTCAAGAAATTCTACTAAATCTGAAATTAAGACTGGTATTTTTCTGCAGTCCTTTCTTATCTGTCTAATATGATTGTGCCTCCATTGTCGTTAGTTGATGCGTTCAAATTCATAGTTTTTATTTACTCATTAGTTGTTGAATAATTGAATTCATGAATGACCATTGTGTGTGTATGTGCAATTTTTGAATGTTGTAATGACAACAGTACCTTAAACTTTTGCCTAAATGCGGGAAATATAGGGATTTGTAACTTAGGGAATCCAAATCTAAATGATTTTCTCCTTTAATGTAAATATTTCTGCTTTTTTAACATTTGATTGATTGAAATACTAATATTGAAAAAGATTCAGATGAACTGTCTGGAGGATGCAAGATAAGCAAATCAAATCTAGATGTTAATACTAATATAGAGGTCTTTCTCTTGATTATGCTTGTTTGTTGCTACCAATCAAATCAAATCTAGTTTTTCGAACCAAGTATTGAAGATTTCAAAATTATTTGTCTTTGATTGCTCTTTGGTGTTGCATGGCTTCTGTCGGAGTTATCAGTCCCAGGGAATAGCGGCGCTGTCCTGGGAGAGCGGTGACTGGCCGCTACCGCGTAGCGGTTTGAGTCTCTGTTTGAGATAGCGTCCGCTTTTTAGCTTGGAACGGGTAGCGGGAGCGAAGCGCTTTCCGGCCCGAAGTGGGTTTCAACTGTTTTGAATACGAAAAATCATATTCCGGCCGGACACAAAATTGGCTTTCGAAATTTTGTTCTTCTTACTTCTCTTCTTTTCTTCTTTCTTCACTCTTCTTTCTTTCTTATCTTTTTTCTTTTCGTCTCTCACTGTCCTCTGTTTTTTATCTTCTTTCTTTTCTTCTTTTTATTACTCTTCATACTGTCCTCTTTTTTTATTTGAAGAAATAATAATTTAATAATTCTATTTCTCTTTTCTTCTTCTTTAATTTGTAGGCAATGACAGCTTCTTTTGAATTTTAATATAAGATGTGATATTTTGAATTTGATTTTGATTAAGACTTTTTCATTAAGCTTTGTGCTTTGATATTTGATTTTATTCTTTTATGGTATTGTGTTATTTGTGTAGTTTTTTCATTAAATATGTTTTATAGTTATTATTCATATAATTTGTCCAAAAAATAGTCAAATAGCGGTTATCCCGCTATCCCATTTTTGGGGTCTGCCACTCCGATCCGCTATCTAAGATTGATAACGCTTTCTTCTGTATAGTATAACATAACAAACCTAAACTAAAATCGTGGCATATGAGCCTCTAGGATAATTTCTGCCCAAGACCGCAGAAGGTCAAAACTAAATATTCATTCCATTTCTTTTTTTTTGGTAATAACTGGAGGAAAGGGTTGGAAAAGAAGTTTAAAGTTAGTATGAGAAATGGTTAGGGTTAACGAAAGGTCGTTGTGATCAAGAATTTATTATTTTAGCCAGATACTATGTGTGATTTACTTGCTTTTGCATATTTTCCGTCATATCATTGCATTATCAAATCTTTCTTTTGTGAATGTTTCAGCTTATCGAAAGCTAGCCCGGAATTATCATCCAGATGTGAACAAGTGAGTTTTTTTCTTCTCTCTCTCTCACTATAGCGTAATTTGCTTACTAATATCCTTCATTTACCCTATTGTCACTTTTTTTTTTCTTTTCTAATTTTCAACTCTGATTTCACTATTGCCGTGGTCAAAATAGTTTGGGTGTCTTAGATGATAATACCTTTTAACTTGTCATTCTTAAAAGTAATGTTTTCGTACACTTCCTGAATTATTTGATAAAATCTTTCGGCCAAGCGCCAATTCAAATGTCATTTTTTTGGAGTTGCATAATTTTCCCTTATAGTCATAGTCATTTTATTATTGTTTCATATCATTGAATTATTTTGTTTGTTCGCTTTTTGCTGCAGGGAACCCGGTGCAGAAGACAAATTTAAGGAAATTAGTAATGCATATGAGGTAACACTAGAGGTTATTAAACACAGATAACCCTAATGTGTGACCAGTGGTAATTGATCTTATGTAATTATAATTTTTTTGCAGGTTTTATCAGATGATGAGAAACGATCCATATATGACAAATATGGAGAGGCAGGGCTTAAGGGTTCAGGAATGGGCGGCATGGGGGTAAGTTACCGATGAAGATCATGGAGAATTTTAATTTGTTATATAACATACTATTGTTTCTCATTCGTTGATAATCTTTGTGATGATAGGATTTCAGCAATCCTTTTGATCTGTTTGAGACGCTATTTGAGGGCATGGGTAGTGGTGGCATGGGCAGCAGAGGTTCTTGGAATGGAGCTGTTGATGGCGAAGATGAGTATTACAGTCTTGTTTTGAATTTCAAAGAAGCTGTTTTCGGAGTGGAAAAGGAGATAGAGATAAGGCGTCTTGAGAATTGTGGAACTTGTGATGGTTCGGGGGCTAAACCAGGGACTAAATCATCCAGATGTAACACTTGTGGTGGTCAGGGTCGCGTTGTCACACAGACGAGGACTCCGTTAGGTATCTTTCAGCAGGCTATGACTTGCTCATCTTGCAATGGGACTGGAGAAACTCGAACACCTTGCGGTACATGTTCTGGGGATGGTCGGGTGAGGAAAACAAAGCGGATAAGCCTCAAGGTTCCACCTGGTGTGGATTCTGGTAGCCGTTTAAGGGTCCGAAACGAAGGTAACACTGGAAGGCGTGGTGGTTCTCCCGGTGACCTCTTTGTTGTTCTTGAAGTTATCCCAGATTCCGTGCTCAAACGAGAAGACACCAACATTTTATACTCATGTAAAGTGTCCTACATTGATGCAATCTTGGGGACTACACTTAAGGTTCCAACTGTAGATGGCATGGTGGATTTAAAAATCCCCTCCGGGACGCAACCGGGATCAACTCTCGTTATGGCTAAGAAAGGTGTTCCACTGCTGAACAAAAAGAACATGAGGGGTGATCAATTGGTTCGAGTGCAAGTTGAAATTCCGAAGAAACTGAGCAGCGATGAGAGAAAACTTATCGAAGAACTCTCGGAGTTAAGCAAAGGCAAGACCGCGGCCGGTAGGAGATGATATTTTGTTGGAAGATGGAACTTGTATGTGCCATAAATTTTATTTTCCTTTTATGGATGCTTCATTCTTGACCTTGGTATATGTAGGTTATAACTCCTTATAGACATAGGCAGATTACATGTTTTCTACATCTGTTGCTTGTTTTATTGGATTTTATACTTTCATTATTTTCTTGGATGTTGTTGCTCTTTGACAGCATTGGATTCTACGCACCTAGTCAGTGTTATTTATAAAGCCAATAAATAAAAAAACTTATTTTGGACATATTGCTGTTATGTTATGGCATGGCACTAGCAGTGTTGTTTTTCTTAGTCTCTTGAGACATAGAAAAGCATTCAAAGGTGATTATTATTTGTTTTGCTTGAGAAGGAAAATGTGTTTTGATGACATGAGTTGAACTAGAGAAGCAAAAAGAAGTTCATGAAAAGGTTATTGGTAAAAGATCAAATATATTTTGAATCATTCACAATGAATGATAATATTCATTTATGAGCAACACTAGTGACTTTCTTACCCCATACACATTTGTTGCACATCCTTCCATCCACCGGCACATTGTGTTGTCTCCTTCCACCGTGCTAAGTATTTACACCATGCTAAAGTGTTACTAGGTGTATAGAAGTTAAAATAATCATTATATTTGGTTAGTAAATCGAATAATATTGTACTAACAGTTTTAGAATCCATCCATATGATAAATAAACTGAAAATAAAATCGAATCAAAATTGAAAATGAAAAATAATTTAAATTTACAAAAAAAATTCAGAAAATAATTTAACGCTTCGGTGCTTTAATAAATAGTTTGGTATGATTCAGAATTTTTAAACGATATATCAATAGTTATGATTCAGTTTGGTTTAGAATAAATTAAAACGATTTAGTTTGAGTGAACTTTAACTTTAATTCGGTTTGGTTCGATTTTTCCATAAAACTATACCATCACTAAGTGATACATTAAAAAAAGTGTTATTTATCTTTCTAATACAACATGTCAACATTAATTAATTTATGAGATTAATTATTATGCACTGACAGTGTAAAAAGTTTTACACTGTCAATACATCACCATCATCCGTTTGGGTTACTTTACAGGTTATTAAATTAAAAGTCAAACTTCTTTTTACATCTAACGGTTATAATTAACTGACAGTGTAAAATTCTTTTACACTGTCAGTGCATTTCAATTAAATCCTTAATTTATTTCAATTTTACTTCAAATTAATATTTTCTTCACAACTTTCAAATCATAAAATCATACTATTCATTTATGCCAATTTATAATAGGGATAAATATATTTCACCCCCGCCAATGTAGCAAGTTTTAGTTTTACCTCCCTGAAATATTTTTTTTTATCCACCCCGCACCAAACTAAAATTTTATTTTCACTCCCCCTGTTTCCAATTTTTACTGACTATATCAAGAATTTAGCACATGTGTCATTTTTTGTCTTGTTGACTGGATATATTAAATGCCGACTGTATTAATTTTAAATAAATAAATACTCAAAAAATAATTTTTTTATTTTTTATTTTATTAAATTATACTCCCTCCATTCTCTTTTATAAGCAAATTTTGACTTTTTAGATTCATTCAATAAATGATGTATATGGACTATATATAGGTTAGATGCATTGATTACTTAATAAATCTAAAATTTTAAAATTTGCTTATAAATAGGAATGGAGAGAGTATATTTTTTACTTCTTGTATTAATTTTTATTACTTTTTCTTAAATTATTTTTAAATTAATTATTAAAATATATTTTAGGGATTAGAGCTCAATATCATTTTAGGAGTCCATTACATAAAATTTTGAAAAATATTGTATTAAAGTACTCCCTCCGTCCCAAATTATAAGACGTTTTGGACTTTTCACACAAATTAAGAAACTTAATTATTACTTTATGGAAAAGACAAATTATGTATAACTTTACAGTAATGCCCCTCATAATTATATAGGAGAGAGAAATTAAAAGAGTTGAAAGAATAAATAATAATAAATATTTGAGGGTATATTGGAGAAGATGTCATTTATATTGCATTGGAAAAGTAAGGTGACTTATAATTTGAGACAAATTTTTTTAGCAAAGTGACTTATAATTTGGGACGGAGGGAGTAGTATATAAACTCTTATATTTAGAATAATATTTCCGACGTGGGACTTGTGGAATTTTATCGGAAAGATTACCATATTCTTCAATATTCTTAAAACAACTTACAACATATTAATGGCTTAAAAGTTTAAAGCTAAAATATCATATTCTTCATGTCTTTTCTTTATAACTCATAGAAATAGAAGAACACATGAAATGATAAAAAGAGAAGCATTTGTTCATAAAAAAATTCAGTTTCAGTTTTTGTTACTGCGTTTGTGCTTAGTCAAAATCTCACATATCCTGATATTCTTCAAGAGGTACTTTACTTAACTCACATCTATATGTAAAATTAACTTTTGTGTTAAATTAACTTAGTTACTATCTTTCAGGAAGCTAGAAGGAACAATTCTTTAATGGACACTAAGTTTTTCTTTTTTGATGGACCCAACAAACCTGCAACTGCTAGACTGGCTGGACCCATATTCCTGGCAACCAAGATGTATCATTTATCATCGCCTGACGTATATATAAAAATTTTCAGATGAATTTTAGTAACATTTTGAGTTTTAATGAATGTAACTCCAGTTAAAATGTGTAGGATTTGGCCCTTGCATTGTCCCTGGTGAGACCTGATCGAATTTATAATGATGTTGAATTATTGAAAAAGGAAACAGCAGTTACGAATGATAGAAATGGAAGGGTACCTAAGATTTGTATCATCAGTAAAAGTGATAATTTAATAACAGAAGATTTCCAAAAGTGGATTATTGAGAGAAGATTGAAACCTGCACTCAGTGCAGGAACAAATGTTCATTGATTTTTACATGGCTACCACACAAGACACGTTTGGATGGTTGTAGGAAACAGTCTCACATTTGAAGATAAATATTTAACTGTATATAAAACAAAATCCCACATGTTATAATAACTTTGGTTATAGCAGATATTGAGCTTATGTGTGTTGGATAATTAGATCCAATATAATTTAATTATATTTTAATTAATTAATTTAAAAGATATGAAATTAAAAAAATTAATATATAATATTTAAAAACAAAACGAAAATTAAAAAAAAAATTTAATATCAAAACAAAAATTAAAAAAAAAATTAATTCAAAATTTATCCAGTCAACAAATTAATATAGGCCACATGTGCAGATTCCGTCGTCCAGTCAGCAACAGAGGAGAGTGAAAATAGAATTTTGGTTTGGTGAGAGGGATAAAAAAAAAATACTTCAGGGGGTAAAACCAAAACCCCTACATTGGCAGGGGGTGAAGTATATTTATCTATTTATAATAACATAGTTTTGTAAAATAATTACATTCAATCATTAATTTTTTATTAATTTTTAATACGTGAGAACTAAACTTTTTATTTTTTATATTTTATTTTGAGATGAAGGCAGTAAAAGTTTTGTATTTGGGATTAATTACAATATTTAGCAATGACAAGTTTATTTAAAGTGATAAATATGAGAGTTTGAATATGATTTTTAGATTTATAAATGATATAATAAATTGAATTAAAATTAATAAAGATTAAGAAACAATTATGACTTTTAAATTCCATCAATATTGATCTAACCCGGCGGATCAGAACGTGGTTGGTAACACTTCTACAGTAGCAACGTTCAGATGGAGAAAGGGGGGGGGGGTACGTGCAGACACTCCGACGCTCAAGTAAGTTCAGGCGAAGTGAAAGCAAGTAAAGTAAGGAATAGAATTGAATACTTGACCTTCCTTCAGAGGAGAGTATTTATAGAGCCCCCAGCGCAGGGCAACGGTCTCCATTATGGGCTGATCGATCAGACCCATAATGGATGACTGCCAGGATTCATACGTGGAGGTAGGGTGAGCAACGCGTGCTCATCATCTTGGGTCAACTGTTCCGCATTCTCCGAAAAGTGAAAGACTTGCCAGTAACGAAAGGCAGAACGTTTTGCGAGATACACGGGATCAGTTGGCCACATGTCCTCGGGTGACGAGCACGTGGGGAATGTGCTATCCAACGGTTGTAATGAATTGGGCTTTTGCGTTGGGCCTTCTTCAACGCGGAGTTGGCTTGGCTGTGCCCGACGGTGGGCCAGTCCCAGGCCTAGTCCAGAGCAGGAGCCCCCCAAGTCGTTGCTCCAAGAAAGGGGAGTAATGACTTAGAGTCAGTTCGTATGTCGAAGAGAGACAAAGGAAATCTGCTCGAGGAGAGCGTTTATTTGGATTTGTGGCTGCGAGCTCGCAGAGCTACGCTCGCGAGGGAGCGTGAACGTTATCCCTCGTGCCCGACAACGCAAGTCTGTTAAAAGGTTTTCATCAAGTTTCTGCTTGCGGGGATGCTAAGCAGTCGCTTGTGCTCGACAACATGATCCTGCTTCATGTTTATCACCGAGGCCATGTGCTCGTAAGGATGCCAAAGTTGTTGTCTATGCTCGACAACGTAACTTGTTTAAAGCCCTTCTCCGAGGACATGCTCGTGAGGGAATGTGAAAAGTTGAGCCTCATGCTCGACGCCTTGGAATCTGGAACGTTGATATGACTTGGAACGACGAGCCTCGAGCCACGTGTCATAGTTATTTAACGCGCAATGATGACCTATGCGTAAGGGTGCTCGAGAGACAGACGGTGTTACACTTGCCCATGCCGCGAGATTGCTTATAAATAGGAAGTATATGGGGTCATTTGGTATGCTCGCTTCATTTTCAAAGTTCGCTTCTCTCTTCCAATCGCTAGTCATGCCGTCGTCGCCGCCGTTGTTAACGCCCTTTCCACCTCCGTAGACTTCAAGAATCTTCTTCAATCAAGTAAGTCTCTGTTACTCTTCCTGATTTACATGGCTATTGTTAGCTTTAGGAAGGGGATTTTGTTGCTTTTTCTATCCTTTAGAGTCCAGTTTCGGTGAATGTTGGTGTTTGGTGGTGGTTCTGCCATCCTCAAGCACCGACCACCGTCGTACTTTAAGTAGAAAACTGGCAATCCGTGCATTTCCCGACGATGCTTATGGGCTTTGCGATAAGGTTATGAGTTTCCTGGTGAGGCCTATGAATTTTTCGGTGATAAGCTCATGAAGTTTTCGATGAAATTCACGAAGCTTTTGTCGAGCTTCTTGTCGAGGAGATACCTTCCCGTGAGGATGCATAAACATTCTGAAGAAGCCTCGTGTCGAGGAGACTCTTCCTCGTGAAGATTCTGATGAAGAATCTTCGTGTCGAGAAGACTCTTCCCCGCGAATATTCTGATGAAGAATCTTCGTGTCGAGGAGACTCTTCCCCGCAAAGACTTTGAGTTTTACGATAAGGTTTTGTGTCGAGGAGCAGATCCTCGCGATTTCCGTACTTGCCATTTAAACAAAGGGCTTCTGGTCGGTGTTTTGTGTCGAGGAGCAGATCCTCGTGATTTTCGCACTTGCCATCTAAACAAAGGGCTTTCGGTTAGGACCATGTCCTCGTGCCACTCCTTTCCTTTTAACTTGATTTTTAGTGGAAGGATGGATTTTATTTGATAGTCGAACTCACTGCTTTCCTCTGCTTTTCAGGTTAAAATGGCTTGTCACGCCGAGTAACCCTACCTGGTCGACACCATCACTGATCCCCACTTATATTGGGTCGAGCCAGAACCCCGTGGGATCGCTTCGCGCTTTGTTGATGACCCATTAGATGCCTTCACCATCGTCGAGGAACTGGAGTACCCTGAGGCTCCGGAGAGCTGGGAGGTATAAAAACCTAAAAAGACAGAGTGGATTTGCTCGACCTTCAAGGGGGACTGTTTCGCAATGTACGAATTCGCCTTTAAGGAGTTAGGGTTGCGCTTGCCGTTCAACGGCCTTTAGATGGGGATCTTTGTTCGGATGAAGTTGGAACCTTCTCAGTTACATCCAAATATGATCGCATTCATCCGGCGTTCGAGATCGTATGTCAGTATCTCGAGGTCGGTGCCACCCTTCCCTTGTTCTTCCGCTATTTCCACCTGCAACGACAATCCTCAAACGGGAAACACAACTGGGTGTCCTTCAAGCATTCGAGGAAGTTGTTCAAGACGTACATAGACTCTGTTCGTACCTTTAAGGATAGGTATTTTCTGGTTAGACCTGTGTCGGAGGCAGCCCTCGACTCCATATTCGAGCATGTGGTAGCGCTCGAGGAAGATGGCAGCGTATGCCATGATGAAAACGGGGAGGAAGTGATGCAGTTGGAGGTGAGATTTGCCCTTTACTGGGAGAGGACCTATTTCGACAAGGGCACGAACTGCTATCTTACCAAGCCCAACGAGCTAGATACTGAGGATCAACTTGCCTACAATAAGATTGTGGAGTTTGTGGACAGCTTCGTGCCCAGTTAGGGTGTGATCAAGAACGGGAGCGTTATCGTCGACGAGGGTGACCAACCTGTTTATGAGGCCCAACTCATCAATACCAAGGACCTCCTCGAGTGTCGTACTATTGAGGAGGCTTTAGCGCTTTTAGGTAGCTATTTTTCTTAACTTGCTTGTGTGCTTGTTTTTCCTAAGTATGCTAACCTATGTTCGTCTTTGTTGCAGGTAAAATGGCCAATCTTCAAGATCACATCGTCAAGCTTGCTGCAGCCAAGGCAAGCAAGAAAACTCCCAAGAGCCGGGTTACTCAGATTCTGGAACAATCCAAGGCAGACTCCAGCCTTGGTACCTCTTCTTCACCGTCGGCCAGCCAGTTTCCTCCACAACGGGACTCTCCGGCCAAGAAAAGGCACCGCACGGAGGAAATCGGGGCCATTGATCTCACTGCGGATGGTCCTGGAGAGAAGTTCGTGTTGCCCCCTGCCATCTCAACAGGGGTTTCTTCGAGGGAGACCATTCCTTGGTCGTTCATCAGGCAGAGTCATCGGTCATCTTGAAGCTCGACAAGGCGGGCAGGAGGAAAGCACTGGCTCAGGATGCGACAACTCTAATGAGGGTCTTAGAGACGACCCTGGTCTTCAACAACAAGGATACTTGTCCTGCCGCCGAGCTAAAAAAGTTGCAGGAAGTGAACAGAAAGCTCGAGGCGAAGAAGATCGAGGTGGAGAATACCTTTGCCAACTACATTGAAAAACATGTGATCCAGGTCGGGCTTCTCATTGAGCTGGGTGAGATGAAGGAGGCGCTGGCCAAGGTGGCTGAGGAGAATAAGATCCTCGAGGTTAGGATCGCCGAATTGGAAGCCGCTATCGCCCCTGCCAATGACAAGTCCGCTGAAGAGAGGGCTTTGTTGACTCGCGGTGAGCTGGTCTCGCAGTTCAGGGTCCTCGAGCAAGATTGCTTGGATGCCGTCAGGATGGGTTTCGATAATGTAGTGACTCAGCTTCAAGTTGGGAACTCCGGGGTCGAGCTTGTCACCGAGGGGATTAGATTTCTGAACCAGGTGGTCGACGGTAAAATAGTTACTCCTTCTAACCTTGACACCGAGGGGGAGACCCAAACCGAGGAGGAGGAAAATGTTTAGATTTATTTGTTTGTATTCGTTTGGCCTGTGTGCCATGATTTGTATTTTTATGGCTTGCACTCTATGATTCGTAATACCTGAATACTGGGATCTTCCCATTCGTTGTAATGCTTTGACGTAGTCGGCCTTTGTGGCTGTTATCTTAATATAACTTTACTTTTTTGACATGTGTGCATATGCCTTTGTATGTTTTGCTCGCCGAGTATATAGTTTCCTCGGTTGATACTTATGCCTGTTTGCAAATTGTTTTTGCTAAGTGTATGTAGGCTCTTGCTCGACAGAATTGGTGCTCGACAGTGTAGGGAACTTGTTCGAGTGATCGGAGTTGGCTTCCGATTAATAGCGGTTAGGGCTGGCAATGAATCGAGCCAACTCGAAAATAGTTCGGAACTCGGTTTGACAATTAAATCGTTGAAATAGTTTCATGAACCAAATGAGCTGAATATGAGCGAAAAGTTAAGTTCGTTAACTAATGAACTTAACTTGAACTATACTTAGTTTGACTCGTTAGGTTCATGAGTCAACTCGATTATATATGAGAAATATTACATTGTCTTTAAGAGTAGGTTTAAAGATTTACTCCAAATCTCAACCATATATTTTCTTTTAATCTAACGGTGGAAAATATTTAGTGGTATCTCATATTGCAGCAGATGTTCTTGCCATTCTAATATCTAATGTCGCTTCGGAGTTAACCTTTAGCATCACAGGGAGAGTTATTGATTCATTTTGAAAGTTGTGTAGTTTTTGAATTAGTAGACTTTTGAGTAAAAGTTAAATTTCAATATGATAATTTTTATTTTATTTTAATATTTTCATTTTAAAAAATATTAGTTTAAAATGCAAATATATAAAAAAATACTTTAAGAAATGACTTTTAAGTCCGTGAAGTAAGTGAGTTGAACCTAACGAGATGAACCTAACGAGCTGAACCAAGTTGTTCGTGAACTTATAATGAGTCGAATTTGAGCTCAAAAAAAAGTTCGTGTTAAACTCGAACTGAGATTTGAGCTGAACCAATTCTTAATGAGTCGAGCTGAGCTGAGGCGAGTTCGACTCGACTCGACTCATTTCCAGTCCTAATAGCGGTGGAAAGATCTCAGTCGAGATCTCAACACCGCGACGTGAATTCCCATCGCGAGCTGGGTGTTCTGGCTTAGTGGCACAACGAAGATGGAGCTCGGTTGAGTTTTCCCCGTCGAGCTAGGGATCTGCTCGTCAAAGAGTGGGAACCTACATTTTTGTTTGGGATGTTGTACTTGTACCCGAGCACGCCTCCATGGTCGGGACGCATCCCGTCGTTTTTGAATAGGGTACGTCAACTTCCAGGCCTAGTTGTAATACTATTTCAGTTTTTCTGCGTTCCATGGTGGAGCAAGTTCTTCCCTGTGCAAGTTTTCGAGGTAGTATGCCCCATGTTCTGTTTTTGCTCAGACGCGATAGGGGCCTTCCCAGTTGGCGGCGAGCTTGCGCTCGCGAGGGTCTTTGTGATTCCTTGGCAAGACTAGGTTACCGATTTAGAATTCCCGTTTTATGACTTTGGCGTCATGTCTTAAGGTTATCTTTTGTTTCAACGAGGTTTCTCAGAGGGTTACTCCTGACCGAATCTCTTCGGCCAGGTCGAGTTCCTCTCTTAGCGACTCGTCGTTCATCTCCTCTTCGAGGGGAGATTCAGTTCTTCTGGAGGGTTCTCAGATCTCCACGAGGATGGCTCCTCGGTCCGGTAGGTTAATCGGAATGGGTGAAATTCTGGCCTATGCAGACAGCAGATGTCCTAGCAGATGTCAAGACATTGTGCTGCATAATCTCTTAAACTTGGAGGCGCAACTGCAGACTGATACCTTGAATATCAGAACTGCACACTCTCAGATGTCACAACATCTGATCCAACATGTCACTCAAGAACATTAACAAAACTGTAAACTGCAGAATGTTAAATAAGATAGTAATTGTTAACCCAGTTCGGTGCAATTCACCTACAACTGTGGGATACCAATCCAGGATGAAGATTTCACTATTGTGTAGACTGTTACAAAGTTAAACTCCCACGTTTACAACTTTATCCCTAACATCTACCCCATGAACATCTTTACCAAGGCTAAACTCAATGATTTACAACCCTGATATGAGATACCCCACTCACACCCTAATCACAATTTGTGTTATCTCTGTCATCTGCCAATTCAGAATTGTCGCAGTTTCTTGACCTTCAAGTTATCTTGGACTTGCTTCAAAGCTTCATCCAAGAACAATACAACAACCATTACCTACAGGTTTCTGGTTGTGTCCCTGTACCTATGCCTTCCACCCTGCATCCTATAATACAGAGTGAAGACTTACAACTCCTAAGAGAGCCAACGACTCTCAAACCCTAAACCCTTATTCAACACAAAGGAACTAGGTTACAAAGTTACAAGTGATACAAAACATACAATTCTATCTTTAAAACCTAGGTCTAAGTCTCCTTATATAGTATTCTTTTTGTCTTGGGATTTCAATCTTTGATCCTGTGTTTCCTTGATCTGTTCCTTAATTCTTGCAACTGATTAAAACCTGCTAACTTACCAAGTCAGTCAGGATGTCAAGGCATTTCCTTCGACATCTTTTTCTTCTGCAGATTCTTCAAGTTTATCATCAGAATGTTTTAGCAAAATTTAGTCAAACAACAGGTGCTTTCAATCTCCCCCTTTTGACAAATTTTGGATAAAACAAACATTTTCTTCTGCATTCTACAAACAACAAGGCTCCTTCATCAAGATTTCTTTATCTTCAGAATTGATTGGAGCTAAGGTCTGAAAAAGTCTCCCCCTCAAGAATTACTTTTTGAGAGCCAGAAGACTCCAGAAAAGAAACAACAGTTGTAGGCTTCGTAACACTGAGAGCATAGATTGTATAACTCAGGTCACAAGACACAACCTGCTTCACAACTCAGATCACAAGACACAAGGAAAATGAAGATTGTAAGTTAAGATGATAGAATATCTTCCTCCACTATTCTTGCACCGCCACTGCTCGAATGAACCCAAAACCCAGAATAGTATTCTTCTCCCCCTTTTTAGCCAAAACTTGGCAAAAGTGACCAAGACAGCTCCATATCCAGACGCAACTCATCCAGATCTTGAAAAATGCCATCGAACACTCACTTGAAGAGAAAGAATTATGAGACCAAGAAGTGTCACAACAATCCTATTTATAGCAAGCAATCGCCTTTGAAAGAAACGAACCATCGAACAAAACGCTGGTCAATTCAAAGCGCCAATAACTCTACTACATGCGCACCGACCAAGACTGTTGACTGTTTCTCCTTTTAAGAACACCGACCAAAGAACCAATTACATGCAGACATGTTTTATAACAATGTCCTGACATCATGTCAGACATTATCTATTCTTCCAGGATTCTTCTTCTGATTTGACCATACAGAGAAATCTTCACAAATATATGATCCCAGTCTTCAAGAGAAAAATAAATTTTCCCAGACTCAGTCAATGATTCTTAAGCATCAAATAAGAACCATTCAAGTATGCCTTGCCAAGTTTCCCACAACTTGCAACAATACTCTAATGTCAAGACATCCCCCTTGACATCTCAGTTTACTTGATGCACAAATGCAAACTGGACTTTCCACAATAATGTCAAGCCATCCTCCTTGACATCTCAGTTTGCTTGACGCACAAATGCAAACTGGATTTTCCACAATAATACCAAGCCATCCTGACATCTCAGTTTTCTTGACGCACAAATACAAACTGGAACTTCATCTTAGATCAAGAGGCCTCCCTCCCTGACTAAGGTAACTGGTGCTCCTCCACTTAACACCCAAGCTAATGACTGGAAAACATAAGACGCATCTTCATGTATTCAAGAGCGCACCCTCTGTTCAACACACCTACTAAATGCAACCATTAACTCATTATTGTTCCCTCTGACAAGAAACAATAATTACTCACACATGATCAAAGTCATGCATCCCATGAGTACGTGTATACCAACCATAACAAACTCTAGGCTTGAGATCAAAGTCCCATTGATCCCCCTCATTCCACAACCATCTTATACACCACATGAACTCCTCTTGAATTCTCATGTATAGATATCCCGTTGCTTAAGGCACAAACCAATTGAATTAGAATGCTTCACATTCCTCAAAGAGACGCACAAGGCCCCTTAGTTTGTTATAACGATGCCAACTATTGTATGCATGCTCCAGAACTTCACAGCTGCTAAACTGATCCACTACTAGCATGACTTGCTCCAAGGGCTCCAATGCCGTATGCAAGATTTTCCACTGACCTCACCCAGCCAGCAATAGAGATAAACCCCACAATCCAAGACAGTCATTCCTATCATTCTCCCGTATGATAACCTGGAATACTTCTGATTTATGGTAAATCTCCACTTCTGAACGCATTCAGGAAACAAACTTCCATGCAATCACCACATGATTCATTTCAGTCTTCACAAATACTTATATCCTCCTTCCAAGGGACCCTTCTACTCCATCATTCTCCTGGATAATCATGTAGATACTTCTTGGACACGATGCAAGTAACCAATTCATCACAGAACCTGAAATCCTTCACCAAGGATAACTAACCCAAATATGTTCTAACATCAGTTAGGACATCCTCCACACATCACAGACACCACACACCATGGTTCTTGATATGCTCCACTACTGGACTAACTATCAGCATAGTAATCCATACTGAAGATCTTCACACAACACTGCACCACCAGCTTGAACAAAGAAGACTTCATAAACCCAGAGAGAAATAAAATCTCATCCACCAAGAAGGTATGCTTCCATTCTCAACCCAGAAATTTTGCCACAAGCTCCCAGAGAACCAGAACCTTCAATAATTTCAACTAACTACTCTTCTACAAAAGAGCAATCAGTTTCAAGCATCCTGCTTGAACGCACATTATGAAACCAATCAAATGCCACCTTTTGATTGCCCTCACTCATCTTCAGAACTCCCACTAGACACCCTTATCTACTAATGAAACCAGATCTTCAAGTCACACGAACTACCTGCCCTATAGCAAGACATCTTGGATCCACCAAGCCTCTTAGTCATGTAACATCTTCTTATCCACAGCTCCTGCAAACTGCATGGGATAGACCTTTTTGAAGAATCCATCACTCCCATTCTCCTGTAGATCACCTTATCTTAAGCTGATGTGCCACATCACCAGCTGAGACTTCTAATGTTAAGCTAGATGTCAACACATTATGACATCTAACTGTTGAATTCAGCTCTTCCTTCTGCCACTTAGAAGAACCTCCTCCCTTTGCAGAAACAGATTTCCATGCTCTCACAGACTTGATTCAACAACCAAGTTTTGAGTAGACAACCTCCATTCTACTTTGAAACTCCAAAGACTTCAAACCGGCCACGTCTGAATCTTCAGAAAATAAGTAGTCCAAGACTACCCCATAGCAATACCAAAGAATGCCACTTCCCTTAGTAGAGCCGTCAGTAGAAAGCCAGAGATAACTGCCACTTATCCTCGACCTTCACAACCAGAGCAAACACTATGCTCCAAAGCACCTAGATCAGAAATAAACTGACCCAAGCTGTAACCATCAAGATTATGATGTCTTCATAGTCTTCCATCTCCATCTTCAACAGCATCACCATCTGGACAAGTCATTCACAATACTTTCCAGGAAACAGATGCTAAGCCAATAATCCCAGGTCAACACCTAGGAGACTTTTGAGTGAATGCAGAACCCCTCCCATGATTCTCCAAGCTTCTGATGAAAAGATGTCAGAACATCTGACAGAACATCCTTAATCTTGAATCTCAAGGATAATCAATTAAATACATGTGGATTCCACAAGTAGCAATTGATCTTAAATCCTTGTACGATAACCCTTCTTCACTGCTGTAGCTGAGCTCCACCAGATCATGTCATGAACACTTATATAGTATTCAATCTTTTTGCAAGTATCTTCTTCAAAGGACAATGTTGAGATACCAAGGCTGCCACCCTTGACTCAAGTAACTAAGACTTTCTCTGAACAAGTCTTATTTACCTCAACAACTCTTCAATCATATTGGATCCACTCTTAGGGTCAAGAGAGATGAATCCTTCCTTGTTGTTTTTGGATGGTGAAAATAAATCACCTCCACTTTCTTCAGATCATGTTTCAAAGAAACACCTTCTAGTCAGAAGAGTAACTAGAAGACTCCAGATACACGACATAGATGTCTTTATGAGTGAACTTGAGAGAATTCTCAAGTATCTTTGACAACCTAGCCGTTCAAACATCTATCAAACTCCTAGAGCAAGAACCTGATAAACTTTACACCTCAACACATCTCCTCTTCAACTGACTCCAAGCTGTACCAGGAAACAAGCTTCCAAGTACCAAGTCATCATACTAGATATCTGACTACAACTTCCTTCACTCCATCGCTCCCGACTCTAAAATAAAAGATGCAGATACCTTTAAGATTATAGAGGCCGACTATTGAGACCTTCCACCAACTGTCTTCAGTAACAACTCCAAAATCCCATAATTCTAGAGCTCTTCCATCAGAAACACATGCAGCGGAACCACCAAGGAACAGATCCTGCTTGCCCTAATAAGATGTCATAACATCTTATAAGACACACCAACAAGAGAACTAGCCACTTCTCTTGTAGTTGTTGTAGAATCTCCTCAGTAACATGAACAACCTTCAGGTTGCTCCCTTCGATCCAGAACATTCATCTCATCCATTAATACCCTTGGGTATGTTTGAGTTGATTGATCTGATCTCCAAAACTCCTCCTTATTTAAACGCCAGAAAGTATCTCCCAAAGATCTCATCCAGAACCAGACAGGATGGATTCTCTGATACCAATTGAAATTCTGGCCTATGCAGACAGCAGATGTCAAGACATTGTGCTGCATAACCTCTTAAACTTGGAGGCGCAGTTGCAGACTGGTACCTTGAATATTAGAACTGCACATTCTCAGATGTCACAACATCTGATCTAACATGTCAGTCAAGAACATTAACAAAATTGTAAACTGCAGAATGTTAAATAAGACAGTAATTGTTAACCCAGTTCAGTGCAATTCACCTACATCTGGGGGATACCAATCCAGGATGAAGATTTCACTATTGTGTAGACTGTTACAAAGTTAAACTCCCACGTTTACAACTTTATCCCTAACATCTACCCCATGAACATCTTTACAAAGGCTAAACTCAATGATTTACAACCCTGATATGAGATACCCAACTCACACCCTAATCACAATTTGTGCTATCTCTGTCATCTGCCAATTCAGAATTGTCGCGGTTTCTTAACCTTCAAGTTATCTTGGACTTGCTTCAAAGCTTCGTCCAAGAACTATACAATAACCATTACCTACAGGTTTCTGGTTGTGTCCCTGTACCTATGCCTTTCACCCTGCATCCCATAATACAGAGTGGAGACTTACAACTCCTAAGAGAGCCAACGACTCTCAAACCCTAAACCCTTATTCAACACAAAGGAACTAGGTTACAAAGTTACAAGTGATACAAAACATACAGTTCTCTCTTTAAAACATAGGTTTAAGTCTCTTTATATAGTCTTCTTTTTGTCTTGGGTTTTCAATCTTTGATCCTGTGTTTCCTTGATCCGTTCCTTAATTCTTGCAACTGATTGAAACCTGCTAACTTACCAAGTCAGTCAGGATGTCGAGACATTTCCTTCGACATCTTTTTCTTCTGCAGATTCTTCAAGTTTATCATCAGAATGTTTTAGCAAAATTTAGTCAAACAACAGGTGCTTTCAACGGGGTTTCCTCGATGGTCGAGTGTGGTGTAGTTCTGTAGGCTCAGAGTACACTGTGTATCTCCTCGACCTATTTTTTCTTGGCCGCGCCCGGTCTTCTTTTTAGGCCTCATAAGATCACCCTGTTCGCGGCTTCGGCCTGCCCGTTTGTTTGCGGGTACCGACCAAGTGAAATGTTGTTTGGTACCTAGCTTGGCGACGAAGTCCTGGAAGTTTTTGTTTGTGAACTGCGTCCTGTTTTCAGTGACGATCGCTTGTGGTAAGACGAACCGGGCGAGTATGTTTCTCTTGTAGAAACATAGTATGTTGTGTGCAGTGATTTTGGAGAAGGCCTCTGCCTCTATCCACTTCGTGAAATAGTCAACACCGACTACCAGGTATTTGTTCTAGTACAACCCTGTGGTAAATGGTTCAAGGATGTCCATTACCCACCAGAAGAATAGCCACGAGGACGGGAGGGTTTTGAGCTCGTTGGGCGGTGCCAAGTGCATGTCCCTGTGACACTGGCATTTATCACACTTTTTGACATGTTCTTTCGCATTGTGCTGCATGATGGGCCAATAGTGTCCTGTTCGCAGGGACTTCCGGACGATGGATCTCCCTCCAAGGTGTTGAGCGTTGATTCCTTCATAGATCTCGTGTAGAATGTGTGCGACCTTGGATTCCTCGACACACTTGAGGTGAGGGATGGAGAATCCTTGTCTGTATAGCTTGTCCTCAATAAGGACGTAGGCGCTAGCTCGACGTCTCGTTACGCTAGCCTCTTTCTGGTCGGGGGGCAGTTCCCTTATTGCGAGGTAGTTGTAGACCGGGGTCATCCAGTAGTCGGTGTCGCTGATGGCATTCATGTCGAGAATCACAGACGGTTTCTCGATGCTTGGGTGGGAAAATATTGTTGCGGTGAGAATCGGATAACAAGCTATTAATTGACTTGTATCACACATCTTTGAATTCATCGCCGAGCTTTGATTTATCCAAAGGAAAGGGTAAAGATCGAAGAAAACCCTTAGAGGATCTAGGTTCGGGGGTTGGTTATACTAAAGGAAGGTATTAGCACCCTAAGTATCTGTAGTACTCTATAGGAACCTCTTGTTAATGTTTGTGTTATGTTATGTTTGCTTGCTAAAAAATCTATGCTAAGGTGAAGGTAAAGACCTAAGGTATATACACTAAGTTTGCTCGCCAAGACGTCGCATCGTGTGCCTACGTATATGACTAAAGAATCAGAGCAACCGTAGTTCACCTAACTAAGGGGTGTATTTAGGAACCATTGACTATGGCCAAAGTTCCAAGAGGGAATGAGTATGAGCTCATGTAGAGTTAAAGAACTCTCTAACTCTAAGTTGTGACAGGGAAGTTGGATACTCAAGGTGATGAGTCCCACATAGAGTCCAAGAACTCTAACTTAATTCTAAGTTGTAATGGGTGAATGACTATGTGGCCTAAGGAAGATGGCCATGAGGCCAAGAGGGTAATGAGCTTTCTATGACTATGAGGTCAATAGAGAGACTTTCTATGACTATGAGGTCAATAGAGAGCGAGGGTTACCTATGGCTATGAGGTCTAGGTTGGAGAATGGCTCTATGACCATAAGGTCAATAGAGAGAATCCTATGACTATGAGGTCAAGAAGGATGATGAGCTATCTATGACTTTGAGGTCAATAGAGAGGCTTTCCTTTGGAAGGAGGGGGGAGATAACAACTTATTAACAAGAGTTTTACAAATGGAACATGATGCTAAATGGAAAAAAATAAGTTCAAGGGTTCAAAGAGAATGTACAACAATTAAACATGATCAAACTCAAAAGCATGATTCAAACATTCATGTATGGCAAGAGATAGTTATATAATTCATAACAATTAAGCACATACATGTCATTTGTAAGCTAGAAATCAAAGGCCAACCAATTAAGGCAAATGACTTAGTAACGAAGCCAAACAAAACCCTAGTAGAATAAACTTATCCAAGGTTGAAAAACTCTCAAAATATACCTCTCAAGAATCGAGAACAAATCTAAGAGTCTCACAAAAATCTCAAGAACTTAGTGAATTTTCAAAAGAATTTCAAGCAAAAAAATACATGTTTTTGTGAATTTTAGAAATTAATACGTAAATTAAATAAAAGTAAAAATAAAAACTATGGAAAATTAAATTAAGCGCTAAAGAGTGTTCATGAAATTTTGTAGCATTTTTAAATAAAAGAAACTATTTTTAATCAATTAAAATTGAAAAAGAAAATAAAATAAAAAAATAAAAAATAAAAAAAGAATACTAAATAACCTAAAGGAGGGTGTATTAGCAATTGGACATGAACTGAGGTTAAGTGTTAAGCATAATGGGCCTTGGCAGAGGGGGGGGGGGGGGGTTAATATCAATTCAGGCCCAAGTTAAAAGAGAGTAGGGCTGGAAAAACGGAAATACGTAAAATGGTGTCTGGGGCGAGGGGGATTCGAACCCCAGACATCCAAGTTACAACACGCATGGTCTACCACTGGGGTGGCTATACATCCGTTGTATAAGCTCACCCCATAAATACATAAGCCTACATTGGTTCATAAAATAATATTTCTGAAACACATGAAATAAATGTTACGCTGGTGTTAGTAAAGAAATCTCAATTGGTCAAGTGATCTTAAGTGACTATCAGACAAAACCACATCCCACCAACTCCATGTTGCCACGCAGACCCTCTTCCCTCATGCATCATGCAAGTTAGAACAACAAACGGGAAAAGAAAAAAACAACATCAATGCGCATGATGCACTTCTCACTTCCTCAATCAATATCTTCCTCTAATCACCATCAAAATTAGTGAAATAAAACATCAAACTGTAGTGCTTAGAACAAGGAATGCCCATGAACTTAAAATTACTCAAAACAAAAGACATAAACAAAAGAAAAACATCATGGAACAGAGGTATTCGTAAACCAACTATCATCATGTCAATATACCAACAAGAGTTCAGAAACCCTTCATGCTGTTTAAAAAAACATAACCTATAGTATTCGAACATGGAATTAGGATAACAACAACCTAGTATTCTAACATGGCAATGTTAAGATTATTCCTTACTTTCCAGCAATATCAACCACTTAGACACTTGTTCAATCATTACTCAGACCCTCTCTCATCCAGGTTTAATAAAATAACACAAATGATCATTGCACACAGAGGATAGAACAACACTAAACTCTCCATGATTCAAACTGAAAACTTCAGATATAGATAAAACAAACATGAAAGTAAAGTCTTGTGAACTTCATGGATGAAGCGAAAGGTCTTCCCTAACACTACTTCTAACCAAACTCAAAACAAAGCATATACTCTGCAAGTGATCTCAACACACAGTCCTTAACATGAGAACAACAACATCATGATATCAACTAGAGACAGCGCCAAAACATACATCATATCCGATGATCTCAAGGATTAGAGCCTCAGTCAAAACCCTAATTTCACATGTGAATGCACTTGAATGATCTCCGATGATCTTACTTCTTGAATCACATCTAAGGCTCATAGATGGTCTCTAGGGATGTCTTCTATCATATGGAGTCATGTCCTAGGGTTTGAGAACAACCCTTGATCAAAATCAAAGGCCATGATTAACTTGTCTTGACAAAACCCTAATTTGGAGGCCTTGAATCTTTCTGTGTAAACCCTAGTTTCAATACAAGAGAGACAAACTTGCAAGATGTGGGCTAGTTAAACAATGCATATAGGATTGATCCTAAATGTCAATGCCGGATGTTATGACATCTAAGAGGTAAAATTTGGGGCACAACAGTTGCCCCTATTTGAATAGCTTTACTAGATGGAACGAGGAATGGAAATCCTCGGGACATAAGGGTGAAAGGTATTTAAATATAGCAAACCAAAAATTTTGCCCTTAGATGGAATGCAGATGCTAAGGACAAGCGATGAACATGCAAATGCTGACATGCCATGAACTTCTAGTATGATGATATGATGCCATGATATTGCAAAGATGCAGATAGACTGGACACCAGAGATAAAGAGCAAACCACCACAGGTGGGCATTGCCGGGGAAGGATGAAGGTTAGTATCTATGAGGAAAATTCACTGGAGATACAGGCTGACCAACAACAGAGACTCACTGGGGAGACTCTGAGGAAATACTGGGGATAGAAAAGTAAAAGAGGGAAACCCTACAGGTCCTTACTGGAGATAAGAGCCAGAGGGGAGTTCTCGACTGGGAAAAGATCCGGGGAGATGGACGACAGGTTCATATGTGACCAGACGACACTGGGGTAATAAAGACACATTCTTACTGGGCATGAAACCAGAAAGAAGACACGATCTCCACTGGGGATCAGTTTGAAATAAAAGGATAAACATTCGCTAAAATATTTTCTGGGGATTTCTTATACTGAAGAGTTCAAACGGGGTCTTCAAGAAAAGCCAGAGAAGACAGAGATAAACTCTTGCGCGCCAGATGAAAAGATGACTGGACTTTAGCTGGGAATAAGGTTAATGAACCATTAGTGATTGGACTCGGGTACCAATATGAGTTGGACTCCAATATGAGTTGGAAAGGACACCAACTTGGGGTTATAGTTTGGATACCAGTATGAGCTGGACTTTGACTACCAGTATGAGCTGGATTTGGGGTGCCAATATGAGTTGGACTCTGAATACCAGTATGAGTTGGATTTTGAATACCAGTATGAGCTGGATTTTGAAATGATACCAATATGAGTTGGTTTGGATACCAGTATGAGATGGATTTTGGATAAAAGGACCAATATGAGTTGGTTTTTTAGATAAAAGGACCAATATGAGTTAGTTTTTGAATGCCAATATGAGTTGGACTTTAAATACCAGTATGAGCTGGATTTTGGATGCCAATATGAGTTGGACTTTGAATGCCAATATGAGCTGGATTTGGATGCCAATATGAGTTGGACTTTGAATGCCAGTATGAGCTGGACTTTAAATACCAGTATGAGCTGGATTTTGGATGCCAATATGAGTTGGACTTTGAATGCCAGTATGAGCTGGACTTTAAATACCAGTATGAGCTGGATTTTGGATGCCACTTTAAATGCCAGTATGAGCTGGATTTGGATGCCAATATGAGTTGGACTTTGAATGCCAGTATGAGCTGGACTTTAAATACTAGTATGAGCTGGATTTTGGATGCCAATATGATTTGGACTTTGAATGCCAATATGACCTGAAGTCTAGGTTCATATTTGACCCGGGTTTTAGGTTCATATATGACCTGAAATTTAGGTTCATGTTTGACTTGAAATTTAGGTTCATATTTGACCTGAAATTTAGGTTCATATTTGACCTAGGTTTATAAACAAATGCCAACAATCACTGGACTTAAGGTTCCCAGATGTGGAAATTAAATATCAGACAGGTTAATACCGGGGTTGCAGGTTAAACTTCCTGGGGAATGCCAATTATGGTTGCAAAAAGGTTGGATAGTACTAGAGATAGATAAGCTTCTCAGAAGAGACTGCCACTTATTGCCATAGAAAAACAAGCTTCTCCAAGAGATTACTACTTGTTGTTGGTTAAAAATTCCAAAGAGATGTTGATATCACAACACTGTTGGAGAAAAGGATTTTGTCCTCCACGAGGATATGTAAACGATTCTTCTGCGAGACATAGTGCAAAATAAATGCACATTCAAAAATAGGTTCGGAAACCACACCTGCAAGGGACCAAAGTTCGATCTAGGGACAAGCTAGAAAGAAATGGTAAAACAAGACTCCAATTGAGGAATGAACTCAAACGGGACTCTATCTTATCCAAATGTGGAAAAGATAACTGAACCAACCATCATCCACGAGAATCGATCTCTGTGGGGAATATAGAAAGGATGAGCACTTTATGCCTAGGGCCGACGACTCTATTGGAGAGAATGGACAAACCCGATCACTTGGGGAGATAAACACCAAAGTGAAAAAAAACAGGTAAACACCAAAAAGGGGTAGCAGAAAAACTAAGATGCTATGTAAATGCTTATGCTTATGCTGACAAAACAGACAAAGGAAAGTGAGACGGAGATGAAATAAACATCTCGACAAGGATACCCAGCCAAAGTCATCATATTGGACCATCACTAGGGGATGAATAGGAAGAATCCGCAACTTTTCTTCAAGGTTAAGACTTCCTTTGAGGCAAAAGAGTAATTTACTCGGGGTATAGCATCATGACTTCACTAGGATTGCCATCACGAGCATCATCTCTTTATTGGAAGGAAATCTATGGAGAATTGCCAACATTAAGCTGAAGTAACAGCTTACTGGGGAACTAGTAAAAAGATGTCACAAAAATTGAGTAGTTCTGCATAACTCATCTGCCCCGGATTACATGGTCTATCAGAAGAAAATACCAAGAGGATTTTACAGAAGAATTGGCATGCAAGGGGCTTCAATATCTTCAAACTCTTGGAGAGATTCATGAATTTCGACATAATTGCCCCAGATTGACTGCATTTACACAACAAGGTCCTTGAATTTGTACTCCAGACTGGTTGTTGATAACTGGGGAATAGGCTTTCCCCTGTCATCTTGGTTGATCTGTGAAGGAAATGCCCCAGCCTAACTGATCCTTTTAGAGATTTTTCGAATCTCGACCTGACTGCTTTTGATTAACTGGTCTGTGAGGATAAGTCATCAGAAGAATTGGCATATCAAATGCTTTAATATCTTCACACTCTTGAAGAGAAATGAACCTTGACATAACTGCCCAAGTTTAACTGTATTCGCAATACAAAATACTCAAACTGTGGTAGAAACAACTGAGGAACAAACTTGCCCCTGTTGGTAGGTCTTTGGAGTCCTTTCCTTGAAATAAACTTGTTATAAGATGACCTCAAGAAGGCTTGCCCCAATACTCTGAATTTTGAAGAGTTCTGCCCCTGATTCACTAACTCTTGGGATGATTGATTGGCAAATCCTCATACTTGGTTGCCCCTGATTGAGCTTCCTTTATCAAGTCAAATTCCCTAGCTGGCTGCATTTGTTGGGATTTCTTTGATATTGAATTATTTTGCAAACAAGTATTGTTCATTTAAAAATTGGCAATTTCAATGCAACATTAATGCAAGCTTTTGAAAACAAAGTTTATTGATGAAACACACACAGTGGAATGATTAAATAATAAAACAAAGGTGAATCTAGCCAGTTACGGAATGACAGATGAAGTGATCAACACACACAATGGGAGTCAAGTTAATCAACCTTGTTGTAGTATGCTTTCAAAACAACCTTACCTCAATTAGGTCTTTTAAGGGTTGTAACGTGGCTTGGTTCACGGTTCATGAAACAAAAGATAAAGGCTCAAAGTTAATTTGTCCCACCCCATCTTCGTGATGAACTCCAATCCTACACTCAGTTAACTCAAGCTATACATTCAAGTTTCCAAAGGCTAGGAAATGAATTGATGATAGTTGATGATGATTTAGACACTTAAATAGTCATTACTCCCTTGCAGCATTTAGTTATCCTTTATTGCTGAGGTTTTGAGACCTCTTCTTGTCTTCACTGAGGTTATGAGACCTCTTCTTGTCTTTGTTGAGGTTATGAGACCTCTTCTTTTGCTGAGGTTATGAGACCTCTTCTTCTTAGTTATTATACAAGCCCTCTTATAAGGCAAAGCTTTGGGCCTCCCATCTTTCTTGGCTTTTGCCTTGAAAGGGACTCGACTTATTCTTCGATTAAGGATTTCTCAACGGTCCTTCCTTATTTGTCACTTCGAGAACAACTTGTACAACATTTATTCACTTGATTGGAGAGAGCTGACTGGCATCTTGCATGAAGCGCCGCACTCGAATGCGTAACTAAGTTAAACTGAGAACTACCCTGCTCCAAGGTTGAGATTTAAGGGTTTTTTTATGTAAGGAAAGAAAACTCCTACTTCTAGGCTCGAAGGGTTAACGAGGGATTATCTTCCTTATTTCTCCAGTGTTTGGGAATTAAAACAATGCCTTACATCCTCGACAAGGTTTAATCGAAAGCATACCATAACAATTATGGATATAATATTTTCATCATCCTCCCTAATCTTTGCTTAAACAAACAGTTTGATGAGTGGAAAGAAATAAGATAAAGATATATTTTTTGTTTTTTCACGAACATAAAAGTAAATGAGTGAAAAGAATGGACTTAATCAAAAGGTGCACAAACATTTCATTAATCTTGCCGATATGAAAGTACAACAATGCTTATAAGCAAATACAAATTCAAAGTGAAGGAAATATAATTGAAAATACTGAAATGAACAAAATACAACCAACTTTGGTGAATTGATTTCAAAATATTTCAGTTTCCGGGCCCAAGCGCGGGAACACCTTCGCCACTCATCACTAGTTCCTTGTGATACAGAATCTTGAGAGGCCTCTGTCGCTCCTAGGATTTTCATCCAGGTACAAACGCGAGAGTGGCGCAGAAAACAGAGTCGCCAGCCGTGTAAATTTATCCCAAGAGAGGGAAAGGGAACACCGCATAAACCTGAGGAAGAGGGAAAGGAATGGTCATCGCAACCATTGCCTGGGTTCGGGAGTCGGTTACGCGAGGGGAAGGTGCTAGCACCCCACGCGTCCATCGTACTCGATGGGATCCACGCTTGTTGTCTATTCTAAGGGTGAGTTATCCTATCATCTATGGCTGTACTAAGACAGGGGAGGAAAAAACTAAGACAGACTCGGTAGGACGTCGACGTCCTAGGCCTACGTACCCCCTTTGTGCAATGGGGAATTCAGAGTCAACGTAGTTCGGACCAAGTTCTTTTTGTGTTTTTTTATGAGCGACGTTAACGCATCGTCCCAAAGTCTAGGGCACAGGGGCGAATACTTAACGCATCGTCCCAAGACAGGACGCTCGCTAAGCACTCTAGAAAGATGAGAGGAAGCCCCTCATTTCTCATTCCCCATGCTTAAGGCTCGTGCGCAATACACTTTATACTTATTAAGTGTTTTCGAGAAGTTTTGAGATGAGAAGAGAGAAGACACAAAGGAAACTCTAAAGGGAAACTAAGAGTCCTAATGTTATCATGCATGGGTGACCTACGGTTAGTGAGGTTTGACGACAACCTAAGCCTAAAGAAAAGAAAAGATGAGAGAAGGAATGAGTAAGGTGGACATGGATGATTATCCACACCCTTAAATAACTTACATCGGTCCCTGCATAAAAGGTTAGTACGAAACAGACACAAGTAATATTAAGGTAAATGAAAACCAAACATTGACATATAATAGTGATTAAATGACCTACAACAATCCAAACATGAATTAAGAAGTCAACTAAACAACCCCAAAACAATGGCACAAGTGCCTCTTCAAACAGACTCAGGCATGATCAGAAATATGCATACAAGAAAGCCTCAAACAAGAAAGCAATTAAACAGGTAGTAAAACATCTTTTAAAATTGCCAAATTAATTCTCAACATTGTTCAACCAGAATCAAACATCATATCAAAAACTCCTGCAAAAATTCAAGATGTTAGTCACTCAAACAATTAGGCAAAACTTAGATGAGAAACATGGTTCAATGTGCTATAGGGAAGGACTAAAATGCAATATGAGATGATTTTAAAAATGAGAGAAAAATATTTTAATGCAATTCAATGTATTGGTGAATGAATGCAAAAAGAATGGATTCAAAATATTTTATGGATGCAGAAAAATAAAATAAACAATGCAATGTGTGCATAATGAAATAAATTCAAAGAGGAATTATTAAAATAATTATTTCAGTTGATAAAAATAAAATAAAATAATAAAATAAAATTTGTGACAATTTTATAAAATTATAAATATGATATATGAATTTTCTGGGAATTTTTAAATGCAAGAAATTATTTTTAAAAATTAAAAATGAAAATGTAATAAATTAATAAAAATAAAAATATGAAAATGCAAAGGGGGGTGCGTTAAGTAATGAAACATGTTGGAATTGTTAATGGGCTAAAGGGTGGGGGTGTCATTAGCGAGCCCAATCCTAAAATCCCTCAGAAAAAAAATAAAATAAAAAAAGAACATAAGGACTTTAGTCAATGAATTGACTCAACACGGGACCTTGGATTGATTATACGCTCCGCATTTAGTCAACAAGATCAAAAAGTATTGAAGATCAGTGGTCAGGATTAACACGCACACCACACTTATCAAACACGCACGCACGCACAACCAACCAGCCTACCATACATCCCCATGTGCCAGGCACATGTTTATTTTTATTCGTTGGCAGCATAGGATCCACACGATTCATCCCACGCACGTAAGCAAGTCAACAAAGTACAAAGTAATCATGATAAGGGCACGTGATCTGAAGGCATATGATAATAACAATGGACGGCACACACACGAACACTGAATAAAACTCAGAAAAAAATAAAAAATAAAACACATGGCAAGCTTTGGACCGTGCGATCAAATGCATCAACGGCTGGGGATCATATTCCTCGCCAAAAACCCTAGCCGGCCAGAGCACCATACCAGTCGCCGGAGCCCTAGCTCCGGCCGCCCCCACGGCCACCTGCAACTCAAAAACAACCCAGAAAACGCAAGTGCCTATACCATTCTGACCAGAATTTCGTCAGGATCTCAAATATGCCATAAAAAATTCCAAACCATTAGCACACAATAAAAAACGCAGAGAACAAGCTTTGGGTCCAAAACTTTAAACACACCATATGCACATAATACACGTCCACACTCAAAATAAATTATATCAGCATGATCCATGGATGTCACACAACATTATGCACACTTAAAAACAGAGTTCTATGATCATGCAAAACATCACTAACCTGAAGCTATGCGCTACGTATCCTTGATTTTAGCTCCAAAAGATGGTTGGTTTTTGCTCTGTGGATCCCCAGAAAGAAAGTTGTGGAAGAACCTTTGGAAAAAACCTTGTAGATCGTGAGATTCGAAGAGATGAATTTTTAGGGCTCACACTTGAATTCTCCTCCAAAAGCATGTGTTGAAACCCTAACCAGTGCATGAATTGGTTTAAATAGATTAGGGTTTTTCACTGATAATGGTTTGGGCCTTGGAAATTCTCCACTTAATGAGTTTTGGACAAATTTGGAAATTTACATTATGTGAGATACACCTCCTTCCATGCATGTATATCCAAATATTTCATGATGGATCACTTATGTTTAAATTGCTAACCACACCTGAATTTGATTTGGGCCTTGAATCATTTTGGTTCATGAGTTTTCAATGTCTTGGCAATTTTGAATAATGGAGAATAAGTGATAAATACACCATGGATTTACTTGATTCAAAGGCCTAAAATGATCCTTGAGGAGTGTCTTTTGATGTTAGCATGTGACATGAAGCAATGGAATAAATTATAGGTCACTATGCCAAAGTTGTGAAAATGGAATCATGAGAAACCCTAAAAACCACTTTGCCTTCTTTTGATCATAAGTTGAGTTTCACAAATGATATGGAGACCCACTAGTACTTGTTGGAAAGAGGAGAAAAAGATCTTCAACTTTCATGTTGGAGGGAAATTCATTTGAAGCTTCTTTGATGATGAAAAGTTAAGTTGAATGTAGTGTAAGAACTTGCCCAAAAAGGAAACTTTCAAATTATAGGTCATTTCCATATTTAGTAACTTTTGCACCAACCCTTGATTCTTGATAAATGGCATGAAACTTGACTCTTGAAGACCATAAGAGGGTGTGAGACCCTGAAAACCTTGGAGAGAACCTCAAAATTTCACAGTTGACTTCCCCTCTCATTGTTGACTTTTCCCCGATTCACTTGATTCCCAATCCATTGGCCAATTGAAATCCTCCTGAACCAAACTGATGGACAACCTTCCATTCCTAGATACTTAGGGACCCAAGGAATACCATGGAATCAGGTCTTGCCTAAGAAATCAGAAATAAACTGATTTTATAGCAAACCCTAATTTAGGTACCCTCAGTCTAGGAGGAAACAACACAGTCTCCAAATCCAAATTCCTCTGAATATGATGTGTACCCTCTCCAACAAAGATAAGATATGCCATTTGGTGATGATAAAAACCCAAGGAGCTTGCCCATTGGAGCAATAAACCCAAGAATCTCAAAACCCTAATTTCTGCACTGGTTAGGAGAAAGTAATCCACTTGAACTCTCTTGCTTGACCCTCTGAAGAACTTCTTCTCCTCTTGAACTTGCCTCAGGCACCTTGACCCCATGCTAAGAACCAATGATATGCACACATGATAATGCAAAAATGAAATGAAACATAAGCCAGTTAGTACTAAAGTAAGGAGGGCAAATTTTGGGGTGCAACAGTTGCCCCTATTCAATCAACTTGGTCCTGAGGGTATGATAGCAACGACTTTTAGACAATCAGGATGCATGGAGATTGAATACCAAAGAACCCGGAAATTTGCAATCCTCCACTGGAGAATTAGCCGTAAATGCTGTATTGTCACAGTACGGACGAGTGTCAGGTATGTTGGGTATAAAGTGAAACAAACTCTCCCAAGTTACGTCATCTATGCTGACAAAGAGAACTGACAAAATAAATCTTCAAAAGATTGCTATCTCTGCTGATAAAGAGAACTAGCAACATAAGTGCCATCCCTGCTGATAAAGGGAACTGACGAAAGAAAATAGCCGAAAGATTGCTATCTCTGCTGATAAAGAGAACTAGCAAAATAAATGCCATCCCTGCTGATAAAGGGATCTGACGAAAGAAATCTTCAAAATATTGCTATCTCTGCTGATAAAGAGAACTAGCAACTTAAATGCCATCCCTGCTGATAAAGGGAACTGACGAAAGAAAATATCCAAAAGATTGCTATCTCTGCTGATAAAGAGAACTAGCAACATAAATGCCATCCCTGCTGATAAAGGGAACTGATGAAGAAATCTTCAAAATATTGCTATCTCTGCTGATAAAGAGATCTAGCAAAATAAATGCCATCCCTGCTAATAAAGGGAAACTGGCCAGCTAAAATATGTCAAGCAAGAACTGAATACCAGGCGAGAACCGAATTTACAAAAGAGATGTCAGACGAGAACTGACTACTAGGCTAGAACTGGGCTTACACAAATAAGTCAGACGGGAACTGCCTACCAGACGAGAACTGGGTTTACACCAAATAAGTCAGACAACTGGGTTTACACCAAATAAGTCAGACGGGAACTGACTACCAGACGAGAACTGGGTTTACACCAAATAAGTCAGACGGGAACTGGCTACCAGACGAGAACTGGGTTTACACCAAATAAGTCAGACAAGAACTGACTACCAGACGAGAACTGGGTTTACACCAAAGGAGAAAGGTCAAATAAAGGCAAACTTCTAACGGACTCACGGTCCACAGAAAAGATGACTCCGCTGGGGAAAGGAGAAGTCTAAATAAAAGACTCTGTCGGGGAGCACAAATATGAGGAACGCATCCCTCCAAGATCTCCTGAGTTGTGCCATCTCTGCTGAGAAAGAGAACTGGCAAGGAAAACATCAAACCTGGCTTATGCTTCGAATGCAAATGTTTGAATTATGGCGTAATGCTCCATACGAAATGGAAATGCTACACGTTTGAGGATGCAATGCGAATGCTTATGATATGCAAAAGGGGTCCCTCCAGCAAAATAAATGCATGGAGAGAAAAGACCAATTCAGCTGGGGATGACAAAAACAAATTGTCCTCTGAATCCAGGAACTCTGCTGAGAAGGATCATACTGATCGACTCTTCGGATCAACAACTTCTACTGGGGATGAAATCCCAAAAGAACTACCAGGGGCCACACCTGTCTTTCACTGAAGGTAACATCCAAAACCTGAGATTTCTCCTCTGCTAGGGGAGTTGAGAATGAATGCCAATGACAGAACCGGAAGTCTGTTACTGAAGATTGCTAATATCCAATTGGGCTCAGGACCTGCTGGGGGATGCCAGCCCATAATACCATCCTGCTTAGGGAAAATAGTCCATAATACCATCCTGCTTGGGGACTCCTGCCTTGTTGGGGACTAGAATATGACATCGTTGGTGAAGGCACACTTCCTGACCGGATGGGGAGGGTGAACACCCTGATTTTGTGGGGAAATAACGTCTTGATCCAGAGAAAATACTTTCCAGGTCTCCTGCTGGGGAAGGTCTGCTCTGCTGAGGAAAAGTGCAATCTCAATGCTGGGGAAAGCAAACTGCTGGGGAAATACAATCCTGTTACCACTCAACCTGACCTGTCTCTATGTTCATAAACACCCCTTTGAACTTTCCACTTGCCCCAGACCACCAGGTCTAACGGGAGAAATCATCTCGAGAGGATTTTATAGAAGACCGGGCGTTCGCACTGCCCCAGGGTCTTCAAACTCTCAGAGAGATTTATCAGATCTCGGCATAACTACACTGGACTTCATAATCCATGAAGTACATTACCTCAAAAGGGATTGTAATGACTTAAAAATACTCTACATTAGTATCTTGAACCTTGAGGAGGTGTTTTCAATTAACCATCTTCAGGAGTGGACCATCTCCCACGCTCTAGAGGTGGCCTGCCCCAATATGAGCTTTGAAGTGACTTTGCCCCTGATCTTAGAATGAATGCCCCAGAATAACTAAATTTCAGAGAGATTTCTCGATGTGACTACCCCAGATCGGCTACATATTAACACGACTTACTGGGGAGAGCCTGCTCTACACTGAGTCTCTTGGCAGCATGCCCTCTGATATGATTGTCCTTCAGAATTTCCAAGCATCCCAACTTGGCAGGATCAAGCTTCTTGACTGACTTTCACTGTGTAAGCTGCATTGATGCTTAGGCACATGTATGCAAACAGAACAAGTTATTTATGAGAATGATAGTTCTAATGCGCCAAATATGTTAACCTTGAAGTTTTTATTGAAAATGCGTCGCCAAGCCTTGTGAACGAATCACTTGCTGGAATGAGACCTTGATTTTTGAATGGCAAAACAATGCGCACATGCAATACCAACAAATCTTATTAGCACAACTCATAGGAGTCAGGAACGCTATCCTGTTGGAGTACGCTTTCGGAATAAACCCTGTTTCAATTAGGACTTTTAAGGGTTGTAACGTGGTCTGGTTCACGGTTTCAGAAAAAGGATTTATGGCTCAAAATTTATCGGTGCCCACCCACTCTTCGTGATGTTCTCCAGTCCTATGTTCAGTTAATCTGACACAAACGCTCATCTCTCAAAAGGTTTATGATCTTTAAGGAACCCACGCCACTAATGGTTTGGCACCTAAGGGAGTTTTGGAATGACAGTCACCCCTTTTTGTCTTTTGTGTCTGTAATCACACGAATTTGTTCTTATCGAGGATTTTCTTTTGTAATGCTTTTCGCTTTTTCTTTCTTTTGCTTTTTGATCCCTAATTTTTTCCTGGACTGACTCTTTTGAGCTTTTCGATTTTTAAGTCCAGCGGGATGCCCTAACTTTTGCCTAAGTCACTTGTTTTCAAGTTTCGACTTAGCGGGCTTTCTTTGTTTTTTTATTCCCCTTTTGAACAAAGCGTGTGACACTGGTTGTCTTACTTGCTTGAAAGGGTTGTGACTGCCTCACTCCTTGATTGTTGATGGATAACCATTGTGCTTTTACATCTCTTGACCTCTTGATGGTGGGATAGAGGGTAATGGTTCCTCAGATGCACACTCTCCTTGGAATTTGAACGCTCGGTCAAACTAACTGACGCCTACCCTGCCCCTGGGTTAAGTATGAGGGTTTTTTTCGAAAGAAGCTCCTACTCCAAGGCTCAAAGGGGTTAACGAAGGTTTATCTCCCTTATATCTCCAGTGTTTAGGGGTTTGAAACACTGCCTGTACATCCTCAACAGGGTTTTATCCTTGAACATACAACCAGAGTTTTTGCGTTTTCATCTCATCATCCTCCCTCAAGAGTTCTAAACAAGAAAATTGGTATTGCAGCGCGTATAAACATTTAAGAGTGAACACGAATGGATTAATTCAAGAAAAACATACTCATTGCATTAATATCATCATAAAAAAACAAACAAGTCTTACATGCATACGATGTTTTAACAAGAAATGAAAAACTACAAATGAAAATGCAGTAAAGAAGCTGAAGATTGCCATTGCTGAGGAAGCTTAATTCTGTCTGGACGTACTTGCAGACTGAGTGTTCATTTGAGAAAGGAGGCTTCCATTGATGTACATATCATCTTCAGTGAATACAATGACATCTGAGTCTACCAGGTCTTGCACCTCGTGCTGGAATACATTACACTTATCAATTGTATGCCCAAACGTTCCCGAGTGAAACTCGCACCTAGCAGTCATGTCATAATCCGGAGGAATAGGGTATGGTACCGGCGCGGTACTCCTCGTTTGAATTAGAGAGTTCTTGAGCACACGAGCAAACAACTGACTATAAGGGATAGGAATAGGATCAAATATCCTCTCGGGCCTCCTTGGTCTCGGTTGCCCCTATTGCTGATAATTCTGCCGTCGGTGCTGATTTGGGCGCCTCACCTGCGCTTGCACTTTCCTTTCCATATTTGGCTGAGGCACAAACAAAGGTTGCTGACATAGAGCTTCTGCAGCAAAAGGTTGTGGAGAAAGTCCTTGACATGAGGTGGATCCAGTAAAGAGGGGAGGAGTTTCCACTTCTTTTGCAACCATTGGGGTAGAATCACCTTGTATATTCACGCCGCCCGATGTGAACTCAATTGCCCCTGCATCAATCAAATCCTGGACTTGGTGCTGAAAGGCCCTACATTTCTCCACAGTATGCCCTGGTGCCCCAGAATGGAAATCACAATGGGCTCTTGCATCATAGCCTGGTGGAGGATTACCAGTGAGAGGAGCCAAAGTCCTTTTCGGTACCAGTTGCAACTGAAGGAGATGCTGCAATAGTTGAGAATATGGCATAGGGAGCGGATGAAAAACTCTTTCAGACTTCTTCTGTCTCTGTGTACACTTTTTGCCCTTGGGCTTCTCTTGGGAGCCAAGACCTAGCTGCTGTTGGGAAAGTTCTGGAACTTCTGCTTATGGAAGAGATTCACGAGGTAATCCACGATTTAAGTCAAATTCCAAAGAGATGGGAGGAGTAAGGATCTCTGTTGTGGAAGCGGGCACATGACTGTCTTCCTTCTTCAACACCCTATTCGAAATTTCCATGGCCAAACCCATCTGAGTCTTCATCTGATTGATCTCCTCCCTCAGCATCTTCTGGTCTTGCATGAGAGTTTACATATTCCCCATAAGCTGCCCCATCTGGCCTCGCATTTCCCTTAACTCAGCTTGAACTTGCTCCATGATCAACTCCTGAATGGCCTGAGAGATTAAGTCTGCAATTCTGAAGAAAACCAGATCAGAATAAGAATAACCAGCCTTGAACACCTGTTATGCACAATGATTATGCAAAATGATTATGAATATGCAAATGCAAATGAACATGTTTGAATATTCGCAGGGCGATCCACCCCTTGATTCCAGTTTAACAACAAGATAGAACAGAACTTCTGCTCATATATTAAGAAAACCAGAGGAAAACCAAATGTCAACAATCACAAAAAATCCAAGATAACAAGTCTGAACACAATAATCATAGATCCCAGCCAACAAGCCTGGCGGTGGTCCAAATAATGAAAGAAAACTGTGGCATATCATCAAAGTCTACAAGTGTCAATCCCCCCATCCATTATGCTTCTTGCTCCAGTCTTGAATTTCTTTGAACAACTTTCTGGTGTCGGGATGCTTCGGCCTCTGAATTAGCTCTTGAATGAGAACGTCCCTCCTATGCATGATCCCTTCCAAGTATCGGCAATGCAACTCCCAAGCGTCTTCTCCAGAAACACCATCCATGCTAGGACCCTCACTTCTAGGTCTCTTCACTTCAGCTTGGATCTTAAGTTCCTCTATCGAGGCTATAGCTTCATTGAGTCGACCCTCGACTGCTTATCTCTTAAATACCCCTGACAGGATCTCAGCGTCTTTTTTCTTGAGCGTCAACTTCAACTCATCAATCTGAGCTAGATAACCGTCTTCCTTTTTCTTATTCTCAGCCATTGCAGTTTCTCGGTGATTATTGAACCTGTGAATTTTTAATAAAGCCTCGTCCAATTCCTCCTTCTTAGACTCGAGAACCTTACTGATACCATCCAAAGCTTGCTTCATCCTTCGTCTGGATGTGACCATGTCAACTAGCTCTTTTTCTGCCTTAGCAAGAAGCTCTATCTTCAATTTGGCGGTATGAACAGCTTCACCCCGCTCATGCTTCAACTGATAAATCTCTCTTTTTAACTCACTATTTTCTTCCCGCAGTCTTTCCTTTTCATCCCACAACTTGTTAAACTTCTCTATCCCAACTGTGGTAGGTGGCTCGATCGTCAAAGGATACAAAGGTGGCTCCACCGGGAAGGGAAGAAGCTCCTCTTCTGCTCTCTTCTTAATCCACTCTTTATAGGAAGATAAAGCCCAGTTATTACATTTCTCGAATGAAGTTTTACCCTTCTTGGTCACCTGTTTCCAAGCATTCACAATCTTCCTTATCATCTCTTGATCCTCCATACCATTGAAGAATAAGGACTCTCTGATATCTCGCTCTTCAGGTGGACCTCTCAAAGGATAACCAAACTGCCTGATAACAAGGGAATGATTGTAGTTAATTCCACCTCTTCTCCCTATCAAGGGTACATTAGGGAACTCTCCGCACTTGCAAATAATCTCCGTTCCTAGCAAATCATGGTTGAACCAGGCAATGTTGTCAGCAGTCAAGCCCATTAACCTCTTTGACCACTTCAGAGAATCTCTCGTATCAACAAAGGCACCAGTTTCAGGGAGATGGCTCAGAAACCAAGTAGATAAGAGTGGTGGACAACAACTCACGGTTTTTCCCTGCCTGTTTTCATTCTTGTAGTGGACTGAGTGATACACATCACCTAGCAAGGTAGGTATAGGATTCTTCGAAATAAAGATTCTGACGGCATGCATATCCACCAGATCAAGAACATTGGGAAACAAAACAATCCCATAGATGCACATAGCCAGAATAGCTTGGAATGCAGTCCAATTCTTCTCTTTAACATGTATGTAAGCTTGATCAAATAAGAACTTCAATAAGAAATCCTTAGCTCCTTGTTTTTCCTCAATATTACTGCTCAGAACGGATTCACCAATATGAAGAGCAATAGCCATTTCTTTTATCTCGGGGTGTTCTTCAGAAAAGAATACTATGTCATGCCTGATGGGGATTCCCAAAATAAATGAGAACTCCTCCAACGTTGGGGCCAAGATGTAGTCTGGGAAAGTGAAGCAACGCAAAGACGGATCGTAAAACTGAAGAAGTGTATGAATGGCATCCTTCTCATACTTGGAGATATTATAAACAAACTTCAGAAGTCTCCCATACCCTCCACTGAACTCTGTACGAACTCCGGGACCAGCCATACTAATCAGCTTGTGAATCAATGTCACAGTCGGATCTGGGAACGAATAGGCAACAGTCTTCTTTCTCGGGACATCCATGCCAAGGTAACCTCAGAAAACCAGAATCAAGAGTAAGATGTGAGCCCTGAAAAATGTCAAACATGTCAGAATGCAAGAAAAATGATATGCTCATGCAAACATGGGATCAAGGCAACACTGTTGGATGTGCTGTGGTGTTAACTGAACGAGAACCACAACCCAGAAAACCAGAATTCCAAAAGTACCGAACCACTGAGATAACCGGGAACCCAGATAATCAAACATTGATGAGAAATCCAGAAAAACCGGGTATGTTGAAGGTTTCGGTTACCTGTAAACCTGCAAACACCCATCCTCTCTCACGTGTGGGTACTAGGATGTTCAGTATCCCGGGTTCTCAGGTCGAGAAATGATGATACGTTCACCATTTCTGGTTTGGCATCATCATCAATCGAGGAGGCCTCAACTGATTCTCCAAAGCGGAAGGTCCTCAACTTTGGCACTGAGGTCGAGAAACAATAGTATATTCATCCCTCGGGGTACAGTACTATCGTCAATCGAGGAGTGCCTCCACTGATTCTCTTCAAAAGGTAGGGGCCATCCTATGCGAGTTCCAAAGTGGGCCCTCGGGTGCGAATGGGTTTGCCACAGGATATGGTCTGCCACTGTCACCACTAAAGAGGGATGTTTCCACTAAGGTCCTCGATGATCGGTCACCAGAGTCGACAGCTCTCTAGATCGACACCCTAACATGCGCAAGACACACACGTCAGAATGCGTCCCAAGATAGCCTCGTCTGGTTGTGAATTTCGTGAACACACAAACGTACCAAGCGGGCACGTAGGTCCCACTACTCTCCACTCTAGTCCTAGTGTATACTCAAGCCTGGGTATTGGGCTTATCTCTCAGAACGACCCAACCTGCAAAGCAGAAACAGCCATCACAACACAACAATATCCAGTATGACAGTAATAAAAATGAAATGCAATGCAGTAAAAGCTGTAAAATGGTAATATACAACATAATATAGCACAACAAATAAACACCCAACAAAAAAAAACAAACAAGCGCTAGGATCGACTCGCTAAAGGGGATGGACCAGCATAGGTCAACCAGGTTCCCCAGCTGAGTCGCCAGCTGTCGCTCCCAGGATTTTCATCTAGGTACAAACGCGAGAGTGGCGCAGAAAATAGAGTCGTCAGCCGTGTAAATTTATCCCAAGAGAGGGAAAGGGAACACCGCATAAACCTGAGGAAGAGGGAAAGGAATGGTCATCGCAACCATTTCCTGGGTTCGGGAGTCGGTTACGCGAGGGGAAGGTGCTAGCACTCCACGCGTCCATCGTACTCGATGGGATCCACGCTTGTTGTCTATTCTAAGGGTGAGTTATCCTATCATCTATGGCTGTACTAAGACGGGGGAGGAAAAAACTAAGACATACTCGGTAGGACGTCGATGTCCTAGGCCACGTACCCCCTTTATGCAATGGGGAATTCAGAGTCAACGTAGTTCGGACCAAGTTCTTTTTGTGTTTTTTTATGAGCGACGTTAAGTTCGCGTCCGACAGTTAGGGTCGATGCCTGTTTGCGTCTCAGACGGAAAGTAACGTACCCTTTTTGAAAATAGCCTTTAGTTTGACAATCCCGAAGGACAAAAAGGTTTGAAGTTTGTTTGTATTTTTTAGGACAGAAGTGACTTGAGTTAGTTCATAACTTGCATTGCACCAAAGTCTAGGGCACAGGGGCGAATACTTAACGCATCGTCCCAAGACAGGACGCTCGCTAAGCACTCTAGAAAGATGAGAGGAAGCCCCTCATTTCTCATTCCCCACGCTTAAGGCTCGTGCACAATACACTTTATACTTATTAAGTGTTTTCGAGAAGTTTTGAGATGAGAAGAGAGAAGACATAAAGGAAACTCTAAAGGGAAACTAAGAGTCCTAATGTTATCATGCATGGGTGACCTATGGTTAGTGAGGTTTGACGACAACCTGAGCCTAAAGAAAAGAAAAGATGAGAGAAGGAAAGAGTAAGGTGGACATGGATGATTATCCACACCCTTAAATAACTTACATCGGTCCCTGCATAAAAGGTTAGTACGAAACAGACACAAGTAATATTAAGGCAAATGAAAACCAAACATTGACATATAATAGTGATTAAATGACCTACAACAATCCAAACATGAATTAAGAAGTCAAATAAACAACCCCAAAACATTGGCACAAGTGCCTCTTCAAACAGACTCAGGCATGATCAGAAATATGCATACAAGAAAGCCTCAAACAAGAAAGCAATTAAACAGGTAGTAAAACATCTTTTAAAATTGCCAAATTAATTCTCAACATTGCTCAACCAGAATCAAACAACATATCAAAAACTCCTGCAAAAATTCAAGATGTTAGTCACTCAAACAATTAGGCAAAGCTCAGATGAGAAACATGGTTCAATGTGCTAAAGGGAAGGACTAAAATGCAATATGAGATGATTTTAAAAATGTTAGAAAAATATTTTAATGCAATTCAATGTATTGGTGAATGAATGCAAAAAGAATGGATTCAAAATATTTTATGGATGCAGAGAAATAAAATAAACAATGCAATGTGTGCATAATGAAATAAATTCAAAGAGAAATTATTAAAATAATTATTTCAGATGATAAAAATAAAATAAAATAATAAAATAAAATTTTTGAAAATTTTATAAAATTATAAATATGATATATGAATTTTCTGGGAATTTTTAAATGCAAGAAACTATTTTTAAAAATTAAAAATGAAAATGTAATAAATTAATAAATATAAAAATATGAAAATGCAAAGGGGGGCGCGTTAAGTAATGAAACATGTTGGAATTGTTAATGGGCTAAAGGGTGGGGGGTGTCATTAGCGAGCCCAATCCTAAAATCCATCAGAAAAAAAAATAAAATAAAAAAAGAACATAAGGACTTTAGTCAATGAATTGACTCAACACGGGACCTTGGATTGATCATACGCTCAACATTTAGTCAACAAGATCAAAAAGTATTGAAGATCAGTGGTCAGGATTAACACGCACACCACACTTATCAAACACGCACGCACGCACAACCAACCAGCCTACCATACATCCCCATGTGCCAGGCACATGTTTATTTTTATTCGTTGGCAGCATAGGATCCACACGATTCATCCCACGCACGTAAGCAAGTCAACAAAGTACAAAGTAATCATGATAAGGGCACGTGATCTGAAGGCATATGATAATAACAATGGACGGCACACACACGAACACCGAATAAAACTCAGAAAAAAAATAAAAAATAAAACACATGGCAAGCTTTGGACCGTACGATCAAATGCATCAACGGCTGGGGATCATCTACCTCACCAAAAACCCTAGCCGGCCGGAGTACCATACCAGTCGCCGGAGCCCTAGCTCCGGCCGCCCCCACGACCACCTGCAACTCAAAAACAACCCAGAAAACGCAAGTGCCTATACCATTCTGACCAGAATTTCGTCAGGATCTCAAATATGTCATAAAAAATTCCAAACCATTAGCACACAATAAAAAACGCAGAGAACAAGCTTTGGGTCCAAAACTTTAAACACACCATATGCACATAATACACGTCCACACTCAAAACAAATTATATCAGCATGATCCATGGATGTCACACAACATTATGCACACTTAAAAACAGAGTTCTATGATCATGCAAAACATCACTAACCTGAAGCTATGCGCTACGTATCCTTGCTTTTAGCTCCAAAAGATGGTTGGTTTTTGCTCTGTGGATCCCCAGAAAGAAAGTTGTGGAAGAACCTTTGGAAAAAACCTTGTAGATCGTGAGATTCGAAGAGATGAATTTTTAGGGTTCACACTTGAATTCTCCTCCAAAAGCACGTGTTGAAACCCTAACCAGTGCATGAATTGGTTTAAATAGATTAGGGTTTTTCACTGATAATGGTTTGGGCCTTGGAAATTCTCCACTTAATGAGTTTTGGACAAATTTGGAAATTTACATTATGTGAGATACACCTCCTTCCATGCATGTATATCCAAATATTTCATGATGGATCACTTATGTTTAAATTGCTAACCACACCTGAATTTGATTTGGGCCTTGAATCATTTTGGTTCATGAGTTTTCAATGTCTTGGCAATTTTGAATAATGGAGAATAAGTGATAAATACACCATGGATTTACTTGATTCAAAGGCCTAAAATGATCCTTGAGGAGTGTCTTTTGATGTTAGCATGTGACATGAAGCAATGGAATAAATTATAGGTCACTATGCCAAAGTTGTGAAAATGGAATCATGAGAAACCCTAAAAACCACTTTGCCTTCTTTTGATCATAAGTTGAGTTTCACAAATGATATGGAGACCCACTAGTACTTGTTGGAAAGAGGAGAAAAAGATATTCAACTTTCATGTTGGAGGGAAATTCATTTGAAGCTTCTTTGATGATGAAAAGTTAAGTTGAATGTAGTGTAAGAACTTGCCCAAAAAGGAAACTTTCAAATTATAGGTCATTTCCATATTTAGTAACTTTTGCACCAACCCTTGATTCTTGATAAATGGCATGAAACTTGACTCTTGAAGACCATATGAGGGTGTAAGACCCTGAAAACCTTGGAGAGAACCTCAAAATTTCACAGTTGACTTCCCCTCTCACTGTTGACTTTTCCCCAATTCACCTGATTCCCAATCCATTGGCCAATTGAAATCCTCATGAATAAAACTGATGGACAACCTTCCATTCCTAGATACTTAGGGACCCAAGGAATACCATGGAATCAGGTCTTGCCTAAGAAATCAGAAATAAACTGATTTTATAGCAAACCCTAATTTAGGTACCCTCAGTCTAGGAGGAAATAACACAGTCTCCAAATCCAAATTCCTCTGAATATGATGTGTACCCTCTCCAACAAAGATAAGATATGCCACTTGGTGATGATAAAAACCCAATGAGCTTGCCCATTGGAGCAATAAACCCAAGAATCTCAAAACCCTAATTTCTGCACTAGTTAGGAGAAAGTGATCCACTTGAGTTCTCTTGCTTGACCCTCTGAAGAACATCTTCTCCTCTTGAACTTGCCTCAGGCACCTTGACCCCATGCTAAGAACCAATGATATGCACACATGATAATGCAAAAATGAAATGAAACATAAGCCAGTTAGTACTAAAGTAAGGAGGGCAAATTTTGGGGTGCAACAGCCTCGCAAGTCTTTTGCTTTTTGCTTCAGAAATTGAGGAATTGGCATCTGACTCACCTTCTTGAGGTTGCAGTGTTTTCAGCAGGCTTAGTAGGCTCGACCCGAACTCTTTGCATTCTTCAATGGGATGCCTCATTGTACCAGTGTGGAATTTGCATTCAATCTCCGGGCGATCTTCTTCAAAGATCAGATCATTATCATAGATCAGCCTTTGCATAGTAGCTTCTGAGGCTCGGCACCCATCCAAGTCATGCCCTTCGGCTCCCTTGTGGAAGTCACAAGTCAGGTTTGGATTATGCCAAGGTCCTGACACAGGGTTGAGGAGTCGAGGAGTTACCAACTTGTTCTTCATTGACAGTGGGAAGAGTTTGCTCAAAGGCACAGGGATAGACTGGGTGTTAACTTGGCCTCTTTCGATAGGGTACTTCTTCTTGCTTTGGTTTCGGGAACCTCGAGGAGAAACAACCGTTGGAGGCTGGAATGCCCTTTTGGTAGACACCTGGTGACGATGATATTCTGGTACAAGACCAAGATTAAATGCTGGCTGGTATGAAGTTTCTCCAAAGGCAGATCCTTGGCATGGGAGAACCACATGAGATAGCAAAGGATTGTTGATTTGAATACCTTGAGGTGTGAATGAGAACTTCTCAGAGTCTAACAGATTCTGAACCTTACTCCTGAGCACCCTACAATCTTCAGTTGAATGCCTCTGTGCCCCAGCATGGTAGTCACATCGGGCGTTGGCGTCAGAGCCTGGTGAGCATGGAAAAGGCACTGGATCTATCTCCTTTGGCACTATCAATCCACCTTTGATTAAATCTGGTAAGATCTGGCTGTATGACATTGGTAATGGAGTGAAGTGCCTCTCGGGCTTCTTTGGTATTTACCGAGCATGCTGACGCGGCTGACGGCGGTGTGACCCATGATACTGAGGAGGTCCTTGAGTTGGAGGAACCACAAGAGACGATAAACTGACAACTTCTCTAGGAATAACAGGGTGAGCATGCTCCTCTTTCATCAGAGCTTGAAAAGTTTCCAGAACCCAATTCATCTGGAATTTGAGGATTCTGACCTCCTCTTTCAGATCTTTCTGGTTCTTCAGAATTTCATTCATTGTCACCATTGTCCTGAATAGGTGTGCTAGGTATCCTCAAGTCATAGAAGAAAGAGAGAGACACAAGACTGAGAAATGCAAATGAGATGCGAATGCGACAGGCGCATGGGATGCAAATGCAAGCCGAATGGTTTCAAGGAGCTCAAAGGAAAGCTGCAAATTTTTTTGGAAAAACTGAAGAGTTTCATTTTTAAAACCATGATCTCCATTTATCCTTGCAAAGGAAAGAACGTCTGAGTTCCTTGAAACCAACAATAGATGCAATGAGACGTATGCAATGCACAAAACATGGGCACACACATATGTACACACAACAAAGCACACAAATAAGTTCAACCCATCTTTCGGATAACAACGATTAGCAAGAGTTTTACAAATGGAACTTGATGCTAAATGGACAAAAATAAGTTCAAGGGTTCAAAGAGAATGTACAACAATTAAACATGATCAAACTCAAAAGTATGATTCAAACATTCGTGTATGGCAAGAGATAGTTATATAATTCATAACAATTAAGCACATACATGTCATTTGCAAGCTTAAAATCAAAGGCCAACCAATTAAGGCAAAGGACTTAGTAACGAAGCCAAACAAAACCCTAGTAGAATAAACTTATCCAAGGTTGAAAAACTCTCAAAATATACCTCTCAAGAATCGCGAACAAATCTAAGAGTCTCACAAAAATCTCAAGAACTTAGTGAATTTTCAAAAGAATTTCAAGCAAAAAAATACATGTTTTTGTGAATTTTAGAAATTAATGTGAAAATAAAATAAAAGTAAAAATAAAAACTATGGAAAATTAAATTAAGCGCTAAAGAGTGTTCATGAAATTTTGTAGCATTTTTAAATAAAAGTAACTATTTTTAATCAATTAAAATTGAAAAAAAAAAAATGAAAAAAAATACTAAATAACCTAAAGGAGGGTGTATTAGCAATTGGACATGAATTGAGGTTAAGTGTTAAGCGCAACGGGCCTTGGCAGAGAGGGGGGGGGGTTAATATCAATTCAGGCCCAAGTTAAAAGAGAGTAGGGCTGGAAAAAAGGAAATACGTAAAATGGTGTCTGGGGCGAGGGGGATTCAAACCCCAGACATCCAAGTTACAACACGCATGGTCTACCACTGGGGTGGCTATGCATCCGTTGTATAAGCTCACCCCATAAATACATAAGCCTACATTGGTTCATAAAATAATATTTCTGAAACACATGAAATAAATGTTACGCTGGTGTTAGTAAAGAAATCTCAATTGGTCAAGTGATCTTAAGTGACTATCAGACAAAACCACATCCCACAAACTCCATGTTGCCACACAGACCCTCTTCCCTCATGCATCATGCAAGTTAGAACAACAAACGGGAAAAGAAAAAAACAACAGCAATGCGCATGATGCACTTCTCACTTCCTCAATCAATATCTTCCTCTAATCACCATCAAAATCAGTGAAATAAAACATCAAACTGTAGTGCTTAGAACAAGGAATGCCCATGAACTTAAAACTACTCAAAACAAAAGACACAAACAAAAGAAAAATGTTATGGAACAGAGGTATTCGTAAACCAACTATCATCATGTCAATATACCAACAAGAGTTCAGAAACCCTTCATGCTGTTTAAAAAAACATAACCTCTAGTATTCGAACATGGCACTAGGATAACAAAAACCTAGTATTCTAACATGGCAATGTTAAGATTATTCCTTACTTTCTAGCAATATCAACCACTTAGACACTTGTTCAATCATTGCTCAGACCCCCTCTCATCTAGGTTTAATAAAATAACACAAATAATCATTGCACACAGAGGATAGAACAACACTAAACACTCCATGATTCAAACTGAAAACTTCAGATATGGATAAAACAAACATGAAAGTAAAGTCTTGTGAACTTCATGGATGAAGTGAAAGGTCTGCCCTAACACTACTTCTAACAAACTCAAAACAAAGCATATACTCTGCAAGTGATCTTAACACACAGTCCTTAACATGAGAACAACAACATCATGATATCAACTAGAGACAGTGCCAAAACATACATCATATAAAATTAATATCAACACCCACAGTATCGTCTGCAAATGGTTCGAGTGCAAAATAATAAATGATACCAGCCTAGAAAAATGATCATGATGTTAAGGAGCAACGAAGGATGGGGATTACCTAGTGGAATATGTCCACTGCACCTTCTTAATCCAAGAACTTGGAGATCAAAATGGAACTGAACTTCCTCCTCTTTAAGGTTGTCGTGCTTCAGTTCTCAAGAGTTTCTCCACTTGAGTGATGTTTCTCCTTCAAAATAGTAAGAAATATCCTGAGGTATATTAGTGATTATTGGTGTTGTGTTGCTCACGAGCTTCTTTCTTTTAGGGTAGTATATGAAAACTTGTGGAGTGTGTTCTTGTTCTGATACTTGGTGGTCTAACAAGAAGAAAAAATATCCTTTTATAAGAGAGGCAGTTGGTTAATATTCAATGGACTGTTGCTTTGTCTTGAGGAGAAAGGATTAGGGTTTGCAAAGACCACTTTTCAGTCTTCACATTTGGTCAATCCTTGGAGAAAATAACGCTTCATATGCTACACAAGAGCCTCAGAGAATATGGTGCAGACCTGTCATGTTTCACCATCCAATATATGCATCCAAAATTCCTTTTTGTTGTGTCATAAGAGTGAGAGTTAAAAGAAGTAAAACTTGGGATCACACATATGGATTTATGCGCATGAAGTTGACAACCCTCATGTTATACCATTTTATTTCACAAACCAATGTATTATTTTAAAACATCTTTTTGGTGAGTCATAGGAGAGTGAGCTCAAAAAGGAAATGTTTGGGATAACACATGAGGAGACAACACGCCAAGAGCAAGGCTTGGGGCTGTTGCAAAGATTTGTCAATGCCTTGGATCAAGATTGATTCAAATTGTTAGGCATGGTTTGTATTGACATTATGTTATGCATTTTCTCCCGACATCATCAACTCTAATGATTCACATGACTTGGCTCTTGGTCCTTTTGAAAGAGGTCATATAGTAGAACAATCTTGGTGTTAATGACAAGTTACAATGATGCTTATGAATGTGTAGAAAACGTGACAAAGTTTAGTGACCACAAGGCAATGAAATTTGAATTTCCTAAGTATGAAACATTACTTCAACATGCCATTTTTAGTGCACCATATCTTGGTAATTACTTCACCAATTCTAGAAATCCTTGATCCCATGTAAAGTAGACATTATATAGAGAAACTTTCATTTGGAATGTGACTTGAGATGAGGTTTATAACATTGAGAAAAATTGATTCAAAGTCATGCGCATGATTAGGCAAAAAAAAAGACTTAGAAAATTTTCTAAGTTTTTGAGTTCTTTCCAATTTGAAACCATCAACTTCAAAGCATCATAACTTGCGATGGGTTCATCCAAATGAGAAGTTCTACACATGCTTGGAAATCTTGAAAAACAAGGAATGACTTTCGTGTTCAAAGATCTTTGGTTTGGAGTTTGGAACTAGGTGAAAACAGCCATGAAGTAGTGTTCAAAATTGGAGCAAAAGGTTGAAAATTTCACTAAGTCCCTAAGGCATATTGTATTCCAAGTCTCATAACTTAAAAAATCAAGCAAATTCTGAAAGAGGGTCCTCTAATACACTTTGAAGATCATGGAAAGAGCTTCCATTTGAGCTTTGAGTCACTCAAATTGGATGTGTGATTTGAAAGTTATGACTGTTTCAATTTTGCACAAGAGGGGAATTTCACACACTTGAAAAGTTACAAAGACCAAACCTTGCCTCTTTTGCAAGAAACTTCTCAAAACTTGATCTCTCATGCCTTAACTCATTAATGAGACATGTCATGACGGATTGGGGACTTGGATGTTTCATTTTGGATCAAAATCTCAAGGATTAGAGCCTCAGTCAAAACCCTAATTTCACCTGTGAATGCACTTGAATGATATCTGATGATCTTGCTTCTTCAATCACATCTAAGGCTCATAGATGGTCTCTAGGGATGTCTTCTATCATATGGAGTCATGTCTTAGGGTTTGAGAACAACCCTTGATCAAAATCAAAGGCCATGATTAACTTGTCTTGACAAAACCCTAATTTGGAGGCCTTGAATCTTTCTTTGTAAACCTTAGTTTCAATACAAGAGAGACAAACTTGCAAGATGTGGGTTAGTTAAACAATGCATATAGGATTGATCCTAAATGTCAATGCCAGATGTTATGACATGTAAGAGGTAAAATTTGGGGTAAAACAAATATCTCCTGGATAACGAACATGTTCCGGCCCTTCTTCTTCGTGCTCACAAGTTTGGACAGGATGTCTGCCCGTGTGTTATGCTCGCGAGACACGTGTCTTACTTCGGCGGAGTCGAATTTTGTTATTCGTTCTAGTGATTGTCATTTTTGGCTTGGTATTCCCCCAGTACTTGTGAGGCGACGAGCTGGGAATCGGTGAAGATCTTCTCTAGCTCCCAAATCCTCGGCCAAGCGCAGCCCCGCGAGGAAAGCTTCGTATTTGGCCTGGTTGTTCGAGGTCGGGAAAGATAGGGCGAGGGAAACTTCGATCATGATTCCCTCCTCATTTTCCAAGATGATTCCTGCCCCGCTTCCCGTCGAAATAGATGCTCCGTCCTCGAAAATAGTCCACTTGTGGGCTCCGTTTGTCGGGGAGGTCGGTGTGCTCATTTCTGCCACGAAGTCGGCCAGTATTTAGGCTTTAAGGGCCTTTCTTATCTCGTACTGAATGTCAAATTCGGAGAGTTCTAGTGACTATTTAAGCATTCTGCCGACCATGTTAGGATGGCCAAACAATTGCTTTATGGGCTGGTCACCACGATCGTGTAGGCTAGAAAGTAATGTCTCAATCTCCTCGCTAGATTGACGAGGGTCAGTGCTACCTTTTCGATCAGCTGGTATCTGAGTTCTGGTCCTGCAGGGCCTTTTGGGACTTCACGATCATGTCGTCCATGTAGACCTCGAGCGTGTCCCTAATCTCACCTCGGAAGACTTTGTTCATCATCCGCTGGTAAGTAGCTTCGATGTTTTTCAGGCCGAAAGGCATTACGTTGTGGTAATAGTTGCCCTACTCGGTCATGAAGGCCATGTATTTCTTGTCCGCTTTCGCCATGGGGATTTGGTTGTACCCTGAGTACGCGTCCATGAATGACAAAATTTTGAAACCTGCAGAGTTATCGACCAATCTATCAATATTAGGCAAAGGTTAAGCATCTTTAGGGCAAGCCCTGTTGAGATCGGTATAATCAACACACATTTGCCACTTCCCATTAGACTTTTTAACAAGTACAACATTTGAAAGTCAGGTTGTGTACTGGGCTTCCAAAATAAAATTTGCCTCTATGAGGTCTTTTACAGCTTTTTCAGCAGTATCCGCTTTTTTGGGAGACAGCCTACGCCTACGTTGTACTATGACCCTAGCGACGGGATCTTTGATCAACTGGTGATAGGTGACGTCAGGGTCCAGTCCGGCCATCTCCGCAGTCCTCCATGTGAACAAGTAAGCATTTTCTCTCAAACATGCATTCAGTTGCTTCCTCGCGAGGTCGGGGAGATCAGTGCCAATCTTCACGTCTTTGTTTGGATCGTTGCCGAGGGGGATGACTTCGAACTCGCTATCAGGAATGAGGCGTCTCGGATGGGCAGGCTCCTCATTGACATCTAGCGTCAGGGAGGTTTCTGCTACTGATCAGACTCCTTTGTCTTTCTTCCTCTGCTCCTTCAAGTCATCCTTGGTGAATCGGCTATCAAGGTCAACCAAGTCAACGTGAGGCCTCGGCTTCGGCTCCTCGGAGGTGTTGGGTCGAGCTGGCTTGCCTGGAGTTCTGGACGGTGCGTTGATAGTGTTCTGTCCCTTCGAGTCCGCTTTAAAGTATCTCCTTCGAATAAGAACGTGGCCGATAACACTTCTACAACAACAACGGTCAGCAATAGTGGATGGAGAAAGGGGGTACCTGCAGACACTCTGACGCTCAAGTAAGTCCAGGTGAAGTGATAGCAAGTAAAGTAAGGAATACAATTGAATCCCTGACCCTCATTCAGAGGAGGGTATTTATAGAGACCCTAGCATTGGGCCAACGGTCTTCATTATGGGTTGAGTGATCATGCCCATAATGGATGACTGCCAGGATTCCTACATGGAGGTAGGGATGAGCAGCTCGTGCTCATTGTCTTGTGTCAACTGCTCCACATTCTCCGGAAAGTGGAAGACTTGCCCGTAACGAATGGCATAACGTTTCTGCGAGATACGCGGGATCAGTTGGCCACGTGTCCTCAAGTGAAGAGCACGTGGGGAATGTGATCTCCACTGGCTGTAATGGATTGGACATTTGTGTTGGACCTTTTTTGACGCAGAGCTGTACTTGGCTATGTCCGACAGTGGGTCAGTCCCAGGCCCAATCCAGACAATTGGTTTTGGAGTTCTTTTGCTTTTATATTTCGATTTCAGGGAAAGGAAAGATGGGGGGAGCAAGTTTCCCATAGACGGCACCACTCATCTAACTTGGCGGATCAGAACATGGCCGGTAACACTTCTACTCCAACAACGGTCAGCAAGAGTGGACGGAGAAGGGCGGTACCTACATACACTCTGACGCTCAAGTAAGTTCAGGCAAAGTGATAGCAAGTAAAGTAAGGAATAAAATTGAATACCTGACCCTCCTTCAGAGGAGGGTATTTATAGAGCCCCCAGCGCTGAGCCAACGGTCTCCATTATGGGTTGAATGATTAGGCCCATAATGGATGACTGCCAAGATTCTTACGTGGAGGTAGGGATGAGCAGCTCGTGCTCATCATTTTGGGTCAACTGCTCAGCATTCTCCAGAAAATGGAAGACTTACCCGTAACGAAGGGCATAACGTTTCTGCGAGATACGCAGGATCAGTTGGCCATGTGTCCTCAGGTGAGGAGCACGTGGGGAATGTACTCTCCAACGACTGTAATGGATTGCGCCTTTGCGTTGGGTCTTCTTTGATGCAGAGCTGGACTTGCCTGTGCCACGACAGTGGGCCAGTCCTAAGCCCAGTCTAGAACAAATATGGAATTTTAGGTTCCTGTAATTGATTATTTAAAATTATGATAAATTGGCAAAATCGAAATGAAAAGATTTGGGCATAATCTCTTTTATCTAACATAAATTCTTAATGTTTTAGGTTGGTCAATGTTATCAAAAGTCTTATTGACAACTAGTTGTAGAATATTTTGAAAGTAATAATTTAATGAATAACTACCATAAATCAAGTCACAAAACTTATATGTATAAAATGTTATTTCTTAAATTCAATTCATAAATATCAAACATCTGAAAAACATTAAACGCGTGAAAGATTTAAATAATTTAAATTTTCAATTGTTCAATTAGAACTAAGAGGATAATCTACTTATAATAATAAGTAAAAACATTGCAAATGGTTTAAGAAATGTATACATTCAAAATCAATGAAATAGAAATTCAACTAATTTAGCTAAAGAGACTCTGAACAAATAATAAATAATTGTTATGATTATGAGTCATCACAATGTTGTAATGTTATTACATTTTAAAACTAAAATTATTGTTTGTTTTCAAAGAACAGTTGCACAAATAAAAACTTTCGATATCAAACCATATGAATAAAATAAACCTTAATTTTTAATTTTTTTACTCGATTCTATTCAACGATCATTCTTGGATGTCACTTCCATTCTTGGAGACTTTAAGGAAAATTTAAGGAGACTCTGACAATAATTAATCATGCTCGAGTTTCTCTTCATATTCTCACTATTTCACTCAAAGTGTTCAATTGAGTTATCTACTCAATTAATACGTAACACAAAGTACACAGTTTTGAGGTCCTAAGGATTATAATCGGGTTTAGGTTTGTTAGACAATGGCTAGGATCTAGAAGGGGGGGGGGGGGGGGGGTTGAATAGATCCCTAGAGTTTTACACGCAAATGGCTTTCCAAAATTTGGTTTTAAAAAGTTTGACAGAAGCGGCCACTGAATTACATCTACAACGAACCTCTACTAGGAGGATCAGATATGCACGACAATATTAGGAATGAAATACGGATGAGAAAAAATTCAGATTAATCAACAAAATTGAATGCAATCAACAATGTTTTATTTGCTTGATATTAATCCAATCCAACGAGATAGGTTGACAAACAATTTAAATGCAAATGCGTTCGATTTTGCTTTGAAACAAATTATCAAACACTTTGTGTGCGTAAACACACAAAGTGCAGATTTCCAAATAATGTGATGTTAAGCTGATCCTAAATACAATCCAAGGGATTGTATCAAATTTACAAAACAATTTATCAGCTCAAGATTACACTATCTCAGAAATTTCGATCAATTTAAACTTCGCAAATTTGAATGATATCAAACGTAAAGAGATAAAAGAAAGAGAGAACAAACATGATTTGATTAGGTAGTTCCCCAATCGTCCTCGCTTTGGGTACCTCTGCCCCCAATTCCACAATTGGAATTGAGATATATATATATATATATGTTGCTGTTTGCAAATTTTTTATACAAGAGAAGAACTATGAACATCCAAACTCTCAAACGTCTTTAATTGTTGATGCAGAGTCTTCTCTCCCCTTGATTCAAGATGAATCAAGTGCCTCGAATTCAGTTGAACAAGTCACCGTCCCACGCTACTAGACTGCAAGAAACCACCGTTCTTCAGTCACCTTCACTCGGTCGACTTCGATCCTCCGCAATTCGATCCCTAAACCTTTCTTATACGATCCTCTGACTGTAGCTACTAAACCGAATGAATACTCTGTTCTTCGGTTACCTTCGCACGGCTGAATCCTTGTAGAACGAAACGATTTATGCAAAAACCCTCCAAAATCACCGTCTCACGCTACTAGATTGAAAGAACCCACAGCTCTTCAATCACCTTCACTCGGTCAATTCTTGGAGGATAAAACCTGAGGTTTTATTCAAGAAACACCTACCAATTCTCAACCCAGAAATGAAGATCACAACACTTCCTAATTCTGAACGTTATCACTTCAAAACAATGGGTGACACAAACAAAAATGATTATGTGTAATTGTTTGTTTACTCAAGGTTGAAGATGAAGATGAAGACAAAGATTGGTATAAATTTTCACGTTTCTTGTTTTTTGAAAATATGAGCTGAACCAACTATATATAATGCAAGAAAATAACCAACAATATGAAATAACAGCAAAAAAAAAAGCCCAAACAACCATGGATCGACCCCCCATTAAATGAGGGTCGGCGTGAGCTAACCCGTGGAAGTGTCTATGCAAAATAAGCAACCATGTGTCGACCCATCTTGCCCATGCGTCGACTCATGAACTCTGAAACTGCATAATTTCAAAAACCCAGAAGCATGCGTCGACCGCAGGTCAGCGTGCGCTAACCCGACTGATTCACAAAAAATTTCCAAAGCTGCATGAGTCGACTCATGCTTAGCTTGGGTCAACTCAAGACCTGTAAAAACTCAGAAATTCTTTTTTTTTTTGCACATTTTGACCAACTAAGACTCAGTTCATGCAAACCAAACATTAATATCATGATCATGCACATGTAGAAAGTGTGTAGACCTCTTCCTATATGTTTAGACACATGAAAATCGATAGTAGACGCAATTTACCCGACAATGAAGTGATACCGCCCAAATTACAATCTAAAGACTATCCTACTTGTTGACATCATTAAAACAAAAATAGATGATTGACACTTAGCCCTCACATACTCCCCCTTTTTGATGATGACAACACTATTTGTCTTTCTCTTGATTTGTAATTTGAGGACGGAAGACTCCCCTTATCTTTGTGCGACCATTAACACTGTAATATCTGTTGCTTTAATATTTTCTACTGCTAGTATCCTTCTCCCCCTTTGACAACATCAAAAAGAGGAATAGAAGATGGTCAAAGAGATAGCATTATAATAAGTAATGGTTCATTCACCAATTTGCAAAACAGTTACACTTACAATCATCCACATATGATGCAGTTAATGCGAGAATAAAAGCGGATAAATACGGCACACGAGATGCAAACATAATTCATTCCATAATAGTGAAAAATAGAGTAACATAGTCCAAATTTAAAGCAACATAAAGCAACATGCAAGAAAAGAACAAAGCATACAATCAAAACACATAATATAACATGCACTAGAGATGATCCTAAGTCTCATGGTCTCCTCCCCCTGAATGGATGGCCTCTTCCTTGGAAGTTCTATCCTTGAGGTGGAGAGAGTTGCTGTTCATCTAATCTTGAAAAATTGGACCATTCTTGAGTCAACCCATGACATGCTTTGGTCAACTCAACCAAGTATAAAATGGAAAAATTCATGTTTTATCATATAAGTGCGCCAATAAAAGATAAATAAACATGCTAGCACATAAATCAAACATCCAAATGAATAAAATGCGCTTAAATGTGTAATAAACATCATTTTTGAAACACTCAACATGGTACATATATTGAAGAAAACTTGTGAAGTGGAACGATATTACCTTGATCATGATTGATGATGCAAGCCCTCACATATAGCTCAATAACTCTTTGCATTGTTAGTCAAAAGAATAAACAAACATATATGTATATGTGAAGAGCAACTATCTTAGAGGATTATTAAACACGATCCGAGATGTCGAGAACGCCAAGTTCCCTACGAATGTGAAAGAAAGGCTCTGTACCCAGTGGTTTTGTAAAAGTGTCAGCAAGTTGATTTTTAGTATCAACATGCTCAAAGACCACATCACCTTTCTCTACATGATCCCTAAGGAAATGATGACGTATTTCGATATGCTTGGTGCGTGAATGTAATACGGGGTTCTTAGTTAGGTTAATAACACTAGTGTTATCGCACAAAATAGGAATACGCTCAAGTTTTAAATTGAAATTAAGCAATTGTTGCTTAAGCCATAGGACTTGAGCACAACAACTGCCGGCGGCAACTTATTCCACCTCGGCTATTGACAAGGCAACAGAAACCTGTTTCTTGCTATGCCAACTCACCAAGGAATTTGCGAAAAAGTGACACGTGCCACTAGTACTTTTCCTATCCGATTTGCACCCGGCAAAGTCGGAATCGGAATAGCCAACTAAGGAACAAAAACTACCTTTAGAATACCACAACCCATACTTTGGAGTACCGAAAAGGTATCGAAGTATGCGCTTAACTGCTTTTAAGTGGCATTCCTAGGGACGTGCTTGATACCTCGCACACATGCATACACTGAACATAATTTTGGGGCGTTGATGCGGTAAGATAAAGAAGGGATCCAATCATACCTCAATACTTCTTTACCTCTACATCCTTACCATTTTCATCACGATCAAGATTGACACATGTAGGCATAGAAGTATCTATTGCTTTGTAGTTTAGCATGTCGAAACGTTTGAGAAGCTCAAGACAATATTTCGATTGACTCACGAATGTGCCCTCTTTGAGTTGTTTGATTTGCAATCTGAGGAAATAGTTGAGCTCCCCCATCATGCTCATCTCAAACTCCCCCTGCATCAGACTAGAAAACTCCTTGACCAAGGTCATGTTAGTAGACCCAAATATAATATCGTCAACATAAATTTGTACCAAGATTAAGTGTTTTCCTTGACGTTTAATAAAGAGGGTTGTGCCAACCTTTCCTCTTGAATACCCTTGATCAAGTAAAAATTTGCTTAGACGTTCATACCAAGCCCTAGGGGCTTGTTTAAGTCCGTACAAAGCACGTTTAAGTTTATAGACATGATTAGGATATTCATGGGATTCAAAACCCAGAGGTTGGGAAATATAAACCTCTTCATTTATATATCCATTAAGGAAAGCACTATTAACATCCATTTGGAATAATTTGAAGTTCTTAGTGCAAGCATAAGCAAGTAAAAGGCGTATAACCTCGAGTCGGGCAACCGGCGCATAAGTTTCCTCATAGTCGATTCCTTCCTCTTGGTTATAGCCTTGCACTATAAGCCGTGCTTTATTTCGTGTTATAACTCCATTTTCATCAATTTTATTCCTAAACACCCATCAGGTGCCGATTACTCGATGATCTCGCGGAGGGGGGACAAGGTCCCAAACCTCATTTCTCCTGAATTGATTTAGTTCATCTTGCATTAATAAAAACCAATGCTCATCGAGTAATGCCTCCTTTACGTTTTTAGGTTCAACTTGTAACACAAAAATGGAGTAATAACAAAAGTTACTAAGTTTAGAGCGGGTGGTTACTCCCTTAGAGATGTCACCGATGATATTGTCAATTGGATGGTCTTTGGAAGACTTCCATGCTGGAGGAAGGTCATCTTCATTAGTTGGATGATCCTTCTCAATATTCATAGGTTGGTGATCCTTTTCCTCCTCAATACGCACTGCTTTAGACTGATCAGTTCCTTTATCAGTGTCCTTGAGTATGTCTTCTGAAGATACACCTGCACCATGAAAAGAACTACCTTCTCCGACATTTTTCGGATAAGACTCATCAAAAGTAACGTGTACCGACTCTTCAACAATATGTAACCTCTTATTATAAACCCTCAAGCCTTTAAGCACAACCTTTTTGACACTGTTTTCAATTTTGCAACAATCCTTAAAAAAATTGCTTTATAGTTCTTGTCACATAGTTGACTAATGCCTAAAAACAAGAAGCACATTAGAGATAGTAGTAGATGAGGGGTTACCTACACTACCTTTGCCGAGAATTTGTCCCTTGTTGTTGTCTCCGTAGATAACAAACCCCTTTTTCTTTGCCATAAAGTCGATGAAAAGAGATATGTCTCCTGTCATATATCTTGAGAAGCCACTATCAAGAACCCATATTCTTTCCGTGGTCTTAAGACTTTGTACCTACATAATCAATAAAGGGAAATAGGTACCCAATTCTCATTGGGTCCTTAGTTGTGAGTGAAACCAGGATTGCATTTTGGCAACCATTGATAAATGCCTTTTGGAACAAGAAATCTTCTAAAACGACATTTAATAATAGCATGACCAGGTTTGCAATAATATAGGCAATTACGGTTCATTTGGAATTTACCTTTGCTATCTCTATCTCGAATAATATATTTATACCTTTGATACAGATTATTCATACTTTCTCGATAATGTGATCGATCAATAGCAAATGTAACTTTAGGCTTAAGATCCTTGTCTAATTTGGCCTTAAGGGTTCTCACCTCTTTTTGCCAAATATGACAAGTATCACAGCCCCCAAACTTGAACCATGGAGACTTATTCTCATCAATCTTAATTTTTGATGTATCCACCATGGAGTTTTTAAGAGCTTCCAATTCCTTTTCGGAATCGGAAATCTTTTTCTCCAAATATGAAAAAATCTTTTTGTTCGAGGCTAAGCGTTGAAAAGCTTCCTTAGCCTCATGGTGTAACATATCAAAAGCTTTTTGTAATTCTAAATAAGACATATTATTAGAGTGATCGTATTTAGAGTGTTTTACCTCTTTCTTCTTGTTTGGATGTGCCGTAAGACAAATATTGACGGATTCACTTTCATCACTTGAGCTGTCATCTTTTTCCGACTCGCTATCGCTATCCCAAGCGATGTATGCTCGTCTAGATTTATTTGACTTTTTGTGTTGACGACTCTTATCCTTATCCTTTTCTTTCTTGAGTGATGGACAATCCGGCTTGTAATGCCCGGACTTTCCACAGTTGAAGCAAGACCCTCTTGACTTGCCACTCTTATTGCCTTCAATTTTTGATTGCCTTCTAAATTTGATGAGAGTTTTATCCGAGTGCTGAATTTCATTCTTTCGAATGTACCTATTGTATCTTTTCACAAACAGCCTCATGTCATCACTCGAGTCATCATCTTCATCATTGTTGGTTTCACTGTCACTTTGCTCTTGAGATGTGGACTTTGAACAAGAAGCCTTAAGAGCAATCGACTTCTTTTCCGTATCTTTTATTTTCTCCTTCTTTATACTCTTCTCATGTTTTTCCAAGCTAATAAGCACTTGCTCATGCTCATCGAGTTTGCCAAATAATGTGGTGAGGTCTAGAGTAGCTAGATTATTGGCCTCCTTGATCGCGGTGACCTTCGGCTGCCATTCCCTGTTAAGACACCTCAAAATCTTATTAGTAGCAACCTCGTTTGGAATTGGTTTACCAAGTACATGCAATTTGTTGATAATGTGAGTAAATCGTTTTTGCATATCCGCAATGGTTTCCCCTTGCTTCATGTAAAAAAGATCGAACTCTTGCGTTAGTGTGTTAATACGGGCCATTTTAACATCATTAGTGTCTTCGTGGGCTACTTGTAAAGCATCCTACATGGCTTTGGCCATTTCACAATGAGAGACTCGATAATATTCGTCAACTCCCAAAGAGGAGATCAAAATATTACGAGCCTTCTAATCATAGCTGTACTTTTTCTCGTCCTCCTCATTCCATTGAGCTTCGGGTTTGGGAACGACAACGCCTTCAGCATTTGTCATTGTAATTTCCATAGGTCTATTTAAAATAACGTTCCAAACCTTTCGATCCATGGAATTTATATGGACGCACATACAATCCTTCCAGTAGCTGTAATTCTCGCATGTAAAAACTGGAGCTCTATTATAAGCCCCTTTAGGTTCGTTCGCCATATTCCAAGAAGTTTTACCGAAGCACCAGTTAAACCGGAGCTCTTGATACCACTTGTTAGATGATGTCTAGGATCTAGAAGGGGGGGTTGAATAGATCCCTAGAGTTTTACACGCAAATGGCTTTCCAAAAATTGGTTTTAAAAAGTTTGACGGAAGCGGCCACTGAATTACGCCTACAACGAACCTCTACTAGGAGGATCGGATATGCACGACAATATTAGGAATGAAATACGAATGAGAAAAAATTCAGATTAATCAACAAAATTGAACGCAATCAACAATGTTTTATTTCCTTGATATTAATCCAATCCAACGAGATAGGTTGACAAACAATTTAAATACAAATGCGTTCGATTTTTCTTTGAAACAAATTATCAAACACTTTGTGTGCGTAAACACACAAAGTGCAAATTTTCAAATAATTTGATGTTAAGCTGATCCTAAATACAATCCAAGGGATTGTATCAAATTTACAAAATAATTTATCAGCTCAAGATTACATTATCTCAGAAATTTCGATCAATTTAAACTTCGCAAATTCGAATGATATCAAACGTAAAGAGATAAGGGAAAGAGAGAACAAACATGATTTGATTAGGCAGTTCCCCAATCATCCTCGCTTTGGGTACCTCTGCCCCCAATTCCACAATTGGAATTGAGATATATATATATATATTTGTTGCTGTTTGCAAATTGTTTATACAAGAGAAGAACTATGAACATCTAAACTCTCAAACGACTTTGATTGTTGATGCAGAGTCTTCTCTCCCCTTGATTCAAGATGAATCAAGTGCCTCAAATTCAGTTGAACAAGTCACCGTCCCACGCTACTAGATTACAAGAAACCACCGTTCTTCAGTCACCTTCACTCGGTCGACTTCGATCCTCCGCAATTCGATCCCCAAACCTTTCTTCTACGATCCTCTGACTGTAGCTACTAAACCGAACAAATACTCTGTTCTTCGGTTACCTTCACACGGCTGAATCCTTGTAGAACGAAACGATTTGTGTAAAAAGCCCCAAAATCACCATCTCACGCTACTAGATTGAAAGAACCTGCAGCTCTTCAATCACCTTCACTCGGTCGATTCTTGGAGGATAAAACCTGAGGTTTTATTCAAGAAACACCTACCAATTCTCAACCCAGAAATGAAGATCACAAAACTTCCTAATTCTGAACGTTATCACTTCAAAACAATTGGCGACACAAACAAAAATGATTATGTGTAATTGTTTGTTTACTCAAGGTTGAAGATGAAGATGAAGAGAAAGATTGGTATAAATTTTCACGTTTCTTGTTTTTTGAAAATATGAGCTGAACCAACTATATATAATGCAAGAAAATAACCAACAATATGAAATAACAGCAAAAAAAATGCAGAAAAAAAGCCCAGACAGCCATGGGTTGACCCCCCATTAAATAAGGGTCGGCGTGAGCTAACCCGTGGAAGTGTCTATGCAAAATAAGCGACCATGCATCGACCCATATTGACCATGCGTCGACTCATGAACTCTGAAACTGCATAATTTCAAAAACCCAGAAGCATGCGTCGACCGCAGGTCAGCGTGCGCTAACCCGGCTGATTCACAAAAAGTTGCCAAAGCTGCATGAGTCGACTCATGCTTAGCTTGGGGCGACTCAAGACCTGCAAAAACTCAAAAATTCATTTTTTTGCACATTTTGACCAACTAAGACTCAATTCATGCAAACCAAACATTAATATCATGATCATGCACAGGTAGAAAGTGTGTAGACCTCTTCCTATATGTTTAGACACATGAAAATCGATAGTAGACGCAATTTGCCCGACAATGAAGTGATACCGCCCAAATTACAATCTAAAGACTATCCTACTTGTTGACATCATTAAAACAAAAATAGATGATTGACACTTAGCCCTCACAAGGTTAAGTGTGAACTTTTTGGGTAATAGGTTAAAATTTGGAGTATAGTTCCCTTCTCTTAACATGATCAAACATATAATTTTACAAACTCAAATATACCAATGATCTCTCTCTCTCTCTCTCTCTCTATTTTTCTCATCAAATGAGGGTATTTATAGAGCCCCAGTGCTGCGCCAACGGTCTCCATTATGGGCTGAATGATCAGGCCTATAATGGATGACTGCCAGGATTTTTACGTGGAGGTAGGGATGAGCATCCCGTGCTCATCATTCTGGGTCAACTGCTCAGCATTCTCCGGAAAATGGAAGACTTACCCGTAACAAAGGGCATAACGTTTCTACGAGATACGCGGGATCAATTTTCCATGTGTCCTCAGGTGAGGAGCACGTGGAGAATGTGCTCTCCAACGACTGTAATGGATTGCACTTTTGCGTTGGGTCTTCTTTGATGCAGAGCTGGACTTGGCTGTGCCCGACAGTGGGCCAGTCCTAAGCCCAGTCCAGAATAAATATGGTATTTTAGGTTCATGTAATTGATTATTTAAAATTATGATAAATTGACAAAATCGAAATGAAAGATTTGGGCATAATCTCTTTTATCTAACATAAATTCTTAATGTTTTAGGTGGGTCAATGTTATCAATAGTCTTATTGACAACTAATTGTAGAATATTTTGAAAGTAATAATTTAATGAATAACTACCGTAAATCAGGTCACAAAACTTATATGTATAAAATGTTATTTCTTAAATTCAATTCATAAATATCAAACATATAAAAAGCATTAAATGCGTGAAAGATTTAAATAATTTAAATTTTCAATTGTTCAATTAGAACTAAGAGGATAATCTACTTATAATAATAAGTAAAAACATTGCAAATGGTTTAAGAAATGTATACATTCAAAATCAATGAAATTGAAATTCAACTAATTTAGCTAAAGAGACTCTGAACAATTAATAAATAATTGTTATGATTACGAGTCATCACAATGTTGTAATGATTGAGAGTTATTACATTTTAAAACTTAAATTGTTGTTTGTTTTCAAAGAACATTTGCACAAATAAAAACTTACGATATCAAACCTTATGAATAAAATAAACCTTAATTTTTAATTTTTTTACCCGATTCTATTCAACGATCATTCTTGGATGTCACTTCCATTCTTGGAGACTTTAAGGCAAATTTAAGGAGACTCTGACAATAATTAATCATGCTCGAGTTTCTCTTCATTTTCTCACTATTTCACCCAAAGTGTTCAATTGAGTTATCTACTCAATCAATATGTAACACAAAGTACACAATTTTGAGGTCCTAAGGATTATAATCGGGTTTAGGTTAAGTGTGAACTTTTTGGGTAATAGGTTAAAATTTGGAGTTAAGTTAACTTCTCTCAACATGATCAAATATATAACTTTACAAACTCAAAGATACCAATGATCTCTCTCTCTCTCTCTCTCTCTCTCTCTCTCTCTCTCCTTTTTAAAATCTTAAACTCTTGAATTAATGTGTCATCTTATTCCTTTTGATCTTACTAGAATCTTCCTAGATCATTTTTTAGGTATATTAACTACTTTATTATTTATGTGATAAGTAGGAATAAAAAGATCATACTTAATAACATCCCAAACATCAAAATAAAAGTTTTTTTTTGAAATTTGTTCGTTTTTGCTTTCCATATAACTTTCACCATTAAACTGTGGAGGTCTGTTCAGGATAAGAAGTGTTTGAAGTCATCATTCTATCTCCTTAGATAATTAGTCTTATAATACGAGTTATACTCTAATGCCATTTGTTGACCAAATAACTTCAAACACAAGAGGGAGGTCAGTGTGAATTATGTTATTCGATTTTTGAAATTTTTTTAACAAAAGGTTGATTTTTAAGGTTGGTCAATTTTAAGAAGTAAGATGCATAAGTAAAAAGAGATAAGAGATCGAACAACCGCACCTGAATTTATACTGGTTTGACCTTATTCCACATGGCCTAATCTAGCCCCCAAGAGTTTTTACTTGAAATTTCCACTAATAACTTTGAGCTTTTACACTATATTCAACTCATAACCTTCTTATACTAATCTTTTACATAGGTTCGGCTTGCAACCTTTATATTACTTACAATGTTATGAGAGAACTAAACTCTTGAACTACACAACACAATCTGATATGAACAATAAGATTAAACACATCTACTTTAAGCCCTTTCACTCTTTCGACCTTAAAATAATTAAAAGTGTATAAAAAGAGTTTATATAAAGATAGTGAGTGAGAAGGAAGAGTAGTAAATCAAATTTTTGTATTTTGGAAGAGTGCACAAGACTCCTTTATATAAGAGAAAATAATTTGGATAAAAAAAGAACTAATTAATCCTTGAACCATTTACGTTATCTAATCAATTAGCATTCCCTGCTAATTGACTAAACCTAGAAATAAGGAAATAACTTTGCCAAGATTGTTCCCTAATCAATTAAAAGGGTTCCTAATCGATAAAGATGGCAAGTTTGCTATTTAATCTATTAGATACAAGTTCAAGTTGAATAGAGAGCAAACTTTTGTTTTCCTAATTAGTTAGGATGCTTCATAATAGATTATTCAGAGGCAAAAATTTATTTTTAAAAGGTTTTGAAACAGATGAGGTTTTGTAAAATATTTTTAGTGTGTGAGTGTGTGTGCATTGTCTTAGTACTTTGAGAGCTACTCTTGCTTAATTTATACATTAATGATCCAAATCTCATATAAATTAAATAAAACACCGGATCAGGCAAACTTTTACAACATTAGTTCCTTTCGATGCCCATCTTTACATTTGACTGTCATTGCTTTTCAACATCATAACCATATTTATATTCTCTTTTTGATAACTTCCACTTTGATGACATTCATGATTATTTTAACTTTGTTCATTTGTTATCATCAAAACTACATATGGTAACACCATAACTTGCAAATGACATAGAAACACAAGAAACCCAAGCCATTAGAACTGGTTTCATATCCAAATGTTTAGATGTTTTTGGGAAGATAGTCTTCTTCTTCTTCTTCTTCTTCTTGACTTTTATTTTGAGGAAACGTCCGTTCCTATGAACCTCATTCTGATCAACCTTATCAAAACTCCACGACCCATTGCGCAACATAGTCTCCAAATCCCTTTTTGTGGTGAAACAAAAAAAGAAAGAGATTCTTACTTAACTCTTGTGTTTCGACTGGAATTTTTAACTTCTAGGCGCTAACCATTGTACTTGTGAACGCACGCAAGTTGAAGTGATTATCAGTCCACAGCTTCCCCGCCAAAGTCCTTTGCCGTTACCCCTTCTTCTTCTTCTTTTGAGAGAGGGACGTTTATCCATTTATCCATCATTACCATAAACGAGACAACAACAAGACTAGTGAAAAACAAAACGAGCACAAAATAAGGGTTACATACCAAATCGAGAATTTGGGGTAGAAACCAAAAAAACTAATGGAAAAAGAAGCCGAAAAACTGAGAAAACACAAACCCTAGCCACCAAAGCAGAGGAGTTGAGGGGAGAAAACACGCTAAGACTAGAGAGAAGTGAGACTCTCTCTTTAGGCACGTGGAAAAAAAATGATTATTCGTCGGGACAACTTTATCCTTTTTTTTTTGTAAGCAAGATTCCATTAAAGCGAGAACTAAGGGTTCTCGAACTTGATTACAAAAGATCGAGAAACACGGACTCGAAAAAAGAGAGGCAATGAAAACCAACAGAATCTACGATAAAAAATACATCGGATTTTTACAAAAATCATAAAAATTGCAATTGGTTTTGATTATATCTCCAATTAGGGACCACTTCCACGCCGTTATCTTAATATCCCAAACCACGTCGAGAATGTTCCACACGGTGTTTTAAAAAATAATACCGTTTCTGAGGTTCCAAATCTTCCAACAAATAGCCAACAAAAAAATCCCAAGTTTCCCGGATCTAATTTTCTGAGACAAGCAAAAGGAATTCCACCTCAAAAAGCTATCCTTAAGGCTAACCGAAACCTCTCCCGATATATCCACAAAACCAATCCACTCCATTATCTCCCTCCAAATTATAGACAACACTTTACAATCCAAAAAAATATGATCAACCGATTCATCAAACTCCGAACAGAAAACACAAGATGAAGAAATATCGGGAGAAATAATACCTTTACGTAAAAGGGTGTCCCTAGTAGGGACCCTCTTCCTCAAAACCCGCCATTCAAACGCCTTGATCCTAGCTGGAACCTAAGTTTTCCACAAAGAAAGCCAAACCATATCAGCCGCCGTTACACTGCCAGAAACAGCCCCACACTCGACCAGGGCCTGCGTGCAAGAGCTGACCGAAAAGCTCAGCGACGCCTCCAGCACCCAATGGACGGAATCGCGGGAAGCAGAAACAGGGTCTGCTCCGCAAATTAAAAGCAGCAGCAGCTCCATACTAGCTGCAGCGGAGAGCTGTGAATCCGGTTGGACTCCGAAACAGCCCCACCTCCAAGCATCTCCCTCCCAACCTCCCATACCCGCAACGCACGCGTCTTGAAGATCCGAAACCGCGTAAATACAAGGGAAGCGATCCTTCAAACAACAATTGCCAATCCAAATAGAATGCCAAAAGGGAGTAATGTAACCATTCCCTAAAATAAATTTACAATTTTTGTCGAAAATCGGAACCTCCCTCTTCTTCTCAATTTTAACTAAATCTTCCCACCAAGTGGATGAAGAAAATTTAGAACAAGAAAGAAAATTACCCTTCATCATTTGCGTGCAAATATCACCGTAATGAGCCTTCAAGATACGATACCATAAAGATTCTGAACCTTGAAGAATCCTCCATTTCTACTTGAGAAGAAGAGCTTCATTAAAAACCGAAATGTTTCGAATACCTAAACCACCCTTATCGATAGGCAAACAAACATCATTCCAACCAACCCAATGAACCCGCCTCCGGTCCTCCGTTCCTCCCCAAAGGAAATTACTTTGGATACTAATAATATCTTTTGCAATCTTGGCCGGCATTTTGTAGAACGACATGGTGAAAATGGACAAAGAGCATAACACCGATTTTAGGAGAGTGATTCTTCCACCAAGGCTAAGAAACCGCCCCTTCCAACTAGCAAGACACTTTTTAATTCTATCAACCATCGGCTTCCAAGATGAAATCCTTCTAGGATTGGAACCAATTAATATGCCAAGAAACTTAAAGCTAGACTCCTCAATCCTAAATGAAAGGAAAGACGCCGCCGCTTCCAAAAAGTTGGCATTCACATTCAAGCCAATCAACTTACTTTTGTGAAAGTTAATGCCCAAACCCGACACTAACTCAAAACTCCTAAGAACCTCCTTAAAAGCCTAAACTTGATTCCAACAACAATTCCCAACTAACAAAGTGTCGTCCGCAAATTGAAGAATATCCACAATGCAACCTCTTTTCACCAAAGCACCCTCGTAAACCCCTATATCCACTGCCTTTCTCACCAAACCCGCTAAACCCTCCGCCACCAAGACAAAGAGAAACAGAGACAAAGGATCTCCTTGCCTTAGCCCACGTTCCACCCGAAACTCTTTAGTCGAACTACCGTTAACCAACACCGACATATCACTATGGAAAACCAAAAGATCCATCCACCTCAACCAAATATCACCGAAACCCATCCTCCGCATAAGAACTTTAAGAAAATTCCAATTGACTTTGTCGTAGGCCTTCTCGAAATCCACCTTAAAAAGGATGCCCGTCTTACCTTCCTTCCTATAGAAGTCCACCAATTCGTTAGCAACTAATACCCCGTCAAGCAATTGTCTTCCGGGTACGAACGCACTTTGGCTAGGAGAAATCAAAGAATCCACAACCATTTTCAACCTTCTCGATAAAAGCTTAGATAAAACTTTGTAGAGACAACCCACCAAATAAATGGGTCTATAATAAACTAATCCCAAAGGATTAGAGTTCTTAGGGATAAGAGTTAAAAAGGACGAAGTAATGGCTTTGGACAACACTGAAGTAGAATGAAATTCGTTGAAGAAGTTGACAAAATCATCTTTCATAAAGTGCCAACATTTCCGGACAAACAAAAGAGAGTAGCCATCGGGGCCCGGGCTTTTCGACCCCCCACAACTCCAAACCGCCTGTCTAATCTCGCTCTCTGAGAAAAGATCTTCAAGAGACTCCCTCTCCTCCATATCAAGATAATTAAAAGATATACCTTCAAGAGAGGGCCTAACCAAGTCTTCCTCCTTGAAAATGCTAGAGAAGAACTCCAAAACCGCTTCCTTAACATTGCCGACCGAATCCACAATCCCATTAGCCGTAATGATCGATCCAATGTGATTACGATTCCTCCTATCTTTCATGACATTATGAAAAAACCTACTATTGTTGTCTCCATCGTTACTCAATTTTATTCTCGCCTTCTGAATTAACATGTTCTCTTTGATCCTAAGATTAAGCCAAAAACGGCTCGTTGCTTCCTTCCTCTTCAAAAGAATCTCTTCCGACGCACCTCCATTGTTAAGAGAAAGAAGCTCATCCACTTCGTTCATATCCTTAACACCTTCCTCCATTTCCAACTCATATATACCAAAAACCTCTGAATTCCACCTCTTAAGACTAATCTTAAGCAACCTCAACTTCTCCTTGAGAACAAAATCACCCCTACCAACGACTACCAAATTCTTCCACTCCGTTTCAACAAACGGAATGAAAGAACTATTGGAGAACCATTCTTTGTTCACCTTGAAAGGTTTCGGATCCCAATTCGCTTCATCCTTCACCAACCAAATAGGCCAATGATCAGAAATGTCCCAATCACCAATCAATTGCCCAACCAGCCCCCATCTAATAGCAATAGTATCCGAAACAAAGAAGCGATCAATATAACTCATCGATTTCCCATCCCCGCTAAACCAAGTAAATTTTTTCCCTTTGCAAGGGATATCCACCAAGTCGCTCTTGGCAACAAACCCACTGAAAAGGTTCATCTCCGAATTTCTATGAACGACCACCCTACCTTTCCTTTCCATAATATTTTCCACCGCATTAAAATCGCCGCAAAAAATCCACTCACCATCCGAGAGTTTGTCCTTAAGAGACAACAAATTACTCCATAATAACTTCTTCAAGGATAGCTCACAGGGAGAATAAATATTAGTAACATAGTAAAGGCAGCCCCTCCATTTCACTTTCACCCCCAAATAGCCGTCCCCTCTAAAGCTATGAATGACTTCGATCTCGCCTTCCTTCCATAAAATGATTATGCCCCCCGAATGACCTCTAGATTCGGAGAACGAGAAACCAATGTCTTCATTGTTCCAAAAACTCTTGACCACTTTCTCATTAAGAGAAGAAAGTTTCGTTTCTTGAAGAAGGAACATGTCGGCCTTTCCTTTCTTAATCAAATGACTAATCCTCCTCCTCTTCAACGAGCTACCTCCCCCACGAATATTAAGAGATCCTATAATCATTTCACCACATTTGTATTCTCCCTCCTAGACAACATTCTGATCTTGTCCGATTTCTCCAACTCCATTATCTTCTTCTTGAAAGCGTCGTTCGTGTCTAAGGTTGACACGCCGATATCCACCATAGTATTCCAAAGCCTCTCCCCAACTTTTCCATTAATATTATCCCACATCCTCCCATTATTACTTAGAATAACAGACTCTTCCGATTGATCGCCGTAAGTAACCAGATTAGACCTTGTGACTAGCTCAGACTCTGAAACTTCCTCCCCACAAGGATGCGAGGACTGACCACAACCAACAGAGGGAGAAGAAAACGGTTTTAGTCTCTTCTTTGATCCCTTCCTTTTCAAGCGATAAGACTTAGAATTGAGAAGCCCTCCATCTTGCAAACAGTATCGAAATTTGACCCTCTTGGCACCTTTCCTATTGTGAACCGGGAGAGAAGCTTGAACATCCCTGTGTGCAGCAGACGCCAGACTACAAACCACCTTAGAAATCGAAGTTTCAACTACAACTACAGATTCAACGACTCTGGTGCTCGAATCCTTCATAGCCCCAATGGCTGCATCGAAAGATCCTGAAATAGGATCAGAACTGGAAGAAACCCCAAGGCCAGAACCGACCAAGCTGGAGCCCTTCTGACCAAACACCGGACCTCCTCCAGAAGCAACACCGAGGAGACCTTTCTCCGAGAACGTATCTGCCACTCCTTCCTCTTTTTCGCCATTCTCTTCTTCCAACAAGTCATTAAAATGGATTCACAACTCGTCTTCAGAATAAGACGAAATAGAGTCTGAATCAGAATGATGGTTAAAGAGCTTATGAGAAGTCGTTCTAACCACTTCAAGGGATTCCTCCCGTAAAAAGATCGTAAACGGAATCTTGTCAATCACCACCTTCAAAGAATCTTTGAAAATGAAACCACGCAAAACCTTCACCTTGATTCTCGCTACGTCTTTGCGCTCTCCAGATAAAGTGTTTTCATCAGCGCAGATAAAATTGCCGAAAGAATTCGCAAACGACTTGAAGAAATCTGTATGCCAGGCGTGGCAGGGAACCCCATACAAACACAACCAAGACACCCTATTGGTGTCCATGTCTGTCTCCTTCCATGGCATGATTACTTTGAACCATTGTTTCCAATAGGATTCGCCGTCGACAATCAGGTCATGAATCACACCTTCCACAGATTCTTCAAGCAGGCAAAAAGTCAACCCCAACGGAGTTACCTTAATCGAGAAATAACCTTCAAATTCAAGACCCGATTGCACACAATAGGACGAATCGGGCGTAATAACGATGCCAAGGTAAGCTTTGCGAAGGTTATCTTTCACCAAGCTATCAGAAGAGAAATAAACCACAGCAGTCCCTTCATCAACTACACGGCCCTGAACCGTGGCAATCTTCTTACCCGCCACTTCGGCATAAGACCTTCTGCCGTCTCGCCATGGAGCTTGAGACTGCTTTCTGGAATCGAAAGCACGTTGAAGAAAATGGTTGTTATTGCAACCATTAGGAACCCCTTGATTGACCTTACGCCCACCAAGTTCGCCGTGAGATTCCCTTACAAACCTCGGAAGGTTCACGTGAATTTTCCGACCGTCAATCTGGATGCTATCAAGCTGAATCGCCAAAACCCTCTCATCCTCCACCCCAAAGAATCTAGCGAAACTGAACCTTTTACCCCATTTGTTCCCCCCAGGAGCAACTGACACCTCAGAAACATCGCCGACGCAACCGAACAAAGCATATAAATCCTTCGAACCAATCCGATCAGGAAACTCAGAAAAATAGATAGTCACGAGAGAAGAGTCGTCTCTCTCACAAAGACCTTTCCCCTTCGAGAAAACGTCCCACCTGGGCACAATGTTACGGAACCCTATCCTTTTTGTCGTCTTCCATTCCATTTGAAAAGAAACCCAAACTAAACGAAGAAAAAAAACCACCGCAAGAGCTGTCGCGACTACAACCCAGCAAATCGGAGTGAGAAGGTCCCTAATTCGCAAATTAGAAGTTTAAACCAAACTCACCCCAGACCAACTGGCCGTACCCAAGGAAACTCCGCTAATGGACCTGAATCATGGATGGAAATGGAACAAAGAAGGACGCAGAGGGAGAGGGATCAAGCCAATCGCCGGAGCGACACTAGGGAATTCGCCGGACTTCTTATTTGTAATGAGTAGTAAATACAAATAAATGTTGTTGTATGGACAACTTTATCCTTAACATTATCCTTAACATTGTACTTGGACACGAGATTATCCAAATACTTATTTTAAAATGTTTCACTCTATTGCTAATCAAAACTCTACAACTCTAAAGTTAGAGAAGATGTTCTTCTTCAATAAATTTACCATGGTGTGGACAACAACCCAATCTCCGGTTTCATATATTACATTTAATGTTACTATTTTAAATTTACCCTCGTTTTTTTTTTTTAATATTTCAATGTTTTCAACAATTTAATGCATTGTTTGGATTATTATGTTGGAAAATCATTAAAAAGATATTCATAAAATATTTAAATATATTGATGCATTCAATGGACCGGTCCAATTTTCAGACAGAAACAAACAAACAATTATTATTGATCTGTTAAAGTTTTTCACATTTATATGTAAGTGGTGGTCCATGAAAACTTCGACATGCGAACCAAGATAATATCCATGAAGATGATGAGTTCAAGATCATGAAAAACCAGAAAAAATAATAACTATATCACCAGAAAATTAAAAGAGAATAAGACTTCATGAACTATCACAATAATATTTTCTAATAACACTTCATGAAACAGAATTTAACAAAAACATGGAGGAAAATAAAACAGTTTTTTAAGGAATCTTTACAAAATTTAGATAAAACAAAAACCATAAAATAATAATATTTCAGGTCCGTAACAAACTTTGTACAATTGTATCAAACTCCAATCTATACAACCAATATGCTGACGCAATAATTTAGTCCAATAAATAAAAAAAAACAAAATCAAAGAAGAAAAAAAAGGAAAGATTTTCAATTTTACAATAATATTTTCCATTCATGAAATCAAAGATAAGCAAGCAGTTCTAAGGATTGTAAAAATGTCCACCACAACGGCATTTCCAACTCAATGGCTTGTAATTTGAATACCTGTTATTAGTATTACCACTATCCTGGAGAAAGAATCCACCTTCCACAGCGGAACTCGAAGCAGCACTATGAGTATGACCTGGCTGAACATGTTCATGGCTTGGAACTTGCACTGCCATGCATGGATGACATTGGTTACACTTGTTGTGACATGTTGGTGGAGCGGAACCTAACCTGTTTTTCTCCTCAAATAATAACCCCTGCACAATATACTATCCGGTGAGTTTGACAAAATCACGATGACACTGGAACATAATATCCGGTGAGTTTGGCAGAATATGAGAAAGTCACTGCGATATTAACAATGATCAATATCGCGGTGACATGTCTCTGATATTCTGCAGAAACAAAAAGAAAAGCGTACCCTTGGAGGAATTGCAGATTGTGATTGGTAGAAGCAAGAAACTGGAAGAAGCAGAAGGTGAAGTAAAAATAGGATAGTGGTTGAGATTTGATATGAATTAAGTGAAGCCATGGAAGCATATAACATGTCACTTGTAAAAGTCATTCCCCATCTAACTCAAAAAAAAGCTATAAGTTGAAAAAAAATTAAATGCGACTTAACTGAGATATATTCCTCATGCCAGTTGTAATGTGACAAAAAAAAAAAACTATACAGATATTAAATATATAAAATGAGTCAAAATTGAATAAATATTTTTTTGTTGTTGTCAAAGTAGACCAAGAATGAAAAGTTTATCATTATTTCTAGTTATGAGTAATGAATGGTTTTAATTTTTCTAGTTATGGAGAGGGATAGTGGTGGAGAGAGAGAGAGAGAGTGCAGAGTGTTGGCAGAAAAGTGAAAGGAACGATTCAATAAAGGTAAAGAAATAGGGAGAATCCAAAGCAGTATGAAGGACTCTTTGGTTGCATTAGTAGTTTGAGACTTATTATATAAGTATGTGGCTGGGTTGAAAGTGAAAGGATTTTTTTGTATCTATGAGTTGGGGTAAATAAAATGCAACATCACTAAATGACAACTTGTAGTTAAAACTAGAATTTGATCACAAGTTTGAGACTCCCAAAATTTCGATAATGTCTATTTACAAATAAAAAGAAAATTAAGGATAGAATTGTGTTTGGAGATTCAAATCTTATTCAACATTTTTTTTAAAACTTTCTTAATCCAAAATCTTTTGGGAATTTCTATTCAATTTTGATCTCAAGATTGTTAACAAAACACGCAATGACAATGAAAAAAGGGTGGAGAAAGAAAAGAAAGAGAAACGTTGGAAAAGAAAATGAACAATTTTCTGCAGAGAATTCTCTGCCCACAAACTATGAAAAATCTATTATTTCACTTGCAACTGCAAACTGTGAATACAAGTTCTCAATTCTTTTTTTACAAAATAAGGGTTTTTTTCCTATTTATAGATTTATGTTAGCTTGCACCCCAAGCCAAGACTCAAAACTATAAAAGTGTTGAAGCTAGAATAGCAGCAAGCAAAAATATATAAGTAACCCAGTTTTGTCGTTCTCCACAGGGATCAGTGCGAGGGAAAGAATGTCATTCGACGGTTTCTATGTTTCTAAGCTCATGGTTCAAAAGTTTTGATTTTAAGAAGGAACCAAAGTAAAATGCAGAAAATGTAAAGACGGAAAATATAAAATAAAGACTGAATTATAAACGGAGCCTTGTTGGAATTGGATCTCATCAATTGATAACACATGCATTCTTCTGACCATATTATACATCAATCAATCATTCGCTTAATATCCTCACGTATCACCCACGACAGAGGTTATGTCTAACGCAACGTCGAGAGATCGACCGTATTGCCTCATTGGTGATGTCTCACGCAACAAAAACCAACACAGAGCATTAAGAACTGATACTCACGCAAGTGTTAAGCCTAAATCTATTTCAAGAGTTCAGAACAAAACAAATAATCATCTTAGATCCAGATCTGAAGAGTATGTGTCTATAGCGGTTCAGATCAAAGATAAACAGGTAAACAAAGATGACACCCAAATCAGATAAATGACTGCTTCATATAAAATGCCAACGATCAGAATACGTACATACGTTTAACCCTTTTTACATGTATTCAACTAATTTGCCAAATGAATGTGAATATCGTTCTTCATCACTATTATCATGCATCCTCGCAATACCGTATCGATCCTACTCATGCTAGCCATGATACTTAATCAACACAATACAACAAAAAATACAATGAATATTAACTCACAAAACCATGTCAAAAGTTTTACTCGTTGATAGATGAAAATCTAAGATCAAGGATTTGCAAAAGGTTTTGTCAAGACCAACAAATAACCAATCAAAGACAACAACAATAGAGAATCAAAGCATATTCACAAACATACATTAGATGAAATACAATAGGTATCAAAAGATTACATCCCTCTCCAACAAGAAATCAAAGATCCTACCTTTGCTCCCTTGGAAATGAGAAGATATAAGCTCTGATCTTTTTATTTACAAGTTTCTATCTTCAAAATCAAAAACCTAATGACCTAAAAAGTGTGAAAATCTATTTATACAATTCAGGAATTTACATGTTCGCTAAGCGAACGATTCATTCACACAGCAAATGGTAAAAAATGGCACTTCAGGTGCCTTTGAACAGTTAAACCGCCCCAGAAATTCTCGTGAGTTCGCAATGCGAAGGAATGTTCGCAAAGCCAACACTCGCTTTCAAGCTCGCAAAGCGAATTTTATCTCCTTTTTCCTCTGTCCAAATCTGGGTCCATTCGCTGAGACCTTCACCATAGTTCGCAAAGCGAACCTTCGCTGACAACCGCCTTCATATTCGCAAAGCGAACACTGCAGATGTTTTCCTCTGTTCTTTGGCAGCTTGCACCATTTCTTGTGTCTTACACTTTTATCATTTTAGTGCCTTTTCCTGCACAATAACACACACATTACAAGCACCAAAGGTATATTCTCATTGTTAGAAGAACAACAACAATCATTAGCAAAACCAATGAAAACATGAGAAAAGAGTGGAAAAAGTACAAGTAAAGATAATTCATTTTTAGGTCAAATCCGCACCTAACAAAAAGCCCAAAATAGTTAACATTACTAAAATAGGCCTAAGTCGAAATCCTGTGTGTAGGAACCTCCTTCGACACTTCGACACACTAATACAACTTGACACACACATTATCATAATTCGTCTGCTCCTTGTTTTTGTCGAGGTAAACTGCTTTGACACAAGGAATTATAACTCAACACATCACCTAATTCATTGTGTCTAAGCTGTCTACATTCATCATGGCTCTTAGTTTTCTGAAAACTTCGACCTGCACTCCCTTTTTCATGATATCTGCAATTTGATTCTCAGTTCTGCAGTGTTCTAAGTTCATCTTCCCTTCTGCTACCTGCTCTCGAAGATAATGGAACCTCATTTCGATGTGCTTACTTCAACCGTGTGCTATTGGATTCTTCGCCAAGTTGATAGCTGACATGCTGTCGATCTTCATGGTAATTGCTCCATGATTCTTCCTTGTAATCTCTTCGACCAAGTTCACCATCCAGGTTGCTTGACATGCACAAAGAGAAGCAACTATATATTTTGTTTCGCATGATGACAATGCCACTACTGGGTCCTTTCTCGAACTCCAAGCAACTGGTGCACCACCTAACATAAACACATATCCAGCTGTGGATTTTCTATCCTCAATATCACTACACTAGCTAGAGTCGGTGTATCCCACTAACTTGCATTCTTTCCCTTCATCTGCTGCGGGAAACAAAATGCCGTAGTCGAGAGTCCCTTTTAGATACCTCAGTATCCTCTTCGTTGCTGCTAGGAATGATACCTTTGGCTTCTGCATGAATCTACTTACCATACTCACACTGTATGCTAAGTCAGGCCTTGTGTGACAAAGGTATCTAAATGACCCAATAAGTATTATGTATTGGGTTGGGTCGACATCATCTTCATCTGAATCCTTTGACAGTTGCAGTCTAGTCTCAGCTGGAGTCGAAGTTGAGTTGTAATCTTGCATCTCAAATCTCTTGAATATTTCGCCTGCATATCTTCTTTGGTACATCATCAAACCTATAATAGTCTTGTAGAATTCGATGCCAATGAAATATGAGAGATTTCCCAAGTCTGACATTTCAAACTCCTCACTTAAGTCATGTTTGAAATCTTCGATCTCCTTCTTTCAACTCCCTGTTATCAACAAATCATCGACATAGAGGCATAGTATATGCAATTCATTATTGCTTCTCCTTACATACACTCCATGCTCAGTTGTACACTTCACAAATTCCTTCTCCCTTAAGAAGCTGTCGATTTTCTTATTCCAAGCTCTTGGAGCTTGCTTAAGTCCATACAGGGCTTTATGCAGCCTGTACACCTTTCCTTCTTTGCCTCTTTTCACATACCCAGCTGGTTGTGCGACATAAACCTCTTCATCTAAGGGGCCATTTAGTAATACACACTTCACGTCCATCTGACATGTGTGCCAATTGTTCATATTTTGTAAACCAATAACCAACCTGATTGTTTCGATCCTAGCAACGGTGCGAACACTTCATCGAAGTCGATTCTTTCCTTCTGTAGAAATCCTTTTGCCACAAGTCTCGCCTTGTGTCGAGTTACTTCTCCTCTAGGATTCACCTTCACCTTGTAAACCTACTTCACGTCAATTGCCTTCTTGCCTTGAGGCAATTCAACAAGTGATCAAGTGTTGTTGACTTCGATGGACTCTAACTCCTCATTCATTGCTTTTACCCACTTCGAATCTTTCAATGTCTCAGCTGCATTGACTGGTTCGACATCTGCGTAGAAAGCACCGGCTCACCTTCTTCATCAACCATATCATCTGATGTGATTACACATTCTTGCTACCTTGTAGGCATGTGTCTTGTTCGTCGAGGTCTACTTGGACTTGCTTCATCTATGATTGGTTCATGTCGAACTTCTCTTTCGACTTCAGTGGCTGGTTCTTCACAAGAGATTCTCACTGAATCCTTCTTGGCATTCTCAGTCCAATCCCATTCTTTAAGCTCATCTATGATCACGTCCCTGCTGATTACTATCTGCTTATTCACTGGGTCGAACAACTTGTAACCTCCAGTCGAATGATATCCTATCAAGATCATCTGATTCGACTTGTCATCAAGCTTCCTTATCAACTGATCTGGCACATGTCTATGTGTTATAGATCTAAACACATTCAAGTGAATGAGGCTAGGCTTGCCGCCAGACCAACATTCTTCTGGTGTGATTCCTTCAAGCTTCTTCATCGAACATCTGTTCAAAATATATGTTTTTGTCGAAATCGCTTCTCCCCATAATTCTTTGGGTAGATGCTTTCCATTCAACATACTTCTCACCATGTTCATGATGGTTCTGTTCTTTCATTCTGCAATTCCATTTTGTTGTGGAGTGTAGGGTGGCACCACCTCATGCACAATCCCTTCTTTTTCACATAATGCATCGAACTCTTTCGAAACATACTCTTCACCACCATCAGTCCTCAGAATTTTCAACTTTCGACCACTCTGTCTTTCGACCATGGATTTGAATCTGGAAAATACCTCGATCACATCATTTTTCTTCTTGATGAGGTAAGTCCACAACTTTCGACTGTAATCATCTATGAACGTGACAAAGTATCTGTTGCCACCAATCGAATCCACCTGGATTGGACCACATACATCAGAGTATATGACTTCCAAAATTGCCTTCGACTTCCTTCCTGCATCCTTGCTGAAGCTATTCTTGTGTTGTTTCGACTGAACACACTCTTCACAGACTTCACTTGGAATGTCGATTTCTGGTAATCCTGAAACCATATTTCTTCTCTTTAGCTCTCTGATGTCATTGAAGTTGGGATGGCCTAGTCAAAAATTCCATAACCACTCATCTCTGCTGGCTGCAGTTGCTAGGCACTTGTGCTCCATCACCATGAGTTCAATCTTGAAGGTCCTATTCTGAGAGATTGGAGCCTTCAAGATCAACCTACCACCTGCGTCGAGGACTCTCATCATCTTGTCTTCGAAAATTACCTTGTAGTTCTTTTCGACTAGCTGCCCTATACTAAGCAAATTACTCTTCATGTCTGGTATGTACAACACATTGGAAATTGTTGACCTCTTGCCATCTTTCCTCATGATCAGAACATCACCAACACATTGAGCTGCTAGAGTGTTGCCATTTACAAACTTCACCGTGTTCTTCGATGAGAGTTTCATGTTGACAAACCAATCTTTCCTTCCAGTCATGTGTGATGAGCATCCTGAGTCCAAGTACCACTGATTTTGGAATCTTTCTTCATTTCTTGTTGTGACCATCTGCAGCGTCTTTTCTTCTTTATGTTTCGCCAGCTTTGCATCAGTTTCTTGATTTTTCTTCTTTTCGGGACAGCCACTAAAATAGTGGCCATACTTCTGACAATTGAAACACTGAATGTGACTTTTGTCAGATTTTCGACCACCACCTCTTCCTCTACCTGCAGCACCACCTCTTTGGTTGCCTTGATTCCAGGGTTTTCTCTGATTCGACCAGTTTCCTCCTCTACCTTTGTTTCCATTTCCGCTTCCTTTGACTTTCCTTTCCTTTTCTGACTGCACCTGCAAAGCCATATCACTCTTCGGCTTTCCTACAGCTCTTTCAGCCATCCTTTGTTCATGAGACTCAAGCGTCCCTTGAAGCTCTTCCTTCGTCAATACTGACAAGTCTTTTGACTCTTCTATGGCTACTACCACGTGGTCGAACTTTGGAGCCAATGACCTCAAGATCTTTGCAACAACTGATCTTGATGTCAACACCTCTCCACATACCTTGATTTGATTCACCAGCTTTGTAACTCCGGTGAAGAAATCTGTTATACTTTCATTGTCTTCCATCTGAAGCAACTCATAGATTCTCTTGTGAGTTTGTAACCTCACCTCTTTCACCTTATCTGCGCCTCCAAACGACTTTTCAAGAATCTCCCACGCTTCCTTCGCTGACTCTACATCACTAACCTTTTCAAAGTTATCTGGATCGACACACTGATGGATTATAAATAGGGCTTTATAATCTTTCTTCCTCAACTCTTTGTGTGCAGCCTTTTCTTGATCTGTCGCGTTCTCTATAAGCGGTGCTACTCATTCCTTCACAAGATCCCAAAGATCTTGATAACAGAAAACCACCATGATCTGTTTGCACCAATTCTCATAATTGTCTTTCTTGAGAATCGGAAGGCTCACCGGAAAGTGCCCGTTCAGATAGTTCATCGCCATCACGATTTTCCTTCCTTGAATCGCAACTGGAGCTCTAGATACCAGATGTTGGAATTAACCCCAAATCTTTTAGGAATTCCTATTAAATATTGATCTCTCAAGATTGTTAACAAAACACGTAATGGCAATAAAAAGGGGTGGAGAAAGAAAAGAAAGAGAAAAGTTGAAAAAGAAGATGATCAATTTTCTGCAGAGAACTCTCTGCCCACAAACTGTGGAAAATCTATTATTTCAATTGCAACTGCAAACTGTGAATACAAGTTCTCAATTCTTTTTTTTTACAAAATAAGGGTTTCTCCCTATTTATAGATTTAGGTTAGCTTGCACCCCAAGCCAAGGCCCAAAACTATAAAAGCCCAAAATAGTTAACGTTACTAAAATAGGCCTAAGTCGAAATCCTGTGTGTAGGAACCTCCTTCGACACTTTGACACACTAATACAACTTGACACACACATTATCACAATTCGTCTGCTCCTTGTTTCTGTCTAGCTAAACTGCTTCGACACAAGAAATTACAACTCAACAACTATTTTATTAAGAAATTGAATTTTGTCACACAATTAATTTACTCTTCGACACCATTAACTTTAGATAGATGATATGGTGACACCCAAAAGTGACACTACACCGTATTTTTATACAATACATTCTACCTTTTTATTTTATTTATTATTTTTATAAAAGTTAAAATTTATGCTGCATTGAAAATGAAGCTAGGAACTACGGTGTACACATATGGTGTGAACATTTTGGTGTAAGCATAACACTCCTCTTAATTTTATTATCGTCTCAAGTATTTGTAACGTAACTATATTTTTTTTTATTGTTGTAACTTCTCATTCTTGTTTTAATAACAATGCATCCTATTTTTGAAAGGATCATTTCACAGTTCAGAAAATTACTTGTCAAAGGACTTTTTCGTGTTAATTGTTAAATATTAGATTATATTAGATTTGATTAGATTTAATATTTAAATATAATTCAAGTTATGTTAGCCAAAGCCTAATTAGAGTTGTATATAAATAGTCATAATATGTATCATTATTTGTAACAATTCATTCAATAAATCCTTATTTTCGTATTCTCTCTTTTTCTCTCATCACTAAAAATGTCTCACGCACTAACAAATTGGTATCTAGAGCTCCGGTTAGATTCTTGATCGTGTTTCCGGGATCGTGGGTTATTTTTTATCAATCGCTGCAAAGATGAATGATAACGGAAATTTACCAAACTCCCTTCCAACTCTTGACGGCAAAAATTGACTTCGATGGAGAAAACAGATGCAATCTCTATTTGACTTTCATGAAACCCTATAAGTGGTTACTAATGGCATTCATGCGGTTGGTGAAGATGCAACCAAAGTATAGAGAACTGCTCACAAGGATTCCAAGAAGAAGGATTACAAGGCGGCGTTCTACATCCAATCGGCGGTTGATGCGGCTAACTTCGACAAAATCGCTCATGGTAAATCAGCGAAGGAGGCGTGGGATATTCTTGTCAAGTACTATGACGGAGGCGAGAAAGTTAAGGTTGTTAAGTTGCAAATGTTGCGATGACAATATGAATTATTGTCAATGGAAGAAGATGAAAAGATTGAAGGATATGTGTTAAAAGTGCAGAAACTCGTCCATCTCATGAAGGGTTGTGGTGAAACCCTAACTGATAAGATGATAGTTGAGAAGGTAATGCGTACTTTGACCTCTCACTTTGATCACATTATTGTAGCTATTCAAGAATCTAACAATCTTAAAACCCTAAAACTGGAAGATTTAGTTGTTTCGTTGGAAGCGCATGAGATTAGGATTGTCGAAAGGAAAGGAGTTCAAGACTCGATACAAGCACTACAGGCACAATCGTTGAAGAAGAATGGTGGTTCCAACAAGTTCAAAGGCAAAATCGATAAGACTCGGGGCAAGAAGTCATGGTCGAATCCTCACAAGAATAAGATCAATGATAGAACTTCTGAATCCTCGAAAAGAGGAGAAAGAAAATTCCTATCAGAAAGACAAAGTAGAGAAAAAAAGGTGTGCACTGGTATAACTGTGAAAAATATGGTCACTTGGCCAAGCATTGTTGGTATATGAAAGGCAGGAGTTCGACAAAAGGCAAGGACGAAGGAGAAAATCTTGCACATCAAGATTCAGATGATATGGTGGTTATGGATACAATTGCAGATGACCATGTCGAATCCAAGATCTGGTTCCTCGACTCAGGCTGTTCGAATCACATGACTGGTAACAAAACATGGTTAGTAGATTTCTACAAGTCGAAGAAGAGTAAGGTGAAACTTACTGATAATAGCTCATTGCCAGCAGAAGGTACTGGCAACATAGTTATTCAAATGAGTAATGGAGCAAAAGCCTTGACCAAAGATGTACTCTATGTCCCTGGAATGAAGTACAATCTGATAAGTGCTGGACAACGAGTCAAAAAGGGTTCTCAGTGGTTATGAAAGATGAAGCATTAGAATTTTTCGACATCTAGAATAAATTGGTCTTGAAATCTCCTCTGTCGAAGAATAGAACATTTAAGACCATGATCAGTTCGACTGAGGTACAATGTCTGAAAACAGTTGTCGACCACAAGAATAGTTGGTTGTGGTATCTGAGGTTTGGCCATCTGAACTTTGGGTCGCTAAATCAAATGATCACTCAAGATATAGTAATTGGTATACCAAGTCTTGAGATGCCCGACAAACTCTGTGAAGGTTGTCTAGTCGGAAAGCAGTCTAGGAAGTCTTTCGTTTCGACTATGCCAATGAGATCATCCTGCATACTCAAAGTTGTACATTCAAATGTATGTGGTCCTTTTGAAGAGCATACCATTGGTGGAAATAACTATTTAGTCTCATTTTTCGATGAGTACAGTCGAAAGCTCTGGATCTATGTGATCAAACGAAAGGACGAAGTATTTGAAATCTTTAAGAGATTCAAGATACTTGTCGAAAACCAAGGTGAAAAGAAAATTAAAGTTCTGTGAACAGATGGAGGTGGCGAATACACATCCAAGATATTTGAAGCATTTTGTGCAGAACATGGTATTGATCATGAGATAACTGCTCATTATACTACTCAACATAATGGAATAGCAGAAAGAAGAAACAGGGCCATATTGGACATGGCGAGATGCATGCTGAAGCAGAAGAATTTTCCAAAATCCTTATGGGGAGAAGCTGTTTCGACTGCTGTTTATATTTTGAACATGTGCCCTACCAAGAAGCTGAAGAACAAGGTTCCTGAAGAAGTATGGAGTGACAAACAACCATCAGTGAGTCATCTGAAGGTGTTTGTCTCTATTTTCTATAAGCATATTCCTGACGCAAGGAGAAGGAAGCTTGATGATAAGAGTGAACCTATGATTCTGATAGGATATCATAAGACTGAAGCATACAGAATGTTCAATCCAATTAATCAGAAGATTGTGATGAGTCGAGACATTGTGATTGATGGAAATTCTGTCTGGGATTGGAATTCTAGTAATGCAATTGACAAGCCACTGATGAGCTATGATTTCGAAGAAGCAAGTAATGATGTCGAAGTTGAAGATATTGTTGATACTCCAGTCGAAGAAGAAGTCGAAGCAGCTATTAACATTCTTGACACAGTCGAAGTCGAAGAGGATGTGGCTGGCAAAAGTCAGAGACCTCAAAGAACTAGAGCTCGTCCAGTAAGACTTCAAGACTATGAACTGGTTGGTGGTGATGAAGACATAATAGATGGGGAACTAGTCCATTTTGCTTTACTTGCAGGTGCTGAACCAATCAACTATAACGAAGCCTTCAAAGATAAATAATAGAAGTCTGCTAAGATTGAAGAGTTACAAGCAATTGAAAGAAACAACACATGGGAGTTGGTTGAATTGCCAGCTCATACAAAAGCTATCGAAGTAAAGTGGGTGTTCATGTTGAAGCACAATGCTGATGGGTCGATAGCAAGGCATAAAGCGAGATTGGTAGCTCGAGGATTTCTCTTGAGAGCAGGACTCGACTACTTTGAAGTATTTTCACCTGTCGCACGATTGAAAACTGTTCGACTAGTGGTGGCCTTGGCATGCAAGTAAGGCTGGTCAACATTTCACTTAGATGTGAAATCATCATTTTTGAATTGACCTTTAGAAGAAGAGGTGTATGTCACACAACCTCCTGGGTTTGTGATTCAGGAGGAAGCAAGTAAAGTATACAAGTTGCACAAAGCGCTCTATGGTCTCAAGCAAGCACCTAGGGCATGGAACAAGAATATCGACTCATACTTGGTAGAATTGGGATTCGTAAAATGAAAATCTGAGTATGGTGTCTATGTTGTGGCACAAGATATAACAATAATCTACTTATATGTTGATGACTTGCTAGTAACTAGAAATAGCCTGAAGAACTTGTCGAAGTTCAAAGAGCTGATGAAGAAGGAATTTGAAATGTCGGATCTGGGAAAGTTGTCATACTTCCTAGGTATGGAATTTCAAATGTCGAAGCAATGCATGGTGCTACATCAAAGAAAGTATGTCAAAGAGATACTCAAAAGATTCATAATGGATGATTCGACTCCTGCATCTTCTGTCGTAACCCAAAATTTGACCTCCCTCTTTTGACTTTTGCATAAGCACGCGCATTCGCATCGCTAGGATACACACTCGCATCTTTTCCTCTTTGATTTTGTTGCAGGAATATTCAGGTTTTCCAAGCCAGATTAATTGCGTCCTCACAAGATCATTGCACCATCAAATCAAGCTCAAAATAAAGGTTTCCATGCTCACTCATCAAATCAAGAGGTGGAAAATCGAAGCCGGGACTTCAATATCATTTCCTAAGTAATTTGGGCAAAAATTGACTGAAGTAACCGGTTAACGTGTGGTGAGTAACCAGTTACTCAGTGCAAAATTTTAGTTCCTGCTGCATTTTTGGGACAACAACCATGCACTCTCTTTGGTCTTTGGTTCTACTTTATTCTAGCAATGTGTTGAACATTCTAGACATCTCTAGACATTTCAAGACATTCCAAGTGCATTTGTTCCAATGCTTCACTCTAAAATAAGTGCACCATGTTCCTTGTTTTCCAAGTATGTGGACCTTTGGATGTTGGAGCTCACATTGGTATTGTTACCGAGTTGGTTCTAACTAACCGAGTTAACCACCTTGACTCAGTGAGTCAAGTCCAACTAACTCCTAGCCTAGTTCCAAGGACCTTCAACCATTTGCACAATTCACTCTCAATTCTCTCACATTCTCTCTGATTTTTCTCTGCTACATCTTCATCTTCATCTCAATTCTCTTCCAAAACCTCACCAAAGCTCATTTCTACTTTGAAGGATAATCACTTTTACATCAAAAGTGATTATTTCTTGAGCTCAACTTTCATCATTATTGCTATTACACTTGGATTTCTGGAGTTATTTCAGCTTGTGGATTAATCTTGAGTATTTTCTACAATTTTCAACGGTTCGAATTCACGTTTTGGAGCTTTATCGTATTTTGCTCGATTTCGACACGTTTCGTCACCGAATTGAAGATTCCTCTGGTTTTCTTTAATTTTCTGCATCAAGAACACTTCGCAACAATTACCAAGGCACACCTCCACCTTGTAGGTTGGTGGATCTCACTAATTTTACTGTTTCGAGCATTTTCGCATCATTCGTGATGTAGTCGATAATTTTGCGTGTGAATTGATTTTGCATTGTTTAATCCATGATCTTGATGTGTTAATTGATTCTATCACTGCTTATTTGCTGTTTTCAAGTTCAATTTTCGTGCACAAATTCATGACCTAGCATGTGGTGGTTGGTATAAGTGATTAAGTGCTGAAAATCACTTTTGGAAAACTGTTTTCTGTTATTTTTTTGCCATTGTCACAGTGGTAACCGGTTAAAGCGTGGTGAGTAACCGGTTAAAACTGTTTTCAAGTGTGTTTGCCATGCTTTCCTTCTTTAACCTCCATGGATCAAAATGCTTGATATTTGTGGATGTTTTAAGGGTTGTTTAACCTCTGGTTGAAGCATGTTTGTCAACTTTCATTGCTCGTTTTTTTCATTTATCGATTACTTGCAATTTTGGCAATGTTTGTTCAAGAACATCTTGCATTCTATTTGATCACTTGTTAACATGTTTTGCATTGCATACTAAATGATATTTGGTACTGTTTTGCATGTTTTTTCCTTGATTGCATTAAGTTTGTTCTTTATTGAGCAAATTTAATCATGCTTAATCATTAATTCACACCTTTGGCTTTAATGATTTTCCATTCTCTTTGGAAAGTTGTTAGCATAGCATTTCCCTTTGATTAATTGATCGAAACCATGTTTCGATTAGTTGATCTTCCCCTTCCCTCTCTTTAGGCTTTCTTTAGAGCTTTCTCTTTCTTTTCCCCCGCGGAGTTGGAGTTTTGCGCTACGCCCTGCATCGGAGCACTGGACAACTTGAAGCTGTTACGCTGTCATTTTCATCACGCAGGAGCACTGTACAACTTGGAGTTGTTGGGCTGTCGGTTTCGACTTCTACATTACACCTTGTGTGTTAGAGAAGGAATGAGAAGGGAGAATTCCTACTCTCATTCTGACTACTTCAGGTAAGGGACAAATGACCCTATGCTTGGCTTAGTCATCTCTATCTCCGGGCGATAATATGCTTTCTTTCCCCAGTCGGGTCGATCCTTGATCACTCCTATCTCTTTTGATCCCTCTTTTGATCGATCACCTTCTTGGTTAAGATCATTGTTCTTTGGGTTAGAAAATCTTTCCTTGTTTCAATACCCTACTATTTTCTTGCGGTCAATCATTACTCTTTGATTCCCCAGAAGAGTCTTTTTTCTCTTTCTTTGGTTAAACACAGTATTCCTGTTGCTACCGAAACCCTTGCGGAGTTCGCAACCTTCTTTTGGTTTTTCTCCCTTTAATTGGTTAACCACTGTTTGTCAGTTAAAACACTAATATTTGCACTCCTTCTCAGTTAACCACAGTTCGTCTATTAAAACACTGAGATCCTCTTGGGTTAATCACCTATTCTTGGTTAATCACTCTTTTCTTCAGTTAACCACAACCTGTCTGTTAAAATACTGAAACCCTTTTTGAGTTAATCACCTCCTCTTGGTTAATCACTCATTCTTCTCGGTTAATCACAGTGTTCTGTTAAAAACCGAACCCCTCAGCGGTTAGCAACCTCTTTTGGTTCAATACCCTTCTTTGTTGGTCAAGTTTTGTTTGTTCAGTCAATACCAACACCCCTTTTGGGTTACGACCTTCGATTGGTCCTACACCCGTTCTTCTGGTTAATCACAGCTTTCTTTGTTAAAACCAATGCTTCTCTATCCCCATGGAGTGGCAATCCTTGTTTTCCTCGGTTAACCACTGTTTATCAGTTAACATACCGATGTCTCCTCAGAGTCAAACACCTTCCCTTGGGTCAGCACTCTCTCTTTTGGTTTATCACAGTCCGTCTGTTAACACCAACGTCATTTCCCCGCCAGGGTCTTACTCTCTTTCTTCGGTTAACCACTGCCAACCAGTTAATATACCGAGTTTCCTTCTTTCTCTTGGTTTTGACACCATTCGTTTGTTTGTTTCCCAGTAGGGTTGCTTACCCTCTGATCCTAGCAGTTCTTCATTTTCTTCCCCAGAGGAGTCCTTTCTGTTCTTTTTGCTCTTACTTTCTTGGTTTTGACACCAATCCTCTTTGTTATCCCCAGCGGAGTTCCTTTTGTTCTTGGTTTTAACACCATCCCTTTTCTAGTTTCTTGTGCAATCGCTCTTACTGTTCAGTTTTCCCCAGTAGAGTTTTCTTTCACTCTTACTCTTGGTTTTTTGACACCACCTATCTCTTTCTTATTTTATTTTCCGTTTGGTTCCCCGAACTACAGAAGCTCTGATTCTGCATTCATTCGAATGTCAGATACGTAGGCACGAGATCGCGATGATCTTGGCGAGCACACTTCCACCCTTCCTTCCTTTTTTCCTTCTTCCTTCCTCTCTGTCCCCTGGTTCCATGAACTACGACACTCTGATTTCCTCATTGCACTGTGAGGGTATGTAGGCACGAGGGCCCCAATCCTCCGCGAGCACTTTCCTTTCTTTCTTTCTTTCTTTCCCCTTTCTCTTCTCTCTCCTTTTATTTTAGCTAGAAGCCTTTAGATAGATAACCCGTCCAAGCCTAGAAGCAAGCGAAATGGTTCACGTCGAGTACGACGGATGCGTAAGGTGCTAGTACCTTCCTTTCGCATAACCAACCCCTGTTCCCGTTTCTCTTCCCCTTGGGTTTTATCGATATTTTCCCTGTTCTTCGGGACTAAATAAATTTTGGTGGCGACTCTTTGTTATCTTTGAGTGTGCGATTCACTCAGGATGTAAACCAACCATCTTCAGCTAGCGACTCTGCTGGGGAGTCCTTGCACTCGCAGGTTGGGGTCTCGCCTAGTTTTGTTTGCTTTTTTGCTTGCTTGGGTGTTTATCTTTCGCGCTTTGTTTGTTTTATATTTATGCTTTAGCTTTATGTTTATTTACTGCATTTCTTTACCGCTTTGAATATTCATATGCTGCATATTCTAGATATCTGTTGTTTTCTACTGTTGTTGGGATGGGTAGATATTATTGGAGAGAAAGGTCCTAACACCGGGCCTAGTATAGAGTGTGGATAGTCGTGAGGCCTGGGTTTTGCGCATTGGGATATCACGAGACCCACATCCTAGATCGTGATTCGTTTGAGAATACTTCTGTCCTGTGAGAATTCACTACGGCGGGGGATTTTCATCCTGAGTCCTATGGTTTGGGCGACCTTTCTAGGGACCACCTTGTTGTGTCTAGATCACACCTGTGAGGGGGATGGGTTTTTACAGGAAAACAAGCCACTTCATACCCTTGTTCTCTCACGCACATCAGATTCTTCACCGACACATCAGGCTATGTTGCACCGATACAGAATTATATGCAGATATTCGGATTATTCAGACTTGATTGTTCAGATAGTGTTGGCTTCTTGTTGTTGTGTTGCATATCATTTCATCATGTAAATTAATTTTTGCATGTGCATTTCCAAGTTTTCGAGGACTTATCCTTTGTTGACATTATCATAGAGATGAGTACTAGTTGTCGTGGCATCTTCAGTTACAAGTTTGTGGAACCTAAGCTGGTTACTTTAAGTGGTTTGGCATCCCTGTTGGTTGGAGATCACATAAGGGATTTCATAGATACTTATGGTAATCTGTTGTCCATCCTCAACACTAAAGTCAACATCACTGCCATCCACACTCTGGTTCAGTTCTATGACCCGCCATATAGGTGCTTGACATTTCAGGATTATCAGTTAGCACCTACACTTGAGGAGTATGGTTATATTCTGGGGGTTGAGATCAAGAAGCAGGTTCCTTATGTTTACACTAGTGGTTGTCCAAAGTTTCCCCTTATTGCTGATGCGTTTTGCATTAGTAAGAAGGATGTGGCGGATAATCTCAAGACCAAAGGGAAAGGTATTCGAGAGTTCACTTCGAAGTTCTTGGTTGACAAGGCCACTTCTTTTGCTAAGGAGGGAAACTGGAAGGCTTTCAACGCCGTTCTTGCTTTGCTGATATATGGGATTGTCTTGTTTCCGAACATGGAGGATTTCATAGATCAGGCTGCCATCAGTATCTTCTTGTCCAAGAACCCTGTTCCGACACTTCTTGCTGATACCTACCATTCTATTCATTCGAGAAATGAAAAGAAGAAGGGAACCATTTTCTGTTATGCTCCTTTGTTGTACCGATGGTTCATGTCTCACCTTCCGCAAAAGGGTCCCTTGGTTGAGAATAAGGGTAATCTCAAATGGTCCCAACGAATAATGTCTCTTACCGCTGATGACATTTCTTGGTATTCTCGAGTCTTCGACGATACTATGATCATTCTTCATTGTGGGAAATTCTGCAATGTGCCTCTCCTGGGTACAAAAGGTGGAATTAACTACAATCCGAGAATGGCCTTTCGACAGTTGGGATACCCTATGGTCGCCAAGCCTGATCCTGAGGTAGTGGAGGAGTTCATCTTTCATGAAGGGGTTAATGACAGGGGTTTGCTGAAGAGGTTTAGTGCCGCTTGGACTCAGATTCATCTCGAAGGAAGAGCCAATTTAGGAGATAAGAATTGCGTAGCCAAGGAAGCTTACACACTTTGGGTCAAAGAGCACGTCAAAGAGATCTTGTTTCCATTTTCTTCCGAGCCTTCCATGAATGCCAAGCCTCCCAAACTTGCCATTGTTCCTTCGTCTGAGGTCGGTCAACTCAAGCTGACTATTGAGAAATTGAAGAAGGATAATGTTGATCTTCGTCTCAACCTTGATAGAGTCACTTCCGAGAAAGATAGCTTATAGATTGAGCTCCATCAGAAGCGCGAGCACATGCTCAAGGAGGTGGAGATTGAACAGAACAAGCGTAGGAAGGTGGGTGATGCTTTGAAAAGCACCTATGAGGGACTTGCTTCAAAAAAGAGATAACTTGCTGATATCCAGTATCAAGCCTACAAAGATGAATTGAGCTACAACAAGCAGCTTGAAGAGCTTCGAGGAAAGTTATCCGAGTTCAAGACAAAGTGGCAAAGTGAGCAAGACCATGCTAATCAATTAGCAAAGGACTTTTCTCAGTGTCAAGCTAAGCTCGACAAAGTCTTTGGTGAGATTTAGAAGCTGCAGGATCAAGCACATTAGAGCCGAGAATAGATTAGTCAGCTCAACACAGAGAGTACTCATTGGGAGCATCAAAGTTGTCATCTGCAGAACCTCCTGGATCAGAAAGAGGCCTTTCTTCAGGATATGCTTCAGGGACTTAATCATTCTTTGCTCCGTAACCTCATGAAGGATGTGAAGTATTGGAGTGAGAGGCATGACCATCTAGCCAGATTTGCTGAGCATGGATTCGAGGATCTACCAGGGTTGTTGAGGGATGCATATGCGGATGTATTGCCACACCAGCTTCCTTGGGTTGTTTTCCACTTCTTGTCTGTTTGCAGGGTGGTATTTGATAGGATCCATGCGGATTTTGTTGTAGCCCAAAAGGCAAATGTTTGACTTGTATTCGACTTGTACTTCTTTCCTGTATTGTTGAATGAATGAATGAAGTTTCTCGCCAATTTTATCTTTCGCACCTTTACTTATATGCTTTATGATATTGTCAACAAAGATAAGTTTAAGAATTCCTGGAATTTAAAACTTTATTTTTGCATGCATATCATACATTCATTTGCACACATATGCATGTCCCTTTATCCGAAATCGTTGTTCATCCTTGTCCGCCTTCCTGTAGCAAGAGGATGACTCGACATCAGTATTTTACTTGCTCAAACAAATCCAGGATCATGGTTGACTTCGAAGCTGAGAAAGTCATTATGGCCGAGACTCTCGGTGCCTTCCGAAGTTTGTAACCTTCAGGAGTTGCTGTCATGCCCCTGGCATCTTCGCTTTCCCAAAGTTTGTAACCTTCAGGCCCAGCGGCTCCTGCTGAAGTTTCTGGATCTTTAGTGATTGGCGGAATATATCCCTCTGGGATATAGTTGATAGGCATGCCCCAGGGACGATCTTTCGGCATTTTGTACCTAGGATCATACTTTTTCACTATGGGCATTAATGTGATCTCTGAGATCACAGTCCTTTGTTGTTACATTTGATCTTGTGCTAGAGCTTGTATGTCGTTATGAAGCTTTCTCATATCCTCTTTCAGAGTGTCGATCTCTTCTCTCAACTCTCTGTTCTCTTCCTCAAGATCATCCATCTTTTTCTGACGATTGGCAAGAGTATTGTACGAATGAGACAATTTGACTCTAAAATCGAGACGCAAACGTGAGATTCGTAGGTAAGAAGAATGCGTTACGTGAGAACGATGAATGATATGCAATGATTATATTAATTGTATATATTTTCCATTTATTCAAAGTAAACTTCGACAATTAGATTCCAAATATCAAACAGTGGGGAAACCCCATTTTATTGAATTCAAAAGATTGCGGAATGGAAATACAGTAATTTGCATAGTGCTGTAAAAGGAAATCTAAACTTATGGGTCCTGAGTCCTCTCTGAAGTGAGCTCAGGTGCTGGTTCTGGTATTTTCCTCTTCTTTGACCGGGGCTCTTGGGCCGTTGTCGGGTCGTCATTCCTTTGCCAAGTGAAAGGTGCGAGCAAATTCCTTTGGTCATCCTGATTTTCTACAGCATGTTGCTCTAAAATCTCAATCAGAGCATCTTTATCTTTCAATAGTTGTTGTATTTTCTTACACTCCACATTGAGAATACGGTACTTGTTCCTCCAAGACCTCTTCTCTTGCTGAACTTTGTTGAGAGTAACCTGAAGTTTTTCTGTCTCAGACATAAAATAAAGGACCGAGTCCATTAATGGAAGAACTTCCTGACGAGGGTAAGGCATCCTCGGCTTGAGAGCTCTAGTTTGTACCCAGTGGAGATAAGGCTCCACCGAGACACAGTCTGGTTTTCCTAAGGACTCTCTTCCTTTCCTATGAACGTGTTTCCAGGCATGCACTATCTTCTTCTTTAGTGCCCTATCGTTTTCTCCTTCCTTGAAGAAAAGACCTTCCAGATGAGCATTACGTGGGACATGCCTCATCGGGTATCCGAATTGACGACGAACTAAAATTGGGTGATAGTTGATTCCTCCCTTAGTGCCTATAAGGGGTACATTTGGGAAATTTCCACAACGGTCAATGATTCTGATCCCGTCATAGATTCGATTGTACCAATCGATGTCAGAGTTGGTAAGAGAGATGATTCTCTACGACCAACGTAAAGTATTCTCTTGATCCCAAAATGTAGCAGACTTGGGTAAGTGGGAAGTGAACCATTGGTATAGCAGGGGTACACAACATGTGATCATTCCTCCGCTGTATAAATTCCTTAAGTGTACAGAATGATACACATCTGCGAGTAAGGTTGGTACAGGGTTTCCAATCAGGAAAATCTTAATGGCGTTGATATCTACAAAGTTATCGATGTTGGGAAACAAAAATAACCCATAGGTAAGCAAAACAAAGATGCTTTCGAAAGCGGCCACGTTCCCTATGTTGGCAAAGTACAGGGCTTTCTTTGTCAAGAACTGGGCTAGCAAACCCTGGATTCCCCCCTTAGTGGTCATGTGAGTCCTGACTTCTGACTCGTCCAAATAAATTGCTCTCGCAATGGTTTGATCCTTTGGAATTTCTTCCAGTCCAAAAAAGGGAGCTTGATCAGTAATATGCAAATCAGTCAGGTGAGAGTACTCCTCCAGTGTTGGTGCTAGTTGATAATCTGGGAATGTGAAATAGTGATAGACCAGATCGTAGAACTGGATTAGTGTGGATAGGATTCCTTCGATTACATGAACCCTTAACAGAGATAGCAGTCCTCCATACTTGGCTCTGAAAGCCTCAGGGTTGGTGATCATTCTCGCCAGACCTCTTAAATCTTCTAGTTTTGGAACCTTGAAGGTGTACTTATGAGTTTTCCTTCTATCGAAATCCATTAGCGCGATCTCTTTATCTGACATTTGCAATCATTGTCTTAGTTTAGTTTGAAAAAGAGAGACTAGAAGAGAAGATTTTTCTTTGTTTTTTAATGCTTTTTAAATAAATGTATAAATGTAGCACACAAAAACATAGAAAAAACATGGGGTCAAAGGGTCGGTGTCATGAAATCAAGGCTCTACCCATCCCCAAAGGTTTATACTGGTGATTTTTTGTACCTGTCCGCAAAATCATTGACCCCTCTTGGGATAACAACAGCAAGCGGATCGCCAACGAGCTGATGTATCTTAGAGTGATCTCAGATGAGGGTAGTATCGCGTGACAACTATTTCCGATAGCTTCCGCACTACAAAATGGTTTCAGTCTACTAAAAACCTCAGCTTCTCAGATAACCCAATCGACCACACTACATTCAACAACCGAAGTCGTATAGGCAATGTATCTGTAAATGGAGTCTCCATTGAGTCTGATGGTCGACCGGGGACTCTTAACTGGGATTCACTCCCCTTAAGATTACTCGTATAATGCCATCACCTATCTTAGGTGTATACTTAATTTTTCCACATGCGGCATCACACACATTCCCATTAGCAGAAAAATAAACACAGATATCAATTAGGAAAAGCAGTATATATTTTTGTCTTAATCATCCTAGACCTCTAGTCTTATGATCCTATACAAATAATGACTCCCCAGAGGAGTTTCCATTTCTGTGGTACTTCAAGAACTTAAGGTTTCATCCCTAAAAGAGGCTAGAAAGAATGTCTCCCACTGTGGTCGCCACTTTTCTGTGGCAGCCACAGTGAAAATGACTTGTTCAAGGTTTCTACCTAAAACTGTAAGAAAGAATGACTCCCACTGTGGTCGCCACTTTTCTGTGGCGGCCACAGTGAAAATGACTTGTTCAAGGTTTCTACCTAAAACTGTAAGAAAGAATGACTCCCACTGTGGTCGCCATTTTTCTGTAGCGCGATTTTTATGGTTTCGAATCACTATCGCTTTGGTACTACAGTTTGATTCATTTTTTATCCTGTGAAGCTGATTAAGGAAGGGAAATAGATGTCTCCAATTAACCCTGCTTGCATACTGAGTTTGAACAGTCAAAACTGTTGGTTTATAGATGCTATCAAAATACGGGGTCCTTCTTAGGTTTATTTTCTTAAGAATACAAGTGTCTGGATTATCTGTGAGGTTTTAAGATGTTAGGTCTGATGCTTTTCGATTGATGTATGGAGGTACGGGATTTTGGGTTTTTGATTAGTATGCTCGCTAAGATTTTGCAATCTTATGCCTACGTATTCCCGTTTAACGAAACAGGGAAATCAGAGCGATCGTAATTCCTCCTATTCTATGGGAGGAAAAAAGTTGTTTCGGTGTCTTGTTCAAAGCCCAAGACATGAAGCTAAAGGTGGTTTGTATCTTGTTCAAAGCCCAAGATGTGAAGCTAAATGGTTTTGGGGGAGAGAGATTTTGTTATCTCTAAAGAGGAGTTGTTGATGTTTGTATGCTGTGAGCAAGGCACAAATTTGATGCTAAAATTTTGATTGACTCAATCGGGGTTTTCTTTATACAAAGCCTAAGAGGAGGCTAGAAGTGTGACTTTTCCAGAGGAAAATGTTCTTTTTGTCTTGTACAAAGCCCAAGATTGAGGCTAAAAGGGATTTTGACTCTGTTTGGGAGAATGTATCTTGTATAAAGCCCAAGATGGAGGCTAAAAAGGTTTGACTCAATAAGAGAGTACTTTTATCTGTCCTGTATAAAGCCTAAGATGGAGGCTAAAAAGGTTGACTCGACAAGAGAGTCTTGAGCAGGTGATTGACTCAACAAGAGAGTCTGAAAGTTGTTTGACTCAACAAGAGAGTGTTTTGTTGTCTCGTACGAAGCCCGAGATAGAGGCTAAAAGGGGATCGACTCAACAAGAAAGTCTTTTATACTCAACAAGAGAGTGTTTTATATGTCTTGTACAAAGTCCAAAATGGAGGCTAAAAGTGGTTGACTAAACAAGAGAGTCCTTTATACTCAACAAGAGAGTGTCTTATATGTCTTGTACCAAGCCCAAGATGGAGGCTAAAAGGAGATTGACTCAACAAGAGAGTATTTTATACTCAACAAGAGAGTGTTTTATATGTTTTGTACCAAGCCCAAGACAGAGGCTAAAAGGAGATTGACTCAACAAGAGAGTGTTTTATATGTTTTGTACCAAGCCCAAGACGGAGGCTAAAAGGAGATTGACTCAACAAGAGAGTCTTTTATTCTCAACAAGAGAGTGTTTTATATGTTTTGTACCAAGCCCAAGACGGAGGCTAAAAGGAGATTGACTCAACAAGAGAGTCTTTTATACTCAACAAGAGAGTGTTTTATATGTCTTGTACAAAGCCCAAGACGGAGGCTAAAGGTGGTTGAATCAACAAGAGAGTTTGAAAAGGTTAGCTCCACTGGGGAGAATCATTTGTACAAAGCCCAAGAGGAGGTTGTCTTACTTCTGAGGATTACTGAGATCCTGAAGCGGGTCCAAGTGTGGGGAACTCTCATGAGAGAGACCAGATTTTTGCGGGAGATTGATCCAGTGTGATCGGTATTTTTTCCTATTGTTTGAAAGGAACTTGAGAATGTCTTTGAGACTCAAGAGTTTTAGACTGTCCAAGTCTAGAGTTTTATATTTTGTACAATGCCCAAGAGGAGGCACGGGCATTAAGGGATGAGTATCAACCCTACAATGGCCAGAGTTTTGACACTGGAAAGACTGCTCTAGCAAAGGATGACTAAGTTCTATCTTATACCTTTAACAGGTCATCAGGGTGCTTGTATTAAGCCCAAGAGAAGGCATGAGAACTTCTAAGAAGCCGAAGGGTCCTTGTACAACGCCCAAGAGGAGGCGGGGATGCTTTTAGGAAGCCTGTGGGTCCCCAAACCAAGAGAAGTTCAAGAAATGCAATTCACAGAGAAGAGATCATTCCAGGAAAGTTCTAGAATTTGGAAGAAACCCAAGAGATGCCATTCACGAGGAAAAGATCATCTCTGAGGAGTTAGAGTTTCTTTGACAATTTATAAGGGTGACAGTCTGAGAAAAGGTTCACCGAGAATACCGCCTTTCTCTTTGTTCCATATTGTTTAACCCCAAGAGAAGGGACGACTGTATCTGGAATCCTACGGGGGATCTAGTTTTGTTTGTATTTAAGAGTGACCAACAGGCTTTACCTAGTGCTAGACGTAGTTGCCGGGGAAAACTCTAAATAACTATACTAGTATTACACAGTGGATATGTGACAAGTATATAAAAGGATGTGAAAGAAGACTTACAGTGAAGCAGCCCCACAATACAGTTATATATATATATATATATATATATATATGAAAGCAGTAAAGGAAAGAGGATAAACACTTACCCGTTGTAGAGCTTCCATGCTGTTTGGTTAGTTGTTCAACAAAGAAAGTTTTGATAACAATATGAATTCAAAATCAAAGGAGAAAGTGCTTGAAAAGATTGTTGGGGCTTACAACTCGAGGAGAGGCCCAAGTTTTAACGATGATTGCACCGTTGTTTTAAAAAACTGTACAGAGGGACTTATATAATACGTGAGGCCCAAAAAGTTTTTGGTTAAAAGGGGATTGGGTCTTACACTCTATTAGATGCGCAATAATTTATTTTTGTACAAGTGGTGGGTCTTACAGCTCAAAGAGAGGCCCAAATGATTTTTGTTAAAAAGGCGACGATCGTGCCGAACTTTTTGACGGTATCGGGACTTATATAATACACTGAGGCCTAAATTATTTTGGTTTTAAAAAAAAGGGTTGGGTCTTACACTCTATTAGATGCCCAAAGAGTTTGAAAAGAAAAGAAATGGGGCTTACAACACGAGGGTAGGCCCAGTTGAAAGACAGTGATCGCACCGTCGTTTTGGAAATTGTATTGGGGCTTATACAATGACTGAGGCCCAAATTATTTTTGTACAAAGGGGGTTGGGTCTTACACTCTATTAGAGGCCCAAAGAGTTTTAAGAAAAAGAATTGGGACTTATAGCTCAAAGAGAGGCCCAGTTGATTTTGTTGAGAAGGCGACGATCGCGCCGTTCACTTGAAATTGTTCAGAGGGACTTATACAATAAATGAGACCCACAATTGGTTTATTTACAAAAGGATTGGGACTTACACTCTATTAGAGGCCCAAAGTGTTTGAAAATGATTGACGAGGGTTGAATTAATCAAAACCCTAATTTTGTTTAAAAAGGGAATTAATTTTGTTAAAAAATTAATAAAAAGTATTGAAAACATGTGAAAAATGAGTGGTGATCTTGGATCAATGTTTCAAAAATCATGTTTATATCCACAAAATGATTGAAAACCAATTAAATTTGGATAATCAAGGAGGAAAAAATATTTTAAATGTTAAAACCAAATAAAAGATTAATTCTTTGCAAAAATATCAAGTATATGAAATAATTAATATTTTTGGGATTTTTTGGTAAAATAAAATATTTTATCATTTTTGTGAATTATTAAAAAAAGAATCAACTCAAAATCATTAAAAACCAGAGAGAAATTAATTTTTGAATCAATTAAATAAAATCACAAAATTCAAATATTAGAATTTTCAAAAAAGGCGCCAAGAACATGGCAAGAACACGCGCCACCCTCTGTTTCTGCAGATTTGCATTTTCTATCCAATCTCACTGAATACTTGATGATATCATGCAATCTACATATCAATCTGCTCGATTCACCTCACGATCATGTCTATGGTCTTTAATTTCGTTTATTTTAAGCATGGAATAAGAAATCAAAGAGAAACCTCAAGAACCCTAAAATTTGCATGAAGGCTCAGAAATTCCATACACGATTCAAACAAAGCAATTGATAGAGGGTAAACACTCTATGCATGATTATGAACATATGGCCAAATTATTGTGCAGCAAAAAATGCATGGATCATAGAGTTAGAAGAGCTCAGGCTTACCTCTTGCAGCTGGTGATCGTGTTTTGTGTTAGATGTGTTGTAAGCTGGTTCCAATGATTTGCATAGCTTCCTTAGGTGTCAAGTGATGTGTCTGAATGCTTGCAGTGGTTTGAAACAAGCTGAAACTTGAGATGGTACCTCAACTGCACCTCTGTCAAGAACTTGAGCAGTTGGCAAGTGATTTTGTGATTTTGGTGTTACAAATGTTATGTGAGTGTTTGGATCACTTCTATATGATGTTTATGAGGCGTGTGTGTGATTGGTTTGGTTGGAATTGCTCTCAAACTCAAAACCCGATAGTGACTTGCTTTGGAAGGCAAATTTGGAAGTGAGAAGGAGATTTTAAGGAAAGCATCTGTTTGATGGCTTTGGTGTACTCAAAATGAGCACAAATGAGCTCTATTTATAGTAGAGAAAGTTTATTTTGCAAGCAATAGTGAATGGCAACTGCTGCAGAAGTTTGGCCAATGGTTGCATTTTGGAATCTCAAGTCTCCTCTAGCCATTGACTAGAGGTTAGAGCACAGGCTGCTGGTTCCCTAGTTCAGAGATCATCCTTGAATCATTCAGTTGGAAATGGCTCAGTCCATGCCACCTTGGTGCATCCATTGAATGCTCCAAAACAAAATTGGAGTCTTGTCCCGTCTTTTAGGCATTTCTAGGTTTGACATGCTACTTTTGGTTCCAAGGACTTGGGAGGCTAATGGATCAGTGTATGTCCCTCCTTCGTCTCCCCCTGAGGTGTTCAGATGGATAAACTTATTTGTCATTTGCACAAATTTTCCAAATCGAGCAAAATGCACAAATCTGCCTTGTTATGACAGTTGCAGCAAGGCATTTTGCCACTGTCATGACTCTTAGCTCAGGTTGAGTTTGATGGGGTTCTTGGCCATTTTGGAAAGCTCTTATATGATACAACATATGTGTGATCATAGTTTGTCTTGATAATTTTTGGATCCATGTTAAAAACCCCCCTACTTTTGGAAAAAAAAAACAAGACAGATTCTGACTTAGTGAAAATTTCACTAAGTGTTGGAAAAAGTGGCATTTCATGTTTTTAGCCATTTTGATCTAACCATAACTCAAAATCTATGATGAATTGGAATGAGGTGTAGTTGACACTTTTAAAGTATGCCATGAGAGGTACAGATCCATCTTTGGATCAGCCTAAATGGTTGCTTGGATCTCAAGTTATGATCCTTGGAAGTTGGTACCCTAGCCACTTTGTTCCATAACTTAGAAAATTTCTAAGTTTTTTATGGTTACCCCTTTTACAAGTTATCCCACTTTTCTTGATTTTTCTTGATGAATTATGATTCCAATCACACATTAACATCATTTTAGGGTCAAAGAACCATAATTGTGAAAAATCTCAAAAAGTCAAAGTTGACTTTTGTGCATAGTTTACTTTTTGTCAGATGAACTCCAAACTGTGTGATCCTCTATGAAATCAAGTCCTTGACCTAAATCAAACTTGATGGATTGATTTCATAAGTGTTATAGGATGTATTGAATCATGTCCCAAGGTTTGGGAGCATGCCTGGGTCAAATGTCAAAGGCACAGTTGACTTTTCCCGCGAAACCCTAATTGTGGTTCTGATGAATTTGAAACTTGTTGATCAAGCTTCTTGGATCAATCCATTATTGCAAATGGATAAATGTAGTGTGTTAGAGACCCTCAAATCCTCTCTTGAGGTCTTGGCTCAATTTTTGTCCCAAAAGTCAACTTAGGGGTGAATTAGGTCAAGAAACCCTAATTCCTGATTTTTTTATGAATGCATCCCCTGAGGAAAAATTGACTTGATGATTGGGTTCATGATGTCCCTTGGAGCATCTTCGGTTGTGCTTTGAAGCCTTTGGCTCATGCCCAAAGGAAAATTTCCATCTGGAGGCCCCAGTCGACCAAAACCCTAATTAGTGACACTGGGAGTCCTCTTGATCCATTGTGGATGTTTGAGAGGCTAGACAAGTTGAAGATCATGTCATTCCTTGATTGATCCTTTGTCTAAGAGCTCTGAGAGGGCTTGAAACCCTAAATTTGATTGTAGTGGATGCTCACCCATCTTTGGAGAGACTAATGAGGTATAATGGTCCATCCATATTGTGATGATGATTTGCACAATTATGGAGAATCTTAGTGGTCAAAATTTGGGGTATGACAGCGGTCAAGTCACTATCAGAGTCTGTAGTTGTGGGGTCTGGAAGAGTATGTTCAGTATTAGATGTATGGGCATTGGTTAGTATGTTAAGACTGTTATCTTGATGGATAATAGGAGGGTCTGTTGGGTTACAGTGGGTTACAGGGTCTTTAAGGGGAGTGATAGGGTTAGATAGATTGGTAGGCTTAGAGGAAGTAGACTGATTAGATTGTTTAAAGGGGAAAATGACTAATAGAAAATAACATTTCTTGAGAGGTAGATGGCATGGATAGACAAGTTATACAAGATAAAACCTTTTGTTCCTTCTTTATAGCTTAGGAATGCATATTTTCTAGCCCTAGAATCAAACTTAGTTCTATGTGTTTGCATAGAGGTTTCATAGCATAGGCAACCAAAAACCTTTAAATGCATATAGGAAGGAGGTGTTTTAAAGAGAAGTTTATATGGACTTTGGGATTTGAGAAGAGGGTGGTAAGTTTGTTAATAATGTGTATGACATGTTGAACATATAAGGTCGACATGGATAAAGGTGTATTATAATGGAAATAAAGGGACCTAGTTGCATTAAGAATGTGTTGGTGTTTTCTTTCCACCACACCATTCTGTTGGTGGGTTTCAGGGCAAAATTTATGGTGTAAAATACCTTTGTCTAGGAGGAAAGGTGTCAAGGTGAGGAATTCAGTACCATTATCTGATCTCAAACATTTTAATATGGTTTTGAATTTATTCTCAATGTAAGATATAAAGTTGCTGATACTAAGTTTGGTTTGGTATTTGGTTTTAAGGAAGATAATCCAGGTGTATCTATTAAGTCATCGACTAGAGTTAAAAAATATATTTGTCCTAAAATAGATATAAGTCAACATGAAGCAATTGGAAAGAAGCAGTAGTATGGATATGGCTGGAATAATTTTTTATGTTTTGCATTATGACAAGAATCACAAGGGGCCAAATTAGGCTTACAAGATACAAAAGGAAAAATTATATAAATAGATTTTAAACCTACATCAGAAACATGTCATAACCTTGAATTCCAAAGTTCATATGAGTTATTATCAGTTGAATTACAGAGTGTAGGATGGGTAGGAGATTCTATTATGTATAGGCCTCTTTGTAGGTTAGTTATACCAATCATTTTCCAAGTATGGTTCTGCATGATATGGCAAGCATTAGCAAACAATAACAAGTGAACAATTAATACATGTACTTAGTTTGGCTACAGAGATAAGATTGACAATAAAGGTAGGTATGTATAACACATTATGTATGGTAAGGGGTGATGAAAGAACAACACTACAAGATTGTAATACCCTAATTTTTACCCCTAAGATCCCACGTATCATTTGCATCTCATACCACAAGAAAGATCACAAGCTTTTGTTCTCTAGTCCTCCTCTGTAGGTTTGCTCTTGAAGGAGATCACTAAGCACCCTTGTTTTCTTATTTGTTTGATATTTGTTTATGTTTATGTTTACTAACCCTTTATTAAAATACAAAAAATATGTTTGTTTTTCCTTTACTACTTTTTTCAGGAAGAGGTTGGAACCAAGAATATCAAATATCATTTCTTCAGCTCGAATGAAATTCATCTGAACAAAGTCAAAGTTGATATGCAAACAATTCAAAATCATATGATCAAGAGTTTCCAAGATTTAATTGATTATTATTCAAGAGACTCCAAGGTTCATGTGTTTATTTCCATGCCTTCTGTGACAAGCAAAAAGAATCGAGCCAAAGCCACAGTAGTGCAACAAAAAGGCAAATTTACACATTTTTTGTTGTGTTAATCGATTAACAATATATAGTTAACCGATTAACCACACGCAGTATTGTGAAAATGAGCCAAATTCAAATTCTGCAGCATTTTGGCACCAATTTTCACTTGTTTCATCATGAGAATATTCTAGATCACCTCATTTTAATTCCCCTACCTCATCATAATTACTTCCCACCATACACCCTCATTAATCACCACTTGATCTTGATTTTGCCTCCAAATTCAAATTCCAATCCTAATTTTGGTTCCAAACCAAACTCCAACCCACCAAAATTTCCAATCCTAAATCCTATAAATAGAGGCCTCATTTCATTCATTTCAAAAGCTTTTGATAGCCAGATTCACCTTGCAAATCTTTCTCTCAATTCTTCATCTACCCAAATTCACCAAAGCTCTTTCTTCCATTGAAAGTTAGTAAGTTCTACATAGGAGCCTACTAATCTTTAAGCTAAACCTCCATCCAATTACTTTTCCATCATCAATTAGATCAAGACTTTGGAGTGTGGTTCTTGGAGTTGATTTGAAGAATTTTCAGATTTTAAGTGGTAAACTCTTGATCCACCATTGTTATTCTTGACACATCCTTCACAATGTGATCTATTGTTGATTCTTGTTGCTTGATCATTGGATCTTGCAAATTTTGTTCCATTGGTGTTATTTGTTGTTGTTTTACTTGAATTTTCGTGCTAATTTGCATCCATGAATGCTGATTTTTTCAAATTTTTTTGATGTTCTGTCAGGGTTAATCGATTAACCAAATGCAGTACAATTTGGTTAATCGGTTAAACAGAATTGTGATTTTGGTTCTGTTTTGGGACTGTTTTGATTCCTTTCTCTTCTTCTTCCATTTCCTTTTGATTTTTGCCTTGGTTTTCACTTCTAAAAGTCCTATTCCTCTTTAAATTCAATGGACTTAGGGTGTAGATGAAGTTGGATAAACATTCACTAATTTAAATTAATCTTTAAAGTGAATTGTTCAATTCATTTTAGGTGCTTTGAGTTAATAATATATTTAGTGCTTTAATCCACCAAGATGAGTAATTGAACTTAAAGATGGAAAGATCTTGAAATTGTAATTCAATTTGGCTTTCCCCTCCCTTTTTCTTTTTTTTTCTTTTGATCGATGAAAATCTTTGTCATACCCCAAATTTTACCCTTAGATTTTTCTGATCATTTCATATCATTTTAAGTCGGTCTTTTCGCATTTTCAGTTAAACATCATTAATCATGCATTTTTAACCGATTTTATCATTCCATGCTACCTTCTCCTTGTTTTACTTTATTATTCTTTAGATAATTATCTTAGTTTGTTTAATGTAGTTTTTACTTTTAAAAAAAAAAAATTAGTTTATATAGTTTTCAATTATAGTTTAATTTCTAACTTAGATTAAATTTAGCCTTAGTATAACTTTTATTTTTATTAGTTTTGGTCATAATTAGTTTAATTTTATTAATATTAATTTAAATTTATTTGTCATTTCAATTTTAATTATAATTATAGTTACTTTTTGTCTTTTAGTTTAATTTAGTTTAGTATAATCTAATTAGCCTTCAAAATTTCCAAAATACAAAAAGGCCTATTTATTTTTTCATTGCAACCAAAAAGAGTCAAAATACACTGCTACACAACCTGTCTGCGCTAAACAACAACTGCTGCAAAAAACTGGCATCATCCACTATCCTGCTACACTGCACTTTACACCAATTTGCCTAAAGCAAACCAAGGCCACTACACAAAGCAACAGCAACAACCCAACCACTGCATCAAAGCCTGAATCATAAACCTGTTGTGAAAGGGACTCAACATGTAACTCCAAGACAAATAGAAACGTAATGAAGAAGCCTTATTTGATTTTAAAAGGAGGAGAAAAGAAAGTCTGAGGGACTCACCTTTATACTGATAGCAGAGGAATACAAACCTTTGAGAAAAAGAACTCTTTGCAGAAACAAAAAACCAAGATTCCTTCAATCACATAACCTTCAAAACTCTCCCTTGAGACCCTTCGAAACACTTGGCACCAACAAAAACTAGAATCCTCAAATCTTCTCCAAAACAAAACCAGTCCAAACCTTCATAACCTCCAACATTTTGAACAAACCGCACCCTCTCGTCGCCACTGTTGTCATCGTAATAACCGTATCGCATCATCACCACCAACATCCAACTACCTACAACCTTCTTTGAGGATAGACCAAGGACCACCGCGCGATTGAACGAGACGGAGACTAAATCGTGAAACCAAGACGAGGAAGAACAGAAACGAGACCAAGAGAGAGATCGAGGTGTAGAGACGAATTAATAGAAGGTTGAGATGAGATCTGTTTCATATTGATGTTCGTTTGAATCCTTTTTGTGTTATGGTTTTTAACGTTCGAAACACTGTTGTTGTTCTTTCCATGGCTGAGCGTTTTCTGAAACTAGGGATCGTGTTTTATTTTGGGGTCCTGAGAGTTTTTTTTATTTTGTTTTAAGAATGACCTAGTTTTTTTTACTGTGTTGTTTTAAGGAAGATAATGTTCCACAGCCCATTTCATTGTTTTTATTTCTCCATTTTTGTGTTGTACACGGCTGGGGGAAGACGGGCTTTTAGCCCACTTGTTTTGTATTCATACTCTAGCGGTTCAAATGCACCCCTCCATCCATGGAGTTTTCTTTTTATTTGTAATTTATTGCTTTAAGATTTTCTTTTATTACATTTTGTTTGTTATTTTCCATTTTTTGTGAAATTGTTAATTCTTAAATATGATTTTGTCAATTTATTTCTAAGTTTAACTAATTCCACTTTCGATTTTTGGCTTCATTTTCGTTTTTATTTCATTTTTGGGCCAATGATATAAAAAAATCTTGATTGGTTGATTTTATTCAAATCACTAAAAATATTGATAAATATGAGGCCATATTTCATTTTTATTTTATCGGTCAATGAGAGTCTGATGTTAGATTATCGATTTACCGATTTAAATCTTGATTTAGACGATACCAACTTTATTTTCATTTCGATTTCCATTTCATTAAACAATTTTCAATTTCAAACTATTTCACAAATGATTTTCAACTTATGTATCAAACCACGATCAAGCATCGAGTGACTTTTAAAACCGAATGTTAAAATATGTTTCTAAATAAATGCGAAAGAAGAAGACCGTTGAAATCTAGCATTCTAGCGGAAACCTCGAGCGATTGGTCTCAAGTCTCGCACTTTGGGGTAGCCATTCATTCATTCTTTCGCTCCTCAAAATACCTTTAATTAATTTGGACAAATAAGAGCCGTCATGATCTAGCATCTTGGCACAACTCTTCGAACAATTGATTCGCGTCAAGTGTTCATTGTCCACTAAGCGACTTTTATATCAATTTGGACAAATAAGGGTCGTTAAGATCTAACATCTTGACATAACCCTTTTGAGCTTTTTATCATCAAAGCTTGTTGTCCATCAAATATTTTCCATTTCAACTTGGATGAATAAGAGCCGTCAAGATCTAGCATCTTGGCGCAACTCTTGAACAATTGATTTCTATCAAGCGTTCACTGTCCATTAAACATTTTTCATACCAATCTTGAATGAAAATGACTGTTAGAGTCTAGCACTCTGGCATAACCCTTTGGCATTCTTACAGAATATTCAAGCCACTCCTAAACCACTAGCTTTTCCAAGAGATAACCATTAATCTCTTGTGATTTTTAACCCTTACTTTAACCTTCATAAGAGATAGCCATTAATCTTTTCTCCTAAACAATCAATCCTCACAAGCTTTGCTTTCAAGCTTTTCACCCGTAATAGCCAGAACTACGGATGCTCTGATATTTCAAGTTCATCTTGAGAATACATAGGCATAGGATTGTGAGATCCTAGCGAGCCACCTTTTCTTTTTTCTACCTCTTTTCTTTTTCCACCTTCTTCTTTTTCTTTTGTTCCCTTTTCATCCAATGCCTTCTTGGATTCCATATTTTCTTTTCTCTACCTTTCCTTTTTCCTTTTCATCCAATGCCTTCTTGGATTCCACCTTTTCCTTTACATCCAATGCCTTCTTAGATTCCACCTTTCCATTTTTCATCGTAGCCCCGAACTACGAAGGCTCTGAGTTCCTCATTAAACTATGAGGATACGTAGGCACGAGATTGCGAAGTCTTGTCGAGCCCCCTAGTAATAAAAACCTTTAGGTCCTTTCTCTTTAATATGAAAATATTTCTCCCTTTTCCATCTCTATAACTAGAAGATTTAGAAACAAACCTTAAGCTAACACTCATTCAATCCTAACTAAATGGTTCCCATTGAGTACAACGGACGTGAGGGGTGCTAATACCTTCCCTTTGCGTAACCGACTCCCGAACTCAGACATTAGTTGTGATGACCATATCCTTATCCTTCTTTAAGGGGTTTTATTCGATATTTTCCCTTTCCCTCTATGGGAATAAATAAAGATCGGTGCCGACTCTGTTAAGTCCATCCCGCGGGCGTACGATTGTGCTTCGCGAGGTCGTTCTCATTTTTCGAGGTACGACAGATGGCGACTCTGCTGGGGACTTTCCCATCCCTAAGTGAGTCAAGCCTAGTTTAGTTAGGTTTTCATATGTGTGTTTAGATTTTGTTTGTTTCTCTTCCTTCTTTGATTATATGTTTTATTGCTCTTGCTTTATTGCTTTTTCATATATGTATCTGTACATCGTGTGTGGGCTTTGGGTATCTGATATCTTGAATAAAGCTCTACACCCGAGTTTTGGAAAAAGCAGAGAGAAAACATAAGGTTAGATTTGGTAGTTAATAGTGTTAGACTACGAGGGCAAGCTCCTTGTAGCAACTAACATGAAAGCTCCTCTAGAGTAGACCTGTTTGTAGATCTCGTTATAAAACAGCTTGCATGTTGCATGACGTTGATTCATGAAGGGTCCATGACTCTAGGTCCCCCACTTAGAACCAGTGTTATTTTGGTGGTTGCGTAATATTGGATTTCAAGGACATCTCCTTGCTCCAACCAATATGAAAACCCCGATCAGAATAGACCTTTTCGTCACTCTCGTTGTAAAATGGCTAGCCCGTTGCATAACGTTGATACGACTAAGGTCCATGACTCTGAAACCTTATCAAAAACCTAGAAAATATCCAGTGAGTGGGTTTATAGGTAAATAATCTAGAACTATCCGTTATAGGGAGACCTACCTAATAGGATGTTCTGATTTATTCGTGTTATCTCAGATCCTAACCATATCTACATTGCATTTTCTTTCAGCATCCTGTGTTGTATGACGTTGTATATCATTTGCATCTTTGTATGATTCATTGCATACGTCTGTTTGACCAGCAACTCAGTTCCAACTGTCTTTATCTTCCAGTGTCACTTGTGAGTCGTCAAGCTGATTCCTCGACACCGACACAGGACTAGAACTAACATCATATGCAGAATGTCAAGAACAATCCTCTGTCACGGCAAGTGAAGCTTCAGTAGACTTCAGCTCAGCTACTTTTCGAAGACCGGCCAGCTCATCCATGTTGTTGACTAGTCACTATGCCATGTTTCTTATTGTTTGCATTTTCCTTTGTTTTGTACTAGCTGTTTGCTCCAAATTATGTTTGTACTTTCAGGTTAATGAAATAAGCATTTGCAACTTTTTTATTCAATTCATTTGTGTTTGATATTTATTTCTTAATGCTTTTTCTTTCAAGAAAAATAAAAAAATTCTCTTGTCCACTTTCTTTTGATTATGCAAAGATTGGAGGGAGGATGATGAAAACGTAAATACTCATATTTGTTGTTGGTATGCTTTCAAATCAAGACTTTGCTGACGATGTAAGGCATTGTTTCAAATCCCAAACACTGGAGAAATAAGGAATATAACCCCTCGTCAACCCCTTCGAGCCTTGTAGTAGGAGTTTCTTTTCTTTACAAATAAAAACCCGCAATCTTAACCTGGGGCAGGGTAGTTCTCAGTTAACTTGATTGTACATTCAAATACAAAAGCTTCATGCAAGACGCCTTTCAACAAAAGGTTGCATTCACAATTTTCCTTCGCACACAGCAAGCAAGTGTCGAAGATGTCTTTCAAGTCAAACGCCAATGATGGTTCACTGTAATCATTAAGCCAGACGTTCACAACCTTTCAACTCCTCCAGATTAAATGAATAAATGTAGTACAAGTTGTTCCCAAAGTGATAAATGAAGAAGGATCGTCAAGAAATCCTTACCCAAAGAATGAGCTGAGTCCATTTCGAGGAAAAAGATAAGAAAGGTAGGAAGCTCAAGACCTTACTTTATACAAAAAAAAAAGGAAGAAAGAATAAGCTTGTATGGCAACCAAAAGTTGTAAGGAAGCAGTGATCGCCATCTCAAGTCCATTGAATTTTGAACCATCATCATTAATATCATCAGTGTAATTCCTAACCTATGGGAATTTGAGTGCATAGTTTGAGTTAACTGAGCATAGGACTGAAGTTCATCACGTAGAACGGGTGGGTCACAAATAAACTTTGAGCCTTTATCCTTTGTTTCTTAAACCGTGAACCAGACCACGTTATAACCCTCAAAAGACCTAGCTGAAGCAAGGTTATTTTGAAAACATACTACAGCAAGGTTGCGTAAACTGACTCCAAAAGATCTTTGTGGATCATCTGTTTTGGCATCACACCTTTTGCTTAAACTTTTCACTTTAATGTCTTGAACCACCGTGTTCTGACTAATGACTCATATACTTTGCCTTTTTCAAAATGATTGATTTCAAAAGTTGCATGAACTTTGCATTTACCATGTTTGTACAAGTACTTTTGTTTGTAAACTAGCTTTCCTCTTAAGGAATTTTCAAACATTTGAGAAACTTGGTCAGTGATCCTATCAGGGGCAAGTTCCTTCCATATCCTGTTGAGAATCAGTTCAAGATTTGTGGTTTAATGGCGACTTCTCAGAATTGGTTTATACAGAAGATTTTTTTCAAGACTCAGACTGGGGCAAGCTTTCTAAGAGCACCATGAAATGGTCATTTCCAGAATTAATCAAGCTGAAACAGTGATCAGCTCATCTACAATAATCAGCTAGTCTGGGGCAGTTTACCTGAAGAATCCCCAAGCAACTCTTTATCCTTCCTACAAGGATCATCAATTTGGATACAGTTTACCAGTGTGGCAATGATGTGTTCAGCAGTAGCATCCCTAGTCCCAAGCAGAATGACAGTGATCTCCGTATTGAGGAATTGGTCTTCCGGTCTTGTCTTCCCAGAGAGTCGAGCCGTGTCGTCGACATCTACATTTGCATTTGCATTTGATCATATATCATCTGCATAATTCATATACATATGCATAGCATGGGTGTTTCATCCTCATTTGCATTTCCCCCGAGGTCGTGTCGTTATCCGAGTCTTACCTTGTGGTCAAAGTCCAACTTACTTGGCGCCTACCAAAACGTTACCTTTCCTTTCATTCAGTGCCATTCTTGAATGTTGTCGTTTCCTTGTGCACCTAATCCTATTGTCAGTTGTTTGACTTCTTTCACTCCAGTACTATTCCTGGATATTTATATTCCTCCACTCCAGTGCCATTTCTGGATGTCTGTCTCTTTTGTTCTCCAGTGCCATTCCTGGATATCTTATTCCTCTTGTTTCTCCCAGTGTTGTTCCTGGAAGTTGTGCCTCTCTTCTGTAATCCCCATCAAATTTGCTTGATATCTTGCAGTATCATTCCTTAAAGTATTTTCTGTTCATTCAGTGTCATTCCTGGATGAGCTTTCTCTTTTGCATTCAGTGTCATTCCTGGATGTCTTTCTCACTATCATTTGATGCCATTCTTGAATATAGTAATTTTCCTTTACTTTCAGTGCCATTCCTGAAAGTTCTTTCCTCTTATCCAATGCTTTCTTGGGTATTTCTTTGTTCAATGCTTTCTTGAACATTGTTCTTTCTTTGTATCCAATGCTTTCTTGGGTATATCTTTGTTCACTTTCATCTGATGCCTTCTCAGATATTGTGATTATACCTTTCATCCAAAGCCATTATTGGGTGATTGGTTCTTTTGCATTCAATGCCATTCTTGAATGTAATCTTTGTCCACTCTTATCTAAAGCTATTATTAGATATTGTGAGTCATACCTTTCATTCAAAGCCATTATTGGATGTTCGGTTTCTCTACCATCTGATGCCTATCCGAATGTGTCTCTCTTTCTGATGTTTTTTCAGATCGAGTCCCTATTCACTTTTATCTAAAGCCATTATTAGATATTGTGATTTATACCTCTCATTCAAAGCCATTATTGGATGACTGGTTTCTTTGCATTCAATGCCATTCTTGAATGTAATCTTTGTTCACTTTTATCTAAAGCCATTATTAGATATTGTGATTCGAACCACTCATCTAAAGCCATTATTAGATGTTGTGATTCGCACCTTTCATTCAAAGCCATTATTGGGTGATTGGTTTCTTTGCGACAATGTTGTCTTGGATCCCTACTTTGTTCACATTCATCTAAAGCCATTATTAGATATCGTGATTTGTACCTTTCATTCAAAGCCATTATTGGATGACTGGTTTCTTTTGCCATCTGATGTTTTTTCGGATGTGTCTTTCTCTGTCTTTTCTGGTTTTTCTTGAAGATCCCGTTTGAAATCTTCAGTATAAGAAAATCCCAGAAAATCTTTTGTTGATGTCTATCCTGTTATTCCAAATTGATCCCCAGTAGAGATCATGTCTTCTTTCTGGTTCCATGCCCAGTAAAGAGTGTCTTTTATTTCAGCTTCCCCAGTGTTGTTGTCATCCCCAGTGAGTGATTGCTCATTGTGTGGACTTTGTCCCTTCTGCTTTCGTTCTGTCTGCATTTTTGCATTTATCATTCCATCAGTTTCATCATATTAGAAATCATGGCATGTCAGCATTTTGTCCATAGCATTGCATGTCGGCGCATCTAAGGGAAAAATTTTTGGTTATCTATATTTAAATACCTTTCACCATGATTTCACGAGAACTATCATCACTCATTTCATCCGGTGAAGATATTTAAATAGGGGCAACTGTCATACCCCAAATTTTACCCTTAGATTTTTCTGATCATTTCATATCATTTTAAGTCGGTCTTTTTGCATTTTCAGTTAAACATCATTAATCATGCATTTTCAACCGATTTTATCATTCCATGCTACCTTCTCTTTGCTTTACTTTATTATTCTTTAGATAATTATCTTAGTTTGTTTAATGTAGTTTTTACTTTTTAAAAAAAAAATAGTTTATATAATTTTCAATTATAGTTTAATTTCTAACTTAAATTAAATTTAGCCTTAATATAACTTTTATTTTTATTATTTTTGGTCATAATTATTTTAATTTTATTAATATTAATTTAAATTTATTTGCCATATCAATTTTAATTATAATTATAGTTACTTTTTGTCTTTTAGTTTAATTTAGTTTAGTATAATTTAATTAGCCTTCAAAATTTCCAAAATACAAAAAGGCCCATTTCTTTTTTCATTGCAACCAAAAAGAGTCAAAATACACTGCTACATAACCTGCTCTGCGCTAAACAACAACTGTTGCAAAAAACTGGCATCATCCACTATCCTGCTACACTGCACTTTACACCAATTTGCCTAAAGCAAACTAAGGCCACTACACAAAGCAACGACGACAACCAAACCACTGCATCAAAGCCTGAATCATAAACCTATTGTGAAAGGGACTCAACATGTAACTCCAAGACAAATAGAAACGTAATGAAGAAGCCTTATTTGATTTTAAAAGGAGGAGAAAAGAAAGTCTGAGGGACTCACCTTCATACTGATAGCAGAGGAATACAAACCTTTGAGAAAAAGAACTCTTTGCAGAAACAAAAAACCAAGATTCCTTCAATCACATAACCTTCAAAACTCTCCCTTGAGACACTTCGAAACCCTTGGCACCAACCAAAACTAGAATCCTCAAATCTTCTCCAAAACAAAACCAGTCCAAACCTTTATAACCTCCAACATTTTGAACAAACCGCACCCTCTCGTCGCCATTGTTGTCATCGTAATAACCATATCGCATCATCACCGCCAACATCCAACTACCTACAACCTTCTTTTTCTCCCACCTCCGCCGTGAGTATCTTTCAACGAACCACACACCCACTTTCGTCACAGCGAGCGGAGATTTGAGGATAGACCAAGGACCACCGCGCGATTGAACGAGACGGAGACTGAATCGTGAAACCAAGACGAGGAAGAACAAAAACGAGACCAAGAGAGAGATCGAGGTGTAGAGACGAATTGATAGAAGGTTGAGATGAGATCTGTTTCGTATTGATGTTCGTTTGAATCCTTTTCGTGTTATGGTTTCTAACGTTCGAAACACTGTTGTTGTTCTTTCCATGGCTGAGCATTTTCTGAAACTTGGGATCGTGTTTTATTTTGGGGTCCTGAGAGTTTTTTTATTTATTTTGTTTTAAGAATGACCTAGTTTTTTTTATTGTGTTGTTTTAAGGAAGATAATGTTCCACAACCCATTTCATTGTTTTTATTTCTCCATTTTTGTGTTGTACACGGCTGGGGGAAGACGGGCCTTTAGCCCACTTGTTTTTTATTCATACTCTAGCGGTTCAAATGCACCCCTCCATCCATGGAGTTTTATTTTTATTTGTAATTTATTGCTTTAAGATTTTCTTTTATTACCTTTTTTTTGTTATTTTCCATTTTTTGTGAAGTTGTTAATTCTTAAATATAATTTTGTCAATTTATTTCTAATTTTAACTAATTCCACTTTCGATTTTTGGCTTCATTTTCGTTTTTATTTCATTTTTGGGCCAATGATATATAAAAATCTTGATTGGTTGATTTTATTCAAATCACTAAAAATCTTGATAAATATGAGGCCATATTTCATTTTTATTTTATCAGTCAATGAGAGTCTGATGTTAGATTATCGATTTACCGATTTAAATCTTGATTTAGACGAGACCAACTTTATTTTCATTTCGATTTCCATTTCATTAAACAATTTTCAATTTCAAACTATTTCACAAATTATTTTCAACTTATGTATCAAACCTCGATCAAGCATCGAGTGACTTTTAAAACCGAATGTTAAAATCTGTTTCTAAATAAATGCGAAAGAAGAGGACCGTTGGAATCTAGCATTCTAGCGGAAACCTCGAGCGATTGGTCTCAAGTCTTGCACTTTGGGGTAGCCATTCATTCATTCTTTCGCTCCTCAAAATACCTTTAATTAATTTGGATAAATAAGAGCCGTCAAGATCTAGCATCTTGGCACAACTCTTCGAACAATTGATTCGCGTCAAGTGTTCATTGTCCACTAAGCGACTTTTATATCAATTTGGACAAATAAGGGCCGTTAAGATCTAGCATCTTGACATAACCCTTTTGAGCTTTTTATCATCAAAGCTTGTTGTCCATCAAATATTTTTCATTTCAACTTGGATGAATAAGATCCGTCAAGATCTAGCATCTTGGCGCAACTCTTGAACAATTGATTTCTATCAAGCGTTCACTGTCCATTAAACATTTTTCATACCAATCTTGAATGAAAAGGACTGTTAGAGTCTAGCACTCTGGCATAACCCTTTGGCATTCTTACAGAATATTCAAGCCACTTTTAAACCACTAGCTTTTCCCAGAGATAGCCATTAATCTCATGTGATTTTTAACCCTTCCTTTAACCTTCATAAGAGATATCCATTAATCTCTTCTCCTAAACAATCAACCCTCACAAGCTTTGCTTTTAAGCTTTTCACCCGTAGTAGCCAGAACTACGGACGCTCTGATTTCTCAAGTTCATCTTGAGAATACGTAGGCATAGGATTACGAGATCCTAGCGAACCACCTTTTCTTTTTTCTACCTTTTTTTTTCCACCTTCTTCTTTTTCTTTTGTTCCCTTTTCATCCAATGCCTTCTTGGATTCCACATTTTCTTTTTTCTACCTTTCATTTTTCCTTTTCATCCAATGCCTTCTCAGATTCCGCCTTTTCCTTTACATCCAATGCCTTTTTGGATTCCACCTTTCCATTTTTCATCGTAGCCCCGAACTACAAAGGCTCTGAGTTCCTCATTGCACTATGAGGATACGTAGGCACGAGATTGCGAAGTCTTGTCGAGCCCCCTAGTAATAAAAACCTTTAGGTCTTTTCTCTTTAATATGAAAATATTTCTCCCTTTTCCATCTCAATAACTAGATGATTTAGAAACAAACCTTAAGCTAACAGTCATTTAATCCTAACTAAATGGTTCCCGTTGAGTACAACGGACGTGGGGGGTGCTAATACCTTCCCTTTGCGTAACCGACTCCCGAACTCAGACATTGGTTGCGATGACCATATCCTTATCCTTCTTTAAGGGGTTTTATTCGATATTTTCCCTTTCCCTCTATGGGAATAAATAAAGATCAGTGGCGACTCTGTTAAGTCCATCCCGCGGGCGTGCGATTGCGCTTCGCGAGGTCGTTCTCATTTTTCGAGGTACGACAGATGGCGACTCTGCTGGGGACTTTCCCATCCCTAAGTGAGTCAAGCCTAGTTTAGTTAGGTTTTCATATGTGTGTTTAGATTTTGTTTGTTTCTCTTCCTTCTTTGATTATATGCTTTATTGCTCTTACTTTATTGCTTTTCCATATATGTATCTGTACATCCTGTGTGGGCTTTGGGTATCTGATATCTTGAATAAAGCTCTACACCCGAGTTTTGGAAAAAGCAAAGAGAAAACATAAGGTTAGATTTGGTAGTTAATAGTGTTAGACTACGAGGGCAAGCTCCTTGTAGCAACTAACATGAAAGCTCCTCTAGAGTAGACCTGTTTGTAGATCTCGTTATAAAACAGCTTGCCTGTTGCATGACGTTGATTCATGAAGGGTCCATGACTCTAGGTCCCCCACTTAGAACCAGTGTTATTTTGGTGGTTGCGTAATATTGGATTTCAAGGACATCTCCTTGCTCCAACCAATATGAAAACCCCGATCAGAATAGACCTTTTCGTCACTCTCGTTGTAAAATGGCTAGCCCGTTGCATAACGTTGATACGACTAAGGTTCATGACTCTGAAACCTTATCAAAAACCTAGAAAATATCCAGTGATTGGGTTTATAGGTAAATAGTCTAGAACTATCCGTTATAGGGAGACCTACCTAATAGGATGTTCTGATTTATTCGTGTTATCTCAGATCCTAACCATATCTACATTGCATTTTCTTTCTGCATCCTGTGCTGCATGACGTTGCATATCATTTGCATCTTTGCATGATTCATTGCATACGTCTGTTTGACCGGCAACTCAGTTCCAACTGTCTTTATCTTCCAGTGTCACTTGTGAGTCGTCAAGCTGATTCCTCGACACCGACACAGGACTAGAACTAACATCATATGCAGAATGTCAAGAACAATCCTCTGTCACGGCAAGTGAAGCTTCAGTCGACTTCAGCTCAGCTACTTTTCGAAGATAGGTCAGCTCATCCATGTTGTTGACTAGTCACTATGCCATGTTTCTTATTGTTTGCATTTTCCTTTGTTTTGTACTAGCTGTTTGCTCCAAATTATGTTTGTACTTTCAGGTTAATGAAATAAGCATTTGCAACTTTTTTATTCAATTCATTTGTGTTTGCTATTTATTTATTAATGCTTTCTCTTTCAAGAAAAATAAAAAAATTCTCTTGTCCACTTTCTTTTGATTATGCAAAGATTGGAGGGAGGATGATGAAAACGTAAATACTCATAATTGTTGTTGGTATGCTTTCAAATCAAGACTTTGCTGACGATGTAAGGCATTGTTTCAACTCCCAAACACTGGAGAAATAAGGAAGATAACCCCTCGTCAACCCCTTCGAGCCTTGTAGTAGGAGTTTCTTTTCTTTACAAATAAAAACCTGCAATCTTAACCTGGGGCAGGGTAGTTCTCAGTTAACTTGATTGTGCATTCAAATACAAAAGCTTCATGCAAGACGCCTTTCAACAAAAGGTTACATTCACAATTTTCCTTCGCACACAGCAAGCAAGTGTCGAAGATGTCTTTCAAGTCAAACGCCAATGATGGTTCACTGTAATCATTAAGCCAGACGTTCACAACCTTTCAACTCCTCCAGATTAAACGAATAAATGTAGTACAAGTTGTTCCCAAAGTGATAAATGAAGAAGGATCGTCAAGAAATCCTTACCCAAAGAATGAGCTGAGTCCATTTCGAGGCAAAAGATAAGAAAGGTAGGAAGCTCAAGACCTTACTTTATACAAAAAAAAAGGATGAAAGAACAAGCTTGTATGGCAACCAAAAGTTGTAAGGAAGCAGTGATCGCCATCTCAAGTCCATTGAATTTTGAACCATCATCATTAATATCATCAGTGCAATTCCTAACCTATGGGAATTTGAGTGCATAGTTTGAGTTAACTGAGCATAGGACTGAAGTTCATCACGTAGAACGGGTGGGTCACAAATAAACTTTGAGCCTTTATCCTTTGTTTCTTAAACCGTGAACCAGGCCATGTTATAACCCTCAAAAGACCTAGCTGAAGCAAGGTTATTTTGAAAGCATACTACAGCAAGGTTGTGTAAACTGACTCCAAAAGATCTTTGTGGATCATCTGTTTTGGCATCACACCTTTGGCTTAAACTTTTCACTTTAATGTCTTGAACCACCGTGTTCTGACTAATGACTCATATACTTTGCCTTTTTCAAAAATGATTGATTTCAAAAGTTGCATGAACTTTGTATTTACCATGTTTGTACAAGTACTTTTGTTTGCAAACTAGCTTTCTTCTTAAGGAATTTTCAAACATTTTAGAAACTTAGTCAGTGATCCTATCAGGGGCAAGTTCCTTCCATATCCTGTTGAGAATCAGTTCAAGATTTATGGTTTAATGGCGACTTCTCAGAATTGGTTTATACAGAAGATTTTTTTCAAGACTCAGACTGGGGCAAGCTTTCTAAGAGCACCATGAAACGGTCATTTCCAGAATTAATCAAGCTGAAACAGGGACCAGCTCATCTACAATAATCAACTAGTCTGGGGCAGTTTACCTGAAGAATCCCCAAGCAACTCTTTATCCTTCCTACAAGGATCATCAATTTGGATACAGTTTACCAGTGTGGCAATGATGTGTTCAGCAGTAGCATCCCTAGTCCCAAGCAGAATGACAGTGATCTCCGTATTGAGGAATCGGTCTTTCGGTCTTGTTTTCCCAGAGAGTCGAGCAGTGTCGTCGACATCTACATTTGCATTTGCATTTAATCATATATCATCTGCATAATTCATATACATATGCATAGCATGAGCGTTTCATCCTCATTTGCATTTCCCCAGAGGTCGTGTCGTTATCCGCGTCTTACCTTGTGGTCAAAGTCCAACTTACTTGGCGCCTACCAAAACGTTACCTTTCCTTTCATTCAGTGCCATTCTTGAATATTGTCGTTTCCTTGTGCATCTAATCCTGTTGTCAGTTGTTTGACTTCTTTCACTCCAGTGCTATTCTTGGATATTTATATTCCTTCACTCCAGTGCCATTCCTGGATGTCTGTCTCTTTTGTTCTCCAGTGCCATTCCTGGATATCTTATTCCTCTTGTTTCTCCCAGTGCTGTTCCTGGAAGTGGTGCCTCTCTTCTGTAATCCCCATCAAATTTGCTTGATATCTAGCAGTATCATTCCTTAAAGTCTTATCTGTTCATTCAGTGCCATTCCTGGATGAGCTTTCTCCTTTGCATTCAGTTCCATTTCTGGATGTCTTTCTCACTATCATTTGATGCCATTCTTGAATATAGTGATTTGCCTTTACTTTCAGTGCCATTCCTAAAAGTTCTTTCCTCTTATCCAATGATTTCTTGGGTATTTCTTTGTTCAATGCTTTCTTGGACGTTGTTCTTTCTATGTATCCAATGCTTTCTTGGGTATATCTTTTTTCACTTTCATCTGATGCCTTCTCAGATATTGTGATTATACCTTTCACCCAAAGCCATTATTGGGTGATTGGTTCTTTTGCATTCAATGCCATTCTTGAATGTAATCTTTGTCCACTCTTATCTAAAGCTATTATTAGATATTGTGAGTCATACCTTTCATTCAAAGTCATTATTGGATGTTCGGTTTCTCTACCATCTGATGCCTATCCGGATGTGTCTCTCTTTCTGATGTTTTTTCAGATCGAGTCCCTGTTCACTTTTATCTAAAGCCATTATTAGATATTGTGATTTATACCTCTCATTCAAAGCCATTATTAGATGACTGGTTTCTTTGCATTCAATGCCATTCTTGAATGTAGTCTTTGTTCACTTTTATCTAAAGCCATTATTAGATATTGTGATTCGTACCACTCATCTAAAGCCATTATTAGATGCTGTGATTCACACCTTTCATTCAAAGCCATTATTGGGTGATTGGTTTCTTTGCGTCCAATGCTGTCTTGGATCCCTACTTTGTTCACATTCATCTAAAGCCATTATTAGATATCGTGATTTGTACCTTTCATTCAAAGCCATTATTGGATGACTGGTTTCTTTTGCCATCTGATGTTTTTCCGGATGTGTCTTTCTCTATCTTTTCTGGTTTTTCTTGAAGATCCCGTTTGAAATCTTCAGTATAAGAAAATCCCAGAAAATCTTTTGTTGATGTCTATCCTGTTATTCCAAATTGATCCCCAGTAGAGATCATGTCTTCTTTTCTGGTTCTATGCCCAGTAAAGAGTGTCTTTTATTTCAGCTTCCCCAGTGTTGTTGTCATCCCCAGTGAGTGATTGCTCATTGTGTGGACTTTGTCCCTTATGCTTTCGTTCTGTCTGCATTTTTGCATTTATCATTCCATCAGTTTCATCATATTAGAAATCATGGCATGTCAGCATTTTGTCCATAGCATTGCATGTCGGCGCATCTAAGGGAAAAATATTCGGTTATCTATATTTAAATACCTTTCACCATGATTTCACGAGAACTATCATCACTCATTTCATCTGGTGAAGATATTTAAATATGGGCAACTGTCATACCCCAAATTTTACCCTTAGATTTTTCTGATCATTTCATATCATTTTAAGTCGGTTTTTTCGCATTTTCAGTTAAACATCATTAATCATGCATTTTCAACCGATTTTATCATTCCATGCTACCTTCTCTTTGTTTTACTTTATTATTCTTTAGATAATTATCTTAGTTTGTTTAATGTAGTTTTTACTTTTTTTTTAAAAAATTAGTTTATATAGTTTTCAATTACAGTTTAATTTCTAACTTAGATTAAATTTAGCCTTAGTATAGCTTTTATTTTTATTAGTTTTGGTCATAATTAGTTTAATTTTATTAATATTAATTTAAATTTATTTGTCATTTCAATTTTAATTATAATTATAGTTACTTTTTGTCTTTTAGTTTAATTTAGTTTAGTATAATTTAATTAGCCTTCAAAATTTCCAAAATACAAAATGGCCCATTTCTTTTTTCATTGCAACCAAAAAGAGTCAAAATACACTGCTACACAACCTGCTATGCGCTAAACAACAACTGCTGCAAAAAACTGGCATCATCCATTATCCTGCTACACTGCACTTTACACCAATTTGCCTAAAGCAAACTAAGGCCACTACACAAAGCAACGGCGACAACCCAACCACTGCATCAAAGCCTGAATCATAAACCTGTTGTGAAAGGGACTCAACATGTAACTCTAAGACAAATAGAAACGTAATGAAGAAGCCTTATTTGATTTTAAAAGGAGGAGAAAAGAAAGTCTGAGGGACTCACCTTCATACTGATAACAGAGGAATACAAACCTTTGAGAAAAAGAACTCTTTGCAGAAACAAAAAACCAAGATTCCTTCAATCACATAACCTTTAAAACTCTCCCTTGATACCCTTCGAAACCCTTGACACCAACCAAAACTAGAATCCTCAAATCTTCTCCAAAACAAAACTAGTCCAAACCTTAATAATCTCCAACATTTTGAACAAACGGCACCCTCTCGTCGCCACTGTTGTCATCGTAATAACCGTATCGCATCATCACCACGAACATCCAACTACCTACAACCTTCTTTTTCTCCCACCTCCGCCGTGAGTATCTTTCAACTAACCACACACCCACTTTCGTCGCAGCGGGCGGAGATTTGAGGATAGACCAAGGACCACCGCACGATTGAACGAGACGGAGATTGAATCGTGAAACCAAGACGAGGAAGAACAGAAACGAGACCAAGAGAGAGATCGAGGTGTAGAGACGAATTGATAGAAGGTTGAGATGAGATCTGTTTCGTATTGATGTTCGTTTGAATCCTTTTCGTGTTATGGTTTCTAACGTTCGAAACACTGTTGTTGTTCTTTCCATGGCTGAGCATTTTCTGAAACTTGGGATCGTATTTTATTTTGGGGTCCTGAGAGTTTTTTTTTATTTTGTTTTAAGAATGACCTAGTTTTTTTTTTACTGTGTTGTTTTAAGGAAGATAATGTTCCACAGCCCATTTCATTGTTTTTATTTCTCCATTTTTGTGTTGTACACGGCTGGGGGAAGACGGGCCTTTAGCCCACTTGTTTTTTATTCATACTCTAGCGGTTCAAATGCACCCCTCCATCCATGGAGTTTTCTTTTTATTTGTAATTTATTGCTTTAAGATTTTCTTTTATTACATTTTGTTTGTTATTTTCCATTTTTTGTGAAATTGTTAATTCTTAAATATGATTTTGTCAATTTATTTCTAAGTTTAACTAATTCCACTTTCGATTTTTGGTTTCATTTTCGTTTTTATTTCATTTTTGGGCCAATGATATATAAAAATCTTGATTGGTTGATTTTATTCAAATCACTAAAAATCTTGATAAATATGAGGCCATATTTCATTTTTATTTTATCGGTCAATGAGAGTCTGATGTTAGATTATCGATTTACCGATTTAAATCTTGATTTAGACGAGACCAACTTTATTTTCATTTCGATTTCCATTTCATTAAACAATTTTCAATTTCAAACTATTTCACAAATTATTTTCAACTTATGTATCAAACCTCGATCAAGCATCGAGTGACTTTTAAAACCGAATGTTAAAATCTGTTTCTAAATAAATGCGAAAGAAGAAGATCGTTGGAATCTAGCATTCTAGCGGAAACGTCGAGTGATTGGTCTCAAGTCTCGCACTTTGGGGTAGCCATTCATTCATTCTTTCGCTCCTCAAAATACCTTTAATTAATTTGGACAAATAAGAGCCGTCAAGATCTAGCATCTTGGCACAACTCTTCGAACAATTGATTCGCGTCAAGTGTTCATTGTCCACTAAGCGACTTTTATATCAATTTGGACAAATAAGGGCCGTTAATATCTAGCATCTTGACATAACCCTTTTGAGCTTTTTATCATCAAAGCTTGTTGTCCATCAAATATTTTTCATTTCAACTTGGATGAATAAGAGCCGTCAAGATCTAGCATGTTGGCGCAACTCTTGAACAATTGATTTCTATCAAGCATTCACTGTCCATTAAACATTTTTCATACCAATCTTGAATGAAAAGGACTGTTAGAGTCTAGCACTCTGGCATAACCCTTTGGCATTCTTACAGAATATTCAAGCCACTTTTAAACCACTAACTTTTCCAAGAGATAGCCATTAATCTCTTGTGATTTTTAACCCTTCCTTTAACCTTCATAAGAGATAGCCATTAATCTCTTCTCCTTAACAATCAATCCTTACAAGCTTTGCTTTCAAGCTTTTCACCCGTAGTAGCCAGAACTACGGACGCTCTGATTTCTCAAGTTCATCTTGAGAATACGTAGGCATAGGATTGTGAGATCCTAGCGAGCCACCTTTTCTTTTTTCTACCTTTTTTCTTTTTCCACCTTCTTCTTTTTCTTTTGTTCCCTTTTCATCCAATGCCTTCTTGGATTCCACATTTTCTTTTTTCTACCTTTACTTTTTCCTTTTCATCCAATGCCTTCTTGGATTCCACCTTTCCATTTTTCATCGTAGCCCCGAACAACGAAGGATCTTAGTTCCTCATTGCACTATGAGGATACGTAGGCACGTGATTGCAAAGTCTTGTCGAGCCCCCTAGTAATACAAACCTTTAGGTCCTTTCTCTTTAATATGAAAATATTTTTCCCTTTTCCATCTCAATAACTAGAAGATTTAGAAACAAACCTTAAGCTAACACTCATTCAATCCTAACTAAATGGTTACCATTGAGTACAACGGACGTGAGGGGTGCTAATACCTTCCCTTTGCGTAACCGACTCCCGAACTCAGACATTGGTTGCGACGACCATATCCTTATCCTTCTTTAAGGGGTTTTATTCGATATTTTCCCTTTCCCTCTATGGGAATAAATAAAGATCGGTGGCGACTCTGTTAAGTCCATCCCGCGGGCGTGCGATTGCGCTTCGCGAGGTCGTTCTCATTTTTTGAGGTACGACAATCTTCGATATCATTGGAACTTATTTTAAGTTCTTGATGAAGATGAGATCGTTTCCACTTTTCTTTTCGTGCGATATTGCTTTTGGAGAGTGATCTACATATCACTTCTCTAGCATACATTAGCACTAACATTGTTAATGACCGGCCTCAGATAGTCATGGTTTCTACATAAACCCGATTACGATTGCTTAACATAGCACTAAATTTTCCCGAAATCAGAAAACCGTTGTGATTTGTAAGCAAATTATCAGTCTCCTATTCGTCTATGGCGTAGTTTGAAATAGATTGACTTTCTCTTGTTAACCGTGGGGGTTGGTTGGCATACTCGTTGATTTTATCTGAGTTGGAGCCCTCCCCATGGTAATGTATGAGACCATGTTTTAATTTTCACGGATGTCTAGTCGAGCATTTTCGAAACACAACAAAACTCGTGCTCTCATTTTGGATAACTTTTGATCTATATTGTTATATTAATTTTGCTATGTTTATGCTTCCTTCTTGCTCCCTGTCTCTCTTTAATTTTTATGCTTTATGTCATCATATCATATCATATTATTTGTTTATGTTTCCGCCATTTTTCCTTTGTCCACTTGGACCTTTTGTTTATGTTTATGCTCTTTTTCTTTTGTCCATTCGGACAAAAAATATTAATAAAGGCTTAAAACCCTAAAAAACTTGTTCTCTTAATGGTTGACTGTGGTTACTATCATTTTCATTGGACTTGGAACTTTGGACTTATAATTAGGATCTTAACCTATGCTTGGAAGTTTGTGAGGGAAAACCTTGGATTTTGGTACTTGGAATTCTCTTTCGAAGACCTATTTTGATCAAGGCCTAATCTAAAGGAAAGAATTCTTAAGCTGTGGAGCTTGCTTGTGTGGTTAGACCGTTCTTATCCTTAGCTTTTATCTTTATCAATAGGATAGTCCCTTCTTCTCCACCCATTTCTTAAATTTTCAAAATCTCCTCTCTTTTTTCAAAACCTTCTTGTTTCAAAACTTAAACCACTTTCATAATAAACCTTGAGTTTGGTCAAGTGATTTTCAAACTTTGTTTTCTTTAATAAATGTCAATCAATGTTAATCATACTTTGACCATTTCCAAAAGACATTAAAAATACAAAAACTCATTCAAACTTTTTGTGCTTTTGTGCACTTTTTCCTTTAAAACTTTTCAAAAATATTAGACATGAGTCATTTTCTTTGATGAGATGTAAAGCTCCTAACCATGGTATTTTGTGTAAAGTATGGTCATTTTCTACTTAGATGTTGAAGTGATTAGTCTTGTTGATTTTTATCCAAGCAAATCCTCCATCTTAAAGTGATGCAAATGCCTCTTTCACATACTTGTGGGTAATTAGTTGAGTAGTCTCTCTTGAGAAGGACAAGTTGTATTTTCAAGATAAAATGAACCATAACCAATAATTTTTGTTATTTGTGCCATGAACAACGAGGTTTTGATGCTATATTGCACTTTGTGGGTACGTAGGCATGAGGCTCAAGAAGTCTCTCCAAACAAAAAAATCTTAAAAAATATTTCTCTTCTCTTCTCCCCAATCTCATTTCAAACAAAACTTTTCAAACCAAAAAACGTAGATATTTCAAAGGGTTCCTATAGAGTACTATAGACGTTTTGGGTGGTAACATCTTCCCATCGCGTAACCAACCCCTTACCCAGTCTATGTTTATTTGTTCTTGTTTTAGAACTTGTTTAGGTTTTGTTCGCTCTTTTTCCTTTCCTTTTGGATATAATAAAAATGCGGTGGTGATTCTTACATTTTTGAGTTAAGTTAATCAATATCTTACACTCACAATTTCCCCGCTACACAAATATGTAAGAATTAATGTGTTAACCATTAGTTAAATTTACAAAAATTGGATTAATGGCTTAATATGTCAAAAAATATGTGAGTGTGGAAGTTATGTAATCAGTGGCACTTGTGTCAAGGATCCAAAAGACTGAAGACTTACCATTGTGAGAAAACGAATGCGAGGTCATGGCTAGAGGTGTACTGGTGATGGATTTTTTCATGGAAGTGGACTAATTTCTTGACCGTTGTAATAGTTCCATGATGATGTGATATTGTTCTTATGTGAAGCAAAAACTTGGATTAGTTGAAGTTGTGAGAGGTTGATCAGATACATTGTTTATAGAAGAAACGATCTTTGGCTTGTTCTTGAACCCGAATGGATAACCATGTTTAACAAAAGAAGTTTCAATCGTGTGATTTGTTCGACCACAACGTATACAAACACAATTAGGCTTGGGATTTTTTCCCTTGTAATTAGAGTTCCATGACTTATTTCCTCCATTAGAAGATGTAGAGTTGACCTGTAAACCAGAGGTTGGCGTAACTTAGTCAAGAACATATATGTTCTCAGATAAAGGAGAGGTTTTTTCTCATTCCTGTTGAATCACCAAAGAAAAAGCTCGATCAATATATGTTTAGGGTTACATCATCATGATTTGCGATTTGGAGAAGGAGAATTTTTCATTGAGGCCTTTCAAGAACTGAATCACATTGTCTTAATCCCGATAAATTTTGATTGATGCAATGGCTCCACAGGAACATGGGATTGCGCAAGAACAAGAAGGAAGAGGACTATATGATTCAAGTTCAACCCAGAAGACTTTGAGTTGAGTAAAGTACTCATAAATGGTTAGGGTACATTGTCGATACCTATAAAGATCTTCTTGGATGTCAGAGATACGGAATACGTCAATTTTAGAAAAATGTGTTTGCAAATTCGCCCAAAATCTGACAATGGTGTGGATCCAAAGAATCGATTTGACGACTGGTTCAAAAATTGAACGGAAAATCCAAGCAAGGACCATGGTGTTGCAATGTGTACATGGTACATGTAAAGGATCATTGGTTAAGGGTTTCGTTAAGGTTCCATAAACAAATTGATGTATGTTGTTTGAAATAAGGGCAATCTCCAGGGATCTTGACCAGGTGTGGTAGTTTTTGGCATCTAGAAGAGGATAAACAAGAAGAAGTGCATGATTCTCATTGGGGTAAATATAATAGGGATTTGCATAATTGGCGGCAAAACCAAAGTAGTTCAAAGTAGCCATGGATGAAAGAAGATGAGAGGATAAGGATCAATGGCTACCAGAGAAAATTGATACTGATACCATGTTAAGGTGAAAAAATGGAGACAAGCTTGAATGAAATTCATCTTTGATTGATTAGAAATTTTGTTTCTCTCTTGATACCAAAGGATTAGTTAACATAAATTTTAGGCAAAATATCCTTTTTAGTCCCTTAACTTTACCTCGAGGTACTTTGGTCCCTTAATTTTTAAAAAGACCAACGTAGTCCTTTATGTCTTCAAACGACGTAATTTAGGTCCTTTCCGTCTAATTCTCACAAACGGCGTCAATTTTTGCTCGCGTGGCATCTGACATAATATATAAAGTGATGCAAAGTATCCATCTCAAAGTGATGCAAATGCCTCTTTCACATACTTGTGGGTAATTAGTTGAGTAGTTTCTCTTGAGAATGACAAGTTGTCTTTTCAAGATAAAATGAATTATAACCAATAATTTTTGTTATTTGTACCACGAACTACAAGGTTTTGATCCTATATTGCACTTTGTGGGTACGTAGGCATGAGGCTCAAGAAGTCTCTCCAAACACAAAAATCTGAAAAGATATTTCTCTTCTCATCTCCCCAATCTTATTTCAAACAAACCTTTTCAAACCAAAAAAGCGTAGATATTTCAAAGGGTTCCTTTAGAGTACTATAGACATTTTGGATGCTAACACCTTCCCATTGCGTAACTAACCCCCTTACCCAGTCTCTGTTTATTTGTTATTGTTTTAGAACTTGTTTAGGTTTTGTTCGCTCTTTTTCCTTTCCTTTTGGATAAAATAAAAGTGTGGTGGAGACTCTTGCATTTTTTAGTTAAGTTAATCAATAGCTTACACTCACAATTTCCCCGCTACAGAAAACTGGCGACTCTGCTGGGGAATCTCTGGTTCATAGTGGGTTTAGCCTACTTTGATTTATTTGCGCTTTATCTGTTTGATTTGTTTGTTATTGCTTGCCCTGTTTGGGTGCTTGGTGATCTCTGTGTGAATAGATAAGTCCTATACCCGGACTTGAGTGCACCTTCTGATAGGAGGGTGGTATAGTCAAGGATGCTTCTAGGGAGTAATCCCGAACAAGCTGAATTGAGAATCCATCCACTCAGTTGAGGCTTCCTCGGAATTACTGATGTCTAGCGAGTAATCGCGAAAAACATTACTTTTTTCGACCTCAGGCCCATGATGCTGAGGATTTTAGTGTTCCTTTTACCCCACTTGGCCTATTAGGACGTAGTGAGGTGGATATAAAGGTGTAAACCTAAAATAGTTGATACGCGATACTACACTCAGACGAGGTTCTCTGGAGAATATTACTAATTCTCGAGTAATCGGCGTGCTAGTAATATCCGAAAGAGGATTGAGGACTCTGGGAACTTTTTAGAACCTTGTTCTACATGTACAAAAAACCTTAGTACATACCATTGTGGGTTGGTTATTGTCACTTGGCTCCATGCTCGCGTTGAACCTTTGAACCCGTGTGCTTTGTGTGATCTTGCTTGTGGGTGTTGCATCCATGCATTCATGCATTCATAAGCATCATTTTGACCAAGTCTTCAAGGAACTTAAAGATGTTTGTTGCAAACATTGTAGGGATTTTTCACCATGGATTTTGGAATAAGGAAAACTCAAAAGTACACTTTCAAGAGTCCTAAGTTAGAAGGTCTGCGAGAGCTAGGGTCTTTGGTTGTTGATCCTGAGGCTTTCAAAGATAGATATGGGAGTTTACTGTCTTTTCTGAAGATCGATATGGTAAATGGTGTTCTGGCTACTTTGATTCTGTTCTATGATCCGGTGTACCACTGTTTTACGTTCCCCGATTACCAACTCATGCCCACACTTGAGGAGTATTCTAGTCTACTTGGATTTCCTATCTCTGATCGAGTCCCGTTCTCTGATTTGGAAGAGACTCCTAAGTATCAAGATATTGCTAAAGCTACTCATTTAAAGGTATCTGAGATTAAAGCTCACATGGCTACCAAGGGATGTATTCTTGGGTTACCTGCTAAGTTTCTGATGGATAAGGCTTGTTACTTTGCTAGCATGATGAGTGTGGATGCCTTCGAGGCTATTTTTGCCTTGCTTGTTTATGGACTGTTCCTCTTTCCTAATGTTGACAACTTTGTTGACATTAATGCTATTAAGATCTTCTTGATTGGAAACCCAGTTCCCACCCTACTCACTGATGCTTATCACTTCGTTCATCTAAGGAATTCTTATGGTGGAGGGATGATTACTTGTTATGTACCTTTGCTATACAAGTGGTTTATTTCTCACTTGCCTTGGTCTATTGCTTTTTGGGACCTCAAGGATGGTCTATTATGGTCACAGAAAATCATGTCACTCACTCATTCAAACATTTTTTGGTACAGTCGTGATTATGATAAAGTGGGGATCATTGATAGTTGTGGCGGATTTCTTAATGTACCTCTTCTTGGTACAAAGGGAGGAATTAGCTACAACCCGGTTTGTCCCATCGTCAACTAGGGTATCCTATGAAAGACAAACCAAGCAATATTCATTTGGAGGGTTTCTTATTTAAAGAGGGTGAAGACAATAAAGCGTTTAAGGAGAAGATTGTGCAGGTTTGGCGTCACATCCATAAAAAAGGAATTGAAGATTTGGGAAAGCCAAATTGTGTTTCTTTGGAGCCTTATCTCCAATGGGTACAAACTATAGCTATCATATTGAAGATGCCTTATCCACGTCAAGAGCCTTTACCTCTAGCTGCTAAAACACCTGTTCTTATTTTCATGAATGATGCAGAGAAACTTCATATTGCTTTGAATGAGATTCGACAAGAGAGGGATACTTGGACGAACAAGTACCACATTATTGACATGGAGAATGCAGAGCTTCAAATGCAGTTGAGGCAAAGGAATGAAGAAGAAATGACTAACAAGAAGAGAAAGTGCAAGAGGATTTAATTTCCTCTATCAATAAAATGAGATTTTCTGTACTTCAGATGTGTTGTTTTAATATAATGTTTGCAACTTACTTTGTATCTTTGAAGTTCCTTGAATGCTTTGAATTTTCATATCGCATATCAAGCATCGTCTCTTGCATTGTCTCTTGCCTTTTCCAGGTGCCTTATATCTCTTTTGGTCTTCATTCAGCCAAACTGTCGCATCAGTATAATACTCGAGCTAATCTGAAGAAAAAGATGGATCAACTGCAACAAGAGAACCGTGAGCTTCGTGAGGAAGTGACAACTCTAAAGGATAGTTTGGAAAGACTCACTGCTATGATGGAAGCATTGGTGGCTGCTCAAAATCAACAACCCCCACATCCTCCGTCTTCAACTCCTGTTCAAAGGAAAGTCATTTCTGAGATTGTCTCTACGCACATCTCTATGGCGCCTTCTAGTGTTCCTCAATACTCCATGCCTCTTGGCTTCCCCTAGGGCATGCCTCTTAACTTTGTTCCTGAAGGTTATCAACCACCACCACTTCCTGAAGTTCCAGTTATTCCTACTGTTTAGCTTGTGATGTCTGTACCGCTGCCTGTGGTTCATACCGTTCCTTTTGAAGAACCAATTTTCCACACTACTCCGAGTGAAAATTATTTAAGTGCTTATGAGAAAATGGAAGAGATTCAAGATCAATTTGCTGAAATGAAAAAAGAAATCAAAGCCTTGAGGGGTAAAGAATTGTTTGGGAAGAATGCCCATGAGTTATGCCTGGTTCCTAATGTGAAGATCCCACATAAGTTCAAGGTCCATGACTTTGAAAAGTATAAGGGTAATTCTTGTCCGTTGAGCCATTTAACTATGTATGCTCGCAAGATGTTGACTCAGACTGATAATCATCAGCTTCTCATTGACTACTTTCAAGATAGTTTGTCTGGTGCAGCCTTGAAATGGTACATGGGACTAGACAACACTCGAATTCGCACTTTCGAAGATTTGGGTGAGACTTTTGTAAATCAGTATAAGTATAATGTGGATATGGCTCCTGATCGTGACCAGCTTCGAGCAATGGCTCTGAAAGATAAGGAAACATTCAAAGAATATGCGCAGAGGTGGTACGAGATTGCTGCTCCGATTAATCCTCCTTTGGAAGAAAAAGAGATGACCAAAATCTTCTTGAAAACTTTGATTCCTTTTTATTATGAGCGTATGATTGCTAGTGCCCCGAGTGACTTCACTAAGATGGTAAATATGGGGATGAGATTGGAAGAAGGTATCTGTGAAGGACGTTTGTCAAAAGATGGTAATTCTGCTGGAAGTTCCAAGAAATATGGTGGAGGATTTGCCAAGAAGAAAGAAGGTGAAACCAATGTTGTTTCCCGTGGAGGACGCAGAAAGAATTATGGTAAGAATAATAAATGTCAGCAACATGTGGCATCTGTTACACCGGTTATCAATTCAACTCTAGTTATTCAAGCTGCTCATCAACAACGCTCTCACCAACAAAACAATCAGCGTGGCCATTTTTAGAAGGACTTTGATCCAATTCCAATGACCTACACAGAATTTCTTCCTGGTTTAATTCAGAAGAATCTTGTCTAAACCCGTGCACCATCTGCTGCTCCAAAAGATTCACCGTGGTGGTATAAGCCTGAAGCTCATTGTGCTTTCCATCAGGGAAGAGTTGGGCATGATACTGAGAACTATTATTCGTTGAATATGGAAGTTCAAAGATTGGTTTGAAGTGGTATTTTGACTTTCAAAGACACTAACCCTAATGTGCAATCGAACCCGTTGCCCAATCATGGTAAGGCATCTATCAATATGGTTCATGGTTGTCCCAGTACATTCAAGATTCATGATATCCGTTGGATTTGAAGATTGCTTGTGGAGATGCATGCACTTTTGAGTGAATACCATGATATTGATCACGATTATGCAGCCTGTTGCATCTGTTCTGTGAACCCGCGTGGTTGTGTAATAGTGAAGAGGGACATTCAAGAGATGATATATCAGAATTTGATTGAGGTCACTGCAAGGAGAGATGAATATGAGAATGAGGTGAATGTTATTGGGCCACATTTTAATATTCCTGAATGAGTTGTTATCTCTTATGGCAGTCGAATGTCCGCTGTCACGCCTTTGGTTATTCGGTTACCCGATGTAGTACCATATGAATCTGACAATGCTATTCTGCATAAGTACAATGCTACCATGGTAGAATATAGTAAGGAAGTTTCCATTACTTCTTTGTCTTCTGTGGTAAGCATCGTTGATGTTAGTAGAGTGACCCAGAGTGGTCATATCTTTGCTTCTGAGCCTCCAAAGAAGGCGGAGAATGTGGTTTCTGGCAAACGACCTTAAGATGAGAATGTTGTTGATATTTTCGGTCAGTCAAGTGGTTTGAATAAGAAGACTTATGAGTATAAGGTATTGAAATTGATTAAGAAGAGTGAGTACAGTGTGGTAGATCAGCTCTTGCACACCCCGTCCAAGATTCCAATGTTGTTCTTATTGATGAATTCTGAGGCTCATAGGGAATCTTTGTAGAAGGTACTGGAGCAAGCGTATGTTGAGCATGATATGACTGTTAACTAGTTTGATGGCATTGTTATCAACCTCACAGCATGCAATAACTTGAGTTTCTGTGATGAAGAGTTACCCGAGGAGGGGAGAAATCACAATTTGGCTTTACATATCTCTATGAACTGTCAAGAAGATGCACTTTCCAATGTGTTGGTTGATACAGGATCTTCCTTGAATTTGTTTCCAAAATCTACTTTGTCAAAGCCTTCGTACCAAGGTGCTCCCATGAGGTATAGTGGGGTTGTAGTTAAAGTTTTTGATGGATCTAGAAACATTATGATTGGAGAGGTTGATCTTCCAATCAAAATAGGACCATGTTTCTTCCAAATTACTTTTCAAGTAATGGATATTCGTCCTGCTTATAGTTGTCTGCTTGGCCGACCTTGGATTCATGAAGCTGGGGCAATGACCTCAACTCTTCATTAGAAATTGAAATTTGTTCAGAATGACAAACTGGTAATTGTTGGAGGCGAACAAGCGATGCTGGTGATCCATCTTTCATCCTTTTTGTATGTTGATGTCGACGAAACTGTTAGGACTCCGTCCTAAGCTCTTTTTGTCGATGATAAAGCTGTTAAGAAGGGTGGGCTGCCTGTGTCTTCTTTGAAAGATGCTCTGCATGTATTAGGGACCGGTCGGTCTGACGGTTGGGGTCGAGTTATTGATGTGGTTGATAATAAAGATGGAGGTGGTTTAGGCTTTACGCCTGGTACAATTAGAAGAGATCTGAAGCATATTAATGAGTCATTTCACAGCGCCAGATTCATTAACAATGATTATTTTACAGCTACAATTCTTGAAGATGACTCTGAAGATTACATCTCAGATGGCTTTGAAGATGATTCCATTCCTGCTCAAGATTGGGAGCCTTATTTGGAAGATCCTGGATACGGTTCTGAGACAGAAGATGCATATGCACCCTTTTATTCTCCTCGACCGAGGCTTAAGGAACCTGAATATGAAGTCAGTGCCATCATTGAAGATGATGAAGAGGAAGAATTCCCCAATTTCATGACGCATGGACAGATCTGCCAGAATTAGATACCTGTTGATGTTCCCACTGTTATTCATATTTCAAAGTCATTTGTTTTTGTTTCTTTCAAAAATCCTTTCACTCTGTTCAAGGTGAAAGTGAATTTGTGAGGGCTTTGTTTCAAATGTTATCATCATCAATAAAATGTTATTTTACTTATCCATATTTTGTGTTTTCCCTTTTTGCTTTATTTCTGATAAATGGTAACATATAAAACCAAAAAAATAATAATGTGATAATCACTTTTATCTGCATGACACTTGCACTTCTTGTTCATGATCTAAAATCAAACATAAAATCAATGTGCAGATTGATTGTTAAACCCATTAAAAACGATGACCCTATGCCCTCTCCCAACTTTGAGTTCCCTGTGTTTGGATCAGAAGAAGAGGATATTGAGGAGATTCCAGATGAAATTTATCGATTGTTTGACCACGAGGAAAAGCCATTCAGCCTCATAAAGAGCCGATGGAATTGGTTAGTTTGAGTTCAGAGGAAAATAGAAAGGAAGTCAAGATTGGGGCACTGCTTCAGTCAGATGCTAAGAAGAGGATGGTAGAGCTTCTTAGAGAATATGTTGACGTGTTTACTTGGTCCTATAAAGATATGCCTGGCCTTGATAATGATATTGTGGAGCACCGTTTGCCATTGAAGCCTTAATGTCCGCCAGTTAAACAAAAATTGAGGAGAACTCATCCCGACATGGCTGTTAAGATTAAAGAGGAGGTTCAGAAGCATATTGATGTTGGTTTTCTTGTGACTGCTGAGTATCCTCAATGGGTGGCCAATATTGTGCTTGTTCTAAAGAAAGACGAAAAAGTCTGAATGTGTGTTGACTATAGAGATTTGATTCAAGCAATTTCTAAAGATGACTTTCCATTACCACACATTTATCTATTGGTAGATAATACTGCTAAGTTCAGTACCTTTTCTTTAATGGATGGATTTTCTGGTTATAATCAGATAAAGATGGAACTCGAGGATATGGAAAAGACAACATTCATTACACCCTGGGGAACGTTCTGTTACAGAGTAATGTTCTTCGATTTGAAAAATGCTGGTGCAACGTACCAGAGAGCTATGACCACTCTGTTCCATTATATGATGCATAAACAAATCGAGGTCTATGTGGACGATATGATTCGTAAGTCAAAGACTGAAGAAGATCATATTCAGTATTTATTAAAGTTGTTTCAACATTCGAGAAAGTTTAAGCTTCGTTTGAATCCTAATAAATGCACTTTTGGTGTCCGTTCTGGAAAGTTATTATGCTTTATTGTCAGCCAGAAAAGCATTGAAGTTGATCCTGGTAAAGTTAAAGCTATTCAGGAAATGCCTGCGCCCAAAACAGAAAAACAAGTAAGAGGATTCCTGGGACATTTGAATTATATCTCCCAGTTTATATTCAATATGACTGCCACATGTGCACCGATCTTCAAGCTTCTCCGCAAGGATCAGGGTTGTGTATGGACAGAAGTTTGTTCAGAAGATGGTTATTACATACAAGGATTGGCATGAGATGCTCCCTTTTTCTTTGCATGGGTATTGTACATTCATCCACACTTCAACAGAGGTAACCCCTTTCTCTCTTGTTTATGGTATGGAAGCAGTGCTCCCAATATAAGTTGAAATCCCTTCTATGATAGTTTCGATGGAAGTTGAATTGTCTAAGGCTAAATGGTGTTAGAGTAGATATGATAAGTTGAATTTGATTGAAGAGAAAAGAATGACGTCCTTGTGTCATGGCCAATTGTATCAACAGAGAATGAAGAAAGCTTTTGATAAGAAGGTTCGACCTCGTGTGTTCAGAGAAGGCGACCTCGTGCTCAAAAAGATCTCGACTTTTACTATTGATTCTAGGGGCAAGTGGACTCCTAATTATGAAGGCCCATATGTTGTTAACAGAGCCTTCTCTAGCGGTGCATTAATTCTTACAACTATGGATGGTGAAGAGTTCACTCGTCCTGTGAATGTCGATGCATTCAAGAAATACTTTTCCTAAAAAATAAAAAGAATAACTCGCTAAGTTGAAAACCCGAAAGGGCGCTCCAGGAAAAAATTAGAGACAAAAACAGAAATAATCATCTCGATAGATTGAAAACCCGAAAGGGAAATCTAGGAAAAAGTTAGGGATTACTGCAAGTAACTGCATCTGGCCAGTCTTGATCATTTGAAGCAGCATTGTCTATCAAGGATTTTGCTTCAATCATCCTCAGCTGAAGTTTTGAGCACATTGGAATTTAAAGTTGTTAGGGAGAATAGTGGTCATTGTATTTCAATGTAAACCTTTCCATGTATTTACCATTTTTCAAACTTTGTAAGAATCCATGGAGTTACGCCATTTGCGGACTACCATTCTATTAATAAAATTTGGGCCTTTTTCCCTTTATTTGCAACTCTTACTTTGTTTCTATTTGCAAAATTTCATTTATTGTTGATGATGGTTTCTGAAACAAAATGTGAATAATTGATTTAAAATTTGAAAATTATAAAAACATTTTCCTTTGATTTATGAATACAAAATGGAATGTCAACGGTTATTCCAAGAATGGTAAGATCGTGAAGCACAAATTTTTTTGTTTTCCTCACGTTCTTACTCCTCTGGTAAAATTTATTGACAGATCCCAGTATAGTTTATTGACGGCTCCCCAGTAGAGTTTGTTGGTATTTCCCCAGTAGAGTTTGTTGATATTTTCTCAGCAGAGTTTGTTCATGTGGATATAACCAGATGAGTGTTGTTCGGTTTTTCAGCAGCTAAGTCTTGATCCAAATCTTCTCCAGCTGATTATGTTATGGTCAGGCAGTTGAGAAGTTTTGAGGTCTACCTCTCCTTGATGATTAGTTCCCACACGGATATTCATCTTTTGCTATCCCCAACAAAGGTCATATGGAGAATCCCCACTAGGAGTTTTACCCTCTAGATGTGTTGTTGTTGCTTTGGATGTCCCCAAACAGAGAGAAATGTTATTTCCCTCTAAGGAGTATTGACATAATGGCCGCTTGTCGGATTTTATCTTGTCTTCTAGAAGTCTTTCTCTCCAGGTTGTTCTACCCAGAGATTTATCCTTGCTGATTCCCTAGTGGAGGCAGTGCATTATTGTTTCGAATGTTTCCCAGGCATAGAGCAGTGATGTATTTCTCTCTAGATTGTTTTACTCAGAGATTTATCCTCCCAGTGAAGATTGTGCATCACTATCTCGGATGTTCCTCAGTGAAGTCGCTGATGACGTCTCTGTTTAAGGAGTATCGATATATTAGTCACTTGTTAGTTTTTCTCTCATTTATGATGAGTATCGATCTAAAATCCCTCACCGCTTGACCTTTTGTTGTTTTCCCCAACAAGTCCAGGATGCTTTGCTCAGAATCGGTTAATTCCCAGAGAGCTTTTCTCTTGTATCTCCAGCAGATCTGCCTTGTTTTCCCAGTGTATTTTGTGTAAATGTTTATGTGTTTACAATCCCCAACAGATTCATTATTTTTCCGCAGTAGATCTCCTCATCTTATTGAAATAGATTTTCCTGTGAATTTTTATGATCCCCAGGAAAATTCAGAAAGATTTGGGTTGTTATGATTCCCCAACAACTTTCCTTCCATCCTCGAAGCGGAGTTTATGTTGTTATCCTCTTTGCGGATTATTGATGTTAGAAGATTAATCTTTGGGTTTCTCCCTGAGCAGTTTTTTTTCTCTCTAGCAAGTTTTGAGCCTTGCAGTAGGATTTATTTTCCTTTGATGCCTTTTGTTTATCTCTTGCAGGATTTTTTTAGCTAAATCCCTAGCAGAGCTTCTAATGATATCTCCATCTTGTTGAGATTAGCCGAGTATTCAGTGGTGTTGCGATGTTTATTCACCCTCTGTTCATCATTATGTCTGTTTTGTCACCATATTCATACTCATATTTATTGCATGCACATTCATTCGTTGTGCATAGCATGTTGTTGTGGCATTGCGCATCTTGCATTTGTGTTGGTGTTTCCTTGCTCTCTAGTGTTGTTATCCCCGTAGAGCGTGCGTGTCCTCTCTCCATTAGAGTGTTGACCCATAAGTAGAAAATGTCTATCCTTGTTAATTCCCCACTGAGTTTATGCCTCGTGGAAGATATTTATTTTAGCCTTCATCCCCAGTTCATTTATCTGGATGAAACTGATCCCCAGTTGAGATATTTCCTCCCCGGGATGAGTCTTGTTTGGCCGTTTCTCTCTGGTTTATTCCTGGATTGAATTTTGGTCGTTTTCTCTGACAGTGGAGGTTTGTTACCTTTTGGTTGATTACCTCGTCGTAACTATCACTTGGTTGATAGTTGGTAATACTTTTTTTTTGCTTATTACCTCTGTCGTCTTACCCGTTTAGTTGGTAGTAGGTAATGTAGCAGGGTTTAGTTACCTTGTCGCAGCTATCACTTTGTTTATAGTTGGTAATCTCTCCCTTTTTCGAGTTTATCACCTTTGTCGTCCTGCCCTTTGTTGGTAGTAGGTGATACTTCTCGTATCTTTTGAGATTATTACCTTTGTTGTTCTGCCCTTTATTGGTAGTAGATAATATTTCTAGTATCTTTCGAGTTTATTACCTTCGTCGTCATGCCCTTTGTTGGTAGTAGGTAATATTTCTTTTCCATTTTGGTTGATTACCTGGTCGTAGCTGACTTGGTTGATAGTAGGTAATCCCTCTTCTTTGAGCTTGTTACCTTTGTCGTACTGCCCTTTAGTTGATAGTAGGTAATATACCTTGCTTATTACCTTCGTCGTACTGCCCATTTAGTTAGTAGTAGGTAATATAGCTTGGTTTTCTTACCTTGTTGTAGCTATCACTAATAGTTACTAATCTCTCCTTTTTGGGATTATTACCTTTGTTGTCCTGCCCTTTGTTGGTAGTAAGTAATATTTCTCATATCTTTCGAGTTTATTACCTTCGTCGTCCTGCCCTTTGTTTGTAGTAGGTAATATTTCTCTTCCCTTTTAGTTGATTACCTAGTCGTAGTTGTCACTTGGTTGATAGTTGGTAATCTTTCCTTCTGATCATGTTATTACCGGATGTATGGTAGTAGATGATCTCTACCCCAGCTGATGTTTTCTCCCTCTCCTGTTGGGATGTATTTTCCTCCTGTTCTGGTGTTGGTAATTTTCCCTCATGGGAATCTTACCCTTTTACCTTCCCCAGTGGAGATTGTTTCCTCCCTTGTTGGGATGTGTTTTCCCTCTTTTGTTTTCCCGTGTGGAGTCTTTTGTCTTTTCTTTTGCACCCCAGCTTTTGTTTGTCTCCTGTGGCATATTCTCCTCACAGAGGTCTTGTGTCTGCATTCCATTTGTATGATCATATCATTTTGTGGTCTCTTAGGGCCAATAATTGGGTTTATTTGTTATATTTAAGTCTTTTCTATCTCGTCGAGACAAAGATGTAAATCTTCTTATCTCCGGATAGAAGAAACTTAAATAGGGGCAGCTATAATACCCTCATTTTTACCCCTAAAATCCCACATATCATTTGCATCTCATACCACAAGCAAGATCACAAGCTTTGGTTCTCTAGCCCTCCTATGTAGGTTTTCTCTTGAAGGAGATCACTAAGCACCCTTGTTTTCTTGTTTGTTTCATATTTGTTTATGTTTATGTTTACTAACCCTTTATTAAAATCCAAAAAATATGTTTGTTTTCCCTTTACAAACTTTTTTAGGAAGAGGTTGGAACCAAGAATGTCAAATATCAGTTCTTCAACTCGAATGAAATTCATCTGAACAAAGTCAAAGTTGATCTGCAAACAATTCAAAATCATCTAATCAAGAGTTTCCAAGATTTAATTGATTATTATTCAAGAGACTCCAAGGTTCGTGTGTTTATTTCCATGCCTTCTTTGACAAGCAAAAATAATCGAGCCAGAGCCACAACAGTGCAACAAAAAGGTAAAATTTCACATTTTTTGCTGTGTTAATCGATTAACACTATATGGTTAACTGATTAACCATGCGCAGAATTGTGAAAATGAGCCAAATTCAAATTCTGCAGCATTTTGGCACCAATTTTCACTTGTTTCATCATGAGAATATTCTAGATCACCTCATTTTAATTCTCCTGCCTCATCATAATTAATTCCCACCATACACTCTCATTAATCACCACTTGATCTTGATTTTGCCTCCAAATTCAAATTCCAATCCTAATTTTGGTTCCAAATCAAACTCCAACCCACCAAAATTTCCAAGCCTAAATCCTATAAATAGAGGCCTTATTTCATTCATTTCACAACCTTTTGATAGCCGAATTCACCTTGCAAAAATTTCTCTCAATTCTTCATCTACCCAAATTCACCAAAGCTCTTTCTTCCATTGAAAGTTAGTAAGTTCTACATTGAAGCTTACTAATCTTTGAGCTAAACCTCCATCCAATTACTTTTTCATCATCAATTTCTGTAGATCAAGGCTTTAGAGTGTGGTTCTTGGAGTTGATTTGAAGAATTTTCAGATTTGAAGTGGTAAACTCTTGATCCACCATTGTTGTTCTTGATACATCCTTCACAATATGATATATTGTTGATTCTTGTTGCTTGATCTTTGGTTCTTGCAAATTGTGTTCCATTGGTGTTAATTGTTGTTGTTTTCCTTGAATTTTCGTGCTAATTTGTATCCATGACGATGAGGTATTTGAAGAAATGATTGGATCATGAATCCTGATTTTTTCAAAAAAAATTTACTGTTCTGTCAAGATTAATCGATTAACCAAATGCAGTATGTAGCGTGCGATTTCTGTCGGTGACGCGACCACCTTATCGCTATGGTTGGAATTGGGTTCTACTTTCTTATTTCTTATTTATCCTATGAAGCTGGAAAGGAAAGGGAAGCTATCTAAAACTAACCTTGCACGCAAATGTTTTCTTTAACAAATGCTTAAGAGATTGGGGGGGGTCCGGGGTCAGGTTATACAATGGGGAGTTGTCAATTACCCATCCTATATATGGTTATCCATAGATTATTAGCAATTCTACTGTTTTCTATTTACTAGTGTTTGTCTGTTTATTGGGAAAGTTTCTCCTTTGGGAGTGTTGAGAGAGAGAGAGTTTTTGTTGATTTTCGGGTTTTTTCCGATGTTTTTGGTAAGGTACTGGACCTAAAGTTTTTGATTAGTGTGCTCGCTAAGATTTTGCAATCTTATGCCTACGTATTCCCGTTAAAGAAAATAGGGAAATCAGAGCAATCGTAGTTCCTCCTATTCTATAGGAGGAAAAGATGTTTGGTGTCTTGTTTAAAGCCCAAGATTGAAACTAAAGGAGTATTTGTGTCTTGTTCAAAGCCCAAGATTGAAGCTAAAGGTTATTTGTGTCTTGTTCAAAGCCCAATATTGAAGCTAAAGGTTTGACTGAGAGAGAATTTGTCATCTCTAAAGGGAGATATCTCACCTGTCCATCACAGTTGTTGGGTGACTGATTATAAAGGAGGATTACTTTAACTGGGATATAAGAATCCAGCAATGCCATAATTTCCTTTATGAGGGATTTGTCCTGAAGGAGAAAACTTTAACTCAGTGATGAGCAATGCCATTTTTCCTTAGGAATCTTTCATGCTAAGAGAGGGATATTTGCTTGGATGTAAATAATCCAGAGGCTTGCCACTTACAGTTGTTAGATTAAATGGGGAGTTTACCAGAATAAGAGATGGACTACAGCTTGGATTTTTGAATCAACAAGTGTAACACTTATAGCAATTATCTGGGATTAAGGTTAAGTTTGATTTTCTGTTTTGATGTGTGATGTACAGAGAAATGTCTTCCTAGAGAGAAATATTGATTTCCTCTGAGGGGATTTTGGTTTTATGTGTGTGCCTTGATCAAAGCCTAAGGTTGAAGCTAAAAGGTCGACTTAACTAGGGAGTTTTATCTGTCTTGTACAAAGCCCAAGATTGAGGCTGAAAGGAGACTGACTCTTTTTGGGGAGATCATTATACAAAACCTATGAGGAGGCTGATTCTGGGGAAATATTTTTTATGTCTTGTACAAAGCCCAGGATTGAGGCTAAAATGGGGTTTTGACTCCACTGGGGAATATGTGTATGTGTCTTGTACGAAGCCCAAGATTGAGGCTGAAAGAAGAAACTGGCTCTACTGGTGAGAGGTTTTATCTGTCTTGTACATAACCCAAGATTGAGGCTAAAAGAAGATTTACTCTGTTGGAGAGTATGATTTGTCTTGTACAAAGCCCAAGATTAAGGCTGAAAAGAGGATTGACTCTGCTTAGGGAGATTTTATATGTGTCTTGTACAAAGCCTAAGATTGAGGCTAAAAAGAGGATGATTGACTCAACTGAGTATATTTCAGGTGTTTTGAACAAAGCCCAAGATTGAGGCTAAAGGGCTATTGACTGACTCAACAAGAGAGTGTTTTTATCTGTCTTGTACAAAGCCCAAGATTGAGGCTGAAAAGATATTGACTGAACAAGAGAGTGTTTTTATCTGTCTTGTACAAAGCCCAAGATTGAGGCTGAAAGGGTTATTGACTGACTCAACAAGAGAGTGTTTTTATTTATCTTGTACAAAGCTCAAGATTGAGGCTGACTTTGCTGAAGAAAGATCTTTATACAAAGCCTAAGAAGAGGCTATCTTATGCTGAGGATTATTGAGATCCAGAGACAGGTCCAAAATGGGGAATCAACTCTTACTGAGGATTACAGAGGAGTTGAGATATCAGATTCCTTGAGGTTCTGATAGTGTTGTATTGATAGTAAGTTGACCCTAGATGGGGAAAATTAGGAATGAAAAGTTTAAATTCTGTTGGTGATTGATGAAATGATCAGGGTTTCTCCTTTTCCTTGAGGAGATGAGACTGTTCAAGTCTACTAGTATGAAAAGGTTTATCTTTGTATGATGCCCAATAGGAGACAGGTGTTTTAAGGGATGAGAATTAACCCTAAATTGGTCTGATGTTTTGACTCTTTGGAAAGACTGCTCTAACAAAGGATGACTAAGTTCTGTCATATACCTGTAAGAGGTCTCGGGTCCTTATACTAAGCCCAAGATAAGGCATGAGATCTTTTAAGAAGCCTGAGGGTCCTTGTACAAAGTCCAAGAGGAGGCTAGGGATGCTTTTAGGAAGCCCGTGGGTCCAAACCTAAGAAAAGTTCAAGAAAGGTTTCACCGGGAATTAATCCTTTAGTGAACAGTTATAGGGGTTGAAGAAATTCAAGAGAGGTTTCACCGGGAATTAATACTCTCTGGGGGAAATGAATTTCTTAGACAAATTTCTAGATAGTGACAGTATTGAGAAAAGTTTCACCGGGAATAATGCATTTCTCTGTTCCATATTGTATAAGCCCAAGAGGAGGCAAGACTGTATCTGGAATTTCCTATGGGGAACTAGTTTTGACTGTATTGAAAGAGTGACGACTGGTTTGATCTAATCCTAGACCTAATTGTCGGGGAAAACTCTAAGCAAGATATATACAGGCATATATACAGATGAAATATATAGGCGAATATGTAAAAGAGTGTATGAGGACTTACAGGTGAGCAAGCTTCCAGCATTATAAACAGGAATATATATATATATATATACAAGTATGTAAAAGAAAGTTGTTTAAAACTTATAAGTGAGCAAGCTTCCATTGTAACAGCTGTATGGTTAGTTGTTCAAGAAATTAAAGAAAGTTTTGATAACAACTATGAATTTGAATCTAAATCCAAGGGAAAAGTTGTTTTAAAGAGAAGACTGGGGCTTATACTCAAGGAGAGGCCCGAATGAAAAACAGTAATCGTACCGTTGATCTGAAATTGTATCGGGACTTATACAATGACTGAAGCCCAAATTATTGTATTTACAAAGAGTTTGGGTCTTACACTTTATTATAGGCCCAAAGTTTATTTTTGTACAAGAAATGTGGCTTACAACTCAAGGAGAGGCCCAAGAATAACAGTGGTCGCACCGTTGTTTTTTTTTTTAAATCGCGTAGGGACTTATAGAATGACTGAGGCCCAAATTATTTATGTACAAAAGGGATTGGGTCTTACACTCTATTAGAGACCCAAATTTGTTTGAAAGAAAAAAAAGAATAGGACTTACAACACAAGGGGAGGCCCAGGTTAAAATGTTTTGAAAACGACGATCGCGCTGAGATTTTTTAAAATCGTATCGGGACTTATATAATAACTGAGGCCCAAAAATCAAATTATTTACAAAAGGATGGGACTTACACTCTATTAGAGGCCCAAAGTGATTTGAAAAATGTTTGAAAAGTAAAAAATTAAAGGAAACCCTAATTTCATTTTTTAAAAGTAATTTTTCAAAGAAAGATTAACTAAAAAAATGATAAAAATACCAAATAAGTTTAAATAAACAACTTGTGATTTTTTGTTAAGGTTTGAAAAATGATGTTTTAATCACAAGATGATTTAAAACTCATTTGGTTTTGAAAAATCATGAGAAAAGAAATATTTTCAAATGTTTAAAAACAAATAAAATAAATTCTTTATGAAAATATTAAATATATAAAATAAGTAATATTTTTGTGAAATTTTTGTAGAACAAAATATTTTAACATTTTTTATGAATTTTGAAGAAAAAAATTAATTCAAAAACATAAAAACTCAAAGAGAAATTAATTTTTCAAATCATTTAAGAAAATAATATGAAAAAGATAATGGAATTGGACAAGTGATAAAAAAATTGGTCATGGGTGGGGATTGAACCCACAACCTCTCGCCCTCCAACTCACAAAACACGCCCTTGCCAACTGAGCCAGCGTATGCTGGTGATAGAAAATAAAAAGAGTAGATAATATATGAAAAATCCTTTTGAAATGGTTTAAAAAATAAAACCAAAAGGTCTGGGGCAAGGGGGATTCGAACCCCAGACCCTTTGCTCGCTACACACCCAAAACCGGCTGATCAACCACTGGGACGCAATGCCAATTCAAGTATATAGTGGCAACTGAATAATATATACTAAACTTGGTTTAATTTCTAAAGAATGGCGCCATGGCCATCTTCTTCCTTGGGCAACTTTCAGACTTGCGTGAAGCAAGCTATCTCTCTCATTTCTCAACCATTTGGCAAGATGTAAAGATGAAAATCGTGCATTTTTAAACAAGGAATACAATGGTTCTTTTTAATTTCATTTAAATTAAGTGTAATAGAAAGTATCATGGTATAACCAAATGAACCCTAAAATTTGCAAGAACTGAATGAAATCTTATCTACGAATTATCACTAGTGTAAAAAACACATTTTAAATCATATGATATCCACTTGATTTAAAAACCTAAAAAGTAATGACACGGAGGCTGCATTTTTAGTGAATAGAATTTAAATCAACTTACCTGATTTAAATATAATTTTTTATAATTAAAAAGAAAATAGTTGTCACTCTTCTCCGCAAAAACGTAAATGATTCCCTCTATTTTCATTTCACAAAAGCGCCAAACAACACTCTCTTAATCCTTTTCCTTCTCTCACTCGGCGGCAAACACAAACCCTAAACGCACATTTTCTTCTAACTTTCTCTCTCGGCCGACAAAACAAACCCGTTACTTCCTTCTCACCTCCTCTCTCTGCAAGGACAAAAACATTGCTTCAGTTTCCTCAGTTTCCGTTGACATTCATAGCTCCGGATTCTTCATCCCTGCTTCTGTTCAGATTTTCCAACTGGTAAATAAACCACCACGTTCCTCTTCTAGTCCGTTTTCTCCATTTTTTTTATTCATTGATATTTTTTTTGTTAACCTAATTTTACCATAATTCTTTTTACAGAGGAAGTGTAATACTCCGGATAATATTATATTATGATCAACTGAGTCCGGTGTACTCTGAGAAATTATTTGATAAAAGAATTAGAGTAACTGTGGAACTTAGAATAAATCCAATTAATATTATCTGACTCTGAGGTATTTTATTAATTTGGACTTAAGAGACTTTTTGGACATTTAGTAGTATTATTTCTAATACTAGTTTACTACATAATTATTTTCCTCCCACTTTCCAAACATAAAGAAAAAGTTAGTAAGAAAGAGAGAGAAAGAAGAAAGAAGGAAAGAAAGGAAAGGAAGGAGAGAAAAGTGGAGAAGAGGAAATTTGAAGAACTTCAAGAACAAATCATCATCCATTCATCAAGCTTCACCCAATCTTCTCATCATCTTCATCTTGCTCATCTCAAGGTGGGTTCTAGTTAGAAACCTCATTTTAGATTTTTGGATAATATGAGTTTTTAGGTGAGAATGTTGAAATCGATGTTTTAACGGTTGGAATTTGATATAAATCGAAATGAATGATCAATATATTTGTAGAAACATATATTGTTAATTGTTTTGAAGTTTTGATTGTTTTAATTTGGTTGGAGATTTAGGGTTTATGAAGAATTTGTGTTGTTGTGGAAATTTTGGTTTGTGAAGTTTGATGATGAAACTATAATAGAAACAGGTTGAATATGCCTCTAGTGAGTTGTTGGAACTAGTATTGAGGGTTTAGAGGAGCTGGTTTTGAACTGTTATAGCAGGTATTTTTCTGAGTTTCGCAGAGCGCGCTTAGCGCGCAGAAGCCCGCTCAGCGCGGTGTTGAAATTCTACAACCCCAAATGGCAGAGAGTTGCGCGCTTAGCGCGGACAGGGGCGCGCTTAGCGCGACCTGGGACTTAAAGTTTTCTTCCAAAACGAGAAAATTCATAACTTTTGATTCGTTTATCGGAATCGAACATTCTTTATATCGATGTAAAGCCGAGAAGATATTCTATGCAATGGAGATGAAATATGTCGATTTTACTGATCGATTAAATAATCGAGAAAATTCCAAAAGTGATATATTTATGTTTTAATTGTTATATATTATTCTACTATGCAAATATGATATGTCTTGCCTATCCTACTATTGTTTAGCATGGTTGTAAGTGAATATGCATGCAAATATGAAAATGATATAGGAAGAGTGAGGAAACCTCAAACTTGAACTATAGGAGAATCTAGTAAGGAACTAGAAATTGTAGACAACTCTAGATGGCGATGCTCGGGCACGTGTTGTTGGAAGATACATCCTTGCCGAGTATTGGCCTAGTTAAGAGTGAAACACTAGTATGGAACATGTGGTAAACCTTTGTGGTTGTGAAAAGGCAAGAGAGGCCTTAAGGCGTTATAGCCTTGTGATTGTTGAAAACAATCGTATTGTTGTATGTGATCATGTAATCGTAACCGGTATATTTGAGTGTAGTTTCATGGGTCTCGAGCTCCTCTGAAACGGGTACACAATTACTTGGTAGGTTTGATTCCCTACGTGTAGTACGATTGGAGCCTATGCTATGGGTAGAGACTTGTGATGGCTAACAGTCCATGAGAAGTGATAGTTCATGGTTAACAGGCCGATGATCCCGAATCTAATTCGTATGCCAAGTAACTACAACGATCTATGACTCAGATCGCCTTCTAGACGTAGAAGCGGACGGGAAGATGAGATGTCTTGGTATGGTTATCCATTAGTGATGTTGTGAGTTAATGAACTCATGTCATGTTTCCATATAGTGTGAGAATTATAAAGTGTGAACTCAAGGGTCATTTCCCCTTTTCCACGGACTTGAGTTAGAATTGTTAGAACCTTGTTAATCCGAGAGAATCCATAAGATAGAGAACTCACTAAGATTTGATGTATCTCACCCCACGTTGTTGATGTATTTCAGGTGCTTCAGGTTCCGAGAAGGGTAAGGATAAGGTCGGGTGATCTTTTCCTTGCTTGTTGATGGCTAGCTTCCGTAGCGAAGTGCATTTTGGGATCATTGTTGATCTAGTTCTTAGTTTTTATCATTTGAACATCTTGTGTATAATATGCCTTAGGTTTTTGTACTTTGTACTTTAGGGCATTTATTTGTATACAATGTGTTAACTAGGAGCTTATGTGTTTTAGTACCAAACACTTGGATCTATATATAATATTTATGCTTTGATGTATGAGTTTTATATATGGGTGCTACAGTTGGTATCAGAGCAGGTCGTATCCTCGACCTAGCCATGAAATAGTATAAGTATTTCTTTCCGTTTCATATACGTCGTGTCGCCATTGGTCTTAAGTGTTATATTTATGGCATTGAGCCTGATCAACTTAATCCTATTTATATGATCTTTAGGAACATGGCTGAAGGACGTAGAAACACTCGTGGTAGACCCCATACCACTCCTGAAGGGACGAATCCGCCGGGCGGCGATGGAAATACTCCTCTGTATCAATTTATGCAGCAGATGCAGCAGCAACAGAATCTATTCATGCAGCAAATGGTGCAACAAATGAATGGAGGTTTGCATCCTACGGTAGTTGCTCCAGAAGCTAAAGGTGGGAAATTCCGGGATTTTATCCGCATGAATCCCCCAGAATTTCATGGTGGATTAGATCCCGTGAAGGCTCGCGAATGGATTTTTGGTATGGAGAGGATTTTCTTGATAGTCCAATGCAGCGAAGAGAACAAGGTGTTGTTCGCTTCTCATTCACTGAAGGGTCCCGCTATGAGATGGTGGGAGAGCGCTTTGGCTTTGATTGCTATTCAGGAAGTGCCTAAGGTTTGGGAACAGTTCAAAGTTATTTTCATGGAGAAGTATTTTCCGAGCTCATTAAGGACTCAGAAAGAATTTGATTTTCAACAATTATGACAAGGTAGTATGATTGTGGCCAGTTATGCTGAGAAGTTTGAGGATATGGCTGCTTATTCTAGGCAGGCTATGTATGCTCCTGATGAAAGGTGGAAAATAGACCAGTTTCTGTTTGGACTAAAAGCTGAAATATCCCATAGTGTATCTCAGAGAGAGTTCACTACATATGCTGAAGTTTTAAGGCAATGCTATATGGCCGAGCATAGTTTGAAGAAAGTCCAAGCTGAAGGTGTTGCGAGTAGAGTGAATCAAGGGGATCGCGGAAGATCCAACCAACAATTCAGGCCTAGGCAACAATCCTTCAAAGGGAAACAAGTTCAAGATTCAAGGGCGAGTACACCTCCTATGTGTCGCACTTGTGGCAAGAATCATTCTGGAAGGTGTAGTCTTGAAGGGGTAAAGTGTTTCCAATGTCAGAAGGTGGGTCATCTGAAAAGAGATTGTCCTCAGAATAGGACGCAGACACAAGGAAGGGTTTATACCTTAGATGCAAGGAAGAAGAATAGTGACAATTCCTTAATTGCTGGTACGTGTTTTGTTAACGGATTTCCTTGTTTTGTTCTATTTGATTGCGGAGCTACACACTCTTTTGTATCAATGCAATGTATGAAACGACTTGGGTTGCGGTCTGTTCCTTTCTCTCCTCCTATGGTGGTCACTACCGCCATGGATGAAATAGTTGAGACACTGTTGATGTGTGAAAACTGTGTTTTATCTGTGGACGGTAGAGTTTTTCAGATTGATCTTATTTGCTTACCACTTAATAAAGTTGATGTCGTTTTGGGAATGGATTGGCTTTCTGCTAATTCGGTGTTTATTTGGTGTGAAGAAAAGCTCATCATTATTCCATCTATTGATGCTACCCCGAAAGATGTCTTAACAACTATTCTAGAAGGTACGGTTGGAATGATAAATTTCTTGTTCGAAGAAGAGAAATCTGTTCTTTTGGTTCTCACTAAGGAAGGGAGTAGTGACCTTCAAGTTATGGATATTGCAGTAGTTTGCGAGTTTTTGGAAGTTTTCCCCGAAGATGTCACTTCTCTTCCTCCGGAGAGGGAAGTGGAATTTTCTATTGACCTGGTACCGGGAACGGCTCCTATATCCATTTCTCCGTATCGGATGGCACCGCTTGAATTGAGAGAACTGAAGGAACAATTGGAAGAGCTTATGGCTAAGCATTTTGTTAGAACTAGTGTCTCACCGTGGGGAGCTCCAGTATTGTTAGTAAAGAAGAAGGACGGTGGGATGCGGTTGTGTATCGACTATCGTCAGCTGATTAAAGTCACCATTAAGAACAAGTATCCCTTAACCAGGATAGACGACCTGTTAGATCAATTGAAAGGAGCCTGTGTGTTCTCGAAGATTGATTTCAGGTCGGGTTATCACCAGATTCGAGTGAAGAGTTCCGATGTACCTAAGACTACATTTAGGACCCGTTATGGTCATTACGAATTCTTAGTGATGCCTTTCGGTGTGACTAATGCTCCAGCTGTTTTATGGACTACATGAACCGTATATTTCAAGCTTACTTGGACCAGTTTGTTGTAATCTTCATTGATGATATTATTATTTATTCTCGTACTTCACAAGAGCATGAAGAACATCTGAGAATTGTTGTATCCGTGTTGCAAGAGAAATAACTTTTTGCTAAGTTAAGCAAGTGTGAATTTTGGATGGCGGAAGTTAAGTTTCTTGGTCACGTTATATCACAAGGTGGTGTAGCAGTGGATCCGTCAAAGGTAGAAGCAGTGATAAATTGGGAGAGGCCGAGGAATGCTTCGGAAGTCAGAAGTTTCTTAGGACTGGCGGGTTATTATAGAAGGTTCATCGAGGGTTTCTCTCAGTTGGCTTTACCAATGACGAAACTTACCCGTAAAGATTTTGCTTTTGAGTGGGATTCGAGTTGTGAGCAAAGTTTCATGAAGTTGAAGGAAAGATTAACAATGGCTCCTGTGTTAATCATACTTGATCCTAAAAACTCTTACGAAGTGTTTTGTGATGCTTCTAAGATGGGATTGGGGGTGTTCTGATGCAAGGCGGTCAGGTAGTGGCTTATGCCTCCCGACAATTGAAAATTCATGAACAGAATTATCCAACTCATGATTTGGAATTGGCGGCGGTTGTGTTTACCCTGAAGGTGTGGCGGCATTATTTGTATGGTGTGTTTGAAGTATTTATTTGACCAAAGGGAGTTAAACATGCGACAACGAAGGTGGATGGAGTACTTAAAGGATTATGATTTAGAATTGAAGTATCATCTAGGAAAAGCGAATAAGGTAGCAGATGCTTTAAGTCGGAAAGTAGTTCATAGTACGAAATTGATGGTATTGGAATATGCTTTGTTGGAGAATTTTAGAGATCTTAATCTTCAATTTGTGTGGACTCAAGATGGTGTAATTATGGGAAATTTGAATGTAAATTCTACTCTAAGAGTTGAGATTCAACAAGGCCAAACGCTGGATGAGAAGTTGCAAGAAGTGTTACTTCTACCAGGTTTTATTCAGTCTACCGACGGAATTATTATGTTCGACCAAAGAATTTGTGTTCCGAATGATGCGGCATTGAAAAGAAGGATTTTGGAAGAAGCGCAGAAAGGTGCTTTTACTATACATCTGGGTTCTTCAAAGATGTATCAAGATTTAAAGAAGGACTATTGGTGGTCCGGTATGAAAAGAGATGTTGCGGTCTTTGTATCGAAATGTGCGGTGTGCCATCAAGTTAAGATTGAACATCAAAGACCGGGTGGGTTGTTGTAACCGTTAGACATTCCAGTGTGGAAGTGGGACAGTATTTATATGGACTTTGCAGTAGGTTTACCCCGTACGCATGGTGGTTATGATTCGATTTGGGTGATTGTGGATCGACTAACGAAATCTGCACATTTCTTAGCCGTGAAGACTACTTTCAAGGCAAGTCATCTTACGAGGTTGTTTATTGCGGAAATTGTTAGAATGCACGGTATTTCCTCAAATATTGTGTCGGATAGAGATCCGAAGTTTACTTCAAGGTTTTGGAAATTTTTTCAACAAGCTATGGGTACGAAGTTGCGTTTGAGCATGCCTAATCATCCAAGAGACTACGGAAAAGATTCGAACGATTCGTGAGAAAATAAGCAAGCACAAGATCGACAAAAGAGTTATGCGGACAATCGAAGGAGACCTTTAGAATTTGAAGGAGGTGACCATGTGTTTTTAAAAGTAACTCCTAGATTGAGATTGAAAGGACCATTTAAGTCACGCAAGTTAAGCCCGAGATACGTCGGGCCATATCAGATCTTAGAAAGGATTGGTGAAGTAGCTTACAGATTGGCCTTACCGCCTTCTCTGTCGGAAATGCACGATGTTTTCCATGTATCTCAACTTCGGAGGTTTGTTCCAGATCCTCTTCAGCTGATTCTACCGGATACTGTTGAAATAGAAGCAGACTTAACGTTTAAACCTCAACCGAGCCGCATTGTGGGAAGAGAAACAAAAGTATTAGGGAACAAGGACATTTCTCTCGTTAAGGTGCAGTGGGATGTAACGCATCCGGGTGATGCAACTTGGGAACTTGAATCGGGAATGCGAGATGCTTACCCTCATCTGTTCAGGTAATCTTTAAATTCGAGGACGAATTTCTATTTAAGGGGGGGGGGATCTAATACCCCGTATTTTATTACTCCGGATGATATTATATTGTGATCAACTGAGTCCGGTGTACTCTGAGAAATTATTTGATAAAATAATTAGAGTAACTGTGGAACTTAGAATAAATCCAATTAATATTATCTGACTTTGAGGTATTTTATTAATTTGGACTTAAGAGACTTTTTGGACATTTAGTAGTATTATTTCTAATACTAGTTTACTACATAATTCTTTTCCTCCCACTTTCCAAACATAAAGAAAAAGTTAGTAAGAAAGAGATAGAAAGAAGAAAGAAGGAAAGAAAGGAAAGGAAGGAGAGAAAAGTGGAGAAGAGGAAATTTGAAGAACTTCAAGAACAAATCATCATCCATTCATTAAGCTTCACCCAATCTTCTCATCATCTTCATCTTGCTCATCTCAAGGTGGGTTCTAGTTAGAAACCTCATTTTAGATTTTTGGATAATATGAGTTTTTAGGTGAGAATGTTGAAATCGATCTTTTAACGGTTGGAATTTGATATAAATTGAAATGAATGATCAATATACTTGTAGAAACATATATTGTTAATTGTTTTGAAGTTTTGATTGTTTTAATTTGGTTGGAGATTTAGGGTTTATGAAGAATTTGTTTTGTTGTGGAAAATTTGGTTTGTGAAGTTTGATGATGAAACTATGATAGAAACAGGTTGAATATGCCTTTAGTGGGTTGTTGGAACTAATATTGAGGGTTTAGAGGAGCTGGTTTTGAACTGTTATAGCAGGTATTTTTCTGAGTTTCGCAGAGCGTGCTTAGCGCGCAGAAGCCCGCTCAACATGGTGTTGAAATGCTACAACCCCAGATGGCAGAGAGTTGCACGCTTAGCGCGGACAGGGGCGCACTTAGCGCGACCTGGGACTTAAAGTTTTCTTCCAAAACGAGAAATTTCATAACTTTTGATTCGTTTATCGGAATCGAACATTCTTTATATCGATGTAAAGCCGAGAAGATATTCTCTGCAATGGAGATGAAATATGTCAGTTTTACCTACCGATTAAATAATCGAGAAAGTTCCAAAAGTGATATATTTGTGTTTTAATTGTTATATATTATTCTACTATGCAAATATGATATGTCTTGCCTATCCTACTATTGTTTAGCATTGTTGTAAGTGAATATGCATGCAAATATGAAAATGATATAGGAAGAGTGAGGAAACCTCAAACTTGAACTATAGGAGAATCTAGTAAGGAACTAGAAATTGTAGACAACTCTAGATGGCGATGCTCAGGCACGTGTTGTTGGAAGATACATCCTTGCTGAGTATTGGCCTAGTTGAGAGTGAAACACTAGTATGGAACATGTGGTAAACCTTTGTGGTTGTGAAAAGGCAAGAAAGGCCTTAAGGCGTTATAGCCTTGTGATTGTCGAAAATAATCGTATTGTTGTATGTGATCATGTAATCGTAACCGGTATATTTGAGTGTAGTTTCACGGGTCTCGAGCTCCTCTAAAACGGGTACACAATTACTTGGTAGGTTTGATTCCCTACGTGTAGTACGATTGGAGCCTATGCTATGGGTAGAGACTTGTGATGGTCAACAGTCCATGAGAAGTGACGGTTCACGGTTAACAGGCCAATGATCCCGAATCCAATTCATATGCCAAGTAACTACAAGGATCTATGACTCGGTCGCCTTCTAGACGTAGAAGCGGACGGGAAGATGAGATGTCTTGGTATGGTTATCCATTAGTGATGTTGTGAGTTAATGAACTCATGTCATGTTTCCATATAGTGTGAGAATTATAAAGTGTGAACTCAAGGGTCCTTTCCCCTTTTCCCCGGACTTGAGTTAGGATTGTTAGAACCTTGTTAATCCGAGAGAATCCATAAGATAGGGAACTCACTGAGAATTGATGTATCTCACCCCACGTTGTTGATGTATTTCAGGTGTTTCAGGTTCCGAGAAGGGTAAGGATAAGGTCGGGTGATCTTTTCCTTGCTTGTTGATGGCTAGCTTCCGTAGCGAAGTGCATTTTGGGATCATTGTTGATCTAGTTCTTAGTTTTTATCATTTGAACATCATGTGTATAATATGCCTTAGGTTTTTGTAATTTGTACTTTAGGGCATTTATTTGTATACAATGTGTTAACTAGGAGCTTATATGTTTCAGTACCAAACACTTGGATCTATATATAATATTTATGCTTTGATGTATGAGTTTTATATATGGGTGTTACAGGAAGACGCTAAGAATTCAAAATTCGTTCAGCTTCACAAGAGGTAACCCTAATTTTACCGAATCATATTTGTCGATTTTTTCTATTAATTATTGTTTTGCGTTGTGTTTTTTTATTAATAAGCATAGAAGAATTAGATTACCTAAGTTTTTTTCCTAATAAAATCAATGTATGAAGTAATTGACGGTATTTTTGTATTCAAGATGTTGAAATGTTCTTTAATTTTATGAGATTATACTCTTAAGCTGTTGTGATGCTTTCTTATACTGATGTTGATGGAAAACTGTCCACCACTGCAAAAACAGCGTGACAAAACTATATCGGCGTCTTCCGATACTGTTATTTACTTTTTTTTTACGTTAAAGAATAACAAAAGATAGGTGTGTTAAGATAGGTGTGTCAAGATTACTTTCATTGTCTTGATTTTACGAATTGTAATAACAAAAGAGATATATTCTGTATACTCTCTCTATCACTATATTCTAATTTCCAGTTTTGGTTGTTTACTCAATCTGCTTGTAAAATTTAGACTAAACAATTTTTTATTTTCACCATTGTGATAGTTATCCTACTTGGAATTTCTCTTTGGGTTTCATTTCAGTACAAAGGAAAGCTCTATATTGAACCTAATTATGACTGTGTTCCATGTGATTTTCTTTGGATTCATTATTGTGGATGGTTATTGCAATGGAAGTGCCAAGAACATGGTTAATCCAAAAGGGATTGCTCATTATGGTGTTAGAGGTGCTCTTGATGGAGCAGCAATAGTTTACTTTAGTTATATAGGCTATGATTCAGCTTCAACCATGGCTGAAGAGGTTAAGGATCCTTATAAGAGCCTACCAATTGGAATTGTGGGTTATGTTCTTATAACCACTTTGAAATTGCATTTATTATTAAACCTCTATTTAATAATAAGAGCCTACCAATTAGTATTAAACCTTGGTTTGTGTAGTTGAACAAATTGGAGTATGATTTTGACTTATGAAATTGTAATTATTTATATATAAGATTAATGTGTCTTCAATTCAAATGTATAATCATTAACATACTGTAAGTTATATTGCCTCTTCTATTTGGCTTGAATAAAAGAATATGTGTCGTGTTAATCAATTTTTGTTATCTTAGAAGAATGACCATGGTCATTCTATTTCTTTTAGGAATGACAAATGGCTTAATATACACTACTAAATCTTAAGTATTAACAAATGTATATAAGATATCTTAAATATATCTTACAACTAGCTCACTTTTATAAACACAAATTCTTTTTAAATCCTATCTCATTCCATCTTGGTCTGTATTCCAAGTCTTTCATTTTACTTTATTATTATTATTTTGGTGAATGTTGAAGAATAGGACACTTAGGCCTCTAATTTTCCACGTTAGACATAGAAACACATGCAAGAACTCTGCTTTTATTTATATTCTATCAAATGCTTTCTAATTTCTTTTTCTTTATTTTCATATTCTCATGTTAGATTTAGTACTTAAGTTGCTGCCAGGTGACTTATTTCCTTTTGAATTGTCTAAGAGATGGATATTTATTGGATGGAGGCTTGGTGGTTTGTAAGATCCATCTGATACTTCAAGAAAATCAAATGTTAATTTTCTATATATATATATATATATATATATGTGTGTGTGTGTGTGTGTGTGTGTGTGTGTAATTCATCAAAGATATGTGTCTGTTGTTGCTTATACAGGTACGTAGTTAAGCGCATCAAAATGTATCTCACCACAAAATGGACTTCAAGACATAGTAATCTAAAGGTGATCTTGCCACTAATTCTTTTTATTTTATGCGACTGTTTTTGTCATTATCTCTTAAATCATTAATTTGTATGTTATCTTTTAATTTTTTGTGAAAAATGAAGGCTTGCTAGTATGATAACACTGAGTTCATTAGTGGATTTGTAGAAGTCATGTCTCTATCTTAATATAGTTCGATTTTATGATTATGGTCTTTAAATTTTTGTCCAGGCTTTCTGACTCCACCACTGGTTATGATACATATGTTGAACATTGTATCTGCTGGGATTATTAATTCATGGAATCAAGTATTTAAAAAACTCAATTATATGTGTTAATTGTCTTTTTAATGTTAATACAATATTCTAATAGTATTTAATATTTATTTAGATATTTGGAGACTCGACACTATTTTATGAGGAGGACGTTACGAATGTTCAAGAACCTTGTGCAAATTTTATTCTAGAATCCATTTGAAGTAATTTGATTATGTGTCGGTGCTATTTGTTTCGGTGTTTCTGTTGTAGGCCTCATAGTTTCTTAGCTTTGCTTAGACAAGCTAGTTTTTTGGTAGTAACATAGTTTGATTTAGGTAAGAGGTATTAAGTTTTCATGGTACTATTTGTAACATTGTTTCATGAATATTTTATAATTGATCAAATTTATTTAAAACTTTGTCCTATGGTATTTTGTATAAATGGTTATGTATGAAATATTTGATTAGTGTTTGGTTGTGATGAAATTTTGTATTATTTATAATTGTGTACAATATTGTGGAAGAAACAAAAGAAAAATGACAATTAGAAAAAAAATGACATTGTACTTTTAAATCAAATGAACCGATTTAAAATAACATTACTAAATCAAGTGAATTGATTTAAATTTGAGATTTTAAATCGGATTATATAGATTTAAAATTTTCATGACTTTTTGAACTTTTTTTAAATGTGTCAAACCGATTTAAATAAACACTTTTAAATCAAACTAACTGATTTAATAAAATATTTTAAATTAGATGATACCTGATTTAAAATCCAAAAACTTTCTAAATCGGCCGAAATTAAATCGGACAACCAACCGATTTAAAAATTCATTTTTAACCGATTTAAAAAGTATTTTTTGTACTAGTGTATAAACATCAATTAATTGAGGGTTAATGACCTATGAGCACCCAGAAACACAATGGTAACTTGAAAACATGTTTATGATGCATGATTCATTGAGTATGATAGGTTCAGGCTTACCTGTGCAAGAGACATTCGAATTCTCAGTTGTAGGTGTTTTTGAAGTGTTTGAGTGATCTGGACAGCTTCCTTAGGTGCCAAGGAATGTGTTTGAATGCTTGGAGTGGTTGGAAACTTCTTGGTCTGACCAACTCGAATCCTTCTGCAGCAGGTTGTGGATTTTGTGCAAATGAGGTACCACTTTTGGATTCTGATGTTCCATATGTTGTTTTAGTATTTAGATTACCTACATATGATGTATGTGAGGTGGTTGCATCATTAGTTTGGACAAAAATGCTCTGGTTTTGAAATTCATGATTCTCATTTTTGAAAATGTGAAAATTTGGAGCAAGAGCAAGAAGAGAGTGAAAACAAGTGTGCTATTGTTTTGGGGTGATCTGAATGAGGCAATGTGACCTCTATTTATAGGTGATCAAGTTTTGTCTTGGAAGAATAGTGAATGGCTGCAAGGCCAGATCACATTCAATGGCTTTGGCTTGGTGGCATTTCTTCTTATGCAAGGCAAATTGGCCCCTCCAAGCAACAAGGATATGTTTTGACCAATTCCACATTCCTCAGATGTTTTTATTGTTATTTAAGCATGAATCTTGACTAAGAAGATCAGCTTTGTTGAATATGCACTATTGCACATAAATGCACTTTGAATTCCAAGTCTTTATACAAAGACTCATCGTGCCAAAGGATGAACTTTGAAGCATCTTGGCCTAACTTAGCAGGTTTGATATGATTTAATTTGATCCTCATTGATTTGAGAAGATGACAAAGTTGGCAAGATGACAAACTTGCAAATGGAAATTGTGTGGTGCAAGAAAAATGTCCCAAAATCTGTCTTGAAGACAGTTGCAGCAGGGCAACTTGGGAGGATTATATCTCTCTGCTCACATGGAATCTTTGAGTATTCTTGTACTCTTTGGAAAACTGGGATAACATATTTCAACTTTGATATTTACATATGGTTCTGAATTCCTTCGGATCATAGTGAAAAATTTCTCTACATTTTGGATTTTGGACTGTTTTTAACTTAGGCAGATTTTCATGTTTTAGTGATTTTGCTCCATCCATAACTCAAAATCCATGGAGATTTGGAATTTCTTATAGTTGACATATTTGAAGTATGTCAGATGGACTTTCATTTGAGCTTTGAATGGGAGAAAAAGGCCTTGTGGTTTAGGAGTTATGACCTTGCAAAGTTGGTACAAAACCACTTTTGTTCCATAACTTAGAAAAAGTTTGGTTTCTCATGGTTGCCCCTTTTGCAAGAAACCTCACTTTTCTTGATTTTTCTTGATGAATTATGATCAATATCATACATTAACATTATTTTTGACTTAGAGGAACCATATTTGTGAAAAATTCCAAAAAGTCAAACTTGATTTTGTGCATAGTTGACTTTTCGTCAGATGAAATCCAAACTGTGTGATCCTTTATGCAATCAAGTTCTTGACCTAATTCAAACCTAATGGATGGATTCCATAGGTGTTTTAGGGTCTCTTGAATCATGTCCCAAGGTTTGGGAGTATGTCTTGGTCAAAAGTCAAAGGTGCAGTTGACTTTTTCTTCAAAACCCTAATTGTGGTCCAGATGAAATTGAAACTTGTGAATCAAGCTTCTTGGATCAATCAATTATTGTAAATGGTAAATGTAGTGTGTTTAAGGCCCTCAAATCATGTCTTGAGGTCTTGGTTCATGCTTTTCTCCAAAAGTCAACTTACTAGTGAATTAGGTCAAGAAACCCTAATTCCTGATTTTTGGTAAATGCATCCCCTAAGGTTAAATTGACTTGATGATTGGGTCCATGAGGTTCCTTGGAATACCTTGGGTTATGCTTTGAAGCATTGGCTCATGCCCAAAGGAAAAATTTCATCTGGAGGCCTTGGTCGACCAAAATCTTAATTTGGTGACACTGGCGATCTTGAGGCTTGATCCACTTGGAATGTTGCAACTTTGTGCTTGATTCTTGATATGGGAGACCTCTTGATCCTTTATGGGTGTTTGAGAGGTTAGAAAAGTTGAAGATCATGTAATTTCTTGATTGATCCTTTGTCTAAGTGCTCTAAGAGGGCTTGAAACCCTAAGTCTTGATTGTGGTGAATGCTCAATCATCTTTAAGGAGATTAATGAGGTATGAAAGTACATCCATTTTGTGGTGATGATCTACACAATGATGAGAAATCTTTGTGGTCAAAATTTGGGGTATGACACAGTACAATTTGGTTAATCGGTTAACTAGTAGCAAAATTGTGATTTTGGTTCTATTTTGGGACTGTTTTGGTTCCTTTCTCTTCTTCTTCCATTTCATTTTGATTTTTGCATTGGTTTGCACTTCTAAAGGTCCTATTCCTCTTTAAATTCAATGGACTTGGGGTGTAGATGAAGTTGGATAAACATTCACTAATTCAAATCTATCTTTAAAGTGAATTGTTCAATTCATTTTAGGTGCTTTGAGTTAATGATATGTTTTGTGCTTTAATCCACCAAGATGAGTGGTTGAACTTAAAGATGGAATGATCTTGAAATTGTAATATAATTTGGCTTTCCCCTCCTTTTTTCTTTTTTTCTTTTAATCTATGAAAATCTTCGATATCATTGGAACTTATTTTAAGTTCTTGATGAAGATGAGATTGTTACCACTTTTCTTTTCGTGCGGTATTGCTTTCGGAGAGTGATCTACATATCAATTATCTAGCATGCATTAGCACAAACATTGTTATTGACCGGCCTCAGATAGTCGTGGTATCTACATAAACCCGATTACGATTACTTAACATAGCGCTAAATTGTCCCGAAATCGGAAAACCGTTGTGATTTGTAAGCGAATTATCAGTCTCCTATTCGTCTATGGCGTAGTTTGAAATAGATTGGCTTTCTCTTGTTACCCGTGGGGATTAGTTGGCATACTCGTTGATTTTATCCGAGTTGGAACCCTTCACATGGTAATGTATGAGACCATGTTTTCATTCTCATGGATGTCTAGTCGAGCATTTCCGAAACACAACAAAACTTGTGCACTCATTTTAGATGACTTTTGCTCTATATTGTCATATTAATTATGTTATGTTTATGCTTCATTTTTGCTCCCTATCTATCTTTATTTTTTAAGATTTATGTCATCATATCATATCATATTATTTGTTTATGTTTCCGCCATTTTTCCTTTGTCCACTTGAACCTTTTGTTTATGTTTAGGTTCTTTTTCTTTTGTCCATTTGGACCAAAAAATATTAATAAACGCTTAAACCCCTAAAAAACTTGCTCTCTTAATGGTGGACTATGATTACTATCCTTTGCATTGGACTTGGAACTTTGGACTTAGAATTATGATCCTTACCTATGTTTGGAAGTTTGTAAGGGAAAACCTTGGATTTTGGTACTTGGAATTCTCTTTTGAAGATCTATTTTGATCAAGGTCTAATCTAAAGGAAAGAATTCTTATGATATGGAGCTTGCTTGTGTTGTTAGACCGTTCTTTTCATTAGCTTTTATGTTTATGCAATAGGATAGTCCCTTCTTCTCCACCCCTTTCTTAAATTTTCAAAATCTCCTATCTTTTTTCAAAACCTTCTTGTTTTCAAAACTTAAACCGCTTTCATAATAAACCTTGACTTTGGTCAAGTGATTTTCAAACTTTGTTTTCTTTAATAAATGTCAATCAATGTTAATCATACTTTGACCATTTCAAAAAGACATAAAAAATACAAAAACTCATTCAAACTTTTTGTGCTTTTGTGCACTTTTTCCTTTAAAACTTTTCAAAAAGATTAGACATGAGTCATTTTCTTTTATGATATGTAAAGCTCCTAACCATGTGTAAAGTATAGTCATTTTCCACTTAGATGTTGAAGTGATTAGTCTTGTTGATTTTTATCCAAGCAAATCCTCCATCTTAAATTGATGCAAATGCCTCGTTCACATACTTGTGGGTAATTAGTTGAGTAGTCTCTCTTGAGAATGACAATTTGTCTTTTCAAGATAAAATGAATCATAACCAATCATTTTTGTTATTTGTACCATGAACTACGAGGTTTTGATCCTATATTGCACTTTGTGGGTACGTAGGCATGAGGCTCAAGAAGTCTCTCCAAACACAAAAATCTTAAAAAATATTTCTCTTCTCATCTCCACAATCTCATTTCAAACAAAACTTTTCAAACCAAAAAAGCGTAGGTATTTCAAAGGGTTCCTATAGAGTACTATAGACGTTTTGGGTGCTAACATCTTCCCATCGCGTAACCAACCCTCTTACCCAGTCAATGTTTATTTGTTCTTGTTTTAGAACTTGTTTAGGTTTTGTTCACTCCTTTTTACTTTCCTTTTGGATAAAATAAAAGTGCGGTGGTGACTCTTGCATTTTTTAGTTAAGTTAATTAATAGCTTACAAACACAATTTCCCCACTACAGAGATATGCAAGAATTAATGTGTTAACCATTAGTTAAATTTACAAAATTTGGATTAATGGCTTAATATGTTAAAAAATATGTGAGTGTGGAAGTGATGTAATCAGTGGCACTTGTGTCAAGGATCCAAAAAACTGAAGACTTACCATTGTGAGAAAACGAATATGAGGTCATGGCTAGAGGTGTACTGGTGATGGAATTTTTCATGGGAGTGGACTAATTTCTTGACCGTTGTAGCAGTTCCATGATTATGTGATATTGTTCTTATGTGAAGCAAAAACTTGGATTTGTTGAAGTTGTGAGAGGTTGATCAGAGACATTATTTTCAGAAGAAACAATCTTTGGCTTGTTCTTAAACCTGAGTGAATAGCCATGTTTAACAAAAGAAATTTCAATCATGTGATTTGTTCGACCACAACGTGTACAAACACAATTAGGCTTGGGATTTTTGCCCTTGTAATTAGGGTTCCATGACTTATTGCCTCTATTAGAAGATGTAGAGTTGACCTGTAAATCAGAGGTTGGTGTAACTTAGTCAAGAACATATATGTTCTCAAAGAAAAGAGATGTTTTTTCTCGTTCCTGTTGAATCACCAAAGAAAAAGCTCAATCAATATATGTTTAGGGTTGCATCATCATGATTTGCGATTTGGAGAAGGAGAATTTTTCACTGAGGCCTTTTAAGAACTGAATCACATTGTCTTGCTCCCAATAAATTTTGATTGATGCAATGGCTCCACAGGAACCTGGGATTGCGCAAGAACAAGAAGGAAGAAGACTATATGATTCAAGTTCAACCCAGAAGACTTTGAGTTGAGTAAAGTAATCATAAATGGTTAGGGTACATTGTCGAAACCTATAAAGATCTTCTTGGATGTCAGAGATACGAAATACGCTAATTTTAGAAAATCGTGTTTGCAAATTCGCCCAAAATCCGACAATGGTGTGGATCTAAAGAATTGATTTGACATTGGTTTGGAAATTGAACGCAAAATCCAAGCAAGGACCATGGTGTTGCAATGTGTCCATGGTACATGTAAAGGATCATTAGTTAATTGTTTCGTTAAGGTTCCATAAACAAATTGATGTCTCTTGTTTGAAATAAGGGCAATCTCCATGGATCTTGACCAGGTGTGGTAGTTTTTGGCATCTAGAAGAGGATAAACAAGAAGGAGTGCATGATTCTCATTGGGGTGAATATAATAGGGATTTGCATAATTGGTGGCAAAATAAAGGTAGTTCAAAGTAGCCATGGATGAAAGAAGATGAGAGGATAAGGATCAATGGCTACCAGAGAAAATTGCTACTGATACCATGTTAAGGTGAAAAAATGGAGATAAGCTTGAATGAAATTCATCTTTGATTGATTAGAAATTTTGTTTCTCTCTTGATACCAAAGGATTAGTTAACATAAATTTTAGGCAAAATATCATTTTTAGTCCCTTAACTTTACCTCAGGGTCAACTTTGGTCCCTTAATTTTTAAAAAGACCAATGTAGTCACTTATGTCTTCAAACGACGTCATTTAGGTCTTTTCCGTCTAATTCTCACAAACGGCGTCAATTTTTGCTCGCTTGGCATCTGACACGACGTATACTCATCACAAAGGTCATTAAAATTCCAAAAAAAATTCAAAAATTTTGCCCTCCTATAGGAATCGAACTAGAGACTTCACTTTCACAAGTGGACACCTCTACCAACAAGGATACTATCAACTTGTGAAATATTAATGCCATGTTATGTTCTTATATTTTTATTCATAATACAACCACATCTCTATCTTCTATCCAACTGCATCCACATCTCACTATTCCATGAACAACTTAAGTAATAAGCTACTTAACCCTATTAAATTAAACATGTACAGTACTACTCACACAACTAAAAATTATGGATTCTGCTAAATGATCTTGTTCATCACAAATTGTCTCAACCTTAACTGCATACCAAAATCCAAAATCCATTTCTGGTAAAATTCATAGAAACTCTTCTTCATTTCTTGTTCAGTTGTTTGTTGTTGTTGTATATGTGATTGTGTGTGGATTTATGGTGAGATGAAAGAAAAAGTGGGTGAAGAAAAAAGAACAGATGGAAAGAAAAGAGAAAGACATCATCTCTGTTCGGTTTCCTCCTCAACACCAACAACAAGTTGCTTTTCATCTTCTTCAACAAATAATATCGGATCCTCCATTCTTCACCACCATCGTTGGTGATCCAAATCGAACAACAACCTCCTTTTTTCTTCATCGATGAGACTGCTTCGGCGTCGATGTTCGTATCCACCATCACACCTCATTTCACTTAACTCCGCGATGCCTCCAACAATCATCACCTTTTCACCTAACCATCAACCACCATCGACCAATTCTCTTTCATTTCTCAGATTCATAAATCACAAATGAAACCTAACCCCTAATTTGAAACCAATTTTCTTCAAAATCGCCAACATGTTTCCATCTTTACACTCTGTCGTAGACAACTTGTAACACCCACATATAATATCATACAACAAATCACAAATACTATACATGAATCCAAGTGTTTGGTACTGAAATACCAAAAGTTCCTAGTTAACACATTATATACATTACATGCCCAAAATACTTAATACAAAAAAAACTAAGGCATAATGTATACAGGATGTTCCAATACACTAAGAACTAGATCAAAACATTGATCTCAAAATAATCTCTACAACGGAAGTCTTGCTATCCTAAAAGCCAAGATAAGTAAGGATAATCAAACGGCCTTATCCTTACCCTTCGCAGAACCTGAATCACCTGTAATATAATCAACAACATGGGGTGAGATATTAAATCTCAGTGAGTTCCATATCTTATAGATTCTCTCGGCTTTACAAGTTTCTATCATCCTAACCCAAGTCAAAAGGGAAGGGAAGTGACCTTGAATACTCATTCACACTATATGGAAACACATTATTGAGTCCGTTAACTCAAAAGTTATCTATCGTCAACCCTATCAAGGCATCCCTTTTTCCCGTCCTCTTTTATGTCTAGAAGTCGGAACGAGTCATGGATCCTCGTAGATTACTTGGCATACGAGATGGATTTGAAACTAAGGGACATATTATCACCTTAATCTGTCACTTCACATGGCCCATACACCGTCACAAGTCTCTTTACCATATAGGTTTCATTCGTACTATAACATTGGGAATCAAACCTGCCAAGTAATCATGCATTCATTCCAGAGGAGCTTGTTACTCTATAGACGACACAATAATGGGGAATGGTTTCGATTTCGTGATTTCATATACAACCATAATTGTATTCAACATTTCTAGGCCACATTATCCTTTAGGCCTCTTTTTCCTTTCTCAAATAAACATAACAACTACACGTGTTCCATACTAGTGTCTTATTCTTTCTATATCATTCGTTATTGGACGCACGCCTCGGCCTCTTCTGCACGAGCGTCGTCATTAAGTTATTTATCAATTTCCTAGCTCATTACTAGGTTCCGGTATAGTTTCATAGTAAGGTTTCCTCACTCTACCTATTCCATATTTTAACATGCATTTACTCTCAATTATGGTCAACATTAATATTAGGCAAAGCATATTACAATTGCACATTTTTGAATTACATATAATAATTCCAACATAAGTTATACAAGATCATATTACAAGTGTATCATAGAATAACATATAATAGCACATTGGATTCTCTTCCCAAGGCTTCAAGTCCCATATCAATTGGGTTCTCGATTCATGAGTTTCGGTGGAAACACAAACCACACTTTCACATTCACTTCAATATTTATCTCTATCCTATAAATCCATGGAATATAACCATGTTTCTACCATACCATCACATATAGAATTGAATTAGCTTTCCAACGCTTCCAACCGTGCGTCAATCCGAGTTACGGATCAAAAGTTATGAAGGAAACAAAATGGGAAAATCTGTCATGTTTGCTGCCATGTTCGCAAGGCGAACCCTTTGGCGAACAAAACAGAACAAAAAGGGCATAAAGTTTGCTAAGTGAACTCCAGGCAAACATTCACCTTCCCCTTCGCCTTGGGTTCGCTAGGCGAACCCTCGACACACCTTCGCTTTCCCCTTCGCCTTGGGTTCGCTAGGCGAACCCTGTGAACTCAGAATTCCCAGCAAAGCTAAAGATGGGTCTCTTGGGCCTAAAACTCTTATCTCTTCGCCTATAACACTTCCAACTCATACTCTATCAACACCAATCATAACTCGACTATATTTACTGACTATTTCTATAGTTTTAACCGTTAGAAACATTGATTTTATCAATTTCTTCATTTTCTCTCAATTTCTAACATAAGTTCAAAACATGAAATTTCTAGAACTTAGAGTTTCTAACTAGAACCCACCTCAATACAAGATGATGATGAAGATGCTGAGATGATTTGATGAAGAAGAGATGATGATCCAAGCTCTTGATCTTCTCTTCCAAGTTTCTCCTCCTTCTTTCCTTTCTCTTCCTTATTTCTACTTCCTCTCTCTATTCTTTCTATTTTTGTGACAAATGAAGAGGAAAGGAAAAGGTTATGATATGTAGAGATATCATTTAGTTAGTAATACTAACTTAAATGTCCAATTTGTCTCTAATGTGTCACTTGATAAAATCTCAGGGTCAGATAATATTAATTTGACCTGCTCTGAGCTCATCAGTTACTCTAATTATCTTTGCAGATAATTTTCCATAGTAAACCGGAATCCAGTTGATCACAACTAATATTATCCAGAGCAAAATAAAATACGGGGTATTACACAACTTCTTGATATTAAAGTATTTTAGCTTAATTATTCTGTGTAATCGTCAACCTCCATTATTTCTTCTTTCTAATCAAATTCTGTAAAAGGATTTTAGGTTAATTTTTAGAATTAAAATGATTTTGAAATTTTAGAATATTTCTAGTAAGTAATCCATATTCATGTTTCTTGATATTAAATTTTCATAAAATAAAAGCATCTCTGTTTGGTGCAGTTGAATAACAAGCTCCAATAGAAGAAAAGGTATAATAAAAGTATCTTTGTTTGGTTCAGTTTAATAATTTTCTTTGTTAATATATATATATATATATATATATATATATATATATATATATATATATATATATATATATATATATATATATAATTTGTAATCAAATAAACAAATTTGTTGCGGCTTAGTGGTGCACTATCTTTCCAAGCAAACAAGAGATGTGGGTTCGATTCTTGTTGAAGGCAAAATTTAGGGCCTTTATTTTGGAATTTTGGTGACCTTGGGAATCAACACATGCCACGTCAAATTCCACGTGTATGGACATATAGCCACGAAAGCCATCAACTAAGCCACATGGACAATCTTTATGGACCCTCACTAACGAAACAGACGGAAGGACAAATGTGTTCCATTTTTAATACTTATGGGATTGATTTGAACATTTTAAAAATTAAGGGACCAAAATGGATCTTGAGGTAAATTTAAGGGAAGAAAAATGATATTTTGCCTAAATTTTATATCTATCTCCTAGAAGCTACTATACTTGGTAAAATACACAGTTGACAATGACTGTATTGTAACAAACTAGTAATAGAAAAAAAAGAAACTCATGGGCCTAAAGAAGTATAAATAAACAGAAGGAAAAAATCCCAAAACAGACAACCCAATACTTTTAAAAGTTTCCAACCATTTAAATCTTGCATATCATCCTCAAGTATACTAAATATCCTCCCTAACCTACTTAAGGTAATCTCATAACTCACAAACCAACAGGTCTATTGCCTCGATCCTATGAATTAGAGTATGATAGAATAGACATCAATTGATAGGCATGTGTAGTAGACATGATACTTCTTTTAGGGTAGGGGCCATAGATAATAGGTAGATGAAAAGACGGTGTCTAGCAATGTCATTTCCTCGTAAATGTTGATAACAAATCATGGTCTATATTAGTATATCCAGCCTGTGCAACATATTTTAGACTAAATATTCTCAATATATCATGAAATCGTGACTAATCAGGATATAGGGATGTCAATTTGCATATGTTAACGGGGATCCCCGTGGGGATTATCTGTTCGGAGCTCCGAAGTCGTGGTTTTTTTCCCCGCGGGGACGGGGTTGGAGGTAAAAATTCCCCCGATAAAACTTTGGGGCGGGGATCAGAGAAGTACCCTCCGCCCCATGGATTCCCCGAATCCGACCATATTATTAATTATCCTTTTTATATTTATAATATTATATAAAATATAATAATTATGTAACTGTACATGTTTTTTATAAAAAAGTTATTATATTATTGGGAAATAAAGAGTCATTACTCATTAGTCATTAGTGGAGATTTTATTTACTAATCCTAGAAAAGTGAATGATGCATATACAAATTACAATGTTAAACGTCTCTTCTTCTTCTTCTTCTTCTTCTTCTTCTTCTTCTTCTTCTTAGAAGAGTCTTTTTTTCTCAAAACTATTTGTCTTTTCCATTCCTCCTATCCTCTATTCTCATCATCATCACAACAATCACTCTCTTTTGTTTATTCTCAATTTCTCATCAACGCAACAACAATCACTCTCCAATTTGCTATTTTTTGTACGCATCATAAGATTATGCATGATAGCAAGAAAAATAATTAGTAACTACAATTGCTTTTACATTTTTTGTTATTGATGCAATATGTTTTTTTTAATAATAAATATGCAAAATATATATGTTTTAAAAAAAACAATGAAATACTAATGTCACAATTTTGATCGGAAAAAATAAAAAAAAATTAAAATTTGAAATTTGTGGATCTCCGTGGATACTGTGGGGATCCGTGGGGATAGGGATGGGGAAAAATATTCCCCCGTGGCAGGGATCGGGGATGGGGAAAAAATTGGGGGACTGGGCGGGGAACGGGGAAGCAACCTCCGCGCATTCCCTGCCCCGTTGACACCCCTATCAGGATGCTTTGGTAAATACACCTTCTAGCCATGGCTAACACACTATAGTGTGTCATAGAACTACAAAAAAATTAGTTGTGCATGCTATTAATACATATCTTATGTTTAATTATATAATTGATAAATTTAAATTTAATTAAATACTTACTTCTTTGTTCCATATTCAAACAACAATATAGTGAGGCAACAATGATTTATTTGATAAACCTTAGGAAATCCTATTGGCGTAGGAGTTTGGTTCTAGTTATGACCTTAAGCTCGAGATAATGCATGAGCTTCAACCTGAACATGAGGCTCAGTTTAAGGTTGAGAGGGAACAAGATAAGGCGTAAGACTATGATCTAAATCCTGCATGAGAATGATGTGCGTGCAACTTTCTGTTATATGTGTTTTGAATGATGTCAAAACTAGAATACTTTAGCGTTAATGTATATTGAACGATATCATGTGATTGTATATGTGCAACTTAGAATTATGAAGCATTAAAATGTTTCGAAAAAGGTTCATACTTCAAAAATGCATTAAAAATAAAATTTTATGAAAAACATTCAGTATGTGTCAACACATAGAATCTTCAGGTCGACAGATAGCAAGAAAATTTTCTGTGTCGACACATAGAACCTTCAGATCGACACACATGCTGCAGGAATAAAGCCTTTAGGCTCTGTCCATGTGCTAACTCTTTTAGGTCAATACAAGACCTTAATAGGTCGACCTAATACCTTTATAGGTCAACACAAGACCTTTATAGGTCGACACATAACTTTCATAAGTCGACACATACGATGCAATTTTCCAAAATTTATAATTTTTTTTCATTCTGTTGTATTCCTTTTGCTTCCAAAACATGCATCATTTTTAGTAATATTCTAGAGTAAACCTATATGAAATTGGGATTTCAAAACATTTTCATAATCTTCAACCTCTCTTCTATGCTTACACATAATCATTTTTTGATTGGGTGACCATCTAGATTAGGTTGATAACGTCCAATTAGGTTGTTGTACCTAGAATATTGGGTTGAGAACTTTGAGGATTTCAAATAACAGAATCGAGTTGGGGTTTTTCTTCAAGATCATTGAGGATTTGAAGGTTTGGGACAAGATTACACAATTCAGATCTAATTGAGTGAAAGCCTTGGGGCAAGAGGTGCCTTGCAAGGGAGTAGCGTGAGACGGTGGATCGTGTTGGTAAATCTTGGGTTTCAACAAGTGTGTGCTTGGGATTAGTTCATCCCGGTGAAAGCCTTGGGACAAGGGGTTCCTTGCAAGGAAGTAGCAAGAACAGTTGCATTGAAGCGACATTGTTGGTTACCTTATCAATCTTTGATCAAGGGTTTTGGAGGTGGTAGAATCAACAACAAACCTAGGGTTTGTAGGGTTAGAGTTATTCATCTATTCTATACACACATTTGCAAAGTAAGATATATTATAATATCTCAATTCATATTCGAATTAAGGGCAGACGTATCCATAGCGAGGCCGATTAGGGAACTGTCTAAACAAATCCCTGTGTCCTCTCTCTCTCTCTATCTCTCTCTCTCTCTCTCTTTAATTTTGGGGTTGCAAATTATTGAATTCATTGTTTTTTTATTCAATTCGTTTGGGAATTATTTTTTATCACATTTTGAATTAGGTTTTGTTGATATAATCATAATCCGTTTGATTGTGATTGATTTTTAAGATCATCGAAACAAAGAAAATTTCTAAACAATGTCGATTGCACACAAAGTGTTCAATAAATCGCGTTATTGTGTTTTTGTGTATTTTGATCATTGGGAATAAGCTCCACGAATAGCTTAGCATTCAACTGTTTGTGATTAACAGTCATTGGACAATTTGTGTTCATTATCTTACATTTATGTATCTTTACGCATATTTTACCTTTTTTATAGAGGTTTGGTTAGACGATTTGATTCGGGTTGTTTTTGTTGTGCCATAAAAATTTTCAAATTTATTTTCGCCAAAAGTTTTTACGTGTGATCAATTCACCCCCTCTAGATCAAAGCCTATCGTCTAACAAGTGGTATCAAAGCCTGGTTAATTCTGTGCTTAAGATTTGTTTATTAAAAGAATGGCTACCGAACCTAAAGGGGCGTACAATAGAGCACCAATTTTCATCAACGAAAGTAATGGTATTGGAAAACTTGTATGAGTATTCATGTCAACTCGGTTGACAAGGGTATATGGGATGCCATCAAAAATGGTCCTAATGAAATTACAATGACCAAATGCTGAAGGTGTTAATGTACGTAAACCAGAAGCACAATGGAAAGATAATTATTGGAAATTGTGGTCACATGATTGAAAGGAGAAAAATATTCTCACATGCGCATTAGGTGTTGATGAATACTATTGTGTTTCTCATTATAAGACTTAGAGCTATGTGGCACGCATTAGAAGTTGCCCATGAGGGTACTAATGAGGTCAAACAAGCTAGGATCAACACATTAAATCAAGAGTTTGAGCTATTTCGCATGGAGCATGGTGAAACCATTGCGAAAATGAAAAAACGGTTCACACATCTTATCAATCAATTGAATGCGCTAGGTAAGCCTATTTTCAATGACATTGCTACTAATAAGGTGTTGAGATGTTTAAATAGGAAATGGAAACCCAAGGTCACCGCTATTAAAGAGGCGAATGATCTCAAAGCATTTGATCTCACTACCTTGTTTGGAAAATTGGAAGAACATGATAAAGAACTCTCTTGCTTAGAAAAACATGAAAAAGAGTATGAAAAGAATGTGAAGAAAGAGAAAGGAAAAGATAAGAAAGGAGAGAATAAGTATATTGCTCTAAAGACTTCAAGCTCAAGGTCCTCACACAAAGAGTATAGTGATGCTGAAATTGAAGATGACAAGAATTTTGATGATGAGGATATGAGGTTGTTTGTCAAAAGATACCAAAGGTATATAAGGAAAAATGGAGTTAAGCACTCCAACAAGAGCCTAACCAAATTTAGAAGGCTAACAAAATCCTCAAAGGAAGATGAAGATTAGAAAGTTTAACTTAGAAGGTCTTGATACAATTGCGGAGAAGTCGGTCACTATAGACCGAAGTGTCCTATGATGAAGAAAGACAAAGAGAAAGGTCATCATAAGAATTCTAGCAAGTCTTGAAGAGCTTATGTTGCTTGGGAGAGTGCAAGTGATTCCTCAAGTGATGGAAGCACAAGTTCGAGTGTTGAATCGGCCCGAATTCATCTCATGGAAAATAGAAAGAAGAAGAAAAATGCTAGTATTTCTAATCTTGAAACTACAAATGACATGTCTTATCTTCAATTACAAAAAGTCTTTGAAAACCTTCATAGAGGGGCCTTAAAAGCTTTTAATGAATTAGCTTCACATGAAAAATTCTTTACACTTAGAAGCTAAAGTGTTAGAATCCGAAAGGAAATTATAAGCTATTAATAGATCTATGTTGGATATTCAAAATGATAATAATGAGGATGTAAAATCTTCAAGGTTCGGTTGTGAACATTGTCACAATTGGCAAGAAGAGGCAAACACTCTTCAATTCAAATTGGACAAAGCCTTACAACCTAAGATTGCATTTGCTATTGATCTTCAAAGTGTAAAAAAAATTGAATCATTTAAATAAAAAGCATAAATATGTGCATAAGGATTCAAATAGCAAGAGTACATATCATCACAACTTATCTTGTCATTATTGTTGCAAAATGGTCACACTATTGAAAAATGCAAATTTAGAAAACTTTTTGTTCCTAAAGGAGCTGTTTAATGGTTTCCTAAATGCAACTTTGATTTCACTCACTCTCGAGGACCCAATGAAAATTGGATACCTATTTCTCTTGTTTGATTCAACAGATTGAATGTATTGACTCTAAGGATAAAATGTGGTATCTTGATAGTGGATGCTCAAGACATATGACGGGTGACATATCTCTATTCATTGACTTTGTGCCAAAGAAGAAGGGGTTCGTCACTTATGGAGATAATAACAAGGGAGAAATACTTGGAAAATGTAGTGTAGATAATCCCTCATTTACTACTATCTCCGATGTTATGCTAGTTAATGGTCTTAAACATAACCTCCTTAGCATTAGCCAAATTTGAGACAAGGTTTTAAAAGTTACTTTTACAAATACTTGTTGCTTATTTTAACATAACGAGAAGAAGGATTGTATGTTTATAGGCTTGAGGGTTAATAACACCAATATGCTTAACTTAGATGATGTATCCTTGGTTGAAACTAAGTGTCTTGCCACCATGAGTGAAAACTCTAGGTTATGACATAGACGCCTAGCTTATATAAACTTTAACTTACTAAACAAGGTGTCCTCAAAAGATTTAGTAATCGGTCTACCAAAAATGAAGTTATCTAAAAACCATCTATGCGAAGCGTGTCAAATGGGAAATGAGAATCTCATTTAAATAAAAAAAAACATTGTGTCAACTTTGAGACCTCTTAAGCTTCTCCATATGGACCTCTTTGGTCCCTCAAGGACCAAAAGCATAGGTGGTAACTATTATGGCTTCGTAATTGTTGATGATTACTCAAGATTTTGTTGGGTCATGTTCTTGTATAGTAAAGACAAGATTTATCCGGTGTTTAAACAATTTTCAAGATTGTTCCAAAATAAGATGAACTTGAAAATTGTTTCCATCCAAAGTGATCATAGGGGAGAATTTCAAAACTTCCTCTTTGAGAAGTATTGTGATAAACATGGCATTGCGCATAACTTCTTCGCTCCTAGAACTCCACAAAAAAATGGTGTTGTGGAGCGTAAAAATCGTGATTTAAAGGAGATGGCAAGGATTATGCTTAATGAAGGTAATCTACCAAAGTACTTCTGGGCCGATGCCATTAACACGACTTGTTATGTCTTGAATAGGATTCTAATACGTCTTATTTTAGACAAAGCACCCTATGAACTACTTAGGGGTAGAAAACCTAATGTATCTCATCTACACATTTTCGGATATAAATGTTTTATTCTGAACAATGGAAAAAACAATCTTGGTATATTTGATGCAAAAGCCGATGAGGGTATCTTCCTCAGATATTCCCAATCTATTAAAGCTTATAGGGTTTCTAACAAAAGATTACTTATTATTGAAGAATCGGTACATGTTACTCTTGATGAGTCTTATCCGAAAAATATCGGGAAAGGTGTTTCTTTTCATGATGTATGAGTATCTTCACAAGAAATTCTCAATGGAACCAAACAAGGAATTGATCAACCTAAAGCGGCAGAACATGAGAAGGAAGAAGATAATGATCGTGAAGAGAAGAAGGTTTAAAGTCCAACTACAGTGGAAGATCTACCTTTGACTTGGAAAACATCCAAAGATCTTCTATCGTCAACATTCTTAGAGACATCACCAAAGGCATAACCATGCGCTCTAAGATAAGTAATTTTTGTTATCAATTTGCGTTTGTTTCCCAAGTTGAACCTAAAAATTCTAAAGATGCCTTACTTGATGAGCATTGGCTTATAGCAATGCAAGATGAACTAAACCAATTTAAAATAAATGATGTTTGGGACCTTGTCCCTCGTCCTAAAGTCATCAAGTAATTGCCACCAAATGGGTTTTTAGAAACAAGGTTGATGAAAACAGAGTGATAACCAGTAATACAGCACGGCTAATGGATCAAGGATATAATCAAGAGGAGGGCATTAACTTTGAAGAGACTTATGCTCTGGTTGCTCGCCTTGAGGTTATACGCCTACTGCTAGCCTATGCTTGCGCCAAAGAATTAAATTTGTTTCAAATGGACGTGAAAATCCCGCTCCTTAATGTCTATATTAATGAGGAAGTATATGTAGCTCAACCTCTCGGTTTTGAAAATCACGAGTATCCAAATCATGTTTACGAACTAAAGAGAGCTTTGTATGGTCTCAAACAAGGCCCTCGGCCTTGGTATGAGCGAATAAGTAAGTTTTTAATCGAACAAGGATACTCTAGGGGAAAGGTAGATAATACACTTTCCATTAAGTGCCAAGGAAAGCATACTATAATTGTCCAAGTTTATGTTGATGGTATTATTTTTGGATCTACTAACATGCAACTTGTAGAGGAATTTTCTAAGCTTATACAGGGTGAGTTTGAAATGAGCCTTATGGGGGAGTTGAATTACTTCCTTGGTATTCAAATCAAGCAACTCAAGGAAGGGACATTCATGTGTCAAACCAAATATTTCTTGGACTTTTTATAGAGATTTGACATGGATGATGCAAAATCTATTGACACTCCTATGGCCCCTAATGGAAACTTGGAAAAGAATGAAAATGGTAAGGATGTAGATGTGAAGAAATATAGAGGTAAGATCGGTTCTGTTCTATATCTTACTGCATCTAGGCCGAATATTATGTTTAGCGTGTGTATGTGCGCTCGTTATCAGTCGGCTCCTAAGGAATCTCACTTAAAAGCCATATAACGCATTATTAGGTATCTTCTGAAGGGATATCGCAATCCAAAGTGCTGCGGAAATTAAAATTTTCCCTTTAGTGATCCTTAGGAATGCGCATGATTAGTCATAAAAATGGTTATCTCTTGTGGCGATACAACCTTTGATGCTGAATCGAAAGAGTGGTCACGAGCAATGAATGATGAACAATGCCTCTAATCAGTCCACATGAATAGATTCCTTCAGTCTTAGTGCTAGCTGATACGATTGAAGGTTTTGAGTGTGAGAGAGAGAGAGAAGGAAAATACGGTTAGGGTTTCACATACCGAATTTTCATCAAGTGTGAATGCTTCTGCACAAGGGTTCTATTTATAAAACCACTTGCATAGGCTGCAAGCTAAAATGCCCACTTAAGTGCATGCACACCATATCTTATGGTGTACAGTATATCACTTAAGCGTGTGGTACCTTACCATATTTTGTATTCTACTTAAGTGCACCGTACCTTACGGTATTATACATTTACTTAAGTGCACCGTATCTTACGGTGTTCTTTATTTACTCTACCTCTTATCAATTTGTCCTTATGTGTGTGACCCTGTAGGTTTTCACGACGTTGACAATCATATTAAATCATGCATTTAACATGATAAATAGTGAGCGGTATCTAGAAACACATCATTACTACCCAAGTCACAAAAATGTCATGTGATCTGACAAAACCTTTTGTGATAATACTTGTGTGTATAATTACCCTTTTGCCCTTATGTCTATATTGAACACAAGGCATATATCGTGTCATCCTTGTCCAGTTCAATATTGGGCCCTTAGACATTTGTACTGTTACGCATGATGCGCAAATTCCATCTAGGTCACTCATGTCCCTTAGCAAGCTTTGTGGAGTACCCATCAACTGTCTTTATGGTCATCCAGTTACAGACAATGTTTGATCAGCAATAAAGTACTCGACTCTACATCCAAGGTCCATAGTGGTTTCAGGTCGAAGGGTGGTATACACCACTATCACCATGAAAGTAACTTATGACACTTTGCATAACATTCTATGTAGTACTCTCATAGCGGATCAATCCAGTATAAATATTACTCCTAATATTCATACATTTGTTAATACTTGATAACTCCTTATACGTGATCCATGAGATGTGATCATCAGTCTATCTACATAATAGTCTTAATGCTTTAAAGTTATTCCACTTCACAATAAAGCTCGACTATGGATACTTTAAGAATAGTGTCATTATGTTTAATGAGATCTCATGATTAAGTCACACTTAATATTTCATTAAACGGATTAGCTATTCTAGGAACTTTATTATTTTGGAAAAACAAACATAATAAAGAAATGCCTTTTATTATTAATAAATAATTCGATACAAGTACCAAAAGTATTGGCCTCTAGAGCTTATACCAACGTCTTCATGGTACTTCTAATTATGGGTTGTGGTATTCTAATGGAAGCGGTTGTAATTTAGTTGGTTAAACCGATTCCGATTTTGCCTGTTGCAAATCGGATAGCAAAAGTACTAATGAAACTTGCCACATGTTATCAAACTCCTTAGTAAGTTGGCATATCAAGAAACAAGTTTCTGTTGCTTTATCAATCATCGAGGCGGAATACGTAGCAGCTGGTAGTTGTTGTACTCAAATCTTGTGGCTTAAACTATAATTACTTGATTTTGATATAAAACTACAACATATTCCTATCATGTGAGATAACACTAGTGCCATAAATCTACCCCAACATTTGGTGTTATATTCTCGCACTAAGCATATTGAGATTCGTCACCACTTCCTACGTGACCATGTTGAAAAATGAGACGCCGTATTTGAGCATGTTGATAGTAAAAATCAACTTGCAGATATCTTTACAAAACCTCTTGCGACCGAACCATTTTTAAACATTCAAAGGGAGTTAGGGACACTTGATATCTCAAATATTGCCTAAATATGAATTGTTGCATGCACTGTATACACTTTTGATCTAACTTTCCTTGATAGCTTTATTACATAAGAGTTCATCCTTCATCAACTCATAAGCGAGATACTATTGTTCCATTTTTTTCTTTTATAAGTAAGCTTTTCTTTTGCATGTTGCTTTTCTTCAGAATAATTGATATTCTTGATGTATGAGATAGTTCATGAATTTTCACTACTAAAAATTTATATTGATATATGTCAATTATATGCTTATAGTGACTTTGTTCTATTCTATCTATATGCTTGAAATATACTCTAGGTGCATTGGCTTATTATGTATTCTTTCATGAAATATGGTTGAACACGTTATAATGTTATTAAAATTCTTGTTGTGTGTCATTGTTATGATAACATATCTATTTTTAGTTTGAGTGGTGATAGGTTCATATATCGCCTTGCTAGAGCACATGCGTGTGCAGCATTTCGGGAGCACCAAAGGCACATGTCACGTAATCGTGTCGCTTTTGTAGCAACTCAATAGTTTTTTATTACATTATATCCTTCATGTTTCATGTTTATGTTATGTTATTTGGCATAAGTTGATACAATTATGTTCTACTGTTGCTTCATATGCTTGTATTTATCTTTAGGCGTTCTTGTTCAATATGAAAATTATTCTATGTGAGTGTTATCATGTTGATGTTCTTATCTTTGTAAAACTCTTTTGTATGGTATATTGGCTTGTATGTGATATAAGATACTTCTCATTGTTTTCTTTATCTCTTTTCGATGTTGTCAAAAGGGGAGAAGCATCTATAAGACGAAGTTGGATGCATGAAGGCGTATATTCACTGGGAGTCTTCATGAAGATACAAAACACATCGTCTCAAGTTTTCCATCATAAAAAAAGGGGAGTATGTGAGTGCAGCTTTTTGTTATATGTGTTTTGAATGATGTCAAAACTAGGATACTTTAGCGTTAATGTATATTGGACAGTATCCTCTAATTCTATATGTACATTTCAGCATTATGAAGCATTAAAATGTTTTAGAAAATGTTCATACTTCAAAAATGCATTAAAAAAATTTTTTATGAAAAACATTTAGTATGTGTCGCCAATAGAATCTTCAGGTCGACACATAGCAAGAAAGTTTTTCTATGTGTCAACACATAGAACCTTCAGGTCGACACAAGACCTTTGTAGGTCGACCTAAGACCTTTATAGGTTGACACAAGACCTTTTTAGGTCGACACATAACTTTCATAGGTCGACACATACGATGCTTTTTTCCAAAATTCACAATTTTTTTCATTCATTTGCATTCCTTTTGCTTCCGAACTTGCATGCATATATATATATATATACATTCTTGATACATGCATCATTTCTAGTAAGATTCTAGTGTAAACTTATACGAAATCGGGATTTCAAAGCATTCTTATCATCTTCAACCTCTTCCTCTATGCATACACACAATCAAACTACACATAATCATTTTTTGATAAGGTGACCATCTAGATTAGGGTTGATAACGTCCAATTAGGTTGTTGTACCGAGAATTATGGGTTGAAAACTTTTAGGATTTCAAATAACAAAATCGAGCTGAGATTTTCCTTCAAGATCATTGAGGATTTGAAGGTTTTGAACAAGATTACGCAATTCATATCCGATCGAGTGAAAGACTTAGGACAATGGGTGCCTTGCAATGGAGTAGCGTGAGACAGTGGATCGTGTTGGTAAATCTTGGGTTTCAACAAGTTTGCACTTGGGATTAATGCAGCCGGGTGAAAGCCTTGGGACAAGGGGTGCCTTGCAAGGAAGTAGCAAGAACAGGTGAATTGAAGCGACATTGTTGGTTACTTGATCAATCTTTGATCAAGGGTTTTGGAGGTGGTAGAATCAACAACAAACTTAGGGTTTGTAGGGATAGATTTCTTCATCTCTTGTATACACATATTTGTAAATTAAGATATGTCATAATATCTCAATTCGAATTCGAATTGAGGGAAGACGTACCCATAGCGAGGCCGATCGGGGAACTTCCTAAACGAATTCTTGTGTCCTCTCTCTCTCTATCTATCTCTATATCTCTCTCTCTCTCTATCTCTCTCTCTCTCTCTCTCTCTCTCTCTCTCTCTCTCTCTCTCTCTCTCTTTTTAATTTTGTGTTTGTAAATTATTTAATTCATTGTTCATTTGATCAATTCGTTTGGGAATTATTTTTTATCGCATTTTGAATTAGGTTTTGTTGATATAATCAAAATTCGTTTGATTGTGATTAATTTTTAAGATCAACAAAACAAAGTAAATTTTCAAACAATATTGATTGCACACAAAGTGTTCGATAAATTGCTTTATTATGTTTTGTTTGTTTTGATCATTAGGAATAAGCTCTACGTATAGCTTAGCATTCAATTGTTTGTGATTAATAGTTGTTGGACAATTTGTGTTCATTATCATACATTTGTGTACCTTTACGCATATATGAGCTTTTCAATAGAGGTTCGGTTAGACGATTCGATTAGGGTTATTTTTGTTGTGTCATACAACTTTTCAAATTTATTTTTGCCATAAGTTTTTACGTGTGATCTATTCACCCCCCCCCCCCTTTAGATTTAAGTCTATCATCTAACAAACGAGACTGAGATTTGATATGAGTTTGTAGTGGAGGGGACCATATTCTTTATACAACTACCATGGGTCATACTTAGACGTCTAACGTCCGACGTCTGCCATAGGTCATTCTGTGATGCTTGAGATTACTCTTTGCGAATAGAGGTATGATAAGCAAACTTATTATGACGTATATGTTTTTGTCGATTCCCATTTTAATGTAAATTTGAATAAAATATCATAAAGCATAACCAAATTAAAAATATAGCAAAACTAAGTTACTTACATTCATTTTGGAAGGTTCATTTTGGACAACGTTATTATGGTTCTGAAAGCGTTTTTCTAGTCGTAATTAAAATACAATTCGTAAGGATTCTTCTGAAACTGATTCAAACATGACAAAATCCTCTATTAACGGTTGAAGAGAAACATCATCCAAAATGGAAGAGACCTTCTGTGTGTTCTTTGCTTTGAAGAGGAAGAAAGTTTGAACCATTTGTTTTTTCATTGTGTGATTTCTAAGAACATTTGGAGAGGGATCCTAGTTTGGTTAGGTATGGATGTAGTTTTCTTTGCTACTTAATTGTATAGATGCATTTAATTTTCATTCTGACTTATTGCGGAAGTATCTAAGCTCGAGTAAGGCAACTATGATATGGTTAGCAATGTTCTGGAGCATCTGATTAAGTAGAAACACCACTTTATTTTGTAGTTCTATTGTTAATGTAGATGACATTGTGACCTCTGTCAAATTCCTTACTTGGAACTGGATAGCTATAGGTAACAAGGATAGATCCCCTTGTAATTTATGGATTGATTTGTATCTCCTTTGAATTGTTTAAATTCAAGGTGATCGGTCTCTTTTTGGTTGTAAGAGTTGAGTACCCTTTATACTTATTTTGATATTGAATTTTTTTTCTTATAATAAAAAAACACAAACCTAAAATTTCTAAAATGCCAAAAACAATATAAATGAAGATATATTAATTAAATAAGAAATTTGATATTTTTAGGTGCTTTGGAGATTTTTGAAACAATAAATTAATGAAATAAAGAAGAAAGATATGAATGTGTATATATGTACGTTCATGAAGTTTCATTCATGAACAAAAATACATCTAGAAATCCTTTAAAAAAAATCAATATTGGTATTTTGAAAATCTCAAAGAGAGGTGGAGAAAAAGATTTCTTAATATATTTTGATAGCTTTACACGTTTAAAAAAATATATTAAGAAAATTGTCTATCTAATTTTAGAGAAGTTATGTTAGCCTAGACCCATGGAAAGAGGGATAGATTATAGACCCATTTAGTTTCACACTCCTTCGGCTAATTGAGGGATTGGGGTTCCCTGCAGTCAGGGTCCTGCATTCACATATTCAAGTGTTAATAACCATCCGATTAAATTTGAACGGTTCTGATTTAAAAGAGACAGTTTAAAAAATATAATATAAAAATAAATCTGTTTTTTTAAACCGTATGATCAAGATTCAACGGCTAAAAATATTCTAACTATGTGATTGCGGCATTTTACATTTTACCGACAGCAGGGGATTCAATTCCCTAATTGAGCTACTCCCTTTTCAAAGACCCTTTTTGACTTCACTATTTACATTTTTAAATATAAATATCATATATTCACCTGTGTTCAACAACAAAAAACAAATTCACCTATTTGTATTTAATGTATTTGATAACAAAAATTAGTTAAGAATTTTTTTATAAAGTAATTTTTCTTTTCTCAATTATTTTTATGTCAAGAGACATTGATCAAACTAAGTTTTTTTATATATATTATACTATATATTGTTAGTTATAAAATCTGTAAAATAAGAAATATTAATAAATAAATAAATAAATAACTATTAGAATTAAACATTTGAATGCGGTTAAATAAAAGAGACAAAATGACTTCCTCAAAAAAGAAAATTCTATATTTAAGAATAAATAGTATAGAAGTGCATTTAACAATTTTGAGAGTTTTATATATGATTATAGCTGCTGATGCAAAAGGGTAGTACAAAACTGGTGTAAAAAATGAATTATGAATTACTATCTCTTTTGTTTATTTGCCTAAAAACAAGATTCATCCAACAAAGCTATATTTATGGAAAAGCTTAACACCAACTTTATGCACAGAGTGATACATGCCGACATTTATTTATTACTTTCCCTTCATATATGGAACTCCTGCAGATCACATCTAATACTCTCATGTGAGATAGTACTTAATATCATGTGATCTGTTTGTACATGTCATAACTATTATTGCTTTTCTTTATGCATAGAGACAAAGAACTGATTTTTGGGAGGTTTAGTGTTTTTAAGTATAATTATTTACTGTTAGACTTTATAGAATCTTACAAGTTTGAAATTTGAAGTTTGTATTTTTACACATGAGAATATATTATTGAATTCTTCAAAGGTGATGATATCGCCCTCCCTTATATTTATTGTAGTTGAGAATTTACACAAAATAGGTTGAAAGTATGTGGAACTATATTGCTTTCTCACCTTCCATTTAGAGGTTAATTTGGGGATTCCTTGCTGCAATTCCACAGCTTTCAACTCTAGCCAAAGCTGCCATTGCATTATTGACATTGCAGTGAGAAGGTAATCAGAGGGATTGTGACACTCAGTGACCAGACGTGTATGAATTTTTCACAAGAGGAGAAAAAGATACATATGCCAAAATTGTAGTACTTATTTCCATGTTTGTGGCCAATTGTATTGTTATGCCTTTCTTTTCGGTTCTTGCACTCACCAAAATTAAATAGTGACTATCTTTATCAAAACGAAAGTAAAATTGGAGTGTACGTGTTTCTTTTCTTTCATGGAATTTTTTGTTATTGTTTTGCAATTGGAAGTTGAATTATTTACTATTAGGATTTCGAGCCAAAGACGAGGACAATCATGCACGTTACTTTCTAACTAAAAATGAAAGTACTATGGGGTCACTCACACATTCTCATCACATGCAATCCCAATTCATGTATAAAACCATATTGAATATCTTTTTACCCAAAAGAATAAGCAAATTGAATAGTGTAAAATACTAATTTTACAATATTCTAGTTTTATATTGTTTCATATACCACTTCTTAATTTTACTTCAAATTTTAGCCATGATTTTTTTACTTTGTCGCGTAATTTTGCAAGAAGAGTTCTTCAGCTACATGCCATGTTAATGCATCTTGTTCCTCTACAGGAAATACCTAAGCAACTTGTTCCTCCATTAGGTTCCAACTGATCTGTTTCCAAAGGGCGTTATTTCTTATGTTTAGGTTCAGCTTAATACAGACTACATTATTCGAATTAATACTTTGGTATGCAGAAAATTATACTAACAAAAAAATTTCCCATGCAATTCTTAAGCTTCCATATAAGTTGATAAATAATACACTGGTCTCACTATAACTTCGTTTAGAATAATATTGATAAATTTTGAAAATTTTCCAATTTGCAAAAATTGATATCATATATGTTAAGAAATGTGGTTGGGTCTAACTCAACCCTACAAAATCGATTGGTAGAGTGAAGATTGCCCCCACTTATAAACACATGTTCATGTCATATATTGTCCGATGTGGGACTCTTAACAATATATATTAATATTAAAATTTTCACTTTCATGCTTTCATTGGCCATTTCACGATTAATTTTTTTTTTTTGGAGAATGCTACATTGTGTTCTAAATGCACATGTTAAGCAACTCAACATAGAAATATTTGTCTTCAAAACTATGCATTCGGCTTTTAAAAGAAATAAAAGAAATATTGTTTTTTCTTTTTTAAATAATAGGCACAAGTTAGCAAGACTTATATTTTTTTCCGAATTCAAGTCTAGCTCTCTGTCATCAGCATGACCAAGACACTTGAAATGAAAACACTAGAATTGGTATGATTGCCTGTGAGTCTTTTTGACACACATCAAGTTTATATTTAGGAAGTATCCGATTTCAAGTTTGATCTATACAATTCTTCGTCTTGAATCACGGTTGGAATACACCATGTACCAAGGGGGTTTCCTGATACCTTCCCACCTGCAGATTTTGGTTGAGTACAGTTTAGGGTCTAATCATACTACTGGAATGTCTCGAATGGATCTAGCAAATTACCTTCTTTAGTGGCTTCTGCACATCTTTTCTGGTAGCTCAGAGAGAGCTTTGGATCCAGTAATTCCAGTAAACTAGTGTACTTGCTCTCAGCCTCAGTAATGCACTTCGACTGTAATTGAAAAATTGACATAATAATATCTTAAAGATACTATAGTAAAAGTGCTGGAAAATCACCTAATGTAATAAAATCACTTTCACTTAGCGGATTTTAACAAAAAGTGGATATTGATCTCCCACTAATTAAAATTACCATGGTTCAATTGATACATTTGAAATTTTTACCAGAAAGATACCAGCTAACCAACAGATTTAGAGTGTGTGTGGGATATTCTATAAGCACGCGTGTAAATTAAATGCACCACTTGTAACCATTTGACATACCAACATAGCAGGGGCAGTTGAGGCTCCATATATTCGGATAAACATGCGCAAAATGTTGAAATTATTTTCTAAAACATCATCCTGCATGACAACTTTTAGTCAAATAAGATTCAGACAACATTTTGACAGCTGGTGGTTACAAAATTTTGATTATTGAACTCACCTCGTAGTCATACCTGCAAAATTTTCAAATTCAAACAATTATGTTGAATAAAATTTATAAAATTGAAACATGCTACAGTAATACTGAAATATATGTGTTTTGTTTAGTCACAAATGAAACGTGAACAGCTAAGTAGCAACGGAAAAATTAACGAAGAGTTTTGTTTTACTAGACAAAGAAATGATGTCTGACAACTACATATAAAAGGGTGATCTCAAACATTAATTCATACCCGGTATGAATTAATGTTTGAGATACCATGGTATTCAGCACCAACTGAAACAAAATACTAGTACTTACAGATCATCAGAAACTTCCACTAAGAACTCTGAAATTGAAAGAAACTCCATATGCAACTCCTCAGCCTTCAAAACAGATTTGCAAAAAATGAATTAGCCTAATGACAATATTTAGATGATAATTTGTATGTCGCATCATGCAGAAATTTATGTTCCCAGCATTTTTTTTTGCATAATATCTGTTGTACCTTAGCTCCTTGCAGTTGATAGAGAAGAAGATTAAGCACTCGATAATCAAACGGCTTTAAATGAATAGCCTTCATCACATCATCAATAAGAATCTGAGTAGCAAACTAATTATTAGATTTAAAGCACTCTGTATATACATTCTCTGAAGAGAACAAAAAAGGTACGTGAATATACCTCTTCTTTGTTTACCAGTGCATGACAGAGCTTTCTTTCAAGAGCCCAGTACTCTTCCCCTTGTTTAAGTTCTTCTGATATTCTAAGCTCAATAATCAAAAAGAACAAAGAACCAAATTAAGCTCAATCTTACTTACTCCAAAGAAAAGTATGGTTATGAGTTCAGAATAATACCTTTCAGTCAAAAGACACCTTTGTTCAAAAATAGTCACAAGTGGTCCAAATGGGTCAGTTGAGAAGCAAGAAACCAAATCTTGAGATGCTTTCTACATGCATATTAAAAATCATATAAGTTGAAATCTATTACTTGAAAAATGAAGATTTAAATTGCCACCATAAATGCAATCAATCACCTCATATTTCCTTTTCGGTGTTTGCAGCAAATTCTCATTCATTTTATCCAGCTGCATCATAACAGCCACATTTTTTTAGCAGAAATAAAATAAGAGCTTTTGCATATTTTATAAAAGCAAATTTTAAACTTACTGTTAAAATATATGTCATGAATTGTAGAGCAGTAACGCTAAAACTATGAACCAATTTTTTCTTAAACGATATGCTTTTGAGCGGAAAAATGGCGCACGTCACTCTCTTCTATCACCTAGATGCATCATTTAGTCAAGAATTTGACCTCAACAAACTGTAAGGCCAAGTAATCACACTCTGAAACTGAAGCAAGTGTATAGAAATGTGAGAGTCTTGAAGGAAAGACAGTCATTGCCAGTGTTATCAAATTGCGGCGCCATGGCCGCAATGACCGATATACATGGCAGGTTTTTGGCTCGCCGCAATAATAAATATTGGCAATAACGGCGCTGCAAAGCGGCCGGTATGGCGGGATTTTGGCTCTCCGCCATCCGCCATGGACAACACTGGTCATTGCAAGGCTGTAAATGGTAGTGATGTCTAGGAATTATAATGGCTTTCACTTTAAAATGTGAGGTGTGTTTGCTTTTTTTAGTTCTCGTTTTTGATGGAGAGTTACTTGGCCTTCGACTTTTCTGAAATTAGTTTTAAGGCACAAATAATGTGTGGGTAAAGTGAGGTCAGTGCTCCACCACCTAGGGTAAACATCAAGCCCCAGCAAACACATATTTGAGAAGGGCTGCATGACGCATGCACATTGCACAACTATTTGGGGATGACAACTGGTGTTATTTTAGCAGTTGGAATGATAGTCCTTATACTGGCAAGCTTAACACAGTTACCGTTACTACTTTTCTATTCAAAGATATGCCTTGACTATTAGCATGTTAGTACTGCATATCCATCATTTCAATTCCTAAAACAATGATAGACTTTATAAATGATGTCATATTACGTGCATCTTTAAAAAGGTCAATCAGTTTCAAAGCTTGCCTTTTCTTCCATCTAGCTTGAGATACTCTATCAATATTTTCCTTCTAGGCACACATACAATAGAACCAATTTTAGGAGCTCAACACTTTTAACCCAAATACTTGACTTAAATAAGTACGAGGGTTGCCGAATAATAACACCAATCTATATACCTGATAAATATAGCTCTCGGTGAATGAAAGAATAGGTAAGTATTTGAAGATTGATTGTGGCTTGCTTACATCCAATCCATGAAACATAAAATATGATCTGCACTGGAAAAAAGTTTGCATCAACATTGGAATCACAAAGCAAGTTTTGCATAACTAGGCAATTGTATCAAGCCTTCTACCAAATTAATCTAGTTGTAAATTTCAGTAGAAAAAAGCAACCAAGTCACATTATATTCATCCATTAATCAATATGGAAAATAAGGATGTTAGCAGGGTATTCTTTGGATATCAGTCAAGTTTGTTTATGAGTTTGAAGATTACCACATTGCTTTCTTTCTTTTTCATTTTTCTTTAATCGTTGACCAATTACCCTCACTGTCATAGTTGTGGTAGTAACTATTGGGTTGAAGGTGGTCAAGTAAATGCCCCTCCTCTATAGGGACGGCTCTAGGATTCTAATCTCTACATTTGCATGAAAATTTTGTTTGGGATCATAGCCCACGTCCACCGTGACCAACCATTGTGAGTCTATGATATGCAACTACTACTACTACTACTAGCACATTTTCCAAATTAATCACCAAGTAAAATGATTAAGGAGCAACAACAACAACCAAGCATTAGCCCACTACCCACTACGTGGGGTTCAGTTACATGAACCAAGCTACGCCATGATGTTCTACCAAAAAGCATGGTTCTATCCAACTCATTAATCTCAAGATCTTTCTTAATAGTTTAATAACTTTTTCTAGGTCTTCCTCTATCTCTAACACTTTGACTACCCTCCATCTGATTTACTCTTCTTACTACAAAATCTACAAGTCTTCTATCTACAAGCTCAAACTACCTAAGTCTAGTTTCCACTATCTAAAATGATTGAGTTTCAAGATTTAAACAAAAAAAAAGACTTGTGAGTATCCAGATTAAGAAAAAAAAATAAGACTTGTGAGTATGACAGCAGTATACCATGAGCATATCAAAAAGATTACTCTTGGAATATTTACTTACAAAATCCTCAAGGGTAGAATTTGCCTTTTGCATGGAATCCAGCCCTATCATGGCTATCTTTTTATCATAATTTTGCAACAAATTCTCTTCTTTCATCTGATTGCAGCTATGCAATGCACTTCCAACAAGATTTTGTTCAAACCCTAGGGAAAGTGAAAAATTCAAGAAAATTCTTAAAATTCGAAACAAGCAACAAAACATAGGAATGAAAACTAGGAATAGTATTATATAAATATTGATATGTGCAATGGTAAAGACAGAAGTGGACAGCATTTGATTCCAGACCCCCATCATGAAAATATTTTCAATACCCTGTACGGCAGTATTCCTCTTCATTATATGTTGCAGTTTTTTTTCTTCTTTTGTTTCCCTAAAAACATAGTTTTAAATCAGGAATAGCTAACTATACATGCCAGGTGTTGGTATTGAGTGGAAGGAATACATACTACCGTAGTACAGAAAAATTTCTCCCCTGCCACAGATAGTTACAAACTTTTTGTACTTATCATCCTTCCAATTCAAGGAAAATAGGAGAGGAAAAAAAGCACAAGAAAAATACTACTATATATCAGTAAAATAGAAAAGGATAATAATAGTTACATCCAGTGTTGTTAAATATCCGGTATACCGCCGGTATACCGGTATTGCATATCGGAATTTTGGCTATCCGATACGAAAGCCGATATAACATTTCAATTTCACGATGCTCGTGATATCGGCGATTTTCCGGTATACCGGTATACCGGTTTTGAATGGAATATCGGAAGCCATATTTTTATTATTATTTTTTTATAATAAATTATTTTTAAAAACATTAAAGAGGGTAAGGTTAAGAGGTGGAAAAGTAGAAACATTGAATAGGGTAAGGTGAAGAGGTGGAAAAGTAGAATCTAAAGAGGTGGAAACATTGAAAAAGGAAACTGTTGGCTAGTGAGTCGGTGCCTAGTATTATATATGCATGTTCATTTTTCCTCTTCTTTCATACTGAGTCGGTACCTGGTATTATATATACCTACCTGTTCATTCGTCCTGTAATGAAATTGATACAACTATAGGGATGAAATTTATCCAATTTCACTTGGTGACATAGAAGTCTCATGAAATGAGTGGTTGATTAGGATGATGGATGGTGATGAAGTTGATGCTGGGAATGAAAGAGTCTTTGAGGATGAGAATGATGAGAATGCCCTTAATTGGGAAGCTGTTTATAGAGCTTCAGGAGTTAGAGAGCCTACAAGTTATACTTGGCAAACGACTAAAAGGAGAAAAGAAACTCCCAACCCTAATGTTGTTGGCACTTCATCTAAATCAAAGAAGTCGGTTGGTTCTTCATCTAGGAAGGGAAAGCAACAAGTGATTGAAGTGGAAGATCCTGTCATCGAAGAATCAGAAGCAGAATTTGAGGATATTGATATAGATGATTCAATTGAAGAAGCTGAAGGATATGTCTCACTATCTTGAAAAGGAGAATAATGATTATGTTGGGGAAGGGGAAAAGGAGAATGGTTAAATCTTTTATCATTAGTTAGACTTAGAAGAACTACTAGTTATTAGTTTGAACTATTTAACTTCTTGAGTTTTAATTCCTTTTAAATTTCTGTTTGTAGTTTTTCTGTTTTAGTTATTGGATTTGAAATATTCAATTTTTTGAGTTTTTATTTCTGTTTTAACCGCTTTGCGGCTTCCGATATTTGCCCGCTACGCGATCCGATATTTCTCATATCGGTTTTTTGGTGATCCGATATTTTCCGATATTGATATTTGACAACACTGGTTACATCTATTTGGCCTAAAGATAAGTTAAGATGGCAGAAAAAGGGAAAAGCAAGAGTTAGAGTGTTTTGTTTCAAGATCTACAAAAATATAGTCGCAAAGTGAGTTTGAGAATGTAACATTTCCATGTTTGATACAAGTTCTTAAATACTCCCTAGGTATTGTAGATTTCCATAAATGTATTTTATCTAGTGTTACCAATGGAGGATTATGGTGGCCACCCAAAAATTTGCCAAATATACATGACGTGGAGGTCTATGGTGGAAACATGGTGGATATAATAGGTGTCGCTGCCTATGGAGGGTGGCACAAAATCTTCCTAGCTATAACCTTATGGCACCGCGCCACCGCTATGGCAGAAATTTGACAACACTGATTTTGCCCATGCTTCTCCACTTTTTATCCCTACGTTAAAGGGTGGAAATCTTACATTCTCATGTGGCTAGAAGTTATTTTAAAACTCAACCATTTATAAGTTCCTATTTCCATCTCATTCAACCACATGTTCTCTATTTCATAGCCAAATAAACCAAATCCACGCTTCTATTCCATCACTTTTGACGTAGATTTGGTTTTGAAGAAGCTACATCAAGTATCTTTCACGTTGATACCATAAATTTATCACCAAATTGTCACTATAGATGTACGTTTAGCATTTTCAACGCCATGCCAAACATAGGCTTGCGTTACGTTGATACCATAAATTTATCACCAAATTGCCACTATAGATGTACATTTAGCATTTTCAACGTCATGCCAAACATAGGCTTGCATTAGAAAACCCAATCACGTTGAAAAATCACATCCCAATGCATAAAAACGTGAAAATAATGAAGCAACTATTTGAAGCTTTTGAGTTTGTGGTTTTAAAACGTGACTTTGATCATATTGATGGGCATTCAAACACATGCTAAGTACTACCCAAATGCGTTTTGCGCATTGTACTTGGGATTGGTAATATCTCTAGAACATCGTTCCAGAGAATAAGATCCTATACCTTCGAACAAATGTCCTCTTAGTTTTATTTATTTATTGAGTTGATTACCTTGGTAATTACATCAATGCCAAAGTTCTTCCTTCTATTAGGCAGATTTTATTAAAAGGAGAATAAGGAATTTTTGTGATCATCTTCAAAACTACATTTTTATGAGCATTCCAAAGTTATCTCTATTTAAGCCTGAACAAGAAGGAAAACCATTAGCTAATATTTCTCTTCCATTCTTTTCATTTTTCTATGATTTCTCCACACCGCACCCCCCTTTTAACATCCAAATACATATTTAAACCATTCTAGTTGTTACCCTAAGCCCTAAGTGCATATAACTATTAGTCCCTACAATCCTACTTGCATATTGTTTGTCAATTTCATCTTTTGAGCACAAACAAAACAATGAGAATCTTGAAATGAGCAATTCAAAAATAAAAAATAAACTAGTGGCTACTTTATTACAAATGGAATTACCACTGTTCTCTTGTTCAGTGACAATGTGTTGATACGCGTCCTCCACAAACGAAGATGAAAGCTGTAAACAAACACTGGAATCGATTTTCAACGCTATAACAAAAACAGGATGAAAATACAATGAGGGAATTTACTTACCCTAGGCATAAGCTCAGAAAGCAAGCAGCATTTGTCGTCGATGGCGAGTTCTCCGCATGGTTCTATCAAAAACAGCATGAAATTAGCTAGAAAGCGGTTGCGGTGGTGATCGGAGTTTGATACTGAAACGCCCCGTGAATCCATGAATCCCACCATCCTCTGTACTTTCTCCAGTTTCCGTAGCTCTTCCATTTTCGTTTACTCTTCGTCCCACAACCGCTGCTACGCTTGGCAATTACTGAAATTTTTCTTCGCCTAACTATATGAAGAAAAAAAAAATGACACAAGGATGGTTCGGTTTTTTCCTGTAGAAAAAAACACTTTTATCATAGTGTTTTTATTTTTTTGGTCTTAGTGTTTATTTAAGATTTAAAAATAAAACATTTTGTAAAAATCTTTTAAATGTAAAATTAGTTCTAATAATTTTTAAAATCTACTTTTTTGTTTTTTTTGTTTTAAACAAAAAAAAAAGCCTAATGGCCACGGGAGAAAACAGAAAAACTCTAAATAGCTAAAGAGAAAAACTAATAAAGTCTAGTGACTACATTTTAATTATTAATTTGAATGGTCTTCGAATCATCCGTAGGAGACTTGAAAGAATAATTAATTTATTGTTGTTTAAATTACAAATATAAATAATTAGTCAATCCCCACAATGATGGTCTCACATTTGAGGGAAAATGTTGAAATAATATAATAAGTGTGAATAGTATGGATAATAGTTTCACATTGAATAAGAATATGTTGGAATAAAATAACACGTGTAAGTGGAGAAATAGTCTCATATTAGATAGGAATTTGCTGACTTGAATATTTATAAGTGGGAGAACTCACTCACCTATCACCTTAAGGTTTTAGGTGGACAAATGGTGTGTATCTCACAAAGGTGCATAGTCATACACTATATATCAATGTTCCCTAGTGGAAAACTCCTCTAAAACTTAAGTGTTCTGGACTGGACATGCACTTGGCCCCCAGTAGGGCAAGGCCCAACCCAGTCCAGCTTTTGGCAAGGCCCAATAGTCAAAAACTAGCCGTTGGGCAGAATTCACTTCTGCATCCAGAACAGCACAATAGCCTAGATCCATCCAGTTGAGGACAAAGGGAACCGATTTTCTCTCTGCCCCTCCACCGAGGAGAGATGGCCAGTCAGCCATCTTTGCCCATCTATCACATTCTTGCTCGTCACGCACGGGGCAGACATCCAGGGATGTCCAGAGTGCTCCTGCCCGGAATCTTCTCCTGCCCCTCCGCCGAGGAGGCTGCTCAGAATTCAACCAGTAATCTCTCGCCAGCCAGTTGAGGACAAACGGAACCGGTTTTCCCTCTGCCCCTCCACCGAGGAAGACTGGCCAACTGATCTCTAGGGACAGAAGGCCAGCTTTGCCCTCCATTCCATCTTTGCCCGTCATACATGGGACAGTCATCTAGGACCAACCAGGAATGCACCTGCTCGGAAACAATCCCCTGCTAAAAGCAACAGGCTAGTTCTGAGCAGGTCTGCCCATCAGCCGAGGAGAGATGGCCAATTGACCTCTAGGGGCAGCCGCGCATCTCTGCCCTCCGTCTCACCTCTGCCCGTCATGCACGGGACAATCATCCAGAACCAAGCAGGAATGCACCTGCCCGGAAACACTCCCCTGCTCAAAGCAACAAGCTAGTTCCGAGCAGGTCTGTCCATTCCAACGCCTAGTTTCTGGCAGTTACCTATTGTTCTGGACTGGGTCGGCGCCTGCCCATCCGTCAGGCAGGCACAACCCAATAATGTTGTATGAGGCCCAATACGGCCCAATTCTCCTCATTGTCGGGCACATTAATTGGCCCTACTGTCGAGCAGAGACTTCCCGCTACGAGGATAGACTACGACTCTCCTCCTTGCTCTCCACGTGCTCCTCCTCGTGAGGACACGAACGCCGAGGAAAGGCCACGCCTTTCCCCACAATCTCCACGTACTCCTCCCTGCGAGGACATGTTCTCTTGTAACTTCCCACCTCCGAAAGAATTGGTCTGCCCTACTTCCAGAGATCTCGGGACCGTTACCCCAGGGCGAAGACCACGTGCTGGTCTTCACTACGCCACGTAAGCCCTGGAAGTTGCTTGGATTGGGCCTTGCAGTCCAGCCCAGTGCAAGTAACTGTTGGCCCCGCGCTGGGGGCTCTCTATAAATATCCTCTCACTTGAGAGGGTTAGGTTACGATACATTCTAACTCTCACACCTGTTCTTCTGTACTTGCCTTTCTCTGACCGTTATCTTACTTGAGCGTCGGAGTACCTTGCAGGTACACCCCCCCCCTGTTAACCCTCATTTTCGACGCTAGAAAGAATCAAAGCTATTTTATGTTAAAAATTATTTTTAATGTAAAGCAGGCTTCGACCCAGTTTTGAGAAGCCTGAGTCGAATAGAGGTGTAGGAACCTCAAAAAATGGCTAAGTGTTGGAAGGGTTTCGACCATGAGAATGTGGAAACAAGCGCTGCAATGGTTATATTAAGGCTGGAGGGAATTTCCAATATTTGAAATTTAAACGAGAGCAGTTGTGAACGTGGGAACAGTTGAGACCAAGGAGAAGGAGCCAAAATCCACACGTTCGAAGCAGTAACCACCACTTAGTAGTTATTTCCTAGCACTATAAATAGGAGTTAGTTCTATGTAATAGGGGTGTTCATATTTTTGTACAAGTTACTCAAAGAAACTCAAAGTACCCGCGTGTAGAGAAACGAGTTTGTGAGAATGTACGTAATGTAACACCATTTTCTTCATTAATACAATTTATCTTCAGCATGTTTAAGATTCAGCCATTTACTTTCCATGCCTTTACAATTTCATGAAATTTATCTTCCATGCCAAATTTACTTTCAAAGTCTTTTATTTCCTTGCATTTACCTTCTACTGCATTGTTACATTCAAGCATTTACTTTTCAAAATCTTTTATTTTCAAGAACGTGGAGTTCACCTTTAATTCATTGCATTTATTTTCAAAGTCCTTTAGTTTCCTGCAATTTACCTTCGACAGCACTTTTATCATTCCAGCCTTTACTTTTCAAGAACGTGGAGTTCGTCGCATTTTACTTTCAAAGCTTTTTACTTATTGTCATTTCCTTTCAACGCCTTTAATTTCTGCACCCTTTACTTACAGCCCTTTAAATTTCAAGCCTTTTCTTTATTTTATTGCAAGTAGTCGAACGTGGAGTTCAGTTAGATTTTATTTCAGCATTGTCGATCGTGGAGTTCAGTTTACATTCTCTTTAATTTTCATTTGTCATTTACACTTGTCTCTCAAATTTAGCACATGTCCTAGGATTTGTGTGGTCGATCCGGCAAGTTAATCAATTTCGTTTAAGATTGATAGACCAGAGGTTGTTTACCAAAATTCACAGTAAACAAATTGGCACACCTGGTGAGACACAGTGTTAAGTTTTACACTTTTTGTCAAACTTATCTTTCTTGGTGAAGAAGTACTTTTGTTGCATGTTATTGAGAAGTGGGAAGTTAGCCACAACAAACGAAGGGATACCAAAGAGAAGATACACTAAGAAAATGGCAACCCATGTCAACCAACAAGTTGACCCTCAAGGGAGTATTTCAAACACTCAGTCAAGTAGCAGTATGGGGTCTCAAAGCACACCATCACCAGTGTCTTCGATAGGAGGACAGGCGTCACTTCCATTAGTAGTGTCTGAACCAGGATCAACATATACAAAATCATATACTCAACCTGTGTTGGAATACATAGGACCACAAAGTTCTAACTCACCAACACCCCCAGGAGGAAATTCAATGTACATGCACGTTTCTCCTCCAGGTTTTCCACATCCAGGGTCAAGGAGTCAACCCTATGGTATGCCTACATCAATGATGCAAAATCTGCAAAATGCTCCACCTGTATTTTCAGAAACTGTTGTGTCTTCGCCACTACAAGGGTCAGAATCAGGAGGGCGAAACAACCAGAATATAGGTGTTGGTTACTCTGTTCAAACGCCTAGCCTTACAAATACATCCATAAATTGTTTAAGACAGCAGATGGATGAAAGTAACATGCAAATGGTACATACGTTGTCTCAGACAATGGGAGAAGTTTTTCAACCCTTGATTCAAAATACGACTCAAACTAACTAGCAGTTGGCTGCACAAGTGGCACGGATAGCTGATTTCATGGGAGTACCAGCGGTGGATCGAAGAACAACTGTTGTCGAAGATATCCCAAGAAGTCATCCATGCCAAATACCTGAGGCGAACTTGGAAGATCAAGAGATGATTGATCCTTTTAGAGTCGAACCACCAAGAAACCAGATGCCATACCAGATGGAGGAAGAGCCAGTATTGATGGTGAATAGGAACCAAAATGCAGATCAACTACTTAGACAGGTTCGACACTAAAATCAAGCAGAAGAAAATAATCTTGCAGCCATGGTTGAAAGGATAATGACCAGAAATGGTATGAATTTTGGCTTCACCAGGCCAAATTATACTTCGCCTATAGTGGATTACATTCTCCAAGCAGAACTACCCCCTAGGACGAAGGTTCCAAAGTTCAGCAAGTTTTCAGGAGATACTACTGAATCTACTGTCGAACATGTGGCTAGGTATTTGATTGAAGCAGGCGAGATTGCAGCTGACGAAAGCCTTAGGATCAAATACTTCCCAAGTTCCCTTACCAAGAATGCCTTCACATGGTTTACTACTTTGCCTCCAAATTCCATATACAATTGGACCCAACTAGAACGTTTGTTTCATGAACAGTTTTACATGGGGAAAACTAAGATTAGTTTGAAAGAATTGGCTAGCATCAAACGCAAAGTTACTGAGCCAATTGATGACTACCTGAATAGGTTTCGACTTCTTAAAACCAGGATCTTTACACAAGTGCCAGAGCATGAGTTGGTCGAAATGGCTGCTGGGGGTCTTGATTATTCCATTAGGAAGAAATTAGATACCCAATATCTTAGAGATATGGCCCAGTTGGCTGATAGGGTTCGACAGCTAGAGAGGTTGAAAGAAGAAAAGGCTAAATTCAGCAGGGGTAAAAAAGTAGCCTTTGTCGAATGCAATGAAGATGTGGAGAATCTGTATGGTGAAACATCTTATTTCGACGGAAATGAGGTTGACGTTGCTGAGTTAAAGCAAGGTCCACCTTATGCTTGCAAATTATTAGCTCCTTCAGAAGGAAAAAATCCTGTCGAATCTAACGACAAATTTCCTAAGAAAACATACACTTTCGACGTCACTAAATGTGATGAAATTTTTTATTTGTTAGTTAAAGATGGGCAAATGATAGTGCCTGCTGGTGCTAAAACGCCACCTTTAGAACAAAGAAAGAAAAGAGGTTTTTGTAAGTACCATAATTTTTTGGGTCATAAAACTTCTCAATGTTTTCTTTTCAGGGATTTGGTGCAAAATGCTATCCAAGAAGGAAGGCTGAAGTTTGGTGACAAAGGCAAAGCCCAGATAAAGATTGACTCTGACCCATTGCAAGTTGCAGAGGCTAACTATACAGAGCCTCACGAGGTTCAGATGGTGGAAGCCACAGAGGGATTCGATGAGTCAGTCAACATGGTGGAGGTTACTGAAGACTTCGCCACCAATTCTGTGATAATTGAAGGCTCTAGTAAGGCTGGAAGTGGCCTGAATGTTGATGGTACCAGTCTAATGTTGGTGACCAAAGAAACTGCTGATAAGTTTGTTGAAATGGATAGTGCTGCTAAGGTTTTGGATATGGCCATGAGTGGGTTGAAGATAAAGGCCAATGAAGGCATTAACATGGTCGAATTGGCTGAAGAATCTGATTCTAGCTCAGATAGTATCAGCATCGATGAGGCTATGGGCAGAAATGCCCCCAAGGTCCAAGTTGTTAAAGAATTGGAAGATGACATGCTCTTGGTAGGAGAGATGCTGGACATGGATGGCTGTTTGGTGGAAAACTGGATATGCATGGTTGCTGAAAAAATTTTCAAGACATCTCCTGATGTCGAAAGAGTCAACGCTGAGGAAATGGTCGAAGCTGAAAAAGCTGCTTGGCAAAAAGCTTCCCAAAAAGGTGCAAAAGCAGCAGCAAGTCGTGGTTGTCTGGAAAAGACCACTGAAAGTCTGGAAGCCCATTTCTCCAAGATGTACTTAAAGGACAGGATGGATTTCAATATGGTCGAAATTACAGATCGAAAAGCTGAACAAGTGAGTAAGGCAGATGAACAAGAGAAGCGCAACAAAATAGCTTATCCTAAGCAAGAATAGACAATTGTGGATTTCTTACATCGTTGCCAGAAGAAAGGCTCTGGAGTAATGTTATGTCCCAGATGCAGCGCCATTTTTGATGAAAAATCTGCCCACAAGCTAGAAGGTGTCAAGAAGGCTGGTGAAAGCTGGGGGCAGAAGGTGAACAAATGGCACAGAGGTTTTGACCATAGGCGACTTTCGACAGGGCTAAAAAACCAAGCACCTGGAGTTAGGCCGGGTACATTCAAACCAACTGCGAATGTGCCAACAGGTAGTTGGATCAAGCCTATCGAAGGGAGAGGACAGAAGAAAAAGTGGGAGAAATTTGATGTGGAAAGAGGTTCTTCAATTGAGTATAGAAAAGAGAACCACACCACCAACAAATCAGCATACATTTCTCAAAACTACAAGGGTAAAAACCCCATGTCTAGATCACAATGGCGAAGAGAGCAGCGTAGGAGAAAAGCTGTCAAGGAGGCTCAGGTGCAAGGAGAGTCAAGCACCAATGTTGATAATCAAGCTGGGGTAATGGAGAAGATGCCCATACGACGAAAGCTGTTCACTGTTCAGCCAGAGAAGAAGGTCGAAAATGATGAGAATATGACTGATAATTTCGACAATGAGTCAGCAGCTTCTCTAGATATTCTGGTAAATGTGGTGTCAGTAATGCCAAGAGAATTTGGTCAAGTCTCAGAGGTCGAAAACTTAGATCAAACTGCTGAATTGGAAATGTTGGCACACAAGCCTGTGTGCTATTACATCATGAACAATGGGTGCGTCGAAGAACATAATGCTTTCTTTGATCGCCCCACAGAGGAAATGAAGGGTCATTTGAAGCCTCTTTACATTACTGGAAAAGTAGAAAACGTCCCTGTCAACAAAATTTTGGTAGATTGTGGTGCAACTGTTAATTTGATGCCAAGGTTTTTGCTGAGCAAGATTGGGAAGTTTGAGACTGATACCAAACCCCACAACATGGTTCTGTCGAACTATGAAGGAAAAGTTGGTTCCACTCTAGGAGTGATTCAGGTGGATCTCACTGTGGGAACTATTACCAGACCAACAATGTTTATGGTCGTTGAGGCAAAAGCTAACTACAATATATCTCTTGGGTAGGGAGTGGATTCATGGGATATGAGTTGTACCCTCATCTATGCATCAAAGAATCACCATTTGGAGACCAGATGGGATAGTTGAAAATATTGAAGCTGATCAAGGGTACTTTAAGGTGCCTATTAATCATGTGGACAGTAGGCAATTTGAGAAACATCTGGCGAACATTGCTCTATGTCCTCCAGCTGATTTTGAGTTTACACCTGACGAAGAAACATTTTATTCGTTGTATTTACACCCTGTTGATGGTTTCAGATGGGACAGGGAGGTACCAGGAGGAAGGTTGCCATGCTTAAGCACACCTCCAATAGAGCCCACAGGATGGGGAGATGAATTCAGTGATCATGACTGAGTTCGACGCTTTAAAAAGAATTTCGGCCTAGGTGGCCGAAACAAAACTACAAGCGGCTTTGGAAGCCGCCAATGACTATATGGCTGGCGAAGCCATTTCTGAAGTATATCAAGAAGGTCCTGGTAAGGACTTCGACCCAAAACCTCCAGATAAGGTCGAAACTGGAGAGCAAAGCCAGAGGCTTGACGCCATCTATGAAGATGAGCCTTTGGGATTTGAGAAGGATCCATTGGCAAATAATATAAAAATGCTAGCACAAGATCCCTTAGAAGAAGTTGACCTCAGTGAGGGGGCAACCAAAAGGCCTACCTACATCAGTGTTAATCTTAATCCCCAGTTGAAGGTTGAAGTAGTTCAGCTGTTGAAAGAGTTCAAAGACTGCTTCGCCTGGGATTATGATGAGATGCCTGGTTTGAGCAGGGACTTGGTCGAACACAGGTTGCCTATGACGCCTGGGAAAAAACCAGTCAAGCAAAATCCAAGACTGTTTGCACCAGAGATATTGTCAAAGATCAAAGAGGAAGTCGAAAGACTGCTTCGTTGCAAATTCATTCGCACTGCAAGGTATGTTGAATGGTTGGCTAATATAGTACCTGTTATTAAAAAGAATGGGTCTTTGAGAGTTTGCATTGATTTTAGAGATTTGAACTCTGCAACTCCCAAAGATGAATATTCAATGCCAGTAGCAGAAATGTTAATAGATTCTGCAGCAGGACATGAATATCTTAGTATGCTGGATGGATATTCTGGATACAACCAAATATTCATTGCTGAGGAAGATGTTCATAAAACTGCTTTTAGATGCCCTGGAGCCTTAGGCACCTATGAATGGGTAGTGATGCCTTTTGGTCTCAAGAATGCTGGTGCCACCTATCAAAGGGCAATGAATTCAATTTTCCACGATTTTATAGACACATTCATGCAAATTTATATTGATGATATTGTTATAAAATCTATTTCTGGAAAAAGTCACATTGACCATCTTCGACAGTCCTTTGAAAGGATGAGAAAATATGGTCTTAAAATGAATCCTCTCAAATGTGCTTTTTGTGTGCAGGCAGGGGATTTCCTAGGCTTTGTGGTCCACAAGAAAGGGATTGAAATAAATCAGAATAAAACAAAAGCCATAATGGAGGCGAAAGCGCCATCAACTAAAAAAGAGTTGCAGTCGTTGCTGGGCAAGATCAACTTTTTAAGAAGGTTTATATCCAACCTGAGTGGCAAAACACAAGCTTTTTCGCCATTGCTTCCTTTCAACAAAGATGGTTTTGAGTGGGGGCAATTACAGCAGGAAGCCTTCGACAAGATCAAGGAGTACCTAAGCCACCCTCCAATTCTTTCGCCACCTTGTAGAAACAAGAGTATGAGATTGTATATAGCTGCATCAGATAAAACTCTAGGGAGCATGTTAGCTCAAGAGGATGAAAATGGAGTCGAAAGAGCCATTTATTATCTTAGTCGAATTTTAAATGATGTAGAAACTAGGTATAGCATGATTGAAAAGTTATGTTTATGCTTGTATTTCTCTTGTACCAAATTGAAGCAATATATAAAGCCCGTTGATGTGTATGTTTCTTCTCACTTTGACGTTGTAAAACATATGTTATCTAAACCTATTTTGCATAGTCGAATTGGCAAATGGGCATTAGCATTAACAGAATTTTCCTTAACATATCAACCTTTAAAAGCTGTGAAAGGGAAAATAGTTGCAGACTTTATAGTTGATCACTCCATAAATGAAAATGATTTGAATTATGTTGAATTAAAATCCTGGAAGTTATACTTTGATGGATCAAGTCATAAAAATGGAACAGGAGTGGGAATACACATTATTTCTCCTGAAAAAATTCCAACAAAATTCAAGTACAAGGTCGAAGGACCTTGCTCTAACAATGAGGCTGAATACGAAGCATTAATTGATGGCCTTGAAATTTTGTTAGAATTGGGGGCAACTAGAGTCGAAATAATGGGAGACTCAGAATTGGTTATAAAACAAATCACAAAGGAGTATAAATGTGTTAAAGAAAATCTCATTATGTACTTTGTGATAGCCAATAGATTATTAAAGAAATTTGAGGTAGTGGCCATCCAACACATACCTAGAATAGAGAACCAAGTTGCTAACGACTTGGCTCAAATTGCCTCTGGATACAAGGTGTCAAAGGAAAACCTTCAAGAAGTAATTGAAGCAAGAGGTAAGGTGGTAGCTGTTGGATTATGCCCATCAGACTTAGAAACAACAAAGCTTGGGTGCATAGATGGCGAAAATTTTGAAATTTTTGCCATAGATAATTTAACAGGTGAAGATTGGAGGAAGCCCATAGTCGAATATTTGCAAAACCCAACGGCTTCGACAGAGCAAAAAATCAGATATCAAGCTTTAAGCTATGTACTGGTGGGTAATGAATTGTTTAAAAAGACCCCTGAGGGAGTCTTATTGAAATGCCTTAGTGAAGCAGAGGCATATTTGGCCCTTTCGACAGTAGATAGTGGGGCATGTGGAGCACACCAAGTTGGCCAGAAGATGAAATGGTTGTTGTTTCGACAAGGCATGTATTGGCCCACTATGCTGAAAGATTGCATAGAATTTGCTAAGGGTTGCCAAGAATGTCAAATTCATGTTGGCATACAGCACATCCCTGCAAGTGAATTACATTCCATAGTAAAACCATGGCCCTTCAGAGGATGGGCTTTAGATATAGTGGGAGAGATTCGACCAGCATCTTCAAAGAACCAAAGATATATTTTGGTGGGAATTGATTATTTCACCAAGTGGATTGAAGCAATACCACTGGCGAATATAGGTCAAGAAGATGTTATTGAATTCATTCAAAATCACATTATTTATAGATTTGGTATTCCTAAAACAATCACTACAGATCATGGATCAGTGTTCACTGGTCGAAAGATGCAGAATTTGCCAAAGAAATAGGTTTTAAGTTATTAACTTCTACACCTTATTATGCTCAGGCCAACGGGCAAGTCGAAGCTGCCAATAAGGTAGTAATTGGACTAATTAAGAAGCATGTGGGAAAGAGGCCTAGAAATTGGCATAAGACATTAGACCAAGTTCTTTGGGCATGTCGAACATCCCCTAAAGAGGCTACCAACACTACCCCATTTCGACTCACTTTTGGCCATGATGCAGTATTGCCTGTTGAGGTTTATTTACAATCTCTAAGAGTTCAAAGACATCATGAGATTCCCTCTGAGAATTATTGGGAAATGATGATGAATGAATTAGTGGATTTGGACGAAGAAAGGCTTAGAACCTTGGAGTTGTTAAGAAGACAAAAGAAAAGGGTCGAAGAATCCTACAACAAAAGGGTTAAGTCTAAATCTTTTGCATGTGGAGAATTGGTTTGGAAAGTGATTTTGCCTATTGATCGAAAGGATAGAACATTGGGCAAGTGGTCCCCTAAGTGGGAAGGCCCATTCCAAGTCATACAAGTTTTCTCTAATGGAGCTTATGAGGTGGAAGAGTTAGACAAAGATAAAAGAGTCTTGAAAGTAAATGGCAAGTATTTGAAAATATAAGCCTATGCTGCAAGAGATTCATATTAAAACATCAGCTTTATTTAATAAAAAGAAAGCCAAAATAGGCCAAGTCAGGCTAATATGGCATACAAAGCAAAGAAAAACCAATACAACAATTTTTAATCAAGGAAAGGTTATTCATAATCTCTCCAATCTATGGATTTGAGGAAGTCCATATAATCTGCATCTGGCTCATCATCAGAGTCTTGGGTGCTGGAGCGCCCTTTCTTAGAGATCTTCATTTTAGTTTCTCTCTTTTTGGCTAGAGAGGTTGCTCCAATGGAGGCTTCAGGTTGCTTGGGTGCCTCCATCTTTTTTGTTTCCTCAACTGCCTTGGCCTTTCCAACCATCTTCTTAGTTGACGATTCCTCTGAATTATTCATGTTTGCTTCTATGCAAAACGTGGTCAGGTGGAAGAAATTTATAGAGGCGGGGTGCTGATTGGATTGGCCAGTCAAACGGTGGAAACACATGAGTTATTCTTGGAAGTGGGTCTGAGGGCTATGCTATAAATGCTAGAGGCTTACGCCTTGGAATTTAAAGCTGCAAATGTGACTTTCCAAGAAAAAGATAGAATGCCTTAATTGCAAATTTGACTGATAAAAGACAACAATAAAGTACATCATCATGTAATATGGGTCGAAAGCAGTTAAGGGCAAAATAATAATGATTGATTAAATCAATGCCAAAAGGCATAAAATTGTCATTACATAAAAAGCCTGAAAAGGCCAAGAAACAAGTGATGATTAAACAAACGAAGGTGTCGAAAGTATCAGAAGGGAAGCCTCAACGCCAACTGAGAAAAAGATTCTATGTGATGTTTGAGGCGAGCGTTGCACAAAGATTCGTCAAGTTTTGCTTCTGCGAGCTCTTTTTCATATCTTTGGGCCGCCTCAATACGATCAATAGCATTCTTTGTTTCTTCAGTTATCTCAGTGTCGTCGAAATGGTGCAAATCACGGTTGCGTTTTTCAGTATTTTCAATTTTGGCTTGTAGCTCCGTGATTTGTTGCTTCCAGGTTTCAATGTCCTTCTGGTTGGAGGTTATCTCATCTTGCTTTTTCCTTTGATCAACCTCCATACGTTTGATCTCTTCGTACGCCTCTTTTGCACCACACCAGGCTGCACTCTCACAGCCAGATGTTTTCTCTATGGTATCCCTGATCGAGGGAAGCAGTTTTATTTCTGCAGCTATTTGGTTTACCACAGCAGTTAGCTCTATCAGAAAACCAGAAACATCTGGATTGAGAGTGGTAAGCTCAACCTTTGCAAGGGTGTCCTTCAAGTAAGCAGTTGCAGTTGGATCTGAGGCCAAAACTATGTGAATATCCCCCCTGAAGAATTTTTTCTTGATGGCTTGGAGAATTGGTTGGGCGAAGTCATCTGGTGCTGGAGTCGAAGAGACAGAAGAAGAACCATACCTTTGCTCAAGAATCAATTTGGTAAACTCACGTGGGTTCAACCACTTGAGTGCTGTCAGCGAGTCCCCAGGTGGTGGAATGATGATAGGCGAAGGAGTATGGCGGGGGCGAGGCTCAGCTTGTTCTTCTTCTTCCTCTGCTGATTCTTCTCCTTCTTCATCTTGTTCTTCTCCCATTTCTTCATCAGACTCTTCAGCAGCTGGTTGCATGTTCTCCTGGCCATCACCTAGTGTAGGATGTAGTTCATTTGTCTCCTCAGGTGCAGCTTGATCAGGATTGGCGTTATGTGTTTGAACTTCAGGGTCATGCCTTTCTTCTTCAACCAACTGACCTGCATCCATGGGGGTATCCAGATTGAAAGGTGGTGGGCTTGAGGCATCATCATCATCATCAGAGTTGGCTCCATCAGCTTGTGGGTTTTGAGTAGGGGTTGGAGTTGGTGGTGCAGTGGGTGCTGTAACATGTGGAGTAGGTTGATTAATCTCACTCAAACCAGAGCCAATATCAGAAGATGGGTGATAAGTTGGCTCACCTTGGCTATTGAGGAGCGTGGTGGTGAGGCTTTCTGAAGTTGAGTGAGGAACAAAATCATCAATTACGGTGGTGGCGAAGTTGCTTGGAGTTGGTCGGGAATCTGGATTGTTGATTATGGGTGCCTAAAGAACACAAGTGGAGAAAATGAGAATGAAATAATAGGAGAAAGATGTCAGCATAATAAAAAAAAAATTGGTGCCCATACCTGAGTTTGTTCAACAGCAGGACTTGATTTATCACTCCCATGGTCACCAAGAGGGGTTCTCAAGGCCACCTTGGAGGGTTCCTTCTCGACACCACTTGTGGTGGATGCCTTTTCAAGTATTTTGGCCACCTTCGAAGGAGGTGGGCCAGTAGGTCCAGAGGCCTTGGTGGGTTTTTTCCTTTTTCCTTGTGAGAATCTCCTCAGGAGATTCATCTGAGGCCTCTAAAGCTATAACCACAGCTGGGGTATCCTTCTTACCTTTCTTGGAAGGTGTTGGGGGTTTTCGACCAGTTTGAAGAGTCAATGCAAATATAAGAAAGAAATTCATAGAGTACAAGCATAAACAGGGGAGGTGAAATATACCTGTGTACTCTCTAGTTCTTTGCCACTTTGCAATGTGGCAGCTCTAGTCGAAGCAGCTTTCCTAGGCACAACTAAAAGACAGTACACAATTGTTACAAGTTAATGATTACATGGTTAGTCATAAAGCCATGGATTAAGGATTTCAAACCTTCATATATTTCAGATTCGACACGAACGTCCTGAATTCCTATATGAAGGTGCCCTTTAAAACTGTCTAACGTATGCTTAGTCGAAACCACTTGTTGAGCCTTTGGATGAGACTGCTGTCGAAGAAGTTTTAAATGCTCCCCACAAACAAACCAATCTGGAAATTGAGGGGCAAGCGCCACTCCAAAATCAGCATTAGGCAGTCAAGGGAACTTTGGAGGAAAAAGTTTAAAAGTTACCTCATAACGTTTCTCACGAGGGACGTTGGGAGGAATTTTTAGTTGATCCAGCTTTTCTAGAAATTTTCTCTTTAGAGTGACAGCAGCCTCATGAATGGTTCGACTAAGATCATCTGGTCGATAGATAGTTTCAAAGTATTTTTGAAAAGCCTGTATTTCTTCGATGTGAGTGAACTTACTCTTTTTCGTCTTGTCCTGCACATGGAGAAAAGCTTGGTCAAGTAACGAAGAAAATGTGGCCACATCAAGAAAGTGCTCACTATAGTGCTTCGACCACCATTGGTGGAAGGATGAAGTGCATAGAAAGGAAGGTTCAAAAAACACAGGAGAGAGGATTCTTCTTTTTTCATTCTGGCTGTCGAGTGTTTGGGAGACATTTTCCTCGTCGAAGTAGGCGGTGTGAAGAATTACTTGGCCCTTTTTCTCATACAAGCACTGAGGGAAGCTCTGGGCCAGCCCAAATTGTCGAGAGACCAAGTTTGGTTGATAGGAAATCAATGCTGATAAACCTCTCCCTAAGTTCAGCCTGTGGATAATGAATCTAGGAATCAAAAAGGCTTCCCAGATAGCAACAGATTCTGGATCAAGAGGTTGAAGATGATATGGAAATGGCCTTGTAAACCACACAGGGCCATAGCTTCATCGAGCAAAGGGTGCCATGCTAGGAGTGAACTCATAGCGCTTGGCGAACATCATAATATAACTGGTGAAAGCCCTTTGAAGGTTTTCACCATCATCATTAGGAGTGAGTTTGGCCAGACGTGTCCCTTCGACACTCCTTTCCCTGATCTCAGCAGAGGCTTCATCAACTATACCTTTTCTGGGGAGGCTAGCCTCAAATGTAGCATTGCGCCACAATTGAAGTAGCCAAAGAGGACCACTCAAGTGCATAGGACCTTGGGCTTCCACATTCTTAAGTCGAGAAGCCCCTTCACTGATAGATTCGTAAAGGTTCGCCAGAATGAGCTCACTCAGGTAGGTTCCTCTGTTATGGTGGAGTTGATTCGCCAGGGGCAGGTACTTCTTAGCTACCTGCAAAGATTTTGTACAAAAAACATACCTCGACAGCCAGACTGTGAGGAAAGCAATGTGTTCTTCATCAGACACCTCGTCATCTTCTTGTTTGAAGTGGTGTTTGATAAAGAGGGTGTAGGTCAGTTTAGAGCCTGAAATGTTGATGGTGTTCTCAGCATCAACATCAGGATTATAGACAAGGCCATCTGGACGAAGCCTCGTGATGGCAGCTACGTCAAAAAGGGTTGGAGTAACCATTCCACATGGCAGATGGAATGTATAATGGGTGCTGTCCCAAAAGTATAGGGATGCCGCCAACATATTCAGACAATATGGTATGCTGGTCTTCGACAGCATAAGAAGGTCATAAATCCCTATTTCCTTCCAATGGTCAGCTTTAACCTTCTCCATCTTTGCCATCCATTGGTCGAATTCCTTTAAAGGGTTAACAGCTCTCACCAGCCTGGTGCCATCAGTGAGATAGCCAACGTTGATTTTGGGTAAGGGGATCTCTTCAGGGGAAGCTCCAGCAGCGGAATTAATTTTGGGGAAACTCTTTTGCCCTAACGGTCTGGTTCTCCGGTACGAGGGGAAAAACTCACTTAGCCTCTCGTTAGAAATGTCCACATCAGCCAAAGGACCAGATAGCGCATAAGTTTTATCAGACATAACTATAGGAATTATTACCTGAGATTTGTAGATGGCTCTTGATTCTTCAGAGGTGGGTTCCGGCATGCAATGACGGTTATCTACTAGTTGGGGGCCTGGGATGTTAGCGAACGGAGGGATGGTTTGCTTAAATGGAATGGCCTTGCCTCTTTGAGTCTTCTTTGCTTGAGGATTAGTTTGGGAAGATGCCATTGTTGAAGAAGATGAAAAGATGGTGTCTTTGCTGGGTTTGCGTGAGAGAACTGAAGAGAAGAAGAGTTTGCTTGAGAGTATGAAAAGTGTGGAAAGTTCACAAAGTGAGGGAAATGGGTATATATAGACATTTGAAAATCCCAAGAGACTTGGATCTACCGTTGAAGCTGAGGAGTTAGTGGGACGCGTGTCTTTCTCCTGAAGACGTGATGAAAAGTAGCAGTTATGTGCAGACTGGTAACGTCTGTTTTCAAGAAAAGTGTTATGATGAATACGGCTGAAAAGACGTTTTAAGGATTTGTCATGATGGTATGACATCGGAAGCGTGGGTTAAAGAAGCTGAACAATTCAGCCATTAAGCAATTAGTGGGATATTCAATTAAAGCCATGCAAACAGGCGTCGAAATGGTTATTATATCAAGAAATGACCTTCCTACCAATTCTGGCGAAAGGACATTCCTTGGGGGCAATTTGTTAACCCTCATTTTTGACGCTAGAAAGAATCAAAGCTATTTTATGTTAAAAATTATTTTTAATGTAAAGCAGGCTTCGACCCAGTGTTGAGAAGCCTGAGTCGAATAGAGGTGTAGGAACCTCAAAAAATGGCTAAGTGCAGGAAGGGTTTCGACCATGAGAATGTGGAAACAAGCGCTGCAATGGTTATATTAAGGCTGGAGGGAATTTCCAATATTTGAAATTTAAACGAGAGCAGTTGTGAACGTGGGAACAGTTGAGACCAAGGAGAAGGCGCCAAAATCCACACGTTCGAAGCAGTAACCACCACTTAGTAGTTATTTCCTAGCACTATAAATAGGAGTTAGTTCTATGTAATAGGGGTGTTCATATTTTTGTACAAGTTACTCAAAGAAACTCAAAGTACCCGCGTGTAGAGAAACGAGTTCGTGAGAATGTACATAATGTAACACCACTTTCTTCATTAATACAATTTATCTTCAGCATGTTTAAGATTCAGCCATTTACTTTCCATGCCTTTACAATTTCATGAAATTTATCTTCCATGCCAAATTTACTTTCAAAGTCCTTTATTTCCTTGCATTTACCTTCGACTGCATTGTTACATTCAAGCATTTAATCTTCAAGCATTTACTTTTCAAAATCTTTTATTTTCAAGAACATGGAGTTCACCTTTAATTCATTGCATTTATTTTCAAAGTCCTTTAGTTTCCTGCACTTTACCTTCGACATCACTTTTATCATTCCAGCCTTTACTTTTCAAGAACGTGGAGTTCGTCGCATTTTACTTTCAAAGCTTTTTACTTATTGTCATTTCCTTTCAACGCCTTTAATTTCTGCACCCTTTACTTACAGCCCTTTAAATTTCAAGCCTTTATTTTACTTTATTGCAAGTAGTCGAACGTGGAGTTCAGTTAGATTTTATTTCAGCATTGTCGAACTTGGAGTTCAGTTTACATTCTCTTTAATTTTCATTTGTCATTTACACTTGTCACTCAAATTTAGCACATGTCCTAGGATTTGTGTGGTCGATCCTGCAAGTTAATCAATTTCGTTTAAGATTGATAGACCAGAGGTTGATTACCAAAATTCACAGTAAACACCCCCCGCCGTCTTTCAACATCACCGGAGCTGAAGTCCATACGACGTTGTTGGCCACTAAATAATTGTCTGATCCAGGTACGATCAGTAGCGTCGTCTGTGGGAACTCTTGTTCTCCCCATCTTTCTTTCCCTGGAAACCAAAGATCAAAGCAGATTTCCAAAATTCTGATCGTGGCCAGCCGTGACAACACCAGCGATGCTCGTAGCACTGTCATCCTCCCCGTTAGCAAGATGGACAAGGATGGAGCATTTCCTCTTCTCGAGGACCACGTCCCCCTCCAGAGGGACGGAGTCGTTACGTCCTCTTCTCCAAATCGTAATGATAAGGAGGACCGGCGACCAGACCACAACAAAAAAATAGAGATTCCTCAGGAAGCACCCGAGGATCTCTAGCTCATCCCAGTGCCGCCCAACGCCGACCCGACCATGGTTGCCCTGGTCGAAGCTCTTAACAAGAACTTCTAATTCCTCCACAATACGAGGGTTGGAACATAAGAGGTCCATCTCTCGAGATCTCCCCCTCCCGGGCATACATCCAGTACGAGGAGAAGGAGGCAACCAGTAATGCTTGAAATTCGAGGCATCAAGAAAATTCCAAGGCTTCTAGGCATGATGACCAACCCGCGCCCCGCCAAGGAGCAGAGGAAGAAATGAGGAGAAGCCCGACTAACATGCGAGGGCTCCTCGACATCAATTGACAGCACGGAGCCTTCTGGTCCTCTGCCCCCCATTCCATACGGAGAATTCGAGGTTATCCTCCTCGGAAATAACCCGAACAAAGCAGAGATGACCTCACTAGCCTCCCCAACGAGTAGAATGCATAAATAAACAGTTCCATGCGAACACACAAGCCGAGCAAGAATATGTTCCCCACGAACACCTCAAATGAGGAAAGCATTCTTCCTTCTGCCCCTCAACCGAGGAAGGCTGGTCAGCTGACACCAAAGATCAGCAGGACCACCGCTGCCCTCCTTCACATTTCTGCCCGTCACGCATGGGCAACCACCCAGGAATGATCGTAATGCTCCTACCCGTAACTACGCGCCTGCCTGACTCAACAGCCAATTTTGAGCGGGTCTGCCCATTACAACGACTAGTTCCTGGTAATTGAGGACAAAGGAAAGCATATTTCCTTATACCCCTCAGCCGAGGAAGGCTGGTTAGCTGACACCCAGGATCAGCAGGACCACTGCTGCCCTCCTTCACATCTCTTCCCATTACGAATGGGCAGCCAAAGTCATACGACAAAACATCAAAGTCAGCAGTCTCGTCCTCAGGAGAAATCACAGATTCACACAAGGGTAAGCTGACCGCAAACTGGGAAGGGTCGTACAGGTTCAAATCAAAAACAGGCACCGACGCCTACTTCCTCGAAAAACTGGACGGAAAACCGTTTGCTCGACCATGGAATAATGAAAAGCTCAAATATTATTACAGTTAGGACAAACAACCAGACAGGACTAACTGCCGACAAACTTCCCCCACAACGAAGAAGTTGCTCGGCCACAGAAGTGTGCCCTGGTGCAAGCACAATCCTAAACTTATTCAACGAAGGCCAGTTTCTGCTCATGGAACGAGCAGACTCTGTGCCCAACGGGGATACCTCAATCGAGTTCCGCCGTTGTCGTACCAGCATGGCAGGACACCCAGCTCGCGATGGGAAAAATCCAAGCCTGGTGGGATCAGGACCTCGGCCGACATCAAAACGAGTCGAGTACAAAACGTCCCTTCTGCGGGGCACGTCCTCACCAAGCCTGGTCGACACAAACTTCCCTTCTGCGGGGCACGTACTCACTAAATCTGGTCGACACAAACGTCCCTTCCGCAGGGCACGTCCTCACCAAGTCTGGTCGACGCAAACGTCCCTTCCGCGTGGCACGTCCTCACTAAGTCCGGTCGATGCAAAACGTGCTTTCCGCGGGGAACGTCCTCATAAGCGACCAGCTGTCGACCATACTTACCATAGACACTCAAAGAGCATGTCCCTGAATATTTTCGTTCGAAAATAACGAGCTCAAAAAGCTTCCCCGCAGTGCAACTCTTGCCCCTTGGTCGACCAACAAGGCTAACTCAAGTCATTACTCTTCACCTTAGAGCAAAGATTTGGGGGGCTCCTGTTCTGGACTGGACATGTACTTGGCCCCCAGTAGGGCAAGGCCCAACCCAGTCCAGCTTTTGGCAAAGCCCAATAGTCAGAAAGTAGCCGTTGGGCAGAATTCACTTCTGCATCCAGAACAGCACAATAGCCTAGATCCATCCAGTTGAGGACAAAGGGAACCGATTTTCCCTCTGCCCCTTCACCGAGGAGATATGGCCAGTCGGCCATCTCTGCCCATCTATCACATTCTTGCTCGTCACGCACAGGGCAGACATCCAGGGATGTCCAGAGTGCTCATGCCCAGAATCTTCTCCTGCCCCTCCGCCGAGGAGGCTGCCCAGAATTCAACCAGTAATCTCTCGCCAGCCAGTTGAGGACAAACGAAACCGGTTTTCCCTCTGCCCCTCCATCGAGGAAGATTGGCCAAATGATCTCCAGGGACAGAAGGCCAGCTCTGCCCTCCATTCCATCTTTGCCCGTCATACATGGGACAATCATCTAGGACCAACCAGGAATGCACTTGCTCGGAAATAATCCCCTGCTAAAAGCAACAGGTTAGTTTTGAGCAGGTCTGCCCATCAGGCGAGGAGAGATGGCCAATTGACCTCTAGGGGCAGTCGCCCATCTCTGCCCTCCGTCTCACCTCTGCCCGTCATGCACGGGACAATCATCCAGAACCAAGCAGGAATGCACCTGCCCGAAAACACTCCCATGCTCAAAGCAACAGGCTAGTTCCGAGCAGGTCTGTCCATCCAACGACTTGTTTCTGGCAGTTACCTATTATTCTGGACTGGGTCAGCGTCTGCCCATCCGTCAGGCAGGCACAACCCAATACTGCTGTATGAGGCCCAATACGGCCCAATTCTCCTCATTGTCGGGCACATTCATTGGCCCTACTGTCGAGCAGAGACTTCCCGCTACGAGGATAGACTACGACTCTCCTCCTCGCTCTCCACGTGCTCCTCCTCGTGAGGACACGAATGCTGAGGAAAGGCCACACCTTTCCCCACAATCTCCACGTACTCCTCCCTACGAGGACACCTTCTCTTGTAACTTCCCACCTCCAAAAGAATTGGTCTGCCCTACTTCCGGAGATCTCGGGACCGTTACCCTAGGGCGAAGACCACGTGCTGGTCTTCACTACGCCACGTAAGGCCTGGCAGTTGCTTGGATTGGGCCTTGCAGTCCAGCCCAGTGTAAATAACCGTTGGCCCCGCGTTGGGGGCTCTCTATAAATATCCTCTCACTTGAGAGGGTCAGGTTACTATACATTCTAACTCTCACACTTGTTCTTCTGTTATTGCCTTTCTCTGACCGTTATCTTACTTGAGCGTCGGAGTACCTTGCAGGTACCTTGAATATTTATAAGTGGGAGAACCCACTCACTTATCACCTTAAGGTTTTAGGTGGATAAATGGTGTGTGTATCTCACAAAGATGCATAGTCATACACTATATATCAATGTTCCCTAGTGGAAAACTCCTCTAAAACTTAAGTATGGCTTAATTTGATGCAACATTTTTTTTGAGTATTTTATTTTATGATTTTACACATTAAAGTTAGAAAAGTGTGTTCATCTAAATTATTTTGACTCAGTATATCTATTAAGATTTTAGAGTCACTCTCGATCACTATATTTGTAAACCTTGTTGCCAAGCTAGCTTGATGCCATATAACATCGTTCACATTTCAATAGTAAAAGCATCACACACACCAATTTTTCAAACATAATCCTTCACCCAACCCCTTAAAGAATTTTTGAAAAGCCTCAACAACCTGCTTTGGAAGTAGAGCTTTAACAAGTACCATCACAATTGAACTTAATCTAATTGTTATCTGGTCGTTGCTATTGAAAAAAATATAAATTTTCTTGAAATTCTGGCATATGCAGACAGCAGATGTCCTAACACATGTCAAGACATTGTGCTACATAATCATTTAAACTCAGAGGCGCAACAGCAGACTCATACCTTGAATATCAGAACTGCAGGATCACAGATGTCACGACATCTGATCCAACATGTTTATAATGAACCCTAACAGAAAACATAAATCTGTAGAATGATAAAGAACACAATAATTGTTAACTCAGTTCGGTGCAACTCACCTACATCTTGGGGATACCAATCCAGGAAGAAGACTTCACTATCTGTAGACCTGTTACAAAGCTAAACTCCCCCGTTTACAACTTTATCCTAACATCTACCCAATGAACATCTTTACCAAAGCTAAACTCAAACGTTTACAACTTTGATATGAGATACCCCACTCACTTCCCTTAATCACCAACTGTGATTTCTACATCATCCCTATCAATACAGAAATCTGTTAAGCTTTCTTGACAATCAAGCTAACTCGGATTTGCTTAAAAGCTTCATCCAAGAACAATACACAATCCAATACCTCAAGGCTTATGGATCTGTGTGACACCTATATCTGCCACAATGCATCAACTGATACAAGGGGAAACTTATAACCTAGAGAGCCAACGACTCTCAAAACCCTAAACCCTTGTTTCTTACGCAAGACAACTAGGTTACAAAAGGCATACAAAAGGCATACTAAAACATAGATCCAAGTCTTCTATTTATAGTCTTCAGCAATCTTGGGCTTTCTATCTTTTTTCCTTGATCTATGCGCATTAACTCTTGGCAGATTTGTTACAGATTTAACACTTGCTAAATCAGTGCAGTACTTCAGGATGTCATATCTTCAGGTTAAGACATCTTCTTCGACATCTTTGTTCAGACCAGATTTCTTCATCTTTATCATTAGAATTGTTTGACCAAAATTCTGTCAAACCAAAAGTGCTTTCAATCTCCCCTTTTGACAAATTTTGGCTAAAACACATTTTAGTTTGAATGGCGGTTATGATTGGAATACTGAGCATGTTGGATTCATGTTGGTGTACATGAGGAGGAAGATAACACAACCTTCCTATTCCCAGGGTGAGTGAAGTTGAGAGAGGTCCAGGAGTTGAGACTCCTAAAGAGATAAGAAGAAAGTCTAAAACACCAGAAACCTGGACACTCCTTTCAAACACACTCCCCCTCTAGAGATCAGTTGTAGTCTTCGTGAATCTGAGTACATAAAGCATGTAACTCAGGTCACAAGACACAACTTGATTCTTAACTCAAGTCACAAGGCACAAGAGAAACATATACAAGATAATAATAAAGTCGCCTTGTTCAATGTTCTTGCAAAACAACTGCAAGAGCAACACGCACATTCCCTGTACCCAAGACTCACACTCCCCCTTTTTAGCCAAAAATTGGCAAAGGTAGCCAATACATTCCCATACCCAACCAATACTAATCCAGACTTGAACAAAAGACATTTTGAACATACCACAAAGAAAACACTGTCTGAGACAAACTGCTCCAAGAGCTCCCTTAAATACCCAAGAGTTTTCCTTCGAATGTAACGACCTATTGAAAATAACAATGGTCAATTCAATGAGGTCATTAATCTCAGGTCGTAACTTCACCAGAAACCAATTCGCACGGACCATCAGTGCTTTGACTATTTCTTCTTTGAAGAAAACCTTCCAGAAGTAATACAAGTTACAATAAGCGTGCATGTTATCTGCCGACCACAAGACCAGTTACTTTTACCACTTGTCCTGACATCATGTCAGACATTGTCCACCAAGGAAAGCTTCTGTATTGACCAATAACTACACAGTTTTCAGATCAAAGTCTGCAGAGAAAAATAAATTCCCCCATACTCAACCAATGATTCTTAAGCATCCAATAAGAATCATGTAACTTGCACTGCCAAGTCTCCCCCAACTTGCAACAATACAAAAATGCCAAGACATCCTTCTCGACATCTCATCATCCCAGGATGGACACATAATCACAGCTTACTTGACGCACTATACAAACTGGAACTTCCACTGCACCCTCGCAGTAATACATCTTAGATCAAGGAGCAACTCCTCTATCTAAGATAACCAGTGCTCCTCCACAGAACACTATACTGATGAATAGAAAACATAAGATGCATCTTCATGTCTTCAAGAGCGCACCCTCAGTTCAAATGACCTGCTGAACACAATCATCAACTCTCTTATTGCTTCTTCTGACAAGAACCAATAATCACTCACACATGAACGTCATCATGCTACCCGTGAGGAAATATAGGATCACCATCCTACCATAACAAACTTTTGGATTAAGATCAAAGTCCCATTGATCCCCCTCTTCCTGCAACCATCTACACACCATACGAACTCCTCTTGAATTCTCATGTATAGACCTTCAGCTGCTTGAGGCACAACCCAATTGAATCAGAATGCTTCACATTCCTCAAAGAGACGAACAGGGCCCCTTAGTTTGTTATAACGATGTCAGATATCGTATATATACTCCAGAACTTCACTGCTGCCAAACTGATCCACTACTAGCATGACTTGCAGCCAGGGGCAGTATCCCCTTCGCAAGATTTTCCACTGACCTTACCAATGTTAGATGATGGCTATGGATCTAGAAGGGGGGTTGAATAGATCCCTTGAGTTTTACACGCAAATGATTACAAAAATTTAGTTTAAAAAAAATTGTTTAACGGAAGCTACCACTGGATAGAACGTCTACAACGAACCTTCTACTAAAAGGATTGGATATGCATGAATATATCGAGAATGAGTATGGAAGAGAAAAATGCAGTTTGATTACTACACTTAAAAACGCAGTCAACAAAATATCGCTTGCTTGATGTTTAATCCAAACCAATGAGGTAAAATGATAAGCAACTAAAAGCAATGTGTTCGATTTTTGCTTTGAAACAAATTATCAAACACCTAGTGTGCGTAAAACACACTAAGTGCAGAATTTCTATGGAATGTAATATAGAGCTGCTCCAAGATACAATTCAAGGAATTATATCGATTTAACAAATAGATTCTCAGCTCGAAATTACACTACGACAGAAATTTCGATAAATTGCGACTTCACAAATTCGAACAAACTGAAATGTAAAAGAGTTAAGGGAAAGAGAGAACAAACGAGATTTGATTAGGCAGTTCCCCAATCGTCCTCGCTTTGGGTACCTCTGCCCCCAATTCCACAATTGGAATTGATATATATATATATATATATATATATATATATATATATATATATATATAGCTGTTGCAAATTGTTTATTACAAGAGAAAACTATGAACATCCAAACCCTCGAACGTCTTCGATCGTTGATGCAAAATTTTCTTTCCCCTTGATTCAAGATGAATCAAGTCCTTCGAATATGGTTGATCCAATTACCGTCCCACGCTACTAAACCAAAAGAAGCCTCCGTTCTTCGGTTGCCTTCACTCGATCAATTGCGATCTACCAAAGATTCGAACCCAAACCTCTATTCTACGATCCTCTGATTACAGCTACTAAACCGAACAATTGTGCCAATTTCCGGTTACCTTCGTCCAGCCGAATCCCTGTAGAATGAGACGGTTTGTACAAAAACCCCCAAAATCTATCTGATTCTTGGAGGATAAAACCAACTGGTTTGATTCAAGAAACACCTGCCAAACTCTCAACCCAGAAGATGAAGATCACACTTCCTAAATTCTGAACGTCGTCACTTCGATCAATGGGTGACACAAACAAAGATGATTATGTGTGATTGTTTGTTTACTCAATGAAGGAGATGAAGATGAAGAGAGAAATGACATATATTTTTCATGTTTTTTTTTTTTTTTTTAATAATGAGATGACCAAAACTATTTATAGGAAAATAAAATGACCCACATAAAATAATAACAGAAATAACAGAAGAAAAAATTAAGTGAAAAACACTGATTCAGGAAATCATGCATCGACCTACAACCCCCATGCGTCGACGCATAGATGCAAATTTTTGTGTCATTTAAGTTATGCGTTTTCCCGCAGGTTTTTCTAGGTTAGTGCATGAATTGGGAGGTTAGCGTATGAACTGGGAGGGTCAGCGCATGAACTGCATTTTTTCAGGAAATTCAATTTTCTGCGCATTTTCACCTGACCAAGTTCAGAAACACATACTAGACACTACTAAAATGATAATGGACATTTATTTATGGGAAAGACAAGGTCCTATGCATCTAGACACATGAACGATAATGATTAGACACAATATGCCCGACACGTGAAGTGATACCGCTCAAATTACAATCTAATTTCTCACATATTTGTTGACATCATTAAAATAAAGTAGATAGAAGAATATCCCTCACATACTCGCCCTTTTTTATGATGGCAACACTTTCTTAGCTGTCATGAGATTTGTAATTTGAGAGTGAGCAAAGTGAACAAAGCTCCCCCTGTCTTTAACACTTGGTTAATCCCTGTTAAAATTTCTGCTTATTATTATTCTTCTCCCCCTTTGACAACATCAAAAAGAAGAAAAGAAGGTGGTCAAAATAAAACACTATAATACGTAAGGAATCATCACAAGCTAATGTAAAATTAGGAATGGATAAATAAGGAACAAAAACATAAAAGCAATACATTCAATCTAGAAGAGTTCAAACAAACGTAAGCAAAAGTCAAAGTTAAGCAACAGTAGAAAAAAACAAACCACAAAACATAATGCAAGCACAAGTGAAATATGATGCCCTAAACTCTATGGCCATCTCCCCCTAAATGGATGACCTATTCCCCTATAGTGTTGGCTTGGTGGTGGGAAGTCCTCTAGATGTAGGTTGAGTTCAAGCAACGTGCTGTTTAGGGTTCCAAGACTATTTGCCAGGTTCTGGTTTTGTTGAGTCAAGTTGGCATCCATCCGTTGTGAAGATGATGTGCTGGTTGTTGCTGGTTGTGAAGATGAACCTATTGTTCCCCTTCTACTAGGATTTCTTCTTGAAGCCATGGTTGATGAAGAGTTGAAGGAAGATGATGACACTTGATTTTCGCAGAAAGTGAAGAGGAGATATGTGCAACCCTTAGAAACCCTTGTATAAGTAATATAGAGAATTCACTCTTGGTGGGGTTTTTGATTTTTAGGGTTTGTGATGAGGATTTAGTGGAGAGTAATGGGTATTGATGAGGTTTAATGGAGGAAGATAAGAAGAGATTGACCACAAAATTTGATGAGATGACATACAATGAACATACATCAATGTGCAATGAAAATATGTAGTGAAAATAGGCAGTACTAGGTCGGCGCACGCTTTCCAAGAGAGCAGAGATTCTGAATTCTATGTTTATGCGTCGACCTGTGGACCGCGTGCGTCGGCGCATGATTCACGAATTTTCTTAAAAAATTAAACATTTGGTTATGCGCTATCCCGAAAGTTTATACTAGGTCAGCGCATAAATCATGCGTCGACGCATGCACATGCAAACTTGAGCCAGAAATGAAATTTTTGCAATTTAAGTTCCAAACAAATAAATAGACATGTACACATATAGAACAAAACATCCATATGAACGATATGTGCTCAAAATACAATAAACATCAGGATTAGGGTACTTAATTTGCACAAAATATGATAAACATCTATAAATCGGAACGATATTACCTTGATCACCATGACGATAAGAGCCCTCACATATAGCTAAATATCTCTTTGTATTGTTGGTTAAAAGAATAAACAAGCATATATATATATATATATATATATATATATATATATATATATATATATATATATATATATATATATATATATATATATATATATATATATGAAGATCACTATCTTAAAAGATTATTAAGCACGATCCGAGATATCGAGAATGCCAAGTTCCCTACGAATGTGAAAGAAAGGCTCTGTAGCTAACGGTTTTGTGAAAATATCAGCAAGTTGATTCTTAGTGTTAACATGCTCAAAAATAACATCACCTTTCTCTACATGATCCCTAAGAAAATGATGGCGTATTTCGATATGCTTGGTGCATGAATGCAATACGGGGTTCTTAGTTAGATTAATCGTACTAGTGTTATCGCACAAAATTGGAATACGTTCAAGTTTTAAGTTGAAATCAAGTAATTGTTGTTTAAGCCATAAGACTTGAGCACAACAACTACCGGCGGCAATGTATTCCGCCTCGGTTGTTGACAAAGCAGCAGAAACCTGTTTCTTGCTATGCCAACTCACCAAGGAATTTGCGAAAAAGTGACACGTGCCACTAGTACTTTTCCTATCCAACTTGCACCCGACAAAGTCGGGATCAGAATAACCAACTAAGGAACAAATGCTACCTTTGGAATACCACAGCCCATACTTTGGAGTACCAGACAGGTATCGAAGTATGCGCTTAACAGCTTTTAAGTGGGATTCCTTGGGATGTGCCTGATACCTCGCACACATGCATACACTAAACATTATATCGGGACATGATGCGGTAAGATAAAGAAGAGATCCAATCATACCTCGATACTTCTTTACCTCAACATCCTTACCCATTTCGTCACGATCAAGATTAGCACTTGTAGGCATATGAGTGTCTATTGCTTTGCAGTTTAGCATATCAAAACGTTTTAGTAACTCAAGACAATATTTCGTTTGACTCACGAATGTGCCCTCTTCAAGTTGTTTGATTTGCAATCCGAGGAAATAGTTGAGCTCCCCTATCATGCTCATTTCAAACTCCCCCTGCATCAAACTAGAAAACTCCTTGACCAAGGTCATGTTAGTAGACCCAAATATAATATCGTCAACATAAATTTGTACCAAAATTAAGTGTTTTCCTTGACGTTTAATAAAGAGGGTTGTGTCAACCTTTCCTCTTGAATACCCTTGATCAAGTAAAAATTTGCTTAGACGTTCATACCAAGCCCTAGGGGCTTGTTTAAGTCCGTACAAAGCTCGTATAAGTTTATAGACATGATCAGGATATTCGTGGGATTCAAAACCTGGAGGTTGGGCTACATAAACCTCTTCATTTATGTATCCGTTAAGGAACGCACTTTTAACATCCATTTGGAATAATTTAAAGTTCTTTGTGCAAGCATAGGCAAGTAGAAGGCGTATGGCCTCGAGTCGGGCAACCGACGCATAAGTTTCCTCATAGTCGATTCCTTCCTCTTGGTTATAGCCTTGCGCTACAAGCCTAACTTTGTTACGCGTTATTACTCCATTTTCATCAAGTTTATTCCTAAACACCCATTGGGTGCCGATTACTCGATGATCTCGCGGAGGGGGGAACAAGGTCCCAAACCTCATTTCTTCTGAATTGATTTAGTTCATCTTGCATTGATAGAAACCAATGTGTTGTACCCCAAATTTTACCCTCCGATATTCTGATCGTTTGCATATCCTTTTCATTGGTCTCTGTTTTCGCATTTTAGTAAACATATCAATAATCATGCATTTTTTGTTAAAATTTAATTTGTTTTATTTCTTTTTTCACTAACTATTTTCAATTATCTTTTTTATTATTTTTAGTTTTATTATTATTATTTCTTTATTATTATTATTATTATTATTAATTTTATTATTATTAGTTTTATTATCATTATTAGTTTTATTATTATTAGTTTTATTATTACTAAGCTTTATTATTATTATTATTACTTTTAGGGTTAATACCCCTTTTGCCCCTTGCCATATAGGCGAAATCTCAAAAACAACCCTGTAAAAAAAAAATACAGATTCCATCCCTGCCATTTGTAGATTCCCTCGTTTTGCCCCCTGAGTAGATTTGGTCAACAAAATTGATGACATGGCGCTGCTTTGTTGGCTTTTTTTTATTTTTTACTTATTTAATTACACGCGTAGCATTTTTATTAATATTTTATTGATTGCATGTTAAAATGTCAAAATATCAAAATTTTGTCACTCATGAGAATCAAACCCATGACTTAAAGCTTACATGGGGCGCCTTCCACCACTAGGCCATCTTGATTGTTTTGTTATATTATCCTTTTGAAAATTATATATTATATTATAAATCTGAACTAGGATTAATAATGAATTATATATTACTATTAATACTAAAATAAAACGTTAATTAATTAACTACTGTAAATTTAATATTAATATGTTAAATTAATATTAATATTAATTTTAATACTGAATTATTTAATATTAAAACGTTAATTAATACTAAATTATTAGCGTTAAATAAATGAATAATTTTTATTTAATAATTTTTTAACTAATGAAATTATTAGCGTTAAATAATTTTAACTGAACTAATGAATAATTTTTTCTAAAATTATTTAATGCTATTATTTAAAAATTATTTATTTATTTATTTTATTTCAAATCTATATCATAAAAACTAAATTATTTATTTTTATTTAACGTTATAATTAATTTAAAAAAAATTCAGTTTGTTATTAATTATTAATATAAAAAACTGTTATTTTAATAAAAAATCTTTTAATTTTCAGTTTACTATTAATTACTAATATTTTTATTTTCAGTTTATTAGTAATTACTAATATTAAAACTACTATTATATTTATTTATTTAGTTTAGTTTTTTATTAAGAGTTTTTTTAAAATAACAGTTTTTTTAAAATAGCAGTTTTTTTAAAATAACAGTTTTTTAAAAATATTATTTATTATTATTTACTGTATTTATTTTAACTATAAATATTATTTAGTTATTATTAATTTAGTTAATATTTTAGTTACAAATAGTTATTATTTTTTACAAATATCTTAACTATTTAGAAATATTTAGCTTTTATTTACAGTAATTACTATTTATAAATATTTAGTTATTATTTAGTTTAATAAGCTGAAATTATTATTTAGTTATTATTTACTGTAATTAATAATTATTAAAATATAAATTATAATTTAGTAAATGTGTTTTAATATTAATACTTAGTAAATATTTAGAATTTAGCTACAATATAGTTACAATATGTATAATATGTAAAAAAATTATAGTTACAGTATAATATTTACAATATGTTATTTAACTATATTATAATAATAGTTATAGTATATATAATATAGTTACAATATATTCTAATAATAATTGATGAAAATGAAAACAAGTATGAAGATCCCGTCTTTTAATGAAAATGAAAACAAGTATATATAATATAGTTACAATATATTCTAATAATTTATGATTTGTACCCTTCATTCACAACCATTATTGGATGACTGGTTTTTTTTGCCATCTGATGTTTTTCCAGATGTGCCTTTCTCTGTCTTTTCTGGTTTTTCTTGAAGATCCCGTTTGAACTCTTCAGTATAAGAAAATCCCATAAAATCTTTTGTTGGTGTCTATCCTTTTATTCCAAATTGATCCCCAGGGGAGATCGTGTCTTCTTTCTGGTTCCATGCCCAGTAAAGAGTGTACTTTCATTTCCCCAGTGTCGTCCGGTCACCTATAAACCTGTCGTCCATCTCCTTGGACTTTTCCCTAGTGGAGAGCCCCTCTCTGGCTCCCATCCCCAGTGAGGGCCTGTAGGATTTCCTCTTTATTTTTCTATCCCCGGTGCATCCTTAGAGTCTCCCCAGTGAGTCTATCATTGGACAGTCTGTATCCCCAGTGAGTCTTTCTCGTGAATGCTAACCTTATCCTTCCCCAGTAAGCTCACCTGTGGTGGATTGCTCTTCATCCTTGGTGTTTTGTTTGTCTACCCCTTTGCATTTAGCATTCCATCATTTTCATCATATTAGAGTTCATTGCATAGCATTGCATGTCAGTGCGTCTGAGGGCAAAATTTTCGGTTATCTATATTTAAATACTTTCCACCATGATTTCATGAAGACTATCATCACTCATGTCATCCGGTGAAGATATTTAAATAGGGGCAACTGTTGTACCCCAAATTTTACCCTCCGATATTCTGATCGTTTGCATATCCTTTTCATTGGTCTCTGTTTTCGCATTTTAGTAAACATATCAATAATCATGCATTTTTTGTTAGAATTTAATTTGTTTTATTTCTTTTTTCACTAACTATTTTCAATTATCTTTTTTATTATTTTTAGTTTTATTATTATTATTTCTTTTTTCTTTAATATTATTATTATTAATTTTATTATTATTATTATTAATTTTATTATTATTAATTTTATTATTATTAGTTTTATTATCATTATTAGTTTTATTATCATTATTAGTTTTATTATTATTAGTTTTATTATTTCTAAGCTTTATTATTATTATTATTACTTTTATTTTGTTTATCTTCATGGTACGTGGGGACCACTACAATACAAACACTTCACATGGATTGCCAACTTGGATTTATCAATGGCCAAAAAGCATTCTTACACTTCACTTATCAATGGCCAAGAATCATTCTCATAAAGTCACATGGATTGCCAACTTGGATTTATCAATGGCCAAAAAGCATTCTTACACTTCAATTATCATTGGCCAAGAATCATTCTCATAAAGTCACATGGATTGCCACATCAACACTCCCACTTTATTCACACTATAAATAAGATCTCTCATTTTGGACACCAGATTCATCCCACACAAAGGCTGAATACTCTCTTAATTTTCTCCCTCAATTATTCGTGCAAATTTTCTGGAGAGAATGCTCGTCTTCATTTTTCCATAACTCGTGTCATTGAAGAGGCAGTGGACCGTCTCCACTAGATAACATTCACCTCTTTTATTTCTCCGTTTTCAAAGTACCATGATCATTTATCTATGCTGTTATCAAGTTCATTAGCATGTTAATATTTTTCTGGAAAAAGTATTGTAATATCCTATAATTTTTGTTTGGTTTTATTATGAATGATGTTTAAAAGATAAGATAAAAATTCAAAAAGACAAAAAACATGCTTCATCACCACCCTTTTATTATTTCATACTATTTTTATTTTATTTTCCATTTATTTCTTAATTTTGTTTCTCTAGTTTTTATTTTAGGAGCACTTTGAATTTTTAGTTTCAATTTATCATGTTATTTCTTGAATTCATAACTTTTTCTTTCGAATTTTGTTTTGATTTTTATTTTTCGCTTACGATCTTTATTTCGATTTTTAGGGCCAATGATATTACAAAATCATGACTTAGTTGATTTATGCAAAATGACTAAAAAGTCTTGATATGTATGAGGCTCATTTCTTTATTTTTGTTGGTCAATGAAAGTCGAATATCAAAAGATTATCGATCCTCCGATTATATCTTGATCAAGACGAGACTAACTTTATTCTTCATTTCGAGTCCATTTTCTTTACTTTAGGCCGATGACATTGCACAAATCTTGACTTTGATGATTTCAAATCAATAAAGTCTTGATAAATATGAGGCCACTTTTTACTTATTTTTATTGGTCGATGAAAGTCAAAAATCTAAGATTATCGATTTATCGATTTAAATCTTGATTAAGACGAGACCAACCTTATTTTTTTCATTCCGGTTTTATTATCTTTATTTTGGTCGATGACATAACAAACTTCATGGTTTGGTTGACTTCATTGAATCAACAAAACTTTGATCAATATGAGACCGCTTTCTCTTTATTTCAGTTTCATTTACTTTTTAGTCGATGAAAGTCAAGAATCATTGATTATCGATTCCTCGATTAAATCATGATTAGGACGAGACTAATTCTATTCCGTGTTCTTAGCAAGCAAACATAACATAACATAAACTTAGCAAGAGGTTCCTGTAGAGTACTACAGATACTTAGGGTGCTAATACCTTCCCTTTGTATAACCAACCCCCAAACCTTAGACCTCCCCCCTTTAGGTTTTTTTAACGATCTTGAACCTTTCCTTTGGATAAATCAAAGTCGGTTGTAAAAGAAAATGATGCAAGTTAAGTAATAGCTTGTTATCCGATTCTCACCGCAACAGAAATGGCGACTTCACTGGGGAATCAGTTAGACCTATTGCTGGTCCTTTCCTAAGAGGGTTAAGCCAATCTTGTTTTTATGTTATTCATGTTTGCTTATTTACTTGTATATGCTTATGTATGTCATATTTGCTTATATACTTGTATCTTTGTTCTTGCTTTATTATCCTGTTTATTTTGGGTTATCATGGTATCTATGAGTGAGATAAGTCCTAACCCGGACTTGAGAGAACACATATGTTTAGGAACCGTGGACATAGTCAAGGGAACTTCGAGGGAGAAATCCCAAAGGAGGGAACTTGAAGTCCACACTCAGTTGAGGCCCTCTTGGAGGTGGTAAATGTTGAACGAGCAATCGTGAATGCGTTACTACTTTTGACCTAGGAGCCAGAGATACTGATGACCTTTAGTTATCCCTTTTCCCCACCTGGCCTATTTAGGATGTAGTGCGATGATTATGAGGGAGTAATCCTAAATGATTGCTACGTGATATTACGCTCAGACGAGACTCTCTTAAGGATTTTATTGATCACCGAGCAATTGGGAAGTTGATAAAATCCGAAAGATGGGTTGTTGACTCTGGGAACTCTTTAGAACCTTGCTCTGCAGATACAAGAACCCTAGTACAAACCCTGTGGTTGGTTCTTTACCCAGACTTCATGTTGTGATCTCGAACCCTTGATCCTGATGCATGTGTTTTTGCATCCTGTTTGCATCGCATTGCATATCATTTTCATCTTTGCATGATTCATTGCATGCGTTTGTTTACCCAGATACTCATTTCTAGTGGTCTCTATCTTCCAGTGTCATCTGTGAGTCGTCAAGCTGATTACTCGACACCGATACAGGACTAGAGTTAACATCAGACGCAGAATGTCAGAACAACCCTCTGCCAGGGCAAGTGAAGCTTCAGCCGACTTCATCTCAGCTACTTTTCGAAGACAGGACAACTCATACTTGTAGTTGAATAGTCATTAGACCTTGTTTCTTATTGTTTGCATTTTCCTTTGTTTTGTACTAGCTGTTTGCTTCCAAATTATGTTTGTACTTTCATGTTAATAAAATAAGCATTTGCAACTTTTTGATTCAATTCATTTGTTTTTGCTATTTACTTCTTAATGCTTCCTCTTTCATGAAAAATAAAATAAAAAAATTCTCTTGTCCACTTCCTTTTGATTATGCAAAGATTGGAGGGAGGATGAAGATACTTAATACTCATAACTGCTGTTAATATGCTTTCAAATCAAAACTTTGTTGATGATGTAAGGCATTGTTTCAATCCCCAAACACTGGAGAAATAAGGAAGATAACCCCTTGTTAACCCCTTTGAGCCTTGAAGTAGGAGTTTCTTTCTTTACAAATAAAAACCTGCAATCTTAACCTGGGGCAGGGTAGTTCTCAGTTAACTTGATTGTGCATTCAAATACAAGAGTAGCATTCAAGACGCCTTTCAACAAAAGGTTGCATTCACAAATTTTCCTTTGCACATAGCAAGCAAGTGTCGAAGATGTCTTTCAAGTCGAACGCCAATGATGGTTCGCCGTAATCATTAAGCCAGGCGTTCACAACCTTTCAACTCCTCCAAATTAAATGAATAAATGTAGTACAAGATTGTTCCCAAAGTAATAAATGAAGAAGGGTCATCAAGAAATACCTACTCAAAGAAAGAGCCGAGTCCCTTTCGAGGCAAAAGCTAAGAAAGGTGTGAAGCTCATGACCTTACCTTATACAAAGAGAAGAAAGAACAAGCTTGTGCGACAACTAAAGGTTGTAAGGAAGCAGTGATCGCCATCTCAAGTCCATTGAATTTTGAACCATCATCGCTATCATCAGTGCAATTCCTAACTCATGGGAATTTGAGTGCATAGTTTGAGTTAACTGAGCATAGGACTGGAGTTCATCACGTAGATTGGGTGGGTCACAAATAAACTTTGAGCCTTTATCCTTTGTTTCTTAAACCGTGAACCAAGCCACGTTATAACCCTCAAAAGACCTAACTGAAGTAAGGTTATTTTGAAAGTATACTACAGGAAGGTTGCGTAAACTGACTCCAAAAGATCTTTGCAGGTCACCTATTTTGGGTATTACACCCTTTGCTTAAACATTTCACTTTAATGTCTTTAACCACCGTGTTCTGACCAGTATCCCATATACTTTGCACCTCTTTCAAAATGATTTTGATTTCAAAAGTTGCATGAACTTTGCATTTACCATGTTTGTACAAATACTTTTGTTTTCAAACTAGCTTTCTTCTTAAGGAATTTTCAAACAATTGAGAAACTTGGTCGGTGATCCAATCAGGGGCAAGTTCTTTCCATATCCTGTTGAGAATCAGTTCAAGATTTGAGGTTTAATGGTGACTTCTCAAAATCGGTTTATACATAAGGTTTTTCAAGACTCATACTGGGGCAAGCTTTCCTAGTGTACAGTAAAATAATTATTTTCAAGACTCATACTGGGGCAAGCTTTCCCAGTGTACAGTAAAACAATCATTTTCAAGACCCAGACTGCGGCAAGCTTTCCAAGAGCACCATGAAACAGTCATTTCCAGAATCAATCAAGCCGAAGCAATGATCAACTCATCTACAATAATCAGCCAATCTGGGGCAGTTTACTTGAAGAATCCCCAAGCATCTCTCCATCCTTCTTTACAAGGATCATCACTAGATACAGTTTATTAGTGTGGCAAAGATGTGTTCAGCAGAAACATCTCTAGTCCCAAGCAGAATGGCAGTGATCTCCGTGTAGAGGAATCAATCTTCCAGTCTTGTCTTCCCAGAGAGTCGAGCCATGTCGTCGACATCTGCATTCCCATTTGATCATATATCATCTGCATAATTTATACCATATGCATAACATGAGTGTTTTATCCTCATTTGCATTTCTCCCGAGGTCGTGTCATTATCCACGTCTTACCAAAATGTTACCTGTTCTTTTCATTCAGTGCCATTCCTGAATGTTGTCATTATCTTGCGCATCTAATCCTGTTGATAGATGTTTATCTTCTCTCATTCCAGTGCTATTCCTGGATCTTTATATTCTTTCACTCCAGTGCCATTCCTGGATGACTTTCTCACTATCATTTGATACTATTCCTGAATATAGTGATTTACCTTTACTTTCGGTGCCATTCCTGAAAGTTCATAGTCATTTAATGCTGTCTTGGATACTGTGATCCCTTTTATCCAATGCCTTCTTAGATTTCACCTTTTGTCTCATTCGTATCTGATGCCTTCTCAGATATTATGAATTATACCTTTCATCTAAAGCCATTATTGGATGACTGGTGTTTTTTTACATTCAATGCCATTCTTGAATGTAGTCTTTGTTCACACTCATCTAAAGCCATTATTAGATATTGTGAGTTATACCTTTCATTCAAAGTCGTTATTGGATGTCTGGTTTCTTTACCATCCGATGCCTTTCCGGATGTGTCTCTCTTTCTGATGTTTTTTCCAGGTCGGGTCTTTTGTTCACTTTATCTAAAGTCGTTATTAGATATTGTGATCTATACCTTTCATTCAAAGCCAGTATTGGATGTCCGGTTTCTCTACCATCTGATGCCTATCCGGATGTGTCTCTCTTTCTGATATTTTTCTAGATAGAGTCTTTGTTCACTTTATCTAAAGCCGTTATTAGATATTGTGATTTATACCTTTTGTTCAAAGCCATTATTGGATGACTGGTTTCTTTGCATTCAAAGCCATTCTTGAATGAAGTCTCTGTTCACATTCATCTAAAGCCATTATTAGATATTATGATTTGTACCCTTCATTCACAACCATTATTGGATGACTGGTTTTTTTTGCCATCTGATGTTTTTCCGGATGTGCCTTTCTCTGTCTTTTCTGGTTTTTCTTGAAGATCCCGTTTGAACTCTTCAGTATAAGAAAATCCCAGAAAATCTTTTGTTGGTGTCTATCCTTTTATTCCAAATTGATCCCCAGGGGAGATCATGTCTTCTTTCTGGTTCCATGCCCAGTAAAGAGTGTACTTTCATTTCCCCAGTGTCGTCCGGTCACCTATAAACCTGTCGTCCATCTCCTTGGACTTTTCCCTAGTGGAGAGCCCCTCTCTGGCTCCCATCCCCAGTGAGGGCCTGTAGGATTTCCTCTTTATTTTTCTATCCCCGGTGCATCCTTAGAGTCTCCCCAGTGAGTCTATCGTTGGACAGTCTGTATCCCCAGTGAGTCTTTCTCGTGAATGCTAACCTTATCCTTCCCTAGTAAGCTCACCTGTGGTGAATTGCCCTTCATCCTTGGTGTTTTGTTTGTCTACCCCTTTGCATTTAGCATTCCATCATTTTCATCATATTAGAGTTCATTGCATAGCATTGCATGTCAGTGCGTCTGAGGGCAAAATTTTCGGTTATCTATATTTAAATACCTTCTACCATGATTTCATGAAGACTATCATCACTCATGTCATCCGGTGAAGATATTTAAATAGGGGCAACTGTTGTACCCTAAATTTTACCCTCCAATATTCTGATCGTTTGCATATCCTTTTCATTGGTCTCTGTTTTCGCATTTTAGTAAACATATCAATAATCATGCATTTTTTGTTAGAATTTAATTTGTTTTATTTCTTTTTTCACTAACTATTTTCAATTATCTTTTTTATTATTTTTAGTTTTATTATTATTATTTCTTTTTTTAATATTATTATTATTAATTTTATTATTATTATTATTATTAATTTTATTATTATTAATTTTATTATTATTAGTTTTATTATCACTATTAGTTTTATTATCATTATTAGTTTTATTATTATTAGTTTTATTATTTCTAAGCTTTATTATTATTATTATTACTTTTATTTTGTTTATCTTCATGGTAAGTGGGGACCACTACAATACAAACACTTCACATGGATTGCCAACTTGGATGTATCAATGGCCAAAAAGCATTCTTACACTTCACTTATCAATGGCCAAGAATCATTCTCATAAAGTCACATGGATTGCCAACTTGGATTTATCAATGGCCAAAAAGCATTCTTACACTTCAATTATCATTGGCCAAGAATCATTCTCATAAAGTCACATGGACTGCCACATCAACACTCCCACTTTATTCACACTATAAATAAGATCTCTCATTTTGGACACCAGATTCATCCCACACAAAGGCTGAATACTCTCTTAATTTTCTCCCTCAATTATTCTTGCAAATTTTCTGGAGAGAAGGCTCGTCTTCATTTTTCCATAACTCGTGTCATTGAAGAGGCAGTGGACCGTCTCCACTAGGTAACATTCACCTCTTTTATTTCTCCGTTTTCAAAGTACCATGATCATTTATCTATGCTGTTATCAAGTTCATTAGCATGTTAATATTTTTCTGGAAAAAGTATTGTAATATCCTATAATTTTTGTTTGGTTTTATTATGAATGATGTTTAAAAGATAAGATAAAAATTCAAAAAGACAAAAAACATGCTTCATCACCACCCTTTTATTATTTCATACTATTTTTATTTTATTTTCTATTTATTTCTTAATTTTGTTTCTCTAGTTTTTATTTTATGAGCACTTTGAATTTTTAGTTTCAATTTATCATGTTATTTCTTGAATTCATAACTTTTTCTTTCGAATTTTGTTTTGATTTTTATTTTTCGCTTACGATCTTTATTTCGATTTTTAGGGCCAATGATATTACAAAATCATGACTTAGTTGATTTATGCAAAATGACTAAAAAGTCTTGATATGTATGAGGCTCATTTCTTTATTTTTGTTGGTCAATGAAAGTCGAATATCAAAAGATTATCGATCCTCCGATTAAATCTTGATCAAGACGAGACTAACTTTATTCTTCATTTCGAGTCCATTTTCTTTACTTTAGGCCGATGACATTGCACAAATCTTGACTTTGATGATTTCAAATCAATAAAGTCTTGATAAATATGAGGCCACTTTTTACTTATTTTTATTGGTCGATGAAAGTCAAAAATCTAAGATTATCGATTTAAATCTTGATTAAGACGAGACCAACCTTATTTTTTTCATTCCGGTTTCATTATCTTTATTTTGGTCGATGACATAACAAACTTCATGGTTTGGTTGACTTCATTGAATCAACAAAACTTTGATCAATATGAGACCGCTTTCTCTTTATTTCAGTTTCATTTACTTTTTAGTCGATGAAAGTCAAGAATCATTGATTATCGATTCCTCGATTAAATCATGATTAGGACGAGACTAATTCTATTTCGTGTTCTTAGCAAGCAAACATAACATAACACAAACTTAGCAAGAGGTTCCTGTAGAGTACTACAGATACTTAGGGTGCTAATACCTCCCCTTTGTATAACCAACCCCCGAACCTTAGACCTCCCCATTTTAGGTTTTTTTAACGATCTTGAACCTTTCCTTTGGATAAATCAAAGTCAGTTGTAAAAGAAAATGATGCAAGTTAAGTAATAGCTTGTTATCTGATTCTCACCGCAACATAATGCTCATCGAGTAACGCCTCCTTAGCATTTTTAGGTTCAACTTGGGAGACAAAAGCAGAGTAATAACAAAAGTTACTAAGTTTAGAGCGAGTGGTTACTCCCTTAGAGATATCACTGAGAATGTTGTCAATTGGATGGTCTTTTGAAGACTTCTAAGCTAGAGGAAGTTCATCTTTATCAGAATGATGATCATCCTCACTTTTCACGGGTTGATGATCCTTTTCCTCCTCAATACGCACTGCTTCAGGCTGATTAGTTCCCTTATCAGTGTCCTTGAGTATGTCTTCAGTAGGTACACCCGCACCATGAAAATAACTACCTTCTCCGACATTTCTCGGATAAGACTCGTCAAAGGTAACATGAACTGACTCTTCAACTACACGTAACCTTTTATTATAAATTCTATACACTTTACACGACTGAGAGTATCCAAGAAAAATACCCTCGTCGGCCTTGGCATCAAATTTACCAAGAGTCTGTTTCCCATTGTTTAACATAAAGCATTTGCAACCAAATACATGAAGGTGAGAGATATTTGGCTTACGCCCTTTTAAAAGCTCATACGGTGTCTTGTTTAGAATAGGCCGGATGAGCACCCTATTCAAAACATAACAAGCCGTACTTATGGCATCGGCCCAAAAGTATTTTGGTAATCCACCATCATTGATCATAGTCCTTCCAAGTTCCTCCAAAACTCTATTTTTACGTTCCACTACCCCATTTTGTTGAGGGGTACGTGGTGCGGAAAAATTATGATCAATTCCGTTGGAATCACAAAATGCTTCAAATAAATGATTTTCAAACTCACCCCCATGGTCACTTCTAATTAACCCAATGTTTGTGTTTAACTTGTTCTGAGATAACTTAGCAAATCGTTCAAAGGCCGAAAAGGTATCACTCTTATTTGCTAAGAAAATGGTCTAGCAAAACCTAGAAAAATCATCGACTATAACAAACCCATAATAGTTACCACCTAGACTTTTAACCCTAGATGGTCCAAAGAGGTCCATATGGAGGAGCTCAAGGGGTCTCATAGTTGAAACGATGTTTTTATATTTGAATGAGATCCTTGTTTGCTTCCCCATTTGACACGCATCACAAAGGTGATCCTTTGTGAATTTAATTTTGGGAAAACCGATGACTAGGTCTTTAGAGACTATTTTATTAAGCAAATCAAAGTTGATGTGAGCCAACCGTCTATGCCACAACCATGAATCTTCATTCATAGCGACTAGACACTTGTCTCCATTCAACGATACCTCATTTAAGTCTAGCATATAGACGTTGTTCACCCTCAAGCCCTTAAACACATTCTTTTTGTCGCTATCTTCAACTATGTAACAATCCTTTGATAAAGATACTTTATAATTCTTGTCACATAGTTGACTAATGCTTAAAAGGTTGTGTCTAAGGCCTTCCACAAGAAGTACATCAGAGATAGTAGTAGATGAGGGGTTACCTATACTACCTTTACCAAGTATCTGTCCCTTGTTATTATCTCCGTAGGTGACAAACCCCTTTTTCTTCGCCATAAAGTCGATAAAAAGAGATATGTCTCCGGTCATATGTCTCGAGCAGCCACTATCCAGAACCCATCTTCTTTCGGTGGTCTCAAGACTTTGTACCTACAAAAACAATCAAGGGAGAGTAGGTACCCAATTCTCATTGGGTCCTTTAAGGTGAGTGAAACCAAGACCGCACTTGGGCAACCATTGGTAGATGCCTTTCGGAACAAGAAACCTTCTGAAGCGGCATTTCGCAATAGTATGACCAGGCTTACAACAGTAAAGACAATTACGGTTCATTTGGAATTTACTTTTGCTATCACTATCTCGAATCACATAGGTATACTTTTGATATGGATTATTCATGCTTTCACGAAAATGTGATCGATCAATAGCAAACGTAACTTTTGGCTTAAGAGCCTTGTTTAATTTGGCCTTGAGGATTCTCACCTCTCATTGCCAAATATGACAAGTGTCACAGCCCCAATTGAACCAAGAGGTAGGGTCCTCTTCAACGTGGGCTTTTGATGTGTCCACTAAAGAGTTTTTGAGGGCTTCCAATTCCTTTTCGGAATCGGAAACCTTCTTCTCCAAATACGTGAAAATCCTTTTATTTGAGGCTAAACGTTGAAATGCTTCCTTAGCCTCATAGTGTAACATGTCAAAAGCCTTTTGTAACTCTAAATGCGATATAGTATTAACATGATCATATTTAGAATGCTTTACCTCTTTTGCTTTGTTGTGGCGTGCCATAAGACAAAAGTTAACGGATTCACTTTCGTCACTTGAGGAATCATCTTTCTCGGACTTACTATCGCTTTCCCAAGCGATGTATGCTCGTCGAGACTTGTTGGACTTTTTGTTTGAGCGACTCTTGTCATTATCCTTATCTTTGTCTTTCTTTAGAGATGGACAATCTGGCTTGTAGTGCCCGGATTTTCCACAGTTGTAGCACGTCCCTTTTACCTTGCCATTTTTATTTCCTTCGCTTCTAGATTGCTTCCTAAACTTGACTAGATTTCTATCCGAGTGTTGAATATCATTCTTACGAACATATCTATTGTACCTCTTCACAAATAAGCCCATATCGTCACCGGATTCTTCATCTTTGTCATTATTAGTTTCATCATCACTTAGATTTTGATGTGTGGACTTTGAACAAGAAGCCTTAAGAGCTATCGACTTCTTCTCCGTATCTTTTGTCTTCTCTTTCTTGATACTCTTTTCATGTTTATCCAAGCTAATGAGCACTTGCTCATGCTCATCGAGTTTACCAAAGAGTGTTGTGAGGTCTAGTGTAGCGAGATCGTTGGCCTCCTTGATAGCGGTAACCTTCAGTTGCCATTCCCTATTAAGACACCTCAGAATTTTGTTAGTAGCAACCTCATTTGGAATTGGTTTACCAAGAACATGCAATTTGTTGATAATGTGAGTAAATCATTTTTGCATATCCGCAATGGTTTCCCCTTGCTTCATGCAAAACAAATCAAACTCTTGCGTTAGTGTGTTAATACGAGCCATATTAACATCATTAGTGCCTTCGTGGGCTACTTGTAAAGCATCCCACATGGCTTTGGCCGTTTCACAATGGGAGACTCGATAATACTCATCAACCCCCAAGGAGGAGATTATCATATTACGAGCCTTCCAATCATAGCTGTACTTTTTCTCATCCTCCTCAGTCCATTGAGCTTCGGGTTTAGGAACGACAACGCCTTCCGCGTTAGTCATAGTAATTTCCATGGGACCATTTAAAATAACGTTCCAAACCTTCTGATCTATGGAATTAATATGGACGCGCATACAATCCTTCCAGTAGCTGTAATTTTTGCCTGTAAAAACTGGAGCTCTATTATAAGCCCCTTTAGGTTCGTTCGCCATGATCCAAGAAGTTTTACCGAAGCACCAGAATTAACCGGAGCTCGTGATACCACTTGTTAGACGATGGCTATGGATCTAGAAGGGGGGTTGAATAGATCCCTTGAGTTTTACACGCAAATGATTACAAAAATTTAGTTTAAAAAAAAGTTTAACAGAAGCTACCACTGGATAGAACGTCTACAACGAACCTTCTACTAAAAGGATCGGATATGCACGAATATATCGAGAATGAGTATGGAAGAGAAAAATTCAGTTTGATTACTACACTTAAAAACGCAGTCAACAAAATATCGCTTGCTTGATGTTTAATCCAAACCAATGAGGTAAAATGATAAGCAACTAAAAGCAATGTGTTCGATTTTTGCTTTGAAACAAATTATCAAACACCTAGTGTGCGTAAAACACACTAAGTGCAGAATTTCTATGGAATGTAATATAGAGCTGCTCCAAGACACAATTCAAGGAATTGTATCGATTTAACAAATAGATTCTCAGCTCGAAATTACACTACGACAGAAATTTCGATAAATTGCGACTTCACAAATTCGAACAAACTGAAATGTAAAAGAGTTAAGGGAAAGAGAGAACAAACGAGATTTGATTAGGCAGTTCCCCAATCGTCCTCGCTTTGGGTACCTCTGCCCCCAATTCCACAATTAGAATTGAGATATATATATATATATATATATATATATATATGTTACAAATTGTTTATTACAAGAGAAAACTATGAACATCCAAACCCTCAAACGTCTTCGATCGTTGATGCGGAATTTTCTCTCCCCTTGATTCAACATGAATCAAGTCCTTCGAATATGGTTGATCCAATTACCGTCCCACGCTACTAAACCGAAAGAAGCCTCCGTTCTTCGGTTACCTTCACTCGATCAATTGCAATCTACCAAAGATTCGAACCCAAACCTCTCTTCTACGATCCTCTGATTACAACTACTAAACCGAACAATTTCGCCAATTTCCGGTTACCTTCGCCCATCCCTGTAGAACGAGACGGTTTGTACAAAAACCCCCAAAATCTATCCGATTCTTGGAGGACAAAACCAACTGGTTTGATTCAAGAAACACCTGCCAAACTCTCAACCAAGAAGATGAAGATCACACTTCCTAAATTCTGAACGTTATCACTTCGATCAATGGGCGACACAAACAAAGATGATTATGTGTGATTGTTTGTTTACTCAATGAAGGAGATGAAGATGAAGAGAGAAATGGCATATATTTTTCACGTTTCTTGTTTTTTTTTTTTTAATAATGAGATGACCAAAACTATTTATAGGAAAATAAAATGACCCACACAAAATAATAACAGAAATAACAGAAGAAAGAATTAAGTGAAAAACATTGATTCAGGAAATCATGCGTCGACCTACAACCCCCATGCGTCGACTCATAGATGCAAATTTTTGTGTCATTTAAGTTATGCGCTTTCCCGCAGGTTTTTCTAGGTTAGCGCATGAACTGGGAGGTTAGCGCATGAATTGGGAGGGTCAGCGCATGAACTGCATTTTTTCAGGAAATTCAATTTTTTGCGCATTTTCACCTGACCAAGTTCAGAAACACGTACTAGACACTACTAAAATGATAATGGACATTTATTTATGGGAAAGACAAGGTCCTATGCATCTAGACACATGAACGATAATGATTAGACGCAATATACCCGACACGTGAAGTGATACCGCTCAAATTACAATCTAATTTCTCACATATTTGTTTACATCATTAAAACAAAGTAGATAGAAGAACATCCCTCACAACTAAGGCCAGCAACTGAGATAGACAGCCCATAATCCAAGACAGACATTCCTTCATCATTCTCCCGTATGATAACCTGGAATACTTCTGATCAACTGGTGAATATCCATATTCAGACTTCCATGCAATCAAGGCATGATCCACTTCAGTCTTCTCCGCACCATCCTCCCAAGGCAGTTCTTCTACTTCATCATTCTCCTGTATGATAAGATAGATACTCCTTAGACATGATGTAGCCAACAAGTTCCTAGACCAGAACTTAAGAATCCTCCACCAAGGATAACCAACCCAGAAAATATTCTAACATCAGTTAAGACATCCTTCACACATCATAGACACCACACACCATGGTTCTTGATATGCTCCACCACTGGACTTACTGTCAGCATAGTAATCCAAACTGAAGATCTTCACACAACACTACGCAACCAGCTTGAACAAAGAGAACTTCATAAACCCAGAGAGAAATAAACTCTCATCCACCAAAAGAAGGTATACTTCCATCCTCAACCTAGAACTTCTACCACAAGCTCAAAGAGAACCAGAACCTCCTTACGTTTTCAACTAACTACCCTTTTGCACAAGAGCAATCAGTTTCAAGCATCCTGCTTGATTGCACTCTGTGAAACCAACCAAATGCCACCTTTTGATTGATATCACTCTTCTTCAGAACTCCCACAAGATACACTGATCCACCAATGAAATCAGATCTTCAAGTCACATGAACTACTTGCACCATAGCAAGACATCTTGGATCCACCAAGCCTCTTAGACATGTAACATTTTCCCATCCACAGCTCCCACAAACTGCATGAGATAGACCTTTTTTAAGCATCCATAACTTCTATTCTCCTGTAGATCACCTTATCTTAAGTTGATGTGCCACATCACCAGTTGAGACTCTGATGTTAAACCATATGTCAGAACATTCTAATATGACATCCAACTGCTGAATTCAGCTCCTCCTTCTGCCACTTAGAAGAACCTCCTCCCTATTACAGAACAAGAGTTCCATGCTCTCATAGACTTGATTCAACAACCAAGTTTGAGTAGACAGCCTCCATCCTGCTTTAAAACTCCAAAGACTTCACACCTGCCACGTCTGAATCTTCAGAAAATAAGTAGTCCTAGACTGCACCATAGCCATACCAAAGAATGCCACTTTCCTTATTAGAACAGACTGTAGAATGTCAAATGGATGCCAATCTGACTCAGCAAAATTTAAACTTGGCAAACAGCCTTGGTAACCTCAATAGCACCTTGATTGAGCTCAATCTTCAACTCGAGGAATTTCCACCACCATGTCAACACCATAGGGGACGAGGTTATTCGTTTAGGGGGAGGAGACCATAAACCTTAGGGCATTATGTTTAGTTGTGCGTGAATTTGTGTTTTGTGGTTTTATTTTTTTTACATGTGTTACCGTTATGTTTAAACTTTTATGGAGTGAATGTTTTTGCTTTTATGCCATTGTTCCATATTTAATCATTATGTTTACATTAGCGGTATCATATGTGGATGCTGGTAAATGTTTTGTTGTTGCAAATATCTGATGATCCACTACATATTTTAGTATGCTATTTTGACCACCGTCCTCTCTTCTTTTTTATGTTGTCAAAGGGGGGAGAGGAATACAAGCAGCATAAATGTTATATATATAAGAATACAAGCAGCAAAAATGTTACTAACCAGATGTCAAAGACAAGGGGAGCATTGATCATCTCAAATTACATCTCTCGTGACAATCAAGAAAGTGTTGCCATCATCAAAAAGGGGGAGTATGTGAGGGATATCCTTCTAGCTATCTTGTTTTAATGATGTCAACAAACATATTAGATTGTAATTTGAGCGGTATCACTTCACGTGTCAGGCATATAGCGTCTTACCGTTATTGGTCTTGTGTCTAGATGCATAAGATCTTGTTCTCTCCAAAAATAAAGGTCCACTATTGTTTTAGTAGTGTCTAGCATGTATGTTTGACCTTGGTCTGGTAAAAATGCTCAAAAATTGAATTTCCTGAAAAATCTGCACTTCATGCGCTGACCCTTAAGTTCATGCGCTAACCCCAGAATTCATGCGCTAACCTCCAAAACTTGCGGGTAAGCGCACAAACCTGAGGACTCAAAATTCGTATCTTATGCGTCGACGCATGGATACTGGAGGTCGACGCATGACCTTTATTTTTGCATTTTTTCACTTAATTTATTTTCTGTTATTTTTCTGTTATTATTTTTGTTGATCATATTTTTCATATAAATTATTTTGGTCTTCATTTTTCAGAATAACAAGAAACGTGAAAAATATATGTCATTTCTCTCTTCATCTTCATCTTCTTCATTGTGTAAACAAACAATTACACATAATCATCTTTGTTTGTGTCGCCCATTGATCGAAGTGATAACGTTCATAATTTAGGAAGTGTGATCTTCATCTTCTGGGTTGAGAGTTTGGCAGGTGTTTCTTGAATTAAACCAGTTGGGTTTGTCCTCCAAGAATCGAAGAGATTTTGGGGGTTTTTGTACAAACTGTTCATTCTACAGGGATTCGGCTGGGCGAAGGTAACCGGAAATTGGCACAACTGTTTCGGTTTAGTAGTTGTAATCAGAGGATTGTAGAAGAAGGTCTGGGTTCGAATTCTTGGAAGATTTCAATTGACCGAGTGAAGGTAACTGAAGAACGGTGTTTTCTTTCGGTTTAGTAGCGTGGGACGGTAATCGAATCAACCATATTCGGAGCACTTGATTCATCTTGAATTAAGGGAAGAGAAAATTCTGCATCAACGATCGGAGACGTTCGGGGTTTGAATGTTCATAATTTTCTCTTGTAATAAACAATTTGCAAAAACTACATATATATATATATATATATATATATCTCAATTCCTTTTGCGGAGTTGGGGGCAGACGTACCCAAAGCGAGGACGATTGGGGAACTGCCTAATCAAATCTCGTTTATTCTCTCTCTCTCCCTTAACTCTTTTACATTTCAGTATTGTTCGAATTTGTGAAGTAGCAAACTATTGAAATTTCTGTCGTAGAATAATTGTACGCTGATAAATTGTTGTGTTAAATTGATGCAATTCATTGAATTGTGTTTTGGAGCAGCTGCACATTATTCTCCATAGAAATTCTGCACATAGTGTGTTTACGCACACTAGGTGTTTGATAATTTGTTTCCAAGCAAAATTCGAACACATAGCTTTAAATTGCTTATCAATTAATCTCATTGGATTGGAATAAACATCAAGCAAGTGATAATTTTTTGTTTGCGTTTTTAAGTGTAGTATTCAAAACTGAATTTTTCTCATCCGTACTCATCCGTGATATATTCGTGCATATCTGATCCTTTCGGTAGAAGGTTCATTGTAGACGTTCTTTCCAGTGGTAGCTTCCGTTAAACAATTTTTTTAAAACAGAATTTTTGTAGACTATTTGCATGTAAAACTCAAGGGATCTATTCAACCCCCCTTCTAGATCCATAGCCATCGTCTAACAGAAACCTGTCAAGCTTTCTTGACAACCAAGCTAACTCGGATTTGCTTAAAAGCTTCATCTAAGAACAATACATAATCCAATACCCCAAGGCTTATGGATCTGTGTGACACCTATATCTGCCACAATGCATCAATTGATACAAGGGGAGACTTACAACCTAGAGAGCCAACGACTCTCAAAACCCTAAATCCTTGTTTCTTACGCAAGACAACTAGGTTACAAAAGGCATACTAAAACCTAGATCTAAGTCTTCTATTTATAGTCTTCAGCAATCTTGGGCTTTCTATCTTTTGTCCTTGATCCATGCACATTAACTCTTGGCAGATTTGTTACAGATTTAACACTTGCTAAATCAGTGCAATACTTCAGGATGTCATGTCTTCAGGTTAAGACATCTTCTTCGACATCTTTGTTCAGGCCAGATTTCTTCATCTTTATCATTAGAATTATTTTACCCAAATTCTGTCAAACCAAAAGTGCTTTCAATCTGAATACGATTCTCATTCTTGATCTCTCACCAGATTATTATTTTGGCTTGTCAGAATGCTAAAATCTCTCATCAAAGATTTTTTTGTTTCTCCACTTTCAGAGTACCAACAAGAGGTCATAAAGATGAACTTACAACACATTTCATTCAACTCTAAAATATTGTCTCTAAGATTATAAGAGATAAATTCATGCAGGAAAAAAGGATAAAATTATGTCATTCTGTTTCAAGAAACAAGACGAATTCATACACGTGTTGCATTAAGGCAATCCCGCAGCACATGGACTAAAGTCTCTTCAATGTTCGTACACTAGTTGAACCCAACATATTCTCGCGGTGAGAATCGGAGACCATAGCTATTAAATTAACTAGGTTCACAAATCTTAATTCACCACTGATCTTTAATTTATCCAAGGGAAGGGAAAAAGAATGAATAAACACATAAGTATGCAATGCAAAGCAAAAAAGAATCTAAGGTTCGAGGGTTGGTTATACCTAGGAAATGTGCTAGCATCCTAAGTATTTGTAGTACTCTACAGGAACCTCTTGTCTTAATGTGTTATTTGTTATTTCTTCAGCTAAAGGGTGAAAAGGTAAAAAGGGGAGAGATCAAAGGTGTTAGTGCTAAGTATGCTCGCCAAGACATCGCATCTCGTGCCTACGTATCCTGACGGGAATGGAATCAGAGCATTCGTAGTTCCCCTCAATAAGGATAAACAAAGTAAAAAGAAAAGGTTGCTCGCCAAGGATTGACCTGGTGCCTACATATACTCAAAGGGATCTTGAGAAATCAGAGCATCCGTAGTTCTGACACCTACGGGTAAAACAATGTTTGTTGGTTGGTTTTAGGAGAAGAGACAAGTTGTCATCTTAAGGAGAATACTCAACTAAACCACCACAAACATGCGAAAGATGGATCTTTGCTTCACATTGAGAGAAGGGCTCCAACTCGGATATAGAATCGACAAGTATGTCACATACCTCTCTCAAGTTGAAAAGAAATAAACATTTTTCTCAACAATGTCATGGGGTAGGAGAATTATAACACAACTAAGGGTGACTAGTGTCTAATCTCTCATGGGAGAAGAGAATTTAATTGTAGGTTGTCTAAGTTAACATCCTAAGGGAACTAACCTAATTTTATGAATCTAAAATAAGATTAAGAGGAAAAGTCTAACCTAATGTTATCATTCATGGATTAATCTTAAAGTCTAATTCAAACACCAGTTAATCAAGATAGAAATCCATCACTTGAGGGAATGACTTAAGGGAACGTATGAAGCGACAAAGCAAGTACATACATTGAGTAACAAAACAAATGCCATAGAAGTTGCCACAATTAACCATCAAGATTTGACCAAAGTTATAATCAACCATCAAGAAAATTCTCTAATCAAAATTATCCAAACATTATTCAAAGTCTATAATCCCAATTAGGATCCAAGTTTAGCCCAAATCACAAACAAAGTTAAGTTTAATAAAAAACTACATTAAAAAAAATCACGCTCATTAAACTAAAGAAATTATAGATTTAATAAAATAAAAAATAAAAATAAAGTTATTTGTTGTAAAAGAAAATAAAAGAAGAAGAATAAATAAAAAAAAATAAGTCCACAAGGGTGCTGATTTGGATTGGAGGGGTGTTAAACAAAAACGAGACGGGTCGTCTCTTTGAAGCCCACCGAGCATTGCGATGAAACAAAAGAAAAGAAAAAAAGTTCACACTCAGCTTGTCTCTCATTCTCTCGTTTGATCGCAGGTTCCCCTCTATCATATTCATAGTCATAAAATTTCTTATCTTCTCCAAACATCCAGCATTACCAAACAAATAAACGATCTAAATCCTCATCAATCAATTTCATCCCCGTGTGTATTGCTACTGTTGTTGAAAAATCATGTGTGTATTCTCTATGCCTTTTTGTTGCTGTTATTGTGTGTTCCTTGTGTGTATGTGATTTGCTGCTATTTCTTCTCCCTCTGTAATGTGTGTAAGCGTTGTGTGGTGATGTTTCTTTGTATGCCGTATTTTTTTGCAATGCCTCTGCGTGTGAATGATGTTATTCTTCTGGTGAGTTTTTGTATTTTTGTGACACCCCCCTTCTGTTATGAATTCTTTCTCATTTTATAGGCTTCAAATTCTTCCAATTTTAACTGCGAGTTATTATGTTAGAATGGGTTTTGGAAAAAAAATCACCTTTGTCCAACTTGTTGCCTTGCTGTGAATACACTATTCAAATGTGCTTTCCATCTTTGCTTGAACATGTTTGATTGTGTTGGAAAGAAATTTAATTTGTCTGAAACATGTCACCTTTTTTTTTTAAATTGTGTTGGATATTATTTGAAGCTTTGATGGAGAAAGACCAAGATGTGATTCTTGATGCTTGTGATAATATTATTTCCATTTTTGTGTGATTATGTTTGGGAAATGCTGCTGATATTGAATGAATTTCTATCTTTGATTGGATTATGTTTATACATGTTTTGAAATCAATGCTTCCCTTGATGATTATTTGATTGTGTTTCTGTTAGCTCCTAATTTCGACGCTACATGATTTCAAGCAATTTGGCTTTAAAAGAAGTTATTCTTTAAAATAATAAGCTAAAGAAGAAGGCTTCGACTAGAAGGCATTCGACCATGTTTGTTGAAAGCCTGAGTCGAATAGAATGATGTCAAGACTTCAAATATTTCTAAATTCAAAGGGTCAATTCAACAGGATAAAACTGCTATGGATAATGCGCTGCAGTTACAACTAGATAGTGGAGGGAAGTTCTACTATTTGAATTTGAAAAGAGGACAGGTGGCGAAGATCCAGAAGTTGAAGGCATGCGAAGTGCCAAGTGGCGTATTCTAGGAGTAAAACCGTCAGATGGTGGTTACTTTAGAGTATTATAAATAGGTTAGTCCTAGAGTTAGAATAGGTGTGAAAAATCATATTTGTACAAGTAACTCTATATTCACTCAAAGTATCCAGTGTGTCGAGAAACAAGTGAAGTGAGAATGTACGTGATTGTAATCACCATTATCCTTTATTGCAATGCAATTTACTTTGAAGTTTCTGTTTTAGATTCTTTACTTTGAAGTCTTTTCACAAACTTTTACCTTTCAAGTCATTGACAGTACCGAGTCTTTACTTTGCAGTTTTACATTAAAAAGTCTTTACTTTCAAGCATTTACATTTATGCATTTTAAGATCTTTATGCATTTCTTTCCAACATTTAACTCCAGTTTTTTACCAAACCTTTACATTCAGCCTTTCTTTTCTTTGATGTGTTGTTCGACTTAAACATTTCTTTGCGTTTTATTACTTTCACTTTCATTTCAAAACACGTTCTTTTATTTACATACACTGTTGAAATGTATACTTTGCCCAATTGTGAGATATTCTAAAATACACTTATAGCACATGTCCTAGGATCAATCTGACCGATCCTGTAAGTTACTAGAACTTTGTTGTTTTAGAAGATCAGCGGTTGTTTACCAATTTTCAAGGTAAACAAATTGGCACGCCCAGTGGGACAGTGCTAAACGTGTGTTTGGATGTTTGTAACTTTTAAATAACTGTCAAAAGGAAGTTTTATAACTGCCTTCTTGAATATTTTTGTTTCATTGGTCGAGATTGTGGCAAACTTTATTGTATACACTTGAGAAGTGGAAAGGTAGCCAGTTCAAACGAATATAGACCAAAGAGAAGAAACACGAGGAGAATGGCATCTGGCAAAGGGAATTCGAATCCCAGTTCTGCTGGGACTAATCCTCAACCAAGCAGTTCAAGCATTCAGAACAGCACCATCAATCCTCAAGAATTACCAAGAAGTACTGTGGTGCCAACTCCAGTTCCTTCGACAGGAGGGTCGACAGTGTTAACCATGGTGACAGAGCCAGCGCCTTCGACAGCAGGACCAGGGGAGACATACGTGAGGCCTTACACTCAGCCAGTCTTGGAGTACATTGGCCCATCAGTGACAAATCCTTAGACTCCACCAGGAGGAAGTTTGACGTATAGGCAGTTTCCTCCCCCAGGATTTTCACAGCCTTTGCCTAGGAACCCAATCTATGGCATGCCAACGACAATGATGCAGAATTTGCGTACTGCACCCCCAATATTTTCAGAAAATGTGATATCTTCCCCTTTGCAGGAGTCAGGCTCTGGGGTTAACATGGGTCGAAATAACCAGTCCATAGGTTTGGGATTTTCTGCTCAAGGACCCAACTTAACAAATGAATCTGCAGCATATTTGAGGCAACAGATGGATGAGAGCAACATGCAAATGGTACATACTTTGTCTCAGACAATGGGAGAGATTTTCCAGCCATTAATCCAGAATACTACTCAAACTATTGTTAATGTAGTCTCAGTAATGCCAAGAGAATATGATAGAATAACTGAGGTGGAAAACTTGGATGCCAACGCTGAGGCTGAAATGGCAGCACACCAACCTGTGTGCTACTATGTGATGAACAATGGCTGTGTCGAAGAACATAATGCTTTCTTTGAACGGCCAACTGAGGCCATGAAAGGGCACTTGAAACCTCTGTACATTACAGGGAAAGTAGAGAACGTGGCTGTGAATAAGATCTTGGTGGATTGTGGGGCTACTGTCAATTTAATGCCACACTTTCTGCTAAGTAAGATTGGTAAATTCGACACTGATCTTAAACCCCACAACATGGTCCTTTCTAACTATGAAGGGAAGATTGGGACCACTCTAAGTGTCTTACAGGTTGATTTGACTGTGGGTACAGTGACAAGATCTACCTTGTTTATGGTAGTCGAAAGCAAAGCTAACTACAACCTTCTGCTGGGAAGGGAGTGGATCCATGGCATTGGAGCAATACCTTCATCAATGCACCAACGAATAACCATTTGGAGGCCTGATGGCATAGTTGAAAACATTGAAGCTGATCAAGGGTACTTTAAGGTGCCTGTTAATCATGTTGATGGTGTTGAGTTCGACAAAAACTTGGCGCATATTGCGCCTTGTACTCCAGCAGAATTTGATTTCACCCCAGATGACCATGCCTTCTGCTCATTACACTTGCACCCAGTGGAGGGATTTCGATGGGACAGAGAGGTCATAAGGGAAGAAGGCAATGTTCCATACTATGGGCTGCCTGAAGTAGACCCCACAGGTTGGGGAAGTAAATTCAGTAACAATGACTGAATTCGATGCACTACAAAGAATTTCGGCCTATGTGGCCGAATCTAAGTTACAAGCGGCCTGAGAGGCTGCACACAATCACATGGCTGTCGAAGCCACAACTCAGATTTATGGAGTAGGCCCTGGTAAGGACTTTGAACCTGAACCACCTGATGGGTCTCAAATCGAAGACCAAAGCCAAAGGCTTGATGCTATCTATGATAATGAGCCTTTAGGTTTTGAAAGGGATCCACTGTCAGACAATATTAAAATGTTGGAGCAAGATCCTTTGGAAGAAATTGACTTGGGTGAAGGGGAAGCAAAAAGGCCTACTTATATTAGTGCTAGTCTCGACCCACAACTCAAAGTAGAAATGTTCCAACTACTGAAGGAATTCAAGGATTGCTTCGCTTGGGACTATGACGAAATGCCTGGTTTGAGAAGAGAGCTTGTTGAACATAAGTTGCCAATCATACCTGGGAAAAAGCCAGTCAAGCAAAATCCAAGACAGTTTGCCCCAACAATCCTTTCCAAAATCAAAGAGGAAATTGAAAGGCTACTTAGATGCAAGTTCATCCGTACAACTAAGTATGTCGAATGGCTAGCTAATATTGTACCAGTCATTAAAAAGAATGGTTCTTTAAGGGTCTGTATAGATTTTAGAGATCTAAATTCTGCAATCCCTAAGGACGAATATTCTATGCCTGTGGCAGAAATGTTGATTGATTCTGCTGCAGGACATGAATACTTAAGTATGTTGGATGGTTATTCTGGTTATAACCAAATATTCATTACTGAGGAAGATGTCCCAAAAACTGCTTTTCGATGTCCAGGGGCATTAGGCACTTATGAATGGGTCGTAATGCCTTTTGGTCTAAAAAATGCTGGGGCAACTTACCAGAGAGTAATGAATTCGATCTTTCATGATTTTATTGAGACTTTTATGCAAATCTATATTGATGATATTGTTGTTAAGTCTTTTTCAGGAAAATATCATTTAAACCATCTTCGACATTCCTTTGAAAGGATGGGAAAGCATGGTCTAAAAATGAATCCTCTCAAATGTGTTTTTTGTGTGTAGGCAAGGGATTTCTTAGGCTTTGTGGTCCACAAGAATGGGATCGAAATTAACCAGAATAAAACCAAAGCCATTATGGAAGCAAAAGCGCCATCAACAAAGAAGGAATTGCAGTCTCTCTTGGACAAAATAATTTTCTTAAGGAGATTTATATCCAACTTAAGTGGAAAAACGCAAGCCTTTTCACCATTGCTTCGAGCTAGCAAGGATGGGTTCGACTGGGGGCAAGCTCAACAGGAAGCTTTAGACAAGATCAAAGAGTACTTGAGTCACCCCCCCGATTCTCTCACCACCTTGTGGCAATAAGTGTATGAGATTGTACATAGCTGCGTCAGATAGAACTTTAGGGAGCATGTTAGCTCAAGAGGATGATGATGGTGTCGAAAGGGCCGTCTATTACCTTAGTAGAGTTTTAAATGATGCAGAAACTAGATATAGCATGATTGAAAAATTATGTTTATGTTTGTATTACTCTTGTACAAAATTGAAGCATTATATAAAACCAGTTGATGTTTATGTTTCTTCTCGTTATGATGTTATCAAACATATGTTGTCCAAACCTATTTTGCATATTCGAATTGGAAAATGGGCATTAGCATTAACTGAATATTCTTTAACCTATAAGCCTTTAAAAGTTGTTAAAGGATAAGTAGTGGCAGACTTTATAGTTGACCATTCTACAGATGAGACCCCTCTGAACTATCTTGATGTGGAACCTTGGAAGTTATATTTCGACGGGTCAAGCCACAAGGATGGGACAGGCATATGAGTACTTGTTATTTCTCCTAATAAAATTCCAACAACACTTAAGTATAAAATTGAAGGCCGTTGTTCTAACAACGAAGCTGAATATGAAGCTTTAATTGCTGGACTTGAAGTATTGTTGGAATTAGGGGCAACTCATGTCGAAATAATGGGAGATTCAGAACTGGTCATAAAATAAGTTACCAAGGAGTACAAGTGCATAAAATAAAACTTGATTATGTACTTTGTAGTTGTGAATCGACTGTTGAAAAAGTTCGACGCAGTTAGTTTTCGACACATCCCTAGACGGGAAAACCAGGTAGCTAATGACTTGGCTCAGATTGCATCAGGGTATAAAGTTTCGAAAGACAAATTACAAGATGCAATCGAAGTCGAAGTTAGAGGAAGGGTGGTGTCAGTAGGATTAGCCCCATCAGATTTGGAAGAAACAAAGCTTGGATATGTTGATGAAGACAATTTTTCAATTCTGGCAGTTGATAGTATAACTGACAAGGATTGGAGAAAACCTATAATGGATTATTTAAAGAATCCAATGCCTTCGACAGAAAGGAAAATCAAGTATCACGCTTTAAGTTATGTCTTGTTGGGTAATGAATTATTCAAAAAGACTCCTGAGGGGTATTGCTTAAATGCCTCAGTAAGGCAGAAGCATACTTAGCCCTTTCAACTGTCCATAGTGGGGCATGTGGGGCACATCAGGTAGGCCATAAAATGAAATGGTTGTTATTTTGACAAGGCATGTATTGGCCTACGATGTTAAAAGATTGTATGGAATTTGCTAAGGGTTGTCAGGAATGTCAAGTTCACGCTGGCATTCAACATGTCCCTGCAAGTGAATTACATTCTATAGTGAAACCTTGGCCTTTTAGAGGATGGGCTTTGGATTTGGTTGGAGAGATTCGACCAGCATCATCTAAAAATCACAAGTATATTTTGGTGGGTATTGATTATTTTACCAAATGGGTCGAAGCTATCCCATTACCAAATGTTGATTAAGAAGATGTTATTGAATTTATCCAGAAACACATTATCTATAGGTTTGGGATCCCAGAGACAATTACAACAGACCAAGGATCAGTCTTCACTAGTCGAAAAATGCAAGAGTTTTCTAAAGATATGGGATTCAAGCTTGTAACGTCCACACCTTATTATGCTCAAGCTAATGGCCAAGTCGAAGCAGCAAATAAAGTAGTTATTGGGTTGATAAAAAAACACGTGGGAAAAAGACCAAGAAATTGGCATAAGACATTGGACCAAATACTTTGGGCATGTCGAACGTCCCCCAAAGAGGCAACTAATACTACCCCATTTCGATTGACTTTTGGTCATGATGCAGTTTTGCCTGTAGAAATTTATCTTCAGTCCATAAGAATTCAAAGGCATCATGAGATTCCATCTGAATCTTATTGGAATATGATGCTTGATGAATTAGTAGATTTAGATGAAGAAATACTCCATGCATTAGAGTTGCGGAAAAGGCAAAAGAAAAGGGTGGATAAGTCTTATAACAAAAAGGTCAAGATTAAAACCTTTTCAGCTGGAGATCTAGTGTGGAAAGTGATCTTGCCTATGGATCGAAAGATGGGGAAGTGGTCTCCAAAGTGGGAAGACCCTTTTCAAGTTATTAAGGCGTTCAGTAATAATGCTTATGAGATTCAAGAGATTGAGGATGATCTAAGAGTCTTAAGGGTAAATGGGAAATATTTGAAAAAATATAAGCCTATTTTACAAGAAATTCATATTAAGACGTAAGTTTTATTCAGATTATAAAAGCCAAGATAGGCCATGTGAGGCCAAAATGGCATACAAAGGAAAGAAAACAAGTACAATAACATGAAACCCAGGAGAAAGATCATTCATAGTCTCTCCAATTAATAGAGTTGAGGAAGGCAACATAATCTTCGTCAGCTTCATCATCAGAGTTTTGTGCTTTGGAATGTCCTTTCTTGGGTACCTTCATCTTAGTTTCTCTCTTCTTGGCACAAGAAGTTGCTCAAGTTGAAGCATCATTGTAGGCAGTAGTTGTTGCCTCAACTTTCTTTGTTTCCCCAGCCACCTTCTTGGTCATTGCCTTCTTTGAGGAAGTACTCATGCTTGCTTTAGTAGGTGCAAAATATCGCTCACGTGAAGAGGGTTTTATAGAGGCAAGGCCTTGTAAGGATTGGCCAGTCAACGATGGAAATACGTGAAGTTACTCTTGGGAGTATACCCTAGAGTTGCGCTATTAATATTCCTTTATGGAATAGAAACTTGTGCAGTTGGAACACTAAGTTGTTAAAAGCTGCGTTATTTTCATGATTTCCAAGAAAAGAGACAGAGTACTTTAATTACAAAGATTATCAAAGTTTAAGAGAAAATTTTGCAAGTCGAATATTTAATAGTAAACAGAAGTATTTAGATAAATGCCACAGGGCATTGAGATTGTCTTTACATAGGGCCTCAAAGGGGCCATAAAACATGATGATCAAAAGAGGAACTACAAACAAGAAATCATAGGACAATCAGAAAGGGAGCTTCGACTTCAACTCAAGAAAGTTGACCTTGTGATTCTGAAGGCGTTTCTCACACAGAGCTTTGTTGAGCTTAGCTGCTGAAAGTTCCTTTTCAAGTGTTTGGGCCTTATCAAGGAAGTCTATAGTGCGCTTTAGCTCTCTGGCCATTTTAGTATCGTCGAAGTCTTTCAGCTCAAGGTTGCGCTTTTCAGTGGTAGAAATCTTGTTTTGCAGTTCTTCAATTTGTTGCTTCCAAGTATCAATGTCCTTTTGGTTCGACTCCACCTCTGCCTGCCTTTTCTGTTGGTCGATCTTCAGACTTTCGACCCTAGCTTCTGATGCGTGTGCTTCATCCCAAGCTGAATGTTCCAGTCCAGTTGTAACTTCAATGTTGTCTTGGATCTTGGGAAGGAGTTTGAAGTCCTCAGACATCTGATTTATTAAAGAAGTTAACTCCACAAGGAATTCAGAAACATCTTTACTGAGAGCCAAAAGGTCCAGTTTTTGGAGGCTATCTTTCAGAAAGAGAGGAGCAGTTCGATCTGAAATTAAGACATTGTGGATGTCTCCCTTGAAGAATTTGTCTTTGATCTTTTGAAGGATAAGGCTGGCAAAGTCATCTGGAGCTGGACCCCCAGAACTGGTCGAAGTACTAAGGCTAGTACCTGAAGAGCTGTATTTCTTCCCAAGTATCATCCTGGCATACTCTCGAGGATTCGACCATTTGAGGGCAGCCAATGGGTCTCCAGTGGGGGATCCTCTAGCAGTCGAACTGACTGTAGGCCCAGGATTTGGATTGTTGACAAGACCTATTTCAGCCACAGGTGTATGGGTTTGATCTTGCTCAGTCCTTTCCCTCTCTTCTTCTTGGTCTTCATCATCTTCGACCTCCTCTCCTTCTGCTTCAGTTGGCCTTCCTTCTATGTCAATGCCAATGGTCTCTGTTTGGTCGAGAGGTTGTTGGTGAGAAACATCATCCTCTTCATGTTCAGAGCCATCGGTCTGGGATTGTTGAGTGTTGGTCCTGGAAGGCGAATTTTTGTTTGTTTCATATGCTTCAGGAGGAGGAACTGTAAGAGGGATAGGTTGGTTAATTTCGCTCAGGGAACTATATCCAGAACCAAGGTCAGAGGTAGGGTGATAAGTTGGCTCATCTTGGCTATTCAGGAGAGTTGTTGCAAAGCTGAATAAAGATTGTGGTGGGTTAGAACCACCTACATCAGCCTGAAAACCACAAGTAAAGAGAATAAGATTGGGAGAAATCTGAGTAGGGAATGCAAATACTGAGTGAAGATAGTATGCATACCTGTACAGCTGCGGCGTCAGGTCTTAAGTTTGCACTCTCAGGATCACTAGCAGTCATTTTCGACGCAACCTCAGAGAGTTGTTTCTTGACACCACTATCAGCAGGTGTCTTCTCAAGGAGTCTGGCGGCCTTTGAGGAGGATTGGGTGGTGGCTCCAAAAGCTTTGGTAAGTTTCCTTTTCTTTTTAACCACTATCTCCTCAGGGGACTCATCATCAGTATCTGGAGGGACAACTGCTTGAGCACCCTTCTTGCCCTTTTTTGAAGGCGTTGGAGGTTTTCGACCAGTCTAAAAGGTGATGCAAATATTAGAAGTTGGTTACACAAGAAGATGTAGGCAAGGGATATAAAATACCTTTGTGCCTTCAGTCTCTTTTTCGACTCCTACAGCACCCTTCGATGAGCTGGTCTTCCTGGCCATAGCTGAAAGACAGATGATTATTACAAGATTAATAATTGAGTGGTTAGTTAAAAATCACAAATCAAGGGCCTCAAACCTTCATATATTTCGGATTCGACACGAACATCCTCGACCCCTATATGAAGGTGTCCTTTGAAACTGTCCAGCGTATGTTTAGTCGCAACCACCTGTTGGGCTTTCGGTTGAGACTGTTGTCGAAGGAGTTTCAGGTGCTCACCACAGACAAACCAGTCTGGAAATGGGGGGGGGGCAAGTGCCACTCCAAAATCAGCGTTAGGCAGTCGAGGGAACTTTGGAGGAAAGAGTTCAAAAGCCACCTCATAACGTTTCTCAAGAGGAATGTTTGAAGGGATTTTCAACTGATCAGTTTTTTGTAGAAATTTCTCCTTCAAAGTGACAGCAGCCTCACGAACGGTTCGACTGATATCATCTGGTCGATAGAAAGTTTCAAAGTACTTTTGGAAGGCCTGAATTTCTTTGACATGAATGAACTTACTCTTCTTGGTATTCTCCTGCACATCAAGAAAAGCTTGGTCAATTAAGGAAGAGAAGGCAGCAACATCAAGAAATTGTTCACTATAGTACTTCGACCACCAGTTGTGAAATGGTTTAGTGCCCAAAAATATGGGTCGAAAGTGCAAAGGGGAAAGAGTTGTTTTTCTCGCGTTCCACCGGTCGAAAGCGACTGTAGCACTTCCCTCATCAAAACTGGCAGTATGAAGGACTACATGGCCTTTCTTCCCATACAGACACTTGGGGAAAATTTGAGCCAACCCAAACTGTCGAGAGACAAGGTTTGGTTGGTAAGCAATCAAGGCTGCCATATCTCTTCCAAGATTTAGCCTCTGAATGATAAATATAGGAATAAAAAAGGCTTCCCAGATGGAAACAGATTCGGCATCGAGTTTGTTGGATGAATCAGGGAATGGCCTAGTAAACCACTCAGGTCCACATTTTCTTTCAGCAAAAGGGGCCATACTGGGTGTGAAATTGTACCGCTTGGCGAACATCATAATGTAACTAGAGAAGGCTCCTTTGAGAGTTTCCCCATCATCAGTAGGTGTGAGTTTCACCAGGCGAGTACCTTCGACCCTCCTTTCTTTGATCTCAGCAAAGTCCTTGTCGACTTGCCCTTTTCTGGGAAGGCTAGCTTTGAAAGTTGCATTAAGCCACAATTGAAGCAGCCATAGGGGGCCATTCAAGTGAACAGTACCCTGGGCCTCCAAGTCTTTGAGTCGAGCCGCCCCTTCGCTGAGAGACTCATAGAGGTTTGCCAAAATCAACCCACTAAGGCAAACTCCTCTGCTGTTATGAAGTTGATTGGCCAGAGTGAGATATTTCTTGGCCACCTGCAGAGATTTTAAGCAAAATACATACCTCGACAACCATACGGTGAGGAATGCAATGTGTTCCTTGTTAGTTATTTTGTCAGTGTTACATTTGTGGTGGTTTATGAAGTGGGTGTATGTGAGCTTGGAGTCAGAGATCCCTATGGTATCCTCTGCATCAGTATCAGGATCATATGAAATGCCATCTGGTCGAAGACCTGCAATGGCAGCAAGGTCGAAGAGTGTGGGAGTAACCATTCCACAAGGAAGATGAAAGGTGTAGTGGGTACTACCCCAAAAGTAGAGTGATGTTGCCAGCAGGTTCAAACAATAAGGAATGTTGGTCTTCGACAACATAAGCAGATCATAGATTCCAATGGTTTTCCAATGATCAGCTTTGACCTTTTCCATTCTGGTCAGCCAGAGGTCAAAATCCTTTAACTGGTTAACAACTCTTACCAATCTAGTACCATCATGAAGATACCTAAGATCCATCTTAGTTAAAGTGGGTTTATCAAGGGAAGCTTCATTTTCTTTAGGGTTGCTCTTTTGCCCTAAAGGTCTTGATTTACGGTAAGAAGGGAAAAACTCACTAAGCTTCTCATCAGTGGGTTTAACATCAGCTAAGGGGCCACCTAAAGCATAAGGTGTATCAGAAACAATGAGAGGGGTCATTACCTGAGACTCGTAAATACTCCTCGCTTCCGCAAGAAGGGGTTCTAGCATGAGTTGTTGATTCTTCACCACCTTAGGTCCTGGAATGTTTGCAAATGGCGGAAGGGTTTGTTTGAACGGTGTGGCTTTACCTTTTTGACCTTTTGTTGCTTGGGGAATGGTTTGAGAAGACGCCATTGTTGGAAGTTGAAGAGAAAATGAGAGTGCGTTCTGGGTTTTCTTGAGAGAGTTTGAAGAACGAAGAAATAAGTTGCAAAAAAGCTTGAGAATGCGAAAGTTTGTAAATTGGAGAAAAAGGGTATTTATAGGCGTTTGGAAGATAAAGGGATTGTGAATCCACCGTTAAAATAAATATGATAGTGGGACGCGTGTCCTCTTTTGAAATTGTTGGATGGTGGTGGTTATGATCAGACTGCAAATCTCTAATCCCAAGAAAGGTGATGATGAAAACTGTTCGCAAATACGGCTGAAAAGACGTTTGAAGATTTGCCATCATGACATGACGTCATAAGCATGGTTGAGAGAAACTGAATAGTTTCTAGATCCTGGGTTAGTCAGTTATGACCATGTCTTTTATAGTTGAATGAGCAGGCGTTGAAAATTGTTTTATCAAAAAACGACCTTCCTACCAACACTGGCGAAAGGACATTTTTGGGGGGCAATTTGTTAGCTCCTAATTTCGACGCTACATGATTTCAAGCAATTTGGCTTTAAAGGAAGTTATTCTTTAAAATAATAAGCTAAAGAAGAAGGCTTCGACTAGAAGGCATTCGACCATGTTTGTTGAAAGCCTGAGTCGAATAGAATGATGTCAAGACTTCAAATATTTCTAAGTTCAAAGGGTCAATTCGACAGGATAAAACTGCTATGGATAATGCGCTGCAGTTACAACTAGATAGTGGAGGGAAGTTCTACTATTTGAATTTGAAAAGAGGACAGGTGGCGAAGATCCAGAAGTTGAAGGGATGCGAAGTGCCAAGTGGCGTATTCTAGGAGTAAAACCGTCAGATGGTGGTTACTTTAGAGTATTATAAATAGGTTAGTCCTAGAGTTAGAATAGGTGTGAAAAATCATATTTGTACAAGTAACTTTATATTCACTCAAAGTATCCAGTGTGTCGAAAAACAAGTGAAGTGAGAATGTACGTGATTGTAATCACCATTATCCTTTATTGCAATGCAATTTACTTTGAAGTTTCTATTTTAGATTCTTTACTTTGAAGTCTTTTCACAAACTTTTACCTTTCAAGTCATTTACAATACCGAGTCTTTACTTTGCAGTTTTACATTAAAAAGTCTTTACTTTCAAGCATTTACATTTCTGCATTTTAAGATCTTTATGCATTTCTTTCCAACATTTAACTCCAGTTTTTTTACCAAACCTTTACATCCAGCCTTTCTTTTCTTTGATGTGTTGTTCGACTTAAACATTTCTTTGCGTTTTATCACTTTCACTTTCATTTCAAAACACGTTCTTTTATTTACATACACTGTTGAAATGTATACTTTGCCCAATTGTGAGATATTCTAAAATACACTTATAGCACATGTCCTAGGATCAATCTGATCGATCCTGTAAGTTACTAGAACTTTGTTGTTTTAGAAGATCAGCGGCTATTTACCAATTTTCAAGGTAAACAGTTTCCAACTCTATGCAGGGTTTTCTAGCATTTCCGAGTTTCCTTTCCATTTCCAGAAACTGTAAAAGTTGATCAACTATAACATTGCCATTATAGTGCTGCGATGTTATCTTTCCAGCAGCCCGAATGGGTTCCCTTGCAATCGAGACGTCAACATTTATAGTATATTTCATTTGTAACTACAGTCAACATTTCAAGCTTCAACCTTTTGACATGGAATGGTTCATTATACTGGTAATAGAAGTGTTTGTAGTCTAAGAAAATATATAACGGGCACGCATGACCAAGAGATGTAGGTAGCTAAGAATTGCATAAGTTTGTTCCAGTCTTCCTAAGCTTACTTTGATACGCTCATACACCTGCTGATGAACATCAGCCATAGACAAAGTCAAGTGCATAAATACTTTTATAGTTGCCAAGACAACAACATTGTTTGCATGTTGGAGTCTATCTTTAGGGAGATTCATTGTATCAAATATTTTACTGTTATCTGAAGGAATGTACTTGGCCACTAATTCCATCGCAGGACAATGTTCTCATTCACTAAATTTCTTAATGCGATTGAGAAAGTAATAAACAGTTGGCTTGCTATGCAGAGTCTATCTTTCCCTGGATTTGAACTTTCAACCCTTTTTTTTATTTTGAATTGTACCTGGAAATCTTGGACTTGGACTTTGACCATTTTAACTTGGAATTTGTAATCTTGACATGAAGAATGAAGTTCATTTTATATGGATAATTTGAGATTTTTATGAAATGATGGATCTTGCAAATACCTTGTAAACTTTGAATGGATAATTTGAGTTGAACTTAAATTGTAAACTTAATTTGAGCTTAACATGTGAAGTCCTTGCAATATATAAATGCAACTTGTAAACTTTGAGTGAATTTGGATTTTAAATGTGGAAAAGATGTTGAAACTTTATGCTTGGACTTGTAATTTTGAATGACATGATAACTTGAATTTGAACTTGAAATGGTAACTTGAATTTGAATTTGAATATATGTCATGGCATTAAGCTAAAGTCTTGAATTTGAACTTTGGAATTAACTTGAATTTTCTTGAAGTTTTTTAGAATAAAGTTTGATGAAATTTGGATACTTAAACCTTATGACAACGTGAATCTTCTTGTAACCATCACCAATAATTTGTATTCGACATGAACTTGAAGTTCGAGGAATCCCTATAAATGGACCTTCCAATTTTAGCATACTTACCAACTTTAATCCAACCGATTTGAATCATTCGAACTCAAAACATTGTGATTCAAACTTGGACGCCATATGGAATCCATAAACCGAAGTCACACTACCTTGTCACCTTAATCTCAATAACTCCACAACCTCATCCTTTGCACCATGACCTAATTTCAAGTACTCTCAACTGAAGCAATGATGAAGCATTAATCATACACCCTAGCATCTTGATCCTAAGGCATCCTTGACCCATACACTACCAAAGCCCGATCTTGATTTTAATGAGATATAGCCACAAAGTCCATCCAAGATATCTTCAAAGTATTGATCCAAGAATGGCCCAAGAATGAAGAAAAAATTCTGAAAGTGGAGCCCATATCAAGTAGATACCCTAGGACGACCTTAAGTTAGGATCAACTGGTCATGCCCTGAAACAATTGACTGTGAGAATAAGTATTATCTCCACTTGAAATTTAATACACTTGCACAAGTTGGTTAGTGATAATAAGCACACACACAAGACCCTATGACCTAAAGATGTTATGCAAGATGATGCACAAAGAGGTGGGATATTAGGGTTAAAAATTAGGGTATGACACGTGTATTCTTGGATTCCAATTGTGACGTCTAGATTTTGTTAAAATATTTTCATGTGCTATAAATCAATTGGAAATTCGAATCCGATGAAGGTCTTTCTACCTTTAAATGATATTATTATTGATATCAGTATGTCACAATTGGAGAGTATAAAGATAAGTATATGCATTGCTAATAGAAAATTCATTGTCTCTATTGTCCTCCCACCCCAACTTATTTACATCATCTTCAGGAAGAGGTGAAGGAATAACCATAATACGATTAACCATCTTCATAATGAGAGAATTTTGAAGCTAGGTTCCAGTTTCCTTCCCCGGTGACAACATCTTTAACCATCAGGATATGGGTGTTCGCGGGCCGGTTTGGTTCGGTTTTGAGAGAATCTGATGCCTAAACCAATAAAAAATATATGGATTAGTTTGGATTGAATTTTCATATTATTTTTATAAAACCCAAACCGAGAAATAACAGGTTGATTTGGGTTGGATTGATCGGATACATAAGAAACAAATGTGAAAAAATATTTTTAAATATTTTTTTAATTTACATCAACTAATTTTCTATAATAATATCATTTTTTTTTTCATTTTTTTCATTTCTTCATATATGTTGTGAAAGTCACAAATGACGTTTTGTTTTTATTCCTTATTAAAGTTGAATATCTTATACAAAATTCCATGCGAATGTGTCATACCCCAAATTTTGACCACCAAGATTTCCCATCATTGTGTAAATCATCCTCACAATATGGATGTACTTTCATGCCTCATCAATCTCCTCAAAGATGGTTGAGCATTCACCACAATCAAGAATTAGGGTTTCAAGCCCTCTCAGAGCACTTAGACAAAGGATCAATCAAGAAATGACATGATCTTTAACTTGTCTAACCTCTTAAACACCCACAAAGGATCAAGAGGACTCCCACATCAAGAATCAAACACAAAGTTGCAGCATTCCAAGTGGATCAAGCCTCAAGAATCGCCAGTGTCATCAAATTAGGGTTTTGGTCGACCAAGGCCTCCAGATAGAAATTTTACTCTGGGCATTAGCCAATGCTTCAAAGCACAACCCAAGATACTCCAAGGGACCTCATGGACCCAATCATCAAGTCAATCTAACCTCAGGGGATGCATTCACCAAAAATCAGGAATTAGGGTTTCTTGACCTAATTCACCCCTAAGTTTACTTTTGGGACAAAGCATGAGCCAAGACCTCAAGACATGATTTGAGGGACTCCAATACACTACATTGATCCATTTGAAACAATGGATTGATCCAAGAAGCTTGATTCACAAGTTTCATTTTCATCTGGACCACAATTAGGGTTTCGAGGAAAAAGTCAAATGTACCTTTGACTTTTGACCAGTACATACTCCCAAACCTTTGGACATGATTCAATACACCCTATATCACCTATGGAATTGATCCATTAGGTTTGATTTAGGTCAAGGACTTGATTTCACAAAGGATCGCACAGTTTGGACTTCATCCAATAAAAAGTCAACTGTGCACAAAATCAAGTTTGACTTTTTGGAATTTTTCACAAATATGGTTCCCCTAAGTCAAAAATAATGCTAATGTATGATATTGATAATCATCCATCAAGAAAAATCAAGAAAAGTGAGGTTTCTTGCAAAAGGGGCAACCTTGAGAAACCAAATTTTTTCTAAGTTATGGAACAAAAGTGATTTTGGCACCAACTTCCAAGGGCCATAACTTGAGATCCAAGCAACCATTTTGGGTGATCCAAGGCTGGATTTGTAGGTCTTGATACACTCTACAAAAGATTCAACTACCTCAGACTCCAATTCTTTATGGATTTTAAGTTATGGAGTGATCAAAATGACAAAAACATGAAAATGACACTTTTTTCAACACTTAGTGAAAATCTGCCTAAGTACCAGCCTTGAACATCAATGTTCATGAGGTTTTTTCAGCTGGATCCATATAGTTTCAAAATAAACTATGATCACACATGTTTTGTATCATATGAGGGCTTTCTAAAAAGCACAAGATCCTCCCATAACTCTACCTGAGCAGTGAGATATGAATCCCTCAAGATCACAATTTCCAACTGTCCTAGGCAAGGCAGATTTTGGCAGATTTTGTTGTTTTGCTCGATTTGGAAAAATTGAACAACTCCAAGCTTTGCCATCATTTTGGACACATCTGAGGGTAAAACAAAAGAAGAATGATCTGATCCCCAAGCCTCCAAAGTTCAAGAATCTACCTTAGCCATAACAAACCTAAAAAGGCTAAAAAGGTGCCAAGACTCCAATTTTGTTTCAATGCATTTAATGGATACACCAAGGTGGCATGGACTTACACATTCCTAACTGAATGAGTCAAGGATCAGCACTGAATCAAAGAGCCATAGGCTTGTGCCCTAACCTCAAGTCAATGGCTAGAGGAGACTTGAGATTCCTTTTGCTCAACATTGGCCAAAGGTATGCTACAGCTGTCATTCACTATTGCTTGCAAAACAAACATGCTCTACTATAAATAGAGCTCATTTGTGCTCAGTTTGAGTACACCAAAGCACTACAACACTTGCTTTCCTCAAAATCCCTCTCTTTAGGCCAAAATGCCTTCTTTCACAAGGTATCTCCGAGTTTTTGAGTTAGAGAGCAATTCCATCACAACTCGTGATCCAAACACCTCTAATATGTTGTATCTAAGCTGATCAAACACTCACTTGTGACCTGAAACACCAAAATCACAAAGTTCATTTCCAAAACCTCAAAATTGGACTTTTATGCATTTTTCAAGCCATGCCTTGATTCAGTCACTTCCAAAACCAAACTAAACCTCAAACACACTCCAAATATCATCCTCAAACTGTCCCAAATGGTTCCCCTCATCCGGAACACCATTTGAGAGAGTTACCATATTGGTCACTTTTGCCCATTTTGCAAGAAAGTGCCAAAACTTGTTCCTGAGGATTCCAGCTGGTTCTAATCATTCTAAAAGCTTCTAAGGGATCAATGAGAGTGTCCAAAGCATCAAATTACTTCTGGCACAAGGAACTTGGCAGATAGCACAAAAAGCTCAAAGAGGTAAGTGCATGACAACTTGAACTCTTTGAATTATGCATTGCTTTGAAGTCCACTGATCATAAACATCTCATACATGTTATATATGTTGTGTTTGAACCAATTTACCCTGTAATTCTTGCCTGTACCATGTGTTAGCATAGAAAATGCAAATATAGGCCTATTTCAAAACCACTATTGGGTTTTAAAATAGGGACCTCATATGAAAAAACCAAGACCACTATTGGATTCCTTGTGAAATTCTAGGTCAGATGCACCTAAATTTTGTCCCAATCCATAGAGAAATGAGAAATTTAGAGGCTTCACGTAAATTGCCCAAAAGCTTGCCTTGCCTTGCCCAGGCCTAGAAGTAAGGCATGACTTATGATTTAATGGGGTGGTTTTGATACACGGATGTATCACCACCCCAGTGGTAGCGTACATGTGTGTTTGGCTTGATGGTCTTGGGTTCAAACCCCACCCAGACCATTTTGCCATTTCCCTATTTTTGCTATTTTTTTTTTTCATATTTTCATGTTTTTGTTAATTAATTGAAAAATTAATTTCTCTCTCAATTTCAATTATTTTTTATTGGTTCTTTTTCTGAAAATTCTCAAAAATGTTAAAATATTTTATTCCATAAAAATTTCACAAAAAATATTATTTATTTCATATATTTGATATTTTTGTAAAGAATTACATTTTTATTTGTTTTTAAACATTAAAAATATTTCTTTCTCTTGGTTTTGCAAAATTCAAATGATTTTTTAATCATCCCATGAATGAAACATGATTTTTCAAATATAAATGCAAGGTTCCAACCTCTTTTTCATATGTTTAATTATTTTAATTGAATTTTTATTCAATTAAAATACATTTTAAAACGAAAAATTAGGGTTTTGATCACTATCACCCTAACCAACCTTTTCAAACAACTTTTGGGCCTCTAATAGAGTGTAAGACCCAACCCCCTTTGTACATAAATAAATTTGGGCCTCAGTCATTGTATAAGTCCCACTGTGTTTTCAAAAACCCACGATGCGATCGTCGCCTTTTCAAAAAATCAACTGGGCCTACCCTTGTGTTGTAAGTCCCGTTTCTTTTCTTTTTTCAAACTTTTGGGCCTCTCCTTGAGTTGTAAGACCCATCTCTTTGTACAAAAAACCTCTTTGGGCCTCAGTCATTGTATAAGCCCCAGTATAGTTTACAGAACAACGGTACGGTTACTGTTTTTCATCTGGGTCTATCCTTGAGTATAAGCCCCAACAATCTTTTCAAAAGCAACTTCCCTTTTAATTTAGGTTCAGATATACAGTTATTATCAAAACTTTCTTTAATTTCTTGAATAACTAACAATACAGCTATGGAAGCTTGCTCGCCTGTAAGTTTTATCAGCTTTCTTTTACGTACTTGCACATATACATGTATATATTTGTTTGAACATCATGAAAGCTTACTCACCTATAAGTTTTTATCAGCTTTACTTTACATGCTTATATATATATATATATATATATATATATATATATATAACTGTATTATGGGAATCTTGCTCACCTATAAGTCCTTCCTTCATATCCTTTTAAATACTTGTCATATATCAACTGTATATATACTTGTATATTTGCTTAGAGTTTTCCCCGACAACTAGGTCTAGAACTAGATAAAGCCAGTTGGTCACTCTTAAATACAGTCAAAACTAGATCCCCATAGGATTTCCAGATACAGTCTTGCCTTCTCTTGGGCTTAAACAATATGGAACAAAGAGAAAGACATTATTCCCGGTGAAACTTTTCTCAGACTGTCACTATTAGAAATTGTAAAGGAAATTCATTTCCCCAGAGAGGATTAATTCTTGGTGAAACCTCTCTTGAATTTCTTCAAATCCTAGAAATGTTCATTAAATAAAAGATTATTCTCGGTGAAACTTTTCTTGAGCTCTTCTTAAGTTTGGACCCACAGGCTTCCTAAAAGCATCCCCGCATCCTCTTGGGCTTTGTACAAGGACCCTCCGGCTTCTTAGAAATTCTCATGCCTTCTCTTGGGATTAATACAAGGACCCTGAAGACCTATTAAAGGTATAGGATAGAACTTAGTCATCCTTTGCTAGAGCAGTCTTTCCAGTGTCAAAATCTCAAACCATTTTAGGGTTGATTCTCATCCCTTAAAGCACCTGCCTCCTCTTGGGCATCATACAAAGATAAACTCTTCCACACCAGTAGACTTGGACAGTCTAATCTCCTCTTGAGTCTCAAAGACCTTCTCAAGTTCCATAGAGAAACCCTGGTCATTTTAAATAAATCTCCAACAGAGTTAGAACCCATGGGTTCTAAAGCAAAGACAGCCTCCTCTTGGGCGTTGTACAATGATTCTCTCCAACGGAGCTAACCTTTTCAGACTCTCTTGTTGAGTCAATCACCTTTCAATACTCTCTTGTTGAGTCAACCCTTCTCAGCCTCAATCTTGGGCTTTGTACAAGACAGATAGAAACACTCTCTTGTTGAGTCGATCTTTTTCAGCCTCCTCTTAGGCTTGGTATAATGATTTCCCCCAGTAGAAGTCAGCCTCCTCTTAGGTTTGGTATAATGATTTCTCCAGCTTGTTCAACCACAATCTTGGGCTTTGTACAAGACAAATAAAAGCACTCTATTATTGAGTCAAATCCTTTTCAGCCTCAATCTTGGGCTTTGTACAAGACACTTAAAAATCCTCAACTGAGTCAGTCTCATTTCAACCTCAATCTTGGGCTTCCCTAAGCAGAGTCAATCCTCTTTTCAGCCTCAAACTTGGGCTTTGTACAAGACACCGTATAAATCTCTCCAGCAGAGTCAAATCTTCTTTTTGCCTCAATCTTGGGCTTTGTACAAGACAGATAAAACCTCTCATCCGTAGAGTCAGTTTCCCTTTTTAGCCTCAATCTTGGGCTTTGTACAAGACAGATAGAATATTTTCCCTGGAAAAGTCAAACTTTTAGCCTCCTCTTAGGCTTTGTATAATGATATCCCAAAAGAGTCAGTCTCTTTTAGCCTCAATCTTGGGCTTTGTACAAGACAGATAAACACTCTCTTGTTGAGTCAGTCTTTTCCAGCCTCCTCTTAGGATTTGTATAAGGACTTCCCTAGTGGATTCAATCAATCTCTTAGCTTCAACCTTGGGCTTTGATCAAGGCACACAAAAATCAACATTCCCTTCAGAGGAAATCAAAATCTCTTTGTAGGAAGAAATTTCTCTGTTTATCACTCTTCAAAACAGATAACTCAAAACAAACCTTAATCCTAGATAACTGCTGTAAGCGACACACTTGTTGATTCAAATATCCAAGTTGTTATCCATCTTTTATCCTGGTAAATCCTCTCTTTCATCTAATTGCTGTAAGCGGCAAGCCTCTGGATTGTTTACATCCACGTCACTGTCCATCTCTTAGCATGAAAGACTCCTAAGGAAAAATGGCATTGCTCTACACTGAGTTAAAGTTTTCTCCTTCAGGATAAATCCCTCATAAAGGAAATTATGGAATTGCTGGATTCACATATCCCAGTTAAAGTAATCCTCCTTTATAAACAGTCACCCAACAGTTGTGATAAACAGACAAGATGTCTCCTTTTAGAGATAACAAATTCTCTCTCAGTCAAACCTTTAGCTTTAATCTTGGGCTTTGAACAAGACACAAATAACCTTTTAGCTTCAATCTTGGGCTTTGAACAAGACACCAAAATATAACATCTTTTCCTCCCTTAGAATAAGAGGAACTACGATTGCTCTGATTTCCCCATTTCTTTAAACGGGAATACGTAGGCATAAGATTGCGAAATCTTAGCAAGCATACCCATCAAAAACTTTAGGTCCAGTGCCTTCATACCAATACAAAACTTTAGGTCCAGTACCTTCGCACACTAATAAAAAACCTTAGGTTCAGTACCTTACCAAAAACATCGGAAAACCCGAACATCAACATCAACTCACTCTCTCTCTCATATTTCCCAAGAAACTTTCCCAACCCATTTTCGGATAAACACCATCAAGTACAAAGCAGAACCTAAAACTAACAACCTGTGGATAACCACATATAGGATGGAAAATTGACAACTCCCCATTGTATAACCTGACCCCGGACCCCCGAATCTCTTTAAGCATTTGTTCAGTTAAACATTCGCGTGCAAGGTTAGTATTAGATGGCTTCCCTTTCCCTTCCAGCTTCACGGGATAAATAAGAAATCAGAAAGTAGCATCCCCTCCTCTTCATTGAGGAGAAAACCCAATTCTGCGATAAGGTGGTCGCGTCACCGACAAAAATCACACGCTACAGAATGATATAAATTATATAAATTAATATGGTTGGTTTGGTTCATTTTTAGCCCAGACTAAAAAAATGCCCAACCCAAACACCATGGTTTGGTTTGGATTCTGGTTTGTTTCGGATTTACCCAAACCAATGAACACCCCTCGTCAGGGTACTATCCAAAATTATACCAGTTTGTGTTAAATTAAAGAAAATAATTTTTTGTGTTATAATATAATGGTTAAGCCAAATGATGACCCTTCTTCCTTCTCCGAGCTTCCACACCATGTTCTTATGAAATTTTTCTCAATTTTTTGTATAGATTTCCACATTGGGGAATCAGTCGCCTTAAATAATATTCTCCACCAGATTTTGCTTTATGACATATTTACTAATAAGAATCTAACAACATATTGTTAGATTAATTATTTAATTAATCAAATATGGATTGACATAATTAATTATTAATTAATTATATTATGGTCTATTGTTATTAAACACTAAATAGATGAATTGTTTGATTGGATTTTGTGTCTGAATGGATCGTGATGGATTGGACCATTCAGTTAAGTCCAATGAGAGGTCCATGCTCTCAGCCATTTAGATATTTAAGTGTCTCCCCATTAGACAATTAACATATTCTAAAAACCCTAAACGACAATGAGGGTAGTAATTCTCTCATACTCATTATTCCAACGACCGTCTCTCAAAACCACAAAAGATACACCGTTCTTATTGTTCTTGATTATTCAATAATATTATAATATGTTATAATTTGTATCTATCCGATTATTTCAAAATCTATCAATTGGTATCAGAGCCTGGTTAGATATATATTATACCTATTATAAAATATATGAATTTGGTTTTTCTAAAACAACCTTTAGCCACAAATCAAATAGGTGACTTTAACTTTAGAATTTAAAATTGATTTGTGATTTCAGTTTTCAATCACACTGTATATTATGATTTGATTTTTGTATAAATAATGATATCATTTGTATATTGATAATCATGCCATGAAAACTAAAAGCAATATCCAAATAACCACCGTTGTGTTGCTCGATGATCGACTGATTTTCAAAAATCTTAATGATATATATTTCTATTTTGTTTGTCAATAATGAAGTATACAATTGTGCATCACATATATATTGACAAACATTATTTTTACTAACAACGTTTTTTTACTGGTGTGGGTTTTCTTAAAAGAGAAATTTTTGAATTAATGTTTCAGTAGAATTAATATTAATATTTCTAATGATTTTTAAATTTATTGAATTTTCTTCATTATTTTAAATTCTATATTTAAAGTCAAGATACATATGCTACTGTATTGCCTATTTAAAAGGTTTGGAGTTATAACTAATTGCTATCTTGAAGGTAAATAAAATAAAGCATTATGCAATCCATGAGCATATAAATTGGCAGAGATGAATTATTAAATATTAGCATTTTAATTTAATTTAGTTGATTTTAACACTAAATATTATATCTTAAATTTATAATAATTAATATATACTATTAAAATATATATTATTTAATTATCTGCTCGCTCATTCGTAAAATATTATAATTATTTTGAGTCATTATTTAGGAAAATTAAATTGTATTTTTCTTAAATTATGTTGATTTATAATTAGAGTCTACGAGTATGATATAACGATTTAATCTTTGATCATGAATCATATTTTTTGAGATGACATTGCAATATCCTACAAATCATTAAAAATTCAGAGGCTCTATAAAAGGATGCAAATCAAACTCTTTGAGGTTAGTCATAATTTGATTATATTTATTAAAACTTTTATGACTTGTTATATAATTGCATATATGAATAAATTTATTTAATATATTATTATTCACTCTTATTTTTGAAATTATAAATATGCAATTATATAAATGTTGTTATTTTTCAAATTTTTTTTTAATTAAATCTCTCTATTTATTTTCATAAATTGATTTCTTGTTATATACTCAAATAAATAAATAAAAATTTAATTTTATGTGTGTATTAGAAATCTTATTATCTTGAGAGTTTTATTATGAGAAATTAATAATTACTATTAGTTTGTATATTGTAATCTCACCTATCGTAGATACAATTATATAAATTTTTCTATTTTGAATAAAATATAAGCATTTTTTAATTTGTGTGATTGTAGCTCATCTATCGTGGATACAGTTATACAAATTTTGTTTTATAAATAATTAAATTTATTTTAATTAGAATAAATATTATATTAATAATAATTATACCCTATCGGTGTGTTATTATTAATATAGTTGTTGTTCAATGTACTTATAATTTTATATTTATGTCAATTATGGTTCGAATACCCTATCGGTATTAGAATTTTTAGGTGGCATATTATTTGTGCATTGTTGTTATACTTCTAATTAATTACTATTGATATTCTCATTTGAAATTATAATAAATGAAATTTTCTTTTAAAGACATGTAAAATTATTTTAATTAAATGAAATCCAATAATGTATTTTAAATCTTTTTTTAGTTCAATGGATTCCAATTCTCTATGTATTATGTAAGGATGGACATATCCTATCGGTTTGACGTTACTTGACATGATCATTGTGTGATAGAGAAAATATTTGACTATTTGTTAAAATATTTTTAAAACTCTTGAATTAATAGTTCAACTATTATTCTCTATCAAGTAGGAGAATTTAACATGTCAATTTTATATAACGAGAATCAAATATTATTTAATTAATATAATATTATCTTATGGAAACTTATACCAAGGATATTATAGTCTTATGTTATTGATGAAAATTTATGACTACTTTTGTTATATCCTCAATATTAAATAACGTAAGTCTCATATTTTTCCGCTGCGTATAACATAATATAATTCTCAAATGTGCGTACTTATCATTGTAGCATTTGAGTTTTGAGTGAGTTAGTAGGATGTTGTATATAATCCTATATTATATTTAAAATTATATGGATTTCATCTCACTCATATGATGATAAATCTTTTATATGATCATCATTATCTTTTATGTGAAATTGTCTAAATAATTATGATATTCTATTAATGTGCAAAATATGTGGTTGAGTTTATAAAACTCTAATAATATTATACAACCACTTTTCTGTAACGTTTTGCACTTAAAAATAAAATTAGCATCCCATTGTATAATCAGAGTATTTCATACTAGTGAGCTCTGATAAATCTGTATCCTATTTATAAATGTCGGATCAGTGGGAGTGCATGTGTACACAATTATATAATTCGATATTGTCATATATTCTTGCGCAATTTATAAAATATGACATATTCTAAGAAGACTTCAAAAATATATAATAACTCTAAGAAGTCTTATTCTATTATACTGAGATATATATTATTCTCTTAATCTCATAAAACATCATAATTTGATGTTTAGGTCGATATTGAAAAGACACAATAATTCTTTAGCATGCAATAATATTGTGTTATTCTATCTTCAATAGTCCACATTTACTATTGAAATAATATAAGCAAGTGTGAGTAAGTGGGGAAATAGTCCCACATTGGATAGGAATGTGGTGACTTGATCATTTATAAGTGGGAGAACTCACTCACCTAAAACCTTAAGGTGATAGGTGAGTGGGTTCTCTCACTTATAAATGTTCAAATCACCACATTCCTATCCAATGTGGGACTATTTCCCCACTTACTCACACTTGCTTATGTTATTCTAATACTCCCCCTCAAGTGTGAGCCCACAATGTCCCCCCCCCCCCTTTTTTTATACTTGTACCGCCGTTGACACATTTTTTCAAGGGCCTTTAAAGGGCATTTCGATACACCACTTCATGGGCGTCGATTTCAACGGAACACCACTTCCTGGACATTTCGATACAAGTAAGCCGGTCCTTTCTCGAACCAGACTCTGATACTATTTGTTGGGGGGAGTTCACTAGGGAGCATTGATACATAATGTAGGAATAGGCACCTTTGTGAGAGACACAACACTTGTCCACCTAAAACCTTAAGGTTTTAGGTGGACAAGTGGTGTGTCTCTCACAAAGGTGCCTAGTCCTACAATATGTATCAATGTTCCTTAGTGTGAAACTCCTCTAACATGGTATCCAGATCCCTGGTTCGTAAAGGGACCAACTTACTTGTATCGAAATGCCCAGGAAGTGGTGTCCCGTTGAAATCGAAATGCCCAAGGAAGAGGTGTATTCGAAATACCTAATAAGAGGTGCCTTGAAAAAGATGTCAACGGCTGTACAAGTATAAAAAAGGCGGAACATTGTGGACTCACACTTGAGGGGGGAGTGTTGGAATAATATAGCAAGTGTGAGTAAGTGGGGAAATAGTCCCACATTGGATAGGAATGTGGTGACTTGAGCATTTATAAGTGGGAGAACCCACTCACATATCACCTTAAGGTTTTAGGTGGACAAGTGGTGTGTCTTTCACAAAGGTGCCTAGTCCTACACTATATATCAATATTCCCTAGTGTAACTCCCCCAACAAACGGATAGGAATGTGGTGACTTGAACATTTATAAGTGAGAGAACCCACTCACCTATCACCTTAAGGTTTTAGGTGGACAAGTGGTGTGTCTTTCACAAAGGTGTCTAGTCCTACATTATATATCAATGTTCCCTAGTGAAACTCCCCCCAACAAATTGGTATCCAGAGCCTGGTTCATAAAGGGACCGACTTACTTGTATCGAAATGCCTAAGAAGTGGTGTCCCGTTGAAATCGAAATGCCCAAGGAAAGAAGTGTATTCGAAATACCTAATTAGAGGTGCCTTGAAAAAGGTGTCAACGGCGGTACAAGTATATAAAAATGGAGGAACATTGTGGCCTCACACTTGAGGGGGAGTGTTGCAATAATGTAAGCAAGTGTGAGTAAGTGGGGAAATAGTCCCACATTGGATAGGAATGTGGTGACTCATTTATAAGTGGGAGAACCCACTCACCTATCACCTTAAGGTTTTAGGTGGACAAGTTGTGTGTCTCTCACAAAGGTGCCTATTCCTACACTATGTATCAATGCTCCCCAGTGAACTCCCCCCAACAAATGGTATCAGAGCCTGGTTCGAGAAAGGGACCAGCTTACTTGTATTGAAATGTCCAGGAAGTGGTGTTCCATTGAAATCGACGCCCAGGAAGTGGTGTATCAAAATGCCCTTGAAAAAAGGTGTCAATGGCGGTACAAGTATAAAAAAAAGGGGGAACATTGTGGACTCACACTTGAGGGGAAGTATTGGAATAACATAAGCAAGTGTGAGTAAGTGGAGAAATAGTCCCACATTGGATAGGAATGTGGTGACTTGAACATTTATAAGTGAGAGAACCCACTCACCTATCACCTTAAGGTTTTAGGTGGACAAGTGGTGTGTCTCTCACAAAGGTGCATATTCCTACACTATGTATCAATGCTCCCTAGTGAACTCCCCCCAACAAATGGTATCGGAGCCCTGTTCGAGAAATGGACCGGCTTACTTGTATCGAATGTCCAGGAAGTGGTGTTCCGTTGAAATCGACACCCAAGAAGTGGTGTATCGAAATGTCCTTGAAAGGCCCTTGAAAAAAGGTGTCAACGGCGGTACAAGTATAAAAAAAGGGGGGACATTGTGGACTCACACTTGAGGGGGAGTATTGGAATAATATAAGCAAGTGTGAGTAAGTGGGGAAATAGTCCCACATTGGATAGGAATGTGGTGACTTGAGCAGTTATAAGTGGGAGAACCCACTCACCTATCGCCTTAAGGTTTTAGGTGGACAAGTGGTGTGTCTCTCACAAAGGTGCCTAATCCTAGTGAAACTCCCCCCAACATTTACCAGGTCATAATATGAAAGTACAATTAAATATCATTACTACTATCGAGTATGATACTGTGTTGTGAAAAGTACTTATGATTACTCTCGTAATAGGGTATCCCTATATGTAATTACTATTTTTAGACCTATGTGGATATTCTATGACCTATAATTTAAAACTTATTAGTATAATCACTAACCATAGACTTATACACATCAATAAGTCTTATGATATTTTGGGTTAGTAGGAGTTTATCAATAGCATTTTCATATGCTTGGGCTATTCTTTATAACATATTGCTTTTAACTTAAATATGTTACTCTAAATTCATCATTTTTTATATAAAATTGTGAGTTTTAACATGTATGATTTGTCTTCCCTATCGGATACAATTTCTGCAGCATTGAAATTGACTTCTTTTTGATTGATTAGTGTTTTGACCATTATTGATATTCTAATATAAAAATCAATATTTTTTAATAATTAATTATTGTCATCCAAGTGGGAGATTGTTAGATTAATTATTTAATTAATCAAATATGGATTGACATAATTAATTATTAATTAATTATATTATGGTCTATTGTTATTAAACACTAAATAGATGAATTGTTTGATTGGGTTTTGTGTCTGAATGGACCGTGATGGGTTGGACCATTCAGCTAAGCCTAATGAGAGGTCCCTGCTCTCAGCCATTTAGATATTTAAGAGTCTCCCCATTAGACAATTAACATATTCTGAAAACCCTAAACGGCAATGAGGGTAGTAATCCTCTCATACTCATTATTCCGACGACCGTCTCTCAAAACCACAAAAGGTACACCGTTCTTATTATTCTTGATTAATCAATAATATTATAATATGTTATAATTTGTATCTATCCGATTATTTCAAAATCTATCAATTAGGATTATTTCAATAATATTATAATATGTTATAATTTGTATCATTAGGATTAGTCAATAAAATTCCACAACGTTTTAAAAATAAAAGCATCATTCATTAACTAGGCTTGTTTGATGACTAAGCCCCCACGATCCTTAGACATACAACAACTTCCCAATTGATCAGATGATCCTTACGATTCTCTTAGTGTGTCCCCAAATAAATCCTTGTTTGAACTTTTCCTATGTTTGTGTACTGCTATTTTCCTTGGATTTTGGTAAACAACCGCTAGTCCTCCAAAATTGATACTTTGGTTAATTGCAGAATCGACTAGATTGATCCTAGGACATATGTGCACAGTTTTTCTTAAGTTTTCTTGATAATAAGTATTTCGACACTAATTTGTAACTTCAAAGTAATTCAAGAAAAATTTGTAAAATATAAAGAAATGAAGACTGACTTCGACTGAATTTTAAAAGGCATGAAAATAACATTAACATAAATGACTTGATATTGAATGAAAATATGGTGATTCATACGTACATTTCACTGAGTAACTTTTTTCTCAACACACTTAGATACTTTGAGTAATATGAGTTTTATATAAAATCGAACACGCTGAATCTTGATACTAAGACCCCTATTTATACTAAATTAATAGTAACAGTAAAGAACGATCCCCTTTCCAGAGAATGACACGTTTTCACTTGCATGTGTTTTGTCCTTCACGAGCTTCCACGCGTCCTTCAAGAAACGGATAAGGCTAAAAAATAGTTAACCATCCTTATTTCAAATTATCTCGTCGAAACCATCATCAAACTAGGTCCAAAATATTCTAAGTCCTAGAATGATACCACCCTGTAGAAGTAGAAATCTCTTCGCCAGTATTCATTCGAAATCCCACCAAAATATTCTTAGTCGAAATTGACTTACATGCTTCAAATATTCCTTTCAGTTTTTCTTGACATCTTAAATCCTTCTTAGCGTCGAAATTTCAGCTAACAAAATTCCCCCAAAAAATGTATTTTTCGACAAAAAGGAGAAAAAGGACATTTTTTGAAGGCTTCGACGCTACAATTATTTTACTGCTATGACATCATGGTCATTATGACCTCTTTTTCTCAAACGTCTCATTGAGACATGCAACATCCAGATAATAATCATGATCACTAGTTTGTAGGACAACCGTGGCACCTAAAAAGTAACAGCTCATCCAACCTCTACAACATGAACATGCGTCCCACGACCTCATCCCGTTTGCCACCTCATAGAAACTGAATAGTTTATTTCTTCTTCTATAAATACCTCTTATCTTCCTCATTTGAACTTTTTACATCTTCCAGCCCTAGAACTCCATTGCATCTGCAATCTTTCTTAATAACACTCAAAAAATCTTTTTTACTTCAGATTCTTTAGCTTTTCACAATGGTATCTTCAAAATCAAGGAACAACAAAGCTGGCAAGAATCAAAAAGAAGTTCCACCACCCATTACTCAAATTCCTAAGCCATTGTCGATGGGGAATCAAGAATATGTTCCTGAACCACCTCTGCAGGAAGAAAACCGCATGATTTATCAATCTCGAGCACTTATTCCCTTCTCTATTACTGGTGAGACCCCATGCATTTATGGGTCCTTTGCCTGATCTTAGTGTAGATGATGAAGAACTCAAAGAATTTTTCCCTACTTACCACCGTACTGACCCCATATCTAGCAAAAGGAAAAAAAAAGTTGCTAGTGAAGATGTTAGTGCTAAACCAGATTCTAAAAATGATAAATCTAAGGCTAAAAACAAAGTTGATCCCCAGGCAAAACCTTCAACTGAAGCCCCAAAAATCAAAGACTCAACTGAGATAGAACTAGAAAAAATAATTAATTTAGAGTACATGAGCAACATTCTTAGAGTCTTTCGCTCTTGTCCTTTATCTAGAGACCCTGAAGCTTATCTCGCCTGGCTTGCAAAGGTTGAGAAGAAAAAAAACTCAAATATGGAAAAAAATGGGAATTTTCGACATGCTTCAATTGTCAAAAGTGGGACCAGTATATTATCGAAATATGTTGGTTGCCTCCTTGTATTTCTGGGACAACACTACCAATACCTTCCATCTCCCTTGTGGGATGATTACCCCAACCCTATTTGATATTGTTGTGATCACTGACCTTTGAAGAACTAGAGAAACTTTCGACCCTTATGAGATGAATGAAGACATCATTGGTTTCGACATTAATCGAACCAGCTTCACCCACTACATAGCTAATCACCATAACACTGAAAGTAATGAAGTCTCTGACGAAGAATATTTTCCCTTCTTGGCACTCTAGTTATCTCGCTACATCTTGTGCTGCAAATCGCTAAAGGTGGCGAAAAGGTTTTTAACTCTGGAGAATTAGTTGCATGCTAGATGCAACATCTGCCTTAGTCAACTAATATTGGGGTGTCTTTATGAATCCTTAGGAGATGCTATCGAAATTTTGAAGAACTATCAACTAGAGAAGAACCTGTTGCTGGTTGGTCCGTATTGGTTGCTTCAATTGTGGCTCAATGCTACTTATGAACCTTCACTTAAAACAAAAAACACACTCAACAAAGATGACGAAGCCATTAAAAATAGGAGAATCGAAGGAACTCAACTGGCCCAATTGAATCCTACTGATGAGGGACTAAGTTTAAAGGAAGCCTTTACTGGGTACGTGATGATGTTCGCCAAACGTCACAATTTTACTTTATCCATGGCTCCTTTCGCCAACAGGAATCATGGTCCTGAATGGTTAAGCAGAGAATTCCATGCTCCTTCGACAAATCAAGAAGAAGAATCTTTGGCCATATGGGAAGCATTCCTCATCCCTAGGTTAATTGTGACTAGAATTAGGCCTTTAAAGGACTAGTTTAACTTTCTTATTTACCAGCCTAACCTTGTCTATCGACAACTTAGTCTTAACCAATTGCTGCCTAAACCATTCTACAATAAGAAAGGAGCTCTCTGCCTTCATAATATAATTTTCTCTGAAGCTGAATGTGATAAACGTCTGACTCGACATACCTTTGAAGCTGCCAAGCTGACTCCTATTTCATTTCGACCATCCTTTTACTGTACTTAAAAATTTGATGCATGGTGGAAGGATTATTATACTGTAGAAATCTTCGACGCCCCTTCCCTTTCTCGACATCTAACAAATCCTTTTTCTTCCATACAGGGGAGATTTAATAAAGGTACGGCTACTCACATCAAAAAAATTCAAGCATTCCAAAAATACTTTGAAGCTGCATACAGACCTGATGATCTTAGTAGAACCATTCGTCAAGCAGTGGTTACTTTAAAAGAAAAGTATATGAGGAAACTCCCTAATTTAAAAATCCAGTCGTGTGTCAAACATGAAGACAAGTGTGAGCTAGCCTTTAAACTTCAACCACCAAAGTTCCCACTACTGTCGAGTGCTGACTTTGGCTTGGCATTTTCGACCCCCATTCCTAGACGGGTTCGTCTGTGGGTCTGATCTAACTCTTCTCAAATAAAATTCTCATAAACTTGCCAAGCGGGTGATTCCGACTAAGCACACTCTAGATAGTTTCAAAGGTTAACTTCATGTTGAAATAGAGCATGTTCGCATACTTTCTCCGATTCAAGAAGGTGCAGAATGGGAGGATTTTTCGACATGCTCTTCTCAAAACCTTTAGATGTCTTTCTAACTTTAACAAATGTATTCGTCTCTTATTTTCTTTTAGGTGTTGATCAAAAGAAGGTGGTAAAAGATAAAGTTGTCGCTGCTGCGACGAAGGAAGCGGCTGCTGCTACAAAGACTATTGCTTTGTCAAAAAGTGACACCCAGGAGAAGAGGCAACTCTCAAAAAGGCAGCAACAAAGGTTTTAAACTCATTTAAAAGTTTTTACTCCATATATAATATACATCTCTAACACCTTTTTCATTTTTAGGTTAGCCAAAACCCCCTCCAACTCCCAAGAAACGCAAGCAGACCATCCAGCAACCTCAATTAGTAGAAAAAGATGTCAAAGATTAATCACCAGACACCTCCAAACCTTCAAAGAAAAAGAAGAATTCAAAACCCTCAAAATCCACTCCTTAACCAAAGCTAACCACCATTTCGATCAAGAAGCCAAAGCCTAGTGCTCAAAAGGTAATCAATGTCAACTTGGAAACCGACACCAACGTTGCCTCCGATCATGTTGAAAGCGACAACTCCAGTCCCGACTCTGATGGACTTAAGGTAACAAAACTTAGGTTTATTACTTTTATTATACTTTGCCTTCATTTTCCAATAACTTTCCTTTTTTCCTTTTTCTAGAGCAATCCAACTAGCACTAAATTCTCTAGCACCAAATGCACTATCCCTGAAAGTACTAGCCCTTCATCTGTTCATCCTACATCAAACAAAGGATCAAATAAAGGATCAACTAGCGAAGTTAACCGACCTGCTGAAGTCCATCAAGACATTCCTCCGCACACTACTTCACCCCAATAATCTAAACCATCTAACACTGAAAGTGATAGTGAAGAAACAGAACATGTTGACATGGAAATTCCTGACATAGAAACTCTAAATCAAGAGAAACTAGAAGATTTTTCACCCAAAATTCCCAACCATGGCGAAGATGGACAAGATGATGAAGATGAACATATGTCTACCATCTTTGAGGAACATCAAGGTGAAGAAGAACCAAAAAATGACAATGCTCAGTAGGACAACACAACTGATGCTAACAAGTCTTTTGGGACAATTACAAGTTTCAAGGCTCCTTCAAATGTTACCATTACTCCTCTTTCCCAAGAAGAGCTAAATAATTTGAATAAAAACAAGCCTTCTAAATATTTGAAGTTAATGATGAGTTCGAGAGGAAGCTCTACAAACAAATGTTATAGCTCATCAATTGCCTTTGGTGAACACTCCCATGTCGAACCTACTGACAAACTTCTTCAAAGAATCAAGGAGAAAATTTTTGATGTTGATATGTTCGAGGCATTGGAAAATGATATCGCTGCCTATTACGAGCTAAAAATCTGCTGAAACAAGTCGACATTCTAAGCTATCCGACAGAAGTTACTGAAGTTGTTGTAGAACTGGGAATTCTAATTGATCAAGTCACTTCTGACCTCAATCACAAACTGGAGACAGTGAAAAAAATTAAAAATAAAAAAGACGCTCGGGCAGTAAATTAGAATGCAGTCGCTGAGTCTACCAAGAAGGTCAAAGACTTGGAGACATCCTTTCTACAAGGTCAAGAATAATTTAGCACTTGTGCTGCTAATATCTCTACATGGGAGCAAAAAATAAAGGAGTTGCAAACCAACATCCAAAAAGCTAAAAATCGTCAGCAAGAAATCGAACAACTTGGTCGCAAAACACTTGATGAAGAAATTGCATTGGGCGTTCATCATGTCGAATGGGCCCAACTCTTGGAAAACGACATCACCAGCTTAACTGCCAACAAATCCTTGATTGATCGCCGCTTGACATTGTCCAAAACAAAATATGATCGAATCAAGACCACATTACCTTTCTGATTTCTATACTTGTTTATTTTACTATGTAATTTCAACTTTGACAATTTGTAACAAACTTAGCCATTTTGGCACTTATTTTCAGTTGCCATTTTGGCTTCTCATTTGAACATGTGTTGTTCTGTTAATATTTTAATTTCCTTGGGCATAGGTTTATATCGCTTTAAATATTTCCTCCGCTAATTCTTTGATCTCGTAAGAATTATTTAAAAATACTTGGACAATCTGGAATGGACCCTCCCAATTAGGGGACCACTTACCTAATGTTCTATCTTTTTGATCCATATGTAAAATTACTTTCCACACCAAATCTCTAGTCTAAAACGTCTTAACCTTGACTCTTTTACTATACGCTTTCGCCACTCACTCTTTCATCCTTTTCAAGATTTCTAAGGCATTCAATCTCTCCTCATCTAAATCAACCAACTCTTCCAACATCATATTCCAATAAGACTTAAATGGAATTTCACTTTGTCTTTGGACTCTAATTGATTGGAGGAAGATTTCGATTGGTAAAACTACGTTATGCACATAAGTCAAACGAAAAGGTGTAGTGTTTGTAGCCTCCTTAGGAGAAATTCAACAAGCCCATAAGATTTGGTCTAATGTCTTATGCCAATTTTTTAGTTTCTTCCCCACATGTTTTTTTATCAATCCAATAACCACTTTGTTCGCTGCTTCGACTTGACCATTCACATGTGCATAATAAGGCGTAGATGTTAGTAGTTTAATCCCTACTTCCTTAGCAACTCTTGCATTTTTCGACCAGTGAACACTGACCCTTGACCAGTAGTAATGGTCTCAGGAATCCCAAACCTATAAATTATATGCCTCTGGATAAATTCAATGACCGCCTTTTGGTCAACATTCACCAAAGGGATGACCTCAATCCACTTAGTAAAGTAGTCGATACCCACTAAGATGTATCTCTGACCTTTAGATGACGCTGGTCAAATTTCGCCAACCAGATCTAGAGCCCATCTGTTGAAGGGCTAAGGCTTTACTATAGAATGCAGATCGATTGTAGGGACATGTTGAATACCTACATGCATCTGGCATTCTTGGCACCCTTTAAAAACTCAATGCAATCTTTCAACATAGTAGGCCAATACACTCCTTGTCAAAATAATAACCACTTAATTTTGTGGCCCACTTGATGATCCCCACATTCCCCACTATGCACATTTGACAAAGCTAAATATGACTCGTTTTTGCTCAGGCACTTAAGCAAAACTCCTTCAGGTGTTTTCTTGAACAATTCATTTCCCACAAGAGTGTATCTCAATTAACGATTCCTGATTTTTCTTTCTACAGTTACTGTTGGATTTTCCAAGTAGTCCACTTTTGATTTTCTCTAATTTATGTCTGCCAAGTTATTAATAACCAATATCTCAAAATTTTCCTTGTCTACATAGCCCAACTTCGCCATTTCCAAACCAGAAGGAGATAATATGGTTGCTACTACTCTTCCTCTGACTTCGATCGAATCTTCCAACGTATCTTTTGACACCTTGTACCCAAAATCAATTTGAGCCAATTCATTAGCTTCTTGATTCTTAATTCGAGGGATGTGTATAATGTTTACAAATTCAAATTTTTGCAACAGTCGATTTGCTATTACAAAATACATTATCAAATTTTCTTTGACACATTTATACTCTCTAGTTATATGCTTAACAACCAATTCAGAATCTCTACCTATTTCGACTCTAGTTGCCCCTAACTCCAACAGAATTTCAAGGCTAGCTATCAAAACTTCATACTCAGCCTCATTGTTTGAGCAAGGACCATTTATATTATACTTGAATTTTGTTGAAATATTGTCAGGAGAAATAATTAAAACTCCAATACCAGTTCCATTTTTATGATTAGAGCCATCAAAATAAAATTTCCATGGCTCAAGTTTCAAATGATTTTGGGGAGTTTCGACCACTACATGGTCAACTATAAAGTTTGTGACCACTTTCCCCGTCATACCCTTTAGGGGCATGTAAGTTAAAGAATATTCAGTCAAGGCTAGTGCTCATTTTCCAATTCGACTGTGCAGAATTGGCTTATATAACATATGTTTAAAAATATCAAAATGAGATGAAACATAAACGTCGACATGCTTTATATAATGCTTTAACTTGGTACAAGAAAAGTACAGACACATACATAATTTGTCAACCATGTTATACATAGTCTCTGCATCAATGAGAACCTGACTAAGATAATAAATGGTTCTTTCGACGCTATTTACATCCTCTTAAGCAAGCACGCTCCCTATGGTTACATCAGACACAAAAATATATAACCTCATACTTTTACTTCTACAAGGAGGTGACAAAATTGGAGGACGAACGAGATATTCTTTAATCTTGTCGAACACTTCCTGATGTTTTTGCTCCCATTCGAACCCTTCCTTTTTTAATTAAAGTAGAGGTGAAAAGGCTTGAGTCCTGTAACACCCCATTTAAATTATTTAATTCATAGAGTATTATATTATTATTATTATTATTATTTTTATTATTATTATATGTTTTATGGTTGTGTGGGAGGAAAGACCTTTGGGTGTAGGGTAGTTTCCTTAGATTAATTGAGTTCCATATGGTTTAGATTTAATTAATTGTAGAGTGATATAATTAAAGTGTTAGATTATGAGAAGTGGGGGTGTGAAAGCAAATGTTGAGAGACATAGGGGTGTAAGAGAAGAGGAGAAATTAATAGTAATAACAATAATATAATTTTATAAGACATAATAATAATAATAATAATAATAAAATTTGACATTAGTTGTATTTAAAAATATTAGATCATATTTGTAGCTATAATAATGGATATTGTAATTATTATATATATATATATATATTAGATTTTTGTTGTTATTAGAATAATAATAATAATAATTAAAACATTAGATTTACTTGGGAGCTTATAAAAACAAAATAGAGAGAAGAGAGAAGAGGTTTTTCAGTTACGTGAAAAAGAAAGGAGAAAGAGAAGAACCAAGGGAAGAGAGAGCTAGGGCAAAGGAGTCTTGCAAGAGAATCACCATTGTTGCAAAAGTTAAGAAAAATCAAAGGTAAAGGGGGAAATTTCTATTCTAATAAGGGTGATTTTAACATGAGAGGTGTTTTGGACTGGACCAATGGCTAGACACGACCCAATCCACTTCCGCTCCAAAGCGGCTCAAATTGCCTAAGTTCAATCCACAAAGGGGCAAAAGTTACCTTTCTGCCCTCCAACCGGGCAAGGAATGCATGTTCCGCCCCGAAATTACTGCCCGTTACGCACGACTTCATTGCTCCCCGAACAGTTTGTTAGTTCTTTTATTTTAAGGGTTGGCATTAATTTTGTAAAACAAATAATAACAGCAATATGTTAGATAGGATATTTTATCTTGCTAAAGAAGAACAGGTTGAGCAAGAAGTCCTAGAGTGCAATGGAACATGTTGAGTTGAAGTGGTTTCAACATCTGGATCAACATGTCGTATCAAGATGTCCCATGCAGGATCATTCGACATCACGCCAGAACTGAAGTGAATTAAAGATTCTGTTATGTCGTAACAGATGCAGAAGATTCAGGGAATATTATGCAAATTCTATGTGTTGCTGAATTAAAAGGTCTGAAGATTCAAATCTGAAATTGAGAAGAATATTGGAAAATATACACTTTCTAAATATGGAGATATTTTAGGAAGTTAAAGATTGAAGTCCTATTATGTAGCAGAAGTTTCTGCTGATTTGTAGCAGCGTATTTGCTGTGTCTGTGAAGGCCCAAATCCAGTTGGGAATAGGTTATATATAGATGCATTGTAACCTAGAATTGTATCCAAACCAAAAATGTAAAAGTTCCAGTATTAGGGCTGGTTCCTGTACCACTCGACATTTGAGTTGGACAGTTTGTTAGTGTGATCCTCAAAGCTGTTAAGTAAGAGGAGTATTGTTCTTGGAGGAAGCTTGTAAGTAACTCTAAGTTGTGTCTTGGAAGTGTGTCTTCCTTGTTGAATTGTTGTATAGGTAAAAAGCCGTTGATGTAGTGGCGGATTGTTGACTGCTAGACATCATTGCGATGATTGGGAGTGAGAAGAGTTTCTCATAGCTAGAGAGGATCTAGGTAGAAGGGTCATTAGGTAGTGATTAAGTGATAAGCTGTAAACGGAGAGTTTAGCTTTGAATTGATACTACTGATAGTGGACTTCATCCCTGGCTTGGTAGCCCCCAGAGTAGGTGTGTTAAACCGAATTGGGTTAATAATTCTGTGTGTCTTGCTTTTATATTTTCAGTACCGTGATATACCTTGCCATTTGTGTTCATGTCAGACCAGATGTCGAATGACTTGTTATAGGACATTTGAATTCTGCACATGCACCAGAATTTCAATTGGTATCAGAGCAGGTCATTCTGTTCTGTATTTGGATGAGATCCAAGGGAAGATACTTTCTGGTTCATGGTAAAGGTAGAAGCTTTCTACTGAAAAGTTGTTTGAACTCGGAGAAGTTCATATAAGTGTGAGAATGGTCCCTAGAAGTGGAGGATGGACTGTTCGTGACAAGCAGTGGCATGTGCTTGGTAGTGTGGTATTAGGGTGTCACCTGGATTATGATGCTAGGGCTAATATGTGACACCTGAAGGGTTGAGAAGTTTGTGTGTTGATCCGCTGCGTTGTAACTGAGAAGGTTGTTCTTCTCTGAATGTATATCCTATGGTGATGAGATGTGTGCAAGACTGCTTCAACTTACTGTGTCAACGATACTTGAAGACTTTTGTTCAAGTCCACTCATAAAGGCATAAATAAGTGAAGTTGTAAGGAAGAGATCTTAGATAAGAGAGAAGTAATTCACTTTTGCTTCTAAAAGGACTAATCTCCAATCTTTAATCTCTTAGTGAGTTCCTTGGAATGATGTCCTATCTTGTGTTAGAACATCACGACAGAATTGTGAAGAATTCTGTGGTCTGAAGGAATGGCTTAGTAGATGCTCTGGGTGCTGAACTAATGTGGGTAGATCACATGAGTTTAGAACCTACTCCTGATTTGGAAGAGGAGGCATCTGGGTGGTTTGTCTAAGAAGTTTCTGGCTCTGGAACTTATCTTAGAAGTGTGAGTTGGTCAAGGTGTGATCAACATGTTATTTACTCCTGAGGTCAGTTTATTTCTGGTCCTTGCTGCAGGAGTGGAGAACCTGAGATTCAAGAAGTATTATCGCTAGCAGACTTCTTGGACATGAAGGTCAAATATCAAAGAGGCATGATTTTTTTTTGCGTCATCTGAATGATCGTGTGAAGCTAGACTAGTATTGACTGTGTGTGATTCAATCACAGTCTGTGCTGCTGTTAAAGAGAATGATAGGGATTGGATGAGAGAATTCTGCTCTCATGCTCTTGGGATGTGATGGGTTACTCCATTTTTGGAATGTGGTGTTTTTCATAGTGCAGCTGGACTCTGGTCATGATGTCAAGACTGATGTCTTAAACACTTGTTGACAGAACATTCTGTTCAGAATGTTTTGTTGTCGAGATCACAAGCCTCTACCGGTTGTGAAGGCCAAGCTATAGGTGATTGTGTTCAGCAGGTGTGTTGAACTGAGAGTACACTCTTGAAGACATGGTATTCTTCGTGCAAAGGAGTACTGATGGTCTCAGATAGAGATAAGTTGATCAGATTGGGATCATGTGAGTATTGGTATAAGGGATGATTGTGTTTAACTTGTGAGTTGAACAAAGAGTGAGCTCTTGAAGACATAAAGATGCGTCTTATGTTTTCCTTTCTTCAAGGTACGAAGAAGCACATGTTAATCAAGATAGGGGGAGAGTGTCAAAATTTTATGCAGCTGGACGTATGATGGGAGTTTCTACTCATCGTGGTTAATATATGTCTAAAGAGATGTTCTGACTTCTGTTTTCTACTGTTACATTTTCTTTCTTTTGTTGTGTTAAGTGTGCTGGGATGTGATTTGTGCAGTTGTGATCCCTATTGCATTTGTTTAGTATAAATGGAATAGAATTAAAACAGAACTTTATTGCACTGTTGAAAGCATACAAGATTAGTAAAAGCAACAAACAAAGGGCCTAAAGGTTATCCCAACCCCCCGAATCAAGAAAAGTTTTCCAATCTTCATCCCATTCATCATCAGGAGCTTGAAGTTGCACTTGGTTTTTCTTGATGGTCTTCATCATTGTTTCTGATGTCTTTCCTGCTCTTGTTGCTCCTGAAGTTGCCCCAGTTGTGGACAATGCTTTGTCCTTCAACTTCTGTGGATCTGGGTTCTTGACTTCCTGCTTGTGTCTCTTTTTTGCATCCTTGTTAGACTGACTCATGGCTCTATCTGTGATGCGATTTTAGAAGCAAGGAGGCTTGGCTTCTTATATTGCATAGAGAGTCCTTGTTTGTATCGCCTGACCAGTCAAAGTGGTCTTTGGCTTGGGAACTTGTTTCTTGGGAACCTGTTTTTTTCACTGGATACCAGAACTTCGTGTTTGGTGCCTTGGAAGGTTAAGAGGCTGTCCTATTGTAACTAAAAGGAGGAGCCTAGGTCTTGTCTAGTTGTCTGATGTGATTCTATTAAGTTTTCTTTTGGTAAAGCTGCTGATGCTAGTGGTGATCAGGTGATTGTGACTACCTGAAGGTGTGTTCTTTTGTCTTATGCTGATGTCCTACATATTATTACAACATCATTATTTGTTGTGTATCCTGGATGGAGGTCTAGGAACCATGCTTGTGGAGTTGAAAGAAGCAACATTATCGCCTGAAGTGGCAGTTCTGACATAATGTGGATTAGAATGGGCAGATTCTGATCCTGATGTTAAGAAGTTTGGTCTGGCAATATATGACTATTTTCATGATGAAGACTTTATTAGGTGCTTGTGAATGTAAGGATTGGAGGTTGTTGTCAGTGGTGTGATCTGATCAGAATGGCTGAAGATAAGGAGGTTTCTTCTAATACAAGTAAAAGGTGGTGGCAATCCTTATCTTGTGTTGCAAGTAATCTAAAGACATTTTTTATGGAATATGTGAGAAATTTCAAATCAAGTGGGATTTTGTTATTGGACTTGGCAGACCATGTATCTGTAGTCAACATGGTGAGGTCTTGCTCAATAAATACCAGAATGTGGCAATATCGTTGTGATATCATAAAGAGCATTGGTTGTTAATGTAAGGGGGAGTTAAGGCTGTTGTCTGTGGTCTATTACTGCATGTGTGCAGATTTTTGTGTAGCTTGTGTTCAAGTTTGTGCAGTGTGATGTCAAACAAAATGATGGGACATGTACTACTGAGTATGGTTGGGTGTTCCTAAGACTGGTATGCTAGTACTTATGAGGAGAATGAAGAGCAGAATTGTTGGATCCGGGAAAAGTTGTTTGTCTGGAGGAATCTAGAAGGGATTGAGAGTTATGCTGATCGATAGAAGTCGTCTCATAATCCAACAGAAAAGAAAATGTGCTTGTAATGTATAATTCTCCGTGGAGTCTTGGGTTGATAATCTTGTGAGCAAGCAGACAAATTGTTTGGTAAGATGTCAGAACATGGTACAGGATATGTTTCTCTTGAGCCAAACAAGGAATTATTCTGGTCGGTAATGTAAGGATAAGGTGAAACACGTGTCTCTGCCTATGCATGGAGCGTTATTGGCTTAATTTATGGTAAGATTCAGTTGAGAAACAATAAAGGCAGTCAAGACTGTTTTGGAAGGTATGCATTGAATTTGAATGGAGTTTTTGGTACCTAAAATAGCGTTTCTTTGACCAAGAACCTGAACATATTCAAAGCTCGTTAATTCCAAAGTAACTGGTCAGCTATTTATAGGGGTTGTTCTTTTCTCCCTCAGCCAGTGAGTGTTCTTGGTTCATAAGTCTTATGGCGTTTGTTCGGGTTTGGGTGAGCATTGCTTGGGTCTGGTTCTGTGAGGGCTATCTTTGCCAATTTTTGGCTAAAAAGGGGGAGAAAGGGTTTACAAAGTGGTTTGCACAGATGCTATGTCTGGAGTCTGCAGTTTCAAATGTGTGCAGAGATGTCGAAGAGGGTGTCCTCTCCTTGAGTTGGTGTTGAGTCTTTGTGACTTGTGTCCTGAGTTATGAACACAGTTGTGACTTGTGTTCTGAGTTACCTGGGTTGATAGATTGATACTTATTAAGTTTTATCTTATGCCACAGGTCGACTAGGGGCGTCTGATCAATTAAGGTGTGCAGAAATCTCTTATGCCACCATTGGTCCTTTGTGTCAAGACAGACGTTTCTTTTCTGGAGGAGTCTTCTACAATTAATCTGGGTCTGTCCTGGAAGGAAAAAGAAATATTGTTATTTCGTTGATTTTGTGGTTGGCATTTATTTTGCTAAAACTATTCTAGCAGCAAGATGTTGAAACAAGATGTTCTAACTTGCTGCATTCAACATGTCGAATGAAGATAACCCATACTGGCTCATAGGACATCGCGCCTAAACTCAGTTTTGCAGAAGATTCTGTTGCTGTTAATTGTTCTAAATATTCTGTGAATATTTGGTTATCCTATGTGGCATCCAAAGTATTTTTGGATTGTGTTTTAGTGTTGGTTTTCGGATTTTCAGTGATTTCTAATTATGGAGACATATTAGGAAACTTTAGATTGAAGACCTATTTTGTTGGAGTTTATTTTGCAGATTTGTGAGCAGTCTATTTGCTGCGTTTTTGAAGCCCAGTCCAGTCCAGATTTAATGCTATATATTGACTAGTGTAAACCTAGTTTAGGTGTGGAACTTACATGTGTTTTTGTTAGGGTTTTCGAGTGTTATTTGTGAGCCTAACTGGTATCATTCTGATAACAGTATAAGGACTGGTTTTTTGTGTTGTAAGTCCTGTCAGTTACTCATAAGCTTTTAAGCATTGAGTTTCTTGTGTGTCAATTCTCATAAGCTTTGAAGTATTGAGAATTGTGTGTTTTGAAAGTTTGACTTTCATGGTGTTACTTGTGTGGAAAGAAACCAATCACGGGTTGTGGTTGTAGAGGGATTTGAGGAGGGCCTCATACCTAGGTGAGTCTTAGGTAGAAGTCATAGGAAGGGTAGTGATTAAGTGAGCAGATTATAACAGGATTTGGTTATTGTATGATCTGTGAATTGATACTATCGTATATTGGTTTCGTCCCTGGCTTGGTAGCCCTCAGAGTAGGATTGTTAATCCGAACTGGGTAAACATATCACTGTGTTCTTTACTTTCTGCACTGTTATTATTATTGTTATCTTGTTCATTGTGTTGGATACCAGTGTCTCAACATCTGTGTAGGACATCTGATATCTGTGCCAAAATTTCAGTAATCAATGTGATGTATTAAGGGGGAGTGTCAGATATCTTCTTCCTCATGTGCACCAGATATCTCCTTCCTCATGTGCGCCAGATAACTTCAAGACTTTCTACTTCTTAGGTCCTAATGTGCTGCCTGAAGTTATTGTGTTGTGGTGCTCGAAGGTGATGTTATGGAGCTCATAGAATATGCTGAAAAGAGTTGTCGAACATGATGTCCTAACATCATACAAGTATTCCCAAGAAGATGATTCTCCATGATTGCTGTTCACAGTAGCTACTGATGGTTACTATTAGGTTGAGTAGTTGTTGATGACTACTGACAATAGTGTAGGGTTGTGATTGCTGCTGTAATCTGAGTTGTAATGTTTATATATTTGTTTTAGCCAAAATTTGCCAAAGGGGGAGAATGTTAGTTCTTTTATTTTAAGGGTTGGCATTAATTTTGTAAAACAAATAATAACAGCAATATGTTAGATAGGATATTTTATCTTGCTAAAGAAGAACAGGTTGAGCAAGAAGTCCTAGAGTGCAATGGAACATGTTGAGTTGAAGTGGTTTCAACATCTGGATCAACATGTCGTATCAAGATGTCCCATGCAGGATCATTCGACATCACGCCAGAACTGAAGTGAATTAAAGATTCTGTTATGTCGTAACAGATGCAGAAGATTCAGGGAATATTATGCAAATTCTATGTGTTGCTGAATTAAAAGGTCTGAAGATTCAAATCTGAAATTGAGAAGAATATTGGAAAATATACACTTTCTAAATATGGAGATATTTTAGGAAGTTAAAGATTGAAGTCCTATTATGTAGCAGAAGTTTATGCTGATTTGTAGCAGCGTATTTGCTGTGTCTGTGAAGGCCCAAATCCAGTTGGGAATAGGTTATATATAGATGCATTGTAACCTAGAATTGTATCCAAACCAAAAATGTAAAAGTTCCAGTATTAGGATTGGTTCCTGTACCACTCGACATGTGAGTTGGACAGTTTGTTAGTGTGATCCTCAAAGCTGTTAAGTAAGAGGAGTATTTTTCTTGGAGGAAGCTTGTAAGTAACTCTAAGTTGTGTCTTCCTTGTTGAATTATTGTATAGGTAAAGAGTCATTGATGCAGTGGCGGATTGTTGACTGCTAGACATCATTGCGATGATTGGGAGTGAGAAGAATTTCTCATAGCTAGAGAAGATCTAGGTAGAAGGGTCATTGGGTAGTGATTAAGTGATAAGCTGTAAACGGAGAATTTAGCTTTGAATTGATACTACTGATAGTGGACTTCATCCCTGGCTTGGTAGCCCCCAGAGTAGGTGTGTTAAACTGAACTGGGTTAACAATTCTGTGTGTCTTGCTTTTATATTTTCAGTACCGTGATATACCTTGCCATTTGTGTTCATGTCAGACCAGATGTCGAATGACTTGTTATAGGACATCTGAATTCTGCACATGCACCAGAATTTCACAGTTAAGGGCAGGTGCCCGAAACTGTGCTTATGCCCGACATAACGGCTAGTTTAGGGCACCCTGACCGACATAATGCGCTAGGGGCTCTATATAAACCCTCTCGCTTGAGAGGGCCAGGGATCCAATATTCACCCTACGAACTAATCCTTTGTACTTGCCCCTTTTCTCTGACCCTTTCTTATTTGAGCGACGGAGTGCCTTGCAGGTACACCCCCTCCTCTCCATTAGCATCCAGACGCACTTGGTGGCCCATTTCTATAGGATCTGATCCAGCCTTCACGATCAGTGGCGCCGTCTGCGGGAATCATTGTTCTCCCCATCTTTCTTTCCCCAGAAACCGAAGATCAAAACAATTTTCAAAGATCATCATCATCATGGCCTCTCAAGATCGCGCCAAGGATGCTCTCCAAACCACAGTCCTCCCCGTCAACAAGACTGACGTTGACGGCCAATCATCTCTCCTCCGAGATGCCTGTTTCCTGAGGGACGGAACCACAACCTCTCCTTCCCCTACCCCTGCTGACCACAACAACGATCAACCTCCACTTGACGACCAACCCGTTCCTATTCCGCCCAACGCCGACCCGGCTGCGGCAGCCCTCCTGGAGGCAATCAATAAAACCAATACCCTGATCCTGTAGCAGAACGAGAGGATCGGGGCATTAGAGGAGTTCAACCATCCAAGATCCCCTCCCCCGAGGAGGAACCAGAGACGATCAAGGAGCCCGCATCCCCGAAGAGATATCGACCGAAGACTGCGCCAAGAGCCTGATCCTCGCACCGTCCAGAAGCACGACCAGGTTTCCCCACGTAACCAGCACTCTCCCGGCAACAAGAGGACTCGAAGGAACGAGCAATCTCCCCCCTGTCAAGTCTAAAGGCCGGGCCCATTCACCTTCTTCTCGAAGGAACCGCTCACCTTCTCCTCGAAGGAACCGCTCTTCTTCTCCTCGGAGGAACCGCCGCCGCGATCGTACCCTTTGGTCCCCATCATTCACCAGTCCCAGTAGCGACGATGAGCCTCGCGGCCCATTGTCCCAGGAAATCTTGGCTACCCGCCTCCCTAAAGGCCTGGAAAAGCCCCCGTCACTGGGCACGTACGACGGGACCACCGAGCCCGACGAGCACATCGAGAACATCGATGCGCTATTGGACTACCGCGGCGTACGGGACGCTATCAAATGTCGGCTATTTCCAACCACGCTCCGAAAGAGAGCGATGACGTGGTACAAGCAGCTGCCCGAGGAGTCCATAACTTCATGGAGACAACTGGGCAGGATGTTCTCACAGCATTTCACAGCTTCTCGCCATCATCCCAAGACTGAGGCCTCCCTGGGAGCCATAATCCAAGGAAAGGACGAACCTCTCCGCGCTTATATCGAGAGGTTCAACAAAGAAGCAGTCCAGGTCCCTACAACGGACGAAATGAAGAAGTTTCTGCTCGAACAAGGACTCTGCCCGATTTCTGAGTTTTCTAAAGCCGTTGGCCTCGCACCGCCGAGGAACCTAGACGCCCTCCTCCTCAAAGCCCAATCGCACATTCAGTACAAAGAGAAGGTTGCGGCCAGCAACATCCAAGCATCACGCCATCAGGAGAACACTCGGGCCTCCAGAGGAGAGGAAGCCTCGACATCTCGTCGGGGTGAACGGAGGTGCGAGGATCGTCCCCGGGACCCCCGCGACAGCAAAGGACCCTCCGGGCGGTTCCACGACTACACGCCCTGACCGTTTCCAGGGAGAAGATACTGTCCGAATGTGCCAATTTGGGATTCAAGCAGGCAGTGGTCCGCTTCCCAAACAACTGCCGACCAGACCAAACGTGGACAAATCAAAATACTGCCGTTTCCACAAGAGTCACGGCCACACTACAGAAGACTGCATCCATCTGAAGGATGCTATTGAAATACTGATCAGGGACGACCACCTGAAACAGTTCACGAAGAAGAAGGACACTCCTCGGCAGGACGCCCAGGAGTCCAAGAAGATAGAGGAGGAAGTACCCTCCTCGGAAGACACCAACATACAGGTCATTATGTCCATATCGCAACCAGATGACTTCTACGTCCCAGACGGGCTCTGCGCCCCTGCTTATTTCGCGGCCCACAGCCCGTGGGAGACTTTTCCCTCCGCCATGGTTATCTCCGGCGGGGGCTTCAAAAAAGTCACGGTGGGCTCCGTGAAATGAAAATTTGAGCATCTGATCAACACAAGCTCCAATAAGGTGACCATGCTTGATTAGGCCCAGAAGGGCTCCGTCCCCATCTCCTTCTACCGGGAAGAGCTCCTCTGGGGATCCCCGAACTCGAGCATACCTTTGCTCGTCAGGGCTCGAATGGCGAACTTCGACATTCACAGAATCCTCGTCGACCAGGGCAGCTCGGTCGACATCATGTACTCCCAGCTGTTCGCAACACTTCAGCTGGACGAATCACACCTTACCCCCTACGTAGGTTCTGATTTGCAGGGGTTCAACGGATCAGTGACCAAGCCTTGGGGATACCTCGAACTGATCATTACCTTCGGATCAGCTGAGACGGCCAGATCAGTCAAGGTGCAATTTCTGGTGATCGACTGCCCATCGCTTTACTAGTGCATATTCGGAAGGCCAACTTTGGCCGAGTTGGTAGCGGTGCCTTCAACAGTCCACCTGAAGATGAAGTATTACACTTCAAAAGGAATGGTCGCCACCCTCCACGACGACATCGAAGCTGCACGACGGTGTTTCGAAGCAGCCACAAAGGGGCTCAACGCCATATCGTCCAAGCCAAAAATGTCGAACAGGCCAGCGTTTCCAAGCAGCTCCGAGGAAGCCAAGTCGCTGCCCCAGGTCGACTCCATCGACCTCGACAGTCGCTTCCCCGAAGAAGACCAACAGGAGGAACGAGCAGCTTCAAGCAACCCGTCTACATCGTCCAGCAGCAGCTCCCATCCGATGCGTCCAATCCCGGATGGCAACTTCGAGATCGTTCTGTTCGGCGACGACCCCCAGCGGGGAGTGAAGATTGGAACAGACCTGCCCGACATCGCGAGAAAATAGCTCAAAGCACGCCTCCATGAGAATACCGACCTCTTCGCATGGAGCGCCGTCGAAATGCCCGACTTGGATCCATTCGTCGCCTGCCACCAGCTGACAATTGACCCGGCCATCAAGGTCGTAGAACAACGTAGGAGAAAGCAGTCTCCGGAGAAAACAGAGGTTGCTGAAAAAGCTGTAAAGGACCTCCTCGAGGCCAAATTTATTTCAGAGGCCAAGTACACCACTTGGCTGTCCAACGTTGTACTCGTTAAAAAATCTAATGGAAAATGGCGAATATGTATTGATTACACCGATCTCAATAAGGCATGCCCGAAAGATGCTTATCCCCTCCCCAATATTGATAAACTTGTTGATAATTCTGCTAGTTTTAAACTTTTATCGTTCATGGACGCCTACTCGGGCTATAATCAAATTCCAATGGCAACGACCGACAAAAAATATACGGCCTTCATGACCGAATCGGGCAACTATTACTACAACGTAATGCCCTTCGGCCTGAAGAACGACGGAGCAACCTACCAAAGAATGATGAACAAGGTCTTCCGGGGAAAAATAGGCGACATGCTCGAAGTCTACATGGACGACATGATCGTAAAATCCCACGAGGAAACCGATCATACTGCCTATTTGAGAAAGGTCTTCGAACAGGCCAGGAAATATAAAATGCGTTTTAACCCAGAGAAGTGCACGTTCGGTGTCCGGGCATGCAAGTTCCTCGGTTTCTACTTAACGGAATGAGGAATCGAAGCCAATCCCAATAAGTGCCGAGCATTCTCCGAGTTTTCTACGCCCAAGTCAAAGAAGTCCATCTAGTCCCTCCATGGGATGCTCGCGTCGTTATCACGTTTCGTGGCCAAATCTGCCCAACATGCCCTACCATTCTTCAAACTCCTCCGCAAGGAGGCAACATTCGAATGGACCGAGGAATGTGACAAGGCCCTTCTCCATCTAAAACGAGCACTATCAGAGCCACCAGTCCTCTCCCGGCCGGACAATGGCAAAACGTTGTACCTGTACCTCGCCGTAGCAACCGAAGCGGTAAGCGCCGCTCTCATCCGCGAGACACCTGACAGACATAAGCCTGTATACTTCACGAGCAAAGTGCTGCAAGGCCCAGAGTTAAGATACCAACAGATAGAGAAAGTGGCTTTGGCCCTCATCAACGTAGCCAGAAGGTTAAGACACTACTTCCTGGCCCACACGATCGTGGTTCGAACAGATCAACCCATAAAACAGCTACTGGGACGACTAGGCATGGCCGGTCAAATGCTCAAATGGTCGCTTGAACTATCCGAATTTGACATCCAATGCGAAAGCAGGAAAGCCCTCAAGGCCCAAGCTCTGGCCGACTTCGTCGCGGAAATGACATTCGCGGACTCCCTCGTGAGCGAAGCGCGCAAATGGACCATTTTTGTTGACAGTGCCTCAAGCTCGGCAGAGAGCGGCGCGGGCATTATACTGGAGAGCAACGAAGGGATCATCGTCGAAGTATCACTCACTCTGTCCTTCCCAACCTCCAACAACCAGGTTGAATACGAGGCCTTCCTTGCTGGGTCACGCCTGGCCGAGGACCTGGGCGCAGAAGAGGTCGTCATTTGCACGGATTCACAACTCGTGGCCCTTCAGGTCCAAGGAGAATATCAAGCCAAAAACGGCAACCTGACCGAATACTTAGAACTTCTCAAAAAGGAAATGACGAAGTTTGCAGCGGTGGAGGTAAGACATGTTCCCCGCGAACATAATGTTCGAGCAGACGTTCTGTCCAAACTGGCCAGCACAAAGAAGAAAGGCGGAAACAAGTCCGTCATACAGGAAGTACTTCCTCGACCTAGTATCAGGAAGGCCTCCCCGGCCCTCGACGTACAAGTGATCGGCGATAACAACTGCTGGATGACCTCTGTGTACAACTATCTCGCTAATGACGAACTTCCGGCTGACCCAAAAGAGGCCAGTATAGTTAGGCGAAGAGCTTGCTCCTACGTCCTGGTTGAAGATAAACTCTACAGGCGGGGATTCTCCATTCCGCTGCTCAAGTGTGTCGAGGAAGAAATGGTCACACACATCCTACGCAAAATCCACGAGGGAATTAACACCCAACATCTCGGCGGAAGGTCACTTGCCCGAAAGGCCCTCCGAGCAGGATACTACTGGCCGACCATGCAGGACGACGCGAAAGAACACGTGAAGAAATGCGATAAATGCCAATGGCACGGGGACATGCATCTGGCTCCACCTAACGAGCTCAAGGCTATGTCCTCCCCGTGGTCATTTTCCTGGTGGGGCCTAGACATCCTAGGACCCTTCGTGGTAGGATCGAATAAGAACAAATACCTAATAGTGGGCGTAGACTACAACACAAAATGGATAGAAGCGAAGGCTCTAGTCAAGATAACTGCCATCAACATCCTGCATTTCTACAAACGAAACATCCTTGGACGTTTCAGCATCCCCCAAGCGATAGTAACAGACAATGGGACGCAATTCACAGACAGGAAGTTTCAAGACTTCGTCGCCCAACTGGGCACAAAGCAGCACTTCGTATCCGTCGAGCACCCTCAAACAAACGGGCAGGCTGAAGCAGCTAACTGAGTCATCCTTCGAGGCCTCAAACGAAGGCTGGACGAAACAAAGAAGGCGTGGGTCGAGGAACTGCACAGCGTACTATGGACATACCGCACAACTCCACACTCTACAACCGAGGAAACACCTTTCCGTCTAGCATACGGGACAAAGCTTGTAATTCCCGTTGAAATTCACGTACCCTCCAGGCGGACAGAATCGCCCCTAGACGAGGAGATGAACGACGAATCATTAAGAGAAGAACTCGACCTCGTCGAGGAAATCCGAACTAGGGCAGCCCTCCGCAAAGCATCACTAAAACCGAAAATTACCATCAGGCACAACGCCAAGGTGATACGGTGAGAGTTCGACGTGGGAAACCTTGTTCTAAGAAGGAACCACAAAGACACTCGCGAGGGCAAACTGGCTGCCAATTGGGAAGGACCCTATCGTGTCCGAGCAAAAACGGAAAATGGGGCCTACTACCTAGAACATCTCAGCGGGGAAGAACTTACTCGACCATGGAACGCCAAAAAACTAAAACAATACTATAGCTAAGGCCCTAATTCTTGGTTTGACCCGTCACGACGACGAGCGTCAGCTACCGACCACAATGCACGCCTAGGTACAAGCGTCACATATCAATGAAGCAGAACCCCGCTCAAGTAACGAGCCGGGTAACTGCTCGACGGCGGTCCTCGATCGAGCATCGCCGTCGCCAAAGTACCATGACTGGCAGAACCCCAGCTTGCGATGGGACGTTCACGCTACGAACTCAGGCCTCAAACGCGACCTGAGCTCCGCACCACCGCCAGGACATTCCCCGGCCGTTCGACCAGTTCCCCTCACTGCCGAACACATCTACAACGAGCAACCCCCTGAAGCTTCACATAAGTCAAATACTCCCTATCACGGGCAGACATACATTCACAACGGGCATGAGTACAACACTTAGTAAAAAATAAAAGCAAGTAAAACCATGCAAATAACAGAATCAGACATATAACTTAAACATAATAAGTGGCCACTAGGACCACGACTGTGCTGGGTTACATAAAATGGGGGCCATGCCCCCCCAAAAAAATAAATTACAACAATTACTCGGCACGCAGGCCGGACAAGTTACAACAACAAAAAGACAAACCCCTCACTCGTCCATATGATTGGCAGGCTCGGGCTGAGGTCCCAGGCTCTCTGCGGGCTGATCCTCGGCATTTCCTTCAAGGAGGGCGTCAGGCATAACGATCCGGCCATCCTCAACATGCGCCAGATAGTGGGTACCCTCGACAAAAAAGTCAAGCTCAGGGTTCACCACCCGCAGTTGAGCCACGATGTTTCTGAAGGATTCATCTGCGACGACAATACTGTCATCCTCGGCCATCAGCATACGGGCGACCAGCTCAGATCTCGTCTTTAATTCCTTCACATCTTCCAGCTCATCTTCACCCGGGGCATTGGCCTCCCTCAACTGCTGGACCAGCTCCTCGGCAACTTTCTTCTCCGCCGCCAGCATGGAATTCTCCTTCTTCAACCTAGCCACCTCCTCCTCAGCCTTCTTCCAAGCATCGTCTGCACCCTTGACATCTTCTTTGAGGGACGCCATGGCAGCTCGAGCAACATTAAGTTCAGACTCAGTTGCAGAGTCCCCTTTAGCATAAACGACTGCCATCTCCAGCATCCTAACCAAAGCTGAAGCATCTTGAGCCACCAACACCCTCTTTCTCGGGCGGTCCATACTTTCCAAACGAAGAGATTCCGCCTGAGGCATGACCAAAGAGTTCCCTTCTAAGAATTTCCTATCAAGGAGGCAAGGAGGAAGCTCGAACCTCCCTTTCTCCGGTACCCGAGTGAGATCCACATCGTCATTAAACCTTGGCCGCTTGGGTCGTCCGGTCAAAGGAAGGGGAGATCCCCGGGTGTAATACCCCAAAATTTGCCCTCTCATTTCTTCATATCATTTAGCATGAGCTTTCATTTCATTGCATTGCATTCAAGCATAGAAAAATAAAACATCAAGCATTTAGCATTGCATCTTGTATAAGGGCATGTGATCAGTGTTTCTCAAAGGGGTTGATTATCCAAGGCAAGAGAATAAGAGCCAAGTGTCTTTCACAAGCCTTAGGGTGTCTTAAGGCATATGTCATCCCTACTTGATCCCACAAGGCATGGGAATAGGAGAATTCATCAAGAAGATTGGGCAGTGCATGATCTCCTATACAAGGCAGACAAAAGTTGTGATCTGACCCTCCAATGGGCAAGCTCTTTGAGTCTTTATCATCTCCAAATGGCATATCTCATCCTTGTTTGAGAGGATGTACATCATATTCAGAGGAATTTGGATTTGGAGGATGTGCAATTTCCTCCTAACCAGAGGGTGCCAAAACTAGGGTTTTACTTAAAATCAGGTTATCTCTGATTTTTTGGACAAAACTTGATCTTATGGTATTCCTCATGTTCTTAAGTGTATATGGATGGAAAATTGCTCATCAATTGGTTTCAGAAAGGTTTCAATTGATCAGTTGCTTGATAATCAAGAAATTGGGGAAAAGTCAACTGTGCAGTGAAAAAAGTCAACTCCTGACTTTTTAAGGGTAAATTCATAAAATTCATGCTATTTATGTTCAATGGACAAAATTTGATCAAGAAATGAAGGAGGAATAATGAAAAATCAAGAAATCACAAAACTGGCAAAAATAGAAGCTTTGGAGTTTCCAAAAATTGTAAGTTTTGGCCATTCTAGCACCCCTCTTTGAGTCAATATTTATCGATTTTAAAGCATCAAATCAAAAATCCACCAGGCCACAACAAAAGATCTTGTTTCAAGCTTCAAATCCATATAAAGAACTCCTCCATTGGATAAAAATTGAGTGAGATATGGATGATCAAAGTTTGAGAAAAGTAGGTTCAAAATCAGGTCATGACCAAGAACTCCCAGGCCCACGCGCCATCATTTTTACAAACACTTGGTGTGCCAAATGTTCACTCATTTTTCTCAATGATGAAAGCTCCAAATGAAAAAATTTTCAACATCAAAGTTGTTCTTTGCAATGCCCTCTTCAATGTTGATGTTGGACAAATTTTGATTTGATCAGGTTATGATAGAGATACATTGGTCTCAAGTTAGGGTACTCATGCTGAAGTTTTGTATGTCATGCTGCCTTGCCAATCAACCAGGTGACTCGCCCATGATGCATTTCCAAACTTGGATTTTCTAAGTTACTTTTCAACCTCTTCCAAGCTTCAATTCAATTTAATTTTCACACAAAACTTGTAGTGTTACACATCCTTAATTCATTGACCTCAAGAACTCATCAAATCATCCACTAATTAGAGATAATTTCATTTCCAAATATGCATTGATGCATTGAGTATGTTGTTGCTGAGAAACCAGAAAAATAATGTTGTTGTTGATTGTCTCAGCATTCACATGTGCATTGCTCACACTATCCAACCATTTCCACATTAGACCAAGCACATTTTACATACATTTGCCATAACCCGTGCCATGCATGAAAATGGAAAGAATAAACTTGTGGGACAAGCTTCTGCTACACCAGTCGTGCCATCATTACCATTCACTTCCATCAACCTCCACCATAATATCATACGCATACTACACCATATCATTGCTCTCCCTAACTAACTTGACTCAGTTAGTTAGGGATGACTCACCTTAACCATGCCAACTCACTCTAACTCACTCATTTAACCATGAGTTAACAGATTTAACCACACTTATAAATAGAAATTTCACTCTCATTTTTCATTTGGAGCTCTGATTTTTCCACATTCACTCCAAAGTTCTCTCACTTTCTCTCTCAGTTCCTCTCTATTTTCTCTCTGAGTTAGCACGAATCCATCATCATATTCCTCTAACTTCATCTTCAAGTTTCATCCTCAAGCATCATTGAATTGGAAGTTGCATTGCATTGTTGAGGTAGCTTCAACTACAGATCCATACTCAGCCATATTTTCAAGATTCTCAAGCCTTTATTTGGCCAAGCAAAGCTCAAAGAAGAAGCACGATCCTCTGGTTTTCTTTGTCACTCCAGTTTTCATCATTTACTGGTTTTAACATCTCAACTTTCTTGGCACGATTTATCTTATGTTTAGCTTGTTTTTTTGTTAATGTAAGCTTAATAGGAGCATTTGACACTCCGGCTAGTTGATAGGCCTCTTAAAGGCGTAGTCTCAAAACTTAGGGCATATCTTCATCTCCTCTGTTCTCCATGTGTGTGATTGTTACGTGAAAAATAATGGTGGATTTGTGATGTATGCAATGCCAGCTTCATTTTGGTACCATGTTTGTGCGTTTCTGGAAGATTTGAAGTTTGCAGGTGGTGGTTGTTGGCCGGAGAAGATGACCGGAGGTCCATCTCCGGCGGTGGTCATTGTTCTAGGGTTTTTTTTGCAGTTTGAATATTGGCCGTCAGATCTGCGCATCGTGTGGTCCATTATCTGCCAACGCATAAAAAAGTCACATGCCTTGCACATGTTTTCTTTTCTAATCTGAGTGGCATGTGTGTGCGTGAGTATATGCAAGTTACCATGGATGCTTGATCATAAACCGCATGTGTGAATTACTTTCCTTGTATGACTTGATCCAACGCACTAAAGCTTGCCAACACATTACTGATACATGTTCTCTTCACGTGATATTATTGTGGACTCTGATGATTGTGTGTGTGTGTGCGTGTAAGAGAGATAGCGTGCACTTTCATTTATGATTGTTGGATGTGTGTACTTCAGTGATTAATCCATGTTGACTGAGATGTGTGGCCTTGATTGATTGAGTACATTAATCACACATACACTCATCACACATGATCACGTTTTTAATTGGACTCTGATTCCTATGCGCACCCACCACTTTAAGCCCATTATGAATTCTGAACGTGAAATTTGCTTTTCTGCACCCCCAGCTTGTTTTCTTTCTTTCATTTTAATTTCTTTTATATACATGTTTCATCATTGATTTTTAAAAATACCAAAACATCATGAAAAATTATGAAAAAATTCATGTGAGATCTTGACATATTAAAATATTTTTCTATTATTTTTAATTGAAATTTTGTGAATATTTACATATTAATCCATGATTTTCTTTTATTTCTTTTGAAATTTGTTTCTATTTGCATACCTTCATTTCAAAATTTTGTTTCTCATAGCTAATTAAACATTTTTGCATAAATCTTTTTGCATCTAGTGCCATTGTATGATTTCTTTGATGGAACTTGTTTGATGTCTCTTTTCATGAAGTTCTTTGTTCATTTTTGTTTGCTTGCTTGATAAGGCACTAGTGCCATTGTATGATTTCTTTCTTCTTGACTTTTTGAGCCATGTTTAGAACATTATAGGTTTATTGTTTGAAATTATAGGTCATTGGTTTGAATTTGATGTCTTTTGGTATGCATGTTCAATACTTGTTTTACATGTTTCCTTTTGGCATATTCTTTCTTTCTTTTGCATCTAAGTGACAACTTGAATTGTTTTTGGTTTGTTTGTGACATGCCATAATATCCGTTTGCATTCCATATCATGTATGCCTCTGACTTTAAAGTGTTGCATTCATTCCATATGCCATTTATGTCCCACTTTGCATACTTTAACATGTTTCATCCAAATGCATGTTTCTTTTCCCTCTAGCTTCTAAATGATTTGTAATTCCTTGAATGTGATTGGTTTGTGCATCCTATCTTCACATTAACATGTCATGTTACTTCTGATTTAGATACTTGAGTTTCATTTTGAATTCTTTTAGGCTTGACTTTTACCTTTAAGTGATTTCTTTCCATGTTATATTCATGTTTCTATCTTCTCACTTCTTCTCCTAATCACTCTAAATGCTTGGATGCTTAATTGTATGCCTTATGGGACCTTTGTATAGCATGTTTAGGCACATGTTTAGGTTATCCAATTCTGACTTTAACCTTTCATGAAGCATTATTGCATAAGTACTTTGCATATCCTTTCATTCTTCATATACTTCTTCCATAATGCACTTCTTTGGGTTTTAAGACTTAGTTTGTGTGCATTTGATTTGTGTTTGCTCTTATAGCATTAGAGCACATTCATATGATGTGCATTCTGACTTTGTGCTTTCTTTAACTTTCAAATTGCTTTTACTTTGGTTATTGATTTGTTCAAATTTTATTTGTTCATCTTAAATTGTTTCTTCACTTGTGAATAATTGTACTAACCATTTCAGGGGCTAATGGTAAGTCATTTGAGTGTGGATATGCATCCACATTCTAATTTCTTCCTTCATCTTTTAATCATTCAATTTTTGTTGTTTAAGCATTTAATAATGCTTTGTCTTCATAACTTTCTTTCTTCCCTTTTAGAATCAACTTAACTTCCACCTTGGAAGTAAGTTGTTTTCTTTCTTCTTCTTCTCCTTTCTTTTAGGATCAGACTTCTTAAACCTCATTAACTTTTAGGATCACCATATATGACAACATTAAGATTGAGTCTTAGTCCCCCACTTAGATTTTTTCCTTTGATCCTCTTTTGAGTCTTTCTCTTCTTATCTCAAAACAAAAGGTAAAAAACACTGAATAAAGGCATAACAAATATTGTATTTAGGCCTTTCATGTGGGAACGAGGAAGTGTGGGATCTTCTCTCACTTTTTTGGAATGTTTAGCATACGTCCTGTCTTTGGTCGATATGCGAGGCATTCGATCCTATATGAAGGACTTAAATACAATACGAGTTACAAAACACACATAATCAAAAACACTTCTTTCTTAAAAGGCAAAAAACAAACAATAACGTCTTTCCTTCGGGAATTCTTTTCTCATCTTACTCATTCTCAATGTACGAACGTGCTCCTCCTCGTTCTCTTGCAAGATGGTAATGCACTCGGACCAGCGAGCCTGCAACACCTGAGCTAGAATGTTAGCCGTTCCCTAAAAGACACAAATAATCCATCCCTAGTGAGGTGAACTACGTCGCTCTGATTCTCATGTTCCCGATGAGATACGTAGGCAGTGGGGTAGGGCCCATTCGAGCACTCCTTTTATTTTCCCTACATTTGTTTCTCTTTCTCTCTCCTTTCCTTTTCCAGTTCTCCAGCTGGTAGCTCCTTTTCCAGTATCCTTTTCTTACACCCTTTGATCGAGACAAGCAAGCGTGGATCCCATCGGGTACGATGGACGCGTGGGGGTGCTAATACCTTCCTCGCGCGTAACCGACTCCCGAACCCAGTTCTCTTGGTCGCAAGACCATGCTCTTTCCTTTCCTTCAGGTTTATGCGGTGTTTACTTTCCCTCTCTTGGGATAAATACACATTGCTGGCGACTCTGTTTCGGTGCCACTTTCGCGTTTGTACTAGGATGAAAATCCCGGGAGCGACAACTGGCGACTCTGCTGGGGAGAGATTGACCTCTTGCTGGTCCATCCCTAAGCGAGTCAATCTTAGCGCTTGTCTGTTTTTCTTTCATTGGGTGTTTACTGTTGTGTTGTATTTACCGTTTTATTGTATGGTTATTTACTGCTTTACTGTACATTACTGTATTTACCGCATTTTCAGCATTTTCATTTCATATGATATATTATGCTATATTGGACTGTGCTGGTTTTCTGTTTGGCAGGATGGGATCTCTGAGAGATAAGCCCATTACACAGGCTTGAGTATACACTTAGGATTAGAGTGGAGAGTAGTGGGACCTACGTGCCATCTGGAGTGCGTTGGGTATTCACGAAATTCACAGCCAGACGAGGCTATCTTTGGACGCATTCTGACGTGTGTGTCTTGCACATGTTGGGGTGTTGATCTAGAGAACTGTCGACTCTGGTGACCATTTCCTGAGGACTCAGTTGCGGCACTCCTCCCGAGATGTGACAGTGGCAGACCACATTCTGTGGCAAACCCATTGCACATTCTCGATCCGAGGACCCAATGCTGGGAACTTGCCATAGGTGTTCCTTTTGGGAAAGAGAATCAGTGGAGGCACTCCTCGATTGGCGATAGTACTGTACCCCGAGGGATGAATGTACTATTACTTCTCGACCTCAGTGCCAGAAGCTGAGGACCTTTCGTTTTGGAGAATCAGTTGAGGCCTCCTCGATTAATGATGATGCCAAACCAGAAATGGTGAACGTATCATCATTTCTCGACCTGAGAGCCCGGGATACTGAACATCCTAGTACCCACATGTGAGAAGGGAGGGTTGTTTGCAGGTTTGCAGGTAACCGTGACCTCCTACATACCCGGTTTTCTGTTGGTACTACACAAAAGGAGGGTTTATCCTATTATATTCAGACAGTTTCTATTTATGGTTCTATATTGTTCTCAGAGCTACACTGACACCACACACAGTCCAGCACAGACACCTGACTACCTGATCACATGCCCTTTTGCATTGCATTATCATATCATAACGGTTGTGTTTGTCATTTTCAAGTGCATAATACACTTCTGATTCCAATCCATGGGTTCAACAGAGAATGACGAGAGAAGGAAGAACAATTTTCTTACAAGTTTCCAGACCCTACCTTGGATTCACTGCTCAAAGTTATAGATATGGATGGCACGAGTGTTCTTGATAGGTTTCAAAAGAAATATGGGAATTTGGTTGGGATGGTCCGTACTATCACAAAGTATGAACATGATGCTTTGCACACTCTGCTGCAATTCTACGAGCCTTCGCTGAGATGATTCCTCTTTCCAGATTACATTTTGATGCCAACGCTGGAGGAATTCTCATTTATTTTGGGAATTCCGATCACGTCGGCGATACCGTTCTTTTCTGGTAGTTCTCCTAGTACAAAAGAAATTGCTGCTGCAATGCAACTAGATCAGTCAGTGATAAAGAGGGGAGTGAGTAGCAAAAACGGAGTTGATGGATTTCATCTGGAATTCCTCTCTGATCAAGCTCAAGAGGCTGCTAATGCTAAAAACTGGGCGGTTTACAATTCCATTCTGGCTCTCTGCATATATGGCCTAGTTCTTTTTCCCAATCAGCCAGACTTTGTGGATATGCAGGCGACGAGAGTTTTCGTTCTTAAAAATCCAGTCCCTACCTTGCTAGGAGATTTTTATCATTCTGTACATTACAAGAACGAAAAAAGGAGGGGAGGACCTGTTAGTTGTTGTACCCCACTGCTGTGCCATTGGATTTTCAAGCATTTGCCTCAAACAGGTGCCTTTGTGGAAACCATAGATGTTGCGAAATGGTCCAAGCGAATGATAGGTTTAACTGCTGACAATATTATCTGGTTCGACCATCGGTTGTTGAGAATAGAGCTTATCACAAGATGCGGAAACTTTCCAAATGTACCTTTGATTGGCAGAAAAGGAGGGATAAATTATAATCCAGTTTTGGCCGTCCGACAGTTCGGGTATGCTTCCAGGGATCCTCCTACGGAGCAAGATGTTGAAGAATCTTTGTTCTTTACAGGAACTAAAGATGAGAAGGTGGTAGAAGTAGTGAATGCTTGGAAATATAAGCATAAAATTGGAAAAGCGGTCTTTGGGAAAGGAGATTGTAGGTCTTATCCTAAATATGACAGATGGATCGAGATGAAAGTAAAATACTTGCTTTTACCCTTTTCAAGGGAACCTCTTTTATGTTCAGTACAGCCAGAACAGCCAACCATGGTGGCTATTGAAGAGTGTGAAAAGTGGAAGAAGATAGTAAAAGAGCTTCAAGTAGAGAATGCTGGTATGAGTAGCTGTCTCCAAAAAGCCCTGCATGACAATAAAGATCTAGAAGGAAGAGCTCAGAAGGCAGAAAAGGTCTTAGCAGCCAAAGAGAAAGATTTTCATGAAAGAGCACAACATTTCCAGAAGATCAGCAAAGGTGCCGATGCTGCCACTCAGGCTCACAAGACAACTAAACAGGACTTAGCTCAGACCAAAGATACGTTAGCCAAATTCCAGCGAGCATGGGATGAGGTTAGAATTGAAAATGCTGAGTTATAGGAATAGCTGAAGATTAAAGACGAAGAGCTTAAGAAGGCGCATGAGCAGAGGAGAAAGTATCGGGAAAGCCTCGGTAAAAGTCAAGAACAGCTAGAAGAAGCTAGAAGAGAGCTGAAGAATGTCAAGAAAGAACTTGAAGAAGTCATGATAGAAAGGGAGATACTCAAGACGCAAGCTGACATAAAAAGGCACAAAGGAGTGTGTGATGATGAAGCTTTGATGCTGCATATGGGTTCCTTAACTGAGGCTCTTGAGAAAAGGGATGTTTTGATCAAAGAGATGATTGAAAAGCCGAATCACCAGCGTACTCGCATACTCTTTGAGGAGATCAAATACACAAGTGATAAGCTGAAGGACGTGGAATTGTCAGACTGATGTTCTTTTTCTTGTAATTTGTTGTTAATGGTTACCATCAGGCTTGTTGATGGATCCATCTTTCCCTTGTATTTCATTTGTTGATGAACCTCTTTTGAATGTACTTGAATACTTTGTTGGATGGGAATACGCAGTTTTATTCAGAATTAGTCCTTTTCAGATATCTGTACACAAGCACATGACCACGACACGTCTCTTTATATCACGATTTCTGATCTTCAGATTTCTGTGGTTTAGATTGGAATCAGGGTGTAAAGCACCTCGAAAATGATGAACATGACATTTGCATTGCATTGCATATCATTTTGAATTTTGTTGCTTGCTTTTTCAGGTACCTGTTGCGGGGTCTCTAACCTTTATTTGGTTACAGGCATTATAGCTGAGAATCATATTCACCGATACTCAACTCGAAGAAATCAAGCAAGGATTATGGATCAAGTGCAGAGTGATTTGGCTGAAATGAGGGCACACATGGACCAGTTCATGACTCTCATGACTGATATGGCACAAACTCAAGAAAGATTGAGGCTTCTGGTCGAGCGTCCAGAGGCCACGCCTGAAGGCAATCAGAATGACAATTCACAGATAAGGATCACTCCTCCTCCTGGTGGTAACCCTCCTCCGGGTGGTAATTTGGGTAATGGAAATGGCAGAAATGCTGGTGTGGTTCAGGAAGATGTTCTGGAAGACCAATTTACCCTCCTGGATACTGATGTGGGTAACCATGGTGATCGAAGGTATGATGAGTTAGCAGAGAAGATCCGGGCTATGGAATGTAAGAATTCTATGGGCATTGATGTGACCAAGTTGGGTCTAGTATCAGGGGTCAGAATTCCTCCCAAATTCAAGCCACCTACTTTTGACAAATATCACGGCAATACGTGTCCCCAGACACATATCCAAGCTTATTTTGGGAAGATTTCAGCCCATACAGATGATGAGAAGTTATGGATGCATTACTTTCAAGACAGTCTGGCTGGAGCTCCTTTGACCTGGTATATGAAATTGAACAGAGCTGCTGTAAGAAGTTGGAAGGATCTGGCAAAAGCATTCCTAAAGCAATATCAGTACAACATTGACATGGCGCCCAACCGCACTAAATTGCAGGGGTTGTCACAGAATGCTAAGGAAAGTTTCAAGGAATACGCTTAAAGGTGGAGAGAGATGGCTGCACAGGTTCAACCTCCTTTGCTGGATAGAGAAATGGCAGACATGTTTATGGGCACCTTGCAAGGAACATTCCTTGATAGGTTGGCTGCATGTCCATAAACAGGATTTGCTGACATTGTTATTGCGGGTGAAAGAATAGAGAGTCTGTTGAAGCTGGGAAAGATTCAAGACATGAGTGTGTTGGCTCTTCTGGGATGAAGAAACCGTTTGCTAGTGGTCAGAAAAGAAAAGAGGGTGATACAAATGCTGTGTATAGAGGTCGGGGAAGAGGACGTTCCCAGGCTTACCACCAAGTAGGGGCTGTGACGATTCCCGCACCAGCTGTCCAGCAACAACCACAACAGCAAGCTCAGCAGCAACCTCCTTTCCAGCAGAGGTCTAGGCAGAGGGATCGTAAGATTGACCCTCTTCCTATGACCTATTCAACTCTGTTGCCACAGTTACTCAAGTTAAAGTTGGTTGAACTCCGTACAATGAGACCACCTGTCGCTGGAAACCTGCCACTTAACTATGATGCCAATGCTCGCTGCGAGTTCCATTCTGGGGCTCCGGGACACACTATTGAAAAATGTTGGGCGTTTCACCATAAAGTGCAGGACTTGATCGATGCTAAAGCGATCAATTTCTCTTTACCTCCTAATGTTCTCCAAAACCCCATGCCTGATCATGGTGTAGCAGATGTGCATGCTATTGAAGACGGAAAGAGATTGAATTTGGTAGCAGATATTAATCATGTGAAGACTTCCTTGATGGTCGTAAAGGATCGTTTACTGAAGGGACAGATGTTCCCAGGTTGTAACCAAGATTGTTCTGAGTGTATGAATCAAGAGAATGGCTGTGATAGGTTGAAAATTGGCCTGCAGAATTTGATCAATAAGGGCCGGCTACAGTTTGACAGGGTTGTGAAAGCCACTGACGAGGTGTCAACAGTGACCATCTATTATAATCCTGCGGAGATTCAGGTGCCTGTAAGTACAACTCCTGTAGCAAGTGTCGTGCCAGAAAGATCTAGTCCTGTTACCATCACGGTGCCATGACCAGTTCCGTTTACAACTACGAAGGCAATTCCATGGCACTATGGGGCAGGCGTGTACTATGAAGGTAAAAAGCAGGAAGTCGGGACATCAGCCAGTTCAAATATTGACAATGTGGGTGGTGTTGGTGGTTTTACGAGAAGCGGAAGACTATTTGCTCCCCAAACTTTGCGAAGTGATAAAGAGGCTGAAGCTGCAGCAAAAGCTAAGGGAAAATAGGTGGTTGAGAGCGTGCATGTACCCACAACAGATACCAAGGCTACTTTTGATAATGAGATAGAAGAATTCATGAGGATAATAAAGAAGAGTGATTATAAGATTGTCGATCAGTTGAATCAGACCCCTTCGAAGATTTCAATCTTGTCATTGTTAATGTGTTCTGACGCGCACAGGGAGGCTTTGTTGAAAGTGTTGAAGAGAGCCTATGTCCCAGAAGAAATCACTGTTAATCAGCTTGAGGATGTAATTTCCAATGTTAATGTCAGCCATGGTTTGGGATTCACAAGTAGGGATTTGACGTCTGAAGGGAAAAACCACAATAAAGCTTTGCACATCACAATGGAGTGTAAGGGTGCAGTGTTATCCCACGTGCTGGTAGATACTGGTTCCTCACTCAATGTCTTGCCTAAAAAGGCGCTAATGAAGCTAGAAGTTGATGGTTTGATCTTAAGGCCAAGTGAGTTGGTTGTCAGAGCGTTCGATGGGACAAAAAGATCTGTGTTTGGAGAAGTGGAATTGCCCGTGCAGATTGGACCGCAAGTATTCAAATCCACCTTCCATGTAATGGACATATAGCCGGCGTATAGCTGCTTATTAGGCCGCCCTTGGATTCACGCGGCCGGGGCTGTTACGTCCACCTTACACCAGAAGTTAAAGTATGAGTTTGAAGGACAGGTGGTGACGGTGTGCGGCGAAGAGGACATATTTGTTAGCCATCTGTCCACGTTCAAATATATTGAAATGGATGGGGAAATTCACGAGATGCTTTGCCAATCGTTTGAAGCGGTAAATATTGACAACATGCCTGAAGCTCCCCTTGCCCCAGAAAGAGCCAGTACATCCATTTCGTCCTACAAACAAGCTGTCGAGGTCGTCAGAGCAGGCAACGCCAAAGGCTGGGGCAAGCTGATAGAGACGCCAATGAAGGAGGACAAGTTTGGCATTGGTTATCATCCCTCTATGACTCCAGATGCAGAGAACCGTGGGCCCATCACTTTCAGTAGTGGGGGAATCATTTACCCAGATCAGTCTTGTGCAGCTACAGAAGATGGCGTTGATAGTGACTGTGACTTAGACAATTGGGTACGCCCACGTGCTCTGGGACAACCATTGCAGAATTGGTCAGTTGAAGAAGTCATCCGGGTTACTCTTCAAACAGAGTAATTTTCTTTGTTTTTCTAACCATAATGCATGTTAAAATCTTGCGCTCTGCCCAAGGCATATAGATTCATTTGTAGGGCCACCCTGTTTGCATTTGCAATTTTAATCATCAATAAAGGACGTTTTGCACTCAAATTCTGTTCTCTGTCTTTCTTTTTATTTTTTGCACAAAAATAATAAAATGGCAATGTTTCATTTCTTTTTGTTTAAAAATAAATTCTAAAATAAAGCATGAACCCGTTCGTGCAGACTTGATCCTCCGGACTCCATTGATAACGGTTTTGCTATGGCTATGTATGACTTTGACAAACTTATTTATCAAGCTGAAGAAGGGGATGAGAAAGATTGTGAACTCCCTGAGGAACTGGCCAGATTGTTAAAACAAGAGGAAAGGACCATCCAGCCTCATTAAGAGACCATAAAGATCATCAATATTGGTACTGAGGATGCTAAGAAAGAGATCAAGATTGGCGCCAACCTGCAAGCAGATGTGAAGAAAGCTTTGACAGAGATGTTGTGTGAATATGTTGATATCTTCGCCTGGTCGTATCAGGACATGCCAGGGCTGGATACTGATATTGTTGTGCACAGGCTGCCATTGAGAGAAGAATGCCCCGCCGGTTAAGCAAAAACTTCGTCAGACTCATCCCGACATGGCCATAAAGATCAAAGAAGAGGTTCAGAAGCAGTGGGATGCAGGGTTTCTTGTTGTGAGTAACTATCCTCCATGGGTTGCCAACATTGTGCCGGTGCCAAAGAAAGACGAAAAGGTTAGAATGTGTGTGGATTATCGAGATCTTAATAAAGCTAGCCCGAAAGATGATTTTCCACTGCCTCACATTGATGTGCTGGTTGATAACACATCTCAGTTTTCAGTGTTCTCGTTTATGGACGGTTTCTCCGGGTACAATCAGATTAAGATGGCACCTGAAGATATGGAGAAGATCACGTTCATTACACCATGGGGTACGTATTGTTATAAAGTGATGCCTTTTGGGTTGAAAAACGCAGGGGCAACGTACCAGCGGGCAATGGTAACTTTGTTTCACGACTTGATTCACAAAGAGATTGAATGTTATGTGGACGACATGATTGCCAAGTCGCGAACAGAAGAGGAACATCTGATTAACTTGAAAAAGCTGTTTGAAAGGTTGCGAAAGTTCCGTTTGAGATTAAATCCAAACAAGTGCACTTTTGGGGTGCGTTCTGGGAAGCTGTTGGGTTTCATTGTGAGCGAAAAAGGAATTGAGGTTGATCCTGCCAAAGTGAAAGCAATACAAGAAATGCCTGAACCGAGAACGGAAAAAGAGGTTCGTGGTTTCTTGGGTAGATTGAACTACATTGCAAGGTTCATATCTCACCTAACAGCCACATGCGAACCAATATTCAAACTGCTAAGAAAAGATCAAACGGTCAAGTGGAATGACGATTGCCAATTAGCATTCGATAAAATAAAAGAATACTTGCAGGAACCTCTAATTCTCATGCCTCCAGTTTCAGGGAGACCTTTGATAATGTATCTGACAGTGCTTGAAGGTTCTATGGGTTGTGTTCTCGGTCAACACGACGAGACAGGTAGGAAAGAGCATGCCATCTACTACCTGAGCAAGAAGTTTAATGACTGCGAGTCCCGGTACTCAATGCTTGAAAAGATATGTTGTGCACTTGCATGGGCTGCTAAGCGATTGAGGCAGTATATGGTTAGGCACACAACCTTGTTGATTTCCAAAATGGATCCTATCAAATACATTTTCGAGAAACCAGTGCTAACAGGCAGAGTTGCACGATGGCAAATGGTTTTGACAGAGTATGATATCCAGTATACTTCCCAAAAGGCCATCAAAGGAAGTGTCTTGTCAGACTACCTTGTGCAACAGCCAATTGATGATTACCAACCCATGAAATTTGAGTTCCCTAATGAGGACATCATGTTTCTCAAAGCTAAAGACTGCGAGGAACCACTCCCGGAGGAGGGGCCAGACCCTGAATCCAAATGGAGTTTGATGTTTGATGGGGCTGTCAACATGAATGGGTGCGGAGTTGGAGCAGTTCTTATCACGCCGGAAGGTGTTCATATGCCTTTCACTGCCCGATTAACTTTCGGATGCACCAACAATGAAGCAGAGTATGAAGCTTGTATAATGGGGATTGAGGAGGCGATTAATTTGCGAATTAAGACCCTTGATATCTTCGGTGATTCAGCTTTGGTAATCAATCAGGTGAAAGGGAGTTGGTACACGCACCAAGAAAATCTAGTGCCGTATAGAGATTACATGAGGAGATTGCTGACATTTTTCACAACAGTGCAACTGTACCATATTCCTAGAGATGAGAATAAGTTTGCTGATGCCCTGGCTACTTTGTCTTCCATGATTAAAGTGCAAAGATGGAATCATGTACCTGAGATTGAAGTGTCTCGTCTTGACAGACCTGCATCTGCGTTTGCTGTTGTGGCAACGTCTGACGACAACCCATGGTTTCATGACATCAAGTGTTTCTTGAAAAGTCAAGAGTACCCGCCAGGGGCATCTGCTAAAGATAAGAAGACTCTGAGAAGGTTGTCTAGTAGCTTTTTCTTGAATCAGGATGACGTGTTGTACAAACGGAATTTTGACATGGTTCTGCTCAGATGTGTGGATAGACACGAAGCAGACTTATTAATGCAGGAAGTACATGAAGGCTCTTTCGGTACCCATGCCGGAGGACATGTAATGGCTAAGAAATTGTTGAGGTCGGGATATTATTGGTTGATAATGGAGTCAGATTGCTGTAAATACGCCCGCAAATGTCACAAATGTCAAATTTATGCAGACAAAGTGCATGTGCCTCCAAATCCGTTGAGTGTCATGTCCTCTCCTTGGCCCTTTGCCATGTGGGGCATTGACATGATCGGAAAAATTGAGCCTACTGCTTCAAATGGTCATCGTTTTATCTTGGTTGCCATTGATTATTTCACTAAATGGGTTGAAGCAGCATCTTATGTCAATGTCACTAAGCAAGTGGTAGCTCATTTCCTGAAACGAGATATCATTTGTCGCTATGGAGTGCCCGAGAGAATCATTACTGATAATGGTTCTAATCTGAACAACAAAATGATGGCTGAGCTGTGCCGGGACTTCAAAATTGAGCACCACAATTCTTCTCCATATCGCCCGAAGATGAATGGCGCTGTGGAAGCGGCCAACAAGAATATTAAGAAGATTGTGCAGAAAATGGTTGTTACATACAAAGATTGGCATGAGATGTTACCGTTTGCTTTGTATGGGTACCGAACGTCAGTACGCACGTCCACTGGGGCAACACCGTTCTCACTTGTATACGGTATGGAAGCAGTGCTACCAGTTGAAGTTGAGATTCCATCCCTCAGAGTCATGATGGATGTCAAGCTAGACGAAGCTGAGTGGGTTCGCGCCAGATTTAACCAGTTGAGCCTTATTGAGGAGAAACGACTGACAACTGTATGTCATGGGCAGTTATACCAGCGGAGGATGGAGCAAGCATTCGACTAAAAGGTGCGTCCTCGAGTTTACAAAGTGGGAGATGTGGTACTCAAAAGAATCCTGCCTCCTAGTACAGATCACAGGGGCAAATGGACTCCTAATTATGAAGGTTCATTCGTGGTTAAGAAGGTCTTCTCGGGCAGAGCCTTACTACTTACAACCATGGACGACGAAGACTTTTCATCCCCTGTCAACTCAGACGTAGTCAAAAAATACTTCGCATAAATAGACCCGCTGGATAAAAAAAAAGAGAGAAAAATCCAGGCAAAAAAGGGCATCCCGGCGAACCACAAAAACAGAATAAAAAGGTTCGGGCAAAAAATAATAAATAAAAAAAAAAGAAGGTTGTACGCCCGGTGAGTTGAAAATCCGCAAGGACAACTCAGGCAAAAAGGGGTATCCCGGTGGATTGAAAACCCGAAAGGGCGGTCCACGCAAAAGAGGGATTTAAGCTAATGACTACGGTCTGAGTTATTTGTACTCTATCACCGTTTCAACAACTAACATTCCGAAGGGTAGGAATCAGTCTAATCATTCCCCAGAAGGCAAGGTCGGGGAGTCTTGAAGACATACTGGCCATAGCAGAATGGAAACTCAGTGGAATGTCGTTTTCACGTTACCATTAGGATAATTTCTTTTCTCAATTTTTAGCAATCACCTCTTTCCAGGGATTGCTTCCTGATGTAATTGCCTATTCTGGGCTTTTCTTCAATAAATTGAATTTCAGTATAAAGCTTCTTTTTGTTTTACTGCTTTGTTTGTAAAAACGTCCGAATTTTTTATAAAACATTGCATTTGAAAACATGGCGGCTTTACAATAACATGCGCAGAAAAACATTTAAAATCACTTTGAATGTTGAATAATCCTGGAGGTGGATTCAAACCACGCAATATTCCGGGACATGTGGGTGTATTCTTTTGGTTGCAGGTGACAGGTCCAAACGATTTCAAGCACAGGACGAGTAATTACTTATTCCCACGCAGAAGACTGGGGCAATCATGTCCAGGGAAGGGTTCACTTGTCACCCTTTTGTCACAACGTTTACTGATTGAGTCCATCATTCGGTCGGCGGTCGATCATGACGATTCGATAGCAGCGAATTGAGTTTAACTGGGGTCGTTGCATCTTATTAAGTCGATTCTCTCATTCAGTACTGCCAACAGCTACAAGCTTTTCTGTGTCGATAACGGTTACAAATTCCCCAGTAGAGTTGCGCCACAGACACTAAAGTTGATAGTCAATCCCCAGTGAAGTCGCCACGAGTTTGAAGATGCTTAATCTTCTGTAAAATCCTCTTATGGCGTTTCTTCAGATCAGTCTTATATCATGGGGAAAAAAAACAGATTGTTGACCGTCTCAAACATGGGGCATGTTGAATTTCCCCAGCAGGAGATGTTCCAGATTTATTATCCCCAGTAGAGTTTGAAGACGTTTGGTCTTCTGTAAAATCCTCTCAAAAAGGCATTCCCAGCACGAGACGCTTTAAAGCAGTTTCCCCAACAGAGTTTGTGGTAAACTCATTATCCCCAACAGAATCGTCAGAAGGAAGGTTCGCCTAGCATGGGGCATTATAATACTTATCCTAAGCTCGACAGTTTTGTTCCTCGGCAGACTACTATGGAATTGCTTTGGAGTTTCCCCGGCATATTTCTTAAGAATCTTACCCTACAAGTGTCAATGGAATGTTTCAGCCAGGATTTGCATCTCCCCGGCAGAGTAGCCCTGATCCCCAGCAAGATTGTATCTTTGGCGGTATCCCCACAGAGTTCATTATCAAATCTTGTCAACAGTACTCCCCAGCTGAGTTATTGTTTTTCTCCCTGCAAGAGGTTTATCAGACCAACAGGGTCTCTTCCTCAGCAAAGTGTTAGTGCATTCTTCCTCCAGCCGAGTTAGAAGGTTGATTCTCTCCACAAAGGATCTCGAGTCTGATAGGTCCCCAAGCAGAGTTTTAATGACTTTTCTTCCTCAGTAGGACGTCATTCAAAAATTCTCATCCCCAGCGGAGTTGCTGTGACCAGAATTCATCCCCAAGCAGATGAAGTAATCCCTGGCAGAATTATCACTCCCTCACATATCAAAGTCCAATTTATTTTTGGCAGGCGTAACGATTAGAAGCAGACGGATTGTCCATTCACTCTCCAGCAGAGATACCATATTTTCAGGAGTCTCTAAGGTCAAATCATTGATCATGGTTCCTCAGCAGAGTCAGCAGAGATGTCAGACATGGATGCAGAGCATAATCCAGTGTTGAATGTTTTTGCAAAAGTCCAACCGTAGATTGGAAAAAGTCCATCCAAGGGTGGCAAATTCTCAAAGTCCAACCGTAGATTGGCAAAAGTCCATCCAAGGGTGGTAAATTTTTAAAGTCCAACCGTAGATTGGCAAAAGTCCATCCAAGGGTGGCAAAGTCCAACCGTAGATTGGCAAAAGTCCATCCAAGGGTGGCAAAGCAGCAAAGTCCAACCGTAGATTGGCAAAATTCCATCCAAGGGTGGCAAAGCAGCCAAGTCCAACCGTAGATTGGAAAAAGTCCACCCAAGGGTGGCAAAGTCCAACCGTAGATTGGCAAAAGTCCATCCAAGGGTGGCAAATCAGCTGCTAAAGTCCACCCAAAGTGTGGCAAGTCAGTAGTCGTCTGACTCCATTTAAAAGACAGTCCACCCAAAGTGTGGCAAGCCAGTAGTCGTCTGGCGTTGTACAAAAGACACTGCTAAAGTCCACCAAAAGTATGGCAAGTCAGTAGTCGTCTGACTCCATTTAAAAGACAGTCCACCCAAAGTGTGGCAAGCCAGTAGTCGTCTGGCGTTGTACAAAAGACATTGTTAAAGTCCACCCAAAGTGTGGCAAGTCAATAGTCGTTTGACTCCATTTAAAATACAGTCCACCCAAAGTGTGTCAAGCCAGTAGTCGTTTGGCGTTGTACAAAAGACGTTGCAAAAGTCCACCCAAAATGTGGCAAGCCAGTAGTCGTCTTGCGTTGTGCAAAAGACGTTGTTAAAGTCCACCCAAAGTGTGGCAAGCCAGTAGTCGTCTGGCGTTGTATAAAAGACATCTCTTCAGTATTTTTCTCCATCACCAAGGTTTTTCTTCAAGCAAAGTTCATTTGGTTGGGTTTATATCCCTTTTCTTCTTCTCCACAGAGTGCAAAATTTTGGGTTATTTTTGGTATTCAATCCCTCCATACCTTGAAAGTCTGACAGTAATCGCTATCATCCATTCAGGTCTACAGTGATTGAATAGGGGCAGCTGTAATACCCCAAAATTTGCCCTCTCATTTATTCATATCATTTAGCATGAGCTTTCATTTCATTGCATTGCATTCAAGCATAGAAAAATAAAACATCAAGCATTTAGCATTGCATCTTGCATAAGGGCATGTGATCAGTGTTTCTCAAAGGGGTTGATTATCCAAGGCAAGAGAATAAGAGCCAAGTGTCTTTCACAAGCCTCAGGGTGTCTTAAGGCATATGTCATCCCTACTTGATCCCACAAGGCATGGGAATAGGAGAATTCATCAAGAAGATTGGGCAGTGCATGATCTCCTATACAAGGCAGACAAAAGTTGTGATCTAACCCTCCAATGGGCAAGCTCTTTGAGTCTTTATCATCTCCAAATGGCATATCTCATCCTTGTTTGAGAGGATGTACATCATATTCAGAGGAATTTGGATTTGGAGGATGTGCAATTTCCTCCTAACCAGAGGGTGCCAAAACTAGGGTTTTACTTAAAATCAGGTTATCTCTGATTTTTTAGACAAAACTTGATCTTATGGTATTCCTCATGTTCTTAAGAGTATATGGATGGAAAATTGCTCATCAATTGGTTTCAGAAAGGTTTCAATTGATCAGTTGCTTGATAATCAAGAAATTAGGGAAAAGTCAACTGTGCAGTGAAAAAAGTCAACTCCTGACTTTTTAAGGGCAAATTCATGAAATTCATGTTATATATGTTCAATGGACAAAATTTGATCAAGAAATGATGGAGGAATAATGAAAAATCAAGAAACCACAAAACTGCCAAAAATAGAAGCTTTGGAGTTTCCAAAAATAGTAAGTTTTGGCCATTCTAGCACCCCTCTTTGAGTCAAGCTTTCTCGATTTTAAAGCATCAAATCAAAAATCCACCAGGCCACAACCAAATATCTTGTTTCAAGCTTCAAATCCATATAAAGAACTCCTCCATTGGATAAAAATTGAGTGAGATATGGATGATCAAAGTTTGAGAAAAGTAGGTTCAAAATCAGGTCATGACCAAGAACTCCCAGGCCCACGCGCCATCATTTTTACAAACACTTGGTGTGCCAAATGTTCACTCATTTTTCTCAATGATGAAAGCTCCAAATGAAAAAATTTTCAACATCAAAGTTGTTCTTTGCAATGCCCTCTTCAATGTTGATGTTGGACAAATTTTGATTTGATCAGGTTATGATGGAGATACATTGGTCTCAAGTTAGGGTGCTCATGCTGAAGTTTTGTATGTCATGCTGCCTTGCCAATCAACTAGGTGACTCGCCCATGATGCAGTTCCAAACTTGGATGTTCTAAGTTACTTTTCAACCTCTTCCAAGCTTCAATTCAATTTAATTTTCACACAAAACTTGTAGTGTTACACATCCTTAATTCATTGACCTCAAGAACTCATCAAATCATCCACTAATTAGAGAGAATTTCATTTCCAAATATGCATTGATGCATTGAGTATGTTGTTGCTGAGAAACCAGAAAAATAATGTTGTTGTTGATTGTCTCAGCATTCACACGTGCATTGCTCACACTATCCAACCATTTCCACATTAAACCAAGCACATTTTACATACATTTGCCATAACCCGTGCCATGCATGAAAATGGAAAGAATAAACTTATGGAACAAGCTTCTGCTACACCAGCCGTGCCATCATCACCATTCACTTCCATCAACCTCCACCATAATATCATACGCATACTACACCATATCATTGCTCTCCCTAACTAACTTGACTCAGTTAGTTAGGGATGACTCACCTTAACCATGCCAACTCACTCTAACTCACTCATTTAACCATGAGTTAACAGATTTAACCACACTTATAAATAGAAATTTCACTCTCATTTTTCATTTGGAGCTCTGATTTTTCCACATTCACTCCAAAGTTCTCTCACTTTCTCTCTCAGTTCCTCTCTATTTTCTCTCTGAGTTAGCACGAATCCATCATCATATTCCTCTAACTTCATCTTCAAGTTTCCTCCTCAAGCATCATTGAATTGGAAGTGGCATTACATTGTTGAAGCAACTTCAACTACAGATCCATACTCAGCCATATTTTCAAGATTCTCAAGCCTTTATTTGGCCAAACAAAGCTCAAAGAAGAAGCACGATCCTCTAGTTTTCTTTGTCACTCCAGTTTTCATCATTTACAGGTTTTAACATCTCAACTTTCTTGGCACGATTTATCTTATGTTTAGCTTATTTTTTGTTAATGTAAGCTTAATAGGAGCATTTGACACTCCGGCTAGTTGATAGGCCTCTTAAAGGCGTAGTTTCAAAACTTAGGGCATATCTTCATCTCCTCTGTTCTCCATGTGTGTGATTGTTATGTGACAAATAATGGCGGATTTGTGATGTATGCAATGCCAGCTTCATTTTGGTACCATATTTGTGCGTTTCTGGAAGATTTGAAGTTTGCAGGTGGTGGTTGTTGGCCGAAGAAGATGACCGGAGATCCTTCTCCGGCGGTGGTAGTTGTTCTATGGTTTTTTTTGCAGTTTGAATATTGGCCATCAGATCTGCGCATCGTGTGGTCCATTATCTGCCAACGCATAAAAAATTCACATGCCTTGCACATGTTTTCTTTTCTAATCTGAGTGGCATGTGTGTGCGTGAGTATATGCTAGTTACCATAGATGCTTGATTATAAACCGCATGTGTGAATTACTTTCCTTGTATGACTTGATCCAACGCACCAAAGCTTGCCAACACATTACTGATGCATGTGCTCTTCACGTGATATTATTGTGGACTCTGACGATTGTGTGTGTGTGCGTGTAAGAGAGATAGCGTGCACTTTCATTTATGATTGTTGGATGTGTGTACTTCAGTGATTAATCCATGTTGACTGAGATGTGTGGCCTTGATTGATTGAGTACATTAATCACACATACACTCATCACACACGATCACATTTTTAATTGGACTCTGATTCCTATGCGCACCCACCACTTTAAGCCCATTATGAATTCTGAACGTGAAATTTGCTTTTCTGCACCCCCAGCTTGTTTTCTTTCTTTCATTTTAATTTCTTTTATATACATGTTTCATCATTGATTTTTAAAAATACCAAAACATCATGAAAAATTATGAAAAAATTCATGTGATATCTTGACATATTAAAATATTTTTCTATTATTTTTAATTGAAATTTTGTGAATATTTGCATATTAATCCATGATTTTCTTTTATTTCTTTTGAAATTTGTTTCTATTTGCATACCTTCATTTCAAAATTTTGTTTCTCATAGCTCATTAAACATTTTTCCATCAATATTTTCACATCTATTCAATAGCATCCAAAAATTCATAAAAATATTTTTGTTCCATTTTCAGGACTTTCTTTTATTGCATTTAGGTCCCCCACCTTTGCACTTTGGTTTATGGTTTATAAGTGACTTTTGCTTTTGAGATTGTGATCCTTTCTTTCTGAATTTTTGTAAGATTTTTTGGTATGATACTTGCCTCTGGTTGAGGTATCTTAAGACCTAATTTGGTGATTTTTAAATCATGTTTTCTATTTCTTTGATGGCACTTGTTTGATGTCTCTTTTCATGAAGATCTTTGTTCATTTTTGTTTGCTTGCTTGATAAGGCACTAGTGCCATTGTATGATTTCTTTCTTCTTGACTTTTTGAGCCATGTTTATAACATTATAGGTTTATTGTTTGAAATTATAGGTCATTGGTTTGAATTTGATGTCTTTTGGTATGCATGTTCAATACTTGTTTTACATGTTTCCTTTTGGCATATTCTTTCTTTCTTTTGCATCTAAGTGACAACTTGAATTGTTTTTGGTTTGTTTGTGACATGCCATAATATCCATTTGCATTCCATATCATGTATGCCTCTGACTTTAAAGTGTTGCATTCATTCCATATGCCATTTATGTCCCACTTTGCATACTTTAACATGTTTCATCCAAATGCATGTTTCTTTTCCCTCTAGCTTCTAAATGATTTGTAATTCCTTGAATGTGATTGGTTTGTGCATCCTATCTTCACATTAACATGTCATGTTACTTATTATTTAGATACTTGAGTTTCATTTTGAATTATTTTAGGCTTGACTTTTACCTTTAAGTGATTTCTTTCCATGTTATATTCATGTTTCTATCTTCTCACTTCTTCTCCTAATCACTCTAAATGCTTGGATGCTTAATTGTATGCCTTATGTGACCTTTTTATAGCATGTTTAGGCACATGTTTAGGTTATCGAATTCTGACTTTAACCTTTCATGAAGCATTATTGCATAAGTACTTTGCATATCCTTTCATTCTTCATATACTTCTTCCATAATGCACTTCTTTGGGTTTTAAGACTTAGTTTGTGTGCATTTGATTTGTGTTTGCTCTTATAGCATTAGAGAACATTCATATGATGTGCATTCTGACTTTGTGCTTTCTTTAACTTTCAAATTGCTTTTACTTTGGTTATTGATTTGTTCAAATTTTATTTGTTCATCTTAAATTGTTTCTTCACTTGTGAATAATTGTACTAACCATTTCAAGGGCTAATGGTAAGTCATTTGAGTGTGGATATGCATCCACATTCTAATTTCTTCCTTCATCTTTTAATCATTCAATTTGTGTTGTTTAAGCATTTAATAATGCTTTGTCTTCATAACTTTCTTTCTTCCCTTTTAGAATCAACTTAACTTCCACCTTGGAAGTAAGTTGTTTTCTTTCTTCTTCTTCTCCTTTCCTTTAGGATCAGACTTCTTAAACCTCATTAACTTTTAGGATCACCATATATGACAACATTAAGATTGAGTCTTAGTCCCCCACTTAGATTTTTTCCTTTGATCCTCTTTTGAGTCTTTCTCTTCTTATCTCAAAACAAAAGGTAAAAAACACTGAATAAAGGCATAACAAATATTGTATTTAGGCCTTTCATGTAGGAACGAGGAAGTGTGGGGTCTTCTCTCACTTTTTTGGAATGTTTAGCATACGTCCTGTCTTGGGTCGATATGCGAGGCATTCGATCCTATATGAAGGACTTAAATACAATACGAGTTACAAAACACACATAATCAAAAACACTTCTTTCTTAAAAGGCAAAAAACAAACAATAACGTCTTTCCTTCGGGAATTCTTTTCTCATCTTACTCATTCTCAACGTACGAACGTGCTCCTCCTCGTTCTCTTGCAAGATGGTAATGCACTCGGACCAGCGAGCCTGCAACACCTGAGCTAGAACGTTAGTCGTTCCCTAAAAGACACAAACAATCCATCCCTAGTGAGGTGAACTACGTCGCTCTGATTCTCATGTTCCCGATGAGATACGTAGGCAGTGGGGTAGGGCCCATTCGAGCACTCCTTTTATTTTCCCTACATTTGTTTCTCTTTCTCTCTCCTTTCCTTTTCCAGTTCTCCAGCTGGTAGTTCCTTTTCCAGTATCCTTTTCTTACACCCTTTGATCGAGACAAGCAAGCTTGGATCCCATCGGGTACGATGGACGCGTGGGGGTGCTAATACCTTCCTCGCGCGTAACCGACTCCCGAACCCAGTTCTCTTGGTCGCAAGACCATGCTCTTTCCTTTCCTTCAGGTTTATGCGGTGTTTTCTTTCCCTCTCTTGGGATAAATACACATTGCTGGAGACTCTGTTTCGGTGCCATTTTCGCGTTTGTACTAGGATGAAAATCCCGGGAGCGACACCGGGGAGCAAGAGTTGGAGAAGAAGAAGTCCCCGCAGCAGACTGAACCGGAGGGGGAGCACGAGCACCAGCGAACCGGGACTTCAGAGGAACTGTTCCAGCTTTGTTCCTCGCAAGAGCGTTCTTCACAACCCTCTCATGGGCCTGAGGCATCTCTCCTGCGCAAACAAAAGTTGAACAAGTTAGTTACGAGGAAAAGAATAATACGAGCAAATCTAAAATAACTAAGACTGCCAAACAGCTTCTCGACTTCCGCGGGAGTCTTGCACTCCAGCAGTGCCTTGGTGTTGATAAACCGGTACTCAACCCTCTGACTACCATCCTCCTTGAAGATTGGATTACCCTTATTCGTCCAGCACTCAGCGAGCAGGAAGGAGTTAACGTACTTCACCAACTCCTAGTACGCCACGACATCTTGCCCGTGTAGCTCGTGCGGTTGGAGAACGTAGTCACTGGGCTTCTTGGCGAAATGATTAGGTGCCCAATGAATGGGGAACTTGTAGATTCTCTGCCCAATAAATTTCCCCGTCTCATCGTGCAGGTCATTTCCATCCTCATCGACTTCGATCTCCCAGACGTATGTACTATCCTGGGCAGCTTCATACACGGGCTCGATAACATAGTACCGCTCCTTAAACGTCCGTATCGACTCCGAAAATGGTTTAAACAATTTGCGAGGCTGCTTCAAAGAGAGCCAACCATACTTCCCCCTCGATAGCTGCCTTTGAAGATGGAATACGGTGAAGAATAGAGGAAGAGTAGCCCCTATGGCGAGGTATTCGCACACCAGCTCGAATGCCCGAATGAAGGCCAACGAGTTAGGGTGCAGTTGCGTGGGAGCCAACTTCAAGTGCGTGAACACCGGCTACTGAAAATCGGTGAACGGCAGGCTGATACCCAACTCCTTAAAAGCATATTCATACATTATGAAGCGGTCCTCGAAATCTGTACAAACCCGCTCATCCTCGGAAGGGAAGTGCACCTTCCACTCCCCCTCCGGTCTAACCTCCGTAAAAACATCCCCTAAGTATGTTGCAAAGGTAGACACGTGTTCGGCAGGTTCGGCCACCTCCCATTCCTCCACGGAACCCTCAACGGCCTCCTCATCCATAACTTCCAACTCCTCTTCCTCCCTGACATCACTGGAGGTGCTCGAGGCCGTCGAACTACTGCTATCCGAAGAGCTTGTTTCTTCCTCGGACGTATCTAAGATAATCTCTCTATCTGGCCCCGTCGCCATGTCGATCACTTGAAAAGCAGAGAAGAAAGTGAATTCGACAACAAATCAAATCCACCCTTCCACCGCTGGTCAAGTGAAAGGGCGCGCAAAGGGCTGAGGACAACGTCCCCGGCCTAAGCCCTAACATCAAAAGAAAGACTGAAACCTCCCCACAAGGAGACGCTCGAAACAAATCATCCCCAAGCAAGGACCTTCCCCGCACTCATACCCAGTTTTTGTTCGAAGCTTCGCCGGAAATCGCAAAACTTCACCGGAATCTGGGAATATTCTACCGGAAAACTCATCACCCACTCAGAAGATGAATGATCACGACGGTTACACATGCATCACCGTCGTAACGACGCCGTGAACCGTCCTCCTTACCAAAACATACTAACATGTCCGGCGGCATGTCAGAGGTGGAAAATGGCACAACCACCGGCCACCACCAACAAACACCGGAAATCAACCTATTTCGTCCTCTAAACCTAGCCCTAACCACATGCAATCTACCATTGACCACCAAAAGGAGTAGAACAAGCACAGGATCGAAAACTTACTTAATTTAAGAAGACAAAAGTGGCTGCTCGAAGCTTGGAGCGGTGGTCGGAGTAAGCAGACAGCAGTGACGGGCAGGAATGCTGAAGGGGCGAAGAGAAATCAGAGTGAAAAAGTTCCAAATGAGACGAATTTCCCCCTTTTTATACAAAGGGGCACGTGCGGATACGCGCTCGTAGGCCATGATGACTATCAACTAGCCATCATTGCCTAGTAACTGCTACACGAAGCTCTAGGCACACGTGGCGCCCCAACGTTTCCAATTCTGACTGACCTTTAGTCTCCCCGGACATCGGGCAACAAGGTCACGACCATAAATTTCACGGGCACCAGGGGTCACGGGCACATCGAGACAACCATCCTCGTCCTCAAACGACGACTTCACGCTAGCTCCCCGGAGCAACGAGCTGTCCTTAAGTCATCACTTCCACACCCGGGAGCAACGACTTGGGGGGGCTCCTGTTCTGGACTGGACCAATGGCTAGACACGGCCCAATCCACTTCCGCTCCAGAGTGGCCCAAATTTCCTAAGTCCAATCCACAAAGGGGCAAAAGTTACCTTTATGCCCTCCAACCGGGCAAGGAATGCATGTTCCTCCCCGAAATTACTGGCCGTTACGCACGACTTCATTGCTCCCCAAACAGTTAAGGGCAGGTGCCCGAAACTGTGCTTATGCCCGACATAACGGCTAGTTTCGGGCATCCTGACCGACATAAAGGCTAGTTTGGGTAGTTACCCATTCTTCGGGAAAACAGTTATTTCGCCCCGAAAATATGACCGTTGGCCATGCGCTGGGGACTCTATATAAACCCTCTCGCTTGAGAGGGTCAGGGATCCAATATTCACCCTACGAACTAATCCTTTGTACTTGCCCCTTTTCTCTGACCCTTTCTTATTTGAGCGTCGGAGTGCCTTGCAGGTACACCCCCCTCCTCTCCATCAGCATCCAGACGCACTTGGTGGCCCACTTCTATAAGATTTGATCCAGCCTTCACGATCAAGAGGGTAGTGAGGGTCATTCCCTCTTAGATTTTGTGAATTGCATGATTTTGGATTGAATTGATGCTTGTTTGTGTGAGATTGAATTTGTTGATGTTTGTTGATGATTAGTGATGTTATAATGATTGTTATTGTGTAAATTGCAATGGTTGGGTATGCTGAATTTTGTTTTCAAGGTGAACATTGTTCATGATGAACATGGTATAAAAGTTTGCAATATGTTGTTGAATGATTGTGATTATGGAAGGAGTATTATATGATAATCATGAGTGTTTAGAGAACACTACAATGCAGTATTTCCAGTGTTAAGGGGAATTTTATGGGCATTTGGCATTGGTTAATTCGTACTGAAAAGAGAAGTTAAATTTTTATAAAATAGCAGTTTTTTTTCAGAATTGCAGGCCTGTACGATTTTTAGCATAACTTTCTACTCATAAAACATATTCTAGTGGGGTTTAAAGGGTAATTTAGCTTACTCAGTAAGCTATAACTTTAGTTCTAGAAGTTTTCTGCTTTGACAGTTTTATCTAAAAATGGTTGCAAATGGGAAAGAAGGGAGTGGGATTTTTATGAAATAGCAGTTTTTCAGAATTGCAGGCATGCACGATTTTAGCATAAATTTCGATTCGTAAAACATTTTTAAGTGGGTGTGAAGGGTGATTTAGCTTACTCACTAAGCTAAAAATTTGTTTCTGGAAGTTTTCTGTTTTGACAGTTTTATCTGACAGAGGTTGCAAATGGGAAAGAAGGGTTTCCTAAAGTGCTTTATAAATAAGGTTTTTTTTATGATAATTGGATTAATGTGTATGATTGATCAAACTAATGTATTTGTTAATGTTGATGGTAGTCCAGAAAGGTGGATTACGGAGTGCATGATTGTACTTGGGTGATCGATTGTGGATCACATATTATTATTACGACGACTTGTGTCAGTTGCATAAAACATGTCATGTATTCATGTTGTTGTTTTGGCGGAGTTAGATTTTATGTTCGAAGGGGGAGTTCGGGATTCCGAAGGGGAATCGGATTCTTGTAAAGAATCATTGATGATAAAATGGTACCGCAAGCATTGAGTCAAATAATAGTGTCTCATTGTATCATAATTTGGTGTTAGCATATTGCGGTGTGAATTGTGAATTATCAAAGTGTGATTTATGATAATTAATTATGATACTACTCCTTAGCATGTTTTAATACCGATTATTATTTGAATATGAATCTCACCCCTTTTGTGTTTGTGTGTCTGTGCTTTTTGGAGTATAGATAAGCAGGTATCTGAGTAATTGGAGAAGCACCGCTATGTTGCTATCGGTCGGGTCTATTAGAAGAGTCACTCTGATACGTAACACTGGGAGTTGGGGCTGTTTTTAATTACGTTTGTGTTACGTAACTTTTGTTATTTTAAATTTTTGTTTGGACCACAAGTGGTGTGGATAACATTGTTGAGGCCTTGATGCCATTAAAATTGTTTTCGTTGCATTGGGAATTCTGTTGCTGAATATGCTGTTAGGTTCGAAGAGCTCATGAAATTTTGTCTGCATTACAATGATGCAGCTGCGGAAGCATCCAAGTGCATTAAGTTTGAGAATGGGTTACATCCAGAAATCAAGCAGGGCATTGGATATCAACAGATTCGCCGGTTCCCTGAACTAGTAAATAAGGGTAGGATTTTTGATGAGGATAGCAAAGCTCAGTCTGCTTATTACAAGAGTCTGAGTGAGAAGAAAGGGAAATAGATGTATCGTGGAAAGCTATACAGTACCCCAACTGACAAAGGTAAGTAGAGAATTTCTGATGGTAAGAGGCCAATTGGGGGAGGAGCTCCAGCTCCTATTAAGTGCTATAGATGTGGTGGTATAGGTCATCGTGTAAATGAATGTAACAGTGATGTGAATAAGTGTTTTAAGTGTGGGAAGCTGGGAAACCTTGTTGCTGATTGCAAAACTAATGTGCCAACTTGTTTTAATTGTGGTGAACCTAGTCACATTAGTACCAATTTTCAGAAACCAAAGAGAGCTCAATTTGGAGGAAAGATGTTTGCTCTAGCAGGGACTCATACTTCCAATGTCGACAGGTTGATTAGAGGTATATGCTACATTAATAGTACTCCTTTAATTACTATTATTGATAGTGGTGCTACGTACTCATTTATTGCTGCTGATTATGTAAAAAGGTTGGGTCTTGTGATGTCTTCTATGAACGGAGAGATGGTTATCGATACTCCTAATAAGGGATCAGTGACTACTAATTTAGTTTGTTTGAATTGTCCTCTGTCAATGTTTGATAGAGATTTTGGTGCTGATATGATTTGTTTGTCGTTGAGGGATCTATATGTGATCTTGGGAATGAACTGGTTAGAGTTTAATCATGTTCATATCAATTATTATAATAAGTCAGTGCGGTTTCTTGCTCCTGAAGATAAGGAAGAAGTCGGGTTCTTATCTACTAGACAGTTGAAGGAGCTTTTTCAAGAGGAAGCTCAGGTGCTTGCGTTGTTCGCATTCTTATCATATGTGTTTCTTGATGATATTGCAGAAGTGCCGCCAGAGAGAGAAGTAAAGTTCTATATTGATCTTGTACCAGGTACCAGCCCTGTTTCTATGGTACTGTATAGGATATCGGCGTCAGAATTAGCAGAATTGAAAAATCAATTAGAGGATTTGTTAGAAAAGAAGTTTGTAAGACCAAGTGTGTCGCCTTAGAGAGCTCTGGTGTTATTAGTAAAGAAGAAAGATGGTAGTATGAGTTTGGGTGTGGATTACCGACAGTTAAATAAAGTGACGATTAAGAACAAGTATCCACTTCTGAGAATAAATGATTTGATGGACCAGCTGGTGGGTGCACGTGTGTTTACCAAAATTGACTTGAGGTCAGGTTACTATCAAATTTGAGTGAAGGATGAGGATATTCAGAAGATGGCTTTCAGGACTCGGTATGGGCTATATGAATATTTGGTGATGTCTTTCGACTTTTCTAATGCACCTAGAGTATTTATGGAGTATATAAATAGCATATTCCATATTTATCTGGATCAGTTTGTAGTGGTTTTTATTGATGATATTTTGATATATTCTAAGTCAGAAGAAAACCATGTTGAGCATTTGCGGATTGTGTTGCAAGTGTTGAAAGAGAAGAAGCTTTATGCAACGTTGTCAAAGTGTGAATTCTGGTTGCAAGAAGCTAGTTTTCTTGGTCATATGATTTCTGGTGATGGTATTGTTGTGGATCCGTCCAAAGTAGATGCAATTCTACAATGGGAAGCTCCGAAGTCAGTTACAGAAATTAGAAGCTTTTTGGGCTTGGCTGGTTGTTACTGCAGGTTTATTGAAGGCTTTTCTAAGTTAGCACTTCCGTTAACTCAATTGACTTGTAAAGGTAAAGCTTTTATATGGGACATTCATTGTGAGGAAAGTTTCAGAGAGCTAAAGAAGAAGTTGACTATGGCTCTAGTTTTAATTTTGTCGTATCCTAATGAATCGTTTGTGGTGTATTGTGATGCGTCTATGATGGGTTTAGGTAGTGTGCTGATGCAAGACGACAAAGTTGTGGCTTATGCTTCACGGAAACTGAGAGTTCATGAGAAGAACTACCCTACTCATGACTTAGAGTTGGTTGCAGTAGTGTTTGTGTTAAAGCTTTGGAGGCATTATATCTATGGTTCCATATTCGAGGTATTAAATGATCATAAAAGTTTAAAGTATCTGTTTTATCAAAAGGAATTGAATATGAGGCAACGTAGGTGGTTGGAATTTCTGAAGGACTATGACTTTGGATTGAATTATCATCTTGGTAAAGCTAATGTCGTGGCTGATACTTTAAGTCGAAAGTCTTTGCTTATGTCTGTTATGATGGTTATAGAGTTGGAATTGATTAAGCAGTTCAGAGACTTGAGTCTGGTCTATGAGGTAACAACGCAGAGTGTGATGTTGGATATGTTGAAGATAACTAATGATTTTCTTAATAATATTAAAGAGAGCCAGAAGCTAGATGTAAAGTTGGTACATTTGATGGTTGGGAGTAATCAGACTGAGGATAGTGATTTTAAAGTTGATGAACAAGGTGTGTTGAGATTTTGTGACAGAATTTTCATTCCTGATGATTCTGAGTTGAAAAATATGATTTTGGAAGAAAATCATAGGAGTAGCTTGAGTATCCATCCAGGAGCTACTGAGATGTATTAGAATTTGAAGAAGATATTTTGGTGGCCTAGATTGAATCGCGATGTGGCTCAGTTTATTTATGCGTGCTTGACTTGTCAGAAGTCAAAGTTGAGCATCAGAAGTCAGTAGGGTTGATGCAACTGTTGGATATTCTAGAGTGGAAATGGGATATCATTTCGATGGATTTTGTGACTAGGTTACCAAATACTCCTAGAGGGCATGATGTAATTTGGGTGATTGATGATAGACTGACGAAGTCGCCACACTTTATTCCGATTAACATCAGTTTTTCTTTGCAGAAGTTGGGAGATATATATATATATATATATATATATATATATCCGTGTGATTGTGAAGCTGCATGGAGTTCCATTGAGCATTGTTTCAGATAGAGATTTGAGGTTCACTTCCATATTTTGGGTAAGTTTGCAGGAGGCTTTGGGTTCTAAGATGAGGTTGAGTTCTGCCTATCATCCACAAATCGATGGTCAGACAGAGAGAACTATTCAGTCTTTGGAGGATTTGTTGAGAGCTTGTGTTCTTGAGCAATGAGGTGCTTGGGACGATCATTTACTATTGACAAAGTTTACTTATAATAATAGTTTCTATTCTAGTATTGGAATAGCACCTTTTGAGTTATTGTATGGCCGGAAGTGTAGAACACCTTTGTGTTGGTATGAATCCGATGAGAGTGTTGTTCTTGGTCTAGAGATTGTTCAGCAGACTACTGAAAATGTGAAAATGATTAAAGAGAAGATGAAAGCATTGCAGAGTAGGCAAAAGAGTTACCATGATAAGTGGAGGAAGGATCTGGAATTTGTGGAGGGTGACCATATATTCTTGAGAGTAAATCTTGTGACTGATGTTAGACGTGTTCTGAAATGGAAGAAGCTTACCCCTCGATTTATTGGGTCGTATCAGGTTTCTCAGAGAGTTGAACCCGTTGCTTATAGAGTGGCTTTTCCAACTAATCTTTCGAATTTGAATGACGTGTTTCATGTGTCACAGCTTTGGAAATATATTCCTGATCCATCTCATGTGATTCAGACGGATGAAGTACAAATTAGAGACAATCTTACAGTTGAAGCATTGGCGGTGGGGATTGAAGACCGGAAGATAAAGGTATTAAGAGGCAAGGAGATTGCTTTAGTAAAGGTAGTTTGGGGTGGAGCTGCTAGAGGTAGCATGACTTGGGAGATAGAGATTCGGATGCGAGAGTCATATCCAGAGTTATTTCCTTTAGGTATATTTTTTAGGACAAAAATAATTTAAGTGAGGAAGAGTTGTAACACCCCATTTAAATTATTTAATTCATAGAGTATTATGTTATTATTATCTTATGTTTTAAGGTTGTGTGGGATGTGTCATACCCTAATTTTTAACCCTAAGGTTCCACCTTCATTTGAATCATTTGCATAACATCAAACACCTTTTGTGTGTGTTATTATATTTTTGCTAACCCCATTTAAAAATACAAAAAAAAGATATGTGTTTTACTTGCTTTGCTTACAAACTAGGGTTTTACTTCGAGAAGTTCAAGCAAATGATCAATCAAGGATTTGTGTGACTCTCCACTTCTCAAGAACCTCCACTCATTCATGGTGATCAAGAGTTTCCCTCCATCAATAATCAAGTTTGAGTGTGCATCAATTCATGTTCACCAGGATCTCATGGCTTAAAACGTGATTCAAAGGTTTCAAATGCATCTTTATGGCCCATTCATATGATTTAAATGGCTCAAGAAGTTTGATCTATTGATAGTTGAAGAATTTGGTTCAATTGCTAAAAAGTCAACAGATGCTCAAAGTCAAAGTTTGACTTTTGACATTTTTTGGTCAACTACGGACTTTTCGAGTCAATAATCGAGAAAGTGTGGGACTTAATTGAGTTTGGTCATGTTAAGTTGAGAAAATCAAAGAAAGAAAATCATATGTTTGAAAGAAACACAAAGAGGATAAAAAATAATGCAATGACAAAGTTGTAATAATGCGTGAGGATCAAGAGGGAAGACAATGACATTTTTGTAATTATCAAAAAGCTGTAGAGGATCAGCATGCAGATCATCATCACTCAATGGCAAAATGGTAATATTCATGCATGCTTGGGGATCAAGGAAGGAATATACCATACGTGGGCACCAAACAATGGCAAAGTCGTAATTATCAAAAAGCAGTTGAGGATCAGCGTGAGGATCAACATGAGGATCAGCTTCACTTAATGGCAATTTTGTAAATAGTGATATTCTCATTTGCACTACTAATGGCAGTTTTGTAATTACTGGTGGCAAACTTGTAATTAGAAGCTGATACTCAGGGCAGTCATGGTACTCAAGATTGGAGAGGATGAAGCATCCTATATATAGTTCTATTTGTTCTTCAATTAAGAGGAGGAGGAGGAGGATTTCAAGGAGATTCATGGAGGATTGATTCAAGAGGAATTCAAGGAAAATGATCATGAAATTCTTCCAAACATCATATTCTCACTAAATCCATTGTCACATAAGAGTTGAAAACTCGAATCTCCGGATTTTTTCCACTTCCCTTATATCAAATATAACTCATCCAATGCATTGAAGCCAAATATTTCAACACCTCATTAAGACTTCATTTTCATCCATACAAGTTGTTAATGCGTTTACCTTGATATGTTGAGTGAAAACCCCATAAAAATGGGCATTGGTTGAACATATATGGTATTAAATTTTATTTTTTATTTGTTTTAACTTTCATCTTTATTTTTAACAAAAAAATCAAAAAGAACATTTTATTATTTCTTGCCATTTATTTCATTCTCATACTAAAAAAAAACCAAAAAGACATGTACTCTCTCATTTATTTATCTTTAGGTTTCTATTTACTTATTTTTAAATGTACTTTGATATTTTCTAAACATTTTGATTAACTTGTACATTTTTGTCGATTTTGTTTTGACCTAATCTTTGATGAATCCATGATTGTTTCAAATGCTTAATGTTTGATATCTTGATGATTAATGATGGATCCATGTCTCATGTTCCTTTTGATGGTCGTATGTTGAGATTATCTTGTCTTACCGTGAGTATGTTTATTTGAAGCATGTACTGGATGACTTCTCTTGATGATTGTTTTTGCCATGATGCTTGACACTTCCTTTAATTGATCTTTGATGCTTTTCCATTGATTAATTATTGATGACCATGATGCTTTTCCATGTGTTGTTAATTTCATTTGTTGCTTAATACTTGTGACCTAATCCAGGGAAAAAGGAACGTGTATGTTGAATCTCTGTCATATGCTTGTTTGGTATGAATCCCATTATCCTTTCCATTCCACTTTGCAATCGCGTTAATAACTAATTAAACTTTTACTCTCGCCACCGTGCGATCGAGACCTTTTTTTACCCGTAGTGTCACGAACTACGAACGCTCTGATTTCTCATTCCCATTTGAGAATACGTAGGCACAAGGGCCCCAATCCTTGGCGAGCAACCTTTCCTTTTTTCCACCTGTAGTCTCTGAACTACGATTGCTCTGACTTCCTATTAAGGATACGTACGCATAGGATTGTGATGATCCTAGCAAGCTATCTTTTTCTTTTTCCACCTTTTCTCTTTTCTTTGCTCATCCTTACTTTTAGCAAACATTAGCATAACACAAATACTAACAAGAGGTTCCTGTAGAGTACTACAGATACTTAGGATGCTAACACCTTCCCTAGGTATAACTAACCCCCAAACCTTAGGTCTCTAGCTGTGTTCCTACATAGCGCCCTTAGGTTTTTGCGATCTTTACCCTTTCCTTTGGATAAATCAAAGATCGGTGGTGAACTTCATGTTTTGTGATTCAAGTTAATTAATAGCTTGATATCCGCTTTGCACCGCGGCAGGAGGGAATACCTTTGGGTGTAGGGTTGTTTCCTTAGATTAATTTAGTTCCATAGGGTTGGGATTTAATTAAGTGTAGAGTGATATAATTAAAGTGTTAGATTGTGAGAAGTGGGGGTGTGAAAGCAAATGTTGAGAGAGATAGAGGTGTAAGAGAAGAGGAGAAATTAATAGTAATAACAATAATATAATTTTATAAGATATAATAATAATAATAAAATTTGACATTATTTGTATTTAAAAATATTAGATTATATTTGTAGCTATAATAATGGATATTATAATTATTATTAAATATTAGATTTTTGTTTTTATTAGAATAATAATAATAATAATAATTAAAATATTATATTTAGTTGGAAGGTTATAAAAGGAGAATAGAGAGAAGAGAGAAGAGGTTTTTCAGTTACATGAAAAAGAAAGGAGAAAGAGAAGAACCAAGGGAAGAGAGAGCTAGCGCAAATAAGTCTGGCAAGAGAATCACCATTGTTGTAAAAGCTAAGAAAAATCGAAGGTAAGGGGGAAGAATTTCTATTCCAATAAGGGTGATTTTAACATGAGAGGGTAGTGAGGGTCTTTCCCTCTTAGGTTTTGTGAATTACATGATTTTGGATTGAATTGATGTTTGTTTGTGTGAAATTAAATTTGTTGATGTTTGTTGATGATTAGTGATGTTATAATGATTGTTATTATGTAAATTGCAATGGTTGGGTATGTTGATTTTTTTTTCAAGGTGAACATTGTTCATGATGAACATGATATGAAAGTTTGCAATATGTTGTTGAATGATTGTGATTATGGAAGGAGTATTATATGAGGATGATGAGTGTTTAGAGAATACTATAATGAAGTGTTTCTAGTATTAAGGGGGATTTTCTGGGCATTTGGTATTGGTTAATTCATACTGAAAAGAGAAGTGGAATTTTTATGAAATAACAATTTTTCAGAGTTGCAAGACTGTACGATTTTTAGCATAAATTTTGACTCGTAAAACATTTTGTGTGGGGTTTGAAGGGTGATTTAGATTACTCAGTAAGCTATAACACTATTTCTAGAAGTTTTCTGTTTTGACCGTTTTATCTGAAAGCGGTTGCATATGGAAAAGAAGGGAGTGTAGTTTTTATAAAATAACAGTTTTTCAGAATTGCAAGTCTGTACGATTTTTAGCATAACTTTTGACTCATAAAACATTTTTAGTGGGGTTTGAAAGGTGATTTAGCTTACTCAGTAAGATGCAATTTTGTTTCTGTAAGTTTTCTATTTTGATAGTTTTATCTGACAGTTGTTGTAGATGGGAAAGAAGGGAGTGGAATTTTAATAAAATATCAAATTTTCAGAATTGCAGGCCTATTCGATTTTTAGCATAACTTTCGACTCATAATACATTTTATAGTAGGGTTTGAAGGGTGATTTAGCTTACTCATTAAGCTACAACTTTGTTTCTGTAAGTTTTCTGTTTTGACAATTTTATCTAACAGTGGTTGCAGATGGGAAAGAAGGGTTTCCTAAAATGCTTTATAAGTAAGATTTTTTATGATAATTGGATTGATGTGTATAATTGATCAAACCAATGTATTTGATGATGTTGATGGTAGTCCAGAAGGGTGGATTATGGAGTGCATGATTGTACTCGGGTGATCGATTATGGATCACATATTATTATTACGACGACTTGTGTCGGTTGCATAAAACATGTCATGCATTCATATTGTTGTTTTGGTGGAGATAGATTTTATGTTCGAAGGGGGACATAAGGTCTATCCAAAACTTCAAAGGGGGAGTTCGGGATTTCGAAGGAGGAATAAGATTCTTGTAAAGAATCATTGATGATAAAATGGTACCACATGCACTGAGTCAAGTAATAGTGTCTCATTGCATCATAATTTGGTGTTAGCATATTGCGGTGTGAATTGTGAATTATCAAAGTGTGATTTGTGATAATTAATTATGATACTACTCCTTAGCATGTTTTAATACCGATTATTATTTAAATATGAATCTCACCCCTTTTGTGTTTATATGTCTGTGCTCTTTAGAGTACAGATAAGCAAGTATCTGAGTAATTGGAGAAGCACCACTATGTTGCTATCAGTCAGGTCTATTAGAAGATTCGCTCTGATACGTAACACTGAGAGTTGGGATTGTTTTTAATTATGTTTGTGCTATGTACCTTTTGTTGTTTTAAATTCTTGTTTGGACCACAAGTGGTATGGATAACCTTGTTAAGGCCTTGATGACATTAAAATTGTTTTTCGTTGCATTGGGAATTATGTTTTTATATACGTATGAGGTGATTTTTGGACTTCATAATTTGGGGGATGTGACATCCTAATTGCATTATTATTTTTATATAATTTATAATTATTGTAATGGGAAATAGGGTGTTACAAGTCCTTCTGCTTAAATTTGAGATAAACCTCCTTAAGAAATTTATCTTTCCCAGCAACGACTGTAATTCCTTCTTTGTTGATGGCGCTTTTGCCTCCCTGATGGCCTTGGTCTTATTTTGGTTATTTTTAATCCCATTTTTGTGGACCATAACGCCTAGAAAAGCCCCTGCCTACATGCAAAAAACACACTTGAGAGGATTCATCTTTAAACCATGTTTTCTCATTCTTTTGAATGACTGTTGAAGATGGTCTATGCGACTCTTTCCTGACACAAATTTAACAAATTTATCGTCAATGTAAATCTGCATAAATTTCTTAATAAAATCATGAAAAATTGAGTTCATTGCTCTTTGATAAGTTGCCCCAACATTCTTTAAACCAAAAGGCATCACTACTCATTTGTAGGTGCCTAAGGCTCCAGGGCATCAAAATGCCATTTTCGATACATCTTTTTCGGCAATGAAAATATGATTATATCCAGAATATCCGTGGAGCATACTAAGGTACTCGAAGCCTGCGGCCGAAACGACTAGCATTTCTGCCACTAGCATTGGATATTCGTCCTTTGGGGTCGCAGAATTCAAATCTCTGAAGTCAATGCAAACCCTCAAAGTCCCATTATTTTTTATAACAAGAACCGTATTAGCAATCCAATCAACATATCTTGTTGTACGGATGAACTTACACTTTAGAAGCCTTTCAACCTCTCCTTTGATTTTCGACAGGATTTCTGGTACAATTTGCCTTGGAGTCTGCTTAATTGGCTTCTTACTAGGATTTATAGGTAGCTTCAACTCCAGTAGTTATCTGCTTAATCTAGGCATCTCGTCGTAGTCTCATGCAAAGCAGTTTTTGTACTCCCTTAATAACTGGATCACTTCGACTCTGAGTTATGGGTTAAGGTTGGCACTAATGTATGTTGGCCTTTTATTTTCCTGTCCCCCAAGTCGATTTCTTCTATAGGGTCTTGCGCCAACATTTTTATATTTGGTGTTGTTTGATCCTTTTTAAATCCTAGAGGCTCATCGTCATAGACGACATCGAGCCTCTAGCTTGTTATATTAATCGATAACTTATCAGGTGGCTCTGGTTCAATATCAACGTCAGGCCCCTCAAGATGTACTTCTATTTTATTGACTTTGACAATCATGTATTTAACTTTGGCCTCAAGGGACGTTTTTAACCTATTTTTGGCTACATAAGTCAAAATCTTTTGCAATATGATGGACTCGGACATGATAATTATCTTTGTCCTCTCAACCAGTCAGTCGGATCCCTGGCACCCCTTCAACCTCCTCTTCATCCCCCATGATTTCCCTATCCCATAAAAAGCCATGGGTTGGGTGCAAATGGAGAGAATAAAATACCTTACCTGAAGGCATGTATGCAAACGCAACTGGGCTACATAGTGATATGTTTGCTAAGTTCTTGTTGAAATGACGCTTGTCGACATGGTTAACCTCGACCATAAAATAGCTTTGGTCAGCTTCAATATTCTCCACTATGTCGTCCTCTCACCAGATCGAACTTATTTGATGGAGCGAAGAAGGTAGCACCCCTATGCCATGTATCCACTCACAACCCAAGAGTAAGTTATAGTTGCCTTTTGATGTTATAACCATGAACAAAGTTGGCCTTGTAATGGATCCAACCGTGAAATCAACCTAAATAACCCTTAGAGTGTGACCAATCTTCACTTCATAATTTGACAAGACCATGTTATATGGCCTTAGGTCAGTATCAAACTTGCCAATCCTCTTTAGCATGAAGCGTGGCATTAAATTAACTGTTGCTCCACCATCAACTAGGATTTTGTTTACTCTAATATTCTTAATCTTTACTCTAACGAACAAAGGTTTTATATGATTTCTCATTCCCTCGTCTAGCCTTTCGAAGAAAGCATTTTGCTCTTCGACACACCCGTTATTCATCACATAGTAACAAATTGGTATGTGTCGAGCCATTTCTGCTTCATCAATCTCTTTAGCCTCTTCGACCTCGGTCACTTGGTCATATTCTAATGTTAACATTGAGACCACATTGTAATTGATATTCAAATAAGACTCTTCCCCTGAGTCGAAATCATCTGTAAACATGTCACCATTTGTTGTTGGTTGCTCTGATAATTTCTCCTTGGATCCTTTCCCTTTGGAAGAGAAAAGTTTCCTTTCAATTGGTTTCATTTATTCAACTTTATCTTTGTCTTGAGGTTGGTTAGTACTTGATTCTGCCATTCCACTATCAACAGCTTATCTTTCCGTTTTCCTCCTTCTTTGTTGCCTTCGCCACCGAGACCTCGACATAGGATTTTTTTCCTTTATAATTCTCGAACCCATATGTCTTATTCCTCGACACCTGGAACTCCTTGCTATAAGATATTGAATATCCCCTACCAACTTCAAAACTTCTCCATTTCTCTTGACCTTGATCTCTTCTTTAAGCAGACCTCACCCATTTATCCCTTGGGGCATCAGCAGTTGGCTTAAATATGGCTGGCCTATTCGCCTGGAGCTTTTGGCCTCTTTGTTGTTTCCTGTGAGGAACTCCTCTTTTGTCGAAGACGTATTGACTTATGGTATCCTTCCAGTTTCCCTTGTAACGGGCTATTCGAACTCTCTCCAGATTCTTAACAGTCTTCCTGTCGAACACTGAACTGCACTTGGGGCACAACATCACATCATACTTCTTTTTCCGGCAACGATGGAGGAATTCGACCAAGTTTTCATCATTCTTAGGGTAAGCAACCTTCATATGGTCCTCATTTTGCTGGATGCTTTCTTCATCTGTTTCCATGTCAGCTTCTTCACTTAGTTCGACCATATTGATCTCCAAGTTAGGACCATCAGTAATACCAACCTTCTAAAACTTGACACTAAGGCACTCAGTAGCCTCATCCATTTTGACTTCATGTTTGAAACCCTTAGTAGCTTCAACCATAACGTTTTCCTTATTGTGACATTCAGTGGCTTAGACCTTGTTGACATTTGCAGGCTTAGTATAGTGGGCATCTGCCACCTGCAAGGGATAAGAATCAATTTTCATCTGGGTTTTTCCCTTATCTCCGAACTTCAGCCTTTCGTCCTTGATCGCATTCTACATAAGATCCCTGAAAAAGAAAGCACTGTGAAGTCTTGTGGCCTAAAAAATTGTGATATTTACAAAATACTCTTTTCTCCCGTTGTTTTAACAAGGGGTGTCTTAGCACCAGGTGGTACTATAATTTGGACATCTTTGACTAATAAGTCTAAAATCTCATCATACTTTGTTACGTCGAAAGTGTATGTTCTCTTAGGAAATATATCGTTCTTTTCTGGTTCGACGAGGTTCTTCCCGCTCGAAGGTGAAAGTACTTTACAGACATAAGGTGGCCCTTACTTAGTTCTTCCAGATCGACTTCGCGTTCATTGAGATTATTAACATCGATGTTGGCTTCTTGGTCCCCCTCATCCATTTCGACGTATGATACCCTCTCTTTTCTATTATTCTTATTTATACTATCCTTTTCAGCCTCCAGGGTTCTACCTGTCAAACCCTGTCTGCCAATTGGGTCATATCTCTTAAATACAGGGTATCTAGTTTCTTCCTAATGGAATAATCCAAACCACCATCCACCATCTCGACTAACTCATGCTCATGCACTTGTGTAAAACACCTCACCTTTAGCAAACATAACCTATTAAGATAATTATTTATTGGCTCTGTAAACTTGCGCTTAATGCTAGCCAATTCCTTTAGACTAATCTTTGACTACCCCATATAAAATTGTTCATGGAACAATCTCTCCAAACGAGTCCAATCATGGATGGAGGTCGCTGGGAGTGTAGTAAACCAAGTAAAAGCATTCTTGGTGAGGGGGCTAAGAAAATACTTTATCCTCAAATTTTCGGCAATGTCCCCAACCTTAGTCATATACCTTGCTATATGTTCGACAGTGGATTCGCTGGTGTCGCCAGAAAATTTTGTAAATTTTGGGACCTTCCATCCCCTAGGCATTTTAGTCTGCAGGACATATTCAGATAATGGAGAAGTGTAGTTTAGTCTGCGAAGGTTTATGTTCACTCCATTTAGTGCCATTATCCTTTCGACTATGGCATCCAAATTATTCTCTCCTGCTAAATCATCTTGTCGAACTCAGTGAACTACTTCATCAGCGTCTTGACCATGATTTACCAACATAACCCTGGGTCGTTTGACTTCGCTATGCACTGGTTGTTCGACCACTTTGGGTTCGACACGTTGGCCCTGATTATCCTTGTCCATATTAGGTGCGACATGTTGGGCCTGGTTAATCGTTGAGTCTTCTTCCAAAATCGCTCATTGGTTTTCAACAAGCCATGTTGGCCGTGGTTGTGCAACAGGTTGAATCAGCGCCCTTAGAGTGCTAAAGAAATATGCAATTCACGCCATTTGCGTGGCCAATTGCTGATTTGTCTGGGCATTTTGCTGATTAGTTTGGGTAGCATTTTGGATTAAAGGATTGAAGATCGTGCCCATATGTTGGGCAAGCATATGAACCATCTCATGGTTACTTTCGTCCATTTGCTGTCTTAACGCCCTGCAGAATTTGTAGTAAAAGGGGGCATTGGCTGGGCAAAAAATCCTGTTCCCAGGGGTTGGGTATTTCGACCAGGATTGTTGACAGTCGATCCCGACCATGGCAACGGTGAATACGCAGTCACCACTGGGTCAACAAATGTTGATGCACTATTATGCAAACTCGTCATCAGTGAAGTTGGCATGCCATATGGTTATTTGTGACCATTCATAGGCATTGTGAATCCAGGCATATAGAGCCTGAAACCACTCGACACTACTGGTCTCTGAGTCATTGGTTGACTATGTGTTCTCATAGGGGATAATATTGGTCCACTTTGGGTACTTGACGAGATGGTTGTCGTATCCACCGTCGAAGGTATCACTTCAGACACAATCACTGCGGTCGTGCTCTCCCCTATCGTCTGAGAGGGATGCTCTCCATTGTTATTTGGTGGTGTCGTAACCCAAAATTTGACCTCCTTTTTTTTCTTTTGCATAAGCATGTGCATTCGCATCGCTGGCATACGTATTCGCACTTTTCTCTTTATGTTTCTTGTTGCAGGATTTTCAGGTTTTTAGGCCCGATTAGTCGCATCCTCACAAGGTCACCACATTCTAAAAACAAGCACAAAGTAAAGGTTTCCATGCCTATTCATCAAAATAAGAGGTGGAAAATCGAAACCGTGGGTTCAGAACTTGTTCCTAAGCAATCTGGGCAAATTTTTCCTAGAGTAACCGGTTACTTAATATAGGATAATCGGTTACTCTGCACAGATTTGCATATTCTGCTGCATTTTTGGGATAGCAACTCTGCACTCTCTTTGTTCTTGGATTCTACATAGTTCTAGCAGCATGTGGAATATTCTAGACAATTCAAGACCATTCAAGACACTCCACTTACTGTTGCGGTGAAAATCGGATAACAAGCTATTAATTAACTTGCATCATATTTCTTTTACAACCGACTTTGATTTATCCAAAGGAAAGGTTCAAGATCGAAGAAAACCTAAAAGGGGGAGATCTAAGGTTCAGGGGTTGGTTATACTAAGGGAAGGTATTAACACCCAAAGTATCCATAGTACTCTACGGGAACCTCTTGTTTTAACTTGTTATATCTCACTCGCTTGCTAAGGGTGTTATGCTAAAGGTTGAAACCCTAGGGGTTTGTATCTAAGTATACTCGACAAAGCATCGCACTTTGCGCCGACGTATCCTTACGGGAGTGGAATCAGAGTATCCGTAGTTCACCGATCTAAGGGTGAAGGAATAGGAACCATTGACTATGGCCAAAGTTCCAAGGGGAAATTAGTATAAGCTCATTTTAGAGTTCACGATAACTCTCTAAATCTATGTTATAAAGGGGAAAGTGAGTTCTCATGATGATGAGAATCACATGGAGTATAAGAACTCCAACCTACTTCTAGTTATGATTTCGTTGACTCACAATAGCCAAGAAATAGGGGTGAACCTAGAAGGACGAGGTAAGATGACTTCAAGAGTCAATTTGAGGTGTTCTCCCTTTGGAATTGGGGAGGATAAAAATTGTAAAGATTGCTAAAAGATAAAGAGATCATAATGCAAGTATGATGATGCAATAATACATGAATACGATAATGAGATAAGATAAAATCATGATATCAATGCAAAGTGAGAATTACATATGAGATGCAATAAAGATAGAAATAGTCTCGTCTTAATCATGACTTAATCGAGAAATCGATAATCTTGATTCTTGACTTTCATCGACTAAATAGTAAAAGAAACTGAAATAAAAAGACCGCGGTCTCATGTTGATCCAAGCTTTGTCAACTTAATGAAATCAACCAAACCAGAGAGGTTTGTTATGTCATCGACCAAAATAAAGAAAGTGGAATCGAAATGAAAAATAAAGTCGGTCTCGTCTAAATCAAGATTTAATCGAGAAATCGATAATCTTATATTTTTTACTTTCATTGACCAACAAAAATAAATAAAAAGTAGCCTCACATTTATCAAGACTTCATTGATTTGAAATGATCAGAGTCGAGATTTGTGTAACGTCATCGGCCTAAATAAAGATTAAAAACTAAAAAAAAGGTTGATCTCGTCTTAATCAAGATTTAAATCGGTAAATCGATAATCTTGACATTTGACTTTCATCGACCAAAATAGAGTCGGAATGAAAATCAAGTTGGTCTCGTTTAAATCAAGATTTAATCGACAAATTGATAATCTCATATTTTTAACTTTCGTTGACCAAAATAGAATCGGAATAAAAAACAAGTTGGTCTTGTTTAAATCAAGATTTAATCGACAAATCGATAACCTTAAATTTTTAACTTTCATCGACCAAAATAAAGAAAAAAGAAAGTGGCCTCCTACAAATCTAGACTTTTAGTGATTTTGAGATAATCAACCAAGTCATGATTTTGTAATATCATTGGCCATTAAATGGATAATCAAATAGAAATGGGATTTAAAAGAAATATTGAGATGAACTAGCTATATAAATCACTATTCTTTTTATAAAAAAAACTCTTTTAGAAATTAAATAAGAAATCTAAAAAGAAATTATTTAAAACAAAATTAAATTAAAAACAAGGGGGGGGGGGGGGGTGCAAAAACGGTGGCAAAAAAAACAGAAGGTGAACAGAGGAATCATATGGGCTTGAAGCCCATCATCCTCACAGCCAACGCCAACTCGGTTAGGAAAACCCAACGAAGGGGTAAAACGTTAAAGAAGCGTGGGCCTGCAAGCCCACCATCCAACAATGTCCATTAGAAAGACTAGGTATATAACAACCATTACTTCAGAAACCAAGACACCCGTTTCCAATAGGAAAGTAAAAAAGCAAGAGGAACATCATCAACAATCATTTATCGCTACAGCCATGGAAATCACACACACAACCTTGAAAACCTCACGATTCTCACTCGATCTAGGTTCGGTTCCGATTCGCTTTAAAAGGTTTGTTTCAACACTTCAAAATCAATCCATTTCTTCTTCTCTTCTCTGATTCGGATTTTGAAATCATGAAGATTAGGTTTTGAGTTTTTCTCACGGTTCTCCTTTGAGATTTCAGGTTGGGTGGTTCGTTTAATTCCTATTCCTCTTTTGAAACATTAATGCTCTGGGTTGTGTTGTTACTGTGAATTAAAGGAAGGATGGAAGCTGTTGGGTCGCGGTGAATGGATTTCACGCGGCGGGTTTGATCGGAGTTGGTGGATGGTGATGATGTGGTTTCTGCAGAAGAAGGTCATTTGGAGATGATTTGGGTTATGGTGGAAGGAGAAGGTAGCAGGTTGTCCAAGGTTTGTGGTTGGATGGTTTGAAGATGGTCAAGGTCTGTTTGTATTGAAGCAAGGCATAGTTGTTGATGTTGTTCCCAGTCGGTGATAAAATAGAGGTGAGGCAGAGAAGTGTAGGCTTGGCGAAGGTTGTGCGGAAGGTCTTGGAAGGTGATTCGTTGAAAGTATGGTGAGGGTGTTTGGAAAAATGGAAGAAGAAGTTCCGAGTTGAGGGGTTTGAGGGTTCTTGTTGTTATTGATGTTTGAGGAATAAGGGTTTTTGTGAAAAGGTTATTGTTTTCGTTTTCATACTTGGTGTTTCAGAAAACAAGGTCTGTTGTTTTTCGGCTGTTGTAATTTCGAAGCCCCCCCTCTACTCTCTTATCCTTCTGCTATATATCCTCAATAAAACAACACTTGTTTCTTAAATTTTATTTGAATTTTTACCGTTTGTTGAATTGTCAACTTCAGGTTGTAGAGGGTTTTCGTGTTCGTACGAGCAGGTCATGGTTTTTAGCCGTTGGCAAAGTTGTGTAGCAGGCCTTGTGTGCTGATGCTTTTGGCGTGAAATGGTGGGAGTGTGAAGTCCACCTAGAGTGGCATAGGCTGGCTCAGGCGTCGTACAACTTGTAGGAGAAATTTTAGCTAATATTTGTGTAATGAGACTTTGTATTCTTGTGATATTTTGAATGAAATGGATGGACTTTTAATATTGCAACTTGCACATGGGTTTGGTTTTCAGAACATGTAGACGGTGGGCCACTCATGAAAGGCCATGAAAATGAATAACATCCTTCTTTTTCTTTTAAAATGAATTAATATATAATGAAATTGAATAAATAAATAATAATAAATCTGAACCTAAATTAAATAGTTAGAAACAAAAATTAGATTAACAATTAATAATTAATTAACTAATTTTTTTAAAATTAAATTAAATTGAGATTAATTAAAAAGCAGCTTAAATATAAATAAAATTAAAAATAGGCCATATTGAAATTAAATTAAAATAAAAACAAATAAAAATATTAAAATAAATATTACGTTAAAATAAATAGAGAAAAATAAATAAAACATCAACTAGCAGAAAAATGAGGGTAAAATTTGGGATACAACAGTTGCCCCTATTTAAATAGCTTTACCGGATGGCACGAGGAAAGGAAGTCCTCGGGACATTAGGGTAGAATGGTATTTAAGTATAGAAAACCAAAAATTTTGCCCTCAGATGCAAAGAAATGCAATGCAACAAACATGATGCCAAACTGTCAAAGAAGATGCAAAGAATACAGACAAGACAGGACACCAAAGGACAAAGGGAGCAAACAAACACAAGAGGAAAGCTTCACTGGGGAAGCAAGAAGAAACACCGGGGATAGAAAACAAAAGGGGAATCTCCACCGGGGAAGGATCCAGGGAGATCCGCAATGAAGGTTGAACCGGAAAGACAGTCTTCACTGGGAAAAAACATCCAAAGTGATGGAACAACAGGTTCAAGTATGACCGGTTGGCACTTTAGAAGGAAAACAACCTTATTGGAGATAAAACCAAAAGATGGGCCCTAGTAAAGGTATCTAGAATGATTGATCATCAAGTCTAAACAAGACTAAATGACATTCTAGAAAGGATCCGCAATGAAGGTTGAACCGGAGAGACGGTCTTCACTGGGAAAAAACATCCAAAGTGATGGAACAACAGGTTCAAGCATGACCGGTTGGCACTTTGGAAAAAGAAGAACCTTATTGGAGATTGAACCAAGAAATGGGCCCCAATAAAGGTATCTATAATGATTTATCATCAAGTCAAAACATGACTAGATGACATTCTAGAAAAGATCCGCAATGAAGGTTGAACCGGAGAAATGGTCTTCACTGGGAAAAAGACATCCAAAGTGATGGAACAACAGGTTCAAGTATGACCGGTTGGCACTTTGGAAAAAGAAGAACCTTATTGGAGAATGAACCAAGAAATGGGCCCCAATAAAGGTATCTAGAATGATTGATCATCAAGGCTAGATGACATTCTAGAAAGGATCCGCAATGAAGGTTGAACCAAAAAGACGGTCTTCATTGGGAAAAATACATCCAAAGTGATGGAACAACAGGTTCAAGTATGACCGGACGACACTAGGGAAAAGAGCACAATCTTACTGGGCAAGAAACCGGAAAGAAGACATGATCTCCACTGGAGACCAGTTGAAATAAAGGATAGACACCTGAAAAAATATTTTCTGGGGATTTCCTATGCTGAAGAGTTCAAACAGGATCTTCAAGAAAACCCAGAAAAGATAGAAATGAACTCTGCGCGCCAGATAAAAACACCTGGACTTTGAGCAATACAGGTTCAAGATAACCTGATATAAGCAAATGGTTCACGATAACCGAAGATAAACAACTGGAGTTCAAATGGGAACAAGGTTAATGAGCCAAGAATAGACTCTGGTACTCAAATAAGAGTTGGTTGAGGTAACAAATAATCTGCTTTATTAGGAAAATCAGTATGAGCTGGAAAGGTAACCTTATTGAAAGTAGAACCAAGAAATGGGTTCCAATAAAAGTATCTAGAATGATCGATCATCAAGTCAAAACATGACTAGATGACATTCTAGAAAAGATCCGCAATGAAGGTTGAACCGAAAAACGGTCTTCACTGGGAAAACATCCAAAGTGATGGAACAACAGGTTCAAGTATGACCGGTTGGCACTTTAGAAGCGGAGAAAACCTTATTGGAGATAAAACCAAAAAATGGGCCCCAATAAAGGTATAGTATGTGATAGGTTAGTACCGGGGTTGCATAACTGAAGATAAGACTTCCTGGGGAATACCCATCATGGTTACGAAAAGGTTGAATAGTACCAAAGATAGATAAGCTGCTTATAAGAGACTGCCAAGCTTATTGTCATTGAAAAACAAACTTCTTCAAGAGATTGCTGCTTCAAAGATATGTTGATATCACAACACTGTTGGAGAAAGAATTGTGTCTTCAATGTGGATCTTGTAAAAGACACTTCTTGCGAGACACAATGCAAAATAAATGCACGTTCAATGATAGGTTTGAAAACCACACCTGCCAGGGACCAAAGTTCAATCTAGGAACAAGCTAGAAAGAAACGGTCAAACAAGACTCCAATTGAGGAATGAACTCAAATGGGAACTTATCTTATCCAAATATGGAAAAGATAATTGAACCAACCATCATCCACGAGAATCAAACTCTGTGGGGAATTCAGAAAAGATGGGCACTTTATGCCTAGGGCCAACAACTCTGCTGGAGAGAAAAGACAAACCCAGTCACTTGGGGAGATCAACACCAAAGTGAACCAAAATAGGAAAGCACCAGAAAAGGAAGCAGAAATGCAAAAAGTTATGCATATGAGTGCTTATGCCATGCTTATGCTTATGCTGACAAAACAAACAAACGGGAAGCGAGACTGGAGATGAAATAAACATCTCGACAAGGATACCCAGCCAAACTCAACAGGTTGGACCAATACTGGGGGTGAAGAAGAATCAACAACTTCACTGGTGAAAAGGGTATTTCACTTGAGGTATAACATTATGAAGATTGCCATCATGAGCTTGATTTCTTTGTTGGAGAAGAATCCATGGAGATTTGTCAAGATTAGCTGAAGTAATAGCTTATCGGGGAGCTTGCAAAGGATATCACAAGAACACAATAATTCTGCATCCTACTGCCGCAGGCTATATGGTCTGTCAGAAGATGATAACAAGAGGATTTTATAGAAGAATTGGCACACAAGGTATTTCAATATCTTCAAACTCTTGGAGAGATCTCGGCGTAACTGCCCCAGCTTATCTGCATTCACGCAACAAGGTCCTTGAACTTGCTTCAGACTAGTTGTTTGACGATTTTGGGAACAAACTTACCCCAGTCAGCTTGGTTGATCTGTGACGGAGATGTCTCTGACTAACTATTTTTTAGAGATTTGCCGAATCTCGACCTGACTGCTTCTGATTAACTGGCATGTGAGGGTAAGTCATCAAAAGGATTTTACAAAAGAATCGATATACCAGATGCTTCAATGTCTTCAAACTTTTGAAGGGGTTCACGAGCCTTGACATAACTGCCTCTGTTCAACTGTATTCGTAATACTCAAACTGTAGTAGAAACGACTGGGGAACAAAACTTGCCCCTGCTGATGGGTCACTGGAGTCCAGACTTGTCATAAGATGTCCTAGAGAAGACTTGTTTCAGTATTCCGAACTTGAAGAATTCTGCCCCTGATTCAATAGATTGGCAAATCCTTCCGCTTGGTTGCCCCTGACTGAGATTCCTTTATCAAGTTGAATCCCTTAGCTGGCTGCATCTGTTGGGATTTTGTTGGTATTGAATCGTTTTTTACAAACAAGTATTGTTCATTAAAAATTGGCGAGTTCAATGCGATATTCATGCAAGCTTTTGAAATCAAGTTTATTGATGAAACACACACGGTGGAATGATTAAATCAAAAACAAAGTAGATCCAGTTATTTACAGAATGACAGAGAAAGTGATCAACACACGCAAATAACAAAGATTATTAAGAGTCAGGTTAATCAACCTTGTTGTAGTATGCTTTCAAAACAACCTTACCTCAATTAGGTCTTTTAAGGGTTGTAACGTGGCCTGGTTCACGATTTTATGAAACAAAGGATAAAGGCTCAAAGTTTATTTGTCCCACCCCATCTTCGTGACGAACTCCAATCCTACACTTGGTTAACTCAAGCTACACATTTACGTTCCTATAGACTAGGAATGAATTGATGATAGAGTTGACTGGCGTCTTGCATGAAGGGCTTGCATTCGATTGCATAACCAAGTTAAACTGAGAACTACCCTGCCCCAAGGTCGAGATTGAAGGGTTTTTTGTGCGTAAAGAGTGAAAACTCCTACTTCTAGGCTCGAAAGGGTTAACGATGGATTATCTTCCTTATTTCTCCAGTATTTAGGAATTGAAACAATGCCTTATATCATTGGCATGGTTTAATTGGCAGCATACCACAGCAATTATGAACACGAGGTTTTCATCATCCTCCCAAATCTTTGTTTAACAATAAGTTTGATAAATGGAAAGAAATAAGATGAAGATATTATTATATTTTGTTTATGAGCATAAAAGTAGATGAGTGAAACGAATGGACTTAATCCAAAAGATGCACAAACATTTCATTAATCTTGCCGATTTGAAATAACAATAGCTTATAGGCAAATACAAATTCAAAGTGCAAAGGAAATACAATAAAATTGCTGAAACAGCCAAAATATTGCCAGCTTTAGGGAATCAAATACAGAAAATCAAAGAGGAGCTCAATCACAGACACCTAATCCCTCTTTGTCTTGATACATCCTCCACAGCATTACTTATCTCATGAGCGGGTAAGGATTGTTCTTGATATTAGGCTGTGAGCCATCGAAAGAAAAATTTTTTCTCTCCATTAAGTCCTTCACAATATGCTTCAAAGCAAAACAACCTTCTAAATTATGGCATGGTGCCCCTTCATGGAATGCACAATGAGCATTGGGATTGTAAGAAGGTGGAAGCGGATCAGGAGGTGGGCCTGATGACCTTATAGTTATTAATCCTTGTTACATCAAAATAGGATATAATGCTGTATACGTCATAGGAATGGGAGGAATCGGAGGCCTTCCACCCTTCCTTTTTCCTGGAATGTTCTGACGAGAAACTTGAGTCCGTTGGCGATAAGCAGAAGCGTTGGGTGCTCGTTGATACACTGGCGGTTGAGGAACCGGCTGATGAATAGAATCTTGGCGATTAAATGTCGGCGCGATGGCGGCCACATAAGGTTGCTGAACAGAATAACACTGTTGTTGCTGTTGACCCTTCCAGAACTGATTTTTCTTCTTTTTGTTTGTCATCACCACACTGGTATCTCCTTCCCTTTTGAAGGATATCTTGGCATCGTCGCTCGAACTATCAACTCTCTTGGTCATTTTCCCACTCTTCAGACCAAGCTCTACTTTAACCCCCACAGCCACAATATCGGAAAAACTAGCAGGCATGCTACTGATCATCCTTTCGTAGAATTCCAGTCTCACCGCGTCGACGAACCAATCAGTTGACTCTTTTTCAGATAAAGGCGGCTCTACCTGTGAAGCCAGCTCTCTCCATCTTTGTGCATACTCTTTAAAAGACTCGGTATCGCTCTGTGACATACTCAGTAGCTGTCTACGATCTGGCGCCAGGTCCATGTTATATTTGTAATGCTTTACAAAAGCATCAGATACATCTTGAAAACATCGGATCCTAGATTGGTCCAAAGTCAAATACCACTTTGCAGCAGCTCCTTTCAAACTATCTTGGAAGCAGTGGATCATCAACTTGATTATCCATAAATGCAGCCATTCGTCGGTAATACATGACCAAATGCGACTTAGGACAGGTCGCGCCAGAGTATAGGTCGAAATTGGGTAGTTTGAACTTGGGTGGGATTACCAAGCCTGAGACTAAGCACATGTCTTTAGCATTAAATACATTTCTCTCTTCCATTGCTTTCAATTTCCTCTGCATTGTCTCTACACTTTCCTTCAGCCTTTCATGTCGATTATCTCCTTCTTCAGACATATTGACATAATCATAAACCGGATGCGGGTTCTGAAAAACTGGGTGCACCTGAGCTTGCACTGCTGCTGGAGTGAAGATAGGAATAGCTTGAAAAGCCTCATTAACCAAGGGAACAGCTTATTGAGTAGAAGTGACGGCCTGAGCACGTATAAAGTTAAAAGGCATACCCAAAGTAGGGTTCACAGTAGTAACGGGAGGTTCTACAGTTGTAGTGATAATCTCAGAGACCACCGTCGCTTGTGTATCCATCTTTGCCCTCATAACTTGAATTGCTTCCAGAATCTGCCCCATTCCTCCTCGGAGCTCACTCAATTCATTGTTGACTCTGTCCATTTCACAGTACTGTTCAGACATCCTTTGTCGAGTTTGGCTCGGGTGACGATTCAAAGACGATTCTGAAGGGAAAACGGCAACATGAGACGAAGACAGAGAGGAAATGCACATGCTATGACATGGTACAAATGAGATGCTAATGCAAGCCAAATGGCTTCAAGGAACTCAAAGGCAAGTTGCGAATTTTTTTTGAAAAAACTGAAAAAGTTTTTGTTTTTAAAATCCAAGCTCTGTTGATCTTTTGAAAAGGAAACAAACATTTGAATTCCTCGAAACCAAAGGGCTAGGAATGCTTGAATGTAGAGATGCATAAAGCACACAAGCACAAACACATGTACACACAACAAAACATACAAATCCTAGGTTTTGGGGTCTCATGAATGGAGCCATGATCTACCCATCCCAATAGGTATGTACTACCGGTTTTCACCTGCCGAACAAGGTTCTAAAGAGTTCCCAGAGTCTACAATCCATCTTTCGGATTTTATCGACTTCCCAAATGACTTGATAATCAACAAAATTCTCAAGAGAATCTCGTCTGAGTGTAGTATCGCGTGACAACCAATTCAGAAATAGACTCCATCATGGTCACCGCACTACATCCTAAAAGGCCAAGTGGGGTTTGGTAACTACGGTTCTCAGCATCAACGACACCTACATTGAGAGTAGCACGCTTTCACGAATAGGATCGTTCAACATGACTAAACTCTCAGGACGGCCTAAACCGAGTGATGGTGTCTTAAGTCAACTTTTTTAGGAATCGACTCCTTCAAAGCCTCCTTGAATATACCATCATCTTATCATAAGTGCACTCAAAATCCGGGTATAGGATTTATCTCACCACTCAAGAACCAAACCAACAAAAGATAATCAAGCAGAGCATATAAACAGGCAATCAAACAGATATACACAAATATAGCAAGCAAGCATAAATAAAATAAGTAAAACAAAGGTGGGCTTAACCCTCAAAAATAATAAACTTTTCCCCAGTGAAGTCGCCATTTCTGTTGCGGTGAAAATCGGATAACAAGCTATTAATTAACATGCATCATATTTCTTTTACAACTGACTTTAATTTATCCAAAGGAAAGGTTCAAGATCGAAGAAAATCTAAAAGGGGGAGATCTAAGGTTCGGGGGTTGGTTATACTAAGGGAAGGTATTAGCACCCTAAGTATCCGTAGTACTCTATGGGAACCTCTTGTTTTAACTTGTTATATCTCACTCGCTTGCTAAGGGTGATATGCTAAAGGTTGAAACCCTAGGGGTTTGTATGTAAGTATACTCGACAAAGCATCGCACTTTGCGCCTACGTATCCTTACGGGAGTGGAATCAGAGTATCCGTAGTTCACCGATCTAAGGATGAAGGAATAGGAACCATTGACTATGGCCAAAGTTCCAAGGGGAAATTAGTATAAGCTCATTTTAGAGTTCACGATAACTCTCTAAATCTACGTTATAAAGGGGAAAGTAAGTTCTCATGATGATGAGAATCACATGGAGTATAAGAACTCCAACCTACTTCTAGTTATGATTTCTTTGACTCACGATAGCCAAGAAATAGGGGTGAACCTAGAAGAACGAGGTAAGATGACTTCAAGAGTCAATTTGAGGTATTCTCCCTTTGGAATGGGGGAGGATAACAATTGTAAAGATTGCTAAAAGATAAAGAGATCATAATGCAAGTACGATGATGCAATAATACATGAATACGATAATGAGATAAGATAAAATCATGATATCAATGCAAAGTGAGAATTACATATGAGATGCAATAAAGATAGAAATAGTCTCGTCTTAATCATGACTTAATCGAGAAATCGATAATCTTGATTCTTGACTTTCATCGACTAAATAGTAAAAGAAACTGAAATAAAAAGACCGTGGTCTCATGTTGATCCAAGCTTTGTCAACTTAATGAAATCAACCAAACCAAAGAGGTTTGTTATGTCATCGACCAAAATAAAGAAAGTGGAATCGAAATGAAAAAAAGGTCGGTCTCGTCTAAATCAAGATTTAATCGAGAAATTGATAATCTTATATTTTTTACTTTCATTGACCAACAAAAATAAATAAAAAGTAGCCTCACATTTATCAAGACTTCATTGATTTGAAATGATCAGAGTCAAGATTTGTGTAACGTCATCGGCCTAAATAAAGATTAAAAACTAAAAAAAAGGTTGATCTCGTCTTAATCAAGATTTAAATCGGTAAATCGATAATCTTGACATTTGACTTTCATCAACCAAACTAGAGTCGGAATGAAAATCAAGTTGGTCTCGTTGAAATCAAGATTTAATCGACAAATCGATAATCTCAAATTTTTAACTTACATTGACCAAAATAGAATCAGAATAAAAAACAAGTTGGTCTCGTTTAAATCAAGATTTAATCGACAAATTGATAACCTTAGATTTTTAACTTTCATCGACCAAAATAAAGAAAAAAGAAAGTGGCCTCCTACAAATCTAGACTTTTAGTGATTTTGAGATAATCAACCAAGTCATGATTTTGTAATATCATTGGCCATTAAATGGATAATCAAATAGAAATGGGATTTAAAAGAAATATTGAGATGAACTAGCTATATAAATCACTATTCTTTTTAAAAAAAAACTCTTTTAGAAATTAAATAGGAAATCTAAAAAGAAATTATTTAAAACAAAATTAAATTAAAAACAAGGGGGGTGCAAAAACGGTGGCAAAAAAAAAAAGAAGATGAACAGAGGAATCATATGGGCTTGAAGCCCATCATCCTCACAGCCAACGCCAACTCGGTTAGGCAAACCCAACGAAGGGGTAAAACATTAAAGAAGCGTGGGCCTACAATCCCACCATCCAACAATGTCCATTAGAAAGACTAGGTCTATAACCACCATTACTTCAGAAACCAAGACACCCGTTTCCAATAGGAAAGAAAAAAAAGCAAGAGGAACATCATCAACAATCATTTATCGCTACAGCCATGGAAATCACACATACAACCTTGAAAGCCTCACGATTCTCACTCGATCTAGGTTCGGTTCCGATTCGCTTTAAAAGGTTTGTTTCAACACTTCAAAATCGATCCATTTCTTCTTCTCTTCTCTGATTCGGATTTTGAAATCATCAAGATTAGGTTTTGAGTTTTTCTCACGGTTCTCCTTTGAGATTTCAGGTTGGGTGGTTCGTTTAATTCCTATTCCTCTTTTGAAACATTAATGCTTTGGGATGTGTTGTTGCTGTGAATTAAAGGAAGGATGGAAGCTGTTGGGTCGCGGTGAATGGATTTCACGCGGCGGGTTTGATCGGAGTTGGTGGATGGTGATGACGTGGTTTCTGCAGAAGAAGGTCGTTTGGAGATGATTTGGGTTATGGTGGAAGAAGAAGGTAGCAGGTTGTCCAAGGTTTGTGGTTGGATGGTTTGAAGATGGTCAAGGTCTGTTTGTATTGAAGCAAGGCAAAGTTGTTGATGTTGTTCCCAGTCGGTGATAAAATAGAGGTGAGGCAGAGAAGTGTAGGCTTGGCGAAGGTTGTACGGAAGGTCTTGGAAGGTGATTCGTTGAAAGTATGGTGAGGGTGTTTGGAAAAATGGAAGAAGAAGTTCCGAGTTGAGGGGTTTGAGGGTTCTTGTTGTTATTGATGTTTGAGGAAGAAGGGTTTTTGTGAAAAGGTTATTGTTTTCGTTTTCATACTTGGTGTTTCAGAAAACAAGGTCTGTTGTTTTTCGGCTGTTGTAATTTAGAAGCCCCCCTCTACTCTCATATCCTTCTGCTATATATCCTCAATAAAACAACACTTGTTTCTTAAATTTTATTTGAATTTTTACCGTTTGTTGAATTGTCAACTTCAGGTTGCAGAGGGTTTTCTTGTTCGTACGAGCAGGTCATGGTTTTTAGCCGTTGGCAAAGTTGTGTAGCAGGCCTTGTGTGCTGATGCTTTTGGCGTGAAATGGTGGGAGTGTGAAGTCCACCTCAAGTAGCATAGACTGGCTCAGGCGTCGTACAACTTGTAAGAGAAATTTTAGCTGATATTTGTGTAATGAGACTTTGTATTCTTGTGATATTTTGAATGAAATGGATGGACTTTTAATATTGCAACTTGCACATGGGTTTGGTTTTCAGAACATGTAGACGGTGGGCCACTCATGAAAGGCCATGAAAATGAATAACATCCTTCTTTTTCTTTTAAAATGAATTAATATATAATGAAATTGAATAAATAAATAATAATAAATCTGAACCTAAATTAAATAGTTAGAAACAAAAATTAGATTAACAATTAATAATTAATTAACTAATTTTTTAAAAATTAAATTAAATTGTGATTAATTAAAAAACAGCTTAAATATAAATAAAATTAAAAATAGGCCATATTGACATTAGATTAAAATAAAAACAAATAAAAATATTAAAATAAATATTAAGTTAAAATAAATAGAGAAAAATAAATAAAACATCAACTAGCAGAAAAATGAGGGTAAAATTTGGGGTACAACAGTTGCCCCTATTTAAATATCTTCGCCGGATGGCACGAGGAACGGCGATCCTCGGGACATCAAGGTGAAAGGTATTTAAATATGACCGTCTTTCCGGTGTTTCCTCGGAGTCTCCCCAGTGAAGTCGCCATATCTGTTGCGGTGAAAATCGGATAACAAGCTATTAATTAACTTGCATCATATTTCTTTTACAACCGACTTTGATTTATCCAAAGGAAAGGTTCAAGATCGAAGAAAACCTAAAAGGGGGAGATCTAAGGTTCGGGGGTTGGTTATACTAAGGGAAGGTATTAGCACCTTAAGTATCCGTAGTACTCTACGGGAACCTCTTGTTTTAACTTGTTATATCTCACTCGCTTGCTAAGTGTGTTATGCTAAAGGTTGAAACCCTAGGGGTTTGTGTCTAAGTATACTCGACAAAGCATCGCACTTTGCGCCTACGTATCCTTACGGTAGTGGAATCAGAGTATCCGTAGTTCACCAATCTAAGGGTGAAGGAATAGAAACCATTGACTATGGCCAAAGTTCCAAGGGGAAATTAGTATAAGCTCATTTTAGAGTTCACGATAACTCTCTAAATCTACGTTATAAAGGGGAAAGTGAGTTCTCATGATGATGAGAATCACATGGAGTATAAGAACTCTAACCTACTTCTAGTTATGATTTCGTTAACTCACGATAGCCCAGAAATAGGGGTGAACCTAGAAGGACGAGGTAAGATGACTTCAAGAGTCAATTTGAGGTGTTCTCCCTTTGGAATGGGGGAGGATAACAATTGTAAATATTGCTAAAAGATAAAGAGATCATAATGCAAGTACGATGATGCAATAATACATGAATACGATAATGAGATAAGATAAAATCATGATATCAATGCAAAGTGAGAATTACATATGAGATGCAATAAAGATAGAAATAGTCTCGTCTTAATCATGACTTAATCGAGAAATTGATAATCTTGATTCTTGACTTTCATCGACTAAATAGTAAAAGAAACTGAAATAAAAAGACCATGGTCTCATGTTGATCCAAGCTTTGTCAACTTAATGAAATCAACCAAACCAAAGAGGTTTGTTATGTCATTGACCAAAATAAAGAAAGTGGAATCGAAATGAAAAATAAAGTCGGTCTCGTCTAAATCAAGATTTAATCGAGAAATCGATAATCTTATATATTTGACTTTCATTGACCAACAAAAATAAATAAAAAGTAGGCTCACATTTATCAAGACTTCATTGATTTGAAATGATCAGAGTCAAGATTTGTGTAACGTCATCGGCCTAAATAAAGATTAAAAACTAAAAAAAAAGGTTGATCTCGTCTTAATCAAGATTTAAATCGGTAAATCGATAATCTTGACATTTGACTTTCATCGACCAAAATAGAGTCGGAATGAAAATCAAGTTGGTCTCGTTGAAATCAAGATTTAATCGACAAATCGATAATCTCAAATTTTTAACTTACATTGACCAAAATAGAATCAGAATAAAAAACAAGTTGGTCTCGTTTAAATCAAGATTTAATCGACAAATTGATAACCTTAGATTTTTAACTTTCATCGACCAAAATAAAGAAAAACGAAAGTGGCCTCCTACAAATCTAGACTTTTAGTGATTTTGAGATAATCAACCAAGTCATGATATTGTAATATCATTGGCCATTAAATGGATAATCAAATAGAAATGGGATTTAAAAGAAATATTGAGATGAACTAGCTATATAAATCACTATTCTTTTAAAAAAAAAAAACTCTTTTAGAAATTAAATAGGAAATCTAAAAAGAAATTATTTAAAACAAAATTAAATTAAAAACAAGGGAGGTGCAAAAACGATGGCAAAAAAAAAAGAAGATGAACAGAGGAATCATATGGGCTTGAAGCCCATCATCCTCACAGCCAACGCCAACTCGGTTAGGCAAACCCAACGAAGGGGTAAAACGTTAAAGAAGCGTGGGCCTACAATCCCACCATCCAACAATGTCCATTAGAAAGACTAGGTCTATAACCACCATTACTTCAGAAACCAAGACACCCGTTTCCAATAGGAAAGAAAAAAAGCAAGAGGAACATCATCAACAATCATTTATCGCTACAGCCATGGAAATCACACATACAACCTTGAAAGCCTCACGATTCTCACTCGATCTAGGTTCGGTTCCGATTCGCTTTAAAAGGTTTGGTTCAACACTTCAAAATCGATCCATTTCTTCTTCTCTTCTCTGATTCGGATTTTGAAATCATCAAGATTAGGTTTTGAGTTTTTCTCACGGTTCTCCTTTGAGATTTCAGGTTGGGTGGTTCGTTCAATTCCTATTCCTCTTTTGAAACATTAATGCTTTGGTATGTGTTGTTGCTGTGAATTAAAGGAAGGATGGAAGCTGTTGGGTCGCGGTGAATGGATTTCACGCGGCGGGTTTGATCGGAGTTGGTGGATGGTGATGACGTGGTTTCTGCAGAAGAAGGTCGTTTGGAGATGATTTGGGTTATGGTGGAAGGAGAAGGTAGCAGGTTGTCCAAGGTTTGTGGTTGGATGGTTTGAAGATGGTCAAGGTCTGTTTGTATTGAAGCAAGGCAAAGTTGTTGATGTTGTTCCCAGTCGGTGATAAAATAGAGGTGAGGCAGAGAAGTGTAGGCTTGGCGAAGGTTGTGCGGAAGGTCTTGGAAGGTGATTCGTTGAAAGTATGGTGAGGGTGTTTGGAAAAATGGAAGAAGAAGTTCCGAGTTAAGGGGTTTGAGGGTTCTTGTTGTTATTGATGTTTGAGGAAGAAGGGTTTTTGTGAAAAGGTTATTGTTTTCGTTTTCATACTTGGTGTTTCAGAAAACAAGGTCTGTTGTTTTTCGGCTGTTGTAATTTCGAAGCCCCCCTCTACTCTCATATCCTTCTGCTATATATCCTCAATAAAACAACACTTGTTTCTTAAATTTTATTTGAATTTTTACCGTTTGTTGAATTGTCAACTTCAGGTTGCAGAGGGTTTTCTTGTTCGTACGAGCAGGTCATGGTTTTTAGCCGTTGGCAAAGTTGTGTAGCAGGCCTTGTGTGCTGATGCTTTTGGCGTGAAATGGTGGGAGTGTGAAGTCCACCTCAAGTAGCATAGACTGGCTCAGGCGTCGTACAACTTGTAGGAGAAATTTTAGCTGATATTTGTGTAATGAGACTTTGTATTCTTGTGATATTTTGAATGAAATTGATGGACTTTTAATATTGCAACTTGCACATGGGTTTGGTTTTCAGAACATGTAGACGGTGGGCCACTCATGAAAGGCCATGAAAATGAATAACATCCTTCTTTTTCTTTTAAAATGAATTAATATATAATGAAATTGAATAAATAAATAATAATAAATCTGAACCTAAATTAAATAGTTAGAAACAAAAATTAGATTAACAATTAATAATTAATTAACTAATTTTTTTAAAATTAAATTAAATTGTGATTAATTAAAAAACAGCTTAAATATAAATAAAATTAAAAATAGGCCATATTGACATTAGATTAAAATAAAAACAAATAAAAATATTAAAATAAATATTAAGTTAAAATAAATAGAGAAAAATAAATAAAACATCAACTAGCAGAAAAATGAGGGTAAAATTTGGGGTACAACAGTTGCCCCTATTTAAATATCTTCGCCGGATGGCACGAGGAACGGCGATCCTCAGGACATCAAGGTGAAAGGTATTTAAATATGACCGTCTTTCCGGTGTTTCCTCGGAGTCTCCCCAGTGAAGTCGCCATTTCTGCTGCGGTGAAAATCGGATAACAAGCTATTAATTAACTTGCATCATATTTCTTTTACAACCGACTTTGATTTATCCAAAGGAAAGGTTCAAGATCGAAGAAAACCTAAAAGGGGGAGATCTAAGGTTCGGGGGTTGGTTATACTAAGGGAAGATATTAGCACCTTAAGTATCCGTAGTACTCTACGGGAACCTCTTGTTTTAACTTGTTATATCTCACTCGCTTGCTAAGGGTGTTATGCTAAAGGTTGAAACCCTAGGGGTTTGTGTCTAAGTATACTCGACAAAGCATCGCACTTTGCGCCTACGTATCCTTACGGGAGTGGAATCAGAGTATCCGTAGTTCACCGATCTAAGGGTGAAGGAATAGAAACCATTGACTATGGCCAAAGTTCCAAGGGGAAATTAGTATAAGCTCATTTTAGAGTTCACGATAACTCTCTAAATCTACGTTATAAAGGGGAAAGTGAGTTCTCATGATGATGAGAATCACATGGAGTATAAGAACTCCAACCTACTTCTAGTTATGATTTCGTTGACTCACGATAGCCAAGAAATAGGGGTGAACCTAGAAGGACGAGGTAAGATGACTTCAAGAGTCAATTTGAGGTGTTCTCCCTTTGGAATGGGGGAGGATAACAATTGTAAATATTGCTAAAAGATAAAGAGATCATAATGCAAGTACGATGATGCAATAATACATGAATACGATAATGAGATAAGATAAAATCATGATATCAATGCAAAGTGAGAATTACATATGAGATGCAATAAAGATAGAAATAGTCTCGTCTTAATCATGACTTAATCGAGAAATCGATAATCTTGATTCTTGACTTTCATCGACTAAATAGTAAAAGAAACTGAAATAAAAAGACCATGGTCTCATGTTGATCAAAGCTTTGTCAACTTAATGAAATCAACCAAACCAAAGAGGTTTGTTATGTCATCGATCAAAATAAAGAAAGTGGAATCGAAATGAAAAATAAAGTCGATCTCGTCTAAATCAAGATTTAATCGAGAAATCAATAATCTTATATATTTGACTTTCATTTACCAACAAAAATAAATAAAAAGTAGCCTCACATTTATCAAGACTTCATTGATTTGAAATGATCAGAGTCAAGATTTGTGTAACCTCATCGGCCTAAACAAAGATTAAAAACAAAAAAAAAAGGTTGATCTCGTCTTAATCAAGATTTAAATCGGTAAATCGATAATCTTGACATTTGACTTTCATCGACCAAAATAGAGTCGGAATGAAAATCAAGTTGGTCTCGTTGAAATCAAGATTTAATCGACAAATCGATAATCTCAAATTTTTAACTTACATTGACCAAAATAGAATCAGAATAAAAAACAAGTTGGTCTCGTTTAAATCAAGATTTAATCGACAAATTGATAACCTTAGATTTTTAACTTTCATCGACCAAAATAAAGAAAAAAGAAAGTGGCCTCCTACAAATCTAGACTTTTAGTGATTTTGAGATAATCAACCAAGTCATGATATTGTAATATCATTGGCCATTAAATGGATAATCAAATAGAAATGGGATTTAAAAGAAATATTGAGATGAACTAGCTATATAAATCACTATTCTTTTAAAAAAAAAACTCTTTTAGAAATTAAATAGGAAATCTAAAAAGAAATTATTTAAAACAAAATTAAATTAAAAACAAGGGGGGTGCAAAAACGGTGGCAAAAAAAAAAAGAAGATGAACAGAGGAATCATATGGGCTTGAAGCCCATCATCCTCACAGCCAACGCCAACTCGGTTAGGCAAACCCAACGAAGGGGTAAAACGTTAAAGAAGCGTGGGCCTACAATCCCACCATCCAACAATGTCCATTAGAAAGACTAGGTCTATAACCACCATTACTTCAGAAACCAAGACACCCGTTTCCAATAGGAAAGAAAAAAAACAAGAGGAACATCATCAACAATCATTTATCGCTACAGCCATGGAAATCACACATACAACCTTGAAAGCCTCACGATTCTCACTTGATCTAGGTTCGGTTCCGATTCGCTTTAAAAGGTTTGTTTCAACACTTCAAAATCGATCCATTTCTTCTTCTCTTCTCTGATTCGGATTTTGAAATCATCAAGATTAGGTTTTGAGTTTTTCTCACGGTTCTCCTTTGAGATTTCAGGTTGGGTGGTTCGTTCAATTCCTATTCCTCTTTTGAAACATTAATGCTTTAGGATGTGTTGTTGCTGTGAATTAAAGGAAGGATGGAAGCTGTTGGGTCGCGGTGAATGGATTTCACGCGGCGGGTTTGATCGGAGTTGGTGGATGGTGATGACGTGGTTTCTGCAGAAGAAGGTCGTTTGGAGATGATTTGGGTTATGGTGGAAGGAGAAGGTAGCAGGTTGTCTAAGGTTTGTGGTTGGATGGTTTGAAGATGGTCAAGGTCTGTTTGTATTGAAGCAAGGCAAAGTTGTTGATGTTGTTCCCAGTCGGTGATAAAATAGAGGTGAGGCAGAGAAGTGTAGGCTTGGCGAAGGTTGTGCGGAAGGTCTTGGAAGGTGATTCGTTGAAAGTATGGTGAGGGTGTTTGGAAAAATGGAAGAAGAAGTTCCGAGTTGAGGGGTTTGAGGGTTCTTGTTGTTATTGATGTTTGAGGAAGAAGGGTTTTTGTGAAAAGGTTATTGTTTTCGTTTTCATACTTGGTGTTTCAGAAAACAAGGTGTGTTGTTTTTCGGTTGTTGTAATTTCAAAGCCCCCCTCTACTCTCATATCCTTCTGCTATATATCCTCAATAAAACAACACTTGTTTCTTAAATTTTATTTGAATTTTTACCGTTTGTTGAATTGTCAACTTCAGGTTGCAGAGGGTTTTCTTATTCGTACGAGCAGGTCATGGTTTTTAGCCGTTGGCAAAGTTGTGTAGCAGGCCTTGTGTGCTGATGCTTTTGGCGTGAAATGGTGGGAGTGTGAAGTCCACCTCAAGTAGCATAGACTGGCTCAGGCGTCGTACAACTTGTAGGAGAAATTTTAGCTGATATTTGTGTAATGAGACTTTGTATTCTTGTGATATTTTGAATGAAATGGATGGACTTTTAATATTGCAACTTGCACATGGGTTTGGTTTTCAGAACATGTAGACGGTGGGCCACTCATGAAAGGCCATGAAAATGAATAACATCCTTCTTTTTCTTTTAAAATGAATTAATATATAATGAAATTGAATAAATAAATAATAATAAATCTGAACCTAAATTAAATAGTTAGAAACAAAAATTAGATTAACAATTAATAATTAATTAACTAATTTCTTTAAAATTAAATTAAATTGTGATTAATTAAAAAACAGCTTAAATATAAATAAAATTAAAAATAGGCCATATTGACATTAGATTAAAATAAAAACAAATAAAAATATTAAAATAAATATTAAGTTAAAATAAATAGAGAAAAATAAATAAAACATCAACTAGCAGAAAAATGAGGGTAAAATTTGGGGTACAACAGTTGCCCCTATTTAAATATCTTCGCCGGATGGCACGAGGAACGACGATCCTCGGGACATCAAGGTGAAAGGTATTTAAATATGACCGTCTTTCCGGTGTTTCCTCGGAGTCTCCCCAGTGAAGTCGCCATTTCTGTTGCGGTGAAAATCGGATAACAAGCTATTAATTAACTTGCATCATATTTCTTTTACAACCGACTTTGATTTATCCAAAGGAAAGGTTCAAGATCGAAGAAAACCTAAAAGGGGGAGATCTAAGGTTCGGGGGTTGGTTATACTAAGGGAAGGTATTAGCACCTTAAGTATCCGTAGTACTCTACGGGAACCTCTTGTTTTAACTTGTTATATCTCACTCGCTTGCTAAGGGTGTTATGCTAAAGGTTGAAACCCTAGGGGTTTGTGTCTAAGTATACTCGACAAAGCATCGCACTTTGCGCCTACGTATCCTTACGGGAGTGGAATCAGAGTATCCGTAGTTCACCGATCTAAGGGTGAAGGAATAGAAACCATTGACTATGGCCAAAGTTCCAAGGGGAAATTAGTATAAGCTCATTTTAGAGTTCACGATAACTCTCTAAATCTACGTTATAAAGGGGAAAGTGAGTTCTCATGATGATGAGAATCACATGGAGTATAAGAACTCCAACCTACTTCTAGTTATGATTTCGTTGACTCACGATAGCCAAGAAATAGGGGTGAACCTAGAAGGACGAGGTAAGATGACTTCAAGAGTCAATTTGAGGTGTTCTCCCTTTGGAATGGGGGAGGATAACAATTGTAAATATTGCTGAAAGATAAAGACATCATAATGCAAGTACGATGATGCAATAATACATGAATACGATAATGAGATAAGATAAAATCATGATATCAATGCAAAGTGAGAATTACATATGAGATGCAATAAAGATAGAAATAGTCTCGTCTTAATCATGACTTAATCGAGAAATCAATAATCTTGATTCTTGACTTTCATCGACTAAATAGTAAAAGAAACTGAAATAAAAAGACCATGGTCTCATGTTGATCCAAGCTTTGTCAACTTAATGAAATCAACCAAACCAAAGAGGTTTGTTATGTCATCGACCAAAATAAAGAAAGTGGAATCGAAATGAAAAATAAAGTCGGTCTCGTCTAAATCAAGATTTAATCGAGAAATTGATAATCTTATATATTTGACTTTCATTGACCAACAAAAATAAATAAAAAGTAGCCTCACATTTATCAAGACTTCATTGATTTGAAATGATCAGAGTCAAGATTTGTGTAACGTCATCGGCCTAAATAAAGATTAAAAACTAAAAAAAAAGGTTGATCTCGTCTTAATCAAGATTTAAATCAGTAAATCGATAATCTTGACATTTGACTTTCATCGACCAAAATAGAGTCAGAATGAAAATCAAGTTGGTCTCGTTTAAATCAAGATTTAATCGACAAATCGATAATCTCAGATTTTTAACTTTCATTGACCAAAATAGAATCGGAATAAAAAAGAAGTTGGTCTCGTTTAAATCAAGATTTAATCGACAAATCGATAACCTTAAAATTTTAACTTTCATCGACCAAAATAAAGAAAAAAGAAAGTGGCCTCCTACAAATCTAGACTTTTAGTGATTTTGAGATAATCAACCAAGTCATCATTTTGCAATATCATTGGCCATTAAATGGATAATCAAATAGAAATGGGATTTAAAAGAAATATTGAGATGAACTAGCTATATAAATCACTATTCTTTTAAAAAAAACTCTTTTAGAAATTAAATAGGAAATCTAAAAAGAAATTATTTAAAACAAAATTAAATTAAAAACAAGGGGGGTGCAAAAACGGTGGCAAAAAAAAAAAAGATGAACAGAGGAATCATATGGGCTTGAAGCCCATCATCCTCACAGCCAACACCAACTTGGTTAGGCAAACCCAACGAAGGGGTAAAACGTTAAAGAAGCGTGGGCCTGCAAGCCCACCATCCAACAATGTCCATTAGAAAGACTAGGTCTATAACCACCATTACTTCAGAAACCAAGACACCCGTTTCCAATAGGAAAGAAAAAAAGCAAGAGGAACATCATCAACAATCATTTATTGCTACAGCCATGGAAATCAGACACACAACCTTGAAAACCTCACGATTCTCACTCGATCTAGGTTCGGTTCCGATTCTCTTTAAAAGGTTTGTTTCAACACTTCAAAATCGATCCATTTCTTCTTCTCTTCTCTGATTCGGATTTTGAAATCATGAAGATTAGGTTTTGAGTTTTTCTCACGGTTCTCCTTTGAGATTTCCGATTGAGTGGTTCGTTTAATTCCTATTCCTCTTTTGAAACATTAATGCTCTGGGTTGTGTTGTTGCTGTGAATTAAAGGAAGGATGGAAGCTGTTGGGTCGTGGTGAATGGATTTCACGCGGCGGGTTTGATCGGAGTTGGTGGATGGTGATGACGTGGTTTCTGCAGAAGAAGGTCGTTTGGAGATGATTTGGGTTATGGTGGAAGGAGAAGGTAGCAGGTTGTCCAAGGTTTATGGTTGGATGGTTTGATGATGGTCAAGGTCTGTTTGTATTGAAGCAAGGCAAAGTTGTTGATGTTGTTCCCAGTCGGTGATAAAATAGAGGTGAGGCAGAGAAGTGTAGGCTTGGCAAAGGTTGTGTGGAAGGTCTTGGAAGGTGATTCGTTGAAAGTATGGTGAGGGTGTTTGGAAAAATGGAAGAAGAAGTTCCGAGTTGAGGGGTTTGAGGGTTCTTGTTGTTATTGATGTTTGAGGAAGTAGGGTTTTTGTGAAAAGGTTATTGTTTTAGTTTTCATACTTGGTGTTTCAGAAAACAAGGTCTGTTGTTTTTCGGCTGTTGTAATTTCGAAGCCCCCCCTCTACTCTCCTATCCTTCTGCTATTTATCCTCAATAAAACAGCGCTTGTTTCTTAAATTTTATTTGAATTTTTACCGTTTATTGAATTGTCAACTTCAGGCTGCAGAGGGTTTTCGTGTTCGTACGAGCATGTCATGGTTTTTGGCCATTGGCAAAGTTGTGTAGCAGGCCTTGTGTGCTGATGCTTTTGGCGTGAAATGGTGGGAGTGTGAAGTCCACCTCAAGTGGCATAGGCTGGCTCAGGCGTCGTACAACTTATAGGAGAAATTTTAGCTGATATTTGTGTAATGAGACTTTGTATTCTTGTGATATTTTGAATGAAATGGATGGACTTTTAATATTGCAACTTGCACATGGGTTTGGTTTTCAGAACATGTAGACGGTGGGCCACTCATGAAAGGCCATGAAAATGAATAGCATCCTTCTTTTTCTTTTAAAATGAATTAATATATAATGAAATTGAATAAATAAATAATAAAAAATCTGAACCTAAATTAAATAGTTAGAAACAAAAATTAGATTAACAATTAATAATTAATTAACTAATTTTTTAAAAAATATATTAAATTGAGATTAATTAAAAAACAGCTTAAATATAAGTAAAATTAAAAATAGGCCATATTGAAATTAGATTAAAATAAAAACAAATAAAAATATTAAAATAAATATTAAGTTAAAATAATTAGAGAAAAATAAATAAAACATCAACTAGCAGAAAAATGAGGGTAAAATTTGGGGTACAACACTTACATTTATTCCAATACATCACTTTAAATTAAGTCCACCATGTTACTTAATTTACAAGAATTGTGAACCTTTGGATTTGAAGCTTACATTGGGATTGATATCGAGTTAACTTCCTAACTAACCGAGTTAACCGCTTGACTCGGTGAGTCAAGTGTAACTAACTTCTAGCCTAATTCCAAACCACCCTAAGCTAGCTCCTAGCCTAATTCCAAACCTTTCACACTCCAAACCAAAAATCTATATAAACAAACCTTCAATCATTTTTCAAGGACTCAACCATTTCACACATTTCACACTTAATTCTCTCACTTTCTCTCTGAATTTTTCTGGAACTTCTTCATCTTCATCTCAATTTTCTTCCCAAACCTCACCATAGCTCTTCACCATTGAAGACTAATCACTTTTCACCTTGGAATTGATTATTTATTGAGCTTAAACTTCATCACCTTGCAATTATACTCGGATTTCTAGAATTTTATTAGCTTCTGGATTCATTTCAAGTGTTTGCTTCAAGATTTAACGGTTCGAATTCGTATTTCGGAGTTTCGTCACAATTTGCTCGGTTTCGATACGATTAGGCTACAATTGAAGATTCCTCTAGTTTTCTTTGATTATCTTCTTCAAGAACCCTTTGCAACAATCACCAAGCCAATTCTCTGGCTTGCAGGTTGGTCTTTCTTTGCACATTTTACTGTTTCGAACATTTTCGTATCATTCGCGATGTAGTTTCGATGCTTTTTAGTGTGTGAATTAATTATGCCATTACTTGATCCTTGATCTTGATGTGTTAATTGATTCCATTGCTGCTTATTTGCTGTTTTGAAACTTGATTTTCGTGCACAAATTCATACCCTAGCATGTGGTAACTTGAACAAGTGATTTAGGTGTTAGAAGTGTTTTTTGAAAAACTATTTTTGCCACTGTCATAGTGGTAACCGGTTACTCAATATAGGATAACCGGTTACTCTACACAAATTTTACATCAACACTGCTTTTTTCAACTGAGTAACCGGTTACTCAATATAGGATAACCGGTTACTCTGCACAAATTTCACCAACAACGCCTTTTTCAAGCAAGTAACCGGTTACTCACTTTAGAGTAACTGATTACCACTGTACAGAAATGTGTTTTTTTGCTTCTTTTCAAGTGTGTTAGCCATGCTCTCTCCTTCTTACCTCAATGGATTAATATGATTGATTTTTATAGATGTTTTAGGTGCTCTTTCACTTAAGTTTAAAGCATGATTGTGAATTTTCCGATCTTTTGATTTCATAATTATGCACATTCTTGACATTGCATACACATGCTTATTCTTGCACATTTTTATTCACATAATAACATGATTTGTGATGCATTTTTAAGTAACATTTGGTACTGTTTTGCACTTTCCATTCATGTTTGAATTAAGTTTGCTCTCCAAAGGATAAGCTTAATCTTGTATAATCAATAATGCACCCTTTGCTTTAATAATTTTTCAATTCATTTTGGAAAGTTACTAGCATATTCCTCCCCCTTGATTAGTTAATCAAAACTTCGTTTCAATTATTAATCTTCCTGTTGGCGCTTCTCTTTAGGCTTCCTTTAGAGCTTTCTCTCTCTTTCCCCCGCGGAGTCAGAGTTTCGCGCGACATTGGAACACTGTACAACTTGGAGCTGTTACGCTGTCAGTTTCAACTTCTGCACTACACCCTGTGTGTTAGATAAGGAATGAGAATGGAGAATTCCTACTCTCATTCCGACCACTTCAGGTAGGGGACGAATGACCCTGTGCCTAGCTTAGTCATCTCTATCTCCAGGCGGTAGCGTATCTCTCATCCCCAGCCGAGTCAATCTTTGATCACTCTAACTCCTTTCAATCTCTCTCTTGATCAATCACCATTCTCTTAGTTAAAGATCTTGGTCTCTTGGGTTAGCAACCATCTTTTGGTTCGACACCTCTCTCCTGATCAATCGTTGTTCATTGATTCCCCATCGGAGTCATCACCATTCTTCCTTTGGTGGATCATAGTCATACTGTTAAAACCAATGCTCTATTCCCTCAACAATCATAATTTCTTCGATTAAACACAGTTTTTCCTATTAAACACTGAGACCCTTGCAGATTTCACAACCTTCTCTTGGTTCTTCTCCCTTTGATTGGTTAATCACTGCCTGCCAGTTAAAACACAAATTTGCACGTCTTCTCAGTTAACCACAATCTATCTGTTAATACTGATCTCCTTTTGAGTTAATCACCTTCTCTTGGTTAATCACTCATTCTTCTCAGTTAATCATAGTATTTCTATCAAAACCGAATCCCCAGCAGTTAGCAACATTCTCTTGGTTTGAATACTCACACCTTTGGGTTAGTAACCTCCTTTTGGTTCAAATACCCTTTCTTCGGTCAGGTACTGCTTGTTCAGTCAGTGTACCGACGTTCTTTGGGTCACGACCTTCGCTTGGTCCCACACCCATCCTTTAGGTCACTGTGAGGGCTAAGGTCTCTCATCTATTTTGGTTTTAATGATGTCAACAAATAAGATAGTCATTAGATTGTAATTTGAGTGGTATCACTTCATTGTCGGGGAAATTGCATCTAACTATCAATTTTCATGTGTCTAAACATATAGGAAGAAGTCTACACAATTTCTACATGTGCATGATCATAATATTGATGTTTGGTATACTTGTTTCGAGTCTTGGTCAGTAAAAACGTGCAGAAAAATGAGTTTTTGAAAATCTGCAGGTCTTGAGTCGACCCAAGGTGAGCATGAGTCGACTCTTGCTGTGTTGAACAAGTTTTGTGAAAAGTTCGGGATAGCGCACGCTGACCCCTCTGTTGCATGCGTCGACGCATGCTTCTGGGCATTTGAATTTCTACAAAATCTGTAGGCTTGCATCGACGCAAGGTGTTGATGGGTCGATGCATGGTCACTTAATTTGCGTAGACAATCCTACGGGATAGCTCACGTCGACCCTCATTAAAGGAGCGGTCGAACCAACGTTGTCTGAACTGATTTTTCTGCATTCAATTTTTCTGTTATTTCTGTTACTTCATATTGTTGGTCATTTTATTCAGTATATATAGTTGGGTCAGCTCACTTTTCAATAAGAACAAGAAACGTGAAAATATATACCAATATTTCTCTTCATCTTCATCTTCAACCTTGAGTCAATAAACAATTACACATAATCATTTTTGTTTGTGTCGCCCATTGTTTTGAAGTGATAGCGTTCAGAATTAGGAGTGTTGTGATCTTCTGTTCTGGGTTGAGAATTGGTAGGTGTTTCTTGAATAAAATCTCTGGTTTTGTCCTCCAAGAATCGACTGAGTGAAGGTGATTGAAGAGTTGCGGGTTCTTTCAATCTAGTAGCGTGAGACGGTGATTTTGGGGGTTTTTGCACAAATTGTTTCGTTCTACAAGGATTCAGCTGTGCGAAAGTAACCGAAGAACAGAGTATGTGTTCGGTTTAGTAGCTACAGTCGGAGGATCGTAGAAGAAAGATTTGGGATCGAATTGTGGAAGATCGAAATCGACCGAGTGAAGGTAACTGGAGAACGGTGGGTTCTTGCAGTTTAGTAGCGTGAGACGATGATTTGTTCAACCAGATTCGAGGCACTTGATTCATCTTGAATCAAGGGGAGAGAAGACTCTGCATCAACAATCAAAGACGTTTGAGGGTTTGGATGTTCATTGTTCTTCTCTTGTATAAAAAAATTGTAAACGGCAATTTATATATATCTCAATTCCATTTGTGGAATTGGGGGCAGAGGTACCCATAGCGAGGACGATTGGGGAACTGCCTAATCAAATCGTGTTTGTCCTCTCATTCCCTACTCTTTTACTTTTCAATATTATTCGAATTTGCGAAGTTTCAATTGATCAAAATTTCTGAGATAGTGTAATTTTGAGCTGATAAATTGTTTTGTAAATTTGATATAATCCCTTGGATTGTATTTAGGATCAGCTTAACATCACATTATTTGGAAATTTGCACTTAGTGTGTTTACGCACACCAAGTGTTCGATAATTTATTTCAAAAGCAAAATCGAACGCATTTTCATTTAATTGTTTATTAACCTATCTCATTGGATTGGACTAATATCAAGCAAATAAAACATTGTTGATTGCGTTCAAATTTTGTTTAATAATCTGAATTTTTCTCATCCGATATTTCATTCCTAATATTGTCGTGCATATCCGATCCTTTTAGCAGAGGTTTGTTGTAGACGTGTGATTCAGTGGTTGCTTCCGTCAAATCTTTTAAAACCAATTTTTGGTAACCATTTGCATGTATAAAATTTGTGGGATCTATTCAACCCCCCTTCTAGATCCTAGCCATCGTCTAACAAGTGGTATCACGAGCTCCGGTTTATCTGGTGCTTCGGTAAAACTTCTTAGAATATGGCGAACGAACCTAAAGGGGCTTATAATAGAGCTCCAGTCTTTACATGCGAGAATTACAGCTACTGGAAGGATTGTATGCGCGTCCATATAAATTCCATAGATCGGAAGGTTTGGAACGTGATTTTAAACGGTCCTATGGAAATTACAATGACCAATGCTGAAGGCATTGTCGTTCCCAAACTCGAAGCTCAATGGAATGAGGAGGACGAGAAAAAGTATAACTATGACTGGAAGGGTCGAAATATGCTGATCTCCTCTTTGGGAGTTGACAAATATTATCGAGTCTCTCATTGTGAAACGGCCAAAGCTATGTGGGATGCTTTACAAGTAGCCCACGAAGGCACTAATGATGTTAAAATGGCCCGTATCAACACACTAACGCAAGAGTTCGATCTTTTTTACATGAAGCAATGGGAAACCATTACGGATAATTCCAAACGAGGTTGTTACTAATAAAATCTTGAGGTGTCTTAACAGGGAATGGCAACCGAAAGTCACCGCGATCAAGGAGGCCAATAATCTAGCTACTTTAGACCTTACGACATTATTTGGCAAACTCGGTAAGCATGAGCAAGTGCTCATTAGCTTGGAAAAACATGAGAAGAGTATAAAGAAGGAGAAAACAAAAGATACGGAAAAGAAGTCGATTGCTCTTAAGGCTTCTTGTTCAAAGTCCACATCTCAAGAGCAAAGTGATGATGAAACCAACAATGACAAAGATGATGACTCCGATGATGACATGAGTCTATTTGTGAAGAGATACAATAGATACGTTCGGAAGAATGAGATTCAACACTCGGATAAAAATCTAGTCAAATTTAGGAGGCAATCTAAAAATGAAGGCAACAAGAATGGAAAGGTTAAAGGAACGTGTTACAACTGTGGAAAATCCGGGCACTACAAGCCGGATTGTCCATCACTTAAGAAAGACAAGGATAAGGATAAGGATAAGAGTCGTCAACACAAAAAGTCAAACAAGTCTAGACGAGTATACATCGCTTGGGAGAGCGATAGCGAGTCGGAAAAAGATGACATCTCAAGTGACGAAAGTGAATCCGTTAATCTATGTCTTATAGCACGTCAAAATAAGAAGAAAGAGGTAAAACACTCTAAATATGATCATTCTAATAGTATGTCTCATTTAGAATTACAAAAGGCTTTTGCTATGTTGCACCATGAGGCTAAGGAAGTTTTTCAATGATTAGCCTCGAACAAAAAGATTTTTAAATACTTTGAGATAAAGGTTTCCGATTCCAAAAAGGAATTGGAAGCTCTTAAAAACTCCATGGTGGATGCATCAAAAGCTAAGATTGATGAGAATAAGTCTCCATGGTTCAAGTTTGGGGGTTGTGATACTTATCATATTTGGAAAAAAGAGGTGAGAACCCTTAAGGCCAAATTAGACAAGGCTCTTAAGCCTAAAGTTACGTTTGCTATTGATCGATCACATTATCGAGAAAGTGTGAATAATCCGTATCAAAGGTATACGTATGTGATTCGAGATAGAGATAGCAAAGGTAAATTCCAAATGAACCGTGATTGCCTATATTGTTGCAAACCTGGTCATACTATTGGTAAATGTCATTTTAGAAGATTTCTTGTTCCAAAAGGCATTTATCAATGGTTGCCCAAATGCAACTGATCGTGAAGGCTGGATCAGATCCTGTAGAATCAGGCTGCCAAGTGCGTCAGGGATGCTGGTCGTATGGAGAGGAGGGGGGGTGTACCTACAAGGCACTCCGACGCTCAAGTGAGAAAGGGTCAGAGAAAAGGGGCAAGTACAAAGTATGAATTCTTAGGGTGAATATTGGATACCTGACCCTCTCAAGCGAGAGGGTTTATATAGAGCCCCCAGCGCGTGGCCAACGGTCCTATTTTCGGGGCGAAATAACCGTTTTCCGGAAAGAATAGGTAACTACCCAAACTAACCGTTATGTCGGGCAGGGTGTCCAAACTAGCCGTTATGCCGGGCATAAGCGTGGTTTCGGGCACCTGCCCTTAACTGTTCGGGGAGCAATGTAGTCGTGCGTAATGGGCAGTGATTCCGGGGAGGAACGTTGCATTCCTTGCCCGGTTGTAGGGGCAGAAAGGTAACTTTTGCCCCTCTGTGGATCAGACTTAGGCAATTTGGGCCGCTCTGGAGCAGAGGAGGATTGGGCCTGTCTAGCCATTGGTCCAGTCCAGAATAGGAGCCCCCAAGTCGTTGCTCCGAACATGGGAGTGATGACTTAAGGACTGCTCGTTGATCCGGAGATCTAGTATGGGGTCGTCGTTTGAAGACGAGGAGGATTGTCTCAAAGTGCTCGTGACCCCAGATGTTCGTGAGATTTTTGGTCGTGACCTTGTTGCCCGGTGTTCGGGGAGACTAATGGTCAGACAGAATTGGAAACGTTGGGTCGCCACGTGTGCATCGAGCTCCGTGTAGTAGTTAATAGGTAATGATGGCTAGCTGGTAGCCATCATGGCCTACGAGCGCGTATTTGCACGTGTCACTTAGTATAAAAGGGGGAAAATCGTTCCATTTTGAACTTTTCCTTTCTGATTTCTCCTCGCTTCCTTCGAGTTCTTGCCCGTCACCGTCTTCAGCCTTTCCGACCACCGTTATAAGCTTCGAGCAGCCACTTTTTCTACTAAAAACAAGTAAGTTTTTGGATCCTTTGCTTGTTTTTGCTCCCCTCTGTTGTTAATGGTAGGTTGCATGCGGTTAGGGCTAGGTTTAGATGATGAAACGAGTGAGTTTCTGGTGATTGTTGGCGGTGGACGGTGTTCGTGCCACTTTTCTACTTCTGACATGTCACCGGACGTGTCTGCGTGCTTCGGTTAAAAGGGTGGTTGGCGGCGTCGTCGCGATGGCGACGCCTGCGTAACCATCGCGATTTTCCATTTTCTAAACGAATGATGAGTTTTTCGGCAGGATAACTCCAGATTTCGGTGAAGCTTCGTGATTTCCGGCGGAGCTTCGAACGGAAACTGGGATTGAGTGCGGGGAAGCTCCTCATCAGATATGTTTTGCTCGGCTCCTCGCGGGGAGGTTCCAACCTTTCCTTTGATGTTAGGGCTTAGGCCGGGGATGTTGTCCTTAGCCCTTTGCGCTCCCTTTCACTTGACTTAGCAGTGGAAGGGTGGATTTGATTTGCTGTCGAATTCAAATTCTTCTCTGCTTTTCAGGTGATCGACATGGCAACGGGGCCGGATAGAGAAGTTATTTTGGACACCTCTGAGGAGGAAACAAGATCCTCAGATAGGAGCAGCTCGACGGCTTCGAGCTCGTCGTCTTCGAGCTCTCCAAGTGATGTCGGGGAAGGAGAGGTTCGAGATGATATGGACGAGGGTGTTGGTGAAGATTCCGCGGAGGAATGGGAGGTGGCCGAGCCTGCTGAGCACGTGTCTAACCTTGCGGGGGATACTTTTACTGTAGTCATGCCGGAGGGAGAGTGGAAGGTGCATTTTCCTGCCGAGGATGAACGGGTCTGCACAAATTTCAGGGACCGTTTCACGATGTACGAGTACGCCTTCAAGGAGCCGGGCCTGAGATTACCGTTCACTGATTTTCAGCAGTCAATGTTCGAGCATTTGAAGTTAGCCCCCACGCAGCTGCATCCGAACTCTCTGGCCTTTATCCGGGCATTTGAGTTGGTGTGCGACCATCTTGCTATAGGGACCACTCTTCCTCTATTCTTTACTGTCTTCCATCTTCAGCGGCAACTGTCGGGGAGGAAGTATGGCTGGGTTTTGTTGAAGCAGCCCCGCAAGCTGTTTAAGCCTTTTTCGGAGTTGATAAGGACGTTTAAAGAATGTTATTACGTCGTTGAGCCCTTGTCCGAAGCTGCCCAGGACAGCACATACGTCTGGGAGGTAAAGGTTGACGAGGATGGGAATGAGCTGCATGACGAGGAAGGGAAGTATATTGGGCGGAGACTTTACAAGTTCCCCATCCACTGGTCACCCGACCACTTGACCAGGGAGCCCAGTGATTATGTTTTTCAACCGAGCGAGCTGCTCGGGGAAGATGTCGCGGCTTATGAGGCACTGGTGAATTGGGTCAACTCCTTCCGGCTCGCTGAGTGCTGGACGAGCAGGGGTAGTCCGATCTTCGAGGAGGAGGGAGCTAGAGAGTTGAGCGTAGGTTCATCAATGTTAAGGCACTGCTGGAGTGCAAGGATCCTCAGGACGTCGCGAAGCTGCTTGGTAGTCTTAGTTGTTTAATTTTGTGTGTCATTTTCTTTCCTCGTAACTAACATGCTCGTATTTTGTCTATGCAGGTGAGATGCCTCAGGCCCACGATAGAGTGGTGAGGAATGCTCTTGTAAGGAATAAGACTGGGGCGGCTCCTCCGAAATCCCGGTTTTCTGGTGTTCGCGCTCCTCCTGCTGTTCAAACTGCTGCGGGGAACTCTTCCTCCCCTACTCCTGCTCCTAGGGGGTCACCTCTCCCTCTGGCTGGTCGACCCAAGCGACAAAGGTTTAATGATGCTGTGGACCTTACCCGGGCGCCGGAAAAGGGGAAGTTCGAGCTTCCTCCTTGCATCCATGATCGGAAGTTCTTCGAGGGGAATTCTCTGATTGTGCCTCGGGCGGAGTCTCTTCGCTTGGAGAGCATGGACCGTCCAAGCAAGAGGGCGTTGGTGGCCAAGGACGCTTCTGACATGGTTAGGATGTTGGAGATGGCAGTTATGTCCGCCGAAGGGGATTCAGCGACCGAGGCCGAACTCACTGCTGCCCGTGCTACCGTGGCGTCTCTCAAAGAAGAAGTCAAGGGCGCCGGCGAGGCTCGGAGGAGGGCCGAAGAGGAGACGACGAGGCTGAAGGAGGAGATCTCCACGCTGGCGGCTGAGAAGAAAGCTGCCAAGGAGCTAATTAGGGAGCTGAGGGCTATCAATCCCCCGGGTGTCGACGAGCCGGAAGACGTGAAGGCGTTGAAGACTAGATCTGAGTTGGTTGCCCGTCTGCTGACGGCCGAGGACGACTGCATCGTCGTTGCGGAGGAGTCTTTCGGGAATGTCGTGGCCGAACTGCGGGTGGTGAACCCTGAGTTAGAAATTTCTGTCGAGGGTACTCACTACTTGGCGCATGTTGAGGATGGTCGCATGTCATGCCCGACGGTCTCTTTGAATGTACGCCCGAGGACCAGCCCACGGAGGACCAGGGATCTCATCCGAAGCCAGCCGAGCAGGCGGATGAGTGAGGAGCTTGCTATTTTGATGTTGTTGTAATTCGTCCGGCCTGCGTGCCGTTGAATCATTGCAATTTATTTTTGGGGGGCATGGCCCCCGTTTCATGTAACAACGTACAATTGTGGTCTTTGTGGCCACTTGTTAAATTATCACATATTTAGTTCTGTTGTTTTCATGATTTTACTTGCTTTTATTTTTGCTAAGTATCGTATTCATGCTCGCTGTGAATGTACGTCTTCCCGTGATAGGGGGTATTTGACTTGTGTGAATATTTTTTGGGGGAATTGCTCGTAATAGATGTGTTCGGTAGTGTCGGGAACTGGTCGAACTGCCGAGGAATGTCCTGGCGGGGAGCGGAGCTCAGGTCGCGTTTGAGGCCTGAGTTCGCGGCGTGAACATCCCATCGCGAGCTGGGGTTCTGCCAATCGTGGTACTTTGACGACGGTGATGCTCGATCGAGGATCACTGTCGAGCAATTACCCGACTCGTTACTGAGCGGGGTTATGCTTTAATCGTATGCGACGCTTGTACCTAGACGTGCATAGTGGTCGGTAGCTGACATTCGTCGTTGCAACGGGTCGAACCGATAACTTAGTTGTAATATTATTTTAGCTTTTCAGCGTTCCATGGTCGAGCAAGTTCTTCCCCAGTGAGATGTTCTAGGTAGTAGGCCCCGTTTTCCGTTTTTGCCCGGACGCGATAGGGTCCTTCCCAGTTGGCTGCTAGTTTGCCTTCGCGAGAGTCTTTGTGGTTTCTTCTTAGAACAAGGGTTCCCATGTCGAACTCTCGCCGTATCACCTTGGCGTTGTGCCTGATGGTAATTTTTTGTTTTAGTGAGGCTTCGCGGAGGGCTGCTCCGGATCTGATTTCCTCGACAAGGTCGAGCTCTTCTCTTAAAGACTCGTCGTTCATCTCCTCGTCTAGGGGCGACTCTGTCCGCCTAGAGGGCACGTGAACTTCAACGGGAATTACAGCCTCAGTTCCGTATGCTAAGCGGAAAGGTGTTTCCCCGGTCGTTGAGTGTGGAGTTGTACGGTACGCCCAGAGCACGCTGTGTAGTTCCTCGACCCATGCCTTCTTGGTTTCGTCCAGCCTTCGCTTGAGGCCTCGAAGGATGACTCGATTAGCTGCCTCAGCCTGCCCGTTTGTTTGGGGATGCTCGACGGATGCAAAGTGTTGCTTCGTGCCCAGTTGGGCAACGAAGTCCTGAAACTTCCTGTCCGTGAATTGCATCCCATTGTCTGTTACTATCGCTTGGGGAATACCGAAACATGCAAGGATGTTTCGTTTGTAGAAATGCAGGATGTTGAGGGCAGTTATTTTTGGCTAGAGCTTCTGCTTCTATCCATTTGGTGAAATAGTCCACGCCCACTATGAGATATTTGTTCTGATTTGATCTTACCACGAAGGGTCCTAGGATGTCCAAGCCCCACCAGGCGAATGGCCACGGGGAGGACATGGCCTTAAGCTCGTTAGGCGGAGCCAGGTGCATGTCTCCGTGCCGTTGGCATTTGTCACATTTCTTCACGTGTTCTTTCGCGTTGTTTTGCATGGTCGGCCAGTAGTAGCCTGCCCGGAGAGCCTTTCGAGCAAGGGACATTCCGCCCAGATGTTGGGCGTTGATTCCTTCGTGGATTTCGCACAGAATGTGTGTGACCAATTCCTCCTTGACACATTTGAGTAGCGGGATGGAGAATCCCCGTCGGTAGAGTTTATCTTCGACCAAGACATAAGAGCAGGCTCTTCGCCTGACTATGCTGGCCTTCTTTGGGTCGGACGGGAGTTCGTCTTTGGCGAGATAGTTGTATACTGGGGTCATCCAAAAGTTGTTGTCTCCAATCACTTGCACGTCGAGTGTCGGGGAGGCCTTCTCGATGATGGGTCGAGGAAGCACCTCCTGTATGACGGACTTGTTTCCGCCTTTCTTCTTCGTGCTGGCTAGTTTGGATAACACGTCTGCTCGCACGTTATGTTTGCGGGGAACATGTTTCACTTCCACTGTTGTGAATTTCGCCATTTCCTTCTTCACCAGGGCCAAGTATTCAGTCAGGTTGTCGTTTTTGGCTTGGTATTCACCCCGGACCTGGAGGGCCACGAGTTGCGAATCCGTGCAAATGACGACTTCTTGTGCGCCCAGGTCCTCGGCAAGGCGTAGCCCAGCGAGGAAGGCTTTGTACTCCGCCTGGTTATTAGAGGTTGGGAAAGACAGTGTGAGTGATACCTCGACGATAATTCCTTCGTCGCTCTCCAGTATGAAGCCCGCGCCGGTTCCTGCAGAGCTTGAGGCACCGTCGACGAAGATGGTCCATTTACGTGCTTCGCTCGCGGGGGAGTCTGCGAACGTCATCTCTGCGACAAAGTCGTCCAGAGCTTGGGCCTGGAGGGCTTTTCTGCCTTCGTATTGGATGTCGAATTCGGACAGTTCCAACGACCATTTAAGCATTCGGTCGGCCATATCTGGTCGTCCGAGCAGCTGCTTTATGGGCTGATCTGTTCGGACTACGATCGTGTGAGCCAGGAAGTAGTGTCTTAACCTCCTGGCCGCGTTGATGAGGGCCAGTGCCACCTTCTCTATCTGCTGGTATCTTAACTCTGGTTCTTGCAGCGCTTTGCTCGTGAAATAAATGGGCTTCTGCCCGTCAGGAGTCTCACGGATGAGAGCGGCACTAACTGCCTCGGTTGCTACGGCCAGGTATAGGTACAATGTTTTGCCGTTGTCCGGTCGAGAGAGGACCGGTGGCTCTGAGAGTGCCCGTTTCAGATGGAGAAGGGCCTTGTCACACTCCTCGGTCTATTCGAACATTGCCTCTTTGCGGAGGAGTTTGAAGAATGGTAGGGCGTGCTGGGCGGACTTGGCCATGAAACGAGATAGTGACACGAGCATCCCGTTGAGGGATTGGATGGATGTTTTGGACTTGGGCGTAGGAAACTCGAAGAACGCCCGACATTTGTCAGGATTTGCTTCGATTCCTCGTTCTGTTAAGTAGAAGCCGAGGAATTTACCTGCCCGGACACCGAAAGTGCACTTCTCCGGATTGAAACGCATTTTGTATTTCCTGGCCTGTTCGAAGACCTTTCGTAAATGGGCAGTATGATCGGTTTCCTCGTGGGATTTTACAATCATGTCGTCCATGTAGACTTCGAGCATGTCGCCTGTTTCTCCCTAAAACACTTTGTTCATCATTCGTTGGTACGTTGCTCCGGCATTCTTCAGGCCGAAGGGCATTACGTTGTAGTAATAGTTGTCCGATTAGGTCATGAAGGCCGTGTATTTTTTGTCGGACATTTCCATTGGGATTTGATTGTAGCCCGAGTAGGCGTCCATAAACGATAGAAGTTTAAAACCAGCAAAATTATCGACAAGTTTATCAATATTGGGGAGGGGGTAGGCATCCTTCGGGCATGCCTTATTGAGATCGGTATAATCAATGCACATGCGCCATTTTCCATTAGATTTTTTAACTAATACAACGTTGGACAGCCAAGTGGTGTACTTGGCTTCCGAAATAAATTTGGCCTCGAGGAGGTCCTTTACAGCTTTTTCAGCAACCTCCATTTTCTCCGGAGACTGCTTCCTCCTACGTTGTGCTACGGCCTTGATGGCCGGGTCGATGGTCAGCTGGTGACAAGCGACTGATGGATCCAAGCCGGGCATTTCCGCGGCACTCCATGCAAAGAGGTCGGCATTCTCTCTGAGGCATACTTTGAGCTGCTTCCTCGCGATGTCAGGAAGGTCTGCTCCGATCTTCACTCCCTGTTGGGGGTCTTCGCCGAACAGAACTATCTCGAAGTTGGCATTCGGGATTGGGCGCATCGGATGGGAGCCGCTGCTGGATGACGTGGATGAGCCGGCCGAAGCTGCTCGTTCCTCCTGTTGATCCTCGGGGAAGCGACTGTCGAGGTCGATAGAGTCGACCTGGGGCAGAGGCTTGGCCTCCTCGGAGCTGCTTGGCAGTGCTGGTCTGCTCGACACTTTTGGCCTGGGCGCAATGGTGTTGAGTCCCTTTGTAGCTGCTTCGAAACACCATCGGGCAGCTTCTATATCACCGTGGAGGGTGGCGACCATCCCTTTCGAAGTGTAATACTTCATCTTCAGGTGGACGGTCGAGGGCACTGCTACCAACTCGGCTAGAGTTGGCCTTCTGAAAATGAATTGGTACAACGACGGGCAGTCAATTACTAGAAATTGCACCTTGATGGATCTGGCCGTTTCAACTGATCCGAAGGTCACGATCAGCTCGATGTAACCCCGCGGCTTGGTCACAGACCCGTTGAATCCTTGTAAATTAGACCCTACGTAAGGGGTAAGGTGTGATTCGTCCAGCTGAAGCGTTGAGAACAGTTGGGAGTACATGATGTCGACCGAGCTGCCCTGGTCGACTAGGATTCGGCGAACGTCGAAGTTTGCCATTTGGGCTCTGACGAGCAACGGTATGCTTGAGTTCGGGGAGCCGCCGAGGAGTTCCTCCCTGTAGAAGGAGATGGGGATGGAACCCTTCGGGGCCGGATCAAGCGTGGTCACTTTCTTCGAGCTGGTGTTGATCAGGTATTCGAACTTCCGTTTCATGGACCCCATAGTGACTTTGTTAAAACCCCCGCCGGAGATGACCATGGCGGAGGGGAAAGTCTCCCACGGGCTGTGGGATGCGAAATATGCGGGGGCGTTGAGCCCGTAAGGGACGTTGAAGTCCTCGGGTTGCGACATGGACATAGCGACCTGTATGTTGGTGTCTTCCGAGGAGGGTACCTCCTCCTCGACCTTCTTGGACTCCTGGGCCTCCTGCCGGGGAGTATCCTTCTTCTTAGCGAACTGCTTCAAGTGGTCGTCCCTGATCAATATTTCAATGGCATCCTTTAGATGGATGCAGTCCTCCGTGGTATAGCCGTGACTTTTGTGGAAACGGCAGTATTTGGATTTGTCCACGCTTGGTCTGTTCGGAAGCTGTTTGGGGAAGCGGACCCCAGCTTGTTTGAACTCCGAATTGGCACATTCGGACAGGATCTTTTCCCTGGAAACGGTCAGGGGAGTGTAGTCGTGGAACCGCCCGGAGGGGCCTTTGCTGTCACGGGAATCACGAGGACGGTCCTCGCGCCTCCGGTCACCTCGACGAGATGTCGAAGCTTCTACTCCTTTGGATGCCCGAGCGTTCTCCTAATGGCGCGATGCTTGGATATGGCTGACCGCAACCTTCTCTTCATACTGAATGTGTGATTGGGCTTTGAGGAGGAGGGCGTCTAAGTTCCTCGGTGGCGCGAGGCCAATAGCTTTAGAAAACTCGGAGCCTGGGAAGAGCCCCTGCTCGAGCAAAAACTTCTTCATTTCGTCCGTCGTCGGGACCTGCACTGCTTCTTTGTTAAACCTCTTGATATATGCGCGGAGAGGTTCGTCTTTACCCTGGATTATGGCTCCCAGAGAGGCCTCAGTTTTGGGGGTGGCGGCGAGATGCTGTAAAATGCCGCGAGAACATCCTGCCCAGCTATTTCCACGAGGTGATGGATTCCTCGGGCAATTGTTTATACCATGTCATTGCTCCCTTCCGAAGGGTGGTCGGGAACAATCTGCATTTAATGGCGCCCCGTACGCCGTGGTAGTCTAGCAGCGCATCGATGTTCTCGATGTGCTCGTCGGGGTCGGTGGTCCCGTCGTATGTGCCAAGTGACGGGGGTTTCTCCAAGCCTTTCGGGAGACAGGTAGCCAAGATCTCCTGGGACAACGGGCCGTGAGGCTCGTCGTCGTCACTAGAACTGGTGTATGATGGGGACCGGACGGGATGCTCGCGTCGGCGGTTCCTTCGCGGGGAAGGTGAGTGATTCCTTCGAGGAGAAGGTGAATGGTTCCTTCGAGGAGAAGGCGAACGGTTCCTTCGCGGGGAAGGTGAGCGGGCCCATCCTTTGGACTTGATCGGGGGGGACAGCTTATTCCTCTGAGTCCTCTTGTGGTCATGAGCGTACTGGTCACGCGGGGAGATCTGGTCGCGCTTTCCGGCTACGCGAGGATCATGCTCTTGGCGCAGTCTTTGATCGATTTCTCTCCGTGGCTGCGGGCTTCTTGATCGTCGCTGGTTCCTCCACGTAGGAGGGGATCTTGGACGGCGAGACTCTTCCAGTGCCCCGATCCTCTCGTTCTGTTGCAGGATCAGGGTGTTAGTTTTGTTGAGTGCCTCCAAGAGAGCTGCCACGGCCGGGTCGACGTTGGGCAGAACAGGAATGGACAGGAGGTCGGGAGATGGTTGATCATTGTCGCGATCAGCAGGGGTAGGAGAAGGAGAAGCAGTGGCTCCATCCCTGAGGAAACGGGCATCTCGGAGGAGAGATGACTGGCCGTCAACATCAGATTTGTTGATGGGGAGGATGGTGGTTTGGAGAGCATCCTTGGAGCGATCTTGGGAGGCCATGATCGTGATGAGGTTTGAGAATTGTTTTGATCTTCAAATACTAAGGAAAGAAAGATGGGGAGAACAAAGTTCCCACAGACGGCGCCACTGATCGTGAAGGCTGGATGAGATCCTGTAGAATCAGGCCGCCAAGTGCGTCAGGGATGCTGGTCGTATAGAGAGGAGGGGGTGTACCTACAAGACACTCCGACGCTCAAGTGAGAAAGGGTCGGAGAAAAGGGGCAAGTACAAAGTATGAATTCTTAGGGTGAATATTGGATACCTGACCCTCTCAAGCGAGAGGGTTTATATAGAGCCCCCGGCGCGTGGCCAACGGTCCTATTTTCAGGGCGAAATAACCGTTTTCCCGAAAGAATATGTGACTACCCAAACTAGCTGTTATGTCGGGCAGGGTGTCCAAACTAGCCGTTATGTCGGGCATAAGCGTGGTTTCGAGCACCTGCCCTTAACTGTTCGGGGATCAATGTAGCCGTGCGTAACGGGCAGTGATTCCGGGGAGGAACGTTGCATTCCTTGCCCGGTTGTAGGGGCAAAAAGGTATCTTTTGCCCCTCTGTGGATCGGACTTAGGCAATTTGGGCCGCTCTGGAGCAGAGGTGGATTGGGCCGTGTCTAGCCATTGGTCCAGTCCAGAACAGCAACCTTGGTTTCACTTACCTTAAAGGACCCAATGAGAATTGGGTACCTACTCTCCCTTGATTGTTTTGTAGTTACAAAGTCTTGTGACCACCGAAAGAAGATGGGTTCTGGATAGTGGCTGCTCAAGACATATGAGAGGAGACATATCTCTTTTCATCGACTTTGTGGCAAAGAAAAAAGGGTTTGTCACCTACGGAGATAACAACAAGGGACAGATTCTTGGCAAAGGTAGTGTAGGTAACCCCTCATCTACTACTATCTCTGATGTGCTTCTTGTGGAAGGCCTTAGACATAACCTTTTAAGCATTAGTCAACTATGTGACAAGAATCATAAAGTATCGTTTTCAAAAGATTGTTGCATAGTTGAAGATATTGACAAGAAGGATGTGTTTAAAGGTTTGAGGGTGAACAATGTCTATATGCTAGACTTAAATGAGGTATCGTTGAATGGAGACAAGTGTCTAGTCACTATGAATGAAGATTCATGGTTGTGGCATAGACGGTTGGCTCATATCAATTTTGATTTGCTTAACAAAATAGTCTCTAAAGACCTAGTCATCGGTTTGCCCAAAATCAAATTCACAAAGGATTATCTTTGTGATGCTTGTCAAATGGGGAAGCAAACAAGGATCTCTTTCAAATCTAAAAACATTGTTTCAACGATGAGACCCCTTGAGCTCCTCCATATGGACCTCTTTGGACCATCTAGGGTTAAAAGCCTAGGTGGTAACTATTATGGTTTTGTAATAGTCGATGACTTTTCTAGGTTTTGCTGGACCATTTTCTTAGCAAACAAGAGTGACACCTTTTCGGCCTTTGAAAGATTTGCTAAGTTATCTCAAAACAAGTTAAACACGAACATTGTGTCAATTATAAGTGGTCGTGGGGGTGAGTTTGAAAATCATTTGTTTGAAGCATTTTGTGAATCCCGTGGAATTGATCATAATTCTTCCGCACCACGTACCCCTCAATAAAATGGGGTGGTGGAACGTAAAAATAGAATTTTGGAGGAACTAGGAAGGACTATGATCAATGAAAGTGGACTTCCAAAACACTTTTGGGCCGACGCCATTAGTACGACTTGTTATGTTTTGAATAGGGTGTTCATCTGGCCTATTCTAAACAAGACACCGTATGAACTTTTAAAAGGGCGTAATCCAAATATCTCTCACCTTCATGTCTTTGGTTGCAAGTGTTTCGTGTTGAACAATGTAAAAGAGACACTTGGTAAGTTTGATGCCAAGGCCGACGAGGGTATTTTTCTTGGATACTCTCAGTCAAGTAAAGCTTATAGAATTTATAATAAAAGGTTACATATTGTTGAAGAGTCGGTGCACGTTACTTTTGATGAGTCTTATCCAAAAAATGTCGGAGAAGGTAGTTCTTTTCATGGTGCAGGTGTATATTCTGAATACATACTCAAGGACACTGATAAGCGAATTGATCAGCCTGAAGCAGTGCGTATTGAGGAGGAAAAGGATCACCAACCAATGAAGAGTGAGGAGGATCATCCAACTAATGAAGATGACCTTCCTCTAGCATGGAAGTCTTCCAAAGACCATCCAATCGATAATATCATCGGTGATATCTCTAAGGGAGTAACCACTCGCTCTAAACTTAGTAACTTTTGTTATTACTCTGCTTTTGTGTCACAAGTTGAACCTAAAAATGTAAAGGAGGCGTTACTCGATGAGCATTGGTTTTTATCAATGCAAGATGAGCTAAACCAATTCAGGAGAAATGAGGTTTGGGACCTTGTCCCCCCTCCGCGAGATCATCGAGTAATCGGTACTCGATGGGTGTTTAGGAATAAACTTGATGAAAATGGAGTTATAACATGAAATAAAGCGCGACTTGTAGCGCAAGGCTATAACCAAGAGGAAGGAATCGACTATGAGGAAACTTATGCGCCGGTTGCCCGAATCGAGGCTATACGCCTTTTACTTGCTTATGCTTGCACGAAAAACTTCAAATTATTTCAGATGAATGTTAAAAGTGCTTTCCTTAATGGATATATAAATGAAGAGTTTTATGTAGCCCAACCTCAGGGTTTTGAATCCCATGAATATCCTGATTATGTTTATAAACTTAAACGTGCTTCGTACGGACTTAAACAAGCCTCTAGGGCTTGGTATGAGCGTCTAAGCAAATTTTTACTTGATCAAGGGTATTCAAGAGGAAAGGTTGACACAACCCTCTTTAGTAAACGTCAAGGAAAACACTTAATCTTGGTACAAATTTATGTTGACGATATTATCTTTGGGTCTACTAACATGACCTTGGTCAAGGAGTTTTCTAGTCTGATGCAGGGGGAGTTTGAGATGAGCATGATGGGGGAGCTCAACTATTTCCTCAGATTGCAAATCAAACAACTCGAAGAGGGCACATTCGTGAGTCAATCAAAATATTGTCTTGAGCTTCTCAAACGTTTCGACATGCTAAACTGCAAAGCAATAGATACTCCTATGCCTACATGTACAAATCTTGATCGTGATGAAAATGGTAAGGATGTAGAGGTAAAGAAGTATCGAGGTATGATTGGATCTCTTCTTTATCTTACCGCATCACGACCCAACATTATGTTCAGTGTATGCATGTGTGCGAGGTAACAAGAACGCCCCAAGGAATCCCACCTAAAAGCAGTTAAGCGCATACTTCGATACCTTTCCGGTACTCCAAAGTATGGGTTGTGGTATTCTAAAGGTAGTGTTTGTTCCTTAGTTGGCTATTCCGATTCCGACTTTGCCGGGTGCAAATCAGATAGGAAAAGTACTAGTGGCACGTGTCACTTTTTCGCAAATTCCTTGGTGAGTTGGCATAGCAAGAAGTAGGTTTCCGTTGCCTTGTCAACAACCGAGGCGGAATACGCTGCCGCCGACAGTTGTTGTGCTCAAGTCCTATGGCTTAAGAAACAATTACTTGATTTCAATTTAAAACTTAAGCGTATTCCCATTTTATGCGATAACACTAGTGCTATTAACCTAACTAAGAACCCCGTACTACATTCACGCACCAAGCATATCGAAATACGTCATCATTTCCTTAGGGATCATGTAGAGAAAGGTGATGTGGTCTTTGAGCATGTTGATACTAAAAATCAACTTACTGACATCTTTACAAAACCACTAGCTACTGAGCCTTTCTTTCACATCCGTAGGGAACTAGGCGTTCTCGATATTTCGGATCGTGTTTGATAATTCTTTAAGATAGTAGCTCTTCACATCTATATATGCTTGTTTATGGTTTTGACTAACTATGCCAAGAGTTTTTGAGCAATATGTGAGGGCTCTCATCATCGTTCATGGTCAAGGTAATATCGTTCCGCTTCATAAATTTTCTTTAATATATGTACCATGTTGAGTGTTTAAATGATGTTTATTACACGTTTAAGCATATATTATTCATTTGGATGTTTGATTTATGTGTTAGCATGCTTATTTATCCTATTTTGGGACCTTTGTATGATAAAATATAAAAAATTTCCATGTTTCACTTCGATGAGTCGACCAAAGAATGCCATGGGTCGACTCATGAGCTGAAATTTTTTTCTCAAGGAAAATAACCGGGTTAGCTCGCGCCTACCTGCGGTCGGCGCATCTCATAATTTTAAAAAAATTTTAAAAAAACTCGTCAGCTTAAGCCGACGCATCCAATGCTTAGGTCGACTCATACCTGACCAATTCAAAATCCCTTTTATTGGGAATGCGTATGCCAACCTAATGTCCTTCAAATGCATTATATACTTTCAATGCACTTTATATTTCATCATTGCATGTCATAAATCAGATTTTTCTTGGTTAACTGCTCTTTCAAACCAGTTGACTGCTCATACGGAGAACTTCAATAGGTTTGCTGATGCCTCCATGACCAGATTTACACATTTGGAAAATGCCATGACAATTCAGGCTCAAAATCTGACCAATAGTCTAGGCTTTCTCAATAGCATTGTGATCGAGTTGAATCAGTCCCTCGAGGAGCTGCCACCACCAGGCCACCATTACCGGGGAAGAGGTCACCCATTTAGGGGGAGGAGACCATAGAGATTAACATCATTCTTAGTGCATGATATTATTTGTGTCTTTGATTCTATGTTTTGTTCTTTGATTTACATGTTATTTTAGTTTGTTTTAACTTGAACTATGTTTCTGTAGTTTGAACTATTATGGAATGAATCGTGTTTGCTTCTTATGTTCCGTATTTATCCGTTTATAGTATTGCATTAACTGTATCATATGTGGATGCTTGTTAGTGTCGCTGTTTTGCAAATTGGTGAATGAACCATTACTTGTTATGATGACATCTCTTTGACCACCTTCTTTTACTCTTTTTGATGTTGTCAAAGGGGGAGAAGGATATTAGCAGCATAAAATATTAAAGCAGCAGATATTAAAGTGTTAAAGATAGGGGGAGTTTTTCCATCCTCAAATTACAAATCAAGAGAAAGATAAACTGTGTTTCTATCATAAAAAAGGGGGAGTGTGTGAGGGCTAAGGTCACTCATCAATTTTGGTTTTAATTATGTCAACAAATAAGATAGTCATTAGATTGTAATTTGAGCGGTATCACTTCATTGTCGGGCAAATTGCATCTAACCATCAATTTTCATGTGTCTAAACATATAGGAAGAAGTCTACACAATTTCTACATGTGCATGATCATAATATTGATGTTTGGTATACTTGTTTCGAGTCTTGGTCAGTAAAAATGTGCAGAAAAATGAGTTTTTGAAAATCTGCAGATCTTGAGTCGATCCAAGGTGAGCATGAGTCGACTCATGCTGTGTTGAACAAGTTTTGTGAAAAGTTCGGGATAGCGCACGCTAACCCCCATGTTGCATGCATCGACGCATGCCTCTGGGCATTTGAATTTCTACAAAATCTGCAGGCTTGCGTCGACGCAAGGTGTTGATGGGTCGACGCATGGTCACTTAATTTTTGTAGACAATCCTACGGGATAGCTCACGCCGACTCTCATTAAAGGAGCGGTCGACCCAACGCCGTCTGAACTGATTTTTCTGCATTCAATTTTTCTGTTATTTCTGTTACTTCATATTGTTGGTCATTTTATTCATTATATATAGTTGGGTTAGCTCACTTTTCAATAAGAACAAGAAACGTGAAAATATATACCAATCTTTCTCTTCATCTTCATCTTCAATCTTGAGTCAACAAACAATTACACATAATCATTTTTGTTTGTGTCGCCCATTGTTTTGAAGTGATAACGTTCAGAATTAGGAGTGTTGTGATCTTCTGTTCTGGGTTGAGAATTGGTAGGTGTTTCTTGAATAAAATCTCAGGTTTTGTCCTCCAAGAATCGACCGAGTGAAGGTGATTGAAGAGCTGTGGGTTCTTTCAATCTAGTAGTGTGAGACGGTGATTTTGGGGGTTTTTGCACAAATCGTTTCGTTCTACAAGGATTCAGCCGTGCGAAGGTAACCGAAGAACAGAGTATTCGTTCGGTTTAGTAGCTACAGTCGGACGATCGTAGAAGAAAGATTTGGGATCAAATTATGGAAGATCGAAATTGACCGAGTGAAGGCAACTGAAAAACGGTGGGTTCTTGGATTTTAGTAGCGTGAGACGGTGATTTGTTCAACCAGATTGGAGGCACTTTATTCATCTTGAATCAAGGGGAGAGAAAACTCTGCATCATCAATCAAAGACGTTTGAGGGTTTGGATGTTCATTGTTCTTCTCTTGTATAAACAATTTGCAAACGGCAATTTATATATATCTCAATTCCATTTATGGAATTGGGGGTAGAGATACCCATAGCGAGGACGATGGGGAACTGCCTAATCAAATCGTGATTGTCCTCTCTTTCCCTACTCTTTTACTTTTCAATTATTCGAATTTGCGAAGTTTCAATTGATCGAAATTTCTGAGATAGTGTAATTTTGAGCTAATAAATTGTTTTGTAAATTTGATACAATCCCTTGGATTGTATTTAGGACCAGCTTAACATCACATTATTTGGAAATCTGCACTTAGTGTGTTTACGCACACCAAGTGTTCGATAATGTGTTTCAAAAGCAAAATCGAACACATTTGCATTTAATTGTTTGTCAACCTATCTCGTTGGATTGGATTAATGTCAAGCAAATAAAACATTGTTGATTGCATTCAAATATTGTTGAATAATCTGAATATTTCTCATCTAATATTTCATTCCTAATATTGCCGTGCATATCCGATCCTTTTAGTAGAGGTTCGTTGTAGACGTGTGATTCAGTGGTTACTTCCGTCAAATCTTTTAAAACCAATTTTTGGTAACCATTTGCGTGTATAAAATTTGTAGGATCTATACAACCCCTATTCTAGATCCTAGCCATCGTCTAACAGTCACGACCTTCGCTTGGTCTCACACCCGTTCTTTGGGCCACGACCTTCGCTTGGTCCCACACCCGTCCTTTGGGTCACGACCTTCGTTTGGTCCCACACTTGTCCTTTGGGTCACGACCTTTGCTTGGTCCCACACCCGTCCTTTGGGTCACGACCTTCGCTTGGTCCCATACCCGTCCTTTGGGTCACGACCTTCGCTCGGTCCCATACCCGTCCTTTGGGTCACGACCTTCGCTTGGTCCCACACCCCGTTCTTTGGGTCACGACCTTCGATTGGATCTACACCTGTCCTTTGGCTCACGACCTTGCTTGGTCCCACACATGTCCTTTGGGTCACGACCCTCGCTTGGTCTCATACCCGTCCTTTGGGTCACGACCTTTGCTCGGTTCCACACCCGTCTTTTGGGTGACGACCTTTTCTTGGTCCCACACCCATCCTTTGGGTCACGACCTTCGCTTGGTCCCACACCCGTCCTTTGGGTCACGACCTTCGCTTGTTCCCACACCCGTCCTTTGGGTCACGACCTTCGCTTGGTCCCACACCCGTTCTTTGAGTCACGAACTTCGCTTAGTCCAACACCCGTTCTTTGGGTCACGACCTTCGCTTGGTCCCACACCCATTCTTTGGGTCACGACCTTCGCTTGGTCCCACGCCCGTCCTTTGGGTCACGACCTTCGCTTGGTCCCACCCCCGTGCTTTAGGTCACGACTTTCGCTTTGTCCCACACCCGTCCCTTGGGTCACGACCTTCGCTTGGTCCCACACCCGTCCTTTGGGTCACGACCTTCACTTGGTCCCACACCTGTCCTTTGGGCCACGACCTTCACTTGGTCCCACACCCATCCTTTGGGTTACGACTTTCGCTTGGTCCCACTCCCGTCCATTAGGTCATGATCTTCGCTCGGTCCTACACCCGTTCTTTTGGTTGATCACAGTCTATCTGTTTAAACTTTTTTCCCACAGAGTCTTAATCTCTTTTTCTTCGGTTAACCACTTCTAGTCAGTTAACATACTGAGTTTCCTTATTCTTCTGGTTTCAACACCATATCTTTGCTTGTTCCCCAGTAGGGTTGCTTAACCCCTGGTCCCCAACACGGTCACTTTGTTCTCTTACTCCCCTCTGGAGTCTCTCTATTCCTTTTGCTACTTTATCTTCTTGGTTTCTATACCATTCTTGCACTTTATCCTCAGCACAGTCTCTATTCTTTTCCTTTGCAGGCCTTTTTTGGTTTTGACACCATTTCTTTTGCATCCCCAACAGATTTTTCTCTTGGTTTTGACACCACTTTTCTTTTCCTTTTCCGTCTTAGTTCCCCGAACTACAGAAGCTCTGATTCTGCATTCATTCGAATGTATGATACGTAGGCACGAGATCGCGGTGATCTTGGCGAGCACCTTTCCACCCTCTTCCATTCCTCTTTTTTTTCCTTGGTTCCATGAACTACGACGCTCTGATTTCCTCATTGCACTATGAGGGTACGTAGGCACGAGGGCCTTAGTCCTCCGTGAGCACTTTCTTTCTTCCCCCCTCTCTCTCTCTCTCTCTCTCTCTCTCTCTAGCTAGAAGACTTTAGATAGATAACCTATCCAAGCCTAGAAGCAAGCGAAATGGTTCCCGTCGAGTACGGTGGATGCGTAAGGTGCTAGTACCTTCCTTTCGCATAACCGACCCCTGTTCCCGTTTCTCTTCCCCTTGGGTTTTATCGATATTTTCCCTGTCCTTTGGGACTAAATAAAGTTCGGTGGTGACTCTGTTGTATCTTTGAGTGTGCGATTCACTCAGGTATAAACCATCTATCTTCAGTTGGCGACTCTGTTGGGGAGTCCTTGCTCTTGAGCTTCGCCTCCCTTTACTTGTCTCCTAGCTAGGTGGGACTCCCCATCTTCAGCTGGCGACTCTTCTGGGGAGTCCTTGCTATTGCAAGTTGGGGTCTCGCCTAGTTTTGTTTGCTTTCTTGCTTGTTTGGGTGTTTATCTTTTGCGCTTTACTCGCTTTATTTTACTTGCTTTAGCTTTATGTTTATTTATCGCATTTCTTTATTGCTTTCAATATTCATATTATGTATATTCTGGATATCTGCTATATTGTGTTGTTGTTGGGATGGGTAGATATTATTGGAGAGAAAAGTCCTAACACCGGGCTTAGCATACACATAGGCTAGAACTTGGATAGTCGTGAGGCCTGTATTTTGCGCGTTGGGTTACCACGAGAGCCACATCCCAGATCGTGATTCACTTGAGAATACTTCCATCCTGCGAGAATTCGCTATAGCGGGGGGTTTTCATTCTGAGTCCTATGGTTTGGGCGACCTTTCTAGGGACCACCTTGTTGTGTCTAGATCACACCTGTGAGTGGGATATGGGTTTTTGCAGGAAACCAAGCCACTTCATACCTTTGCTCTCTCACGCACGTCAGCCCTTTGCACCAACATAGAGCTACATACGCAGATTATCCAGAAGATGTGGCATCTCTAACTTACATTATTGCATAATGTTATTGCATAATGTTATTGCATCATCATGTATGCCGAACTTTTGAACTTGAGTTATTGCATCATCATATGTATGTTGAACTTTTGCATTATCTACCTTTTGCATCATTGGGTGTTGCATGCCTCACTTGCATTCCGCCTGCATAAACAACATATTCATACATACATTTACATCGCATACATCCAAACCAGAAAGAGCTCACTTTCTTCCCTTCATCAGCCCAAAAGACAACGATTCTCCGACGTCGAAAGCCAAAGGATCATGGAACAGGTTGGGTATGAGAATACAATGTGCAAGGAAGGCAAGGTTGACATGGTTGTGGAATTACTTCTAGACAGTATGAAAATGAAATCCTCGAATCAAGTTGTGATTGATGAGCAAGCCCAGAATAGACAGAAGGTGGATAAGATCACGAATGCAACTGCAAGCAATTTTCCAGTTTACCCCTTGTCTAATCAGAAGACCACTAAAGGCAATCAGTAACAAAAACGTAAGCAAATCAGCAAAGGGAACAACAATCAATGGAGGAGACATCCTCATCTTGATCCAATTCCCTCGAATTACATGCATCTATTACCTGTTCTGGTTCATGCACGAGCAGTTGTTCCTAAAGAGGTCGGGCCATCCAAGTTTCCTTATCATCCCAAGCATGATCCTAATGCCACATGTGGATACCATGCTGGATATGTAGGGCACTCTACAGAAACCTATGTTGTCTTTAAGAACAGAGTCCAAGAGCTCCTCGATCAAAAGTTGCTTTGCTTTACAGAGAAACCTTGCCAGAATTATACACCTGTAATTGCTGAAACATCTGTTGAAGTTAAGAATAGAGGTCCTCCTACTCATGTGCAGGTTCCTACAACCATTCAACCTGTTGGGCAATACCCCTACCAAGGTTTTCAGTTTGGTCACTCTGGAATGCATTTTGCCTATCCTGGGGCACCCTCTGCTGTTGAACCTCCAATTGCTTATTCTGGGGCACCCTACACTCCGTATGGGATCCAATTTGGTCAGGCTATAAAATCAGACGGTTAATCCTGGAATGATGCGCCCTGCTCACGTATTCCCACAATATACTACTCAGCAAATTCATCCTCAAGCACCTCTGGCTCCTACGTTGTACTATTCATTCTCGCATGTTACTGCAACCCAACATCAACAGCCTCCTCAGACTCATAATCAGCAAGCCCAAGGCCGAGAGCGTCAGAAACAACGCAAGCCCCGTAACAATCTAGAACAAAGGAATGCTCCTCTAGATCTGATTCCTGTGACATACAATCAAGCTCTCCCACATCTGGTTCAGAACTCGCTGGTCGTTCCTAAAGCTCTGAAGCCTCCTCCAAAACCATTCCCACATAGTTATGATCCCAATGTGCAATGCGGATATTATGTTGGGTCAGTTGGGCATTCGACCGAGGATTGCAACGCTTTCAAAGCTAAGGTCTAATAGTTGATTGACAAGAAGCACTTAACCGTTCAAGGTGAGAAACTGTGGGTGAACGGAAATCCCTTGTTTAGGCCAAAACTGCAAAAACATCCCTTGAATAAGCCTGAGAGCACTTCCTCAATATCATCAATCATCATGTCATTCCATCTTTTCCATTTGTAATCTTTTTGTTTGTCAAGCACTGTTTATTTGTAAAACTTGTTTGTTTTCGGATGATAATAATAATGAAATGAATATGTATGTTTTGAATAAATTCATTCGTGTTCACTCATACTTTTTTATCATTATCAAACATTTGATCAAGCAAAATCAAAAAGAGAATGATGAAATCAAAAAGACATGAGATCACTGTATGTATGCTTTTGAATAAAACCTTGCTGACGATGTAAGGCATTTGTTCAATTCCCAAACACTGGAGGTATAAGGAAGATAATCCCTGGTCAACCCCTTTGGGCCTTGAAGTAGGAGTTTCTTTCTGTACACATCAAACCCTCAATCTTAACCAGGGGCAGGGTAGTCTTCAGTTAGTTTGACCATGCGTTCAAATTTCAAAAGAGGATTACCCCGTTTGCAGATCAACCACATCGTATCCCTCGCAAGAGGACGAAAAGATCACAAACCCACATTGGTTATCCCTCATCGACCAAAGGAATGAGTCAGTCACAACTCACCCTTACAAATCAAACAAACATATGTCACACGATTTTGTTAAAAAAAAGCAAAAGAATAAAAGCCCGCTAAGTCAAAAACTCTAAAACGAAGGACTTAGGAAAAAATTAGGGCATCCCGGTGGACTGCAGATTCAAAATAACCAATCTACGCAAAAATTAGGGAACACAAAAAGAACAAAACAGAGAATCAAAAGAAAAATCCTCAATAAGAACAAGTTCGTGTGATCACATGTGACAACAACAAAAGGTGAGCGACTGCCGCTCCAAAACCCTCGTCAGTTCCTTTACCATCACATCTACCATTCAAAATCCTTTTGAAAGGTGAACGCTTGTGTCAAACTAGCTGAACGTAGGACTGGAGAACATCAAGGAGAATGGGTGGGTTAAAATAATTTTTTAGCCTTATATCATTTCTTTCTTAAACCACAAACTAGGCCACGTTACAACCCTCAAAAGACCTAACTGAAGCAGGGTTTATTTCGAAAGCATACAACAGTGAGATCACGTCAAAGCTAACTCTTAAAGACTTGCTTATCATTTGTGCTGGTACTGACATGGCATTCTAAATGGTGATCCATTCACTATATGTCATAATCTTAGTGAACATACTTGGACTTCAAAACTGACACATGCAAGGCATTAGCATTTTTATTTTCAAAACAAACACTTTTTACTTGTAAACAAGCATGTGACATCAAGAAGGTTTCCACAATGGAAAGTTTGATCATCTCAAGAGGCAAAACGCCTGAAAACTACATTGAGCAAAAGGGCAACTAACCTTAAAATTCAGTCAATCTGGGGCAATCACGTCAAGACTCAACAAATATCTCAAAGATCAGTTGGTCAGGGGTATCTATCTGAAGATCGATCAGCTAGGGGCAAAATCACTTCAGGGTCCATACTGGGGAAGGCATCTCAAGAGCACAGGAAACCTCTCCAAGAGAAGGTTAATCAGAGGCACATTGTTCCGATACGCTGGGGAAAATCAAATCAAGATCATCCTATGACTTGTGACTGGGGCAATTCGTGTAGATACCTAACAGACTGGGGCAGAGACAGGCTACCAAAGTACCAGTTCTCTCCCTATTTTGAGGCAAAAGCAAAGGTGCATCAACATCCACTGATCCTGAAGTAGGTGTCAGGGAATCATGTCTTTATGGCTTACACCCTAACCTCAACTCTTTCACCTCCCACAACAAAAGCACTTGAACCCTTGCATAGACCACTCTCATGCATTAATCATGTCACTTCACTCATGCACATCATTCATTGGGCATAGCATGAAGCCTTGACTTAAGCCCGGTCATACTTGACATCTTTTCAAAACCCGATCACTAACATTCTGCATATAGTAATCATCATCGCATAGTATTGCATCCTCAAATGCATAGCACATCCATCAGATTGGAACATTACACCATACAGGTTCAAACATGCGTCCCAACCAAAATCCAGTTCTCGTCTGACACACTTTTCAAATCTAGTCAATTCTCGGATGATTTATTCAAACTCTTTCAGTCCTCGTTTGGAAAATTTTTTCAAAGTCCAGTCCTCATCTGGCAAACTTTTCAGAACCTTTTCAGTTCTTTGGTCCGTCCAAAACCTTTCTGATTCTCTCGGGTCCGTCCAGAGCCAGCCACCCGCTGCACAGTATCTTAACCTTTACCATTTCATAACATGATATCAAGCATCATGTAGAACAACACATACATAGCGTATGCATCTAGCATACTCCTTTTGTCTAATTCATCTCCCCAGCAGATATTCAGCTAACTTCTCATCTATCAAACTCTCTACATTTGCACCTCTCTTTTTGTCGCCGTCTGCCAAATTTTCGAGCTACTCTTTTATTTACTCCCTTTCTACCTCGAATCATCGAAAAGTTGGCGCAATTCAAACATTCAAGTCCAAGAGGATTAAATAGAGGCAGCTTCCATAACCCGAAATTTGACCTCTTTTTTTTCTCTTTTGCATAAGCATGTGCATTCGCATCGCTGGCATAAGCATTCACACTTTTCTTTATAAGTTTCTTGTTGGATTTTCAGGTTTTTAAGCCCGATTAATCAAATCCTCACAAGGTCACCACATCCTCAAAACAAGCACAAAATAAAGGTTTTCATGCCTACTCATCAAAAAAAGAGGTGGAAAATTGAAACCGGGGATTCAACACTTATTCCTAAGCAATCTGGGCAAATTTTGCCTAGAGTAACCGGTTACTCAATATAGGATAACCGGTTACTCTGCACAGATTTGCAAATTCTGCTGCATTTTTGGGATAGCAACTCTGCACTCTCTTTGGTCTTGGATTCTACATAGTTCTAGCAGCATGTAGAACATTCTAGACAATTCAAGACACTCCACTTATATTTATTCCAATACATCACTTTAAATTAAGTCCACCATGTTACTTAATTTACAAGAATTGTGAACCTTTGGATTTGAAGCTTATATTGGGATTGCTACCGAGTTAACTTCCTAACTAACCGAGTTAACCGCTTGACTCGGTGAGTCAAGTGTAACTAACTCCTAGCCTAATTCCAAACCACCCTAATCTAGCTCCTAGCCTAATTCCAAACCTCTCACACTCCAAATCAAAACTCTATATAAACAAACCTTCAAACATTTTTCAAGGACTCAACCATTTCACACTCAATTCTCTCACTTTCTCTCTGAATTTTTCTGCAACTTATTCATCTTCATCTCAATTTTCTTCCCAAACATCACCACATCGCTTCACCATTGAAGAATAATCACTTTTAACCTTGGAAGTGGTTATTTCTTGAGCTTAACCTTCATCACCTTGCAATTATACTCGGATTTCTGGAGTTTTATTAGCTTTTGGATTCATTTCAAGTGTTTGCTTCAAGATTCAACGGTTCGAATTTGTATTTCGGAGTTTCGTTGCAATTTGCTCGGTTTCAATACGATTCGGCTACAATTGAAGATTCCTCTAGTTTTCTTTGATTATTTTCATCAAGAATCCTTTGCAACAATCACCAAGCCAATTCTCCGGCTTGTAGGTTGGTCTTTCTTTGCACATTTTACTGTTTCAAACGTTTTCGTATCATTCGCGATGTAGTTTCGATGCTTTTTTGTGTGTGAATTAATTATGCCATTACTTGATTCTTGATCTTGATGTGTTAATTGATTCCATTGCTACTTATTTGCTGTTTTGAAACTTGATTTTCGTGCACAAATTCATACCCTAGCATGTGGTAATTTGAACAAATGATTTAGGTGTTAAAAGTGCTTTTTGAAAAGCTATTTTTGCCACTGTCACAGTGGTAACCCGTTACTCAATATAGGATAACCAGTTACTCTGCACAAATTTTACATCAGCACTGCTTTTTTCAACTGAGTAACCGGTTACTCAATATAGGATAACCAGTTACTCTGCACAAATTTCACCAACATCGTCCTTTTCAAGCAAGTAACCGGTTACTCACTTTAGAGTAACCGATTACCACTGTACAAAAATGTGTTTTTTTGCTTCTTTTCAAGTGTGTTAGCCATGCTCTTTCCTTCTAACCTTCATGGATTAATATGATGGGTTTTTAGGGATGTTTTTGGTGCTGTTTCACTTCAGTTTAAAGCATGATTGTGAATTTTCCGATCTTTCGATTTCATAATTATGCACATTCTTGACATTGCATGCACATGCTCATTCTTGCACATTTTTATTCACATAATAACATGATTTGTGATGCATTTTTATGTAACATTTGATACTATTTTGCACTTTCCATTCATGTTTGAATTAAGTTTGCTCTCCAAAGGATAAGCTTAATCTTGTATAATCAATAATGCACCATTTGCTTTAATAATTTTTCAATTCATTTTGGAAAGTTACTAGCATATTCCTCCCTCTTGATTAGTTAATCGAAACTTCGTTTCAATTATTAATCTTCCCGTTGGCGCTTCTCTTTAGGCTTCCTTTAGAGCTTTCTCTCTCTTTCCCCTGCAGAGTCAGAGTTTCGCGCGACATTGAAGCACTGTACAACTTGGAGCTGTTACGCTGTCTGTAACGCCCCAGTTTTTGTCAGTTTTATTTAATCGAGTTTAGTTGATTATTTTATTATTATATTATTTTATTCTTGACTTTTATTTGGCAATATATTATTTTTCATCGTTGTTTATGTTTTATCGCATTTTGAGAGCGTTTGGGAGATATTTGAGAGTAGGGGTATTTTGGTCTTTTTGGGGGTTAGATATTTGTTATTATATGAATAGAAAGAAATAGAGAGAATATGAGAGAAAGAAGAAAAAGAGAAAGAGAAGAGAAAAAGAGAAAGAAGAAGAAGAGAAAGGGAGAAGAGGAAAAGAGGAAAAATCGAGAAAACTCCGTTTAAAGTGCGAATAATCGGGTAAGGGTGAGAAGTTTCAATTATATCTTGCTTGTATATGTATATGTGTATGTTTTCTTGGATTGTTTTGGTTATTTTCTCTAGTTTCCATTCTAGGTCGAAATGAGAAAAATGGATAGAAATCGATGTTTTCCCGGACGAAAGTCGGAATAAATCGCGTAGTAGAGTCGTGTGATGTTGGGTCGTGATTTAGCGTGATCGTTTGATTGAATCGAGTTGAATTTGTAACTTTTGAGTTTTTGATATATATTGAGGTTTTTGTGCAAATTGATGTTGTGATCGAATAAAAGTGTTTGGATATGTCTGGTAATATTGGTATAGGTTGATATTTAATCGGTGAATGGTTGTTGGTGTGTTTTCGAGTGGTTTTGATCGAGTTTGGAATCGGGTTAAATTGATAAAATTATGTTTCAAAATATTTCAAAAATTAAAAATGTGTTGGATGGTCTTTTAATGGTGAGAATATTGTAGTACGCTGAATTCTGAGACTGGGGCTTTTTACGGAATCGAAATCGGAGGTCCGGAAGGCTTTCGACGGTAAAAAAAATGCATTTTTCTAGGTTCTGACACGGGCCGTGTCACACAACACGGGCGGACGTGTCAGACATGTCAATTAGCGGCCATTTGGGATTTTTGGGTGACACGGCCGTGTCACGCAACATGGGCGGCCGTGTCAGCCCTGCTGTAGGTTTTCTTTCAAAATTGTTTCGATCGTAACTTTTGAACCGTAAGTCCGTTTTGACCCCCGTTTGAAGCGTTGGAAAGCTTATAAAAAATTCTTTCTATTAAAAATGGTTAGGAGGGTAAAAGATGATTTAATTAATTCGTGTTTTTGGAAAAATAGTCGGGTTGTCGGGTTTTTATCGCGTACAATGTGTGCGATTGATGTGTTATCATTTTATATGCTTTTAATATGTAACGTGTAGCTTGTGTGATGTTATATGAGGTGAATGCACGTGATGACATGTTGTGGTGATGAATTATGGCTGAAAGGCAAATAAATTCAATGTGTTGTATTTGGTTATATATGCATGTTTATGGTTGCATATATGTGTGAAGATGCATTGGTTGTCATGAGTTCTGGTATGCTGAGCATCATGATATGCATTCTTGTGACGTCCTGAGTGACGGTTCGATTCCAGAGGGAATCTGCTATAACATCGTGTACCCAGGTGGGGACCTAAAGCGATGGTTATAGATGATCGTGTGCCCAGGTGGGGACCTAAAGCGATCGGATCGTGTGCCCAGGTGGGGACCTAAAGCGATCGGGTTGTGTGCCCATGTGGGGACCTAAAGCAATCCATAAATGTCGTGTGCCCATGTGGGGACCTAAAGCGACGGGTGAACATTGTAGGCCCGACGGGGTGTTATTTGAGCGACCCTCAGTAACGAGCGATGGTTCCAATAGTTCCTGAGTGAACTGGTGATGAGATTTGAGGAAGTCGGTACCGCATGTGCATTTGCATAGAGTCGTTGTGTCGATCTCTTTGCATTTGCATGGGTTATGATTGCATTGTTTATATGTGAAAAATCATGATTTGGTTGATTAGGTGTGAGACATTGTGATATGCATTTGTGATAAATGTATTGTGCATGATTAATATGCCATTGGGAATGGAATAATTATGTGATTGAGCTTGTGATAGCATTCGTGAATTGATGTGCATACGTGATAAATGCATTGTTTATGGACGATATGCCATGTGTGAAAATATGTGGTGTGGTGGTGTGTTTCCATATGTCATAACCTGGGTGTGCCTTATGTTGGAATAATTGATATATGCTATGTTGTTGGAATGTTAGAAATATGTTATATGTATTAGTATGTGATGTTTGTGGTGTGAATAACTATGCATGTGAATTTATATGTGTTTGCATATTATTATGCATTCTTGGTTTAGTTGTTATTTCTCACCCTTCTGCTGTTTTATAATGCTCTATGAGGCATTGCAGATTAGAGTTGCTGGAGGTCCTTTTGTGAAGATTAGCCCTCCGTTCTGTTATCGGTTTTGGTGTCTACTCTGATACGTAGCACGGGAGTCGGGGAACGATTATATATATATATATGTATACATTTGTTGAATGTGTTTTGTAGTACTTTTGTGTATATAGTTGATGTTCTAAAATGATTTATTTTGTAAAACAAGTCGGTTATGGATCTTTCCGCTTTATTCCATAATTGACCTTTCCTTTTATATAGAAAAAGTTTCCCCTTTGAGGGTATTCTATTTTATGCTATGTATCAAATTGATGAGCAGGGATGATGTTTTGTTTACTTAAATGTGGCATCCTTGTTTCTGTCGGAAAAATAAATTTTTAGTCACTCTGATTTTATTTATGTATTATTTATAAGCGATGGGAATTGGGGTGTTACATTAGTGGTATCAGAGCAGGTCGGTCCGTCCGGCCAAGTTGTTGAGTCAGTTGGTGTGACAGTTGAATACTGTCGTTGTTGTTTGTCTCTTAGTACGTGATATGTGTGTGGAACACTATCATTGCTTTCTGGTTTTCTAATCTTTGTCTTCAGGATTGAGAATGAGATAAGTGGGGGAGAAGCTGGTACTTCTCCAAGTTGCTTCAGGTGTGGAGCGCTGGCTCAGTGTGTTGTGAATTGCAAGATTGTAAGTGCTCTTTGGACAGTGTTGTTCCTGATTCCGAAGGGAATGCGGAGGTAAGGTTTATGTCGACTAAGGATTTGTGCCTTAGGTAGTTTTATGCATAAGATGCAAGAAATGCTATTATAGCTTGGCAAAGATGGTTTATGCCCCATCATGATTGTCGGCTGTCTATTGACAAATTGAGGAACTGATCACCCTTAATCTCTTGTTGATAGTAGACGGAATTATGTTGGATGGAGTAGACGTGTCTTTCCGGCGTTGATAGTATGTGCAATGAATTGTTTGGAATTAAGGAAATGGTTACGGATTGTTTTGTTGAGTCGATGAAGATTCTAATATCTGAAGGTGAGGCAGATTTGAGGTTTTTATATGTTGGTCCAGTTGGGAAGTCATTGAGAGAAAACGATTGGGTATCGTTATTGGTTGTTCTCAGAGAGAAGAGTGTGAACTCAAATTGGACGAAGGTAAGGATTTGAGGTTTGGATCTGCTAAGTAAGTAGAAGAACTTTTAGGACGTGAAACTCAGATGGAAAGAGCGGTTGGAAGATTTACTGGAAAAAGGGATTTGTGAGACCAAGTGTGTTGTCTTTGAGAGCTCCAGTATTGATAGTAATGCGAGGAACTGATGATTGAATGGAATAACAAGCATGATGTGTATGAAGGTATTGAGACTATGGAAAGCAAAACTTAGAGTTCTGGTGAAGTTTGAAGTCTTGGGAGTTTTAAGGCATTAATGGAAATTTTGAGAGAACCTTTAGGTATGGATGTAATATTTAAGAGTTCTTTTTGGTTGGTTGTTGCTACATGTTGGGATTTGTGGAATTTGGATTGTCCAGAGAATGAAATTGTGTATGGATTACTAACAGTTGAATAAGGTAACGATCGAGAACAAGTGTCCACTTTCATGAACGGATGACTGGAATGGTTTGGTTGAGTTTGAGTGAAATTGCAATTGTTTGGAATGTTTGATAAGAGTGGTGAATTGTGTGAGCTGAGGCTTTGATCGATTTAATGTGACTGGTTATGGTTGTTATCGTTGGGATAGGCTGTTATGTACTCGGTTAAGCTTGTGTGTGAATAACCAGTTACCCAGGGAAAAGAATTTTGCAAGAACTTTAAGAATTTATATCTTTTGGAATTTGTTTGGGTATTACAACATGCAGTGATGTTATTTGGTGTTAGTAAGGAATCTGTAATGTTTGTGGAATAGAGAAATCGTATCTTCCATATTTATTTGGATAAGTTCGTAGTGGTTTTAATTGAGGATATTCGGATCTGTTATGAACTCGGAGGAAGAACAGGTAGAGTGTTTGAGATTTGAATTACAAGTGTTGAACAGAGGCGAAGTTTTGTGCTAAATTATTCAAGTGAGAATTTGGGTTGTAAAAAGGTTAGTCTTCTTGGATATGTTATTTCAGGTAATGGTATTGTTATGGATCCATCGAAAGTAGATCTGGTTCTACATTGAGAGACTCCGAAGTTGGTTAAGGAGATTAGAAACTTTTGGCCTCAGTTGGTTGTTACTGCAGGCTAAGGGAGACTGTGCTAAGTTCGTACTTCTGTTATCTCAGTTGACTTGCAAAGGGTGAGTCGTTTGTTTTGGATGTTCGTTGTGAGTACGTTTTGGTGAGCTGAAGTAGAAGTTGTCTATGGCTCCAGTTTTGATTCGGTGTGATCCTAATAAACCGTTGATGAGGTATTGTGATGTGTCTTTGATGAGGTTAGTCAGTGTGTTAATGCAAGAGGGTAAAGTCGTAGCTTATGCTTTAAGACAATTGAGGATTCATAGAAGGATCTATACTATTTTAGATTTGGAATTGTTTGCGGTTGTATTGTGTTGGAAAATTTAGAGGTATTATTGTTATGGTTCTCGGCTCGAAGTGTTTGGTAATCGCAAGAGTTTAAAGTACTTGGTTGGTTTGAAGGAATAGAGTATGAGACCGTGAGGATGGTTAGAATTTGTGGTGAGTTATGAATTTGGCTTGGATTATCCTTTGGGAAGAAGCTGAGGTTGTGCATGATGAGTTAAGTCGAAAGTTTCTATGTATGTCTGTTTTGATGGTCCGGGAATTAAAATCATTCGAGCAGTTCAGAGACTTGTGTCTGGTGTGTAAGCTAACACAGTAGAGTGCGAGGTTGGGTATATTAAAAGTGAACAGTGAGTTTTGGCGAATATGAGAAAGAGTTAGACTTTGGACGTGGAATTGGTAGTTTTGATGGTTATGAGTAATCAGAGTGCGCAGTGGAAGCGTGATGTGGCACATTTCGTATATGCGTGTGGGACTGGTAAGAGTTCATAGGTTGAACATTGGGAACATGTAGGAATGGTGAGACCATTGGACGTTTCAGGATGGAAGTGATATGTGAAAGGTTTAACTATTATTCATGGGCTACTGTGTAGATGGATGTTTTGGGTATATGGTCGATTTGGTGAATCGTAGCATTGTTGTAATAAGGTTGTGTGACAAGGATGTTGGTATCGTGGTTATGTAGAGGTTTTTGAATCGATGTTGTGTCGTGGAACTTATGTTCTTGTTGTGTTTCGGTTCAAGAGTGAACCTGCGTGTGTTCGTAACTTGGGTATTCCTTGAGTCGTGAGTTGGTCGTCAAGTGCATTGTATGGGCTTTGCATCTCGTCGTTGTCGTGTCGTTGTTGTAGTCGCTGTTAGCAAGGTGGGTTATCAGTTGTGTTATTCATGGTGTGCTTTTTTTTTAGGCCTGTTGGTTTGTTGGTCGGATGCGAGAGTCGTATCCGTTGTTGTAAGTATCGGTTATATTTTCGAGGACGAAAATGTCTAAGTGGGGGAGAATTGTAACGCCCCAGTTTTTGTCAGTTTTATTTAATCGAGTTTAGTTGATTATTTTATTATTATATTATTTTATTCTTGACTTTTATTTGGCAATATATTATTTTTCATCGTTGTTTATGTTTTATCGCATTTTGAGAGTGTTTGGGAGATATTTGAGAGTAGGGATATTTTGGTCTTTTTGGGGGTTAGATATTTGTTATTATATGAATAGAAAGAAATAGAGAGAATATGAGAGAAAGAAGAAAAAGAGAAAGAGAAGAGAAAAAGAGAAAGAAGAAGAAGAGAAAGGGAAAAGAGGAAAAGAGGAAAAATCGAGAAAACTCCGTTTAAAGCGCGAATAATCGGGTAAGGGTGAGAAGTTTCGATTATATCTTGCTTGTATATGTATATGTGTATGTTTTCTTGGATTGTTTTGGTTATTTTCTCTAGTTTCCATTCTAGGTCGAAATGAGAAAATGGATAGAAATCGATGTTTTCACGGACGAAAGTCGGAATAAATCGCGTAGTAGAGTCGTGTGATGTTGGGTCGTGATTTAGCGTGATCGTTTGATTGAATCGAGTTGAATTTGTAACTTTTGAGTTTTTGATATATATTGAGGTTTTTGTGCAAATTGATGTTGTGATCGAGTAAAAGTGTTTGGATATGTCTGGTAATATTGGTATAGGTTGATATTTAATCGGTGAATGGTTGTTGGTGTGTTTTCGAGTGGTTTTGATCGAGTTTGGAATCAGGTTAAATTGATAAAATTATGTTTCAAAATATTTCAAAAATGGAAAATGTGTTGGATGGTCTTTTAATGGTGAGAATATTGTAGTACGCTGAATTCTGAGACCGGGGCTTTTTACGGAATCGAAATCGGAGGTCCGGAAGGCTTCCGACGGTAAAAAAATGCATTTTTCTGGGTTCTGACACGGGCCGTGTCACACAACACGGGCGGACGTGTCAGACGTGTCAATTTGAGGCCATTTGGGATTTTGGGTGACACGGTCGTGTCACGCAACACGGGCGGCCGTGTCAGCCCTGCTGTAGGTTTTCTTTCAAAATTGTTTCGATCGTAACTTTTGAACCGTAAGTCCGTTTTGACCCCCGTTTGAAGCGTTGGAAAGCTTATAAAAAATTCTTTCTATTAAAAATGGTTTGTAGGGTAAAAGATGATTTAATTAATTCGTGTTTTTGGAAAAATAGTCGGGTTGTCGGGTTTTTATCGCGTACAATGTGTGCGATTGATGTGTTATCATTTTATATGCTTTTAATATGTAACGTGTAGCTTGTGTGATGTTATATGAGGTGAATGCACGTGATGACATGTTGTGGTGATGAATTGTGGCTGAAAGGCAAATAAATGCAATGTGTTGTATTTGGTTATATATGCATGTTTATGGTTGCATATATGTGTGAAGATGCATTGGTTGTCATGAGTTCTTGTATGCTGAGCATCATGATATGCGTTCTTGTGACGTCCTGAGTGACGGTTCGATTCCAGAGGGAATCTGCTATAACATCGTGTGCCCAGGTGGGGACCTAAAGCGATGGTTGTAGATGATCGTGTGCCCAGGTGGGGACCTAAAGCGATCGGATCGTGTGCCCAGGTGGGGACCTAAAGCGATCGGGTTGTGTGCCCATGTGGGGACCTAAAGCAATCCATAAACGTCGTGTGCTCATGTGGGGACCTAAAGCGACGGGTGAACATCGTAGGCCCGACTGGGTGTTATTTGAGCGACCCTCAGTAACGAGCGATGGTTCCAATAGTTCCTGAGTGAACTGGTGATGAGATTTGAGGAAGTCGGTACCGCATGTGCATTTGCATAGAGTCGTTGTGTCGGTCTTTTTGCATCTGCATGGGTTATGATTGCATTGTTTATATGTGAAAAATCATGATTTGGTTGATTAGGTGTGAGACATTGTGATATGCATTTGTGATAAATGTATTGTGCATGATTAATATGCCATTGGGAATGGAATAATTACGTGATTGAGCTTGTGATAGCATTCGTGATTTGATGTGCATACGTGATAAATGCATTGTTTATGGACGATATGCTATGTGTGAAAATATGTGGTGTGGCGGTGTGTTTCCATATGTCATAACCTGGGTGTGCCTTATGTTGGAATAATTGATATATGCTATGTTGTTGGAATGTTAGAAATATGTTATATGTATTAGTATGTGATGTTTGTGATGAGAATAACTATGCATGTGAATTTATATGTGTTTGCATATTATTATGCAATCTTGGTTTAGTTGTTATTTCTCACCCTTCTGCTGTTTTATAATGCTCTATGAGGCATTGCAGATTAGAGTTGTTGGAGGTCTTTTTGTGAAGATTAGCCCTCCGTTCTGTTGCTGGTTTCGGTGTCTGCTCTGATACGTAGCACGGGAGTCGGGGAACGATTATATATATATATATATATATATATATATATATATATATATATATACATTTGTTGAATGTGTTTTGTAGTACTTTTGTGTATTAGTTGATGTTCTAAAATGATTTATTTTGTAAAACAAGTCGGTTATGGATCTTTCCGCTTTATTCCATAATTGACCTTTCCTTTTATATGGAAAAAGTTTCCCCTTTGAGGGTATTCTATTTTATGCTATGTATCAAATTGATGAGCAGGGATGATGTTTTGTTTACTTAAATGTGGCATCCTTGTTTCTGTCGGAAAAATAAATTTTTAGTCACTCTGATTTTATTTATGTATTATTTATAAGCGATGGGAATTGGGGTGTTACACTGTCAGTTTCAACTTCTGCACTACACCCTGTGTGTTAGAGAAGGAATGAGAATGGAGAATTCCTACTCTCATTCCGACCACTTCAAGTAAGGGACGAATGACCCTGTGCCTGGCATAGTCATCTCTATCTCCAGGAGGTAGCGTATCTCTCATCCCCAGCTGAGTCGATCCTTGATCACTCCAACCCCTTTCAATCTCTCTCTTGATCAATCACCATTTTCTTGGTTAAAGATCTTGGTCTCTTGGGTTAGCAACCATCTTTTAGTTCGACACCTCTCTTCTGATCAATCGTTGTTCATTGATTCCCCATCGGAGTCATGATCATTCTTTCTTTGGTTGATCACAGTTATACTGTTAAAACCAATGCTCTATTCCCTCAACAATCATAATTTCTTCGGTTAAACACAGTTCTTCCAGTTAAACACCGAGACCCTTGCGGAGTTCGCAACCTTGTCTTGGTTTTTCTCCCTTTGATTGGTTAATCACTGACTGCCAGTTAAAACACCAATTTGCACGTCTTCTCAGTTAACCACAGTCTATCTGTTAATACTAAGCTCTTTTTGAGTTAATCACCTTCTCTTTGTTAATCACTCATTCTTCTCGGTTAATCACAGTCTTTCTATTAAAACCGAATCACTAGCAGTTAGCAACCTTCTCTTGGTTCGAATACTCACACCTTTGGGTTAGTAACCTCCTTTTGGTTCAAATACCCTTTCTTTGGTCAGGTAATGCTTGTTCAGTCAGTGTACCGACATTCTTTGGGTCACGACCTTCGCTTGGTCCCACACTCGTCCTTTGGGTCACGACCTTCGCTTGGTCCCACACTCGTCCTTTGGGTCGCGACCTTTACTTGGTCACACACCCGTCCTTTGGGTCACGACCTTCGCGTGGTCCCACACCTGTCCTTTGGGTCGCAACCTTCGCTTGGTCCCACACCCGTCCTTTGGGTCACGACCTTCGTTTGGTCCCACACCCGTCCTTTGGGTCACAACCTTAGCTTGGTCCCACACCCGTCCTTTGGGTCACAACCTTCGCTTGGTCCCACACCCTTCCTTTGGGTCACGACCTTCGCTTGGTCCCACACCCGTCCTTTGGGTCACGACCTTCGCTTGGTCCCACACCTGTCCTTTGGGTCACAACCTTCGCTTGGTCCCACACCCGTCCTTTGGGTCACGACCTTCGCTTGGTACCACACTGTCAGTCAGTTAACATACCGAGTTTCCTTATTCTTCTAGTTTCAACACTATATCTTTGCTTGTTCCCTAGTAGGGTTGCTTACCCCCTGGTCCCCAGCACGGTCACTTTGTTCTCTTACTCCCCTGTGGAGTCTCTCTATTCCTTTTGCTCCTTTATCTTCTTAGTTTCTACACCATTCTTGCACGTTTTCCTCAGCACAATCTCTATTCTTTTCCTTTGCACGCCTTTTTTGGTTTTGAGACCATTTCTTTTGCATCCCCAGCAGATTTTTCTCTTGGTTTTGACACCACTTTTCTTTTCCTTTTTCGTCATAGTTCCCCGAACTACGGAAGCTCTGATTCTGCATTCATTCGAATGTATGATACGTGTGCACGAGATCGCGATGATTTTGGCGAGCACCCTTCCACCTCTTCCATTCCTCTTTCTTTTCCTTGGTTCTATGAACTACAACGCTCTGATTTCCTCATTGCACTATGAGGGTACGTAGGCACGAGCGCCCTAATCCTCCGCGAGCATTTTCTTTCTTTTCCCTCTCTCTCTCTCTCTCTCTCTCTCTCTCTCTCTCTCTCCAGCTAGAAGCCTTTAGATAGATAACTCATCCAAGCCTAGAAGCAAGCGAAATTGTTCCCGTCGAGTACGACAGATGCGTAAGGTGCTAGTACCTTCCTTTCGCATCACCGACCCCCGTTCCCATTTCTCTTCCCCTTGGGTTTTATCGATATTTTCCCTGTCCTTTGGGACTAAATAAATTTCGGTGGTAACTCTGTTGTATCTTTGAGTGTGGGATTCATTCAGGTATAAACCAACCATCTTCAGATGGGTTAACCATTCTTCTAACGTATTTCCTTTTTGGCAAAGTTTCGTTATCCTACCACTTCTCAATCTCATGCAATAAAGTTTGAAAATTCGTTTTCTGTGTATGAAGAACTAACAATTTAAAACAACTAAGCGCAAGGGTCCCTCTAGGTCTTCCAATTTGTTTACCTTGGATTTTGGTAAACAACAGCTAGTCCTCCAAAATTGATACTTTTGTTACTTGCAGAATCGAATAGATTGATCCTAGGACATATGCGCATATTTTTTCTTAAGTTCTCTTGATAATAAGTATTTCGACACTAATTTGTAACTTCAAAGTAATTCAAGAACAATTTGTAAAATATAAAGAAATGAAGAGTGACTTCGACTGAATTTTAAAAGGCATGAAAATAACATTAACATAAATGACTTGATATTGAATGAAAATATGGTGATTCATACGTACATTTAACTCAGCAACTCTTTTCTCAACACACATAGATAATTTGAGTAATATGAGTTTTATATACAATTGAACACACTGAATCTTGATACTAAGACCCCTATTTATACTAAATTAACAGTAACGGTAACGAACGGTCTCCTCTCCAAAGAATTACACGTTTTTCCTTGCATGTGTTTTGCCTTTCACAGACTTCCACACGTCCTTCAAGAAACCTATAAGTCTAAAAAACAGTTAACCAGCCTTATTTCAAATTATCTCGTCGAAACCATCATCAAACTAGGTCCAAAATATTCTAAGTCTTAGAATGATACCACCCTGTAGAAGTAGAAATCTCTTTGCCAATATTCAGTCAAAATCCCACCAAAATCTTCTTAGTCGAACTCGACTTACTTATTTCAAATATTCCTTTCAGTTTTCCTTGACATCTGAAATCCTTCTTAGCGTCAAAATTCCAGCTAACAACTGCATGTGAAAATAACGGATAAAACTTAACACATATTTACTCAATGCAATTGTCTTGGCCAGGCTCAAAGATTAATGCTTCTAACCTCTTAACCATCTTTGAAATTGTTGAGTTATGTCCTGAAACCTATTTCTAGAGCATCTACCCTGGGAAATGTTTGCCCAAAGATACTTTTCCAAACTTAAGGCTTCAATAATTCTTGTATAGTGCATGATCTCCTATGAAGTTGGGGCTAAATGTTAGTAGAGAAATAAATTTGAGTTTTCTCAAAGTAAATCTTTTATCCAGAGGCTTAGTAAAATTGATATAGGCATTGCTTTATATAGTAAGCATATTCTATAGTGGCCTCCACAAAAAGAAGGTGATCACCAAAAAAAAAGATGAGACACGTGAGGTCCTTCTTGCCCTCCACGGAAATGCTCCTAGCAACCTGCATTAACCTGATATACAATAATATGCGATAAATGATCCATAAATACTCCTGGCGCTGAACGGCATAACCAAATACTCATAATGATTGTAACGAGTTCTAAATTCAATTTTAGGTATATCTTCTGACTTTACTCGAATTTGATGATAACCTGATCTCAAATCAATCATGCTAAACACACAAGCTCTAACCAACTGATCCATAAGGTCGTCAATTCTAGGAAGAAGATAATTATTCTTAATAGTAACCTTATTCAACTGCCGATAATCCATGTATAACCAAAGGCTACCATCTTTCTTCTTAACTAATAACATTGGCGCTCCATAAGGCTATACGCTAGGTCTGACCAACTTCTTCTCTAAGAAATCTTCTAATTGCTTCTTCAACTCGCTAAAGTCAGACACATATATTATATATAATGACATTGACACAGGTCTAGTACAAGATACTAAATCTATGACAAACTCCATTTCACGCTCCGGTGGCAAATCATTAACATCCTCAAGAAAACATCAAGGAACACACACACAAATGGATGATCAACAACTATAACTTCGCTATCCACTCTCAAGGAAGCGAACATCATGATCACCTGATTATCATGCTTCAAAAACATCTCTACTTGGTTGGCGAATATGAATCTTGAATCCTTTCTCTCTCTGGACTCAAGAAATAACATGATCTTATCAAAACAATTGATGTGAACATGGCTGAACTCTAACTAGTTTATTCCTAAAATAACATCTATTTGACTTAGGGGAAAACATACCAAGTCAACACCAAAATCTTTACCATAAATGGATAAGGACAATTAAGATAAACCAACAAAGTAGTCATAGAACCATTGGTTGGGGATATCAATGACCATACTACCCTTCATAGGGGACATTACCGAATTCAACCTGATAACACAGACATGAGATATGAACGAATGTGTCACACTCGTATCGATGATAGCAATCAAAGAGACACCATTTATGAAACACGTACCTCGAATTAAATTATCTCACTTGGAGACCTCAACACCACTGTGAGTAAATACTTTCCCATTGGTCTGACCATTCTAACCTACACATGGTTCCTTCTTCCTGTTTTGACAATAAGTGCTGATGTGACCTTGCTCTCCACATTTGAAATAGGTATGAGCGGTATTCCTGCACTCAGAGACACGAAGACCTGCCTTCCCACAGCTAAAAATGTTGGGGTAAAGGGAATGACTCCCCCACTAATTCCTCCCCCAGTTGCAGCTTTCTGTTTTCCTTTGAAACCTAGATTTACATACGTCTTGCCACGATTCTGATAAGAAAACTTCTTCTCACTGACACTCTTATAATGAGTAGATCTAGCTCTATTGTCTTCATCATAGATCCTACAGTTGTTAACTAGCACTGAGAAATGACGAATCTCTTGATAACCAATAAATTTGCTTGATCTGTGGAAGTAGTCCATTCTCAAACTTCACACACTTATACCCTGTCGTCTACACCATTATAGTGTAGAAAGTATCTAGATAACTCCTCAAACTTGGCCACATAGTCAGCTATAGACATGTTGCCATGCATTAGCTTCAAGAACTCAATCTTCTTCCGGTTACGAACATCATCTAGAAAGTACTTGTCTAAAAATTCAATCTTGAAATTATTCAAAGTGATAGCAATGCCAGCAACTTTCAATCTTTGACGAGTATTCTCCCATCAGAATTCAGCTTCTTTAAACAACATATGGGGTCCAAACAACACTTTATGCACATTAGTACACTCCATGAATCTGAAAATCTTCTCAATCTCTTGAACCAAGTCTGGGCACCTTCAAGGTCGTACCTCCCCTTGAATGTAGGTGGGTTGTTCTTCTAGAATTTTCGCAACCCACAAAACTCATCAGCTCCACCATTCTGATTTTGATTAGCATGCAAAGCTTCATTGGCTTGAGCCATTTCCTCGAGAGAATTAACAATTGCATGATCATTTCTTCCTGTACAACCAGCCATAAATAAATTAACTAGTCATAACAGCAAAGCAATGATGATTAAGGAAAACAAACAACACTGACATGGTCAACACCCATGTCGTGCGCAAGGGTACTATAAGTTCTCAACACCTAAGGCCGAATGGACCGACTAGGCTCTGATACCAACTATGTAACACCCTAAACCCAAACTATGATTTATAAAATAATGTGGAAAATATGAAAGTAGTAACTAAGGTGTCACATTAACAACTCCAAACTTTAATTAAAAAAAGGCAAAATTTTCATTCAAAAAGCAAAACATTAATAACCTAAAATAATAATGCATAGCAAAGTAATTTATTCAACTCAACTTAAAGACGTAGAAAATCCCAATTCAATGTTATAATATCAGAGCGACACTGGAAATAAAATTAAACAGTCGATAAAGATATGACGAACATAAGCAAAACAAACTAGCGAAGAGGCCAACTATGCCATCTTAGGTAACAAATAGATAATCACCCGTCATCCTCAATCTGGAAATCACATGTGTCAAGTACAACATTAGAGAACATAAAAATAAGAAAGGGGTGAGAATATATTCCATAAGTTTAACGGTGTATAAACACCAAGGATAATTCACATCAAATATAATCAGTCAGCAAAATGTACAACATACAAATCATAATGCAATGCGTATTTCCTCTACTCTCATGCATGTGGTACCATCCTACAACCCTGAATCGAAGTCCTACAACGCTCGATATTATGGTTATGTTATTTAGGGATCCTTAACATTAGACCAAAGCCTTACAACACTAGACCAAAGTCCTAAGCTAATCTCTGATATACATGATGCATGCTGCTACAAACCAATACAAACAATCTCCATCCTAGCCTCCTTCTCCCATTATCAATTATCAATCACAACACTGGACCAAAGTCCTTCAACACTGGACCAAAGTCATACAACGTTGAATATCAAAGTTATGCTACTGAGTGATCCTCAACACTGGACCGAAGTCCAACAACATTGGACCTAAGTCTTATAACGCTGGTCCTTTCGAACCTAAACAACAAACGTATCCACATAACAATCATTGCCTTTTAGGGCTAAACATTGGTTTGCCTTGAACCTTAATTCATCAACACTCGACCATGCCTAATCCTAAGGCAGGTAAAATTCATAATCATTCTTTTCAACAAATAATCACTTAATAATACACCTTAAAATAGAAGAGTAAAAAACTCTATGAAAAAAAGTCAATCAAACATCAAAATTGGTCAACACCTCAAAAACTGGTCATCACAAGGCTGGCGGGTTGACCGTCAGGACCCTGTCAATTGTCACCCTAATAACACTCACCTTCATCGTCGACAGTCACCAGAAGAGACTTACGCTCATCATGGGGCGTTGACGGTTGGACCGTTACATGCCTGACGACTGTCATCGCTGACGATCTGGCACCTTCGTCACCAATGCAGTGATGGTCGGACCCTCACTCAGGTGATGCCCGTCACTATTGCAGAATGAGATTTTTTGCATTTTTCTTGTTAAAACAACTCTGGTTCTCAACTTCATCAATCAATTTCATACCAGTAAAATATTCAGAACACAATTGTACACATATAACAACAAATTGTACATCAAAACATCAATTTATCATTTTTCATATTGTCATACCCAAAATATGTCCTACCTTTTTTTGTTTTCTTATTCCAAGTATTTGCAAAGCTTGGTGGTCATTCTTTAGGAAATCATTTGACCTTTGGCCATGGTTTCTAGGGTTAGGCCATGATGTCTTATTCATGCCTGTTTTTGCTTGAGTTTTTCTTATGGTTTTGTCTTGTGTCCTTTTAATAATTGTCTCTTGCAAGTTTTGGTTTAGTTTGAATAAAAGAAGTGGTGGCCTTATTCACAAAGCAATCCAAGGTTGATTTGTTGTTTGTTGTTAGAAAGGACTTATGTGCAAGTTGCATGGAATGTTAACCATACATGGCCACATTTGGAAGCAAACATTATCATCTTCTTAATAAGTGTAAATAAAGCCCAAGAAATGTTGTTAAGGGTGCGTTCTTACAAAGGTCAAGTGCATTGGCTCCTTTATTCGAGGAATTTGAGTGGCACGGTTTAAATGTGAAGACACAGTTCATTTCTTATCAAGATTACAAGATGTGCTTACATTGGACCATTCCATTTTCATTACATCTAAGTTTCATGAGATACAAAGGTTAAGGCAAGAGCATCATTAACCGGGATTCACAATTGGTACAAGTTTTAAATTGCCAATTTAAATTGCTACTAATTTGAATTCACATGTGATACAAGGGTTTAAGATACAAAATTCAATTTGATTCCAAAGCAAATCTCAAGACTATTACATGATTCAAGATCAAGAATACCAAAATCCAATTGAATTTAAAACTAAAAAGTCATTACAATGTTGTTTACACATGTTACATGAGATACAAGTCCAAAAGTCCTAGTTCTACAATGCATATATAAACCTAGGCCTAAAATTGTATAAACATGAGCCAAGCTTGGTCTTCACGTGCCTTGCATCAACTTCACCACCTTCCAAAATTCCATGTTTAGCCACGGTAACTCTTCTTCAAAAATATCCTTCATGCCAAGGTCACCACCATCAACACATGAAAAGGAGAACGATAGAAAGTTAGTATTAATACACTAAGCAAGCAAAGCCGTAAATCCATGAAAATTATACAAAGCAACAAATATCATTGTCATACAACCATGTTCATCATATATATTCACACAAGGTTACAAACAAGGATACAATTTGAATAAAGAGTACAAATGCACATATTCAACAAAAAACAATGATCTTTACCAATTGCACACAAGAGCTATGGTTCACAATAAGAAGAATGAAGAATAGAAGAATAATTTCAACAACAAAAGTAATGTATGGGACCATAGAATTTCACACAATCACAGCAGTAACAATGATTTTTCACAGTGAAAAATACACAAATATCGTACTACACGCACAAACTACAGAAAAATCCCACAAAATCAAAAATATTCTAACGGATTCATTCCCATCTAAAACTTCACATGAGCCAAAAATCCTAACAGAATTTCACCCGTATTGTAGCAAATTTCTCAGCCTATAAGAGACATCACTATTCATTCATAAGAGGACACCTAAAAGGCTGAATGTTTTGATCCTACCCCTTTCCTTTATTTTATTCACCGCCAAACTGGTGTTGTTGTGGGGATGGGGGCGGTGACACTTGTCACTGTAATAGGCAGGTGTCACCGGCATGGAACTACCCCCTGATTCAGTGTGTATCACCTTTCCTTCCCTACCGTGCACACTATGCCATAGCCATTTGATTTGAGTTAATTTTGACTCTTCAACATATCTGCGCACCAGATTACGCCTTGAGGTCAACCCTGGTTGACTGGGACTCCATGGTAGTCCCCTAGCAGCGTGTGGGCCTCCTTTTGTTGGGCCCTGGGGATTTCTATTTCTACACCCCCTGTTTACTTCCAATCTGCAAGCCCATCAAGTTTTTATCTTCTTTGCTTTTTTTTTTTTCTTTTCTTAACTTTAATTTATTTTATTTGATATTTTTATCATATATCTTAAAATCCAAAAATATGTGGATTAATTATTTTAAACATTTTTATTTAATATTAACTAATCAATTTATTGATTAATTTTATTAAATATTTATGTTTAACCTAATTAATTTTGTTTGTTAATTTCTTTCATAATATTAAAAGATGCCAAAATATGAAATCATTAATTATTTTAAATATTTTTATTTAATACTAATTAATTAAACTATTAATTAATTTTATTAAATATTTATATTTAACTTGATTATTAATTTTCCCATTACTTGATCAATTTTAATTGTGTAATGCTTGATCTTATATCACTTATATTTTTTTCTCACATATCTTTACTTATGCCATGATGAATTTTGCTTCCATTTCTCTTTTGCATGTTCAAACCACTTCCAAACTAATTCTTGATTTAATATCAAGTCCTTTTCAGTAGGGGTGTGCATGGTTCTAAAACCAAACCAAATTGAGCCAAATATATGGATCAGTTTGGTTTTTAAAACCACTTTGATAAAACTGATTTATTTTTCTAAAACCGGTTTATGTTTGGTTCGGTTTGGTTAATAACCGGTTTGCACCAAAAAATCAGTTTTTGTTTGGACCAGTTTTAAAATCAAATTTCCCTCAAACTTGTTTAAACTTAATTCTCAATCCAATAACTTATTCTTAACTCCATCCAACCATTTTTGAATATATATATATATATATATATATATATATATATATATATATATATATATATATATATATATATCAATCATTCAAAAGATTCTTATATTCATGCATGGTATGATCGATCTTATGTATTCAATCTCTAAAACCCCCTCCTTTTTTCATCTATAGTGTTTTGACGATGGATAAATGCCTGCGTGTATTCTTGATAACAGGTGGTTTCGAAATAAAGATGGTTCTTTATATCAATTAATATATTATCAAATGTAATACTAGTAGTAATTTTCTTTAAAAAAACAACGTATATCGTGCACCACATGGATAAAGTAGTTTTACAGTGATCCTTATGTGAAGTCATAATCATGAAACGACATCATTAGTTAGTGATCATAGGTGTACTGGCATTAAATTACATAGTTCAACAAAATTGAATTGAATTAATTAGTAAAAATGATGAAAAAAAATGTTAAGGAACTGTAAAAAAAAATTAATTTTCAATTACTTATATTTATTAAATATACATTACCTTGATTGTCACTTATGACTATGAAATAGAAACAAAATAAAGAGCACACTATATTTAAAAAGTGGACTAACCATTTATGTATTGGTTTTAAAAAGTGGACACTGGTTTTTAATAGTTTTAGTAAAATGAATTTGGACTAGTATTTAAACCAAATAATATGGACTTTTGAAATCGGTGAACCATATTTTTAAGTGTGGTTCTTGTGAACCAGTTTTTTTGCACACCCCTACTTATCAAAACACCATTGTAAGTCGATCGTTTCTACGGTTACCATCAACCTCACATAGCTTACTCTTGGACCTTCTTACAATGAGACTTGCTTTGCACCATACACTCTCATTGTCATGCATTTATGTGATGAATTTAATTTGCAATTGCTTGGTACTATCCTCATTTGATAAAAATGTAACCTCACTCCCATGGCATGCAATAATTTTTACCGCTTTCTCTTTGTTTGCCTTCGCTTAGGTAGCCTTTAATACAAGAATAAAATCAATCACCTTTTTTTAAAAAAGAACAGAAATAAGCTTGATCCAACATCAAGCATTTTTTCATAAGAACAAATTCAATAGCACTTCTGTAATGCCCCGTTTAGTCCGATTTATTTAATCGAGTCGATTTAATTATTTTTGTTTTTATATTATTTTATTCTTGACTTTTATTTGGCAATATATTATTTTTCATCGTTATTATGTTTATCGCGTTTTGAGAGCGTTTGCTTGGTTATTTTTCATAAAATAGAAACATAGCGAGAAAAAGAGAGAAAAGAAAGGGAAAGGAAAAGAAGAGAATGAAAAGGAGAAGAAAGAAAGAGAGAAGAAGAGAAAGAGGAAAATTGAGGAAACCTCTGTTTCAATCGCGAATAATCGGGTAAGGGTGAGAAGTTTCAATTATATCTTGCTTGTGTATGTATATGTGTTATTTGTTGTAATTGTTTTGGTTGTTTTCACAACTTTTTCTCATTAATAAATTGATGAACAATTGATAGAAATCGATATTTTCACGGTCGAAACTCGATATAAACTGCGTAAAATACTTTTTGTTAGGATTGGAACATGTTTGGGTAGATATATTGTGATTTGGAAGTGTTTAGATGAGATTTGGAGAGGTTTTGGGGTGAAATTCATAACAGGAATTATGCAGGAAAATTCTGGGTTGCGCTGCCCATACGCGTAACAGGCAAGGCAATATGCGCATTGGTTAGCACAATACGCGTATGGAAAGGGGAAATTGTGGGCATTACGCGTATGGAACCCATTTTACATGGCCCTCTGCTGAAATGCGTAATGGTACGCGTACTTGGCAAGGCATTACGCGTAACGTGGGAGGCAATACGCGTACTAGGTTCTTAGTGGAAGTTTTGGGGAGAATTTAGTCTCTGCCCATACGCGTAGCACTTTGGGCAATACGGGTATGGATAGGCGAGCGAGCTGGGCAATACGCGTATGGCTCAGGCCAATACGCGTATGACCAGAGAGGGTGCAGAATTTTCCCAATTTTGCGTCCGATGCCGTAACTTTTGATCCGTAACTCGGATCGAGGCGTTCTTGGTACCGTTAGAAAGCTATTGAAATGTTCTTTCCTATTAAAATGGTTTTGGGATTGTTGGCTGATTTAATTATGTCGGGAATTTGGAAATGTATCATTTTGTCGACTTTTACCGTTGTAATTGCGTGTAATTGATGTGTTATCATGCAATGTGCTTTTGATATATATCGTATGACTTGTGTGATGTTGTATGATGTGAATGCATGTGATGAAATGTTGTGATGATGGTTTGTGTCCTAAGGGCAAGTAAATGCAATGTGTTGTGTTTGATTGTATATGCATGATTAAGGATGTTGAGTGGTTCACATGGTTGCATATATGTGTGCATTTGATTGTCATGGGTCATGGTATTCCAAGCATCATGATATGCATCTTGTGATGTCGTGTGCCCTTGTGGGGTGTGAGCGACGAAACTATTCCAGAGGGAATCCGCTATAACATCGTGTGCCTTATACAAAGAGGACCTAAAGCGATGATTATAGACGATCGTGTGTCTTATACAAAGAGGACCTAAAGCGATCAGATCGTTTGCCTTATACAAAGAGGACCTAAAGCGATCCATAAATGTCGTGTGCCTTATACAAAGAGGACCTAAAGCGACGGGGAACATCGTTTTCCCGACGGGGAGTTACACTAAGTAACAAGCGATGATTCCAATAGTTCCTGAGTGAACTAATGATGAGAATGATGGATGGATGGTACCGCATTTGCATAGAGTCGTTGTGTCGGTCTCTTTGCATTTGCATAAATCATGAATGGATTGATTATGTGTGGAAAATCATGAATGGATTGATTATGTGTGGAAAATCATGAATGGATTGAGTATGTGTTGAGATTTACGTTTGAATTGGTGAATTGATGTGCATATGTGATAAATGCATTGGTTGTGGATAATATGTTTTATGCATAGACATATGTTATGTGATGTGGTGGGGTGTTTCCATATGTTATGACTTTGGTGTGCCTTATGTGTGAATAGGTGATTATGTTGGCGTAATTTATATATGCTATGATGTTGGATTATCAGAAATATGTTATGTATCTGTGGCACGCTATATGTATTAGTATGTGATGCTTGTGGTGAGAATAATTATGCATGTGGATTTGTATGTGTTTGCATATTATTATGCAATCTTGATTTAGTTGTTATTTCTCACCCTTCTGCTGTGGTTTGTTGCTCTATGAGGAAATTGCATATCTGTGTCTTGGAGGCTTTTGTGAAGACTAGTTCTCCATCCTTTAGTCGGTCTGTCTGCTCTGATACGTAACACGGGAGTCGGGGAACGCTTTTGTTGTATATGTATACAATTGTAGGATCTATTTTGTATTACCTTTGTATGAATATTTTGATGTTATAAAATGATTTATTTTGTAAAACAAGTCAGTTATGGATCTTTCCGCTTTATTCCATAATTGAACTTTCCTTTTGTATGGAAAAAGTTTCCCTTTGAGGTTATTCCATTTTGTGTTATGTATCAAAATTTATGAGCAGTGATTGTGTTTTCTTTCTATTGATGTGGCATCCTTGTTTTTGTTTGAAAAATAAATTTTTACTTACTCTGATTTAATTATGTATTATTTATTCGCGATGGGAATTGGGGTGTTACATTAGTGGTATCAGAGCAGGTCGGTCTGTCCGGCCAAGTTGTTGAGTCAGTTGGTGTGACAGTTGAATACTGTCGATGTTGTTTGTTCCTTAGTATGTGATATGTGTGTGAAACACTGTTAGTGCTTTCTGGTTTTCTAATCTTTTGTCTTCAGGTTTGAGAATGAGATAAGTGGGGGAGAAGCTTGTGCTTCTCCATTTTGCTTCAGGTGTGGAGCGTTGGCTCAGTGTGTTGTAAATTGCAAGAGTGTAAGTGTTGTTTGAACAGTGTTGTTCCCGATTCCGGAGGGAATGCGGAGGTAAGGTTTATGTCGACTAAGGATTTGTGCCTTAGGTAGTTTTGTGCACAGGATGCAAGAAATGCTATTATAGTTTGGTAAAGACGGTTTATGCCCCATCATGACTGTCGGCTGTCTATTGACAAATTGAGGAACTGATCACCCTTAATCTCTTGTTGATAGTAGACGGAATTATGTTAGATGGAATAGACGTGTCTTTCCGGCTTTGATAGTGTGTGCAATGAGTTGTTTGGAATTTAAGAAAATGATTACGGATTATTTTGATGAGTCGATGAAGATTCTTATATTAGAAGACGAGACGGATTAGAGGTTTTGGTATATTGGTCAAGTTGGGAAGTCATTGAGAGAGAATGATTGAGTATTATTATTGGCTGCTTCTCAAAGAGTAGAGAGTGAACTCAAATTGGACGAAGGTGAATAGTTGAGGTTTATATCTGCTAAGTAAGTAGAAAACTCTCAGGGGATGAGACTAAGATGTTTGTCATGTTTGTGGAATTGGCAGAAAGGCCACAGTGATGGGCTGCCAGTTGTGCGTGATTCCAGATGTGTTTCCGGATGGAATATTGGATGTTAGCGTTAGAATTACTCAGATTGAAAGAGCGGTTGGAAGATTTACTGGAAATGGTATTTGTGAGACCAAGTGTGTCGCTTAGGAAAGCTCTAGTGTTGTTAGTAACAAAAAGGATGGATGACTGAATGGAATAACAAGCATGAGGTGTATAATGGTATTGAGACCACGGGAAGCCAAACTTAGAGTTCTGGTGAGGTTTGGAGTCTTTGGAGTTTTAGAGCATTAATGGAAATCTTGAGAAAACCCTAGGTGTGGATGTAATATTTGAGAGTTCTTTTTGGTTGGTTGTTGCTACATGTTGGGATTTATGGAATTTGGATTGTTAAGGGAAGAAATTGTGTATGGATTACTAACAGTTGAATAAGGTAACGATTGAGAATAAGTGTCCCCTTTCATGAATAGATAACTGGAATTGGTTTGGTTGAGTTTGAGTGAATTCACAATTGTCTGGAATGTTTGATAAGAGTGGTGAATTGTGTGAGTTGAGGCTTTGATCGACGTAATGTGACTGGTTATGTTTGTTATCATCGGGGTAGGCTGTTATTTACTCGGTTAAGCTTGTGTGTGAGTAACCAGTTACCCAGTGGAAAATTTTGCAAAAGCTTTAAGAATTTATATCTTTTAGAATTCGGTTGGGCATTATAAAGTGCAGTGATGTTGTTCGGTGAGAGTAATGCGTCTGGAATATTGTGGAGTATATGAATCGTATCTCCCATATTTATTTGGATAAGTTCGTAATGGCTTTGATTGAGGATATTCGGATTTGTTATAAACTCAGAGGAAGAACAGGTAGAGTGTTTGAGATTTGAATTACAAGTGTTGAAAAAAGACGAAGTTTTATGCTAAGTTATTCAAGTGAGAATTTTGGTTGAAAAAGGTTAGTTTTCTTGGATATGTTATTTCAGATGAGAGTATGGTTATGGATCCATCGGAAGTACATGCAGTTCTATAATGAGAGGCTCCGAAGTTGGTTAAGGAGATTAGAATCTTTTGGACTTTAGTTGGTTATTACTGGAGGTTATGAAAGGTTTTTCCAAGTTAGCATTTTCGTTATGACAAATGACTTGTAAAAGGTAAGTCGTTTGCTTTGGATGTTCATTGTGAGGAAAGTTTGAGAGGGTTAAAGTAGAGTTTGTCTACGGCTTCAGTTTTGATTCTGTGTGATCCTAATAAACCGTTCGCGAGGTATTGTGATGTGTCTTTGATGAGTTAGTCAGTGTGTTAATGCAAGAGGGTAAAGTCGTGGCTTATGCTTTACGACAATTGAGGATTCATAAAAGGATATATACTATTCCGGATTTGGGATTGGTTGCGTTTGTATTGTGTTGGAATATTTGGAGGTATTATCTTTATGGTTCTAGGTTTGAAGTGTTTAGTAATCACAAGAGTTTAGAGTACTTGTTTGGTCTGAAGGAATAGAGTATGAGATAACACAGGAGAGTGTGAGGTTAGGAATATTAAAAGTGAACAGTGATTTTTGGTGAATATGAGGAAGAGTTAGACTTTGGACGTGAGATTGGTAGTTTGATGGTTACAGATAATCAGAGTGCGCAGCGGAAGCGTGATGTGGCACATTTTGTATATGCGGGTGGGACTTGTAAGAGTTCATAGGTCGAACATTGGGAACATGTTGGAATGATGAGACCATTGGACGTTTCAGAATGGAAGTGTTAGGCGAAAGGTTTAAATATTATTCATGGGCTACTATGTAGATGGATGTTTTGGTTGTATGTTCGATTGGTAAATCGTAGCATTGTTGTAATTTTGTTGTGTGACAAGGATGTTGGTATTATGGTTATGTAGAGGTTGTGTCGTGGGACTTTATGTTCTTGTTTGTGTTGTTGCCTCGTTTCCATCGTGATGGTCCGAGTGCGAGTAGCTAATTCCTGTGTGTGTTCGTAGCTGGGGTATTCTTCGAGTCGTGAGTTAGTCGTCAAGTGCATTGTATGGGCTTTGCACCTTGTCGTGGTAGTGTCGTCGTTGTCGTGTCGTTGTTGTAGTTGCTGTTAGCAAGGTGGTTTGTCAGTTTGTGTTATTCGTGGTGCGTCTTTGGTTGGCATGTCGGTTTGTTAGTCGGATGCGAGAGTCGTATCCGGAGTTGTTCGTATCGGTTATATTTTCGAGGATGAAAATGTCTAAGTGGGGGAGAATTGTAACGCCCCGTTTAGTCCGATTTATTTAATCGAGTCGATTTAATTATTTTTGTTTTTATATTATTTTATTCTTGACTTTTATTTGGCAATATATTATTTTTCATCGTATTATGTTTTATCGCGTTTTGAGAGCGTTTGCGAGATATTTGAGAGTAGGGGTATTTTGGTCTTTTTGCTTGGTTATTTTTCATAAAATAGAAACATAGAGAGAAAAAGAGAGAAAAGAAAGGGAAAGGAAAAGAAGAGAAAGAAAAGGAGAAGAAAGAAAGAGAGAAGAGGAGAAAGAAGAAAATCGAGGAAGCCTCCGTTTCAATCGCGAATAATCGGGTAAGGGTGAGAAGTTTCGATTATATCTTGCTTGTGTATGTATATGTGTTATTTGTTGTAATTGTTTTGGTTGTTTTCACAACTTTTTCTCATTAATAAATTGATGAACAATTGATAGAAATCGATATTTTCACGGTCGAAACTCGATATAAACTGCGTAGAATACTTGTTGTTAGGATTGGAACATGTTTGGGTTGATATATTGTGATTTGGAAGTGTTTAGATGAGATTTGGAGAGGTTTTGGGGTGAAATTCGTAACAGGAATTATGCAGGAAAATTCTGGGTTGCGCTGCCCATACGCGTAACAGGCAAGGCAATACGCGTATTGGTTAGGACAATACGCGTATGGCAAGGGGAAATTGTGGGCATTACGCGTATGGAACCCATTTTACACGGCCCTCTGCTGAAATGCATAATGGTACGCGTACTTGGCAAGGCATTACGCGTAACGTGGGAGGCAATACGCGTACTAGGTTCTTAGTGGAAGTTTTGGGGAGAATTTAGTCTCTGCCCATACGCGTAGCAGTTTGGGCAATACGCGTATGGATGGGCGAGCGAGCTGGGCAATACGCGTATGGCTTAGGGCAATACGCGTATGACCAGAGACGGTGCAGAATTTTCTCCGATTTTGGGTCCGATGGTGTAACTTTTGATCCGTAACTCAGATCGAGGCGTTCTTGGTACCGTTAGAAAGCTATTGAAATGTTATTTCCTATTAAAATGGTTTTGGGATTATTGGCCGATTTAATTATGTCGGGAATTTGGAAATGTGTCGTTTTGTCGACTTTTACCATTGTAATTGCGTGTAATTGATGTGTTATCATGCAATGTGATTTTGATATATATATCGTATGACTTGTGTGTTGTTGTATGATGTGAATGCATGTGATGAAATGTTGTGATGATGGTTTGTGGCCTAAGGGCAAGTAAATGCAATGTGTTGTGTTTGATTATATATGCATGATTAAGGATGTTGGAGTGGTTCACATGGTTGCATATATGTGTGCATTTGATTGTCATGGGTCATGGTATGCCAAGCATCATGATATGCATCTTGTGATGTCGTGTGCCCTTGTGGGGTGTGAGCGATGAAACGATTCCAGAGGGAATCTGCTATAACATCGTGTGCCTTATACAAAGAGGACCTAAAGCGATCCATAAACGTCGTGTGCCTTATACAAAAAGGACCTAAAGCGACGGGGGAACATCGTTTTGCCCGACGGGGAGTTACACTAAGTAACAAGCGATGATTCCAATAGTTCCTGAGTGAACTAATGATGAGAATGATGGATGGGTGGTACTGCATTTGCATAGAGTCGTTGTGTCGGTCTCTTTGCATTTGCATAAATCATGAATGGATTGATTATGTGTGGAAAATCATGAATGGATTGATTATGTGTTGAAAATTATGAATTGATTGAGTATGTGTTGAGATTTATGTTTGAATTGGTGAATTGATGTGCATATGTGATAAATGCACTGGTTGTGGATAATATGTTTTATGCATAGACATATGCTATGTGATGTGGTGGGGTGTTTCCATATGTTATGACTTTGGTGTGCCTTATGTGTGAATATGTGATTATGTTGGCATAATTGATATATGCTATGATGTTGGATTATCAGAAATATGTTATGTATATGTGGCACGCTATATGTATTAGTATGTGATGCTTGTGGTGAGAATAATTATGCATGTGAATTTGTATGTGTTTGCATATTATTATGCAATCTTGATTTAGTTGTTATTTCTCACCCTTCTGCTGTGGTTTGTTGCTCTATGAGGCAATTGCAGATCTGTGTGTTTGAGGCTTTTGTGAAGATTAGTTCTCCATCCTTTAGTCGGTTTGTCTTCTCTGATACGTAACACGGGAGTCGGGGAACGCTTTTGTTGTATATGTATACAATTGTAGGATCTATTTTGTATTACCTTTGTATGAATATTTTGATGTTATAAAATGATTTATTTTGTAAAACAAGTTAGTTATGGATTTTTCCGCTTTATTCCATAATTGAACTTTCCTTTTGTATGGAAAAAGTTTCCCTTTGAGGTTATTCCATTTTGTGTTATGTATCAAAATTTATGAGCAGGGATTGTGTTTTCTTTCTATTGATGTGGCATCCTTATTTCTGTCGGAAAAATAAATTTTTACTTACTCTGATTTAATTATGTATTATGTATTCGCGATGGGAATTGGGGTGTTACAACTTCCATAACCATAAACCCTTAACCAATTCCACTCCATTTTGCATTCACACTCAATTTGTAAGTCGATTGCTTTTGCACCGTCATCAACCTTCCCATTAACTAAGACATTTTCTTAGTCAAACCAAACAAACCCTTGATCCAACATCAAGTGACTTTTTCTTAAACAAATTCAAAACACAATAAAATACGAGGAGAATTGTGCGTCACGAACCTTAAGTGGTGGAGAAGGGGTGCTAATGGAGCTTTCCTACACTCATTCTGGTTATTTTGGACACAAGACGCTTGGTGTGGTAGTTCGAAATAATCACCTCTACCCATAGTCTTTAGTGCAATTCCACTCAAGAACAATCCTTTCCAAAACCCTAAAAAAGATCTCAACTCATCAAACTTATTTTTTATGCCTTGTGGAACCACGTCCTAAACCCCTTTCAAGGTATAAAATCAACCAATAAACACTTATTTTTACTCCGAACTATGGAGCTCTGACTTCCTCATTTCATGAAGAGGATATGTAGGCACGTGGATTCCTATCCTTGGCGAGCACCCTAATAAAAAACCCTCTATTTCCCACTAGCTAACAATCTTTAGACACGGACACGCTTTCATGCTTAGACAGCCTAGATGGTTCTCATCGAGTACGATGGATGTGGGGGGTGATAGTACATTCCATTTACATAACTGACTTTAGAACCCGACATTGGTTACTATTACCATACCTTATCCTTTTCCGTTTGTGGGTTTTCTCGATGATTTTACCTTTCCCATTATGGGAATAAATAAAGTTTGATGGCGACTCTCCTAAGTCCATCCATGATCGTGCGACCTTTTTGCGCATCGCGAAGATCATATTTTTCGAGGTACGACATGTGGCGACTTTGCAGGGGAGGATTTCTTTTCCCTATGCAAATTAGGCCTAGTCTAGGTTGCTTCCTTCGCATGTTTAGGTGTTTTGTTTCTTTTCTTTGCTTTCTTATATTCTTTGCTTTATTGTTTTCCAATATACGAGAAATGTCATGCTGATGAGCATAGAGGATCCAAACTTCAAGTACATCTAATGGATCTCCGCAACTTATGCATAATTGATAGCAAGTTAGTTATTTCCTCTATAAAATTATCGAAGTAGGAATTAATAGCAAGAGCAAAGAGGTTAGCAAAGTTAAATGCCCATATGTCATTGCCATCATAGGAAGATCACCTCGGGCAAACCTTCCACTAAAGGAAGCACAAAGAGGAAAATCATTGAGATTTTGGTCGTCCATTAAAAAAAATGAAAGTACATGAGTGAAGACTCTTGATTGACTTATGCTGGTATTCCGGGACTCTGAGAAGGTGGGACACGTTCCTAATGAAATCTTCCCCTTAGTGATTACAACCTCAATCAGGCAGTTTGGCGTCTTTAGGATCCTGGTTGGTGGTGACAAATCTTGTGACATCATGTATTCTGAGATGTTTGAAAAGATGGGTCTGGAAAGAGGAATCTTATGGCCATATGAAGGCACGGACTTGCAAGCATTCAATGAAACATCCACCCATTTATGAGGGTAAATCAAGCTGATGGTATCAGTAGGCATAGGAAAAGACACTCAAACAGTTAATTTGTAATTCCTTATTGTCCCTTGCAGGAGCGTATACAATTGCATTATGGGAAGACCCTTTTCAACCACGTTGGATGTTGTAGCCTTGTTGGTCTAACTCAAGATTAAATACCATAATCTCCAAAGGGAACCGACCATTATCGATGCCGATCTTGAAGCGTTAAAAAAATCTATCAAGTGCTCTAGAGAGACCAAGGAGAGGCGTAGCCATGAAGATCAATGTGGCGTCCCTGGCCGGCCAGATCCGATGCATGAACAACCACCCACTAAGACGTGGCTGAGCTATAAGAAAGAACACAAGGAGAATAAACAAAGGCTACCCCGCACGATTATGTTTCCTTATTATTTATACTACACATTATGTCTATATACTCACTTCCCCCTTTATGCAAGAGTAATTCTCAAATCTAAATGGAATATTGGAAGTTTTGATATATTTATTTCTGTGATTGTCTACAGCAACACTAAAACTAGGGCATGATCAAATTGATCAAATACGCATAACGCAAAACATGCACAAAGAAAGCTAAGGTTGTTGTCACAAACGCCTCAAACGTGAGACTGTAACAATCAATTCCCCATCAAAAGTCAGGGGTGATGTCACAAAATCCTCACGCGTGCAACTTCAAAAATCAATTTCCCATTAGAAGTCAAGGGTGTTGTCGCAAATGCTTCACGTGTGCAACTACATAAATCGATTCCCCATGAAAAGTCAAGGGCATTATCGCAGACGTCTAATACGTGAAACTACATCAATCAATTCCCGACTGACAGTCACGGTAGTTGCCGCATACACCTTTCTCGTATGACTACAACAATCAATTCCCCACATGCAGTAATAACTCATCATCCTCTAACAACTAGCCACTCTATAGGCTGCGGTGAGTCAACCACACGTGGACCTCAGATTAGATTTTCAGCTGGATGAGGGAATGAGGTCCTACCTTTGTCTAGGAAGAACCCTATAGACGTCCAATAAACTTCGAGGGAAGATCTCATAAGTTCATACAAAATCCAGATGTCTTCACTCAGGATCACATAAATATACGTCAGACAAGTAACAAAAAGTTTCATTACAAATACATGTATATATATTCTTCCATTACATAAGCACTTTGCATACATTACACAAAAAGGGGCCAACATGGATACCTCAAGCAAGGAGATAATCTCCCCATATTTGAGTAGTTGATATGTCCGAACCTCCTGCCTTGAGATACACAGAGGATGCTGAAAATGCTCCATTTGCTGCAAAAGGTTTTCAAAACACCGTGAAACCTCCCAAGGCTGGAGGTCATACAATTAGCTAAATGCTGAGTTAAATAAGCATTCTCAAGGCGTAGATACTCCAATATTCTCTGAGTCACTGAAAGAGATGCTTGAGCAGATGATAAATTGCCCTGAGAAGAAACTAGATCTTGATGGGTCACCTGGTCGACAAGGGAAACAGAAAGATTAAGGGGGAACGAATCATCCCTTATCCTAGTGAGAGAGGTGGAAGTTGTATGTATTTCCTGTAGGTATGTATCGCGATGAAGCTTCAGATTGCAAACACTTTCTTCTAGCCGACGTTTTTCCTCATGTTGTTGGTCGGACCAAAGAGCGTCCTTATAACTAGCTCTACTAAAAGCCAAAAAGGCAGAGGCTCCCCAATTATATCAAGCCAAAGTTTCCAATTCTTCCTCCAGGGCATGCCTAAATAGGTTGGCCAGATGAAAATAATCCTCCTCCAAAGGAGAAGCCCGACATTCTCCGAAGGAGCTTGGACCAACCCGAAGCACTCTGAGGCCCATGAAAAGCATTCAAAGCAACAAAATTTCCAAAAGGCTCCAAAATAGTATAAGGGTTTGCTTCAGTTCTTGTTAGTGATATGCCTCGCCTTAAGAGTCAAAGCTTCACTTCATCAAATTTACACACAACCATTGTGAAAGAAAACACGTCATGAATAAGCAAATTGAAGACAAAGAGACCAAGAGATTCTAGAAGTTAGCAAAAATAACCTTCATCTCTCTCGGGAACAAGCCTCCATCAGAAATTGGGTATCAATAAGGTGTTTTATACGTTTCTGGTTGGTCTTATCTTGGGGAATTTTGCCCCTAAAGTACCCTAGGTCGTTAATGAAGCTTATCAACTACTTCTTCTAATATAGGTATTCCATAGAAAGGTTTCCCTCCTTATAAAGATACACCTAATTTCCCATGAGGAAATGACTTTCAGTCTAGTACTTAGGAAACAACTTAGCATATTTACCCTTCATTCTGTTCCCAATAGCGTAAACTGTCGGGTGTGCCTCTGGATGGGAAGAAGTGACTAGAAAAAACTAATCTTCAAAAGTTTGATGGGAATGAGTGAGAACAAATAACTGATCTTCTAAAGCCTCGAACGACGGGGTACTAGATAAATCAACCCTTTACTCTGCAACAGAGTCACATGGCCACGATAACATCACAAGACGTGAAAGAAAAAGGGCAAAAAAGGCTTCCCTTTCAAGTATATGTACAAGTACTAGAAGACTTTCACATACATCCAAGTTGTTGGATGGAGTTGTAATGGAGTCATCACCAAATGTTTAAAACCTTCCATCTCAAAAGCATTAAAGGACAGGTGAAGACCCAAGACATATGAGGTACATTTGTAAAAAGGAATGGCGCAATCGCCATAGTCCCTACATATTATTTCATTCTCGTTAAGGGTGAAGACACTTGAATCCGAAGATGGAGCAACCTCAAAAAATACCCTATAAAGATTACTTTTTTATCAAAGAGAAAAATGGTTAAAGAGTAAACAAAATCCACCCACAAAGATTGAGCATTATTGTGGAATTTTTAAGCAATCTTTTGTGATTTTTTACGCATAATGCAACAATAACTTTTCTAGATACATGAAATCAAAATATCAAAAGTAAGGAAGATAACCGCAAATAGTGAAAAATGAATCAAGGAATGCAACGTTGACTCTTCAAGAACTAAGTGTTGGCATGTATAGAAAAGTAGACTCTACCAAACATGTCAAATCACTCACATGCAGCACTCGAGTGTTTCAGTTCCTAAGAGTCATATTGAGGGAACCTCTGAAAAGATGTTTTAAGCATGGAGTATTAATGTCGCACCTCGAAAAAATGAGAGACAACCTCGCGGAGCTCAATCACACGCCAACGAGATGTACTTAATAGAGTCGTCATCATCTTTATTCATTCCCATAGGAGGAAAGGGAAATATCGAATAAACCCCTAAAAATGAAAGACAAGGATATGTTTATCGCAACCAACGTCTGAGCTCGAGAGTCGGTACGCAGGGGAAGATATTAGCACCCCCTCACGTCCATTGTATTCAATAGGAACCATTAGGTTGGGTGTGCATGTTAGTGTTTGCTTAAAAGTGTGAGGTATCTCAAGTTATTAGGAAGGAAAGTGAATAAGGACTGGTGGTTATTTTATTAGGGTGCTCGTCAAGGATTGAGGCCCTTATGTATACATATCTTCATTTGAAAGGAATAAAGAATCAGAGCGTCCATAGTTCGTGGGACTATGATTTGTTTGGTTGATTTAGGATGACGAGAGCTCGAACCATGAGAACTACATCTCGGATCCTCATTCTCGGGGAGACATTGACTACACTCCACTCATTTTTCATCTTTTATGAAAAGTGTTTCAAAGTTATTAAGTGTTTTGATTTGATTGAGAAATGCCACTTGATGTTCGATCAAGGGTTTATTGGTTGTTTGAAACGGTGAGGGTTTGAACTAATGAAAGTGGTCCTACGGGTATAGGGTATGGTTGATAGCGATCATAAAAATGATGGACTTACAAAGGGTGAATGCATTGTGGAGATGGGATGGAAAAAGGTTTAGGGTTGATGGTTATGGAAATGCTATTGAATTTATTCTTTTATGAAAAATGCTTGACGTTGGATCAGGCTTATTTATCTTGATTGAAAGTGGGTGGTCAATTTTATTCTTGTGTTAAAGGGAGACCTAAACAACTATAAATCAAAACACAAAGATAATAATTATTACAACTCATGGGACTGGGGATAAATTTGCTCAAATGAGGATGAAATCATACTATAACACAAATAAAAAATCATCACACAAATGCACGTAAACAAACACATGGAATGCAAAGTGAGTGTCATTGTATGAAAGCCCAAGAGGAGGCTGTAAGGTTGATGGTGATCCTGAACATAATCGGCTTACAAGGTGTTTGAAAATGACTTGATGTTCAATCAAGATATCAATTTGAAAAGGGGTTTGAACATGCATATGAGGAATAGAAATTAAAGCAAACATGGTATGAACCATCATCACACATGAGCCAAGGTACAATCATCAAGGAAGTTCAACAATACATGAACAAAGTGAAACAAACAAAGAAGTATTCATTAATCAAATTAAATGTAAATGTTTAATAAGATTAACTAATAAAAATAATTAATCAATATTAAATAAAGACATTTAAGATGATTAACAACTTAAACAAGTTATTTATTTATTTTTTATAATTAGTGAAAAATTAATAAAACTAATTAATTTAATTAAACTTAAATATTTAATATAATTAATCCCTAATTAGATTAATTGATATTAAATATAAAATTTTAATGAAATTAATTAATTAAAATTTAATTAGGAAAATATTTTTGGTTTTTTCATAATTAATGAGATAAATAAAAGAGGAAAATAATTACAAAAAAGAAAATATAAGAAGCAAAATAAATAAAAGAAAAAAGAATAAAAACAAAGAAATAAAAAGAGAGATGGGTCGGTGACTAGTAAGTAGAGGGTGTCTATAGCAAGTTATTTATAAGCCCAAAGGCTAAGGCCTAACGCCTTGAGGGTCTACCACAGACCCTCGGTCAACCGAATTTGACCGATGAAAAGATTTGGACGTTAGATCAAAACTGAGTGAAAACAGACTCCATCCAAAGGCTACAAGTGAGGTTCAAGGGAAAGGCACGCAGGGAACAAGACAACAAGGGCTGAATGGATGATAATGAAGCCAGATGTGCTACGACGGTGACAAGTGTCACCATCTCAACTAGCCATCTCAATTAAAACGTGACAAGCTGGCATATGAGATTGAAATGGAAAAAGAAGTGACTGTTACATCCTAAGGAGAAAATGAAAAACATAACACATGTTCATGTTGTTTCCCCCCCCCCCCCCCTCCACGTTCTTTCTATCTCTGAACTAAGCCTCGGCTGAACAAACAAAGGGGTCGCCGGAGAGATGAAACACGGCGTAAACCGCCGTCTTTTCCGCTGATGATCTCGCCTTTCATTACGTGCAATAAGATTTAGACATGTTTTATGATCATTAAGTTTTAGTCTGTCTATTATAGATCAAAAGTCAGTACAAAAATAACTATTTAAATGTATTTCTCACTCCAACTAATAGTCATGTACTATTTGAGAGTAGGTGTATAAAACTTCACGAATTTTTTTTTATAAAAAAAATACTAAATAAACCAGTTTTCCAAAAAAAATTCCAAATGGCATGGTTTGGATAGAGGCTATAAGGGTGGCGCCATTGGGATGGCGCCTCAGTTAGAGGCCAGGAGCCATACCAAATGGCGCCTCAGGCCAAAATAATTTTGAAAAAAACCAACTGAGATGCGCCATCTGGGATGGCGCCTCAGTTCATACTATTTTTTTTAATTTTAAAACGTGGACTATTTATTTTATTTTATGATATTTTATTTTTTAATTTTAAAATGTTTACTGTTTTTTTTAATTTTAAAACGTATATTATTCATTCACATCTCGCTCTAGACTGATGATTTGCAGGCCTATCGTTGCATCTACTATTCATTCACATACCTCTAGACTGATGAATGTGTAGTCCTATACACTGCATATACTGTTCATTCGCATGCCTCTGCTCCATTATTTTTGTTTCAGGCCACTGTTCACATAACTACACATGCATGCCTACACATGGCAGACTGTAAAGGCTAAGAAAGCATGCATGCCTACACATGGCAGACTACAAAGGTTAAGAAGCATGCATGCCTACACATGGACTCCCCCTTTACACCATTATAAAAACCCATTCACATTTACAATTTTCATCTCATCCCAAACTACTCTCACTTCATCTTCTCTTATTTTCTGAAACCTTTGCATCTCACAACTAGTTACGAAAATGGCTTTACTCACGATGGGAAGCAACCACTGAGGAACGTCGGAAAACATTGAAGACTTCGTAAGTTTTCCTACAGTATTTTGTTTTACATATTAAACATTGATGTCTTTTATTCTGTTAGTAATTTTGCTTGTTTTTTTTGTTCAGGAGGTTTCAAGGTTCCGTTGTCGTGGGCACGCATACTTCCCTCACGACCCTATCACTGAACCATATCTAACAAGATGTGGATTTGGAGATGTGATAAAAATCCCATCATACCATGTAGACCCAAAGTTAATTCTGGCCTTGCTAGAAAGATGGAGGCCGGAGACCCACACCTTTCACCTTCCTTTTGGTGATGCACGGTCACCCTACAAGACGTGTATATGTTACTGGGCCTCCGCATAGATGGCATGGCCGTCAACGGCCCGTTAATATAAATAGCCAATTATGCTTCGATTTGTTGGGCACCCCCTAGAGATTACAGAAGCTGAGCCTTCACCCGACGGTAGGTACAGGGGGCAAGGTATTAACTTAAAATGCCTTAGGGAATACCATGACTCCATCGTATTAGACGAGGATCCCCCTACACATAATACAAAAAACTAGATGTTATTTATTGCTATTGTTCGCGTTCGTTTTTTTGTTTCCAGAGAGCACTGGAAACACTGTAAATATTATGTATCTCCCGTTGTTGTCTAACATAACAGTGTGCACGAATATAGTTAGGGTTCAGCTGTCCTGGCACATCTGTATAGTGCACTATGTAAAAATGCCAAAAAAAAATGCGTGTACATTTATGGTTGCGCCTATCTCCTTCAGGCGTGGGGTTGGTCGAGAATGCCAACACTAGCTCCAATAAACCAGAACCCATTCACATTTCCATACGCATTAAGGTAAGACTATACACATCCATGCGCCTATACTATGTATGTTCAGGTGTAACTAATTCATTTTCTAACTACATTTTCAGGTGCGCAGTTCCGAAGATGAACTACGATAGAAACCCCTGGAACGCCATAACAGTCTACCGCAACCTGCTAGACCACATTGGCCCTGACGACGTATATTTCTCTACAACTTTTGTAACATTTCATCCATAGATATTTCTAACATTTTGTATACTTACTCATTAAACTATTTTCTTGTAGTTGATAGATATTTCTAACATTTTGTATACTTACTCATTAAACTATTTTTTCTTGTAGTTTATCTGGAGGCCTTACGACGATCTCGACCACCAGCCCAACACAAATGATGCTGCTGTGTGGACTTCGAAAACACCAATAATTCGGTTCACAACCGTTGAGATGCACCAAAGCGACCGAGTGAAACTATAATTCGGTATGCATCAGGACATTCCGGTGGATCTACCAACTTGGGAAAGTGGCACCTACGCAGAGTCGACACGCAGTGGAAGGATGGTGGTGTGGACCAACTTTGCAGCAGCGTTGTGTCACCAGTGGGAGATGCGCCACCAGCTCGTCTTAACAGACCCCGTTGTACAACCTGCTCGGCCAACGAAACTATATATGAGCTGGTTTAGGTCTGTTACCACACCACAAACCTTTCCTCTCTCAGCCGACGTATCTAGTTGACCCCCTCCAACGTGCGTCTTCCTCCCAGCAATATGCCCAACATCATTCACCAACCTCTCCACCACAACAACAAAACCGCTTACTATAGCCCTGACGAGTCATTCGAACCTACCAAAGCACACCAAATCCCCCCACAAATGAGCCCCCCACAAATGAACCCCCCACAAATGATGACCCCATCTTCCTACCACTCAGAACCACAATCATCATACACCCAACAAACCCCCCTCTTTTCAACTATCAAACCCCACATCAACCACTGCATCAATACCAACACCCATCAATGCATCATTTTGGCCAACCATACCGTATGGAACCAACCCAACCCCCTCATACAGATTACATGAAACATGGGCATGCAACTGGATTACGGAAGTGCTGTCGGCGGCAACCCCCCGGCTATTGGGGACAGATGCTGCAGAATTTGTCTCATGCTCCAGGGGCCATCGTCTGATGCGTCGGGGCCATCTGAACAAACACAGAGACCAGCCACGCCTCAACAACCTCGTGGTGCTAGACAGAGACGTCAAACAAGAGCCCCCTGATTGTGGGACCGGTGGTCGATTAAATAGGCACAATCATTAATTTTCTTTTTGTATCCAACTATTGTATTATTGTACTAAATATTTAAAAAAAACTTAATGTTGTTTTTTTTTATTATCCATTCTAAAAATAAAAAAAATAAAAAAAAAGGGGGAGACACTAAGGCGCCTTCTGGGATGGCGCCTCCCTTAAAAAATTTTGAAAAAAATTTAGGGTAATTATTTTGGCTTGAGGCGCCATTTGGTATGGCTCCTGGCCTCTAACTGAGGCGCCATCCCAAATGGCGCCACCTTTATAGCCTCTATCCAAACCATGTCATTTTGGAAATTTTTTGGAAAACTTGTTTATTTAGTATTTTTTTTGAAAAAAATAAGTTATATTAAAAAAAAAATTCAAACTTCACTACTTACTATATTATTGATTAATAGGATGAATATTTTAATTATAAATTATGATATAATTTTGAATCATCCCAATTATGTCAAGGAATATTATATCATTTCAACAAAATTAATGTTTTTTTCAATTAAAAATTCATCTTTATTAATTTACTGTTTTTTCTTTGTACTTTTGAGAATATTTGTCTTTCGTTTTCTTTTTTATAGTAAGCAAAAGGAGAATTACAAAATAATTTACTATTTTTCTTTATAATTTTGAGAATATTTCTCTTTCGTTTGTTTGTTATACTCTTTACGTCCCAAAATAATTGTCATAATTGGTAATTTCACACTAATTAAGAAAATGTAATAAATAAAAGAGAAAATATTATTTTTACCAAGCTATCCTTATTTACCATTGGTGTATTCGAATTGACAAATAATTTTATAAGATGTGACGCTTATTTTGGAACAGAGAGAGTAGTAAACAAAAGGAGAACTGCAAAATAATTTTAATTTTCTTGTACTGAGAATTTTTGTTCTTGCTTTTCATTAATCATTTAAAAATTATTATGGTGCTACACTTTATAATTCCGTTGCAAAAAATTTGGAACAACAAGAATAGAATTGTGTTAGCATTAAAGATGGAAGGTGAAGAGAAGTGGCACATGAAGGAGATGTTATTCAAGTGATATTATATTTTTTGAAGATAAGATGAAGGTGCTCTTGATGGATAAGAAAGTGTTTGTCTTAGATTGAAGTTGTGGTTGCGCGAGGACAAGAATTTCAGAGTTTGTTGTTGAAAATGTTCTTAGGAGTGGATTTTGCTGGGGTGTTGGTTGAAGAGATGATGGATATTGGGTTTTCCAAGGTAATGGAGAAACAAATTTTGTGTTTTAATGAGAGAGAGAGAGAAGAGAGAGAGAGAGAGAGAGAGAGAGAGGAGAGAGAGAGAGAGAGAGAGAGAGAGAGGAGAGAGAGAGAGAGAGAGAGGAGAGAGAGTGAGAGAGGAGAGAGTGAGAGAGAGAGAGAGAGAGAGAGAGGAGAGAGAGAGGAGAGAGAGAGAGAGAGAGAGAGAGAGAGGAGAGAGAGAGAGAGAGAGAGAGAGAGAGAGAGAGAGAGAGAGCAGGGGCGCACCTACCCTAGGACAGGGGGTGGCCATGGCCACCTCAAAATTTTTAAAATGTTTTTTGAAAATAGGTATAATATAAAAAATATATATTATTAAAACTTATAATTATATAAATATCATATAGCTAACAGAGAATTCGTAGTAACCGAGTGGTTGTGTTACTTATATAGATTCTCATTGTCACGGATACAATTCTTGATGAGCCTAAAAGTTTAGTACAATTTTTTATTTTAATATTTGGTAGCCTCCCAAACATCAACAATTTTTTTAAGAATCGATTTGAATTATTAATAAATTATTCAAAACAATACATTACAAATTTCTCAATATTAATTTATAATTTTTTTTTAATAAAACTTAATTAAAGAATATAATTCAATTTATTTATCAAGATACTATCCATCTAATTCATTAAAAATTAATTTCAATATTTTAATTCTATAGAAAATTATATATTAAAAAAAAAAAAAAAAAATACAATAAAAAAGA